>JAQPZY010001593.1:0-2762500 GCA_029931535.1 Margaritifera margaritifera | reverse complement strand
ACAGTCGTTGGAAGGAACAGCTATAAAATGTGGCACATCCAGGTCAACCAACAGTTCACATATGCATTCCGCTGTACAGTTGCCAAACAGATTTTTAACACTCAGTCTTCAAATGAGTCAGTGAGAAATTATCACTTTTGTAGACATTAACAAGTAGGTTGACCTGCAAGTTAATCATCTTAAGAGTAACAAATATAAATTTTATGTTTGAGGCAAGATGATACATTTTTTTTTCTCTCTCTTTTTTTAAAAAAAAATACAGGATTCACCCAGTATAGTTGCCTTGCTAGTATTGGAGTACAAGTCATCCATGGTGTCAAGACTTCCCCCTCATCATCAGTCTGACAGTCTGCAGGTTGTTCTGGCATTTACACCAAAAACTAAGGCCTACAAATTGATCTTCTCAGAGGTACTTGTACTATTGTAGTGTATTTGTTTTAGCCTTTATTCCCTAAAACATCTTTTTCAAATTAGCTATTTTGTCTCCATTCAAAGAAAACCATTATGCTCACACTTGTTTACTCTTATGTAGCCAGTCTAATTAGGGACCTACATCAAGATTTGGGTACCCTACATACCTGCCATATTACAAGACAGTGGGGGGTGGGGGGAGTTAGGGACTCAAAAAGTGTTTTGAGGACCCAAGGGGGGGGGGGGTCAGTGTGTGTGACCTAAAAAAGTAATTTTTTCAAATTGAGAATAAGTTATCTTTTCATATAAGCCTATATAAAATTACTGGAAATTCAAATTTGATAAAAAAGAAAATAATAAATATTTTTTCTCTGAGGCATTTAATATACTTACAAACCAAAAATAGTTCTTTGACTTAGCATTGTCCAATATCATCACCACACACGTGCCCACATCATACATGTGACAGAACCAGGATTTCAGACCAGTAGATTTACAAATTTTGGCCTCTAAACCAGTAGATTTTTTATCTGCATAAATTTTACGTTTCAAGGGGATGGAAAATAAAACAAGTGCTGTTTTTTTGTGTGCCATAATATGTATTCTCTTCATACTATAATAAAACAGCAAGTCTGAACAGGAATCAGATTAGGATTTTGATGGAAAATGTTACAATAATAATTAATTAAAATGAGTCAGTATACAGTCAGCATTGGGAGAAAGCACACATTTTGGCATTTTGACATGAATTGAACAAAACATGTAAGAGCTGTCCTCTTAAAACATATTGAACAATACAATAACAATTAAACAAGACAAAAATCAAAATAGTTATTCTAGTGTCTCTGCAGAAATCATTGTTTGTAGTCGGTCTCTTCATTTTATCTCGCCTCTGCTAAGGTCTGCCGATTTTCATCGAAAGGCTCAGAAAACGTCATAGATTGCCTTTTATCCCTTTATTACTTATCACACCTCAAAAAAACATCTTGCATTTGGCCTTAAACTCCTCAAATTCCAACAATAAGGTAATCAATTAACTGCTTGCTGTGTACACATGTCAGCTGTTCTTTAACAATTCTAATCCTATTGCTCTGCCACGCATCATTGCACCGGTTGTTGTACTGATGGAACATTTCCGGTCCCCAGTAGAATGGTTCTGGCTGGTTTCTCTAATATGTTTGAGTTTTTTTATCATTTTTTTTAATATAATTCTTTTAATTTTCAAAAGCAGTAGATTTTAACAACTAAATGGTACGTGCAGTATACGGCCTTTAAAACGGTATTTTTGCCACATTCACACAAACACAAAAACACAGACATTAAATAACATTAAGAAGAAATATACCAAGTTTCTGTCTTTAAAATCCATTGGACAGTGGAATATTTTCTTAATTAGATGCAGTCTTTGCTGTTCTCATTAGTTCAGTGGTGGTAGGGAGTGGGTGGGGGAAGGTAATACAAATGTCATTTGTGTTTATGTTTGCATTCATTAGAGACTTGATGTTACTGTTGTTCAAACAGCCCCAAAGATCTTGTTGAATTTTTCTTGGCATGGAAAATGATCTTTCTGCATCTGCATTGGTGTCAGCAAGTGTCAAATATGCTGGGAGGTGATGCTCTGTCAATGGATGTTGTGCACTCCTGAATGACTGATGTCAATATGTTGTTTGCAAAAAAATAATTGTCTTTTGCATTTTATATATGGAGTGAAATCCTATTTCAAGGAAATGTTGCTGCTTATCATGAACTTGTCAATAATCTTTAACAAAGATGGCTTAAACATTCTCATTCAAGGCAATGATGTGTAACAACTTTTGTTCTTCAACACGCATCCCTCTGATTTACCTATAACTTCAAACAAATTGGGTTTTTCCACTTTGTGAACTTTACCTATGCAAATTAGTCTGATGGGCCACATGAGTCTTCAAAGGACTTGACACATCACCCTATCTGTTTTCAGTCAATTAAGTAATATATGAAATGGTGGTTGTTTATACCTGAACATCTTATCTTTTGTTTCAAATTGCCTCTAGTACAATTAGCTATATAAACTGCCTTAAGGATAGTTTTACATGAGCTTTAAGCAGGACTATTTACCATTTATACATTCTACATGTTACAGGCATATACTGAGGTGGTATTTTTTGTTGTTGTGAAGATTACTGAAAATCGTGTATTTTGAAAGACAACCGTGTCAGGGGGTTTGGAAGTAAAAAATCATGTTTTTAGCTTGACATGTCATGTTATGGCAGGTATGACCCTATAGTAATAACATTTCCTGTCTGTAAGTTCATTCACACTTCTTGTAACCAATTTAAAGCTCTGCAACCCTTGCACATGATGGGATGCTATTGTAGGTGATTTTCCCCTAAATATTGGAAATACAGTATCATCAGTTGATCTATATGCTGATAATATTACTCTTTCTGATGAACACAGCTGCAAAATGAACTAGAAAATAATTTCAGTGGCATTAAACAAGCTTCAAATGTGGTCTAAGGTCTAAGCATGGTTGTAAATGCAGATAAAACAAAGGTTTAATTAATAAAAATACATAAAAAATATCAGAATTAAAGAGATGGCTTGAGTCTTTTCTATAATAAGGAAAAACTGAATGTGGTTTCCAAGGGCAGAATTCTTGGTATTCTTGTTGACAAGGGAAGTAATTTGGAATTTATCTATGAACACAGGAACAGAACCATTTAAGCTGCTGTTACAATCAAACATTCTACTCCCTGTTTTTACTCTACAGTAGTGCAAAGTCATAATTATCAATGAATATAGGGCTTATTTTATTTATTTTGTCCTCTGTCTTTTAGAGAATGTCTCAACTGGTTTTTGGAGATCACTTTTTACCCAGGAAATCAAATGTTTTATTCCCAAACTCGGTTGATCCAATTTTACACCTGCTGAATTGATCATCTCAAAGTCATTAGGAGGTCAATACCCACATATGAATTTCAGTTAAAGTATTTTTCAAGCCTAAATACTAGTTTCGTTTTTAGAAACTCCCAATGACTGATTGATGCATTTTTTTTTTTGGTCAAAAATCAGTCCCTTTGGACATGTCTAGCATTTATGAGTGTTTCCAAAAATACAATGTTTAATAAGTTAGTTTGAGTGTATTAGAAATAAATTAAGTATTTGGAAAGGAATCTAGCAGATAAATTCTACAAATTATGTTTCTTTATGCACATTTTTGATGCAATTACTATTATGGATACAATGAGATTGGTTTGTGACTACATGTACTCTATTTACACTATTCAGTTGCCAATTTTCTTGTACATGTATATGTATGTACTAATGCATGGTTTGCCTGCCCAAAAAATAAATATTAGATATGTAATCACTGTTTTAAGTATTTCACATTTAATATGCATCAATTTAAGTTGGTAACACTATCACTGAAGCCTTAGTTTTAATGCTAGAATCCCCCAGTCTCCTCCTTGTCCTGTTTAGGTAAGTGGATGTACATGCAGTATTTTCTTCAGTTAACTGACTTGTCTGGATATTGAACGATACATTACATAACACAATGGCACTTTGTGGACCCTGACCATCGTGTTATAGTGGTGTATCACTGTATGTATGCTTCACAGTCAGACACGCACACCATTTGACTAAAGATCTGAACCTGTTGGGCTGGTTAGCAAGTTAGCACACCATTTGACTAAAGATCTGGACATGTTGGGCTGGTTAGCAAGTTAGCACACCATTTGACTAAAGATCTGGACCTGTTGGGCTGGTTAGCAAGTTAATAACTGCTCTACAGACCTTATACAGATATTATTTATTAACAGATTTTGGTGAGTAGAGTTTGATCTACAACAAAATTCACTCATATTATTGAGGTGAGGTGAGCTCTGATTCATTGACCTTGTGTATGCAGCAAAGGCTTTTTTAACAAACACATTTTGGTAAAACTTGTGGATAATTAAAAAATCTGTATAATCATTAGGTAGATGTATGCTGTTCCATTTTCTTGTTTTCTTCCAAAATAGTGTTTTAGTTTTTTCACAATCTTAAATTGCAGGTTTTACATCAATGGAAGACAGAGTCTGAAATGCCTTCTCTTCAGACATTGGAAGATGTTCCTGAAAAATTCAAGAAAGTGTAAGAAGAGATATTATATATTTCTGTACATTGTTACATTGTTACATAATTATACGGTAGTACAGTATTTTCTGTATGTTTTTTGGACTGCAAAACATTAGTATTGTTTTGCTGTCTGAAAACATATTAAATTACTTCATTTGGTGTTTGGAAACAAATGGAAGAAGAAAAAAATAATTTCTTGTATTTGATGTCTACCACCAGAAAATGTAGCCATACATGAATTAGAGTCACAACTTTGTTTGCTTGCCAAGAGAACCACCATGTTAGTAATTTCTCACTACCATATGGTATATAATCTACACTACAAAACATCTCATCACTGTGTAAAAAGGAAATGAAGGTATAGTCCACACTATTGGGATTTACAATATCCTACAAATGTCCCTGTCTGGTGTCATCGGATTCAAAGCCCAAGAATTCATCACCAATCTTAGGATTGTTTCTTTTTTTCCATATTTGTAAATCTGTTGAAGTTTATAAATTAATGAAGATATCCAAGTGACAAGATAAATTACAGAACACACATTTCAGAAACTTGGTAGAGTCAGCTTGGGCTTCCATAAGTGAAACTTTGATTGTACAATTTGTATAATCTCATTAGAACACAACTAAACAGCTGTCAAGTTTGTAGTATGATCATAGGGAGTTGTCATTTGTGCAAAAATAGCAACCCCAGTTAAGTATGTGCAACTATTTTCTGAGATAATTAGGTACCTATTCACAACTGATTAAATTAGATATGAACTTCGTCTGTGTAATTAGCGGAAAAGTTTAATTACAACCAAACACACAATAAGACTTTTACTTGAAAATGAGATACCAGGTCACCTTAGATTGTGTGAAAAAATAAAAGTTCATAAAACATGGTCTGAAAAGTACAAGGCATTAAGAAGTTATTTTGGTAAATATATTTTGGTGTCTGAAAACACACAGGGTGCATAAACATGCAGAAAATACAGTATATCTGCATAGTGTAAAATATTGTAGGGACATGTATTATACCTACCATCACATGGCGTGTCACACTAAAAACACAATTTGTTACTCCCAAACCCTCTGTCATGGTCGTGTTTAGAAATATATGATTTTCTGTAATCTTCGAAAAATAAACCAAAAAAACCCCACCACCTTAGTATAATCCCGTAACATGTATGTATGTATAAATGGTAAACAGTTCTGCTTAGAGCTCATGTAAAACTATCTTTGGGGCAGTTTGTACAGCTTATTGTCATAGAGGCAATTAAAAGCAAGGTGGTTAGGTATAAACAATCACCATTTCACATATTACCTAATTGGGTGACAATAGCTAGTGTGATGTATTAAGTCCTTGGAAGACTGCTTTGGGGGAGCCCATTAGGCTGATTTGCATACTAGGTAAAGTTCACAAAGTGGAACAACCCAATTCGTTTGAAGTTTATAGGTAAATCAAAGAGATGCATCTTGAAGAACAAAAGTTATTACACATTGCCTTGAATGTGAATGTTTAAGCCATCTTTATTAAAGATTATTGTTAAGTTTATGAGCATCGGCAACATTTCTTTGAAGTAGGATTTTACTCAATATATAAAACACAAAATATGATTATTTCATTAGTCATAATAGTGTTCAAGTGTGATTCATTTTTGAAGGCAAAATGTCAAAACACATTTCCTGTGATTCAGGAAACAATGAGCTATCAGTGAAGCAAGCAAAGCCCAGCAAAACTAAATTTCAGAACTCTTGGTTTATGGAGGTTGACTTTATGAAGCACAGCAGCATGAGGTAGCATTTCATTCTTTTTACATACTGCAAACACCATATCGACATTAGTCATTCTGGAGTGTACAATATCGGTCGACATAGCAGCACTACCTGTATGTAACATCGTGACAAACCAGAACATATTTCACAAGCTTAATTGAACATTCAGGTTAGTTCTCTTTATTATCATTCATTATCTTAATCTTGTTAAAATACCAACTGTTAATCAACCCATGCTTTTCAGGATGATTTTAGCCAAGAAATAGATTGATTGAAAGACAATAATAAGCACATGCTCATGTTTACACAGTTGATTTGTGTTGATAAAGAGATTGCATTAACACCTGTACTGGACAGAGGTGTATATTAATGCTGTATTACCTGTAAGACCCCCATTAAGCTTGAAAATGTTATGTCCCCCCCCCCCCCCTACCACCACACACACACACTGAAATGGTCAGACCCAAATGTGATGTATATTTTCTTTTTTAAATAGAGTCAAGCATATCTCATGGTCAAACTACATTGGATACAGTTCTAACAATATTAACATTATGTTCGGCAAGAACAACTCAGTTCTGACCAGGATTCGCTCAGAGAATCTAGCAGGGAAGTTTGAACAACAGTACCATCCAGTCTCTAATGAGTGCAAAGATGAACACATATGATACTTGCATTACCATCAAACCCCTCTACTGAACTATTGAGAGCAGCAAAGACTGCATCTAATTAGGCCTATATTTTGTGATCCAATGGATTTTAGAGACAGAAACTTGGTGTATGTTTTTATTTAATGTCAGTGTTGTTGTGATTATGTGAGTGTTTGCACATATGTGTGTGTGTGGTGATGATATTTGACAATGCTGAGTCTACCAACTATGTTTTCTTTTAAGTGTATTAAATGCTTTAAAGAAAACAGACAAGTTATTTCCTTTTATTCAGACTTGAATTTCCAGTCATTTTCTATAGGCTTATATGAAAAGATAGCTTATTCTCAATTAGACAACATCGCTTTTTTGGGGTCATGTGCACTGACCTCCCCTTGGGACCTCAAAACACACTCTTTGAGTCTCAGAAAAACCCTAACACTGTCTGGGAATATGGCACGTATGATGTATTGATTATTGATGATAAATCTTTAGAAACAAATATCAAGCAATGTGCAATTCAGTAGTTTTGCTGCACTGCATAGTATACTTTTTGGTTATGCGATTATTTTCTTGCTGTCATCCATGACTAAATACTTTCTACAAATATTTTCTCATGTTTAATGTGCATGCAGTATACTATTTCTGAAAAACCAAGAACAGCATGCCCTACTTGACTCTTGTGTTAGCTTTGGTCACAATTTGGTAGCCTGCATTGTACAAAAACATCTAGTCATTTTAAACAATAGTGACTGTGTTGTCGGCTAAATTTCAAACTTTCATTTGTTTTTAATACTTCTTTCTCATCTGGGGAATTCCCATTTTTTTTCAAAACTGCCATTGAAAAGGCTGTGTTGAAGAAACTGACGCTTGACCATACCACCCAGTTTCTAACCTCCCATTCATGTCAAAAATCTTAGAAAAAGTTGTTCTATCCAAACTTGTATCTCATCTGAATTCAAATAGTCTTTTTAGCAATGTACAGTCTGCATATCACCCTCACCACAATACCAAAACTACCCTTCTGAAAATAGTTTAATGACCTTCTCTTTGCTTTGTGATAGTGGAAAGATTACAGTCCTCACCCTCCTTGACTTGTCTGCAGCATTTGACACAATAGACCATGATATATTACTTCACAGTCTCCAGCATGTATTTGGCATTCATGATACAGCGTTACTATGGTTCAAGTCCTATTAAGTCAGCAGGAAACAAATTGTGTCTGTAAATGAAAAACATTCCAGCCCCGTTGATCTGTGTTTTGGTGTTCCACAGGGTTCTGTTCTTGGACCCGTTTTTCATTCTATACACTCAGGCACTCTCAAGTGTGATAGATCATCATCCGGTGTCTCACCATTTGTACGCTGATCACACCCAGATATACGAATCTAGCCACCCAACTGAAGTTGATGCTACCATCCAAGGTGCATTTCTGATGTTAAGTCATGGATGACATGTAACAAGCTGCAGATGAATGATGATAAAACTGATGCCATTCTGATCACAATGCAAAGACTTTCTCATTCCCATCCTTTACCTCAAACAATAAGTATCAGCAACACCAACATTAAATTCACATAGTCAGTATGAAACCTAGGTGTTACTCTCGACAATACTTTCTCATTACACCAACATGTCATGAACATAATGTATGTAAGGCTGCAGATCTGGAGCTGAGACACATCAGCTCCATTCGCAATTATCTTTCAGTTGATGCCACTAAAACACTTGTGTGTTCCTTAGTACTTTCAAGACTGGACTATTGTAATTCACTTCTGTCTGGTTCATCTCAGTATCTACTGCAGAAACTTAAAAACACAGCTGCTCAGATCATCCTTAGAGTACCAAGAACAGAGAACACCTTCCTATTACTCTGTACCCTACACTGGCTACCCATTTGATCCAGAATCAAGCACAAAATTTGTTCTTTATGCTACATTTCATTGACTGGCTCCAGTCCAAAATACCTATCTGACCTCACCCATATGTACACCCAGCAAGATACTTATGCTCCTCTTCCGACACTCGTATTCTCATTATTCCCACTAATAAAATGAAGTCATATGGACAACATTCTTTTGCATACCAGGGCCCAGCTATGTGGACTATGTGGAAGGAATTGCCCATTGAACTTAGACACAAGGACACTGCAATCTCATTCAAGAGTGCTCTTTAATTTCACCTGTTTCAACTGCAAGAACAGACTTAAAGACTTAATAATGTTTCTTTACCTTAATGATTGTCAGCATGTTTTTGTTTTCTAATTTCATGGTGTTTGTTTTTGTAATCATATTTTTATATGTTTTTATGTGTTATCTAATATTGTAAAGTGCTTAGAGCTTCTACAGATTAGGTGCTGTACAAAGTCCTCATTATTATTATTATTATTATTATTATTATTATTATTATTATTATTATTTACTAGTTAAATAAATCAGTTTTGATTTTCTATGCAAGCAACAGACTTATGAACACCATATTAATATAGTAATACATATATTTATATTACTTTTGGTGTTGTTTGTGCTGTATTTGTTTCAGCCAGTGGCTATTTGAGTGCACATGCATTTTGCCATCTCCATTAATGATCAAAGACCACATGAAAACAAAGGGGATACATTAAATCAAATATTTTACTCAATATATTTTAAGAAGACATTTTATATATGTTGTTTTCAGCAGGAGATAAGACATTTTATATATGTTGTTCTCAGCTGGAGATAAAATATTTTATATATGTTGTTTTAAGCTGGAGATAAGAATCATTTGCAGTCAAAAATAAAAACATTTGTGATAATTTTATGTATGTTCTCTGCAGGAGATGAGCAGAATGCCTCCATCTCCACCCACTTTTCAGTCTTGCAGATTAATCCATAATTCTGTATTAGGGTGACTGTTAAAATACATAATTACTCGTAATCTCTTAAAATTGTGAGATAAGAATCATTTGCAGTTCAAAATAGAAACATTTATGATAATACTCCGTGATAATAACCAGCCTAATCAAAACTTTAGATTGAATAGAACTGATAGGTTTGGTTTGGTTTGGTGTTTTATGGCACAGCAACACAAGTATGTTATGCCTAGGCAATTGGAGTAAAATGCATTGCCCAAGGACAACACAATTATAGCTGACCTGGGGTGATTGAGTGGTAGGATTTGAACCTGTACCCTTTCAGTCACAAGTCCTGCATGCTAACCACTGAGCCCCTGCAGCTCCTGCCTTCATTAGTCACCTCTTACAACCTGAAGGAGGGTGCTTTGGGTCTATTCTACATCACCGAACCTGCAAGGGGGGAAGGGGTAGGAAAGTGGCATGTGTGATTCCCTATTGTAATGTTGGTAATGTTACCAGCGCAAAATAGAGTTATTGTTACTGCCTGCCCAAGCAAAGGCTTAGAGGTCACTTGAGTGTTGCTCAAGGGAAATAATTCAGAAATTGTCTATAGTGAACAGCATAGACCCAAATTCGTTGGCTTGTTTTGCAACAGCAAGTCTACAGGATTTTATTTTATAGTTATATTATTTAGTTATCAGTACAACACCATCTAGAAAAGTCAAATGTTTTTGCTGGTACACATGTGATGTGTCTTGAAACCTCTTGGAGTAATGTCTTTAATGATCTTTCAAAGATTGCTTATCTTGAAAATAAAGGTAATTTATACAGAAAAGCGAACAAGTTCATTAGATCAAGGCTTTTTGTTGACAATTATTCCCAACACAATTATAAAATGAGTATTCAACTATTTAACATCCCACCCCTCTTCTCTCATTGTTGATATACAGCCCTTTCTAAATTTTTCAGAGTTACTTTCGTAACTCATGCCCTCACTTATGTTGCGGTCTATGTTTTTTTACCCCACTGTGCACAAGTTACCAAGGAAGAGGTTATATATTTTTTTTGTTGACAATGTTATTCAATCCTTATGATATATCGGCATTAATAATTCCTTTATTCTATGCTTTCTTTTTCCAGACACTCATTGCTACAACATAGATATGAGACTGCAAACCCACGTTCCAAGGTGTCAGGGGTTACAACACTTAGGAAATGTGTTACTTCACTGCCTACCTTCTACAGGTATATTGTCCTTATACAGAATTTAGACTATGAGCATGGCTGCTAGGAACATATTTTGTTCATATGTACTTTTTCAGATAGACAGAGAGAAACTTAATTAGGACTCTGTTGCACAGAAAATTACTGTAGAAAGGTATTATAGGGGTGGATGCATGACATGTAATATTTAAGGTTACAGCCATAAATGTTGGCTGTGACATTGAGAAATGTATTAGGGGTCTTATAAAATAGATGACAGTCATGGATAGCAGCAAAGCTTTATCACAGGATCTGCTTATTAAATTATCCTGTTTCATTTATACATCATCATCAAATTTCTATTGTATGTATCTGATTATACCCAAGTAATTTATTATTTTTCAGGTTTTTGACCCATTTTGAGGCTAGCAGTGTAGCTTGGTTGCCCATTCCTGAAATAGATCTTCCCATCATCCTTAAAAGAACTGGAGAGTCATCAGTTACCCAGGAGACTGAAGACAGGGTATAAAGCACCCATGCATAATGCTCAAAACATCTGATTTTTTCACTACCAAATAGTTTCAGGAATACATTTTTCACTTCCAGGTCATTCCTCAAAAAAAAAACTTTGTTGAACCAACCATTTTCTGTCGGCCCTCATGTGGTTGTATAACAAAAATACAAAATCACAGCTGTGTTCAGATTGATGTGGGGACTACATTATCAAAACCAATATCAGTCATATTTTTCTTCAAAATGTTACTGATAAACACTTAAATTTGAGATATGATATTGGTCTATGTAAAATTATGAGATATGAGTGAACATTCAGAGCAAAAGCATGTTTGCTCTTTATTGCATATCCCATTAAATGAACATTGGAGATGTAACAGTTTAGAAGTTGAATGTCACGGTGTAAACAAGTCAAGACTTGGTGTTTTTTTTTTATCTTTTACTGTTTTACTTTTGCTTGCTTATATGCCATGAATAATTTATTAAAGTTAGTGTAAAGTCTAAAGACTAACCAGTTTATTTAACATTTGAGTTTATCTGAGATTTGCATGGCTGATGATTATTGCTGGATTACCAAATGTCTACTGTACCTAGTTTGAGGTATCTGGCGGATAATTTCAATGATTTGTGTCCCTTGTAACTAAAACAAAGTAGGAACTTGTGAAGTATTCTGTAATGTGTTTTTTTTTCATATATAATTATAGGTATACACAGATCAGATTGCATATGTAAATTTAAATATTTATGTCAACAAAGCATATGCTGATCCAGAAATATGGTGGTCAGCTGACATAGATTCTAACATTACACTATGAAGTTATTTTAAGATGCATGTGCATACAGTGCTCAGACCAATTACACTACCACAGATTGCATGAATAACTCATAATAGATCTATGTTTTTCATGACTGAGATTTTTAGCTCTACTAGTCATAGATCAGAATCAGAATAGTCTATGAGACAGTTTTTCATCCATCTGTTGTCAGTCCATCCATTAGCACAAGTTTCTTGTCGCTATACCTCCTACTCTACCTGAAGGATTGCCATGAAAACACACACATTCATTCCATTGTCTAGTTGATCCTAAATTAAAATGGTGCTGCTCAGACAGCCAGTATGGCTCCCAGAGCAGCCATCTTGAAAATCTTGTTTTTACTACTTCTCTTGAATGGATGGTCATATCAAAATGGGGTTTTCACTAAAAGACTTCTTATGATACCTAGTTGGTCTTAAATGAAAATTGTTACAATCTGACATCTAATACAGCTGCCATCTTGAAAATCTTGGTATTGCTACTCTTCCTGAATGGAAAGTTATATTGACATGGGGTTTTAATTCAAAGACTTCTTATGATGTCTAGTTGGTCCTAAATGAAAAAGGTACTGGTCTGAAGCCCAATATGGTCACCATGGCAGCCATCTTGAAAGTCTTGTAATTGCTACTCCTACTGAACAGAAAGTCATATTGACATGGGGTTTTTGCCAGAAGACTTCTTATGATGTCTGGTTGGTTCTAAATGAAAATAGTGCCAATCTGATGTCTAATATGGCCACCACAGTGGCTGTCTGTAGAATCTTGTTATCACTATTCCTGAATGGATGGTCATATCAGCATTGGGATTTCATGAAAAGACTTCTTATGATATCTAGTTGGTGCTAATTAAAATGGTGCTGATCTGACAGCCTATATGGCCACTATGGCAGCCATCTTGAAAATGTTATTGCTACTCTTCCTAAACAGAAAGTCATATTGACATGGAGTTTTCACCAGAAGACGTCTTATAATGTCTTGTTGGTCCTGAATGAAAATGATGCCACTTGCACATCCAGTATGGCTGCCACTGCTGCCATCTTCAGAATCTTGTTATCACTACTCCTCCTGAATGGATGGTTGTATCTAAATGGAGATTTTACTAAAAGACATCTCATAATGAAAATGGTGCCACTTAGACATTCAGTATTGCCACCACAGTGGTCATCTTTAAAATCATGTTATCACTACTTCGGAATGAATGATCATATCAGCATAGGGTTTTCACTGAAAAGCTTTTTATGATGTCTAGTTGGATGTAAATGAAAATGGTGCCAATCTGACCTCCAATATGGCCTCCACAGTGGCCATCTGGAAAATCTTATTGTCATTACTTCTTCTAGATGGCTGGAGATATTGACATTGTGCTGTCACCAAAAAATCATTTATGATGTCTAGTTGGTCTTAAATAGAAATGGTGTGCATCTGATATCCAATATGGCCACCATGGTAGCCATCTTTAAAATCTTGTCATTTTTACTCCTCCAAAATGGAAAGTCATATCAACATGGGGTTTTCACCAGAAGACTTCTTATAATGTCTTGTTGGCCCTAAATTAAAATGGAGCTAATCTGACTTCCAATATGGCCATGGTGGCTATTTTGAAATTGTTTTATGGTACTCATCTTAAATGGAAAGTCATTTTGACATGGGGTTTTCATCAGAAGAGTTCTTATGGTGTCTAGTTACTCCTAAATAAAAATGATGCAAATTGACCCTCAACATGGCCACCATTGTAGCCATCTTGAAAATATTGTTATCTCTGCTCCTTCCAAATAGATGGTTATATCAACATGGGCTTTCAGCAAGAGATTTCTTATGATACCTGGTTGGTCCTAAATGAAAATAGTGCCAATCATACATCCAATATGGCTGCCATAATGGCTGTCTTGAAAATCTTGCTGTCCCAATGGCCCCTAAATAAATGGTCATATTAACATAGGGTTTTCACCAAAAGACTTCTAATGATGTCTGCTTGGTCCTAAATGAAAATGATGCCAATCTGACATCCAGTATGTCCACAGTAGCAACAAATTTGAAAATCTTATTATTACTGAAGATTATCAGAGATAGTTTCAACAGTCAGCAGTTAAAAGAAGAAATGGTCATACCGTATTTACCGTATATATTGGGACAGGATAAAATAAATGATTTTTTTCCTGTCCCATAACTTATGGTTAAACTTTTTTTCAACTAGATCATATGTCCCAAGACTTAAGAACCGAAACAAATTGTGTTGAATTTGCCCCCCCCCCCCCCAGCACTTCATGTTAAAATAAGGTAGGTAAATTAAACGTTTATTTGATAATAAACTGAAAGAAACTAACCTTGTACTGTTCTCATTTATTCCTCTTTTTTTGTTCTTCATAAGCAATTTATGTATAAAAGACACAAATGTATCCACTAACACATGGTCCGGTAATGTAGAGTACCGGTCGTGTGTATCGCTTATGTCAGGTAACAACATTGACACATTATTTTATTGACGTGAATGTAGACACACGAATCATGTTTGGTTGTCCTCAGAAGTTTGAATACCGGTATATTATCAAACTTAAAATTGGATCCAGTAAAATCATAAACAATAGAAAGAGAGAGACAGAAATAACAACCGATTGCTTGAAGGCACCAGCAATTCACGCATGATCCGGTGTATGGTGCAAAATAACCAAGAGTGTATTATATCCAGGTTAACAATATAACAACATTTCGCAAATAAAAATCATTATTAGGAAATACATTCACCGTGAGAGCAAATGACAATATTTTCGCTAGCATGGGATACAGAACGTATTCTTAAAGACAATTAATGCCGTGTATATTATTTACCCTGCAGACATCAATGCCTGTTTGTATCAGTTACAATTACAGATGGCAAACAACAGAAGACCGGGTGGTGAATAAACACAGCTGGTAGCGAGCAATAAACTCATTGTTTCAACTTACCAGTAGGATTTCAAATACAAAGTTTATTTTATTACAAAGCAAGCAGACCCTGGAAGCCAACTTTGGATTATTTTAAGTGTGCAGATTTTTTCTATACAAAGTCGGCAGACCAAGGGAAGCCGGCTTTGGTTTCTTTTAGCAGTATTCACAGGAATTTTGAAAATAAATTGAAACAGTGGAACAGTCGGGGTCTGTAAGTGACACTTTGAGCATACATTTGTGAAATGTACTGGTATTAAAGGATTTGCCACAACTGAACAGGCGTCAATTGTGCGGCATGATCACAGGAAGTTCAAATAAATTCTGTCAGCTGAATATAGGACTCTAATTGGCACTGAACAAGGATCAACTCGGCGGCTCGATCAAAGGCTTGGGAAAACAAAGTGAGGCTGCCTTGACAAGCTAAGGGATTTGCACAGGCAGATAACTGAGGAAATATTACTTGGGAATCAGATCTGGCTTATGAAAAAGGCAAATATAAATCAACTCAAAACTTTTATTGCATCAAACAGTGTTTATACAGCAAAACAAAATATAATACAAGTACGGGTTGCTCCGACTTGCACGTATTTTGTACGTAGTGCAAACATCTAGTCTCCTATATTGCCCATAGATTTATCAAATTTTGTTCTTCAAAAGTTTGCAGATAAGAAGACAAGTGTAAATATACAACACTGACAGCGGTTTTAATTTTATTTATTTAATAAAATATAAGTTCGAGTACATTTTTTTTTACCAGCTAAGCATCGATATTATAATTTAAAAGGTGTCCCAAAACTTACGACTCGAAAAAAACGATCTGTCCCAGAACTTACTGTGCACAAAAAAATTACTTTAAAAATTAATTTATGGTGTCCCAACATATACGGTAAATACGGTATCTTGAATTCCTGGAAATTCTCTTTTCCCACTAGAGTGTCACTCCCTTCGAGGAACTCTTGTTGTTTACATTTTGTCTATAACCCAAGTCCATTGTTGATAAAAACCTTGATTCATCAGTGTTATTAAATAAATTATAAACAGTGTGCCATTAGATCTGTGTAGGACTGTAATACTCAACTGTGTATAACCTTCACTCAGACCTGCAGTTACATAATGTGCCACAGATCAGGGTCTTGGTGTTTTTCTACTTTAACTTATGATTTTAAGCAAAGAATGTATACCCTCATCTGCCAGCACATTATGCAAAGGCAGATCTGATTATGATGTTTGCCTCTGGGTACATGGTAAATTATGTAAATATAGTGAAAGGTGAAATTTTGTAATAACAAAGCTTTTCTTACATTTCAATAGCTTTTACTGACCACTGACTTATAGCAAAAGACCACTCTTCGGAATCTAATTTTGCTTCACCCAGCAATAATTCAACCTCACCTTCAAATTCAGTACATTTTTATGGCTCCTGTTAATAGTATCATAGCAGGAAATACTGTAGAAAAATAGTAGAGTTTAAAATCTTAATTAACTAAAGATAAAAAATGTGTAACACTTTTATTCACATTTGTGGCAATACAGATGAAATATATACATTGTAAATTGGCAAATTAGAAAGAAATTGACATGACAAATATGCAGATTTGACAGAATTCTGGAAGATTTAAATATGCTAAAATATTGCAATCTTGCACATTATTAGAGTGTTTTCTACATTTCAGATCATTGTCACAGTTCTTACTGGGCTTCCATGGAGTCATAATACCAACCTTTGTGATGTCTTAGCTGGGCTAAATAAGGAACAAAACAGGTTGCGATAAATTTATTATTGTGAAACAGAAGATTTGGGTAAAAATGTACAAGATGAATGACTGTTGACCAATCACAAAGATTCAAAATTATTACAAAGTTCCATGAAAATTACCCATGATATTACTTGCTCCAAACAAGGATATGTAATTGCATGTATTTTACGCAGCTGTAATATAGCAATTTAGACAAGTGAAAGCATTAATAGACAAGTCATTTATACCTTTTTTAAAGATTAATATGAATAAAAAAGAAAAGTATGACTCTTATGCTTCTTTGTACCTTTTACTTTATTTGAGATATCAAATTTTCAATTTAAAACTGTTATAGAAAAAAGTTGGATTATATTGATAACAAAAATTTATTCTAACATTCCTAAAGTACCATCAGTGTAAGCTCTTTGTACTACAAGTAAAAGAAAGGAATTATATGGGGTTTGCAAAGATTAAATGTTCAGTGGAACATGAGTGTGGGAACATTATGAATCCAAAATACAACAAGGTTAGCAGGTTAGGGGTACAGTTGGAGTCCAAATTTGTAAAGAAATATTGGATATTATGAAGCACATGCTCGGATCCCTTCTGGTGTTTTGTATAGTGTTTTACCTTGGTTATAATGAAATTCAGATATAATGATTTGGGGGTGGGGGGGTCTCTTGGGTTTTATCATATCTGGATTTTACTCTACAATCAGTCATCTTGTCAATTAATTTAGAAAAATAACCCTACAGAACCTGAGTTCTCTAGCTACATTTAAATCAGAAGTAGATCTCAAAAGTTTCACAAATATACTTTTCAGGGCTATGTATTCATGTAAACAAGCAACAAACTTTTCTCATATATTTGTCTTTGTTTGTATGCTTAAAAGGCAAAGACTTCAATGAGCATGTATAAAACAACAAAAGTGTTTGTGTATGCTGTAAATTTACTATTGTGTCTTGTGTCTATTTTTACCTAGATTTATTTGCTGCTCATAAGACAAAGTTCAATGAGCATGTATAAAACATCAACAGTGTTTGTGTATGCAGTACATTCACTATTTTAATGGTGCTAACAAATTTGTACAAATTTATGCTTGCTACAAACCATGAAAATAAAGACCCAATAGAAAATGATGCACCCATAAAGACAATCAATCATATCACTACTACTAAATTCATATTTATGAATGTAACTACCAATTATATTTTCATTTTTTTTCAAAACCATGAAAATTGATAGCCACAGAAATATATGAATTCACAACATATGAAATTCTTTAATTTTTTAAAAACAGGCATACAGTAGAAAAATCATCAACCTCAAACCACCCAGAACTGTGCATGTTATAAACCACATTTGTTGATTACAGTGAGAGATTGTTATATGGAGATGCATCATTATGTTAAACTTGATACTTTTTATTTCTCTGATCATTTGACATGATTAGTTAATTAATGCTTGTAATATGGTAGAAAGATGTCTACGATTTGTATTATTTTTTATTTTTTTATTTTATCAGATGGGTTGTATTGAAGCAGCCTGTAGGAAGTGTTAAGTTCAATGCAGCTGACATCCAGGCCTCACTCAAAGCAACATTGAATGCCCACAGAAGACGAAAAGCTTCTCAGGGAGATACTCAACGGAACACCAGGGTACTATATGTCCCTCCTGGGTAAGTGTCCTCAGTCTCCAGCATTTACATGTGTACAATCCACACCCCAACAACATAGATCGAGATCTCCCATAACATAATATAATGGTAGATTTTGTTTTTTTCTGTTCATTTTGAAATCATCAATAGAACAAACAACATAGACCCAGATCTTCCATACATAACGTGCTGTTAGATTATGTTATCTACTGTTCACTTGGGATCAGGAGTAGAACAAACAACATAGATCCAGACCTCCTATAACATAATATGCTGGTTGATTAGGTTCTCTGCTTTTAACTTTAGATCATCAGTAGAACAAATAACATAGACCTAGATCTCCCATAACATAATATGATGGTATATTAGGTTTTTTCTGTTCACTTGAGATCAAAGTAGGAGAAACAACATAGACCCAGATGTCCCATAACATAAAATGATGGTATATTAGGTTTTTTCTGTTCACTTGAGATCAAAGTAGGAGAAACAACATAGACCCAGATGTCCCATAACATAATAGGATGGTAGATTAGGTTCTCTGTTGTTCACTTGAGATCATTAGTAGAACAAACAACATAGACCCAGATCTTCCATAACATAATATGCCAGCTGATTAGGTTCTCTGCTTTTCACTTGAGCTCATCAGTAGAACAAACATCATACACTCTGATGTCCCATAGCATAATATGCTGTTAAATAAGGTTCTCTTCTGCTCACTTGAGATCAGAAGTATAGCAAACAACATAGACCCAGATCTGCTGGCACATTATGTAATGGCAGATCTGTATCTATTCTGTTTGTTGATGGGTTCGTGTTATATACAATTGAATATCATAATAATGCTGATTGATATAATATTGTTCATGCTTGTATTGGCAAATAGAGAGACTAATAGAATCTGTGTTAGGGTTGACAAGGAAATTCCAGTTGAGGGGTTACATTATTTATCTTTTGCAAGGCACTGCCAAGCAAAAGACAAATAATGTAACTCTGAGACTGAAATTTCCTTGTCTCTGTTCCATCCATTATCTTGATTATTTTTCTCACCCATTTTTTTCTTCAAAGAAGATAGAGAAAGCAATCATTCAGCTGTATTCCATCAAATCATAGACTTGCTTTACTTGCAAACACTCAAATCATATCTAACATTATGACCTCATCAGAGTACATTGTACTGTATTCTGATCTGAGACTAAGACAAGAAAAGTAATGATCACAAATCTGCATTTCTCAGTTACATGTGTGAGAAATAGACATTGCTTTCTTGGTGGCAACAGCATGAGTGTTGCCATCTTCAATAGCCCTTTCTAAAGTCATCTAACATGGTGTTCTGCAGAACTTATTTTTCATGTTCATAACATTTGTCCCTTTTTTGCAATTTCTTTGATTATCATTACCTTCTGTAATTCCTTTATTTAACAAAAATCCTGCTGCAATAATAGACAGGAAACCATCGTGCTCCACACTGTTTGCAGTTGGGGCATCTTGATTCACTCTGTTAATCTGTCCATACATCCATACATCATCCATATGTATGTCTGTTTGTCTGTACATCTCTACATAATTATGTCCATCCATCTGTCTCTGGAAGCTTGTTAGTACAATTGCATAAAAACTACTTGATGTAGGCAAATTAAATTTGGTAGGCATGTTGTACACATCTGTAGATGACCATTTTGTAAAATAATTTAGGAACTCTTTTGGACACAGTTTTTGGGTGAAAACCTTGTTAGCACCATTGTGCAGGAACTACATGACATAGGCAAAATAAATTTGGTAGGCATGTTTGTATGCATATGTGGATCATCTGTTTAAATTTGTATGCCACTAAAGCAGGAGCAATAGGGGCTTAGTGGTTAGCATGCCAAACTCATGACCAGAGGGGTGCATGCTTAAATCCTACCAGTCCATCAGAGCAGTCCCTGTCCTATGGAGTGTTCTTGGGCAAGACACTTTACTCCAATTGCATTAACACTGAATAATCTTCGTGTATTGCTGTGCTGTATAATACCAAACCAAGCCAATAAAGCAATTATACCTTTTTTGATTAATATAGAAATGTATTATTAATTGTTTGGACTGAGATTTCATTTGTTGGAAATTTGCTAGCATGATTGCAGAAAATCCACAAGACAAAGACAAATAAAATTGATAGGCATGTTTGTATGTATATGAGGATGACCTGATTATATTTTTATGCTACTGAAGCAGTTTTTTCATTTTTATGCCCTTGAGATGGGGTCATCTAGTGGTTGGTGTGTGTGTGTATGGACAGTTTTAGTATTTTTCAGCACCTGTAGCTCAGTAAACCCTTACCCAATTCACCTTTTTTTTAAATAATAATATTATCACATACTCCACTTTTTTTGGTACCACTCCTGCCCCTGGGTTCTGCACTTGGGTGGGACATTGGGTTCAAGAATTATAATAGGGACATATTTTGGTTAAAGTTGTTTTCATCACTTATATTTCCATAAACCATTTTATCAATTTACTTTGTGATTGGAATATAATGTCATCACATTACGCTCCTTCTGTCAATACCACTTCTGCCCCTGGGTAGGGTTATGGAGTCAAGAATAATATTTTTAACACATTTTGGTTAAAGTGTTTGATTAAAATTTTATCATCACTTACATATCCATAACCCCGTACCTAATTCACGTCATATTTGGAATATAATATCATCACATATTTCCCTTCTCTCACTTCCACTCCTATCCCGTGTTCTGCCCTTGGTTGTGTCCACTGGGTAAAGAATCATAATGGTTAAAGTTTTTTTTATCATTTATGTTTCATAAACCATGTTACCAATTTACTTCATGATTGGAATATAACAGCATCACATTCTGTCAATACCACTCCTGTGTGTTGTCATAGGGTCAAGAATTATATTGGGGACACATTTTTGTTAGGGTTTTATCATCACTTGTATTTCCATAATTCCTTGCCTGGTTCACTTCATATTTGGAACATGATATCAACACTTACTTCCCTTCTTTTAGTATCACTCCTACCCCAGGGTGGGGCCATGGGGTCAAGAATGATAATTGGGATACATTTTACTTAAAGTTTTTTCTTCACTTATATATTCCATAATCGAGTCACTTGATGTTGGGATAAAATCATCACAAAACTGACCTTATGGATTTTACAACGCCTGCCCAGAGGTCAATATGTACAACACCTTTTGGTTAAAGTTTTGATTAAACTTGTTATATTTTAATTAACTTTGTATCCAGTTCACTAATATTTGCAATGTTGTTTGATCCTAAATTCTGACATTTCCCTATATACAGGGTTCCCATGCTACCAGGAAATCAGGAAAAAGTTGGGAGAAAGAATAGGTTTGTTCCTGACTGGGAAGAGCCCTTTAATTTCAGAAATATTGATGATCAAAGTCAGGGAACAACTGAACATTTTCAGCATCCACTTGATGACAGAAATATTGAGTTCATAATTTAACTGATCATGGGTTAAATGTATTGAGTTTGTACCTGAATTTTTGGAGGTTGCAGAATTTTTCAGTCATTTGAGATACAATCTCTGTATGGATCATTTGAGTGCTTGCCCTAAACATATTTGTATAGTCAATCCAAGCGCTCAGGCAATTGGATTTGTCCAGTAGACTGGTTACCCCTTACTCCGCTCCATTTTGGTATCTTTTTGTATGTTGAAGATGAGAAGACCAGTCTAGCATCACACTATGCCAACATGTCTATGACGTGTGATCTCAGTAAATTTTGAAGAAAAATAATAAAGCTTATCTTCCCCAGTTCCCCTTTTGATCTGTAAAGTCAGAAGATGTATTGTGATAAATCTTTGCTTATTATTTGGTAGTGTGCACTGGGAACATGGTGTTAAGCATTATCGTCAATACTAATTTGATACCCCAAACTTGTGGTGAATTTTACTATCAGACCTTGCTAAATACGTATAAATCTACTGACTGCTAGGGCAATTTTCAGTGCAGAATCCCTTGCTCCGAGTGTCCTTGACAATGACTGCATTAAATATACAGTCCATAGTCAGATTACATTGAAAGTAGATGTTAGGGCAGCAACCAGACATAAGCAGGGCTCAGAAAGACCAGTTGTAATCCCATTTTAACCACGCATAAATTGGCTGTCCTGTGGAAATTTTACTACTTACTTGTCCCTGGGCCAAGTAATGAAGATTCGCACCTTGACAACATCTATGTGCATTTTCTACCCTTAACTAGCTCTGAACTTCATCATTGTTTAAAATTCTCGTGTATGTCAATGATCTATTTGCCTACTTGTTGTCAGTCTAGAACATGTCACAAAGGGAGTTGACTTGCTATTTACACAGGCTTACGATGCACACTTGATATTAATATGGGTTCAGATCATATAAAATACTATGTTCAGAGTGAAGACAGCATGTTTAAAACCCTTCTCGTATCAAGCTTGCATTGGGTGCCAGTGGTTTGTTAGTAAGAGCGTAAGAATTAGTGATACATGTAAGTCTACTGTGTTGAGTGACATGGATGAATATCTGTTGCAACTTACTCCAAGGATGAGCGCTTGGAAAAAAATCTCCCTGAGAATTGTATAAGTAGATTTTTTTTAAAATCAGCCCTTTTTTTTCTATAAGGGTATATAATTTTTACGGGCTTCTTGTCCAAATTTAAAACAACCCTGTTCAAAAATACTATCTTCATACCAACATAAAATTTTGCAGTTAAGCAGAGTAAAGTTAACATTTTTGTGCTGCAAATTAAAATGAGTTACATGTACATGAAAATTTATATGAAATTCAGTAGATAAACTTGTTTTTAGTGATACATCCTGTGCTTCATTACATAGTCATATCTCTAATTCAGATGTTATGGGAGAGTAAAAAAAAGAGAAACAGCTTTTGATTTAAATAATGCATATTTTTTAAGCCAAAATGTTTTTAATTCCCATTCAGTAAGGGTCATAAGTGAACCTTGAAAAAAAATCAATTTCATCCAGGAAAAAAACCTAGAAATGTTAGTTTCAAAAAGTGTGGGAACCCTGTATATACAGTGTTGTCCCCTGGGTTAGATCCCTGGAGGAAGTCATGGGGTTAAGAAGTAGGACACCTTTTGCTTAATTTTTTTCTCAATAATTTAAATAACCTCTCACTGGGGTCAAAAAGTAGGACATTTTTTGAATAATTTGTATTGTTAGCTCACCAGGTCACAAGGTCAAATGCGGTTATGTATGGTCCTTCATCCATCATGTGTTGTCTGTCGTCAGTTGTCTTTCATCCATTGTCCATTCATAATTGTTATTTACAGCTTCCTCTAAAAATAAAACCACTTTACCCATTTACACATGATTTTACAAGGAGCATTGTGGCATCAAGGCCCTTGAAATTTGTTAAATGGGTGCTGATCCATCATCCAATATGGATGCCATTAAAAAAAATTGAAAAACTTAAACATCTTCTTCCCAAATACCACTGAACAAAATTTGACCAAATTTGACACAAAGCTTCCTCGTTTGAAGGTCTTGTAAACTTGTTCAAATCATGCCAATTCACCATCCAAATATGACTGTTATTACTAAAAATATTAAAACCTGTAAATGACCTCGTCTCAAAAACCACTCAGCAGAATTTGCATAACTTTGATAGAAAGCCTTCTGGCATAAATGGCTTTCAGACTTTTACAGATGATGGCAATCTGCAATCAGATATGCCTGCCATTACTAAAATTGAAAAATCTTCAAACAACTTCTGCCCGGAATTCACTTAACAAAATTTGACTATGTTTGACAAGAAGCATCCTGGCATTAGGGCCTTTTAAATTTTGTAGAAATGATGATAATCCACTATCAAGTATGGCCACTGTTACTAAAAATAGAAAATCATTTGATTAACTTCTCAAACACCATTGAAAAGAATTTGACCAAATTTGACAGCATCTTGGTATGAAGGGCTTGACAGGTTGTACAAATGATGCCATTTTGCCATCAAATATGGCTGCTGCTGTTAAAAATACAACAAGTTGTGTAACTTATAAAAAGTAACTTAACTGAATTTGACAGAAACGTTCATATCTTGAAAGCCTTTCACATTTATAGAAGGGATGTTGATCCACCATCAGATATGGTAGCCATAACTAAAAGTGAACACAAACTTAAAGAACTGTATCTAGAAAAGCTGCTTTACAGAATTTGACCAACTCTGACAGAAAGTGTCCTGGCATAGAGGTGTTTCTATATTTGACAAATAAAGTTGATCTGCTATCAAATATGGATGAAGGTATAAAAACTTGAAAACCTTGAAATAATTGTTTTCATAACATATCCAATCAACAGCATGAAACGAATATGGTGCTGTTTAAAAGGTAAGTTCTAAATATGTAAAGATACAGAATTGCTAAAAAAAAATAAGGAGACAACTTTTACAGAAAGCATTCTACCGACCCAGAGTTTTGGTCATCCATTGTTGTTATTATTATTATTATATATGGTGTTATCCAATTCAGTGCATAGTTTAAATATGACATTGTCACCTTCATACATATCGCCTTGTTTTTACTCCTGCTCTTTGTCTTCTATGATGAGGCCATTGGGTCAAAAAGTAGGATACTTTTTTTTTGTTACAGTTTTTGCCTCCAATTGATAGTCTTTGCCTGCGGCATTCCTGTGCTTAGGTCATGCCCCTGGTTATGGTAATGGGCTTATGGTGTTATTTCCTTTGATATATCAACATCTCATTTGAAAGGCATACCATGTGTTTCTTAAAACACTTCATCTTTAATACATTTTGCACTTTTTGGATTTAGCCTTTTTTGTGACAATCTTTTTAGCATGATTGCACAATTGCCACTTGACACAGACAAATAAAATGCATGCATAAAGATGTGATGACATTCATACCAGTAAAGAAATTTTCACGTTTTCAAAATAAAATTTTTGAACTCTATGGACTATGACTTTCTTGGCTTTGTGGGGGCATATGTGTTTTGCAAACATAAATCTAGTCTAGTTTGTTCATGGTCATAGATATAGTGTGTCAGGGTGACACAATGTTATGTGAAGGAAATTAATCATAGAAGTGCCATTTTTGAGACCTGAAAATTGTTTTGCCTTGAATTCTAATTATGAACCTTTAAGCAAAACAATTGCTCCAGGTGGTTGAACTGTTGTATAAGCATGAGCTTCAGCTGGAGAATTAGCCTGCAATGAACTGGCAATCAATTCAAAGAGAGTCTTTTACTTTTTATCCCTTTCTGGAATAGAAGTTAAAATAAACTGCAGTCTTAAGTTTGGGAGGCTTTCATCTATAACATCAAGTGAATCGTATTACCTGGGTAATTTATTTGTTGACTTTCAAACAGAAAATTTATTTATCACTTAACATTTTATTTATTAGCATCATAATGTTACATCATTATAATTGTACATGTACTGAATGTTAAAGGTCTGTGACAGATAATGTAAAAATAGCAATGAATCTAAAAGCTGTGTTTAAAAGACATTTGATTAATAGCACTTGTTGACTGAGCTACTAACTTAAAACAGCTATTAGTGTAAAGCATTCAGTTCTTGATAAACACTCATTTAAGATATATCTATTATCTCAATTTCAACCAAGATGCATGTACATAACAAGTGTATTTGTAGTTTTACAAAGTGTTCTTGTAGCACTTTAATTGAAAAAGGTATTTTCCTCCCCACAGTTTTTCAGATATTACAGATGTCATTCAAGCTATTGTGTGTCATCCTGATCCAGATGTTAGAGCACACTGTAAGATTGGTAAGTGTTTTTTGTCATCATAGAGGTAAACTAGTTATTATTGTGCTGCCAAAAACAAAAGCAGCCAATTAAGAGTTTCATGCATCGTCATTCTAGCAAAAATGAAGTTTTGCACAGGCCCTCCATTGTAAAGATGGTACTTTGTTATATATAGTCTAAAATCAGTGAATTAACTTTTTTTTATCTAGACATCACTTTAACATGATACCCTATATTTACACACTCTTTCAAAGTTCAACCCTTTGATGCACTGGCTGGGTTGATCATGTTTTCAATGGCAATACTATGCATCTAGACTAGACTGTAAGGTAATTGTGTCCTCATTTTTATAGAAAATGGGGGATATTATAAATGGGGCCTTTATGTTTCTCCATCCTTTAGTCTTTCCATTCTTTCATACATCCTGCTGTCCATGCCACTTTAATTTCTGTACAGTAACTCCCTTACTTGTTAGTGGATTTTAACCACATTTGGATGCAGCTTGATAAGACCTTGGTTTTAGCTGAGTTTGAGCATCAGCATTCTGTGTCATCATTTAGCAGAGTTATATCCCCTGGTTGTTGTACCTAACAACTTTATCAGACTACCCACTTTCATTTCTTCACCGTAACTACTTTATTTTCAATTAAATTTTTTTAAAAATTGCTAGACAGCTTGATCTTGATGAAACCTTGGCTGAATCCAATTATCAGCATTCTATATCATTTTTTAGCAGAGTTATAGCCCCTGGTTGTTGCACTCATTCACTCTCATTTCTGCACAATAACTCTCTTAATTAGTATTGAATTTCAACCAAATTTGGCATTCAGCTTGACATTGATGAGACATCAGTTGATTTTGCTTGTCAGCATGCTACATCATCATTTAGCAGAGTTATGGCCCTTGATTTTCATACAACCCACTCTTCCTTCTGCATAATGACTCTCATAATTATTATTGAATTTTAAATAAATTTAGTAGGCAACTTGATATTGATGAGACCTTGGCCAGGTTTGATGCTTATTACATCATCATATAGTGAAGTTATGTCCCCTGATTCTTGGACTTGCCCACTTTCCTTTCTGCACAATAATTCCCTTAATTCATATTGGATTTCAGCCAAATTTGGTGTGCAGCTATCTTCTTGACACAGTAATACAGCAGCTATGCTCAGTGTTTGAAAATTAGCATTATTTTTGGAAACTTCAACATTGACCCTAAAAATGACCAGTTAGTATCTCATCTCAAATGCGACTCCCTCAGACAGATTGTGAACAGCCCCACCCACTTTCAGGGAAGAACACGTAAATTCATTATTGCTTCCTTCTCAGATGTCATGTCTACAACATTTCTGCTCCGCTACACAGATTTCCACGTTATCTGGCAGGTGTGCCAATGTACCACTCTCATTCCTCTTGATGTATGCCAAATATTTACGAATAATACTCATATTCTTTTAATTGAAAAAACTTAAATAAACACCAAAACAATCCTTTTTGTCCTGCATTGATTATTTTTCTATGTTTATTTGTCTCACCAGTAATGTCTTCTTAAAAAATACAAATGTACTTCAGCTCATTTACTACATTACCATTGTCACCTAGCCCCTTTCTCTACAAAACTACAAACCCCAACTTCCTGGAATTTGCATGTTTTACATGGATTTTGTTCAGTGTGTCTTGATTAAGACATTGCACTTCTCTCCATTTGTCACAGTGAATGAAGCACATTTTACTTATCTGTTGCAGGCTCAGTGGCTACATGTGTAGATCCTCTAAATGCATTTATGGAACATAAGTAAGTTACACGCTTGCCTTTGTTGAAAAATTTGTCATATGTAAGTGATTTCTTCTAAAATTGTGTTCATGAAGTCATGTGCAGAGAACTATTAGGATATGTTTCATTTCATATGAATATGAAATGAATATTTAACATCTATTATTATATATTTTATAATGTCATATTGAAATATATCAGTGGGAGAAAAATGATAACATCACAGTGGCAATACCACTTTTATCGCAACAGTGGTAATATCACTTTTGGAGCTACATTCTTTCTCCATTGAGGATGGATATCGGCCTTTATGTATGTTATTCAGACATGTATTTCCATATTTAGGCCTATTTCCTTTTTTTCTTCTTTTCATTCTCTTTCTCACATCCTTCCTTCATCTTACTCTCCCCATCAGAATGAACAGATCTAAAAATGTGTCAAGACTGTTGGCACTCTACTTTACATTTATGTAATCAATGAGAAGGTGCCATCAAGAATGGCTATAAATGAACCCAAAACAACAAAAAGTTGGCTTCAAGTATTAACTTTTTATACTTAGTTTTCCACATGAATCATGCAAATTGTGAGTGACTGAATTTGCATTACCTGTTGCCATTCAATATTCTGTGTCACCCATAGAGATATTGTATACCTGTTACACTCAGTGACAAAGAGTACACATTTTTAAGAAAAACTCTTGATTAAACATAGTAATAAAATATTTAAGTAGTGATTTTAACTCTCATCACAATCATAATCTGAAATTGATGGAGAAATCAGGCATTGATGAGTGTTGATTGCACCTGAAATTAAGTGACAATCAAAAATGTTGGTACAGTGTCTGTTACTGAAATAGACTGCAAGCTTGCCAACACAAAAAAATTCAGGTTTGAATGCAGAAATAAACAAAACCTGAAACCAACGTCCTTACAAGTAGACTCACAATCATTAAAATCTGTTGTTTAATGATGTTATGCTCTGAAGTAATTTTTGTCCCACCTGTGACATATAGTGGTCACTATTGTCCATCTGTCCATCCATCCAGCATCAACTTTTGGTTGAATTTTGTTTTTTTAAAAGGTAATATCTTTTGTTTGCATCACTAGATTATAATCATACTTCGCCCATAATTTCATCAGGGTAGGAACATTCCTAGAGATTAAAGACTAAAAATGGTCACTGGAGCAGTTGTTAGAATTTCATCTTTGTGGTACATGTATATAGTTAAAATTTATTTAATATGATGGCAGTATCTACTGTTACCATGTATGAACTGTCAGCAGACAATGTACAGAAGTTTACCATGGGATGTAAAATATATTTGGGGATATGGAGGTTAAAAGGTGAAAGTTGAAGGTCACAGTAATTTAAATTTTTGGGGTGTATAAAAGGCTACCATCGTAGCACCATGGATAGGCATCAGACTTTACACCAGATTTACCATAATACATGGAGGCATATGGTCATTTGACTATTTAAAAATTTAAGGTTCGTCTTTTTGAGTACCTTTTTAAACAGCCTATTTAGTATCAAGAAATGTTTACATTCACTTAAAATGCTTTTATTTTCATATAAAATTAAAATGGATGGATGTGGGTTTAACCTATATGTGTCCTAAAATGAACATTTCAGAAATTGTCCATTATTGTGGAATGCAGTGAGATCTCGAGTTTTAAAACTGGGAATTTGTTTATGGGCTCTTATTTTTATGATACTTATTCTAAATTTTTTCTTCAGGTATACATTTCCAGTGTTGCTGAACCAGTGTACACAAGGTTTTGTCAATCAGATTGTCTTCACGTCCTCTACATCTGTACAGGTGAGGAATATCAGCCTTGTTAGAAGGTCAAGGTCACGAAGTTATTGCTTAAAAATCATTAAACTCGTGAGCTTGAGTTTCAGCTTGATGACAAATGACATATCTTTTGAAAGCTCGTTTCTGACAGGCAGATAGTGTAAACTTGAGTTAAGATTCAAGCTCCAAGTTTCATGATATCCAGACCTGGTCTGAAACACTGTAAATAAAAACACATGAGAACCTCAATTGTTAGAATTCGTCAAGGGTCATGGGAATGGTTCACATGATTGTAAGTTTGGATGATCTAGCCAGTATTTGTATACTCTGGAAATATTTGTTGGGTATGATGTTAGTTTGGATAAACTAGAAATTTGGATAATCAAGGGTACCATAAGCAAGGCTCTATTGCTCTGCGTATCTGGTCATTTTTGTAGCCATTTTATATTTGTTCTATTTGGGCTCATCAGTCTGACACAAATTAAAAGGATCTAAAAAACTTTGCAGTTATAAAGCGTGATTTACTGACCATCTCTTGAATGGGAATTGAAACATTGTGTGGAAATGTTTTACATGACTTTAATGCAGAAAAAGCCGACACAAAAATTACCGTCTGTAGTAGTTCATTCTCATTCAGTTTTGTGTGAATTTGTTCAAGCCATCATATTCATCATATTCATCATATTCATCATATTCACAACTTTTTCATGGGCAAAAGCATATTGTATAAATATGCTGCTATTTATTTGATTGAAATTTTTGCCAAGTTGTTTCTCTTGCTAAATTGACAAAATATTTATGCTATGCAGATTGTGTGATATTCTTTTTTTATCCCATAGACTGAAGGTGCAGGGGATATTGAGATAGCAATTTCAGTCTTTCCATCTGCCCATAGAGGAGGTGGTTTCCACAACATAACTTTAGTTTGCTTGTTTTCCTTTTTTTTTTCAAACCTCGTATATGCCTTACCCATGGGTAGAGACAGAAACCTATTGATTTTAGAGTTGTTAGGTCCAGGGTAAAGGTCACTGAAGGTGGAACTTTGATTTTCATTTCTGTATATTGTCAAGTTTCCTGGACCTAATTTTCATCAAACTTCATTGGTGGACTAAATTTGAGCAGGGTCTCTGGAGCTGAGATTGTAATTAGTTTGGTTTTGCATAATTTGGTTTTTGCTTGATAAATCATATTTCCAGGATCCAATTTTCATCACACTTCATAGGTTGTCTACACTTGAGCAAGGGGACCTTCTATTGATTCTCAGGCCCACCATTCAAAGGTTAAGTTCACTGGAGCTAAAATTTTCATTTTGGGTTCCACATGATAAGTTCTCTTTCTTCATGCTTCCTGTACCTATTTTTATCAACTTATAGTTGCTTTACACTTGAGGATGGGCAGCTTTCTGTTGAGTCTGTGATTGATAGATCCAAGGTCAAGGTCACTTTATTTGAAATTGCATTCTATGTTTCTGCACAATAACTCAGTTTACATTGAGCCAATTTTCATCAAACTTCATTATTTATGCTACACTTCGAATGTAGCAGCTTCTAATCAATTCTGGTTGACACTAGGTCTAAGGTCTAGGTTGCTAGCACAGAAATTGCAATTATTGTTATGCACACACACAAATACAGCAAAATAGGTTGAAAGACCTTGATAGTTGTGACCTTTCAATTTCATACAGAGATAAAAATTACTGTGTTTTTGCGTTTTAATAAATATTGGTATGGTTGAATAAAAGTATTATGCTGCTCCTTATGTTACTATTTGATTCCCACATTTTCCGTACCACAGAAAGCAGCAGAACATTTTGACTTGAAAGCAGCAACATTTTTCCTCACTTCTGTGCATTTTTGTTGTTGTTCGTCCTTCGAGTTCGAAGATGACCATGACATCACTAACTGGTTGGTTTCTGTGAGTATGTGAGTGGCTGATCAGGCGAATTTGTGCTCTGAATTGTCTGTGGCACACTGGACAGGAGATGCCGCTTGGAGTTGCTCAATAGAAGACGTGCAGTTCTGAGATTTATGCTGTTTGTGCTTCTGCACTGCCTCTGCAATTCTTCTCAGTTCAAAGTCTGTAACTCCAGTATAGATGAGACTGCGCCAGGTGGAGCGATTCTGTGTGAGATCTTCCAAAGACTCAGGGTCAGTATTGAAATGTTTCAAGGATGACTTGAGGGAATCTTTGAAGCATTTGTTTTGACCTCCCTGAGCTTATTTTCCCTTCTTCAGCTTGCCATAGAAGATCTTCTTTAGTAGTCACTCTTCTAACATCCTGGTGATGTGGCCTGCCCATCTCATTTGTAATTTCAGTAGCAGAGCGTGGATGCTTGGAATACCTACCTGTGTGAGAACCTCAGTGTCTGGGACCCTGTCCTGCCTTCTTATCCTCATCAGTTTCCTCAGGCAGCCCATGTGAAAATGGTTCAGCTTCTTGGAATGGTGTCTGTACCCTGTCCAGGTTTCGCATGCATACAGCAGTGTCAGCAACGCAATGGCTATATGAACCTTCAGTTTTGTCTGCAGACTGATGCCACTGTGCTACCACACATTTGCGTGTAGTCTGCCAAAGGCCAGACTTGCTCTAGCAATTCTGGGGTTGGTTTCATCATCGATCTGGACTGCACATGACAGTGTACTGCTGAGATAGGCGAACTTGTCCACTGCAAGGAAGGTTTGGCCATTTATTGTGATGGTAGACTCTACATAATGCTTTCCTGGTGCAGGTTGGTGCATCACCTCTGTCTTCTTGATACTGATTGTGAGACTAAATTTGTCACAAGCTGAAGACAAACTTCAGTGTCATACAGTATCTGTCATGTAATTTTGCTCCAGTTTCAACGATAGGAATATGTTGACTATTCATGAGCTCTTGAAGGAAAACGAGCGTTCACTGGATGATTTTGGATTTCGTACACACAGTTTAAAAATCATATTTCTGTATTTGATGTCAATAAAGTTCATTCCTCACTCTTAATTGTTGCTGGATGGTACAATGTACTTTAGAACTGCTACACTGGTTTTCAACTGTAGAAATCTATAATCAAAAGAAGAACTTCTTAAACAGAGAACTAGAAGATTGTTAGTACACATACATCTGCAGGTTTAGTTATATATTATTCCAGTGAAATGCCCATGCTCATAAGTGAGCCCCCCCCCCCCCCCCCCAACACTTTGAGAAATATGTAGCAGACCCGACATGTCCTGAAAATAAGCCCACCCCTACTTCTGACCCATGGGTGAACAAATATGCCTGCAAGCATTCATAAGGTACAGTTTTTTATTTTAAAGTATCAACATATGGAACAACTTCAGAGTCATTCATGTGGAGTTTTTCACCTCAAGCAGTCTAAGTGCCCAGCTCATGCTTAGGTTCATGACCATCAAGCCATCTCCATTACTGATACATTCAACAAATATTCAAAGCCATCTCCATTACTATTACATTCAACAAATATTCAAAGCCATCTCCATTACTATTACATTCAATAAATATTCAAAGCCATCTCCATTACTATTACATTCAATAAATATTCAAAGCCATCTCCATTACTATTACATTTAACAAATATTCAAAGCCATCTCCATTACTATTACATTCAACAAATATTCAAAGCCATCTCCATTACTATTACATTCAATAAATATTCAAAGCCATCTCCATTACTGGTACATTCAACAAATATTCAAAGCCATCTCCATTACTATTACATTCAATAAATATTTAAAGCCATCTCCATTACTGATACATTCAATAAATATTCAAAGCCATCTCCATTACTATCACATTCAACAAATATTCAAAGCCATCTCCATTACTATTACATTCAATAATTCAATAAATATTCAAAGCCATCTCCATTACTATTACATTTAACAAATATTCAAAGCCATCTCCATTACTATTACATTCAACAAATATTCAAAGCCATCTCCATTACTATTACATTCAATAAATATTCAAAGCCATCTCCATTACTATTACATTCAATAAATATTCAAAGCCATCTCCATTACTATTACATTTAACAAATATTCAAAGCCATCTCCATTACTATTACATTCAACAAATATTCAAAGCCATCTCCATTACTATTACATTCAATAAATATTCAAAGCCATCTCCATTACTGGTACATTCAACAAATATTCAAAGCCATCTCCATTACTATTACATTCAATAAATATTTAAAGCCATCTCCATTACTGATACATTCAATAAATATTCAAAGCCATCTCCATTACTATCACATTCAACAAATATTCAAAGCCATCTCCATTACTATTACATTCAATAATTCAATAAATATTCAAAGCCATCTCCATTACTATTACATTTAACAAATATTCAAAGCCATCTCCATTACTATCACATTCAGCAAATATTCAAAGCCATCTCCATTACTGATACATTTAACAAATATTCAAATCCATCTCCATTACTGATACATTCAACAAATATTCAAAGCCATCTCCATTACTGATACATTCAACAAATATTCAAAGCCATCTCTATTACTATTACATTCAACAAATATTCAAAGCCATCTCCATTACTATTATATTCAACAAATATTCAAAGCCATCTCCATTACTATTATATTCAACAAATATTCAAAGCCATCTCCATTACTATTATATTCAACAAATATTCAAAGCCATCTCCATTACTATTACATTCAACAAATAGTCAATCTTTTTTAATATGTGTGATAATTGCAATTCCTTGATGAACAAGTAAGCAAATGATACTGGTCCAGTATCGGTGCAGAGGCCCCTTTCAAAATAATGAAATGTTCAGTGCAGTGTGCAAAAATAATATGTTAAAAGGGTACAAATTAGCGTGTTATTTATAATCTTTTTAACATTTCAAATCAGTTCCTCCATTCAGCTTTTCAGCAAAGTCCATAACCATGCCAATACAAATGTAGGTTTGAATAAAATAATACAAATTACCCACAGTTAGCCTCTACAACAGTCTGCATAACTGTATTATTTAATCATTATTGATCCAATTCGGCCATCTTGGGAACTCGTTCATTTTTAACTGTCCTATATGTTAAGCATTGTAACTCGTTTTAGTCTGTGACATACAACTGAATTCATTTTTTTAAAGTATTAATTAAATACACAACTCACAGTTCATAAACATTGTTATGAAAAGAAAAGTTGTTGTGCTTTGTAATATTTCTTGAATAAATCTTTATTCTGTCAATAGAGCCCCACTGATGACAAATCATCAACAAACACAAAACAGCATGTGATATTCAAGCAGGTAAAGCCTTGCCTCATGGTTTCTTTGTTATGATAATGTTCTCACATGCAGTCTATTAGGAATAATGCAATTCAATAGAGATGGACACTTTATATAAATTTATTCCACATGATGTATGTGTTGGTGTGGCTTTCTGTGAAAATGTCACAATGTGCAAAAAAAATTGTTATTTGATTAGCAGTGTAAGTTTACATTCTATAAAAATGCAACCTTCTTTGGAAGTCAGCAGTATTCATCCTGAAAACATGTGGAACAATTTGGGCATGCAACCATGATTGACCAGAGGCATTTGGGAGGAAGTTAATGTTATATGCAAAATGATTTTCAATTTCACCACTCCACCCACCCCTAAAAGTGACCACACCACTAGGTAAGAAACCTGCTTTAGTCAACTAAACTACCGGTACCTAAGTTACAGAAAAGTTTCTTGCTTAGAAAGGTTTCCAATTATCATTACATGTTTAAGAATTTGATATCAAGCTCGGGACCAGAGAGTGCTGAGCAACTGTGTTATCAATGAAATGTCCTGGGACTCAGCATTGTCCTTTTTCTTTTTTGGTGTAAAAAGAGTAAAAAACGTTACTAATTATTGATTCTTTTTCCTCAGAATACAAACCTATCCATTCTGCAGGAACTGTTGAGATGTGCCAATGCAGATGTATCCTACATCATGGCAGAAAAAGGCCAAATTACAAGGTTTGGAATTAGTCATAGATGCTGGATAACAATATTTCATTTTCTTGTAATAATGAAAATTACATTGCAATCAAAATACAGTGGTATCTATTCATTTAGCAGATTTCTAGATATATCAAAGTAAAGTTATTATTGAAACCCACATGTAAATATCATTTACGTATGTGTTTTAAATAAAATTCTGTTGTAAAACACAAATTTCATCAGTAACTGCAGTTTTTTATGTATGTTTTATACATGAATGATTAAAAGAAATGTTTCTGAATATGTTGTTGATAGGTGACTATAGACGATGGTCTTTGTACTTGAATCTTTTATGGTATGGTCATTTTCTATCAAAATAGTGGGTGAAGAAGGAATGTTAAATGGGTATTACTTATCAGCAATTTCCATGAGCAATAAGAGAGCTGAAGTTGCATACACATATTACTGTATTAGTTACATAGCCTTTATTATTGTGTATTATAAATCATGAAATCATAACATTTCAAATTGCAAAAATGCTGATAAAATTTAGATTACTGTAAAAATTTACTGGTGGTGAAATATGGTGATTTACAATATATATTTCACTCTTACAGGAGTCCTGACATTGATAGTGTATTGTCAGAAACTGCTTTCAATCTAGCTGAAAAAGTACGATCGAGGAATTTAATTTGCCCAGGCTGGTTAGTGGTTTGCTAATTTTGATGTTATCTTCTGTTATGATTTTATAGCCTCAATATATTTTAGTGTGACTACATTTTAATAGATGTCCTTGTAACTTGCAGTAACTTCTTTAACATAACTCTTCATCAATGTCATTTTCTTGTTGGTTTCCTTTCTTTATACATCACTCCCTTGTTTTAGCATGCCTGGATAACTTGCAAACCCACTTTTAATGTGGGGGCAGGTGTAGATCCCATCACTTCTTGTAAAAAAATCCCCAAAATAGGCCCCTATTTGCTGAATGTGAATAAAATTGTGATCAACATTGGTAAATGAAACCTGGATATATCACTCGTTTTATCATCAAAAATGCCAGTTAGTGCCCAGAAATTTTAATCAACATCATGACATTCACAACTTTAGATAAGAAGTCATATATTTTGTTAACATTTTTTATTTAAAAAATTCTCAGTACACTGTAAATAACAATTTACAACAAAATATTGATAAATTAAAATGTTAGTAATGTCTACTGGTAACAGCATTTAAAAAAATAAATACCAATTAAAAAGTCTTGTCAAGTGAAGTTCATGTTTCAGTTGTATCTTTTAATTCAGTTGCAGTGTAATCATCAGAAATGCAATATGCTCTCTTGTATTCAAACATGAAAAGTGTCAATTTACTCTTCACAGTGATGCCCGTGAGCATGTCCAAGAGAACCTAATTAAGTACTGACTGTGTTTTGATCTCTGACTTATGGAAGTGTTTGTTGCATTGTTACAATCAATTAAAAGTAAACCTGCTTTGTATTATTATGTTAATTATGTCTTTTGTATCAAATGATTTAAAAGGGGGTAGAGTAAAAAGAGCTAAAGGCAATGCAAACTCCTACCTGCGTAAGAGCTAGCGGTTACAGTCATGTATCAAGTAAACTCATTTCAATTGACCAATCGAACACTGTTTTTAAAATTATTATGTACGTAAGTTAATTAAAATATCTAACATTAATCAGTGGTTTATTCTACTCATTCACATATGTGATCAGGAATAGCAAGAGAACCAAATAAAAGGTGAACTCGGTGCATGAAAAGCTGTTTCACATATAGGATTTATTATGGAGATGTGAGTTCCAAAGTTTGTAGTAAACTTAAAATTCCCGAATAGGTACTCATAGGCTTGCTTAGTGATGTGCCAAAATTTTGCTTTTGCTTGCAGTGAAATCACAGCATCAACATTTTACTAATAGAACAATAAAAAAATCAAGTTTCGACATTGTTGTTGCTCAAAATAAATGTCCATGTTTTTTTTTTTTAAAAGAATCTTGTTTGGTTCTGAATCAACAATAACATTAGAATGTATCCACATTCACGTGTAAAAGCAGTTACATAATGAAGATTATTCCCAACACAATTATAAAATGAGTATACAACCATTTAAACTGTCCCACCTCTCTTCTCACTGTCGATGTCCATCCCTTTATTAATTTATATGCTGTAGTCTATGGTTTTGGACCCCGTTGTGTGTGAATTATCGAGGGAATGTTGTACTTATGTAAAATTGACCTTGTATGTTTTTCATTAATTATCTTTATTTATTTAATATATATTAATTTAATTATCAGGGTTTCAGTATGCTTAATGAATTACTTATCCATCTGTTAATCATTCCCCAATCTTGTTCAGTCACTATTTTTTTTTCATCAGCATAGCTCAGCAACATTTTGCAATTTGATGTAATATGTTTATAACATTAGTGTTTATCCTCTTTATTGTGCAATATTTTATTAGTTTGGATCCATGTGTTTTATTCATCTGTGTTCTCCATTTACATATTTATCCCAACTCTTTATTTGCTCATCATAATAATGCTGTTCTGTATGTACTACTGTTGAAAGGTGATGGAGCTTACTTACTACATTAAAGTAAAGATGAGTGATTTGACTATGTAAAAAAAATTTGCTACTGAAAGTAACATGATATTTCAAAAGCAAAGTTTTTGTAAATATAGTAAAACAGCTAATTAAAAAGTTGATAAAAAAAACACATTCCTTCATAGTTATACATTATTCATGTTGCCAGAAAGCAAATAGCACAAATTTTATGTATGCTGGTAATTTATAGAATTTACAAAACTTAAATGCCACTCTGGTGTTAGGATTATTTTAGTACTTTTGTTTGCATCTTTTCAGGTACCTTAGCAGGAAAACAGCTAGCCAAGCTTCAAGTTCTGACACTGTCAGGCTGAGTTTTAAACAGCCTCTTGACAAGAGTAGACTAGTTGACAATCTCAGGGGTGAGTTTTTATGATGTTATACCTAACTAGATTTGTCAGTAAGCACATGCTTATGGAATACAGCATCCCCCCCCCCCCCTGCCCAACTGCAAGATATGAATTATAAATACAGTAAAAATATGGGGAGATAACTGTAAAGGTACTAATCTGACAAAGCCAACTCTCATATGGACCTGGGACACACTACGCTGGGATTAATCTCTGCTGTACACCTGTGAATAATAACAATGATTCCCTGGTTTTGACAGTGACAGAACCTTAGAACCTACAGGTTACAGATGGTCAGATTTAGTATTTTATTTCAGTGTGTCAAGTATATTTCTAATTAAGGATTTGTAAAAATGCAGTATTTTCATGCAAATAAGAGCTATACAGATTTTCTTCACTTTTTTCTATTTTCTTGGCATGATGGTCTTTGTGCAATAAGCATGAAATCATTATTTTTGAAAACAAACCTTGTAGGAAAATTTATTCTGGATTGCTGATTTTCATAGTTTTGGGTGATCTGATGCTTTTGTAAAAGAAAAATCTGGTCAGAACTAAGTGATGGGAGTAGCTAGACAGTGCTCTCTTTACAACAGCATTGTGTGACTTATTCCACTCATACTATACTCCCAGGTGAGACCACATACTTTTGTCATGATACATATACATATAAAGTTTCATGAATATATTTCAAACAGTTCTAGAGATATTAGCCAGACAAGAATGTTACGGATGGATTAACACATCTTGTAATAAAAAGGGGATAACTGTTAAAATGCTGATTAGACAGACCCCATTGATTACCAGATATAATTACATGATTCTTGCTTTTAAGCTTGTTCGATTATAAGTTGACCTCATACTTTGATACTATAATAGGCAGCATTTTACTATGACCTGCTTATAAGTCAGCATGAAAAAGTGCAGGCTGAAAGATTGACTAAGCTATCATTAGGAAATGAAACAAAACCAAAGATTTTTATATATGTTAGCAAGTAAATCTATATTTTATATCAAGAGAGTGTATATTTCATTACAGATTACTGACACTTTTCCTTAGTGTTCAGTGAAATACAGAAGGTGGATAGAATAATCCAAGACTTAAAAAAAAGTGAATAGATAATCCTTTAGATTTTTTAATAACAGTATTGAAATTTGACATCCACACACATCCAGGGGCTGTAGCACAGATGTTATGCCACTAGATAGGTCCTGCGGCACTGCAGGTGAACAGATCAAAGGCAATTGTCCATTGTGCAATTAAATACCTACAGTTAGTGTGTTACAGCTCACCTGCTGATTAGAGTATTGGTAATACAGTACCTATTTCAACAATAAAACATGATTTATGTCAGTTTTCTTATCACATATTTATTAATAATTAGCAAGCAGAATGCATTACTCGATAAAAATGAAGCCACAGCATTTTTAGCATCAAGAAGACTAGCTCCAATTTTAACTCAGAATGATCAAATTTGAATATGCTAATAAGTCCAAAAAAAAAAAACATGACTTTTTTTTTCAGAAAAAAAATATCAATTTATAAGCAAATATACAGGGTAATGTCTGGTCCTGATACAAAAAGCATACTAAGTTTCTTGAAAATATCTCAAAGGATTCAGGAGATATTAGTGTGATTTCCAAACTTTGCAGGGGGTGGGGGTGAGGTGGTATAAAAATGGCCATTATCATTGATGGGGTTAAAATTGGGGTATAACAGTCTTAGGACTGTAGAGGATTTTAGGATATTAATGGTGCATTTTCTGTCAAAATTTGAGTAGATATAAAATATCACTGATCATTGTATGACACATCCCCAAATGGGCCTGGGAAACAAATTGATATTTTGTCTGACTGTATTCACTTGGATTCAAGATCAAACACAAGATGTTAATTGTGAAAGTTCAGGTCCAGTATTTATACTTGTTTGGAGTAGCATGACACCTCTGAAATATATCTCAGTGCCTAAGCTAAAATTTACCCCTGTATGGTCACAAAGAAGTATCAAATACTGTGATTTATGATGAAAAATAAAACAAAGAACCAAGTTTATTTTCTACAGAAAGGTAAATAAATTGCAAATTTACCTAGACAATGCATTTGACTTATGCTTAGTGCATCAAAGCTTAAGCTGGTGCTCAAGACCACAACAAACCATGCTGAGTCAATGAAGTATTGATCACTGTATGGTCACAAGGAAGTTTCAAATACTGTGATTTAAGATGAAAAATTGAACAAAGGACTAAGTTTATTTTCGAAAGAAAAGTAAATAAATTGCTAATTTGATAAAATAACTTTGTCTTTAGTTTCACGATATGTATCAATGTTACCGCAATGCAGTATTTTGCACAGCTTGAAAGTATTCATGACAAAGTAGATAAACAAGTTGCCAGTCTCTCATGTGTATTTCCGGTTGAGCCACAGAACAAAACTACACAATGGTGTGAAATGAAATTAGTTTATTAAGATAAGCAATCACAGTACATGACTATCGACATTTGTAAGCATTATTTATTTCTTAAATAAGGCTAGTAACAATGTAGTTGAAGTGGAATTAATTCATTATTTCACAAAGACATGGTGTGTGTAGGCAGCTTTAGTGCCATGATCCTATCATCATATTGACCTAGAAGAAAATACTTTTTTTTTGTTCTACTGTAAAATGTGCACCCCCCTCAGAAAATAGGAAAACTTAGTACAAAAAGTGCTTGTTATACATGCAGAAATACAGCATGTCCTTTGGGTTTCATGATTTCGTGATGGTTTCAATATTTCAGACAGTTTATTGCAGATTTTTTATTCAAGAAATTTCTTATGTTAAAGCAACTGGTAAGTACATTACATTCCTAGACATGTGAAAAGTCCAGATTTGTTGCTACGTTTTAAATTCAGACAGGATCTGGCAGACACCTATAAAGTAAAAAAAAAAAACGAGTACTTAGTGGTTGGTGACTTATCGTATTTGACCTAATAAGTGCACCTGCCCTTATAAGTGTACCACCCCCACCCCCTTTTTCTTTTCAGAAAAAAATTATATGTAATTGGGATGATTTCCTATTGAAAGGATTTATTTATCATAAAACATTTTAGTTAAAAATATGTTTTATTTGTTGATTTCTTCAAGTTTTCCCTTGCTCAGTTTTTAAAGTAATATAATTATGCTCATATATACAGTAAAGGAGGTAGCTGCAGCTCTACTGCTTGAATATTGCAGCTGGAGATAGCATCTGAAGTAACCGATCTAGACCAAATATTAAAAATCCCAGTAATGGGCAGATCCTCCTCGTTTAAAGACTTGTGATGTGTTTCAATTGGTGTATACCGGAAAAGCTAGTTCCATCATGTAGTTGCTGTCAGATATACATGAATTTTTTGTCCATTGCTTTAATGTTCCCCCTGAAGTTTTCGCATAGCAATACTTGAAACTTTTGAACTATCTGAATATCTTAAATGGAATAATGACTATTATGTTGTTCCATTACTTTTCTGAATTAAAATGACTAGCTTAAGGGTTAAACATCAGTGGACAACTGTAAACATTGTCATTCAGTTTTTGTATGAAGATCTGTTATGTATCATGATGACTATTCATTCATTATCCACACACCTTTTAAGCAAGTTTCAGGGCTATTGTTATAACCACCATCTGTTGGGGGGGGGGGGATGGGGGTCTTGGGCAGGGGGTTCAAAAGTCATTTACAAATATTTTCATTACAAACATTTTCAAACGTTTTCTGACCAAACTTCGCAGCAGGAAGATGAATTATATATGTGATAGCTTTTGCATTATGACCCCTGATTCACTGTCAGTGGTGTTTAAATATGCAGTACAAAGTGTGTGAATTTGTGATGGTAACCATTGGAGTTGCTCTTGGTTTACTTATAATCAGTCTCACAATGCATTTGTGCATACAGCTTTTTGCAGATTTTCCATCCTGTTGTAAGGTTTTAGACCTTTTTTTCATTATCTTTATGTACACTAATTAATTGTATGAAAGCTGAATATTATTTTTAACATTTAAAGCAAAATGTAGGAAGAGCTGACAATAACCTTTATCTGAACACTATTATGAAATATTACACATTAGTAAAAATCATTGAACAGGATAAAGTTAATAAACGAAAACAAATTTGAGGTTGAAATTGTTCTCTTTAAAAATTTTCAGCTGATTACATGTTATAAGAACAACAAGTTACCTCAAGTATTTATCAAAATAATGCATTTTCTAACTGCCTTATGTGCTCATTATGTCAAATACAGTTTATAATAATATATTATCCCTACCCTTCTCTATACAGTAACCTCAAATTTATGACAGGAATCTACTAAATTACTATGTTATTTCAGGAAAATGAATCCACATATTGAGACAACATTTTCTTGCCCACTTGACTGAGTTACCCTTAGCTTTAGCTTTTTCCTGGGGTACTCTAGGGTAGTAAACTTCAAAAAAGTTTTGCAGATACTTTTAATATTTAGCAGTGCTTACCATGAAAAATAATACATGTGGGTGAGAGAAAGAATCTTACCAACATATGTGGTCAGAATAAGATGATCTAACCCTCTGGGAATAAGATTTGTACCATGGACTTTCCAAATATTCTTTTGATACAAATTGAATCCCTTTGGGTTAAATTTCTCATCCTGCCCAGGACATACATGAGAAAGATTATATTGACCCGTTCAAATATCTCTATTTTTCAGGTCTTAAAGGTTCACTTGTGCCATACCCCTTTTTGGGAAATATTTACTGTGTGCAAGGGAAGTTCCAAGTTGTAGGTATGCGTACATTATCTATAAAAGACACATTTGACTGATTACCATAGAACCTCATCTGTTTAAAACTGTTGGGGGACAGGTGATTGAATAGTTTATATGATCAAGAGTTTTGATAATTAAGTCTGTGTTTTTAGAAGTGTTTGAAGGAGATTGTATTGTTTGGATGAACTTAGCTTGTGTCACCCAGCCCATTAGGCTTTCAAAGCCAAATCAGGGTCTGGAGGAAAAAAACAAAGTGAAACAAAAATGAGGTGCCTCATATTTTGGGTGCTAGATGCTAGATGGATGCTAGTTGACATTGAAATTTGTATTAATCATTCTAGTGTTGGTTCTACTTGTCCCAATTAAGTGGTGGCCAGTTTGTTAAACATACTGATGAAAGTGGTTTCACTGTCAACTTTGCACCATGTCATGAGCACAAATAATTGATGCTATTCATTTTCAGATGAATCAGCTGCTGCAACATTGTTCTAATAAATAAATTGATTGCTTTGACTGGATACTGAATTTTGTTTGTATAGTCAAATGTTTTCTTGTGTGTTGTAGCATTCTCTCCTCAGCAGGTGTATTTTATTGTCCCCTGCTTTTCACGGAAAAGGAAGGACATTTAAATTTGGCTTGTCTGTCCTTTCTTCCGTCCATCCCACTTTTCATTTCTGGACAACAACTTTCATTATTATTATTAGATTTGATTTGGTGTGCAGCTTAATATTGATGGGACCTTGGCTGAGTTTGACTGTCAGCATGGAGTATTAATCACTGATTGTCAGACCCACTCATATTTGTTCCCAAACAGTAACTCCCTTAATTATTATTGGATTTCATCCAAATTTAATATTCAGTTTGATATTAATGAGACTTTGGCTGAGTTCAGTTGTCATCATTTTGCATCAGTTAGCAGAGTTGTAGCTCTGAATGTCAGACCCATCCACTTTTGTTCCCATATAATAACTCCCTTAATTATCATTGGATTTCCTCCAAATTTAATATACAACTTGATAGTGATGAGAACTTGACTGAGTTTGATTTTCAGCCTTCTGTGTTACCATTTAGCAGAGATGTAGCCCCTAATTGTTGGACCACACCCACCTTAATTATTTTCAGATTTGAACAAGTTGGTATGCAGTTTGATATTAATGAGACTTTGGCTGAGTTCGATTGTCACCATTTTGCATCATTTAGCAGAGTTGCAGCCCTGATTGTCAGACCCACTCACTTTTGTTTCCAAACTATAAAATTCCCTTAATTATTATTTTATTCCATCCAGATTTGGTAAGCAGCATGATTTTTTATGAGACTGACTGAGTTTAATTGTCAGAGTTCTGCATTATATAGCCAAGTTATAACCCTTGATTACCAGACCCACCCACTTTTGTTTCTGCACAATAACTCCTTTAATTATTATTGGATTTCAGCTTGATATTGTGAGGTCAACAAAACCTGGACTCAACACTTCCTGGAATCTGCTTGTTTATGTCTGCACTAGTTTGCATGTGCCAAGATTAAGAGCATGTTCTATGTCAGATGAAGATAAGAATGGCAATTTCATTTGTGCACATGGGTTTCTTTATTTCTTTTGTACACAAAGAAATTAGCAGTACTTTGTCAGGTGACAGAGCACTGTTCTTGACCGAGCACTGTTACAGTCACTCAAAACAAAAGTAAAACTTACATTACTCAGACAGATTGTTGCTAGGTTAATTTAGTTGTATATAAGCCTGATGTCATTTTGGACTGCATGCACATTATGATGTCATAATATTGATGATGTCAACATTTTCTAGTGGGTTGGGATCAAAATGTATCTACTTAATGTAAATGATCTGCATAAGGTGGTTTTAGCCCATTTTTTCCCCCAGATTAATATTTGCCAATTCTTTAATCAATTACACTCCAAGACTAGAATGAACCGAAAATTCTGGTAATCCAGGTTCAGAAAGTAGATGTCCTACTGTAAAATTTTGTGAGACTTAAAGATGGTCAGCTGTTGTTGAATTCTTGACTAATACATGTACATATGTATATGCTTGAAAGGCAAAACTCTTGATTATCTTAGTGATAATGGTCATCTGAAATTTAGAATGGAACATGTTACTTATTCAGTTATTATTATTATTATTATTATTATGGGTGGGCTTGCGTCTACTCTTATACAGTTTGATAGTTGTGAGAAAAAAAACAGATTTCTGTGCTTTTGCTATATCACAGATGCCATGTAGAAGGACATTACAAGTTGACAACCACTTGTTAAAAAACATGACCAAATCCCTAATATGTCAAAGTACCACTCTACTCTAATGTTTGTGAAACAGTATAATATCAGTAACAGATTAATATGTTGAAGAATAGTTACATCTCACATTATTGACTGATTTGTAAGGAAAAAAGACCATATTGCATGCTAATAGTTGTAAGTGATTGACTTTTTTAACAGTATGAGTATAGTGTCAATTTTCAGTATGTTTTGTGCCGTTGGAATAATTGAAATGAAGTTGCAGCTAGAATATAATACCATTTACAGTTTTTAACAGTGTATCTGTTGTGTGGAAATCTAGAAAAATACATTTATTTTGAAATTATTCAATAAAGTAAATGTAGTAGATATAGCTTGACAAGTTTTCTATGTCATGGGCATGTACTCATGAATGCTAAATTTGGGCCCATCTCATTTTCAAACTGGTGATTTTTAACTGTGTGTAGACTATCTCCCTCTTTCTCTCTAATCAGTCATTAGATTGTCTGCATCTAAAGTTGCACAACACACAAAAAACGCATAGTGCATGTTTTGCTTGTAAATTTGAAGTTGATACCTTAGCTAGTGTATAAAATATAACAAATTTATTCATACTGTGTTGGTGGGGTGTGTTTGGGTACCTCACTGTATAAGTGGTATTATAGCTGTTGTAACATGCACTGGTAGTATAGCTGTTAAAGGACTCAGGATCTGTTCTGAGATATCTAGACTCTGTTGAGATATCCACAGTGGCTGCATGTAGCAAAGAGCTTGTGCTATCAATGTATGCTGAACTTCTGTCTTTATACTGTCTGTTCTAGGTTACACAATTGTGGGACTTGAGCAAATTTCTTTAAAAAAATGTGTTGAAGAATCAACTGAATGGGCTATAATTGTGCATCATGTTTGCAAGCCATTTATTTTTTCAATGAATCTCTCCTGTATTTAGAAAATTCTCCTGTTTTTTGCAAAAGGGCAGAGGATGGGAATTCCCCCTTAAATTTTATGATATAGAATAGACCCAGATTACATTTCACATTCAGGTTTTCCTAAAACCTTTAGTTCCCGAAAGAGATAATGGAACCAATCACTGTGAATATAAAAAAACATACTTATCGCATAGCATGTTTGTCAAGCTATAACTCTGTCTCCTGAAGTGCTTTTCAAGAATTTTGACTGTTAATAGAGTTACAATTATTCCTCTATAAATTTTGAAATGTGTCTTGGTGCTTCATTGCTTAGAGTATATCACAGTATTTGTCAAATTGTACATTATATGAATTGTAAAAGATTTATTTCAAAATGAGGCCTTTAATTATTTTAAATGATGAAGGATTATTGCATTTTAAATATCTGCACAAAATATCTGAAAATCTGAGTGCAAGAAATTAAAAATGTCTGACCAAGGAAAAATTCAGTTGTATTCCATATGTAAAATCCATTAGGAGAGTCATGTTAAGATGCTGCCTATAGTAAGAAAACTGATGTGGTGACTTCATACTTTACTGGTTGTTACTTACATGTATATACCGTGATCCACAACCTGGTGTAAATCTTTTCAGCATAATCAGTTTTGAGGAGAACTTTGTAAATTCAACATTTTGGACACAAAGTTTTCATAATTTACCATGTATTCTCATGACTAAGTTGGGTCTATCTGCAAACTACATAGGCCCAGATTGGCAGTTGCATTATGTGCCTGCAGATAAGGGTCTGTGTTGTTTTTTCTACTGATTAATTCTAACTAATTGACATTATGTAATGTCAAATCTGGATCAATGAAGTTTGCAGTTGAATCAGACTTATATGCAAGTATACACAGTATACATTTTGGTATGCATATGGTGACTTATATGCAAGTATACACAGTATACATTTTGGTATGCATATGGTGACTTATATGCAAGTATACACAGTATACATTTTGGTATGCATATGGTGACTTATATGCAAGTATACACAGTATACATTTTGGTATGCATATGGTGACTTATATGCAAGTATACACAGTATACATTTTGGTATGCATATGGTGCTATATAACATGAAGAATCTGTTTTATGCCCCTGTCATATTCTATGGAGGGGACATATGGTGTTACCCATGTCCCTTTATCCAATAACATTTCAAGGACTACAAGGATTTTTATTTAATCTGTCTGTGGCTGAATATACTAGATCAAGTTTGATTGTTACTTATATTTGCCCAACTTTCTGAGCATGTTGTTTGAGAAGATTGCACTGCCATCATGAATTTTGTCTGTGCTCATTAACTTTTGGGGGACATGATGAATTCGAAACAAATTTTGTTGTGCAGCTTAGCATCAATAAAACCTATTGCAAATTGGATTTTCATCTGCTTTAATCAAAATTTGATGCAGTTTTGGCACCTTTTTCACTTGCAAGTTTGCCATTGTTTCATGAACCAAGGTTTCGTCAGGTAAAATATATTGGTGGGGGGATATCTGTTTCATCTGGACACATTTCTGGTTTTTATGCCCCACTGCTTTGCAGCAGTGGCATCTTGATTTGGTCCCATCTGCCCATCTGTCGAGAGAAGCTTCTTCTTAGATTGTGCAAAAACCACTCAACATAGGTAAACGAAATTTGGTTGGCATATGTATTTGTATCCATATTTAGATGAGCTGATTAGATTTTTAGGCCATTACATTTATGATTTTTACACTTTTTTGAACTTTTTTGACAAAATATGTTACCAATAATTGACTCAATATGCAGGCCCAGGCTTTCTTGTCTGTTAGCAATCATTGACTTCATATGCAGACCCAGGCCTTCTTGTTAGCAATCATTGACGCCATATGCAAGCCCAGGGTTTCTTGTTTGTTAGCGATCATTGACTCAATATGCAAGCCCAGGCCTTCTTGTTTGTTAGCAATCATTGACTCCATATGCCGGCCCAGGCTTTCTTGTTTGTTAGCAATCACTGACTTCATATGCAGGCACAGGCCTTCTTGTTAGCAATAATTGACTCAATATGCAGGCACAGGCCTTCTTGTTTGTTAGCAATCATTGACTCCATATGCAGGCACAGGCCTTCTTGTTAGCAATCATTGACTCCATATGCAAGCCCAGGGTTTCTTGTTTGTTAGCAATCATTGACTCAGTATGCAAGTCCATACCTTCTTGTTTGTTAGCAATCATTGACTCCATATGCAGGCCCAGGCCTTCTTGTTTGTTAGCAATCATTGACTCCATATGCCGGCCCAGGCCTTCTTGTTTGTTAGCAATCATTGACTTCATATGCAGACCCAGGCCTTCTTGTTAGCAATCATTGACTCCATATGCAGGCACAGTCCTTCTTGTTTATTAGCAATCATTGACTCCATATGCAGGCCCAGACCTTCTTGTTTGATCTTTTTGCAGATGTTATGCTTTTGAAAATTTCTGGATGTAAATAATTTAAGTAATCTTTGATCTTATAATTTTTGTTTCTTGCAAAACAGGTTCAGATGATGACCATGAGCTTCAGTTTGTGACACTGAGTAATTCTCTCTCCTTGTTAGCTGCTGGTAAACCTACAATGGGCAGCACAAGTGGAGGAGGCTATGTATTGTTCCTTGGTGTAGGACTGGATGAGAAAAGACTGAAAGACTGGATGCGTAACTGTGCACCCCAGGTATGATATTTTTCTTTACACCAATTTACAATATATGCATTATACATGGAACTACAGGGTCCAAACCTTGTATTCAAGTGGTGTTTGTGTGTGTTTGTGTGTGTGTGTGTGTGTGTGTTTGTGTGTGTGTGTGTGTGCTGTTATGTATGATGCTTATATAATATTATAAATATTTTAGGAAATTATAAATGTTTCTTGACTTCAGTATTTGCTCAAACCTTGATGTTATGTATCAGAAAAACATGTTTAGCTATTGTCCTTGAATTAGGTTGTTTACTTAGTATTTGAGTTCAAGGATGGTTTTGGTAAACAAGTTGTTGATTTAATTTGAGGTCAGGGTTGATTTTGTTTACAGATAAAACTAGAATTTCCTTTAGAATTATGTGTTAAAAGTCACATACACCATATAATTTTCAACCTTAGTTTTGACCTTACCATCAGTCTGTAAAAAGTCATTACAGTTGTGAAAAATCATTCCAAATTCAGAGAGAGGAATTATTAAAAACATTAATTGGATTATAAAAGTGCTCATAGACTTTTGGATTTTGGATTTTGAATTGATGATTTTGGGATTTAAGTGAACTTATTTAAAGATATTCTAGAGTAGTTCATTTTGGCACATCAGCATATTAAAGACTACTGGCACATCAGGACATTAAAGACTATTGGCACATCATCACATTCAAGGATACTGAAATTCATTCGGAACATTCTATATTTAGGACTTGTGATTAGGACACTTACAATTATTGGATTATTTGGATTTTAATTGATGTTACTGTAAGTGTCTTTTGATTTTCATTTTAATTATCTAGAAATAAATTGCTAGTTGATTTTTACTTGATTTCACTTTCTTTCTGTTACATTTTTCTTAGACCAAAGAGTCGTAATAATGCATGTATGCGTGTCTGACAGTTTTGTGTATATACAGGGCCTGTGCTCAATTCTGAACAGCCGCTGTGCTTTGTTGTTTTCTAACATATCTGGTGCCATGACAAACCCCTATCATCAATGCCTCTAGTAATTTGTGAAAGTATTCAACAGCTATTATGAGTGTGACTTTTTTGGGTGAGAGTCAAAAACAAATCTCAAAGTAATATTGGAGGGAAGTAGTGGTTTTTAGTGCTGTTTAAATAATTCAGTTTGGTTGGGCATTGGTCACTTTTGGTTGAAATTCAGTTATGTGCCATTCCTACTCTTTCTGACTTCAAGTTATTTTTTAAAAAAATAGCCCCCTTTTTGGTAAGACATCATGCAGACAAATTAATCAATTATTCATTGATCATCAATCAGTCAGCAGAAATTTATTATTGATCATGACATTTTATCTGATTACCAACACTAGTGATCTGAGTATGTGAAACCACTAAATGGCCAGCCTAGCTGGTTCAGACCATCTAGTCTAGTGATTAATCATAAGATCTTGGTTTTGATCCTTAATGCCTGCTGTGCTTACCTGTACACTTCCTCTAATATTAATCTTAATTTTCAGCTTCAGATCGATATTAAGGATGCACTATTCTCTGATTTCCCTTTTGTGATATAATTTCATGTTTTGCATCAAACTATGGTAAACAAATTTGAATACTTATACATTTGAGATAAAACTGCAATACATGCCCTAAACATTAAAATATTATAAGCTAATAACTTTGTTATATACCAGTATATTTGTATACCCCATTTCCACTTCCCCTTAACAGAATGGAGACACAGTGGCTTGGTGCTGTCAGTCTTGAGTTTGTATGGAAGATATCTTGAGGACTATCAAACCAGACATTAAATGCCTTGTGAGGGACTCATTGACATGATTAGGTTCTGGTGACCACTACCTAATTTGTCAAGGTCACAGGGCAACACTAAGATATATCCAATATTATATGACCAAACTGGACCAAATTTAATGTGCAGATGCCTTCGGAGGTTCCCAAACTTTGATTATGTTCTTTGACCTTGATCTAATTTTCAAGGTCACAAGTGATATTCTCTGGCATAAGGGGTGGGAGAGAGAAACATGTTTTTGCTTGCAAATCAACTACCTTCTAACTGTGTCTTAGATATCTGTAATGTAGCTGCCTTGATCTTACTTTGTCTTTGTGTTTCATAGAAACCAAATAAGAGAGACAAAATAACAAGGAAAAGTGTTACAAAGGAAGAGATACAGAAAATTCATGTAAGTACAAATTACCTTTAATGTACACTGTGGATTTTATTTATTTTTCTGAGTATCATTTCCTGAACTTACATTCATGGATATTTTTATAATTTGTAAAGGGGGGGGATAGGTTCTTATTTTCTTTGTAGGTGGTTTGTTTATGTTTGGTCATTTAATATTTATAGTTTGTAGCAGTATGAAATCGATATTCCATGAATCAAAATTAATTTCTTATATCTGTACAACTTTTATTTTGGTTGATATATTTTTCTTTTGTTCAGCCATTACTTTAGTTCCATTTATGTCAGAGATGTTGGCTTTTTTTTTAACAAACACAGAATTAGTAAAACTTTCAACCACCCTTAAATAAATAGTTTGCTCCTGTTATCTCACACTGTACAAGGTATGCTATATCTATCCTATGGGTACATGTCTATTTTTTGCAAACTCCAAAGGAGCAATGATAAAGGGTATTTGTTAATCAGGTCTCTGTATTTATAACCCCCTGTACAAAGACAAAGAATATTTATAAATTTTTTTTCTCAATTTTTCAAGTACTGTAAGTTCATTTATTTTTAAGGGTGTCAATTTTCATGGTTTTCCAGAAAATGATATTTTTATCACTATTACAGATTATGGATTGAAAAAGAGGTCAGATTTATTTTTGCAGAAGAAATTTGTTTGTTGGGTTTTTAAATCTGCAGCAATCATGAAATCTTATACCTGCAAACCATTATGCATTTGGCGTAGTCATTATGCTATTTTTCACACTGAATTATGTCTTATGCTTGCTTGTATATGGATTATACTTATTTGGTACCAAAAAAGAAAAATAAAGCAATCAAAAGTTATTTGTCATTTTTATTATCATCTCCTTAATACCACACATCATATGAATTTGAGAATATTCTAGAATAGAAGGCTTCTGCATAAAATAGTGTAAAAGCACATTTGTCCATCATAGACCTACATACACTTTCCTAACACTATCATTATGTTCTATTTATAGCAGCTGTTTATGACAAATTTCCATGGAAATAGGCAGGTTTCTTTAGTTTGAAAACTTGTCTAGCAGATTCATTATATTAATGAAGAGAATTGGTTACAGGACCAGTTTAAACTATAAATAATGGCACAAGATGTTAAGCAAAGCAGGCTTTGTGAATGTGACTCGTGGGTGTTAAATGGCTGAAAAATGTTAGACAGGAGGGATCTTTTTCAACTTTAAAACATGTCAGATCAGAAAAAGGTCAAATCAATAGTGCTTTACAAATTTGAAAAAAAGAACATGTGAGTGATATAATACAGCACTCCAGTTTAGTACATGATCATGCTTGTTGTATAACTTGTGGAGTTGACTTTATGATCACTCAGCAGAAAGTTAGACATGTAGACTAGTTAAAATGTGTGTTGGATATGTAATTTGTCAGTATGTCTTGTGTTTGTGTTCTGATACTAATCCACATGGATTTTGCCAATTTTTTGACAAGAACTTTAAACAGCAGCAGATCCAGGTTAATAGCAAAGTTCAGTGTACATTTTTCATACAATTTATTGTAATTATGACATGTGATATATACATACATGTGAACTTCCCAGCTGGAAGGGTTTTCTTCCCGAGATGAGGGGTGTCTCCTGTCCCTCCCATTGATGAACTTGTAATATTTCTTAGCTGCTGGTTTCTTAGCATTGGGAGAAAGCACACGTTTCGGCATTTTGACAGGAATTGAACAAAAAATGTTAAGAGTTGTCCTCTTAAAACATTTTGAACAATACAATAACAATTAAACAAGACAACAATCAAAATACTTACTCTAGTGTCTCTGCTGAAAAAATTTTTTATGGTCGGTCTCTTCATTTTATCTCCCCTCCGCTAAGGGTCGGCCGATTTTCATCAAAGGCTCAGAATACATCATGGACCACCTTTTATCCCTTTGTTACTTATAACACCTCAAAAAAAAACCATCCCACATTTGGCCTTAAACTCCTCAAATTCCAACAATAAGGTAATCAATTAGCAGCTTGCTTTGTACATATGTCAGCTGTTCTTCAACAATTCTAATCCTATTACTCTGTCATGCATCATTGCACTGGTCATTGTACTGGTGGAACATTTCCGGTCCCCAGTAGAATGGTTCTGGATGGTTTCCCTAATGTGTTGATAGAACATGTATACCATGTTTGTTTGTTTTTTTATAATTTTTTTTTTTTATTCTTGTAATTTTCAAAAGCAGTAGATTTGAACTACTAAACGGTATGTGCATTAGACGGCCTTTAAAACGGTATTTTTGGCCTACCGCCGGTAGAATCACATTTATACAACATGGATTATACTATGTGTGATCAGAAGTAATTCTGAAAGGATTAAAGACATTAATTGAGAATGGTTGGATTACTAAAGAGCTCAATCAGCATAAAACGATTAACACTAATTTGATTCTCTCCATAGGGTAGGTTTTGCTTTGGTGCTTAAAGTTGTCAAGATGGATTAGAGTCTATACTCTGTGTGATCAGAAGTTATTTTAACAGGATTAAAGACGTTAATTGATTATAGTTGGATTACAAAAAAGCTCAAGTGCGATAAAACAGGGTTGGTTTGACTTCAGTGTTTACATTTTGTCAAGATGCATAAGCGTACGTTATCTTCCAAATTTGCTAAAATGCCAAAATCTTAGCAACAAAAATATCACATGAAATTCAATGATGAATGGAAATGGGAATTTCAGTAGTTGGAATCAAGTTCAGAGGACATGAATATGCATTCTGCCCTTCCCGTAAAGCTGATTTTAAAATCCACCATGATGGCAAGAATGACATTACACATCATTCAGAAACCCATCTCATGAAAACATTAAATGCAACAACAAATATGCCATCACTGAAATCCATGTTGGTGGAATCTGCATCAAATGTGGACAAAGATATACATGCTGAGACACTGTTTGCCAACTTTATAGCCGAACATAATCTCCTATTTATGGTGGTAGCAGATCATTTTTAAGATCTAGTCAAAATAATGTTCCCTGACTCAGAAAACTCAAAAATTCTCATTAAAACAGACAATAAAAAACTACTCACATAGTGACCCCAAGCTTTGGGTCCTCTTTGGGATAAGAAAGTCAAAGACATGCTGCAATGAAAATTTGCCATTCTCATTGAAAATCCTCCCTGTTTTGAAGCCAAAACTCCTGACCAAATTTTGCAAAGCACCCAATTTGTCCTAAGCTGACTTCTCTGTTCTGTGACATGTTTGTATATAGATTACACTTTTTGCCACTTAGATTACGCTTATACCTCTCTAGGGGTTGGCAGGTATGAAATCCTAGACAATTGGTACAACATGAAAAATAGTGAATTTTCAGTAATTTGGAATCATAGACTGATAAAATATGGTATGATTTTACTATGTCAGCACCCATCTTTTCACCCTTTGGATTCTTTAATGAATAAAAAGGCAGAGAAATTTGACAATCACACATTTATCTTAGCAACATGGCACATATGTATTTCAGATATATTTAGTGTTTGAGATGGGGGCATGTTTTTGGTAATCCTATCAACCATCAAAAATTTTATTTATCAAAAGAGAGTACTTTCATAACAATTCCATTCAAATCCTGAAAAAAGAACCATTAGTCAGGTGAGAAATGTATTCAGAATTCATGATTTTGAGCTCAGAAACCTCACTTTTGTCAAGCCTGCCTTGACAAACTTGATGTTAAAATTATTTGTAAGTCTTTTCTGACTAAATAAATGCCTTCATTATTAAAGCGGGGGGGGGGGGCATTCTGAACATGCAGGCCATAGTCAGCTTCTTGTACTTGAAGAGAGTGCCATAAAATTTAATACAGTAAAGCACCAAACACATAATATCATTTACATGCATGTCTTTGTGTGCCTAACCTGCAAGAAATAATCTTTTGTTCCTCTCGCTTAAAGTTGGATTTTTTTTCACTTGTTAATTTTCCTGTGTTTATTATTATTGAACCCATGTTACTGTGAAGCAAGACATAGCAGTAAATTTTCCAGCACTGGCATCAACAGTTTCTTAAGCTTTTTGGTTAAAGTTTTTTTCATTTGCATGTATTTCCTAAATCCTTTGATGAATCATATCATACTTGGCTTGATAAATTATGAAGCTAAGATAATTTATTCTTTGACATGCTTGCTTGCCCCTTTTACCTTCAGGTCAAGGTCAGAGTCATGTAAAATTTGCATTAAAGTTTTGGTTAAAGTTTTTTCATTTGCTTATATTTCCTAAACCCCTTGACGGATTTTTGTCATACTTGGGAAAAGTCATTTTGATGCTAAGACAATTCATTCTGTGGTATGCATGCTTGCATCATTGACCTTGAGATCAAGGTCAAAGTCATAGAAAATTTGCATTAGGTTTTGGTTAAAGTTGTTTTATATATGCCTATATTTTCTAAAACACTTGATGGATTTACTAAATACCTGGAAAAAAATCATTATGAAACTAAGACAATTAATTCTGTATCATGCTTGCACACCCCTTTTAACTTGGGGTGAAGGTCACACATTTTACAGCAATGTTTTGATCATGGGCTTAACATTCAGGCCCTGGCCTTCTTGTCATAAAGTTTTCATTTAACATCAGAAGCCTTCAAATTTATTACACTCAAAATTATTGCTGGCCCTTCTTTGGGGTAACCTTCCATTGGAGATATATAATTCCATCAAAAATGTAAAATTACTTAATGTTACATTTATTTGGATGGGTTTATCTTTAAGTTTTTTGTGCAGTTCTTTATTTTCACATTTTTAGAACTTTACTTTTAAGCATCTCCATATAGCCATTATTGTGTTGACATGCTATTAAGTGCTGACTCATACGTAAATACATACTAAAATGGAAATAAAATGATTAGTCCCTGTGTTTTAAACATGCAGAATGGTCACTACAAATGTGTACACAGGTACATATGCAGGTATATTGTCTTTCTGTTGTGAAGTCGTGCAATCTGTGAAAAAGTTATATTTCTGCCATTATTACATGTTACCCATGAGAGACACTTTTTTACTGACTGACATGTAATGCAGTTAACATCTTTAGTATAATGAAACAAGTTAATTTTCAAAAGTTTGTACTAAGTCATGTAATAACACAATTACAGAACTTTGTTTAGGTGTATACAAAGTTTTATGAACCATTAAACCTATCATATTTACCTCGGCTTCATGTCAGTCAGTTCAAGGCTAACTGGTTTATAAAACTTCATAGACATGAAAAACAGGAAAACTGAAACAGTGGAAATAAACTGGGGTCTTGCTGCAGCCTAGACCACGGGAAACTGAAGGGTAGGGGGCAAAGTCAAAAATTAATTTTATGTTTTAATGTCCAAAATCCATCTTTTCAGAGACTTATTGCAACTCATTGCTCTAACCAATCCCATCTAAACTTACTTTTTTACATCCTTTTCACCATCTCAAGGCATAATTAATCTTCAATCAAGTCTCAATTTACTCTTTAGTGCCATTTTCACAAACACTATGTCACATAATATTAAATACATCCAACAGTTGATTCTGTTGGGCGATTTAGAGATTATGTATTATCCAATCAAATGAGTGCCTTGAAAATAAAAAAAATCATAGATAACTTTTAAGGCCAATTTGATTAGACCATGCCGAGTGCTTCAACCAATCAAAAAGATGTATTACATTTTTCTTTTTGAACTTAATCAACATTGGTCTAGGTTTTACTCATACACAACTGATAATGTTTGACAGTCCTCCTTATGTACTTGCTTCCCCCCCCCCCATTATTACCTCAGATTTACACCAAACTAAGAAGTTATCTTGTCAGCACAGAGGAAAAATGGTTTTCCACTATAAAACAGAATTGTTTTATGTCTGTATTCACCTCAGTGAAGGTAAAAAATTACATAATATTAAATGCTATTTTAATATAAAGCAAAAGATTGCTGACATCTTTTAAAAGGAAGGTAAATATGAATGGAAATGAGAACTATCCATTAATTGATATGCAACTCTGTAAACAAATGTAATAAATAAAATATGCATATAAACCAAAAATGTTTTTAATTAATCAATATATATATATATTTATTTTTTTAATTTTTTTATTAAGGCCAAGCATCACCTAGATTCCCTACCAGAAGGTTGGTTCTACAATGGAACTCAGTACATCAGCTTTGCTGGAGACAAACAAGACACGCATCCAAGTATCCTTGTTATCAAAACTGTTCAAAGCCATCTGCTTCAATGTCTGATATCTTATACATGTTAACAAGTGTTTGGCTTCAGTCTTCTGTGCAACGTATGTAGTGATTCATTTTTCCTGCCAATATGTCTATCCTTTCAGCTGTCTAACTAGTCATCTATTACACTTGCAAGTCAGTCCTGGATTTCACTAGCTGCATGAGAAATTGGAATGAAACTCAGTACATATATGGGATAAAACAATCAAATAAAATTAAAAAATATGTAATCATGGTCTTTTGCTGAAGGCCAAGGTTACAGATTATAGTGTTACAAATTCTATGTATCCTCACTACTAAAGGGAAAAAAAAAACAAGTGGCCTAAGTGGACCTGATATTACTCACCTTCCATACATTAGTCTAAAAGGCAAATGTAGTAGTAAAAAGGCATGTACCTTGGGTTGAAAGATACCCATGTTGGGAAAATTTCTAGCTATTTAGTTGAAATTGGTGGTGTTTGACATGTTGTTTAACTGTAATTCTACTTTGAGTAACTTCATATGGCATCTTTTGTATGCATGTGAAAAGTATTCTTGCTTGGACTCGACCTATCAAAACTTTGATCTGATATAGCCAGGCAGTTTTGGAGAGAATGTTATTCTGCTTTAGTTTTTGTTATAGCCATACTTTATGAGAGAAGAGTATCATTTGTATGTTTTCCACCTGGTTGCTGTGAAAGTCACAACATGGGTAGGCAAGCCACCTCAAATAAAGTTCTGGCACAGCTTATTCTAAGGAACATTTCTACCAAGTTTTATCAGAAGTAGCTGAACCATTCTGGAGAAGTTGAAAACATGTTTCTACATGGTTGCAATGGAAGTCACACCATTGCTAGGGGAGCCATCCCAAACAAAATTCTTGACATGATAGAGCACATCCTAAGAATTACTCCTACCAAGTTTGATCAAAATTGGCTCAGCTGTTCTGGAAAAAAAGCAAAAAATACATTCTGGAGAAGAAATTGAAAATAGGCTATCCACCTAGTTGCTCAGGAAGCCACACCAGTGTAAGGGAAGCCACCCTGGACACAAATCTAGCAGAACATGTCATAGGAATTGTTCCTATCAAGTTTAATTAAAATTGGCTGAGCTGTTGTAGAGAAGAAGTTAAAAATAGGTTTTCTGCATGATTGTTGTGGAAGCCACACCATTGCTAGGAGATTCATCCCAGACAAAACTCTGGTAGAGCATTTCCAAAGAATTATTCCTACCAAGTTTGATCAAATTACCTGAGCTGTTCTGTAGAAGAAGTAAAAAATATGTTTTTCACCTGGTTACAATGAAAGTCTCACTGTTGCTAGGGGAGCCATCCTGAAGTTAATTATGAAATACCCTATGAAAAATTCCTAAGAAGTTTGATCAAATTTGGCTCAGTTGTTTTGGATAAGACACTGAAAATAGGTTTTCCACCTCGTTGCCAAGGAAGCCACACGATTTGCCATGGAAGCCACCCTACACACAAATCTGATAGAAAATGCCCTTTGGAATTGTTCCTACCAAGTTTAATATAAATTGGCAGCTCTTCTAGAGAAAATGTTAAAAATGGGTTTTCCATATGGTTACCAAACAAAATTTTGATAGAGTATGTCCATAGAAACATTCCTTTGAAGTTTGATCTAAATTGGCACAGTTGTTCTGAAGAGGAGGTTGAAAGTAGGTTTCTTCTTCAAATACGTTTCCAAATCATAATATCTTGGTTAGGAGTATGACTACAACCTTGCAAATCCAGCCCTCCAAACTTAATGTTAAATTATAGTTGTAAAAAATCTAAAAGTTGTCTGCTCACATAGATGGGAGTCAGACAAAAGTGATCTCCCCATGGATTGAGGGATTCATGACAAATCCCATCCATACTTCAGTTACTACATCCACTCATGCTAAGAAGCACGCAAAAATCCTGTATCAAGTGGTAATTTCCACACTACTGAGCAAGTTAAAGGAGTTTCTCACATAAGGGAATTATACCGGTACTCAATATATCTATTTCTCGCCCTTTTCTGTCTGAGACAAAGTTTTCTAATTTTATTAAAACTTTTTAAGGCAGAAGTATTGGAAGCAGAGAGCTCACTGGTGCAATGCATCACACACAGCCCCAGCTCCAGCTTCACCTCCTCAACCAGAACAGATGTTTTCTGCAGAACCATTGGGACCAATTACTCATTGGTACAAGAGCTCATCTGCACCTTCTATAACATTTGAGGCAGATCGACAGCAGTTAACACCAGGTCACACACAGCCTCAGCTGATGCAGATAGGGACCAGTTACAGGGATAAAATATTCCCATACTTGTCCTGGAATCATGAACTTGGCAATGGAAAGAAGGAGAGGATAAAGACTAGACTCTGCCATCAGATGTAGATTGTTCATAGCCAGCACTGAATCCGATCAAAACTACACCTACGCCTGAGGGGACTGCTTACAATGATTTATCCATCCTGGCATCCTGAACTTGATACCAAAAAGAAGGAATGATGGCCCTGTTCCATCAAGCCCAGACTCTTCAATCAGATGTTGATGGTTCACGCTCAACACCGAATCTGATCAAGCATACACCTATGCCTGAGGGGACAGCTTATGATGATCTAATATCATGTATCCTGTCCCGGCATCAGAGTACAGGCACTTACAGGGAAGAGCCTGTCCAGTATAGTACCATGATGGGCCCATGTTGTCACATGTCCAGTTGAGGGTCATGAAGCCCAGTTGCTGTTATGAACCTGGGTTGGTGCATAGCCATGAATCAATCCATACCTATTACAAATCCATCTTATCCTATGCCATCACAGACCAACGTGGAATAGCTCCAGGACTTACTATTATGGTACTGGCTACACTGACATTTCAGTCCTGTATGCCTGGACTATGGACGTTACAGCCAGCATTCAGTAATATGACCATGGCATCTCTAGAAAGGAAACAATGGCCCTGTTCTGTCAAGACAGTTCTCTGCCATCAGATGTGGATCATGTACAGTTAACACCAGTTCTGATACGTCCTTTTCTTATGCGTGAGGGGATGGGTGATCGGGATCCAATATCAGGTTTCACATCCCAGCATCATAACACTGGCTTCAGCATTGCAAATCGCATGGTTTTTATCCAGTATAGGACCCATGTTGGTCTATGGCCAGTATAGTGCCACACTGCCTTGGTACCACAACATATCTATGTCATTTCATGGCAGAATAATACCACAATATCCAAGTGCAATAACAGACCCATACCAGTCTATGACTAGTATTGTGCCACAGTACCCAGGTATCATTACAGACCCATTGTAGTCTATAACCTGTTATCAGTCCATGGCCATTATGGGTCCATCTAGGTCTATTGCCATCACATACCAATGTCGAATGGATTCATGGTCCATTGCAACTTAACAGTGTGGTATTGGCTATGGCAATGTTACAGTCCCAGAGGCCTGATACTATATTCGGACCATTCACAGTACTTTCAGCGGTCATCTGGAGATTACAGTATACAACAACTTGTGCTCACAAGCTCCATCATCATTAGTCAATCCAACATTGTCAGGTGAAGAATCAGAGTCTGGTTGAGTTGCAGACATATTAAATGGCTATATTTCAGCAATCTGAATCCAGCCTGGCTTTGCCTGCTGATATCCTTAAGATGTAACATCTGCTGAGATATGTCATAGCAATAAGACCCGTGTTTGACTTGGTTTTTAGGGTTATTTGTTCAGCAATCTGAACACAGCCTAAATCCTTTCATCAAAAACCCCACTGGCACTCATGCTAGGGAGACTATCTCTCATATGGCTCATGCCATAACTGAGCAGCTCAATACTCACTTACCTAATGCTATAGCTGTCTCTGTTATTCTTTCTTCTCTCCATATCCACTTTTTGGGCTATCATCATGTAACCTCCCTTAGATCACATTAGGCCACTTAGGATGCAAACCACACAAGCCCATAGACCCAGACCCATGCCCGAGTCTCCTTGGGGAGATAAAAGGAACAGGAAGGACCCTCTAAGGCATACATAACAGGGGACATTCCTTCCCTTTCTATTGATCTGGTCAGCCATAATGCCATGATTGTGCTTCCTTTCTAAGATCCTGTCTAGAGGAATTCAACTTGTTGAATGGAATGGGAGACACTGTGCAGCTGTTCTGTGGGTAATACACATTATTCTGCAGGGCCTCCAGACCAGAGTCCTTATAATTACAGATGTAACATGAGACCTGTACTAAATGGATGTCCTGCAGCAATTCAACACTGGAATGTGCTCCAGATGGATCTTGCAGCTCTCAATCTGTTCATTTGGACACCATAGTTAAGAATGGAAAAACACTCAAGACAGGTTGTCAACACTGTTCACAATGTAGTTTCACATTCAGGGACTCAGTATACCAATTAAGGGCACTTCCCTTTGGTTTTAACATCATTTCTGGAGTCTTAATGTGTATCATGGACAACAACCTGCTCAACATTCTACAAAAGCACCATATGTATTATATTCTTGTTTCACATGTGATCTGCCTTGGATTTCTTGTCTATTATGGTACCATCTCAAGATTTTACCTCTTTGGGTATAGAGTTCAAAATGCATGTGAACTGGGTATCTTTCCTTAAGAACATGCCTTGAAGTCATCTCAATGATATATTCAATCCTCTCAATAAGATCAGATCTCAACTAATGGGAGAACCTCACTTGGGTTACAGAGGGTGTTACCTTGCAGGTCCAGCCTATGGGAATCATGATTTGTACAGATGCCAGCACCATAGGTTGGGGTACCCATCTCCTGCCAGCATTCCCAGAAGCCAGCAGATTGTTGCCTTCTCAGGACTGACCATTACACATCAGTCCCTGAGAGATAAAAGCCATAGTGAATTCATTTAATTGGTGGCAGGTGACGCTGTATGGAAAGGGTTTACTCATTCTTTCTGAAACATCTCCACTGTGGTAAATTATCTCAGAATTAAATGGGGAATCAAATTCCTAGACCTTTGCCTCCTGGTTTGGAGTTTTTCAGGTGATGTCATGAAAGACAAATCCAAGTTGAGGTATTGGACCACAAATTATTTTACAACCAGAGAATCAATCTACAGGTGGGGGAATAAAAAGTAGAGTACTAAATATTTTGAGATGCACCCATTGGCTAGTAAATAGATTTAATTTTTTTCCATTGTACATTTCATAAATTTCAGTTTGTGTACTATGGTTGGCAACAAAATATTTACTTTTATTTTGATATTCTCTATTTAATTTCCTACTAACAAAATAGCATATGGACTCTTAGTGCACAGCTATGTTATCAGGTGCAGACCAGGGAGTCCCCCTGTTTAGGATCACGAGGCTCAACAAAATGCTGCAAAACACCTGTATTTCAGGCTGAAAACAATTTATCTAACTCTAATGAATGAAAGCATGTGTGATTTGTATGCCAACCTAATGAAGAAAATATTGTTATTTTTTAATATATTAACATTAAATTCTATGGGAATTGAATTAGTGGTCCAATCCCTTCAAGTCTCTCACAGTCTGAGCAAGCAAATGTCTTGGTGGTCTCGTCCCATCTGAATTGACCCAATCCAAACTGAATGGTTGAGTCACCTCTCGGTATTCAGTCAGATCTGTACTAGCTGGGGCCAACTACTTGGGAATCTATTGGTAACAACGTGGAATGTAAAGCTCCCAACCTTTGTTTCTCCATTCCCAAGGCTTGGGCAGTCGATGCTCTTTCCATATATTGGAATGGTCTGGACACATATACTTATCTTCCAACAGATCTGATGCCAAAGATCTTGAAGCACATTTGGATCATATCAAACAAGCCCTCATGGGTAAACATTTCTCTGAATAAGTGGTAGAAAGAATCACTTTGGCATGAAGGCTCACCAGTCTGAAAGAGTATGAAAGCGTATAAGGGGAAGTGAAGATTGTTTACTCACAGTGGTGTGAGTGGGAACACATTAAAGTATCATTACCCCAATAGCTAGCTTTCTCCTGTGGCTTTTCAAAGTGAAAAGAAACTAGTGCCCATCATCATAAGGGTTACTGTTCTGCAATCTCAGGGTTACTGTTCTGCAATCTCAGACATGTTTTGTCATCATGGAAAAGAAGGTTATAGGATAAAACAAAGATCTCTTCCAACATCCTGGTGATCCTTGACCAAAGGCTTTGGCCCTGTGCCTGAAAGGAAATTGGCCATAGGTTCTGAAATGGTTGAATAAGGCACCATTTGAGCTGCTTTAGCAAGCATCATTGGTTCACTTCTCATATAAGACTTGCTTCCTAGTTGCTCTCACTAAAAACAGCAGGTAGAATCAGTGAGATACACGCTTTGTTGATTGATCCTAACTATCTACAGTTCTGTCATTATGGTTTGATTTCACTCATGGCAGCTGAAACTTTCATGGCTAAAACTGGTTGCCACTCATAGGCGATCAGTCTTTTGTTGTGAAACCTCTTTCCATGTTGGACCCTTTGCCTCAGGAACATCTACAGGACCTGATGAGGGCTTTGAAGTGGTATCTGAACGAACCAAGGTGGTATTAAGAGGGAGATCTTATTTATCTATACCTTTCAGAGAGGAAAAGGTCAATATCTCAGTTCAGATTCTATCATCCTGCATGCGATGGGTTATTTGGTCTGCATACAGACAACTAACCCAAGATCAAATGAAATTATTGTGCATTTCGGCTCATGAAGTGAGGGCAGTCACATAGCATTCCAGTGCAACTGTTCCATAACGGACATTACATAAGTGGTGGGATGGAGGGGAGAAACGACTTTCTCTAGCTTACCTCTGAGAGCTTGTATCCCAAGGGCTCATTTTAACCTGGTGAGACCTATAGGAGCAGCACAACAGGCTACCCTCCCAGGTTGTTTGACAGCTTCTCAGCGATGTTACTCTGCTACTTCCGCTGGGTTTGTGGGGGATTTTTTTTCCAAGCAGCCTTGTCTAGGCATACAGTGTTACTACTCCAGCCTATTTATATCTCAAGAGTTAAAGCTGCCTCACATACCTTAGGGAACCAGAGATGGGCCTTCTCCAGGGTAAGGGGATGCAACTCCCTTCACCTCTTACCTATTCTTTTCAGGTATTATGATCGGGTAACGTATTTGAGAGTAAGCCAATTTTGGAGCAAAATATGTTTCTTTGATAATACTTACTTAACCTGATCATAATATGGATACACCCTCCCAGTCTTCTCACAATTACATCCTCCTGGCAGAGTGTGTATTCCACTCCAGTATTACCAGAAATATGGATGGGATTTGGTGCCAAGCCCTCTATTAAAGGGGAGATCACTTTTGTCTGACTCCCACTTACGTGGGCAGACAACTTTTAGCTTTTTTATAGCTATAATTCAACTTGGGACGACTGGATTTGTGAGGCAGTGGTTGCACTTCTAAGGTATTATGATTTAGTAAGTATTATTGAAGAAACATTTTACTCAAAAAATTGGTTTTCCACATGGATGCTATAAAAGCCACACCACTGATAAGGAAGCCACCCATATATAATTTTTATAAAGCATATCATATAGAAACATTCCTTTAAAGTTTAATCAAAATTGGCTCTGCTGTTCTAGAGAAGAAGTTGAAAATAGGTTTTCCATAAGACTGCTATTTAAGCTAAGCAAACCGAAAAACAATTTTTATAGAGCATGTTCTATGAAATATTCATACCAGGTTTGATAAAAATTGGCTCAACCATTCTAGAGAAGAAGTTGAAAAAATATTTCCACTTAGTTTGCCAAGGAAGCCACACCACTGCAAAGAGAGCCACCATGGACACATTTTTGATAGATCATGCACTAAGAAACATCTCTACCAAGTTTGATCAAAATTGGCTCAGCCATTCTGGAGAAGAAGTGTAAAATATGTTTTTCATATGGTTGCTGTGGAAGCCACACAGTTGCTATGGAGCCATCTGCAACACAATTTTGGTAGAGCATGTCCTGACCAACATTCCTACCAGGTTTGATTAAAATTGATCCTGCAGTTTGTGAGAAGATGGACAACACACACCAGATGCAGGGCCATACCATAAGTTCACTTGGCCTTTTGGACAGGTGAGCTTAAAAACTTGATACGTGTCCATATGAGATGGATGCGCCTGCCACTATGATGCAGTTCAAGGGCAAAGTTCCAAGGCAAACAGGGGTCATAACTCTGTTATATTTTTGCTGGAATAAGGTGAAAATTGAGCTTGACCTAGTTCTTCTTCATGTAAAACCTTTCACCAAATTTGGCTTCAGTCAATGAAGTCCTTTAAAAATAATTTTGATGGATTTGACGTGATGTGATAGATGAACATGAGTAACACTATATGCTAGGTCCATAGATATGGTGGGGACATAAAAACGAGAAACAGATTTTTTCAGCATTTTGGAAGTTGTATCCTGGCTGTAAGAGGTAGGGTCTGCTAAATCCGGGAAGTTTGATGAAGTCTGTCCTGTCCATATGCTGTAAGTACCATAATTCATGTAATTTTTTGTACCCTTTAGTTTTTCATACATATTTGAACCATAAAAACCATATTTTTTTGTCCTAACATTTTATTCATACACAGTTTTTTTTATGATAGAAAAATTACAATTTTACATCCAAATGAAGTCTAAAATTGGATGAATTGCTATGTTTGAGAATTAAAGTATGTATGCATATATTGCACAAAAAATAGCAGAAACAAAGATGATATTTACTGAAAATCTGTTCTATACTTCAACTATTACTGCAAGACATTTTTAGGTATATTTATTCTTAGAATTTCTCTCTAAGACCGGTGTGTAAAAAAAAGGACTTACTATTTTTAATACAATGATCATTAAACTGAAATTACTATAAGAATATTGACCTTTCTGTACATCTTGATCATCAGCTATCAATCTTTCCAATTGTATCAATGTAATACATACCAGTGACCTTAATAGAGTGCAAAATAATATGTATGAAGTGTTGACAAAAATTTAGTGATGCTTGTATTCCATTTAGCAAATCCTTATGCAAATCATAATGAAATAGTCTCCATTATCATAAGCAACTCAGTGTATTTTTTTCACATCCACATGGTGATTTTGTACACGAGATTTGCATTATAGAAATTAAAGCCACTTGTAAGTGAAAACAATCAGGACTTAATGAACTAGCTGAATGTTGTTTTGTGATTTTTTTTAATGTATAAAATGTGAAGCTTATGTGAATTAATTGTGTCAAGATTCTCACTTTACATATAGTATTCCCCAAAAATTAAATAATTTCTCTATAGAGCACCAGAAATTCAATCCCAGTCTTACCCAGGTCTAACTCTTCAGACAATTACCACCATTTATCAATCAGCGTATTTATTTTGATTTAGTTTTTTTGGACAGATGCTGCTTGGTATATGTTTTCAGTTTTCTTTGTTTCATTTTAATGTTTATCTATGTTAATGTATACAGTATGTGTATGCCAGGTGATACTCTTGTAAATTTCATAACAGGCCAGTGACATCTTTGTACTCGCTGTCAGAAGTATTAAATCACTGAATACAAATTGAGTACATATTGACAGAAGTAGAGATGAGAGACCCAATGCCACCTAAGTACAGAAAGTGTACATGCATTTATTAATAAAGGATACTAATAATCCTACTTTGGTAGGAATATAGGTGTCATTTCACTTGCAAAGAAAACATAGCATGTTAAATGTTACGGGGACTAATTTTCCAACATATATGATCCTTATTGGGTTTTAAACTATATGGATATTATTATTGTAAATATTTACATCTGAAATATATATCATATATCATTGAAACTGAAAGAGTAAAATATACATTTTTAAAAGTAATTTCCATTTACTACTTTATTACTTTTTCTCTTTGACCAAAGCTTCAGGTAAATGGAGACATTATTGAGCAAAACAACATTAAAAAGGGCCCAACTCTATGTCATACAAAGCAAACAAACTACATTCACTCATTTGGATTCAAGTCCTGTCAGGTTATTGGGGCATAGTTTATTTGTATCACAAGGTGTAAGAATAAAGGTATGATGATGGGATACCTATGTCCATGTTAGAGTTATCCATTTTCAGACTTATCTACACACACACATAAGCAGTTTCAAACAAAATATTTTACTAACGTATGATGCTTTTAGTGCATTTACATGGGATGCATGTGAATTTTAATATCAATGGTCACATACATGTTTTGGAGTCCTCTCTGTCGTGTCCTTTATTATTTTTTACACAATCACTTGCCGAAAATGATTTTTCACACTTTCATAATTTTTTCCATGTACGAAGAATTACATGAAATATGGTACTTTGAATTTCTCTTTTTTAATTTTACTCTTACCCTTTATTTTCCTTAACATTCTTTTTTAACAGGCTTGGAACAGTTCATAGAAGATTACATACAGGAGAAAAATAATGTGATACAAGAATACAACAGGAAAATTGAGGAAACTTCTGCCAATTTCACAGACCTTTTCTCATAATCTGCTCAGCAATATGTATCCTCCATTAGAATTTCAGTAAGGCTTTATTAATATGGAATTCATCTGTTCAAATGTCTTGATATCTAAGCAAGTAGAATGACTTTGGCCATAACTGAACAGCAGTAGTTACTCAATGAATTCATCCAATCCCTGTCACATTTTTGCTAAAGAAATTTTAATTTTTATGCATATAGTTTGAGAATTAAGATTTCATGTCCACTTCGATGCATCATCTGCTGTCAGGTAAATATGTTTTGGCTCCATAAATCAGTGTTGGTCTACCATAGCACACTCAGTTACATAATTCATTAAATCCTACATCATCACTAGCTAAACCATAGTACAGCGGGAAGAGGTGATTCTGCAAAAATCATAGTAAAATAACAAATGAGGTCATTCCAGTACATTGAAATTACCCATAGTGCATCTCATCTCATAATCCTTATCTTATACCGTCATGTTTAGAAATACGTTCCCCAAAAGAAAGTTAGCAGGGTATTTCCGAGCAGAAAACCCAATCAAGTTACTTGAGTTTTGAAATAAACAAAACATGTAGACTATTTAACATATGATCAACATTAAAGTAAAATATACTGGGTACATCTAACATAAGATTTGTTAGCAACATCAATAATAATGATAATGTGAACAATAAGAACATATCTCTAAAATAATAATAATAATAATAATAATAATATTATTATTATTATTATTGTTATATTATTTATATTATTATTATTAATTCTCTGTAAAGAGAAATTTCAAGAATGTAATTAATATCATTTGATCATAATCAAAACTAATATTTGAAGAATTTAAAAAGAAACAATTATATATTAAAATCTGGAAAATAGTTTATTTTTTCAAAGATTAAAATGCTTTTATGACTTTTCACTTTTATGATGTATCTGAGAGGCCTGTCTTATTTAAGAACAGTATAACAATCCTCTTATGGCAAGTGAAACTAAATCCTGGTCACAAATACATCAACAATAGGTAAATTATTAATTAAATTTTTTGTATTATTAGTTTTGGGACATTTATTTTTAAAAATGGACTGCCATTTGGAAATAGTCTCTGGCTGTATTCAATAAAGACAACCTGTTTGGAATTTTATGACCTACCTCAAAGTTTATAAAGTCATGTGACTTAATGTTGTGTTTGATTGCATAGTCCTGACTATAAGTGTCTGACTGGATATCAAATGTACGTTTATGAATGGTTAATGGAATAGCATTCACTTCTGCACACACAGTGCAATGTGGGTTTGACTTTCAGAAATAGCCAATGTCACTTTATATCTTCAGATAGCTTCTGTTATTTTTTTTAAGAGATTTGTTAATCAGGATTCTTTGTTAATTCATGTGAAAAGTTTCTGGTTAAACAGGATTTCATTGCATTTGTAAATCCATTTGTATTATTTGAATTTAATTACTTGGCAATGTTCAAATAGTTTTCAGTAAACCTACATAACAAATTTTTTAAATATAATTTCAGCACAAAACTTTCTAAAACTATTATGATGGGGATATTAATCTTGAATTTGAGAACGAATTGCATGTCAAATTATGACATTAAAAGTATAATTCATGTTCTCAAATCTTTATATACAAAGTGTTATCCCCTAATTAGCAGGTGCAGTAGTTTTATCCCATAGTTGCTTTAGTTAGTTGAGTTTCATAAAGTGGGCTTTCATTTTTCTTTTTTTTTTGAAAACCGCATGTGTTGCATTTTCGTAAAGTTTGATTTTATAATTTTTTTCCTACCTTCAGTTTTTTATCTGCAAGAAACAATAGACTGAATAAATTCAAAAATACAATGCTTGAATAAAAAGATTTTTATCTTCAGACATTTAGAGCTAGTCTCAATTTATCAGTGCCATGTACATTGGCTGGCAAAACTGTGCTTTACATAAATACTGATAAGATGATGTAGAAAATCAAATAGCCAATCATATCTTTTGTGAGGATTTCTTCAATGAGGATAAAAAAAATGTGGTTACCTCTTGATACATATAGCACATAAGACTTGTTTTAAGCAGTTTGTATTTTTGCTCAATCAAATTACTTGAATTGTTTCATGAGCTCAACAGTTTACCTTTGAATGTACCCAGGGGTTATGAATGAAGAAAAGTGGATTTTAGTAGCCCAGGTTATTTGAAGATGATCAAATTTAAAAACTTGTTAAAAACTAATACAACGGAGAAAATTCCATGAATAATTTAAGCTCTTCTGAAAAGCAGGCTGTATGTGAATATAGCAAATGTCTCAGAATTGATGGTTCATTGCAAAGCAGGTGCTCAAACTTAATTATTGGCAATTAAAAATGTACAAAGCATAATATTTTCACAGTTTTAGTAAAGAAAGCTAATTTGTGATAAAATTTTTCACTATAAAGATGCAAAACAGTATTCATTCATATTTCACAAACATTTTTTTTATTCAGGAGTATGGTGCATTTACCAAATTTGTAACAACAACAACAGTAATAATAATAAATGATGCTAAAGTATTATGATTTACAATACAGTATTTACTGGTGTCAAAATGTCATGAATTTGTATCCATCTCTATTTACATTTGTACCATCTCTATACCATTTGTACCCATCTCAATACAATCATCAGATCTGAGTAATAATTACATTTAAAGTATGAAAGACGTAAATAATATTTATCTATTTAATATTTTGATTTAAAAATCACAGGAATGTTATGGAATCAGTGTGATAAAACTTATATCTGTTGTTATTTAAAATTATTATCAATAGTCCTCAATCATGGTGTAAAACCATCTTGTCAATAAAATCAAGGTACAAATACCTGGCTGTAACTATCATTGTCCATCCATTCCATTTTCCCACTGCTGTAGAATGTATACCCGACGATGTTTATTTGAATCTTTCTGAAATCAAATTTCTCAGCAGTGATCAAAGTACTCTTTTAATTGAATTACTGTCACTTTTCCTTTAAACTGAGAATGTCTGACAACATTTTGACTTTTTGTAACAAATTATTCATTCATTGTCAGATTGGCAATTTGTAGTTATCACACAAAATGTTTGGTGTTGACAAAGAAAGTGAACTTGTCATGTGATCGACCAGTTTTAGTCTGGTAATGTTTCAAATACATTTGATAATCTACAAGAGGGAAGCCACAATGATAAACATATAATTGTGACTTTATGTCAACCAGATGTCATGCTTACTTGAACTGAACAATACTGTGCTTCTCAGCTGTTAGCTTTTGTCATCTTGAGAATTATCGGTGGTAATAATAGCCAGTAATTATGAAAGGGACAAAACCTAACATCTAAAGAACACAGTGAGGATAATCTGATTACCGGTACTTACCACTTTCTATAGATTAAAGTTAGGTACTTTACCTGCATGTTGGGACAAATGTCTGTGTGTTGAATTTAGAAATCAACAAATATTCATGAAATTTCTGTCTGTAGACACCATTATGTGGCCAATTATGAGAGGTAAATTTGACAGTTTTTACACTAATATGCCAGCTGCTAGCCATGTTAGAGGGGTGGCTGTCCTGTAGGGGTACTTTTGAACACAAACTCATTGGTGCCAAAGGATTCTGGCCATATAAAGCAGGTGGTTGCTGGTCAGGGGGTCTGTTTGTGCATATGGGATACCAGATATATTGTAGGTTGGGGTGACAAGAAGAGTATTGGTAGAAAAATCCATCGCACCAGAGTTTTCGCTGCAAATACCCTTTGATTCTCCCACCTACAATATATAAGTGGTATCAAATGAGAGAATATTGTCTAGCTGATTTTTTGTATGAATTCTGTTTTCTTTCCGATTTTTATATAATCTGTTCAGTATTTTCACCTGGGTCACATGTTTTGCTTATGCACCTCTTTTCCCGGCATCCTGTTTTTTTTTCTTCTTTTTTAAATGTCACATCATCTATAAAGATAAATGTAGCCAATCATTTTTGACTGCTCACATGATCATACTTCTGTCTGATCCAAATCTCCCATCAACTCATCATTTGTACATGTATGTTGGGCAGTGCAGTGATTCTGTTAGGATTAGACTATCCTACATCATTTTTTCACACGTTTTGGAACATGCTGAAGGCAGTGCATGAAGATAAGACATTGTCTATAGTTAAGGATCTTAAATTGAAATTCACACTATATTTAAGGAAAGTTTTTGACTGCTTCTTGTGAGGTTTTCTGCTGCTGAAGGAAAACTGTCATTATTTCAGCTGCTTATTAAAAAATGTATTCCAAAGTACAAAACTTTCTAACAATACAACCTATACACTGTATTTACCTGGAAATATTTTAATTGTTTTAATTTTTTAGAACAAATTCATTATTCATATCATGTTAGAACCAGTTTTTGTGGAATTTATACCTGCAAACAACTGCCAAAATATGTCAAACTGAATGCTAGTATATAGACAAGTATATAATAATATATTTCTGGATTTCATTTGTGGAGTAATGGTTAAGAAGGTTAGTGCTTTGTTTTTTTCCTCACATTGATTCCTTTTTTGTGTATCTCTTTGCAATTCTATGTATTATTTCATTGTTCATTTACAGGATGGCACAATAAATACAATTAATTTTCAAGGTCAATCATTTCATTTTACCCTGTATTTGTTGAATCAGTTTTGAATATGTTTTCTCTCTCATAGTAATTTAGTTTTTTCCTCGCTTTTATTTGCTTTTGTCTTTTGCAGTTTCTAATTTTCTTCTGTTCATATACAGGAAGGCATCATAAATATGAGAAATTTTTTATGTTTACCATTTCATGGTACTTGCTAAATTATTTTATTAAAAAATTTACTCTTTTTCACCCTCTCTGTCTCTTTCCCTGTCTGTGATACAGATCTATTCAACTGAAGACTGGAGACAGCATCTGACATCATTAATCAATATTGCACTTGGCAACCCCCTTCTGTGGAATACCAGTTAAACTTAGGGCAGGGTCTAACTGTGGGTTAGACTTTAGAGCATGGGAAAGATCAGGCAAGAAAGCTGCCATCATACAATAATGAATAAGGATTACAATTAAAATGTAACTGATAAGTTAAAATATAAATAATTATTCCCTATTTGTCAAAACTTCCTTCAAATAGTAAGCATTCACATTATCACATCAACACAAGAAAATGCAAGACTGGTTTTGACGTTGTCTACAAGATGGAAGTGACAGACTTTGACAATGTATCTTGTGAAATAAAGGACCAATAGATGAATGAAACTATGGATATTTATGTAATAGAAGCATGCAGTACAAATAAACTTTAAATAAAGGTGCCGACAAATGTACTGTGATGAGAGTGCATAGTATAAAACTTGCAGAACATAAAGCATTATGAACTTAACACATCCTCTTTCTCTGTTTTTGGCAAGTCTCTTGCAAACTTGAGCTTGCCTGAGCCAAATTTGAGCTTGTCCCGGGCATCAGGCAAGTGGATTTGTCCTACCCTCACCAACATGTAGTTAGACCTATTTACTGAATATATGCATTAAATATACATTTTCTAAGAGCAAATAATGTTTATATTTTAATCTTTAAAGATCAGAACACTGAATGTTATGTTATCTTGATGCAAGCTTTTGTTCACCAATCTGAAAATTTTCACGAGGTAAGGTCGTTCCATAGAGATGAATTACCTTCTATGCTGAATGCAGCCATGTTCTTCATAATGAAGCCAAATCATTTGGTAATTTAAGTGAAGAATGTATCTCCTAAGAAACATGGAGTTGGCAATTGTTGTACATATGATCTTTCTATGCCACAGATTTTGAAAGTTGCCAGATATGAATTTTGAGGTGACTGGATGCACTGTTACCTATTTAAGAGCCATTATTATATTCTGTATAATAAAATCTGTAAGCTCTACCTTTATTGGGTATCAAACTCCTAGAAACTGAAATAAAAACAAAACATTTTTTAAATTAGGTTTTTCACATGCCTATTAGCAGCGTTTCAGGAATGGAAAAGATATTTTAGCAACAAAAAGAAAAGCAGAAATCCCCAAACATTGCTGGTAAATTAAAGTATAATCAACTGTCACAAATGTGTATGAAGTTAAATTTACAAACAAAATGTGCAACTGTCTTAAAACCAGTTTTCATTGATAATATACTTTGTTATTTTCGACCATGGATAATGACATGCGTTATTTTTTACATTCCATTTAGCAGTTTGTATCACATGAATGTCTTTTTTGTCTGTGATAATGTTTTTAAAGAAAATATATTATTAGCTTCATTATAGAGTTTGTTATTTTATTATGTTAATTAAATGAAACCAATTGTCAAGATTATAAATATTCACAGATCACAAGTATTATCCATCCAAATAGCATCAGTATTTCTGTTTACCACAAAATGAACACTTTGGTTTAATTTACTTTGGTCAGCATCAATAGGTAAAATGTAAATTCACAGCATAATTGTTCTAATTTGTGGCTAGTCCAAGCTTTTAACATATTGGGTTAACTTATCTTATTTCTGTACAGCATGCTATAGTACTTGTGCATTTAATGCTGTGATAGTTCTTCTCATCATATATGTAAATACAGGAACAACAATCCACAATTCTGGAGTACAGGGTTTTGAAAATGCACATAACTGTTAATGCTGCTGTCACTGTAGGAAAAGTTACTGCTATGTCTTGCTTTTCATTACTGTGGACTTGACAATTTTGTCTGTCTGATATCAGTTGGACTTAGTCCAACCATTTTAGTTAGTGTAGAAGACTACTAAAATTATTAACATCCAGAAATTTTTCATACTCGAATAAAATTTAGATTGGCTTGTAGCAAATCTCTAAGTTTGCAAAACGTATGTGTGTCGGGGGTTGGGGTGGGTGGGGGTCACCAAACAAGTTCTCCCACTGAGTATCATTGTAATATGATGCTGTCCATTGGGTTTTACACTGCATTCAGTAAAATTTTACCCTGGATGAGATGTTTTTACAATTCATCGAGTCTGATGTTTCTGATCCTTTGTAGGTGTAACATGAATGATGTTAGATTTTGAAATCTAAATAAACTTCATAGGTCATTGTGCTTGAAATAAACCAACTGCAACAATTCTTGTGCAGAACATGAATACAAAATTTCTAAATGTAATGGGGGTACTGCGCAGCGTATCAGAATAGTTTTAATTTCACCAGATACAAGTTACCAGATGAGTCTGGTTATTTTCAAAATAAATTAGTTAAGTAACAGTTTACAAGATGCCTGCATCTTATTACATAGTTACATTCTTATGTCAAAATAACTGGCTAATCTGATAACTAAGTTCCCCTTATACCATTTTATGGTATGTCATCAAGCTTAGCTTTATATCATCTTTCAAAAAAAGGCTAAAATTTGATTCAATCATTTGTTTCTGCATGTAATTATTTTCTGTCATTAACTTAAAAACTAAAATGTACTTTTGTCTATTCTTGTTGTGTCCACATTTGTGGGAAGCAACACAGAGTAGTCACTTTTCTGACAGTAGCATCATCAGCAGTTTGTAAAGGTTTTGATTAAAGTCTTTCATTTGCATATATTTCCTAAACCCCTTGATCGAGTCCCATCATACTTGGCATGAATCATTTTGAAGCTAAGACAGTTCATTCTATGATGTGCTTATCCACCCCTATTATCTTGGAACTAAGGTCACAGTCGGAGAAAATTTGCATTAAGATTTTGTTTTTTGTTTTTTTGTGTATATTTCCTAAACCTCTTGATGGATTTTCTTCATACTTGAGATGAACCTACAACAATTCATTCTGTGACATGCACACTTGCTCATTCGACCTTGGGGAAAGGTCATAGTTATAGAAAATTTGAATCAAGGTTTTGTTGAAAGCTTTTTCATTTGCTTACATTGCTAAACCCATTTGTGGATTTTCTTCATACTTGGGATGAATCATTATAAAGGTGAGGCAAATCATTCTGCAACATGCTAGTTTGCCCCTTTGGCCTTGTGGTCAAGGTCACAGTCATTATAGAAAACTTGTATTAAGGTTTTGGTTAAAGTTTTTTTTAATTTGCTTGCATTTCCACAACTCCTTGATGGAATTTCTTCACGCTCAGATGAATCATTAGAAAGGGTGATTCATTTTGTGACATGTTTGCTCAAACTTTTGAGAATTGTTATCTAGATCGTGTTTGCAACAATGCTTTGATTGTGGGCTTGATATGTAGGCCCTGGCAGTCTTGTCCTGATGTCATAAAATCTGCTGTAAAAAATGGTCTCCAATTTATGAGTATACTTTTAGCTTCGGGCATAACTGGAGTACAAGTTACAATGGCAGTTAGAATTTAGTCTGAACAATCAAGATCCTGTACTCATGCTGAAACCAAAAGTGTTGCTGATTTTAGATTTTGGTAGCCAATTCAGGTATGTGCACAAGAAATGTATTTCTCCCTTGATCAGATTTGATGAATTTTTAAATACTCATTCAGCTATTATTTTATGGGCAAATAGTGATGGACTGCTTTTTCACATACTTTTTTGTGTAATAACCTTACTTGGGGATATCCAACCAAGAGTGGTTCATACAAATGCATACCAACCTATGTATTATTTAGTGCTTTGGGATTGTTTGGACCCTTAGTTATTTTCCAAAATTTCACAAGTGATCATCCATAAAGAAAAATTTACCAAAATTGTGTGAGTTGGGGATGGGCTTATCATGGGAGAATGAGGTTAGTCCATTCTTAGACCAATTGGTTTATGTTATGTCTAGCAGTATATATATACAATATTCCTTGATGCTCAATGTAATGCTATGTCAATATTTTCTGATTTGAAGTGTTCAGAATAAAGTTTTAAAGCTTATGAATTTGCCTCATCTTTTAGTTTATCATAAAAAACCATTCCAATTTGTCAGTGCATTAATATGTATTACAATTAACAAATATAAGCAGATCTACCTTCTTACTCACCCATACCCCCCCCCCCCCCCCCCCCACCACCACACACACACACATATGGCTGGAAAAATTGTATTATTTTTTGCTGGCACAAAATCGAGATTTTCATTAAAAAAAATTAAAATTCCAGAGTTTTTCTTTGTGTTCTGCAAGAAAATATTTGGCAGTGTAAACTTTCACTTGCCAAACAAAATTACCTTGTGAGCAAGACTGCTAGATATCGACTGTTTTCCAGCCCATGAATTCATTAATTCATTCATATACACACATACCCATCCCTCTTATACCTTTGACTTTTTCAATGGATATACAAAATAACAAGGAATACATGTTAAACAGGTATTTATTTCAAGGAAATAATAATGTGAAGTACAAAAAAATCAATGCAGAAGTGTGCATGGTACCTGCCATATTTTTAAAACGAGTAATGAGTAGTATTAGAGTAACAAAGATAATGGAATTAGATTGCTACAGGTTGCAACTACAAATATGTTCATGGAACACAGATGACCCACCAAAGTATCTGAAGACTGGCCTAAACTTAAAACTTAAGTTGTGATGGACAGACAGATGGACAAGGATAACATTATATGCCATACCACTGTTGCAGTGGGTCACTTGAGGTGAGATGGACAGACAGACAGACAAGAATAACACTGTTGTGATGGGACATACAAGTGCAAACCATAATTTATGCAATTTTTCTTACACAATTTTTTTCAAAGTACGAAAAATTCTATGTAAAAAAAAAAATTATTTTTGGGTAGAGACCATCTGCAAAGATTAAAGGGATCAGACCTGAAAAAGATCTATGTGACCTACAATACCTGCTGACCAACGTAAAAATGGTACAATTTTTGTTGCCTCGTTTTGTTCATACACACTTCTCTATTCCTATAAATAACAGGTGTTTTTGAATAATAAATAATGAAGGATTAATAATAACTAAGCCTCCTCCATGCGTTGCAGACATACTCCCCCCATTTGTCAAGTTCAACAACAGGTGATTAAGATGACTGAAGTTGCATGCAACCGATATAACTACATTGTTGTTATAAATGAATGTGGATGTAAATCCACAAATGTATTGAAACTAGAAGGGAAAAAGAAGTTTGGAGCATATAGTTGCTACATTGTCTATTAATGTTGGTGTCATTTATCTTTTGTCCTAGACCATATAAATATAGAATTCTCTGCATAAAAAGGACAAGTCATTTAGACGAACAGTACTGCCATGGGATTTCTCCTGGCCCCTGGGACTAGACCTTGATTCACAACTTTGAAACTGTTCATAGCCCCACCATTAAAGTAGATACACTTACTTGGCATTGCAAGGGGAGTAAATCTGTGCAATTAGCATGAATTCTGGGTCTGTTCTTACACCCCCACCCCCCCTTCTCCCTGGAGCTACAACTTGGAAACCATACAGATCCCTACCAAAGGAAGATGTAGGACTGTGGTTAAGGCATTGGACTTTTGACCAGAAGGTTGCAGGTTTGTTACCCACCATCTGATCAGCCTCGTTTGTTACCCACCATCTGATCAGCCTCGATCCTCATTAATATGTGCAGATCTCGCACAGTCAAACTAATGATGCAAGCTTATATAGCAAGTCTGATCAAAATCTGTTAAGAAATTTGTTTGCTACAGTGTTCACAAGCTCAGCCAATCAAGATCACCTCAATAATATGCATGGATGTTGCTCATAATCATACTCATCCATGGTAACTTGGTGATATAAACTAACTTGTCAAATCTGATCAGAAATATGGCCTCTAGAGGATTCAGAGGCTCAGCCAATCAGATTCAGAATCACCTCATGGATGTTGCTCATAACTAGTACAAGATTTTGATGATATATCTATAAATACCTAATCTGATCAGAAACATGGCCTCTAGACATACAGACACTTTCCTCCGCACACATCGGTGTACATTTTAGATGCCAGTATTTCTTGTGGCTCTCGAGTTCAGGTTGGCTGAAGGGTCCTTTTGGCAATATGTACAGTATATTTCTGGATCAAATCCTCTGTGTGACAAGTTGTAAGTGCACATGGAAAAACACAATCCTACCTCCTGTGGACATTTCAAATTTTGTGGCTATGTTGGACAACAACTTGGAATAGGCCTTTTCTTAAGAAATTGCGCTCAACAACTTGGAATTCCAAATTATTGTGGTCTTTCTCGAGAAATTGCAGTGTGAGGTTTTCGGCATGTTTTAAAGACAAACTTGATCAGAAAACATCTTTAGTGATTTTCACTGGTGTTAAGGAATAATGTATGCCTCACACGATATAAATTTATAACATTAGACGCATGAAAATGTTTATATTTTTCCTTTATTTCTGGTGGTGAATCTAATGAGATTGTTTGTCCTTTTTTAAAGCAAAATTTCTCTAAAATTTGTAACTTGCCTGCAGGCAAGTACTTTGCAAACTTGAACTTGCCTGAGCCAAACGTTAGCTTGTCATGAGCATCAGGCAAGTGGATTTATAAAGCACTGGACGATGCTAATTTTTGAAAATGAAAATAAAGCTGTTTGTGGATATGCCGTATTGGTTCAGTTAATATGTGGTAAGGTGTTGGGTTTGGAAAAAAGATTTGGCAGTAACCTTGGGTTTATGATTATTATTAATTTATCCCGTTTCATCTGGTGAAGGAGGAAGGTATTGGTTTGTGAAAAATAAAAAAGTCTGTTTCTTGATATGTTATAGTGGCTCAGCAAATAAAGGTCGTATACTACTTATGTGTGATGGTATTGTTGTGACATGATATGTTGGATAGTCCACAAGTGTACAAGTGAGCATTACCTATCCATACCTTACCTCCTCTGCTTGGTTTGTAAAGGGCAAGTGTTGAATAGTCAAGGTGGGTATGCATGGTCAAAGTGATACTCTTCAAGATTGTATCTCCTACTTTACCTCCCCCAACCCTCCTACACTTCTGTTTGTAGTTTGTAGGTATAGGTGTTGGTGAATTGGGATAAGTCTTGGTCACTATAGGTACATGTTGACTCATGGAGTTCCACCATGTTAAATCCAAATAAGGTCCATAAGATCATGTTATTTTTTTTATCTATAGACACTTTTAACGATACAGAACCCATAGAACATAGGGTCATATTTAATGTTAAATTCCCATAGGGTCATGCTTAATGTTAAAATCCCATGGTCCCCATAGGGTCATACTTAATGTTAAATTCCCAGAGATTCCCAAAGGGTCATATGTAATTTTAATTCCCTCAGATCACCATAACACGCCCTCTATCCCATATCATCCCCCATAACTACTTACATGTTTCTAATAGTAATCCAAAATGATATGCAAAACATTCTTAGTATATATTTGTCAAAATCAAAATGAATTTGAAACAAAATTATTTCAAAATTTAACTAATAGAAGAGTTTCAAAAGTTTTGATCATTATTGTCTTACTTAACAAGGTACTGATAGAGTTTCTAGATGCAAATATCAACCTTCATATCATGTTCATATAGGGTAGGATTAGAAGACATTATCTACATAATGCATCTTACCAATTTATTGGTGCTAGTTTTCAGTACATTAAATTATTCATTTAATATATTGCATATGCTTTTAGCAATAATTGTATCAATTTCATGACAGTTGTTATGTATAAAAATATAAATTCTACATCTTATAAATAATTTTTCAAGATCCAATTTCACATCCGATTTTTTAAATTCATGTAAAACTAGTGAAAAAATAGACAAAATATTGTATTACCATGTGCTTTAATTTCTGCAGCTTCACCTGCAAATTGGCACATAAAATTCAAACCTCGTCATGTTTTCCATCAAGTATATTAACCACTCTGTTCACATTATATTTCCGAGTAACAGATTTAGTTGTGGTTTAATTGTCAATATATTTGTCACTGCAAAATGTAAAAAGAAAACAATTCTCCTTTTTAACTCTCTCCGTTGTCAACGTACTCACAAACTAACCTGGGGGATCAGGTATTTATATCGCTTCACATTGTCTTGTAATTTCTCCAGAAAGAGCTCAACAATTCAGCATTCCAAGACCAGGCCTATTCCAAGTTGTCGTCCAACAGAGACATGAAATTCGAAATGGCCACAGTAGGTTGGGTTGTGTTATTCCATGTGCATTTACATCTTGTCAAACATAGGATTTGATACAGAAATATTCTGTACATATTGCCAAAAGGACCCTTCAGCCAACCATAACTTGAGAGCCTCGAGAAATACCGGTGTCTAAAATGTACACCAATGTGTGTGGACAAAAGTGTCTGCATGAAATTTCACATTTTAACGAATAGGCAAGTTCAGCCCCCAAACCATCAGTATCAGTACAGGTTTGGGAGATGATTTATCAGACTAAATCAAACTCAACCAAGATCTTGATGATGCCAGCTTATATACCATATCTGATCAGAAATATGTCTTCTAGAATGTTCATAAGCTCAGCCAATCAGATGCAATATCATTAATATTGTGGATGTCACTTATAACTGATCTCATCCTAGGTCTTGATGATACAAGCTTACACAATGAATCTAATTAGAAATGAAACCTCTAGAGTGTTCACAAACAAGTGTTGTTGGACAGATGACGCATAATGGATGCAGGGACACAACATAAGCTCATTTGGCCTTACAGCCAGGTGAGCTTAAAAACTGGTTGATGTTACTACTCAATTTTACAAATATTTCAAATCATAAGACTTGAGTGACTATATAGCAGAAAGAGGAAGAGGGAAGTAGCTGCAAAACTAATTTGACAAGAATATAAGGTAAAAGATGACAGAAGCTTTCAGGCCGAGATTCAAATTAAATTCTTTCTGAACTATCGTAATGAATTAAAGTAAATTGTTTGCATGAAAATTGGACATTTAGCATCAATGAGGTATTTTAGCACAAGAAAAGTGTTACTCCATCAGTAATATCAATAGTGTCATATCAACATATACTATCTCTTTCTCTCATTGCCAATCCTATTCAGCAAATTTTATATTGACTTCGACTGTCAGTATATTAATTTTTTCCCCCAATTTATCAATTTCTCCATTTATGCCAGATATTTTAAGCAATTAATTACATATTGTAGTTAGTTCCCAAGGTCAACCAGTGACATTCATTTCCCACAGTAAACATTCCCCACAAGTCTGGCATAACTGTGCTATTCAATTTATTCTACTACATTTACAGCTGAATAAACAGCTATGCAACTCTGCTGGGTTTTCGAATGGGGTTCATTTACACTGAGAATATGACCTTTTTCCCCAACCTCTGTATATTCCAATCACAAAATTACTGAAGGAAGCTGCTTAAGTGCAACCTCAAATATTTCCCAAACGTCAACAGAAATTCCCAAGTTTAAGATAAATGTTTGAAAGTTTTAGCTGAGTCTTTAGACACTTCAGAGAGTTTTGGAAATTCCAGTTCAACTTTGTAAGTTCCAGATGAGTATCTGTCAGTTTCATCTTCATTTGTCCAAGTTCAAAATAAGTCGTAGTAGTTTCAGAGTGGTCTTGTTTCACACTGCATTCTCAGCTGTCATGTTGGAGCTGAAACACTTGGACTTTATGATGAAGATAATTCACCACATACAGTTTGTCATCCTTGGTTAGATGTATCCCTGAGGGGCGGATAACTGGTTCATCTAAAGCAATAAAGCCAGCAAAAGTTCCATCTTGACGCCAAACCTGAAATTAAAATTAAAGCTGTTCTGAAAATCTCCAGGACACAATAAGATAGCCATATGTTCAAAGAATGTTAAAATCTAGTGTGTATACCTTGGTTTTAACAAAGCTTATATCAATTACCTCCACCTAAAGCAAGATTCATATAATGATGCAACTATAATGCTCAAATGGTTGTGATTGACAAGTATGATTAACATAATATAATCAAAGTATCCATGATACTGATGTTACCAATAAATGAGGATAGTGGAAAGAGTAGGATGATTGGGTTTTGTTTAATGACACTTTTAACACATTAGCTATATCATGCTGCAGAAATTTGAACCAAGTTCCTGTCCTAAGGACACACCAAGGCAGCCAACCCATTCCAGCCTGGTACTGAACCTGTAATGGTTGAATTATCAGTTTGATGCTCTACCAATTGATCTACTGTGGCTCTGGAAAAGATTTGTTTGTTTGTTTCATAAGACACTTGTAACACATTTTATTTATTAGCTATATCATGCCGAGACAATGGGAGCTAAGTGCCTTTCCCAAAGACACATCAAAGCAGCTGATCAGGGCAGGTATCAAACCTGCGATCCTTGGATTACCAGTCAAACGTTCTACCAGCTAAGCTAGCACAGCTCCAAAGTATGTATGCATAAGGTTTAATGGCAACACAATACTACCTACACAGTGCTGATTAAAAATGAAGTTCTAAAAATATAAAGATTAAGATTTGCAAAAGAAATTAGGAAGACAAACCTTCTAAATAAACATAAACATGAAGTACTACAAGATAAAAGATAAACAGTAAAGATAACAGTCTTTAAATGGTATATAAAACAAAAACTAAATGTAAAAATATAAAATCTTCAAATACAAGATCAAATCTTGTTTGATAATGTTTATTCCCTCAAAAGTCCAAGATTTTTTCTGGTGGTGGAATGAAGGTAAAATGAAAATGTTAAATGCTGTTAAGAATTATGCATTAAATAATGTACTATAATCAAATTGAAATTAATTAAACCCATATATATATAAGGGGTCATGCTACCAGGCAAAGTGGGTGTGTAAGCACTGAAAAAATATTTGTGGGTTTAACGCCATTTTTCAGCATGATAGGCTATACATGGCAGCCAGTGGAGGAAGAACCTGGGAAAGCCCTGGAAGAACCACCGACCAATGGGAAGCTACTAGCAAGCTTTCTTACACACCCACGTTGGCTGAGCCGAGACTCGAACCAACGTGGACAGAAGTGAGATGGCAGTGATATGTAAAGGCAAGTGCCTTAGACCACTTGGCCCCCGCCCCCAAAAAATGTAAACTTTGCCTTCTATTAGGAAAGCGAGAACGACTTCACCCTGTGATTTTTCAGATGCAGGGTGAGTGACAGAAGTTGATGGCTTTTGAGATGCCCCCGTGACCCAGACCCAGTTAGCGTTGTAGCCACAGGCAAAATGTATTGTATGCAGTTTTAGCTGGTGCTGGTATCAATCATGCCAACAAAACAAACTCTTGCACATTCACAGGCATGTGTTTTAATAGCTAATAGAGCACTAAAACAACAGGAAATACATGGACACACTTCCAAATATGGCCATGTTAGGGACTGACCTAGTCAGAGTTTCCTCTGACTATTCCCACCCCATTTTAGATATTTTGACATTTATGTCGGAGCCCATTGCCTACTGAAAAATTGGAATTCGCTGAAACCTCACCATGTTGGCACCAGGTAGCCACTTACTATCACTCCTAGCAAACTTCAATGACCTTATATTGAGCCCTACCTGCATGAAATCAATAGGAGGATTTATCTTCTCAGATATTGTGAATATAAAATTTGTTTTATCTTTACTTTGTTGACAGACAAGACAAAATTACAGAGTTGACAAAATCTGACCTGGTACTCACCATTTGCATTGCTAGTCACATGACTATCCAACTCTCGCAGCCTTCTTGTCTAATAGTCACATGATAACAACAGTAGAAATTCTATATTGTTTATTCATTCTAACTGAATGAAACCCTAAACATGTAGTTGTAAAGTTCAGGTTACTCATCCATAATATCAGTGACTACTGTGGTAACTGCACCAAATTTATAAAGATGTCCTAAACATTTTTGGAGTTTTGCCCCAGTAACTAAAGTGTGAATAATGAATGGATGGACAAACAAACAGATCAAAACATTAAAAATATTGGAACTGAAGAACTGCAAATAGCAATAGGCACATTTACACCACAAGTGTAATATATGTGCCAAAATTCATAGAGATATCTGATATGGTTTTGCCTTGGAACTGAAAGTGTGAATAATGGATGAATGGACAAACAAATAAGAACATCAAAAAATATTGATGCTGAAGAACTGCAAATAGGAAAAGGCACATATGGATCATTAGTCCAATAAATGTACGAAGATTCATAAAGATATGTTGAACAGTTTGAGAGTTAAGCTTCGGAAATTAAAGTATACATAATGGATGAATGGACAAACAAAAAAAAACATAAACAAATATTGATGCTGAAGAACCGTGAATAGGAAAAGGAACATCTACACCACTAGTCCAATATGTACCAAGTTTCACGGAGATACACTGAATGGACAGAACAAGAGGCCCAAGTGATCCTGATATTGCTCACCTGACTTACATAACTGAACAGTTGACCATTTCACAAACACGGCTTATGTAATATTGTAAGAACAAAATCTATGTAAACTATCTCCCAACCTTGATATCATATTAATCTGACCTATTTCACTATATCCTGATAAAGATTCTTTCTGAAGATAAAGGAATAATTAATATGGGATTAATTAATATGCAGTCTCTCGCTCATAACTGAAGTCATCCAAGATTATTTATGATCAGAAATGGTATCATTAATGTGATAACAACCTCAGCCAATCAGATGCAAAATTGCCTCATTAAATATGCATGGATGCTGCTCATAATTGTACTCATCCAATATCTTTGTGACTTAAGCCTATTTACCAAGCTCAATCAAAACTGAACGAGAAACACAGTCTCTAGAGTGGCAACAAGTTCAGCCAATTACCTGAAAGATCACATCATTAATATGCATGGATCCCACACATTATCAAACTCATGCAAGATCTTTATCGCATAAGCATATATTTGATGTTTGATCCAAACCTGATAAACAATATGGTTTCCAGAGTGATAACAAGCTCAGCCAATCATCATTAATATGCATTGATCTTGCTCATTACTGAACTCATCCAAGATCTTGATCTCATAAGTCCATATTCCAAGACTAATTAAAATTAGATTTGATATATGGATTCCAGAGTCATAACAAGCTCAGCCAGTCAGATGCAAGATTACATCATTAATATGTGGATCTAATGCATTATCAAACCCACCCAAGATCTTGATGATATAAAGCCCATATTTGAAGTCGGATCAAAATCAGATCCAAGATGTAGCTACCAAAGTGGTAACAAGCTCAGCCAATCATATGCAAGATCACCTCATTAGTAGTAGGCATGGAACTTGCTCATTATCTAATTTGTCCAAGATCTCAATGATAGAAGTTTATATTCCAAGTTTTATCAAAATCAGATTCGCTTGTTTTGTTTTTGTTGGTTTTAATGACAATTTTAACACAATGGCTACATCATGCTGAGGAAATCAGAGCTAAGTGCCTTTCACAAACCAAAATCAGATCAAAAATTTAGCCTCCACAGTGGTAAAAGGTCAGCCAATCAGATGCAAGATTACTTCATTAATAATCATGGCTATTGCTCATTATCAAACTTATCCAAGATCTTGCTAATATGAGCCCATATTTCAAGTTTAATCAAAATCAGATTAGAAAAATGGATTCCCGAGTTGTAACAAGCTCAGCCAATCAGATTCAAGATCACCTTATTAATATGTGTGGATCTCATTCATTATCAAGATCTTGCTGATAGAAGCATATATTCCAAGTCTGATCAAAATCAGATCAGAAATATGGCTGCCAGAATGGAAACAAGCTAAGCCAATTGGATGTAAGATCACCTCATTAGTACACGTGGATCTCACTTGGTATCAAACTCATATGAGAACTTAATGTTGTAAAAATATATTTCATGTTTGATCAGAAATATAGTCTCCAGAGTAGTAACCAGGTCGGGCAATAAGATGCAAGATCACCTCAATAATATGCAAGGATTATGCTCATTATCAAATTCGTCTGAGATTTCGATGATATAAGCCCATAATCCCAGTTTGATTGAAATCGGATCAGAAATATGGACTCCAGAGTGGTAACAACCAATTGTTGATGAACCGAACAGATGATGCATGATGGACACAGTACCATACTGCCTTATGGCCAAGTGATCTAAAACCAGATAAAAACATAAAAATAGAGATAGCTTGAACAGTTTGAGAGTTATGTTCTTGAAACAAAAATGTTTACAGACAGACATACAGATAGGTATAGCAATAGCTATAGTTCAATAATATAAAGCTGCCCAAGAAAGTTGGCTTTAACTCCAATGAATAATGGTATTGGAAGGAAGATAAACCAAAGTTTGAAAATAGGGCTACCACTAAACCAGTTAATGATATTGTGTCCTTATAATTAATCTCATAGGAGAAGCAGACAGCTGAAAATAAACTCATCAAGAATCTCATCAATAAAAAGCTGCACATCAAACTGATTTGAGATTCAATATTCATAGATAAAGTTATGCTGTGGAAACCAGTCTTGGGTGATGGCAAATCAGTTCCCATAACTCCTCTATATCAGGACCTAGAAAGCTGAAAACTGAACTCATCTAAGGACTCTTTAATATAATGCAGATACCAAATTATGTTGAAACAACAATCCTTGGTAAAGTTGTTCTCCAGTAAACAAGGTTCAGGAGGATGGGCAAGCTGGGTCATAATGACACTAAATGATGCAGTTGACCGCTGGAAAACAAAGTCAACCAAGGTTTCCACAATAAAACTCCACATGTTACACTAAGCTGAAACCCTACAAACCCTAATTAGATTATGCTGCAGGAATCAACATTAGAACAGGCAATCAGGGGCCATAACTCTAAATAAAGATGTGTAATGCTGTAAATCAAAGCAGCCAACCATATTTAGTTAAATTCCAACTAATGCTATTCCAAATACCTTACTGTTGAGCATCGATCACTTTCAATAAAATTACCAAGTAAATGATTAAATGTCTGTGATCTATTACAGTGAAATTAGCCCAAATTTTGCCAAGGCATCACGTGGACAAATTAACAGATTATAAATTGAGCATGGATCTATTTAAATAGAAGAAATTATGAACATCATAAATTGTATCCAATTCCTAACACTAAATCCAATAATCATTTGTCAATTTATGCAACTGATACCAAAGTAAGGAGGACAGGCAATCAGGTTCAACAACTCATGTAAATGATGGAACACTGAAAGCCAACTCATTCAAGCTTTTTGTCAGTATACAGATGTACAAAAAATCCTGCTGAAATCAAACTATCCATACTCATGTTATACTGTAGAAAACAAAGAGCAGAAAAATGTCAAAGTCAGGGGCAATAACTCCTGTAATTTATGACACATAACATTAGAAATCAAGCTCATTCCATATCTCATCAATATAAAAGTTGCATGCCAAAATGGAATACGGGAAATGCAAGTCATTCAAGGTGTTATCTATATAAAACTGCATGGAAAATTTGGTAAAAAGCCAATTTGTTGCAGAAATCAAAAATCAGGGAGGCAATACAGGTAATCAGGTGCTGCAACTCCTCTAAATGGCAGCACCACAGAATGCTGAAAATCTACTTCGTCCAAAGTCTCATCAGATTAATGCTGCATATGAAATTTTGACTCAAATCCAACTCTTCCCAAAAAAGTTGATTTGTGGAAAGCCCTTCATGCAACAATGTTTTCTGTCAAACTTGGTCAAATTCTGTTCAGAGGTTTTTGTGAACAAGTCATTCAAATGTTTTTCTATTTTTAGTAATGGTGGCAATATTTGATGGTGGATCGGCATCATTTGTAAAATTTTGAAAACCATCAATGGCAGGATGCTTGCTTTCTATAAAATCTGGTCAAAAATTTTCTTGAGAGGTTTTTGAGAAGTTGTTTAAGATTTTTCTATTTGAACAATGGTGGCAATATCTGATGGTGGATCAGCATTACTTGTATACATCTGGAAGTCCCCATGATGCTTTCTGTCAAATTTGGTAAACTTCTGTTGAGCAGTTTTCGAGAAGTTGTTGTTTAAAGTTTTTTTTCTGTTTTTAGTAAGAGTAACATTGTCCACTTCCCCAATGCCTTATCATTTGTGAATTTCGTAAAGTTTCAATTCGAACAAATTAATGTATTTTCATAATGACTCACATGAAGCCTGTTATTTCTGCTGTCAGCAATGACAAGGTTTCCAAAACCATCAGCTACTACTCCTGATGGCTCAAAGAATTCTCCTGACCCATGGCCCCTCTGCCCCATTGTGTGTCGCAGCCTGCCATCTATTGTGGTCACATAAATCTCACTCCGACCTAGTTTGGTTAATATAAAAAAAATTATTTATAAAAGATATGAAAACTCAGTGGGTGTTTTTATATAAGAAATGACTAAAAAAAAGTTCAAATCATCCCTTCATAAAATTCATTACACATAGAAGAATATATTAATAGAATTAATTTTGAACATAGATGTAAGTATAGACTAGAACTTGTGTGATAATGTAAAGATTTAAATGACAGTGAAAAATCAATGAATAAAAAGAAATGCATATTTTGGGTATAACAATCTTGTATTTGACAATATGATTATATCAATTGTGTTTCCCAGTTGCAAGTTTTACATCCATAAAACAGTTATTTGCAAAAGTTTAAAGATTATTCATCAAACCATTTTATCCTAAAACACAAGTAACAGACTCATCCCACTCTAACACATTTAAGAAACTGTCAAAACTCTTAATCCAGAGATGCCAACCCAAGAGCTTATCAGAAATCCTAGCGTCAATTTCTTGTAGGAATCAAGGCAGTCCATCAGGGATGGATGACATTAAAAGTAACAAAACCTTCTATATACAATCATAATAATGCCTTTATACACAATCATAATAATGCCTTTATACACAATCATAATAATGCCTTTATACACAATCATAATAATGCCTTTATACACAATCATAATAATGCCTTTATACACAATCATAATAATGCCTTTATATACAATCATAATAATGCCTTTATACACAATCATAATAATGCCTTTATACACAATCATAATAATGCCTTTATACACAATCATAATAATGCCTTTATATACAATCATAATAATGCCTTTATACACAATCATAATAATGCCTTTATACACAATCATAATAATGCCTTTATATACAATCATAATAATGCCTTTATACACAATCATAATAATGCCTTTATACACAATCATAATAATGCCTTTATATACAATCATAATAATGCCTTTATACACAATCATAATAATGCCTTTATATACAATCATAATAATGCCTTTATATACAATCATAATAATGCCTTTATATACAATCATAATAATGCCTTTATATACAATCATAATAATGCCTTTATATACAATCATAATAATGCCTTTATACACAATCATAATAATGCCTTTATATACAATCATAATAAATCATAATAATACCTCCTCCTTTAAGCCAACACATACTTGTACACTTTCAGTGACATGGACAGAGATGCAGCCAGAAAATTTCTTAAGAGGGGAAAGTCTCCAACACCAACCTCCAGAGGGGGGGGTAAACTATGCTGAATTGTAGCTGATGCGTGACAACATTATTAGATGCAGAAACACCTAATTTAAAACAAGCATTTAATTATTTTGCATCACATCTTTGACAATAAATGTATATGGTATCTGCATACCTAATTGTTGCTCAGCTGGTAAATATTCTTCTTTGTTTCTTATCACTCGCCTTCAAGAAAGCATGTGCAAACTGAAAATCATTAACTGGACCACATGCACATCTGTATAGTCATCAGTTTATTTACTGATTCAGATGTTAGCCTTTGAAACTCTATCACACTAGTAAAAAAATGTCAGAATATCTTTTTAAAAAAATTGAAAAAAACAAATCCTTTATATATATATATATATATATATATATATATATATATATATATATATATAAAAATCCAAATTATATATCTGTATAGGATTTCATTTAGTTTTTCTCTCAGATATTTTGACATTTTCTTTCTACATTGATAGTATCAAGGGTCTGTGGTTAGCCTATTCCTTGGAGTAGTGTGAATTTTGCTTCGAGAACTGAATCCCTTTCACAATCAGCTTTTTATAAAGGCAGAACAGCTGCAATTATGGCCAGTCTGAATAGATTTGGGAACTGGTTTTCAGGATATATATCCAAAACACAATTTTCCACTATTCATGCATGTTGTTCCTTGGATATTTCTGTTGATGTATCAGATTTTCTGCAAGGCCTCAACTGTAGGCATAGGAAACATCATCCTGGTTATTTCTGTAACACCAAATTCCGTGCTATGTTCAGTTAGCAGCAAACCATCAGATATTTTATCCTCCCTAGTTTCCTCCTTAACAGATGATCTTTCCATCTCGCTGACTTTCCTAAAGAAATCAGTTATCTTTTGTTTCAACATGACACACTGGTGTTGCGCTGTTGACATTTTGGTAATGGCTGATTGATGGAACAATTTACGATACATCCACCAGGAAACAATTCAATCGGAATACCTCCATAGTTTCTGCAATACTCCAACAGATCTCAATCATAAAAGTGTTTGTATTCAAACAATATTCTCCATAGATATAAGATTAATTGAGATCATGGAGAAAAGGCAAAAAAGATGATGATCTGATGAACCTACCAGTAATTAAAAAACAAAAAATTAAAAAATCACGCATTGGATATGAGAAGTAACTTGCGCAATCTTTCCCCCATTGGGTTTTAATAGTTGTGTGACTCTTGATCATTTCTGCAAGAAACCCCCATCCTGCGGTCTGGCAGCATTTCTGCAAGGTCCAATGAGATTAAGTATGTATGTATTACCGTTTAACCACAGCACAAAAATGGCTATGTGGTGTCAATCAAAAATAAAGTTCTAAAATGGGTAAAAATGAAGAACTGCACACAAACTTTAGGAAAACAAAGACTTCCAAATAAATGTAAACATGAAGTACTACACAATAAAAGGCAAAGATGTCAAATTTTTTAAAATGTATATAAAACAAAATATAAAAGTTAAAAATATAAAATCCCTGAAATATATGGTAAAAAAATGTTACATAAACCATATTCGCTCAAAACATCTAAGAATTTTTTGTTTGGCACATCATCATTAAGTTACTACATAAAATTCACATTAAAAAACCTTCTATCTATAATGAAACTAAATAGTGCATCCATTTCTCCAATTCCAGAACCTTGAATTCTTTCAAAACTTTTTGGCCAAAACAGTAACCATAAACATTCGTTTTCCTCACGAATTATCTACATTTTCCTTTTCTCTTCATCTCTGCCACCATTTTTCACCTATATAGTTAAATCCATGGGTTTCTTATTATGTAAATTCTGTTATTTACATTGAGAATCTATATTCTATGCAAGTCTTTCATTCTGGTGCTACTTTTCTCACTACAGAATTTATTTCTGGTGGTACATACCATGGTATTTTTTCACTGTACCAGTACTTCGGTACTTTTTGTCAGTATGGAATGTACATAAATTCCCGAGTAATTTTGTTACAAATTAAATATTAAAAGGATGTTTTCATTTTTTATGACAAAAAAACTTCAAAATATTTTTTTTTTTTACAAAATAGCTGTATTTGTCACAAATTAATTTTGAATATTACATTCGGCCATCATGTTGGCGTATTTGACATGTGTCAAACATGTATAATATATTTATGAACCTTTAATCACATGTTTGACACATGTCAAATATGCCAACATAGCGGCTGAATGGAATGTTGTGAACCTCTACCTTCATTGGTAAATATACCACTGTCAAACAAATTTCTAACTCTTCACAAAATGCTCCATGTTGACAAAGTGAGATTGTCACATGATTGACTGTTTATAGTCTGGTACCCTTTCAAATACATTTCGTAATCTAAAAAAGAGAGAGGCCATGACAGCTATGTACCATTTTTACTTTATGGCTACTGGATTTCAAGCCAAGTGAATAAAAATAATGTGCTTCTCAGCCCTCAACTTTCATCATCTTGATAAGCCAATAATTATCAAAGTAACAAATCCTGACAGCTAAGATACACACAGCAGTAAAAATAATTGGATTACTTACAGTACCTCTTTGTATGGATTAAAATTAGTTATGTTACTTTACTGGCATATTGGAATAAATGTCATTGTGTTGAATATAGAAATCAACAAATATTCATGAGATTTCCATCTGTAAACCCCATTTTTATGTGTCCACTTTTGAGTGGTAGATCTGACATTTTTTGCACTAACACACTGGCCTCATTAGAGGGGTGGCCATTCTAAATGGTTACTTTTGAACACAAACTTTTCAGTGTCAAGGGATTCTGGCTGTAAAAAGCAGGTGGCCACTGTACAGGGGGCCATTCAAGAGCGGGACAACTGTACTGCCAATTTATATAACAATCAGGATTAAGACAGCACCATGTTAAATGAAAATTAATCTTTGTTGTGTAAGACCATTAATTACGATCTGTAAGCTATAGGTTTCTGAAACTTAACTAGATTATTTGTATCTGTTTGTAGGCTGATGTTTCAAGTAGTGTCAGGGAATAAGGGACAGCTAAGACAAATTAAGAGTCCCTCAAAGAGACTTATGCTCTAATGTCCGAAAGAATTTCCAGGAATTCAAGATGAGACCATTTCTTCTTTTTAACTGCTGACTGATGCAACCATCTCTGACATTCCTGAGCAATAAGATTTCCAAATCAGCCACTATGGCAGCCATATTGGATGCAAGATCATCACCATTTTCATTTTGGACAAACTAGACAAGATCAGAATATTTTGGTGGAAACCCCATGCTGATATGAACATCCATTCGGGAAAAATAGTGACATAATTTTAAATATGTTCATTGTGGCAGCCATATTTGAGGCGAGATCAGCACCATTTTCATTCAGGACCAACTAGATATCATAATTAGTCTTCTGGTAAAAACTCAATACAACTTTCCATTCAGAAGGAGTAGCAATTACAAGATTTTTAAGATGCCTAGTGTGGTGGCCATATTGGATGTCAGATCAGCACCATTTTCACTAAGAACCAACTAGACATCATAAGAAGTTTTTTTTAACAAAACCCTCATGTTCATATGACCATCCATTGAGGAGGAGTAGCAATAAAAAGATTTTCAAGATGGCCACTGTATTGGCCACATTGGATGTCCATGCACAACCATTTTCATTTAGGACAAACCAGACATTTTAACAAGTCTTTTTAGTGAAAACTCCATATCAACATGACCATACATTCAGGAGGAAAAGCAATAACAAGATTTTCAACATGTCTACTGTGGTGGCCATACTGGATATCTGAGCAGCACCATTTTCATTTAGGACAAACTAGACCTTGGGATGAATATGTATGTAAAGTTTCACAGCAATCATCCAAGAAGTTTAGGAGGAGTAACGATAACAAACTTGTTCTATGGACAGACAGACATTGGACAACAGGCCATCCCATATGATCTGTAGAGCAAAAAATCAGAAGCTATGGTGGACAGTGTTATATTTGAATTTGTGTTATAACAAAGCACATTATGTACCATGAATAATACCATTTGGCTTTCATTGTTGCAAGCCACAGATCTAACTACCATGGAATTTGCACAATAATAAAGTATAATGTACCCTCATTTAATACATTTCAAACTGATCTCTCAGAAGAAGAAAAAAAACAAAATCAGTAATGTCTCTGGAATGACACCCAATGTAGCCAAACTGCCTTGATAATGAAGTTACGCTACTTGCTGAGCAGCATTCAAACAAAATTACTAGCACTGAAACTGGCTCCTCCATATAAAAATACCGAGTGCAAAACAACTACCATTAGATGTCGATTGTACACTGAAATAAATACAATAACTCCAATGAGTAAACAGTGCCAAAAATGACAAGCAAGTGTCATCTAAAACATCATGTCGCATCTGCTGTAAGATCAGCCATATACCATCTGGAGGGGGGTGGGGAAAAGATCATATAAACAAGACTTACTCCCAATAATCAGTTTCCAGGCTTCAGACTTATCCACCACCATTCACATCTACCATCACAATAACCATTTTTTTCTTCTAATTTGTTGTAACAATATTACATGTGATCAGGTGAAGACACCCATTCACCCACCACAGGAAAATAAGAATGGTACATTATATGCCCACTACTTGTTCAATAGTAGATAACCAAAATTCTTGTAGAACAACCATTTTTCTTCTTTCAGTCAGTGACCCTGACCTTTGATCTTTCAATCCCAGAATAGATAGGGTTTTTCCATGGTGCAAGTCATCTACTAAGTTTGGTAACTAGATCGTGAAGAATTCAATTAATTGTGAAGAAACCATTCTTTCAGTCACAACGACCTTGACCTTTGACTCTAAAATCAATAGGGTTTTTCCTTACCCCAAGTGCAAGCCATCCACAAAGTTTGGTAACTGTAGATCGTGGAGAACTCTAGTTATTGTACAGAAAAACAATTTCTTCCTTCAATCAGTGACCTTGACTTCTGAGCTTTTGACCTTGAAATTAATAATGTCCTTCCTTATCCCAAGTACAAGCCCTCTACAAAGTTTGGAAACTGTAGATGCTGGAAAACTTGAGTTATTGTGCAGGAATTAAATTGGTAACAGACTGGCAGATGGACAGACATCATAACTATATATTACACCTTATGACTGGCATATAAAAAGAGACTCAGGTGGGCCTGATATTGCTCACCTGACTTACATAACAGTTGATCATTTCAATAAGCAGGCTTATGTAGTATTTTAAGAACACAACCAAGGTAAATTATCTCCCAAGCTATATATCATGTTGATTTAAATTATTTTACTATATCCTGATAAAAAAAAAATTATTTTAAAGATAATGGCATAATTAATATGCAGTCATTTGCTCATAATCATAGTCATCCAAGATTTTGATGATATAAACCCATTTTGCGAGTTTTATAGAAATTGGATGAGAAATCTTGTCTCTAGATCTTGAGAGGTAACAAGTTCAGCCAATCAGATGCAAGGTGTCCCATTAATATGCACAGAACTCACTTATTACAGAACATGTCTATGACAATGATAATACAAGCTTAAAGTGCAGCAAACTCCATTTGGAATTTGGTCTCTTGAGTGATAACAAGCTCAGTCAATGAGATATGAGATTACCTCATTAATATGCATAGATCTTGCTCCTAATCAAACTCATCCAACATCTTGATAATATAAAAATATTTATCAAGTTTGAGCAAAATCAATTCAGAAATATGGCTAATAGATGGTTGACAAGCTCAGATAATCTGATGCAAGGTAATATGAAATAATATGTATGAATTTCACTCATACTCATACTCAACTAAGATCTTGATGACATAGGCCCGTTTACCAAATTTGATCAAAATCCTATGAAAAATAGAATCTCTAGAGTGGTAAATAAAAAACAGATACAAAACCACCTCATAAATATATGTATAGGTCTTGGTCATAATACAAAACATCCAACATTTTGACGATATTAGGCTATATACCAAGTCTGATTAAAATCGGGTCAGAAGTAAAGTCTCTCAAGTGGTTAGAAGTTCAGTTGATCATATGCAAAATCATGTCATTAATATGCATAGATGTTGCTCAAAATTTTAAAAAATGGTATATCTTGATGATGTAAGCCAAAATCATATCAGAATTATGGCTTCCAGAGGGTAAAAAGCTCAGCCAATCAGATGTAAGGTCACATTATCAATATACATAATTTCACTCATAATCATTCTCAACCAAGATCTTGATGACACAGGCCTATTTACCCAGTTTAGTCAAACTATTAACAAAATTACAGTCTCTAGTGTGATAAAAAAAACCCATCTCCATGTCATATGCAAGATCACCCAATAAATATGCACAGGTCTCACTCATAATAAAAATCATTTAACATTTTCATGATATTACCCAATTTACCAAGTATGACTAAACTCGGGTCAGAAATACAGTCTATCAAGTGATAAAAGCTTAGCCAATCATGTGCAAAGCCATCACATTAATATGCTTAGGTCTTGCTCATAAGAACAAAACAACAAAACAAAACATGTATCCTGATGATATAAGCCAATTTACCATTCTGATCAAAATAGTATCAGAAATAGTCACCAAAGTGTTGAAAGCTCAATGAATCAGATGCAAGATCACCTCATTAATATGCATGGCTCTTGATCATAACTGTACTCATTCAAGGTCTTAATGACTGAAGCTTATTTTTCATGTTTGATGAAAAATTGGATCAGGATTACAGTATCCATGAGGTAACAAGCTATGCCAATCACATGCAAGATCACCTCAGTAATATAAATGGATCCCATGCATTATAGAACTTAACATGAGATCTTGAACATATAAATAGGGCTCTCAGTGACCCGAGCTTTCAGGTCAAATATGTGCGAAATTCTCAGAGGATGAATCTTTTCTCTGTGTAATGCATCCCCGTGACTCACCTCATTTCCCCCTGTGGCTGATCTGTGGAATAGCTAATGGCTAGACTTGGGTAAACAGGCATGAAGCCAGTGTGTCTAATTAACAGTTACTCCTTCTATGATGCAATGACTTCAAAGAAACCGACGTTCTATTCAATGTGTATGTAAGCACCTGTGACTGTTCAGCAAATTTGTTATTTTAATGGTGTTCAAACTGGTGATGGTGCATATATAAATCATGAAAGTAAACAAACTGTTCTCAGAGTTTGAGTTGGACAATACTGTCCAATCATCAAGATGCAATAATAATAATAATAATAACAATAACTGCTACTTCAGTACATGTGATCTAAACTAGGGTGCTACAGTATCAGTAGACACTTTTTAAAAGAGTGCAGAAATGTACTTTGACTTGTAAAAATATGTCAGAAAAATCTGTTTTCATTTTTTGGGAAACGGACTTGCAATGAAAATGACACTAATGCTAATAAAACGCCAATAATTGGAATGATATGGTACACTAAAAGCAATTTGTGAGTGGTGTAAGACTGCTGGAAAGCAAAATCCTTTTACTCAAAATGTAAAAACTAACTTGCCATCATGAATTTAACATGGATGTCTAATGTGATCTTGAGGCTGAGAATTTAATATAGATATCTAATAAAATAATGATGATGTACTTTTTCACTTTCCTTTTTATCATTGTGAAAGTAAGGGACTTGTAAGTTTATACCAGGGACTCTCTGAAATTGGCTGGGGACTCCCGAGTTCCGTGAGTGAGAGCCCTGATAACCCTATATTTGAAGTTTGATCAAAACCAGATAAAAACATGGCTTCAAGAGTGGTAACAAGCTCAGCCAATTAGATGCAAGATCGCCTTGTTAATATGCACGGATCCCGCTCTCTTTTGAGATCTTGATGATACAAGCCCATACTCCAATTTGTTTCAAAATCATATCAGAATTATGACTTTCAGAGAGACAATAAGCTCAGTAAATCAATATAGATCACCTCATGAGTATGCATGTACTCATTATCGAAATTGTCCAAGATCCTAATGATATACATGTATATTTCAAGTTTGATCAGAATCAGATCACAAAAATGGCTTCTAGAGTGGTAACTAACTCAGCCAATCAGAGGCAAGAATACATCATTAATATGCATGGATCTCGCTCATTACAGAACTTGTCCAAGATCTTGATGATATTGGCATATATTCAAAGTTTTATCAAAATACAGCCTCCAAAGTGGTAACAAGCTCACCCAACCAGATACATGATCACCTCATTAGTCGAACTTGTCCGAGATCTTGATGATATAAGCGTGTATTTGGATAAAAAATCTGGCTTCCAGAGTGGTAACAAGGTCAGCCTATCAGAATCAAGATTGCCTCATTATTATGTGTGGATCTTGCTCTTTTTCACACCTATCCAAGATTTTGATGATATAAGCCCACATTTCGATTTGCTCAAAATTAGATTAGAAATATGGCTTCCAGAGGGATAACAAACTCAGGGAATCAGATGCAAAAAGATGCATTAGTATGCGTGGATCTCACTCATTATCAAACTTGTCCAAAATTTTATTGATATTAACATATATTCCAAAATTGATCAAAATTGGATCAGAAACATTGCCTCCATAATGGTAACAAGCTCATCAGATGCAGGATCATCTCATTAGTATGTGTGGCTCTCGCTCATTATCAAACTCGTCCGAGATCTTAATGATCTAAGCATGTCTTTAAAACTGTATCAAAAATATGGCCTCCGGAGTAGTAACAATGTTAGCCAATAAGAGGCAAGATCACCTTAATAATATGCATCAATCTCACTCATTATTGAACTTGTCCAAGATTTTGATGATATAAACCCATATTCCATGATTTAAATTGGATCAGTAATATGGACTCCAGAGTGGTAACAAGTAATTGTTGATGGACGGACAATGCACGATGGACAACACACAATGGAAGCAGGTCCATATACCATAAACTTACAGCTAGACAAACCAAAAATACTGCAAATAACCAAGAAGAAACAACAATCATGCAGTAACTGGTTCTGTATGGTAAATGGTACAGACCCTCTACTGTATACACATGACTAAGAGTAGAAACATATCAGGGTTCTATTTATCAGAGGTCTTTTACAAGATACACTACCCAGATCGCTGACGATTATGTTGTCATCGCTGATGGCCATGAACCTGCACTTAGAGAATGGCAGGCAGTATAGGAGAGGGTTATATGGATAGCAGCGGAGTAGTACTCCAAACTGGGAAATGAAGTATAGTCGTGGCTCACTGGGATAGGTGTCAAGCACAACAAGAGTTCCATCATGCATCATCCCAAGACCTGCAGTTAAGAAGAAAGTAGAGTCAAACCTGTCCTAACAGTCATCTTTACATAGTGGTCTCCTGGTCACAATGGTCATTCTAATTCCCCCACAGCCAATTTCTATATAAATGTCAGGTGTGTAATGGTCACCTGCTTTCTGTGGTCAGCAGCCAGGTGTTTCCTAACCAAATAATGGTTTCTCCCTGTCTTAAGCAGTCACTGGAACGTATATACAGTGACTGCTCAGTCTATGCAAACTAAACTTTTGCTTCACAAGGAAGGCGTTGTTTAGATAAATGAATATCATGTGAATTGATGTGCAAATATTTCTTATCTTGCTTCTACTCACACCAGTCACAGTGTCAATGTAACTCAAAGGTGTCAATATGTCAAATTTGAAAGAGGCAGTTTTTTTAAAAAGAGTAGAGGGTCAAAGCAATTCGTTTTATGGATGATGGGTAAAGTAGTCATGTTATTGCAGCTGAAATGGAAGTCGCCTTTTGTGCCAGTGTGATAGGTATAGTTTGATATCTTCATCTATTTGCCTGTGAATCAAAGCTATCTCTAATGAAAAAAGTTAATTTTTGAGAAGAGATACGAGTTACCTCCCTTTTCATCAGGGTCAGGGGTCATTCAATATTTAAAACTTGTCTCTAAATGCATGTGAAATTTCGGTTTATTGGTCACAAAGAATAGCCATATACAGTTTCTTGTGATTCCCTATTCTTCAAAGGCCTCTCTCATAAGCTGCCTGTCTTTTGATCTCGGCGAGCTGAGCAACTGGTTAATCCAGATATTTTTTTTGAGGCATGAACAGCTGTTTCCAAGCCTAATTTATACAAGATGGCCAATCAAAGAGTCAGTCCTCTGTTTTACAGTCATATGTAAGCTGTCAATCAGTAGTGAAATGAGTGTTTTGTCATGGTGCACAAAAGTAACTATGATCAGTGATTATTTTAATTCAGTGATGATTTAATTTATAGGATGGATTAAAGTGAACAGGATACAGTAATCTTGTGTGGAACATTAATTTGGGAGAGAACATATACGCATATTTTATAATTTTGTTGAATAGTGCACATATAACAATCTTGATACAATAATAATAATAATAATAATAATAATAATAATAATAATAATAATGCAAAAAAATAATGTGTTTCTTATTGCACTGGTTTTGAAATTAGGGTAGGCAGGTAGGGTTTTTTTTTTTTTTTGGTAAAAACATTATATCGTATATATTCACGTATAAGTCCGTTCGCATATAAGCTGCCCCCCCCCCAGTGTATGCCCCGCCCCCCAACCCCCCAAACTGAATAGGTAAAAACATTAAAAAGTGCATGACCCATGGATAAGCCAACCCAAAAAACAGCATCCGTTTTTGTATAATCTGAACCCCAACGTCCTCCTGTACTAAGGTTTCCTGGCTAATGGCTTTTTTCTAACCTGAACCACCAGGATGTCCGGTACTATGGTTTCCTGGCTAACAGCAATATATACCAGTAGTCAACAAGAAAACTTAAAAATTTTCAAGTATAGACCTTGTCCCCCAGATAAGCATATCCCCCCTTGTTCTAGGGATTTATTTTTTCCTAAATTATTCGGCTTATATGTGAGTATATACGGTATATAAATCAAATAATATTTCAAGTGATTCAAAGTAATGGGCAAAACCAGCTCAATTAGATGAACAAATCAATTTTGGCAATGTGATTTGTTTTGTTTTGTTTTTTACCAAGGGGGAAAAAAGTGCAAGATTCAGCAATGAGAAACAGGGACGGTCGGCCGACCGGAAACACACATATTTTTTTGTGTGCCTCATACTACTACTACTACTAATAATAATCATAATAACAGTAATAACAACGATAATGATATTTAGTGCATAGTATTTGTTCAAAAACCAAGTTTGAAATGTGAACCTGTGTACAGAGGTTACCTGTATACAAAGCCCAGTTTTTTGCCTTTTCCCATGGGTGGCTGCTACTGACATATTTCACTGTATGTGCTATATAATAATACAGGTCCATTCTTTGTTTCTTCATCATAAATAAACTAATGAAATGAAGACTCAATCCCATGTGCCAGTTATCTCTGTAACGGATTCAACATACTTCAAATTGATAGTATACTTGTAGGCTACCAGGAAAAGACCCTGGTAGCCTACCTTAAATTCAGTAGTCCAGTAAGGGCACTTAAATATGAAACTGTTGGCATCAGACCTTACCTGTGTTCTTGTCATTAGCCATAAATAATAATTTTACATAATGAAATATGTTTGTCATAGTTTTGTTGTAAAAAGGCAGGCATGTTTGTCAACTAGAGTGCTATAAATCTTAGTAACTAGATACCACAAATACAAAAAAATTCTGTTAATCTCATGTTTCCACTAATTTCATTCATTTCTCAATACTGAACAAAATGCTCCTCAATTTCAATGATGCAAGTGTAACCTGAAACAAAACCAAAATACCATACAAGAAAATGAAATGTCATCATTTATCAAAATACATAATTTTACATATACTGATGATTCTAACGAGGATTACAAAAGTGGCGCAGTGTCATGTCCTAACTAACTAGCATGATACTTCAGCAAACCATGTAATAAATGTCATTGAAAGGCAAAAAATGTCTTTAACACCCAACATTTGATTGATATGTAACATGAGAGGGCCTTCTATGATTTACCATAGGGCCAATGAACAATTGATGTTTTGCCTTGTTTTACAATTATCATATATTGGAAGAACATTCTAGAACTTCTTTCTTAACTCTAAGTCTACAATATCTCCTGTGTTGCCACAGTGACCACAAATGTCCTTTGCACTGCCAAGATCACTGCGGTATTAGGACAGTTCTACAGAGGGAATTACAAAAGATGTTCTGCCTAAACACATATTTGCCATGCTGAGAACTTTCAGGGGTGTGTTAAGAACTCCACATGTATATCAATATTCACTGAAACGGATAGCTAGCACCCATCTTTGAGTCATTCTTATTTTACCATAAACAACCCATGGTTTTCTGCATTCTATACGTTGTTATTATAGCTCTTGCATTGTGTGTTCGTATGGCTACATATCTCTGAAATTCTCGTGGGGTCCATAAGGTGCACCAGGCACAAAGAAATCAAAATCAAACATCGTCTTACAAGTAAGTACTCATTTAATTCCTAATATCATTGTACCTGGTGCACCTAAGTGACCCAACAAGAGTTTCATAGATATGTAGCCACACAATGTGAAAGAGGGAACAAAAACCAAAGTGAAAGTATAAATTTAATAACAGAACCTTAGATAGGCCATTAATGAAACAAGATACTTCCTTAGTAAGAAAGGCATTACCAGAGGCATGATGCCAAAGCAACTTGTTTTAACCTTCACAAAATCAGTATTTGTCATTACAGGTTTATTACTGTATTTCTTAAAAGTGGAATCTCTATACCAGCCTGCTGTCCTAATAATTGTATTAAATGGCACACATGCTGTAGTACCAGCACTGGTTGAAGCAGTTCTAGTACTGTGTAGAGTAAATTGGTCAACTCAATGTATGTCCTGGACAGGACCATCCAAATCCAGTGTGAAATTGTATCACAACTTACACCATTATGTGGGGAGTGAAAATTAACAAACAACTGTGTGACTTGTCCTCAAAGCTCTCTAATTCTATCCAAATATTCTCTCATGACTGTCACTATACAAAGTCTTCTATCAGGCGAATATGCACTTATACTAATTACATGTAAGTGTCTACTTTGTTGCAATAAATCTTCTATTCTACTAACTACCCTACTATCATGAACCAAAATATGCAGAGGTGTGTTAAGAAGTCTAAAACTATATACAATAGTGCTGTAAAGGAATCAATCTGTCTCTGCACACAAAAAACCCATCCATTTTTTGAGACAACTCCCAATATTGTCTTTTTATCAACTGTCTCCAGGATGATAGCATTTTGGAAGTGTCTGCTGATAAGTCTTCACTCTGGAAGATATGGCGGATACCCTGAAATTTGATTGCCTCATTTACTGCAGTGAGTGATGTGTATGAGGAGACCAAGGCAAGTGGAGGAGGTTCTGCCACTTTGGCAGTACGTAGCTCTGTCCGCCATAATACTTCTCTTGCCTGGAATTTGGGGGACTCTGAGAGTGATCTTTGAATGGAGGAGATCCCAGACTTCCAAGCAGAGAGAAGGTGCATACGTGCCCCTTTGACACCTGAGGCATGTTATAACTGGCATGTTGTTCATAGCTACCATGATGCAGTAACATCTTGTGTTGTGCAGGGACAATTCATCGCTGCATCGATGTATCACGATTTAAAATCCACCGATTCGCATATTGATATGTACAAACTAATATTGATTTCCGTCAAACCAGGTGTTTGGTAGGAAGTTTAGTCTTATTCCCAAGTTAGTCTCCATTGTGAAGAGTATTAAAAAACATAATATAAGATGTAAAATGATTGGAGAATTGATCTTTCGCGGGTGTATATTGACCAAACAGTAAATACCTTGCAAAAGCAACAACTCATACATGAGTAAACATGAGTGACAAAGGAGGGATTGTCCATATTTTCAGTCTGGGGGAAGGAGGCAGTAAAACCTCATTTACTGCCTTGTCAAAGAGGCAGTAAAACCTCATTTACTGCCTTGTCAATGGTCTGCTGATCCATGAAGCCATGGCAAAGTCATCCACAGTGTCATAGTAGCAGATATGCTGCCAGGATTGTATCTAAAAGGGGGGCTCCCCCCTTGTCACCAAAAAAAGGGGGGAGTATAAGGACATAGTTTAATATTTACCTAACACATAAATATTTGTCTCTTTCTTTTTTCCTGCTCCACTATGTTAGAGCTCTATTGAAATCAAAATCCTCAAAAGATGTCTCCTCTAGTTGTATAAGCATTAATCTGTTGATCATTTCTGAGCTTAATTTGTTCCTTATCTGTGTATGAATATTGTTCAGTGCTGAGAACCCCCTTTCACGTATGCCTAGTTAGCTAAGCCAGTTTGAACAAGTTGGAAAACTGTTCTTAATGGTTGTTATGTACAATTTTCAACAGCTCATAGGTATTGTCTCTTGGATATCTCTGCTCCAAGATACTATTTTTCACAAACAAGAGCTTTGCTGAAGTTTCACTTTCTTGAATCAGTGCTTTGCTGACTTCTATGCCAGATTTCTCATCTGTTCCACAATGTTGTATTAGGGTTTTAAGTCCATCAATACCATAATCAGCTTGTTCAGACATAGGTATTTCGATCAAAAATAAATATCCTTACTTTTTAATTTCTTTTTAGATTATCTTAACTCTAAGAGTGCTATATAGTTTTGTAGCACAAGACCCCTCAAGACAGAACTGTTTGAGAAAAGAAATGAAAGATGCACTCTACTTTTAAATTCCCTTTATTTTAATTAGGCTCGGTATTCAGACTTTTCGACATTTAATTTCGAAATACCGCTTAATAGGGGTTTGACCAGCATGCCATCTGTTTTTGTCCATCCAGCATGTACAACAGACTCGTATTCAACATCATTTTCGGGTTCAAAATTACTCACTGGTATTTCAAGTAACACTTTCTGGGCATCAATAATGTCATATACTTCAAAACTTTAAAAATCATTGTCATGCTATCATCAGCCAGTATTTGCTGAACGAAACTGTCATCTGAAGATGAACCATGTTGGGAGTCAGCCATTTTGGGTTTTCTAGGTACCCTTACTTTAAACATGCATTTGTAAAACTTCCTTCATGAATGCAAGGTTCAACCTTGATAATGCTTTTTCCAGGGCCCAATGCACCAATCAAATTTAGTTTAACAACCGATCATGTCACGCCAAAGTACTCAGATGTGTAAACAGTTGCAAACCAGAAAAAGACGGATGACGAGACAAACGACATGAGACCTCTAATGGCCGCACGACTTATGCTGTGACTTTAAGGGTTTACAGTTAAATAAAAATTGTATACTGTGCAGAGTACATTTTTATATGCGAAACTTTAAACTAACTTGTGGAAGTTCTCATGCATCACTGTTTTCCAAGTGCATGAATGCGTACAAATTTTGCGCAACTTGCACGCCCAGGCAGCATCTCTGTGGTAGGGAAAGGAGACATCACCGACTCACCACTGGGTAGTGGGAGTCCTCAAGCCATGCAGAGATGCTGCCAGGAATTTTCTTGAGAGGGGAAGGTTCCCCACAAATGTCTCAAGAGGAGGGGAATCGGGGGGGGGGGGGGGGGCAGGCAGGGGTATACTATGCAGAATGGTAGTTGATGGGTGACAACATTATCATAAGGTGTAGAAACACCTAATTTAAAACAAACATTTAATGCTTTTTTATCACATCTTTGACAATAAATGTATAAGGTATCTGCATACCTAATTGTTACTCAGCTGGTAAATATTCTTCTTTGTTTCTTTTCACTCCCTGTCAAAAAAGCCTTGGGAAAAAATGGAGAAAAAAAATCCTTTGATATATATATATCTATAATCCAAATCATATATCTGTATAGGATTTTGTTTAGTTTTTTTCTCAGATATTTTGACATTTTCTTACTACAGTGATAGAGTTTCAAAGGTCTGTGGTTTGCCTATTCCATGGAGTAGTGTGAATTTTGTTTTAAGAACTGTATCCCCTTTCACAATCAGCTGTTTATAAAGGCAGAACAGCTGCAGTTATTGCCAGTCTGAATTGATTTGGGAACTGGTTTTCAGAATATATATATATCCAAAACACAATTTTTCACAATGCACGCATGTTGTTCCTTGGATATTTCTGTATCCGATTTTCTGCAAGGCCTAAACCATAGTGAACAACATCATGCGGTTTATTGTTATATCACTGCTTTCTGCTCTATGTTCGGTAAGCAGCAACTCATCAGATTTTTCATCCTCCTTAGTTTTGACCATAACAGATGATCTTTCCATCTCGCTGACTTTCCTAAAGAAATCAGTTTATCTTTTGTTTCAATATGACACTGCTGTTGCACTTTAGACATTTCCCTAATGGCTGACCAATGGATCAATTTACTATACCCCTCCAGGAAACAATTCAATCAGAATACCTCCATAGTTTCTGCAATACTCCAACAGATCTCCATCATAAAGGTGCTTGTATTCAAACAATATTCTCCATAGATATAGGATTAATTGAGATCATGGAGAAAAGGCAAAAAAGACAATGATATGATCAAATTAATTAAAAAACAAAAAATTAACAAATCGCGCATTGGGTACGAGAAGTCGCAGGGAGAAACAAAGGTAACTTGCACAATCGTTCCCCCACTGGGTTTTAAAAGTTATGTGACTCTCTCATTTTTGCAAGAAACCTGTGATCCTGTGGTCTGGCAGCATCTCTGGCCATGTAGGGATTAAACTAGATTGACAAAGGAGGGGTATCGACCCGATCCCTTCGCCTAGACGAGTCCTCAAAACTTGGACCCCATTCCCCATAGGGACTAAACAGATACAGATAAAGCGAGGTATCAAAATGATCCCTTTCCTAAGACTGGTGGTCAAAACACAGTGCCCAGTCCAAAGACCGGTGCCTGGCGCTCAGTGACCAGAGTCAGAAAATGGGAGGTCAGTACCAATCACCATACCAGGTTATTGGCATCAGGTGCCTGGTGATTGGTGCCAAGTGACTGGTAAGAGACTCAGTGACTGTCACTTGAGTCATTACCTGGTGATTGTGCCAGGTGACAGACCTTCAATGACTGTCACTTGACACATTAGCCAGTGACCGGTGCCGAGCCTTTGATGACTGTCACCTGACACATTACCAGGTGCCTGGTGCCTGGTGACCCTTGGTGATTGTCACTTGACACTCTCTCTGGTGACCAGAACCTGGCAACCAGTTGCCAGGCAATGACCTGTCAGATGATGTATACCTTATTAGGGAATCTTTGCTGGGGAACTCAACTTCAACAATGAGATCCCCTCGATTTAAAAACGGATCTACTTGAGCAAGAATACTGTGTTTCCCTCATGTCAGAAAGGCTACTGGGTGCTAGCAACTACCCTCCACTGGAAAGTGCCAATGATCCCTCCATTGTGGAAACTGACAACTTCCTTCGATGTGTCAGTGATCCCACCCTTAAGGAAGTGGGCATTTTCTGTACCCTGGAAAGTGGCACAGATCACTTCCTTATGGGCGCTGGTGATTTCCCTAAATCCAGAAGTGCCATAGAGGGGGTCTTCCAGTGACAAAGAGAAAGAAGCAGGTCCTGTCTTCCTGACTCTAAAGGTACAGTGACTTTCTGCTAAGTCCCATACTTCCACAGTCCAAATGCAGCAAATAGAACAACCATCCATGCATATACACGTAATGCATACTAAGTAGGTGCGGTGTGTTTCCCAAGCAGCCTTTACATGACTGCATTTACCCACACCGTGAGGCATATTGAATGCTGACAGGAAATACAAGAAATAGACAATGAACTAGAACAAGAACTGGGTAGGTAATACTTGCCCAGTTATTAATAGAGGGATGAAAAATGAAAAAGCACTGCTTCACTAATGAGATACCCAAAACCCTTAAATTCAATGAAAAGGGACACAGATACACAAAAATTATGCATGGATGCTGAATGCTAATTTACCTGAACTTTAAGTAGACAAGCTCATGTGGATTACTGACCTTTAAATCAATTTTATTCACAAAGTCAGCGTTACAAGCTGTATCTTTGATATGTCAAGATTTCTATTAAGAACACTGTCAGTCTTTCCAGCAACCCTTTGTGAAAAAGTAGGGATAAAGCAGGGCTACTTTTTTAAAAAAAGCAGGAAAGTAAGGAAAAAATGTGGATAATTATAAAGAAATATAGTATGAAATTTATTTAAAGTCCTGAGGGCTGTTCCAGTAAAAAATATGGGACCTAGATAAGGCACTTTCAACGTGGAGTAGTCACCCATAGATACAATCAAGAATTTTGTATCATTTTTATATGAACTCTTTGAGTAATCAGAGTACCTGGCATATATTTGTGAAATAAACTGCCTTCCCTGGGTACCATGTATGTTTAAATGGAACTGCCCTGAAAAAATATAACCTTTACTTGACTTACCTTTGTAAACTTGAACAAAAGCATGCTTACTCACATACTAATTGTCTCTTTAGTCCAGATTACCTATTTTCTTAAACACCCAGATCCACAGCACAGAGACCATATATGAAGAAAAAAGATGTTTATGAGTCATTATCAGTATTTTATACAACAAAATCATTATCACTGAGAGTAGTAGTATATAAAAAAATTATAATAAAATGCTATGCTTTTAAAAATTTTATTTAGTGTGTTAACATGAAATTGTTAATTGTTATGTAAATTTAATCTATAATGCGTGTTTAACTTTTGTCTATGATTGTAAGTAGTAAACAGAATGTTTACATAGCATTTGAGTTCAAGGTCAGTCTTATTATTTACAATCAGACTGGGGTTTTTTTTCATAGGATTGCTTCACATCCTGTTATGATATAGGTCAAGTGAAAATGGGTATAAATAGGGATCTGGTAAACAAATAATTCTTTCCCGTTTTAGATTAGTCTGTGGGAATCCATTTGAGATTAGATTTTACAGTTTGTGCCATTGAAATCAGATTAAATTCAAGAGGAATTATTTATTTAAGATAATCTTTGGAATTACTAAAGTGCTCATTGACTTTTGAATCAATACATTACTTTGGACTTTTGTAAACTCATTCAAAGACATTCTGGATTGTATCATTGTGTTATATCAGGACATTCAAGACTATTGGAACTCATTTGGAACATCTATATTTTTGGACTTGTGATTAGGACATTTGGGATTATTTAGAATTTGATTCACAATATTGTAATTATCTCTTGAATTTCACTTTGTATTGTAGGGAAATAAATTGCTTATTGATATTATATACACTGCTGGTTTCACTTTCTTTCTGTTACATATTTTTTACGACCTAGAGTGGTAACATAATATAAGTCTTTCTAAGCAGCCTTGGGAGCACATAGGGCCACAAACAGTAGTTTCCATTATGATCTGAATGATTTGTATTTTGGGGATTTTAAATACTTTTAGTAACTATATAAACTATACTATTTTACCTTCATCTGTGTTGCAAACAGGTACACTAACACAGCAGGAAAGTTAGCATTGGTGCATTTCTTAAATCAAGAAGAGAACTCCTCTAATTTTAGGTAGATCTCTCTGAATATTGTACAGTGTATTAGTAATGGGAAATCATCATTACTCACTGGTACACAAAACATACAGGATAAATAACAAAAGGTACACAGATTATGTTGCTTTCTACAACTCTGCAGATACCATATGCAAATAAGCTAGACTAATAATCTAAGAAAGCTAACTGATAATCAAACATAACAGCCCTAAATATGATGAAGCTGCATCATGACAGGACAACACAAATGCAGAAGTGTGGGCGTGCAAAAACATAAAAGCTTTCACCAAGGGTCAGCTTGGTACTATAAGCTAAACTATCTCTACCAACTACAATGCATGTCATGCAAAAATCATTAATTTGAACCATTACAAAAATTCTTAAGCAAGATAATTTTACAATGTACTTGTTTATGGTGGCACTCTCACATGAAAATTGTCAATTATGACAATTATGATTTAAGGTCATGCTTGATAAACATAAGCATTAGTTATAGAAAGAATTCAGTTTTAAAAAACTACTGTGGTGTAAAAAAAAGCGACAAAATACCCACAACACACTCAAAAACTAATGAGTGAAAAGCCTATACAAGTATTATTTACTAGGCCCACATATAGTTTTGATAAAAGATACTAACATCCTTAAAACTTAAGACAGGTATCTTTCATTGTGAAGATCAAATCTACTTTTACATGGGAGTACCAATAACAATGGAACATTGAATTCTACTTGCAGAGTCTCATACATCAGTCTTTTTTCTCATCAATTTCATCTCTTTGCTGTCTGCACTTCTCTAATGCTTTTGTTGATTTCTGCAGGTATGATTTTGACACCTCCAAAAGGCCACTGGCTACAATGATTTCCTTAAAGTTCTTATTCTTTACTGCCAAAGTCAGTCTTTCACTGGCCTCTGCAAACAACTTGGATACCTTCCAAAGCTCTTATGGAAGGTCTCCTTCACTTTTTTCCAGTTGTGAATCTCTTTCTGATAGCTTTCTCTTTCTTCATTTTGTGTTCATGGCTTCTATCTCTCTGTCAAGCTGCTCTTTCTGGTTCTGCTTTTGTTTCTTCAGGAGTTCTTACTCAGCTTTTCCTCCTCAACATGATTTTTGTCTATACTGATTGATTTCTTCACAGAACGGAGTAACCTCTGAGTTAATGGAATATTAGCAATGTTTTCCTTGTACATCATGACAGAATCTCAGGTAAGTCTTAGTCCATTTATAGACTCTTCAACAAGGAGTGTTCTGTCTTTTGTCAATATCTTCCTATTTGTTGACAAACTTCTTTCAACAACTGGATTTCCATGAACCAAACAGACATCTGATTTGACAACTTTCTCAAAATGAACATACCTAAGTATTCCTGTCAAACTTCTAATCTGCAACACTTTGCTCCAATAATGGTCAACCCTCTTAAACTCTCCATTATCATCTTATATCCATTCTTCTGGGACCTTTTTACTCACACAGATCTTTCACTCATCCATTACAAAAGGCGCATCATATTTGCTGATATTGGGTAAGCTTACTGCAAGCCTCCTCATGCATTTAGCTGCCACTTCTAAATGTAAGCACCGAGCATTTAGAATAATGGGCTTATCATGAGGTAGGTGTATACCAAGGTATACTGAAACCTCCTACAGGAACTTCTTCATTTCTAACACCAGTATTTTCTGATGTGAAGATTTCAGTTTCAACAATGCTCTGCGACATTTTACACCAACATTATATCTTTCTTATCCAGAGAGTTTTCTGTCTTCGTGACATCCACACTCAGAAGCTTTTTCTCAGTCAAATTACCAATGACAACAACCTTGATGAACTTAAGCATTAATTTCTTCAGCATCTTGCTTACGTCCACATACAGCACATGAATCAAAGGTTTTTGTTTTTGAAACAAGGTAAAAAATCTCTCAAACATTGACCCCACACTGATAAGGAAATACAACTGAGTACTGATTTCCACGTTTTTCAAACTCTTACAGATTCTTTGGTACCTTTCATTCTTCATCAAAAGCTTCTCAGATTTGTCTTTCCTTGCTTTTGCTGGTAAATCTTTCAGAATGTATTGATACATAGCATCCCACCTCTTTTCAATCTACGTAAAAGCTGGCAAAAGAGTGAGCCACCTGCAATAAACATTCCTTATGAACAGATCATATTTATCTATCTCAGACAGGGTATCCATGAAATCTTCCCTCTGGCTAAAGAATAAAACAGATCTAAAGCTAAATGCTCTACCTATTCTTCACAAATACCAAAACCTTATCTGAAGGCATTGTGAACATAAAGTGGACATGGAACAAATTGTACCAGCCCTGAAAAACCCAAGCCTCTCAAATGGGTGTTAACAAAGGACCAGACTATGTTACTGATGTTAGGGATAACACTTTCTAATGAAATTAACTGAGATGGAACCAGCTGGTACCCCTACCCTGTCAGGATGTCACCCAGCGCCTGTCCTAAATCACTTTCTTTTGCATGATCAAACATAGCAGTTAAGAGAAGCGAGTCAAAACTCCCCCCATCTCATCTGACCAGAATTGAAACAGAACATCACTGCTTTTTGCCCTGAGCATTCGCCATTTCATCAAACTGAAAGGTAAATGGCACTTTACGGTTATTGATTTTCTATGAGATTTCCTTCCTGAAGTATGGCCCAAGTCCATCGGAAATCATGTAAGAAATGTTACTTTTGCTCATTGTAAAATCTTTGAAATCTGAGCCAGAAACAATTGCTTGAAAATGTTATGGGGTTCCATGACAGGAACTGCAAGATTACCCAAAAGCAGCTATTTTAATGGCCCACAAGAGCTTTCGCCATGGTAACTTGTTCATGACAGGTTTTCAAATGCAGAGCCGCTGGTTGTAACTCAGGTGCTGGTCCTGGATCTCCATTAGATGTGATACTTTCTCCACCTGATGATATGAAAATTTGTTGAGATTTGCTGAATCTCACATTTGTGATCTCTTTATGCTTCTGTCCTTCAACATGACTTATTAGCTACTTAAGACAACTGGCATTCAACTTTGTTCTTCCATGTAGCATTTTTAGTTACCTCAAGGCCAATCACTTCATAAATTTTGTACCTCTTAACTTCTTTACAAATTTTTCCTTTGACTGACATCTGAAGATATGTAAAACTGAATCTTCTGGATTTATCATAATTTCTCCCCCACCCCACCCCAAAAAAAATAACTATTGGATATCTGATTTGCTTTTTTAAATGCAGAAAGATCATAAATTTACCTATTTTTATACATATCCAGCAATATGACTGCTTTATATACAGTCTGGAAACAGTTGCAAAGCTATCAAAATTAGCAGCAATAAATATTGGTAATAAAGAATCAATATTCAATGTTGCTACACTGCAATTCTTGCATGTATTATGGAGCAGATTTTAAAGCATTAATATTTTAATGCTGATGCTGCACTTTTAGCATGCAAATTACAGTCGATATTCCCTCAGATTCCTTCTTTGATTCTAAATATATTCAGCTCACCTTTCTCCCAAACTGTATGCATTGCATCACATGGAAAGTGTAGTCAGATGGGATTGGAAGACAGGAATCTCAGTGAAACTGGAGAACAAATCTTTTCTTTTGCTAAAAAAATACTGGTAGGAAATATACTGAGAGGCAAAACAAGAATCCTCTCATTATGTGGTTAGCAAAGCAGCAATATTTATATGTCAACATAAAATTGAACAAAAGTAGGGAAAGTAGTACAAAGTAGGAAAAGTAAGAAAAACTAGAGATGCTGGAAAGACTGCACTATTACAACAATATATTAAATTTTAGCTAGATCTGGTCACCTATACTCAAGATTGTATCATTTATTAAATCAATGCTGAGCGGACCTGTGATGTATTGAGACCTAATGGAAAATGATCACTGTCCACTGAATAGTTCAGTGTTAAAACCAGACGGGATTCACAAATCTTGGTACATTCGATAGTGTCTGAGGCAAGCTGCAAGGGAGGAAAAAAATGCACACATGTACGGTCATGCTGTCCATAATATGCATCTTTATTGAGAAAAAAAACACTGCCCACCCTAGACAGGTGTCTGCTACATAAAGGCCATTTATAGAAGGATTTTCATTGGGGAGAATCAAAAGTGCAAACTATGAACAGGTATCCATAATATGAAGGTGTCCACTAAGGCAATTTACAATGAACTTAACTACAGTAAGTGATTTGTTCATTTTCTTGAAGAGACAGGTCACTTACCATAGGGATGGTAAAACTGACGGTATCCAATTAATCGCAGATGCAATCCATGCTTATTAAATACTCGAATACAGATGTCATCCTTCACAAATATGTCATCATTCTCATTTACAACAACTGCTGAGGGTCGTTGCATTGGGGGAAGAGATGGCTACAAAGAAAAAGAAAAAAAAGAAAATACTGCTAGAAAATTTTCATTAGGAGATTCAACAGATCAACCTAACACTTAGTAGGAGACCAAAAATGTTTGTGTTATGTATGATGTTTATATAATATTATAAATATTTTAGGAAATTAAAAAGGTTTCTTTACTTTAGTATTTGCTTAAACCTTAATGTTAAGTATAATGTTGACATGTTAGCTATTGTCCTTGAATTAGATTGTTTACTTAGTATTTGAGTTCAAGGACCGTTTTGGTAAACAAGTTGTTTATTCCATTTGAGGTCAGGGTTGATTTTGTTTACAGATAAAACCAGAATTTCCTTTAGAGTTATGTGTTAAAAGTCAACACATCATATAATATTCTACAACATTCTGTCATGTGACCTATCTTTATATATACCATGTTTAGTGGACAGTTTTTTAGTTTCCACCTTAACATCAGTCTTTAAAGACCCATTACAGTTGTGAAAAATCATTCCAAATTCAGAGAGGAATTTTTTAAAATATTCATTGGATTATAAAAGTGCTCACAGACTTTTGGATTTTGGAATTTTAACTGATGATTTTGGGATTTATGTGAACTTATTCAAAGATATTCTGGAGTACTTCATTTTGGCACATCAGCACATTAAAGACTACTGGCACATCAGCACATTCAAGACTATTGGCACATCAACACATTCAAGGATACAGTCATTCATTCGGAAAATTCTATATTTAGGACTTGTGATTAGGACACCTAGGATTATTGGATTATTTGAATTTTAATTTACGTTACTGTAAGTGTCTTTTGAATTTTCACTTGAATTGTCTAGAAATAAATTGCTTGTTGATTTTTACTTGATTTGTTGGTTTCACTTTCTTTCCGTTACATTTTTCTTAGACCATATAGTCATAACATTTGATATTCCACTTCAGAGGAACAAAGTTGGATTGTCTAATACAATATATTTTTCTTATAATATTTTTCTGTATGCTATAAAAAGCAATGATGACAAATAAACTTTGAGTGTTAAAGTGACTCAGGGTTTGCAAGCTTTTCAGTTTCGACATCGATGGTTCATTATGATTTTTGTCAAAAGCTGCAAAAAGAACATACATAATCAAACTAGCTCATACAAGTATGTGTCAATATGGTTGTGATTATGTGAGTTTTTGCACATATGTGTATGTGTGTGGTGATGACATCTGAAAATGCTAAGTCTAGCAAATATTTTTCTTTTAAAGTGTAGACAAGTTATTTTCTTCTATTCAGATTTCAATTTCCAATCATTTTCAATAGGTTTATATGAAAAGATAGCTTATTCTCAACTGAAATACGGTGCTTTTTTATGGGGGGGGGGGGGTCACATGCAATTACCCCCCTTGGGAATTCAAAACACACTTTTTGAGTTTCAAAAACTCCCCAACACTGTCTGGGAATATCCCAGGCATGAACTCCAAAACTATACCATACAACTACCTAAATTGTATTCATGAAAGAAAAAGATGCCACTTCAGAATTTATGGATTTATGTATGAGCATAGTAAAACTGGTTTGGAAGTGAAAGAGCAAGTTGCAAAAGATGATATTACTTCAAGGAGTTATTGAGGATAAACTATAGCTAAGGCTTAGAATACTCATGCTTGCATTAAACTACACAGTAACAAACTACCGTATTTACCGTATATCTTGGGACAAGATAAAATAAATGATTTTTTTTCCTGTCCCATAACTTATGGTTAAATTTTTTTAAAACTAGATCATGTGTCCCAAAACTTAAGAACCGAAACAAATTGTGTTGAATTTGCCACCCCCCCCCAACATTTCATGTTACAATAAGGTAGGTAAATTAAACGTTTATTTGATAATAACTGAAAGAAACTAACCTTGTACTGTTCTCATTTATTCCTCTTTTTTGTTCTTCATAAGCAATTTATGTATTTAGACACAAACATATCCACTATCACTAACGTATCCACTAACACCACATGGTCCGGTAATGTAGAGTACCGGTGTCAGGTAACAACATTGACACATTGCTTTATTGACGTGAATATAGATAAATGAATCATGTTGGTTGTCCTCAGAAGTTTGAATACTGGTATATTATCAAACTGAAAATTGGATCCAGAAAAATCACAAACAATAGAAAGAGAGAGACAGAGAATAACAACTGATTGCTTGATGGCACCAGCAATTCAAGCATGACCTGGTGTATGGTGCAAAATAACCAAGAGTGTATTATATATCCAGGTTAACAATATAACAATATTTTGCAAATAAAAATCATTATTAGGAAATACATTCACCGTGAGAGCAAATGACAATATTTTCGCTAGTATGGGATACAGAACATATTCTTAAAGACAATTAATGCCGTGTATACTATTTACTCTGCAGACATCAATGCCAGTTTGTATCAGTTATGATTACAGATATAAAACAATAGAAGACCGGGTGGTGAATAAACACAGCTGGTAGCGAGCAATAAACTCATTGTTTCAACTTACCAGTAGGGTATCAAATAAACAGTTTATTTTATTACAAAGCAAGCAGACCCTGGAAGCCGACTTTGGATTCTTTTAAGTGTGCAGATTTTTTATATACAAAGTCGGCCGACCAAGGGAAGCCGCCTTTGGTTTCTTTTTACCAGTATTCGCAGGAATTTTGAAAATAAATTGAAACAGTGGAACAGTCGGGGACCAGTAAGTGACACTTTGAGCATACATTGTGAAATGTACCAGTATTAAAGGGTTTGCCACAACTGAACAGGTGTCAACTGTGCGGCATGATCACAGGAAGTTCAAATAAATTCTGTCAGCTGAATATAGGACTCTACTTGGCACTGAACAAGTATCAACTTTGCGGCTCGATCAAAGGCTTGGGAAAACAAAGTGCAGCTGCCTTTACAAGCTAAGGGATTTTGCACTGACAGATAACTGAGGAAATATTACTTGGGAATTAGATCTGGCTTATGAAAAAGGCAAATATCAATCAACTCAAAACTTTTACTGCATCAAACAGTGTTTATACAGCAAAACAAAATATAATACAAGTACGGGTTGCTCCGACTTGCACGTATTTTGTACGTAGTGCAAACATCTAGTCTCCTATATTGACCATAGATTTATCAAATTTTGTTCTTCAAAAGTTTGCAGTTAAGAAGAAAAGTGTAAACAAACAACACTGACAACGGTTTTTATTTTATTTATTTAATAAAATATAAGTTTGAGTGCATTTTTTTACCAGCTAAGCATCGATATTACGATTCAAAAGGTGTCCCGAAACTTATGACTTGAAAAAAACGATCTGTCCCAGAACTTACAGTGCACAATAAAATTACTTTAAAAATTAATTTATGTTGTCCCAACATATATGGTGTCCCAAGATATACAGTAAATACGGAACACATATAGTAAAATATCGGTAGCACATGACAGGAACCAACGTACAGAATAGGTGTCCTTTTCTTTGTATTGATTTGGGTTCAGAGACCATTCCATGATGACCACATGGCTCCTTCTGGAAAGACTGTCCGCCAGTATATTTCTTTTGCCTGGAATATTGGCAGACTCAGAAGGTTATCTCATGAGGCAACCTGACACATCCCTGTAAGACTAGGAATACTGATTGCATTTCCAAGTTGTGTATAATGAAGGGTCACTTCTTCTCAAGCTCAAAATCCCATAAGATCTACCCCTTCAGGCTCCTGGTGAGCACGCCATCCTGCATCTGATGCATCGGTGAACAGAAAGGAATGGGGTTCACGGGTGTGAAATGGGACTCATACCTCCTGTTTGCTAGAAGCAGGAACTGGACAGGGTGCAAGTAAAGCCTTCATGGGGGAACTAAGTCTCCAGCCAAGTTCAGATTTCCCTGGAGAGAGTGATAAAGGTGAGCTGATAACGATTTGGTCAATCCTATCCAGAAGAACACGAACCCTCCCAAGGCTGGTGAAGAAATTTATCCCCACATATACTAAGTCCTGAGAAGGAATGAGATCAAACTTCTCTAGGTTAGGGATAAGACCAAGACTAGTCATAGTCGACCAACAGAGAGATTGGTTGTTCAGAAGACAATCTTTGATGAAGTTGTGCATCAACCAATTGACCAAATACTTGAGGATGGGAATCCCTAAAGACCTCACATGGACTTCTACTACCCCCTCCTAAAGATTAGGGGGGTGAAGGTGAGGTCGAACGAGAGACAAAAATTGAAATATCTCCTGGTCTAGACAAAATCAGAGGTATTTTCTGTGTCATGGGAAGATGGGCATGTGAAGGTGCACATCCTGATGACCAGTGGAGACCACCCAGTTGCAGAGCCTTATGTTGTTCCTAGCCAAGGTGGTGGTCTCCATATTGAAGCATTCTTCCTGAAGAAATTTGTTATGAGTGGAAAGGTCGATAATGAGCTGAAACTTTCAACCTTTATTCAACACCAGAAAGATACGGGAACAGAAATCTATTTTCCACCCTCTCAACTTCGCACTTCTACAAAAGAGTGTGTACCTCTTCCCTTAATTGGGCCAGTTTGAACTGGTGAAAGAAGATGAGGGTCCATGATAGGTGAGGATGTTCTCATAAACAAAGACAGTATCCATCCTTAAAAATGGAATGGACCCACACAAAGTCTGTCATGCCCATCCAAACCCCTGAAAAGAGGGCTAAATGAGCACCTACCAGGACACTAAGAAGAGGAAGATGCTGCAAAAGAGGATCCAACTCCCTACTCTGACCTCCTTTGGGGAAGGGGGAGGAGTCTGAAGACTTTCTCCCTTGGCCTCTCTGACCATTATGCCAAACAAACAACAGCCAGGAGGGAGCTTTGAATTGAGGCTGCTTGTTAGACTGTTGAGGCTCCACCTGTCTGAAGAACTTGCAAGAGGGTCCCATAGAGCAGTCAGGGTTGGAGTGCTTCTTGGCTGGCTTCAATGGGCCTGGAATTGCTGCCAAAGACCGGTGTTGCTAGTCCCTCAAATCTTGTGATGCTACAGAGGGTATACGACCCCCGAAGAGTGTCTCCACCTCAAGTGGTGCAGCCCTTAAAAGGTTCTTGCTGTTGTCTTGCAAGACCCTAGAAATTTTCACGGCGGCATCCTTGCGGAGGTGAAGAAACTCCACAGACAGCGCCATTGACATGAGAGTGCATGATGTGACATCTTCACTACAGCCTCCAGCTGGTGCTGAAGCACGGCTGGAGACAATGAATCCTCCTTAAAGAGACTGAAGCAGGCTGCCGAAAAGAGATCAGCAAGTGAGGCATTTTAAACAGGAGTTAAGCCCAGGCCCCAGCTGTTATCACCGCTTGGGATATACCCAGAGTCTGGGGTGGGGGTGCGGTAAGGGGCCAAGCCAGAGAATGAACTTAATAGCTGGAGGTGGAGACCAGGGCTAGAGTGTATAATGGGGGACAGATCACCACTTCTGCTGCCTGGCAAACTCTTGGCCCCGGAATAACTTCTGTGTAAGCTCCCCAACCATTGCTGAGTGCGGGAGCAGAAGAAGATCTGGATGAGAGGAGGCCCCAGAAAGCCTATCCAGACAAAAGAATCTTCTTGTCCTCCGCATCAGAAAGCTTGGTACACAAGTTTGGCAAAAGGAGAAGGTAAACTTTGTTCACCACTTTACTGAACGTCCAAACTTCCACCTCCTCTAACACCAGACCCCAATGGAGGGGGAGGAATATTATATGAATAAACAAGAGTCCTGTGAAAGAGACTGATGCTCTACTGGGTTGAAAGAATTTCCAGGAATTCAAGACCATTTCTTCCTTTCAACTGTCAAGTATTGAAACCATCTCTGATATTCTTCAGCGATAACAAGATTTACAAATTAGCTGCAGTGGTGGATATATTGGATGTCAGATTGGCACTATTTTCACTGAGGACAAAGTATACATATGATCAGAAGTCTTTTGGTCAAAACCCTATATCATAATGATCATAAATTCAGGGGGAGTAACGACAACAAGATTTTCACAACAGCCATCATTGCAGCCATATTGGATGTATGACTGGCACCGTTTTCATTTAGGACCAACTTGGTATCATAAGAAGTCTGCTGGTGAAAGCCCCATGTTGATATAGCCATCCATTTGAGAGGAGAGATAACAATATTTTCAAAATATCCACCATGGTGGCCATATTGAGAGTTAGTCAGTTTCATTTAGGACCAAGCAGACATACAAGAACTCTTCTGATGAAAACACCATGTCAAAATTACTTTCAATGTAAGAGTAGCTAAAACAGTTTAAAGATGGCCACATATTGGATGTCAGAATGGCACCATTTTAACTTAAGACGAACAAAACATTAAAAAAAGTCTTTTAGAGAAAATCCCATGATGATATGACCATTCATTCAGAATAAGTTGTGATAACAAGATTTTCAAGCTGGCCACTGTGGCAGCCATATTAGACCCCAGAGCAGCACCATTTTCATTTAGGACTAAGTAGACATCATAAGAAGACTTTTGGTGAAAACATCATGTCAATATGACTTTCCGTTCAGGAGGAGTAGAGATATAAAAAAAATCAAGATGGATGCTGTGTCAGCCATATTGGATGTCAGATCGGCACCATTTTCATTTAGGACCAAGCAAACATCATAATTCTTTTCATGAAAATCTCATGTTGATACGACCATCCATTCAGGAGAAGTAGTGATAACTAGATTTTCAAGATAGCCGCTTTGTGGTGGCTATATTTGATGTCAGATCGGTACCATGTTCATATAAGACCAACTGGACATCATAAGAAGTCTTTTGTTGAAAACCGCATGTCAATATAACTTTCTGTTCAGGAGGAGTTGATATAAGTAGATTTTCAAGATGGCTGCCATAAAGGCCATATTGGACTTCAGATCAGCACTATTTTCATTTAGGACCAACTACACATCATAAGAAGTCTTTCAGTGAAAACCACATGTTGATATGACCATCCATGTAAGAGAAGTAGTGATAACAAAGTTTTCAAGATGGCCACTATGGTGGCCATTTTGGACCCCAGATCAATATCATTTTCATTTAGGTCTAAATAGACATCATAAAAAGTCTTTAAGTGAAACCCATATGATATGACCATCCATTCAGGTGTAGTAGCGATAGCAAGATTTTCAAGATGGCTGCCATGGTGGCCATATTGGATTTCAGATTGGCACCATTTTCATTTAGGACCAACTAGACATCATAAGAAGTCTTTCAGTGAAAACCTCAAGTTGATATGACCATCCATTCAAGAGAAGTAGCAATAACAAGATGTTCAAGATGGCCACTGTGGTGGCCATATTGGATGTGTGCAAGCAGCACCATTTTCATCTAGGACCAACTAGACCATGGGATGAATGTGTGTGTAAAGTTTCATGGCAATCCTCCAAGTAGTTTAGGAGGAGTAGCAATAACAAACTTGTGCTAACGGACAGATGGACAATGGATGTCAGACAACAGACCATCCCATAAGCTCTTCTGGTCTATGACTCTAATAACTCTTTTAATTAAAAGTGTGAATATCTACTAATATGCACAAATTGTATTATTTACAATAATATCTTACTCTGGTAATAATATTAAATCATTTGTTACCCCATGGAAATGAGACTACATATCATCCAATGAATGTGTTATGCCACTGATGAATTAAAGAGGATTAACACAGAAAACTTATTATATTAATAAACTGATTATAAATATTAAAATTACATATTCTAGATTTAATGGATTTTTTTTTATTTTACCATGTAGCAAATTTTAAGTGACTTTACACCAAAATGTTTGACCCGGTCTGGAAATGTAAAAGATTTAGGATGGGATTTCGCCATAAAAAGGATACAATATCCCAGAAAATAGCATACAAATCTAAATAAATCTAGACAATATCAAGATCTGCTTACTTAAAAAAAAAGACAAATAATTTTAAAATGGCATTACTCCACTTAATAGACCAAAATTTCTCTTTAACCCATGATTTACTTTTGTGCTAGATGCATTTCACAGCTGTTTCCCCTTCCTTTCTAGCGTTCCACAGGGTGATTGTTTATATCCCTGCGCTATGTGTACAATATAATCTTAATTTGTTTACAAAATGTTTCTCCACAAAAATAAAAACTAACTCCTCAACTCTTAAGAAAATCTAATGATAATACTTATTTTTTTATAGGATTATAACAATTGTTCAATATAAAGCATATGGAATTCTTTGTTTATTATTTTGTTCCTATGAACATTTTGGATTTAAATTAGATTGTTGATACACATTGATCAAATGTGCAAGGGTTATTTGACTTAAAGCCTGAATAATGTCACATCAATTAACCAATCGGAAAGACAAAATGGCGACTCCCATGAAGGACTAGATGTGTATAATATTTTAGCAACATTTAGCTTTACAATGATAAGGAAATTAGGTATGTAGCTGTAGATCTAATTCTTCGATGTATCTGCATCTATCAGATCGCTGCAACTTAATAAGGGCTGTGTAAAAATGTCAATCTTGATGCTCTAAATACTACATATGATCAGCACATGGTGATAAACATTATGTAAACAAGGTTATGAGATTTATTTATTTTCTCAATTTGTACAAGACTGCCATTAAAATATGTTTTTCTTCACATTTTATTTATCCTATTTAAAACATCAAAGAGTTAATGAGAGTTAAATATGCAGCATTGCACCTAGGATTGTAAGAGCAGGGGACACTCTGTCCCCCTGTCCTACAAATTTGGGGTACACAAAAAATTTCGTAGGAACAAATAACAATATGAGATGATACTTAATGCACTCCTAGTGGTAAAAAAAAAAAAAAAAAAATGAGATAATCTTATTTGCTTGGACAGTTTTGCCACCTTAACTTTGTCATCTGCACTATCATCTTTTCCTTGGGCACTTACATTACTGTAATAAACATCCTGCAACCCCTCAAAAAACATCTACATGTCTGAATATCTGGTTCATCTAAAAACAGCTGTACTATGGAATTTTCCATTCCAGATCTTGCTCTAATTTAACTTTAGATTTCACTATTTTTATTATAATTCCCATGCATTACTTTTCAAAGTAACAATTCATTCATTAAATGTCAAATTGTGTATTTCCACAAATTCAGTCCCTTTTGTCAATTAATTCAACCTCGAAATAATTAAGTCTTCGTTGAAGTAGGTGTGCCTTCAACATCGAAAAATATGTTACACTTACAGACGCCAGTGATGTTGCATTACAACTCTACTGACTACTACATACCATTAATGTTTTTAATTATGAAAAAAGTGAGGCCTAATGTAGAGAAATCAAAAAGTTTCTCAAATTTTTATATTGAATAATATTTATATAGGGTGCATTATTCTTGTACCAGCCAGTATGCTGCAGTCATTATGCACTGCAGATTGACAAAATATTTTGAATTGCAACCTAAATCTGTTTTCCAAAGCAAATATTTAAAGAGATGTAGCTGAGAATCACTTCATGTGTAACTATCTAAAGTGCAATAATTTTTCAATACTAATACTCTATTGTTTTTATCCTGAGAGTCAGATATGAAAACTGACAACAATTTCACCATGGTCATTATAAAGCCACGATGCCTACACTACAGATTTTAAACAACTCTAATTTCTTTGCAAAGTTCTTTTATTTGATTTTCACAAACCACCTCTAGAGTAGACTTTTATTTGAATGTGGTGTGACTGGTTAATCGTTCATTGCTATGTTAAATATGAAGCTCCTGGAATAAGATAGTGTAACCAGTCTAGCTAAACCGTCTGTCTCTGCCAGTCAAATACTCATCTACATAATGTAATTCACAGGTAAAGGGCTGAATTCACAACTTGGAACATGTTGGGTGCCGAGAAATGCAAAATGTGTGCAGATTATTTTTACACAACACTGTGTAGATGAATCTTTCATACTTGATTGGGAATCAATAATTTTTTTTACCATTTGCACAAAAAAATCCTAAACTGAACCCTGGAGACTGGCAGTCATAGAGGGAGTGCCTGCTACTTCACTTGAATCTGTTCTTCAATTTAGTGTATCCATCTATTTGTAAATTTAGTGTATCCATCTATTTGTAAATTTGAACAAAACGTTTGTGCAGATATCAAGATGTGCATAGAGGACACTACATCCCTGCCAATATTAATGGAGGAATTCTTGGTTAAAGCTGCCCAGGAAAACATTTAAGTCAAGCAGAGGCTACACTTTGCTAAATTCTGACAGGGAAAGGTGAACATAGAACTTGAATTAGGTCCTTTTTTATATTAAATCCTATATTAAATTTGACTTTAAGCCACAATGTCTTTCAAAAGTTACTGAGGGGAAACACAATTTTATGACATACACAGCGTAATGATCAAACTTATAAATTCAGTTAAAAGTCCTTCAAAAGTTACCAAGTAGAAATTATGCATGACATGAGGGACTGACAGACAAATGGAAATGGGCAGCAACTTAAAGCACAAGTCCACTCCATAGAATATTGTGGGGACACAAAACTCACATCTACTCCAATACTCCACAGAAATGTTCCTGGGTTGCTGAAGATCTTGACAACATGGTTCCCAGTATCACACACGATAATCTGCCCACTGTTGTTGACTGTAATGCCAATAGGAAAATGCATACCACTGAAAATCCCTTTGCCATGATGCCCAAACTGTGTCACAAGCTTGGCTTTCAAATCTGCATTTTAAAGTACAAATATCATTGTCACACAATTTATGAAATATCGGTATATACATCATGGTCCATATCTTTTCAAAATGACTCATTATTAATATCACTGTATTGTCTGTAATTTTATACACTAGTGTTCCATGAAAATTGTAATTATACTTTTACCTTGAATTTGTCAATCATTCAACTTCATCCTTATTCAAACTATTCTCACCAACTTTGCCCTATTCTGGATGGAGAGAAAAGCAATTAAAAGTCATTTCACTTAAAGTCCAGCAATGACCCTGGGTCAAGGGGCAAATCTGCAGAATCCTGGCTATATGGTGCCAAGTAAGTTTAGGCATCTCCAAAATAGGCATACAAAACAAAAATAATGGAAAAAAGGCTAAAATCCTTAAAATTCAAGGTCAGATTTTTATATAAACCTAAATCTTCAAAAAGTCCTATATGTTTTAAGCATTAAGATCATCTCAGGTCACATCCCAGGGCAAAAATTTAGAACTCCAGCGTTGCATATAGGATTTAGTAAATTTGGACACTGTCCTGCCTTAAAGTTGAAAAAGGGGGCAAATCTGGTCATAGTTGGGGCCTCTAAATACTGTTGACATGGTACTGGAATCCAAATTTTCAAAAATAGCTCACATAGTTGGCAGCTGATATTGACACTGTTGCACAGTTTAGAGTCTAATTGCTTTATTCGTACTGTACTTACTCTGATGCCTTTTTCTTATCAAAGTAAATCCAGACAAAATCAAGTGGTTGCATTTTTCAAACTCTGTTTACATCCATTTCAGTTGTTTGAAAAGTGATGGTAGTCGATGAATGCCAAATTCTCGTATAATCAGGGTGCATTTTCTTTAACGAAATGAACATGTCCAATTACAATCATCCGAATGTTATTAGACACATTCGTTTCATTAAAGAATTTAAGCATTTGTTCAAATAAATTAAGCATTCCCTGGCTACCATCACTTTTCAACCAACTGAAATGGCAGTCCATAATAGCAACTTTGTACAGGTGCAAAATGGGTAATTTCTACATTTTTTTGAAAAAAAAAAGCATGTAGAACTCGTGAAAATGTGCACCAAGTCCTTATTTTCTGCGTTATTATCCCCACATAGATTTAAAAAATGTGCACCAAATTTTCAATTTTAGCAGGATTTTCACAATCACGCATCCTAGATGCAACCTGAGAACTAATGCAATTGTGTGAAAACTATTTTTCTTCTTTCAGGCACAGTGTGATTGAACTTTGACCTTTTTACACCCAAAATCTGTACGTTTCCTCTTTACCCTAAGTGCAAGCCATCCACTAGAGTTACTGTGCAAAAATGAAATAGTTAACAGATGGACATGATAACAAAATACACTCCACCTTTTGGCAGGTGTACAACAAATGTTCTGAGGAATGTAGTATGTCACCTTCATCTGTACAATAATATATTCCAGTTAAATCTGACTTGCAAAAATTTTTACAGACAAAACGTAAGCTTCTGCTGCCATCTCTGCAAGTGAGACAAGCTGGAAAAATCTCATCCTCAGACCCCAAGACAAGTTTAAAATTGTGTTCTACAAGTAAAATCTTTGTTATAACGCCAAAATTTATATAAAATAAGAAGAAATATTTTTTTCAAGATTTTTCTATACTTTTCCAAATATATTCATTCGTGGAAATAAGAAAAATATTTCTGCATTTTTTTCGACTCTTGGTTCACAAAGAGTTTGGAAAATATCTATTGCTTATTCAAGAACTTCCAATATTTATGTTTACAATAAAAAATGGGATTTTTTTTAATTAAAAAAAGGGTAAACACATCATAAATATGTACTAGATTCATTTTTTATCAAAAACTGTTAAATACTAAATGATAACAAGAGTCCCTCCAAGGAACTGATGCTCTACTGTCCAAAAACAATTTCCAGGAATTCAAGATAAGACCATTTCTTCTTTTTAACTGCAGAGTGTTGAGACGACCTCTGATATTGTTCAGCAAAAAGATTTTCAAATTAGCTGATGCGGCAGCCATATTGGATGTATGATTGGCCCCATTTTTATTTAGGACAAGCTAGAAACCATCAAAAGACTTTTGGCTAAAACCCATGCCAATATGACCACTCATTCAGGAGAATTAGTGATAAGCTTTTCAATATGTCCATAGTGGCAACCATATTATATTTCTGCGGGGCACCATTTTCATTTAGGAACATATAGACTTTATATGAAGTCTTTTGGTGAAAACCCTATGTCGATATGACCATCAATTATGCAGGACTAATGATAACGATTTTCAAGATGGCCACCATGGTGGCCATTTTGTATGTCAGATCAGCATCATTTTCTTTCAGGATGAACTAGACACAACAAGTCTACTGGTGAAAACCCTATGTCAATATGACTTTCCATTTAGGAGTAGCACAAGATTTTCAAGATGGCTGCCATATTGAATATCAGATCATCACAACTGGTATTGAAGATCATCTAAACACCATAGGAGGTCTTCTTTTGTAAAGCCCATGCTGATATGACTTTCCATTTAGGAGGAGTAGCAATAACAAGAATCTTAAGATGGCTGCCATATTGGCCTTATTGGATGTCAGATCAGCATCAATTTCATTTAGGATCAACTAGACATCAAAAGAAATATTCTGATAAAAACCCAATGCTGAATAACTTTCCATTCAGGAGGAGTGGCGATAACATGATTTTCAAGATGGCTGATATACTGGATGTCAGATCGTCACTATTTTCATTTAGGATGAACTAGACATCATAAGAAGTATTTTAGTGCAAAGCCCCATGTTAATATGACCATCCATTCAGGAAGAGTAGCCATAACAAGATTTTCAAGATGGCTGCTGTGGTGGTCATATTGGATGTCTGAACAGTACCATGTTTATTTAGGAAAACCAGACCTTCGGATGAATGTGTGTGTAAAGTTTCATGGCAATCCTCCAAGTAGTTTAGGAGAAGTAGCGATAACAAACTTGTGCTAACAGATAGACAACAGATAACAGACTACAGGCCATCCCATAAGCTCTTCTGGTCTAAGACCAGAAGAGCTAAAAATCAAGAAAAGTTAATTTTTCCCCTCAATTGAATTTGACAAATTCTCCAGGAACACAAAATTGCAAGAAACATAAAATTGCATGAAACAAAGAAAAGTTGAGAACTTAATGACTGACCTTTCTACACCAACACATTCTACATCACATATTTTATGCTTCATGCATTTATATAACCAGAATGATGCACTTCTGGATGCAGTGGATAGTTAATGATGTTATGCATAGCAGGCAAGATACAACAGGAAGTACCTTGTCCTCGGTGGTGAAGCCAGTGTTCCTGTAGAGCCCCAAGTTTAGAGTTTTTCTGTTCCCGTCTACTTGACCCAGATGAGTCCTCACTGTTCCCAAGTACCTGTGTGAGATACTTCTTCAAATTTGATGTCTGTGATTTCAGCAACTCTGGACGATCACTTGCATGTTTCTCAAAGACTTCAGACTTAACTGTATTCTCTGAATCCTTATTTATTTTATCACATTCCTTTGTGCCAGATTTATCTTCTGTGTAAACAACTTTGCTTTCAATAGTCACTTCTGCAGCTGTAGCATTGGTGGTTTCTTCGCCTTCTGTGCTATCTTGACCACTCTGTACATTACCAATACTTCCTCCAGAATTTTCCCAATTTTCATTAGCCTGGAGGAGGACGCTGGATTTAGCCTCTGAAAGATTACTTGTGACTTTATTGTCGCAGTCAATTTTCAAATAAGGTTGATCTGCAGAACAGTTTACATTGGCTTCACTAAAATCTGAACCCTGGACTTCAAAATGAAGATTCAACTCCTCGGTCTTGATAGCTGTATGTCCTTCTGTCTTGACCAAAGTGCTGGACTTTTCAATTTCCTTGTTGTACCACTCTGCACTTTTGACGGGAGAGCGAACAAAATTACTGGATGACCTGCTTTCTTCTTCATATACTGCTTCTCTTCCCTGTGTGGTGTCAGTGTGACATTCATTTTGCAGACCATCTTGTTTCTCACCACTGACATCTTCCAGCTCTATCCAAGTTTCAACTTCCTTTTCCATCTCCGAGATGGTTAAAGACCTAAAATGTTCCGGTTGCATGGCCTCTTCATAGTCTGTATCAACAAGTTCTGTTTTGATTTGAACACTCTGAATAAAAGGATTTTCCATTTCATATTCTCCACACTTGGTGGAGTCCAGCTTCTTCATGTTATCTTCAGGATAACCTTTGGACCAAGTATAAATGGACTTCAAAGTTTCAGCATCATTCTCCTGTAAAAGTTCTTCTTTGACTTTGAGTTTGCCAACTAAAGAATAAGAGCTTTCCTGCTCCAATGGACCCTCTTCAAGAAGCAGCTTTCCTGGGTCACTGTATTTAGTATCCCTCATAAACAATTTTGATATCACAGGTAGGCGGGGAGGCTTGCGAAGTGGGGGCCTTGGTGGTATGTCTGACAAATAATTGTCCATATCATCTGGGTTTAGAAATGGCCTTTTCTTTTGTGGATCAAGAAGCAAGCTTTTGTCCATTAAGACTCCACGATAAACTGACCTCTTTCGTTCCCTGCTGGGACTCTCTGCAAAACCCGACTCTCTTTTGATATGAGCATCACCATCTGCCATGGCTAACTGGAAACAAAAGATTATCAAATTTAAAAGCATCCTGATATTGTGGGGAAAAAATCTGACAGCTTCTTATCCCTCTCCCTATAGCTGGTACACCTCTCCCTTGACAACTCATGCACAATGGAGTCCAAAAACACAGACCGCAGTGTAAGCGAGGGTGCAAGTTACCAAGGGACCTCTGAAAAATCGAGAAGGGGATGCCATTCCTGCTGGTCATTGCCACAGTCCAAGTTTCCTCTCACCCTTCCCATCCCCTTTTTTAAATAGATATTTTGACATTTATCAATTTGGGAATAATTGTCAATAAAAGGCTTTTTCTAATGAAGTTGTTTGCTTTTCTGTATCAATTACTTTTATTTTCAAGATAACCTCTGAAAGATTGTTAAAAACATTTATTCAAGAGGTTTCAATGCATATCACATGTGTACCAGCAACCACTTTGTATATTACATCACTGCTTTTGCATGTGAATCTGGATATATTTGAGTGTTATTGTTTATTCATTACAAAACAGGATTTCCTTTTGTAAGAAACTAGGGACGTTTAATTCATAAAACAACAACCGTCAACATTGAAACTTGATTTGTTTAAATGTTCTATTCATAAAATATTGATGCCACGATTTCATTGCAAGAAAAAGTGACTTTTCTGCTCATCCTTGAGCAAACTTCTGAGTGCCAATTCAGGAATTTTAAGTTCACTACATACTTTGGAACTCGCTGCTCCATAATGAACTGTATCCATGAAACAAAGCTTTCCATGAACTGAGTACTCCTTTCGCTTGCCTCCCTTGCTATCATTGATCGCATTTGTGAATTAGTAGGATAAACCACTGATCATGTATGAAACTTTTATAATGTTACCTATGTAATAATATTTATAACTGAAATGAGTTGACCAGACACTACCATGACCCCTAGCTTTTATGCAGGTAGGATTTGCATGCCTTTTACCTTTTTTAATTCCACCCCCATAATTTAATTTGATACAAAAGATGTAATTAATGTGATAATACAAAGCAGGTCTACTTTTGATTGTAAAACTACAATAAACACTTCCAAAAATCGGAACAAAACAGTTGGCACTTAATTAGGTTCTAACAGAAATGCTCGCAGACACAGCTGTGATGCTAGATTGACACTTTTCAAGTTTGAATACAAGAAGGAATATTGCATTTATGATTATTACACTGAAACCGAATTAAAAGACAGAACTAAAACATGAATTTCACTTTACAAAACTTGTTTAATTGGTATTAATTTCCTCGAAGTGCTGGCACCAGTAGGCATTACTAGCATTTTCATTGATCTAAATTTTATCAAATATTGTTATTTACAGTGTACTCAGAATTTTGTTGGGGGCAAAAAAAATTTTAAAAAATATATGGCTTCTTATTAAAAGTTGCAAATTTCATAATGCTGATTCAAAATTTCCGGGCACTAATTGCCATTTTCAATGTTATAACGAGTGATATATCAAACTTTCATTTGCCAGTTTTGTTGTGATTTTTTTCAAGTTCAACAAATAGGTGCCAATTCTTTTGGCATTTTCTCTTAGAAAATGGGATCCACACCTGACCCCACATTACAAGTGGGTTAGTGAGTTATCGAGGAAGAGGTGTAGTCTGAATATCTTACAAACTGGAAAGCCCTTCATGCCAGGGTGCTTTCAGTCAAATTTGATAATGTATCTATTATGTTCAGTAGTTTTTGAGATGTCATTGAAAGGTTTTTTATTTTTAGCAACACCAGCCATATTTGATGGCACCTCAGCATCATCTGTACAAATTGAAAAGCCATTTATGCCAGGATGCTTTCTGTTAAATTTCTATCATTAGTAACATGGCAATTAGTGATGGTAGATTGGTTTCATTTGTACAAGCTTGAAATCCCTTCACGTAAGAATGTTTTTCTGTCAAAACTGGTCAAATTATATTCAAGTGAGCTACAAATTTAAAATTGTCATAAATTTATTAATGGTCCAACAATCTACATGTATCATAACAAGTGATTTCTCCAGGATTTTCACAGAGAGGGTTTTCAAATGGGGGATGATACATTTTCAACGGATGGGGTGGGGACTGTTTTTCATGAATAGACTCCTTATAGTATGTTTCAACATTTAGGACCAAGCAGACATCATAAGAAGTTGTTTCGTAATAACCCTACGTTGATACAACCATCCATTCAGGTGGAGTAGTGATAATAATATTTTTTTTTTAAGATGGACATCAGATCGACACCATTTTCATTTTGGAACAACTATACATCATAAGAAGTCTTCTGGTGAAAACCCCATATTGATATGACCATCCATTCAGGAGGAGTAGCAATATCAAGATTTTCAAAACGGCCACTGTGGTGGCCCTATTGTATGTCTGAGTGACAACATTTTTTATTTACGACCAATTAGACCATGGGATGAACGTGTGTGTTAAGTTTCATGGTAATCCTCTAAGTAGTTTAGAAGGAGTAGTGACAACAAACTTGTGCTAACTGACAGACGGATGGACGACAGACAACAGACCATCCCATTAGCTCTTCTGGTCTATGACCAGTAGAGCTATCAACTATATAATGAATGAAAGCGTCTCTTTGCAAAAAGTCACTTAGCAAGTGCTTGATTATGGCAGTTGATCAAGATGCCAAGTGCTTACATGATCATATTGAGTTTTTTTAATGTTAATGAATACATATGTATCACTGGTTTCATTGCACTCACAGCAAATCAACTATGCAAGATTTTCATGCATTCGCTCATTTTGAAGGAGGAATTCAGAAAATTTAGTGGGGGTTTGCACAATCACACATCCTGGAGAAAATGCTGAATAACATGTCAAAATTTTCATTTGTTCTTCAGATACCAAGTATCCAAAATTGTACACATGTATTTACACAATATGTTAAAACTTCAGCAATATTTTTTACATGTTTTGCAAATGAAAATCTATGTACAAAAAAAGATGACATTTAATTAACTTTTATTTTTATGGATAGATGGTATATGAAAAATTAGAGGGTATGAAAATTTACAAGAATTACTGTGAGCTCTCCTGCACTTAGTGCTGGCAAGCTATAAAGGGTTGACACACAGGATAGGTTGTCTGGACACTAATCTCTTTTGCATTCATTCTTATCAGAACTATTAATCATCTTAAATGTGTTGTAAAATTATTTGGATGCAAAAAAATTTCCAATGTCATTATTATACAACAAGAGGCCAAAGCGGTCATGATATCGCTCACATATGCAACTGACAAATTTAAGCTTGCGAAAACAATTCATACATGTAGTGAAACTGTGGAGTGGAAAGATGAGTTTGGAGCACTTAGTGCCACATTGTCTATAAGGCCTATATTCCAGTCAAAATAGTGGTCTGACCCAGGACAAATTGCAACAGAAATGAAACCAGTTGGCTGTATGAATTCACATAAAAAAAGGTCCCACAAGTCCCATGGTGGGAAAATTGATTAAATACACATAATTAATTATCAGTCACATTTATATTAATAATGCAGTTTGTGAAAGATACATGGAACATAACATATTGTGTGATACATGACTAAAAAACTAATTTCATTAACTTTCCAATGCAGTTTATATTTTGTTTAGAGTATTCCAATTGCCACAGTTATGACAATTTTTGTTTAAGTTTTATTGTAAAACACTATAAAAATGTTTCTAATGATGATTGCTTTCTTGTCTTTCATTCTTCTTTCAACTGTTGTTTATTTCTGATTTTATGATATGCTGTATGTACTAAGAACTTTTTTTAAATTTCCTTTCAGGAAAATATAAAGTAACAAATCAACCAAGTCAAAATGGAGAAGTGTGTATTCTGTAATGAAATACATGTATTAGGAAATGAAAAGGTCACTGCAACTTAATGTGAAAAGGGTTGTGCTAGCGTATATAAGGCCAATGAAGCAAGAGGAGACAATATACAAGTAACATCCGGTCAGCATGTACACACAGAATGTCATCACTGCTACTGTCACCTCCATCCAATCTAAAAGGTATGTACTAGTAGTCAGTTGACAGAAGAAGAAACAAACGAAAAAAAACCAGTATACACTTAGGTCCAAAGAATACAAGTTTTCCTTCAGGGAACAGTTTGTTTTGCGGTATGTTTGCAAAAGTTGATGGGAAAACTTGAAAAAGGAGAAGCATTGATACTTTTCTGTAAGAACGAAATATTTTGACGAGTCCATAAAGGCAACATGTAGATAAAGAGATGAATGGGCTGATAAAGTTTTGGCAAGGATTATGTCAGCCACTGCTGACCTTCATGCTTCAGATGCAGTTTAACATCAGATACACAGTGTTAATTTTAGAACAGGAAAACAGATACCCCAGAAGCTACCACTTACCTCCAAGAAGGTGCTAAGTTGCAGAAATCAAAAGTAGACAGACCATCAGATGATACTTAAAGTGAAGCCTTTTTAAAAGTCGTCCAATATCTGGAAGAGAATGATGAGGAACAGACAATTATTCATGTCATCAAGAAGATGGAGGATATTCTTGAAAATACTGGCTGTGAGACTTAGAGCTTTAAATGGATGAAAACAAGGCTTTTGGTACATTTAGGTGACAACAGTTATAACTGAAATAAATGGCAAATCTAATGTTGTTATATTCAAACCTACAGCTGCAAATATATTATATGAACATCAGCAGCAATCAAAATGAAGATCCTGAAGCAGAAAAACTTAGAACAATAGTCTGCTGCTAAATTTTAAAAATATTTATATTAAGTCAGTTTCTACAGATAGTGATAAATATCCTATTCAAGATCTATCTTCCAGCAATGAAATGTTACAATATCTCCCAGAGTCACTAAGAAGTTTCTTAAAAATCTTGCTAGCTGGAAAAATTTTGACATCAAAACAGCATCCCTGGAACAGGCATTGATGCAGGCAGCAAGGCCATGTGTTTTTGACAGTTATACTACAAATCGGACTTGGCATTCTGTTGGACCTTCACTTTGGCTCATAGTTTCTACTCTACTTGATAGCTTGCACAACCGAGGATTTTTCTGTTCGTATGCAGAAGTTCAAAGGTTTGAACGTAGTGCAGCAGTTTCTCACAGTACTGAACTACCTGGATACACACAAAGGCATTTTGCACAATTTATAGGTGACAATGTTGATCATAATTTTGTAACATTGGATGGTAAGAACACATTCCATGAAATGGGTATAATTGCTGCCATAATGCCAGGGACAAAAAGCAAAAGATCTATCCCCAAAGTACAAGTGACTGCCAGGGATATACATGCAGTGGTGTGAATAAATATCTACACAAAGGACTGTAGCATGACAGAAAAACTGATCTACGAGGCACTGAAGGATGTAAATGTTACAGATCCAACATCACCTTTTGATCTTAGGGGAAAGTCACATGGTCTCTCAAGAAGAACACCTGGCAAGTCTTCAGTTGTATTTTTACCCATGATAGATATGGATCTAAAAGATACATCATGTATCTACTCAACCATAAAGTTTGTGATCAAGAAAGAAAATACAGCTTTGTACCCATTCTGATATTTGACCTGCCCCCTTTGGTGGAAGGCAATGATAATCAAACAAGAAGGAAATGAAAATGGAATTAGAGACATTGTTTTGAGGTTGGTCTGCATATTATCATGAGCTTTCTTGTAAATATTTGAAACATCATGGCATGCTCTGGTTTGCATTAAGTCTAGAAGATGTACATGTATATGGCAGTACTATACATGTACAGTGGGACCCCGCTATAACCCGGTAGTTGGGAGCCATAGAATCCGACCGGGCTATGAGCCGAACCGTGTTATAAGCAACCATGTACAATACCAACACATTTTTGGATTTAATTGGGGGGGGGGGGGGGGGGGGGGGGTTACATAAAGACGGGTGCGAAAATGCATGGCACAATTACCATTTTTGATCAATATATATTAAATGAGAAAACCATTTGCTGATATAATATATTACTTTATTCAGAAAACCATGCATTGGTACATACACGTGTCTAATTTATATATATACATGTATAATCTATTGCATGAAAAGAATATCAACACCGTGTACTCACCAGCGAATCTTGTAACATACATTGAATCCATAATACAAATATTTCCATCGAAAATATCCACACACGGATGTAGAATATTCAATAATTTTGTCACAGATCATTATGTGACTAATACAATGAAGAGAAAGTAACAAAAATTACGTAACGGGTGTATGTAATGAATGATGAAAAAGTACATGTATGTCCGACGATTAATAAACGGTGTCGCATACATTTTACACCACTACATTTCTCATCTGTTAGTAGTTATTATTTTTTAAAAAACTCTGTGATTTTTAGCTGCTTTCTGCTAATATCACGTCTGCTCTTGGCAAAGTCAAGAATAGTTCTCAGTTGCAGAATTCGAAGATAATCAATATCTTGCGTCTCCATCCATCTCAAAGCACACTCTAAACCTTTGACAGCTTCTGTAGCTAATGGTGGGCTATCCTCAGGTGAAGTGTCTTCGCTGTCATCATCAGAAGTATCACCATCGTCAGCATCACCACTAGTGTTTTGAGACTTAATATTTTTAATAATTTCCGCATCCGAAACGTGGTCTGCAACTGGACATTCATTGTCAAAATTAAGCCATTCGTCAACGCGTTCACGTGACTGCATCAGCTCCCCAAATGCCCTCTCAGCCTGGAACACATCATTTTCCGAAAATCCATCGAATAAACTATTGTCATCATCGGTGATGTTGCCTCTGTCTTCCTGTGTACTAGTAAATGCTGCCCCAAGTCCTTTCTCCCAGCAGTTCTCAATGCAGCGTGGCGTAATGGCATCCCAAGATTTGCCGCCGAGGTACATTGCTTCTTTCAAATTTAAACTTTTTAGTGTCGCCTGGACTGAGGTTTCATCGCAAACAATCTTTTTAACAAGTTCTCTGCGATAATTCATTTTAAAAACTGCTATTATTCCCTGGTCCAGAGGCTGAATTCCTGAAGTTGTGTTTTTTGGGAGGAAGCAACCTTTTATTTTCCCATCAGTACTAACTAGACATTCTGCAGGTGGGTGTGCGGGGCAGTTGTCTAATAATAATAGTGCCTTTGGCTCCATCTTCAGATTTCTGAGGTGGGATCGAACTGATGGTACGAATTCGGTTTGAAACCATTTTTCAAATAAAGCAGCTGTCATCCATGCGTTTTTTGTGGCATCATATGAAAATGGTAGGGTGTTCACATTCAAATGATGGAAGCACCTAGGTGATTTGAATTTTCCAATGCATAGTGGTTTAAGTTTGTGTCGTCCCGTTTTATTGACACAAAACAACAACGTTAACCGTTCTTTTATTCTCTTAAATCCTTCATGTTTATGTTCATCTTTTTTCACAGCTAGGGTGGTGTCAGGTATCATTTTGTAGCACAATCCTGTTTCATCACAGTTGTAAATCTGCTCTGGGGAATACCCACCTTTCTCTATTATTTCCCTCAATTCATCTGAATAGTTCATAGCAGCTTCAGAATCTGAAGAGCGAATTTCTCCAGAAACTGTCACATTACTAATCCCATGTCGTTTCTTAAAACGATGTAGCCATCCATTGCTTGCTTTGAAGCTAGAATCTTGCCCATGTAAATCGTTGTTTAATTTTTCGGCTTGTGCCTTAACAATTGGTCCTGATAAAGGCACTCCTTCAGCTCTAGTCTGGACAAACCACTGATACAGGGCTGCATCAAGTTGGGTGTCTCCTGCTAGTCTTGCTTTTTTCCTCATCATTCCCTCACTTTCGTACAAATCCAGAACCCTCTCTCTTAATTTTGCTTCATCTTTCTTCCATCCTCGAACTGTCGATTCATCGAGACCTAAATCTTTAGCTACATGCGATTGTTTAACACCGGACTTAATCCTGTCCAATGCTTCAATCTTTTCTTTAACAGTAAAAGCATTACGTTTGCGTTTCCCATTTTCCATTCTAAATGTATACAAATTAACACTTTTAATCCTATTGGTTTGAAAATCTACAGCAAGAATAATAGTCATTAAACAATGGGGGTATATTTGTAGTAAATTTACGACATTATTTACTGGCCAACAGATTGCATAAAACAACACCGCCAAGCCTTACGCACATGCTGGCGGCTTTGTTTCTTTGATGCTGTATAAATCGTTGCCCTATGATTTGAACAAGTATAGCTCGGTAGTTCACTTTGATGATAAACAATGTACTTAAATTAATTGATTTATACATTCTGGTGAGAATCTTTTATCAACCGCCACATTGGCTGCTGCTTAGTTGTGTATGAAATTAAGAGAACATATATCGGAGATTATTTGAGCAACGACTGTATTCGGAATGCATTCAAGACAAACAAAGTAGAAACGATGGCTTCATTACTCAGGAATCAGTAATTATAATATTGACACTTATGAGCTGTAATTTTTCAACAATAAACAAAGATCAAAGTTCTCAGTAGGCCCAGCAATTGGTTCGTATTTCCGACGTTTATTTTGGCACAAAAATAGAAGAAATTTGATAATACATTTTCTACACGTTCTTTTTCGCACTGTTTAGACGAATATGAGAATGATAATTAAACTCTTGACGTATTTAGTTTTTTTCATACTTAAATTTTTTTTTTTTTTTTTTTTTTTTTTTTTTTTTTTTTTTTTTGGTCTTTGAGAAAAATAACTGTAATAAATTACCCGAAATTTCGGGAGCCATGCCACGACCGGGTTATATCTGAATTCGGGTTATAGCGGGGCGGGTTATAGCGGGGTCCCACTGTAGTTGGAAAGGTCATGGCAAGAGGTATTAATGTGCCGTTTCTTGTGGACACCATGCTTCATGCATTGCTTGTTAATGATACTTTCAGGGTAGCTCCACCTAATGTGGATCATCAAAAGACAATGAATCTGCATTTGGAGCTGATGAAGAGTGTGATAGTGATGGTAAGATTTGAATAGGAAGATAGAGAAAGTAATAATAACAGAGAATGTAATAATAACACAGAGAATGTAATAATAACACAGACAGGGTTCATACACCTTTGGTGTGACAAAATTCAAGGACTTTATCCAATTTTTTCCAGGACCCGATGCCCAGTGCACTTTAGGTATATTTATCAATGGCCATTTAAAGGATTAGTGAGAATGTTGTAATTTCCTGACAAGGGGCTTCCTAATATTTGTGCAATAGGCTTGAGACTTTATAATAGAGAATCAAAAAAACAAATCTTAGGAGAATAACAACACTTTATTTCTAAGAAAAACAAACGAATTCAGATCTTTATATGAAGAACACAAAAAAAATAAATATAGATTACATAGCAAATAAGGTACACTAGGTTCAACAGTTCTTTAAATTCTTAACTCCAATAGCAAACAGTTTTATTTCGATTACATGACGTAATGGTATGAAAAGAAACTTTTGTACATTCGTTTGTTGATTAATTATATATTTTTCAAGGACCAAGGCTTATTTTCAAGTACTTTTCAAGTTAAAAACGATTTTCAAGTACTTTTCAAGGTACCGTGTGAACCCTGACAGAGAATGTAATAATAACACAGAGAATGTAGAAACAGATGATACTGACTAAGACATGATAAACACTGGAGAAATCTACAACAAAGTTATGATGCATGAAACCAACTTGGAAGATCCTCTAATTTCTGACATTTTTTGGAGAATTCATCGTAAATTAGAAAACACAAAATGCAACAGCAGAACTGCGAAGCTATGGACAAAATATATGCATATGTTGGATATCCTCTGTTGTTTTATTAAAGCCAAGAGAATGTGAGAATGTGAAATTGGAAACTGCACCCGGCTCTCTTTCAGAGATGCTGCCTTAATTTGCTGCATCTGGACATAATCTATATCTAAAGTCATCAAGAATGTATCTTCAGATGATGTCCAAACTTTTGGTCGACATCCCTGAAGTTCACAAGAGTTTCCATGAGGGCTTCCATGTCATTAGAAGTGACCATTTCTGAGAAGGACTCTTGTCAGATTATGACACTGAGCAGGCATTGATCCAAGTGTTAAAACAGGAGTTCTAACCAGCGGAAGGGAAATGACCGAAACTCAAAAACTTGCTTGGTTCTCAATTATGCCTACTTGTTCAGAAATAATAACTCCATGCAGGTATTTACAGGAAAAATATATGAAACAAGTGAGCAACACAAAAACACAACAAAGGCCAAGCTTAAAAGAGATGAAACAGACACACAGAAGTTACTAAACTTTCAAGAGAGGAAGACCCATTTACAGAAGATACCAGTCTACACAATATAGCCACTGGGATTTTCTGACAAAACAGTTAATGTTGATGAAGCAAAAACAGAAGGGATTGCAATTTTAGAGACGATGTCATGGGTCAGTGTTTCTGACTATGTCTTTAGAAAGAAAGACCAAGTTATCACAATGCAAGATAAACGAGCTAGAAAAGTTATCCAGGAATCTTTACATACAGACCCACAGCTACTATTTCAAAGATTACTTACAGTTACCAAAGGTTCAGCAGAAGACTTGAGAACACTAATGAAACATGAAATGTGCAGTTTTCTTCCAGCTCTCTTCGAGTCATCACAATTACTCAGGCAAGCTAACAAACCTGTCTTGGCCCAGACTATAACAAACATCATAGCAGAACAGGATGAACACCCAGATAAAGATATTCATCATGTATTAGATGGAGAATCTCTTTTGCATTGAATTAAATGGCCAAAAGAAGTGTCATACAAATGACATATGTGACATTTACAGTACAGTTCACGTGATTTTTCGGAACCCCATGCATCGCGGTGGTGGACTTAATCCCCTCCACTTTAGCTCCGCGATAACACTCCGTGGTGGAGGCATAAATTAGTATAAATACCTACAAATCACCACTGCGTCTCGGCAGGCAGAAAAATGAGCAAATAATAGGATACACGTGGAGACAATACATCCATAAAAATAAAATATACTCTTTATATTATTTTTACACAGATATTAAAGAATGCAGTTTCCTGTTTGTGACTGTTAGAGCCTTTGGTTATTGAGTGTGTTTCTGTATGTGGTATATCGCTTTACAGCTAGAGAGCTCGAGTTATTGTGGCCCAGTGGATAAAATGTGCGACTCACACACACACACACACTTGGGTGTCTGCAGGAGGGGGGCATGTTTCCTCGTCCCTGCCCCGATTTAAAAAAAAAAATAAATATATCCCTTTTACTTTGGCCCCCCCCCCCCCCCCCCCAGAAAATTCCTGCAGATGCCCATGATCACACACACGACTTTAGAGCACATGCTCGGGAGTTCCTGTGCAGTGGTGGGAAAATATCTTTCTTTTTTGCTCCATAACGCTATAATGTCTAGCATGTTATTACTTTTTTACCACTACTGAACTTTTCCAGATTTCAGTTTGTGTATTTTGAGATTTATAATCAGTCAGATTTTAATATTTTAATTCTGACGATTTACTAAAAATGTCGACATGTCAAGCAGAGAAAAAGAAAAATTTTGGTTAACATTAATAAGCATTTTAGCGTTATTTTTTATTTGGATTCCATATTTTATGAGAGAGAGAGAGAGAGAAAAAGAGAGAGAGGGAGGGTGGAGGGTAACTTTACTTAGAAGAGTTAATGATCTAAAATTATTCATCTTATTTTTCTGTATTATGCAATAGGAAAATGAACAGAAAAGAAAAAGTTAAACATTAATTTCGTCTGATACACAAGTTTGTCAAATCAATGGCAAAGAAACAAACCCGCAGAGGCGCTGCTGTTGTACTTTTAGGTTAACAGTTAGCACATGAAATTAACACGTCAATATCAAAGAAAACAAGCAGTGTTGATGGCTGCTAGGTTACTTGCATGTGTCAACTACATGTATCTAGGATAAATAGTAAAGTTTAAAATAAAATAATGATGTGAAATCTTAATAATGCTTTATTTAAGCGATTGGATGTCAGAAAAAATCATACAATATGTGAATGAGTAAACCCCCCCGTCTCTCTCTCAACCTCTGCTTGCATGGGTGATAAACAGTAAACCACGCCCATATTATCGAGACCACGTCCACTCCGCGGTGGTGATCGGATGCGACTCTGTGAGAAAGCGTGATGTGCAGGGCTATTCTCCGTGAGATGCCGCGACAACTCCATCAGGACGTGTGGAATGATGGTGGGAGGGGTTTTTCTTAATCCTCTCCACTCACTCTCCACCCCCACCGTGATGCGTGGGGTTCCGAAAAATCACATGAGCTGTACTGTATATCAAACATGTGCACAAGAATAGGAGTCCAACTGTTGCGTTTAATGGGTATCTTGATGAACCATCGGACAAAGATGCAACATACAACAGGACATATAGCAAAACTGGTGCCACAGTAAATTTCTCAACAGATATATGTTACAAAGCAAGAAAGAAGAGCTTCTTAATAACAAGAATACCAGGAATGCTTCATAAATTTGCTTAGTGATAAATTACAAAAGAGTGGCTGCATTACTCATAATGCAAAAGGAGATGCTGACCTACTCAGAGTGTTGACTGCAGTAGAAAGTGGCACGGTGAAGGAAACTGTTGTTGTAGAAGACACAGATTTACTAGTACTTCTTCTGCATGATGCTGACCTTACTGCCCATAGAATCTTCTTAAAACCTGAATCAAAACCAAGTTCAATATGAAAAGCAAAAGTCAGGAACATTAAAGCTATAAAGGAAGCACTTGTACAAAAACTCTGCACCTTGATACTAATAATCCATGCACTCCTTGGACGTAACACAACATCCAGAAATTTCTGGAATACAAAAAGTATAGCTCTAGGAAAAGCACAAGAGGATGTAAAGTTTAAAGATCTCATTGCTACATTTACTGTGCCACATGCCAGTGCAGATGATGTCAATACTGCAGGGGAACAGGCCCTTGTTTGTATATTCAGTGGAAAATACAGAGAAGGACTGGATATTTTCCATTATGACAAGTTTTGTGAGAAAGTTGCAAAGAGTAACTCTTCTGTTCATCCACAGCATTTACCACCAACTGCTGCTGCAGCAAAATACCACAGTTTAAGAGTGAACTATCCAGCCCAGCAAAGTACCACAGTTTAAGAGTGTATATCAAGTCCAGTAGTGTACCACCAATTAAGAGTGTACATCAAGTTCGGCAGTGGATGGGTGTTACAGATTTGAATCCAGTAGAATGGGTCTGGAAAATTCATGAGAGTGGGCAGTTACATAAGATAACTGATTTACCTCCAACACCAATGGAACTTCTGCAGTTGATATGATGCAACTGCCAAACAGATTGTAGTACCTTGAGATGTAGTTGTAAAAAATGCAATTTTGAATGTTCAACAGCCTGTGGACACTGTAGAGACACAACTTGTTTCAACATCCAACACTGGAAGAAAACAATGATTCTGACTAAATCAATCTTCCTGGTATATCACTATATTTCTCTCTATATCACATTTACAATAGACAAATTAGAGGTCCGAAATAAAGCCTATGAACATTTCAGAAGATCCTAGATAAAATATTATGAAAGTACTAATTTGTTTTATCATCAGACTAGTATTAAGTAGTGTGTATGTGTTTATTGTAAAGATTAATGCACGAAATTAAAAATATTAAATGCAACAGTTTTTTCTTGTAGATATGCACAGATATCTTTTTACCAATTCGGTTTCTCCATTCTCTGGTGATTAAGTTTGAAAATGTATACATACTAATGGCTATGGAGTTTTATTTTGATAGCGGGTGGCTTCAAAAGTGAGAGAGTACATCGTCCACCGCGGCAGCAACCGCCAACTGTTTAGTTACCTGTGACACTGCGTCAAAACATAAGAAGGGACATGTAAAGGAAAATCATTCAGAGTCCTTACGTTCAAAATATAGCAGTGAGACATTTGAAAGATAATGTACCAATATCATAATAATTTTCTATTATGATAACAACATGAATTTATAATCTACACTGGAATATAAAGTGACAGCGTTTGAAAAACAATATCCTTGACTTGCATGCTCACCAGCTTGCTGGTATCGTTGTTTAGCAAGTTTGAATGCTATCTACTGACGAAGTAGCAGCTCAGGTTTATGTCTCTTTTCCTCTCTAATTGTGATATAAGCTCAAAATGGTATCGTCTTTCAATCATACTAACCTTAACGAAGTTGACACTATATTTCTCTCCCTTCGTTACGGTGGTCCTGCATCAGTGATCACTTCATATGACTTTCAATCGTGGGGACGATCATTAAAATAACCAAACCCAGCATTATGATATTAATGTCAAAATGTAAAATGATATCAAATAACGTTGTGCTTTACTGGTATAAAAACTTACAATCGTAAAAAGGTGTAGGTTAATTCTAACAAAAGTTAAATTAAAGAAAATTAAAATCATTCTACCCTTATTTAAAATTGGACTCGGCTGACATGTCATAGGGCGCCAAATCTACTCTCAAAACAAAGTTGAAGCTGAATGTTAACCTCTCAAGTTCCTTGTTACAAACGATGTATAACATTTTTTTGTATGTTATTTTTAGTTTTAAATTTCTTCTTTCTTCTATCATTTTGGACCTAAATATGAATCGTTTGTGGAGATTTGTTTTGTTCACTTGCACCAAAAACATTTCATTCTCTGTCGTAGGGACGCTTATCATGAATAGGTAACCGTCTATAATCGTTTAAAATCACAGTGTTCCTAGCAAAAGTTTTTAGCCGGAAAAAAACGAAGAGAGGACTTAAATCATATTTGTTTAAAAGCAGCCGTCATGTAAGATATTTAAAGTTTCCCCCACAAACTTTTGGCCCTTCAAATCAATATAGACTTATTATATAGTCTAGATCAAAAATTGGTCAGGGGATATTCCAAACATGAGATAAAATTATCTGAAATTTCTCAAACCAGTTATAACATATGCATCAGTAAATATGGATCAGTGATTACAATATTAATGCAAACAATTTAGATACTTTCCCTTTTGAGACTTCAGAATTCTGTAAAACAGTAATTGGAGTTCACAGAGAAGTTTCAAACTTTGCATCAATATATGAATCGTGGAGAGAACCAATCTTAAATTGTATTCTTCAGCAAACACTTAAAATCTCTATACACAGGTTCCATCTTCACACCTATTTGCAGATGTATTTGAAACCAATAAAAAGTTGCATTCTGATGGTTTGAAATCTTGGATGACAATAGTTGATAAAACATTTTAAAATAAAGAAACTAAACCCTCAAACTTTAAAAGATGCTATCTCAGAAAAATGTGACAAAGAACTTTTTCATTATCACCATGAGAAATTGAGAAAATACAATGGAAAGTTATCATTCTCTTTAATGTTTGAAAATTTTGAAATTCAGCCATACCTTTTTATTTACAAAAAAACAAACACATGAATGTAAAAAATCAGTCATGTTATATACTGTAACAAAGATGGAATATCAGGCTTTGAAAAAGCATTGAAAAAGTTCACAATGACAGCTAGCAAAGATCTTTTCAAAGAATTGTATATCTTACCCTTTCACTATAGATTTAAATATCACATGGATGTCCAGGAATACAAAGCATTAAATGATTTACCACCAGAATATATCAAATTGATAGTAAAACCTATATCTCTTTGTTGCCAGTATAGGTTATGGTCATGTTCATGGGAAAAAACTGATGTTCCCTTGACCAAATTCAGAACCCTTTAAAAAAAATCATTGATTTACTCTAGTGTCTAAATATGGAATGCCATTCCACAACAAATTAGAAAAATGACAACCATGGTAAGTTTCAAGTCAAATTTTAAGACATTCTGACAACAACTTATTTAAATAGCAAAAACCAGTAACAGGGTTCTCAACAGATTCCAAAAACTGAAGAGTCATTTGACCCTTGACCCCATAATCTCAAGAGTCAAAATGAATATCTTGAGAGTCAAAACTGAAATCTCAGTAGTCATTAGTTTTTGACAGTTATGAGCTCATAGCTGGGATTGTTCGTTATTTGTGGAACAACTGATATTTAAGATTTCTTGTCTCATGTTGAATCCAGAGAAACATTTGTACAGTATTTGTATGAAGCAGACAGTGAGACACACATGGTCATTAATGATTTTTGTACAAGTGTTTCTCTTTATATTTATGTATGACAGTGTGTATATTTGGTATATTAAACAGAAAAAGGATTATTTTATATTTTATTATATTTTTAACTTCTCAACATATTCTTTTTTTAACTCTTCAAATCATTTTAAATGCAAAAATATATCCATGCAACTTTAAAAGTTATATATGAATCAAATATCTAATTTCTATATCTTACCCAATTCAGTCTGATCATGCATCAAACAACATGAACAAGGTATATTCAGAGGGTCGGAATGATCATCACTGGCAGGTCATTTCTGAGACTGAGACTTAAAGGAAATATACTTCTTTGAGCCATTGAGCTTTCTTGTATAGATTTTTGCATCAAATATAATGCCTTTATGGAGAGTACAAGTACAAACATGTGTTTAAATGTGTTTTTTTAGTAGAAATTGGCTAAATTCAAATTTATGTCCATCATGTTTTAGTAGTTCAGGATATTTTACTTTAGTGTAGTCATTCTTAAATGTGTGTTCACTCTTTTCTTCCGAAGGTCATATGGAATATTAGCATCAGTTAAATATGTAACCCTCATAAAATAAATTTATTATTATTATTATTATTATTATTATTATTATTATTATTATTATTAAATCTTCTCTCTTCCATCAGAGTAATTGTCTGGGCTGGTTGTGCTGATGATGGTGGAGTTAAAAAAAATAAGGATAACTTGTTTAATACATGCAGTTTTATATGCTTGTTAAGGTATTATCCTTGATTGTCTCCATTTTTGACAGATTAGCAGCCCTTAAGTTTAGGAACTTTTTCTTGTAAGTTTGCTTCAATAGAGGTGCATTCTTCTTAGCAACAGCTGGGACTAACATTACACAGCAAGTGTGAACTGTATACAGCAGTAGCATATAGTACATGTAGTATGGGAAGAGAAGTCTTGCATAAGCAGCTACAACATGTAACATCAACAGTAGTAATCCTAGTATTTGTAGTAATAGTAGTTGTTGTTCGTGGTGGTGGTTTTTTCAATTGCACTTTCAGCACTTTATTTGACTATATAATGCCTAGGAAAATGGGAGCTACATACCTTTCCAGGGACACACTGAGGCAAGCCAACCTGGGCTGGCTTGGCCAGTAGTATCAAACCCAAAACCCTTAGATTATGAGCCCTGAGCTACCATGGCACCCAAGCAGTAGTAGTAGTAGTTGTACTTATTGTCCTTGTTGTTGCTGTAGATATATGTATGCCTTTCATTGTATATTGAAATTAAGTTTCCTCACCAGATCAATTATTTGAAATTCCAGATCAATTATTTGAAATTACGATGTTCTTTATATATGTTGTCTGATTCTCAATATTTTCTGACTTGCAGTAATATTTCTTGTAAATTTATAACAAATATGGATGCTGCTGACCATGATGCTGCAAGCATGAATGCTGATACTGGGCAGCAAGACATGCGTTTCCCAGAGTATAGCCATCAGGCTGTGATGGATACTATTGACAGGATGAACAGAGAGCTGGAAGAACTACGAGTCAAGCTTGTGAAGGACAGTTGTAAGTGATGTGTAAAAACAAAAACAAACAAATGGATTAACGATAAGATAAGCAGTTTTCTTTTGGAAAGGTAGTCAGGCCATATATTTATAGAGCTTTTCAACTTTAGTACATCCTAAATGCCAAGTTTCTTCCTTGATGAATTTTGTTTACAAAGACATATATATGGATATTTTGTGCATGTTTAGTCCAATAATTACTGGTCAGTATTAAAATTTGTTCAGTTCATTGTATCTGTCATACATTCTGAATCATGACTTCATGAAATTCGAGCTGAGTATGTACTCAGAGTGAGGCATTTTATGGAAGTGGGTCCAATATAGGAATTCATGGACCATTTTGTTAATTTAGATTGTGCACACATATATCAAACTGAAGTAAGAAAAGCCAATTTCATGTTATTCCAAAACTTTTAAGAATGGATTGGTTACATATTTTTTTTTTTTGCAGTAGGTTGCTTTGTCCAAGAAGGGATTTTGCTCTGCTGATGCAGGGATGGTGCTGGCTTTAAAAAAGTTGTCGCCAAAAAATCGCCAACCTCAATATTTTGTCGCCAATTTTCAAAAAATGTCACCAAGCAAATAGTCAATATTTTTCCATGTCTATTAATGTAGTAGGCAATGAAAATTTAAAAAGATGGGGTATTTATTACTTTATTGACAACAAACAATACAATACCACAATATTATGGAATAAATCATTACATGACTGTTTTGATTGCTTATTTATAATGTTTTGCACTATTAAAATGTTGTTTCATAAGAGTAATAAAATCAAATGTCACATGAGTATGTGTCATGATTTTACGGCTGCCCACTTGCTGAATGCAGTTTCAAAGTCGAAGCCTCCTTCACATTTGTACGTGCCGATTCTCATTAGATTCTCCAGAGTTGAGATGCCGAGTTTATTCCTGATGTCAGTTTTGATGAGATTCATTTTACTGACCCACGTTCACAGTTGCTGATAATGTCATTTTTACGTTTGCTAACGGCAGCAATCTTAGCTACTCTCTCTGGTTTTCTGGTTTTTGATTTATACCTTGTTAATTTGATACTTGTTCAGTGCCAAGTAGAGTCCTACACGTCTTACATATACATGTTTGACCATAATCTCTTAGCACTCTCTTTGTTTTCCCCACATTACAACCCTTTGAATGATCCGCGTAGTTGATATTTGTTCAGTGCCAAGTAACAGAGGGTGGTTATTTGAACTCCCTGTGATCTTGCCGCACAATTGACACCTGTTCAGTTGCATCCTTTAATAGATTTCACAGAATGTATGATCGAAGTGTCACTTACAGAGTCCAAGCTCAGTCTCCACGTAAGCACCCGCATATGACAGTAAATATGAGGAATTGGAGTCGGACAATACTTACAATGACTAGATGACAATCAAGGATTTCAGCACTATAATTGGTCACTCACACAATGCGGATGAATTCTCAGGCTTTGTACCAGATGACATTAGACAGTGGCCTTTATTGGATACTGTGAATCACAAAAATGTTGACTTGACTTTCATTGTTTATTTGTTGGACGTGTGGAATTAACATATTACGGGATATTGTGAATCGGATCATTCTGGGCTACTATTTTTATGCTGGTATGTGACCTGTGATATAATTCATGGATTTTTCATATCAGCGGATTTAAAATGTCAATCATTATTGATTTCTATGGATTTTTGTGACACGATGAAGAACAAAATGTAAGTTGTCAATTTATTTGTGTCATATTCCACTCGATAATATACCTGATTGTATTTTACACTGGTTTTGTCTTTATTATTCCTAGCTAGCTAGCTAGCTATTCATCCAGTCTCCTTCGATATATACCAGTAGTCAACAAGAAAACTTAAACGATTTTAAGTTTAGACCTTGTCCCGTGGATAAAAAAAAGCCGAACCCCCTTCTTCCAGGCTTATATTTTTTCCTAAATTATTTGGACTATACATGAGTATATACGGTACTCTTAGGGTGAGATGATAAACATGAAACGTCTAACTTACATTTACCCATGACAGTATATAGTTCTGATTGAGACTGATTTTTTATATTTTTTTTATTTTTTTATTTGCTTAGTATTTATACAGAACGATTGGTGCTTCAAGTGTAATCAGTTTTCTTTGCGGTTTCAGCAAAACTATATTCCCCCCCCCCCCCAAAAAAAAAAAAAGGATTAGCCGTGGTACATTTAAAAAAAAAAAAATAGGATTAGCTGTCGTTTGGTCGATTGTAGCTAGTCCGGTAGCATGACTATTTGAGCGTATAACAGCATACAGTACTCATGCCAGATGTCAGCACAAGTTGATTATGATATAACAATGCACTGGTAAAATGGTCAGTATGAACAAAGGATTTGTTTATGTAATATAGCTAGATTCCAGTGCATTTTATATCCAAGTTTGTGGCTTCCTTTGATGGTGCCTTTGAATTCCTCCACTCCAAACCCAAGATTGTATATACAAGTTTTAAGAGCAAAAAATGGTGTCGCCAAAAAAATTCCCCAGATGGTATATTTTGTTGCCAATCAGGAAAAAAAATCGCAATTTGCGACATTGGCAAAGCCCAGCGCGATCCCTGCTGATGCTCATCACCTAATGCTGCTTAAAGGAAGAGTTAAACTTTGGAACTGGAAGTTCCAGATGAAATATGGTCACCAGTCTTTGACACCTTGACATAACTTTTGATTGTGTAATGAGTTATGTCCCTTTGTGACCTAACGATTATAACTGGGTAGGATATTCTATTCAAGGACCCGTTTAATTAGTCATTGCTCACTGTACTTAAGTGATAATAATAGAAGCAGTGGAGCAAAGTTTTACAAACAGGATTTCTAGCTCCCAAAATTGATATGACTTGCAGGAAGAGTTAAACTTTGGAACTGGAAGTTCCATCTGAAACCTGATTTCACCTGCCTTTGGCTGGTTGACCTACTGTTTGATTGTTTAACCATCCACACCAATGGGTTGTGGCCCTTTTTGACTGAATGATTGTAGCCCAGTTGGACATTCTATGCAATGATCCCTTTCATTTGTCATCACTAACTGTATTGAGTGACAATAATAGCAGCAGTGGAGCCAATAGTTTTGCAAATACAATTTCTAGCTTCTAAACCTGACATGACTTTCCCTGCTATGGACATAGTCATGAAACTTGTGTGGAAAAAATTGGAACTTTAATGAATTCAACAATTTTGATTTTTATAACTTTACTAAATATATATTACAATTAGAATAACCCTATTACATAGTTTGCACAATAAATATGCTTTGTTTCACATTGAGGAATAGAGTCTACCATAAGGCTGTTTTAGGGGGGTGGGGGGTGGGGGGTAATATTAGAGTCTTGAGTATGAATGATTTCAAATTTTTGCTGAGACAGTTTCATGACTTGGGGGCTTGGATGTAAAAGAAAAGCAGTTTTCCCAAAATATCCCAAGACATTAAAAACTATGGCCTAATTCTTTTTTTTTTCTACAATATTTTCTCCAATATTCAGTGCGTTGCCACATCCTTGGAGCTGATTTGGCTGCCCAGTACAGTCCATATACGGTGGAAACCATCAGAAATGTTACTGAAGACTGCAAGAAGTGTTCCAACACCATCAAGAATATCTGTGGTCTGGATCCAGATGGTGACATATCTAGTTGTGTAGAAGTGAAGTAATTAACTCAAACTAAATTGAACAATTTAAGAAAGACTGACAGAATCAGATTTGTTCATTGTTGATGTCAATACAACTACTGATAAAAATCAGTGGTCTGTTGAATTGAATTTTGTTGTAATTAAAATATATAAAATAGCAGTTTATTATCATTACAAGATAGGACCAGAAGTATATAGTTCTCCTACCTTCCACCCCCCCACCCCTGCAATCAGTAAGATAGCAGATCAAGTCCAAGCAGAAAATTACTAAAACCCAGATAAAAATTATTAAATTCTTCCATAAATTATAAATGTACACTACCACCACCACCCATTCAAAGAATTCTATTTTTACATCCAGGTGAGCTAAAATTATAGTCGTGGAGAATTTCAGAATTTGTTTTTCTGTGAGACTTTGCACTCAAGATTGAGAATGTGAGATTGCCCTAAATTTTATCTCACTGTGAAGTATCACAGGTATATACATTGACATAGATAAGAAAGTATCATTTTGAAATTTGCAAGTTACTGAAAAATCAGTTTTATCCAAGTTTGAGCAATATTGTAATTATCAGATATTGCAATTAGTACAAAGTAACCATAGTGCAGATGATAATTATGAGGTTTTTTTTTTAATAACCATTTAAATACTATATGTGTCCTCATTAATGAATCTCTTGCTACAGGGAAACCTACCTTAAAGGAAACCTCATAAAGGACACCTGTCCTTAAAAGGACACTTCCAGAAGATCCATGAATATTAGAGTTTATAGAACAGTACTACATATAATGCACACCTGTCCAAAAGGAACATAATTGTCCCTTGACAATCCTTTAAAGACAGGTTGCAGTTTAATTGGTTTTAAATACATTCTTGTTGTACAGATTCTAAATTTTTGATCAACAAACACTTGTGTAGAATCTAACAACTTTATATTAGGCACATCCTGATAGTACTAGGCCCCACCTTAGAATTTAACTAAATAAGTGATCTTAATAATGTTTATATCAAATTTGACAGCTGGGAATTTTTAAATAATTAAACACTGTTCTATGGGCATAGAAAAATCAAGTCTAGCAGCTACAACAGGGATGCTTGATAACAGTCTTTGGTATAAAATGTCCAGGCAGTGAACTTTATATTCCAGTTACATGTCACCACCTAATCAGTCTAAATGTCACTCTACACTAGTAGAGATTGCTGCCAGTAACATTTTTCAATACTGTATTAGAAAATTTAATGTTTTTCTTTTTTTATTATAATGGTCTGACAGAATTGATATACCACAAGACATTAGTTAATTCCATCATAAAAACATATGTACTGAACTGCTTCTGAGTTGACAGGAACGGAATCAGTCCATTAGTTTATCCATCCATCTTTCATCTCGCCTACCATGGTGGGGTTATCAAAAGTATACAAGGATGAAATCTGACTGTGGTCTTTGTAACAGAGCTGTAGAGTTACTGGACAGATATGGAAAGTAACCAAGTTCATAGCTCTTTGGCATAATGCACTAGAGTAAAAGTGCAGAAAAGGGAACACATTTGTTGGTGGCCTTGATCTTGAAGATAAATCCTTGACAGTGATACACAAGATGCAATCAAATTGAGAAACAGAAGTGTAATATGGTTCATTTTACAGCTTGTAAAATATGAAGCAGAAACAAAATAAACCTGAAAATATTGACCTGTGAACTTGACCTTGAAGATAGGTCCCCAAATGTGGAATGCAAAACATCTAGTGACAATTGTAAGTATACCAACTTTCATCCATTTATCTTAAACAGTAAGCTATAGAACAGAAGGGAAATGTGACTGAAACCTAAAATATTGACATGTGACTTTGACCTTGAAGATAGTAATGATGTATCAGTATAACAAGTTTCATCCCATAATCTCAGATTGCTCAGAATTTTATACTGTGGGAAGGAAACTGGTGGAAAACTTGTAATATTGAACTGTGATCATGACCATGATACTGATGATGTATAAGTATACCAGGATGAATTACTTAATCTTGAATGGCTCTAAAGTTACAAAACAGAGAGGAAAGTGCAATGAAAAACTTAAAATATTGATACATGACCTTGACCTATAGGGCACACTTTCTATTTATGATGTATAAGTATACCAAGATTCATGCCAAAATCACGAATGGTTCTAAAGTTATACAACGAAAAGGAAAGTATGATGTAAAACGTAAAATATCGAACTATGACCTTGACCATAAAGATAGGACCCCTAATGTGATACATGACAAAATTTCTAATGATGATATATTATTAAACCAGATTTCATCCCTTGATCTCAAAAGGGTCTAAAGTTATTGAGTGTAAAGGAAAGTGTGACATAAACTTATAATATTGAGCCATGACCTTGATGAAATGACCTTCAGTATGGTACCCAGTACACATTAAAATGATGATGTGTAAGTATGCCAAGTTTCATCCCTTAATCTCAATGGTTTCAAAGTAATAAAGCAGACTGTAAAGTTTGATAGAAAACTTTTTTTCCCCTCAGACAAATAGTGCTGCCAATTGGAGAGTCGTCGACTCATCATGTTACAGTAATTGTTAATTTTCTACAATTAACAAAATATACATATATATAGACGATACATGTATATATGTTTTTTAGTAGATATAAGAAAATATTTCACGAGTGAAGTGGGAAACATTGTATTTTTTGTGACAATACAAAATGTTTCCACTCGACAAGTGAAATAGTTCTTTATATGTATTAAGAAAACATATTTTCTTTTTATTATATATTTTTTAAAGGCAAAAACCATCAATTTACATGGATTTTTGTCTCCATTCAGTATGAATGCAATTAATGGTTGCATTACTAAATCAATAAAAAGAAGTTCCGAAATTTACAATAATTTTAGGACAGCGACCTTTTACAAATTTAGCTTGTACAAATAATGCTTCCAACTGTGTTTTTTGTCAAATTTATGACTTTTTCAAACAAAAATGAAGAGATTTTTATTTTTGTTAACATTTATTGTGCAGATTGATACGGTGAACATTGTTTGGGTGGGGGTACTGTAGAAACTTCATATCAGTCACCTCCGACACATTTCAGAGTGTGACATCTTTAAACAAAAGATTTTAATGATTGTGAGTTTACTTGTATAGATTTTGGTTCTTTATTTTATTCATTTTTGCATTCAAATGTGAACTTTTGGCCTTGGCAAGCTTGCAGTCTAGTTCTGCTGCAGACACTGCACCCAAATTCTGATTGTCAATAAATTTCGGTTTGCAATCAACACTCATCAATGCCTGATTTCTCCATCATTTTCAAACATGATTATTATTCTCTTGAGAGTTAGAATCACTACTTAAACAATGTTATTACTATATTTAATCAAGATTTGTCCTAAAAATGTGTCCATTTGTCGTAGAGTGTAAAAGGCATACAATACTGTACAAGTAACAGAATATCGAATAGCAACAGTTCATGTATGTTCAGTCACTAATAATTTGCAGGATTCATGTGGAAAACTAATTTAGAAAAGGTAATACTTGAATCCTACTTTTTGTTGTTTGGAGTTCATTTTTAGGCATTTTTTTATGGCACCTCCTTACTGATTAAATAAATGTATACTAGAGGGTCTACACTTTTGACACAATTTAAGATATGTTCACCCTAATGGAGAGAGAGAAGGAGCAAAAGAAGACAAAAATGAAATAGGCCTCAATATGGAAATGCAGTTTTGAATAACATACATAAAGACAGATACATTTCCTAAATGTGAAAAGAAAGTAGTTCCAAAAGGGGTGATAAAAGTGTCATCGCCACTGAGGTGATATCATTTTTCTCCCACTGATATATTTCAGTATCTCATTATGAAATATATAATAAAAAACATATATCCACAGATGTGTTTAAACAATAATCTGCATACAGACCGCCAACATTCAACTGAATAGATTTGTAACAACATATCCAAGCTTAACTAAAAACGAGAGAAAAAAGACAGAACAAAAAAAAAAGTGGGATTAGAAAAAAAATGAACTTATAATTTTTTTTTAATGCTGATACCTCTATTAAAAATAACCATTAATTCATCTAGCATTAATAGTTTCCATTCTCTCCATTGATTCTGAAAATCAGCTTTCTTATTATTCATGCTCATGGCATATTTTTCAATATTATAATGGCATCTAATAAACTCCACAACTCCTGTTTCACTCAAATTTCTAAATTTTATTTTCTGTAAATATACAATTTTGCTACAAGCGATATATAGTTCAGTGGAATATCATTAATCTTGTCTAAAATTTCTTTTCCAAATAAAATTATCTTTAACATCCAACACCAAAAATATGTCCACTTTTTCAGAAAATCCAAATCGTAACTTCTTTACAAAATTGCTTTACTCCATCACATTCGAAAAACAAGTGCTGTATGGTTTCTTTAAAAAAATTACAAAAAGAATTTTTTTTTATGATCAACTATCCTCGTTATTTTTAAGAGTTTGTTGTCAAAACTCTGTCCAATTCAAAACTGAAAAAAAAGAGCTTTTTGTATTTTTTACTAACTTTATAAGTTCTTGAATAAATTTGCTGCTATTCATTTGCATGAATGTCTAAACCCTGTATAGTTTCCTATTTTTGTCTTATTCTTAGGCTTTTTTTTTCTCAATATCTGATAAAGATCCCTACATCTTCTCTCTGCCTTAAATATAATTTGTAACTTATAAGGAATATAAGATTTACAGAGAAGATGGGTTGAAAATTTTTTTAGTCTGTATTTTGTTCTAATAAAATTAATTATTCTTTTAAAATTTTGTATTTATATTATATCTCGTACAAAAATCACAAGTATACTTCTCATTTCTATATTTTCATCCCCAATAAAATATTGGCTTTTTATTCGCTCTTATTTCTCTATTCATCCAAATATTAGAGGACAGTATATCTTCTTTCTTAGTTGATCTGCTCACATCTGGTAAATGTTTCCATGCTTTCAATATATTCAACAAAAAAGTATTTTTGGTTGTCATTATCAAATTTTTGGGACCTCATCTTTTTATTTTTGTCAAACTTTGGAACAGCAGTAGAAGTAAAGGAGCAAAACTGTTTTTTTTTTTAGGGTAAGAAAGGCAGTTGTAGAAATGTTGATAGGAAAGGTTTAAGATTCTTAACAAGCTAAATCTGAGTGACCAGAATTTTAAAATACTATCATTTAGTTGTTGAGGATTATGAAATTATGAAAAATGTAAAGATGTTTTTTATTTTTTTAGAATAAAAACAGTATATTTATTGTCTACAGGATACCCATTTTACTGACAATGAACTTAAATATAAGATGAGATACAAATTCTTTATCTCCGACTGCATGGTCCATAAATCTAAATTAAAATATAAATATGTTTTAAACATCAAAATGTATAGGTGTCTTATGTACAAATATACAGACACATATACAACTACTGAATGTGTCTGTCATTGTTAAGAACAAAATTATGTAAGACATTTAAAAAGTACTTTGTCTCATCTATCTATAATCTGAGAATTACAATGAATACTGTATCATAGTTACACAGATATTCCAAGATACAATTCTTACTATTCTTTTCATCATTGAAAATACATGAATGTTGAGCAATAAGATTTGAATAATCTAATTTTAATATTCAAAGAAGAATTTCAAAATTTTCGTAAAAGCGTGTTCTGGTACACGAAAATTTGTAATGTCTCATCATATCTTCATCATCTGACAGATTGGATTTTAAAATATGACCCAAATAAGTATAACTGCTGACATATACAAGAGCATGACCTTTAGCAAATACACTAGGAGGATATGGTAATTTGAAAGATGTTAACTGAAAAAACGATACACACCAATTTTTGTGTATTATATGTGATATCATTCTCAAATGCATAATGTTTACATATCTTTAAAAATTTTCTCAAACCTGCGATAGAAGGACTTATCACTGACATATCAACAACAAAACTAAAATTATTAAGAAATAAAGCATTTGGTGTCAAATGTAGCCTTAAGTGATATTGACCCAACTTTGGATTTAAACTGTCTCTGTATATATTAGAAAACCAGGTTGAAAAAACACCAACCTGCCTCACTCCATTGGTTACATGGAAGAAATTGTATATTGTACTTTCCCAGCGCACACAGTGCATCTGTTGGCAATACCAGTTAACTAGGGTATGAACTATATAGATGGGTATTTGACCCTATCAAATGCCTTACTACCATCTAAAAAACATGAAAACACTGAGGGCTACTTTATTCTAAATAATAGTTGACAGTTTCTTTAAAGACATATAGGCATAAGTCTCTAGAGTGTTGTTTCTTAAAACCAAAATTTGTGACTTCACGTCTTTGTAGTACAATACATTCAAATATTTTTGAAATAATTGTTGTGAAAGCTATAGGTCTATAATTATTTTTGTCTGCCAGGTTACCAATTTTACTTTTCAATAGCAGGATAATTGTGACTTTTGTGCAATCTTATAGAACAAGGTTATGTACAAACATACAATTAAATAAAAATCATTTAAAGAACATGGAGTCTATTATCTGAAAATATAAAATGTTCTACAAATAAAAAATCTTACCCTGGACATTTATCCCCCCCCCCCCTTTTTTTTTTTGTTTAGCTATGGCATGTGCCATCTAAGACAATTAGATCAGTTCAATACAACTAGAAGGGGACTTGCATGCTGAAAGAGCATAATCATTTTTAACACTTTTGAGTAGGGATTCAAAATGATTTTTCCACATGTTGCATATGTTATTTTGCCTATGGTTCCCATATATGCAAATTGGTAGCCTATTGGAAGTTGTAGTAGGATTTTGCTTAACTTGCTTCCAGAATTCACCTTGGTCTAAATTTTCAAATTTATTTGCAAGCATGTCTGCTCTATGTTTTAATTCTTCCTTCTTACATAGTCTGAGGGCACACTTAAATTGAGCTCTAGTTTGGCGCATTAGGCCACCATGAATAGGTATACATGGAGAAGGAAACTCAACTTAAACAAGCGAAGTTAGATTTTTTTCTGATATGACAATGATAGTTTGGCATTTTGGAACACACCTCTAATAAATAACTTATTTAAAACATTATTAGTTAGATTGGAAGACAAAGTAAGATTAACTATTGATGAAATTACAGATCCAGATGTATTTACAGAACTAAAACCTAAACCTCTGTCTGCTAATTCAGTGAAGAATTCAGTAAGAAAAGTCACAGGTTTGTCAGGTAGATTAATATGTCTATTAATGAAAATAACATCCATTTCTGGAGATGACCCCAATATAGTTTTGTTTGTGTGTGTGTGGATGTTCTCCATGAATTACAGATAATAAGGGCAGCCCTGTCCTATAAGCCTTGGCTTATGAGCATTTTCCTGATAGATGAAAAACACCCATCTTCAATTTGTACAGGGCATGTCATCACTATGGGTTGTGTGCCAAATGTACAACCACATGTGGATGGGGCAGCAGAAAACAGAGACAGAGGTGTTGGACTCGTCAGCTTATGCAGAGAAATACCATAAATAGGGTACAAATACATATTCCTTTATTGCTGAAACAATAAAATAAAGCAGGCCACCATATAGAGACCATTCATTTAGAATCGTATCTATATGAAAAAAACTTGTGTGTGTTAGTTGTTTACAATGTTACTTGCAATGGACTAGGGTTTTACAAAATTGTGAAACACAATTATTGATCAGCACACACTCTCCATATCAGAAAGCTGCTTAAGGAACAATATAAAACTGGATAAAGACTTGTTAAAAGTCTGGTATTGATTCATAATTTATTCAGGCTAACACACATCACTCGGGCTGCATCAGTTTCTGCTGCCAGTGCTAATGGTGCACAGTTAGGAACAATCTTAAATGCAGCTGCTTGGGCTTAAGTGGCTACATTTTAAGGAAGTTCTATAATAAAACATTTACAGATAGGAGTGAATTTAGTAGAAAGGTTTTGTCAACATCACCAACTTCAATATGCTAAGTAGTGTGAATTGAATGCTCTAATTGAACATCTATGTCACGAGTGGAATTACAAAATGAAAGACACGGAGCATGCATTTGTGACAAAGTCTGGATTAGTGCTGGAGCACCTAATAGCAAAAGACAGAATCCATATGAACAAAAAGGGTTTATGTCACTTTCTATATGCCATAAATGAGATTTTCCCTAGACTAAAGGACAACTATGACTCCTCTAAAAGTCATAGAAACCAAGACCATAAATATGATTGGGACCATGCTAACTACCTTAAACATCATAAGAAATCAGGGAAATGTTTCCATTGTTTTGAACCAGGGCATAATGTGGAATCGTGCTGATATACCAGCAAAATTCAGTGTCATTACTGTCTACAATATGGACATGAGGCAAAATATTGCAAATTGTTCCACTCAATCATGCAGCATTAATCAGGATTATGGCAATGAAGATGGGGCCATAAGTTTAAAAACCAAACACAATTTTCCAGAAACTTCAAAACAAACTATAAGATCTACTATGTGTGATGATAGGCAACAAACTATTGATACCCCACTGAGTGATGATGCCCATAGAATTACCTCTGGGTTCAATCCCATTAATTGCCTCCATCAATCAAAGTGATCATAATGTGTTAACTGTTACTGAGATGTCTGCTGAAAGTGCTAATGTTTTAAGACTCATTACAAAATATTCTGGAAAAACAGTTGATAGTCATGATTTAGGACACTGTAATGAAGATAATTTAGAGGAATATCATGGTTCATATATTGATACTGAAAATATTAACTCAGATATTCCATGCTAATCATCTCAAGAGAATCAAAACTTAGAATTGTCTCAAAATCAGTGGCTTAAGCAAAAGGTCTCAAAATCTGCCATTTGAACATCTATTATCTATTTCCAAAACTAGATGAAATCAAATTACTTCTTTCAGGAAATAATTCTGTAATTAAGCTTGAAACTTTGTATATAGAAAACAAAGAAGTCTGTTTAGTAGGTGACTTTAATTACAATTTGTTGTATTGACAACAATCAAAGCTGGAAGCTGGATTAAAACTATGAATTCCCTGAATTATCAACAGCTAGTTCATGTAGCCACTAGAGTAACAAAGGCATCTGAAACACTAATTGATCACATCAATACTAACAATGCTGACAATAATATAGAAGCTGCAGTTCCCCAACATGCCATAAGTGATCATTATCCTATATGCTGTACACAAAAATTAAGTCAAAAAAGTAAACCCAGTTATCATCACAAATATATCAAGTATCTAATAACAAAAAGATTAAATGCACAAATATTCCTTAAAGAACTGAAAGATCAATAATTGAATCTTTTGACAACCCATCAGATGCTCTTGACATTTGGATAGGTATGTTTACTGGCACCATGAACAGTCATACACCTATTAATTTAAAGAGAGTCTAGTAACAAACAACCCAGTTGGATTACAGGTGATATATGGAATGCTATTTAAGTCGAGGGATAGATTTCATAAATTAAAAGATGCCAACAATTACAGATTATGGAGAAACAGAGTCAAGTTAATGATTCCAAAGGCAAGGAAAACTTTACTATTCCACTGAAATATCAGATAGTATTACAAAAAAGAACCATAGAAAACTGTGGAAAACCTTTAATGACTTAAAGGGCAAATCTGTCAATAACCTGCCATTTAGATGTATTAGTGATAAAAATAGTGACATTCAGCAAGAACCTCTTGAAATTGCAAATGCACTCGATCATTACTTTGTGAACATAAACAAAAAACGTGGATCTCATATCTCATAAAAGATTCTCAATTGATGAATTAAATGAGAATATTTCCTCAAAATTTAGTAAAGAACATTACTTCAAAATACCTAAAATAAGTCTAGAATTCATTTTAAATGAATTAGATAAACTTTATGTCAGAACAGCTACAGGTCTAGATGATATAAGTGCTAAATTCATAAAACTCTTATCTTAAGTGATTGCACCATCACTAATGTATATCTTCAATCTAAGTATTTCTACAGGTATTTTTCCAAACAGTCTAAAACTGGAAAACGTAACTCAATACACAAGAAGGGAGCTCTTTCTGATATGAATAACTACAGACATAAATCAGTTTTATCATCACTTTAAAAGATATTAGAAAGACATGTTTGTAATGAATTTTGAAACTACTTTGAATCTTTTAATTTCCTACATTCATGACAATCGGGCTTTCATGAACAACATTCATGCCAGGCTACACTAACTAGAATGGTGGATGATTGTTTAACAGCAAAAGATCAAGATAACCTGGTAGGTACAGTGTTTCTTGACCTTACAAAGGATTTCGACCTTGTTAATCACAAAATCCTGCTGGAAAAACTTGGCATATATCAAGTGAACTATGAAAGTTTAACTTGGTTTCAATCCTATCTGGAAGGCAGACAACAACAAGTTTCTGTTTTAAATAAACTTTCAGATAAAAAAACTCATAAAGTCATGTGTTCTACAAGGATCAGTTCTTAGACCATTACTCTTTCTGCTGTACATCAATGATTTACCATTTCACATTGAGTTATCTACCACCAACATGTTCACAGATGACACCACACTATATATAACATTCGATCAACTGGCAATGAGCTTAGCGCTAAATTAAATCAAGATTTGGTTAAAGTAAATAAGTGATGTGAGCACAATGGTACATGTATGAAGATAAATGCAGCCAAGTCAAAAGCCATGATCATAGGTAGTCAAGCCAAAGTAAAAGCTGAGAAAGATGACTTCAAAGCAATGATAAAAGGAATAGATACAGAACAGTCTGAAAATGAAAAATTATCAATATCTTGTGCTGGAAAATGCACGTTTATAAGGTCATTAAAAAAGTAAACTCGCTGCTTTATCTATTGAAAAGAATAGACCCCTATCTCCCTCAGAACGGAGAAAGATATTCTGCAATGCATATATCATGCCACATCTAGAATATTGCTGTTTTGCCTGTGGTAATAGTGATACAGAAAATCAAGAAAGACTACTGAAATTTCAAAACAAGAGCAGCTAGAGTTATTCTTGATGCTGATTTAGATACACTATCAACAAATCTTATTAATACCCTTAAGTGGCTTCCATTTCAACAGAGAACTCGATTTCAAAAGGGTTTACTAGTCTACAAATTCTTACATGGGTTGAATCCTGATTATCTTAAATGTAATTTTAAATTTGTGGAAAATGTACATACATATGAACTAAGATCCATCTCAAACAACAATTTATATTTACCTAAACCAAATTTAGAGTTTTATAAGACGAGTTTTGCTTTTTTCTGGAGCCAAACTATGGAATTCCATTCCACCCTATATAAGTTCAGTTGACTCATCCCAAGATTTTAAGAAGCTTCTTAGTCAACATCCAATGAAAGAATCATTTGTATGATTTTGTGCAATTCAGTAATACTCGTCTTTAAAACAATGTTCTTTCATGTACTCACCTGTAGTGTTTTACACAGGTTCACTACTGATCTTTGTATGAATCCAGTATGTACTCATCTATAAAGCCTTGTACTTATTTATTTTATAGTAACAGTAGATCAATTATCTAGTTTTTAATCGAATTGTCGTCTAAAGACACCGCAACTTGTAAAAATTGCACAACATGTACATATAATATTGTAGAAGGCCTCCTGAAAGATTGGCTGTTGACCAAATGAGCTTTTTCTTTAAAGAAAATCATTATTATTATGTATATGTGTTATATACTGACAGTACGTAAAAGTTTTCTTTGTTCTTTTGATGTTGTTAATATTTTCTATATAAATGGAAGCCCCACTCTGAAATTTTTGGGAATTGGTAGGACACTTATGGGGAAAATAAAATTGATAAATGAAACTAAACTTACCAAGTTGATGTTTGATTGTAATTTCATGAACCTAATAACTGCCTTAGTGATCACATGCCTACTAGTAATCCCCACCCATTGGGATATTTAATGCTTCCATGCCAACCCCTAGTAACCCCCACCCATTGGGATATTTAATGCTTCCATGGCAACCCCAAGTAATCCCCACCCATTGGAATATTTAATGCTTTTATGCCAACCCCTAGTAATCCCCACCCATTGGAATATTTAATGCTTCCATGCCAACCCCTAGTAATCCCCACCCATTGAGATATTTAATGCCTCCATTTTTATGCTCTCAAGACTGATTAGTCATCATGACCAATGTCATCTCATATGATCACTTAGGCACATATCAGGGGTTCATGAAATTATGATCAATTGTCTACTTTGTAAATTTCTAATTTAGTTTTAAAATTTTGAGGTAAAAGTATATCCTATGCTAGTTATAAACAAAGAAATATGTAAAAACAGGAAATAGATCTTCTCATGGAAATTGAAACTTCGAGAGAGACTATGAGAGTAACAATAAATTACCTGATTACAAAAACCAGCAGTTGGAAAATAGGAGAAAATAAAAACTAGAGTGTAATCAACCATTATATAGCTCACCTCTATGAAGCTATTAGTTGTCTCCAGTTGTCATTGTAAACATTACTTATCATGCAGAAAACAAATTCAGACTAAAGTTATCTTGACAACAAATTGTTGGCCCCTTTTCTAATTAAAGTGTTGGTTTTTTAAAAATTCTCTTTACTTGTGATCTTTTTAAAATTTAAGATTTTAACCTTTAATTTGCACTATAGACCTTTCCAGAAAATAACTTACTTCCCTTTCTCACTAATGACACTGTAAGCATTCCCCACTACCAGGATGTATTCCATGGACTCGGTACACAATTCTTTCTCTGTGAAGTCTCTACGTATGTTTCCCAGTGCTGAACTTTCCAATGAATCCAAATAAATCATATGTTAAAACTACCATATATAATCACGTATAATCTGATACCAACTGCAAACTGCATAGACCCAGATCTGCTGTTGCATAATGCGCCGGCAGATCTGGGTCTATGCAGTTTGTAAGGACTAATCAGTAGAACAAACAACATAGACCCCGATCTGCCGGAGCATTATGTGATGGCAGATCAGGGTCTATGTTGTTTGCATTTGGACCAAGATTATATGCAAGTATATACGGTACTCTAAAAATAGATAGGGATTGCATTTGTAATAACTGTGCAGAGTCCTGGGGGTGGGTGGGGAGAAATTTTCATTTGAATAGAAAAAGATTTTATCTGTGGTGAACAAGTGTACCTAAAGTATTGGCTTCAAAGTTTCAATGAACTTGATAGTTACAGACTTTTTATCTGACACCACTGTTTAAAATGATGAGGAAAATCAAAATGGCCAACTGTCAAAAATTCAAGAAAATTTAAAGTTTATTTGTGAATTAATTTTGTCATTTAAGATATACACTTTAAATAAACTGTAATTCATTTTCAGTAGTAACAAAATTACAAATTACTATAAATTAGAACTGTGGAAGTGCCAGACCTTCAAGTACCTAAATCATACTAAATTTAAATTTAGGTTTCAGATCCCAAGCTGAACAATTTTGTAAAAAAAAAATGTAACCAATATTCCATCAAAAATTGGAAGATATATATTCATGGTTCAGATCAACCAATAATCTAGATGCATATGGTTTGGAGAGTTCACTGCATAACCATCAACCAATAATCTAGATGCATAAGGTTTGGAGAGTTAACTGTATAACCATCAACAAATAATCTAGATGCATCAGGTTTGGAGAGTTAACTGTATAACCATCAACCAAATAATTTGGATGCATAAGGTTTGGAGAGTTAACTGTATAACCATCAACTCGTTTATTCATCTACACAACATAAATCAATACATGTGTGGAGCGAGATTAAAATTATGTTTTTCTGGGGAAAACCTATGGAGTTTCTGTAGTGACCTATTTATCCATAGTTGTATTCTAAAAGTCTGTTTCCACAGGTAAAACACACACACTAAAGGCGAAAATTCTATAAGCTTTCATTGCATTGATGCGTGCATGCATCTATACCTAAATATATTTGTTGATTTATTCATAGCTAAACATATTTATCCCTACTTCCAATTACACTGGTCAAAAAGAACCTTCTAAATAGGCTAGGACATATATAGCATGGAAGAATGTATATGGTCAGAAACACAAATACTTAACACATTAGTAAAGCATAAAACGTAGGTTACAATGGCCTTTGGTTGTAAGGATGTAGTACTAACAGAGATGCATTCAACTTTCAAGTTTCATGATTGCAACATAAACAGCACCCAATAAAGCAACTTCAAGCAAAAAATTTCAACAAAGTTACTGAAGCATAAACACCTTTTTGCAGTAAGGATGTAGAACTTGTCAAGGTGCATGCACTCAACAAGTTTCGTGATTCTGTGTAGGACAGTATGCATATAGCATGTAAAAACTCACTTAGTCTGAGCTAAATGCAAAAACTTGACCTAAGCTGTAAAAGATGAAATATAGGTCACAATGAGCTACTTTTGTTGTATCGTTTTGGAAGCAGCAGAGATGCATATCATTAGCAATTTTGTGATTCTAGCATGAACGGTGCCTGAGAAATGAACATCTAACAAAAAATTTAACCCAAATGAGTAAGTGTTTAATATGGGCCATAATGACCTACTGCTGAAATGAGTTAGTAGTGCTCATCAAGATGTATCCCCTCACCAAGTTTTGTGATTCAAGATGGGATAGTATATGTACACAGAATGCACAAAACTGTGGTCACGAGCTAAATTTAAAAACTAAACCCAAGTCAATAAAATGTTAAATGTAGGTCACATTGATCTTCTTTTGCAATAAGGGTGTGGTACAAACAGAGATGCATACAAACATATAGTTTGGTGATTCTAACATGAACAGAGCTTGAGAAATAAACTAAAAGCACAAATTTTTAACCTAAGTAAATGAAGCATGAAATATGGGTCATATGACCTACTTTTGTGATTCCCGGTATAACAATATTTATACAGTGTACAAAAACCTGAATTAAACACAAAAATCTTAAACAAGAATGTGCAACAAATGTACATGTACAAAGTTAGCCTTCTCAGTCCCCTCCCTCGGAGGTAGGTGCTATGAAACCCATTGTATATACTTGCATATAAGCCAAATAATTTAGGAAAAAATAAAAACCTGGAAGAAGGGAGGTCGGCTTATATGCGGGCCAAGGTCTATTATAGCTGTACTAACAACATATAGGTCACCTCAGTACATGTGGACCTGGGGGGTTCAAGTTAGAACGGTATATATATATATATATATATATATATATATATATATATATATATATATATACAGGGGTCAAGCTAGACTTGAATTTTAGGGATAAGTGACTTCTCCTTTTGGACAGAATAGGGAGAAGTGAGAGCAGAACAGGGAGAAGTGGCAGCATAGCAAGAAATGCATTAATGTGTGTGTGTGTGTGCTCTGGTTCTCTTATTTGAACTGTGTCCTGTGTTTCTCATTATGCATATTTGCATTTAACATTGGTTTTCAGCAATACTTTATCTTCAGGTAGAAAATTATATATATTGTATGTACATGTACAAAATGTATATTATAAACACATTTTGTAAGTGTATGAATGTATCATACTCATATGGCAGTCGAAAACATTTCTAAACTGGTAACGATACAGGTGTCTTCAACGTCATAGTGTTCATCCATTCAAACAGTGGTCACTGATGACTAATCTCAACTTTACAACTGCATTTTGAGGGAGTTGATTCTAAAATGAGAATCTTCTGAATGTCATTTTTTGGTGAAGTTTTTAAAAGTAGATGCATTTTAGAAACGGGGATTTTCTTCATATGACCACTCACTTTCTAGATTCGTTATAACAATCCCTAGATAGGATTGAAAATGTATGGTTTTAATATTTGTCTACATACTCGTAATTACGTCGTGTATTAATTGGATTTTTTTTCTTTGCTACTTTTTCTGGTATTTTCACAAAAATGAGAGATGTAAGAAAACAACCTTGACCTTAAGTTACAGCGCTTATCAATTCCACAAGCATTGTCCCATATACGTTTCCAACCAACAAATTTGTATTTTTAGGCTAAATCTTTTATCACATAATAGTTACACTTTGCTTTCTATGAATTGTATAATTTCCTTAAATTTATGTGCCCAGTGAATTATGAAAACAGACTAATGAAGACATATTTCCAAGACACAGCAATGTCTGCCATTATTACCCCTTAGCAGGTTCACTTACGGTTTCAAACTGATTTTATGAAGAAAATAATGCAAGCACGGCAGTTAAAATCTTCAAAATACACATTTAGAAAGTGCTTTCACCAATTCTAGTCTCAAAACACAAATTGTTATTTACATATAGATGATTTAGTTTCAAAACACAAGTTAAGTTTTCATCATTATATGATAATTTGCAGAAATTGGGCAGCAATATCTTGCAGGGGGCAGGGGGAAAGAGTTAATTGGTCAATCATCTATTAAAACACATGCCTGTGAATGTGCAAGAGTTTGTTTTGTTGACACAATTGATATGAACACCTGCCAAGGCAAGGTGCAATCGGTTTCACCTGGGGCTTAACAACTATCTGGCTGGGTTGATGGATCATATCAAAAGCCATAAACTACTGTCACTCGGTGTAGATCTAAAAAAAAATGACAGGGTGAAGTCATTTCCGCTTTCCTAATAGAAGAAGGCGAAGTTTACATTTTTTCGGCGACTTAGTCGTCCACTTCACCTGGTAGTGTGACCCCTGTTAATATATATATATATATGTGTGTGTGTGTGTGTGTTTTTTTTTTTTACCTGTTTCCTCTATTTCTCATTATATTTCATCATTATATGTCGTCTCGGACTTATGAGTCGGCATATGCACGGGTCATGCACTTATTATGTTTTTACCTATTCAGTTTGGAGGGGGTCGGCTTATACACGAATGGGCTTATATGCGAGTATATATGGTACTCCAAACTGTTGCCTGGTGGGGAGCCACAGTATCTCAGTTGATAGAACATTTGACTCCTATAGCAAGGGTTGCGGGTTTGATATTGGCCCAGGCCACCCATGGTCGGCTGCCTTAGTGTGTCAATCATTCCAGTTGGCCCTGGATGCAGAATTCAAATATATATGGTTTGCCTTAATAGGGTTTGAATTTGAAGCCAAACAGATTAAATACTGTTAGGTTCTAAATCTTCTTTTCTACTCAAAGCAAATCATTTTTGACACAGACAGTAATTCCACCACCTGCTGTTTTGCCATCTCTGCCAGAAGGAATTTCATAGTCATAGACATATATGAACAGATTTTTTCATCATTTAACTTTTACTATGTAGGTCCAAAAATGTATATAATGATTGTTTCAGATTTTACCATTAGATTCAACTGATCAAGCTTTCCTCCGAAGCCCTGTATATTCAGATATGTCCAGTACATATAACTTTCTCTCTTATTCCTAAGATGTTTCAAGGAAATAACATCAGCATCATTTACATTATGTACACTTTCACAATATATATATATATATATATATATATATATATATATATATATATATATATATATATATATATATATATATATATGTATTGGTTGTAATTCAGTTGATGCAATCTGTCAAGTTATTATTTAATTTACTTGAAACTTCTACATTACATGAATTTATAAACTGCTCCTCTATATTTGATTTTGCAATCAAACTGGAGATCTGTTGATTTTCACTACAAAGAGGTTTATTCTCTGATAGTACATTCACAATTCAAACTGATTTTATTACATTGAGTACAGATGTCATCTAGGATAGTAAACTGCTTGTATGGAAGAGTGGAAGGTCACACTCTTGAAGTTGTGCAGTACCATCCATTTCTTGGAGTAAAATTAAGCGACAACTTGAAGTACAACCTACATATCAACAACATTACCAACAAAGCTTCAAGTGTGCTGCGATTTCTTAAATGTAATTGAAGCAATTGTGCATCCAAAGAAAAAGAGAGAGCCTACTTCAGATTAGTAAGACCAAAGCTGGAATATACATCCACCATATGGAAGCCTCAACAAAAAACAGATCCAGAAGAATGCAGCCCATTTTGTATTAAATAAGCTATATAATATACAACATGTACAACTCTAACTGCACTTATGCCACCATTAACACCTTGCAATGGCAATCATGACAACAATGGTGCATCAATACAGATGTGACCCTATTATATAAAGTCATCAGTATCTTAGTAGCTGTACCCTGCATCTACCACCCAAACCCAGCATCAGTAAGATCTACAAGATACAGCCACTCACAAATTGAAGTGCATCATGTACCAGTGCAGGGTCAACGTTTACCTGTTACTGTTACTTCAATTTTTCATCAGACGGTTGCTTACTAGAACCAACTTCCTGAAAGTGCAACATCAGCCCCCGGCATAGATGCCATCAAATCTGCCATCCAGCACATGCCTTTCAAGTAGATATAACAAAATTATTTGTATATTATATATATGTTGCCCTTCTTGGGGGTGGGAGGGTAGCACGCAGGCACAATGTTCGCTCTCGGTAGTTTGATGTCCATCAAATGGATTTTTATTGAGTATTGTATTGAAGTATTATAATTGAAGTTGATCTCCAGTAGGGCCCTCCCTAGGTGGCATAGGGGCCATAGTAATTGGGGTGCTATTCCTTGCAGGATCCCTTGAAACTAGATCATATCTCTCATCTGGTAACTCCTGGTTGCTATGACTATAACTTTCATTGGAGTCCACTAGATCAGATACACATGTAGATTTTAAACTATCCTCACTCATAGAGGATTCAAAAAATAGATCATTAGACATTCTTATGAAATTTTTCTTTCTATTTCTTTGACCCTAGTTTCCTCATCTCTATTACACCTTCAACACAATTCAAACTAAGTACACATTTTAGTCCAACAACATGGGTATAGTAATAACAAACTTGGATTTAGATACATCAGAAGTGAATTCCTTCTGAATTTGTTCCAAGATCTGATGCAAAAATCCAGTTGTCAAAATGTTGTGAAAGTGGATGAATTTATACTTTGTACAGTGGTAGTGAATTCCTGGTGGCAAGTGATGAAGAAGAGTTGTGTTGATCACTAAGCGTTGGCAGCCATCTTAATAAATACATCCCGTTTGAAAATCCACAGCATATAAATCACTGTCACATCTCTGCACACACATCTAAAAGAATTACTAACAATTTCACAAGTTATCCATGGCCACTATATTAACATTTCTTACTGACATTTTCACTTAGACATATTGCCTTGAATAAACTGAATATATCCAGAAGCACGCTACAGCACTGCCTGTTTGTTAAAGGGTTAAAGATTGATAACACTAAATATTTGAATATCACAGTTTGCAGATGACACAATATTAATCTTTGATGGTACCTTCTCTGCAGTAAATGTGGCTTTACGAGTTATAGAAACTTTTGTTATTCTTTCCAGCCTTAAAGGGAAACATTACCAAATCAAAAGCCATTTGGATTGGTAGACTTAAAATATCAAGCCATAACCATGACCTTGAAGATAGAACCTCCAATATGGTGTGTGACACACCTTCTAATGATGATGTATAAGTGTACCATGTTTCATCACTTAATTTGAAATGGCTCTAAAGTTATAGAGAGGAAAGAAAAGTGTGATTAAAACTTAAAATATTAAACTGTGACCTTTACCTTGCAGAAGCGACACCCTTTGTGGTATGTGACAAATCTTCAAATAATGCATGTACAAGTTTTATGCCCTAATCTCAAATAGCTTGAAAGTAATAGAGCAGAAAGGAAAGTGTGATGGAAAGCTTAAAACAGCAAACTATGACCTTGAAGATAGGACCCCCAATGTGGTTGTGCAACACACCTTCTAATGATGATGTATAAGTATACCAAGTTACATCCCTTAATCTGAAACGGCTTTAAAGTTATGGAGTGGAAGTGAAAGTGTGACAGATAGATGAAACTATGAATACAGTGTACTATGTCCCTTTTTGCGAAAAGGCAGGTGACAATAATGTACAAGATTTCTCCTAATTATTCTTCTTTGGAGATAGGATATATGTGGTAATGGGTTGTGAAGAGCTTCCAAAGCTTTGTCATCAACTTTCAAACTTGACATTAGCATTTTTGAAAATAAAATTTTCACCCATGTGTTTTATTTGACCAAGAACCTACATACCAGATAAAAAAATCTTATCTTTTCATAAATAAAATCCATAAGCTAGTGACAAGCTTCCAGAATCAGATCCAATATTACTTCATTAATATGCTTGGTTTTCACAGATTATGTAACCCATTGTTGGTAGAAGTGAACATCGCAAGTTTCATAAAAAATTATTCAAAAAAAATGCTGATGGGTTGTTAAAAAAGTATTTTGTCCATTGTGGTACTTGACCATTACCTTGTTGATATGATTTTTTTTTTGGGGGGGGGGGGGTTAACGCCATTTTTCAGCACATGATAGGCTATACATGGTGGTCAGTATATCAGTATATTTGGTGAAGAAGAACCCAGGAAAACCCCTGGAAGAACCTCCAACCCACAGGAAGCTACTGGCAAGCTTTCTCACATACCCACATTGGGTGAGCTGTGACTCAAAGCTATGCAAACAGAGAAAAGATGTCAGTGATCTGTAAAGGCAAGCACCTTAGACTACTTGGCTGCCTGGGTCCCCTTGTTGATATGTACTTGTATACCAGCTGTTTAGTAATGTTGGAAATCCATGTTAACACCATAAATTTTCAAGTCTCTTTGTAAATAAGATAAAGGTTCCTGATCTTGACAATGATGTCAAGGTCATAAAAATCTAATGAATCCCTGGGACCATCCAAAGGAAGTTTCCATGCAATTCTGGCAAAATTTGGTGGAATGGTTTCTAATATATCTATCACACAAGCATGGTGCAGGACTTATAGATCATAGTGCTGGTACTATTGGATACTGTGGGTGATACTGAAGTACAATGGGACAGGCTTGCAAGCCTGATGTACTTTGGGTAAGATGACAATATCCAACATTACAAACACTACAATTTGTTTTATTATGTACCCCCCTTTATTAAATAAATTGTATTTAAATTGCTTTTCACAAAATTAAATTGAATACAAATATGTTTGAAGATAAATCTTGTTCAAATTATTTTTATGACTTAATTGCATATATAAATTACATACTTTGATGTGATGTGATTTTACATGCTGCTGCGTCATGATAGCCCCACTGTAGTATCATGTTACATAGCAACAAACTCATTGGGTCTTGCGTGTGCATAACAGAACCCAATAAGTGCTTGGCAATGTCGAATGAGTGGAAAACTTGCTGGATCAGGATATGCAATGCATTTCCTTATGAAGTTACAAGCTGGGTATATAATAAATACAATTATCATGAGAATTTAAAAGTTACCTGTTGACCTTGAGAATAAGGTCAAGGTCATACAACTTATCAGTTCTTGAGACCCTTGCACAAAAGCTACATGCAAGTTTAAGAATATTTTAAAAATTGGTTTCTGAGCTATCTTGTAGTAAAGTATTATGGGCCATTATAGTTTTATGTATATAAAATTTTATAAGAACTTATGAGTCCTCCAGTGACCCTTTGGATGTGGAAAAAGTCACCACACATCATCATTCAAGACAGCTTTCCATTCAAGTTGGACAAGATTTAGTGAACTGATTTTACTGATATTGTGCAGAGAAGTAGTGAGGATTATGTTACCTCAAAGTCCCTGATGACCCTGAAAATTAGGTCATGGTTACCAAACTCCAATCAGTTCTTTAGACTCTTTCCAGGAAGTTTCCATGCAAAGTTTACAAGATACCAATATTTTCTAGTAAAATGTTTCTTCAATAATACTTACCTGATCATAATACCTTAGAATCCATTCCGGTCCTCTTCAAGTACCATGTGAGAACTCACAATGGGTCCGGTAGATGACTTTGAGATGAAGTGTCCAGAGTAGACAGGGATTTCACTACACAAGTCTGATTCCCCATGAAGGGGAGCCTGTTCTTGGCAATGAAAGCAGGGGCAGTCATGAGTGATACTGACCCATCCTGTCAGAACTGCAAGTAGTTCAGGTCAACTGATAAAGCATGTATCTTGCTGATTCTGCCTGCCATCACTAATTAAAGTAGAAACCAGGTCTTATACGAGAGGTGAACCAATAAAGCCCTCGAGAGCAGTTCAGATGGTGTCTTATTCAGCCAGGTTAGCACCCTTGATAGATTCCACTTTGGGCACAAAGCTAATGACTTTGACGTGTGAACTCAAAATTGACAGCAGATCAAATAGGTCTTGTTTGATATCCTATCGTCTATGATGACACATGTCAGAGATCGTAAAACGGTAGCCTTTTCTTATGATTGGCACTAACTGTTTCTTGTCAAAGAGTCAAAGTAGGAAGTTATTTTTTTGAGGTATTGATGCATTTAGTGGCACAATGTGTTCATGCTCACATCATTGTTAAAAAAATTCTCTATTTAACTCGTACACTTCAAGTGGAGGGCCATCTCACTCAAGTGATTCTCTCCATTACTTGATGAGAGAACTGTTTGTTCTTGAGGGCTTGCTTAATATGATCTAGACGTGTAGATTCAACAACTCTGAATTGTGATGGAATGCCTGCCATTGTGTTTGCTTAAGCAGATGAGGAAATATCTCTATTTTCCTGAGGATTTCTGCCACTAGATTGATGAGGTTGTTCATCCAGGATTTTTTCCCACTTGAGTAGAGCAATCAGGATGAGGCGACACTCTGATTCTCTTTCATTCTGTCTCACGTTCGGAAACAGGTGTGTTGGAGGGTGAGCGTATGTGTCCAAGCTGTTCCCATCTATGTAAAGAACATCAACTGCCCAGGCCTTTGGATCCAGGGCTGGTGAGATAAAGGTTGGGAATTTTGCATACCCCTTGTCGACAATAGATCCGCCAGTAATCGATCCCAGCAGGCACATATGCGAGTGTAAACCAAGGGATGAAGTGACCATTCTGCTTGTATTAGTTGATTCTTCTGGACAGTGAGTCTGCTAATTTACCTGTGAAAGGGCACACTTGGCAGCCAATACAAGTAGAGTATTGGAGCGTCGCCATTAATATTTACGAAGAGGACGCTAAAATATAATTTCTAATAAAAGTTATCTGTAGGAAAGGCCAATTGACTGCCTATACAGGTAAAATCACCAAAGCGTCACTTATAGTAACTATGAAGTGGACGCTATGACTAAAATATGTACAGGAAACTTACCTGTATGTATCTGACTGCGGCAGAAACTATACAGCAATATAACTGAGTTTTCTACAGGACACACAATACCTGCACATAAAAATGCACTGAAGCATCATTATTGATACTTACGAAGTAGATGCTATAATATCAATTGTAAGACAATGTTACCTGAAGGAAAGGCCAATACAGGTAAAATCAGTAAAGCATTGCATATATAACTAGGAAGCGAACGCTAAGGCTAGATTAGAATTGAAAACTTTTCTGTATGTATCCGACCGTAGAAGAAATTATACAGCAAAATTATACGAGTTTTCTGTATCACACACCAGGCCTGCACATATTTAAATACAGCTATAGCAATGTGAGTGGACGCACTAGCGACCTGTGCAGATACGTACCAAGGGCGCCTAAGTGTGTAAGGACTGCAAAATGATGATACTAAAATGACAGAACTTTGTCGTAGAAGAAAGAAAGAAAAGCTGGAAATTTATTGAGGGAGTATACTTCTCTTTGAAGAGAACACTCCTCCAACTTGCTTTAAGGTAGAAAACTTCCAGAATACTTGTATGTCAATTGCGAGGCCTCTCTGTCTGTAGAGAGCATGCTACTCAGCACGAGCGAAGTAGTAACTGGAGTAGTCCCTGTATCAAGGGGAGATCACTATCTAACTGCCACCTAGGTGGGCAGATAACTTGTAGCTTTTTAGCTAATAAGTTTTAGCCTGGAAGAGCTGGATTTGGGAGGAAGTAGTAGTTCTTCTAAGGTATTATGATTGGGTAACGTATTTGAAGAAGAATCAGTGCAGTGTTTTCAGAGATATTTTGTAAACATGCAGTGTTCAGTATATAGAGTAACCTAAGAACTGCAAAGTCACTCAGTGATCTTGTCTTAACAAGCGTACCACCAACAGTACATGATACCTGTTTTGTGACTTTTCCCTTGCCACAATTTAACCTTTGAGCTCTAGACCTAGTTATCATCTAAGAAACACACTATCTTGCTATGATGTATATCTGTGTAAAGGTCATCAACTATTTCCTGTAGTTCAAAAGTACAGAGAAGACAGAAAAAAGTCCCACAGAAACAGGTCACAGTGTTGCTCATTCCCTTTGCTATGACCTTGACCTCTAGCACTGGGGACTGACCAAGACATGCAACACACCATCTAAGCAAAATATTAATTGGGTAAAGTTTCATCAAAATATTTTATGTAGTTCAAAAGTTGCAGCCATGTCAAGGAAACAGGCCACAAGTTACATTTTCTCTTGACATAACCTTGACCTTTGAGGTACGGGCATGACTGTGGTATGAGACACACTGTCTAGTCAAGATGTATATCTAGGTAAAGTATCATGAAAATATTTTCTGTTTCAATATTATAGCCCAGATAAGAAAACTGGTCACTCAGTTACATTTCCCTTGTTGCGACCTCGACCTTGAAGGGGCATTACTCTGGTATGCAACACGCTATTTATTGATAGTATATAATTGGGTATAGTTTAATGAAAATATCTCGTGTGGTTAAAGTTACAGTGCAGACAATTTTCCTTGCTGTGAACTTGTCTAGTCATGATGTACATCTGGATAAAGTTGCATGAAAATATCTTAAGTTGTTCAAAAGTTGCAGCCTGGGCAAGGAAGCAGGTAGTAAAGTTACATTTTCCTTGCTTTGACCATTACCTTAAGGTAAAGGCATGACTGTGGTATGCAACTACTTGTCTAGTTGTGACACATATCCAAGTAAAGTTTCATGAAATTATCTTTAATGGTTCAAAAGTAAAAGCTCCAAACTGGTGCCAGAATTAGTTTTCATTGCCAAAACACTGATGTCGGAGGTTTGAGCTAGGGATGTGACTGTGGTATGTGACACGCAGTATATATGAGTAAAGTTTCAACCAAATCTCTCTCAGACTTGCAAAGTTATGGGCTGTATAAGCAAACATTAATGGATGGATGGATGGATGTCATAATACCCTCATCTTATGACAGGCATATAAAAAATGAGGTCACATTCACCTAATCATGATTGGTTCTTTGGACCCTGCCAAGAAAACTTTCATGCAAGTTTGATAAGATCTGATGAAATGGTTTCAAAGATATTTTGCAGAGAAGCAAATGTAATGTTGAGACTAATGGGAACTGGCATAATGGTATTATGTTCCCCCTCCCTTTCAGAGGTAGGGTGGTCATAAATACTTAAATAAGCATGCAAATGAAATCATGTAGGCTATTTCTTTTATTTGTATCATATCAACCATGTTTATATGCACTAAACATTGATATAGTACAGCTTTTTAAGCAATTGAAGTATTGCTATGTATAGAATTTAATTATCTGTTTAGCATTAGTGTTAGTGATTAGCTAAGCATTAAAAAACTCTGAGACAGTACAGTATCAGAGTTCCTCTTTATCAAATTTAAGTGCATGATAAATAATTGAAGAAAAAAAACCCCATTAAATTCTCCATCACAGCTAAATTAAATGACCAGTACATAATTTTTTCATGCCAAAAATATAATTTCACTGTGTTAAATTCATTTTCATGCTATGAGATTCAGAATAAAACAATAAACATCAAACCACTGAGTACCAATGGTAAATGTTATGTTTAAATATAAACTAATTCCAAACATTTCACAAGCTCTTCTGTTTATCTTCAACTAAATTTGTTACTGATTCAGAAGTACAAATTTTGTTTCATTATACATTCATATTGTTTTCTTATACCTTAATATTGTTTAAAACAACTTCTGATCTGCCCGTGATGGAGGCTCAAGTATACATTCTATAATTTTCCTTACTGAAATTTTAATTACAGGTTACAAATTTACTTGTATGGTGGGAAGATTTTGAATGCCAGTTTACTGACAAACATCTGATAATAACTGAGACCAATGCAGAGAGGTGACACGTAAAGTACAATTTTTGTCATGAAAGAGAGAATTACAAGGGGTAAATGCATGTCACACTGCATTCTGATGATCACCTTTACTACTGGAGTTATGTGATGCTGGATATTTTGTCCTAATTCCATGGGGAGAAACACATATTGGCTGCCAGATTATTAACTCTGAACTAACCTTCATATGTTATATGGTATCAATAATGCAGAATCGATAGACTAACTGCATAGCTCAAACTCTAAAGTTGGTATGTTTGAGAAACAATTGCATTAAAGACGTAATCATTGTAGGGGGTATAAACAAAGGAATTGCATGAAGACAGTTCATTCAGAATGGAGGTTGGAGTGTACATCCTACAATTTTCTTTGTTGAAAATGTAAATGAATTCATTAAATTTAACAAGGGTACTATGAATGGCATATTATATGTCTACCCCATGTTTAAAAGTCATATATATGGACACTAAAAGGTTATGGTTGACTTTGGAGATTACTGACCAATGGGTTTCAATGACTTCAACCTTTGGTCAAGGTATGCAGTTTTGAACTAAACTTACTGTGTATTATTTTCTTATCAGACTTATCATAACTGTGATCTATCTATAGGTTTCTTTATTACCCCAAGTGTAAGCCATCCACAAAGTTTGGTCAAGAAAGTTAATTTTGGGCAAAACTTCTTCTGCAAAACCCATTTTCCTTTGAGCCACAATGACCTTGACCTTTGACCTTTTGACCACCAAAATCACTAGGCCTTTCCCTTAAGTGCAAGCCTACTACAAACTTTGGTCAAGATATATGGTCTAGATGTAAAGTTATGCAAAAACCAGTTTTCTTCTGTCAGTCGCAGTAACCTTGACTTTTAAAGTTTGGTCCAGGTCTGTGATGTCAAACTGACATTACTGCGTGGAAACCATTTATCATCTTTCAGTTACAGTGACCTTAGTCTTTGACCTTTTGATCCCAAGACCAAGAGGATTTTTCCTCACCCCAAGTGTAAGCCATGCACACATTTTTGTCCAGGTATGCGATGGAGAACTTGTGTTATTGTGCAAACACCATTTTTATTCTTTCAGTGACCTTGAACTTGACCTCCAAAACTGATAGGGTTCTTTCTTACCCCAAATGCAAACCATCCACAAAGTTTGGTAACTGCAGACAATGGAGACATGAAGTTATCATGCAGAATATGACAAGTCCATGGACTGATGGGCAGACAGGGTCAAGCATAATATGCTCCACCAAAAGTGTGTGTATAATATAAAATCAAAGCTGATCATCTTGCATGAGTAATGACGTGGCTTCAAATTTTACTCTTAATTCTGTAAATTTGTTATGTTCAGTCAAGACTTTGGGAATAAATGATATGGCAAAGACTGTCAAATACTTACAACCACAACAAATTTCACTTCAGGATGTATATCAAGGCCCATAACTAAGACCAACAATTAATGCTTAATATTGCTCTTGAAAGCATGGATTTAGAAAAATCCTCACACTGATCCAAATATTGAAGGTCAATATAACAAATTACTTCCATTATTTCATTCTAATTCATTGTACAACCGCATTGTCAAAATTTCTTGTGATGAATTTACACAATTAAATCATTCTTTGTACAAATAGTCATATAAAAATATAAAAGATATACAAGATACTTGCTTTTCATTTGCATACATTAAAATCACTTTTATTTTTGTTGCTGAAAATCTAGTCAAGAAACATAAACAAAGATGGATATTTGTATTTTATTTGCTACATTAAGTATTGGCTGCATTTAGTTTGTTTGCATTTGATGACTTCATAATAATTCAGCAAATTCCAACACATACAAGATTCCCAACGAAACACAAACAAGATGAGTACCACACATGGCAAACATCATTCAAATAATATCACATTTCAAGTCGTCCAAGAATTTGGTAATATTTCATTTCAATTCATTGAAGTCTGTCTGACATCCAACTATATTTAGTAATAAGATAATTAGCACATGCCTAAATATCTTTTCAAACTTATTACTAGGCAGCAGAACCTTAACTCTGGCAATGTGTAAGTTGTACCAGCAGGCACACTATTCATGGCTTATAGCTTTTTTTGTCTCTTCCTAATGTACAGAAAATCCTGTGGAAATGACTATGCTATTCAATCTTTACTCGGGAAATGTTATTGTGTCAGGAAGGCTCAGCATCCATGGCACATTTTCCATATGTCCCCTCCCAAATCTCATCTCTCTCCTTCTTCTCATGTCTTTTCTTGGCTGGAAGAGAAATGTGTAAAACAAATATGTTTTCCTTTAGTGCATTTAAAATGTTTCTTTTTTTTTAACACTGACAGTTATAGTACTTTTTCTTTTGAGCTAATGTATATCATGTGCCTCTGCTTAGCATCGGTCAATGTGAGGCTTACTGTTTCATAAAACTTAATATTCACCTCAACAAAGGTCAATAACTGCATAATGTAGTACTTTTCTGATTGAATGTGCATATCAAGTTTGTGACTTGACACGCAACAGGATATGTGAAATACTCAAGATGAGCTTTTATCTCCTGCAAATCACAAATTATTAATTTTGGCACATTAGCAACATATAATTGTATAAAATTACCAATTGATGTGAACATTAAATATAAATTTTTAGTGGTAGTCAGGGGCGTAACTACCACTCCCACAGCCCCTACAATGCAGAGCCACCCATTCAAAAAGGAGGCCCAAAATCCCAAGTTGAATTACATGGGGGACCCATTTCTGAATTTTTGCTGGGGGGCCCAAAATTTGAAGTTACACCCCTGATGGTAATGTATGGCAAGCCTTCCATATCAGTATTGGGGTTATATACCACAGTATATAATATTTAATATTGCAGTATTAAATTATTTTTACCAAATTGAAGGTATATATTATTTAATATCTCAGTATTAAATAATATATATCATGATATTTTAGGTACATCTGGCTATCTATGTCAGTATCACTTATTAATACTGCAGTATTAGTTAATATGTATTGCTATATTAAATATTATATACCATGGTATTTAATTATATATATCATGGTATTAATTAATACCTTGCTATAAAATAATATTTACTGCAGTATTAATTAATTAATTCCTTGCTATGAAATAATATAAAGTTTATGGTCTTACATTTTTGCTATGGTTAAAACTTCTGCCCTATTCATTGCATGTCCTGGTACTGCCTAATTATTACCACAGAATAAATTATGTTATATTGTGGTATTTATTTATCAGTACCATTGTATATATTATATAATACTAAGGTTTATCAATATTCAAGACATAAATACCTAATAATGAGATGATTGGCTTTAATGCTTAATACCACTGTCTGCATTATTAAAACCATGATATTTATTATCAATACCACACGATAACAAAGGAGAGCTATATTCCTATTTTAGAAATTGTCAAACCCTACCTCTGGCTTCTTGAAGCTGCTTTCTCTCCTGTTCTCTCTTTTCCTTAGAAATGTTAGGTGGTGCTAGACCCAGGGCACCCGTTACCAACCTCCGTGCAACAGCAGCAGAAGATTCTGGGCGAGGCTTGTATGGTTGTAAGAATTCTGCAATTAAATCAAAAAAAGTACAGCCTTATTGTCCTTGATTATCCAAATGTTTGAGTTATCTGAACCAACCCAATGTCCAAATAACATTTCTAATAAATGCAACAAGAATTTATCAGAATGATTTGTTTTGATTGCTCCACTGAGGCATATTCCAAATACCTGACAAAGTCACTGGAGCATGAAAAGGAGGTCATTGTCACCTCTTTTTACCTATGATGAGCAGCACCCTCTACATGCAAAAACTTAACACTGATGCCTATGCCAACAAGAACAATACCATCAGAAATGAGGCCACAACATTTACCAACATTTCTAAAATTGTATATGGTTTGCAATAACCAAAACAATGCCAGTTAATCAAAATGATTACAAACGCAACCTACCTGTTAGGCTTACTGAACAACTGACTGCTATTATAATGTGCATGCCATACCTCGCTCAACTTGTGATTGTTTCATTTTTCTGTTTGTTATGTACATCTTATTATGACAGGATTCAGTTTGTAAGAAATGTCTTTGTTGAATACATCTTACAATTTAGGTAAAACCTCCCTAGGATCATCGTGATATTGTTTCCTACTGCTACATACATATACATGATGAAAACAATCAATAAATAAATGCAACCAGCTGTATTGTGTTTACATGTGCACAGGATGCTTTTGTAGGATCTACAATAATGAAGAAACCATATGGTGGCTTACAAACTTGAAACTGTGTTTCTTTAAAATAAAATGTTACTAATCAAATGTTCTGTTAACAAACATGTTTTTCAAAGGTAAATAATGAAGTTTAAATAAACTTTTATCAGCATTATTGGTAAATCAACCTTATGTGTAATGTTATGCAATGTGCACTATAACCAATTCTCATCAACTCTGGCTTTTTCCTGGCTATTCCACATTATATGTGAAATCATACATACTTTATGAAAAAATTAACAAAAATGTCTTGCTAAACAGTTCTCTTAAGCAGAGATGTAGAAATATATCACTTAATTGGAAAACATAGTTCCTGCATCACTGACAGTCACAAGCATGTTCGTGTACACATTTACCAATTTTGTATATGTTTACTGGCAGTAACCTAAACTAAACCATTTACGTGTGTAAACATTGCATTTTAATCAGAAGAGTGATACCTATGCCTCGCCTATATGCTTCATTAGCAAGACCAAAACACCCAATTATCCAAACTGTGAATTTTATGTAAACCATAATCATGTCCCATTATGAGTCTTGATACTCCAAGCTCAATCAAACATGAAGACCATGTTTCTTGCAAGATGACCAAGTTCCACTGTTCAATCAAACATGAAAGACCATGTTTCTTGCAAGATGACCAAGTTCCACTGTTCCATCAAACATGAAAGACCATGTTTCTTGCAAGATGACAAAATCTGATTGTATATCTGATACTGTAGACGCTCATAAAGACCTGCTTAAAGAAACAAACTGTCTTTAGAGATTGCTTTTGTTTATTTATGAAAGCAATCTCTTAAAACAGATTTTACTGTATTGTTGAAAAAGGCAAAAACAATCTTACAGCTTGCCCAAAAGTTTGGAAGCTAACACATTTATGCAGACTTCAAAGGTTTACAGTAAGCACACTCAAATATTAACTGAATCTTGCAGAGATGATTGCAAGAAATATAACCTCACTGGAATTATTCTGTTTTGCCTACAGAAAATTAGAGCAAGGAAGTAGGTTACAATTACAGGAATGAAGAAAATCCCGGTAATAATTAAGCGCTTCCTCTATAAAACTGGCATGATGGTTAATTTTTAAAAAAATATAAAATTATTGGTTTTAGAAATGAGGGATGTCTTAAAGAAAATGAAGGGTGGTACTTCAAGGATAAATTCACTGTCCGTGTACCTTATTATAAATACATGAACTTATTTTTTACCTTGAAAATGATCTAGACAAAAGTGGAGATGTCGGAAGCTCAGGTTAAAAAAAGCTACAAAGCTTAGTTTTTATATTTTCATACACATTATATATTTACATTTCTGACATGATCAAAACAACATACCAATCGCATGTTATGGATCATAAATTTGGGGATTTGAATTTTCTCGAGATATTGAAACAGTTCAAGATAGTTTTTTAAACAATATCTAAGTGTACCAAAAATCACATGTAATAATATGTTTATTCAGTAATTTAGGCCTTGGACCGATAATAAACAATAAAAAGCAAATTTTACTATCTTCATTGCCATAGTTGACAGTATAACAATTTCTGTGAACAATTATACAGAGTGTAAAATTTCCACATATTTTATGTTAAATCATACAGTGTGTAAAATTGCCACATATTTTATGTTAAATTTACAAGATGAAATGAGTAAATAAGTCACACTGAGATGAACTAAATCTAAAGGAAGTAAACTATACACAAACAGATCAAAGGATAACCTATTTGACTTCAATCTTAAATCATTTCAGATTAAATATCAAGGGATAACCTATTTGACTTCAATCTAAATTAAAAACAGATTAAATATCAAAGGATAACCTATTTGACTCCAGTCTTAAATCATTTCAGATTAAATATCAAAGGATAACCTATTTGACTTCAATCTTAAATCATTTCAGATTAAATATCAAAGGATAACCTATTTGACTTCAGTCTTAAATCATATCAGATTAAAAAGCTTCTCTAAGCTGAAATGCTGTATGAAGATAATATGACAGATTACTTAACACAATAATATTCTTAATGCTCATCAAAAAAACTAATGTTTTGATTGACAGGTTAATTTAATAGGCCTCATTATCGTATTTCTTTCTTAAACAACTGAATGCGGGGCAAACACAAACAAAATAACATTCATTCTCTAATAAATAGACATTAGTCTTAAGAACGTGGATCACAATATTCTTATCCGTATCAATTTTATCATGTCTTCCAGTTTCTATTTTAAGTTATTGCATTGAACATCTAAATTATTTTATGCTAGGCTGTGAATTACTGGATTTTCAGAGTAAAATAATTGTGATATTTCACTAGAGTGAAAAAATATCATATTTTTTCACTGGCAATCAACAGACATTGATAACATTATGACTAAGAAATTTAAAGCTGTCTTAAGATGCTTGCATGGTGTAAAGGTAAATATGGCTGCCTCGCATCCAGACAAATCAGGTTCAAATCCAGCAATGGGCAAATATTTTTTTTTCTTCATTTCTTTTTATCTGCTGTTTTACCTTGAATTGGGAAGGAGCATTATGTTACTATTGATATTTTCTGTGTGAATATACACAAACCAGAGCAGAACATAAATGGTAAACCGCTGTCATTATCATGTGGGATACACTAAGAAATCTGCTACTTCAGTCTGTATACAAATTGCTGGACATAAAAAAAAAAAATGTGCTTGCTCCAAATGAATAATGGATATATTTCATCTTGTGGGTGAAAAACTTAAGTATTTTTACTCATGGCTTCGACACTCATGAAAATACTGCGTTTTTCACCCACTCAATGAAATATATCTGTTATTCACTCGTTTTAAGCAAATATCCTCTATGTATTCTTAACGTCAACAAAACAGGTGGGTATAGAATAGACTGTATTCTTAAGATCAAAAATAATATGTGGGTATAGAATAGACTGTATTCTAAACATCAAAATAACATGTGTGGGTATCAAACAGATTGTATTCTTAACATCACAATAACATGTGTGGGTATCAAATAGATTGTATTCATATCATCAAAATAGCATATGTGTGGGTATCGAATAGACTGTATTCTTAATATCATAATAGCATATATGTTGGTATCGAATAGATTGTATTCTTGACATCAAAATAACATGTGTGGGTATCAAACAGATTGTATTCTTAACATCAAAATAGCATATGTGTGGGTATCGAATAGACTGTATTCTTAACATCAAAACAGCATATGTGTGGGTATTGAATAGATTGTATTCTTAACATCAAAATAGCATATGTGTGGGTATCGAATAGACTATTCTTAACATCAAAATAGCATATGTGTGGGTATCAAACAGATTGTATTCTTAACATCAAAATAGCATATGTGTGAGTATTGAATAGATTGTATTCTTAACATCAAAATGGCATATGTGTGGGTATTGAATAGATTGTATTCTTAACATCAAAATAGCATATGTGTGGGTATTGAATAGATTGTATTCTTAACATCAAAATAGCATATGTGTGGGTATCAAATAGACTGTATTCTTAACATAAAAATAGCATATGTGTGGGTATCGAATAGACTATTCTTAACATCAAAATAGCATATGTGTGGGTATTGAATAGACTGTATTCTTAACATCAAAATAGCATATGTGTGGGTATCAAACAGATTGTATTCTTATCATCAAAATAGCATATGTGTGGGTATTGAATAGATTGTATTCTTAACATCAAAATGGCATATGTGTTGGTATCAAACAGATTGTTTCCTCATGATTTTTATGCAATATTTCATAAAGTTATACTTAATGAATATCAACCACATTCACCTAGTACCAATGCATCACTCTTTTATTTGACCTGCAGAAAATTAGAGCTTAAAAGGCAGGTCATAAATACAGGAAAGAAGAATGTTATAGTAATAATTGATGAAATATAACTGTTACAATAAATAACATGAAACAAAAGGTACATTTTTCATCTCCTTCTTTAAAAGCTGCCTCAAGATTTGATAACTTCACCAAATGTCCAATTTTGCTCTTTTATCACAAAAGCTTCGACAGCATTATATATAACAACATGCCGATAATCTAAAAAGTGGAAAATTTAGATGATGCATAAAGTGGTTATACCTGTGCATCGTTTGGCTTTGCTCTTAGACTGTTGAGATGCTTCAGATAAGGGGCAAACCTTCAGCAGGGGATGGATCATCGACAAGGCACTTTGAGCTACAAAATTTTTAAAAAAATATTTAATACTGTGAATTGATTTATTTCATTGTATCAACTTTTGTGGTTTTGTGAAAAATGATATTTTTGTGGGTACTTTAATTCCATGGATTGGAGAAAGAGTCATATGTTGTCCACATAAAGTTTTTTGTTTGTTATGTTTTCAAATTCATGGTTCTGGGCAAACTAGAAATCCATGAAAACTGGTACCTCACAAAAAAAAAGTGAATTCATAGTATACCATTTCTAATGCTCTGGTTCTGACATGACAAAACACTGCCAGAGCTTCTTATTCATTTGTTGTGACAAATTAAAATACCATGAAAAACTATTCTTAAACGTAAGCTTGCAAACTGGGGTCTAAAACCTGTAATTCATAAACTTGTACTTATGAGAATAAAAGTGAGAAAAAGCAAGACAATTACATGCTTGGGGAAAAGAAATGTCTATCATAAATTATGTTTCTCCATGACTACTTACCCAATCATTTTACTTCCGTTACCTCCCAAGTCCAACCCTCCCTGAAAGATGAAACATTTGTCTTTCCCATCTGCATACCATATGGACTATAAAGATAGTATCTATGAGAAGAAACTCTTCCAAGATACTAGATACCATTATACTTACCTGCCTTCACCACAAGTTGGCTACCAATATACCGGATATACTTCAGTTTAAGCTTGAGCAACACATCATAGAGGATGCTCACATTTGCAGTGAAGTGTGAGAAGGCTTATTCGTAATATGATAAAAGTTTCCTTTCTCTGTTGCATACATCATCCAATCAAATTAACATTCGGAGAATAGGTAAGAGGAGGAGGAAATGCTTGAGCATCCAATCTCTACCCTGGTAACCCTTCTAAGGACATGGTGATATGGATCCTCATGTGAAGACTGAAACCATTGTACTAACATTGAGGCAGCACAACCAAAGGAGAAACAAGTAATCGTCATGAAGCCTTAACCAAAGGTCAAGGAGAAACATATCAAAGAAAATCTTCAGGTGACTCCATTAAAAATTTTAAACCAATGACCATGATGAGGTTCTGGTGGCATCAAAAAGGTCAGCTCTCTTCTCTGGAGGAAGCCAACTGTGTGCCAACTGACGGCCTTAATAATGTGACATATTGAACATTTGCTTTGGTTTGTGAGACTTGAGAGATGGCTCTAATATCATGTGCTGAAATTTTCAAGAAGAATATCTGATCCTTGAGCCCTAGGCCAAAACTTGGGAAGTAATGTCCTTCTTTTACCAATAGGAACAGTTTTTGTTTGCCCTGATGAATACTTTCAGTGTGAGGCTTGCAGAAATGACTCAAATCTCATGTATTGATAATTTCAAGAGGGATATCTAAATCTAATCTTGTGAGATCTCAGAATACACTGAACAAATTACCTACTTGACATAAGAGGCCAAAGCTTGGTAACCAATGTCCTGCCTGTCTTCTTTTACCAGGATGACCCCCAAAGATGCAAATCCAATGGAAGTTTGAAGGATGGTGGGACTGCTCTGTGTGCAGCATCTGACCTCTCCTTGATGAAGAGTCACCTTGCACATTCAGCCTGCCAAAAATGTCTTATTTGGACCATAATTTGATGCCAGGAACATTTAACAGAGGAAATCCTAGAACAGAATGCATACATCCAGTGATTTTGTCCCCCTTTGTTTGTGGAGGTAATTTACCTCCACAGAATTGTCTGACATTATAAGACCAACCTTTCCACAATGGAGGTTTTGCCAGGAATGAATGACATTCATTATGGCCTGCAGTTCCAGGAGAATCAAGTGACTGATCCATTTCTTCTGTCTCCCAGTTGATCCTGATAGTAGAGAAACAAAGTAAAAGGTGGGCACTCCAAACTTGCATGCTCGTGTCCACAGAGACTGTAACTTCTGGTTGTGGGGAGGGGGTCTCTCCAAAGAAATTCACACCAACATTCACTCTCTGTTCTGCCACTGACAGAACACAATGATCTAGGCAACCAGAAAATGGGTGCCACTGAGCTAACAGGACCATTTGCAAAGGGCACATGAAAAGCTGGCAGAGATGGGGAAAGGCTGCAACCACACTAAAGAGTATGAGGAACTGCGGAAACCCCCTCATGGAAATCCACATCTTTTAGCAGACTAACTCAGTGACTTAGACAATCCATACAAGGTGCACTATCTTGAGAGGAGTCAGAAACTCCATGCCTAGATGAACAAAATGCTGGGAAGGAGACAGATCTGACCATTCTTGATTGCTGTTGTTGAGGCTGCTCTAAAGTGAGTGATGATGCCATTGACTGTCTTGGTGAAGGCCCACAGACTGAAGCTGAGTCTGAAAGGGAGTGCCTAGGACATACGCTGTACATTGGAACACAGACCAAAGGAATTTGCATAATGATGGGTGAATCAGATGTAAAAATAGGCATCAAACAAGTCAAGACTGACCACAACCTTGTCCTTTTACAGTAACCCTTATGGACCATGCCATCTCCACTTTTAACCTGTTAGAAGCTTTAAACTTGTTGAACCAGCTCAGGTTGATAGCCAGTAGGAGCTTTCAGTTTGCTTTTGGCACAAGGGAAAGTCATGAATAAAGACCTGGATCATTCAGTTTGCAAAACAATTTCCACTGCCCACTTGTTGATCAAAATCTGAATCTCAGAATTAGTGCCTACTTGGGATCAGACAGGACCTCTGTCATAGAAGGAGAAGAGGAATGGAAAGGGATCTGAATAAATGAAATTCTTAACTGCTCCAAAATTACCCATTCATTGTTTGGAAACTGGTCGATCCAAGCTTGACAAAAATGAAGGAGCCTGGTGCCTACATGTATACTGTAGGCAGCTAGCAGGGGCAGTGAGTCACTTTTATTTGTTCAGAGGCATGTGGAAGGAGAAACTAGGCTTCCTCTCCTCTTTATTAAACTCTTTTATGTACTGTGAACACTGACATCACCAATATTGACCAAATGGTTACTGTTCATCAAAACCTGTCTGTCTACTTCTGCTGATGGTTGTCTCGCCATTGGGGCAGAAACTGATATTGACAAGAAGGAGAGAATAAGGTGAGTTGGAGATGCAATACTTGTGCAGCCTGCTGCGTAACATACTCAATATGGCCTCCAAACAGTAGAGGAGATCTGAAAGGTAACAATCATAAGGACAAGGATTTGTTTTTGTTTTGTTAGTTTTAAAGGCACTTTGAACACATTACTGGCTATATCATGCCGCGGAAATGGAAACTAAGTGCCTTTCCCAAGGAAACACCAAGGCAACTGACCCAGGCTGACCTGGGTGGGCACTTGCTGCTAGAAAAGGGGTAGGGAGCCAACCAAACAAAGTGTGTGTGTGTGGGTGTTAATTGTTCATTATGCAACATGTACTAGTAATATGAAGATTGCATCGAGAAAAATAAATCATTAGACTGCTACACATATTTAACTCCACAGACAATGCTTGATCACTATGTTTATCATCCTAACTACTTCTAAACTGTGTTAAAGAACAGCAGCTTATGGCCTTCATGTGATGTTTGTTTTTATTGTACTCAGAATATAAACTTAACTGCATTAATCTGTCCTTTGCCCCAAATTACTGCAATAAAGAAACAAGAGTCCCTTGAAGGGACTGATGCTCCAGCGCAAAAGAAAATTTCCAGGAATTGAATATAAGACCATTTCTTCCATATTGGATATATGACTGGCACCATTTTCATTTAAGGCCAACTAGGTATCATAAAAAGTGTATTGGTGAAAACCCCATGTTGATATAGCCATCCAATTGGAATTAGAGATAACAATGGCCATATTGAAGGTTAGTCATTTTCATTTAGGACCAAGTGGACACCATAAGAACTCTTTTGATGAAAACCCCATGTCAAAATGACTTTGCCTTTAAAATGAGTAGCTAAAACAAGATTTTCAAGATGGCCACATAGTGGACGTCAGATCAGCACCATTTTAATTTAAGATGAAAGAAACATTATAATAAGTCTTTTAGTGAAAACCCCATGATGATATGACCATTCATTCAGGAGAATAGTGATAACAAGATTTTCAAGCTAGCCATGTGGCAGCCATATTAGACCCCAGATCAGATCCATTTTTATTTAGAATCAAGTAGACATCATAAGAAGTCATTTGGTGAAATCCCAATGTCAATATGACTTTCCATTCAGAAGGAGTATTGATAACAAGATTTTCAAGATGGCCACTGTGTGGCAGACATATTGGATGTCAAATCAGTCCAATGTTCATTTGAGACCAACTGGGCATCATAAGAAGTCTTTTGGTGAAAACCCCACATCAATATAACTTTCTGTTCATGAGTTGCTATAAGATTTTCAAGATGGCTGCTGTGGCAGCCATATTGGACTTCATATCGGCACCATTTATATTTATGACCAACTAAACATCTAAAGTCTTTTAGTGGTAATCACATGTTGATATGATGATTGATGTAGGAGGAGTAGCGATAACAGCATTTTCACGATGGCCACTGTGGTGGCCATATTAGACCCCAGATAAGCACCATTTCATTTATGACTAACTATACATCATAAGAAGTCTTTTAGCGAAAACTCCATGTTGATATGACCATCCATTCAGGAAGAGTAGCGATATCAAGATTTTCAAAATGGCTGCCATGGTGGCCATATTGGATATCAGATTGACACCATTTTCATTTAGGACCAGCTCAACTTCATAAGAAGTCTTTTAGTGAAAACCCCATGTTAATATGACCATCCATTCAGGAATAGTACCAGTAACAAAATTTTCAAGATGGCTGCCATGGAGGCCATATTGGATGTCAGATCAGCACCATTTTCATTTAGGATCAACTTGACACCACAAGTGTTTTAGTCAAAACTCTATGTCAATATAACTATCTATTCAAGAAAAGTAGTGACAACAAGATTTTTAATTTTGGATGTATAAGTGGCACCATTTTCATTTAGGACCAACTAGACCCTGGGATGAGTGTTTGTGGAAAGTTTCATGGCAATCCTCTAAGTAGTTTAGTTTATGAAGAGCAGCAATAACAAACTTGTGCTAACAGCCATGTCAGTTGACAGCCAATGGACAAAAAGCCATCCCATAAGCTCTTCTGGTCTATGACCAGTAGAGCCAAAAAAATTAAAAAGTCTAGAAAACAGCATGCTCACATATCTATCAGGACAAATTATATCTAAATTGACATAATGTTTAAATATATAAAGAAAATGCACATGATAGGAAGATATTATAAAAAGGATAAAAAAATAGATGATACTATGACATAAATAAACAAAAATTAACAAAATATGATTAAAGGATTAAATCATAAAATGAGTATAATCTTTTAAAATTAGGAACAGCTGTATCAAGATCCCTCCACTCTGAACATTAAACCTCATTTTATGGGCTCATGATAACTAGATGCATTTTGGAACCATATAAAAAGCATGAAGAACCAGGTAAATCTCAACAGTTTCCAAGTTAAGACCCAGAGGCTAAGTTCCTATGAGCATGAGTGAACCCTAGGATCAATGTCAGCTGCATGTATAAATTTGTCTTTTCATGCCTAGTAAGCGTATATATGGTTATAGGGTGGTGATTTAAATAGTTTCCCAGTGGGGGTGGAGGAGGTATGGATGCACATAAGGATCAATATCAGTTGTATGCATAAAGCTGCCTTTACATACCGTATATACTCGCTTATAAGTCAACGTTTTTTACTTAGAATTCGACTCATGCAGAGTAGAGGTCGTCTTATAAGCGTGACATTAAAAAAATAAAAAAATCTTGGGGTAATGTTGGAAACTCTAGATGTTTGCAGTACATAAAAATACTGTCAATTCATATATTTTTACATTTTCATGCCACTATTCCTATGCAGTAATGCATATATGGTATGCACTGTGTTTATCCGTTTCATGATGGTATTCATTACACAATACATGTATCTACAGTTATTTGGATTTTATTAATTTGAAAATATTACCAGTAAATTAAATACTACCTACCGCAAAATGAAGTGTCTGTCAATGTTTACCATGGGTGTTTATTAGTAAGTATATTGCCTCCATTTTCGTGAAAGTCCTAACAACCTGTATTTGTATTAATATTTGTGTTTTGCTGTGTAAAGACTGTGCTTGATGCAATAAAAGTTTTGATTTAATTTGTATTTTCCTTTTCCACAAGTCAGATTTAATTCCCAAGTGATATTTCCCCAGTTATCTGCCAGTGCACGTGGGCCGATAAGCCTTTGGCTTGTAAAGGGACTCACTTTGTTTTCAAGTTGACAATCGTTTTGATCGAGCCGCCAATCTATACTTGTTCAGTGCCAAGTAGAGTTCTACAACTTCCTGTGCATATACTTTGACCTTAATCCCTTTGCTTGTAAAGGCACCACACTCTTTGTTTTCCCGCGTGACAACCCTCTGATCAAGCCGCGAGTTTGATACATGTTCAGTGCCAAGTAACAGAGGGTGGCTATTTGAACTCCCTGTGATCTTGCCGCACAATTGACATGTGTTCAGTTGTAGCCTTTAAATAGATTTCTGACTTTATGATCAAAGTGTTACTCACAGAGCCCAAGCTCAGTCTTTGCATAAGCACCCGCATATGACAGTAAAGCCGAGAATCGGAGTCGGACGAGATTTACGAGGACTAGATGACGATGATTTACAATGACTAGACGACGATGTAGGATTTCAGAACTTTATCAGACAATGAGGATTAATTCTTGGACTTTGTACCAGATGACATTAGATAGTGACATTTATAGGATACCCTGAATCACAAAAAAGTGGACTTAACTTTCATTGTTTATTTGTATGACGTGTGGAATTAACATATTACGGGATATTGTGAATCAGATCATTCTGAACTTCTATTTTTATACCGGTATGTGACCTATAATTGAATTCGTAGATTTATCATATAAATGGATTTAAAATGTCAAGCATTATGGATTTCAATGGACTTTATTACACAAAGATGGACAAATTGTAAGTTGTCAATTTATTTGTGACATATTTCACTCAATAATATAATTGTATTTTACACTGGTTTTGTCTTTATTTTTCTTATATATCTATCCAGTTTGGCTTGTTTATATTTCCAAAGTGCGTTTCTGACTCACTAAGAAGTCACCCCTTCAGACGGATATGACTTCAAAAATACACCCCGACTTATAGGAGGGTCATAGAGAAAATCACTTTTTGCAGCCCTAAAAAGGGGGGGTCGACTTATAGTCGAGTCGACTTATAATCGAGTATATACGGTACTAGTAAATGTATATATGGCTACAGGCAGGGGATCTTAATAGTTTCCAAGTTATCATTCGGGGCTAAGTTCACGAGAATAGGGATCAACCCCAGGATCAATATAAGCTGCATGTATAAATTTGTCTTTTCATGCCATGTATGTGTATACATGGTTATAGGGTGGGGATCTCAATAGTTTCCAAGTTATGACTAGGGGGCTAAGTCTTTGGGGGAGGGATGAACTCAGGGATCCATATCAGCTGCATGTATAAAAGTGTCTTTTCAAACCTAATAAGTACATATATGGTTACAGGTGGGGCTTTCAGGAGTTTCTATGTTATGACCCAGGGGCTAAGTTCTTGTGGGTTGTGAAAGACCCCAGGGGTCCCAGTCTGACATGTGTGGACACTTCGGTCATTGATCATTATTTGATTCTAAGACATATGAGACATACAACTCAGGAGTTATTTGATATTTATGTAAAATCACCTCCACCCCTTAATCCCACCCTCAGCGGCACTATTTAAATTCTAAAAGTTCTGGCACAATCTACACCCATAGAGCTATCTCTGACACAAGTATCATGTGTCCTGCTCTAATGGTGTAGGAAGCATTGCACGGTTATTACACATGTATGTATGTACATTTGTAATATATGGACTGTATCACAATATCCCCATGCTTTTTTTAAAGCACAGGGATAAAAAAAAAATACCTGAAAAGAAAAACCAGTATTCCTCACCAAAATCAAGCCACCTATACTCCTCTTTCCATTTTGGCAGAAATTCTATTCTATGCTTGTGCCTTCATATTCTCAGTTTGTAATTAACTTCGTTACCTTTTCCTTTTTTCCTACCCTCCATCTTCCTTATCCTACAATGATTAAAGCCTAAACAAAAATGCCTAGAATTGAACATAAATTTCTTCGTAGCTAAAAGGACTAGTAGCTTGAGAAATTTACTAGTCCTGCTGAATTTTCAATAGTCCTTCTTTATTAGCTGATTGGTGACAAATGAAACTGAACTAACCATAGGACTACTGAAAATATGAAATCTACTTGTCCAACAGGAAATTTACTAGCCTCAGGCTAGTGGACTGCTGCTAATTCGAGCCCCATTCCACTCAAAGACATGTGTTTAACATGTAAATAGATGATCACCAATTTTACTCAGTGTCGTCACATAAGGTTACTTGAGGTTTGACATATAGAGAATAATGAAGCTACAATGACAAATTGTCCTTTACAGACAGGTGTCCTTTATATACAGGGCCAGTACTCTTGATATGCTTTACAACTCATACAGATATGGCTCTGAGTATTGCTCAAAACTTTAAAAAAAACAGAGTTTCTTGGGGACAATAGGATTCCTTCTGAAAACATTTACGGCACTACTAAATTCAATAAGAATGAAAATCCTGTACTGAAAATGTTAGAATCCAATAAAAGTAAAACTAAACAATGAAATGCATGACAAGTTAAAAATTAAACAAGAATTGTATTTAAAATACTAATGCACTAACATGCACTAGGACTTTTAATCCTGGTCATCAAGGAAAAATTTAATTAAATAGAGATAGCCTCATCTAAAGGTCAAAGATTAGCACAGAATTATTTTATTCCAACTCTTGGTAGCTTTGTCAACACAAATTTTGGTCAAAATCTAAATGTAAAATTGTTGCCATTTATATTATCTGCTCTTATTTGTAACCTACAATATTCCTTGTCAACAGGAATTTTGGGCAAAATCTAAATGTAAAATTGTCATGCATATTATCTACTCTTATTTCCAACCTACAATCTTCCTTTATAAAGTAAAGACTGCACTAACATAAACAAGTGTCCCTTAAAGGGAATGATACTCTACTGACCCAAAAGAATTTCCAGGAATCCAAGATAAGACTGTTTCTTATTTTCAACTGCTAAGTGGTGAAACCATCTCTGATATTCTTAATCAATAAAAAGATTTTCAAGATGGCCATCTTGGTGGCCATACTGAAAGTAAGATCAACAACATTTTCATATAGGACCAACTAGACATCATAAGAAGTCTTTTGGTGAAAACCCAACATCAATATTAAAATCAATACAGGAGTAGAAATTACAAGATTTTCAAGATGGCCACCATGGCACCCATACTGGTGGTCAGATCACCATCATTTTCATTTATGACCAACCAGATATCATAAGAAGTCTTTTGGCAAAAACTTCATCACGTTTTGACTTTCCATTCAGATCGGCACCATTGTCATTAGGACCAACTAGGCATTATTACAAGTCTTTTAGTGAAAACCAAATGCTCATATGAACATCCGGTAGCAATAAGATTTTCAAGATAGCCACAGTGGGGCCATATTGGATGTCCACTAGCATCTATTGGATTTTAACGGTCCAAGGCAGACGACTTATGTCATTATGGAATTTGTGTATAATAGGCCTTAGTTCTGAGTTAATAATAGAATATTTCGGCAAAAGCCCTGTAATTATTATGATAAGTGCTGGAACAAAATGATGTGGACTAAATAAAAGTTACTTTATCTCTTAGAACTTTCATTGGCAACACCCAAACATCACAACTTGCACTGACCATAATTTCAATTGCCTCGGGCAATCATTACTGTCAAGCCGTGAAAATATTCTTTTGTGACTTATTAGTGTGTAAAACCATTAAGCTAAGAACATGTATCTGCACATGAGCTTTTGCATTTTAAAATCATAAATTTCATTCCAGCTGTTTCAGTGAATATGTGTGATGATCAGCAAGAATTTATATACTGTGAGGCCATTTGTTTTTGAAGGTATACATTTTTGTGATTTTGCCAAAAATGACATTTTTGTCAGTACTTAAATTCATGGATTGGGGAAGGGGTCTTACTGAGTTCTGAAATTTGTGGTTTGTAGAAAACCACCAAATTCAGCAACCCACAAAAAATAGTGAATTCACAGTTATTAATTGAATCCACTCCTAACAACTTTTGAAGTTCTTCATTTTTCTTTTTCCATAAATTCCAAACAAGAAGGCAGTGTATTGTAATTATCCTCTCAAAACCCCATTTAATTCAAATAAACTCACATGCATTTCAATTCTTAGCATAAGTACTGCAAATGTGCATATAAGCACATGTTTTTTTGTGTGCCAGAGCTAAGCATATTGTATTTTTATTTTGAACACTGACCTTAATTTTTTGTGTGGATAGACATATGGATGGACATATGGACACACACATGGATGCCAAAGTGATCCCATGTTGAGCTTCCACCAAGGTTTTCTCAAAAAAATGATAGCTACAAGCCCTGACAACACAAGAACCAAATTATTTTGAGCAAGTAAATGAATTTTGATTTCGGTCGAAAGCATAATTTGCAGCAGACAATGGCAAGCACAGAAAATCCGGCACAAATCTGCCATTATTGCAACTCATTGTGAGTAATCTTGTGCAAGGAGCTGTGGGTAAAACCATACCTGCCAAACAAGCAGAATGATATGCGCCAAAAGTGTAATGGTTGGGAGATAAGGTAAAACTAGTACCATGTTTTATTTTTAACTATCTCACCCATTATTTCAATGAAATTTTTAAAAAATGATAACTTAAAACCAGTAATAGCCATAATATCTTTCAGAAAATTACCCACAATTACTTGTAAAGACAAGTCAATTCAAAAATGGAATTTCTGTTGCATCATCGGCTAAAAATCATACCTCTGACCAAAACTGAAATCAGACTTGCTCAAAGGAATTGGGCTCTTGTGTTGTAAAGGCTTGTAGTTAGTATCAGTTTTATGTTTGGTGAAGTATTTAGTAAACTTGAAGAATGAGCTGACTTTACCCTTTGAGATGGACTTTAAATTGCAAGACTTTGATGTAGCCTATGAACAGACTGTACCAAAATGACATTATCTTCATCATGCTAAATAATATTACTAATAATAGTTACATAATTTCAATAGCTACTGTCAGATATTTCACTTGACTATTGGATTTGTTTTTTTACCTGCTATAGCACTAGAGAAGACCCCAAGTGCATGGGTATCATCAACCCATTTGATGTCAAAACCTCTGGACCTGAAAGGGGAAAGAAAATACATAATGAATACAGTCAAATTAGAAATGTGTTCATGGAACACTGATGCCCAAACCACAGTGCCTGAAAACTGATATAAACACACAACTTAACCAAGGTGTGACATAACATATATACTCGCTTATAAGTTGAGTCCAAATACAAACTGCACAGACCTAGATCTGCAGTCACATAATGTGCAAGCAGATCTGGGTCTATGCAGTTTGTTATGAGTAATCAGTAGAACAAACAACATAGACCCTAATCTGCTGGCACATTATGTGATGGCAGATCAGCTATTGTACACATGGATGAAATGATGGACAGAAAGACAAAGGCAACACTATATGCCTTACCACTGTCATGGAGAGGCATACAACTGTATTCTATAGTACATAATCTCCTAATATTTGATTATACCTGGGACAGGTAGTATTAATTCTAACAGCTTATGATTACAATTATATACGATACAATTATATAAATAAATTATAATATGCTCAAAAAGCTTTGCTATTTTTGGTGTATGTAAGGGGTAACAGTAAATAGAGAAGAAGTCTGACATTGTGCCATACATCCTGCAATACAAAGCTATTTACAATTTATCCGAAACTTATAAGTAAACTTCTCTTCATTAATGAACAAAAATTACATCTGATATTGACAACAATACTCTGGCAATAAAATCTGATGAGGAAAAATTAAATCCCAGGAAGAACTGATCCAATGGGATTCATATAATGAATTACAGGAAGTAGGTATTCATATACAAAAATCTCCAAGCGTTGCTTGTGGTGCAAATTAAGCTAGGTTAGGACAAAATCTAAAATTTTGAGAACATCATACTTTTCTGCAACAATGATTTGGCTTCGTTTCGAGTTTATATTGTGCTGAGGCAAATAGTGTAAAGTGCTTTGCCCAAGGACACACCATGGTAGCCGATCTAGGCTGAATCCATAGTGGGAATTAATCCGGCAACCCTCTGGTCACGAGTCCAGCACCTTAACCACTGAGCCATCAAGGTTACCTATGCAAATGAAAACTTACAGGAAACAGTGTGTTTGTGTTATCTTGTACTTTCTATTTAATATGTAATTACAAGGAAAATTGGTCAATCAATTTTCATTACCAAATGGTGAAAGGATTTCTGCTTCCATGCTCCATACTTACACAAAGGATTGAAAAGCAGCAATCAGGTCCCTGGTAATGAATTCTTTAGGAAAATCATATATCTCAATAATGTGAGCATAACCTGCAAAAGATCAACATTCTGAGATTAGATTTTTCTCTCTTTTATTTTTGGACAATTTCCTATGCCAGTTTTATCAAGGCAAAAGGGACATTATTCAAATATATAGGAGAAATTACAAAAGAGATTTTCTTGTGCTAAAGCCACATAAAATATCGCAAACAATATTCTGACAATAAAAGACCATAATGCAGAGAGGGATAGAGAGAATACAGGGGCTATAACTCTGAAAACATAAGTGTCAACTAACTCCAAAAGACGTCGATGAAAATACCAGATATAAAAGGGGAATTATCTATACCTTGATGACTCTAATTGTTCCAGTCATAACCTGCAATGGACTGGTGCCCAATTCTAGAAGAGTTGTGCACTCTAAGTTGCTTTGCAACATGTAAATCTGAATAGCTTTAACTGGCATTTTGAGACATTAGAAAGCCCAGAAAGAAAACAACCAATGCCTGTCGTAGTGAATGTCATTCACACAAATCAAGAAAATCAGTATTTCAAAACCATAGCAATGTTTTATCTAGATTGTCCTCTGTATGACCTTGTTTTATGTGTTCTTGTAATGTATTCAGATACTGCAGAATTTAGATTTTAAAAAATGAATCTTTCTTGCTTGCTTATCAATATGAACTTTGCCTAAATTCAGATTGAATAAAACTGGAATCTGCATTGAAGCTACATGCATCATACCTACACTTGTTATGGTCATGTTTTCCCTCCAAGTCTCCATATTCTGACATAACTCAAAGCCCTGCCCCAAAGGGGTGGGGAGTGTGGGCAAAGGAGGAGGAGTGCGATAAATTCTAAGACTGTTATGCATATCTACAAACCCTATTACAATCATATGCCAAGGTTTTAAGTCTATCTTGAATAGTGTGGGTTGAACTGTCCGACAGTAAATACATTCATGTATGCAGGCATACAAAGATCAACAGATGGGCAGATTCATATAATCCCCGTATTATCTTCTCCAGGGATATCAAATAAGGCCCAGCAAACTTCAGATACACCACAATTTTTCGTATGTAAATTTGTACACAATGAAATCCTCTTCTCAGGCATTAGGAATATGTTTGTTATAGAAAGGCTTCTGGTAACAACCAGATTCATAAAAAGGAGGATTATAAATCGGACCTCATAGTGGGTTTTATTATAAGCTTCATCATCATAAAAAGAGGTTTCTGTATATGAAATAATGGACTCTAAGTGTCATTCTAACAAAGTACTCACTGTCATAGTTCATCTGTGGCTCTCTTGGGGAGTATTCCAAATAATTAATCTTTGCCTTCTCAATTTTCACTTTGCCAACTGCCTTTGTCAGCTGCATGAGAAAATATAAGGGCTATAGATTATGTGGAACAAGAGTAACATGAACGGCACATTATATGCCTGTCTATTGTTTCAACCATTCAAGTGACATCCATTTGTTGTCGGCATAGTTTTGTTCTTTTGTATTCATTTTGGGTATCTGTAAAGGTTAATCCACAAAATTAAATACCTACAGATATGCAAACTATGACAGGCAAAACCACAAATTTAAGTATTCATGAAAGTGTCTTTTTTTTAAAAGACATGAAAATTGAGACCCATGAAAATAAATGATCCTACAGTATATTACATCATATAATAAATTCTGGAGTTCTGATTGTCTAACTACAGGGACTTATTTTAGGACAGAACACATTTCCCCTTGACTCCAGGATACTTATATCTGGCCACAGTAATTACACCTGTTCCTGTGGGCATGATTACCACACACTGATTCAAATGACATCATATTGCATCATGTGAAATACCAAATCCATCATTGCCTTCTCCTTTGCTAACTGTTCTCTGAAAATGTTGTATGGTAGGGTGTAGTGCCCTGGTCTTCAACTCTGGCACTATACCCGTAAAACAACTACAGGAGAACAGTTCACAAGGGAAAAGGCAATAAGAGATATATACAGCAGAATTTTGACCTATGATCATTTTTACTAAATTTAATATTGACCAAAAATAAAAGACCATTTGACAACCATGTCTACCTGTAGGTTACTGTTGCATACTAAATCAATGTACTTGATATACTGCAAGATGGAGAAATATTGACGTACAAGCAGATGAGGCGATAAACAATGTATTTTATAACAACATTTATTTTTTGCACAATACATATACTTTGTGCTTGTGTTCAGGTACACAGAGCTCAACAAGACTGACTTGTCTGTCTGACCTTTCAGTAGAATTCATGACAAAGTCCAGAAGAGTTACATTCAGTTTTACATTTTCCCTTCAAACATGTTGTTGTAAAGTTGAGGTTACTCACCTGTAATATCATTGACCACTATGGTTTGAATAGATGACCACTATGGTGTGAAGACATCTGTGCATATGCTCTCATGTACATTTAGAGGGGTTGTATTTTTAAAATGTTTTAGACTTTGTCATTATTTAGTGATGTTTTAGAACCTAAACAATAATGTAATCTAGGTATTCCTATCAATTTTATTAATGACAATGCACATGTACAGTTTCTGCTGTGCTCATCTAAAGACATGTGGCCCAAATACATGGTGAAATGACCAAAAACAGGCACATAAAGATTAAACACCCAGCTCCACATCATAGACCATACCTGAATTCACCTTGCTATGGCAGTTCATGCAGTGTGTAATTGATTTTCAACATAAAAAATTGAAAATAAGTTGGGATTGTAGGGCCATTTTGCAAAAGGAAAGTTAAAATATAGGAAGTCTGACAAAAAGTAGGAAAAGTGCAAAAAAGCTAGGGGTCACTGGCAAGACCAAGTTTTATCGCTCGAAGAGACTGCCATCATTTAAAACAAGGATATAATTAAAAGCAGTAAAGCGGTACAAAAACTCAAAATGAAGATTTTGCCTGGACCAAAAGGGCAATTTGGAGGATGTTATGGCAAATATGATGCCATCTTCACTATACCATTGGATGGAGAAATTATAGCGGTCCACTGAAAAATCCTGTCATCAGCTACAGACCCTGAAATAGGTAATTTTACCAATGAAATGAAATTGGAATCCAAATGGAATGTACAAACCAAACAAACAACACAAACAAAATGCAGAATGAACACAAATGAAATGATGAATGAAATTTGATGGAAACAGGGAACACAAATGTTAAATGCAGAATGATGAATAATAAATGAAAATGGAATGAAACACAAATGCATTTTATGAATGGATTTGAAAATATATTTACCTGTATTTTGGCTAAATTTCTACAGTTGAAAGCCCTCTTGCATGATAATCCAAGATCAGATTCTTTCAAATGATGGACAATTTTCCTTACTTACAAGCTGTGACATTGTTCTAACAACCATCATTGATGTAGTTGTATCTGTACAATTTTATCTGAACAAAATGAAATACTAAATAAAATTTGCTGACAAATACTCCCAAACAATATTTTTACATTTATTGCAGTTGCAGTTATATTTTTATTTATTATAAATTTATTGCTGTCTTTAGAATTTATTCACTTTGTTTTATTAAAAGACACTTTTATTAAGACAAGATACAATAGCAACAGTCCTCTCCATTTAATACTATCTAAAGCGGAAATCCTGACCTTGATAGATCCATTCCAAATGACCAATAGTGAACAGAAACAATGAATGGAAGCGACAAATGAAAAATTAAAATGTATTTTTGAGTATATGTATATGTAGCAGGGTTTAACAGTATCACGAAATTGTGTGTAGTTAATGTTTATACATTATATATGAACGAAAATGTACTTGGGTTTCATTGCCACGTACAGTGTTACCCGAGGTTGGTTTATTTTCAACTTTAGCTATTTCAAAATACTGAGTTTGTTTCACCCGATGCTGCACGAGCAAAGTGCCTGCAGTGAGAAACCCAATTACCTCAAGTTCTCTTGCAGTGGATTTCACCATAACCAGGATACTTATAGAGTAAAGTCTCGCTGTATTATCACAATACGAGTTTTGTCAGGCAACTGTCAACTTTACGGAAGCAATCTTGAGCTGTAGAGCTGGTTTTTGACGGGGAGTCATAAAACTCTGTGGGATCTCATGCAACCCGTATGCTGGGGTTGATGCGTTAGCTCGGAGGACAGTATTGGTTTACTTGCAGTGAGGGACCAAAGCTTTGGGACCAGAGGATCTGTATGGAATAAGGAGGCTCTTGAGGGATCCTTCAGCAGTCTGGGAGGGGCGGGCCATGTGTGGTGGCTCCTTGACCATTTGACAAGAGCTGTGGGACTGGAAATACATCATGATCATCAACTGGATGCTACGAGATGCATATGTCCCATTTTTGAATCAATATTATTAAATATCACTACATGAGTGACATAAATAATTCAATATCGCTATATGAGTGAAAATCAATAATACATATATCCTACTTGTGGATGAAACATACATTATTCATATTTGTGTATAAATCCTTACTTTGAACACCCTTGGTGATAGAATTATACAGGGTTCATATTTGTGCATAAATTCTACAGATTGATCACCCATGGTGATAAATCCATATATCAATCATATTTGTTTATAAATTCCATACGTTGATTCTTGTTTGATTTCTCGCTGAAGTTACATGTTCTGATTAGTTCCATTTAGGAACGATATCATTTCCTTATATCAGTTGTTGAACTCGGTACGCATCATTCTGTTAAATCCATTGTTGGACCTTATGCGTATGTGTATGGTGTCAGATTCATTCATCGTTCAATTATATTATAAATAAACAGCTCATTCATGAAACTGCGTTCAGTGTCTTTGCTAAATCCAATCCCAACCCAGCTTAATCCTGTTACAAACAGCATGTCAGCACAATACTGGCTATATAGTGCAGCTTAAGAGCAAAGTTGTAAAAAGGTAACAGAAACAAAAAATGATGAGAAGATAGCTGAAATGCAAACTTGAATGGAATGCAAATGAAATGCAGATTTAGTCAAATTACCCACTTCAGGGTCTATATCTGTGGATGATGACAGCATGGTAGAAAGAATCTCACCTTTGTGCTCATTTTCAATATATATCAAGACTCCAGAAACCCTTGTATATGCCAGACATGTCCAATGGAAACAATATTTTGACAAAATGCAAAATACTCCTGTCAGATATTCATTGTTATGAATATAAATCTTATTCTTTTTCCTATATTTAGCTTCACACTGTAAAATCTAATAATTTCAAACCCCTTATGTGAGAAAATCTTCATATGACAGCTATCAGACTGCCTCAAGCATAGGTCACAATTACTCCCTAATCTGGCTTTGCACCTCCACCAACAATGCATATTAAGGTGTACACTGCCACGCCCAACTGATTCTATCTATACTGCAATGCATACTGTCAAGCATCAAACAGAATTTCATTTTAAATTGTCAGCATTGCTACAACAACAGATACCAGACACTTTGTTTCAAATAAAAGTAATGACACAGAAAAAGTAGAATTTTTAGTAAATTATGTTTCTCTGCAAATACTTACTCGATCATATTAATATTAGGAAATAAGCTCTGCTACCTCTTGAATCCATTACTCCCTGAAAGACGACCATTTCACCTTTCCCATTTGTATATCATCTAGAGAAAGAGAAAGGGAAGAAACTCTTGCCACTTACCTCCCCTTACCACTGCCAGGTGGCTACTCATCAACTGGTTGTTTACCAGTTTAAGCTGAGTGATACATTAATGAGGATGCTTGCATTTGCAGGAAGGTGTGGGAGGGTTTAATAGTAATGTGATTAGGTAAGTATTTTTAGAGATATATAATTGAATAAAATGTTTATTTTCCCGCTCAAATACAATCCATCACTAATGTTAGGACAATAGGTAACAGGAGGAGGAAATGCATGAGCATCCAACCTCTGCCATCGGCATCCTTCAAGGGAAGATTGGCTGAATTCCCTATAAGAAAGATAAACTGCTCTTATAATATGAAGACAGCACAACCAACATTCACATAACATGTAACAACTTCACTTAGATTTGGAGAAAAGAATTTCCTTAGTGAGCAAAATAAATTGTGTGAATCCAGTGAAAGCACTAAACCCATGCCCATGAGGAGGTTGTGCCAACCTCAAATGGTCTGGTGGTTGTCTGCACAACCACTGGACCCACCAGATTTAAGTTTTGCCTTGGCAATGCTAGATCTCAGCGATAAAAACTCAAGAAGGTTGACTGTGAACACCAACAAACAGCTTTTTTATTATATCTTGGATCAAAACATTGTGTTCCAATGTGAGATTCATTTTGACAGCTTTAATCTCATGAGCCGAAATCCTCATGAGGCATATCTGATTCTGGTATAATTCTGAATACATGTACACAGAGGATATTACCCACATGAACCATGATGCCAAGGCTCATGGGTTCTATCCTCTTTTCCTGACTTACCTGGAAGAAAGACATCAGGACCCACTGCTCTTCTCTGTGCATTTCAAGTAATGCTTGAGAGCACATACCAGGTCTTGCATCACTGTCCCTCTCAATGTGTCAGTAGTGGAGAGAAAGCAAATGACCACTCTTTGATTGCCCACAGATGGCAACTGGTTCTTAACTATGAAACCCAGTTGTGTCATTAGGACCACAGAACCATCTGATCTAAACTGGAGATGGTTCAGGTCCAATGAAAGGGTGTTCAGCTTATGCCGAGGCAAGTTGCTATTAGAAAGTATGTCTTGCAAGATAGCAGCTTCAATGTGGTTCTGGCTAAAGGATCAAACTTAACAGAGTTGAGCCAAGTCAAAACTGATAAAAGGTTCCACTTAGGAAACAAGGTGACTGATTCAGGCCTATTCAGGTCAAAGCTAGTCTGATAGGTCATTGTCGTGGCCTATGTTCGCTCTACCATTATATCTGAATGTGTCAGAAATCATGGAGTGGTATTCCCTGATAGCAACAGAAGCTAACCTTTTCTACTTGGAACGCCAGAAAAAAAGTTAGCCAGCTGATAGACTGAAGCATTCAAAGGGATGATGTTGTTGTCTCTGCATCAGTCCCTGAAAGCCTGCCACTTCCCCTCATAAGCCTTAAAGCAAAGGGCCTGCTTGCTCATGAGATTTTCTCCATGACTGAAGGTTGAAACTCTTTAATACTCAAGGCTCTCAAGACAAGAGCCAAGTACGAAAAAGAACCCTGCCTGGGCAGGGATGAAACATGTGTGAGTGGGGTTGTTTCAACAGGTTGAATTTTGCCGGGTGTTTCTTGAGAACACCTATCACTAGGTCGAGCAGATCACACCCAGGACTTGTGCTAACTGAGAGGGGCTACCAGAACCAGTTTGCAAGTCCAGTCCCTGATTTTCTGAATTACTTTTGGGATCAGAACAGTTGGAGAGAAGACAGTCACAAATCCCATCCCAACTGACTGCCAGCATGTCCAGGACCAGACAGATGAAGGTAGGCAACTTGTGATTCCATTTTGTCACCAAGAGATCAATCATGAGATGTCCCCAAATTGCGCAAATCCACTGAAAGATCGACAAGCAAAGGGACCAGTGTGCAGAGTCTGGCCCCTTCTTGACAGAGAATTATCCAAAACATGGAGTCTGCTGGGAATGTGCCTGAGCTAGACTGTTATCTTGTGCTTGGAGCACCAGCATAGGAACTCCCAGACCAGGATGCATAAATGCAGTGATTTGCCCCCACCCCTCTTCAGTATGCGGAGGTAAGCCTTCATTTCTAAAAGATTTATATGAAATGCTTTCTCTTCTGGGATCCAGTTGCCACTTACTGTGGTGAAGTGAAGCAACAGGTGAGCCACCAAGACAAATGAACTGGCATCTGTACAAACTATAACAACTGGGTAGGCTTCTCCAGAGGAATTCCTGCTGTAAGACACTGCTTGTCTTGCCACTGATGAAGGAATTGCTTTACCTCGGTCAAGATCAATACATGCTGATCTAGATGACTGGAACAGGGGCACCACTGAGCCAGCAGTGCCATCTGCAGATGGTACATAAAAAGGTGGCCTTGAGCAATCAACTGCATTTAGTAAACCCAGGAGATGTAGAAACTCTCTCACAGAAACTCCACTTCAAGTTTGAGATTAATATTGAGACCTCAGTAATTCGTGCAATTCATATTTGATTGTTTGGCTTGGTTTTGTGGGGTTTGACGCCATTTTTCAGCACATGATAGGCTATACATGACAGCCAGTATATTTGGTGGAGGAAGAACCTGGGAAAACCCAGGGAAGAACCACCAACCCATGGGAAGCTACTGGCAAGCTTTCTCACACTCCCACATTGGGCAATTGGAGACTCAAACTCATGCGGACAGAGGTGAGATGTGTTAGTGATCTGTAAAGGCGAGCGCCTTAGACAACTCGGCCACCTGGGGTCCCTTGTATTTGAGGGAGATGAATGAGATTGAGATGAGTCAGAAATTCCACACCCATATGGACAAAGTGTTGAAAGGGATAAGACTGTTTATTTCATACAGCAAAACGGAAATTACCATGTGTTTCTCAAGGATATTGTCCAGGTATGTCAAAGTCGCTGTCGATGAAGCAGTCCTGAACAAGGAATCAACACAGTTAAATGTCTTTGTAAAAACCGATGGGCTGAGATTTAGACCGATAGGCTGAGGTAAAAATTGGTAAATTGTTCCTTGGAAGGTGAATCAAAGAAACTTGCATGAAGTTGAATGGATAGGGACATAAAAGTATGCATCAGTCAGATCAAGACTGAGCAGAAACTCCTCTCTCTTGATGGAATTGCAAACTGATCATGAGATCTTCATTTTGAACTTTGGTACTAATGTATCCATTGAGCCAGCTGAGACATATCATTGATCTGAGTTCACCATTGGCGTTTGGTAGCAGAAAAAAGCTTCAAATAAACCCTGGAGAGATCCACCATCTGTTTGGAGAGTAATGAAGTGATCTCCTGTATTAAAATCTCCACCTTGACAGGATCTGTTTGGATCTCCACTATTGAAGGGAACACGAAAGGGGAGGGGGCTGGATAACCGAAATCTGAAATTCCTCTCTAAGACTACCTGGATCACCCATTCATTTTGCATAAAAAGGCTGATCTAGATTGAAAAGTATGTTGCCATATGAAACCAGCTTGTGGCCAAGCCTGCTTTGTTGAATGGGATGTTGCTGCCTATACTTCTGCTTCTGATCATCTCTCCATTGTGACAGAGAATGGTGAGGTCGAAAAGGTGGAAGAGGGGATAAGGACAGCTGGAGGGGCACTTCTTGCACTGCATGCTTCCTCACATCCTCTGTGTGTCTCCTAAACAACAGCAGTGAACTAAATGGCAAAGAGTGCAAAGACAATGAGCAATGGGGCTTCAGAGACATGACTGCAGAAAGGCGTCTCATCATATTAAATCAAGATTTGAAGAAGCTGGATAGCCATTGGCCATAGAATGATGTGTTGCCCATTATATGACTGGCTATGCAGGCAGTCAATTCCCATGCATGCTCATTCCCATACTTTTTGGCCAGGCGAAAACTCACCAACAATGCCAAATCCAGCACTGACAACATTGTCACCATATTATGCACAGTCTTATAAGTAGCATTCAACACCCAACTATTGACCTTGTAGAACAGTGGAGTAGACATTTGTACTGGCACAATGTTCTTATCGACACAAGGAATGTCAATGCTGTGTTTTGAGTGTTTGCAGTACCAGCATGTGGAATAAGATACCGATAACAAACCTTCCAAGAAATAAACCTTAGAATTACCCAGGTTTCAGATTCTGTCCAAGAAAAGAGCATAAATTTTGTCAAAATTTGCAGACTGCGGGAGAAGGCAAAAGGAGATATGTTCTTCCTCATCCTCAATGTCTATCATGGCCTTGACTTCGTAGTTCTGGCTCATAGACGGACACAGTAGGCAGTCAGACACGGTGTGAAAATTTTATATATTTCCTCCACTGCAGCCTTAAAACTGAATTCTGTCCTCTCCATAGTAGGATCAAGAGTTTGGTGGCTGATCAAGGTTTTCCTTGCACTCACTGCAAGGAGTTTGACATTTCATGCATAAAATACTGGCAAAATATGATATTACATAGTTGTTTATGGATTTATTTAAGTAATTGTTTAGTTTCATTATGGATCAAAATGATTGTAAGTATGTACAACCTAACAGTTGTTGGAAACATTAATATGTCACATAGCCACTATACTATCTTGAAAGTTAAACAAGAAAGAAAAAGATACAGAAAAAGAACACAAAGAACAATGTTTCATCTTGATACTGGAAAAATATTCAACTGGTTTCATAAATTTCAATCAAAATGAGCACTCTTGTAAAATTCTTTATGTATGCATACCTTCTGTTATGCAACAATAATGAACTGAATTAGAAATTTTCAGGTTGGAATATTCAGTGATACAGACTGTTGTCAAAAGGGAAATCTGAATTCAATCTGGAAAATAATATGCTTGCAAAATGTTATGAAGAAAAAATCTCATTGTTGGAATGTACCTGATGTACAGATCATATAAATAACTGTCAAGAACTAATGATGAGCTCCATAGGATGAATGAAAAAAAATGAGAAACTCAGATAAAATGATACGATGATACACAACTAGATGAATGAATTTCATTTCACTTGCTGATTCAAGCTCTCTGCTCATGGAAGGAATGAAGGCAAGACTTAGGAACTTACCATTTTATCTTTGGGGTGAGGGTGAGGATTGATGGATGGGTGAATGTCTTCAATTTTTTTCTTCTTCTATTTTCAGCTCCTCCTTTGCTGGAAAAAATCTGTGCTCCCCTTGCTTGTCTATATGAGGTATATAGATAAACAAGGGGAGCAAAAACATTTTTCAGCAAAGCTATTATTAGCTGAAAAATGTCTGTCCTTAATTCAGAATAAACAAAATTTTAGAGCCTAAAGAGAAATCCAAGCCTCAACCCCTTCCCAGAAATAAAGCAAAGTTAGCACTCAACAGTTCACCACATTCAAGTACAGCTCTCCCTTATTATAATGCAGTAAAAGGGGTCCATAAATGCCTGGTCCGTTATGTACTAAACCATGGAATAGTGACAATGACAGAATACTATATGAATGGATGTATGTGTTGGGGGGTGGGGGTGGGGAAGCGTAATCAAAACACCAGTCAAATGCACAGTAGTAATGTTTGTTTATGTAATTTACATATTTTTTTTTTAATAGTGGTATTTGTACATTTAATTCTGTTAAATAAGTTTCATATTGCTTCCTTTCAACACATATTGTCATATATTTGATAGATCAGCTCATATGAGTAACATTAAATCAATGACATAACACCCGCCTTTAATAAATATACTTGCCGATCCTCACTTCTAATATACAGCTGCACTGTCATCAAGTTTAATGGGATTTAAAATTGATAAAAAATCTGTCACTTGGGAAATAAATTCATAGGATTAAATTCCAGTTGCACTTGAGACCAACACATACTGACATTAAGAACGTGATTCTTTTTTAATTATGAGCTTAAAATCACATATTTACAACTTCTAGACACATTTTGCAATTAAATTAATGAACACATATCTGTGAAAAAAGCCCATTGAGTAATGTCCTTTTTGTCAATTAAATATCTCATTTTCAGTTCAAAGCACCAGCTACATATGCTGATTAGCAACTGAATGACGTCTGACATGTGCAGCATTCTTATAGCAATTCTAAAACACAACAGAAATAACAAGCTTAAATGCATGTAAGCCATATCATATTGAATGATAGCCAAAAAAAGCACAGTTGTTCAAAAAAATTACTAAATCCAAATAGAATAAGCTAAGATGTGTATTTCCTACTTGAAGTATTTAATGATTTTATGTTGTCTGAGACCTGATTGTTCTTGGTTTTTTGTGCGTAAAGTTAGTTTATGATGTTTCTCAGCTGCATAATCTTTAAAGGCTCAACATCCTGGCTTTCTGGCCATGGCAGTCCATTCTCCCATCCAAAATATGGCTTCTGAAATGGCAGGGGTTCTTCCGGCAGGTCCTCCTCATCACTTAAATAGTAGAAATAACTTCCCGCTTATCAAGATCTATGTTTTCGTTTTTGTTGTCTGAGAAAACTGGACAATTTCAGTATCAGTCTCACATTCAACAGTGGGGCAGTCCTCATCAATGTTGATTCAGTGCAGAACAGTCAAGTGATTTCAAATGTTCTCTTACCATAGCTTTAGTCTTTAAAAACTTGACTTTGCATTTTGACAGATTTAAGTAATTTTGAAACATCCAACTTGTCTTTCAAAGAATAAGCTTTTCTTTTCCTGGACATCTCCATTGAGAGATTAAATGTTTCAATTCACTATTTATCCAAATGATTTAAGTGAAGTGTTCTGTCTTAATTCACTTGTAAATACAGATAATACTGAATTCACTCTTAAATCTAACTGATTTCACAACATGAATTCACGCTTAAATCTAACTGATTTCACAACAAAATGACACTTCACTGTTTTAATGGACTTTATTTGTAGCTGCCAGTAAGCATCTATCAGTGACTGTCACTTTCTCTCTGGTGACTGGATACTGCAGTATGGACTGCACTGTAGCACTTAAGATGCTAGTTTTGCATGACAAGTAACAAAGACAAGGTTATTGTAGGACATTGTTTATTCACACTGGACAGCAGCAGAACATAGAAAGCAGAGGCATGTACATTAGACATGTTGCCGCTAATCCTTCCTGTGATCTGTTGCTGTCCAAGTGTCAATAAACAATAATCTACAATAAGCTCAGCTTTTGTATGATTGGTGAGATGTGTTTACATTGATGAAGTCGCTCTTCAGACATTGACTGAATACAATAGTGGCATTTCAAAGTCAAACATTGACTGTAAAAACATGTTGTGGATATGTCCAAATCAAGTACAGTGGTTTTGATGTTAAGTTTTCAGCTGAATAATGTTCAAAATTGTAAAACAAAATTCATTTTCATAATTTTGGCCACAGGGTGCATAGCAATACTGCATTATAGCATAGTTCATTATAATGGAGGAGAGCTGTATGAATAAAAATCAGATAGTCTGACTTTGCATAATATAAGCCCAATTTGGTGAGTGAACATTTTTTAATTTCTTTATTGGAGTTCATTTACTGGCATAAAAGCTTATATATCCTTCCTGACTAAATGATCATAACCTTTAATCTAGCGGTATATGTGCGTAAATTTAGTGCCTAAAAATGTTCCTGTTTTTATCCTGACAGTAGCTATACTTTATACTCTTTGCTTTCCTGATAAACAACATGTAAAATTCCACAATTTTTAAGGGGGTGGGGGGATTTAGCAGGTCAAGTCACTTTCAAAAGCCACTCACCTATGTAAGTAAGACCTAGATCTGTGAGTGAAAAGACTGAAAGAAAATATCAGAGAAATACATAGCTTATATGCACAAATTTTGTCCCTCAAGTCCAATGTACACTTAAAATAGGCACAACCCATGCACAATTTTCCATTTTGATACCTCATCCATTGCCTTTGGATCAAGGCACTCTCCGTCTTCACTGAACATGATATCCCATGAATCTTCATTTATGTCCTCTTCTTCACATGCTGATTGTGAGACTGCTTCCGTTAAAACACCAGATCTGCAAAAGAAGAATCATTGTATCTATTATACTAGGTTCATACATGTAAATATCACACTAAATGAACTGCAGCAGATATATTTCTCCAGAGTAAGACTGTTTCACATTAGTTGTGAAAGCAAAACATATTATCTTTTATTAATACTGTACAAAGTAACAGATTAAAACTAACAATATATGATATATAAATTCATGGCTACCTCCCTCCTCAGCATCAATCTTTTTCACTTAGCCCTTTTATCTGCTTGTGGAAGAACTAATGTCTCACTTTTTCTGTCTCAAATTAGAGCCCTGGATATATGATGAAAGCTAATTATAACAAATTCCAATTCTGAAAACTTTTCAATGTAAATAAAAATTTAAGATACAAGTCCCAATTTATATTATCTTCTTTGTTTTTAATAACATTCTAATTATAGCAAGCTAACTCTTCTGGTTAGTAAAGTTTCAATAATGAAAGTATTGAAAACACTGATGACTTCTTAGGTTGAAGTGATACTAATTTACACAAGACCAGAAGGAAGAACTCCAGAGATATTCATGGTCCATTTTACTCTCTTGAACAGAATATCATTCTAAAATTTCTTTTATGTTACTAGAGAATTTATATTAACAACTGAAACATTATTCGAGGAATAATTGTAGTGATTTTCTTTTTAAAAAAGGCATTTTCTTCTATTGTTTTAAGTACAGTGTACTGCCAACAATGGAATAATATCAAGGGACATAACTACTATAAGGTCTAATTATTTACTTGAGCTTGGGTTGCCTCTTTTTTTAAACATAAAATGTACCGGAAAATCCAGTGGAACTATATTGGGTTTTATTAATTATCAATCGTAGTAACACCATACAGTTTGTTTCTATTATTAGACTACTACAAACCATATTTAGTAAAACTGAATGGATACTATGCCATAGACATAAAAGGATTATAATCCCCCTAAGCCCTAAATGGGTTCTTTGTATCTACCTTTGAACAAAACTTTTATGTCTACAAACATGTTTAATTTTTACACGTTAGCTTAGAATACCTTTCATCTTTTCCATATACAACTAGTTTCTTCTCTTGAACTTTCAGCATTAAATCTGTCGAATCACCAGACTGTCCACCTGTTTGACTTTTTCCATTTTCATCAGTGTAACTTTCATTTTCACTTTCAGTTGTTTTTCCCCCTATTTGACAATCACCATCTATTTGTTTCTGTTCTACTTCTGGATGACTTTCCAGTTCTGCTTGTTTCTGTTCCTTGGTGGTAACTTCTGGTGACTGCTCAACACTATCTGAAAAAGTGTGCTGCAAATGAATCTCTTTGTTTATCACATGCTCACACAATGAATGATTTTCTGGATCCTGATTTGAAGCAACTGTTGGAATATGATCAATACCTTCTTCATTTAGTTGACCTGATGAACAAGGTTGTCCCCCAAATGAATCCTGTTCATCAGTAGTAATTTTTGAATCATCCCTAATTTGCTCCATTAAATCCTGAAGATCACTTAATTGATCCAGATGAATTATTTGACTTGGGTTACTTTTTTCATCCTGATGTGTACCATTTTCTTCACCAGAAACTGAAGTGGAAGAAAAATCAAATAAACTGTCTTTACCTACTTTCACCTCAGAATTTTCAGAATTTGAAGGAAAAGAATCTTCTATGCCGTCTATTGTCTCACAATCTAACACTACCTTATTTGCATCTGATATAGTACTTATATCCAGTTTTGCAGAATGAGCAGAAAACTGATCATTAACAGTGATATCTGTATTTGCAACTTCTTGTTGGTCTTGGAGCCAAGATTTATTGGAAATTTGATGTGCAGACCTATGTGAAGTACATGGGATATGGCTGTTCCCGATACAAGTAAGTTTGTCGCTGGCTTTTTCTGATGTGGCACTATTGACACACACACCAGACTCCACATTTTTCGAATTGCTAATTCTTTCTGCTAAATACTGCACACTACCAATACTACCATCAATTTCTGTATCACTTTTAGTTCTCTCTAGAGAAACTGTCATGCCATGATGAATAGATCTGTTTTGATTTCTATTTGGCAGTTGTGTGTCTGATAAGCTAATTGTACGGACATTTTTGATTTCTTCAAAACTGGCATCTAACGGTAAGTTACCATGAGCATGTTTGGACTCTTCTTCTTTTGTACAGGAGTTATGTCCCCTGGTAGATAAGTTATGTACTATATCACCATCTTCAGTTATTTCAACATCACTATTGCAACTACTTTTTTTCTGATGAGATGTTTTCTGTTTTTTAACTGTTTTTGTTGGACTTTCAACAAGAGTAACCTTTTTATCCAAAAGAGACCATTCATCTGATTGACTAACAATAACGCTTTTCTTTTGTACATGTCCGTCTCCATCTGAAGAAACAGATACAATGTCTACTGGCATTTGCTGAACTCCTTTAATGCTTCCTGCTTGATAAATCTCATTCACCCTTGAGTTTTCTAAGAATGAGTTATTTATTGAGTCATCCCAATTTTCTGCAGACTCAGCTTTTTCCTGTACACTCTTTTGATGTGGATGAATATACATTTGCACTCCAGGTTTTGTCTTTCCATGTGATGATTTGGATGACTTCTGTGCCTCAGGAGTTATCTCCTCTTGAATAATCTCTTGCTGCTGTTGCTGTCTTCTTGATGGTGGCACATACACCTGGACATCTGGTCTTTTCACTTTGCTGCTGTGAAAATAATGTTAATGACCTTAAGTAAAAACAGATCAATTTCGTCAGGACAAGTGGCACTAAAGATTTCAGGCCTGGCACCAGGCTAAAGACCAGAGCACAATAGTGCAACTGGCCCTTAAGGCAGTCAAACTTATAGTTTTAACTTTATAAGTAGCTGAGGATTGGGGTCAAAGAGATGTACTAAAATTGATACTTTCTTATATCATTGTATACAACTTGTTCACACTATTAAATGTAATTACCCATTTCCTTTTGTTAAGATCATTAATCAAACTACTTTCCAACGATTTATGTTCAAAGAATAATATTACTATAATAATTAATTGATTAACATGATCAAATCTAGCCAAAATCATTTAATTTCAATGTAAAAGTCGAAGATAACCCCAACTCATAATTTCTTCTCGATATAATATTTACCATATCCAAAAATAAGGCATCCAAATGAAAAATCTAACTTGAATCTGAATCATTAATCATATCTCCCACTTTATGAACCTAAATCCTTGCTAGAGTCATGTATGGGATATCACTTTGGATGTTCACCATGAAACTACCATGGACTTTTTCTTTTACCCTATTTTTAACATGATCATTGTAGGTATCACTACTTTTACTGAGCCAATCAACTGTTAGTGGATCCTACTGTAGTCCCTAAAAAAAACATTTTAATAATTTTTTTCTGGTTTTTCCTAGGGGGTTGCTAACCACTGAAGAATGTTACTTGTATTCAACAGAAAGCAGCATTGAAACCTAAACAGAAAATAAAATATTTAGTGAGTTCAGCCTCTTGGCTTTTGCATGGGACTACAAAGCGAACAGGTGTAATTCTTCAAGTTCCAGAAAGGTCACTTGCACTAAAAGTTTGAGTTATTTCATTCAAATGCAACTATTTCCAAAAAATGCAACATAACAAATGCTGATTATTTTCCTGTGTCCAAGTTAGTACCTAACATAAGATAGTCTTGGCACATCTGAACTAACTAATGCACTGGATTTAATAAAAAGGTAGAAAAACGAGGGAAAATTTATAAAGAACTTAATTAGTGAGTGATGCCGTGAACAGCATAATGGGGAAAATCCATGTTGGACAAATTTTTTTGCTATAATTACCATATATACTCGTGTACAATCCGGGTCCAAATGCAAACAACATAGACCCTGATCTGCCGTCGCATTATGCGCCAGCAGATCAGGGTCTATGTTGTTTGTTCTACTGATTAGTCCTTACAAACTGCATAGACCCAGATCTGCTGGTGCATTATGTGATGGCAGATCTGGATCTATGCAGTTTGCAGTTGGTATCGGCTTATATGCGACTATAGACTGTAAGCATCCTAGATGCATTTACTGCTAACTATTTTATATCTATATGCCTATAAGTTAATAAATCAGGTCTTTGATGCATATTTGAAGAACACATTGCTAAGAAATATAGCTTCTACCTTTCTAAAGGTGGGAAGCATCAAATTTATTATAGGATTAAATGATTATTGTCAGGAATTAATCAGAGTGTAAATTTTACCTAATCACTCACAAGTTAACATAAAGTCCTTCAGACTTTATTTACTTTACGAGAGATTTGGTAAAATGTACACTTCAATTAATACCCAACAATAATCATTTAATTCTTATAATTCAATTTTCCTCTTATCATCAAATCAGCAAATTCCGTCAACATTTGATTTTAGGTAGCATGTAGTTTTCCTTCATCAAATCTTCACATGGTGCCAGAATACCTAGCTCCAATATCTCTACCCAAGAGTTTTTAACTCTTATATAGTATTATAGATAGGGTAGAGTGTCAGAGCAGGTCATAGCAGTGATCTAAGGACCTTTTGTCTCTCTGCATGAATTTTTCTTTCTTTTCTTACCTGGTTATTGCTTATTTTCAACATTAAGCTTGCATCCAGTACATGTTGTTCAAGCATTCGTTGTTCTTGCTTTCTACAAATTTTGATCTTTCAAAACAAAAATTGTGTCCATTCTTAGTGAGATCCCCTGTTTATACATCATATAACTATGACCTTCAATAACTGCTGGTAAAAAATTGTCAAAACAAAAATGCAGTAATTTATGACTGTAGAGTGACTCATAAAGCCTGATATATGCTTGGTTTTGCTACAGAGGAGAGTGCTGGAGTACAGAAACTTCCATTTAGTACCAACTAAACCATCATAAGAAGTTGTCTGATGAAAGCACAACTGCGATATGACCGGCGATCCAGAAGAAGCAGTGATAACAAGATTTTCAAGATGGCTATTGTGGCAGCCATATTAGAAGTTGGAATGAGAAAAGGCATAGTGTTCTTCTTAAATTTGTCTACTCATAGATATATGAGAAAATATTTCTCTATGCTTGGAAATTTTTTGCAAATCACAAATTTAATTTTTTAAATTTCTCTTTTCAAAACGAAAAATTATGCAACAAATTGTCATGGAATTTTCATTTATGCCGGATTTATATTTTGTGGTTAAAAACAAGTGCAGTTTCTTATTTACTTCAACCAAACTTAAGTAACACTGATTGTGATTATTTTCAGATACAGTATACTACTACCTCACAAATGTAGCTTTAAACTGAACTTCACAATCTTGAGTAGAAATTAAGATATGTTTAGATGAATTATTTATGATTTTCAAAGAACTGATCATTTTAGTTCCATTGTAAAAACACAGTGAGGTTTCAAATCTCTACACCATGTATACAAATGTAATTCTCTAATGTGCAGTGTTTTTTCTGAGTTATTTTGATTTTTTTTATCACATGTACCATTCTGACTTCACTATTTTGTGTTTGAACCTTGGTGGTGTATTAATTAGCTTTATGGACCTAGCTTTGAGAGAGAGAGAAGTCCTCGTATTTTTGCTTCAGTTTGACAATAATACCAAATTTCTATGCAAATGCATAACTAACAATTTTAAGCTGATAAGTGATACATCCACTTTTTTCGTGATGTAATCTGAACACCTATATGTGTCCTATGGAATGACATCATGCTAGTGTTCCCTGATTTAAAAAAAAAACAAACAGGCATGTTTAACACAACCCATACCTAATGTATACTGTGCTGTAGTAGTTAATATCATACATTGTTCATGTTCAGGCCTACTGAAATCAATAGCTCAATCCAAACATTGTGTCAAATAGTATCATTATAACAGTTTTGTATCAAAAGATTCTTAAATCTGTGATGCAGTTTGACACAGTAGCCATTTGACTGCACAACGAGGGGCACTCTTGGAGGAACATTTGAACCTGATGAGCTACTACGACTGGTAGTTCAAAGAAATGTTCAGTTCCACCATGAAACTTTGGTATGGAAATTACATAAACAAACAGGAGAACAGTTACGTATGAATGCTGATCAAAATTATGTTTTGTGATTTCCAACACTCCATTCAGTATCAAGATGATAAAATTGTTTACGATTTGTTTTCCTTTTCTGTTTCTTCCTACTTACTTTTCTTTCGAACTTATATGTTTCTGCTTTAACAAGTGATGGTCAATGCTGGTAGTCTGATTTTAATGTGATCAGGTGACAGAGATCTGAACACAATATTTAATATCAGATCTATAATTGGTTTTGGTAACTGAGGTTCGAACTGCTTGATTCAATAATCTCTTCCTCGTGCATGCATGCACACACAGAAACCAAAATAAATGCTGCAAGTTCTTAATAAAACTGATTAAAATCAAATTATGTAACTCAACAACCGTTTCTGACACAACAAAAACGACCAGAATTGAAGGATCTGATTAATATCAGTTCATCCTCCTCTCACTCCCTGTCTCATTATAATTTTCAGAAAAATTTCATTCTTTGGCTCCAGCAGCATTAGGATAATTTTTTTAACTGACATATATGACTGCACTTTCCATTTTTTATATAAAACAAGAAGACCAGGGTTAGCATATTTCCTACGATCAAAGCATTGCTGTAAAACATGTGACCTTCACCAAATGGTCAACAGGTCAAGTCAGCATGTAAAAAAATAAATTGTTGTAACTATTTTAATAATTTATCCTTAGTTCAAAGAAAATCCATTAGGGGTCTAGGAAATAAAAGAATTAATTTTTTTTAAAAACCAAAACACAAATTTTCTATGACCATGACCTTGACCACCAATATAAAAGGGGCGAGCAAGCATCTCAGAATTAATTGTTTTAGCTTGATAATGATACATTCTAAGCATGAAGAAATCCTTCACTGATTGTTTACTGTATCAAAATTTACTTTGCAAAACTAACCACTGCTTTCCATTTTCTGCTTCTACTGTTTAATTTTCTTTTCAAAACGTCCTTGGTATTTAAAAATAATGCAGCTAGAGGATTTTATTACAGCAAAACATCATGAAAATGGTGGGTATCTGCAATTTCAGTGCTACTTCTGCTGTTTTCCTTAGTGATTTCCTTTAAATGCAGATTTTGTTCCTTAAATGCAGATAAAAGGAAGGATCTTTTGCCAAATCTGTGTAAACTGTGAAACTTTTGAAGACATTCACTGATTTGGCTCTTTTGAGAACATGATCTCTCTCCCCCTCTCTCTCTCTTGCAAACACTCACACACATTAAATACATGCTATTTAAAATAGTGTGCATGTCTTTTATTTACACATGCTGTGTTGGACTCTACACAAACTATTTTCATTCAAACCACATGTTTAAATTGGTCTTCATTTTACACAATTTATGAATTCATTATGAAACAAATATTGGAATTGTTAACTGCAAATATTTCATGATTTTTCATAAGACTACATAAACCTAAGCATTGGTATAAACATATTAACTTAATAACACACGAATATGGAGATTGATTTCTGCTTCCTGCTTTAAATATGATTTCTGTGTTTTGTTTTAATTGTGAGGTTTTGGACATATTAACTGCAAAATCATACACAACTGTGCATTGCAACAGCACAAATAACTGCTCCATATGCTCTCTCTCTCTCACTGACTTCTCTACTTCGTCTTTGTATGTGGTATTTGCCTGTTCAGTCACTAGGATTCTGTTTTTAAGGTGTTTAGGATGCAGGCTTCATTTGCACACATGTCCACTCAGTTTCCTTTTTGATTGTCTTTGCTCAAACTATCGAATCCTACATATTTGTCTTCCAATTAAATCTCAGCTGCAGTTAACACATTTGGTTTTATGAAATCTTTTTGGAAATCTTTTTGTACAAAATTCAAATTTCACATACCTGTCATAACATGATGTGACACAAAAAAAATAAACTAATTTTTACTAAAAAATCCCCTGACATCATTGTTTCAAAAAACAAGATTTTCAGTAATCTTATGGAAAAAAGAAACAAAAAAAAAAAAGAGAGAGAGAGATAGGGAGAGATATTTTTTGACTACCACTATACACAATATACATATCTGCAGCATGTACCAAATATACTCCCATATAATCCCCTTCGCGTATAAGCCGACCCCCCCAAACTAAATAGGTAAAAACATTAAAAGTGCATGACCCATGCATAAGCCGACCTATAAGTCCGAGACGACATATATTGATAATGATAAAATATAATGAGAAATAGAGGAAACAGGTAAAATAACCCAAAACACACACACACACACACATATATATATATATATATATATAGTAAAACCTGTCTTGAGAGACTGCCCCTTCTGCCAACAAAAAGCGATCTCAAGACAGGTGGTCTCTCATAACAGGTTTGTACAAAAACACCAATTTCCATGGTCGAAATTCAGCACTGTTTAAGAAGGAAAAATAAACACAATCACGTACATTTATTGTATTCTTTATTCATAGTTCTTGTTAAAATATTGCATGCATTTATCTGAAAATAGTTTTATATTGCAATAAAGTTATACATCTATCATTTAATATGAATCACATTAATATTTGAAGATTACATGTACATGTACTAGTACTAGCATATGAATTCATTTCTAATTGACTCCTTGACTTTTATAACACCCTAAATTTTAGTTTTACCAACGTTTCAACTGGCTACTGTGTTGCAAACGGTCTCCCCTTTTTCACTTCTTTCAATTACACTAATTCTTTCCTCCAGTGCTAGAATTTGTCTCTTTTTCGTTGGAGGTTCTGCCATTGTTATTAAGGTGCTAGGTGTTAATGTTATAAGGGATCAGTTGTAATAATGACTGTAAAGGTTTTGATCAGGCTTTGGGGAAATATGGAATACATATACAATGTATATGTACCAATGAATGAAATAAAAAGACATAATAAACTCATCCAGAAGCAGAATAAATTTATTTTGAGACAAAAGTCAGAGGCTTAATTCATCTACGACACAAAGAGATTAACTCTATCAACAAACGATGTAACCGGCTGCACTAAGGTGAACAGATCACAGCTTGGTGTGTGGGCTGTAATCACTGTAACATAAAAAAAAAAACCCCAACAACAAACAACACAAGCCTTTCACAATGACAATCGAATCCGGAAACGATTCTCACCTACTGGTATTTAAGACAAAGACCTCATTCACCCCAGGCATTACGGATTAACTCCAAAGACAAACGATATATTCGACCGCTATATTGACTTTATCACAACAATGGCAGTTAGCGACATATACATTAGTCTGGTTTACAGCTTATAACAAAGGACGCCTACATGCATGACCGGAAACATTTATGAAACCAGTAGCCAGCCTAATTTTTAAAATTTTTTTAATGACAGTATTTACTTTTGAAGCGGTCGTTGTTACAAAGGATTAAATAAATGTCAGTGGTGTTTGTCTCAGTTCTCGCGATAGGGTCGTTCATAACAGTATTATTTTAGAACAAGCTGCCATTCGCAACTTTGCGGGAAATACTACGGATCATACTTTAGTCTTGCAGAAATAGCCGAGGTATTTCCGAATGACTAATCTGCATGTACTGTAGTCTGGTTTACAACCTATAACATATAACACTATATGCACGACCTGTAAAATTTAAGAAACTGGTAGCCAGCCTAATTTTTTTTTTTTTTTTTTTAAAGTTATAGGTTTTTGATTTTGTTTATAAGTCTTTACTTTTTAAGCGGTCGTGGTTACAAAGGGTTAAATAAAGGTCAGTTGTGTTTATCTCTATTTTTTGATGCGGTCATTCATAGCAGTGTCAAAATGCATATTTTGCCAAGAAATTGTGGTCGCTGGTCGCGTTCTGCAGGTGGTCGCTCACGACAGTGCGGTTATATAATAAAATCAATCCGTGCATACGATTGTGGTCGCTCATGACAGGTGGTCGCTCATAGCAGAGGTCGCTCACGACAGGTTTTACTGTATATATATATATATATATATATATATATATATATATATATATATATATATATATATATATATATATATATATATATATATATATATATACATACACACATACACCCTTCCAACCGGAACCCCCAGATCCTCATGTACTGAGGTGACCTGGTTATTAGCTTATATGGTGTTAGTACAGCTATAATAGACCTTAGCCCGCAGATATGCCGACCTCCCTTCTTCCAGGTTTTTATTTTTTTCTAAATTATTCGGCTTATACTCGAGTATATATGGTAGTCTGTATCAACAGTAAAAAGTCATGCTTAAAGCCCATGTAAAACTATCCTTGGGGCAGCTTATACAGCTAATTATCATAGAAGCAATTAAAAGGTAAGACAGTCAGAGATAAGCAACCACCATTTCACAAATTACTTAATTGGCTAAGAATAGCTGTGGTAATGCCTGTCAAGTCTTTTGAACGCTGCTGTGGGAGAGCCCATGAGGCTAATTTGCATAGGTAAAGTACACTACATGGAACAACCCAATTCATTTGAAGTTAAGTAAATCATAGAGGTGCCTATTGAAGAACAAAAGTTATTACACATCATTGCCTTCAATGAAAATGTTTATGCCATCATTAAAGATTATTGGCAGGTTCATGATCACTGGCAACATTTCTTTGAAGTCGGATTTTACTCCATATTTAAAACACAAAACACCATTATTTTGGTACTCGGAACAGTATATAAGTGTGATTCGTTTTGATGGCTAATTATTGAAATGCAGCTGTGATTAGGGAAAAATTTCCTCTGACAATAGGGTGGGAAGGTCACAGGACTTCAAAACACACTTTTTGAGTCCAAAAAGAACCCCAACACTATCTAAGAATATGGCAGGTATGATTTCACCATAATATAAACACAAAAAGTCGACATCTATGACTTTTCAATGCCATACACACTCACTGAATAACAAATTTTTAATTTTGTTTAGAAGACATTGAAAGTCACCATTGAAACACATTTAAGTAATAGTTTTTTAGAAGAAGTTATTTAAAGATTTTTCAATGTTTAGTAATGAGGGCCATATTTTATGGTGATGCAGCATTATTTGTAAAAAAACTGAAGGCCCTTCATGCCAAGATACCTTCTGTCAGATTTGGTCAAATTATGTTGAGCAGTTTTTGACAAAAAGTTAAATTGTGCTTAATACTTTCTGAGAAGTTGCTTTCTATTTTTAGTAACAGTGGCCATAACTGATGGCAGATCTGCATCATTTGTATAAATCTGAGATAGACTCATACCAGGATGCCACTTAAGAAATTTGGCTGAGCAGTTTTGGGGAAGAAAAATTAATGTGTTGATGGATGAATAATGACATACAAGGAATAAAGGGCTATACCATAAGCTTACTTGGCCTCTTGGCCAGGTGAGCTAAAAACTGAAGAAAATATATAAGGAACTTAATTCATGTACTGATGCCTTGAAATGAGGCAAATATCACGATTAAGGTGGAAAACACAGTTGAAGAATATGGAATGGAAAACAGCAGAGCATTTCCTTAAAACCAAGGAGATTATAGGTTTTTCAATATTACTTCTTGAATGTCAATTGTGCAAGAACTGAAAAAAATTACCCTAAGTATAAACATGTGTTTTTTGAAGCAAAGAAAATTGTTAAACCTGGAAGCAACCCTGATTTTGGATGGAAAACCAGTGACCACTAATGTTTAGCATGTGCTGGATCCAGCTCAGCCTCCAGCACTGTCCAGAGATGTGAATAATTTTACCACTAAAATTCTTAAAGGTTTAAGTCTAAACTTTAAGATATTTGACTGGTTAGACTTATATTTCATCCAATCATATTGCTACATTCTAGACTTAAATGATCAGATATCTTCACCGAGTACTTCAGTTTCATCCACCTTGAAGAATTCTCATCAAATGTTTACTTGGAACACGTTAGGTGACAATAACTATAAGATTAAATGTTGTATGAGCTGTAAATCAAAAAAATTAAATATCTTTAATAATGAGAATTATATTATTTTCATGGTTTTGCAACAACAACAAAAATACATTTTCATTGGTACATAAATTCTTGGATTGGAGAAGAGGGTCCTCTTACCTTAAAAAAAGTAACGATTGCTTGTTGAGCCTTTAAATTTCATTTTTTTTGCAAGCTTGAAATCCACATAAGTTGGTACTCAGTGAATAAAAGTGCATTCACAGTACCGTATGAACTCGCTCATAAGTGGAGTCCAACTGCAAATTGCATAGACCCAGATCTGCCATCACATAATGCGCTTGCAGATCTGTGTCTTTGTAGTTTGTTAGGAGCAATCTGGTGAACAAACAACACAGACTCTGATCTGCCAGTGCATTATGCAATAGCAGATCAGGGTCTATGTTGTTTGCAGTTGGGCTCGACTTATAAGCGAGTATAGATAGGAATTAGGAAATATTATGAAAGAGTAGAAACAAGTTTCTATTAGCAACATGTGGATATAGCAGAAGATGCATGCTTTTTTGCATTCTATGTTTGTTACCTGATTACAGAATGTGTACAAGTATGTGCTCCCCTAATCACGATCAGTGATTTCGTCCAAATGTTCTGGTTTCTTCCATCTCAAAGGTCACTTGATACTACTATCCAACCTTAAAAACCCTAAATTTTGAACCTTACATCCTTTAACATACCGTTCAGGTCTTGCTCTACCCCTGCCAGCATTGACAGTCCTCATCTGTAATATTTCCACACTTTTAGAATTTTCATCTTGCAGACCACCTACTGTTGGGAACTTTGGGCTGCTATCATCTCTGTGTCGGCCCCTCCCCCGCCCCCTAGATGATGGGCTTGGAGCCGACATGGACTGTTCCTCTATCCAATCACTGGAATATTGCAGATTAAAAATGTACATAACTGTTTGGGGGGTCTGTATATGCTAACAGGGGTCATGCTAATGCAAAATTATATGCCCTGCAGATAAAATAATAAATATGGATGGAAAAGATGGGAGTGGGATACAAGGAGATTAAATTGCTCTCCAAGAATATACGTAAACAATGCCACTGCCTGCAAAGACCACATGACTTCAAGGTCAGCCTCAGTCTAAGTTGTCAAGTCAGTGGTTTTTGCATTGAACTTTTTGTTAACAGTAACATTGTTAGAATTGATAGCTCAAGGCTTAAAATGTGTATATTTTCTGTTCCTTTTTGCAACATCCCATGAAAAATAAAAAAAGAGCAACCCTTTCTGCCAGAAAGATGCAGATATAAACTTTGTAGTGGCAATAGCATTTAGAGAAAAGCAAGAGAGACACCTGGGGAGCAGTTACGCAATGAGATGGCAAGTTACATCAGTTTTCTTCATCGTAATTCTCTATAGATCTTGAAGATAAGAGAAATGGTTGCAAATGACAAATATAAAGACGATATTCAAATTCTTACAGTATTGTTTGCATGCAAAATATTAACTCAGTCCTGATCATTTGCATTTCCTTCTGCAAGTGTACATGTATCAGGTGTTGATGTAGATTTTTACCCCTGCATAAGTCTGATTCCCAATCCTTACATAGCTATTTTTACTATGAATATCTATAGTCAGGAGATAGACAACTGTAATACATGTGCTCCTGAATTACAGTATATATGAAAAGTTTTCTGCAGTATGTATGGAATATTCTCTATTAAGTTCAATTAAGGAGTCTGATCTGTCAAAATTCAAATAGATGCAAGAACTTCAGAAATTTCACCATTATTGTTTGGAGACACAAATTTTGAGTAGCTGTAAATTACAACTTGCTAGATTACCTTACTCTCTGTCAGTTACTGATAGTGTAGGATTAAGCAAAATTAGGGACATGTGATGCCAAAATTTGTAAGTGTATGCTTTCTAGGATATATGCACAAAAGAGCCAGTGTGATCTCTGATACATATCAAAACATTGGATTCTGAATCTGACAATTTTCTGACACTGAACTCCAGAAATGGTGTAAATTACACCAAATACAATGAGGGTCTTACTGAGCTAAAGGGTAATTTGTACCCTTACCTGATTTGATGATGCTTTACATTTTATAACAAAATGCTACAATTCACTTAGTTACTGTGAGTCAATATAGAAAGATTATACCCTGAATTTATAAGAACAAGAGTACCGTGAACAGCACATTATACACCCACCCCATATTTAATAGTCCTCTATGTAGATAACTTATATTTTTGCTCAGAAAGAGAATTTTTAAGTAAATTATGTTTCTTTGAGAATACTTACCCGATCGCATACCAATAGGAAGATAAGCTACCTTCTGAATCCAGCCCTCCTAAAAAGATGAAAATCGTCTTTTCTGTCTACATCATAAAGTCGAAGGACAGTAACTCTTGCCCATTACCTCCCCTTGCCATCACCAGGTGTCACTTGTTTTAAGCTGAAGGATATATCAACGAGGATGCTCGCTTGGTGAGGGGGTTGGGAGGGTTTTAAAGTAATGAGATCGGGTAAGTATTCTTGGAGAAACATTATTTACTTCAAATTTGCTTTCTCCTTCAAATACATTCCCTGATCACATTAACGTTAAGAGAACATGTAATAGGAGGAGGGAATGCTAAGCATCCTACCTATACCCCAGGCATCCTTCGAGGGAAGAAAGGCTGGATTCTCTATATGAAAAATAATCCACTCTCCTAAAAGCAACACAGCCGATGGTCATGTGATCAATGACAACTATACCCAGCTAAGAAGCTGACTATTGAATTCTTCTTGCTGACAAACTTTTTTACAGGTGAATGAAGCAAAAGTGCTGACTATCCTGTGAGGAGGCCATGTTGACTTTAACTGGGTCTGGTGGTCATCTGGGCAGCGGCCACTGTACCTATCAGATTAAAATGTTGTCTTTGTGAAGCTAAATCCCGGATATAAAAGCTCAAGAGGGTTGACTCTGAATGCCAGCCAATAGCTTCTATTATGTCTTTGATCAAAATGTTATATTCAAAAGTGAGGCTCGCAGAGATTGCTCTAATTTCTGATCTTTTGAGATTTCAGAGTATGCCAAGCATATAACCCAATTATAAGCCATGATGATTGGGCTTGAGGGGTGATATCCTCTTTTCTGGCATTTACCTGGAGAAAGCTTTGTTTTCTTGTTCCAAGACATTCCTGTGTGCTTCAAGTAATGCCTGAGGGCGTGAACAGGATCTTGCATGGTCGCTTCTCTTAATGTGTCTATCGAAGAAAGGGAGTGTAGAACGATTCTCTGAGTGTAGAACGATTCTCTGATTGCCCACTGATGGCAGCCTATTCTTGGCTACAAAGCCTGGTTGCATCATGAGAACTGCAGAACCATCTGATGTGAACTGAAGATAGTTCAGGTCCACTGAAAGGGTATGTAATTCACTCACGATGCATGTCAAAGATAAAGCAGGAAACATGTCTTGCATGATATTAGCTTCAGCAAGGTTCTGGCTAATGGATCAAATTTATCTGTATTGAGCCATGTCAAAACCCATAAGGATTCCATTTTGGAAACAGGTGAGGGATTTTGGTCTATTGAAGTCAAATTGGCTAGTAAGTCCGATAGATCTTTATTATGACCAATATCCCATCTGCAATGATGTCTGAATGTGTCAAATATCATGGAGCAGTGGCCTTTGATTGTAATTGGAGCCAACTTTTTCTACTTGTAGAGCCAGAGAAAAAAGTCAGCCAGTTGTGGGATTCAGGCACTCAAAGGGAGGATGTTGTTGACTCTGCACCAGTCCCTGAATACACACCACTTTCCCTCATAAGCTTTCAAAGTGGAGGGCCTTTTCCCAGTTCACTAAAAAGCCAAGATGACTCAAAAGGGATAGGTCTTTGTTTCTGCCTTTAACAAGAACAGAAGTTACCATATGTTTCTGGAGGATGTCCAAATATGCCGCTATCGCTGTGGATGAAGCTGACTGGAATTGGGTGATGACGCAGTCCATGATTTTTGTAAAGGCCTATGGAATTATGTTTAGACCAAAAGGAAGAACTCAAAACTGGTAAGTATTCCCTCTGTACTCAAAATGAAGAAATTTCCATGGATAGGGACATGACAGTATGCATCGGTTAGATCAAGACTGATTGCAAACTCGTCCCTTCTGATGGAGAGTCGGATTGATCGTGCCGTCTCCATCTTGAATTCTGGTGGAACTATATACTGATTGAGACAACTCATATTGATGATCAGCCTGAGCTTGCCATTGGCCTTTTGCAAGAACCTGGAATAAAATTTCGGAGCTTGTGGTTTTAGAACAAGCTCCACAGCCCAATTGTTGATTAATGACCAGATCTCCTACTGCATAATTTCATCCTTCTCTGAATCTGATGGTACATCTGTCATGAAGGGAGAGGACAAAGAGGTGGTGGTTGAATACATGAAATCCAAAGCCCCTTTGAAATTACTTGGATCACCCACTTGTTTTGTGGAAATAGAGTGATCCAATGAGAGCTGAACTGCAGAAGTATGGCACCCACCAGTAGGCTGTCTGTGGGCAGTCAGAGTGGCGAGTCAACAGCAAGAGTTAGCAGGCTTGGGGAACAAGAAACCCTGTTTTTTGCTCCCTCTATAAAGTTGCCTCCTAAACTGATTGGGTTGTTGTCTCCAGACATCTGGGATTGAAACTGATTTTGGTTTGTGAATGATCCCTTCACTTTTTGTCTCTGATCATCCCTCCTTTGAGGTAGAGACTGATTGGGCTTAAATGACTTTGGAGACTGAGTGGCAAGTTGGAGGTGCTGTTAATGAGCTGCCTGTCTCCTAACTTCCTCAATCTAGCCTCCAAAGAGCAATGGCAACCCAAATGGTATCATCCTCAATGTCAGGGAATGATGCAAGGTGGAACATAGACATGAGTCACATTGTACTAAATTCAAATTAGCAGAGGCAGTCACAGCATTCGCCATGGAATGATGAACTGCTCTGTTAATGACTCTTGCAATTCTGGCCATTGACTCCCAGGCAGGGTTGTTCCCTGATTTTTTGGCGAGCTGGAAAATTGCTAACAAGGCCAAGTCCAACATCAAAGACGTGTCTCCGATATTACATACCAGCTTCAATGTAGCATGAAATACATTTTTATCAATTTTTGTAGAAAACTGGAGCAGACATATTGATTGCCTCCAAATTTTTGTCTAAGCCTGGGAATTCAGTGTGAAAAAGTCTGAGTGCGTTTTGTACCAGCGCTCTGAAAACGTTGCTTTTACTTGTCTTTCTTAAAAGAAAGCCTTAGACTTGCCCAGATCACATATTTTGCTAGACAGATGATCAGCGATTTCTGATTTTTTATGACTGCAGAAGCAGACAGATGAATGGAGTCTTGTCTGCCTTGCCTAGATCTACCGAGGCCTTGACCTTATAGGCCTGTGTGGCAGTAGGGGGTGGAGGGCATTCCGAAGCCATTAACACCAAGTACATTTCTTGAACCACAGCCTTAAAGCTGAATTCTGTCCACTCCATTGTTGGATCTGAGTATGTCAGCTCTTCAGGATTATCATCACACTCATTGTTTGTATTATCCTTATCTAGCTCTGCTTCCATTTCCACATAAAACATGAATGGCAGCATGGAAGAAGCATTTCTGTCATCCCAATACCTGTCAAAGCACCATCCTTGTAGGTATGACATAAACATACTGTTAGCTGGGTCCATATGACAAATTTGTCATGCCAGTATGGACAGGGTGGTTTGCTAGGTAGAATCATCAATACAGTTGTTGACTGTATGGTCAGCGATATGGATAACTCCGGTACAGGCCATGCCATGGGTGTGGTGGGACGTACAGATCTATCAGTAAGATTCACCCAATTATCCACATTTGGCAGCTCCATAGGCCTGTATGTGGTATGGGTTGCCGACATGACCATCCAACGGTCACTAGGCATGCGATACAGATGACTTGATGGCTGGACTGATTGGTCAGCATTGTATGGTATTACCATATATGATGGATCATTAAGATCCAGTAGAAACCCCATGTGCCCGGACTTACAGGCCTGAAGGCCATGCTTGGACATGTGGGGGGACTTGCACCCACTGGGCTGAAATGATTTTAGCCGATGGCTTTATACGTCGCATGTTAGGTGGTGCTGGTGAGGGGTGGGGTGGGGGACCCCAACAACATCCCCCACTAGGCTCACAACTGATTCCGTTTTAAGGCGAATACTCAACATATCTGTCTGCTCTTTGCAAGTTTTGCCCCTTTTATCTCTTTTTTTGCTGCTATTCTGCAGAACTGTCAACCAGATATCTTTTGACAACATGGAGCATACAATGCAATTAAGTGACGAAGTACATTTAGTGCAGGCGAAGCACGTATCATGAGTGTCCTCATTTGCATTTAATTTCTTACACTTAGGACATTCGTTGTCATGTTTCACTGAAACCACAAGAACAAAAAAATTTATAAATTAAAAACTCAATGGGTTAATAAGTCTCAAAAACAACAACACTTACTAACCTAGTGAGCGAACAACAAGCAGTGAGCGAGAAAACATGAATCAGAACATGCATCAGCAATACCATTTTGGAGCATATGGTCAGAATAAAAACAAAGTCCATGAGTGTGACAAATTCACCAAAAAAATTGGTCAAAATACAAAAATAATGTATACCACCTCTAGTAGAATCATTATTACACAATAAAAACAAATTCTGGGTTAGATGGTTGAAAACCATGGAGACATTAGCAGGATTTAAGGGAGGTATATAGTACAATGTTCTCTGTACTGAAGCAAAAGCTTAAAACTGGCAACATCTGGCTGCAGCAAGGGGAGGTAATGGACATGAGTTCCTGACCTTTGCTTTTATGATATAGACAGAAAGTCAATTTTCATCTTTTAGGAGGGCTGGATTCAGGAGGTAGCGAGCTTATATTCCTAATGTTATTGTGATCGAGGAACGTATTTGAAGGAGAAACCATTTTTCTTCTTTGAGTAATAATGACACTGACCTTTTCCCTTTCAACCCCAAAACAGACAGGCTTCTTCCTTACCATAAGTGTAAGCCGTGCACAAAGTTTGGGCCAGATCTGTGATGTAGAACTATTGTTATGGTGCGGAAACCATTTTACTTCTGACAGTAAGTGATCTTGATCTTTGACCTTCTGACCCCAAAATCAACAGCCTTCTTCCTTAGCCCAAGTGCAAACCATCTACAAAGTTTGGTTGAGGTATGTCATGTATAACTAATGTTACTGCGCAGAAACCATTTTGTATGACTTCAGTCATAGTGACATTGACCTTTTGACTCCAAAATCAGTAAGGTTCCTTCTTATCCGAATTGCAAGCTATCCCAAAATTTGGTAACTGAAGATGTAAACCCCAGTTTTTGTGTGGAAACCATTTTTCTTCTTTCAGTCAATAACCCTGACCTTTGACCTTTTGAGCCGGAAATTGACAGGGCTCTTCCTTTCCCCAGGTGCAAGCTATCCATAAAGTTTGGTAACTGTAGATGGTGGAGGACTCGAGTTATCATGTAGAAACTGTTTTCATCATTTCAGTCACAAATGATCTTGACTCTTTAAGATTGTCAGCCCAAAATCAACAGGGTTCTTTCTTACCCCAAGAGCAAGCCATCCACAAAGTTTGGTAACTGTAGATGGAAGACACCTAAAGTTATTGTGCAAAAACCAAATCAGTAACAGACAGACAGATAGATGAATAGATGATGGGTGGACATGGATATGATATCCCATATGCTCTTCTGGTCATTGAGAACTAGAGCTAACAATATTATGTGTACAGTGTGTGTTGCTGTTCAATTATTAAGTCTATTCAACAGAATCTAGAAGTTTTGTGCGCCATCTTTTTGGAATTTGTGCAGAATGTCCAAACAGTTGTTTTTTTCCCCTCCTAAATTTATTAGAAATGTGCTGATTCATGATAAAATCAAAATACATTCATGTGTTATTTGATTTCAAAATAAGACATTTGGACATAATGGTATTGGTCAAAAAGAGGCTTGGTGTTTAAACAGTGAATTTGTTCAATTAATGCACATTTTGCCACAACTTCTTCCATGACCACTCTATATTTGGGCTATCTTTAATTTATTGGGCTTGAAAAAGTGCAATAAATGTAATAGGTTAAAGGGTTTAGCATTTCATTGGATCAATAATCTGTCAAATCAGTAATGTCCAGAATTTGTCCTTTGTGACACAAACATGCAAGTTATAAACAAACTCTTGCTTGCCATGTGTACTACATCATGCATTGCAAAATATGCCAACAAAAGTGTTGCAGTTGAGAAAAATGGCCAACCATGAGCTGAGTATCTGTGTTGGTCAAGCACAAATTCCTCGTAAAGTCCGCTCTATGTGAAGGATTGGCAATAAATGTGGATAATGCATGTAAATTAGTTTGAAATATTTATTTTAGTCAACAATTATAATGGCTCAAAAGTCGATCTGCATGTTAAAAAGAAATGTATATCTCACAAATGCTGTGTTTCCATGAATGTGTTATGGATGTCACATTTGACAGCTTTTTCTGTGTCAGATATCATAAATTGATATGATAGCTACAATAATGTCCAAATAACATCGTTTGTTTTGGTTGAGAAAAAGAGAGTTCAAAAATACAAAATTAATCCATTTTATGTTATGAAAATTATGTTTAATTCCAGGTGATTGTTTAAAAATATTAAATTCATGGATTAAGAAGAAAGTTCTGATGTGATGTGATGGATGTTTTGGTTGGATACAAGAGCAGTGTTTGAGATCTTATAGTTTGACAGATTTCGTAACGTCTGATTGGTATATTGAAATTCATGCTTGTGTTTAATTAATTCTCTCTCGCATCTTTTTCTAAACAACTCATTTTGTGCCAGTATACATGTGGTTGATGATAATATACCCTGACAGAAAGATTTATACAGGTATATGCACAAAACAGAATTTGTCAAAGAATAACTTCCAAATCATTACACCAATGTGTTTTACGTACACTCTACAGCCAAATTTATATATTCTTCTTTGACTACCAAACAACAAAGATTTTTTTAGTTAATACAAAGTTTTCTTCAAATAAAAAGCTATCAAATTTTAAAAAATTAGCATTTTATGAGCAAATTTAAAACAAACTTGATTGTTACATGGTTGGTTGGCATCCATCTCTCTGCATAAGACGATGGATGTACAGTAACTATTGGAGATGATGTTTTAGTTTTTGCTGCATTTCCACTAGTGTCTAAAAAGTCCTATCCTGGAATGACAGCGCATGCCACAAGTACACACAAGTTACATAAAATCATTAAATTTACATCCAACAGTTATATTCACTGATGTCTAACTATATTTCTCAATTTAATTGAGATTTTAATTAAATTAAGTGTATCACACTTTCAGAATAATTTTATGCTTGTTTTTCATATTATAACTGAAGTTTGTCCAGACATCAAACATAATATCTGTATAAACATATATTTATGTAAATATGTTACGCAACATCTGCATGAATTTTAATTTTATTTTGAGGGTTCAGGGCTCTTTCAATATTTTATAATATCAGAAATGTTTTGTGAGAGATACACTGCATATTCTACAATGTTAAGATTGTGTTTCACTTCGAATGTATTGATTTAAATAAAAAGAAAAGTCTTTTGTTTCAGTAGCATCTAAGTTTTGGTCTGATTTTATAATTATGATAAGAATTATTTATTATTTTGGTTCCTAATAGCTTAAGCACAATCCTAAAAATAAAAGTAAGTTTCTTTTCCATTTCAATTAAATGTTGTTTTTTTAAATTATATTGAAATTAAATTGTCAATGTCACATCCGCAACACAACAACCACCTAAAAAAAAGTCAAGAAGTACAATAATAAAGCATACAGTACCATATATACTTGCCTACAACTTGTGTCCAACTGCAAACAACATAGATCCTATCTGCCGTGGCAGATTAGGGTCTATGTTGTCTGTTCTACTGATTACTCCTAATAAACTGCATAGACCCAGATCTGCCGGTGCATTATGTGACCACAGATCTGGGTCTGCAGTTGGACTCGACTTTAAAGAGAGTATATACAGTACTAATTAGTAAAGTAAATTATGAGATATAATTTTTCACACATTGCCTAACAGCTGCAACACTTTACCTCAGAATGACCCAATGATTATTTGACTTGATGCATTAGTCTCCATGCAATTCAACTGTATGCCATTATGTATGAATGAGTAACAAAATATTGGGACATCTATGATTTACAAACTTGCATCATATTTCCAGTTTAATAAATGCTGACTACAGGTAATTTGATGATTCTTTGAATTTGCTTACTCATATGTACCGAATTTTGACATATTCTGAAGATTTTTATTGAAAATTTGTCAATCATTATAGATGCACTGTAGATAACTAATAAAAATGGATACCGTGGCTTCATAAAGGATAAATTTAAAAACAAAATTACCTCTTTATAATTGACTTTAAGCAGACTGCTGTTCTTCTGTTATCTCCTTCACCAACAGAAAAACTTTTTAAATTTGGGTATTCATTCTCTATCGTCTTATGAATCAAGAAACGATGATAGTTGTTTATGGGTGGGAATATCAAAACCCTGAAAACAAAGACATAAAAAAGTAAATGTCATAAAATGTACAGGCTGACTCATTCCTAAAAAGCAAGACAAGAATAATGTTGATATGTTGCATTTTACAGCAGGAACTAAGTTCCAGTAAATTTTGCACATACCTGAAGAGAAGAAAACAAATCAATTGGTGAAAAAAAAAGACTACTAAAAAATGACAATGTGTGCATGGGTGTGGAAACAAAATTTATTATTATTATTATTATTACTATTATTATTATTATTATTATTATCTCTAACACTTAACAAAAATAGTTTTTTCATTAACTTTTAAAGTAGCAAGGTAATAATGGAAAAACAAGGTCACATCATTTATTGGTCATACTCATGAACGATTTAGGGAGCTCTAAGTTAAACCCTCCATGCCCAATCTCCAGTTAGATAGAAATAGAAGTGTCCCTTCTTCCCTTCTGCCTCAAGTCCCATACCCTCTATCTCAAACAGTGGTACCCTTCTGATGAGGCCCATCTCAAGAGAGGCCAAGCTTGATAACAGACCATATCATCCTGTAGCAAGTACATTTGTATCATTTTTACCTCCTGGCAAAAGGTCACTCCTCTTATAAGGCCACCTTTTCATCAATGAAGGGGTACATTAACAGGATTATCATGCAGAACCACTGTGCTTCCTCCTATCTGCAATTGAGGTCTGCAAGACTATGGACAAATATAGACATCCCACTTACATAAAACATTTTAATTTGGGTAGGTACTTAACTCAAACATTTCCTTCAGCATAAAACTTTTGTGAAGCCATGATAGCAACATCATGGAGTATATTAATTTGGGAAAGTATTTCAGCCATTTTATTGTAATTGCACTCAAACTCCCCATGAGAAATAACTGCATGTGTGAATAAAGGCTGCATTCAGAAATTTTAAAAAGTCTTAATTTAATATCATGATTCTTAGTGGGATTAAATTCAGAGGATCTGCATCGAGGGATTTTTGGAAATAATTTTACTCACAAGGCATTAGGCATGTAAGATTTCCTACAGTCAAATATACATGTATGTGCAACAAACTCGCAAGGGAGAGAATGTGCCATTGTACCAACATGGCCAGCCTGGCAATGTAACAGTCTGAAAAATATACCCATGATCACTAAAGCATAATAGGAGTATCATGAGTGGCACATTATACACGTACCCCATGTTTAGTCCTCTATGTAGGCACTAGTAGGACATGGATGACTCTGGAGATTAGCCATCCACAAAATTTGGTGAAGGAACTTTCTCTATAATAAAAGTTATTCTGCAAAATCCATATTTTTTTTAGCCACAATGACCATGACCTATGACCTTTCAACCCCCAAGTCAACTGGAATCTTCCATTAGTGTCAGCACCCACAAACTTTGGTCAAGATACATGGTCTACAACTAAAGTTTTTATGCAAAAACCATTTTTCTTCTTTCAGTCATAGTGACCTCAACCTTTAATCTTTTGACCCAAAAATCAATAAACTTCTTTCTTACCCAACATATAAGTCATCTACAAACTTTGGTGCATGTCCACTGATGAGAACTGACATTGTTGTGCAGAAACCATTTTTCGTATTTGTTGATGACCTTGATCTTTGACCTTCTGCCCCTCAAATAGATAGGCTTCTTCCCTTCCCCAAGTGCAAGCCATACACAAAGTTTGGCCCAGGTCTTAAATGTAGAACTAATGTTATTGTGCATAAACCATATTTTGTCTTTTAGTCACATTGACCTTGATCAGTGACCTTTTGCCTCAAAATTCAGAGGGTTCTTTCTTTTAGAAAAAATATATTACTTGTAAAGTTTGGTAAAGGTAGATGCTGCAGAAATAAAGTTATAGTTCTGAATAGGAAACATTATTGGACAGACAGTATAATATGTTCCACCAACAGGCAGGCATATAAAAAGTAGGTCACTTTCTACTCCTCTTGACAGTAATAAGTAGTCTTACTAACACAAAATCTCCCAACTGCTCAACAATTATAAGAATATTCCTGCCTAAAATAGATTATCTCATGTACTTCTCCTGCCCCATACCACTTATTTGTTCTTTAAAATTTCTTTCTTTATTAACCAAATAATAAATTAAATATAGCAGAGCCTTCAAGGTTCTTTTGAAAGATAATGCTTGTTAGCATATTATATTCTCTAGTTTTAATTCATTTTTGTTTTACATCATACTTCTTAAATAATATGGTCTGAAAGTTTGAGCTAAGCATGTACTCAGAGTTAAGACATGTTATGAAAGATAGACCTGATCACTAAATTTCATATCTTAATAAAATTGTATAATTGTGCATTAATTCCTGTAATGTTTGTATTTATTTCATACTAAATGTCACTTTCAGTGTTTTATCACTTTCACAAAATCAAACCAAAAAGAATTACATTCAATAAATAGGGTAAAACTCTACATGTACATGTATTTGGTAACATTTCCAATTTGAAACTCTATGTGTACATGTATTTGGTAATATTTGCAATTTGAAACTCTACATGCACAAATATCTGGTAATATTTGCAATTTAAAACTCTACATGTACATGTATTTGGTAACATTTGCAATTTAAAACTTTCTGCACAGTCAATATTCTGTGAAATCCAGTTTCTCACCTGCATCTTGGTGTTACTGATGTACATCCCCCTCATTTGACTTGCCAAAAACCACAACAAAACTTTATGCAGATGAGATACTGACATTTAAAATTGTTACCTATCAGATATGTCTGTCTTCAGGAAGCTTTCTACGTCAGACTGAATCAGATCTACAAAATAGGCATCAGCTGATGACAAATAGCGGTAGTCCAGGTACAGCGCCAGTCTGAATGATCTCCAACTTTCTGTTACAGGGAACAAAGAGTTTTCTGCTGAAAAAGATAATTTCTGTAAATGCAAGGAAACAGATTAGATCTATAATGTTTGAATCCAAGAAATACTGTAAATCACACTGACATTTTGCTAGAGTTTCTCTGGTTTTCATACATACACAAAACAGCACAAAGACTTTGAATGTACTTTTGAAGCTTCCTGATCATTTGCTGGTAAAGTGGAAATGTGAAAATATTTCTAAAAATACTTCATGCTAATCTTTTGCAATGGCAGGCCAAGTTCTCCCCAGGCCAATATGGCAAGGCAGGTTTACTATGTTTTGATCTTGGAGGCACAAGTTGCCTCAATGCTTTCATAACCTTGCTATGCAGAAAACACTCAGCTGTAATGCCTTTATTTTGGAAAGGTAATTGTTTTATCCAACCCAAACACAAAAACAAGAGTTTATCAAAGGGACAATGCTCTACTATCCGAAAACAATTTCCAGGAATTCACAATATGAACATTTCTTCTTTTAAACTGATCAGTGTTGAAACAATTTTTGATATTTTTGAGCAATAAGACTATTGAATTAGCCTCTGTGGCTGCCATGTCTGATTTAAGATTGGTACCATTTTCATTTAGGACCAACTAGATAACATAATTAGAAGACTTTTGGTGAAAATCCCATGTTAATATGACCATCCATTCAGGAGGAGTAGCGATAACAAGATCTTGAAGACTGCTGTCATGGCAGCCATATTTGATACAAGATTGGCACCATTTGCATTTAGAAGCAACTAGATATCTTAAGAAGTCTTTTGGTAAAAGTCCTATGTTGATATGAACATAAATTCTGGAGAAGTAGCAATTACAATATTTTTAAGATGACCACTGTGGTGACCATACTGGATGTCAGATTGGCACAATTTTCATTTAAGACCAACCAGACACCATAAGAAGTTTCCCAGTGAAAACATCATGCTGATATGACTTCCTATTCAGGTGTAGCAATAAAAAGATTTTCAAGATGGCTTCTGTGGTGACCATACTGAATGTCAGATTAGCACCATTTTCATTGAGAACAAATTAGACATCATAAGAAGTCTTCTAGTGAAAACCCCATGTTGATATGACCCTCCAGTTTAGAAGCAGAAGCAAAAACAAGATTTTCAAGATGGCTGCTGTGGTAGCCATACTGGGTGTCAGATCAGCACCATTTTAGTTTTGGACCAACTAGACATCATAAGAAGTCTTGTAGTGAAAACCCCATGTTGACATGATCATCCATTCAGGAGAAGTAGCGATAACAAAATTTTCAAGATGGCCACTGTGGTAGCCATAATGGATGCTCGAGCAGCACTATCTTCATTTAGGACCAACTAAACCTTGAAATGAATGTGTGTGTAAAGTTTCATGGCAATCCTCCAACTATTTTATGAGAAGTAGTAATTACAAACTTGTTGTAATGACTGGACATACAGATGATGGATGATGGACAAGAGGCCATCGCAAAAGCTCTTCTGATAAACGACCAGTTGAGCTATAAAATCAGACTGATTAATCAAATTTTGCTCTGAGTTACTGCTTTGTCTGCTTATAAAATAATCTAGGCAATTTCAGTGAAGATAACTTATCACAGGATGAAAAGGTGATTACATGCATGTCAAATCCCCAGCAGTAAAGTAGTACATGCCAATATTTACACCTGATCTCTCTGCAATATGGATAAGAGCACTCAACACCATTAACTAAATCTACTCATCAGTTAATTTCATTGGACAATAAAATTTGCTTACTGACAGAAAAGTCAGGTGACTGAGGGAATGAAACATGTGACACTGCAACTTAATTAATAAAATTAAAAATGAAACCAGTTTTCCAATGCACATGTCTACTTATATTGTAGAAAATGGTGAACAACAGACAAGGTCACTAGCTTAAGTCTTCCAAATTGACACTGCAGTGCACTATGAAGATAGTAAAAAGCCTACAATGTAATGGAAGAGAGTGAAGGATCACTTCGAGCTATTATTATTAAGAATAAATCTTAAATATTCTTTAAACTTTAGAAATCCTGTAACATTTGAGAAAGAATACACATTTATTTACGTAATAGAATCAATGAATAACTCATTACTTCCATATCTGGAGGTCTATTCCAACATGTTCTCTATAGTCTTGGTGATCAACATTGGATACAGTTGATGAAACATGGTTGCAGGCAGGAAAATATGCTTAAGAAATAAGTTCAGAATTTAGTACTTGTGACAAAAGCTAACAGAAATTGGAGATGGGGCATAAAATAAGTGCAGAACAATGCAGTCAAGAGGCAATTTTGGGGCAAATATTTGGGTACAGACTCAGAGGTAGCTGGTAGAATCAATCGTGGAGTTGAATGGGAATACATTTTTCAGCCTGAATCAAACATTGAAATCATAACCAGCATGGGTTTAGGGGCTGTGTTTGAATATGCATGTACGTATTTGCATTAATGTCACATCAGACAATAATGGCGATATTGTGCCAATTAAAAATAGAGTTCTAAAAACGTATATATAAAAGAACTCCACAAAAAATGTAGACAGATAAACCCTTCCAAATACATTTAAACACGAAGTATTACATAATAAAAGATAAACGGTAAAAATGTACAAAAAAATTTAAAAATTTATATAAAATAAAAGATAAAGGTGAAAAAATTTAAAATCCTTAAAAATAAAGGTCACATTTATTATATAAGCTGCATTCCCTCACAAAGTCCAATATCTTCTCTGGCAGTTCATCATTATAAAGTCCTTGAATCGAGTTCACATAAAAATACTTAGGTCTCACAGGGTGTAAGTCAATACACTCAACAAGAATATGTTCCACTTTCAGTGGACACTAGCATGGTATGCTCTCTAGTTGTGGTTCACCCTTCAGTCAGGTATGTGTGTCCTTATGCGATCAGCACAATGCTACTCTCAAATGATGGGTTTGATATTCTGAAATTTGTTTGTGGAATTTTCATTCCATATAATTTGCCAAGCATACAGAACATGCTCATTTATATATTATCTGAAATTAGTATATGAAATCTTCCATTTAGACACAAGTGACTGCAGGACAGTTTAGGCTAGTTTATCTGCCCTTACATTACCCCTAATACCAATGTGAATAGGCAGCCAATAGTAATGAATGTATTTTCCAGATTGTATGAGCTAATGAACAAATCATGTTAAAGTAAGATCTGGGATATTAACAGGTTGTCAAATTTAAGGTTTTCAGCATGGATAGCAAATCTGAAAAAATGATGAAATTTTTTTTTTTTTTTTAGAGGTTTCAATTTAGTTTAAAGATTTTAGTATGGCTGTCATTTTTGCTGTTAAAATGGAGGTTTTGTCCAGTAACCAGCTCAAGATGGTGCCATGGGTGTTGCAACAACAGTTCCAACCTTGTTTCCATCTTTTGATCTGCCTATATACAGGGATGTATGGCTACAATAAGAGGCTCAGATTTAACTGAATTTACTCTAAAATAACTATAGGACTTATTAACAACTCTTTGAATTGGCAAAGATTTAATAACGAAGATGGTTATTTGGGAACATAGAATTTTGCAGTATTTTGTTGCTTCTAGGTGAGGATGATTTTATAAGCCAAAAGGTGGAATGAAATCTGGTTTCTGAGTGTACATGGTTTGGTATTTGGGCCTAGAGACTATATCATATATGAGATTGGACAGATTAGAAGATGGTGTGGAAGTATCCTGAAGTGTCAATTCATTCATCTGAGATAAAGTGATGGTTTATATATTTGAACATAGCAGCTTTCTGAATGAGAAGTTCTAAATGCTTCCAGACAAAGTCTAAATTTCTGATTGTGTATTGGATTAAGCATAAGGTAAGATTTAAAGGCTGATCTGTACACAATTGAGCCATAATCACATTTAAATCTTACTAAAAACTAGTATAACCAGAGCAAAGACTTTCAGTCTGCTCCCCAATCTGTGTTTGCTATGACTTGTATTAAATCCATAGATTTTTTATATTTCTTCCTTAGGTATCTACCTTATATACTCGCGAAAAGCCTCTACCAACTGCATAGACCCAGATCGGCCATCGCATAATGTGCTGGCAGATCTGGGTTTATGCAGTTTTTAAGGACTAATCAGTAGAACAACACATACCCTGATCTGCCGGCACATTATATGACGGCAGATCAGGGTCTATGTTGTTTGCATTTTGATCCAGCTTGTACGCGAGTATATACAGTAATATGTGGAAGGAAAGTTAGTTTATGGTCAAAAGTTTTCATCACAGTTCTCAAAAAGCATCAATTTGAAAATATTGATTACTTCTGTCTTGGCCTTTAACTGCTTTAAAAGTTTGAAGAGCAACTACAACACTGACTTGTAAAGCTGTTTATTTAAAAGCAGATCTGAATCACGATGAATCCATGTAGTTAAAACCGAATTCAAATAAATATACACACTTAAAAACAAAATGAACTATATATTATGTATAGTAACTGCATTTATTCCATGGATAATATCGACTTAACGTTATTTTGAGACCCAACTGTTTGGGAAAATGTGGACAGCAATTTATGCAAGTTGCTATGTCATTTCTAGATCAAGGCATAAATACCTACAAATCACCAACGCGTTTCGGCAGGCACGCCGATGTAAACGCCACCGTGGAGGGGCTAGTCGACATTACTGATTGACATCTGAAGAGCCAATGAATGAAGACCACCTATGGAAAGACTGAGACGTCAAGAGTGATTTACAACCGGATACCATTAGAAGAATCAGTCGTCTTTATTTCGATCATATTTGGACAATAAAAAAATAATTTCAAAAGGCTTGTATATTCAGTACACATTACTGTTTATAAAAGGTTGATCGACTTCTTTTGCAATAAGTTTATGATTTTAATTTATTTCAAAGAAATACGAACAAACTTATGCACTGACTTGACGAGAAGCACATATTGCAGAGCTTCTCAAGCAGAATAAATTTATCATTTTGTTCCAAAGGAAAGTAATTCTCTCGATATGGACAATTAAAATCCAAATTGACATCCGCTTCTGCTTACCCCCCCCCCAACAAACCTAAAACACTGAATTTACACTGAAATGCAAACCACGTACTTAGTCTTTAAGCAGTAATAGCAGAGTCATGAGGCTGAATATTATGACTGCATGTGTATTGTAAGGGATTGACCATTTAATATATGGGGTTTAAATGTTTTGTTTTTTTCGACCGGGATATTTTTTGTTCTTTCATCACAATATTTATTTATTTTAAGTGAAATATGGCACGGATTAATGTCTACTACAAAAATCAGAGAAAGACAATTGTTTTCATGCATTTACCCCACCCCCCTTGGAAAATTAAATTGTCTCTCCCTAATAAAGACTTGACTTCAGCGGATGTTCTACAGAAATCAAGGCAGTGGCCATTGTGAACACTGTTGTAAAATATTAACAAGGGTTTGCATCAAAGGATGATGTAAGTTTCAGCTTGGGAACTGTGTGTTTTTATCACACAAAGCCATCTGACTTGGCGTGTTGTACTTTACTGCCGCAATTATGGTCCTGCCATTAACAACGGAAGTTTGATAATTGGTAGTAATTAATCTGAACTCGGCTTATTACTGAAATGAAAAATAATATGGAAAATTGTAAAATCTGAGATGTTCAGAGATTTTAATTTCAAACAAGGTTAGAGCATTTTGTATGGATGTATTGTCTCCACGTGGAGCCTATTATTTGCTCATTTTTCTACGGCGAAAATATAAAAATAAAATATACTCTTTCAATTATTTTTATGCAGATATTAAAGAATGCAGTTTCCTGTTTGTGACTGTTAGAGCCTTTGGTTATTGAGCGTGTTTCTGTATGTGGTATATTGCTTTACAGCTAGAGAGCTTGAGTTACTGTGGCCCAGTGGATAAAATGTGCAACTCACACACACACACATTTGCGTGTCTGCGGGGAGGGGGGCATGTTTCTTCGTCCCCGCCCCGATTTTAAAAAAATAATATATCCCTTTTACTTCGGCCCCCCCCCCAAAAAAAATTCTTGCGGATGCCCATGAACACACACACGACCTTAGAGCACGTACTCAGGAGTTCCTGTGCAGTGGTGGGAAAATTTCTTTCTTTTTTGCTCCATAACGCTATAATGTCTAGCATGTCATTACTTTTTAACACTACTGAACGTTTCCAGATTTCAGATTGTGTACGTTGAGATTTATAATCAGTCAGATTTTAATATTTTAATTCCGACAATTGACTAAAATTGTTGAAATGTCAAGCAGCGAAAAAGAAAAATTTTGTTTAACATTAATGAGCATTTTAGCGTCATTTTTTATTTGGATTCCATATTTTATGAGAGAGAGAGAGAGAAAAAGAGACGGGGGAGGGGAACTTTACTAAGAAGAGTTAATGATCTAAAATTATTCATCTTATTTTTCTGTATTATGCATATTATGCAAAAGGAAAACGAACAGAAAAGAAAAATTTAAACATTAATTTCATCTGATGCACAAGTTTGTCAAATCAATGGCAAAGAAAACAAACCCGCAGAAGTCCTGGTGTTGTACTTTTAGGTTAACAGTTAGCACATGAAATTAACACGGCAATATCAAAGAAAACAAGCAGTGTTGATGGCTGCTAGGTTACTTGCACGTGTCAACTACATGTATCTAGGATGACCTTTTGCGACCATTTGTGATTTTTAAAAAAACCGCTACTTTGGTAATTAATGCAAAATAGTACAGTTTAAAATAAAATAACGATGTGAAAGCTTAAAAATGCTTTATTTAAGTGATTGGATGTCAGAAAAAAATCGTACAATATGTGAACGAGTTCTCATGCATGGAGTAACCATCGGAACTTGTGCGTTTTGTTTCACTTCAGTCAGGTATGACTGCAGCTTTGTTATTAATTTGTTCGATGTTTATCGTTCTTTTCATTGCAGGTAGTACAATATCACTGACTTTCATATGATCATTAAAATTTTGTATTGCATTTACTGAAAAAGAAATAAGGATATGAATGCATGTTTAGATTCCGATAACATAGTATTGAAGAAAAAAACATTAGATTCATTGCACAAAATGTAGTATTAATACAGTTTGCAAGGCATTGTCATTACATTATCATCATCTAAAATATGATTTGGCACTATGTATCATACATTATCTTCGTTAGAACAAGGAAATATTTATAATTAACTGAATTACTACGTTTTTTTCAGTATCAAAAAGTTGGCAAATTGCTCCCCAGAGGGATAACGATGTAGATAAATCGGTGCCCCCCCCCCCCCCCCGTCTCTCTCTCAATCTCTGCTTGCATGGGTGATAAACAGTAAACCACGCCCATATTATCGAGACCATGTCCAGTCCGCGGTGGTGATCGGATGCGACTCCGCGAGAAAGCGTGGTGTGCAGGGCTATTCTCCGCGAGATGCAGCGACAACTCTGTCAGGACGCGTGGAGTGATGGTGGAAGGGTTTTTCTTAATCCTCTCCACTCACTCTCCACCCCACTGCGATGCGTGGGGTTCCGAAAAATCACGTGAGCTGTACTGTATTGATCAAATGCACCTATGTTAACATTTCTGTGTGTGTTTTCAGTCAATTTGTTTGCATAAAATATACACAAATACACTACTTACCTACAGTTCTGATTATAATTACCAAGATATTAGGTGTAAAATGTAAAAGGCAATGCACTTACTGAAATAAAATAAATCACTAAAATAATATATTTCTGTGTCATAAAGATGGATCAGGCTATTTTTAGAAATTACCTAAAAGGCATGCTATTCATGACAGAAAGATTTAGGTGGTAGTTTATTTTTAAAAAAAGAAGTAAACAACGTGGTGTAAAAGTTCAAAATAGCAACTGATTTTTTTAGTCACTGTGTTACGGTACATGTATCTTAGATTTCAGATTGACCACTCAATTAGATTGAGGTGGTCAGAAGGGGCAAGGGATTAAGTATAGTTGGGTGCCCACTAGATCTGTTGATGTCCACTTTATAATGCAGGACTTCATCATGGATTTTAATGCTGCCATATGACACCCCTTGCTGACTATATTGCACCTGGTACAGTTGTCAAAACATTAAGCAAACAGATAAAAGTCATCCTCATGATGCAAACATGGCCACAGCAGAAGTCAATTTCATACCTGTACCTGTACAAACTACAGAAACATTAAAGTCAGTTTGCCCATATATATTAGAGCCCGGCATGAACCCAGCATGTTTCTTCCTATATCCTACAGAGTTAAAACCATTATACTGGTGCTTTTAAAAATCATCTGTTATGATATATGCATTACACTTCCAAGAAATGCAACCAGCAACTCTCTCTCTCTCTGTAGAAAATATACCACAGCTATTTATTATGGAACACAATAATGTTTTAACAAGTATGCTGATCAGATTGTTGTTTAAAATGGAAAATAATATTAAATTCAAGAAAAACTTTTAAAACTGTCCAGTACTGACTAATTGACCAAACACCTTTTTTTCCTTCTGTGTATTGGTTTTTACTCTGCTTCGGAGTCCATAGTTTGTTTCAGTGACTTTAAACTTAGTTTTGTTTCCCTAATATTCAACCCTGTTTTGGTTTCAGTCATTTTATAGTATTCGCTTAATTACTAATTTAAAACACATATTAATATACTTTTGCAGATGTTTTATCTGCGACAACTTTTGTGTTCACACAAACTTCTCTGAAAGGTCAATTTGGTTAAAATGCAATAACTTAGTGGCACATTAGCAATAGAGGCTGGACTAGAGGACATTTATTGAATATCAGTGTGTGTATTTCATTGAGCAGGAGCATGTTAAGTAAAAAGATGGTAAAGCGACTGGCAGAATTAAAAAAGATCACTACATTTCTCATATTCTCCATTTTATTAATTGAATAGTCCATACAATCATGATCCAAGCTGTTTCAATGTCCACTTTCTTCCTGTATAAACCAACCCATACTTACATGTATTTTCTTTATTTATATAAAACATAAAATATATATATATATATCTCAGACTGCTACAATGCAATGTAAATTAAAATCATTACCCCATTATGCTTTATATATTGTAAGGAGTCTCTAAATATTCTCATAATATTCTAAGCTCAAAAATAATTAATATTAAAAAACATAGCGTACTGCTTAAAAAGAGAATTCCACACAATGTAATGGACAACTGCTATTACATAATTATATTGCTGCCACTTTCTGTGGGTGGGCAGTTAAACTTAATCTGTACACTATGAGTAACAATGTGGACAGCCATGAGGTCCGTGATGTGCATGGGCAGATTAAATGTCTGAGCTGCAGCATGAAATCTGCAATGTGTGTACCTGATATATTTCTAGTATGTATTTAGTTACTATATATTACCACTCGAGTTGAAGTTAAAGGTCTTATAACTACACACCACGCCACCCCCCACCATCTGCACCTACATTTCAATATTGTCTTTTAGCATACAACTGTATGTTTCTGCTGTCAATGCCTTTTAATTATACTATTATAATATTGCATTTACAATTTTGTTTTAATATCTCATTAGCTTCTTTCAATATTTTCAATCCTCTGCCTTTATTACTCATGTCTGCCACATGATCTAAGTAAAGATTTTTGTTAATTTGGAGATATCTCACAATATACAATGACACTTGTTGCTCAATCCTTGATATTGCCCATCTCTTATTCTGATTTTTATGTACTTTCAATAATGGTCTCTACAAATAAATGCTGTTAAAACCAAGAAGTGTACATATTTTAATATTTTAATGTTCACCAGTTGAAAATATACTGAAAGGTGATTATGAAAAGTAAAATAATGTTTGTATCGAGAACTGGTAGGCATCTAGCTACGATGTCATAGTCTCAACATGGATGAGGCTACAAAGTGATTCTATACCTTGCAATGGAGCAAATAAAACTATTGTCAAGGACAAACAGATGACATGAGTAAAAGTCCACTACCTAAGCAGAGTTATGTTTTTCAGGAAGTCTGGCTTATGATAAAGTTATTAACTTTATATAAGGTAAAATATATTGCTATGTTTCCACTAACCATACATCAACCACCATGACAGATAACACAAGATTCTCATGGTAATTCACTTTCCAAATAAGGCCTGCTATACTATATTTGGATATGCTATGATACATTATTCAATGCACATCATTAATTTATAATTTCGAACCCTAACACACTCAACTTATTGGCGTTGCAAACCTAAAGGAAGCTCTCGATGTAAACAAGCAGACAGACTGCTCACTGTCCTTTTCTGGTTTCTAGAACAATCCATTTCAGTAAAAACTGTGTCATCTGCATCCAATATCTGCAATGTCTAGTTTTAATATTTCTAAAAAATTTGAACAAATAAAAGATGAACTCTTGCATACATGTGTTCAAGGAGATGTAACTGTTAAAATTTAAGGGAATTATTGAGATTATCAAAGACGGCGAACTACATCATATCTGTTGCTTGAAAATACAGACTCGCCCATGCAAATATGGCGACCGTGTTACTAAAGGAACTCCCCTTTGAGTCGAAACGCCAACAAGTTGACAGCTAGGGACATCCTGGCGACAATCAGCCGGTTAGAAATTAAAAATTGATGAATGAAATGACTAAGTTTTGTGCATTTTTTTATATCCGTGATGCATTTTGTTTTTAAATTCGGTAGGGGGGTACAAACAAACGGGAGGGTGTGCGAATACTATAGTAGGCATCAGTACCGGGTAGCACAGCAAGTTTCTGGATCTTTTGCAAGTTTATGGATGCCGAGTGAGGAGACTATTTTTTCAACAATCAATATTACGCACACTAATGAAATATCACTCTTGATTTCAATACAACACAGAACCTTACGTATATTTGTATTTGTATATATGTGGTAAAGGTAAAGCTAGCCCTATAAATATAAAACAGAAATACAGTTGTAACAATTGTCAGATTTCAAGATCCATTTGTAAATTACGTCATCAGTTTACGTACTTTTTGGACTGGTTTATAACCTCATCACTAGAAGGGTATTTAAGAGCATTATAATTATAAAAACTTTAAACCACTCCGAGATCTGATGTAAAGAGCAAAAACCGACTCTATCCGCATGAGGGACAGTACATTACCTCTTTCGTCACCAGTGTATACATATGAAATACGCTAAAAGGCTGGCATCGACCGTGGTCTGAGAAGTACGGCTGCCATTATTCTCATGACGTAGACAAATATTTTGTGTTGTCAACTAAAAGCCTAAAATATTAGACAGTACTATGGCTTGACTTCAACACGAAAATGATGTCGAGGCGACAGGTGCGCAGTCTGAAGGGTGCTGTATTGATGCTTGGCCTTTTCGCTCTCAGCTCTCTAACAAGACGGGATGACAAGTTTTTGGAAAGTAGCCACAGTGATATGTTAGAAGAGTCTATACATTATGGTAAGAGCAGTCAGTTTTTGTCGAGACAATGTTAGTGGGAACCGAGTCGTACTATAGTAGTCACTTTCGTTGTCAACAGTTTATAGCTTTGGTTAAAACCTTTCCATTGCATACATTTCCTTAAGCCCTGGAAAGGTGTAGGTATAATGTAGGGGTGAAACATTACACCACTGCCACGTATCGATGCGATTCACAATACCATGCCTACGATACGATACATTATCGATAGACGTATCAACTTGATGGTCTTTTCATCTTTAGAAGGTCTGTCGGTGGTATGGTGGTACCGTTTTATATGTGTTGACATATTAGTTGTATTTTCTAGTATGTAGAATACAGACAGACATAGACATCATCATTTCCTATGCCATTCTCATTCTTTACAAGTTTTTTTTTTTTTAAATACTTCTAAACAGACTTCCTGTTAGGTGTCTGTGATTTTTATTCAACCTTTTAGGCCATTTCAGGCTGCTCCATTTGATCAGGTACAGGACTCGTCTTGGTCACCACACCATTTGTTTTGCACTGCATGAATGCTTTAAAAACATCTTATTTCATGTCATCACTTAAATTTGGAAGGCATTACGGTATTATCTTCAAAACAGAAGAAATAGTGCAATTTCCTCCTACAAGGAAAATCTTATCTAGAACAAGTCTGAGTGTGGGAGCAGAGATGACTAACAACCAAATTCATCACATTGTACTTACTGCAGATGCAAAACAACTGCCGCTGCCACATGCACTCGTTTCTGTCAATGGAAAAGGAAATTACTGACAATACCTATTCCCCTTCTACAAAATAAGACAAGGTGACTAAAACACATGCAGATTGGAATTGGCTCTCTCGCTGATTCTGTGCTAATGTTTGTTTTATCCCATCGTCATGTTCAGTCACAGATTACATATATCAACATAAAAGGAGATGTTCTAAACTTGTTCCCCATGTATGATTTACTGTAAGTACTTTACAGATCATTTAATATCCACTTTTGCGTGAAGCTTATCATTTTGTATCTATTTGGATTGAGTTTTGATGCAATGCTTCCGCTGTGTCATGTGGTGAATAAGCTACAGTTAGTTCTGATTGGTGGTTACTGTTTTTCCCTGGACTTGAAGAAACTATAACCACCAATCAGAATTGAATGTAGCATATTTCACTGCGGACACACCGGAAGTGTAGCCTTCAAATTCAATTCAAATAAACAAGATACGAAGCAACAGAAAAGCTTCACATAAAAGTGGTTTTTAAATGGTCAGTAAAGTATTTAAATCATATATGAGGAACAAGTCTCAAATGTCTCCTTTACGTTGATATATGTTATCTGTGGCTGAACATGCTGATGGGATAAAATAATTGGTATGGAATTGGCGGGGTGGGGGCAGATTTCAAACCATGTGAGTTAGTCGCCTTGTGTTAATTTGTAGAAAGCGAGCAAGTGTTGTCAATATTTTTTTTTTTAAACTGACAGAAAGGGGTGCATATGCCTGCGACAGCTGTCTCATATGAATTCTCAATTTAAACAATAATAAAGGCAACAACTAATAATTATTCACGACTGCTGAAGATTAAAATAACTTGAATCGGGTGAGTATCGTTTTGTTCTTCACCTCTTGTATCGATATGGAAAAAATATTGATATATCGATTAATCGTTTCACCCCTAAGGTATAGTCTGATAAATCAGCCCCCAAACTTGTATTGGTATTGTTGGTGGTTTTGGAGCCTGATCTCACCTATCCATATAACATTACAATTATTGCAGATAGATCTTCTCGCACCAGAGTGGTGCATATATCAACTCAAGTATTTCTCAAGGCTCTTGAGTTACAGTTGGTTGAAGGGGTCTTTTGGCGATCTGTACAGCATATGTCCATATCAGATCTGATGTTCGACAACTTGTAAATCCACGTGGAATAAGACAATCCTAGCTTCTGTTGCCATTTTGAATTACCGGGCTGTGTGGGTGAATAATTGGCTGTTGCATCAACAATCCCATCACATGTGACTTCGTTTGTTCAAAATAGTTGTTTTGTTTTTGGTTCAAGCATACATGGATTTGTCATGTAAATGTCACATGATGAATATTTTGTCATGTGACAATTATCACAGTTCAACAACATGCCAAATTACAAAAATGGACAGGTTAATTGAGAGTGTTCTGAGCAATTTGGGTTGTAATGTAATATCAATCTGTCTATAGGACTAGTTTAGGAATTAATGGGGTAGGTGGCTGAATGAGGGAAAAATACATATGAATAGTTCTTATTACTACTGGGAGAAACACTGCTAAGAAGCTCATTATACACATGAAATACATGCAGATCATCTAGATGCAATCTGTATCTGAAAATTTACTTCATACAAGCAGAGACAAGTAATACAGAGATTTGCAACATCCCCACTGCTTTTGTACTATTGCATGGCAGCCTTTTGATATGCAAATGAGAGTGCCAACAAGGTGAGTTTCCAGGTAAGTGTTCATTTATGTTTGCAGCTAAAAAGTCAGGTATGCAACTGTATTGTACATCAGTAAACTGGTGATAACATTTTAGCCATGGTATTAGGAGTCATCATTTTCACAGTCACAAGTTTTTATAAGTCGCCAATTCATTATGAGGGTATTTCAACAATAAAATAAAGTCATTTGAGAAAGGTTTGGAGGATACATTGCAGAACAGTTGCATACATCTGCATCAAATATTTCATTATCATCAGACAGAGAAGTGATGTTTCATCGATTTCATATCATGCATTTGAACAGAAAAATCAATATTAGGAATGGGAGCTACAGGAGCTGAGTATCTTAGAGCGTGAGACTCGTAATGTCAGTCTTTGACTAATAATTTGGACACTTTATATTACGGTGCAAAAACAAATTCAATTTTGGATGGGTTGACAACTGTTGAGAACCTAATGGTCCTTCAGCACAATGACAAAAGCTAATTAACAGATTTATTGTTCATCTCCAGCCAGTTACAGTACATGATAGGTGCCGACATCACAGTAACACATACATGTCGATCTGCCATTTTCCTTTTTAAAATCGCACTGTAGACAACTCTTAAGTTTTTGCCTTTGGCTAATCTGTGGATTGTTCTTCAAACTATGCTTTGATATAACTTCCAAGTTCTAATAAAATGTACATATTTCTGATTTTTCTTTTTTTCTTCAGTCCATTTTGTTTTGATCCAGATGTTATGTTTCAGGACCATCCATTTGCAATATGCTGTTTATTACTACAAGCAGCATGGTCATTACCATTAACTAGTATAGTAACCATATTTATGTGTTTGGTCATTGCCATTTGCTAGTGTAGTAACCATATTGGTGTGGTTTTTTTCCTTTGGTTTATGAATGTAATTCTATCTGTGAAGCTTTAATTCATTTGTGTTTGCTTATGATGAATACATGTTGTTTGATACTGAAATGGAGGCAACCCAAATTTGCTGGTTGTTATGTATGATGTTTATATACTTAACTTTTGTCTATGATTGTAAGTTGTATGGTTATTTGAAAATACATACTTAACTTTGTTCAGTTGTTTACACAGTATTTTCATAGGCATTTTGCAATTAGACTTTTGTAACATATGTCAGGTAGGCCAGTATTTTTCCACTAGAATTACTCATATTGTGATGCGATGTAGGTATGTGTTTTTATATACAGGTTTTGGTAAACAAATTAATTCCTGTTCTAGAATTTTGGTTCTAAAAGATCAGTCTGTAAGGAATCTAGTTGTGTTGTTGGAATCTGATATAATTTTAGAGGAATTTATTTACAATATTCATTGGAAATACTAACATGCTCATTGACTTTTGGATTAATACATGATTTTGGGATTTATGTGAACTCATTCAAATACTTTCTGGATTACATCTTTGTTGTACATCAGGACATTCAAGGCCATTGGAATTAATTTGCAACATTCTATTATTTTCAACTTGTGATTAGGACATTTAGGATTATTTTAAATTTAACTCACAAATTATAAGTGTCTTTTGAATTTTCACTTTAATTGTCTGAAAATAAATTGCTTGTTGATTTTACTTGATTTTGCTGGTTTCACTTTCTTTCTGTTACATATTTTTAAGACCTAGAGTCATAACACTGATGCACAAATTTGTGAATATCTTGATACTGCATGTCAGCTTGATGTATATTAAAAGTCTTTCATTAATTTATTAACCATTCGACTTCTTAAGATCTAACGTCCATTAATATTAAAATCCATTATACAAAGATTTGTTTAGGACAAAGGAGATTATAATTCTCATATATCAATGAAAGTTGCAAGCACAGTCAATGTTAACCATTGCTCATGAGTTGTTGAGAGAGAAGTGCAGGGTTTAATATAGAGTGTATTTTTGTTCCATCGGGGCAATTAAAAAGTTGCTTGCCCCCTTTGAAAACTCCTGCTGTGCCAGGGTTGTGTATACAAACTTTAAGTGATGCACATTTGGTACTATGCACTACCTCTAAACTTTTTTCTGAACAGTACAGTTACAAATAATTAAAGCATGAAGATCAGTGAGATGCTTGTCAAAATGCTATGCAATGGAAGTGTGGCAATATGAGATTAGCAAGTTGCCTACTTACGACAGTCTGGTTCCGAGTTATTACATCACTTCCATACACAAGATCAGTAATCTGAAATGAAGAGAAGAAAGGAGCATCCCTGATTCTGTGGCCGAAGTTTGGCATGGTTATCTAGCAATTCACCCGAAGATGATACGGGTAACAAAGCAGATTCTGAACATACCCCTGACATTGATTATGAACCATTTAGCATTGAATCTGCTGAATGTCTGTCAAATTTTCGAGACAAAAAATTTCAACATGAAAGGTTAAACAAAACCCACATGGCTGCACAATTATTACTCACAAGCAAACAAAATACTTAACAGTATTCAGGACAAATCACTGTGATGACTTTGTAACACTTATACTAGTGCAGGGATGGTGCTGGCTTTAAAAAAGTTGTCGCCAAAAAAATCGCAAATCTCAATATTTTGTCGCCAATTTTCAAAAAGTGTCGCCAAGCAAGGAATGTTTTGCACTATTAAAATATTGTTTCATAAAAATAATAAAATCGAATGTCACATGAGTATGTGTCGTGATTTTACGGCTGCCCACTTGCTGAATGCAGTTTCAAAGTCGAAGAATCCTTCACATTCGTACGTGTCAATTCTCATTAGATTCTCTCTCTTTGATGTACTTAATTTCAGACAAATTGGGTTGTTCTACTTAGTGTACTTTACCTATGCAAATTAGCCTAATTGGCTCTCCCTCAGCAGTGCTCAAAGGTATTGACATGACACATCACCCTAGATATTGTGAGCCAATTCAATAAATCTCGGAAAGGTGTCTGTTTATCTCTGACCGCCTTACCTTTTAATTGTCTTTAAACAGTTGTATAAACTGACCGACTTTTTATCATATTAAATGATACACTGTATTCAGTTTATTACAGACTCAGTATTTGTAAATTTCTTGTGTCTGCTGAACAGTAGAATGTTAAGCTGCCTGTCTTAGATAGACAAGAACCGTGTATATTTCAGTGTCATAGGGTCACTGGGGTGTGATTGATACATCCTGTCATGTGCCTCAAATCCTTATTATGTACATGTTTCAATATAGTTTTCTAAAGTTTCTAGAGACTACCGTTCAAGACTAGTTTTCTTTATAATATTTTTTTCTTTTTATTTTTTGCCCGCACTGACACACGGATAATCAGCACATGGAAAATCGAGAGTATGCCTCCTATGTGTATATGATTTATTTAAAATAGTTTACCTCTTATAGGTCAAGAAAGCCTCATACATGAATACATTTGCGTAAAATCATTTTATGTATGAGAATAAAGGGTAACCTTGGAAATATTCAATCGGGATGGACCTTATCGTTTGAATGTAAAATTCTTGAAGATTGTCTGAAAAGTATGAAATTCATATTACAGAACATCAGTTTTAATTTTCTATCATACCTCAGCCACGGACGCCCAAATTTCCAACTGTCAAGAAATTTTCGGGATTTCTGTGTCCGTTCATCATGATGTGGTGTTGTATTTAAAGCATTACTACCAGCTGCACTACAAGATGATGTTGGACTGTCAGGTATAACATCTGTTTCAGTTACTGGGTTGTCTGATGCACTTGCATCTTAATCCAAATGCTGTTAATTTTGTTAACTTAATCTTTTTATTTGTGATCAATCCTTTGTCCGTCCCAGCATATATGGCTGGTTAGAACTTTGGAATTGGCCCCTCGTAAAAAGCCATTTTAAAAAGTCAGTCAACTTAATCTTAGGATGAGATGATGAACACGAAAAGTCTAACTTACGTTTACCCATTACAGTATATAGTTCTGATTTAGACTGAATTTTATTTTTCATTTACTTCGTATTTATACAGAACGATTGGGGCTTCAAAAGTAATCAGTTTTCTTCGAAGTTTCAGCAAATTTGTTTTTTTTCTGGTACATTTTTCCCAAAAAAAAAAAAAAAAGGATTAGCGGTCGTTTGATCGATTGTAGCTAGTCCAATAGCATGACTATTGGAGTGTATCACCACATACAGTACTCAGGCCAGATGTTAGTATAAGTGGTCAATATGAACAACAGATTTGTTTATGTAACAATGGATAGATTCCAGTGCATTTTATACCCAAGTTTGCAGCTTCCTTTCATGGTGCCTTTGAATTCCTCCACTCCAAACCCAAGATTGTATATACAAATTTTAACAGCCAAAAACATTGTCGCCAAAAAAATTGCCAGATGGTATATTTTGTCACCAATCAGGAAAAAAAAATCTCAATTTACGACATTGGCGATGCCCAGCGCGATCCCTGCTAGTGGCAAGTGTGACAAATTTATCTGTATTTCATTTTATGAAATCCATCAGACTTCATAATTTTTTAAACTTAGAACAGTCATTACGTGGATCATAATTCATTGCTCTGATTTTCAACATACTTCGTATGAATCATTATAAAGCTAAGACAATTCATTTTGTGACACACTGTCACCTTGGATCTTGGTGAGAGTCATAGAAAATGTGCATTATTGTTTTGGTTAAAGTTCTTCATTTGTCTAAACTCCTCAATGGATTTTCTTGATACTTTGGATGAATCATTATGAAGTTTAGGCAATTTATTATGTGACATGCTTGCTCATCCTTTTGACCATGGTGTCAAGGTAATATGTTTTACAGCACTGCTTTGATCGTGGGCTTGACATGAATGCCGAGCCTTGTTGTCTTACCAATGGATCACAAGAAGTAGTCCTCAGTTATGCAAATATATATCCTGGTAACATTTTGGCATATCATGGGGCACAGCCCTCTTCCATCTACTGTTCCTTGAATATATATAAATTATTTACCTGAAAATACATCTTCCACAGCTAGACTTTTCACTGATGACTGTTTGTTATACAGGATCGTTCATTTCACCAACAACTGTACCATCCTACAGGAAGACTTAAACAATCTTTAACAGTGGGACTGAAAATGGCAGATGGTGTTTAATCCAGACAAATGTGAAGTTCTGTAATACATATCACGAAGAAACACGGACTACTTATAACCAACTATAGCATCCATCACCAAACCATCAGGTGTTAACAGCCAGCGAGTGTACATGTTGATAAAGTCACAAAAAAGGACAATTCTGTCATGTCTTTCTTAAAGCGTAATATTATATCAAGCCTTCAACAGGCTAAGACTCTGGCATTTAAGACCTTCTTTTGACTTGTACTTGAATATGCATCTAAGCCCCACATTCAGATCTTGACATCAATAGTAGTGAGATCTTGACATCAATAGTAGTGAGATCTTCACATCAATAGTAGTGAGATCTTCACATCAATAGTAGTGAGATCGTTCAGATAAGAGCTGCCATATTTATGAACAACTATCAGTATACCAGTAATGTACATTTAAGATCATGCTGAACCAACAGGCAAACAAGATGGGATAAGGCCAGAGTCGCTATGATATTTTACATTACTCACCAACTAGCTGACATTCTTTTAAAACCATTTCTTATACCAATTACATGTACCTATAGAACTAGGGGACACTGTATGCAATTCTGACATATACAAACAAACTTCCGCCATCTACAAAAACAGTTTCTTCCCCCGATCCATCATCCTATAAAACAGCCACCATGAGAGCATCATGTGTCAGCCCACATTGGAGTCTTTGTAAAATGTTCCGGCGTGCTACAGTCAGTAAAATATAACTTCCAGTTATTATCTACTTGTGTTTAGTCTACTGTAACATATCATATTTATCATGATGCATGTGCACACTGCATCATTGTGGGAATACTCAGTTATGAAGGATGTACCGTATATATAAGCCGGGTCCAAATGCAAACAACATAGACCCTGATCTGCTGTCGCATAATGTGCTATCTGATCAGGGTCTACGTTGTTTGTTCTACTGATTAGTCCTTATAAACTGGTTAGACCCAGATCTGACTGCGCATTATGCGACAGCAGATCTGGGTCTGTGCAGTTTGCAGTTGGTACATGTATCAGCTTATATGCGAGTATATACATGTACTGTAGTTACTAAAGATGATGATGGTGATACTTTTGCACTAATTTAGAGTTGATAAACATGTCATTTCTTTTGGTAGAGTATTTTAGTACATGTAATTACACAATTACAATCTCCTTGCAGAACTGTGTTTCATAATGTCATATCTTTATCTGTTTTAACCTTCTTTTCTACAACTTTCTGGGAAAGAAAATATTTTCTGCTATTCAAATAAGCACATTATACATTTTGTAAGAGTGCCTTTTAGCTTAGATTCGACTGAAATGTTTAAATTATATTATTATCGTCTGACCTTACACACTATTTTCCACTCACTATCTTCTAAATCTTTTATCTTAAACATATTAACAGATCTTTGGACATTCTTCAGATTTCAAGTGTTGTCAGTGTAGCAAGTCTGAATGTCAAATTTTACAGAAGACCATCAGTAGATTTCCTGTGAACTCTCACTTTAAGTCAGATGGTTTAATTTCCAACTGGCTTAATTACCTTATACAAAAACTGTTTTTAAACAAGCATTGAAAGAGGAAAATATGCAAGATTTGGGTATGCCAGCCCTTAGACCCTTTCAAAAGTCCAGCACTAATCAGTTTAAAAAAATTTTTTTAGTTGGAAATTTGTTGCAGAGCATTCTATATGCCTGTCTACATCAATTACTTCCTCCCTTTATTTTTCTTGTGCAATCCTAGATAGATCAGAATTCTAAAAATTGTAAGACCAAAATTTTGTAAATATATCAATTTATAATGTAACAAAAGCAAAATGTTATTATTCAAATTGTGATTTTTATGAGTAAGAAAATCTATGATTTTATGGGATCATTTTCTTGCATTCTGATTAGCATATCTCCATTGGTGATATAAAGTACATGTCCTAGAGATGCAATCTCATATTTCCTGTATACTAGGACATGGTTAATGGTGTTTTTGCAATACACATCCTGAATACTACAGTAGATCAAGTGCATGTGAATGAGATATAAAGTCTCAATACACAAATTTAAAATTATGCCTGTGTTTATGATATAGCTATAGTGCAGAGATGCAGCTATGGCAACCTAACCACTACTAAATTACAGCTTGGAATGGTATGTGCACTTTCAATACACAGTCTAATACCATATTGTAAAACAGATGGTGCAAAGTGCTTGGAATCAATACTTAATGCCAAGTTTTTAGATTGTAATTTCAAAGTATAAGACCTTCTGCTTACAACATTGATTGGCAAGAGAGTGAAAATATATATATATAACACAAGCTTTTGCTTTCCAAATAGCTTGAAAGGTCCACTATACTTAATTCATTGTTTGGATGGGAAAGAAAGAAATTTTTTTTTTTAAATTAAGTGACAGGGGATGCGAGAAGTGAGTCATGTAATGTATTTAAAGCAGAAATATTCTTGTAATTGTTGAGTATGAGTGATATTTTGCTTTAGAAAGACTATTTATTGCTGTGAACAGGAGATGGTGACCTACTTTTGCTCTGCCTGTAGTAGTCATAGGTGCATTTTTTTGGACTCCATTGCATGTCCAGGATGAACAGGGTAATAAAGTCTGCTTCCTTACATACAGTGTTGCACCTTGAACATGGTATTGTGGGTTTCTTGCAATTTTTATCATATATCCACCAAGTCTTAACTCCCATGCACCCCTATCATCTGCATACTATTTTTCTCTATACATGTCTGTCCATGTCTTTATTGGTGCTGATAATGGTCCGAGTCACCATGCAAACTTTCAGATGGGAATTAATTTCTGTTTAAAGACATGTTTGGCAATCAAAACATTAAAGGTTTGTAATAGTCTTCTGAGTTGCAGTGCAAAGTCACTGATGACCTCTATTGTACCATATTTTCACAGTTTAATAAATAACAAAAGGGACTAAATTTCTGAGGTGAAATATTTTCATAAAAATACAGTTTGGCATTTAATCAATGAATTATTAGTTGGAAAACAAAAGAAAATTCAGAAATATATGAATTATTATAAATAAATGCTGGTAGATAATGAGTTAACACTAAAGTTAAATGAGAGCAAGAACCAGAATGGAAAATTTCATAGTGCAGCTCTTTTCAGGTGTACTAGTTATTCAGTTATGTCTTGTTTTTATGGATTACTTGAGCACTTAATAAAACATTTATTACAATACCATAAATGCCAAAGGAAAAGATGATAGTGATTGCCAATGGCAAAATTAGGCAGCAAGTCTGTCAAATCAACTTAGATCATTTCGTTTTTATACTCCTGCCACAAGGCAGACTGTATTATGTTATGTTGTCCATCCCACCATATCTACTTCCATCTGTTAACAATTTGGTTTCTGCCCAATAACTTGTGTTATCCTCTGTCTGCAGCTATCAAACTTTGTGAATGGTTTGTATTTGGGGTAAGGAAGGACCCTAAGGAATTTAGATCAAAAGTGCAAAGGTCAAGATCACTGTGACTAAAACAAGAAAAATTGTTTTTGCACAGTAACTTGAGTTCTCCACCATCTGTAGTTACCAAATTGTATGGTTTGTACTTCGGGTAAGAAAGAACCCAATTGATTTTTTTGTCCAAAGGTCAAGGTTATTGTGACTAAAAGAAGGAAATAGTTTGCACTCATTAACTTGAGTTTTTTATCATCTGTGGTTACCAGAACTTTGATCGCTTGCACTTGAGGTAAGGAAGAACACTATTAATAATGGCATCAGATTGTCAAAGGTTGATGCAGATCCTTTTCATTTAAAATCCCTAAGATTCACACTATATAATATTTTTTTAAAGTTTCTTAAAATAACATAGATTGTCATCGTATGAAATCATATAAACACTATTGATATGTTGGAGAAAAAAAATTGACATGTAACATTTTAATTCCTCGTTGGTCTATGATTGACATCTTCCTTGCAAACTGAAACCGCTGTAACAAAAAGCCTGCATGTCCCAACTGCACTGATATAAGTAATATAATATTGCACAAATGTATCAGTTTGCCACATAAACCAATCAGGTGTGCTTTCTCATGGATTTAGGGTACATTTACAGAAAAATGGCTGAAATACCTTCCTAAATTATTGTATACTGTGCCTTGAAGCTGAGCAAAAATAAACCAAACTGAAATATGCATCAACCAATATACACTGTAGCTTATCATTATCGCAAAAAGGTTATTTACAAAACTGTTTTCATTTCATCATTACTGATTTATACCTAGGTATCTAGGGTACTATTAATTCTTTAACATTTGTCTCATAATTCTGGCAGCAATTTTCATTCATCTTGAGAATAGATGATCTGTTTACCATATGTTATTACAGCTACATGTACTTGTATCTGTCTCTATATCCTTCATGAATCACTCTTTTGCCATATTTAGTGTAATGCATGTACTTACACATGATAAGTGCACATCCCTCTCTATGCTAAAAATGCACACACAAAATTTCCTTGTAGAGCACACATTTCTCAGTCCCAGAATGCCTCTTAGGAGGAATGCAGTTGCTAAAACACCATGATTTTATTAGAAATTACCACTGTGCCTGACATCATAATAATCAGTGTCAAAAATGAACTTTTTATGCTTTATTTAGCATGACCATATTGGGATAGACAAATCAACTCCAAAATGGAGAGCTCCGAACATGGATAAAGTGAGTTAACTCTTCTAGTATGTACACCTGTGTGATGTGAACATTGTTTATGATATTGTCAGTGTGCTTATTATGATCATCTTAAACTTCATTAAATTTACCTAAATAATAATTTATTAAAGTGCACAGTGCACATTTTTTGTCAATATGGTAATATTTATACTAAGATTTTAATCATATAACCTCTTGCTTGATGCTATGTCCACCTCCAATTAGACACTCTTATCTATGAAAAGCTTTGTCCAGTAATAAAACCCATCTCCCACTTTGCATCCCATTTACAAAAGGGGGCCCCCCAGGCCTAGGAAGTATGTCATATTTTCATAAGACTGGTTATTGGGTACATCTTTAGCTTGTTTCTATGAAGTAGCAAAGTGCTATTATACTACTCCAGGAGTTGATGTCAGCATACACATGTATACAAATATGTACATAGTACAGTCTCACTGAATCTTGACCATTCTTTCTTCCTAGGTCCTAGGCGAAAGTTTGAAGTGATTTTCATATCACCTACCACAAAATTATTTGTACACACTGTACATTAATAATTCAGTTTTTGCATTTATCCAGTGATGGACATTGATGTTAGCTTCTAAAGCAGATGTTAAAACCAATGATATTTTTCAAAAAAAATTTCTTTGGGTTTTTTATGCCTGTCATAAGGTGGAGGGTATTATGTTATGATATCCATCCATCTGTCTGTTATCAATTTCATTTCCATACAATAATTCAAGTTCTCCACCATCTGTAGTTACCAAACTTTGTGGATTGCACTTGGGGCAAAGAAGAACCCTATTGACTGTCGGGACAAAAGGTCAATTGTTAAAGTCACTGTAGCTGAGAGAAGAAAAATGGTTTCCACACAGTAAATCAAGTTCTCCACCATCAAGAGTTACCAAACTTTATGAAGAACCCTATTTTGATTTTGTGATCAAAAGGTCAAAGGTCAAGGCCATTGTATCTGAAGAAGAAAAATGGTTGATGCACAATGACATTAGTTCTATATCACATCCCTACACCAGACTTGTGGATGGCTTGCACTTTCTGGGAATATGGCAGGTATGACACCTAATGTATACTGACTGTATATGAATAGTTACTCGAATCTTTTTATGGCTTACTCCATCAGTGCCTATGAAGTGGTTATTAATGGCATGCTTGACTTAACTTCTTTTGTTTGCTGGTAAATTTTTGGTTCAGTTGAATGATGTTTCCCAGTGTAACACAGTAATGAACATGAATGTAGCAATGATACCAGTATTATATGACCAAAGCAAGTAAATCTGGTCACCACAATATATTAAAGCAGCTTTGACTTAAATAACAATTCCACATTTAACAGCTGCTTGTTTGATGATTTCCCTATTTTGTCATGGGTATGTTACATGATGCCAGCTGTATAGAAGCATCAGTGTACACTAGATTCAGTTTAATGATGCTTTCAGTTGCAACTCTAGGAATTTAATGCTGTTTAAGAGTCCCAAATGTGTGTGTTTTCAGTTTGCTGAGGTTTTCGCAGATGTGAAGAAATATGTCTTTTTTAATCGCTTATGTGATGAGAGAGAGTGAGAGTGGGATCATATATTATAGAGCCTGAGGTTGGAATGATTTTGATCCTAGCTTAGCTAAACTATTGCCACACTAGATCATTCAGTTTGTCAGATTTGCAGGCATTGTTGAAACGATGCATCATTGTTCATTCTTGTAGAATTCCATTTTCTTTACAATATCTGAAACAGTAGATGTTTCTATGCCGAATTATTTTCCTAGTTTCTTCAATGTAGGTTTTTGGCACAGATTCATACTTATTGAGGAGACTGATTTTATCCTGTAAGGATAGTTCAGTTCTACGATGCTTAGCTGGTCATTCTGACATCTTGACATGTGAGTGAAGACAAATGACAGATATAACTATTTAAATACATATGTACAGTCTTAGCCAAGGGGGATAAGGCAGTTGGTATGATGAAAACTGCATGTACATGTATTTTATACTTTGTATGTAATTATTTTTCTCCATTGAAAATCAGTTGAGTGAATTTGGCTTTTAGAATACTGTTTTGTCAGTCTCCGTCTGCAAATCATCAAAAGCAAGGCCACATGCCTGGTTAATAAAGTCCTGATATTTAATTTAAAAAATGAGCAAAAAGTGTTCTATTGATCATGTATACAAATTTATAGCATCAATTACAATTAGATGATAAGCCGATAAACATAATCTTTCTTAAATGACTTACCTACAAGTATTTAGTTATTAATAATTTGCCTTAAAAGCTGACTCTTTTTTATAGTCCAAAGACTTCAGATTAGCCTATTGTCAGCCCTAATCAGTGTCGGCACGCATGTTAAGCATTGTTTTAACCTCACATGCTCTTGGGACATTTTCCAGGTCGTTGTCTCACAGATAAGCCTACTACAGTACTTGCTAACCGTAATTAATCTGTTCCAGTGTGTGTCAGGAATTTGGCAGCTAAAATATGTTTCCAAGTTTGAAGGGAGTTTCAGTTTTATGGGTTTTTAAAGTGCAAAATTGAAATTTGGGATCGAAATTTGTTTGGGTATTCATAGTTGAGGGGTTTCAGTTTACTGGGGAAAAAATGATGATATTAAAGAAGGAAAAATTTGGGACTCAAAATAAAATTTGGTTATAAGGGGATTCCGGTATACTGAGGTTTGGGTTTTGAGGAATTTCACTGTATATATAAAGTGAGTTGTAGGTCCATGAGGCAGGGTGCTATTTTTCATTTGTGCCATGCAATGTATTTTAATATATTGTATGCACATGTCACTATGATAAAAATCATGCTTAATTACTTGAATAGATAATACTACTACTACTAATAATAATAATAATGATTTTATTTAACAAGAGTGACACAATTAGTCACATGGAAGTAATCTTCCTTGTGGCCCTCTATTATTTACATATTTACTTCTACATACATAATACATAGTTGCACAGCCAATAAAGAAATTCACATACAACTCTTAATCCTTCCTCAAGAAAAAAAACCCAATTAACAATTTCATACGAAAAACAATATTAATAAGAAGCTAAATTTACATATGGACATAATTAGCAGAATGTTTTTTAAGAACATGCTCCAACAACTAGGTGAATACAGCACAAAAATAGTGAGACAACAAAGTGAAAGGTTTGAGAATTTATACTTTAAGATGTAATGTATTTGTCAAATCAAACAGGTTACACTTTGTATCCACTGAATTGGATTATAATTAAATACATTTATATGGGCAGTTTCTCTAATTTTCTTTGGGATTCTGTTCCAAATTAGTGGTCCCAAATTGTGAAAACTTTTTAGAGTTTTTTATTGGGGGAGGGGAATGGAAAGATGGTTTACTTGCATTTGGGATGTTTTCAGCATTATCTAGGATGAACGTGCAAGCTATTTTTTTGCAAGCGGAATATTTTGTAAATATTCTTGTTAGAAGTATTTTCACAAATAACATTACAGTAGTCTACGTATGGTTGTATATAGCTTTTGTAATATATTAACTTACGACTGGTTGATAGATATGGCCTTATTCACTAATTTGGAATCGAATCCCAAAGGAAATTAGAGAAAGTAAAAATATAAATGCATTTAATTATCATCTAATTCAATGGATGAAAAGTGGAACCTGTTTGATTTGACAAATACATTACAACTTACAGTATAAATTCTCAAACCTTCCATTTTGTTGTCTCACAATTTTTGTACTGTATATACACAATGTACCTAGATGAATCATGTTCTTACAAAACTTTCTGTTTATTATGTCCATATATACATGTAGCTTATTATCAATGCTTTATTATTATTATTATTATTATTATTATTATTATTATGCAACTATGTACATGTACTCTGTATGTAAATATGCATGTAACAGAGGGCCACAAGGAGGATTAGTTCCATGCAACTAATTGTGTCACCCTCTTTAAATAAAGTCATTATTATTATTATTATTATTATTATTATTATTATCTTGCTTAATAACTGTTAGATAAAACACTGTTACATATTCTGGTTTGAAACAAGAAGAAAATGAATTCAGTAAAACTTAGGAGTGTTAAATTAAGCTGATTTAGAATCAGAGAATGATGTCAGAATTAACTGTTTTGCCAGGTTTGACAGAGCAAATACAGTATTTTCATGTATAGTGTAGTTTTCTATACCTGTATTGTCATTGTGATGACATGGAAACATTTGACTATACATTACTCCCACCCTTTTTATTCAGCCACTTCTTCAGTGATGAAAAGATACCATTATCAGAAGGTTGCCACTGGCAACGAGGATGAAATGATAAACAGTCACTACCTTTGTCTTGGATACAAGAAGCTCTTATTAGGAAAATGCAATGAGCTTTCTATGAGAGGAACCACTGAACTAGTTATATCCTTGCTTTTGTGGTTTTATCGTGATAAAAGTTATGTCTATCCACCTATGCATCCATTTATGCAGCCGTATTATGTTTCACGAAGTTAAATAATGACAGTAAATGTTTCAGATCCTGGATTTAGGTCCCAGGCAAGGTGGGACTGGGGGTCAAAGGTTATATTTTATTGACCCTTTACTGCACATCAGTCTGGAGGTTGAACTGCTGATTTGCATTGGATTTATCCATTAATTCAATAATTTGGTGTTCCATTTGAGTTTACTTCTTGTGCAGTAATAATTTTCTTTATAGGGGACATTTATTGTGGACACTGGCTGGGTATTGGGTATACTTTATTTCAGCATACAGGGGATGAAATATTTGGTTGCCATGGCAACCAAATCCAGCCTAGAATGTGTAAAAGTCATGACAACATTACATATTTTTCAGTATTCATTTATATTAAGCTTACTATTTTCTTGCCAAATCAGTTGTGCTTTGAATTTTTTCAAATTTTTAATCTAGAAAAGTGAGATTTTCTAATTATTTAGCTTGGATTGTCCAAGTTCCACCAAATATAGGCGCAACAGGTGTTTTGTTTTGCACAGGATTTATCCATTAATTCAATAATTTGGCATCCCTTTGGATTTTACTTCTTGTGCAATAATAATTTTCTTTATAGTGGGAAATTTATTCTGGACACTGGCTGGGTATTGGGTATACTTTTTTTTCAGCATACAGGGGATGAAACGGTTGGTTGCCATGGCAACCAAATCCAGCCTAGAATGTGTAAAAATCTTGACAAAATTACATACTTTTAAGTATTCATTTATATTAAGCTTACTATTTTCTTGCTAAATCAATTATGCTTTGAATTTTTTCAATTTATGATTGAGAAAAGCGAGATTTTCTATTTATTTGGCTCAGATTGTCCAAGTTCAAAAAAATATAGGCAAAACAGGTGTATTGTTTCAGTGAAGTGTTAAGATTGAACACTTAAAGTCAATAAAGTTTTGGATGTATATTCTGTGCTTATATTTTTTTTTAACGTAATAAGAATTCTTCATTCTGTGTAATGGTGCATCAAGCAGTTGGAGAGGTGGGTAAAAAAAAAATGTTAAATGCAAATATTTGCGATGGAAATTGTTTAATTTTTAGCTCTACTGGTTATAGATCAGAGAGCCTTTGAGAGGGATTGTTGTCCATTGCCCAATTATCAGCTAGCACAAGTTATCACTACTCTTAAACTACTTGGTGGGTTACCATGAAACTTTGCACACACATTCATCCCAGTTTCTAGTTTGTCCTAAATGAAAATGGTGCAGCTCGAATATCCAATATGGCTGCCATCTTGAAAATCTTGTTATTGCTTTGGATGGTCATATCTGCATAGGATTTTTACTGAAAGACTTCTGATGATGTCTAGTTCGTCTAAATGAAAATGGTGTCGATCTAATGTCCAACATGGCTGCCATGGTAGCCATCTTCATTTTTTTTTTATTGCTAGGTCCTAAATGACAATGGTGCCACTTGAACAACTAATATGGCTGCAACAGTAGCCATCTTTGAAAATCTTGTTATAGCTATTCCTCAATGGATGATCGTATAAATATAGGATTTTTACTAAAAAACTTCTTATTATGTCTAAGTGGTCCAAAATGAAAATAGTCCCAGCTGAATGTCCAATATGGCGGATATGGCAGCCACCTTGAAAATCTTGTTATTGCCACTCCTTCTGAACGAAAAGTCAAATCAACATATGATTTTCAACAGAAGACTATATGTCATATGAATGAAAATGGTGCTGCTTGGATATCCAATATGGCGACCACAATTGTCATCTTGAAAAACTTGTTATTGCTACTCCTCCTGAATTAACATGTGTTTTTCACATGAAGACTTATGATGATGTCTAATTGGTCCTAAATGAAATGATGTTGATCAGACATCCAATATCCCCACCATGGCAGCTTGACACTCATGTTATAACTACTCTTCGTGAAGGGAAAGTCATATCAGCATGGTGTTTTCACCAGAAGACTTCTTATGATGTCTAGTTGGTTCTCGTTGTAATTGGTATCAATCTGACATACAGTATAGCTGACATGGTGGCCATCTTGAAAATCTTATCGCTACTTCTTCTGAATGTTGGCTGATATAAACATGGGGTTTTCACTGAAAGACTTCTTGTGATGTCTAGTTAGTCCTAAATGAATACGGTGCTGATCTGACATCCAATATGGCCACAATGGCAGCCATCTTTAATTTTTTATCACTACTCCTGATGAACAGAAAGTCCTTGACATAGGGTTTTCACCAAAAGACCTTTTATGATGTCTGGTTTGTCCTAAATGATAATGGTGCCACTTGGATATCCAGTATAGCCATGACAGTGGCCATCTTGAAAATATTGTTATCGCAACTTCTTCTGAATGGAGAATCATATTAGCAGGGGGTTTTTACTGAAAGATTTCTTATGATGTCGAGTTGGTCCTAAATGATAATGGTTCTTATCTGACATCCAATATGGCCACCACAGCAGCCAGCTTGAAAATCTCGTTATTGCTACTTCCAAATGGAAAGCCATATCGACATTGGTTTTTCAGTAGAAGAGTTCTTATGATGTCCAAGTTGGTCCTAAATGAAAATGGTGCTGATCTGATACCCAATATGGCCACCATGGGAGCCAGCTTGAAAATCTTGTTATCACTACTCTATCTAAATGGAAAGTCATATCAGCATGGGGTTTTCACCAGAAGACTTTTTATGGTATCTAGATGGTCCGAATGAAAATTATGCCAATCTGACATCCAATATAGCCACCATGGTGGCCATCTTGAAAAACTTTTTATTCTTACTCCGCCCGAATCAGTAATCATATAAAGATAGAATTTTCACAAAAATACTTCTGATATCTAATTGGTCCTGATGCAAATGGTGCCAGTCCTATATCAAATATGACTGCCACAAAAGCTATCTTAAAAATCTTGTCACTACTCCTTCAGAATGGATGGTCATATTGGCATGGGGTTTTCACCAAAAGTCTTCTAATGATGTCTAGTTTGTCCTAAATGAAAATGGTGCTGATCCTACATCCAGTATGGCCTCCACAGAGGCTAATTTAAAAATCTTATTACTCTAGAAAATCAGAGATGGCTTCAACACTCAGCAGTTGAAAAGAAGAAATGGCCTTATCTTGAATGCCTGGAAATTCTTTTTGGAAATTAGAGCATCAAGCCCTTAAAATGTTTTTTCAGTTCGCTCATTTTTAGCTCTACTGGTCATAGACCAGAAGAGCTTATGGGATGGACTAGTGTCCGTCATTCAGTCTGTCATTTAGCACAAGTTTGTTATTGCTACTCCTCATAAACTACTTGGCTGATTGCCATGAAACTTTACACACACACATCCATCCCATGGTCTAGTTGGTCCTAAATAAAAATGAGTGGTGCCACTCAGACATCCAATATGGCCACCACAGTGACTATCTTGAAAATATTGTTATTGCTATTTGTCCTGAATGGATGGTCATATCAATATGGGTTTTTCACTAAAAGAGTTCTTATGATGTACAGTTGGTCCAAAATGAAAATGGTGCTGATCTGATGTCCAATATGGCCACCACAGCAGCCATTTTGAAAATCTTGTTAGTGCTATGCCTCCTGAATGGAAAGTCATATTGACATGTGATTTTCACCAGAAGACTTCTTATGATGTCTAGTCCCATGTGAAAATGGTGCCGATCTGATGTCCAATATGACCACACAACAGCCATCTTGAAAATCTTGTTATTGCTACTCCTCCTGAATGAATGGTCATATCAACATGGGGTTTTCACTAAAAGACTTCTGAAGATGTCTCATTGGTCCTAAATGAAAATGATGCTGAAAATCTTGTTATAGCTACTTCTCCTGAATGGATGGTCATATCAGCATGGTGTTTTAGAAAGACTTTTTACGATGTATTGCTGGTTCTAAATGAAAATGGTGCCAATCTGATATCCAATATGGCCATTATGGAAGCCATCTTGAAATGTTGTTATTGCTACTTCTCCTGAACAGAAAAAATAATGGGGTTTTCACCAGAAGAGTTCTTGTGGTGTCTAGTTTTTCATAAATGAAAATTGTGCCAATCTGATGTTCAATATGGCAGCGGCCATGGCCATCTTGAAAATCTAATCACTACTCCTCCTAGATGGAAAATCATATCAGCATTGGGTTTTCACCAGAAGACTTTTTATGATGTCCTGTTTGTACTATATGAAAATGGTGCCAATCTGACATCCTTTATTGCTACTTCTCCTAAATGGAAAGCCATATTGACATGGGGTTTCACAAGAAGACTAATTATGATATCTAGTTTGTCCTGAATGAAAATGGTGCTGATCTGAACTCAAACATGGCTGTCACAAGGAACATATTGAAAATATTGTCACTAATTCTATTGAATGGATGGTCATAGCAACATGATGTTTTCACCAAAAGTCTTCTAATGGTGTCTAGCTTGTCTACAATGAAAATGGTGCTGATCTTACACCCAGTATGGTTGCCACAGTGGCTAATTTGAAAATCTTTTGGCTCAGAAATATCAGAGATGGTTTCAGCACTCAGCAGTTAAAAAGAAGAAATGGTCTTGTCTTGAATTCCTGGAAATTCTTTTCAGCCAGTAGAGTGTCAGTCCCATTGAGGGACTCTTGTGTACTAGTATGAGTAGTACACATGAGTCCCTCAATGGGACTGCATGACACTGGACAAATTTTTTTTGCTTGGAAAAGAGCTTAATTTTTAATAGCTCACAATTTTTAAATATACAATTTCATTCAGTTTATTTAAATGTTGTTAAACTGAGCTTGTACAATGGCCCATTGTCTGGCACTTAACCAATGTAGAGGCATTATTTATAATCAAATGTTATCAAACTTGGTATTTAAACTTACATCATCAAGGTGTTGGATGACTTTGATAATTAATGCACATATTAATGAAGGATTATTGCATCCAATTGGCTGAAGTTGTTAATACTCTCAAGGCTGTATTTCTGATCAGGTTTTGATGAAACTTGGTTTATAAGGATGAATCATACAGATTGGATGGGTTTGATTATGAATGACATCAGCTCAGATTAATTAGATGTTCTTGGATCTGACTGGCTGAGCTCTTTACCATTCCAGAGGCTTATTTCTAAAATTATTGGGATCAAACTTAGTATTTAAGCTTATATCATCAAGATCTCAGATGACTTTATTAAATAATGGCAATAAAGTGTTAAAAGTGGCATTAAAACCAACCAAATAATGAGTGACATCTTTGTGCAGGCATTCTGGCATCTTATTGATACAGCTCTAAAACCTTTCTTAAGTCTGTAATTATGATCCGGTTTTGATCAGACTTGCCATATAAAATCATGTTATCAAGATCTCAGTTAGTTCCATTGTGAGTGACATCTGTGTTTATAAGTAAAGAATTTTTTTGCATCTGATTGGCTGAGCTTGCTGCCACTCTGGAGGCCATATTCTTGATTAGATTTTTGATCAAACTTGGTATATGTATGTACATGTAAGCTTGTATAATTGGAATCTTAGATGAGTTTGATTATGAATAATATCTCTGCATGTTAAAGCTACATTCTTACACAAGTCACCAAAGTGATATCAGACTCACTTGACTGTCTTTTTTTGTTTGCAGTGAATTTTTTCATTATTGTTTTTGCTTTGACTGTTTCGCAGTTTGCAGTAGTGACAATGTAGACAGTGTTAAGGTTTTTGTGCTAAAGGTTAAGAAGCACATTGTACTGACACAGGGTGCTGGCAAGACATTGTGTTTTATAGAACCCTTTTATCTTACCATTCTTTGTATTACAGGTTCATCACGTCAGCTTCTTGCACTCCCCAACTGTACCCCACGAGCCATCGAACAGTTTCCCCATACACTGTTTAACCGGGAACAGAGTAGAAAGGGTGCCGTTATTCTCTACATCATCGCCACCCTCTACATGTTTATGGGCTTTGCACTTGTCTGCGACGACTACTTCGTGCCTGCACTTGAAGTCATCTGTGATGGTTTGTCTTTACCTTCTTTAAAGGCCAGATGATGTCTTTTCATTTTTCAATTTGTGTAGTTCATTTTCTCAGATATTTTTGCCCCATATAAATGACTAACCCTTGATAATTTCATCAGTTATGCCTTCATGTTTAATGGATAGCCTCCAAAATCCCCTACTGCATTATTGACAGGATGCATTTTGCTTTCATCTTGTGAAATAGAAGAATCACTTATCTTGCAAGCCAAGAAAAGTTGAAAATCACATACATTGTCACTTCCCCAAAATTTTGTGTAGTCTTTGAAGAAAAACTTCCACTATTTTCATGCATTATTAAAAAATATCCTTTCCTAAGAAGTATACTTTTTTCCTGTTTATCCCTGCCTTTAGAGTAATAGTTGCTAACAACAACATTTTGTGGGGTACTACCTCACAGGATGCATTATTACATCACAATGGAATTAAATAACCAGATATACTATCAATAATACATCACAATGGAATTAAATATCCAGATATACTATCAATATTACATCACAATGGAATTAAATATCCAGACATACTATCAGTATTACATCACAATGGAATTAAATATCCAGACATACTATCAATATTACATCACAATGGAATTAAATATCCAGACATACTATCAATATTACATCACAATGGAATTGAATATCCAGACATACTATCATGGATATTACTGCTGCTTACTGTAAATTCAGTTTTTCATGGGGTACCAATTTATGTAATTTCATGGTTTCAACAAACCACAAATTTAAAGGCCCAAGGAACAGTGTTCCTTTGTGGAAATGCTGGGACCTATTCCCCAATCCAAGAATAAACCTTGAAAATTTATACTCACAAAAGTAAATGGCTGTATTTTCCAAACAGATAGCATACTACAAATTTGAATGTGTTTTATATATAAAGTTATAAATGTTGCTGATGGATGATGCCAGATGAAATCAATATGAGATTATACTTTGAAATTCATGAATAAAAGTGAAACTAGCTGTACTTGAAGTCACAGACATTTAAAACCCCACTCTTAGGCATGTGTTCCAGACATGTCTTTTTTTTTTACAAGGCAAACAACATACATTGCTCCATCAAGTACATTACCTGATCTCATTGACATTAGGAAATTACTCTCTGCCACCTCCAAATCCAGCCCTCCCTGAAAGATTAAAAAAACATGTTTCCGTCTATATATCATGTAGAAGAGATATACAGAAACTTGCCTCTGGCAGAATGCCCTCTTCCACCGGCAGTCAATACTATGTACAAGGTCAAAGCCTCGTTGGACTTTGATGAAAATGACAAATATCTGTCCTTTAGAATTTTACCACAATCATCAAAGGTTGTAGAAATTACCAGGCATCTCTTGGATAAAATTCGCGACCTCAGTAATTTGAGGGCCTTCTTTTCAGTGGGGCATTTGGCTGCAACTTTCTCACCATACTGGTACAAATTACATACCGATGTTTATCATTCAGATGTACCTAGTTTAAACCAGGATTTTACTGCTGTCAACATGTCTGCTTCACTCTGTTACAGTGCTTCAGCCAGGACGCACCCTTGAGGGATTCACGCAAAATAGACACCGTGTCCCGCAAAAAAAAGAAATTTAATGCACCAAAAGTGGCACAAATAAAATGTACAGGGCACGTTTTTTATCTTTAATTTGATACGGCTGCACCAACCAATCGTTAAATATCCTAATTTCTCAGTGATTGTTTAATGAAAATGAATAAATTCCATCTAGCGATGTTTTCCGATTGCACCTATGCTCGGCCTGCTTATTTTCGCCATTCTCCTAATCCTATATATATATATATATATACAGTAAAGTCCTGCTATAGCACGATGGTCAGGGTCCACAAAACGAGATAACAACCATATCATTTACCTGAAGAAAATGATGCATGCATAAAAAAAAAGGGGGGGGGTATATTAGCGGGCGCAAAACTATGTGCTTCATTGGTACAGTTACCATCTTAAATCAGGGTGGCAGGGCAATATTACAGACTTCATTGACACAGTTATAAACTTGTTCCATATTAAATAAGAACTACTTAAAACGGTCATTACATATTTAATATTTATTTGTATGAATAGGAAATTGGCAACTTAAGTGTAAATAGTTAAGAGTACATGTACTCACCGTTCGAATCTGGAGTGTCCATAATAGTAATTCTATCAAAAATGTGCACAAAGAAGCATAATTTATATTTTTTAAAAATGTTTGATAGATCCAGTCAAATCATAATATTTAATTTTTTGCTAATACATTCATCCAAACTTTTGAGAATTTTTTTTTGGTCTCCCCACAACATTCATATTTGCTTGAAATGTCCAAAGGGTCTGATTTCTGACCGACAATAAACTGCTTGATTCAGACATTGGGAGTTTCTAAAAAGAAACCTGTATTAGGCTTGAAAAGTGCATTTTACTTGAGCTGAAAATTCATACAGGAGGTCAAATGTACTGTATTGACCTCGTAATGTACTTGGATGAGAATTCTGCAGGTGTGTGTATACATGTAAAACTGCCTGAACCCAGATTAGGAGAAAACCATTCGATTGTATGGGTACAGAGTGAGTTCCACAAAAACAGTCGAGTCATTCTTTAACGAACAGAGGAAAAAAATTAATAAAATAAACCCAATATTCATTTAAACTTTTGTTTATAGCTATGACTTTGCTTCACTGCAGAGCGAAAGTGGGGAGTATAATGTTTTATTATATTAGCCAATCGCTCCACCCCTACAACTTAAATGGTTCTGTTCCAATCACTGGCAGGACAGTTTTTTGTGTACATGTGAATGATCTGAAGCTAGAGAATAAAAAGGGTTAAGAGGGGGGGGGAGGGGGGGTTTCATTTGTGTGGAAATTACCAAAACTGCTCCTGACCATAAACTTGTTTCAGTGGGTGTGTATGACGGTTGATTGAGCAGGCATTGATAGCCTATTGTCTTCCCTGAAAAAGGTAGGTAACTTAATTGATTTATAAATTCGGGTAAGAAACTTTTTTACTCCACTGCATTGTTTGCTTGACTTGTGAAGACCTAAATCTCGAAGCTAATTGCATTTGTTTAACTCCGGACTTAATCCTGCCCAGAGCTTTAAGCTTCTCCTTAACAGTAATAGCTTTACGTTTCTGTATCCCGTTATCCGTTGTAAATACCCACTAATAGTCACTCCGACACCTATTTCTTTGAACGACTACAGCAAGAATAATTGTTAAGGAACAACGTGGTCATTTGTATAGGGAATGCATGATATTATTCACTGGTCAGTTGATTGCGTGACGATTGTCTGATAACACCGCAAAGCCACATGCGTGTGTTGGCAGGTTTTTAAAAAAATGTTTGTATAAATCATTGCCCCATAATTTGAATAACCTCTAGCAGCGATATTGACTTTGATGATTAGCAATTACTTAAATTAATTGATTTATAAATTCCGATGCAAATCTTCTTTCTTTTGAACAACAATTGTACACAGAATGCATTGAACAACAATTGTACACAGAATGCATTGAACAACAATTGTACACAGAATGCATTGAACAACAATTGTACACAGAATGCATTGAACAACAATTGTACACAGAATGCATTGAACAACAATTGTACACAATGCATTGAACAACAATTGTACACAGAATGCATTGAACAACAATTGTACACAGAATGCATTGAACAACAATTGTACACAGAATGCATTGAACAACAATTGTACACAGAATGCATTGAACAACAATTGTACACAGAATGCATTGAACAACAATTGTACACAGAATGCATTGAACAACAATTGTACACAGAATGCATTGAACAACAATTGTACACAGAATGCATTGAATAAAAACATAAAGACTTACAGTACTGGCTTTATTGTTTATGATTCAAAAATAATAAGATTAACACTTTTGCAGTACTTCAAGAAATTTTTGAAATTATTGTAAAATTTTGGGAGCCATGCCATGATCGTGTTATATCCAAATTCATACATGATCTCTACCTCAAAATGATAATTAATTTTGTACACATTATTTTTCGTACTTTTAAAAAAATATAAATTTTTTCATGAACGAAAAAATATATGAAATTTTGGGAGCTATGCCACGCTATGCCACGATCGTGTTATATCCGAATTCGTGCTATAAAGAAGCATGCTATAGCGGGGCTTTACTGTATATAACTATGGATCATCTGGAAATAATCATTTACTCGTTATATCCCATAATATTTCCAGGCTTAGAATTAGACTGGTACCCTGTACCAATGTTAGCTATGCCAATATATTTTTCTTGCAACAGGAAACCAGTCTAGGCTTAGAATTGTAATAGCCTCAATTAAAATATGAAATTTTTTTTTCAAATAATGTATTATGGTAAGTTCCACCTCTGTTTGATTAACATTTCTTATCAAAGAAAATCTGTAGTCTCGGCGATATTTGTAAGTCATGTGCTGCCAGCCACATGGTGTAACCTTTTGCATTTGTATGGGCGGCAAAGTTTTACAAAGAGGCAGATATGAAATGGCAGACAACAGATTTATTTTCCCCAGTATCACAATTAGTGATCGTGATAACAATCAGAATGACCATAGAGATGATGACTGACCTGAACAAGATGGGTAAACCTAAGAAAGTCAAGATGAAAGACGAATAGAACAATGAATCTTTCGACGAAGCTTTGGATTACAAAATGGCGGAACCAAAGAAGAAAAAATTCATGCATGTGTTCCAAGAAAGCTGGAAAAGTGAGTATAGCTGGCTAAAATATGATTTAGATGAAAATAAAATATATTCCAACTTATGCAGAAGTTCCAAGAAAATTAACTCGACGACTGGATGTCAGAACTTTAGGACCTCGACATTATCGCACCATATCAGGTGCAGTGACCCTCAGCAAGCCCTTAGAGATGATGCTTTGCACAGTAATTTTGCTATTGCAGCAAACAATGCAGTCACTCAGAAGACTGAAGCAGTGATAGGTGTCATGCATTGTGTATACTGGCTAGCAAAGGAAGGAATAGCAACCATGAAGTATGGATCTTTGATTGATTTCTGTCGTTTACTGGGCTGTGAGGCTTTAATGAATTTGGAACAGGATAAAAATGCAACATACATGTCTTGGGAAAGTGCTGAGGAAATTCAGCAGGCCATTGCAAATGTAATATCATCAGATATCAATCAGCAGCTGCTGAGGGGATCAATGTTGACCAGTTTGATAGATGAAAGCACTGATATTAATGTTACAAAGCTAGTTGTGTATGCACATATGATAGATGAAGAAACTTTTGATCAGAAAACATTTTGGGGGGGAAATCTACCAGTTGTGCAGCCTCATGTAATCGCACAAGTCTTATTTGATAAATTGAAATCCTACATGGAATCAAGAGGTACAAATTTTGAAAATGTTTATTCATTTGGAAGTGATGGAGCTTCTGTTATAGTTGGTAGGAAAAGTGAAATCTCTGCTTACAATCAAAGAAGTGAACCCATTTGCAATTAATGTTCACTGTTTTGCCCATTGTTTGGCATTGTGCACATCTAGAACAGCTGATGATGTTTCATACATAGGAAAGACTTTCCAGGAGACATTAATGGATATGTTCTACTATTTCAAAAGATCCACAGATAGAAGAGCACAGTTAAGGGAAGTTAAGAAACTTTTAGAACATGAAGAGGTTAAACTAAAGGAAGTCCATGAGATTCGTTGGTTTGCTTTGTATGAGGCATTACATGCTGTTGTCATGGAAACCGCTTGTTGCATATTTCCAGCAGCTAAAGAAACCAAATGAGAAGGAAAAGAGAATTCTGAAAACACTAACTTATCTTAGATTTATTTCCACCATGCACATGCTAATGGATGTTATACCAGCATTTACTCAATTGAACCTTGTGTTTCAAAAGCAGAGCTTGGATATAGCTGTTGTTCCTGCTACTTTGGAAAGTGTTCTTAATGCTACAAAGAAGGCTAAAAGTGATAAATCGCTAACTATCGGGCAGAACTTCAGGAGAAACTCTTGAAAAAGGGTATTGACTTTTTGTACAAGGATGTAAAGCTGTCAAACAATGACATCAAGGCTGCTTCAGAGGAAAGTACCAAAATAAGAACAGAATTTACTGAAAAACTCTCCATGCAAGCCACTATCTCTGCATGACTCCATAGGAACGTACCAGAGAAGGGATGATCATTGACAGAAAGACCGCAGGGGTAATTCTCAGCAACAGCAGCAACCCTATCATGGTCAGGCAAGTTATAGGTGGCCATATGCCCCTAACTTCCACAGGCTGGCCGGGGGAGGGGAACAAGGTTTCTCCTCCCCCAAGTTTCTCACCAACACTAATGACTTGTCCCTCCCTCCCACTGGTGACCCTCCTGTGGGTGCAAGTCTTCTGTTCTGCCAGACTTGGATCAACCTACTTCTGACAAATGATTGGGTCATCCAAGTCATTTTGGAGCGGCTCCAGATCTCATTCATCCAACCTTCTCCACTTTTGTTGTTCCGCTTCATGACAGTGATCCCAAGCATTCCCATGAAGGTGGATGTTTTACAGAAGGAGATAGAGCGTTTGCTTATAAAGCAGGCAATGGAGGTATTCCACCTGGTTTCTATTCCAGACTTTCTCTGGTTACAAAAACCAATGGAAAATTTAGACTTGTCATAGACGAGCAGAGTCAATCAGTTTATTACTGCCCCAAAATTCAAGATGGAGACAGCAAGGTCCATCTGTCTGCATGACATGGCAAATACACAATCAGTCTTGACCTGTCCAATGCATATTTTTATACACCTATTCACACTGTATCATGCAAATACCTTTGCTTCAGCTACTGCCAGGTAGTGTACCAATCCGGTGGCCTTCTCTTCTGCCACAATCTCAGCCTTTGGACCTCCACCAAGATGTTGGACTGCACCATATCCCACTTCAGGACATCCTCCACCACAGCTACAGTGGCATACCTGGACGATATACTGCAAAAACATTAGGTAAGTTCAGTTTTGGTTCATGATATGAACAACCTCTACCTCATTTGCAGTTTATGGTGGATAGTCACAGTGGAGAAGTCAGATCTTGTCCCTTCTCAACATTTTGTTCATTTGGGTATGGAGTTTCTAACTCTCATCAGCCTGGTTCATCCTCCTTCCAAATGCATTGACAGTATGATTCATGTGTTGGAGAAGGCGTCTGTCAGGATGTTCATTTCAGCAAGGGAGTTTTTTCAACTCTTCTGCCTGCTCATTGTGGTGGCAGACCTGTTATACCTTGGTTGCCTTTACATGACTTTTGTGCCCTCTGCAAATGGCCTGTCTGGCACAGTGATGCTTGATCTCAGGTCATTTAGATCACCAGATTACTATCTCAACAAAATCAAAACACTTCCTGATTCAATGGCAAGACAGGGATTGGCTAGTGGAAGGAATACCTTTAGAAGCCTCACAACCAGAAATCGCAATCTGTACAGATGCCAGTTTGTTGGGTTGGGGGACACACTTGCTACCAGACTTTGTGACAGTTAGTGGCAAGTGGACACTGCAAGAGAGGGCTCTTCACATCAGTCTCCTGGAAATTATCAATGTCTACCGTGCTTAGATGCAACACATCCAAAGGAAGACATTTCTGATAATGTTGGAAAACGTCTTCAAACAAGGGGGGATGAAATTATTGGACATTTGCATTATGGTATGGGAGTACCTTCGTTGGTGTGCCAAGTATCATATAAACATACAAGTCTGACACATCCCGGGCAGGCGCATTGTCCTGGCTGACTCATCATCAAGGACAGGCCAACTGCTCTCTCTCTCCATCCATCTATCTTCCAATGAATCTACAACCTATTGGGCTGACGGTGGAACAGCAAAGTGCCCACCTCTGTCTCTCCATTCCTGGACCCACTCTGGGTCATCAATGCCCTTTCAATCAGCTGGGTGGGAATATAGGCTTATGCCTTCACTCCAGCAGTTCCAATACCAAAACTAATCCAGAAAATTAGGGGCAAGGCTTGCAAAATATTTCAGATTACCCCTTTCCCTTGTGACATATACTGGATCAACAATCTGCTCGATCAGGCAACAGACGTACCCAGGAGATGCATAGCAACCATGCTGCTCAAGCAGTCAAGGTCGCCATTATTCTATCAATGTTGGGAGCAACTCCTCCTTCGTACCTGGACGGGCCATCCACTTTGAATACATGTATGGGGAAGTGGTGCATTTTGAGTGACTGGTGTCACACTAATGACATCACACCACTCTCAGCCACCATCTCCCAACTGGATAACTTCTTTCTTTTCTTCTTTGAAAACAAGAAGCTAGCCCCTATCACAATCAAGGGATGCTGTTCCATGATCTCAGACATGTTCATTCATTATAGAAGAGATGATATTCGCTGCAACAAGTACCATTCCATTTTGTTGTTCAATTTCAACATATCCAGGCCACTCTTGCTCACCTTGTTCCCAAAATGGAACCTCTCCTGGGTCTTGACATGACTCAATTCATCTAAGTTTGATCCCTTGTCTTCCACCTCACTGAATCAGTTATCATACAAGGTTTGCTTCCTGATGGCACTAGCTTCAGTTGCGGGGTGAGTGAGTTGCAAGGGCTGTCCATGGAACTGAACTACATGCAGTTCCATTCTGATGGCTTAGTCATATTAATGATGCAACCTGGTTTCGTTTCTAAAAACAGGTTACTGTTGATAGGCAAGAAACAAATAACTATCTGCTCTCTCTCTCTTCGATCGACCCATCAAGAGAGGCAAAGCTGCAGGACCCATTATATGCCCTCAGATGCTATCTGAGGTGCATGCAGAATGTCCATGGCAGCTGTCAAAGGCTCTTCCTACTGGTTAAGGCAGGAAAGCAAGACACAACCCAACAAGCGCTGGCCACTTGGCTTAAAGGGATTATTAGATTATTAGATCAGCATACTCTGAACTCTCACAGGATCAGGTACGGCTCATGAAGATTTCGGTTCATGAAATTCAAGCAATTTCCCACAAACCTGGCCATCAAATAAATGTCTCAGTTCGAAACATAGTGGAGTCAGTTGGCTTGAATGCTCAGTCTGCTTTCACCAGCTTCTGCTTGCATGACATTGCCTCTCAAAGGAAAGAGCTGAATATCGTAGGACCACTGGTAGCTGCCCAGACAGTTACCATGCCCCATTCATGACAGCACAACCACAGCCTTGGCATGATGTTGCAACTTTCACTGGATTTGCCCTGGAAACTTTGGCACGCAAGGCAATTGCCAGGTGTGGGATCCAACAGGCCCTTATATGTATGAACGTATAATCTTCAGCTGTGCTAACTTCACATTAGGAGAAGTTAATCCTTTCAGTAGAGCAGTCATCATGCTTCTACAGGCAGATGTGGGTAGAGGTTGGCTGCTCAAGCATTTCCTCCTCTTACCTATTCTCATAATGTTAATGTGATTGAGTAATATATTTGATGGAGTAAGGAACTTATTTAGTAAATCATGTTTCTCTGAAAATGCTTACCTGACACATTCCTATCAATCCCTCCCACCCTTCCCAGGAAGTATGAGTATCCCATTATAGGTTTTCCTCAAGGTTAAACTGGTAACATCCAGGATATGGGAGGCTACCTAGTGGCAACAAGGAAGTTGATATATAGATAGAAAGACATTTTTTCATCTTTCAGGGAGGGAGGGATTTGGAGGTAGCAGAGAGTAATTTCCTAATGTTAATGTGACCTGGTAAGTATTTTGCGAGAACCATGATTTACTAAAAAATTTCCTTTCCCCTCTCACAAGATGTTTGGAACAATAAAAGATCAGAATGTTTTCTACACATATGTAAATGTCGAGCAGTAGTATTGAATGGGGTTGCTTAAATACTAAATAAACAAGCTGAATTCTCATAATTCCCCTTTTTAAACATATTTCAGAAAATGTCCTCAAAAATGTGCCAAAGGAGACAAATTTAACTTTATTGCAAATTTATACCAACCATTTATCTAGCTACAAAGTTTCAATACAATTCTCCAAGCAGTGTGGGAGAGGAATTGATGACAGGCTGAATTCTCGTAATACCACCTTTTCTTCAACATTTTTCAAGAAATGTCCCAAAAAATGGGCCAAAGGAAAAAAGTTTAATTGCACATCAACACCAACCAATATCTAAGCTAACTTCAAAGTTTCTGTGAATTCTTTGAAGCAGTGAATAATAAAAGAAATGACAAACTAAATTCCCAAAATACCCCCATTTTTGGACAATTTTTTAAAAAAGGTTCCCAAAAAGGGACAGAGGAAAAATATGAAACCTTAATGCACATCTGTACAAACCACGCATTTAGCTACAAAGTTTTAATAAAATCATCCAAGTAGTGTGGGAGAAGTGTTGATGAGCTAAATTCTCAACAACAAAAATTTGTCAAACAATTTTTCAATAAATTTTCCCAAAAATGAGACAGAGGAAAGAAGTAAATCCTTATTATACATCTACACCACATATCTAGCCTATACAATCTCATTAAAATCCTCCAAGCAGTTTGGAAGGAGAAACAATTACAATCTTTTTCGAGGATTTAGAGACTGATGGATGGATAGATGGATGAAAAGATGAACAGACTGACACACATGGGCAACAACAATAACCTCACTCTTGACTGAAGTGCATGGATAATGCAATTCTTCATTCAGGTTTAGAGGAGAAGTAATGACAGCCTTAATTCTCAAAATTCACCTTTTTTGAAAATTTCCCAATAAATTTCTCCCAAAATGGGCAGGCACAAATTTAAACCTTATTATTCATCTATAGTAACAATATATCTAGCCTACAAAGTTTCAGTAAAATCCTCCAAGCAATGTGGAGGAGACACAATGATGAACTCAATTCCCCTGATACTACCTTTCTTTGATAATTTTACAAGAAATTTTCTAAAAAGTAGTCCAGAGGAAAAAGTCCAATTTTATTGTGCATCTACATGAACCATATATCAAGCCATCTGAGTTTCAATAAAATCATCCAACCAGTGTATGAGAAGTGATCATGAACTACCTTCCTAAAATACCCCTTTTTTGAAAAATTTTCAAGAAATTTCCCCAAAAATGGAACAGTGGAAAAAATTATAACCTTATTGTGCATCCACACTAACCACATATCTAGCCTACAAAGTGTCTGTACAGTCTTCCAACTTAGGTAGGATGAGAAGCAATGGCAAGCTAAATTCTCAAAATATCACTCATTTTGATAATTTTGCGAAACATTTCTGCAAAAACAGGCCAGACTAACCTTATTGCACATCTGCACCAGCCACATATCTAGCCTTCAAGCAGTGTGAGAGGAGAAGCAGTGACAAGCTTTATCACGGATAGACAGGTGGACAAGCTAACACATCGGAGCAGTGACACCAATGACCAGAATGATATTTCATAAATTGTATTCTTCCCTTGGAGACTTGAATAGCATTGTTATGGAGCTGGTAACATTTCATAGAAATTGTAATAAAAATCAACCTCAGTGGCATTTGGATTAAAGACTTTCGTGTGAGGTTTTTTGTCTCACTTGTGTTAGAAACTGGCAAAACATGGGTATCATTATCCTCATGATTTATTATTCCCAATCTTTTGCAGGGGATATTGTGGTAACCTCCATCTGTCCATCTGTTCATCTGTTACTGCATCTCCTCCAAAGCCACTGGATGAAAGTTCTGAAAACTTTAGCTATCGTATTTTGGTGTGTATAACGCGCACTTTTTTCACCTAATTTTCTTATCTTAAGTCGGGGGTGCGCGTTTTATACAAGAACTATAAAAAAAAGTTTTTTTCCAGGTCGATCTGACGAGAGTATGAAGGCACTATAGCCGCCTACATGTGTCACATTCACTCCTTGTGAAATATTAAATCCGTTGTACATTGCATTGTAACTAAATTGTTTACCGGTACTAGCCGTATTAAAGAAATAAATAATGCTTACAAATAGTCTTGTTCTTTGATTGCTTATGTTAATAAACTGGTTTCATTTCACATCACCGTGTAGCGTTTTGTTCTGTGCCTCGACCAGAAATACATGTACATAACGACTGGCAACTTGTTCAAAAGCTGTGCAAAGTGCCGCATTGGAGCGGAACAAATACCACTGTGAGGATTACCGTACTTGTTCCGTAAATGTTCAGTATTCCATAACTGTTGATCTAATACATTTTTTCTTCATTTATTCTTGGTTAAATTGAAATATAATATGTGTAGAATTCAAGCAGTGTTAATGTTCTCATCAGAGGCACCTTTAGGGGAGATATTTTTTGCGACTACGGTTTCTTTCTTACGGTTACACTGACACGTTGTGGAACAAAATAATCAATTAATGTATGAAGTCGGATAATATTTTTTTCTTTGGAAAATAAACTTGGTTCTTAGTTTTTATTTCTCATCTTAAATGATAGTATTTTCTATTTATTTCTGACTATAGAGTGTTCAATGTTTCATTGACTAAGTGTGGTCTTTTCAAGATTATCAGTGGAACAAATATATGATTACCGTACCTGTAAATGTTAAATATTCGATAACTGTGGATCTAATTAATTTTGTCTTCATTTATTCGTGTTTGAATTGAAATATAATAATTAGAATTCAAGCAGTGTTAATGTTCTTATTTTTTTCGTGACTACGGTTAGCCTGTTACGGTAACACTGATACAGCGTTAATGTATGAAGTCAGAAAACATTTTGTTTTTCCTTTGGAAAATAAACTTGTTTCTTAGTTTTATTTCTGATCTTAAATCATAGTATTTGAGATATCTTTGCGACTATACAGTGATCAATGCTTCATTGACTCAATGTGGCCTCTTCACGGTAATCGGCGCCAGGTAAGCTTTGATGCGCTCAACATAGTTACAATGCTTTGTCTCGGTGAGCAATATTTAATTGATTCAGCGTGGTGTTTTTAACGGTGATCAGTGCTTCATTGACTCAGTGTGGTCTTTTCAAGGTAATCGGCACCGGCTAAATCTTTGATGTGCTAAACATAGTCACGTTGCTTTGTCTAGGTAAATTTGCAATGTATTTACTTTTCTTCAGAAAATAAACTTGTTTCTTTGTTTTATTTTTCATTTTAAACAACAGTATTTGATACGATACTTCTTTGTTACAATACAGTGAGCAGTGTTTAATTGACTCAGCGTGGTGTTTTTAAAGATAATCAGCGCCGGCTAAAGCTTTGATGGGCCAAACATAAGTACAATGCATTGTCTTGGTAAATTCTAGCTTCGACATGGAGATATATTTTAGAGGTGTAATGATAATCCAAATAAGTATAAATACCGGACCTAAACTTTCACATAGCATATTGTGTTTGATCTTGAATCTGAACGAATATAGTCAAAGTATCAACATGGGTCATATAAGAAATTCGTACAATGCGAAAGACAAGCTAACCATCATTGCCTATGCAGAAACACATGGTAACCGAGCTGCTGGGAGGGAGTTTAATGTAGGAGAGTCTTCTGTTAGGGAGTAGAGAAGAATGAAAGAAAGACTGAAGAAAATACCGAGAACAAAACAGGCAGACAGAGGGACAAGTGCAAAGTATCCGGACGTAGAGAGTGGAGTCCTTGAATGTGTCATGGATAGAAGAAGACAGGGAATCTCAGTATCCACGACAGAGATTCGCTTTCAGGCAATATTGATTGCAAAACAGAAGAAATAGATGACTACAAGGGGTCTGTGAGCTGGGCCTATGCATTTTTACGACGGCACGACTTGCCATGCATCATCATCCATGCCTTTAAAAAGTGCCACATCTCAAATAAAATGGATGGCACAAAGGATGACATCTTGTGGGATGACAATGCTAAGTGTGAAGACCACTCAGAGAGCGAGGACGAAGACGAAGATGAAAACTATTATGCAGCAACACCAGGAATGATGACAGATGAGGACATACAGCGACTTTTCGAGAGTGATGACGACGAAGAGGAATTTGAGGGATTTGATGCAATAGATTGAACTCCATCAACTAGACGAACCTTTTAAGGGCCAACCATAAAATCGGAAAAATACAATTTCAATATGGCCACTTTTTCATTCACTATCCAAAATGACCGACTGTTGTTGCACTATGAAAACGGAGCGAAATACCGGTAGTCACGATTTTAAAATGTATTATATCACATGCGCGTTATATGGCAGAACTACGTTTTTTCCACTCATTTTGGGTCGAAAATCGGGGTCCGCGTTATACATCGGTGTGCGTTATACACACCAAAATACGGTATGTTGTCCTTTTGGTCACCATCTACAAGATGGATGTCATCCTTGGCTCCCACCCTGGGGTCCCTATGAGGGGATGAAGGTTAAATGTATGGAAATTTCAATTACAATGACATTTTCTAACATTTTGTGACCACACTTAATATGCGCAGTCACAGCAGAAATATGCATTATATATTGTACAGATTTTGCATTATGGTTCCTGGGTCACTGTCTGGGGTTGGGGGTGAGTACTAGGGGTGGTGGATGTGAAGGGGGGGTTGGAATATGCAGTAAAAAGCATTGCGAGTCAAAGTTACTCTGGTTTTTCCTTCAGCATCAACACTGTTAACAGTGCGTTAAAGTTTTTGCAGTTCATATACCCTGGGGGTACATCATAGCACAATTCACTGGAGAGACACCGTATCAAGTCTGCAGAACCATTGTTTATAAGTGCTATTGAAAAAGACTTAGAATTTAATTATGAAATCAATCTCATTCTTCTTTTCATTGCTAACTTTCAATTGTTTTTGGAATACTGTATGATTAGATTCTTCTTTGCTCATAAGATATTCTGCTTGTAAAACCATTATATCCACATTGTTGGCTTTTTAATGGCACATCAATACATTTAAGGTTATAGCATGCAAAGTGGATTGGAGTAAAGTGCTTTGTCCAGAGACACACCACAGCAGCCAACCGAGACTGTTCTGGGCATGATTGGAACCTGCATAGTTTTGGTTAAAAGTCTGACATGCTAACTAAATCATTGTGGCTCCCTTTGTATCAAGAGATACAGAATTTGGTGTTTTTAGCTTTACTGGTCATAGACCAGAAGAGCTTATGGGATGGTTTTTTGTCTGTCGTCTGTCCATTAGCACAAGTTTGTTCTCTCTTTTCCTCCTAATCTACTTGGAGGATTGCCATGAAAATTTATACACACACATTCATCCCATGGTCTAGTTGGTCCTGTATGAAAATGGTGCCACTCGGACAACCAATATGCCCGCCACAGCAGCCATCTTGAAAATATTGTTATCGCTACTCCTCCAGAATGGACGGTCATATTAAGCTATCAATTTCTCCAAAAGACTTCTTATGATGTTTGCTTGGTCTTAAGTGAAAATAGTGCCAGTCTGATGTCCAATATGGCCACCATGGCAGTAATCTTGAAAATCTTATCACTACTCCTCCTGAACGAAAAGTCATATTGACATGGGGTTTCCACCAGAAGACTTCTTATGATGTCTAGTTGGTCCTAATGAAAATGGTGTTGATCTGACATCCAGTAAGGCCACGACAGCAGCCATCTTGAAAATCTTGTTATCACTACTCCTCCTGAACAGAAAGTCATTTGACATCAGGGTTTCACCAGAAGACATCTTATGATGTCTTTTTTGGTTCTACATGAAAATGGTGTTGATCCAGTGTCTAATGTGCCCACCACAGTGACCATCTTGAAAATCTTGTTATCACTACTCCTCCTGAATGATCATGTGAGCATGGGGTTTTCACTAAAAGGCTTCTTATGATGCCTAGTTGGTCCTAAATTAAAATGGTGCTGATCTGACATCCAATATAGCTGGCATGGCAGCCATCTTGAAAATATTGTTAACACTACTCCTCCTGAACCAAAAGTCATATTGACATGGGGTTTTCACCAGAAGACTTCTGTCTAGTTGGTCCTAAATTAAAATGATGCCAGATGACCTCAATATGGCCACCATGATGGCCATCTTTAAAATATTGTTATTTCTACTACACTTATGAGACCTAGTTGGTCCTAAATGAAAATGGTGCCAATCATACATCTGATATGGCTGCCACAACAGATGTCTTGAACATTTTGCTATTGCTACTCCTCTGAATGGATGGTCATATTGGCATGGGGTTTTCACCAAATGATTTCTAAGGATGTCTACTTGGTCCTGAATGAAAAGGTGCCAATCTGACATCCAATATGTTCATCACAGCAGCTAATTTAAAAATCTTGTTATCTCATAAGAATATCGGAGATGGTTTCAACACTCCACAGTTAAAAGGAAGAAATGGTCTTATCTTGGTCTTCCTGGAAATTCTTTTAGGCCAGTTGAGTGTCAGTCCCTTCAAGGGACTCTTGTTAAAAATTGACATCAATATTAATTTATTTTTCAATTGTTTGTTTAGTTGATTAAACTATATTTATGGTAGCTTTTGGGTATATTGACCCATGTTCATGGTGTGTGTTTAAATTTCAGTATTTCATATCCAACCTGATGTTGCTGGGGCCACATTCATGGCTGCAGGGAGTTCAGCACCTGAGCTAGCTACATCTGTAGTTGCAGTTTTTATAGCCAAGGTAAACTATAGTACACGCATCGTGTTTTTATGATTCACCACGCAAATTGAGTGGGCGTGGAGAAAGGGCAGGGGATTAAGTGCCCACTATGAGTAGTTTAAGTCCACGCAGTCTGGTGGATTTTCACACTAATTTAGTGAAAATCCACTCAGTCTAGTGGAAGTGTGTGACGGATTTTATTGCAGTCGTCGTGAGTCATAGTGGGTTTATGGCACCGCTCGCTGATTCTATTGTATTCGCTCCGCGAGTCGACACACTAAGCAAACAGATGGGAGAAACTCCGACACAGTAAACTTAACATGGCAGGTATCAATTTCATACCTTTACCTGTACCTTTACCTGTACAGTGGTAACATTTCCTGTGTATTTATCAGTAGCCTGGCTGAGGATACATACAGACGAACGCGCGTAACGTAGAACAAATGAGGTTTTATATTTCTTGGATATCTTTCCACCCCTGTCCATGACAAAGCGTACATCAGAAATAATTGCTTAGCTACAACGTACATCCCTGCTGGTTTAATACATGTATATATACCTGTTAGCATATACAGATGCGGAAATTGACATTGTTCTGCATCAAGCAGTAACTTCGAGGTTCTTTCTCAATAAATGATATTTCATAAAAGTGTGTTGTGTACTGGTTATTAATTTGTCAGTTTTCCTTTAATTTCCATATCATTTCCAAGACCCACCTTGAAGAAACCATTGAAAGCAGTAATACATATAGAACTTGAAAAGAGATTACAAACGAACGCCGTAATATTTATATCGAACATGTACGATCATGAAAACTGGCACATTATGACATGTATGTCATAATTCTTGCCAAAGTATTTTAAAATAAAAAAGATACAGGAGCTATACTACGGAAAGGTTCTTCTGTACTGTTACCCTTAAACTTTTTAAATAACATTGTTTATGAGACAGTATGGCAATTTTTAAATGCATGGAATTGTGTACACTGTGTTGACTGTTGCACTCTGTCAGTGGCCATTCATGTCATAAACAAGCGAGTTCAATGAGAAAAAAAGTTATTTCCTGTCCACACTTTTTTCACAAATCTACATTGCATCACCAGGAACTGGCTGAGGAGTATTATTCTTACTTTGAAGCCAGCCGCTATGCCTGTTGCTGTAGCTTCCTGCCTCGAGTCAACAACAGTCCGTCATGACAGTTTCTACATGTTATTAGCTAATGTTCAATGTCGCGCTTTGATGTTTCAAAATGTACAGTACAATAACTGTTGAATGAAAATATCACAAAACCACACACCTTTAAACTAAACAGATGTTAGTTTGTGAAAAACAAATTTGGACTGAGAAACGCATTTGATGTTAAGTTCTCATATTATCGTGTAAAACATTTAACTTAAATTTGGGGTGGGGGGTGTACTGGCCTTGATGCACGTCTAAACTATCTAAAAATCAGAAGTGTAGTTGTTTCAAGCTATATCCCATCTCCTCCGTCTCTCTTTCTCTCCCAGCCTACAACCCCCCCTCCCCACTCCGTTGTGTAATAAGCAAATAGAGTTGAAGTCTTAAATGTCTTAAATTAGAACAATTCCTAGCAGCTACTGGTCAGTGTCACGCTTCTATGTTTAAAAAAAAAAACCACTGTTGAATAAAAATGTTTCTTGTTATCGCAAAATCAAACGCTTTAAAACTAAGAAGTTAGTTTGTGAAGAGCGAATTTAGACAGAGAAAGTCTCGAAAAAACACATAGTCGTTAAGTGTTGATATTATAGCGTAAAACTGGTTTCTAGCGGTATATAAAGCAAACTATATATAGTATTGTTATTTTCCCGATAAGGAAACAAACATTTAAATGTAACAAGCTGCAATGGTCCTGAGTCACATAAAATTATTAATATTTTATTTTCTAAAAATCACAACAAGTGTAATTTTGTTAAAGCTAAATCCTATCACACCCGCACTCCCAGTAGCACATAGAGTAGAAGTTAAATTACTTAGATCAGAATACAAGTATGTCATGGGAATATTGTTATGAAAACACCAAGGGTTTCTGTTTAATAAAGCCAATTAAGCTGACATAACATCCTGTAATGCAAGCGCTAGAAAGACGTGAATGAAACAGCGTTAGATAAACAAGTAGCGCGTCAACCTTGCCTCTGGGCATAAGCAGCAACTTCAGTGTGTTTTCTCAATAAATGATATTTCATAACAGAACTTCTTGTACTAGTTATTAATTTGTCATAGTTTTTCTTTAATGTCTACACAGTTTCCAAAACCTTCTTTAAAGAAATTATTGAAAGCAGGATACAAGTACCTTTATCTGTAGACTTAGAAAAATGACTGATTATTTCAGAGTATGATAATTTTTAAATGAGCCGAATTCGTCTACACGGTATTGAAGGTTGCTTTCTTTCAGTGGCTGTTCATGCCATAAATGAAATGATTTTTATGAAATAGGTTACTTTCTTCGTCACTTTCTTCGTGAATTTATCATCAAGCACCAGCCGAGGAGTGACATTTTTACTTTGACGTTAGCCGCTACGCTTGTTAACCATGGCCTTTCATGAAGTGTTGAGCTTCTATCTTATTTTTTTTAGCCCCGATGTTTCAAAAGAAGCATTAACTTCTGAATGAAACTATTTTTGTTGCGTGTGGAACAACAAATTTTGGACTTGTAATATGGAGTGAGAAACTAAATGTGGTGAAGTTGTGATATTTTTGCGTAAAACTGGTTTCTGGTGGTATATAAAATAAACCATATAAAATTTGTATTCTCCCAATTAATCTTGCAACGCACCGCATATAATACAAGTCTATCGCAGCAACACAAAACTATTACATGTTTAAGATAGCTGTATTACACTACAATTTTTTTTTTTTTTTTTTTTTAAATGCATCTTTTTTGTAATAAAATGTGTTTATCACATGCAAACATGAGAGAGAGAGAGAGAGAGAGAGAGATTATGCACCACAACTTTCGATCGATGTTAGCCGTAGCATTTATCGCAAACTTGGAAACAGGCATTGCTAATTAGAGAGTATCCATTTTAGAAATGTAACTCGTTCATCTTCATTTTGGAATTTGTCTACTGACAAAATTTAGAAATACAATTTTGATTCCACTCTTTATATAAGTAAGTTAATATGTAAATCACTGCTTGGCAATTCATTTTGTATTTAACAAGAATTTATATAATTCATTGGGTTATTCACCTGCTATTAGTGTCCTTTGTCTTTTTTTCTTATTATCTATTGTCGAATCTGGTCATAATTAACCATGTACGAACTTAATGCTTCAGAAATTTAATAGACTGAAAGTCCAATGAGAGAGTATTACTGCAATAATCAAGGTGGACCTGACAATATTCGCGACCACCTTAGAATTAATATGAACGGTTCAAAATTAACAGGAAATAATTGGGATTTACAACCTCTGAAGCCAAAACTTTCCACCTCCAGGTCGGAGTAGTTAACGAAAAATAAGAAGCCACGTGTTTACAGCAATCAGTGCAATAATAGAGATAGATTTTATAGTCTTGGCAAACACGTGGCATAGCAATTTCGGGTGATGTACAAGGCATTATTGATATATATGTTATGTTCAGCTTGCGTGTGTAATACAGTACAAGTTAAACAAGGGGAGAAAAAAGTGATTCCAAAGCACAAAATAAATCTTACTGAATGATACATTAATTAAAACACCAGAAATTTTAAAAGTTTCGCCAATTGAAGCAAATTAATCGTGATTACACACTTTTTATCGCTTTCACCCGTCCATTTGGTAATATTAAACTCGTCAGATGACTAAACAAGCAATCTTTAGTATATGTTGGTCATAGAATGCAGCATCACGTGCTTCGTAGAGTCGTAGTAAAAACAGTAGGTCTACGGTAAAAGTAAACACATGTCTAGTTCCTGAGAAAATGTGTCGCATGGACATGTATATTTGAGTCGCAAGTACTAAACAGGCTGGAATAGTAGAGGTTGTATATTGCATAGCGCCGTGTATATATCATTGTGTGGGAACATTTTAAGCAGACCATTTAAAAGTGACGGGTAATTAAAAACAAAATCACAATATTTCTCGCATTCTTTTATTTTAATAACGGAATGAAACCCGCTAATACATGTATTTACGTGTGATTTATTTTACCCTTTGTTTGTTTAAAACAGAATCTCCCCCCCCCCCTTAAAATGAAGATAATTAAACTTTATATAATTTGTGAAGCATCATTCGTGACTCTTTTCTCGGCAATTTATTTTTCATCTCTTTCAATACACATATGTGAATGCGTTTTAGTGAGCGAGTCTTTGAATATTAAATCGCATTGCATACAAATTAAAAAGAGCATTCTGCACTGTGTGCTGTAGCTGAGCCGATAGGTAAGTTCCACGTGTGGTAGTGGGCATCCACTATTACATAATTATATTGCTGCGACTTTCAAATGGGCAATAAAACTTAATCCGTCCACTACGAGCCACAATGTGGACAATCCACGACGACCACGATATCCTGTCGACGATGACACAGCGTGAAAAGGATTAAGCTCCATGCCCACGACGTGTTTTTTCATAAAAACATGATGCGTGTACTGTACCTAGATTTGACTTGAAACATTTATCAGGGAAGCTCTCAAAGGAAAGAACATAAAGTAGTCAACTTTTTTTCCTGCCTACCTATCTTTATACGCAATTTTTGGGTTGCCTACCTATCTTTATATGCAATTTTTGGGTTGCCTACCTATCTTTATATGGAATTTTTCATAAGATAGAAATTTCAGAGGTAAGGTACGGTACAGCTCACACAATTTTCATTTCTTCACGCATAGCAGTGGGGCACTTAATCCCCTCCATGCGCGCTGCGTAATGAAGTACCATGGTGGAGGGGTAAATACAACTTTTCCACCACATAGGGGGCTGGTCAAAATTACTGATTGACATTTGAATAACCAATACATGAAGACCCTACCATGAAAAGCCTGACACATCAGAGTGATTTACAATCAGATACCATTTGAAGAATTAGTCGTCTTTATGTAGATTATATATTTGACAATAAAAAAAAAAATTCAAAAGAGTCTTGTATATTCAGTACATGTGTGTTTAGAAAAAGGTTGATTGGCTTTTATGCAGTAAACGTCTGTTTGTAGTTATTGCCAATGTTAAAAATTTGTATGCATTCCCAATTCAGTTTAAACAATGTTTTCCAAGATGTTTACATCATAATCAATGGAAAGTAGGTCACAGACACTGATAGGAATTTTAAATTTTACTTTATTCAAAGCAATCTGAACAAACCAACTGACTGAAGAGGCACACCTGTTGGCTTCCCTTTAACAGCATAAATTTATCCTATTGTTTCAAAGGAAGAATAATCCTCTGTGATATGGACAGATAAATTCCAAATGACAACCACTGTTGTTCAAAATAAAGAAAAGAACAGAAAAGACTAAATTTACACTGAAATGCAAATCACATGCTAAGTCATTAAGCGGTAATGACAGTACACACTGTCAGCCACAGCACATGTTCATGAGGTTAACCATACACAACTTTAAGCCAGCTAGATTCTGATATGATAGGGCTTACTGCATTCATATGGTAAGGGACTGACTATTTAATGGGGGGGGGGGGCAGTGCAGGGACTGGAATTTTCTTTCCAACCGGGATTTTTTTTTTTCTTACATTGCAAGATATAACATTTTTAATTTTAAGTAAAATGATGTATAGAGTAAGGTATTTTTTTTCCACATATCAGAGCAAGACATTTGTTTTCAAGCTTTTCAATAAGAATCCTAATCCCTCCCCCCCCCCTTAAAAATTAAATGATCTGTCCCTATAAGAAACTTGACTTCAGCATGTGTTCTACAGAAATCAAAGCAGTAGTCGTTGCCAAAACTGTTATAAAATATTGAGAAGAATTAGCATCAAACAAATTTGTCAATTTAATTTTGGGAATGTGTCATTTGTAATACATGAAGCCATCTGACTTGAAGCATTGCATTTACCAGCCCCAATTATAACCCAGCAGTTAACAGCAAAATTTTTTTAATTGTCTGCAGTTAAACTGAAATAAATGTATTGCTGAAATGAACACTGATGTGGGAAAATTGTCATGAATCCAAGATTATTCCCTCTATCCATCTCTGTGATAAGTTGCAATAAAAGATGTTCAGATTTTATTTTCCAACAAAGATTAAACACCTTGCACCATCATTTATGGTTTGCTCGCTTGCATTTTCTTGTTGTGGCATAAATTATACGACATTGGAGACTACCAGATCTCAGTCTTCAAACTCTGTTCTATCTCATTTTAGTGTTAAGTCATTAAATCTGGTTAATTTAGTTTACTTATTATAGGAAAGATGTGTAGCTATATAAGCTACTGTACTGTGGATCATTGTTGATATTCAAATTTGAATTAGTTCATGTTTTTTATGCAAAGAAATATGTGAAGTTCCTTTTGTAGGGACACACCATAGTAGGCAAACCATCTCAAATAGCCTCAGCACCTGAAATTGTCAGTGATTTCAGGGAGAGGGGAGGGGCCAGCTAGACCACCAGTTTTACCCTGCCTTGAATTCATGTGTTGCTGTACTGTACAACCACAAACCAAACTAAATGTACATCAAATCATGTATACTTTTAGATTCTGCAAATGAAAAAAAAATCCAGTAAAATATCCCAAATTGTTGTATATACCTTTTATCCAGTTTTAGTGAAAATAAGTGCAATTATGTAGTCATCTGTCTTTGGCAATTCTGGATACCTATGTACCTACCTCTATCCCTCCCTCCCTCTCTCTCTCTCTCTCTCTCTCTCTCTCTCTCTCTGTGGATTCAGTAAATGCTATTTTGTGTTGACTTTTAGCAGATAATGAAATTGAGTTTTTTATATTCTATTTTCGTGATGTTGAGATAGTGTGCACCCAATCCTTTAGCTCCCAACTTGAATCCTTTCATTTGCTATTTGTTACTTCCTTTGTTTTTTTCACAGTTTAATTTTACATCTTTTCACAGTCATGGTTAATTTAAAATAATGACATTTCCTTTTAGATGTAACTCATTGTCCTGCAGTGCATATTTCAGTGACTGCTCACTACCTACTCTCTCTCTCTCTCTCTCTCTCTCTCTCTCTCTCTCTCTCTCTCTCTCTCTCTCTCTCTCCGTGTTGTGAATTGAGCCTATGGTTTTTTTTTTTTTTAAAAAAGATATCCATGTAAATACATTAATATATACACGAAGCTAAGAACATCTTCACCAACAATGTGACCTTAATGTAGATGCATCTGCTTCAGACAGACATACTTGTGAAGAGAACCCTGTTTTACCAATTTGATCATGTGGGTTTTTTTTAAAAATAGTACTGCACATGAAACTTCTTCATCAAATATACAGCATTGTTTATATAATTTTTATGGGGAAAAATGCATGTATCATGAAAATATGAGTACAGATTTATGTCTGCAGCAGTCTTGAGCACAACGCCCCCACTCCACCTCTCTCTCTTGCAAAAAAAAAAATTAGAGGATTTGATACATTGTATTTTCATTGACATTTAGCTAATAACATTGATGTTAATTAAAATTGATTTAGAAGAATTAAAAATTTGTATGTTAATTTATAAAGGCAATTACCGTATATACTCGATTATAAGTCGACTCGACTATAAGTCAACCCCCCCCCCCTTTTTTAGGGCTGCAAAAAGTGATTTTCTCTTTGACCCTCCTATAAGTCGGGGTTTATTTTGGAAGTCAGATCTGTCTGAAGGGGTGACTTCTTAGTGAGTCAGAAACGCACTTTGGAAATATAAACAAGCCAAACTGGATAGATAAGAAAAATAAAGACAAAACCAGTGTAAAATTCAATTATATTATTGAGTGAAATATGTCACAAATAAATTGACAACTTACAATTTGTACATCTTTGTGTAATAAAGTCCACTGAAATCCATAATGCTTGACATTTTAAGTCCATTTATATGATAAATCCACGAATTCAATTATAGGTCACATACCGGTATAAAAATAGAAGTTCAGAATGATCTGATTCACAATATCCCATAATATGTTAATTCCACACGTTATACAAATAAACAATGAAAGTTAAGTCCACTTTTTGTGATTCACAGTATCCTATAAATGTCACTATCTAATGTCATCTGGTACAAAGTCCAAGAATTCATCTTCATTGTCTGATAAAGTTCTGAAATCCTACATCGTCGTCTAGTCATTGTAAATCGTCGTCGTCTAGTCATCGTAAATCTCGTCCGACTCTGATTCTCAGCTTTACGGTCATATGCAGGTGCTTATGCAAAGACTGAGCTTTGGCTCTGTGAGTAACATTTTGATCATAAAGTCAGAAATCTATTAAAGGCTGCAACTGAACACATATCAATTGTGCGGCAAGATCACAGGGAGTTCAAATAGCCACCCTGTTACTTGGCACTGAACATGTATCAAACTCGCGGCTTGATCAAAGGGTTGTCACGCGGGAAAACAAAGAGTGTGGTGCCTTTACAAGCAAAGGGATTAAGGTCAAAGTATATGCACAGGAAGTTGTAGAACTCTACTTGGCACTGAACAAGTATAGATTGGCGGCTCGATCAAAAGGATTGTCAACATGAAAACAAAAGTGAGTCCCTTTACAAGCCAAAGGCTTATCAGCCCACATGCACTGGCAGATAACTTGGGAAATATCACTTGGGAATTAAATCTGACTTGTGGAAAAGGAAAATACAAATTAAGTCAAAACTTTTATTGCATCAAGCACAGTCTTTATACAGCAAAACACAAATATTAATACAAATACAGGTTGTTCGGACTTGCATGAAAATGGAGGCAATATACTTACTAGTAAACACCCACAGTAAACATTGACGGACACTTCATTTTGCAGTAGGTAGTATTTAATTTACCTGTCATATTTTCAAATTAATAAAATCCAAATAACTGTAGATACATGTATTGTGTAATGAATACCGTCATGAAACGCATAAACACAGTGCATACCATATATGCATTACTGCATAGGAATAGTGGCATGAAAACGTAAAAATATATGAATTGACAGTATTTTTATGTACTGCAAACATCTAGAGTTTCCAACATTACCCCAAGATTTTTTAATTTTTTTAATGTCGCGCTTATAAGACGACCCCTACTCTACATGAGTCGTATTCTAAGTAAAAAAACGTCGACTTATAAGCGAGTATATACGGTACATCAATAAATGGGTGCCCCATCATGCTCTCTCTCACTCTCTCTCTCTCTCTCTCTCTCTCTCTCTCTCTCTCTCTCTCTCTCTCTCTCTCCTTCTGCATGCTTGCTGGAGTCGTAAAAAGTAAATCACACCCACTTTACCACTTTATCAACACTATGTCCACTCCATGGTGGTTGGATGCGGCTCCACAAGAAAGCTTGGTGTGCAGAACCATTCTCTGCAAAAAGCCATGGCAAGTATGTAAGGACGTGCAGGGAGATGGTGGGGGGACTTTTTCTTTATCCTCTCCACACTCACTCCACCCCCACCATGATGTGTGGAGAAATGCAAATTGTGTGAGCTGTACTGTAGGTACCACTCTTTATGAAAGCTATTCTCAGGATATGGGTGTACCTCAGGTCACCATACTGTCAGTCACCCTTTTCAGCATCAGATTCTACCACATAGTCAACTGGCTGTTCATATATATTGACTACTTTTTTTATTTTCAATAGATCAAAAAGTATGCATACTACTGATTGCCTAAAAAGAGTTTAGAAATGGTCAGAAGACAGGGTTCATGTAGTCTTGAAAAATCCTTGAATTTCAAAAAGTGGGTTTTGTTTTTTGAAAAATGCTTGAATTTCTGAAAGAAACTGCTTGAATATCTTTAAAACCTATTTGAGTTTTATCAGTACTGTCAAAACCATATTGCTAAAATGTAATTTAAAAAAGAATAGAAAGTTTACAAATTTTTTTAAAAAGAGTAATATGCAATAAAATTTAGTTGGTGAATTAGTACATGACTCTGGTAGGTATTGGAATGAGTTGTGTCACATTGCATAGGTGACATTGTAATCGGACTAACAATGCCAATGGCTCACCTAGCTCACACTTGACATACCATGAGCTGGGTATACATAGCAAATGGGAATGTGACCCATATTATAGCGGCTGGGTGAAAGCATTGAAGGGAGACAAAAATAATGTGATTTGTAAGATATTGGATATTTCCAGCATGGGAGCAGTGCTCTCAAGTCTCATATGAAAAGTGAGAAACATGAAAAATGCAAGTTCATCTTCTGTCACGTTGCATTCATTTTATGGGAATGTGATGAAAAGTGAGACTTTTGGAACTTTACCCACTGTCTCGAGTGAAAGCTTAACAGTTCCACCAAGTGTCCAGCGGGCAAGTAATAAACAACTTCATGATAGAACAAGCTTCCAAATGCCTTTCACCAGGACAAATCTATACCAAAATTAATTTTTACCAAAGTCTGTTTCCTTTTGAAAATGGGAAGAACCCTTCGTTATACTCTTTTAAATCACACTTGAATAGGAATGTTGGAAACATCCAAATCGGCTGATTTTTAAGGCAGTCCAAAAGTACACAATTGCAAGTAAGAGATTTGTTTAATCATTACTTATGTCTTCACACTAAGCTGTTATATCTCAAGTACATAATTAGGTACTACATATATATACCACCTCAGCTTCATGAAGTTAGCAGCTTCATATCTTTTTTTTTTTAATTTTTTATCTTTCAGGTACACAATAACAGGTTTATGCTATAAATGGTTACAAGTTACTGTTGAATATTATTATAATATTTTATTTACAATTTTCTTTTAATATCTCATTAGCATTTTTCAATCTTTGGAATCCTCTGCCTTCATTATTCATGTCAGCCACATTATTAAAGTAAATATTTTTGTTAATGAGGAGAGAGCTGAGAATCAGCTTGTTACTCAATCCTCTATATCTCTTGTTCAATATTATGTACTTTCCATGATGACTCAATCCTCTATATCTCTTGTTCAATATTATGTACTTTTCATGATGACTCAATTCTCTATATCTCTTGTTCGATATTATGTACTTTCCATGATGACTCAATCCTCTATATCTCTTGTTCAATATTATGTACTTTCCATGATGACTCAATCCTCTATATCTCTTGTTCAATATTATGTACTTTCCATGATAACTCAATCCTCTATATCTCTTGTTCGATATTATGTGCTTTCCATGATGACTCAATCATCTATATCTCTTGTTCAATATTATGTACTTTCCATGATAACTCAATCCTCTATATCTCTTGTTCAATATTATGTGCTTTCCATGATGACTCAATCCTCTATATCTCTTGTTCAATATTATGTACTTTTCATGATGACTCAATTCTCTATATCTCTTGTTCGATATTATGTGCTTTCCATGATGACTCAATCCTCTATATCTCTTGTTCGATATTATGTGCTTTCCATGATGACTCAATCCTCTATATCTCTTGTTCAATATTATGTACTTTCCATGATAACTCAATCCTCTATATCTCTTGTTCAATATTATGTACTTTTCATGATGACTCACTTCTCTATATCTCTTGTTCAATATTATGTACTTTCCATGATGACTCAATCCTCTATATCTCTTGTTCAATATTATGTACTTTCCATGATGACTCAATCCTCTATATCTCTTGTTCGATATTATGTACTTTCCATGATGACTCAATCCTCTATATCTCTTGTTCGATATTATGTACTTTCCATGATGACTCAATCCTCTATATCTCTTGTTCGATATTATGTACTTTCCATGATGACTCAATCCTCTATATCTCTTGTTCGATATTATGTGCTTTCCATGATGACTCAATCCTCTATATCTCTTGTTCGATATTATGTGCTTTCCATGATGACTCAATCCTCTATATCTCTTGTTCGATATTATGTGCTTTCCATGATGACTGAATCCTCTATATCTCTTGTTCGATATTATGTGCTTTCCATGATGACTGAATCCTCTATATCTCTTGTTCGATATTATGTGCTTTCCATGATGACTGAATCCTCTATATCTCTTGTTCGATATTATGTGCTTTCCATGATGACTGAATCCTCTATATCTCTTGTTCGATATTATGTGCTTTCCATGATGACTGAATCCTCTATATCTCTTGTTCGATATTATGTGCTTTCCATGATGACTGAATCCTCTATATCTCTTGTTCGATATTATGTGCTTTCCATGATGACTGAATCCTCTATATCTCTTGTTCGATATTATGTGCTTTCCATGATGACTGAATCCTCTATATCTCTTGTTCGATATTATGTGCTTTCCATGATGACTGAATCCTCTATATCTCTTGTTCGATATTATGTGCTTTCCATGATGACTGAATCCTCTATATCTCTTGTTCGATATTATGTGCTTTCCATGATGACTGAATCCTCTATATCTCTTGTTCGATATTATGTGCTTTCCATGATGACTGAATCCTCTATATCTCTTGTTCGATATTATGTGCTTTCCATGATGACTGAATCCTCTATATCTCTTGTTCGATATTATGTGCTTTCCATGATGACTGAATCCTCTATATCTCTTGTTCGATATTATGTGCTTTCCATGATGACTGAATCCTCTATATCTCTTGTTCGATATTATGTGCTTTCCATGATGACTGAATCCTCTATATCTCTTGTTCGATATTATGTGCTTTCCATGATGACTGAATCCTCTATATCTCTTGTTCGATATTATGTGCTTTCCATGATGACTGAATCCTCTATATCTCTTGTTCGATATTATGTGCTTTCCATGATGACTGAATCCTCTATATCTCTTGTTCGATATTATGTGCTTTCCATGATGACTGAATCCTCTATATCTCTTGTTCGATATTATGTGCTTTCCATGATGACTGAATCCTCTATATCTCTTGTTCGATATTATGTGCTTTCCATGATGACTGAATCCTCTATATCTCTTGTTCGATATTATGTGCTTTCCATGATGACTGAATCCTCTATATCTCTTGTTCGATATTATGTGCTTTCCATGATGACTGAATCCTCTATATCTCTTGTTCGATATTATGTGCTTTCCATGATGACTGAATCCTCTATATCTCTTGTTCGATATTATGTGCTTTCCATGATGACTGAATCCTCTATATCTCTTGTTCAATATTATGTGCTTTCCATGATGACTGAATCCTCTATATCTCTTGTTCAATATTATGTGCTTTCCATGATGACTGAATCCTCTATATCTCTTGTTCAATATTATGTGCTTTCCATGATGACTGAATCCTCTATATCTCTTGTTCAATATTATGTACTTTCCATGATGACTGAATCCTCTATATCTCTTGTTCAATATTATGTGCTTTCCATGATGACTGAATCCTCTATATCTCTTGTTCAATATTATGTGCTTTCCATGATGACTGAATCCTCTATATCTCTTGTTCAATATTATGTGCTTTCCATGATGACTGAATCCTCTATATCTCTTGTTCAATATTATGTGCTTTCCATGATGACTCAATCCTCTATATCTCTTGTTCAATATTATGTACTTTCCATGATGACTCAATCCTCTATATCTCTTGTTCAATATTATGTACTTTCCATGATGACTCAATCCTCTATATCTCTTGTTCAATATTATGTACTTTCCATGATGACTCAATCCTCTATATCTCTTGTTCAATATTATGTACTTTCCATGATAACTTCTACAATAAATACTATTTAAATCAATTCAAAAAGTCTTTGACCAACCCTCCAAGTTTTCAGAATAAATTCAGTGAAATAAGAGCACCTATCATTGCCAAACCTCCATGTATGCATATGGTTTAAAAGATGGAGACAGGATTGCAGTGACCATTGTATCATCCCACAGCATCATCTCCAAAGAGTTACCAGCATCAGTTTTTGCAGCAAGAATTACAGTTATGCTCAGATATTTGAACTATACCAAAAGCCCTCATAAAACTAATTTCCTCATCTTTTCACATTTCCTTTGCACGCGTAAAACCCAGCAAAACCTTAAATTTCACAACCCATTAAAATCAAAATCAACATCAAAATCATCTTTGAAAGTGGCATCCCTCATATAGGACAATTTGCAGAGATGAAATGTTATTGTGTCATTCACATAGAGGACTCACATATATCACCCATGTATCAGTTTGCCTATCCTTTTAAGTGAACACCTGCTTTTGTGCACCATTGACATCATTATGATAACTACCTGTGTCATACATTAGCACAACAAATCTCTCCATAAATGACAAAGCTCTCCTCAACCAAATCTAGACCTCTACACTGCTGAAGAAAGACACAGTGCCATACCCAGTAAAATCATGAAACATGAGAAGTATCAAAAATTCTTGAATCCAGACCAAAAAGCTAACCAAAGCTCTTCAGTTCCAAGTTCATGATAGAATGAAACAGTTAGGACTAGGGATGTTAATATCGGTTTTTTTCCAAAACCGATTATCGTTTGTAGAAATCCGATTTTAAACCGATTATCGGTTTTTGTCCTACACTGAAATTACAAGAAATATATTCTTATAATGCAAGTTAGTGAATGCCTCTTGCGAATAAAAGATGTTCATTACATACCATAACGTATAGACACGCATCGTCTGACGGCATGGAGGACGATGTTGTGGCTCCACCGAATAAATATTTCTTTATAAAGGTGTTGTTCATTTTTCTTTATAAATTACCTTTAATTTCTGGATAAAATATCTTGAAAAGATCGTAAAAACAAACATTATTCCACGAGGTATCAGTACTCTTAACATGTGTATCGCTAAACGCATTGTGTATTACGTCACTGTTTTTTTTTTTTTTTTTTTTTTTTTTTTTTTGATTTGGATACATTCTAGTTTTATTGTTTGTTCAAAATGAATGAGATTTCTTTTATTAAAAAAGATAACATTCATATCGAAAAACGACAACTATCACTAGATAGATTAGATAGATAGATAGATAGATAGATAGATTGTACAAAATAAATTCACAAAGATAAACCATATACCAACTATGAATTTAATGGGTCTAAACGTCAGACATGTAAAAAAAACATATTAAAATAAATAAATAAATAAATCATCCGATAGAATAGACCAGCCTCATCACAATGATAAACTTGGTCGTCTGTATATCCATCACGGGTCAGTATCCCTCGGAGTTGGTTGGGATAACTAGATGCAGCCGCCTGATTTGCTGCGTGTATCTCTCCCGACAACGAATTTTGTTTTATTCCATGTCGGCGCTGGAATCTCCAAAACCATCCATGACTTGCCATGAAATCTGAATCAGTATCCATAGTTTGGGCCATTTTCTCTGCCTGGGCCTTGAGAATTGTTCCTGAAATCGGAACACAACCAGGTGTACACAGCATCATCTAAATCTGTGTCGTTTGCAGTGCGTGCCCGTTTCCGTTTAAATCCATCATCAGAATCAACTTCATGCAAATAACCCCGAAATTTCTGCTCATCCTTGAGCCAACCTCTGAGTGTTCACTCGGCAATTTTAAGTTCACTACAAACTTTTGATCTTGATTCACCATTACAAACTCTCTGTATGACAGTAAGCTTTTCATTCACCGAGTACGACTTTCGCTTGATTCCCTTGCTCTCCATGCTCACATTTATAAATGATTAGGATAAATTACTGATTAATGTATACTTTAATGACAATAAGTATATACTATTTGAAACCATGTTCGATTGGTCCAATTAATTTCACTGATGTTGAGACAAGATATTGACGACAAGAGTTTATGCATGTAGGATTTGCATTCCTTTGAACTTTTGTATTAAACGTCTTTTATCTGATTTGATACAAAAGACCGACTTAACGTGATAAAACAAAGCAGGTTTATTTTAATTGATTTTTACAATGCAACAATCAATAAACAAACCATAGATAAAAATTGTCCACAGATAATAAAAAAAAGTAAGTCAAACTAGTAAATCCAAATTAGTTTACATATCAAACAAGTCCTGGTTCTTATTCAAAAAAACTAACGACTCTGCATGTTCTGGAAGGAGCCGATTACGTTGATCGCTTATCAAACGTCCAGTGGCTGAAAATAATCTCTCTGATTGTACCGACGTCGCCGGAATACACAAGAATTTCCTGGCAAGATTGGCTGTTTTCGGAAACAGTTTCTCATTATGTTTCCACCACTCCAGTGCTGTTTCCGTTGAAGTCGTCGTCCATGGCAATTTGATATAATGTTCAAAGTCACAGTCATTCAATGCCTGCTGTGATGCACTATCACCCAGCAGAAACATAACTGACGCATGATTTGGTCGAGATCGTTTTGTTGGCGGTTCAGAGCTGGTTGCATCACCACTAGTCGAAGCCTGTTCAAGGTCAGCTGGCATCTGTCTGAGTAGATGGCGGACATTATCATACGCCAGTTTCTTGAAGTTGTCATCAAATCCGGGAAGATGTTTGTACATTGGATCGAGGATTGATGCAACGACGCATTCATTTGTTGCTGTTTCGTCGCGTTCCATGCCAAACCATTGTGAAATATTCTTAGCAACGTCAGTCTTGAATTCTCCCAAAGTCTTAGAATCTTCTTCTTTAAGGATTAGATGTTTCTTGATGAGACCCCATAACATCGGAAAAACACAAGAGGCTGAAGGTTGGTTTTCGGCTGACAAGACGGAGGTCATGATCTGCAACGCCTTCAAGACCGGGAGTAGTTCGCTAATCAGTTGCCAATGTTCCTCCTTCATATCCAGTGTTTTGGCATCGTTCATTTTTGTCACGCTTCTGTCACTAAGAACTGCCACAACAGGCCATCTGAGTTGTGAGAGCCTTTCAAACATGTCAAAGACGCTGTTCCAGCGGGTCTTGTAGTACTGAATCAGTTTGAGTGGTGTCTTGTCCTTGTCCATGGACACCTGTCGTTTCATAAGCTCACCCTCCGCCATTGGGCTATGTGAGAAATGTCCAACTAAACGTGATGCAGCGGATACACACTTGGAAATTTGATGATTCGTGACGGCATGGGTGCCCATTGCATGATTAATGCAAAGTTGCAATTTATGTGCCGCACAATGAACATCCAACCATCCATTCACGCTACCAACATCTTTAACATTGGAAGCACCATCATGGACACATGCAACAACTTTACCTTTTATAGCCCATTCTTCAGACACAGTTCCCAGATGTTCAGCGATGATGGCTTGCGTGTGGCGGTCATTCATTGGAATTGTTGCAAGAATGGGTGTCTTCATAGTCCAGTCTGGATCAATGTAGCTGGCAGTGAAGCTCAGGTATGCTTCGTTGGTTACACTAGTCCATATGTCGGTGGTAACGGCAATATCCTTGACATTTTCTTCTAGATGTGTCTGCATTTTCACCATTAGCGTCTTCTTCATTGTAGTCATTCGTGACATCATCGTCTGACGGCATGGAGGACGATATTGTGGCTCCACCAAAGCCATCAAATCACGGAAGGAATTGGATTCAACAATCGAAATTGGTAGCATGTTTTCAGCGACAAACTTAGCTACAGCAGCAGTAACTTTTTCTTGATGACTATCAGGACAGTTTCTTTGTGTTCCAATAAATGTTGTTATTCGCGGCTGAACATTTGAAGGAGCCGCAAATCCGGGATGTTTGCTACGCAAATGTGCATGCAATCCAGTAGTAGTACCACCGCTCCGACTTATTTGTTGTGAACATAGTTTACAGCGAGCCATGCTTGATGAAATTTTTTCAAAGTTTTCCCATACATCAGATTTATTTATACGACCAGCCATATTTGTAAACTTGAAAAGACACAACCAGCAGAGACCAATCCTCAACAACAGAAGCTGTAGCTATTAACAGTCTATTGTTGTCAATTTCGGACATCAAAGAACTTAGCGACCGGTCGGTCGACTAACTATTGACATCCTTCAACAATAAATGTATTCATTTACAAACATGCTGCATGGAGCGCTCACAAATTTTAAACAAACACATCTTCTTATCTGCTGGCCATATTGTATTAAAATGTAAACACTAAACAAATGCATGAATGAATTTTTTTCTGGCATTTTTTAAAATTTTCACTACAAAAATGGTAAAAAATATTGAATTCAATTATCGTTTTGTAAAAACAAAAACCGATAATCGGATTTCCGATTTTCGTTTAACAACCCTAGTTAGGACACTAAGCTCAGTATCAACAACTCAGTCTATGTTCTTTTTGTGGCCATGTATCCAGCATCATCAGCATGAAGCAACTTTTTAATGTCGGCTTCTTTGTGTGAGCAAGGAGCTAAGTTGCTAGTATCCTTCTCTTCTGAGTTACATAAAATGCCCTTAATGTAAGAGGTAATTACTATTTTGTCACTCCTTGTATGCATGGGCATTGTAGTTAAAAGAACCTAAGTAGTTCCATTTTCCGTCCATGCATAGAAACTGTTGCCATTATCCTGGAATGGACATTCTAAAGTCAACACATCTCCTGCTACCCTGGCCTCTCTTACTACTGACTGTTTCCTTCAGACTATTTGGTAGATATACATCCCACACTACATCTATGCTTAAGGCATATTGTTGGAGATTTGTCCAACATGGGAGAAATACCAGCATAGTCTTTAGATGTTTTTGCATTGACAGTCTACAGTATGTTGACTACTGCTACCCTATCAAAGATCTTACATCAGTTTACTGGTGCTGAAGTAGACTTGCTTCTAGGTCATAGCAGAAAAACTGTTAAGACCCCACCTTAATGGGGAACACAGACCCTATAAAATTCCCCAGGGGTAGTGGACTTGCCCGTAGTTCATAATCTAGAAAGATCACCACCTTATAATCATATATACTCTAACTGGACATGAAGAGACAAATATACATTTATAGTGTTACAACACTGGTCCCTGGGTCAGGTCATGCACCTAGTGGCATATCTTGGAAGTACAGGGATATACAATGGCATGACCTAATTCTTGTTTATTATATACCCCTAGGCCAATTTGTCAGATGATGAATTGCACTTAAATTACTATTCCCAAAATTAACATGAATACGAATTCATGTATTATAATTAAAAAGAAATTTAAAGTTATTTTTCTATGACTGAATTGCACATAATTACATGGTATGATATGGCATAATTGTACATATTGTTGCATCATGATAGACCTTCTAGGATGCCATGTTACACAGACATAAACTTATTGGCTACTGTATATGCTTAACAGCACCCAGTAAGGGCTTGACAATATCCAGTGAGTGGAAAATATACTGGATCATCTCACAATGAATTTGCATAGGAAGTCACACGATGGATATATAATAATGGCAAATATTGGAAACTGATTGTTTACAATAATCTGCAAACTTTGATAATGTCAGTCAGTACCAGTTTTGTCAGATCCCACTGGATTAACAAAAAATAGATTAATGAGATATACTCTGCATGGTAATTGGGGGTGAAACGATTCATCGATATATCGATGCATCAATACTTTTGCCATATCGATACACATATCGATACAAGAGGTGAAGAATCGATACAAAATTATATCTACCCTATATAAGTTACTTTAATCTTCAGCAGTCATGAATAATTATTAGTTGTTTGCTTCTTATTCTTTAAACTGAGAATCGATAATGTATCGTATCGTAGGCTGTGTATCATGAATCGTATCGATACGTGGCACAGGTGTATCATTTCACCCCTAATGGTAATCCTATTTGTTGTATATTAATATTCAACTTATCAGCAGCAAGATGGTGATGTCATCAGAATTATATGACACAATGATATTACACTTAGCAACACCACATAGCAAGATCATTGAGTAATGCAAAGTCCGTAACATTATGTGATAAACAGCATCTTAAACTCATGTTCATTTGATATGAAATTTATGAATGTCATGAAATAATAAAATACACCTCTTGCTCCAAACAACTTGTAGCATTTAATTCTGTTCAATTCCTTTCACAATTACATGCAAAATAAACACTTGTAAGATCATTTTGTATTGCAGGATGATATTGGAATCGGGACTGTGGTTGGATCAGCTGTCTTCAACATAATGTTTGTCATCAGTGTATGTGCTCTTGTGGCAGGTGCAGTAAGTATAATAGTATTTTTGTGTGCTAGCCCAATTCTATAGATAGGGCATAAAGTGTTGTCTACGTCTAAGTCCATGTTAGTTTCTGCCTAATAACTTTGTTAACACTTAACGTGCTTAATGAATTATAATCAAATTGAGAATTTAATTTAATATCACAGAGACTTTAGGCAAGTTATATTTTCATCTATTCTCAGAAGATTTGCCTGAGTTATGGTCCCCATTTGACTGAGTTATGGTCCCCATTCGACTGAGAAGATTGCCCAGATATTTTGAATTGAAACAAGTTTCTTCAATCATACTGTATTGGCAGGGACATCTGTGTCCTCTGGGACATTTTTCTATTGCTAAAGGTCCTTCATGCCAAGACTATCATGTCACCTCAAATGAAATTTATGATCCACTTTTACCAGGATGATTTCTCTTCCGTTAAGATATTCCACTTGTGTAAAATCAATGTTTACTGTGCAGTTCTAAATGACATGACCATTGCATCATCAATATGACATCACTATTTACCTAGATGCATCGTAGCAATGTAAACACTGGGAGAGATTGGATGTAAAATTATGTGGTTGTGACTTCTTTCTCTTAATATATAATGAAAAATGAAAAATCTGATACAATTTTAATAATTGCAATAACAATTCTGTGCAAGAAAATGATAAAGCCAGTGAAAAGTATATGAGACCTTTGGAAATTTTTTGTGATTTATGACCTGCCATAAATTTGCTGTACAGGCTTTCTGTTGCAGAAAACAATGTGATCTCAATATATGTGTCATGTTTAAAAAATTCACTCACCAGCAGACACTTTTCTTTGTGAATTTGGTAAAAGAGTCTGTGGTCTATAACCTGTGCAAATCGGATAAATTGTTAAATGCTTATTTAGCTATTATTTTTATGAGCAATTAGTTAGAGGGTGTTTCTTTCCATACTTATCAATGACCCTTACCTAGGAATTGATATTCAACTATAAATTTCTTAGGGATTTTTGATTGCTTGGACCCCTTGCTATGTTAAAAAAAGTCAAATACTCCAGTATTTCACAAGCAGTCATCTATAAAATTAGGCAAAGTGATGGCGAAAATAGGGAGAAATGAACTTGAGGTCAAATTTTGTAATGACAAAACAAGTTTGTCATTTTTACTGGCTTAGCAAGTTAATTGTATTAAAAAATTAAAATACAAAAAATACTCTTCATACTGTTAGATGAAAATATAAAACTTTCTATGTTGTATCTGAAAAACAGTTCTGTAACTTGATTAATAGCATGTAATAATAATAATGAAGACATAATTAATTAAATTTATAAGCACTCTACAAGGACATATATATAGACAAGATTACAAAAAACAAATACTGTGAAATTACAAACAAAAGCATGCTGAAAATAATTAAGGGTAAGGAAACATTGTTAAGCCTTAAGTCTGTTCTTGCAGTCTAAATAGGTGAGTTTTTAGAGCACTCTTGAATGAGATCACAGTGTCATTGTGTCAGAGTTCACGAGGCAATTTGTTCCAGGTAGCTGGTCCTTGGTACACAAAAGAATGTTGTCCCTAGGACTTTGTTTTGATAGTTTTAATAATAAAAATATGAGTGTCAGAAGAGGAGTGTAAGTATCTAGAAGGGGTGTACACATGGATAAGGTCAGATAGGTATTTTGGACTGGAGGCAGTCAACGAAATTTAGCATAGAGAACAGATTTTGTGTTTGATTCTGAGCGAATGGGTAGCCAGTGGAGGGTACAGAGCAGGGGGGAGGAGTGCTTAGTTCTTGGTACTCTGAGGACAATCTGAGCAGCCGTGTTTTGAAATTTTTAAAGTTTCTGTAGTAGATATTGAGACAAACCACATAGAAGAGAATTACAATAGTCAAGTCTAGAAAGTACTAATGAACACACAAGTGTTTTAGTGACATCAACTGAAAGAAAATTGTGGATGGAGCTGATGCATCTCAGCTCCAGATATGCAGCATTGATTATGTTCATGACATGTTGGTGTAATGAGAGATTACTGTCGAGAGTGACGCCTAGGATTTATAATGATTGTGTGTATTTAATGTTGGTGTTGCTGATACTTATTGTTTGAGAAAAGGGATAGGAATGAGGAAGTCTTTGTGTGGTGATCAGAATGGCTTCAGTTTTATCATCATTCATCTGCAGCTTGTTATGTGTCATCCATGACTTAACATTGGAAATACACATCTCTATGCCTTGGGTGGTAGCATCAACTTTAGTTGGGTGACTAGATTTGTATATTTGGGTGTCATCAGTATACAAGACACCAGTTAACGATCTATGACACATGAGAGGGGCTGAGTGTATAGAATGAAGAGAATAGGTCCAAGAACAGAACCCTGTGAAACACCAAAACATAGATGAACTGGGCTTGGATGTTTTTCCATTTACGGACACAATTTGTGTCCTTTCAACTAAGCATGACTTGAACTAATGTAAGTCTGTATCGTGATTACCAAATACATGCTGGAGATGGTGAAGTAATATATCATGGTCTGTTGTGTCAAATGCTGCAGGTAAGTCAAGGAGGGTGAGGACTGTAATCTGTCTACTATCCAAAGCATAGAGAAGGTTGTTAACTACTTTTAGAAGGGCAGTTTGGTACTGTAGTGAGAGCAATATGCGGATTGTAAATTGTTAAAAAGACTATTTAAATTCAGATGAGATACAAGTTGGGAAAGGACAACTTTTTCTAAGAATTTTGACATGAATGAGAGGTTAGAAACAAGGTGGTAGTTTTTTAATTCATTAGGGTCAAGCATTGGTTTCTTCAACAACAGCTTTACAATGGTTGTTTTGAAAAATGATGGGAATTCACCGGATGAGAGAGAACTATTAATAACATTGGTTAGTTAATGCAGTATTGAATCAAAGCACTCAAGCAGCAGTGATGCTGGAATCAGGTCAAGTTCACATGAATTTGGGGTGCTCTTCATCAGGATTGTATGTAAAAAATCCTTAGAGACAGGCTCAAATGCTGTTAAAGGTTGCCTTTGAAATTCTGTATCACAACTGTGTGGTGATGATGAGTCAATTGAAATTGTGTTGTCAAGTTTATCTCTAATAGTTTTCACGTTGTCACTGAAAAAATTTGCAAACAGGTCCAGAAGGTTGGCTGGAGATAAGGTCATTGGAAGTGGAGTACATTTGCTCCTTGACATTAGCTTGTTAGTAATATCAAATAGCTCTTTGCAGCTGGAACTTTAAGTGATCTTAGTACTGAAATAGGTTGATTTTGCTGCATGAACTATGTGACATTCTTCTTAGCAGCTCCATAGATTTGCTTATGAATAGTAAGTCCAGATGAAAGTCAGAGCCTCTTAGCCTTGCAGTGTTCTCTTACAACAGTGTGAAGCCGGTCCCTAACACTACTATACCGTGGAGAACACTTCTGAATGGATACTCTGCACTTGGTTGGTGGGGCATGCTTGTCAAGCAATGAACGCAAGCACTTATCAAGTTGTTCAGCTGTGGGAGATAACAGAGTTGTTATGTTTGCTTGGATGTCATGCATTAGTTGGGTTCTACTTATCGCATGAAGGTTTTTCTTAGTAGCAAACAAAGATGGAGGATTAGGAACAGATGTGTCAAGACGGCATATGATGCAGAGGTGATCTGATGCAACTTCATGGGACACCAATGAAGACTGCAGAATATTATCATCAGGTCTATGAAGAATCCAGTCTGAAATGTGACCATGTTTATGGGTGGGTTGGCTAATTGAATGTTAGAAGTTGAAAAGTGAATGGAATCTAAGAGTTTTGATGTGTATTGTTTTCCAGGACAGTCAAAATGAAAGTTGAAATCTCCAAGAATAATCAGGCTGACACCTATCGAATTTCCAAATTCCATGAGGTTAGGAAACTCCTCCAAAAAGAGAGATTCAGTCAGCTTGTTTTTTCAACAAGGAGGAGTTTGGTAGAGGCAGAAGAAATGCACTGACCTTTGTTCCATTGTGAAGGTGACTTGGACCAGTTCAAATGATATATTCTCAAAATTGAAGGTTTCATTGTAGTTGAGACGGTGAAGTATCGAGTTCTTTGTGATTACAGCAATTCCATCTCCATAGGAGTAATGGGGAAATGATTTGATAGAGAGTGGAGGGGGGGGTTGCACTTTGGTTCATCACCTGATGCTTTTAGCCATGTTTCTGTCAGGAAAAAGATGTTGATATCCTGACCATTGATAAAGTTGACTATTTCTTTCCACTTTTCCGGTGGTCCAACTGATTGGCCATTAAATAATGTGATGCACAGTGGTTGCTCAGACTTAAAAGGTTAAAACGATTAAAGAGGAATTTTGATTAAATTGTTTACATTTACGGTCAAGTTTTCAAATCAGTGTGAAGGAAAGGGCAAAGGGAGATAACTTGAAAATTGGTAACTGTTCCCAAAAATATGTGACTAATATTCATTGAAGGCAGATTAGATTATCCTACTGCATTTTCAGGGTTAATATTGGATAAATTCATTGATCTCATCATCATTTTTAGTAAATTAGAACAAAAGTTGATTTTAAAGCCAAGTTCTACTGTTGTACACCTATAAACATGGGTTTTTTAATAATTAAAACTACAAAAGATTTGGGCAGAATATCAACGAGGGTTCTGTTGGAGAAAGTGGAAGGGGCAAGCATCGATGAGTTCAGAGTAAAGTCAGTTTTGCTTTCCTGGTGAATTGAAGTGAATTTTCACAAACTAGGGCAACTGCTTCGCCCAAATTGCCCTCAGGCATGACCATTATGTTACCTGGCATCTTGTAATGACACATACATGTAGTAAGGTCATAGATAAACACAAAGTCTGTACAATTACAATTATGTGGTGAATTGGATCTCAATCGGTGTTCATCATATATGAAATTTACTTGATGAATTGGATCTCAACCTGTGTTCATCAGACATGAAATTATATTACAGTAGTGAATTGGATCTTAACCTGTGTTCATCAGACATGAAATTTTGTGGTAAATTGGATCTCAACCTGTTTTTATCAGACTTGAAATTTTGTAGTGAATTGGATCTCAATCTGTGTTTACCAGACATGAAATTATGTGGTAAATTCAATCTCAACTTGCGTTCATCAGACATGAAATTTATGTGGTGCATTGGATCACAATATGTGTTTCTCAGACATGAAATTATGTGGTAAATTGGATGTCAACCTGTGTTCATCAGAAAAGAAATTATGTAGTGGATTGTGAATTGTATTTTAACCTGTGTTCATCAGACATGAAATGATGTGGAGAATTGGATCTCGACCTGTGTTCATCAGACATGAAATTATGTGGTAGATTGGATGTCAGCCTGTGTTCATCTGAAAAGAATTATGTAGTGGATTGTGCATTGTATCTCAAAGTGTGTTCATCAGACATGAAATTATATGGAGAATTAAATCTCAACCTGTGTTCATCAGAAGTGAAATAATGTGGTAAATTGGCTCTCAGACTGTGTTCATCAGACATGAAATAATGTAAATTGGATCTCAACCTGTGTTCATCAGTTATGAAATTATGTGGTAAATTGGATCTTAACCTGTTCATCAAACATGAAATTATGTAGTGAATTAGATCTCAACTTGTGTTCATCAGACATAAAATTATGTGGTAAATTGTAACTCAACTTGTGTTCATCAGACATGAAATTATGTGGTAAATTGTAACTCAACTTGTGTTCATCAGACATGAAATTATGTGGTAAATTGTAACTCAACTTGTGTTCATCAGACATGAAATTATGTGGTAAATTGGACATCAAATTGTGTTCATCAGATATGGAATTATGCGGCAAATTGGATCTCAGATATTCTTCAGATGTAAAATTATGCAGTAAATTGGATCTCAACCTGTGTTCATCACGCATGGAATTTATGAGATATTAAATAATACAATATGACAACTTTTTGAAAAACTTTGATACAAAATACAAGAACTTTATTTACCAATTTGAACCTCCAATGGAGCAAAATGAAATAAACAAAAAAGAAAACAAATGGAAAAGTGAACAGAATCCAATTACAATTTAAGAAGATAATTATACATAACTTAAATATAAAAGTGGTAAAAGCGATACAGTGCATGACATAAGAAAGAATGTTATCAGAGAAAATTATTATAGAACATAAACTTCCCCCACAAAGAAAGTATTTGCTTATTTTTGCAATTAAGCAACCAGTAAAATGTTTGCTTAGTATTGATACTTTACATTTTTCTTGATTTAGTGAATAGTTGCCACAGGCAACCAGAAAATGAAATTCATTTTCCACTGAATTTGTATTGTATTGCTTACAAAGTCTCTCTTCTTGAGAGACACAAGAATATCTACATCTGCCAATTTTAGTGTTCAGTTTAAAAACCAAAATGTTCAGCTATACTTTCCTATAATTTGCATTGTTAACTAATGTTACATATTTTTCCATCTAATGAAACTCTTTTAAAATGTTCATAAAAATATTAAAAAATTAAAAAATTGCTTAAAACAAAAAATAACTTCTAATTACAAGTGACTGTCCCTTACTACGTATAACTTATCAGAATAAGGAATCAGAAAGGCCAATGGTCAAGATAATTGGAAAGGCAAGAGAGATAGCAGTTTCTTTAATAGTACTTCATTTTGTCAATTATCAGAGAAGTCAATAAAAATTACAAGTTGTCTTCATGATATTCACCTCATTCATTAAGGTACCTGTTGGGAATATGATACAGTACCTAGTTCATTGAGGTACTTGGTGGGAATATGATACAGTACCTAGTTCATTGAGGTACTTGGTGGGAATAAGATACAGTACCTAGTTCATTGAGGTACTTGATGGGAATATGATACAGTACCTAGTTATTTTTGTCAGCACACATATGACATTGGTGTTCAAATTTAGAAACTAATGTGAAGGGAGAGAAAAAAGCTGTCCAAAATATATAATTATTGAACTATACATATATATCAGTAGACAACAGGGTAATTTTGCCAGAAGTTATAAAAACAAAGAAAATCTCTTTGTTAACACTTTTTTCTTGCTAATTTTGTGCTTTAGTTTGTGTCCTTTAAATCCTTCCCACCAGAGCATTTGTAATTTGGAAAACCTACATTTTTTTTTTTACCTTTCATCATTTGTTATTTTTCTTTTCTATACTCTGTTTCAGGTTGTTCATTTAAATTGGTGGCCTTTGTTTCGGGACTGTGTTTTCTACACAATAAGTGTAACAGCCTTAGCAATAGTCATAATGGATGAAAATGTATACTGGTGAGTAGCATGGGTCATAAATGGCGTGCAGTTTAGAGTCTAGACCTTTTATGTAGGAATATTTGACACACAAGTAACATTAGATATTTACATGTCCTTGTTTTTGTTGTACAGCATCTGTCACCCTTTTTTATGCTCCACCTTAATAGGCATACAGTGTTATCCTTGTCCATCTGTCAGTCATTCAGACAGATTGTCCATCCATCATACCTTAACTTTTGTGTTTTGGTCAGTTTTCTTTAATGGTAGGGCATCTGTGCTGCATGAAAACATTTCTAGTTTAAGTCATCTGTGATCTTTCTTCATCCATTATTTTGGTTTGGTTTGATTCAAACTCTATTTAAAGAATTGAACTTAATATTTTACAGCATTCATGAAGTAATGAAGCTTGAAGTGAAGTCCGTTCATGTATAGTGTTTAATCAATTTTCAGGCTTCATGAAGTAATGAAGCTTGAAGTGAAGGCCGTTCATGTATAGTGTTTAATCAATTTTCAGGCTTCATGAAGTAATGAAGCTTGAAGTGAAGGCCGTTCATGTATAGTGTTTAATCAATTTTCAGGCTTCATGACTTTGTGAATCCTGTAAAATATCCAGTTCAATTATTATAATTAGAAATAGGTATAGAAATATTAATGAATCATAAGAAATAAATAACCGACCTATATTTTAACCATAGTTTGTACACATGAATACATATAAATAGTTCCTTTCTGGTGTTAAGAACTTAAAACTCAATCTGTATGTGGACAACTGGCCTGACCCAATACATCCGTTATGTATCTGTGTAACTATTGCTTCATTTGTGATGTGATTAAGTTTACACATGCATATTATGCCAAGTTTTAAATAGATGGGGAAGAGCCTTGCAACAAACAACAACATAACAGTGGTCAAGGTTACATTTAATCTTGAAGGAATTGAATGAAATCACTAAATTCGGAGTTCAATAAAATGAGAAAACAATCAGTTCACAGCAGTAAAACAAACATTTTGACAGTAGTCTGTTTTTAAAAAAGAAGGGCATTCTTCATTTATAGGAAGAGTACCCAAGGGAAGAGAAATCATGCTGAATAAAATATTGAAGGAATTTCTTAATAAAAAAAAACAACATAGCAAAGGACAGTAATAGTTTTCATTCCATCTGCAGGAATGAGACCTGTATAGTCTACTAATAACTTCTAGTTTTCTGCAACACATGATATAATTTTAACCAATCAAAATGCTTGTTACAAAAGCTTGGTAAAATGTTTTAATTATTTACTCATGTTATTTCAGTTGCACAACAGGCTTTTACAACTTGGTTTGGTTTAAACAATATTTATTCCCAGAAAAGCATACAATAAAACATACAAAGAAATAATCAAAATATCACTGGGGATCTAGCAACAACAAGAAAATTCTTATATTTTTCTACATTATCCGATCACATTACCATTAGAAAATTGCTCTCTGCCACCTCCAAATTAGCCTTCCCTGAAAGACAAAAAAATGTCTTTCCGTCTATAGATCATATATACAAAGGGAAGTAACTCTTGCATATTAATTCCCCTTATTGTCTCTTGGTGGCCACCCATATCCCAGATGTTACCAGTTTCAGCTTTCACTTGTGACTGTGAATGATGCCTCTGAAGAATTTGATATACCTGGTGTATACATTGTTTACATTTTGCCCTGTGAATTTATTTGTATTTATGCATCTTTTTACTCGTCAATATTGTTCATGTGATATCAATCAATAAAACTCAAATTTTCACTGGTGTAATTGTATTGTGCTGTTAAATTTTGCTTTATTACGCACTTCTTAGGTCATCTCAGTAATGCTAGTTTGCCTATTTGAACAATTTGTAAATATGTTGTTTGCACTTGTTTAGTTTTTTCTTCTTTCTTTCATTACAGAGATGTCAATCAAGTGCAAGAAGTTCAAATGCTTTGAAGTCATGGAGGACAACCACAAGATGTCCCCTGCCTGCACAGAATGTTCTTCCTCACACCCATGTAGCATGTGTGCAGTGTGGGCAGAAAACATTTGGTCCAACATCTTGAAAAGGCAATTGAAGGGCCACAAAAATAGAGCATGCTTTAAATCTTCCAAACAGGAAGTATTATGCATTCATCTGAATTTGGAAACATTTACCAGTTTTATGGAGGACATCAAAATGCTTCCCCACACCCGATGAAGATACCTAAACTGGCACCTATGGCAAGGATCACTTCAGATCCAGTCAAAGCCATGCCAAGCAATTCCACTCTAGTTATATTGGAATCATGTATGATATGCCTACTACAGCAAGCTATTTTGTGTAGAATGTTGACAGGTGGGAGGAAACTAGGAATGTTTTGAACCCAGTACTTCAGCCCACTGGGCATAAGTCCTTATCGCCACCTGTGCATGGATTTAGGAACGTTTAACAGGCCGACCACATCCATGATACCAATACATGGCAAATTGGCATCACTATTCGAGCTATCTTGCCCTGCCCAGCCAACCATGCTGGACCGGCATTGCCCAGCTGGACCATGCTCCATGCAGGACATGACTTGGCTGGCTCTACTAGCATATGTGACATGTAGAACCTTTGTTACGCATGGTGATAATTCAGTGTCATCACATCTATACCCGTGGATGCAGAGCATACAAGAGGAGGACATCTCTACGTCAAAATGCCCTCCTCCACCAGCAGTCAGGAATGTCATGTTGACTTCCTCCCTATTCTACCTGGCATCTCTTGCAATCTTTTGCCTAGCAAAGAAAGCCGGAAGTGACCATTCCTAGGAATGGTTATATCATATGGCCAAGATATTCAATAAGACTGCTTGCCACAGATGGTGAATGCCCTAATGGCCTCTTGTAACCTCAACTTTATTAGAAGAGATGTACTACTGTGATCTTCTTCTCTTAAATCCCACCATACGGTGCCCTGCACTTCCCCTTGTTTTTGGTTCCCCCCCTTCTCTTTGGGGTCAAATTGGGGAAGTGAGAAAGCAGGCAGCACATATGTTACCCCTTCAGTTCTCTGTGCAAGCCTCAATCTCTGTGCAACCCTGTCAGGGGGCATACCAGAGAAGGGATGATAGTCGACAGAAAGACTGCAGGGCTAATTCTCAACAACAATGACAATCTTTTTAGTCACCAGATGAGTTATAGGCAGCCATATGCCCCTAACTTCCACAGTCAGAAAAGACTCCTTCTGTTCCACCAGACTTGGATCAACTTATTTCTCACAAATGATTGGGCCATCCAAAGTGATTTGGAGGGGCTCCGGATATCATTCATCCAACCCCCTCCACATTTATTGCTCCCAACCAATCCCACGAAGGCTGACATTTTACAGAAAGAGATAGAGCTTTTGCTCATAAAGTGGGCAGTAGAGATAGTCTGAAAACCGGACTCCCAGGTTTCTATTCTAGACTTTTTCTGGTTACATTAACCAACAGAAAATTCAGACCTGTCATAGACTTGAGCAGACTCAATCAGTTTATTACTTCCCCGAAGTTCAAGATGGAGACGGCAAGGCCCATCTGTCTGTCGGTATGATGCAATGAATACACAATCAGTCTTGACCTGTCTGACGCGTATTTCCATATACCTATTCACATGGTATCATGCAAATACCTTAGCTTTGGCTACCATAGGGTAGTGAACCAATTCCAAGCCCTTCCATTTGGCCTCAATCTCAGCCCTTGGGCCTTCACCAAAATGTTGGACTGCACCATAACCCACTTCAGGATGTCCTCCTTCACAGCGACGATGGTGTACCTGGATGATATACTGTAAAATCATTCAGTAGGTTCAGTTTTGGTTCACAACATGAACATCCTTCTCTAACTCATTCGTGCAAGCAGCTGAGGTCACCATTATTCCATCCATGTCCAGAGAAACACCTCCTTCATGCCTGGCTCTTGTCAGAGATGCCCTGCACGAAAAGGAGTTCTGCATTTTGATTGTGGAGAGGATCGCGATATTTAGACCGCCTTCACTTTGAAGGCATATGAGCAGAAATGGCATGTTTTCAATGACTGGTGTCATGTAAATTACATCACACCACTCTCAGCCTCCATCCCCCAACTGGCTAATTTCTTTCTTTTCCTCTTTGAAGACAAGAAGCTTGCCCCCCATCACAATCAAGGGATATCTTTCCATAATCTCGAACATGTTCAGACATGGAAGAGACAATATTGGCCGCAACAAGTACCTTTCCAACTTTTTGTCCAATTTCGACATATCCAGGCCACGCTCGCTCACCTTATTCCCAATATGGAACCTCTACTGAATTTTAACATGACACAGCTTGGCTAAATTTTGAGCCGGTCTTTCACTTAGCTTAGGCAGTTATTATACAAGACTTGCTTCCTTATAGCACTAGCTTCAGCTTGCAAGGTGAGTGAACTGCATGGACTTTTACATTGCTGTGGAAGCTGTTTTCTAGTCTTGGAATACACTAGTCACTTACTTTGAGAGGCACAAAAGTTGCAGTAAGAAATGTAAGGAACTATTGCTACAGCTCACCAGCTACAAGTTTGTTCTGTTACTGTATCTCATGAGCTTGATTCCATCACTTGCTGCCTTAAAAATATGGTTTTTCAGAAGACACATCTTGACATTAGAGCTGTTCAGCCAGCACTTTATGGATTTATTGTAACTGCTGACAGGGCTAAGTCTGGAAAGGCTATTTATCAGCAAGAATTGCAGAACAAACTAAAAACTGAGAAGGACAAGAGTAGAAATGTGACCATCACCTTGCAATGTATTAAACTTAGTACAGAGGAAAAGGATATAAGTTCTGTGAAATCAGAATTTGAAGCAATTAGAAAAGATTTCATTGACGGCTTGAAACATGAAATAAAGCAGATATTTCCTCAGGAAAATGCATCAGTTGCAACAGGTTTCCATGTACTTGGCCTTAGAAGACTCTCATTTCTGAGCAAAGTTGAACAAATAGACTATGTCATTGATGGACTTAAAACCCTAATACAGCATTATGGAACAGATAAGAAATCTGGCATAGTAGTTGGCAAAGCACTGATTCAAGAAAGTGAAACTTTGGCAGAGTACATGTTAGTGAAAATCTTTTTTTGAAGCAGGGATATCCAAGAGACAATACCTGTGAAAATTGTACATAACATCCTTAAAGAGAAGTTTTTCAACTTGTTGAAGTTGGTTAAGCTAACTATACATATGCCCCTTCAGACAGCAGATCATGAAAGGGGGTTGTCAGTACAGAACACTATTCATACAAAGATAAGGAAGAGATTAAGCTCAGAAACAACAGATTGATGCTTATACAAATAGAGGGGACATCTTATGAGGATTTTGATTTCAATAGAGCCCTTTTTTTGGGGACAAGGAGTGAGATCCCTCCTGTAGATAAAATCCTGGCAGCATTTCTGGATGGGCAACCAACAAATAACTATCCACTCTATATCTTCTATCAACCCATGAAGAGAGGCAAAGTTCCAGGACCTGGTATACACCCTCAGATGCAATCGGAGGCACACAGAGAATGCACACATTGACCATCAAAGGTTCTTCCTATTGATTAAGGTGGGAAAGCAAGACCCAAACACACAAGCACTGGCCACTTGGCTAAAGGGGGTTATTAGATTGGCATACTCTGAACTCTCACAGGATTAGGTATGACTCCTGAAGATTTCAGCTCTTGAAATACAAGCGATTTCCACTAGCCTGGCCTTTGAACATAATCATGTCAGTTGGCTGGCATGCTCAGTTGACTTTCTCCAGCTTCTGTTGCATAACACGGCCTCACAAAGGAGAGAGCTGAATCTTGTCGGGCCACTGGCAGCTGCCCCATTCATGACAGCACAACCTCAGCCCCAGGCATGACCTTGCAACTTTTGCTGGATTCACCTGGGAAACTTTTAAATATAAGGCAATAACCAGGTGTGGGATCCCACAGGGATCACCATCACACTTGTATGAACACATAATCCTTGGTTTTGCTAACCTCGCATTAGAAGTTCATCCTGTAAATAGAGCAGTCATTGTGCTCCTACAGGGTGGCATGGGTAGAGGTTGGATGCTCAAGCATTTCCTCCTCCTCTTACCTATTCTCCTAATGTTAATGTGATTGGGTGATGTAATTGATGGAGAAAGGAAACTTGTTAGTAAATTATGTTTCTCCAAAAAATACTTACCCATTCACATTACTATCAATCCCTCCCACCCTTCCCTGCAAATGTGAACATCCTTTTTATAGGTTTCATTCAAGCTTAAACTGGTAACATCAAAGATATGAGTGGCCATGTAACAGGAACAAGGGAAGTTAAGCTGTAAGAGTTACTTCTCTTTGTCTACATAGACAGGAAGACATTTTCTCATCTTTAAGAGGGGGGAAGGGGCTAGCAGTGAGCAGTTTCCTAATGTTAATTTGATTGGATAAGTATATTTGGCGAAATATAATTTACTAAAAAGTTTTATATCTCCGCCATAATTTACTAAAAAAAAATTTATATCTTCTCATATGAGTACATTCATGTAATTGTCAGAACAAGAAAGTATATACAGTGAAACCTTGCTCTTACATGCTACATTATAATGTGAATTCAGATATAACATGATCGTGGTGTGGCTCCCAAAAATATCTCCTCAATAATTTACTAAAACAAATTGATATCTCCTCATATAAGTACATGCATGTAATTGTCAGAACAAGAAAATATATGCAGTGAAACCTTGCTATTACATGCTTCATTATAATATGAATTCAGATATAACATGATAGTGGTGTGGCTCCCAAAATTTTACAATAATTTCACTAAAGTCTTGAAATATTGCAACGTTTTGTGCCAAAATGAACAAGAGGTTGATATAATAAATTGGCAAGATGTGTTGTAGTCTTGAAGAAAAAAAGTATCTTATCATTGCATCTTTCTTTACACGAGTAAAGATGTTTCAAGTTTCTTTTTTATATGTTTATTTCACTTGTGTCAATAGTCCATCGCTGCACTTTGATTTTAGTTTACTTTTGAAAGATGTCAGCTCTTTAAAAAACTGATAAATGTTTCACTTTATTATTATTGAACCATGAACAAAAAAGCCATTAAGTCTTCTTTGTGTTTGTCTTCAGTGCATTCTGTGTACAATAGTTGCTCAAACAGTAGCTGACAGATGTTTGCTTATTCACCTGGTATACACAACCAAGCACCAAACAATTCAGTGTAAAAAAAAATCCTCACCTGAATGTATAAATCAATTAAATAATTGCTAATCATCAAAGTCAGTCTCAGAGCTAATTATGGGGCAATGATTTATAAAGAAAAAAAAACAAACCAAAGTCAACAACACTCACATGTGGCTTGGCAATGTTGTAAGACAGTCATCACACAATCAGTTGACCAGTGAATAATATCATCCATTCCCTATTAAAATGACCCTATTGTTCATCAACAATTATTCCTGCTGTAGTCATTCAGACAAATAGGTGTAGAATTGTTAATTAGTGGGTATTTACAGTGAATAACGGTACACAGAAACAAAGCTTTTACTGTTAAAGAGAAGCTTGAAGCCCTGGACAGGATTAGGTTTGGTGTTAAAGGATGGAAGAGGGAAGAAGCCAAACTAAGAGAAATGGTGATTAATATGCATGAAAGTGAGAACCTGATGATAAGGAAAGCCAGACTAGCAGGAGACACACAACTTGATGCAGTCCTGTATCAGTGATTTGTTCAGACTAGGGCTGAGGGTATTTCTATATCGGGACCTATTGTAAAGGCATAAGTGAAAAAATTTCACAATGACTTGCATATGCAAGATTCAAGCTTCAAAACTAGCAGTGGGATTGCTAGACCATTTTAAGAAGTGACCTGGGATTAGTCAAATGACTGTTTCATGAGAAATCTGCTTTCCAGATTCTGAAGCCACTGTGACCTATTCAGATGAATTGAGTGAATTAATAGAAGAAGGTAGATATTCCCCCAAACAGATTTATAATTGTGATGAAACTGGATTTTGTAACAAAATGATGCCTGACACCACCCTGGCTGTAAAAACAGACAAACACAAACACAAAGGGTTTACGAAAATGAAGGAGAGGGTGACTTTGCTATTTGGTGTAAATGAAATGTGAAGTCACAAACTGAAACCATTATGTGTCAGAAAATTAAAGTTGCTGAGGTGCTTTCATCATATAAATATGAAGTCCCTACCTTTTTTCATATGATACAATAAAAAATGCATGGGTGATGGCTGCCTTGTTTGAAAACTGGTTTCAGAATGCATTCATACTGGCAGTTCAATCCCACCTGAGACATGTGAAGATATAGCCGAAGGCTTTGCTATTGCTTGACAACTGCCCCACCCACCCATTTGCAGACAGCCTGTTTTATAGGGATGGGAAGATAAAAGTTAGCTTCCTCCCGAAGAATACCACTTCTAGGATTCAGCTGCTGGATTGGGGCATAATTTCAGTATTCAGAATGAACTATCAACAGGGTTTGTACAAAGTCAGGAAAGTATGGGAAAAAAAGAGTGGAAAAAGTATGGGAAAAAAAGATTTTGCCCGAAAGGTCTGGAAAAAGTATGTAATTTTGTGTTGCTGTGTTTTATTTTGCTAAAGACACTCGTTGCCTGGGGTGCCATTTGGTCTAGTGATGGCCCTGCTGGTTCAGTGCGGTTGGCGAGATATGTGACCTATCACCCACTTGTGATTGGTGGATACGGTTTTATATTATGCGGATACCACATGCTCATTTATAGTGATACAGATCTTCGAATACATGTGCCAGAGGGGTCTGGAAAATACTGCAATCCAGTCTGGAAAAGGTCTGGAAATTGTTTTACCAACAGCTGTATGAACCCTGTATCAAAGAGAACTTGTAAAAAGAGATTGTTTCTGATGAAACTTCAGTTCAGGAGACCCTACGATGTATAAATTTGAAAGAGGTCATCTACCTTGGGGTCAAATCCAGGGATGCCATAATGCCCTGCTGCATTGAGAAATGCTGGGAGAAATGACTGGGGACAGTATTTTTTACAAGTCAGGATAACAGCATAAATGTCAGCAATGACAACGATAGTTTATTTGATGGTTTTTCAGAGAAGGATGTGTCCAAAGCTGAGAGTACATTTGGGGTGTTAGTGCAGTCAAGGGAAAGTGTGTGTGAATGGCTCACTTATGATAATGACTTCCCAGTTTTTGACCATTTCTGATGTGGAAATTATTCAGAATGTTACGGTAAATAAACCCAGTGGTGATGCTGCCGATGGTGATAATTCTGATGATGACAGTGAGAACACCACAATTGAGGACCAACCACCATTAGCAACAGAAGCAATCCAAGGTTTAGAGTGTGTGATAAGATGGATGTAGACTCAGGATGTTGATTATATTTGAATTCTTCATTTGAGGAATATGATTGACTTTGCTAAGAGCAAATGTGACAGTAGCAGCTGAAAATCAATCAATTTTTTAAAAAGAATAAAGTATTCAGATTCATAGCAAAGAAAATTATAGCAGTATGAAATGTATATGGACACCACTTAATAACCTTGGAATGTATTCAATAAAAAATAAAAAAATTATTTAAGGAAAGATAAAGAACATTTACAATTCAGTATGTCTGCAACATACTGAACCGTAAATGTTCTTAATCTTACCTTACATAACTTTTTTATTTTTTTTAATGAATTCAGATACATAATGATCTATGATAAAATGAGTAAATATTATACTTCTGTGTGCATATTTTCAATGGAATTATTATGGATTCACTCTTATAGATACAATGAGATCAGTTGTTGAGCACACATGTTGATACTTTATTTATTCATTCTATGGAAATATATGTACCAGTGGATGGTTCTCTGAATAAAGTTAAATATTATTATGCAATTTCTGTGTTCACAGTTTCATGTTTAATATGCATTGATTTAAGATGGTAACTGTGCCAAAGAAGCATGTAGTTTTGTGCCCACTCCCATGCCCCTTTTTGTAGTGCCTAGGGGATAAGCATGCATCATTTCCTTCAGTTAACTGACTTATTTGTCCATCATGTTGTAGCGGGGTTTGACAGTACATGTAATTTGACATGAGATTTAGTGTTGGATCAAGGCAAGATGATATGTTTGATAATTTAAGCAGATCCAGTAGAAAAAAAGTGTCCATATATTCTTGATGGCAGAAAGCTATCAGAATAAGAATTTTGACATTTATCATTTGATTAAACTGAAAATCTCTTGCTGCCTGACATGAAGTAATGGACTGTTCAAAATATTTGTATTTTCCTATATACAATAGCAGACTACCTTCCAATAATAGTGCAGCATTATCATTATGATCTCCTGTATTTTAGTATATTTATCAATATGGTATACTTGTTACAGAAAAGAAGATAATGAATTACAGCCTCAGGTTGACCCCAAATGCATGTACATGAATTTGTAATATGATTACAATACATATCATAATTAAGTGAATGGAAACCCCATTTTGATTCTAGCATGCAGGATTTGAGCCTTAAAGAATATTTTTGAGCATTATCTAATTCTCGTTTTTAATAAGTAACATTTGAACATGCTGAGGGAAGGACCAGGCTTGATATCGTCAACAAGGAGAATGTTCCACTGTCTCACAGCTGTCAGTTTTCAAAAGCACATAGATACAAATTTGTTGTGAAAAAAAAACCCTGCAAAGTATTATTTCTTAGTTGGCAGTTGGTTATTTGGCTTATGTTGTTAGGAACTAAGACAGTTACAACTTATACTAAGTACTATCATCCATAAGGTTATGTTGGAGGTAGAAACCTGAGAACCATAAGAAAACCACTAACTTTCAATTAGTGGCTACCTACTGTCATACTTATTAGAATCAAGAATCTAACTTGGGGTTACCAGGGTGCAAAGTAAATGTTTTACCATCATGCTATCCAGACATCTGATAAGTCAGCAGACTCTCGTGTGTGAATTACCGTATTTGCCGGCCTATAAGTCGATGCGGAGTATCAGTCAAATTCGCTAATTTCATCAATTTTCAATCCTTCATCCATATATAAGTCGATGCGGAGTATAAGACGAAGCCAGATCAACACCTTGGCTTCGTCACTTTCGCTAGTAACTTCCGGTTTCCTGAATATTATTGGTATCACTATGCTATTCCAGATTAATTGGGAAAATGATTAAGATGGTCTGTACATGTATTATTTATAGGTATTATTTATTGGTACATTGTACGCAATGATATGAACTCCTGTTGTCATAAAGTAAGTACAACTTGTATTCTTAGAGCAACAGTAACCTCATTATCAAATTATATGTACAATAAAAACTAAAAGAACTCGCTTAAGACTTGTTGTTTTTAGTGAATGTGTGGATGTGTTTGTGTGTGTGAGAGAGAGAGAAAGAGGATGAAACAACGCTATGTCAGTGTGTAAGAACGCATGCATTCAGAGCAGTTTTTACTTATAGCTTTTGGAGAGAGAGAGAGAGAGGTTACAGGACGATTGTAATATGTATTGTAGAGTTACCTGATAATTGTGATCTTACTCATGTACAGGAGCATTACTGTATTCCATTATCAATTAATATCTCTGAATAAACAGTTCATTCTTGTTTTTATATCCATTATCATAAAGAACCAACTGGCTTTGCAGTGTTATTTACATTCTAATTAAATATGCCTACAGCTTTGGCCAGGTCATTCCAGTTGACACCAGTAGTAGATGTGATCAAATTAGTGAGGCTACCAATAGGGAAATGAGGCTACCCATAGGTATTGTAATCGATCCTGTAAAGCATGTTAATGTATGCAGGACTGTGTAATGACCTGTAATGCCAGGTGCTTGCTCATGTAAGTTTCTCAACCAGTGACATCTTTTGTTCTCGCCGACAGAAGCGTCAGAGCTTTGAATTCATGAGCAAAGATCAAACCAAAATGCCGCCTAACTATAGGAAGTGTACATGCACTTACTGATAAAGGGTAATTTTATTTCGTGGGAATATAGAGTTCATTGTATTTGCAACAAAAAAAACAAAACAAAAAACAACACAGCATGCTAAAAGGTCATCTTGGGATTTAAACTAAATGGAGTCTATATGAATATAAATATTGTGAATATTTAAATATAAATTATATATCTTTGAAACTGATAGAGTATGGTATGCATTGTTTTAATTTCCATTGACTATTTCATTACTGTTTTCTTTCTTTGACAAAGCTTTAGCTAAAAGGGGTCAGTAAGGTACATTAAGCAAAATAGCATGAAGAAGGGCTGAAATCTGTCTGTCTGTCTCTCTTTTATTTCGATCACAAGATGCAATAAGACAAATGTGCAATGGAATACCCATGTCCATGTCATGGTTATCCGTTTTCTAAATTGCCTATTCTACTACACACATATGTAAGCAAACTTAAACAACATATATTACTAGTGCATGCTGCTTTAGCGCAATTACGTCTGATGCACGTGAATTTAATACTGACAATCATGTAAATATTTCAAAATCCTTCTCCATGTCGGGTCCTATATTTTTTTCGCACACGATCTCTTCCCAAAAATGATAATTATTTTTTTACACTATACTTTTCGTACTTTTAATTTTTTTTTTATTTTTGTTATTTTTTTTTTTTTTACGGTAAAGCAATTTCAATGACATAATTCATATATAAGTCGATTCGGTGTATAAGACGAAGTCCAGACTTCCAGGTCAAATAGTATCGACTTATAGGCCGGCAAATACGGTATCTTGGTTAAATATCATCTGTGTTAGGTTGTGTTTTATGGTTGGTCGATACACTAATTGGTTTGTTTTAGTAGCAGTGAACATTCTGAGTTTTTGTGCACCAGTTTTTTTAGTCACCTACAGTAATACCTTGTACCTCAATTATCAATCACTCAAATACTCAGCGTAATGAGAAAGATTTGCTGTATAAAGCATTTTCTGCCAGTGACCCAAAAAACTTAGACAAATGAAAATATGGACAATTTGTAAAGTGGGGGGGGGGGACGGCCTGTAGCACTTTTGAGTTTTTGAAGGTCAACTGCATCATCTTCACAGATTGTATTCATATGATCATTCAATTCAAGAACCTTTTGTGTACTAACTTCCAGAAAGTACATGTTTTGCAAGTATGTGACCTAAGTTTAATCCAGTCCTATGCAAAGGTTCCTTTTGACCTTGGTTTGACCACTTAATTTCTCTACCTCAAAAATAGTTTTTGTCTCTTGCTCCAGTATTTGTGCTTTTTTAGAACATCAGATACAAGGTTTGTAAACTTTATGTTGAATCATAGTACAAATTTTAGTTCTGCCAACATTGAAATGATTGTTCAATTTGTATAAATTACAGGTATGAAGCTTTGTCTTTCCTGTTCCTATATGGTTTGTATATTCTCCTGATGTATTTCAACTCTCGGCTTGAAGCTTGGATAGTACCAAAATGTCGCTGGTGCAGGCCTCCCTCTCACCTAGTTGAACCAGAGAGCATTGTCTTGTATGACAAGTTACATGACTCTGCTAATCTAGAATCAAATGGTGCCATATCTGGGGAGATGGAAGGAGAAGCAGGTATGTGATCATTCCTCTTTTCAGTCAAGGGACATGGAAAGTACAGTGTTAATGTGATTATTTTCCATCACTGCATTTCTCCTTCAAATATGTTTCCTGATTACGTGTACACTTGGAATATAGGCTCCATTACCTCATGAATTCAGCAATTGCAGAAATGTCTATATGCCAGATAGACAAAAGGAAGAAACACTTACCCATTACCTCTCCTCCACCTCTGCTAGGTGGCACCAGTTTAAGCTTTCACTTGGTATGAGTAACATTGATCCGCATTGACTCTTCGAATCCTTGAAGAATCTTGGTGATTTTGAACCATTCATCTATAATTGTGGTGTTAATTTCCTGCACCAACTTGTAACCTAAAGCACAACAGCAGCTATCCTGCCGGCTTGTTTACTTTGCCAGTATGGTGTTTATTTCCTGCACCAACTTTTAACCAAAAGCACAACAGCAGCAATCCTGCAGGCTTGTTTACTTTGCCAGTGTGTTAATTTTGCCGTAGTGGTGACAAATAAGCAATGGACTTGAGAATAGATGAACAGTGTTTATTTTATTTTATTGAATACATGACACTGAGAGTTTAATGAAGAAAAATGACAATTTAGGTAAAAATCTTCAACTAATCTTGCAGAGTATATTTACAAATAATATAAAATATTGAAGAAAACAAGTCTTAAATTGGGTCATGCTTAGTAAAAAAAAGTTCACTTTTTACCCCTAAAAAGGATGATTTACTTGTATGTGTGCATATATGCATTACCTCCCATATAGATTGAAATCAGTAACTAATGGCTCACCAACATACATACAGATATACATACATCGCAAGTTCAAAATGGATGCAATAATCATGACAGACATCTAGAACATTTTTTCTTTAGCTTACAGTATTGCATCATTTATCCACATATGCCATAGAGGAATAAAACCTACCAATGCATATGTTTATTTACCCCACATACATCATCTGAGTTGAAGTTAAATCCACTTACCTCCCCCCCAGTCAGCACCAACTTTTTTCGTATCTTGTCTATTAGTAACAAAAAACCAATAAAACCAAATGCAGAAAAATACCAAATTCTATTCAAATAAATTAGTTGGCAATTTTTTTTTCAATAACCAAGCTATAATCGACGATGCAGAGTGTTTCTCTGTTGGAAAATAAAATCTTGGAACATCTGAGATTCATACCTGCCAACCATTACGCTTTTGGCGTAATCATTCCACTTTTTTTCACCTAATTACGTCTTACGCTTGCCTGTATATGGATTATGCTTTTCTGGAACATTAAAAAAAAATAATAATAAAGCAATAAAAAGTTGTGTTTGTCATTTGTATTATCATCTATTTAATCCCACACATCATATAAATCTGAGAATATTCTATAAAAAAAAACAGAAGACTGTTGCTTAAGAATAGCGTAAGAATACATGTTATAGATTTTCCGTGTACTTTCCTTATTTTCTATTTATAGCAGCTGTATGTGACCCATTTCCAAGAAAACAGACGGGGTTTTTTCATTATAAAATTGTTTCACAGATTCATTATATTAATATACTGAATATGGTAGCAGTCCAGTCTATACTTTTTACAAAAATGGCGGCAGATGTAAAGTGAAACAGGCTTTATTGATTGAAACATAAATATCAGAAAGAGAGAGAGGTTTCTCTTGGAACCATGACAATTTCCCACATTATTATTCATTTCAGCAATACATTTCATTCGGTTTAAATATGGACAAGTATCAAATTTCTGCTGTTAATTGCTGGGTTTTATTGGGGATGTTAAATATGAGGCTCCAAGTCAGATGGCTTCGTGTAATATAAATGACACCTTTCCCAAACTGAAATTGACATTATCTTTTGATGCTAATCCTTGTCAGTATTTTATAACAGTGTTGACAATGGCTACTACCTTGATTTTTGTAGAACATCCACTTAAGTCAAGGCACTGTTTTGGACAGAGCATTTAATTTTCTATGTGGGGGGAACAGGATTTTTTTTTAAAAGCTTGAAAACAAATGTCTTGCTCAGATTTGTAGACAAAAAAAATGCATTCTATCCCTCATTTTAGTTGAAAACAAAATTATGTTCTGATAAAAGAAGAAAAATATCCTGGTCAGAAAGAAAATCTAATCCCCCCCCTTTCCGAAAATAAATGTTTGGTCCCTTACTGGACACATGTAGTAAGCCCTATTGCATCAGAATCTGACTCGTTCAAATTTATGTATAATCAAACTCAAGAAAACGTGCTGTTGTTGACAGTGTGTACGGTCATTAGTGATTAAGGACTAAGCATGTGGTTCACATTTCAGTGTAAATTCAGTGTTTTCTGTTCTTTTTTTTTATTTTAAATAGCAGTTGTTGTGATTTGGAATTTAATTATCCATATCTCAGAGGATTACTTTTCCTTTGCAACAATGGGATAAATTTATGATGTTCAAGAGAAGCAGAAAGGTGTGCCTCTTATCAGATCAGTGCATAAGTTCAGATTTCTTTGAATAAAGTAAAAATTTTAAATTCCTAGAAGTGTCAGTGATCTACTTTCCAATGAACATGATGTTAAATTCTTGAGCTACATTATTCTAACTGAATTGGGTATGCACATGAATTTTTGACATCAGCAATAACTGCAAATATAAGTATTGCATAGAAGTGGATCAGTCTTTTATAACACACATTTATTTAATATACAAGACTCTTTTGAAATGAAATTTTTATTGTCCAAATATAGAATCAACATAATATAATTCTTCATTTGGTATCCATTATAAATCATTCTGACGTCCCAGTCTTTCCCCTCTGTGCCTGACGATTCACGGTGGTGATTTGTAGGTATTTACCCATCCACTGCAGAGCTTCAATGCAGAGCAGGCATGGAGGGGATAAAGTGCCCCACCATAACGAGTGGTGAAACAAAAAATTCCATGAGCTGTACTATATTTAAAGACGAAAATGCTTTAGCATAAACCACACCATTAAAACAAATGACTTAATATTACAGCAAATTATTTAACCAAGAGCTATTTTGAATGAGGAAGGACTTTTTAACATTTATAGTCAAGCAAAGAGATTACTATCACCATCAAAATTGTTATTGGCATGCAAATCACTCTTGGAATCCATTAAAAATTATATTTTTGCATCTGAGGATTTAATGTTACCATCATGATCTTTAAGTCAGCAGATATTTTCTTTGTTTTGTCAAAATTTATGTAACCACTCTATACAGAAATATGAAAAGATCTACCGGTACATCAAACTTCAATACTAAAGTAGAAATTACAAAAACTGTAGATTAAGGTATACTATAGCAAAACTTGTATCACTGATGGGATGAATTAGAACAGATAGTTAGCATTATGAAAATGATGAGTATCTTATTTTCAAATTTTTTTACTAGATCACATATGAAAGCTTAATTAGTTTTTGGTACAGGAGCAAAAAAGAAAAATACATTGCCATATCGCTCATTGAAATCTGTAAGGGGATGTAACTCAGTATAGTCAATTTGTACCTTTAGTTTACCATGTTACTTCCATTGGCCAAAATCCAGCAGTTTCCTTCTAAAAAGGGGGCATTTGTTGAAGATATCCCACATGAATGTAGATCTCCATTTCAATGACTGCAGAGTGTTCCCAGTTTACATTGTTTTGGGCAGACAAACACTGGTTTTGAACTTGACCAGCATTAGAAATGTAATGGCTTTTTAACTTTTATTCCTGGAAAAGCTTCAGCAGATTTTTTCCATACTGGATGTGTAGAGAATGTATACACATTATACTCTTTCTTTATTTGTGTAATTGATTGATAGTTTTTCTTAAGGAAATAGTTGAAGAAATAATTTTTAAAAACAGCTTTTTTCATGGAAATATTTTTACTAAATTAAAGGTGAAAAAAATAGTTTCATATTTCTTGTCAGAGATAACAAATTGTATTTTTCTCACTAAATGCAACTCTTAAGAACTGTTTTCTCCTAATAATGTAGTAACTAGTCTACGGTATATTTTAGAACTCAATGGAGGTTAGCAAACAAACTTAAATATTATTTACAGGGGACAAATCTTGTTTCTCATTATTGCTTGTACACCCCAACCACACCACACCCCAAAAAGGCTGCAGTATGCAGGCAGATTTTCACGTTGTTTAATTTTGAACCTAGTTGCAAGGTGTGAAAATTTAACCTCACAGATAAGGAACAAAATAATGTAAAAATTGCAAAATCACAAATTAACACACTAATATTTCAAAAGTGGATATTCATGAGTATTTAACGATGCAGAAATCTCCTCATGCATGTTATTTCAACTCCAGCAAAGAATGCATCCATGAGTAAATTACACCAACAAAGTTAAGATGACTTAGGATTATATGTGTCTCATAAGAATTCACTACTACCCCCATCACACGCACCCTTCAGACTTAAGGTCACATTATGTTATTTGACTTGATGACAGATGTTATTCAGTTGATGCTGACCTTCTCAATCAGTTGACCTCTCAGCTTGGCACGGCATATGTCAATCAACTATTGCATAAGAAGCATTCTTCTAATGAACCATATCCCAGTCTGATACCAAGATAGATGTCAGTGTTTACCTAATTACATTTTTAATACAAGCTTGATGTTCAGGCAAGGGTTTGTCCAACCATTTGGGTCATCTGTACACTTGTAGCTATTATAATATGTTCAGTTTCAAATCTCTAACACTACTAATGTTGTTTTTTTTGTGTCAAATTTTCATGAAATTTTCACAACTTAATTGCCATGATCTTTTTCCGGGAGATAAAACCTCAGTTTAAATGATATAGTTTTACTAATTAGTCGGCAGAGCATTCTCCTCAAATCTGAGAGGTTATTTATGGCTTATTTGTGATAACAGGGGACCAGTTACCATTATTATTGCAAACCACATGTAAATGATCATTTGCTCACATCTGCACTGGATATTTGAGAGCTCATGTACACATACATTTAGTTAGTTATCACTATGTACCACATGCAAATACAAATGGTCATAATTTGGACATTTTTGCCAAATGTAGGATATAGTAAACAAAATACTGCTGCATTTCATTAGGAGGTTTTTACCTAAAATTATTTTGATTGTTTTTTTTCATAAAAATTGATATAGTAATTAGTAGGAGGACTGTATTAAAATAATCACTTAAATTCAGTTCTAATTTGCCCATTGCCTTCCAAAGCAAAATCACCTGAGAGGAAACATTAAGTTGTAAGACCTAAGTTCCAATCACTAGAAAGGAAACATTAAATTGTAAGACCTAAGTTCCAATCACTAGAGAGGAACATTAAGTTGTAAGACCTAAGTTCCAATCACTAGAGAGGAAACATTAAGTTGTAAGACCTAAGTTCCAATCACTAGAGAGGAAACATTAAGTTGTAAGACCTTATTTCTAATCTTTTTGATGTATACTGTATGTTACTTATTTTCTTTTTATCAAAAACTTTATATGCTAGGCACTTTAAAAAAAAAAAAAACTTCATAACTCACCTTTACTCCACCTAAGCCCTATTATTTTCATGAAGCATTATTCCAGATATGATCACCCACTCAAAATCAATGTATATAGAGTTCAGGTTACAAAGAGAACTAACTGACAGATTCAATGGCATGACTGATTTCAAAATATCTACAATTATAGTATGCATATAATGAAATACTGTGTGGTCCTTTATGCGTGAGAGTGTATACTTGTGTTGTATGTGTAATGTATTGCACCTCCTTCTCCTCCACTTCCTCCTTCACCCTTCATGATATGAACTGTGCACGGTAATGTTAGCATTTTCTACTCTATTGGGAAGGGGAGCTTGAAGGGGTAGTTTAATTAGTAATGGGAATAAAAACACAGGGACATAGATCTTGGTGAAAGATTTTTTCCTTCACCACTTCTGATATGATTTATATGAAATAATAAAGTTCCTTATAATTTTCTGATGGATTAGTAATTCTAAAAAAAAAGCCACTTTTAACCCCATTGCTTTCTCTGTAATTGCAGACAAGTGGGTGAATGGGGAAGACAGTATAATGGAGGGAGAAAGGGAGGAAGAGGAGGAGATGGAAGGGAATGGGGAGGATGAAAACCTCACACAGCTACCTCATAAAGAATTATTTTCTGGTATATTAAGGCATTCATTAATATTGTAAACAATATAAATCAAGCTACAAGAACACAATAGCATAACACACAGTTTACCCATGTGTAATCAGGCCTTGAATTTAACATAAATTTCTTTGTAGCCAGAAGGACTAGTAGATTTAAAAATTTACTTGTACTGCTGAATCTTCACTAGTCCTAACTCGAAAACAATGTCAGATACATCAAGATTACCTAACCATCAGACTATTGAAATTATAAAAACTACTAGTCTGACAGAAAATTTACTCGACTCGGGTTAGTGGACTACTGTTAATTTTGAGCCCTGTGTAACGCACACTCATATTGGAGCAGTATAGACCCAGATCCATAGTGGCATAATGCACTATTTGATCAGGGTCTATACTGTTTAAGGAGCAGTGTAGACCCAGATCCACTGTGGCATAATACACTGGTTGAGCAGAGTATACTCTGTTTGTTTAAGAAGTAGTTTGATCCCAGATCCACTGTGGTATAATGCACTGGTAGAGCAGGGTATAGCCTGTTTGTTTAAGGAGTAGTTTAGTCCAAGATCCACTGTGGCATAATGCACTGGTAGATCAGGGTCTACATTGTTTAAGGAGCAGTGTAGTACCATATTCATTCTGGCATAATATATCAGTAGAGCAGGGTATATCCTGTTTGTTTAAGGAGCACTGTAGTCCCAGATCCACTGTGGCATTATACACTGGTAGAGCAGGGTATACCCTGTTTGTTTAAGGAGTAGTTAATCTGAGATCCACTATGGCATAATACACTGGTAGAACAGTGTATACCACATTTGTTTAAAGAATATTTTAGTCTGAGATACACTGCTGCATAATGCACTGGTAGATCAGGGTCTGTAAAATTAATGCTTACTGCAAAGCTTGAAATGACAAGATTATTGCTTTAGGACATCATCAATATGATGTCACCTTTTACCAAGGTGTATTGTTGTGCGAAAACAATTGTAATCTCAATAATTGTGTGGTACTTTAAAAAAAATTACCTTACCAAGATACTTTTTTTGTTGTGTATTTAATAAGAGTAGTCTATCAGCCTATGCAGATTTGATGAATTTTTAAATATTTATTCAGCTATTATTTTATGGACAATTATTGACAGGGTACGTTGCCCCATACTTTGTTATGTACTGACCTGTACTTGGGGATAGATATTTAATTTAGAGTAGTATAAGAAAATGCACACCAACCTATAAATGTTCAGTAATTTTGTATATACATCAGTTTTTTAAACTGGTTAAATACTCCAACATTTCACAAGTGATAATCCTTAAGATTATAGAGAGAATAGCCTTGACCCCAATGTAATGTCAGATGTAAGTCTTAGCTGTTTACACTTGGATGTTCATAGTATACAAGCACATACAGGAAAACATAAGTTACTTGCTATAGTGAATACATTGGTCTTCATAGTACACAAGCACATACAGGAATACACAAGTTACTTGCTATAGTGAATACATTGATCTTCATGATACATGAACACATAATAGGAAAACATTGATCTCATTCAAGAGTGCCCTTAAAACTCACCTATTTCTACTGCAAGAACAGACTTAAGACTTGACAATGTTTCCTTAGCTTAATTATTTTCAGCATGTTTTTCTTGTTTTTAATTTCATGATGTTTCTGTAATCATATCCATATTTATGTCCTTATGTGTTAACTAATATTGTAAAGCGCTTAGAGCTTATAAAGATTAAGAGCTGAACCAAGTCAGCATTATTATTATTATTATTATCATTATTATTATTAATACATGGGTCTTCATAATACACAAATACATACATGAATACACAAGTTCCATGCTATAGTGAATACATTGGTTTTCATAATACACACGCACATATAGGAATACACAAGTTCCTAGCTATAGTGAATACATTGGTCTTCATAATACATGAGCTGATATAGGAATACACAAGTTTCTTGCTATAGTGAATACATTGGTCTTTATAATACACATGCACATAATAGGAATACACAAGTTCCTTGCTATAATGAATGCATTGGGGTCCATAAGAATTGTTTTGTATGCCCCTATCATATTCTTTGAAGGGGACATTTAGTTTTATTATATCGCTCCATCACATCTTGTCTTGTCCTGTCATGACTTTGGCCGCAGCTCAATAATGTTTTAAGGACATTTTTAACAAAACCAAATTTTATTCAAGATGTAATGTTGGGAACACAAAGTTCAAGTTTGATTTGTTTCTCTTCAGATTTTGAACAGTTGTAGCCTTGGAGTGACTTGTTAAGCTCACGTGTATCATGAGTTTTGTTTGCACTGATTAACTTTTGAAGGACTTCTTTGGTTGAAATCAAATTGAGGTTTATTTTGTGGATACCTAATTCAGGTTTGATTTACACCTTTTTATATAAATTTTGAACGAGTTATGGTCCCATTTAGACTTAACAGTTTGTTGTTGTATTCAGAGTTGTTTCTGTTGAATAACTTTCGAAGTACTTCAGGAATTGATACCAAATTTTATAAAATATTTAATATTAACAAGACATAGCTCATGTGAAAGAATATTGCTCTTTCAATCAGACCACATGTTAGGTAGGGCATCTGTGTCCTATGGACACATTTCTTGTTGTTATATAGAAGTGTTAGTTATAACAAAGTAGTATGTACACAAAGAGGTTGTTCATTATATCTGGTTTTTTGTAGTAGCAAAATTTGTTTGACAGGATATCACTGTAATAATAATAATAATAATAATAATAATAACTAATAATTTCTTAGTAACAAATATTGTGAATCACAAAATTTTTTTGAGGATTAACTTTGTGTAAATTTAAAAGACAACCGAATACACACTGATTTTTTTTTTTCATGTCAGTAGCAACATAGTCATAAAATATACATATTTGTTGATTGCCAATCAGCAAAAATTGTTACGTCTGATATATGCAGATATTTAGAATTTGTGCAAATTTAATGATGTTAAAATTCGATTTTAGGTATGTTTTTAATTATTTATTTTTTTCCAGTACATAGAGAAGAACCTGAGTCGGTGTTTGCCTTCCCGAGTGTCTGGTGGAAACGAGTGTTATTCATCGTATCTCTTCCACTCAAGATATTACTTTTTCTCACCATCCCTGATTGTCGCCATCCACGATGGAAAAAATTATTCATCATCACATTCATCATGAGTCTGGTCTGGTTGTCCATGTATTCCTATTTCATGGTCTGGATGATAACTATTATAGGTGAGAATTCGAACCAGTCTTCTCAATAATTTTGTCAGATGACCTCTCAAATTTGAGGAGAATGCTACATCAACTTATTTGTGTAGCCATTTTCTGTGGTTTCACTATTTTTCATTGAGTACCAATTTTCATGGATTTCATGGTTGCTCCGAACTATGAATTTAACAGCCCAATGAAAATATGAGCCACAAATGATTCAGACCCCCCCCCCCCATTTCTAGCCATAAAACTATCTCAGCTATTTCTTAATTCAAAATGATTACTGTAATAAAATATTATCTTTTACATGTGTTTGCTTGGAGGAAAAAATTATTAAGAATTATAAAGCATTTGATATTGTTCCAATTCACATGTAAGTATACAGTATCTGGTAGCAGTTGGTTGCACTCACTTCCTAAATCAATGTGTTGTGAGATCAGTAAGGAAAGAGAGAAAAGCTAAAGAGAATAAAGTATTTAAGAACTAATATTATTAAAAATGAAAGAACAAGCAATAAAATGATCTACAAAAATTAGATTTAATGCTTTACTTACATCATTCATTCATTCAGGTGAAACTGCTGTCAAAAATACTTGTAAGAAATAACTGCACTAACTTTATTCTCTGCAATTCTCTGTGATTTAAGATTTTACTACAGTCATGATCAATCTGAATCAATAATCTACATAAAGCATAGATAAATACAAACATTTTTTCTTCTTCTGATTACAGGTAGCAAAACTTTCATATTAAAATTTAAATCTTCCAGGAAGCATATCTCATTTCATCCACATATTTTTAATCCAAAGGAACGACAAGATAGTAAAATACTAGAACTTATGCTTGAAGCATAAGTACAGTGGTTCCCCTCTTTAACAGCCCCCCCCCTGACCAGCGGCGACTTGCTTTTTTTGTTAAATTTATTGCATAACATGCATGTGATTTTAAAATAAAAAGATTAAATATTTATAATTTAGTTGCCTTTCTTACTTTATTTGTAATTATTACTCACATCTGTGATCCCCATCTAGAAAGGCCACCCCTGTTATAAGGCCACTTTTCTGCTGCAGATGGGGTGGCCTTATAAGAGGGGGACCACTGAATAAATTAAGCGTATTGTATATACACTAATTAGAGCACAGTACTAAAGCTCACACTTAAGTGATTTTCAGACAAAAGAACTGAATAAACTTCATGTCAGTATAGTCTCCTGGTACACACAAGCATTTATTACATAAATAATCCCAGAATTGCAGAATTATACAAGTCCAGCTTTCTCAAAGTCACAGATAATTAAGTCCAATCTCTCAGACATTTTCTCACAAGCTGCGATTATCTGTTTAGCATGGGTAGGCTTAAGTTCTGATGTTTGAAGGTTCACTGATCAAGTATATTGATCGTCACCAGTGACGTCCTACTCTTCTTGTCATGGTCTCTATGTCCTGTCTCCCATATCAGTGGAAGTGTGATTTCAGTTCTTTCTGGTAGTGTTTGTTTACTACCAATTCTAATGGGTGGAGTTTGTCCATACACAAAGCAGACAGAAACAAAGTGATTTCATTGCATTTCACTTTAACTAGCATCTTCACACTTTGATGACTTTGTACACATCAAAGATTGCCACAGTCTGCAGATTGGTCCACATTAGTTATATATAGAATGATGACATTATGCATACAACTTCAATTTTACAACTCTTAAGCCAGGATTCTAATATCATCATTGTCAGAAGATACTGATGGTGCAACTGTATTTACAGTGTTTTAAGTAAAACAGAAGATACTGATGGTGCAACTGTATTTACAGTGTTTTAAGTAAAACAGAAGATACTGATGGTGCAACTGTATTTACAGTGTTTTAAGTAAAAACAGAAGATACTGACGGTGCAACTGTATTTACAGTGTTTTAAGTAAAAACAGAAGATACTGACGGTGCAACTGTATTTACAGTGTTTTAAGTAAAACAGAAGATACTGATGGTGCAACTGTATTTACAGTGTTTTAAGTAAAAACAGAAGATACTGACGGTGCAACTGTATTTACAGTGTTTTAAGTAAAAACAGAAGATACTGACGGTGCAACTGTATTTACAGTGTTTTAAGTAAAAACAGAAGATACTGACGGTGCAACTGTATTTACAGTGTTTTAAGTAAAAACAGAAGATACTGACAGTGCAACTGTATGGACAGTGCTTTAATACTGATGGTGCAACTGTATGAACAGTGGTTTAAGTAAAAAAATCACTTAGTTGTACTTAAGTAACCACTCAGTTTGGCATTATTAGCTCTGCCGGCTCTTTTTGATGTTGAACACTTGTAAGTGATTAATCTTGGGAGGCATTTGATTTGTGCTCATACTGGCAGTAGTATTTTTTTTTACCACTTATTCAAGCAACTAACCTTTGTATTTGGCATAGTTTTTTATACATTTTATTTTATTCTTTATTGTATATCTTTGTAGAGGTAAATCATGAAATTAAATGCCTATAACTATGCAAACTTGGATAGAGGCAAATCCACAAATTAAGTACCCACAAAAATGTAATTATTTTACAGGATCATGAAAATTGATACCCACAAAATAAATGAAACGACAATATTTATCAAATTGTTATTTTTTGCACTGATATAGATTGTGGTGAGTAACATAATACATTTAATTTGGTTCTAAAAGGTTCATGAAAATCAGATAACAAAGTTGAGATCTATAATAAATCATATGTTATATAGCTGAATTATCTAGGTGACTCATTCAGTTGGTCAAAGTTCTATCTGATTACCAAACAAAATCTGCAAAAAATGCAATTAGATAAACATTTACACCTGTGTGAATGATCATATTCAGCAGGAAGTTATCTGATAGTTAATTGATATCTGCTGCATCCAGCTGACAGTGTAGGTCATTACTTTAATGGTGTAATGTTCTTCTAAACATTGTTTCATGCTGACCATTCTCAACTTTACTCCAGGCCATTTCCACTAGAGAAAGAAAATCTTTTATCCAGTAAGTCCCACCCTTTCTTTCTTGAACAAAATGTATTCGGAGGGCTTATCAAAGAAACTTGAAAGATTTCTACTTTATTTTTTCTTTTTTCTTTAAAGTTCGCTTAGAAAAACTTACTTTTATTTATATTTAGTGTAAAATGCAGCTTTGTAAGCATTATGTTCATTCTATCCGTAATTTTAACACAGTCTACACGGAGTCTGACACACTATTTCTGGTTTACTCGGGTCTTACCCTTCATTTTGTCTTAAAATTCTCAAATTCTTGAATCACATTATCACAGAAGTTCTCAAAATTACTATTTTACAATCACAGGAATAAAATTTGTTCTTATTAATAAATATTTAGTTCTAAAACAAAATAGCAGGTTAGAAGAATTTTTTTCACTATCAAAGGTAAAGGCCTAAACAGATAAATAGTCAATAATGTACTTTATTGAGTCAGATGGTGGTTTTTTATTGGTTGAATGCCAAGGATAATGTCATAGTAAAATTACGGATAAACTTTGATATACAATGAAACCATTTTTGAGTGAGAGTAAGGTACCAGTGAATTTTGTTGCTCAAACAACATTTTTTCAAGATCTGAAAACAGTGCATAGATTACATAATTATTAAAACTTAATATTAACTTGACTAAGTAGTGTTCATGAAAATTTTGAAATCTGAGGTCCTAAATTTGAAGGACTTTGTATTTTAATTATCCATTGAAAGGATACAGAAAATCAATAAGATTTAGGGTAGGTAATGCATGGAGATCTTGAAAACACCATTGATTCCAAATATTCTTTTTTCTCTTCAGGTTATACAGTGAATATTCCTGATACAATAATGGGTCTGACATTTGTAGCTTTTGGTGTTAGTCTTCCTGATGTGATAACCAGTGTCATAGTTGTACGGGATGGTAAGTACAGATACTTTGGATTTGGATCAAATGAATTAAACTCTTTATTAGTAGCATGTGTCATAGTTTTTTAAAAAATCTCAATTCTAACTCTTTTTTAACTTTTTAAAATATTTATTGACAGTATCAATAGATATTCCATGCCACACAGTAACAATTACTTTGCACAGACTTTGAACACTTGTAGTTGAAAATACATCATATTTCCATGCCACACAGTAACAATTACTTTGCACAGACTTTGAACACTTGTAGTTGAAAATACATCATATTTCTATGCCACACAGTAACAATTACTTTGCACAGACTTTGAACACTTGTAGTTGAAAATACATCATATTTCCATGCCACACAGTAACAATTACTTGCACAGACTTTGAACACTTGTAGTTGAAAATACATCATATTTCCATGACTTTACATAAAATCAGTCCAGATAATTCACTTCGCTTTCTCCTTATGTTTAAATTATTTCATATTATGCTAATGAATGAGCAGGAGGTAGAAGCTTAGAAGCAGGCTGCCCCTAAACTGCCCAGGGGAAACATGCCATGTGAATGTGGTTGCCCACTGTATGCGAATGAATGGTACCGGAGCTTCCACCTAGGGTTACACATTGCAGGTGCCTACTCTGGGTTACCCATGTGTAAAGCCCACTGCAGGAAGTGCCCATAGTTGTCATCTGAGCTGTTCATAATAGGCTACCCATTGAGCTACACCTATTGTGTTTTAAAAAAGATCATCAGAAAAGGTGTCCATGTAATGTCTGATGGGTTCAATGTACATCTAAGAATGTTATAAACAGATCTGACTTAAAGTATAATCATTATCTGTGTAGAATACCGTAATAATTATACCCGTACCTCATGTCTGTCTGTTCTTCTGTCTGTCACTCGTCAGTGCAACTAGTCCCCCAGTTTTTGATGTACTGCCATGAAATTTGGTAAACATTATAGGCATCACCTGAACACATATGAACAAATCACTTTGCTGCCATAATTTATTTTTAGAATTAATGCCATTTTTGTCTTGTAACAGTGTATGACAATCTCATTAGCACAGTTGGTCCCAGTGTTTGATAGATTGTCATGACACTTGGTAAATATTATGGTCATAATCTAAAGAATCACATAACAACAAATCACTTTGCTCCTGTAATTTTTGTCAGAGTTATTGCCCATTTTGACATCTTGCTGAATGCATTGTATGATGCAATCTCGCTAGTGGAGCTAGTCCTGCGGTTTTTTAAATGTTACGGTCATCACCGGAAGATGTGAATATCAATAAATCACTTGCTCTTGCAATTTTTGTTAGACATAACCTTGTTAGTACAACTAGTCCCACAGTTTTTGTCTTGAGGCTAAATGTAGAGCATTTCACAATCTTGTTAGTACAATTAGTCCTGCAATTTGTCTTGCAGTTTTTATGGATCGCTGTGAATCTTGGTACATATTATGGTCATTATCTAAAGATGCGTGTATTGACAACTCTTTGTGCTCCCATGATTTTTGTAAGCGTTATTGCCCTTTTTGACTTAAATCAGGATGCAGTGGATTGCTATGAAATATATTATGGTCATCATCATAAGATAAGCCTGTTAATAAATCATGGTGCTCAAACTATTTCAGAGCAGTTTTCTGCCTTTATTTTTACTATAGATCATATTCCACCATGGGGTAGGGCTGGGATACAGAAGAGGCGGGGGTATATTTATGTTGCTCACTTTTCCCCTAATTTTATATACTTCTGTGCATTTATGTATCAACTCTTACTACTTATACTTTATTAATGAATCCCCAAGCTCCACCTGCCTACCACCAGCTGTAAGTCAAGTGGTAGATTATTAACATTCCAGTGGACCGATGTCCACTCTCTAGACAGGCTGTGTTTGACTTGTTTCATGAGCTTGTCAGTGGACAACTGCACACTCTCAAGACAGGCTGTGTTTGATTTATTACATAAGCTTGTCAATGGACCACTGCACACTCTCAAGACAGGCTGTGTTTGATTTATAACATAAGCTTGTCAATGGACTACTGCACACTCTCAAGACAGGCTGTGTTTGATTTATTACATAAGCTTGTCAGTGGACAACTGCACACTCTCAAGACAGGCTGTGTTTGATTTATAACATAAGCTTGTCAATGGACCACTGCACACTCTCAAGACAGGCTGTGTTTGATTTATTACATAAGCTTGTCAATGGACCACTGCACACTCTCAAGACAGGCTGTGTTTGATTTATAACATAAACTTGTCAATGGACTACTGCTCACTCTCAAGACAGGCTGTGTTTGATTTATTACATAAGCTTGTCAATGGACCACTGCTCACTCTCAAGACAGGCTGTGTTTGATTTATAACATAAGCTTGTCAATGGACCACTGCTCACTCTCAAGACAGGCTGTGTTTGATTTATAACATAAGCTTGTCAATGGACCACTGCACACTCTCAAGACAGGCTGTGTTTGATTTATTACATAAGCTTGTCAATGGACCACTGCTCACTCTCAAGACAGGCTGTGTTTGATTTATTACATAAGCTTGACTGACTATAAAGTGGCCCTGTTAACTGATGGTTTGTCACATTGCCCAATTTTACTATATAAATGTACAAATATAAACTGTTACAATTTTACTATCTTTTGCCAAATGTTCGTGATATTTTGACTATGCAACTAACATTTCTGTTTCATAAAATGCTACAAATTTCAAAAGAAAATATTTGTTTTAAAGTTAGAGTCATGCTAATCAGTAGGCATGGTTATTCGTCAATTAGTGCTTATTTTCTGTGGCGTACTGGTATCTTGTGATGAAGGAGGAAGTAACAGCCACGATCCAATGCACTGAAATTGTAAAGAGAATTTGAAAATTATAGTCTTCATTATGGTATGAAATATATTTACAGTAAAAGTTAAAGGTTTCTTTTTGACAATACTGTTTGCATTTGTAAAACAAAAAAAGCCAGCATATATATTGACACAGATCAATTTCATAAAGTACATGTACAAAATATGAACAAAAGTATTTGCAGTTCCTTGAAGTTACCTTAGAAGATCACAATTTAGGAGCATTGTGATTGTTAAGGGTCATTTATCTATATTAGGAGCAGAGGAAATTTACATTTTAGCCCTGAAGTCATTTTCCTTTTTGGAATCAATATTTGCCTGACAGCAGATTTTTTTTATTGCAGTCAATAAGTCTCTGGCTGGATCAGATATTGGCTGCCTAATATTACGCAGATGTATTCTTAGTTAGTTTTCTTATTGACAGTGACTTGTAATCAGGCTAGAGATAATAGTAATAAAGTATACTCTTGGACTCAGGGGATGCTTGGAAATCTATGAATATTTCTTTAAATTTTCAGAACATTGACCTTGATGCCATTCCAGATCTAGATGTTTTGGAAATAATAATCTATCATTATTCCATAACAGCAATACAGTGACCTTTAGGAATAGTTAAACAAGATATTTTTGTAAATAACTCATATTAGTGACCCAGATTATTATGAGCTGTCATAATTTGTCAATTTCATTCATTTAGTATAACACATGGTCAGCAATAAAAAAAAAATTGATTATTTATAAGTGCAGTCAATAGAGAAAAATCTGTAGAGGATAATCATCTTTTTTTTTTACATTTTTACCTGACCTGTTTGAGTGCCATTATAACTATTTTATCTTCTGTTTGCATTAAAAAGTTATTTTATTCAACAAAGTTTTAAAATCCTACTGAAGTTGTTATCAATTAAATTTTTCCCACAAACTGAGCGGGAGTTATGGTGGGTAAGGTGTTGGTCTTGTGACCAAAAGGGTGCTGGTTAAAATCACACCATTAGATTAGCCCAGATCTACTACCATTGTTTGTTCTTGGGCAAGCCACATATTCTACTTGCCTTGGCACATATATAATCTACAAAGTGCTGCTGTACCATGAAACACCAATGCAACCCAACAATAAAATGGACAGAACAGATATAGACTCTACCTGGTCAGACATTAATTTGTATTACCAATTATTATTAGTATGATTTATCAAACAAAAGCATTAATTTGTATTACCAATTATTATTAAATAAGTATGATTTATCAAACAAAAGCATTAATTTGTATTACCAGTTATTATTAAATAAGTATGATTTATCAAACAAAAGCATTAATTTGTATTACCAATTATTATTAAATAAGTATGATTTATCAAACAAAAGCATTAATTTGTATTACCAATTATTATTAGTATGATTTATCAAACAAAAGCATTAATTTGTATTACCAATTATTATTAAATAAGTATGATTTATCAAACAAAAGCATTAATTTGTATTACCAATTATTATTAAATAAGTATGATTTATCAAACAAAAGCATTAATTTGTATTACCAATTATTATTAGTATGATTTATCAAACAAAAGCAGCAGTGAAAGTGCACACTAGCAGATTTACCAGGGATGCCATGAACCACGGGCACCCACAGGCAGCCATTTTTTTTAAAACTCAGAGAAAATACTAGCACTAAGTGTGTTTTAAAACAGAAGCCCTAATACTGTTTATATGGATGGGCCCCTGAAGTGTTTATTTGACATTACTTACTCCTGTTCATCAATCCCTTTTTGTCCATCTCCAACTGGTAGATGACTGATTGGATGAGTGGACAAAGGTGGTCATTTTTTACACGCCCAAGAGTGGTATTATGACAGTGACAATTAAATTCCAATTTCCTATCTTGTTGAAAATCATAGTTATTGGTTGAAAAGAAAACTATGCCCAGGAACTTGCAAAATTACATAACACTTGCCATAATTTTTAGCTCACCTGACTGTAAGACAGTTTCGCTCCACTGTGATATTACATTAGAACTGGTGCCAATAATTACAGTGTTTTCTGCCTTGAACATTTAATTACCTAAGTCATTAATATGTGCTAATGCTGTATAAATCAATCTTTCTGGTATTGAATCATAAGTACCACTTTACTGAACTTAATTAATATGTACCTGTTTAAAAAAGCAATAGAGAAGTCACAGAACTATTGTTTTGAAAATATTTTAAATAGTAACGTAGCAGTAATTTGTTTTAATGTAAGCAACCATAAATATTTACATGTTTACTCAGTGACAGTAATTGTGCTAGTGGTTTTTTTTTTTTTTGTCAATTAGAGTATTACAATCACAAACCATATATTGTCTATTTAAATCTTATTCAGATTTTAAAACCATTATTAGGGATCCACGGTGGCTCAGTAGTTAGCGGGCCAGACTCACAACTGAAAGGGTGCGGATTCGAATCTTACCATCGGACCAGCCTGGGTCAACTACCATGGTGTGTTCTTGAGCAAGGCACTTTACTCCAATTGCCTCGGCACTAAATAATTTACTTGTGTTGCTGTGCCATAAAGCACAAAACCAAACAAACCATTAAAACCATTATTTCGGTTGGATTAATGTCATAGAAGAAAGGGGGTATTACCACCTGACAAAAGTGCCTCCTCTCTCAAGTCATTAACAGTGTGTAAAACATTTAATATGTTTGGATTCCTGTAATAAGACAAAATATGTATTGCCACCCAATAAATCCAATACTTGTTTAAAAACCGTTATTAGGGATGTGCCAAAACAATCAGCTTGCCACAGTGGTGGAGTTAATAGTTTGTTGAAATTTCAATTTGTGTCAAGTAAAAAAAAACAAGACCAAAATGGATCAATTACAACCTAATTGGATCTTTATTCACCAATTTAGCTTGTATTAATTCTTTAATGAATATATGACACTTATATGTGACAGTTATGTGCTTAATATATTTACAAATATTGATTGCACATTCATGTCTTTATATGGATCACACAACTTTGACTGATCACCTGTATCAATAAAAAATACAAAATAATGGGCATCACTTGACCACATGAAACAATCATAGTTAATGAAAAAGCAATGGAAATATGGCTAAAATGCAATCTGAAAGAATGAGACGTGGTAATAAAATGAAAAAGTTTAAATTTGATCAAAAAATATATTTCAAGAATGAACAAGGATATAAGTGATCCTAGCTTGATATGCACTCTATATGTATTGTAGGTCTACTTGAAGTCTCACATTACCATGTGGCCCAAGGACTGGCTTTAATTTCCTTTTGTTTAATTTTCATGTTGTAGAAATCAGCAAATATGCACATAAAAACCAATATAAAAGTAATCATAGTAGTGTATAACAGTTTATCGACTTGATAATTGAACAAGAGCAGGTCACTGCTAGTGTAACATGTGGTGATCTTGCCAATTACATGTATGTCCTGAACTTATTACATCTGTAAAAGGTGATATTTGTTTATGTGCATATAGTATTCAGACACAAAAAATTATAAATATCTTTCCTAGTCCCAAGACTTACATCAGTGGATGTATTTTTTAAACTCCTTGATAGATTCTCATCATACTTGGCATGAATCATTATAAAACTAAGATAAATTCATTCTGTGAAATGCTTGCTTGCTTGCAGCCTTTACCTTGGGGTCAAGGACAAAGTCAGAACATTTGGTTAAAACAAAATTGATTTGCTGATACTTCCCTCAATGAATTTTCTTCATGCTTGGGATGAATCATTATGAAGCTTAGATTGTTCATTCTGTGACATGTTTGCTTGTCCATTTGACCTTGAGGTCAAGGTCACAGTCATAGAAAATTTGCTTTAGTTTCAGTTAAAGGTTTTTCATTTGCTTACATTTCCTAATCCCCTTGATGGATTTTGTTCATACTTCAGATGAATCATTCTGAAGCTAAGTCATTCTGCAATATGCCTTGCTCAACCTCATGTTGTCATCAGGATGAATACGTATTGAAGTGTGATGGAGCTCACGCTGTCATCAGTATTTAATATTTAAAGTATAAAGTAGCTCACATGTTGAAGTATAAGGTAGCTCACATTGTCATCAGGATGAATATGTATTGAAGTGTGATGGGGCTCACATTGTCATCAGGATGAATATGTATTGAAGTGTGATGGGGCTCACATTGTCATCAGGATGAATATGTATTGAATTGTGATGGGGCTCACATTGTCATCAGGATGAATATGTATTGAAGTGTGATGGGGCTCATATTGTCTTCAGGATGAATATGTATTGAAGTGTGATGGGGCTCACATTGTCATCAGGATGAATACATATTGAAGTGTGATGAGCTCACGCTGTCATCAGTATTTAATATTTAAAGTATAAAGTAGCTCATATATTGAAGTATGAGGTAGCTCATATTGTCATCAGGATGAATATGTATTGAAGTGTGATGGGGCTCATATTGTCATCAGGATGAATATGTATTGAAGTGTGATGGGGCTCACATTGTCATCAGGATGAATACGTATTGAAATGTGATGGGGCTCACATTGTCATCAGGATGAATATGTATTGAAGTGTGATGGGGCTCACATTGTCATCAGGATGAATACGTATTGAAGTGTGATGGGGCTCACATTGTCATCAGGATGAATATGTATTGAAATGTGATGGGGCTCACATTGTCATCAGGATGAATATGTATTGAAATGTGATGAGGCTCATATTGTCATCGGGATGAATATGTATTGAAGTGTAATGGGGCTCATATTGTCATCGGGATGAATATGTATTGAAGTGTGATGGGGCTCATATTGTCATCGGGATGAATATGTATTGAAGTGTGATGGGGCTCATATTGTCATCGGGATGAATATGTATTGAAGTGTGATGAGGCTCAAATTGTCATCAGGATGAATATGTATTGAAGTGTGATGGGGCTCATATTGTCATCAGGATGAATATGTATTGAAGTGTGATGGGGCTCATGTTGTCATCAGGATGAATACGTATTGAAGTGTGATGGGGCTCATGTTGTCATCAGGATGAATACGTATTGAAGTGTGATGGGGCTCATGTTGTCATCAGGATGAATACGTATTAAAAGTGTGATGGAGCTCATATTGTCATCAGGATGAATATGTATTGAAGTGTGATGGGGCTCATGTTGTCATCAGGATGAATACGTATTAAAGTGTGATGGAGCTCACACTGTCATCAGTATTTAATATTTAAAGTATAAGGTAGCTCATATTGTCATCAGGATGAATATGTATTGAAGTGTGATGGGGCTCATATTGTCATCAGGATGAATATGTATTGAAGTGTGATGGGGCTCATATTGTCATCAGGATGAATATGTATTGAAGTGTGATGGGGCTCATGTTGTCATCAGGATGAATACGTATTGAAGTGTGATGGGGCTCATGTTGTCATCAGGATGAATACATATTAAAGTGTGATGGGGCTCATGTTGTCATCAGGATGAATATGTATTGAAGTGTGATGGGGCTCATGTTGTCATCTGGATGAATATGTTTTGAAGTGTGATGGGGCTCATGTTGTCATCTGGATGAATACGTATTGAAGTGTGATGTTCCTCATGTTGTCTCATGTATTCTGAAAATAGATATAGCATATCATAGTATCAACCTGCTTTGCTGGCCAGCAACATGCTACCATAAAAATGATAGTCCAATATACAGAAAACTGTTGACCTGGTTAAGGAGAGCACGAGTCCAGGACTAGAAATTGAAGGTCCTGGAAGCAGGGACTTTGGAGAGCTCTGATACATGTTTGAATATGGTATATTACTGAATTTTTGAGCCCCTGTTCTTTGAAGAAATAAAATGAATGTAGTTATTGTCTTGCCTTTTGGGGCGAAAAATGTGCGACAGCATGCATGATATTTGTCTTCTGTTGTGTCAACTTAGTGTTTAAGTTCTTGTGCATGCCGTTGTTGAAGTTTTCACGTAAGCCAATAAATTCGAAAGAGTTGAGACACAGCATTTGACACAACCCTTGTCCTATATAGTCTCTCCCATTATTACCTTATTCCTGTGAGAGATGCTTTTTCATTGGTTGGCATGACATTGCATGATTTACAATAAATCATCATATTACACTGTTGTGATGTCATTAGCTTGAAGACAGTGCTGCAATATGATAAACAAAGGTCTATAATTGTATAACATTAATGGCACATTTTCAAACTTTCCCATGCCATGTGCTAAACATTAATGGCACATTTTCAAACTTTCCCATACCATGTGCTAAACATTAATGGCACATTTTCAAACTTTCCCATGCCATGTGCTAAACATTAATGGCACATTTTCAAACTTTCCCATGCCATGTGCTAAACATTAATGGCACATTTTCAAACTTTCCTATGCCATGTGCTAAACATTAATGGCACATTTTCAAACTTTCCCATGCCATGTGCTAAACATTAATGGCACATTTTCAAACTTTCCCTTGCCATGTGCTAAACATTAATGGCACATTTTCAAACTTTCCCTGGCCATGTGCTAAACAGTTTCATGTTTCTTAAGGTTTTTCCTGAATATTTCCTTTTTTCTGTATGTGTAAGCTGTTCAGTTTCCGGTCATTAACAATGTAAACAAATGTCAAGTAAGTACATATTAAAGTGTGATGGGGCTCACGTTGTCATTGGGATGAATACATATTGATGTGTGATGGGGCTTATGTTGTCATCAGGATGAACCCATATTGAAGTGTGATGGGGCTCGCATTGTCATCGGGATGAATCCATATTGAAGTGTGATGGGGCTTGCATTGTCATCGGGATAAATCCATATTGAAGCATGATGGGGCTCATGTTGCCATCGGGATGAATACATATTGAAGCGTGATGAGAGTTGTGTTGGCATCAGGATGAATGCATATTGAAGCATGATAGGGGCTCATGTTGCCATCAGGATGAATACATATTGAAGTGTGATGGGACTTACATTGTCAATGGGATGAATACATATTGAAGTGTGATGGGACTTACATTGTCAATGGGATGAATACATATTGAAGTGTGATGGGACTTACATTGTTAATGGGATAAATACATATTGAAGTGTGATGGGACTTGCATTGTCAATGGGATAAATACATACTGAAGTGTGATGGAGCTCGCACTGTCATCAATATTTAATATTTAAAGTATAAGGTAGCTCATATTGTCATCAGGATGAATACGTATTAAAGTGTGATGGGGCTCATGTTGTCATCAGAATGAATATTTATTGAAGTGTGATGGGGCTCATGTTGTCATCAGGATGAATACATATTGAAGTGTGATGGGGCTCACATTGTCATCAGGATGAATACGTATTAAAGTGTGATGGGGCTCATGTTGTCATCTGGATGAATACGTATTGAAATGTGATGGGGCTCATGTTGTCATCAGGATGATTACATATTGATATTATTTAATGTAGCTCACATTGTCCTCAGGATTGATACAGACATGGAAATGATTGATTGCATTCCAGTTTATTATTTGCTGTTTTTAAAAATTAGATTCACATATGCTTCTTACCTGAAGAGAATTTTGAAAGATGAAAATTTAAGTAAATATTTTCAAATACTTCGTGCATTAGTTAAGAAATGCAGTGATCTCCCCAGGAAATTTGTATAGCATCGGGGTAAGCATGTGGTAGCATCATAAAATGTTTTCAAAAATGCACATTAATATCATAAAAGTGAAAAAATATCAATGAAATATAAAAGAAAGGACATATATTTATACAGTATTCTTCATTTCCCTAATTTATTTCATGTTTTCCTCCCAAAGTTCATTACAGTCTTTCAATCTAAATAATAGATATCTTTCTTTTCTTCAGTACACTATATCTCTTTACTGTCACATTGAAGTCAAAGACCTTAAGAAAAAATCCTGCTGTGCTGATAATTACAAGTAATTGAGCACCCTCTGTGACATCTGTTCCTCAAAAAATTCTTGATCCTGTTCATGGTTTAATAGGACCTTTCACAGGCTGAAAAAAATGAAACATAAAGTTTATGAATGGATGTAAGAAAAGATACAAAACTACATGTACATGATTCCTACGTGAACCACAAAGGTATAATTCTTCAAGGGTCAAGACAGTGACTTGCTGTGAAATAATAATTACAGAACAACTAATATAATACATAATCGTTTCCATTAAGAACAATAATATCAATATCTTTGTTAGTTGTAGTTTAATTCCTTCAAAATCATTGCTTATTGCCGGAGAAATAATTCAAATATAAATGAAGGAATAATCCAAAACATTTTCTTTACATGTTTTAAGAACTGCTAAAATTTGAAGATAAAATTTGCTTCTTTGCCTTGTCAGGATAGAAAGATAAATATAAATTCGTATGGCAGCACCAGTTACGATTTTATTTTATGTTTTTTTTTATTGACCTAAACATTGTTCTTGCTCAGAGTATACAATGCAAATATAAGAGCATCTCGTGTAATTTTCATGATGTTCTGGAAAATAACAACAACAATCACAACAACAACTACAGCAACAATAAGAACTGGCATAATAATAGATTGTACCGTAATAGTGCCTAGGAATTGTATGCGATCCCACCCACCTGCCCACACCTTAACTGTGGCCAAGTTGATCGAAACATAAAGTTAGCAGTATGGAAGATTTATCGTCCAAGGATAGAAAATCTTCTATTCAGTGTTGAACCATTCCATTATTTGCATTTCTTAGGATCTAGATGCACTGTGGAGCACTTTTGTGTAAACATGGATAAGACAAATATCATTGTTTTTAGAAATGGTGGTAGACTTACGAAGTATGGAAGTGTATTTATCATAATGAAAATATCAAAATGTTAACTTATTACAATTAGTTGAGAGTAATATTTTCTAGTAGATTAAACTGGCAAAAAGCATTTGAAAGACTTGTTATACAAGCTTATAAAGCTCTATTTCCAGTAAAGAAATGATTAAGAAAAGTCAGATCCCCATCACCAAGCATGGTGTTCAAATTATTTGATGTTTATATGAAACCTATTCTCCTATATTCATCTGAAATTTTGTGATACAAGAATAGAAAATCAATAGAGAAATTCCATCAATAGTTCTGTAAATTTTATCTCTCTCTTGGAGACAGTCTTCAAACATGGAAGCTCTTGGTGAATCTTAACATTATAATATGTATATTGACTACTATATTAGATGTATAAAATAATGGTGTCACTTGTTGCATATAGACATCCCAGAAAATGTTACCTAATGTTAAAGGTACTTGATGATAGTGAGAGAATAACTTGGGCAACTTGTATCAGACAACTACTCTGTAACCAAGGGGTTGGTTTTGTGTGGATATCACAGGATACTGACAATGTTGATTGATTCATTTTGTGCAATTTGAACAACAGTTAATGGATTGTTACTTGCAAGAGTGGCATGAAGAAGTAAATGATCAATCCCTTTAAAGAATTATAGTAATGATACAAATCTTATAGAATGTGAACAATACTTATAAGTTGTTGAAAATAACAAAATAAGACATTTGTACATGTATATCCTCTTTTTAGATTTTAAAGAACTTCCTATTATGTTAATAGGGCATGTAGATTATATTGTTTATGTGACAGTGGCAAAATTGAAGATGAATTACAATTTTTTATTAAAATGCTAAAAATACTCGGAATTAAGATTAACATTTTTACAAAAGTACTATTACAAATACCAATCTTATGAAATATTTTGCAGTTTACTTTTGTAATAGATCTGATGAGGTAATTAGAAAAACAAAACAGTATATATATTTTGCCATTAAGCTAAGTAAAACTACCTTGTAAGTTCTGTAATTATGTACATTCTGTCTTATGTATGTGCTTATATGACTTACTACCATACTGTAGACTTTGAGGATGCTCATGTGTTTCTAACCTAAGTATACATATGTATGTGTGTGTGCGTGTTTTTAATTGTATAATTTTGAACTTAGGCCAGTGGTCTTATACAAAAAACAAAAACAATAAAGTTCTTATTTCCCTAATGGGAGAAATCTTACTATCTGAATCTGCATCTGCAAATAAAGCAGCCGATCGTCTTAGCCAGGTCAACATGGGGCTTTCTTAGCCAGGTCAACATAGGGCTTTCTTAGCCAGGTCAACATGGGGCTTTCTTGGCCAGGTTAACATGGGGCTTTCTCAACCAGGTCAACACGGGGCTTTCTTAGCCAGGTCAACATGGGGCTTTCTTAGCCAGGTTAACATGGGGCTTTCTTAGCCAGGTCAACATGGGGCTTTCTTAGGCAGGTCAACATGGGGCTTTCTTAGCCAGGTCAACATGGGGCTTTCTTAGCCAGGTTAACATGGGGCTTTCTTAGCCAGGTTAACATGGGGCTTTCTTAACCAGGTCAACATGGGGCTTTCTTAGGCAGGTCAACATAGGGCTTTCTTAGGCAGGTCAACATGGGGCTTGCCGGACTCAGGTAATTTTACATTGTTTTTTATGGTGGTGTGTCCATTTTACTGATTGAGTAGGAATTTTACTAACTTGACAAGTAATACATGCTGCACCTACTGAGCTGGTAGTGGAAACTGCTGAAATATAAAGAACAAGCAGACTCCATCATCACAGACCAATCATGTGACTGTGGAGGTACGAGGACTTAACCAGTATGAAAGGTCACACACTGGCAGTTGGGTCAGGCCTGGTAGAAAGATTATGACTAAGCAAATAGGTGATTATCCTAATTACATAACCAAGAAGCAGTAAGAAAAGGTGTCATTTGAGTGATATGGCTTGGAATTAGTGACAAAATGTTTTTTAACAGAAGAATTTTTAATAATAGTAAAGCAGGAAACCAAAAAGCATATCAGCACTGGTTCACAGCATGTCAGCAGGTTCAAAAGCATCACTTGCTGACATGAAAGCTTATAGGGACCACACTGATAAATGGCCCTGGGGAGAACAATGAAATGAATACTTTACTCAGAGGGTCAAGCAAAATTTTATAGGAAATGTCTATTCCATTTGCTTCTGGAACTAAAATGTTGAAAAATATTGATTTTTGTATGGGATGTGTAAGAGGGTTTTGTTGTATCAAATTTGCTTCCCTCTTGTCATGCTGTTTTAATGCTGTGATAGAAGTGAAAAGTAAACAGCATAAATTAAGTGTGTATTGATTAGATAAACAAGTGGGACGGGATAAAGTGTAAATCTATTTTCATTCCACTTCCGTTTCTCATTTTTTTTTTTATATGAAAGCACTCCTATACCCAGTTTTCTTAACTTGAACCTCATACCAGTATTGAAGTGGGCACTATTTTCTTTTATGCGAGTTCATAGTGACTTTAATGAGACTTCGAAATGTAGGCCCATTAATACAAATTGGATCGGTTTTATAGACTGAAATTTCATTACATAGCTTATTCAGTGGAAGGGTAACATATGTTTTAGATACTTGAATGCATGAATGCATTTGCTTTCAAGTGATTTTTCTAGGGGTTTTAATGAGAAATAAAGCAGCATGAGAAGTTGAAAAAATCTCAGGAGTGGGGTGGGGGAGGGGGCAAAACCTCCCACCAGTGGTCCGAGGGCAATGCCCCAGGAAGGGGGGGGGGGGTATATGTCTGCTAAAGTTGGACTGTCTTTCCTTGATGGAGAAATGTGAAATTTGTTTCAAAATAGGTTGATTTTGTTTGTATTATAGAATTTTGTATAAAATTCATACTGATTATTCACATATCTCTGAGTTCTTTTCCTGATGATTTTATGGTTCCACTCTATTAATAAGGAAATATTTTATCATGCAGAATCATAAGGTTCATTGATATTGATACTAAGCCATTTCAGTATGTTCATTGTTCTTAGAATGAAATGAATCTAACTCTTAATTACTTAGCTGTTTAAAATAAAGCATGGGAAAATGCAAGTTACATTTGATAGAATAATAAGGAAAACAAGCAAACTTGAGGTTTTTTTATAATAATACACAAACTAAAATCAACAATAAAAACAATCAACTTAAGAGGATGATGTAGTGAGGCATGGTCAAACCACCTTTTGATTTTTTATTTTACCAAAAGTCAAGCATGTGCCCTCCAGGCCTCATTATTTATGCATAATCACCACTCCCAACTGATTGGACATGAAAGGAAAGAGACTAAACATTTATGGTTCTTGTTGATGCAGATTGAATCATGTATCAGGCAAGAACTTTTAATGATGCTGAATCAGAAAAAGCAAGTGTCTTCTAAGTTTTGACTGGTCTGTATCAATAGGATGAGAATGCTAATCTTAACTGGATAAATTGTCTCTGACGGAATTCAGTGATAAAACTTTCAAAATTAACTTTTTCCCTGAACAAATATATATAAAAAAGTCACCAGCTACCAGCTTCTATTGAAAACCCCGTATTCCAACAAAAGATATTTACATCTTTCTTTCCCCTCCCCCACCCCCCAAAGGAGGGAGACACGTTAGTTTTGTGTTGTCTGCAGCACACTTATTTTGTAAGTGAGCTATCTCAAGAACTATTATGCCAAAACAGACCAAAGTGGATATTTAAATGTCTTGAATGGGCCTCAAGACATCACTAGGTTCTGGTAACTGTGACCTTATTTTCAAGGTCACAGGGCAATACTTTGTGTTAAGTGATGTACATAGCTTCTGAGCAAGGTATATCTAATATGGTTTGACTGGTCAGATTTGATATGCAGATGCCTAGGGAGGGTAGAGGGGGGCAGCTTATGGTGACCTTGGTCCAACTTTCAAGGTCACATAGACCTTGTAAGCAAGATATCAAAAGACTTTGTTACGTTGTGGAGACTAACCTAATTTTCATGGTCACAGGAGAATACTTTCATATTTTGTAAAGAAATCAGTTTGTAAACAAGCACCAGCTTGTACACTGTTGTAAGCTTGATATCTCCAATATGTTTTCATCAAATTGAACCAAATGTGATATGCAGATGCCTTATGGGATCCCAAGTTCTGATTAGCTTTTTGTGACCTAGAGCAAGTTTTTGAGGTTACAGGATTCTGTATGCAGTAGGTGTTTATGTATTGTTGGTGAGAGATGCCTACTTAGCATGTAAGCAAAATATCTCAGTTCTTTCACCTAATTACATTGAAACCTCCAGGTGGTTACCTGCTTCGATAGGACAGCATTTCTGGGTCCCTTCTGTTGTATATTTGGTCTGTTTAAACCTCTATTCAAATTGCAAAAACAAATTTATGCAGTCCCTTGTGTGTCCTTTATAAACAGGCTTCATTGTAACTAGTATTGCTTTGCATGTCATTCTTCTCAACATCAGAAAATGACATTTATCATCATAGATGGTTACCCAAATATCTTACAAGTGAACATCCACTTCTTTATACAAAATATCAACTAGTGACCTTGGAAATCTGCTTAAGGACACTAGAAATAGAATTAGTTCAGGTTTTGTCTAGTAATTCTAGAAATATTTTTGTCACATAATGACTTCCCCTTCTAGGCACCATGTTGTCCTTTGACCTTAAAAGTCAGGGAATTTCTTTACATCACACTGCTAACAAAATTTCATTTAATTCACCAAGCTAGATTTAATCTTTCCTTCTGTCAAGTACTACTGTCACAGGATGACATTATTATTAATGGGGGTGGGGGTCGGGTGGAGTGGAGGGGACATGTTTTTGCTTTCAAAAACACATCCGTTCTAGTTGTTTAAGCGTTTAAGCATTAATGATGTTTGTCTGCTTTCTGTCCACTTGTTCTAATCTTTTGGTTTTTGTTTTATATTCTTTTAGAAACATAAGTTAAAGGTAAAGTTGTTTCAGTGTCTAAAAAGTACTTTTTAGCTCTACTGATCATATATAAGAAGAGTTTTTATGCTTATGACCTGTTGTTTGGTTGTCATCTGTGGTCCGTCCGTTAGCACAAGTTATTGCTACTCCTCCAAAACTACTTGAAGGGTTGCCATGAAACTTTACACACACATTCATCCCAAGGTCTAGTTGGTCCTAAATGAAAATGGTGTCACTTGGACATCCAATATGTCTGCCAAGGTGGCCAGCTTGAAAATTTTATTGCTACTTTTCCTGAACAGATGGTCATATCAATGTGGGGTTTTCACCACAAGACTTATGATGTCTAGTTTGACAATGGTGCCAATCTGACCTGTTAATCTTGCTATCAATACTCCTCCTGAATGGATGGTCATATCAACATTGGGTTTTCACCAAAAGGTTTGGTTTGGTTTGGTGTAGTGTTTTACAGCACAGCAACACAAGTACTTTATTTAGTGCCAATGATAGGATTTGAACCTGCATCCTTTCAGTCGTGAGTTCAGCACACTAACCAGGGGTATTTCACAAAGACTTCTTATGATGTCCATTTAGTCCTAATTGAAAATGCTGCCGATCTGACTGTTATTGCTACTTCACCTGACCAGATAGTCATATTGACATGGGGTTTTCACCAAAAGACTTCTTAAGAATATGATATCTAGTTGGTCCTAATTGAAAATGTTGTTGATCTGACATATTGAAAATCATGTTATTGCTACTTCTCTTGAATGGATGGTTATATTGACATGGAATTTCACCCAAAGACTTCTTATGAAGTCTAGTTGGTCGTAAACGAAAATGGTGCAAATCTGAAATCTTGAAAATATTGTTATCACTACGCCTCTTGAATGGATGATCATGTTGACATGTGGTTTTCACCAATTGGCTACTTACTTAGCATGACTAATTGGTCCTAAATGAAACAATGCTGATCTAACATTCAGTATGGCCACCATGGCTGCCATCCTGAAAACCTGTTATTACTACTCCTGCTGAGCAGATAGTCATATCAACATGGGGTTCACCAAATAGCTACTTAAGATGTCTAGTTGGTCCTAAATGAAATTGGTTCCAATCAGACATCCAATATTACCACCATCATGAAAATCTTGTTATCGATACCCCTCCTTAACAGATGCTTTTACTGACATGAAGTTTTTGCTGTATGACTTCTTATGATGTCTAGTTGGTCCTAAATGAAAATAGTGCTGATCTGACATCCAGTATGGTCGCCACAGCTTAAAAATCTTGTCATCACTACTCCTCTTGAATGGATGGTTTTATTGACATGGGGTTTTCACTAAAAGACTTCTTATGATGTCAAGTTGTTTCAAAATGAACATAGTACCACTCAGATATCCAATATGGTAGTCATGACAACCATCTTGAAAATGTATCACTACTCCCAAGCAGATGGTAATATTGATATGGGGTTTTTACAAGAAGGCTTTGTATGATGTCTAGCTAGTCCTACATGACAATGGTTCCAATGGAAGATTCCAAAATGGATGTCATTGCAGCTATCTTGAAAATGTTATCACTATTCCTATTCCTCCCAAACAGATGATCGTTTCATGTTTTTCACTAAAAGAAAGTGTTTCCCCTCAGACATCCAGTAAGACTTCTTATAGTATTTTACATAATTCATATAATTTTTTCCATACCCTTCAATGTTTTATACACAGTTGAGCCATAGAAGTCATGATTTTTTTTATGTACTAAAATGTTTCGTACATAGGAGTTTGTTTTATTTTTGAACAAAATTTAACTTTTCATACAATTGAAATCTATAATGGGAAGATCCACATGTTTGAGAATTAAAGTATATATGCGAATATTATACAAAAATGACAGAAATGAAGCAGATGTTTACTGAAAATCAGTTTCATGCATCACTTATTTATTGCCTGGCATTATCAAGAATTTGTCTCAAAAACCAGTGTGTAGAAAAAGATACTAGCCATTTTTAATAGAATGCACATTAAACTGAAATTACTTCAAGAACTTTAACCTTTTTGTACATCTAATCATCATGTATCAATCTTTCCAATCATATTTAAATAATACATACCAGTGTCCATCGTAGAGAGCTAAATTTGAATGGAGTGTTGAGAAATATTTAAAGTATGTATTCCATTTTGCAAATCGTATACTCCATTATCAGAAGCAAGTCTAGTGTCATTTTTATTTTACAGAGTGATGACTATGTACACATGAGCTTTGCATTATAGAAATCAAAGCCCCTTTAAGTGAAAACAATCAGGGAAACAATCAGGACTTAATGAACTTGCTTGTATGTTCTATTTAACTGGTGATTTTTGAGCATAAATACATAAAACTTGTGTGAATTCTTCTTGACAATAGTTCATATTTGCAATCTAAAGATTTTAGCTTTAAATACTGTATTTGTCCTATAATTATAATTATTTCTCAATAGAGAGACCCCATTCTATTCCACCTTTATTACTTGGGTCCAGTTCATGAGGCTGTTAACACTGTTTACTAATCAACACATTTATTTGAATTTAGTTTATGCACATTTGTTGCTTCGTATATATTTTCAAATCTTTCTGTTTCATTTAACAATGTGCAGTTATGTTAATATACATGTATACAGTACAGGGTAATGCCAGGTGCTACTCTTGCAACTTTTATATCCAATAACACCTTTGTACTTGCCATCAAATCACTGAATACAAAGTAACTACATATTGACAGGAGTAGAGATGAGAGACACAATGTAACATCTAAGTAAATGAAAGGTATATGCATTTATTAATAAAGGGTGCTAGTAATCATTCTTTGACAGGGATATAGATATAAACAACACAACATGCTGTTAAGGTGACTAATTTTGCAGCACATAGAGCCTTTTTGGTATTTAAACTAAATGGAATACAAATGGATATGAATATTTAAATCTGAAATATATATCTTCAGAACTGAAGGAGTATTGTATGTATTTTTTTATAATTTTCATTTTCTATTCTGTTACTGTTTTCTCTTTGACAAAAGCTTCATCTAAATAGGGACATTTAAAGTTAGGTACATTGAGCAAAATGGCATGAAAAATGGCTGAAATCTCCCTCTCTCACATACAAAAGCAAACAAAGTACATTCACTCGTTTGGATTCAAGTCATATCAGGACATGAGGGCATAATATATTTGGATTCAAGTCATATCAGGACATGAGGGCATAATTTATTTGGATTCAAGTCATATCAGGACATGAGGGCATAATTTATTTGGATTCAAGTCATATCAGGACATGAGGGCATAATTTATTTGGATTCAAGTCATATCAGGACATGAGGGCATAATTTATTTGGATTCAAGTCATATCAGGACATGAGGGCATAATTTATTTGGATTCAAGTCATATCAGGACATGAGGGCATAATTTATTTGGATTCAAGTCATATCAGGACATGAGGGCATAATTTATTTGGATTCAAGTCATATCAGGACATGAGGGCATAATTTATTTGGATTCAAGTCATATCAGGACATGAGGGCATAATTTTTTTGGATCATGAGGTATAAAAATAAAGGGGTGATGACGGGATAGCTATGTCCATGTCACAGTTATCCAAATACATTCTAATGCATTACATACATAAGCAGATTCAAACAACATATTGTACTAGTGCATGATGCTTTTATTGCAGTTATGTTGGATGCATGTAAATTTAATATTAATGATCATATACCGGCAGATGTTTTGGACTCCTCCTCTGTGTTGGGTCCTTTATTTTTTCGCACACAATCACTTCCCAAAAATTTAATTTTTTTTTACACATTATTTTTCATACTTTGCAAAAAAATAATTATCTATTCGTGTACAAAACATTACCTGAAATATGGTAGTTGGTCCTAAATGAAAATGGTGCCAATCAGACCTCTAATTTCATGGTGGCCATCTTGAAAATATCGTTATCACTACTTCCCAAAATTGATAGCCAAGGTGACATGGGGTATTCAGTAAACAACATCTTATGATGTGTAGTTGGTCCTAAATGAAAATGGTGCTAATCAGACCTCCAGTATGGCAGGCATGGTAGCCATCTTGAAAATCTTGTTATAGCTGCTTCTTCTGAATAGATGGTCCTTCTTATGCTATCTAGTTGGTCCTAAATACAAATTGTTGATTATTGGTGGTTATCTTGAAAATCTTATCACTACTCTTCGAAGGGATGGTCATATTAGTATTCACGATAACACTTATCACTATACTGTATATAGTTGGTCCTAAATAAAAACGATGCCAATTTGACTTGTCAACGTTTGAAAAATCTCATAACCACTACTTTTTCTAAATGGATTACCATACAGATATTTTTTTTTTTTTTAAATTCTTGCTTGCAATATATATTTACTCCTATATATAACAGGATGCTGATATAACCTCCAAAATGGTTGCCTTCACAGCCATCCTGAAATTTTTTTACATGGCTACTTCATCTAAAAGGATATTCTTATCGACATGGGGTTTTCACTAAAAACAGTATTATAGTAATACATATTGGTGTAGCTGGGTTCTGAATGAAAATGATGTTCATCTGACTTCCAACAAGGCAGCATAGGGTCCATCTGACCTCCAACAAGGCAGCATAGGGTCCATCTGACCTCCAACAAGGCAGCATAGTGGCCATCTTGAAAATTTTTTTATCACTACTTCTCTTTCATGAATGATGGCATTGACATGGGGTTTTTCACAACAACACTTCTTGCAATATTTAATTGGTTTTGAATGAAAATGATGTAAATCTGACTATGAACATATCCACTCTTTTGTGAAGGATTTTGAAAACCAGACGTTGGGGTCAAGTCAAAATGTCATTGCTTACATTTTTGTACCGTACTTCATTGAGCTTATGAATTAGGTGACTTGCATGTATACAAGTGAATTTTGACCAGACTATGTGTTTAGTTGCATTCCAAAGAACAAGTTGATAGTCAGCACTCTGACATTGATTAAGATTCTAGGTCTTGACTCAGGTTTTTAGCTGTACAGTCTTGTATGAGCATAACACAAACAAGTATGCATGGATTTTTATCAAACCCATTTTGTGGATATATCTAACAAATACCTTGAATTATGCCACTTAAATTACCTCGTTTTTTCTTCAAAAAAATATTAATTATAGATTTAACCAAACTTTGCATGTGGATATATCTTACCAAGTTAAATGATTTTATATTCATGATATCAGGTTCAAGGTCAAAGGCCATGACAAAGAATTTTTGTACTACACTTACAGGATTCTTGTGAACATGTTAACTCACACATGTAAGAAAACATTTTTGTTTCCAAATGACGTACTGGTGCTTAATCCAGTGCAGTTTGAACTTTAAACCTTATTGATGATGATGTGGTGTTGGTGATAGTGATGGTGATGGTGGCAGTGTGGTGATGTTGAACAAATTTTCTTGAAAAGTCTTGTAGTGTAGATTGTTTCCTGACTACCATAGGAATGATTCATACTGCAAGCAGTTATAACTTTTGAACATCAAACCTTTTCCGAGTCCAGCTTTCAAGCTGTCATGAACTTTTGGTATCCATCACAGATGCTTTTTGAAATATGTGGTTAGAAGTCACATCACCTGATCTGTTCAGTCATGTGACAAGAGTCCTCTGTTGATAGCTGGTAGTTGATCACATGACCATCTCAGATCTCATATCAGGTAATATGATTTACACCCACATATGATCAAGGCTCAATAATGGAATCCCAAAGCTTGTGACTGCTGAAAAGTTTGACTTCTTTATATGGACTTAGTATGAACTGTATTTTGTCACTGTTGTTTGATGAGCATGACTTAGAGGTTGACTGTGTGGACTTGGGGTTCAAAGGCTGTGGGCTCAAGTCCTGCCAGCGACATTGCTGTTGTGCTTCTGAACAAGGTACTGTACCTTGAATGCACCAGTCAATGCAGTTAAAATAGGTACAAGAAGGTGTGAGGATGGTGGGGTCGAACTTGATGCACTGACATCCCATTCTGGGATAGTCATCCACTCGCTAGCATTTCACAACACTGAAAGCTCCAAAAGCTACTGCAGCCATATTAGCCTATTAGTAGACTTGGGACAACAACTAAAAAACAAACTTTAACCTGAATTTTATTTTTATAAATCAAAGGTTATTGATCTTGCATATTAAAATATATTATGTAATATGTCTTGATTCATAACTCTAATTATAATTACAATCATGTCTCAGATTATCAAGGTTGAACATCTACTTTATTGAGATCAAAGTCTTCCCTACCAATAGTTGGCTCTAATTAAAACCGTAGTTTATCTGTAACCTAGTTTCTATGGTGAGAAATTACTGAAAGTACATGACATTCACTGGATTAGCATTCACACGTGCACAGACACACACACACCATTGATGATATACCCTCCCCCCACCCTTCAGAATTTTGGCAAATATGTACTGAGGATATATTTGTCTGATTATTAGGCTGGTTCCTATTTTAATCATGGGAAAAATATTGTACATGTACCATAAGTTATGTATTTACTTTTTTGTTGCAGGTTATGGTGACATGGCAGTGTCTAATGCTGTGGGCAGTAATGTGTTTGACATCTTGATCTGTCTGGGATTACCCTGGCTCTTGCAGACAATCAGGAATCATGGAGAACCTGTAGAGGTCTACAGTGGAGGTAGGTTGGACTGTTTTGTTTTCCAGCATTGCGGAAAACCAAAATGCTTTCTTTGAACATGATCATCATAAAGTCATTAATTATCACAAACTTGTCAAATTCAACATATGTTTGACATGTTATGCATCACTAAAGGATACATTGCATACTGTGTACTTTGATTTTCATTTCATGCTTTGTTATGAATATAAGGGGATAAACTATGTTATTGCTTGATCCAACTTTTTTTTAATCCTGATCAACAGATTTCATTGGACTAACAAGAATAGACTTTATATACCAACAGACAAATAGAGGCAGAGACAAACACTAGGTTTAATATGGAAAGAAAGTCAGGACATGGAAAGTAGTAGTATATTAGAGATAGATTGGTCAGTTTGTAAATAGGTTGAATGACAGGCAGGTACAGTGAACCACAACAAAATTGATTAGCATCTTGATATACCATATATACTCGCATATAAGGCGATACCAATTGCAAACTGCATAGACCCAGATCTGCCGTTGCATAATGCACTGGCAGATCAGGGTCTATGCAGTTTGTAAGGACTAATCAGTAGAACAAACAACATAGACTCTGATCTGCCAGCGCATTATGCGATGGCAGATCAGGGACTATGTTGTTTGCATTTGGACTCGGCTTATACGCAAGTATATATGGTAGTACTACGGGAGGTTTTTTTTGGGGGGGGGTTAAACCAAATTTAGCAGTGTAAATGCTAGCAATATCCAACTCAGAAATCAAAATTGTTGTGTTTGATTCTGCTCCATTGCTAGACTGTTCTTCTGCCTTGTACATTCACACGTCTTTGAGGATTAATGGCAAATGCATACAGGCACAGAGAATTAGTAAAGCAACTGCATAATTATTGAAATATAGAAATATACTAATGAATTCACCATTTTGCCTTAATTTCTAAATGAGTTAACATTTACTATTTGAAAAACATAAATAAATAGAGGGGTTGGCAGAGATAATTATAAATCAGATTGGATTGATTGATGCTTGATGGCATATCAACTCATGAAAGGTTATATCTTGCTGAGGCAGTTGCTGTAACTGTCTTGTCCTGAGACACACCATGGTGGCCGACCTGGGCTGGTCTTGGCAGGTCTCGAACCCACACCCTTCTGGTTGCGAGTCAAGTACTCGAATATTAGAAGAAGATAAATAGCCTGGTATATTGAATCTAAAATAAAGCCAAAAAGAATTACAAATGGATAGACAGATGGGTTGAAAAAGGAATGCATTTAGATAGGCTTTAATAAGTGCTGGTTTACACAAATAGGTCTGATAAAATATGATAATAATTTTGGAATAACCAAGTGGACTGCCATCAACTTTCTTGAATAGATACAGAAAATGAGTCTTTAAGGACCAAGGTATTAACAAGATATTGAGTCAACAACTGTCATGTATCATTGAGGAAAAAATCAAAATGAAACTCAGTCTAGATTACAGTTTTCAACCTATGCATGAAAATTTGATTACTGTTCATTTATTCTTCAAAGTTATTTCTCTAGAAGGAATTTCAAGATAAAAGTGTGGATAGAGGTATTGATGTACATCAGAGTAATACTGTATACTGCTTTCATAGAATATGAAATAATATTTTTGGCTTTTTTTGGGTGATAATTTTGTTTCAGGTATCTTCTAAATGTAAATATATGTTATAATGTGCATACACTTCCACTTCAACCACACCTTGAAATTTAGATTATATTTTTTCTGTTTACTAGAGGATGTATTCATTGAAAATGTACATCTTAAATGGAAAAAGGTGATCAATGTGAAATATAAATCTTTGAAAACATAAATTAATTTTTCTGTCTAAGTGAAGATGAAATAAAACCAGTTTGCTTGGTTAACAAATTGATGAATAAAATATTATAAGATACATTTTGAGTTTCAGGAGTTGTAGACAAACTAAAAAACGATATATTGTATTATGTACAAAGAAATGTATTCAACATTTGATTAACAGTATCAACAATCCTAAAATTGGTTGAAAGAGATAAATACCACTGACATTTGATTAACAATATCAGCCATCCTAAAATTGGTTGAAAGAGATAAATACCACTGACATTTGATTAAAAATATCAACAATCATAAAACTGGTTGAAAGAGATAAATACCCTGACAATTGATAAACAGTATCAACAATCATAAAACTGGTTGAAAGAGATAAATACCACTGACATTTGATTAACAATATCAACAATCCTAAAACTGGTTGAAAGAGATAAATACCACTGACATTTGATTAACAATATCAACAATCCTAAAACTGGTTGAAAGAGATAAATACCACTGACATTTGATTAACAATATCAGCCATCCTAAAATTGGTTGAAAGATAAATACCACTGACATTTGATTAACAATATCAACAATCCTAAAACTGGTTGAAAGAGATAAATACCACTGACATTTGATTAGCAATATCAGCCATCCTAAAATTGGTTGAAAGAGATAAATACCACTGACATTTGATTAACTGTATCAACAATCCTAAAACTGGTTGAAAGAGATAAATACCTTGACAATTGATTAACAGTATCAACAATCATAAAATTGGTTGAAAGAGATAAATACCACTGACATTTGATTAATAATATCAACAATCCTAAAACTGGTTGAAAGAGATAAATACCACTGACATTTGATTAAAAATATCAACAATCATAAAATTGGTTGAAAGAGATAAATACCACTGACATTTGATTAAAAATATCAACAATCCTAAAACTGGTTGAAAGAGATAAATACCACTGACATTTGATTAACAATATCAGCCATCCTAAAATTGGTTGAAAGAGATAAATACCACTGACATTTGATTAACAGTATCAACAATCCTAAAACTGGTTGAAAGAGATAAATACCACTGACATTTGATTAACAATATCAACAATCATAAATTGGTTGAAAGAGATAAACACCACTGACATTTGATTAACAGTATCGACAATCCTAAAATTGGTTGAAAGAGATAAATACCACTGACATTTGATTAACAATATCAACAATCCTAAAATTGGTTGAAAGAGATAAACACCACTGACATTTGATTAACAATATCAACAATCCTAAAATTGGTTGAAAGAGATAAACACCACTGACATTTGATTAACAATATCAACAATCCTAAAATTGGTTGAAAGAGATAAACACCACTGACATTTGATTAACAATATCAACAATCCTAAAATTGGTTGAAAGAGATAAATACCACTGACATTTGATTAACAATATCAACAATCATAAATTGGTTGAAAGATATAAACACCACTGACATTTGATTAACAATATCAACAATCCTAAAATTGGTTGAAAGAGATAAATACCACTGACATTTGATGAACAATATCAACAATCATAAATTGGTTGAAAGAGATAAACACCACTGACATTTGATTAACAATATCAACAATCATAAACTTGGTTGAAAGAGATAAACACCACTGACATTTGATTAAAAATATCAACAATCATAAAACTGGTTTTAAAGAGATAAATACCCTGACAATTGATTAACAGTATCAACAATCATAAAATTGGTTGAAAGAGATAAATACCATTGACAATTGATTAACAATATCAACAATCCTAAAATTGGTTGAAAGAGATAAATACCATTGACAATTGATTAAGAATATCAACAATACTAAAATTGGTTGAAAGAGATAAATAGCATTGACAGGGGCTACTATAAGTAAATAACACTGACAGTGTCAACTTGTACATTTCTTTGTGAATGTTCTGCTGGAATTCCATTGAATTTTATCTTTTTTTGAAGGTTGTTTTATTCTTCAAAACTAGAACCTGTTTAAAATACATTTCAGGATTAAGTGAATGGGACAAATAGGGTTCCAAGCATAGATGTGTACATTTTTAGCATCTTCAAGGTCATGTAACTATTAAATTTTTTTACATTTTCAGGATTTGTTCATCTTGTTTAACTAGATTTATATTGTCAGCGCTGTTAGAAAAATTGACAGTCATTATCAAGTACAATTTACTTCAAAGTTTAGAAATTCCCCTGGAGCAAACTACATCAGGATATCTCTTTTTCCATTAACCATTCCTCTCTCTCTCTCTCTCTCTCTCTCTCTCTCTCTCTCTCTCTCTCTCTCTCTCTCTCTCTGTTTTTGTGGTTTAATTTATCCAAGATTCTTAATTGTATACTATATAATTTGTTCAGCTCAGCATAGCGAATGATATCCGCATCTGTAGCTCAGTGAATTTTGATGTAAGCATCTCATAATGTAACTAAAATTACTGAATTCGTTACATGCACAAATGATTTCAACACCATTTGTATCTACATACAGTGCAATACCACTCATTCAATACATTCTTCAAAAATACATGTAATCCACAATGTTGGTCCTGGAGTAATGGAATAGTCCATTTTTTATATAGGCCTAAGCTGTTATGGATGCCTTTGCATGCAACAGGTAAATAAACATCATCTGCTAATTAGGCAAATCAAATCATAACAGACATTAATAGAAATTTAAAATTGTTTTAAGAAAACTAGATGATGTTTGTTTACCTGTGGCACATGATAGCATCCATAACAGCTTAGGTCTGTATAAAAAAATGGACCGTTTCATAACTCCAAGACCAACCTGGCAGATTATATGTACACAGACCACTCTTTTTCACCATGTATAGAATGAGTGGTTGTTCAGTATGTCAATACAAATGGTGTTGAAATCATACGTGTGCAAAATGAATTAGGTAATTTTATCAACATTTTGAGATGCTCACATCAAAATTCACTGAGCTGCAGATGCAGATATCATTTGTGATGCTGAGCTGAACTAACTGTAGTATCTTGTGATCTTTTTGCTTGGTGATTTCTTCATCTGTATAAGTGTATATGTATCCATTCTTCTGTTTCTTGATCTATGGATCTAACAGTGAGGATCCAAAGGCAAACACAATGATATATAAACAGTGATTCACCATAATGTAAGGAAGCATAGTAATATTTTTCTTAATTTTTCTTTGCACAAAATATCATTATTTACCCTAACATTACATTAATGTGCACACATTTTAGCAAAGACATTAAAACAAACTACCAAAGATAAAAAAAATTGATTCAATATTATGTAATTTAAACTTGAAAATGATACCTAAAGAAAAGCACTGCAAGAAAATTAGCTACATGATTTTAGTAAAAATAGCCTATGTTTATGCTAATGCAAATCTTCCATATTGTTTTATTTATTTATTTATTTATTTTAACATATTGGAAGTAGAAAATTAATATGTGTAGGTTTGTACATATATTTCTTTCCTTATATACTAGTAACTCCAAGAATGAAATAGATAATACCAATCATGGAAAATACAGCTCTCTCTCTCTCTCTCTCTCTCTCTCTCTCTCTCTCTCTCTCTCTCTCTCTCTCTCTCTCTCTCTTTCTTTCTTTGGAACAGTGTTTGTTTCTTTGCTGCTTCTTAGCAGCAACTTCTTACCTGTGTGGCTTTGGTGCAGTGTTTGTGTCAGAGGAAGCTGTACTGAGCTGACCTCACTACCTATGTTATGCTTCCAGTGGCTCAATCAGTATTCTATATTACTATTAATAGCACACTTGTACTCCAACATTACTGGTAGCCTTTGTGGCGCATTAGACACATATACTGGCAGTCTGCATGGAGGTACACATGTACTGGCAGTCTATATATAGAATTTTGTGTAATGGAGTTGGACCTGAAATGGCCGATGTACTTTATTTTCGGGGTACATAATGCAAATGAGCAGCTCGAAATGACCATCACTTTCTGTCAGGTGATAGAATAATGCATACAGACTATATTGGAAAGTTTTGATCGCTAGTCTTCATAGAGAATTAGGTAAATTCAAGTCACACTTATTTAATATGCAATTGTTTATAGCCACATGTGCTGCTTCAGATCACATGAAGGATTAACTAATGCATGCTCAGAAATACTGTTTTTATTTGCATGTACTTGATGCACAACTGTTTTAGTCATCCTGGTGATTTGGCACCTTTCATTGGTGCCAACAGCAATTTTCAGTGTCCTTTAGCTAGTAAGGAATACAATAGCTGACACTGATTGAATACAATAGTGGCTAACTAGAGAAAAAGGTTAACTGGAGATAAAGGGTTACTAGAGAAAAAAGGCTAACTAGAGAAAAAGACTTACTTGAGAAAAAGGCTAACTAGAGAAAAGGCAGTTTGTAGCAACAAGTTTTGGCAGTGCCAAACTTGAATAAAAGTTTTATAAATCTTTATGCAAATGAATATGGGAAAGAAGAAATGTGTTTATTTTAAATGTTTAAATGGGGTCAGTTGTGTCAGCATATAATATCCATAATCATGTTATGATCAAGATCATTATAACAAAGGTGACCTGTAATTGTTTCATTTACAAAATTTCACACTTCTCTGATGAAATTTCCAACCCACATGCCCAAAAATGGTCTTTATGGAATATTTATGAAGTTTTCAGAAAAAGTTTTTATATACTTGCCATAACACATGTTATCCATCTGTCTGTTACCAATTTCATTTCTGCACAATAACTCAAGTTGTCCACCATCAGCAGTTACCAAATTTTGTGGATGACTTGTGCTTGGAATAAGGAAGAACCCTATTGATTTTGGGCTCAAAAGCTTAAAGGTCATGGTTACTGTGACTGAAAGAAGGAAAATTCTTTCTACACAATAACTCTAGTTCTCCACAATCTACAGTTGACAAACTTTGTCAATAGCTTGCACTTGGGATAAGGAAGGATGGTATTAATTTTAGGGTCAAAAAGTGCCATTCATGGTACTCTTGTTAAAGTTTTGTATATTTTTGGACAGTAAATTAATATTTTGAATCAAGGCATCACCATAATTGTTGCAGTTAGTGATGGTGCATCTGATGTAATTGATTGACACCGGACATTCCATTTTCTTTGACTTCCAAGATGACTCCTTTCTAATATCAGTGTTTCCAAAAATGTTAGATGATTTTATGTGTTATTAAAGAAAGTTACAAGAATAAGGTAGATTTATGATTTTACTGGCTAGCCTCTTTTGGCTTATACAAGAAATCACTTTTCCAGTGACTATGGTAGCAGTGGCGTTGCAGTCATTATCTGTTATACTGTTGGAATAAATTTGTGTGTTATGCTTTTCAGTGTAAAATTGGGTTGGGGATGGGGAGTGTTTCAGCACTACTTGCTTTACAGCTATCCTTGTTTATAACATTTGGAGTTGTTATTTTGCATCATCATCTATTTCAGGTTTGTTGTACGCTACTCTGACCTTGTTGTCAACAGTTGTAATCCTCCTGTTTGCCACACATATGAATGGCTGGAGGCTTACGAAGAAGTATGGTATTATACTCATGGTCATGTATGTTCTCGTCACAGTACTGACTTCACTGTATGAGCTGAACTTATTTGGATATGTACATCCTAAAGAATGTGAGACCAACTATTAGCATATTTTGGCATAGTTCCAGTTGGGGTTTTTTTTATCTGTGAAAGCTGTAAATTCATCTCCACATCTAAGCTAGAAAGTTGGCACATTAATTTTGTAGACAAAGTAGGATATTTTGAAATCCATGTTGAGGTATTATGAAACAATGCATTTCTTTAATTTGAACTAAAATGTATTCCATTGGTAAGGTTTTAGTTTAACTCAGTTTTATATGCAGTTTTTTAATTTACAATATCTGTATTTGGATACAAGGCACCATTGAACTTAATGCTTAAGGTACCAGTTTATTAGCTTATTATTAGCTCTACTAGTCATAGACCAGAAAAGCTTTATGGGATGGCCTGTTGTCCATCATCCAATGTCTGTCCATTTGTTACCACAAGTTTGTTATCACTACTCCTCATAAACTACTTGGAGGATTGCCATGAAACTTTACACACACACATTCATCACGAGGTATAATTAGTCCAAAATAAAATGGTGCTGCTCAGACATCAAATATGGCCACCACAGCAGCTATCTTGAAAATCTTACTATCGCTAATCCTTCTGAATGGATGGTCTTATCAACATGGGTTTTTCAGTATAAGACTTCATATGATGCCTTGTTGGTCTGAAATGAAAATGGTGCCAGTCTGATGTCCAATATGGATCCCATGGCAGTAATCTTGAAAATCTTGTTATCACTACTCCTCCTTGGGGTTTTCATGAGAAGACTTCTTATGATGTCTAGTTAGTCCTAAATAAAAATAGTGCCACCTAGATATCCAATATGGCCACCACAGTATCCATCTTGAAAATCTTGTTATCGCTACTCCACCTAAATGGATGATCATGTTAACTTGGAGTTTTTACTGGAAAACTTCTTATGGTGTGTAGTTTTTCTTAAATAAAAACTGTGCTGATCTGATATCCAATATGGCCACCACAGCTGCCATCTTGAAAATCTTATCTCTACTCCTCCTAGATTGAAAGGCATATCAAAATTAGGTTTTCATCAGAAGACTTCTTGTCATGTCTGGTTGGTACTAAATGAAAATGGTGCCGATCTGACATCCAGCATTGCCACAATGGTGGACATCTTGAAAATCTTGTTATGGTTACTCCTCCTAAATGGAAAGTCATATTAATATGGAGTTTTCACCAGAAGACTAAATATGATATCTAGTTGTTCCGGAGTGAAAATGGTATTGATCTGACCTCAAATATGTCTGCCGCAATGAACATATTGAAATCTTGTCATTAATTCTCATGTATGGATGGTCATATTAGCATGGGGTTTTCACCAAAAGTCTTCTAATTGTGTCTAGTTTGACCTAAATGAAAATGGTGGTGATCTTACAGCCATTATGGCTGCTACAGTGGCTAATTTGTTAATCTTATTGCTTAAGAATATCAGAGATGGTTTCAACACTCAGCAGTTAAAATGAAGAAATGGTCTTATCTTGAATTCCTGGAAATTCTTTTGGGATGGTAGAGCATAAGTCTCTTTGAGGGATTCTTATTTTATGATGTAGGGACCAGACTATGACCCTTGTTTACTTAATCTTTATCTTTACTGTTTACATTTATCTTTATGTATATATTTATTTTGTTCAATCTTGTTGTCTATTTATTGTTTGTTTATTTTTTAAATTCAAATTTAAAGTGTAAGAGTACGAGTGAATGCAGTGTCATGCTTATTTTGACAAACACTTTTTGATTGGATGCAGTGGTTATCACAAGCCTAGAGTCTAAAAATCTGATTGGGTGGATTACCAGGCTGAAATTCTGAATCAAGCAGCCTGATTAGATGGAATGCTAGGCTATTAAATTCAGAATCAGTGATCAGATTAGATGTGATGCGCAACTTTAAATCCAGAATATCATATTTTTGATATTCATCCTTATCAGTTGCTTTTCTTGATTCTTATCTAGCATTGAAAGCTAAACTTAGCTAAGCATGAGTATTACTGTATGGTCCAATCCTGCATTAATTCATTTGTATTTTTTGTATTCGTAAACTGTCACATGCAATCTGCAATTTTTTTCTCCAAAATAATACCTGACTCTAGAGTGCAGAAGAAGAAGTGTAACTAATTTTTCAGAAATAAGCGAATTACTAAACGTTTTAATTTATATCATTGAGTAAAATAACACCACAACAACAATAATAATAATGATAATAGTAATAGCAATAAACATCAAAGACAATATTTAGTTCTACCTCCCAGCACATTTGAATAATATCATTCTTGAATGAAAAATACAATGTACCATATATACTTACTTATAAGTCAAGTCCAGCTGTAAAGAGCATAGACCTTGATCTGCCATTGTATAATGTGTAGGCAGATCAGGCTCTATGTTGTTTGTTCTACTGATTAGTTATAACAAACTGCATAGACCCAGATCTGCTGGCACATTATGCAACGTCAGATTTGGGTCTGTGCATTTTGCAGTTGGACTTGACCTATAAGCGAATATATATTGTAGATATAAACCTCTACAAAAGAAATTGAGTATTGTAACAGTGCATATGACACTACTGCACTAAGAAAATATAATTTGAATTGTCTTAGTAAATTTTGGATTCTCAAATGAGCTACATGCAGCTAGCAAGTTAGATGTAAGACTAAAAGTAGGATATTGCGTGAGTCTTTTTTTATATTGCCATTCATTAGCAAAGTTCATTGATTCTTTTTTGTGACCATGACAAAATAAATAACATTTCTAATGCTTTTGTGATACCTTTACTTCTTAAGAATTCTCATTATTCATATCAAACATAAAACATTGCAACATGACAATTTTATGAAATGATTAAGCAGTTAATCAACAAATGGTAATCGCATGTTTCATTATTGTCATTATAACCTAAATAATCATGTCTAACAATATTACTTATCATGTAATATCACTACACATTATTTTGATCATATTTCAATGTCTATAATATATGTACCAGTATGTCATATTCAAGGAATGCTACAATGCAGTTTAGTCTCCATAAATATAGGGTTTCAGACAATTTTATCAGACCCGTAAAGGTGGGATGCTTTGGTCTGCCTATTGAAACAATTAAGCATATAACTGACCTATAAGGTGTGTATTCAATGCATTGGCTTAGCAACCACCCAAGCAACCCTCACAAATGTAGGGGAGTGGGGCCATGCCCAGTGGGGGCTCAAAATTTCCATCAAAATACTTTTTTTATTTGGGAGGGGGCAACACAATTACATTGGGGGGTGGGGCAGAATTTCTAGCTATGCCACTGATTCAGTGGTCTGTTCACCTCCACAGTAAGAGTGAAATATGACATAGCTCAGTTAGTCTGTTTATACCCCAACTCTGTCTTTTATAAACCTCAAACTATCCCCTTTAAAACTTGGGACTAATCCAACTGAATTTATTCAAATGACTTGCTCATTCCCATTGTGAAGCCTTCTGTAGTTTGCAACCTTGAAAACTCGAGTAACCTAAAACTCCAGCTGAAAATTGGGATTACAACACTGCAAGTGTTCAGAGTTCTAAGGTATTAAGAATCAGAATTACTCATATTTTTATATACATGTATCAGACAAAAGAATAAGAAGCTTCATGAAGTATAATCAAATCCTTTGGAAGGAAGAGGAATTATATACATTTATATCAAGAATCGTACAAAAATTATCATGTCAATTTTTTCTAAAACTTTCTGTGATGTATTCTTTCTTGATAGCATCATTCTTCAAATCTGTTGTCATGCTGGTGAATTTTTCATTCAGATTTTAAAATCCTGCAACCAAAAAGGAAACAATATTTTATAAATAGACTACTAAATCTGTCTTACTTACTGGTAATAAGCCTCTGTGTATATTACAGTTTATATTGTCACTAACATTGTTACACCAGCGTAGATTATTGTGGGATAATCTATAATCTCTACATGAGCGAGTTTCACATTCTAGTAACATGTCACATCAGCATACGTATCAAGGACAGGTAATATCTGTGCCAACTTTTGTGAGGGTCATGCTTTTAAACACAATTATTTGTAAACGATGCAACAGAATTTTATAATAACAGCAACTATGGGATTTTCAGGTATGGAAGATTCAAAAATAAGTTTAAAATGAAACCTCCATATTTGACCTATGAAATAAATATAACATGATAATTATAAGTTGGGTAGATTACTAATTACTGTTGACATTATTGGTAATTAATATAGGTGTATGTTACTTTTAATTACAACATATGTTCATTTGTTTTGCAAACATCATGCTTTTTATGGTAGACTCTGCTAGTTCCCTAAACTGCATTTCACATTGTCATCCATGAAATAATTCATGATAACATAAAACATAGATTTAGAAGACATGACTTTTTATATACAGTGAATATTTATTCCCGAGTAATTGTGTTAGTTTTCAGTAAAGAATCCACTGTTTATAATATATTATAATATATTTGGGGGGGGGGGTAATGCCATTGTGGGGAAGTATATATTTTTACAATTTTATATATACCATCAACCATCAGGCCATTGGGTCATATTAGCTGCAGTTGATTAATCCATCTACAGTATACATTTTATTACTTCGGTATAATTTTGCATGTTGAGTGAAATACTTGTCCATAATTAATGTTGAGTGAAATACTTGTCCATAAATAATGTTGAGAGTATGTAAACTTGTACTCATTAGTTATTTTATTTTTTCCTGACAACTTTATAAAGCAATCTATCCAAAATATTCTTACTGATAAATAGCATACTACATAAGAGGCATGGAAAATATATCAGTATTAGAACCTCTTATTGCAATCACTTCAGATATAAGACCAATCCCTAATTAAAAGCACCTTGCAAAACAGCAAACTTGTCCAATGCCATTACTCACAAGTTATTAAACATTAATATTTTGTATTTTTTAGTTTTAATAAAAAAATATCCCTATATGCCTTTCTACTGAAACACTTCCAGATTTAATTAACAAGAATAAAGAAACCCATGGCCTTACAAAAAAAAACAACAACTGTGAATTATAATTTCAAATTATATGAAAGCAATGTGACTGTGCAGACAACAAATTAAAGTTTCATCAGTAAACTTAACCTTTAAAGATCTTGGATGACTTGATTATGAGCAAGAGACTATGCATATTAATTATGCCTTTATCTTTGAAAAGAATTTTGATCAGACTATTGTACAACAGGTAAAGTCAACATTATGTAAAGGTTGTGTCCTTACAACACTACATAAGTCTGCTTAATGAAATGGTCAACTGTTAAGTCATGTAAACCAGATGAGTGATATCAGGCCAACTTGGGGCCCTTCTTATTGAGTTTAATGGGATCAGAATCTTTTAAAATTGAAGCTAAAATTTTAGCCAAATCTGCAGTATGTGATAAAAATAATTTCCAAGGTTTCATTGATTTCTTAGTGAAATTAAGCAAATAAATAAATATAAAATTTAATTTCAAGTCCAGGTCATCAAAAGGAAAATTCTCACTATATAAATAAAAATGGATCTAATAGTCTCTGCAAACAAAGAGAGAAAGAGTTTAGACTTTTCCTTGTGTGAGTCCAGTTTTTTTTTATGTCTGTCATAAGGCAGAGCATATTATGTTCTGATGTTGTCTGTCCATCCATCTGTCTGTCCACACAATAACTCAAGTTTCCCATCATCTACAGTTACCAAACATTATGCATGGCTTGCACTTGGGATAAGAAAGAACCCAACTGATTTTTTCGGGGTCCAAAGATCAAGGTCACTGTGATTAATAGAAGACAAATGGTTTCTGCCCGAACATTTCAGTTATCTACCATGTACCATCACCAAAGTATGTGCATGACTTACATGTTGGGAAAGAAGTAGCCTATTGATTTTGGGGTAAAAAGATTAAGGTCACAGTGACACTGAAAGAAGAAAAATTATTTTTGCATATTAATATCTTTAGTTGTAGACCATGTACCTTGACCAAAGTTTGTGGAGTGCTTGCACTCATGGTATGGAAGGGCCTTATTGATTTTGTGTTCAAAAGGTCAAATATCATGGTCACTGTGCCTCAAAGACAATTTGGGTTTGCAGAACAACTTTTGTTCTAGATTTAGTTCCTTTACGAAACTTTATAGATGAATTGCACATGGGGTAATAAAGAAACCTATAGATTCTGGCATCTAAAGGTCAGAAGTCATGGTCATGGTACTCTTAATAAGAAAATAAGGGTTTCTGCACAAATTAAGTTCAAGACCACTTTTTTTTACCAAAGGTCAAGGTCATTGAGATCCTGTGGTCATTAATCTCCAAAATCAACCATACCCTACTATTGCCTTCATAGAGGACTATTAAACACAGGGGATGGGCAGATACTGTGATGTTCATGGTATTCTTGTTAATATTACAAGTCCAAGTTAGTTTTTATTGTGTAATTATAAAAGACACTTTGGGAAAATGTATAACTTTCCATAAGTGGTTGAATAACAGCAAACCAGAGGTTGACATCAATATTGTTCCATGTACGTTTTTGCAGTCGGTCACTTGTATTATTCTAGAGGAATATAATTCCTACATCTCCAAAACATTTGTAATGAAGATCAGCTTTTGTAAAATGATGTTGATTAGGAGCAGGGAGAGAAAAACAATGTGGACCAATATTATTTGCTTTTGATGTATTGTAATATGAATGATTGAAGATCCTTGTCTTAAAGCAATTTTCATCTGGTATCTCATAAATTAGTACAGAAGATTATAAGTGGACATTTGTTGTTAACATTTACTAGAGCTAATTTGTGATATATGTGTATAAAATGCTATTTTATGGAAGAAATGAAATGTATTTGTTTTCATCATGAAAAAGTGTTTTTTTGATACCTAGCTTTTTTTTCTTCATATGTTACGCGGTGATAGGTATCTGTTACTTGTGGGTCAGTTTACTTTATATATTTGATATGTAGGGTTTTAAAGAGTTGTAATGTAATTATATTTAGAGAGGGATGGAAATAAAGAAATATAAGTTGTATTATATAGTTATATTTTTCATTTTGATTATTATGTCCAGCTTTAATATATATATTTGCTGTAATTTATTATTAATCTCATTTGAACCATTTTCCTCATCAGAAAATATACTTTTAAAGAAATTCCTGAATCTGCAAAAAAATTATGTAAACTGTTATATATGGTGATTTGTTCAGAAATGGTTTATTTGTTTATGGTGATTTTTTTGTGTGTCATCTTAAGGGGTAAAACTGTTAGATTTTAATTGCTTTCAATTTCATTGTGCAATTCAGTACATTTTTGTGTAGAGGTGAATGGGGTTTATAAGCTTTATCAAATCTCAGAAACTTGGGGAATTGTACTTTATTATGTCAATTTTTACAAGCAGTCAAGTTAAGAAATCTACAACGCAGTTTTTTAAATTCACTAACTGATCACTGCTTGAAATCCTGGGATTTTAGCTCTACTGGTCATAGGCTGTTGTCCCTCCATCCGTTAGCACAAGTTTGTTATTGCTACTCCTCTTAAACTACTTGGAGGATTGCCATGAAACTTTACACACACATTCATACCATGATCTAGTTGGTCCTAAACGAAAATGGGGCCACTCACACATCCAATGCCATCTTGAAAATCTTGTTATTGATACTCCTAATAAATGGATGGTCATATCAACATGGGTTTTTTTGCTAAAAGACTTATTATGGTGTCTAGTTTGGCCTAAATGAAAATGGTGCTGATATAACGTCAAATATGGCCGCTATGGCAGCCATCTTGAAAATCTTGTTATTGCTACTCCTCCTGAATGGAAAGTCATATTGACATGGGATTTTCACCATAAGACTTCTTATGATATCTAGTTGTTCTTAAATGAAAATGGTGCCACTTGCAAATCCAATATGGCAGCCATCTTGAAAATCTTGTTATCGCTACTTCTCTTGAATGGATGGTCGTATCAAAATGGGTTTATTACTAACGACTTATTATGATGTCTAATTAGTCCTAAATGAAATGGTGCCTGTCAGATATATAATATGGCTGCCACAGTGGCCATCTTGAAAATCTTTGTATAACTACTTCTCCTGAATGAATGGTCATATCAGTCAAAGACGTCTTGTCTAGTTGGTTGTAAATGCAAATCATGCTGATCTACCTTCCAATATGGCCACCACAATGGCCATCTTGAAAATCTTGTTATTGCTCCTTCTCCAAGACTGCTGGTCATATTGACATTGTGCTTTCAACAAAAGTCTTCTTATGATATCTAGTTGGTCCTAAATTCAAATGATGCCAATCTGATATCCAAATGGCCACCATGGCAGCCATCTTTTTTTTTTTGCGTTACTCCTCCAAAACAGAAAGTCATATCAACATGGGGTTTCCACCAGAAAACTTTGTATGATGTCGTGTTGGTCCTAAATGAAAATGGTGCCAATCTTACATACAGTATGTCCACCACAGCAGCTAATTTGAAAATGTTTTGATCACTGAAGAATATCAGAGATAGTTTCAACACTCAGCAGCTAAAAGGAACAAATGAATTCTTGGAAATTCTTTTCAGTCAGTAGAGCATCAGTCCCATCAAGAGACTCTGGTTGAAATTTGTTGAAATAAATAATTAAGATTTTTTTTTTGTATATAGCTCTACATTGAAATTATTTATTTATAAAATGGCCTTATACATTAGATACATTCTCAATCAGTCTTTTTCCATGATGATCTACATGTATTTATACAATAATGGATATTTGTGATCCCATTTTATCAGTCTCATTTATATTCCTCTATATTGTTTTAATATCAATAAAGCTTTATTTCTTGGAGATGTGCAGTCTTACTCCCAATCACAGTACATGCAAATATGTGTATATTGTTCTTCACACACATATATAAACACATAGGCATAATGCAGATGTTAGAAATTGGGCTGCTGTAGACCCCATATTTAAATCGAGGTCTTGTAGTTATGCAGAAGCCGAGATCTTACACATTATTAAAAAAATTGATTTTCTGTAGCTTCTTTTTGTCAAACAAATATAGAATTTGCAAAATTCCAGATTTAGCAAAAGGTTGTTTGTTCTTCATATTTGAATGATGATGTCGATGTTGATAGACTTTAAATTAGAAATCTAAATTTTGGGCTCTTTGGTTTCTGTGCTAAGTTTCCAAGCTATGGAACATGCATTTAGTTAATAAATACCTTTTAGGTAAAAGACTCTGACATTTACTCAAAGCCTGATTATTCAAAAACATTTTTCAGCCCAAATGCAAGCTTTCAAATTTGCATTAAGATTGGTTAGGAACATGGTGACCATAGCTGAAAATTTTGTGTAATTATTATCAGTAGCTTCAGATATTCGTAATCATCACTTTTTAAAAAATTCTTAGACGCCTTCTTGAAAGTTTTTTGAATTCACTGTTCTGTCGTCTGCCTTCCACCCATTTCTGGTGACATGGTGTTTTCATGCAAGGAAGAATTAGTTTCACGGAAACAAGGTTGCTCTCCTATTCAACAGGAAATATTGGATTTATAAGCAGGTAAATATTTATATTTTCTTTGTTGTATACATGTATCCAAATGATGCAGTTGGTACAGCATCATTGTGGCAGCCCATTTACAAAAATCAGTGAAAAGTTCAATGCAGTGTGAACAAATCAATAAAATTAGCAATGCCATGTAATTCATTATCTGTATAACATTTGCAATCAGTTCCACACTCCTTGTTTCAGCAATAGGTAACCATGTCCTTTACCTACACAGCATATGGTAACCATACCCTTTACCTACACAGCAAATGATAACCATGCCCTTTACCTACACGGCAAACAGTAACCATGGCCTTTTCCTACACAGCAAATAGTAACCATGCCCTTTGCCTACACAGACAACAGTAACCATGCCTTTACCTACACAGCAAATGACATCCATGCCCTTTACCTACACAGCAAATGGTAACCATGCCTTTTACCTACACAGCAAACAGTAACCATGCCCTTTATCTACACAGCAAATGGTAACCATAACCATTACCTACACAGTTTTGAATAAATTCATAAAAAATGAACATAATTAGCCTTCACACCTGTCTAAATGGCTACATTGTTTAGTAATTATTCATCCATTCGGGCTATCTAGGAAACTCATTCATTTTCAACTGTGCTTTTTTGTATCATAGTAACTCGTTATAGTCTGTGGCATACGACTTTATTCGTATTCGTAAAATTAATTACGTACACAACTCATAATTGGAAGATATTGAGAAGAAAAGTTGTTTGTACTTTGTAATATTTCTCAAATAAATCTGTATTCCTCATTACAAATCAACAAAGAAAAAACAGCAAGTGATATTTAAGAGGGTGAAAGCCTGCCCCGTGGTTTCTTTGTTATGATAATGTTTTCACTTGCAATCTAATCAGGAGTAATGTCATTCCATAGTACACTTTACATACATTTATTCTACATGACATATATGATGGGGAATCACCACCATAATTCTATGCACATATTTTCTTTTAATATACATCATAAAATCTAATTTTGCATCATTCTACGCTTGCATTTTCTATTTATGTAAGATGTACATTCAATGTTATATCTTCTGTTGATGTTTAATTTCTAAATTTTATATGTTTGATATTGGAATACTGCAATTCCATATCTTTGAATTCTATTCAAGTAATTATATGTGCATAGTTTTAATATTACTTGGGTCAACATTCTAAATTGCATCATTCCAACTTTAGATTTCCTCTCTGCAATCTAACAATTTATTTGATACCATTTATTAATTGCCATAACAGTAAAAAAAAATTATAATAATAACACTCCAGAAGGTATAATGTAGCACAATTAAAGTTGAAGTAGGATGTTAGCATGATCTAAATTTCAATAATGAAATCAGTGCCATATGTTGTCTTAAGGGGACATTACAGTAATGACTTGTTATGATAATAGATGGTGATGTTACATCTCTCAATGATAACTTATAACTGCCCACAGGTCCATATATTTCAGGTTCTGGGCAGGGAAGAAATATGCACGGATTCCTGGTGTGACTCAAAAGTCATGGTTGACTTGCCAGAGAAAAACTAATTTATTGCTCTGGCAATCTTAATCTACCTCACTAATACCCTACTTAAGTCTGTCAGCCCATTCATTCCATCTGTAAATGTATCTCCACCAAATCAATGGCCGGAAATTCTTCAAACTTAATTAATTGTCAGTATGGTAAATATATGTAACAGGGGTAATACTTTTCAGCTTTATCCCCAGGGGTTCCAGAAGAGGTCCAGTTTTATATGCACACAAATTTAAATGACTATGACTTTTTGAATATATGTTCAGCCAACTTATATATAGAAAAGATTTTGCATTAGGACCAATGAGTCACTGTTCCAGAGTCTGGGAGGAAAGGGAATGGAACTAGATAGTGGAAAATGTTCCTGTTTCAAATTTAGGCAATATTTAATACAACTCATTGGGATTTGCGATAAGATGTCTAGTTGGTCCTAAATGATAATGGTGCCCATCTGATTTCCAATATGGCCACCACGGCAGCAATCTTGAAAATCTTGTTATCGCTACTCCTCCTGAATGGATGGTCATATCAACATGGGGTTTTCACTGAAAGACTTCTTGTGATCTCTAGTTGGTCCTGAATGAAAATGGTGCCAATCTGATGTCCAGCATGGCAGCCACAGCGGTCATCTTGAAAATCTTGTTATCGCTGCTCCTCCTGAACGAAATGTAATATTGCCATGGGGTTTTCACCAGAAGGCTTCTTATGATGTCTAGTTGGTCCTAAATGAAAATAGTGTCGATCTGATGTCCGATATGGTTGCCACAGTTGCCATCTTGAAAATCTTGTTATCACTACTTCTCCTAGCTGGCTGGTCATATCGACAGTGTGCTTTCACCCAAAAACTTCTTATGATGTCTAGTTGGTACTAAATAGAAATGATGCCAATTAGATATCGAATATGCCCACCATGGCTTCCATCTTGAAAATCCTGTTATCGTTGCTCCTTCAAAACGGAAAATCATATCAACATGGGGTTTCCACCAGAGAACTTCTTATGATGCCTTGTTGGGCCTAAATGAAAATGGTGCCAGGCTGATATCCAATATGTCCACCACAGCAGCTAATTTACAAATCTTGTTTTCGCTGAAGAATATCGAATATGGTCTTAACACATAAAGTTAAAGGAAGAAATGGTCTTATCTTGAATTCCTGGAAATTCTTTTCAGCCAGTTGAGCGTCAGTCCCTTAGAGGGACTCTTGCTTTTTTATTTGGCTTATTTCGTTCAAAAAAAATGGATTATGAGGGAACAATATTGTTTTGTTACTCTCTCTCTCTCTCTCTCTCTCTCTCTCTCTCTCTCTCTCTCTCTCTCTCCAAGCACTTTCTTTAGTGTTTTGCTTTATGTAAACTGGATCTGGAAGAGCTAAATATGTCACCGGTAAGCTTCTTTAAAAAAAAAATAGTAATAATTCCTAAACTTAATTTTCAAATAAATGTGCTGAATATATAAAGTTTTCAAACTTAAGAATATACTAATTCCGCACGATCGTTGTATTACTGAGTAAGAAAGATTTTTTATTTATTTATTTATTTTTTTATTTTTTTTATTTATTTATTTATCTATTTATTTGTTTATTTATTTATTTATTTATTTATTTAATTATTTATATTTTATCTATAAACAAAGAATGAAACATATATGAATAGTGTTAAATGATCATTTATTATCAAAAAACTTATTGTGTTTAAAAACAAAAAAAATACGTGATGCAGTCGCACCCTAAAGTTGTCTACCTAATAAGCACAGTAGTCGCGCTGACCATTTATTTCATCAGAGACCTATCCTGCTAATATAGGTCCCTGGTTGCATATACATTTATATCGAAATGCCACAACCTTTAAACATGAGAGAGGTCAGATACCCTCTTTCTCTTTCTCATGTTTACCGGTTGTGGCATTTCGATATACGGTACATGTATTGCATTTGTAGGGTGATAAACTTTATTTTTAATCTTGTATATTTCGACCCCTCTGATAACTAATTTGCGATATGATCGTTAATTTAATGAATTGACTTTGAAAAATTCAGAATACCTGATATGTCGCTATGCTATGAATATGGTTTACGAAAAGAGTCAAAACTACCGGTACCGTTGCAACTTCATCCAGATATATCTGCTTTGGTATCCAGTTATCGTTGCAACTTTGAACTGTATTAATGCAACTGTAATTGTTCCCGTTGCAACGATATAATTTACGGTTGCAACGGGATTTTTTTAAACTCCGATGTCGTTGCAATGGTATCTATATTTGCTGCAACGGTATTCACATACCGTTACAACGATATTCAGATACCCATGTATTCATTAACCTTTGCAACAATATTCAGATACCCATGTATTCATTAACCTTTGGACCGATATTCAGATAACCTGTATTCATTAACCTTTGCAACGATATTCAGACACCCATGCATTCATTAACCGTTACAACGATATTCAGATACCCATGTATTCATTAACCTTTGGACCGATATTCAGATACCCATGTATTCATTAACCTTTGCAACGATATTCAGATACCCATGCATTCATTAGCCTTTGCAACGATATTCAGATACCCATGTATTCATTAGCCTTTGCAACGATATTCAGATACCCATGTATTCATTAGCCTTTGCAACGATATTCAGATACCCATGTATTCATTAACCTTTGGACCGATATTCAGATACCCTGTATTCATTAACCTTTGGACCGATATTCAGATACCCATGTATTCATTAACCTTTGGACCGATATTCAGATACCCTGTATTCATTAACCTTTGGACCGATATTCAGATACCCAAGTATTCATTAACCTTTGCAACGATATTCAGATACCCATGTATTCATTAACCTTTGCAACGATATTCAGATACGGATGCAACGGTGTTTCTTGCTACTGAAATAATGTATTTTATCGTTGCAAAGGTAATGCCATCGGTGTAACGGTAATCTGTATCGTCACAACGCTAATATTATATTTGACCGCTGTAATGGTAATGTTACCGTTGTTACCGTTGAAACGCTAAAATTACCGTTGCAATAATGACAAAAATACAGTCGCACGGGTATTTGAATATCGTTGCAACGATTATAAATTATGTTGCAACGCCACCAGTGTTTAAAATACGTTACAGCGGTACATGTTATTGTTGCAACGGCAAAAGTTACCGTCGCAGCAAAAAAAATTAGCGTTGCGCAACGATAATCAGATACCGTTGCAACGATATTTGGATACCTCTGCTATGGTACCGGTTCTTTTGGCCCTTTTGGTACACCGTACTAGTACTACTTAGGAGGAGAAGGTCGTTCTTTAGCTGTATGGAAGTATTCATTTAAGAAAATCGAATACTTCCAAAGAAAGAAGCATTTATATTATCTTCTCTGAACGTGAATATTATAATTATTTATCAAGTTATTATCCCAGGCTCTTGTGGATCGTATCGGATTTGTAGATCAGTGCTCAATGACTAGAATCCGTAATATGATAACCCACAGGTTCGTTGTTTTCAGTCAGATCTCACGGCAACATCTGTAGTCATAATGGGACATTATTTTGTTGTAACTTCCAGGATGTTCGTGTTTTTTTTTTTTTATCGGTATGCTACTTAGCACTGTGTCATCCAATGAAATCTGTCAAGTGTAAAGAAGAAATTTAGAATTGTGGAAAACAACTTAGAATCCTGACGCGTGTCATATAAAAAAAATATTACATCGAATCACTCACTTGGAAATTGCAAGACAAGAAATCGAAATTATTCAAGTCTCGCATATAAAAACCAATTCAGGGGAGAGAAAAAATGTTTGCAGAGGTAAAGATGCAGCACAGAATATACATCCAATATAAATAGAATGTACAAAGTTATAATAATGCATATTAGAAAATTCGTCGTATATTAAAAGAAAGTATATACATAGAATAACGACAGTGATCCCCCTCTATAGACGTAAGTGTGGGCACGGTTGACGGAAAAGGTCAAAATGTGCGAATTTGTTATTTGATCAACAACGCAAGTTTACGTTCTGTTCTTGAGAAGTCTGCGGCTGTAGTCATGAATACGCGGAGGAACGTATTTGGATAGGGGCTAGTTAGCCACCTGGTGTCATAGAATCGTGATCGATCAGAGACGTTCGCGAGGTGGTCAATGCTATATGTAAAATGATTTGCAATATTAACGACACACACACACACATACACACACACACACACACACACACACACACACACACACCAATCCCCCAATACAAACTGACCAATCTGCTACGTAAAATGTGTACTTCATAGTTAACTAAATAGTGTACTCGGTTTCCCAATACCTAATAATACACAATAAATATTATCCAAGTACTGTTAGGTTACAATTTCATTCCGATGTTCAGTAATAAATTTAATATATGTGTAATGTCCCTTTCACATAATTTTCGGTTCTTTACATTCATTTTTGGTTGCAATTAGTTCATTTTTGTTCTTTTTCTTCTTCATTTGAATTTATTTCAGTTACTTTTCTTTCATTTTCTCCCATTTCCTTTCGATTTCCGTAATTACGCACGTTCTACTTCAGTCATCCCCTTTCGGAGTTTCCCCACTATGGCCTAATTACAAGCGAGAACATCGAAAGTTGACATGTTGAAAGTTCAGTACAGCTTCCCAAAGTCAGCCCGTCGAGAGGGCTAAATATTGCGTTCATTTCAATATCTTTTTTTTTTTTTTTTTTTTACACTAGTTATAAATTTGTGTTATCATTTTTAAACATCCAGTCTAATATTGGAGTTTACGTACATTTCCGATTGCAATTCATTCAATTTAGCTTCGTTTAATTTTGCTCATTATTTTTATTTTCGGTAATGAGATATGTACCTACTTCAGCTATACCTTTAAGGAGTCCCCAGTATGACCTATTATATGTGCTAGAAAATGGAAATAACTTTAAGAGTACAAAAGACTTACATACGGGTGACCAAACTTTTTTTCCAAATATAGTTATTGATCTGCCTTTTTTAATGTGTCTTAGAAATATATTTTGTTAAATCGTTCGAGCTGTTCCGGAGTAACTATGCCAACTAGCTTCGCAGTAAATCATAAGGTACTTCAAAAACTATTTCGGTAATTAGCTTGGAGCATGATGGGAGACCAGGGTACCAGACTATTTCGGTAATAGGCTTGTCCTACATCAGACTTACCCTTGAGAGGGCCTCCAGTATGACTTATTTATCTTTGACAAAATTCGAAACAACATTAACAGATCTAAAGACGTACAAGTAAATGACGTACAAAAGAAAATTAAAATACAGTTATTGGTCTGCATTATTTTAAGGTGTCAAAAATATAAACAAGAATAAAATTGGTACTGATGTTCCAATAGAGGACGCGAGTGAAGTATTGATTAAAACAGTTTTTAATGTATTTCCCATTTATGAAATGAATCCAATTTTAAAAAATTCTTTTCTTTCGTGCTTATAACTGGATAATAGTTGGTTACAAAGTTGAAGGTCTGTGCTAAGAATGAATCAACAGGAGATTCCGATGAATATTATGTCTCGCCTACTTCGCTTGCACATTATATAATTAAAAAATTTGGCATAGCCAGTTTAGAAAGAAAAGTAGGTCATTACGACCACAATTTATGAGTGTTCAAGGTGAATGCACACATCAAATTGCATGATCACACAATCAACAGTGTTTATGAAACTGACCTTCGTGTATTTAGCAATAAAGAGTGTCTGGCGTACATTACTAATGCAATTAGGATTGCTGTATAGATCTAACTACAATACGTTTGAAAATTCTATTTTGCAGTGTCGACCCAAATATTAGATGCTAACATTCATAATGAAAATTTCCACAAATCAGTTTTGAGTCGACCAGCCAATATACCTTTTTAAAGTGTCTGATGTATTTGTGCAGACACTATAAAATCCATGTCTGACTTAAGAAGGATGTCCAAGGAGCAAATACGATCAGTTTATTCAAAGCAGCATATTGTTCCTTTCTTTTTAATTCATACATTTTGTTTTGAAACTGCAGTTTTATATGATTCCGCCGATTTCCCTTCCTCCCAACTTTGCATGCACGAAAGCGGAAAGAGAACATGATACAAACAGATTCTTGTTGTGTTCGCTGTTTTCTATACAGCTTGAGTACCGGGTACACCATTCTTCTTCTTAACTTTCCCTCGCTTAAACGGAATAGACAGTCCAATATTGTCGGACACTGTTCTATTTACATCGTGTGTGCCGGGTACACCATTCTCGTAGTAAGGTAAACCTTGTATGAAACTAAGAAAGACAGTGCATCAAAGAAATACTCTTCTGTTTTAAAAAATAAAAACAGTCGCAAAATATCAGTATGTAATAAACCAAATAAAAAGCGTTAAAATAAACTACCCCGCAGTAACTATGCCAATAGCTTAGCGGTAAAACATAGGCGATTTCGAAAGCAAACTCTAATAACAGTGCTGGGGCCCATAGAGGATCTCGCAACTATAACTTATTAAAGAAGAGCGTTAGCATAAGATGGCTACTCAATCGGAAAAATGATCACGTTATGCCAAGTCAATGAACCTTCTACCCCTACGCTTGGCACGTGCACTGCTATCATATCGTCCGCAGACTGTTGAAAAATGCGGCACGTGGTTGACAATCTCCCAGTCCTCATCTTGCAATCTGCTTTACTGAACACTGGATGACATAAAGTCCTGGTGAAATTCTCTACGAAAATTATGAATTTATAATCTGATAATACTCCACCCAGAAAATATACTTTTATGACACAAGAAACGCAAAAACCGCCAGTATTCTATCGACATTGTAATATATCTGAAGATAGATGAGATTACATTAACTCAAGAAGTCCCTTGCTATTTTTTTATAGTAGTGACTTCAAAACTAAGGTCCAGTAGATATTTTCTGCATAATTGCCATGCAGATCCCAGTGATCCCAGTGATCTGGCACTTGAGACTGGCTTTACGGATAGGTGATAGGGATCTGGCAACTCTGCTGAAAATGTCTACGCATTTGCCTTATTTCAAAAATCCCCACTATCAGTAAATATAGCAAAGGACTTGTCGAACTAATGCAACCTCGGGTGCAGACCAACCAGAGCACAGGGAAATATGGCCATGGGATAATTATCTTGACCTGACTTAATCTAACTTATGACCGTCGTCTAGTATGATAATCAATATGCACTTTAACCTGAGGCTTATATGTCTTTTCCGGGACTTTTTCCAGATTTAAATTAATTCATCGTGCATCCAAGTGTTAAGAAATTAGTGTACGTTTATTTCTGATTTATTCAAGAAAGTTTAAAAAGCACGAAACATTACGCCTGTATACATTTAGAGTCGACATTTATTGTGAGTTTTATAAGAAAGGAACAAACAAAATAATGTAAAGTTAACGGGGCGCCATTTCGTCTAGAGCAAACTTGCGACGGCACTGCTTCAGAACTTTCCTGCCTCGCCGAAATTTCTAATCCACTCGGTTATCGGTGGTTAAAATTAACAGGCAAGATTCATGTACTGCTTAGGTGGCCCAAAGTACTGCACACATGGTCTGTCCTGTTTAAACTTGTTATATATTATATCATTATATCCCTTTAACCATGTAGGTCGTGGGGTATGAACTTCGGCATCCCATCTTATACTGAACGGATTATATGCGGTTTGAGAAGTTCATGAGAGATGGGGACAAGGATTTTGAATCTTCTGATGAAACTTCAAGTTTCAAATTCTTTCGAAAGAGTTCCAGCAAATTTTTAACTTTACAACCCGTGCGTAATCGTTATTTTTAGAAAATAAATCACCATATCGACTGAATTTACAAGAAAACCTCAGAATTTGTTTTTCCTAAGCCTTCAAGGCCGTAAGGATAAGTGAGCTTAATGTATGTTCCTGCATCCGGCGTGCGTCGTCCATCCACATTTGCTATTTTGAACTTTTTCTAAAAACAAAATCAAAGGACCAGTTTCAATCAAATTTGACAGAGAACATCCAGGCTTAAAGGTCTTCCGAACTGATACATATGATGTCGATCCGTCATAACACGTGGCCTTTTGATATAATAGGCAAACCTTTAACCGACTTCTCAAAAGCCGCTTAGGGGTTGTCCATAAAGGACGTCCGCAGATAATACCTGTTTTCCTACCCCCCCCCCTCTCCCCTTGTCCGCTTTTGTCCGCATGTGGCTTACCCCCCACCCCCCCACCCCCCCGGCTGCGGACGTCCCCATCTAGTATTATACACTGCTCTATGGTCTGGCAGTGTAATAGCTGGTGCTCTCAAAATACAACGCTCACTGATCTCATCACAACATGTAGCTCAAAACAAAGAAGAAAATAAACAGAAAGTTCTTTCTTTAAAAAAGTCTTTATTCAGGCACTAGCTCTGCAGTCGCATGGTCAGCCAACACATTCATATATATTCTGTGGCACGAATCGTACAAATTGAAATTAACAAAAAAATTTATACTTAGGGATCACCCATAAAGGACGTCCGCAAAACATACTGGAATACATTCAGTAGGCCTAAAGCAGCTGTTCAACACAGAATATCATAAAAAAAATACTAGCTTGCGGACGCCCGCAAGGTCCTTTACACCCCCTCCCCCCCCCCTTGTCCGCAGTTGTCCGCATTTGAACACCCCCCTCCCCCCATCTTTGCGGACGTCCTTTATGGATGACCCCTTAACAGAATTTGACAAAATTTGACACAACACATTTTTGCATAAAGGCCCTGAAACGTTATACAAATGATGCCACAGTTTTTACAAACATAAAAAGTTTTAAACGACTTCTCAAAACCAGCTCAAAAGAATTTAACCAAATTTTATTGAAAGCATCTGGGCATAAAGGTCTTTCTTTGTACAAATGATGCTGATCTGCCATTAGATGTGGCTGCCGTTAAAAATAAAATAAAGAAACATTTAGACGAATTCTTTAAAACCGCTCAAGAGAATACGACTTAATTGGACAGAAAGCATCCAGGCGTGTATGCTATTGCTAAAATTAGAAACACATCTAAATGTCTTCTTCTCAAAAACATTCAACAGAATATGACCAATTTTGACAGAAAGCATCCACGTGGAAAGCCCAGTGCATTTTTTACAAATTATGTTGGCTCATTCTCCGCTATCAGGCGGCATTTGCAAAGTTTAGTGTAGGAAATGAGCTAGAAGTAAAATAAAATATGCATGTAGAACGTTTTCACTTTAGTAAAATCAGATGACTTAAAATATACCACAGTGTGACTCTCTGTCAGTTAGTGAGAGTAGTGATTGTTATGCCCATCGGCGATTTTCAAAATCCATGTCTGACTTAAGATGGATGTCCAATGAGCAGATAAGATCAGATTATTATTTGAAGCAGCATTTTTTTATTTTCTTCTTAATTTTCAATGCCAGGAGTAGATCCAACAAAGTTTTTACATACTTTAGGGGTTATGCATTGTAATGTACACGTGCGACATTGTGTGTTATATGTTCTATCTTGACCTATATTAATGTCCTGCTTGCAAATCACTCCCACCCTACCCCCACGAGCACGTGCAAGCAGAAATATGTTCAAGTGGTACGTGTGATTATCATATTTGAGAATAGATCAAGACACAGTTGCACGTTTCTTTCTACATGACTTACTTTTGTATTATTAAGGTTGCAAGAGGCAGGAGCGTACTATATTGCACGTTCAAAAATGTTGCCTCTTATGACACATTTAGATGGATTGCAATGAAAATATTGAGGGCATGTACTATTTCAAGTGCACGAGTTTGGATAGGTATCACTATAATGAGACCAATTGAAAGACTCTAAGTCCATGCAATAGCATTGGCAGTAGTAGGTTTAGAATATCAGCAATTGTTGTAGTAGTAGAAGTAGCAGCAGTAGTAGTAATAATAGTAATAGTGTAGCTCATCTGCCGATCGGGTCCAGAAAGTCAATAGGAACAATTTATACCAAAAACTAAAGACGTGTTCATGGAACACGGCTGCCTCAGCACAGTGCCTAAGAACTGACTTAAAAACGCAAAACTTACCCAAGTTGTGACGGAGAAGGGTAAAACTAAATGCCCTATCACAGTGTCGTGTTGGGACATACAAAAAGTAATTTGGTGCAAAATTTACACTTTTGATGCACGGTCTATTTAACGCATGCATTGAAATGGGCAGGTTGTTGGAATTTTCGATTCGCCACACGTGTTAAATCCATGAGAAAATATAAACATTTAAGGGTAATATTTATCCGTTTAAATTGTATTTGAAATAGAATTCAGTTCAGAATTCTAATTTGTTTACCCGGTGAAGTCCAGAGGACCGCATTAAATAAATTAATTTCTATGTGCACTTTCTTGTGGTTATCCATAAACCTAAATTGGCACTAACACTGTGTTTTCCTGTGTATAACATACACCCTGCTGCTAACAGCGCAGACTCAGATCTGCCATGACATGTATCGGCAAATTAGTGTCTACGCTCTATGTTCTATTTATGGCTTCATACAAACAGCGTAGGTGCTGTTTTGCCCACGCATTATACGAGTACATATCTGAGAGTTAAGGTGTTCGCAATTTGGTGCACATTATGCACAGGTAAAGACAATACTTATAGACAGATTATGTAAATCACAAAATTTAAAACATGTAATTTCATATGAGTTTGGTGAAGAAACTGGATTATATTTTGCAAAGTTTAAAATATGATGAATGGTTGAATATTTTTAGTCTCCTTTTTGGCGAAATATGTATGTCGATAATAATTTGCAATAACCAAATCCGCCAAGATTAAATGTCTTTAAATATTAAAATTCATAGATGGATAGGTACATGGGTGGTTGGGTGGATAGACAGGTGCATTTAGACCTGTTGTTACAGGATGCATATTCAATTAGTGTCATTAGAAGCTAGAATTACTGTAAACAATAAAAAATTAATTATTCTTACAGCCTTTTCATATTTTCACTTTTTCTGTAAATACACGTGCGAAAAATATTAGTCTAAGAGTGATACGGCTGTTGATTTGAATGGAATTAATTCTTACAAATCTCAAACCTGGTTAATATTGTGAATAATTTATATCACGTTTATTAAGATTTTCTTTTCTTCAGTCATAACGTGTTTGTTTACTTTCAGTGAGGGTGTAATTTCCAGTGTAACTAAAATTTGAATAAAAAGGACCACTTCTGTTGCAAACTGAGAGTAGTAATAAAGGGGTACTGCGGGACGTACGGGAATTAACGTTAGCCCGTAGGTTTACATTGGGGGCCATTGATGGGACGTACGAGAAATCCTATGTTAAAATTGTCCATAGTTTTACATTGGGGGTACATTGTAACATTGTTTGAAGCTGTTGACCTCAATTGATGTGGACGTACGGAAAATCCTATGATAAAATTGTCCATAGGTTTAACATTGAGGCCACATTGTTATATTTTTATAAGTGGTTGACCTCAATGGGGCTACATTGTTACGCTGAGGCACTTGGGAAACGTACGGGAAATCCTATGATAAATTGGAAATTATGTTTAAATTTATAATTAAAACTGATGTTATAAATTATGTTAAAATTATCCATAGGTTTAACATGTGATTGACGATACGGGGACAAACGGGAAATCCTATGTTAAAAATAGCTTTAACATGTAGAAGGCACTTTGAGGACGTACGGGAAATCCGACTTTAAAATTTTTAGTTATAGGCCGTTTCCATGTTGAAAACTTTACGGGGACGTACGGGAAATGTAGTATTACAATGTTTTTACACACCCGTACAACCCAGCAACCCGCTTTTTGATTACAATCCAACATCATACTATCTAGCACCCACATTATACCATCTGCACGCGGTGTGTAGTGACCAATACCTATGCATCTACTATCCAACACCCCTACATTATGCCATCAAGACGCTGTGTATAGTGGCCTTTTACTTAGTGGATATACAGATATGTCCGAGATTTATAGATAAAGCATTACCTATACCTTAGAACATGTTGGTGGTGTCAGTAAATTTGCATATATTGTACTGATGTTTTAAATAACTATAATCAAGGGAACCAACTCATAATAACACTAAAATGCACCAAAAAAAAAAAGAGAACCGGAACATTAAATTAAAATGGTTTAGACTAAAAGTAGTACTAAAATTCCAAAACTCATACGGATTTTAGCGGAGACTGAAAAATATCCGGAAAAATGTATTTTAAAAAAAATGTTTTTCAGACTAAAGTAGTATCAAAATTCCGAAACTGTGCCGGACCTTAGCGGAGACTGACAAAAATCTGGAACAAATGTAAAACAAATTGGCCGAGTCTAAAAGTAGTATTAAAATTCCGAAACTCATACGAACTTTAGCGGAAACTGAAAAATATCCTGAAAAAATATATTAAAAAATTTGTTCCAGACGTAAAGTAGTACTAAAATTCCGAAACTGTATCAGACTTTAGCAGAGACTGAAAAATAATCCGGAAAAATGTCAAAATATTGTATCAGACTAAAAATAGCACTTAAATTCTGAAACTCATACGGACTTTAGCTGAGACTAAAAAATGTCCGGAGAAATTTAAAAATTGCAATTTTTTTACAAATCAGGAAACAAATTTACAATTTTAATATTTATTTTTACAAATTGTGAAAGATATGTATAAAAAAAATTCAAAATTTCACGCCGTTTTGAGTGACCAGGACACTGCACTTACTAGCCAATGAAAAGGGTAGAGTGACCAACACCCAGTCATCTACTATCCAACACCCCACATTTGCTTTCCAACTGACCACACTAACTATCCAACACGCCATTTTTTTTTCTTCAGCAAAATTGTGCTTGGTTATCTTATTCAAACCAAAAGAACGAAGCAAGACAAAGATACACTTACGTGTTTTGGTATATTCTCTTGAATTAGAATCACCATGAAATTTAATAACACATCACAAAAGTCTACGTTTTTATTGTCTTTCTCTTTTGAATTTCTTCACTGGTATGGTTTCTTCCTCTTTTACTTCAGTTTCTTCAACTTGTCTCGCCTTCTTGAATTTCTTGACGAGTCTTCTGTTTCTGTTTCCGAAGAACGCTCTTTCTCCTTGTTCTCTTTTTTTCTTGGATCACTCTGAAGAACAGTGCCCTTTTCTTTTTGACATTGATAACAGACATTTTTAGTTTTGTCTCTCTTTTCTCCTGTCTTAGAGGTTCTTTTTCTTTGAATATGTTGACATTCTGGAGCTCATTGCCCTTTTTCCTGACAGTCATAGCTGACATCTTGACATTTATCTCGAGCGGAGTAGTCAGAAGTCTTGTTGGAAGTGTACTTTCGAATGACTCTCTATAAATCTCTGACTAGAAGTGCGATCTGTTGTGACTCTTCCATCTTAACAGATTTAAAACTGAATTAGTGTATTCTTTTAGGGTGAGGGGGTCTCTCTTTATATAGGGAGAGAGATGTAACCTAGTCAAATTAAATTTGAATGTCATGAAACGATCCCACATTTCCAAGGAGAAACCAAAAGCCAAGCAACAACGACATTCTGTGTCACCCGACACTCTCGAAGAAGTGTTGGCAGAATTTAATGTTAGCGATTTTGAAGAAGACATGATTGACCCATGTCCAACGCCATCTACCTTCACTGTAGAGAGAGAGTCAAGATCAGCCAAGAAAGAAAGTCGTTCTGTAGCTCGTGCAGATTATTTTCACATCTCAGCTACCCAAAAAAGTAACTTATAGAAAATTTAGAACGACGGCTTACACTTACACTGTTAAATTAAAACAGTTCAGGTCCCAGTTGTTGTCATGTCTCTGCACGTGCCGTTCATAAATTTGCTGCAAAGAATCTGTTGGAAAACGAAAGCTAACACAAACGACACGGCGTCCAAAATGCAAAGTGTTGTGGAATCAGTTCTTTTAAAGTACTTGGTAATCCACTAAAATCTTGAACAATTTCGCTGACTTTCTTCCATGGAATTTGGTGTAACATTGATGACAAAAGTCGTGACGTGGCAAGACTTACAATGTCTTCGGACTTGATCAATGTCTGACCATTTGAACATTTTCAAAGTAATCAGTCTTCTTTTAACATTCAGATACCATGATTAAAAAGTATATACCGTTTCGGATGCAATTGCTCTTTGTGTTTCACTTGAATCTGTACAAAGTATGTGTAAATGCGTTCTCGCAGCTAATGAGGCAGATTCTGAATGTGCTCTTCTAAACTGTCCATTTACAGGGATGTCATCTGACTATTTGAACATTTTGAAGCTAATCAGGTTTTTTTAAAATAACATTCAGACACCAATGGTTAAACGTCTATGTCGTAGAGGATGCAATTGTTCTTTTTGTAAACAGTAAATTTTCAAACCTCACAATCGTGAAACTTGTTTTGTTATTGGTACAAACATGTTATCCACAGGCTCTAGTGTAGGTATATCCAACTATCAAACGGTTTTCTTACGAAATAAAGGTAATTTGTGAAAATAAACATTGTGCGTCACACTTGTAATCAAATGTTTATTACTGGTAAAAAAAATCTATTAATTCCAAACTATAAACTAGATATATTGACAACTCTGCTAGTGGTCAAAACTGAGAGTGTTTATAGGTCGAGTCAAAATATAAAAATTATGGATATGCGAAAAGTCTAGTCCACGGAAATTGATTTGCGAAAATTCTGATTCCTGTAAGTAAGTAATATATAAAGATTCTGGACCACTGGTTAATTTAAAATATGGGAATTTATCATTGAGACTATACATTTTGCTTTTGGGTCTCTATGACCTCTAACATGAAATGTAATGTTAAAAAAGTCCATAAGTTTAACATTTTGGATTTCTATCTCCTCTAACGCGAAATGTAATGGCAAAAATGTCAATAGGCTTAACATTATGGGTTTCTATGCCCTCTAAAGGAAAATTGAATGTTAAAACTACACTATCTATTTAGATTTTCAATTTTAATTTTCATTTTTTCATTTTCAATTTATATTTTTCAATTTTGGTTTCTTCAATTCTCATTTTCTTTATTTTGATTTCTGATTGTCATTTTCTTCAATTTTCTTTTTCAATTGCAATTTTTAATTTTTATTTTCAAATTTAGTTTTTCAAATTTCAATTTTTCGAAATTTTCATTTTTAAATTCACTTTTTCAATTTTCCTTTTTTTTAAACCTTAATTTTAAATTTTCCATTTTAAATTTCCATTTTTAAATTTGGTTTGTCAAATTTCATTTTTGTAATTTTCGTTTTCAATTTTTCATTTTTGATATTCATTTTTAATTTTTTTTTGTAAATTTTCATTTCCTAATTTTCATATTAAATTTAATTTCTAAATTTAGTTTTTCAAATTTAATTTTTTGGGTTTAAATTTTCTTTTTAAATTTTCGTTTTCAGTTTATCATTTTGAATTTTCATTTCTTAATTTTTATTTTTCATTTTCATTTTCAATTTAGGCTGGTGATGTTGCTTTGGATAGAATTTTTTGTTGTGTTAAACCAAAGACTGACAGAGAGAAAGGAAAAATTTCTGTTCGAGATTGAAAATGATAAAACTGAAGTAACATAGTCTTCTAAAGACATTAAACAGGGTGGAGAGAAAGGAGTTATGCATGGTACATGGCGTGTTTGTACTTGTTAAGGAAAGAACTTTCTGTCTATCTGTAAAAGTGCAAAGGGTAATAGTGCTTACACACACTATACCTACAAACATACTTATGGTTTAAGTTTGTTTTTGTTTTTATTGGGGTGTGTGTGTGAAAGACAGACATATACAGTCCTTTCCACAACCGCTTCGATCTCTTGGAAAAGAGATACTACTCAAATGATTGCCAAATGAAACAAAAACAAACTCCCTCCATTATAATTACCCCACTTGTGTGATAGTGTTTAAGTATGTTTGTGGGAATCGTGCGTGTAAGCAACGCGACTGTTTTGAACGTCTGAGGCATCATCCAAGAAGAAAACATTTGAAACACAGGATATTTGGTTCGCATTGGTAAAACAAAACTACAAATTGAAAGATATTAACAGAAAAGTGCCTAAAGGAACATTTTTCTTGCTTGAGTTACAACGAGTGACATAGAAAGAAGACGACGTGTATTATATCGAAAGCATTCTCGATCGAAGAACACGTAAAGTGGAAAAGCATCGACTCCAAGAAGTGAAAGTTCGTTGGAAAGGATATCCACCTAGTTTTAATTCTTGGATTGCTGCTTCACAAGTCATTAACTATAACAAGAAGTAAAAGTGACCACCATGCTTTTAAGCACAACAGCTACCTCTCCTTCTCAGATTTCCTCTCTTCAAGAGCTACAGAAGCAGCAGCAACAACATGCACTGTGGGTGTAGTGTGGAGAAGGTGTCTCTAAAAATCAAATCGTCTTTCTCTGCCAAATCTTTGTGGTGTATTTTGTCATCCGAGTAGCCGTCGGAACTTTGACTTTGCAGCAAGGAGACAAACAATTATGGACTATTTTACTCAGCAGTTGTACTGGTTATCTTCTACCCAGTCCGTCGCTGAAATATACCGACAGTAACAACAACAACAATGGTAGTTTCGCCAACACAGGTCAAAACAACTCTTCCAATCATGGTAGCAGCCCTCTTCTGGAACATTTGGAAAATCAATCTCATTTGACAACGAGTGACTCCTCGAAACCAGAACCATCGAAATATGAATAACCAGTTTTATTTAACATTAGCTAGTGATAGTTCTATGGATGTGTTTCCCAACAACACATTATGTTGTTTCACGGCCAAATTACGTCAATCCATACAATCTGATCACATAGCTCATTATTAAGTAGTTTTGGTTGAAATCATGCATCCCACTCAAGTCAAGAATGTAGTTGGTGATCAAACCATCAACGAAAAAGTTCCAGAACACTTGGACAAAAACGATCCTCTTATTTACGAATCCAAAAACACCATCACCAGCGAATCCCCAGTTGAATATCTATTCCATGAGAATTCCTGCGGGATTTTATTTTAATGCTCAAGATCTTGTCGAAACGATGTTCAACGATCCGTTTGGCAAAGCACTGGAGAAAACTCGCCAAAGTATACTGACCGAGTACCATAAAATTGCTCGCCGTCTTAAAATGGATTTTTCCGACGGCAAAACGCTGTCCATCATAATTTCTCCCAATTTTTTTGCTATTCTGGATGGAAACACGACCATAGCATCACATTCAAAAGACATTCACAGAAACGATCGATTCTATAAGTATTTTCGCTTCACTATCGAATTGAACGAAGGACTGAATTTGATGTTTGTGTATTCTGATGTCGTCGAGTATAACGTTGTAGGAAACACAGCTGCTCCGTTGCTGAGACTCATTCCTTTCAAACTGGATTCTGCCACTGCTGCCTACGATGAAGGAAGAAAGACGTATCACGTTCACCGAGAATTTGTACATCCTCATTATCTTCCTGTCAGTAAATCGTGTTTTGACAGTGTCAATATTATTATAAAAGGAGATCTTGGACAAAATATTGTATTCTCGAAAGGAAAAGTAACTGTGAAACTACATTATCGAAAACAATTCTCCAGTGAATTGTCACAGATGTATCCTTTGTACCAAGGAGTCGCTCGACAGCGACGACATGGTTTGGGAGAAATGTTAAAATCAGCTTATCGGACAGTATCACCCATTTTAAAACCGATGGTCACTCGAGGTTTGCATCCTTTAAAAGCTGCAGCTTTGAAGCAAGGAAAACAATTTATTCAAAACGTACTCATCAACAAGCAAAGTCCTAAAGAAGCCTTGATGAAAGCAGAAAAAAAATGTATTGATTCAGACAGGAAAATACCTCCAAGGGCGCCAAGACACCCCTATATATTCGCTTGACGCTGCTGACAAAAACATTGGTTCCTCCTCTACGCCACAGCAAGGACAAGGAATAAAGAGACGTCGAAAAACCCTCAGACCTCATAGACACGTTTAGAAAAAAAAATAAGAAAAAAGAACGGCTTTCAGAGAATTGGACGTGTTTGATTACTAATTGAAGAAAAGGGAAAATGATGCACCGAGATTGTTGCGAATCTTCCAAGTCAGAACTCGTTCTTTTTGCCATGCCACCGACGACTATGACAACACAAGAATCACAATATGTAGAATTACATCCTGTGTCGTCTTTGACCACTTCAGCACCTATGGAATTTGAAATCAAAGGACAAACCGAAGATTATATAGATCCTAATAACATTTACTTGTACCGAAAGTCAAAGTTCTCAAAACGGACAACACCAATCCAGGCACTGATGCCAGAGTGGCTCCCGTCAACAATTTCATCCATTCGTTGTTCAACGAAGAGGATTTGTACTTGAATAGCAAACTAGTCAGCAGCAGCACGGACACTTACCCTTTCCGAGCTTGCCTGGAAAATCTCTTGACGTACGGAAAAGAAGTAAAGAACACACATCTGGATGCCTCAGTAGTATGGAAACTTGACACAATGGACAAGTTGAACGACACAGCGTTGGTTGCAGATGATGATGCAGACCACCTGTTGTATTTAACGATCGCCAAAAGAAAATGAAGCAATTGCGTAGTTTAGAAATGATGGATTGTTTGCGTTTGGACATGTGGTTCCAAGAAAAGTATTTGTTGAATGGAGTGGATGCACGTCTGAGACACAATCGAAGTAATACTGTGTTCCATTTGATGACACATGCTAACGAGTACAAAACGAGCACAGAAGAACCCAAACTGTACATGCGACGTGTGGAAGTCTTACCTAAAGTGTGAAACGACACCAATTAAACTCTGAGCAGAACGACAGCCAAGTGTCCTCTATGACGAGTGGAAGTCACAAGCTTTACCATTGCCTCTGGATTCTATCCAAGATAGAAAATCATGTTTTCCAAGGTCAACTGCCAAAACGTTTTCTCATCGGCATTGTCAGCAATAGGGTTCTCAACGGAGCTGTCGATCAAAATCCTTTTGAGTTCCAACACTTCAAAGTGTCCAAGATAAAACTCACTCGAGATTGCCAGACTCTGTGTACCAGACCCTTTGAATCTAACTTTACCTAGAAGAATTACTTGACATTTTACTTGACACTGTTTGAAGCTAAAGGACAATTAGGTACCAACAGTAGCCACGGCAATTGGCACGAGGATTATGCAGGAGGATATGCTTTGTGGGGATTTTATTTCACTCCAGACCAGTGCAGAGACGAAGGACATTTCTACCTATAAAATCGGGCCAACTTCGCGTGGAACTTCAGTTTGCACTAGCTCTGGCGAATACAGTGAACTTCATTGTGTATACAGAATTTGACAATACTCTGGAAAATAACGGTTTAAGAGAAGTGATACTGGACGATTAAGAAAAAATAAAAAAGAAAAGACGGAGCACGAAGAACCTATGGAGATAATCGAAGAGGATGTCTTCTATCCAGAACAACAACAGCAGTCACAGACCGCAAGTGAGGAAAAAGACAAACATATAGTCATGATGTCAAGATGATCAGAGCAAGAACATTTAGTCTCTTGTTTTGCTCGTGACTTGGCTGAAAGAATAACAGACCTAGCAAGAGAACATTGTATTGGGTGTCAAATCAATCATCCTAGTCAGAAACAACACGACAAATGTTTGATGATGAGTCAAGAAGAAAAGTTGGAAGAGTATCAGGAAGAGACTTGGACCCTCATCTCAGAAGAGAAGATTTTGAGAAAGTGGTATAAAGACTTGCGTGGCAAACCGCATCGAAGCTCTCTTGCAACAGAGTATGGAGACTACTCGTTCATCGATTTACTTGACATATATTTTCAAGGAAAACTCAGACGTGAACTGATGACTTATCAATACCTGTGAAAAGAAGAAAACTGAATACCTGGATAAGTATTATTAAAAAACAGAAAAAGAAAAAAAGAATGGATACCTGGGAACTTCATTACCTTCTGACTCACAGTTCGTACACAGCTTCTTGGAATCCAGTGCTGTGTGCTAAAGGTGAAATTCCACATCGAAAACCTAAAGATGTTCCAGACTGTGTCATCAACACAGACAACAGTCATCGATCAGGAACCCATTGGGTAGCCGTCTTTTCTCCCAACAATCACAGTGTGGAATATATTGATTATTATGGATTACCTCCTCTTGAAAACGACATCGTTGACTTTATGAGAAGAAATGCTGTATCTACTCAATTCAAAAATGTGAGATTACAAGGATCAGATTCCATTGTGTGTGAACAATATTGTGTTTATTTTCTTTATCATCTTGGATTCCACTTAGAACTTTTAGTGACTTGTTTTGAACTTGATGACTGTGTGACCCGGGACTTGTGTTGTATACCAATGTGCGTGTTCGTCATGAGTGAGTGAGCGAGTGAGGGATTGATCGCGATGCATGATTCCCGGGCTTCACGAGTATTAACATCGATTCCCCGCCAAACTAACAACATCCGCTGGCATTCCTACTCTGGTTCTTAGACGGACAACATCTCGAGCAGTAATATTCGTGAATAAGAAAAGCACTTGTCTTTCACGCAAGTGAAAGACAAGGGATTGAATATAATTCGAAACAATTATACCCTTCGAGTCTGGTAAGGTATTTGTATTTTTTGTGATCAAATTATAAATGTTAGCGTGTATATTGTGTATTGTATTTGTGTCGGTTATATTATGTATTGTATTCGTCTTGTATATTAAGTATATGCTTTGTATTGTTTTAGGTTAATCTCGTACCATTTCATCTGACAATTAATCCCACAACTAACAAGCGAGTGTTATCATTTCAACCCAAAATAAGACCTTGCTTACAACTGTATAAACATTAATAAAATATAAAGGTAGTTTTGTGACCATTATGGCTCTTTTCTTTAGCTCAAAACGTAGTGTGCATCAATGGCAAAATGACACTGTATTAAATCATTGGAAGTCTAGTCTGACTCCACAACGTTGTCAAGCTTGTAAATACGATCATGTTTAATGGTTTTTGGATTTTATTAAATGAAGAGGAAGGGACGTGCCCTAATCCTTTCTTTTCAAAGTTGATGTTTCAGTGAGCAGGGCTTATTAAACTAAAAAAAAAATGTTCATTTAGAAAAAAGGGTGTTGATTTGTCTTTTTTAATATAAACAAATTCATTTTTAAACATGCTCTTTCACATTCTCTCTATCGATCTTTGTTAAAAACAGAATGTTTTCTTTCACGTCTGCGTACCGAATCGGAAGGATGTTTTCCTTTACGTCCGCGTACCAAACTTAAGCTTTGGTGTCATGTGGTAGTATGTTTGTGTGATTTCATCCCCTTCTTCGACATCATTCCTTTTTCCTCAGATAGTTGGCGTGGATATTTTTAGACACTACACAAGGCGTTTTGGATAGTATGTGTTGGAAGGTACTCAAAAAGTGGCTGTTGGATAGTATATCAAAAGCGGGTGATGGATAGTAGTAAAAAAAGTGGGTGGTGGATAGTATATCAAAAGGCGTTTGTTGGATAGTATGTTTGTGTGGGTGTTGGATATTATATCAAAAGGTGTGTGTTGGATAGTATGTTTGTGTGGTTTCATCACCCTTCTTTTACATCATAGCCTTTTCGTATGAGAGTAGGTGTGGGGTTTTTAGTCGCTACACACTGCATTTTGGATAGTACATGTGAGGTATTGGATAGTAGATAACTAAGTAATTGGATAGTAGATAACTATTCCCCAATCTTAACTTCTCGTAGACCTCCGCTTGATAGTAAGATGTGTGTTGGACTGTAATAAAAAATAGGTACTGGATAGTAGGAGTGTGTGTTCGAGTGTAATAAAAAAGACTGGTTGATGGATAGTCGCTGTGTGTGTTGGATTTTAATCGAACAATTCTAACATTATATTTCCCGTACGTCCCCATAAATTTTTCAACATGAAAACGGCCTATAACTAACAATTTTAATATAGGATTTCCCATACGTCTTCAGAGTGCCTCCCACGTGTTAAACCTATTGACAATTTTAACATATGATTTCCCGTTTGTCCCCATATCGCCTCCAACAAGTTAAACCAATGGACATCTTTAACACAGAATTTCGTACGTCGCAGGTTGTCTCATATTGAGGTCAATCCTAACAAAGTAACAATGTAGCCCAATTTGAGATCAACCACTTCTAACAATGAAACAATGTAGCCTCAATGTTAAACCTATGGACAATTTTAGCATAGATTTTCCGTACGTCCCCATAAATTGAGGTCAACCACTTTTAACAGTGTTACAATGTACCCCCAATGTTAAACCTATGGAGAATTTTAATATAGGATTCCCGTACGTCCCTATAGCGGCCCCCAATGTAAACCTACGGGCTAATGTTAATTCAGTACGTCCCCTAATACCCGCATATTACTACTCCTGTGCATCCATATTTGAACCATGCCGTTTCCAATAGGCAACAAAATATTTGATGTTCCATTTGCAATTCGAGTGGAAAATTATTCTCTCTCATTCCATGTGATACTTGAACTAATTGATATTCCAGTCCGATTTTTCATATTCGGTCGAACACTACTGTGAAGAAAAAAAGATGTTACAGCAAACAAAGTGACAGAATTCCAAGTTTGCAAAACACTGCAGTAGACCATTTTCACAGCATTTGTTGAATGTAATATGGAAATCAAAATGTTGAGGAACATTAATGTGGGATTATGTCATTTCAAGTAAAGAGAAAACCAATGGCACGTACGCGTCGTGCACCGTGACACTACCTCTCTCGTGCACAGTACCAGTCACTAATTGCAGCAGTATCAGCCACTCAAGTCCGAGATATATATCACACAAGGTCACGTTTGCAAAGAGATTCCGTATTATCGTGAAAAATTAAGTTTATTGTCATCAAATGTTGAGTAATATATTGTCTCCAGAATATACCAGTCATAGGATTTGTATGCAGGGAGATATATAGAGACATAACGGAAAAGTAAGAAGCAAAAATAAGAAAAATGTATTAAAATATCCGTGGAAAAGTTTGATTTTGGGTTTTACACCAGAAAGAAGACTTGCAATGTTTTCTTTTGAAACTACACTGACTAAATAAACAAGCAAAAAGGAAAAGCCTAAATGTCTTTTAAATTTAAAAACTGTAAAGATATTAATCTATCAATTTCACTTTGAAAAGCAATGCTATGGCAAGCTGTAACTTGAACTGACAAACATCTCGGTGACGTCACTATGACGGTTTGAATACACACTTCACCATTTTACTATAACATGTTTAAAGTCCTGTTTGACTCAATCAACGTATCATCATTGGGCAGTCACATCTACCTATATCACCAATTAGACGAAACATAAGGTATCATCATCCTGGCATCATAATTCTCTAACTCATCTCCCTGTCACAGACTCCATTGACATAAAACAATCATCACCAATGACTCTCATCGATTATCGTTGACCATCATAGATCGTCATCAACATCACAGATCATTATAGATAATCATCATCATCATCATTCTCCATCAGCTGAAAATATCAGTTTAACGTGTACTTTAATATTTACAAAATGTATGATCCATGGTTGCATACAAGATTATTTTAATACATGCAGCACAATCTACACATAACATGGATCAATCACTATTTTCAATTATCTGTGTAGAAACAATCTAATCACTACTTTATGCAGTGAACGTACTCTACAGCGATATAACAATCAAGTTAAAATAAACAAATATAGAATACCATGACATCTCGCAAAGTAACCACTATCTACTCAAAAGGGTTATATGCATGCATAAATTCGATTCGCAATGGACTATCTTGCTCAATCCTTCTAATAACTGATTAAATACATACTCTAGCCTACATGAATGAAGGAAAGATGACAAAAATGTGTTTACCCTTCAGCTATGCAATACTGTTGCCATCGCCGGACTCTCTCTCTCTCTCTCTCTCTCTCTCTCTCTCTCTCTCTCTCTCTCTCTCTCTCTCTGGCAAATAAGGTGAGTTTTTGGCTTCTATGGAAGAATCCAGTGTATATATGGGCGATTTGAACAAGGCTCACTCATCCTTTGGGTAATACACAACACGTGTATAACATAAAGCTATTTTTGTGAATTATTCCATGTTTATTTGTTGTTATTTTTTCTTTTAATCTTTATTGAACTGCTTGTTTTATTAAAAAAATTTTATTTAACTTCTTTTTTTATATTTGATTTGGCTCCTTTGGTTAAGGATATGTGCTTTTTTTAGTATTTCCTTCTTTTGTCTCATAATACTATTAATTAAGCCGTTCAGTCATGAGTACAGGTTTAATGATTTTTCAAAAAAGAAAAAAGAAAAAGTATTAGCCTGCCACCAAAATTACGATCCTGGATATGTTAGGCTGCTAGCAAGTCGTGTCCTTGGGCTGAAGGAAAAGTTCACAAGAAAACTCCAAATACAGAAAAGTAAATGCTATATTAAGCTCCGATTGGTCTAAATTTAGGTTTATTTGTCAAAGCTGAGTTTTGGCCTGCGAAATGACGCCTGCACGTCATTTTCTGTTGGATAAATAAGATCTTCCAATGAACGTCATTTTTCTTTAATGTAGCTTAGTCAAACCTGCCCTCTGATGGGTTGATTCGATAATCGGTCAGATTTCGCCATTCACCTATCGACGCATGTTGTCTGAGTTGTGCTCAGTATCAGAATCGCTGTTACAATCAGTAGTCTATGATATTTGTTCCGTAATTAAATGACTATTTATTATTTGCAACTGTTCATACTATTTCTAAATCAAAATTTACCTAAATTGGACAGGATCACGATCTGATAATGAAGAGACCTATTAAGTAAATGACCATCTCGTGTCAAGTGCATGTGTCATCTGGACAGCACTATATATAGCCAATAAAAGATAGGAGAAGAATCTCGTATCTGACAGAATGACGTGTGTTATTCTCGGCATTTACATTACAGCACCAACTGTCAAACTTTAAGTCAACAAGTTTTATTTCAAGTCGGAAATTAGTGACTAACAACATCAACAACAGCTATATGCTAGTACAATAGCAATCGACCAGCGTGATTAATCAGCAATTGAAACAAAACAAATTACTTAAATTTACTTTGGTACAAATATAATTTTAAGACAACAGACAATGCTACAATGCTAAAAGACACAACGTCCAGTGGACACGCGATGCACCAACAGAATACAGAATAAAACCTGCAGAAGTTAACTCTGTGTCATTGCATGTTTATTGCAAATTGGAATAATATTATTCTGTACAAATACGCGATTCTGTAGTCAAATGGAAAAGAAATGTCTTCCAATGATATTGACACTAACAGATTTGGGCAAATTTACCACCAAATTAAGGTAAACATGGAATGGACCCTTCCTGTAATAGTAAATCAGTATTGCTTTCTTCGCATACTTAAAAAAAAAATTGTCCAGTGTAAATTTGTGCTCGACAATACATTGACCAACCTATCTTTCTATAAATGTGTCAATGTGTCAGGTATTTTCAACATTTATCTTTCATTATTGGTGCAATTTTTTACCGATAGGAAAGGAACGGAGATTTAGTTGTGTAATCTGCCGTCCCGCCACCCGCATCCCAAAATTGTATTTTATTCAAACATTGTAATCACATTGATTAAAAATTTAAGTTTGAATTACTCATATTCAGAAATCTTCCTATTTATGATGAAAGCACTCATATGTCTTGATGTAAATTTAGTGTGTTGGCTACTAGTATTTTTAATGAAAGAGTTACATATCAAGCAGAGTATTAGAATGGACACCCGTATGGCATTTTCTGCTTATGTTTACATTCTGCAGTTCTGTTTCTGATTCAAATTTGTTTTCAAAATACACAATGTTATGTGTATCCTAGTGAATGCTTGTTATATTCAATTTCCGAAAATTGTAAAATAAGGGACTTTGGTTTCGTTCCTGCTCGAATTTATGTTTTATGTTTAATACGTGTATTTTTTCCTGATATCTGTCTTACATAAGATCCTGCTTTGTGGACCAAGCAGATTAACATTTAATTAAAAACTTGCTGACTGCAGTTTATATAAATCTATTTCCTTTCCTGTCCTTTCTCTTTTTCTTCTTAAAACTGACGAACGTATGGGCAGTGGCGTCACTAGGGTTGGCGTCACCCAGTGCGGTAAACTCATGGTGTCACTCCCTCCAGACTTCCCCCATGGACCTCCTCTAAGTCCTCCTGTACCAGACCATACAGAATCGCCTATAGTAATGTTTGTAAATTTAAGTCCTAAAGTTACAAAGGCTATAAGAAGAAAACAATAAAATTTGAGGTAACAGCGTTTAAGAACTGCAACAAAATTATGTTATTTTTTATTTTAACATTAAACATTAAACATTAAACTTTACAGTTTAAACTTATCCATTTTGGTGTCACCCCCCTGTGATGGTGTCACCCGGTGCGGCCCGCATCCCCCGCACCCCCCTAGTGACGCCACTGCGTATGGGTGCATCGGTGACCAGAAACCAGATACGTGCTTTTTTGTGTTTGGATAGTCATCATAAAAAAATGGGTTCCTGGTTGTAAATCTAAGTCATCAATCAGAATAAATATTAGATGTTAAACTGTGGCGGACGTTTGACTACACAAAAATAGAACCGCTAAAAGATATATAAGACAAACTAATAGTACTGATACCCTGGAGGGTGTGATTATATGTATCAAATGTATTAGTCAAACGATACATTACGATTTTAGCTGCATTTAGTGACAAATTCTGGCTCATATGGATTCTCAGAGGTGATATATATTCCCTATAAATCCTGGATAAAGTTTCAGTTGAACCATTTTGTATTAGATAGATAGATAGACAGGCAGACAGACAGATAGACAGAGCACGCTTTTTGTTGGAGAATAACTTTAATCTCGCTACATTACACCTATTTCTATTTGACATAGGAAATGAAGTGTCGCCCACCACATGCCACTAAGAATATGATACTTTACAAGGCTCACCCCTTACGGCATTCACTCACTATGGAACAAAATATAGATATTTCATCAATATTAGATCATCCTGAAGGTCACGAATAGATATTCATAGTCACATACAGATCAGGAAAGTATCCGGCTATGTATAAGGATTCAAAGATTAACTGGCAAAGGGAATGATATAATTAATTAACCTGTCTGCCTGTCTATCTATCTATCTGCATGTTTATTTTTCGATCTACCACGCATGGAAATCAGTAAAAGGCACTGATGGTGACTTCCCCGGCTTTAGAATGCGTAAAATGTTTTAACACTCGACAATGGAATGAAGACCAACGAAAACAAATCTACCTGTACATAGTGTGAAACTTTATAACTCACAAAAACTCTTAAAAAGTCGTCTGAATATCAGTTAATATATTTAGTGTACAAAAAATATCAGAAGTCAGTGAAGTAGAGCTTATTACAAACTGATCAGGCAGACCCCAATTACACTATATTTCCTTTGTGAATTTATGAAGGCAGCTGCCTTTGGCAGGCTACTGTCAGTGTAAATTTCAATTAATTAAAATCGAATTTATTGGAAGAGGTTTGGCCATGAACATCAAGCAGTTTCAATAACATTTTCCTGGCGCTAGGGGGATGGATAGGAAACTGGTTTCCGAGGGTCGCGTTAAGAGTTCTGTGTGTTCAGACAGTGCGTGAGAAAGTCGTTTTACTATTTTATTACGAAGTCCATATAAGGCAGTGTGCAAAGAAAAGGTAACTCCTTTGTTTATTAGTTTTCCGCGAATCAGCAATTTACAGTTATTTCATGATGTCTTTATAAATAATTGCCAGGAAAAAATAACCGTTCTTATAGTTAATTTTGGACAGGTCTAAAAGTAAGTTCTGAAATCTGCATCTGTATAATCTATACCTTTCAGGATATTTATTCATTCATTTTTATGTTTAAAAATCAGCAACCTTATCTTAAGTATTTGCCCAATCAGTTAAATTATATGCGGTCAGTATTTTTCATGATCTTGTGAGGTCCAGTCAAGTGTTTCTTGCAGAACTTATAAAAATAATAATTCTTATTACATTTCAATAGTAATAGGAAATTATGGTATAATAATAATAATAATAATAATAATAATAATAATAATAATAATAATAATAATAATAAGAGCAAGTTTGATTAAGAAGCCACTGAGTGTTTCTCAAGGCTCTATTCATAAGTTATTTGTTATATTGTAAAGCAATTGAGTGTTTCTCAAGGCTTTGTATATAAGTCGTCAGTTATTATTGTTATAGCCATTGAGTGTTTCTCAAGGCTCTGTTTGAAGTTAACCCATATGAATATAATTAAATGTTAGCCCATGTTTCTAAGACTATTACTAAATAATAAATTAATATAAAATCTGAACATTAAAACGTTTGATATTTGTAAATGTTTATATCGAATTCTATCATAATAAACTGTTATTTAAATTAAGTATGTTTGTCCAAATGCACACTACCACTGTGATATCAAGTCAATGAGTCATTCTATGGAAGTGATACACCTGATATTTGAGTTTTGAATTTGTACTGCCATATGACTTTATGACTGGTAATAAACCAGATTAAACTTAAATTTGAGTCTGCGTTTCATCCCTAGTCCCATTCTGATAGCTAGGATCGCCCACTTCATCAGGGAATCACAGAGACCTCTTGGAGTTTAGGTCTAAGTTTAACTGGGCCTTTATTCTATGCAGAGTGTATCGGCCACAAAGAGCACAGTGAGTCATTGAATAGTCACAAAGTTATCGGCCAGTTCTATCCCTATCACTACACATCATATATCGAATGTATGCTGAAAGCTACCATTCGGACTACCTCGGTTATTTCCAAACCAAGGATTGACCCAGAAGTTGAGAATGCATAACACTATTTTTTCATTCTCAACTTTTCTGTCAATCCTAGAATCGTAGAAATAGCAGAGGTAATCCGAATAGATTACGGGTTCTTATTATGCGAAGACATTTCCGGCTAACAAAATATATGCTTTTTCTGTAAATTACAGTGCCGACATAGATCCAAGGCATATTTTTGTTTCGCAAAAATATATGAGGCAGTCCGAATAGCGGCCACGGGTGATAAAGAGCGTAGTGGATTGTAGCCCGTGGCTTGCGACGATGTAGCAATGGCAGGTCAGGGATAATAATTGCAGGGATCAATTGTAAATAACTTCAAATATAAAATAAATCCATGGAAAGTGTACGCATACCATTTAGATGACACTGATTTGTGTAGGTTATTTCGTGTAAGTTCAAGATCAAAGTTTTCATCTGGATCAAACAAATTTTCTCTCACTCCACATATTTCTGCGAATTTTGTTTCCTTTACTTATATCACGAGAGAGAGAGAGAGAGAGAGAGAGAGAGAGAGAGAGAGAGAGAGAAAACAACAAAAACATAAATTTTGTAACATGTATTTTATTCATTTAGAAAATGAAAACAAAACTTTGAATATGTATATTTTGCGTGGTATTTTCCCAGTTTTCAAATGACTAATAACTGAGAATTATTGGTTTACGGAGTATAAAAACAATGGTCCAAAGTTTTAAATCAATTCTCATTTAACCTCATGTGAATTTTCATGATTTGAAGTTGAATGGAAGTATGATTTCTGATGTCCAAGTTCTTAACCTGAGATTTACGCTCAAAATGTTTTATGAACTCGGGGACCCGGAGTCACGAAACGTTTGGAGCACAAATTTTGAACTCAGACTAGAAATTAAATATTTTGATTGTGTATAACATTGTTATTAATTGTAAAATTACAAATATTTAACAGCTCTATCTAATATTGTTTGCTCAAAGTAATGGAGAAGTTTCACAATTGTCAAGCGACTTCTAATTTTGACGGCCTAGGGCTGCACATAATATTTGTGGTGAGAGAGTTTTGTGACAACGGTGCCAGGCCATAGTCTGAGTTGAATCTTGTTGGCGAGAGAGTGTCTTCACTACGGCATCAGGCCAGTAGTTAATGGGGCCCACTCTGAGAGAGTCCACTCTCCGGCCATCTTGTATTGGGCCACTCTGGAACCCTATAGGAATTTAATGTGTTATGTATGATGTTTATATAATATTATAAATATTTTAGGAAATTATAAATGTTTCTTCACTTTAATATTTGCTTAAATCTTTATGTTTATCAGGAAAAACATGTTTAACTAGTGTCCTTGAATTAGGTTGTTTTGATCAATATGTTTTCTCAATTTGAAGGTCAAGGTTGAATTTTTGTTTACAAGTAAAATTCCATTAAGATGACACACATTCTAGAACATTCTGTAATGTGACCAATCTTTATATATACCATGTTTGGTGGACATTTATTCAGTTTTGACATTACCATCAGTCTTGTAAAGAGCTATTACAGTTGTGAAAATTCATTCCAAATTCTAAGAGAGGAATTATTTAAAATATTCATTGGATTATAACAGTGCTCATAAACTTTTGGATTTTGGATTTTTAATTGATGATTTTTGGAATTTAAGTGAACTTATTCAGATATTTTGGAATACTTCATTTTGACATCAGCACATCAAGATTACTAATACATCAGGACTTTGGAGACCATTAGCACATCATAACATTCAAGGACACAGCCGTTAATTCGGAACATTCTATATTTAGGACTTGTGATTAGAACAATCATTCTTATTGGATTATTAGGATTTCAAAACACATTACTGTAAGTGACTTTTTGATTTTTCATTTTAATTATCTAGTAATAAATTGCTTGTTGATTTTTACTTGATTTGTTGGTTTCACTTTCTTTCTGTTACATTTTTCTTAGACCATAGAGTCGTAACAGAAATTGGGGGCTCGTCGTCATCCGGGATCTGAATTTCATTAAAGCATATTAGAGATATTAAATTTATCTTTGAAATTCATATTGATTTTGCCTCTGAATTTTTTTTGTCTTTGGCAAAGATTTTTAAATAGAGAATTTTTGTGTGTGTGAAACCAACAAGCATTTACAATGGCATCTAATGTTCAGAATTTCATTTCAAAACCTACCCAGGAGGGGTTAGAGTGCATGAGAAAGGATGAGTTGCTTGAGCTTGCCAGAAAATACAGTCTATCTGAGGCAAAAGTATCATTGACAAAACAGGAGATAAAGATTATTTTAATTCAGTATTTAGTAGGAAAGGGAATTTTTGAAAATAGTGCTTTAAGTTCGAAGAGAAAGCCTGTATCTGGTTCTGACAGGAAATTAATGGAATTAGAGTTAAAGAACCAGATGGATTTAGAGTTGGCAAAGCTTCAGATTCAGAGAGAGAGAGAGAAGGAAGAGAGGCAGATACAGATGGAGAGAGAGAAGGAAGAGAGGCAGATACAAATGCAGAAAGAAGAGAGGCAGATACAGATGGAGAGAGAAAAGGAAGAGAGGCAGATACAAATGCAGAAAGAAGAGAGGCAGATACAGATGGAGAGAGAGAAGGAAGAGAGGCAGATACAAATGCAGAAAGAAGAGAGGCAGATACAGATGGAGAGAGAGAAGGAAGAGAGGCAGATACAAATGCAGAAAGAAGAGAGGCAGATACAAATGCAGATGCAAAGAGAAGAAAGGGAAATGCAATTTAAATTAAGAGAATTAGAACTGGCAAACAGAGCACACTCCACTCCTTTAAACACAAGTCCAGGTTTTGATGTTACTAGATATATTAGGTTAGTACCCCCTTTTCAGGAAAAAGAAGTAGATAAATACTTTCTTCATTTCGAGAAAATAGCTGAAAACTTGAAATGGCCCAGAGAGCATTGGACTTTGTTATTACAAAGTGTACTTATTGGCAAAGCTCGTGAAGTCTACACTTCACTGTCAGTACAACAAAGCACTGATTATGATGTGGTTAAGGAGTACATCTTGAAAGCTTATGAGTTGGTACCAGAGGCATATCGACAAAGGTTTAGGAATTGTAGAAAAGAAACTGGACAAACTCATGTCGAATTTGCAAAGGATAAAGAACAACTATTTGATAGGTGGTGCTCAGCCAAGAAAGTTGATCAAGGTTATGATAACCTCCGACAGCTCGTATTAATTGAAGAGTTCAAGAGGTGTATCCATAGTGATGTTAAAACCTATCTTGACGAGCAGAATGTGGAAACTTTGGAAAATGCTGCTCGTATGGCTGATGATTATTCCTTGACTCACAAAATTTCATTTGGCAATAAGTCGTCCACTCAGCAGTTTTCTGGTAAAAAACCATTTCAATCTCATTCGAGTACTTCCAGATTTCACAACAGCACAACTGTTAGGAATAAAACATATGATAAAGACGGATCAGAAATCCTTATCTCTTCCTACGTGCACTTATTGTAAAAAGAAAGGGCACGTTATTTCTGATTGCTTCAAGTTGAAAAATAAGCAACAGGGAAAAGACAGAGCTTTTCCAAATGCTCTTATTTCTACGAGGTCAAGGTCACGGTCTTGTATTGAAAGCAATACATTTGTTGGGTCAAACAAACCCCAGTCTGATTCTATTTTAGAGGCTTATGAACCATTAATGTCAGAAGGTTCTATATCACTTATTGGTGATTCTGCCAAACCTATCCCAATTAAAATATTAAGGGACACTGGAGCTTCTCAGAGTCTTTTATTATCAGGTACTTTGCCTTTGTCTGAGGAGTCTTCTTCAAGTGAAAGTGTTCTTGTTCAGGGAGTTGAGTGCGGCTTTGTAAATGTTCCTCTTCATTGTGTAAATTTGACATCAGACTTAGTTTCTGGACCTGTGACTGTTGGGGCAGTGACTTCTTTACCCATAGAGGGTGTTCATTTATTACTAGGCAATGACCTAGCTGGAGATAAGGTTGTGGTTAATCCCCTTGTAACTGACAAGCCTTGTTTGGATCAGAAAGTTGATCCTGTCGAAACTGAAATCCCTGATTTGTACCCTGCTTGTGCAGTTACTAGAGCTATGGCAAAAAGAGCTCTTGAGAGTGATGTTGATCAGGATATTATTCCTTTAGCTGACACATGTATTGGTCAGTCTTTTGATGAGGTCACTTTTTCCTCAGGTATTGATCAATCAAATGGTATTGATCACAGTGATCCTCTTTTGGCAACTCATTCTCTTTGTTCTAATCAGGATGACAACCGACAATCCCTTGTCGTTGAACAGGAGCTAGATCCCGAGATATCTTGTTTGTTTCAGAGGGCTATTAGTGAAACTGAAGCCACACAAGTTCCAGTGTGTTACTTTGTGAAAAATGGGGTCCTTATGAGGAAATGGAGACCACCTGATGTACCCGCTGGCGACGAGTGGTCAGTGAGCTATCAAATTGTTGTTCCTAAGTCATATCGACAGGAAATTCTTAATTTAGCCCATGAAACTCCTTTGGCTGGTCATTTAGGAGTCCGTAAGACTTATCACAAGATCTTGAATCATTTTTATTGGCCGAAACTCAAAAGTGATGTTTCTAAATACTGCAGATCTTGTCACACTTGTCAAATGGTAGGAAAACCCAATCAGAAGATACCTAAGGCTCATCTGCAACCTATTCCTGCATTTGATGAACCATTTAGTAGAATAATGGTAGACTGTGTTGGTCCTTTACCTAAAACCAAGTCAGGCAACCAATACTTGTTGACCATCATGTGTGCATCTACAAGATTTCCAGAGGCAATTTCTCTGAGAAATATAAAAACTAAAACTATTGTGAAAGCTTTGGTGAAGTTTTTTACACTTGTTGGCCTTCCCAAATCTGTCCAGTCAGATCAAGGGTCAAATTTTATGTCTGGAATTTTCCAACAAGTTATGCATGAATTAGGCATCCAACAGTTTAAATCTTCTGCCTATCACCCTGAAAGTCAAGGTGCTTTGGAAAGATTTCATCAAACTTTGAAGAATATGATTCGATCATATTGCTTTGATACAGAAAAGGATTGGGATGAGGGTGTTCATTTGTTGTTGTTTGCTGTTAGGGAATCAGTTCAAGAGTCGTTGGGTTTTAGTCCCTTTGAACTAGTTTTTGGTCATACTGTCCGTGGACCATTGAAATTATTGAAAGAGAAACTTCTTTCAAATGAAGATTCGAAGATTAATCTTCTTGATTATGTTTCTGATTTCAAATACAAGTTGTCAAAGGCCTGTGAAGTAGCAAGAACTAATCTTCACAATACCCAGTCAAAAATGAAATTAAGGTATGACAGAAATTCACAGGAAAGGAGTTTTAAACCTGGTGACAAAGTTCTGGCTCTCTTTCCCATACCTCAAAATCCTCTTCAGGCTAAATTCTATGGTCCTTATACCGTTGAAAAGAAAGTAAATGACTTAAATTATATCATTAACACTCCTGGGAGACGGAAACAGAAACAACTTTGTCATATAAATATGTTAAAGGAATATTTTGACAGAGATAGCCCAGCTAATTATTCTGTTAATTTAGTTGTACCTGTCCCACACAGTGAAGTTATCAACGATGGAATACAATCAGACTATAGTGACTATGGTATAACCAATCTTCGGAATTCAGAATTATTGAACAACCTAGACCAGAAACTTTCACATCTACAACAACAGGAAAGAAATGAACTAAAACAGCTATTACATGACTATGAGCACTTGTTTCCTGATGTTCCAACACGAACAAGTAAAATTTATCATGACGTTGACATTGTAGATTCTGCGCCTGTGAAATAGCACCCTTATAGGATGAATCCTCTCAAACAGAACTATCTGAAGAAAGAAATTCAGTATTTACTGGAGAATGATTTCATAGAACCAAGTAAAAGTAACTGGAGTTCACCATGTATTCTTGTTCCCAAGCCAGATAATACATTCCGTATGTGTACTGACTATAGAAAAGTCAACAGTGTCACCAAAACTGATTCATTTCCAATCCCAAGAATGGACGATTGCATTGATAAAATTGGAAATGCGGAATATGTCACCAAGTTTGACCTTTTAAAAGGATTCTGGCAAATTCCACTGACGGAAAGGGCAAAAGAAATTTCAGCATTTGCAACTCCAGATGGACTTTATCAATATAAAGTCATGCCGTTTGGAATGAAAAATTCGCCTGCAACGTTTCAACGTCTGATGAACATGATAACATTTGGTCTTGATAATTGTGACGCTTATATCGATGACGTCATTATCTACAACAACACCTGGGAAGATCATTTGGAAACCATTCGAAAATTCTTCGATCGACTCAGTGATGCGAATCTGACAATTAATTTGAGCAAAAGTGAGTTTTGCCATGCTTGTGTCACATTTTTAGGACATATTGTGGGACAAGGTCAAGTTAAACCTATAGAAGCTAAGGTCAAAGCTATCTCTGAATTTCAAGTTCCAATTTGTAAAAAGCAACTGATGCGATTTCTAGATATGGCTGGATATTATCGGAAATTTTGTTCCAATTTTTCCAAAATTGCTGAACCTTTGACAAGTTTATTGAGTAAGAAAACCAAATTTCATTGGTCTGACAAGTGTCAGGAATCTTTTTGACAAGTTAAAGGCCATGCTTAAGAATGCACCAGTTCTTTCTGCACCAAATTTTAGCCAATCATTTAAATTATCTGTTGATGCAAGTGATGTATGGGTTGGTGGAGTATTGATTCAGGAAGACAAAAGTGGTGTGGATCACCCTGTGTGTTATTTTTCTAAAAAACTAAACAAGCACCAGAAAAATTATTCCACAATTGAGAAGGAATGTTTGGCTTTGATATTGGCTTTACAGCATTTTGAAGTGTATGTTACCTCAGCTCTTTCTCCAATTATTGTGTACAGTGATCACAATCCCCTTACTTTCATCAACAAAATGAAAGATAAAAATCGGAGATTGTTGAGATGGAGTTTGATATTGCAAGAATATAGCATTGACATCAGACACATCAGGGGAAAAGACAATGTGATTGCAGATGCACTCTCACGTGCCTAGAAATGTAATATTGCTTGATGTAAGTATCATAAAACATGTTCTTATGTAATTTTGGTTATTATAGTATAAGATGTATATTCAAAAGAAAGCTTTATTATATAAATCTTTCTTTTTCTTTATGAGGGGAGGTGTTATGTATGATGTTTATATAATATTATAAATATTTTAGGAAATTATAAATGTTTCTTCACTTTAATATTTGCTTAAATCTTAATGTTTATCAGGAAAAACATGTTTAACTAGTGTCCTTGAATTAGGTTGTTTTGATCAATATGTTTTCTCAATTTGAAGGTCAAGGTTGAATTTTGTTTACAGTTAAAATTCCATTAAGATGACACACATTCTAGAACATTCTGTCATGTGACCAATCTTTATATATACCATGTCTGGTGGACATTTATTCAGTTTTGACATTACCATCAGTCTTGTAAAGAGCTATTACAGTTGTGAAAATTCATTCCAAATTCTAAGAGAGGAATTATTTAAAATATTCATTGGATTATAACAGTGCTCATAAACTTTTGGATTTTGGATTTTTAATTGATGATTTTTGGAATTTAAGTGAACTTATTCAGATATTTTGGAATACTTCATTTTGACATCAGCACATCAAGATTACTAATACATCAGGACTTTGGAGACCATTAGCACATCATAACATTCAAGGACACAGCCGTGAATTCGGAACATTCTATATTTAGGACTTGTGATTAGAACAATCATTCTTATTGGATTATTAGGATTTCAAAACACATTACTGTAAGTGACTTTTTGATTTTTCATTTTAATTATCTAGTAATAAATTGCTTGTTGATTTTTACTTGATTTGTTGGTTTCACTTTCTTTCTGTTACATTTTTCTTAGACCATAGAGTCGTAACAAATGTTAAAAACGTCCATAAATTAACATTTACAGCCCTAAGGGGGCTCTACAAGAATTGAAAATTAGGATGGCAATTTGGGTTCCTAAAGGAGTTTTATATTAAAAACGTCCGTAGTTTAACAATACGAGTCTGTATGAGAATCTAACACAGTTAATGGCAATCCAAGACACATCCGTACTAATATGGGGATATAAGGCCAGTAAAGAGTCAGTTGAATTAAGATTGTGTTACCATGTGATTTTGAAAATTAGATTAGTCCTCTCCGCTCCTCATCTGCATCAGCTCTGTAGTGGAGTAAATCGACTGTTTACTGTGACCGCAGGCCGTACATCCCCATCTCGTCTGGGACCTCAGGTGGCCGAGTGGTCTAAGACGCTTACCTTTATAGATCACTTACACATCTCACCTCTGTCCGCATGAGTTCAAGTCTCGGCTCGACCAACGTTGGTATGCGAGAAAGCTTGCCAGTAGCTTCCCGTGGGTCGGTGGTTCTTCCCGGGTTCTTCCGCCATCAAATATACTGGCCGCCATGAATAGCCTATCATGTGCTGAAAAATGGTGTTAAACCCCAAAAAAACAAACCAAACCCCTCCTCATCTACAATGGCTCGGTTCCCACGAATGTGGCAAGACGGTTTGATTGACTGAATTTGAATTATAGTTGTGTTTCGTCAGTTCGTACATGTAAGACTGCTTAATAAATGTACGCACAACGTACTATTTAATTATTTCAAGTCCGTTCGAGGCCAGGTTATAAAAGGGTATGTCTAGCAGCACCAAGCGGCACCGGAATCATGAATTGAAAGGCAATTTATACACTCTTTAAGTCAAATTGTGCACTGTTATCTAAGTTGGGCTGTCCCTATCAGGTCAATTATGTGTTAGCCATATACGTTCAGTGTAATAATTATAATTAGTTGTAATTCACCTAATTATTCGATTTTTAAGAATTTAGCATACAGAGTGTACTTAATGTTTCTAAAAATGTTATACAAAGCTGGTATAGATTTCCCTTTAAATATTTTAGTGATCTTAATCATGTTCGCCAAACTGAAAACCCCTAGGCAAGTTTGATTTTCTTGACCCTAAGATGGGCCATTTTGCTGCGAAGTCAGAACTATTTTTAGGCGGTCGCGGGATTCGAACCGGCGATTGGCTCTGTTTGGTATCGTCTCCGGTTTGATTAGGTCGGCAACGATCAGGTGTTCGGCAGAGACTGAATATCTGATACAATTCTGGTCCATTTCGTGGTATTGTATCAGCTGGTTACAGATAAGGGTTGCTAGCTCGAGTGGGTATGCTCTGTATTCTCTCCTCCCCTCTCTCTAATGCTGACTGCCGCCTTTCTCCAACTGGCTTTGGATACTTTGTGCCCTCCATCGTGGAGTGCACCTATAACCGTCCAGTTGTCTGTAATGTGCTGTTCAGCGACTTTTCGGTCGTAGTATAGGTCTGTCAGTCCCAACTCCATAGCCTGGTCGCAGATATATTGTTGGGTCTCATCCACCACCGCACTGCCTATGTTTGCAATCGCCGTAGCTTTGGGAGTTGATGTAGCGGTGGGTGGGGGCTGCTTCCTCACTTCATCCTCCTGCTTTATCTTGAGTCTTCTCTCCTCTTGCTGCTTTGTTTTTGTATCCTCCCTTGTCGTCTGCCGATTACTTCCTCCCGATTTGCGAGTATGGGTTTCGACCGTACTTGGTTCTTAAGTGTGCTCCCTCGCTTGAGACTACTTTTGTTCATTCTGCGCTGCTCCCTGTTTTCGATTATGGTTTGCAACCGTAATCTGTTTTTGAATGGGCGGCTGCTTATCGCTCCTCACCCGCGCTGCTCCCCCCCCCCCCGACCTCCTCGGGAGCCTTCTTCTGTAGAGCATTTCTTCTCATATCAGGAGAAGAGTAGTTCTATTCTCCTGAGCTCTCAAGCTCCTTCAAGACCTAGATTTTGTAGTTCTCTCGGGACCTGACCAGATATAATTTTTTATTCCACATCAAGTGATATTGCTTTACTGTTTGCTGTCCTCGATGAGACTGAATGGAATGATGGCAAGACGTTCGAATGAGTCGCTTTATTGTGCCACAGAGGATAGAACACTTTATAGGATGAGTCACACGGAGGTGAAGGAAAACATCCCCTTTCAAAGTTAAGAAAAGATCGGAAGGTAGTAAATGAAAAAGCATTAAGGAATGAAAAACATGATTCATAAAATAAAAACCAACAAATCAATTTTATTTTCTTAATTAATATTTATTTGTTTTCATCAGGAGCGCCTAATCAATCATGAACAAAGAATGATGAGAGAGGAATAGAACAGTCCATCCTCTTCATGTACAATAGTTTAATTCTCAAATCAATACAAGCACATATACAAATATTTAAACATGAACGTTTTTACAGGGTTGACAACGTTGGTAAGTTAGACCTGGGTTCCAATCATCTAGGATGGTTTAGTTTTGCCATCGATGGACATCACGTTTTAGATCGAATGAAATGTGATAACCATAATGATCACAAAACCACATTTCTATTTTTTTTAAAAATAATTTCTGGGGAAATGGGATCCAAAACGGGTCAGTAAAAGTTGTAAAGTAAATGTTCTTGCAATAAGAAAAATAAACAATAGTGAGAGACCATGCGAGAATTGCAGCTATAACAACTACTAGAACAGCAACAGAGGGAAATGCATCAACTCAATGAGGAGCAGTGGCAGCTGTTCCAACAGTGGAACCTGCAGTAGCAGCAACAACAACAACAACAGCAACAGTCATGACCAGAAGAGTTATTCCCGAGGGTGGATGATTGAGAGAGTGAGGCTAATCAGCCTCACTTAGCCTGTCCATCTCTGTATATCCATGTTGACAGGATAGGTGGGGAAATATATGTTTTTGATGTGGAGCCTGGCCGGTGAGGTGCGGGCGCTAAACAAACAGCCCTTCTCCTTTTTATTTTTTAATTTTCAGAGACACCCATGTGTTTTGAAAAAGAAATACTATTCAATATTGCCAAACAAAAGTTATATGTGTGATTGTTTGTATGTATGTGCATGTATAAATTTGTGTAACAAAATTTTTTTTGTTTTAAATTGTCTATTTTTTTGATAAATAACTTTGTAAATTAAATTTTAAATGTTTTTTTAATTTTGTTCGCTAATATTTGTTATAATGTATTTTTAATTTGTTGTTTTAATTTTTTAAGATCGCATACGCAAATGTTACAAATAAAATGTATGAGCGCATGCCCAAACTTTAAAAAAATATTGTTTACGTGCGCATGCATAAGCGTTTTACAAAAATCTAATTCCGGTAAACAACTTGAATATATGATGTCATATCTGGTAGGGGTGATGCGACATCTCTATTGCCTCCACCATGTTAAACTATACAAAATACCCTTAGCTTTGGTTCGACTCTACAGTTTTGCACTTTGCATTGGGTTAGATTTTTAAAGAAAAATAATTTCCCAGGGTTTCCTTACTGGTTATCCTGGTTATTTTAAACAGACCTTGTACATCTTAGGTGTGAGAAACATTTTTAATTTCCTTTATTTTTGTATATGATTGATAGGTGTAGTTCAGGTTATAGAGTATACAGCTTCGTCTTACTTCAGTTGTGCATCTCTCAAAAGACCGCTAGCTCCACTTGGTCATTTTCACTTTCTGGACTTCAAAGGTAAATTGGGAAAAAAACGGGCCGGTAACTTTTTTAACTTTTTATATATTTTATAATTCATTTATTGCACTTTCAGAGGCTGTTATTGTCTACTCTGGCAAAATTCATTTTCCCTATTTTAATAACTGCTAAAGTTAGTGACTTTGGACTAGTTTAGGCTCATTTTTCGAGCACATGGGAGCAGCCATTTTGATAGCTGTCTGCCCTAGATAGTGCAAAGTTTCCATAATTACGAAATATAAAGAAATTTTAGTCACAGTATATGAAAGTAGCATAGAGGTATGCCAACATTCTCTCCGCTGTGCATGTTGCCAATGCCAACAACTTCACCTTATACCAGTTCCTCTCTCAGAAGTACATAATATCTGTAGAGCGGAACCTTTAACATTACGGCTGCCATCTTGAATTTTCGATGTCACGTGGTATCCCAATTTTAATTAAACGCACTCCAGTGCTGGCCTTATATCATCATGTCAGTAAAGATGTGTGTTGGATTGTCATTAGGTGTGTTACATCCTCATACCGACCCACAATGTTAAACTTATAGACGTTTTAAACATTAAATTCCCTGAGGACCCCAGAATACTATCCTAATGTTAAATTCTCGTAGGAACTCAGAGTGCCCCCAATGTTAAACCTATCGGGGTATTTAACATTAATTTTCCATAGTGCCCCAATCCAAGATGACCGCAAGGTGGACTTTCTTTTAGGCCCCCCCCCCCCCCGAGGCCCCAGACCGCCCCCATTAACTACTCATGCAGAAATTTCAGTGATATGCGGGTACTGTTGGGCACTAGTTGTTCATTTTCAATTTATTTCTGATACGTGCACACTAGGGGGAAAAACATTATTGTTTTATCTAAGGAAGTGTTACTCCACACTGTTGTCACTGATAAGAATGAATTGCTCGTCTAGGATTCCAATTTAATTGATGTAGGACATGAAAGATCGCCGATTACATCTACTGAACCAAGACATAATTTTTATCAATTAATCGCTAGTTCTCAATTAAGGATCAATATTATTGTTCTTGTTTTCGTCGTTATTATTATTATTATTAGTAGTGTTTTATTTTATTTTACTTTTTAGTCCCTTTTCTGTAAAAATGCAATTGAATCTTTTTTATAGGACCATAACTGTTTTTTTTTTCTCATTACAATCGGACAATAGTGGGAGATCATGTCTCATTTTAGATCTTTTGTTGTTTCTCTGGAGAGAACAGGAAGGCATACGAAATCCGCTAGACTCCTTGCTTGTGACAACTAGAAAATGTCCCTCCTACTGATTCTTTTATCTCTTGGTATTTTCAGGTGTACAGAAAACATATCGGGAGAGAGGGTCACAGCGACAATTCATATATTAAACGGCATCAGTCTGTCCAAGAGATAGATATTTCAGGAAATGTTCTACATTAGAAAGAGATAAGAACATGTAAAGGTTAGTATTAAATGCCATTTTATTGTCTGAGGGAAAAAAAGTTAACAATAGTTTGAGAAAGTGTGAATTTGCTGACACTGTCAGAATCCGCGCAATATTATGCGGAATCGCAACGCAAAAGTGTTTTTTTAGCTTTGCAAAAATTCATTCTGTTGGTATTTTATACAGTAATTTCCCAATCAAGATTTAACAACAAATTCAAACATTAATCACGGCACAAGATTTGACACCAATCGCCTGATTTAATATGCTGCAAGTTGAAAAATGTTGTGCAACATAATGTAGTGAAAAATTGAGTATGTTATGTAACAGAATGTAGTGAAACATTGATAATTTTATACAACAGAATGTAATGAAAAGTCGATAATGTTATGCAACAGAATGTAGTGAACAGATGATAATGTTATGTAACAGTGTTACGACTAGGGGTTGAATATGTAACAAAATAAAGAAAGAGTCAAACAAGCTTTCACAATTTCTAAAATAGAAATTTAATTTCCTAAAGTATAAAATATTTTAAACAAAAAAAGTGAAAGAATTAAAAATAACTTACAGTGTAGAAATTCCTTAAATAATCCTAAATTGTTCTATAGAATTCACTAATCCGGAAACTGTCCAAAGGTATTCCGAACGAGGACACTAATGTGCTTATGTGTCAACAAGAATCAGTTCTAAATCCAAATGTTATTAATTCCAGGGAAATTCCTGTGAACGTAGAATATCCCAAAAGTTCTTGAAATGTTTCCGATAATTCCTACGGAGTTAAATAATGTTCAGATTTTTAAATAATAGTACATATAATCCCAAAAGTACTAGTTAGAAATAAGAATTCACAAGTTGACTATCACAAACAATAAACAAATTCCTCTATGACTTTTACGAACTGAAGTAATTGTAAGAATGCCTCACACAGGTATTAAATCTAGTTTTATAGAATCCATACTGCGTAGAACAAATAAAAAAAACCAATCTGCAATCTAAAACAATTCAACCTTCTGCGTTTCAAATAAACAAACTCGAGTTGTTTTTATAATTCTTATTCAAATCAACACGTTGTTTACTCTAAACTGAATCATGGGAATTAGGTCACGGATAAATTTCACCACGCGCTACTCACCTGACGTCGTGAGTCATGTTTAACCAACATTCCTAACACATATACATGTACTCAATAATAGCGTTGGCTACTAAAAAAATATAAATTATAATACAAAGGTCATAAACCAAATGAAAACTATATTATAATGTAAAAGATGATACATAATTCCGTAACAACAGAATGTAAAGTTGATAATTTTATGCAACAGAATGTAGTGAATTTTTTTTAATATTATGCAACAGAATGTAATGAAAAGTGGATAATGTTATGTAACAGAATGTAGTGAACAGTTAATAATGTTATGTATCAAAAGTATTGGAAAGTCTGCTCTCCTCTTGAGCCTTTTTTTTTCTTTTCTCTTTTAAAAAAATTTTGATAAAATTTTATAAAATGTGGTAATTTAACGAAGTACAAGATTATGTACACTATCAAACAATGCCGATTAAAAAAACAACAAAACAGCAACAACAACAACAACAAACAAAACAACTTTCATTCATTTGTACCAATTGAGTATTCTAAAAATCAATTATTTAGCTCCAAATAGTGTTGCTTATAATATGAGTGCGAGCATAAAACTATTTAATTTTTGCAGAAAACTAACTTCGCGAAATTATCGTTGATTTAAAATCGCGAAAATTGTGTTTTTAAAACGTTTCATCAATTCGTAATGGTGTAGGGTTCACTGAATCAATTACTTCCTCCGAATACTGTAAAAAAAAAACAAGTTATTGTCAAGAATATAATTTTATTTAATTTTGCAAGGAACTAACTCCGCAAAAGCATTATTCATTTGAAGGCATGTGATTTTAACTAGATGCAAGTTTAATGTACGATACATAAATGAGGTTCGTGAATTTTGTTTTCTTGCGGGGGAGGGGATCTGTGGATGTACTAAATCTCCGACATTCACAAACATTTTTGAACTCTTAAACATTTTGATTTACATAATAATTATATTTTGGTTAGATGAAAATTATTCAGACAATATCAACGTCTCAAAATGAAAAAGGAAAAACTGTGTTTGACATATAGTACAGACTTATCTTCAAAGTTGACTTCCATTAAGTATCCATCTGTCTTAAAGAGACACTTCCATTAAGTATCCATCTGTCTTAAAGAGACACTTCCATTAAGTATCCATCTGTCTTAAAGAGACACTCTTTCCACATTAAGGCATCGGAATTTACGTTAAGTATCCATCTGTCCTAAAGAGACACTTCCATTAAGTATCCATCTGTCTTAAAGAGACACTCTTTCCACATGATTTCGACCTAAATATAGTATCAATTAATCTCTATTAAACAAACGCATGTCATAGAAGGCAACTTGCTTTCCATAGGTCATTGCTCAAGATCGGTTTGACTGTACTTTAAAAAAAAATATTTATGGTGTTCATTATATATATATATATATATATATATATATATATATATATATATATATATATATATATATATATATATATATATATATATATATATATATATATATATACACACACAGTCTCTATTGAGTTTCAATTAATAAAGTCTTTCTGATATTGCGTACACATATTAATAAAAGGGAAATACTTTGCACGAAGAAATATCTTTTAAATAGTAAACTTATAAATGTTGACTTTACATTTATAACACCTTGATCTTCATACGTCTCCATTATAAAACATTGTATTTAATTTATCATCAGTTGTCAATGTCTTTCTACTCGTATGAATTTTTATATTTTCTAATGACTATACTGAATGATACACTCTTAAATTTCTATAAATTTTAATGTACAGCTTACTAGTCACAGAAATTACGAAGCTACTTTGTTGATGAGAGCAGGGACTCATTTATGACCACACACAGTACTCATATTACGTGCGTAAATTCCGATGCCTGGTAAGTGAGTTCTTATACACCTCGTGTCCTTACTTTCGACCTTGTACCATCCCTTTTTGGGAATGAGCGCATGGCGCATTCCTGTTTGGAAAGAATTATAACTCTCTAGCCTGTTCGATTATAATTGAGTATATGTATAATAGTGACTATTTATTGTTATTATTATTATTATTATTATTATTATTATATATATATATATATATATATATATATATATATATATATATATATATATATATATATATATATATATATATACACGCACAGGAGGGTTGATCAATAAGTTATAGAACAAATGCAATATCTTTTAAAAGGAGCAACGTCATAAATAATTCGCCCGTCTATAATGAAAAAACGTCCAGTTGAGGACGTGGAGAAATTTTTAAGTGGGTGACGTCACATGTATAAATGGTAAAATGGCAGATGAGTCCGTTTTAGAACAAAAAGTGATTATAAAATTTTATGCAAAATTAGGAAAATTTTTTACACAATGAAAAGCTGATTTTAATGCTTTTTATGGACCTAAAGCTCTGGCGAAATCTGGAATCAGTAGATGGATGAAACGTTTGAGTGATGGTAGGGAGACTGTTAGAGATGACAGAAGGAAAGGTAGACCAAGGGCATCTCTTTAAAAAGAAAATAGACGATTCTGTGGAAGTATATGTGAAGGAAGACAGACGTGTTACTGTCCGAGAGGTAGCAGACAATTATGATATTTAATACGGAAGTACTGAGGAAATTCTGACCAAGGAATAAGACATGCATAGGGTTTGTGCCCGGCGGGTGCTGATCAGGGCCGGATTAAGACCTTGAGAGGCCCTAAGCACTGAAAAGATTATGGTGCCCCCCATCCACCCGCATGTAATTAAAAAAAGCCCGTAATTTCTCTTTGTTTTTTTTTCTTCTTTTTTTTCTCCCTGTTTTGCTGCTGCCCAAAGCTCGTGCTTAGTCTGCCTAATGGGTAGCTTGATAAATAACAAATATGTTTAAGGGTAAAGATCTGCAGGAAATTATTATACAGGTACAAAGCCAGAAAAACGGTAAAGATCTGCAGGAAATTATTATACAGGTACAAAGCCAGAAAAACGGTAAAGATCTGCAGGAAATTATTATACAGGTACAAAGCCAGAAAAACGGTAAAGATCTGCAGGAAATTATTATACAGGTACAAAATAGAAGGCTATAATTTCTTAAATAAGATCAGTACATATCATGAAACTTGAATGTACTACTTTAAAGCCAAGAGTAAGAGATAAAGCACACAATTCAGCCATCACCTATAAAAGCATGTCTTTCTAAATCTGCTGGTAAGGTAATGTGCATTATGTTCTTCAACACACAAGGAATAATTTTGAACTACATGGTACCAGAGAATACCACAGTGAATGGACAAATCTGTGGCACAGTAATCATATATAATTTACGCGAGGTTATTCGCAACAAGTTTCCAGATCTGCTGAGGGTGGCTTCATTTTTCACCAGGATAACCGCTCACTAAACCAAATAACCAGCGGCCCCATTGCCATCGGCGAAATTATGAGCACAACGATGAACAGTGACGCTCGTATGAACGGCACGTTTTTGTCTTTCAGATGAACTGTGACGCTCGTATGAACGGCTTGTTTTTGTCTTTCAGATGAACAGTGACGCTCGTATGAACGGCATGTTTTTGTCTTTCAGATGAACAGTGACGCTCGTATGAACGGCATGTTTTTGTCTTTCAGATGAACAGTGACGCTCGTATGAACGGCATGTTTTTGTCTTTCAGATGAACAGTGACGCTCGTATGAACGGCATGTTTTTGTCTTTCAGATGAACTGTTCCCGTGCTTTATTCATTGTCAACTACTTTCTGTGAAAAATAGTTACAACGACCAAAAAAAAAGATGTGGGTGTGCCTGATGTCTTTGTTTATACTTAATGTTTATTGAGTTATTCAATATAATTTATCTTGTTTCAAGAAATAATAACTGTTTGCCTTATCTCTGAATTCTATCCACTTGTTCCTTATATTAGTATTCTTCAAGTTTCCTGACAAAATACCACATGAGCTTAAACTATGACGTACGCATACTTGTTGGAAATAGAAAACCATTAGACGACAGGAGCATAAGTTACGTAGATTCTACAGTATAATCCTAGATACACTCGTAAACGAGTACCGTATGAAGTCGTAAACGAGTCCCCACTCTAAAAAACAAAAAAAAAAAAAAAAAAACAACATATACTTTCATATCAGGTGTCACTTATAAAAATGTAGCTGCGAAATTTATATGTCTGGTAAGCTATGCATTCAATTTCTATAAATTCTAATAGTTTATCATTCAGTACAGTCGTAAGTAAATATGAAAATACATGCGAGGAGATAGACATTGAAAACGAATGATAAACTATACACAAGGTTTTATAATGGAGACATATGAAGATCACGATATTCCAATGTCAACATTTTTAAGTGCACTCTTTAAAAGATATTCATTTGTGCACACTATTTTCATTTTGCTACAATAAAAGAGTAAATTTATGGGATGTCACATATTTATCTCTTACAATGCATTAAAAAAAAAGAAATATAAATTACAATATAAGTCAATAGGATTTTGGAACTTTGAACGAGCGTTTTGACACGTACTACACAAGAACTATTAAATCATCATGCCTTGTTGGAGACTGATATAATTCATCATAAGATGAAGCTAAGATAAATTTAAACCCTAAACTTCAGTCACGAATTCAACTTTATTATAAACAATCAAACCGGTCGAATCGCAGCAATAGATATATATAGATACATACAGGAAGGTAGGTAGTGAAGATGAAGCGATTTTTTTTTAGACATAAAATCCAAGTTAAATGACATTGTGTCTACCCATTTAGTATTATTCTCTGTTATGCTTCGAGAAAGAAAATAGAATTTCGGTCCCACATATGCAGCTCCTTGATAGTACCTGAACGTATTAAAAAGCACCATTTAAGACACATAGACAGTCTAAACAAATTAATTATAAGTCTGATTTTTTCTAACACAATATATATTTCGATTTTATTAAGATTTGATTATCCTTTCTGTGGAAGATGATTAGTTTTAGAGAGATAAATGATAAATCTAAAGATGTATCGGTGTAACGCCTATAAAAACGGGCAAATTTTCGTACTTAGACCCATCCATTGGTTAAGCTTTTATGCATGCCTGTTCCAAAAATGTAAGCAAGCCTAGATTTCATCAACATACCTGGTGAGTTTGAACTTCAGCCAAAGACAAATTAAAGCGGGCTTATCCGAACCTAACTAAAATATTCGTGTGTGTATCTAAAGTTATGACTTAACCTTAAGTTTTAATTTGATGAATTTGGGACCTTTTGGATCGGAAGTGTTTCAATAAAATGTGGGTTTTACAGTTCGAGCTGGATCTGTCTGAGATTAAATATGCTATAACCCATTTTATCCCGAAATTTTTGTCACATGTCAACATCTTACAAAGCATCAGCGATGGCCGTTTTGATACGAGTCACACTGTTTGGATAGCTTCGAATTGCGGACGGAAAACTCTCAGACGACCGGACAGGTATGTACAAGCCCTCTATACATTCACTCATATAACTAGTAACATAAATCCACTTTGTTTCAATTATGTTGTCGTTTAGCTGTTCAATCTGTACAATGACCTGATATAACATCTTGACAAAATCTAAAGTGACTAAACTGAGAAAGTCACTATTGATCATCATAACATTCCTTCGAGCCTGAAATATTAATCCATAGCATTCCATTTAGTTTACATTGCCGCAATGTCAGGTGAGTTTACCGTACGCCTCTGTCCATTATGTGTCGTGCGTTGTGATTTGAATGTATTTCTTTAGTCAATATTACTATGTTCGTCTTGTATATGAAAGCAACCAACGAATTAGAGTGATGGATAGAGAGCACCTTGGCATCAAGGGTTTTTAGGTTGGTACAAGTTATACGATCCATCAAAAACTTTCAAAAGTGGTTTGGTCCATTGGATCATTTTCTTTGTGGGTACGAGTGAGAGGAAAAGAAAGAGAGAGGGGGTCGGGTCTTGGCGTCAAAGTCTTTTTGTTTTGATTATGCTATTCCGCCTTTAAAGTTGGCCGCCACTAGAAAAATCCAAATCAGTTTATTTAAAAAAATTTCGGCCAATAATACAAAATTCTATTTATAATTGACACTATAAAAACGCCACATTTCTTCTAATACAACTATATATTTATACACTTATTTCCAAATAGAAACAGTCACAAGGTTGTAATCAGATGGAGGTAAAAGAAACTCTCTCAAAACAATTGATTTTTAAAAGTAATGTGATAAAGATGACAGTGTCACTACATCATTGTTAGACATAAGCGAAATAAATGTATCTACATTGTTTTTCTTCTAAAATGGTCATAGTTTGGGCAAACACAAACAACATGAAATTCATTTTTTATTATATAGATATTTTTTTTCTCCTGCACAGTTCAGAAAACCTCAATGCTCTATCAGTTTTTTCTCTCCTCCCTGTTTCAGGCATTAGTTTATGATTTGAACACCATGGTTGCACTAATTGTTTTCGGAAAATATAAGGTATATTACATGAAAAATATCTCTCACATTGTAGTATTGGTTTATATTGACTGTAGTGGTAACATTTTAAAGAATTAGTAATATGCTCTGATCAAAGCTGAAATGCCGTGTCTCTGACTCTCTGAGTGAACACCGAAATAAATACTCTATCATCGCCAACATCTTGGGCTATCCATACATATCCAAAGCCATATCGAAAGAGCATATCTTTAATCTTTGTAGCCCATGTGACTCTACCAACTTAGTGTAACTTGTTCAACACAATATAGCACTGATGTGGATATGTTTCAGCCGATAATCTCATAATTTTAATCCAGTATTTTATAAACAAATCCTTTTATTTCAGCACCATAACATAATAATGGTTTAATCATCGAGAAAACTATTTTGAACATATATCCAATATAAAATTTCCCAAACCTTTTTTTGAAAACAAAGTATACGTGTCACAGACTTTTTAGCTTGTGCAGCTAACATTTGTTTAGTCACAGACCATTTCGACTTTGGTGTAAAAATAATCCCACATATTTATAGTGTAACATGCAAGGGGGTCTTACTACCGAGCGAAACTCCTGCGTGAGTCTGGCTTGAGGTCCATGTTCACCTATTTCCAAGGTAATTAAGACAATAGTCGTTGACGACTGAAGGGTTCTTAAACGCAAAAATACCACAAATAATTTTCGTCTCATCACCGATCGACCACACATCACAAAACACTAATTTCACACTTGCATGTATTTTTTTCTTGTTGTTTTTTTTTTTTTTTTTTTTTTGTTGTTTTGCTTTACATTCGTTTGACCTAACAGTAAGCCTTTCCATGTAAAATATTGCAAATATTGGTACTTTACTCCATGCACCACGAAGCAAGACCTAAACACCTAATACAAAAAAATATTCCTATCTCAAATTACTAAACACTTACACATTTGACTATATGTTAAGAAATTAGGGAAGGTCCATTTTACAAAACTAATTCATGCTACTATCAAGTCTTGTGAATACTATACATTATGACGTCTGCTCCTTAAAATTGGCTAATTACTCGGTTTGAGAAATATCATACCAACACCGACTCCCCATAATCAACAAACAATCACTAAAATCGAACAAAACAATGAAAAAGACATAAATACAAATAGAACATACCCTAGGTTACAATAGTAAGGCACCACTTGTATACATTCTTCTTTAAAGTTCCATGTTCCAGTTCCATGTCCCCCCCCCTTCATAAATATTACTATTTTTGTCTTCTTTATGTTTCCTATAATATCTATTTGTTGTTGCAATAATCTAACTGCATCAGAGCAGTTAGCCACATCATCTGCATACTATGAAGCAAAGTGTTATTCAATATCTGGAGTGATAAATATGCCTCTGCAACATTTGTTTCTTAACTCTGAGATCAAATCATTTATAAACAAATTAAATAAAAGTAGGCTTAACACGCAACCTTGTCTTGTTCCAAGAGTACAGTTAACATAATCTGTAAAACCTGTAGGTGTTCTAACACAACTCTTCAAAGATGCATACATTTTTTCTTAAAATATTTTAATTTTCCTTGGGAGTCCCTTACTGATAAGTGAATTCCAAAGTTTTCCATGATCAACTTTGTCGAACGCCTTCTTCCAATCATCACGAAGGGAAGAAAAATCTTCCCTTTCTTTTGGATAAATATTTTTGCACAGAGGATTGTATGGTAAACATGTTATCAATAGTTTTATATTTCTTTCTAAAACCAGCTTGTGCCTCATCAATGAGATTATTTTCTTCTGCCCAATAGTAAATTATTTTCCTTCAAACATTTGTGAAAACCTTGCACAGTGTATTAATTAGACGTATACCTCGATACTTATTGGGGTCATATCTACCCCCACTCTTATATATTGGACAAATAATACTGTTAGCCCACTCATTGGGAAAGTTACCAGAATCAAATATTGTATTAAAGAGAAAATGTAGGGATGATAAGACAGTCCTCCTAGTCAATTGATAACAAATAATTGGAATCATATCATGTCCAGAAGTTTTGTTTTTTTCACTGACTTTAAACTAGCTATGATCTCTTGGTCAGTTATTATATCATGCAAGATATTGTCAGTTTCAGATAGGACATTATTATCATCAGTATTGTCAAGATTATTATTCATTAGATTTTCATTTTGAATGAGCGCTTTAGAATAATCGTACCATACTGTTTTTGAGATACCTTCCTTTTCTTTTTTAAGGGTTTTTCACTTCAAATACTCATAAGCATAGGTTTCTTTTATAACTTGTTAGTATCTCCCTTTGACCTTTCTGATTGTAGTTATTCTTTAACCTACATAGTGATCAAATATTCTTTTACTCCTTGTAGTCCCTCAGATAAAAACTGGAATTGGAAAGTCGAAATCTACGTAATCGTTTATATTTTTAATGCTTTTTACATTCTCTATCCCACCATAGTAGCTGTATTTGCAGATTCGGTTGAAAACTATTTTGTTATTCATAGTGAGAAAGTGTCTCTTGATAGAGAGAACAAAATATAGTAATCGCGAATTAAACTTTTTCTTAAAAAGTCACTTGACTAATTTTGACAAAATATCACAAAGTGCATATCGGCATCATGGTCTGCTGGTCTTTTAAAGTAGACCACCTGGTCAATTCCTGTTACATCTGGCTTGCAATATAAATCGGGGATCTATCTCAGGCCTACTTAGACTTTGCATTCCTTTCTATACACGGAGAATCCTTTTATTAATTATTGATCGCCCATTCATGGTCGAATGTAAACTTTCCTTTGTACCTTTATGTTTTCCCCAGTCTTTCGACCACATAGCATTACCACTTACAAATATTTATTATTGTACTAAATAACTTCAAGTGTTTGATACTCGTGAAGAAAAATAATCTTAGTTTTTCGCTCACATTCCATTTTTCTTTTGTTCGCGTTATTCGTTAATTCCAGTCTGATACTGTTTGTCACCGATAATGTCAATTCAGTCTAAAAGACATCTTCTGAAAAATAATCCACCATAAACACACGCCAATTTAATCCGCCATTTAGCAAGCAAGAAGCAATTTCTTGTCAGACTCGATGTCTCAACATTGGTAATTTGTCATTTAAAGAACTAATATAATTAACATCCTAGGAAAATTCGATATTTACAGACAGAAATACAATTGCTGAATTTTGATAAGAAGACTTTTATTAATTTTTTTTCTCACAATATCGCTGGAAGAAATGCCCTCTTCGTTTCTTATTAAAAGACCTTTGCCATGTGCTAATTCTCGTTAACTCGGGGTTACAATATTAATGGCACTGCTATTCGAATCCCAAAAAATAAATAATATAAAATAAAAAATATTAAATAAACAGTGGTACAGCATTATACTGGGAAATCTGCTTTTTGGGAGGTGTTTGCGAAGGGAGGGCTCCATATTGTACACCAAAAACTTGCGACTCTATTCGAAAGTTCCCATCTAAACTATTCATTACAAATTGCTGTAATTAGGAAAGAGTACTTACAAAATCTGATACATTTTCAACTGATTGATATTCAAAATTAAAGACTTTTAGAGTAACATAGCCTGGTCTGATTAATCAAACATGTAGGTAGACATTACATCTACATACTAACTGTTCACATTGATTTCATAAAAGATAAAGAAAAAAGCTTGATGAAACTAGTAAAAAATTGAACATTTAACAAATTTGAGTAGAAAGTCATCTGTAGAGGGGCCTGCTTCCGTAGTGTTTCGCCTGTTGTACGAATTGAATGTCCCATAGATCTGTTACTTGTGTTGTTGAGTTATTATTTGTCTAAATAATGAATCCTTCAGATAAAAAAAAAGTCTACAAAAGAACGTTGGCGGTCAATGCTTCACCGTATTATAAAGATACAGATTTCTGTACATGTTAGAGAGATAGACCCAGTTTAATATAATAAAGGATATACAAGTATTTGGAGTCCATCATTACATTATCGGCTTCAGAACCAAAGTAGTATGAATAAACTTATCTGCAGTGTATTGATTTTTTGTTTTATCTCGAAACTGTTGCCGCGCGCCATTTATTTCAGTATCCTTCGGGACGTTTTTTTTTTTTTTTTAAGAATAGTTATAGCCTTAAAATACACCACTATCCTTGAGCCGGTCTTAAGAGGAAAATAAGACAACTATAGAAGCATTTAACATAGATTCCATATTAACGGCCTGTAGGCGTCATTAGTATTAATGTCATTGATTAAATTGTCATATATTTTAGAAATGCAGCATGTTAGCGTATTCTGATACAATCCAGTGACCGACAAGGCTGAAGCAAACGAACCGACATTCACATAGACTCTCAATTAGTTTTTGCACTATCATTAGAACTACATAGAGCTCTATGTAACATTTTGAGTCCAAAGCCACGTTTCTTCAAAAACAAGGAGTACAATAGATACAAAACTGTCAACCTAGTATGGAAATCATAATCAAGGACCAGAGACTGGAGGTCATGGAGACAAGGACTCTCACTAAATCGGGCTCTCATACTTCACATCTTATCACGTAGCATCCCGCTGTGAAAATATGATTCAAGCTTTACAAGACATCAATATTGTAACTGTATCCGTGCTAAAAACCTTATAAATGTTAGAAGTATAAAATTAAATTAAAGATTATAAATTAAAGGTACAGGTCACTCACAGACATTTTGTATCGTCTAATTCATTGAAAGATGTAGAGATTAGGGAAATCATAACCATGCTATTAATTATAATCCATCAGATGCAGTAAACCCCTGCATATTGCCTCTAAACAGGAAAGTACAAAGAAAGGCACGAGCAGGAGTTTACGAATTTCTCCCGGAGTTCAATATGCTTCGCTCCATATTCCTCTATCAACATCTTACGGACTGTATCGTGTTTGACCCGTGACATAGGCCTCATCACAAAATAAACATCAACATCTTATTTAGTAAGAATTGTATTTAAACTGTTTAAAATTATACTTCCAAAGCAACAATAATTGGGGCGAATGAGATAGGTCAGCAAAAAACAGCCAATGGTAATGTATCTCTTTTAGTTTGCATTTTGCAAGATTCTAGTAAACAACGAGACCTTGACGAAAGTGAATGGAGTAGGGCGCAGTGCTCTCTAAGGAGAGACTGCGAAAATAGAACCGAGAGCGAGACGAGACCCTGTATACAGCATTGTAAAACGACTCTTGTATTGGACCAAATGAATTATAGAGTAAGAGTCATTTTGAATGGGTTTTTAACAAAATTTATTTTACATTTTAAGTGTGGAAGTTTCAATAATTCACATACAATAATACAATAATATCCTAACATTATATTTTAAGACACCAAAGACATGAACTGTTTATTACATGTTCGTACAAGAGCACGATCAATTACATACTGAAGAGAGTCAAATCCGAAAATGACAATATCTGGGATGATGCAGTTTTGAGACCAGAGAAAGTTTAAGGTAAACAATAGCTATGTACAACGTTTGCCTTTTTGCAACAATGTTCATAGTATCCATGACAGTGACCTGGTTGCATTAGTGGCATACTTGTTTTGCTCCGCTAGTCTCAGGGACGACAGAAGGAGTTACATTCACTTTTTGATTTATGTTGTACATTTACATACCTACATTATCACAATACTATTTGCAACACGGTTTACAGACAGGGCTTCCCAATTAACCCGTGGAGTGTGATAGGTTTGGTTCACCAGTACCCGGTGGTCTTGTAATTTGAGAGCGTAAGTCTCAAACTGTGAGAAGTGTAGAAAATAAATGCTTTGGTGACTTTCAGACTTAATTTGTTCGTTTCAGCTGTAAAAAGTGGAGGCTATGGACGTGTTTTAACTCTGCGAACGGATGTGTAAGGATAGGAAAACTGAAGAGTTCTTGAGTACCTGGTATATTGAGAAGTTTCGCCTGCAGATATGTTCTACGTACACATAGGTGTGCTTTACTATCGGCACAGGATGCATACATTATCCTCGAACAGCTATATTTCGTGACCTTAACGTGAATTTTAACGTGTTTGTTATAATATTGTGGGAATCTATTCAAATAACTACAGAAAGTTTTCAAATATATCTACTTCATTTAATCATCGTTATAAACTTGTTGACATTCATGTATATTAGTTCAGAATTACCGTTTTTCCGAGCGTGTGTAAGTTTACTTATTTCCGGAAGTGCATCCATGGTTCGTGACACTAACTACAAAGTCACGTGGCATATGACCGGAACGTACCAGTTAGACCAAGGTATGGATATTATTAGTTTATAGCGTCTCCGTGTTTTTGAAATAAAATTTTTTTTTAAAAATTAATAATTTTTTCCGTTAATTCTGTATGCAGTTTGTGTACTTACATTACTGCTTGCTTGTTTTTTTTACCATATAAATACATGGCTCAATAGACTGACAGAAAGACAGACAGAGGGAGAGAGAAATTTAAAAATATACACTGGTGAATGGGTACACATTTTATTATAATAGATTCAATGTCTTTTGGTGTAGAATATATGTTCATTATGAAATAATGCTGAAACGAAAAAGTCCGTAGTGAATATACATTTCGAGTGTACATTTTTCTTACGTTGTATAAGAACCCCACATGATTAAAACCAAATATTTACATTGGCTATCATGTTGTATACATTCTCAAAGTGGGTTTTCCTGTTCAAGATATGTAAACAAAGCCATCATGTGATCGGCGGACCTATCTTTAGCATATAATAAAAAAATTCAAGGCGAAAATGTCTGACACAAATAAGGCATTAGTGAAAATATAGGTTTTCATTATGATTTTTTAAAATTACATGAAATTACCTGTTTGAATCTCATTTTGTCTGATATTACTTATAAAATGCTTCCAATCACTCTTGAAGAACGCTGGTGACACGGCTGATGACGTGATTATCTCGAAACAAGCGCATTAGGTCGCGAGAAACATTGCGCACGATTAAAGGAGTATCACGACTTCAGGAGGTTGGACGATAATAACATGCATATTTGACTAAAAGTGCTGGTCAATAGTGTGGTACTGGAGATTGATATAAAACAGGTTTGTTTTGGTTTGGTTTGATTTTGTGGGTTTAACACCATTTTTCAGCACATAATAGGCTATACACGGCAGCCAGCATATTTGGTGAAGGAAGAATCCGGGAAGAACCACCGACCCACGGGAAGCTACTGGCAAGCTTTCGAACATACCCACGCTGCCGAGATTCGAACCCACGCAGACAGACGTGAGATGTCAGTGATCAGCGAGCGCCTTAGACCACTCGGCCACCCGGGACCCCAAAATACAACAGAAGTCCGGCACTTTATCACATAGATGTATAATGATATTTAGTACGTTGGTATGTAAGAGGTTCCATACATTTTACGTACGATTTCACCATCGAACACAGTAACAATTGTTATTGTCTAATTAATATATCTTATGTGCATGATCTAGCTTACTTTAGCAGAAAATATTGCTTAAATTGAAGCTTTTGAAGAGGAGATAAATGAATTCCTTAAGAAGTGGAGTTCGTTCGAACGTACGTGTCCTATCGGATCGAATAAATACAGAGAGAGAGAGAGAGAGAGAGAGAGAGAGAGAGAGAGAGAGAGAGAGAGAGGGAAACAATGAAAATGAAAGATAGATAGATAGATGCAGTTGATGTCCACAGAATAATTCCACGTGAAAAATTGCTGGTTTTTGTTGTTCATATGACCTAATATTGTCTTGATTTTGCTGTGGCTGAAAAAAAGCTTCAATAACACGAAGCAAACGCAATCTTAATTAATCTGGCACATGTTGGGTCTCGGATAATTTTAATTAGGTGGCGCCAGGATGCTTGATAGAAGTCCGCTGATTCGTCTATATAATGCTATATAAGTGAGTGCACATGTCCAGATAAACTCCAACTTTCGAATTTTTTTGTCTTGTACTTCATGTATGTATGTAGAGAGGGAGGAAGGGTCAGATATGTTTCTGTAAATGTGTGTATGAATCTATGTTTGCAGCCTATTTACTTATAGAGTAATTGAAATGTCTGCTCTTTCTTCATCTTTAACTTCCACTAGACTGTGGTTATTCCCATTTAACAAACTCTGTCTAGCAATATATATATATATATATATATATATATATATATATATATATATATATATATATATATATATATATATATATATATATATATACCTGTGTATCAGGCATTGACTAAGATAACTGTAAACAAAAACTTACACCGAACAGTACAAAATTTGTTTTTCAACTAACCTAAGCGCTTTTGACTTTCACCGAGTCTTTGTCAAGGGAAAGATTACAAAACAGAGAAAAACAAGACATACAATAAACACAAAATAAAGCGCTGAATATACAATTTTCCACGATTATGGATCTAGTAGAAGTAGCATTTCAAAACTGTGGATATCACGCCTTATTGGTTTCAACTCCGATAATAAAATGGCAATCTATTTGGTTTTGACCTGCAAAAGGAGGAACAAAAGCGCCAACTATTTTTTTAATATAAAGTTATGTTGGCATAGATTATATCCCGGATAATTCATTCTCTTTATTGACATTAACCACAACAATAATACAAATACCAACCAAAACTACAAAAAAGCAATAATTCTAGGTAAGTGAATAAATAAGAAACTAAATGAACCATTTTTTAAAATTTAAAAATATGGGCTCTAAACAGATAATGATTTTATTTTATTTTTTTTTTACTAGCGTGTGGGTGCCCGTTTGGAGTCTTCTTGATTTAAGCCGCTTGGTTTCAGTGTTTTTAGGTGGCATATCCAGTAAGATTCCTTTTTTTAATTTTTTTTCTTGGTTTCGGGACTCTAGTTGCGGTTGTGGACAATTGTAGTTAGTATAATGTCACTGAAAGTATGCCCAGAGAAAGAGAGGTGTTCTGTTACTGGACTTCTGTCCAACTTCTTTGTCATCTAATCCGATCTGTGAAGATTGATCCATTGTGTAGTTTTTCGTTTCTCCGGCAAACTGAAGGCCGCAAATTTTACACGTGATGAGATACATTACATTCTCTGTTTTTGCATCTTTTGTTTGGACAATGTATTCTCAATATTTTGCTTGTCACTGTGCTGGAGAATGTGTTTGTCTCTAACATATGTTGACAGGGCACATCTGGGGCCTGTGGTGAGAAAAGGTGTGCAAATTAAATGCACAAGAGTATTCTTGCCAAATAGAAATAGCTGATTTGCCAAAATGTAAATATTTCAAAGTATACGGTTTTCTTCTCTTTTTTTTAAAGGATATATTAGGATTATATTCTTTGATGATGTTTTCAATAATGTAACAGAATGTAAATATATATATTTTGTTTATGTTTTTGTGTTTGTAGTTGTTATTTGTTTGTGTCGTCCACCTTGAAAAAGCGATCCGTAGATCTCGAAAGCGCTCGTTTCTCTGACTTAACTGCACCATGCTTTGTCATCAAGCAATCTTCATTCCGAACAGATATTGTCACACAGAAAAAGGAAGATAAATATTTCGTATATTCTTTTAGTTTACAAAAAAGACTTTAATTACACCTTTTTTGCTATCTTAAATTTATTTGAAAAGCAGCTTTTTCAAGCAGAACTAAAAGTTAATTTTTCGTCAATAAAAGTTATCATCATGACACATGACATTGAATGTTTATATGCAGATTAATCCTATTTGTTGTTGTTGGGTTGCTTTGCGTCTTCGTAATTCGGGATGGGTATATTTATATAAAACTAAAAGATAATCCTATGGCTGATTTTAAATTATGGTTTGTAGAAGAAATAGACTGGTGCTCTGATGCATGCAGTAAAGGTAGAGAACACCATCGAGTGAAAATTGTTCTTCCGATCCTCGGTCACTTAGAAAATGACTCTGTAAACTTTTAAAAAGTATGTGCGTAAAGTCAAAACGGTCAGCGGAAAAACTTTCAGCAGTAATATTCATATTGGTTTACGATTATGGTCTAATGCAGATCTCTTTAAAAAAAATCATTTATTACTGAACGACAATTGTTTGTGTGATATGTCAGAAACTGCTAAACACTTATTGTTTGATAGTCCTAAATTTAGTATTATTAGAAATCTTACAATAGGAACTTTCCCACTTGGTTCTGTTATATATTTATTACTAACGAGGAATTCCTTGCTATTGGTTAAGGTAAATGAGGTGATATATCATGATAACCACTGACAGATTAACTTAGATTAGTTACATTACTCCTTCGTTGTTATCTAATAATGATCATAATGCTTTTGCATACAGCAGGATACTATAAAAACTCTGTAGCCACCTCCAACCCAGTACCAACAACAATATATAACGATACATGCATCTTTTTCATCTTTCTTTAAATATCCGTCTTCACTGCCAATTCAATATAAATATTTGTATCTGCCGCCCCGTAATTCTCCATTTTCTCTAAAAGCACATGCCGAGAATTCTTTATTTCAATATCCTTTACGTTTGGTGGGTAATAGCTATATTACTTGAATGGTTTCTAAATGCAATAAAGAGTATTTTTATAGCTTCCTCTATCTCAGACTAGATTTGTGCTTTACGTCAATGTGTCAATATGTCCACCATATATGTCGATTGATTACATTGCAGTAATCTGTTACTGTGCACTGATGAAATCTTTAAATTGTGGATTAGATTTGGGCTTTACATCAATGTGTCTATATGTTGACCAATATGTCAATTGATTGTATTGCATAAGTTTCTTATCCTATGCTGATGAAATCTTTAAATTGTGCATTAGATTTGGGCTTTACATCAATGTGTCAATAAGTCGACTAATATGTCAATTGATTATATTGCAGAAGTTTTTTTTACCTATGCTGATAAAATCTTTAAATTATGCGTCACATTTGTGCTTTACGTCAATGTGTCAACATGTCGACCAATATGTTGATTGATTACATTGCAGTAGTTATTTTTACTGTGTATTGAGGATATCTTTCGATTGTGCTTTAGATTTGTGCTTTACGTCAATGTGTCAATACGTCGACCAATATGTCAATTGATTACATTGCAGTAGTTTTTTTTTTTACTGTGTATTGGTGGAATCTTTAAATTGTGCTTTAGATCTGTGCTTTACGTCAATGTGTAAATACGTCGACCAATATGTCAATTGATTACATTACATAAGTTTTACTGTGTATTGATGGGATCATTAAATTGTGCTTTAGACCTGTGCTTTACGTCAATGTGTCAATAAGTCGACCATAAAGTCGATTGATTACTTTGCAGTAGTTTATTACTGTCTACATATGAAATCTTTAAATTCCCGAAGCTGTTGCATAAAAACGTACATTCGCGTTAAGAGCCATCTTAGCATTCCCTTACATTTCAGGAGCCGCTGTGGCTCAGTGTGCAGCGCATCAGAATCTGGAGCGAAAGGGTGAGGGTTCGAATCCTAACATAGGATTAGCCAGTGTCAGCGACTGTGGTGTGTCCTTAGGCAAGGCACTTGAAAATTGCATCGGCACTAAATGACCTACTCGTGTCGTAAAACACAAAACCAAACCAAATATTTTAGTCACAATGACAAAATTTTCTTTGCCGTCATATTGTATTACCTTGATAAAAATATACAAGCATTTCAACCATTATAGGACTCAGCTGTTATTGTGAACATTTATACAATAAAGTGTAATTGTATTCAAGCTACAAAAATGTGAACATTTATACAATAAAGTGTAATTGTATTCAAGCTACAAAAATGTGAACATTTATACAATAAAGTGTAATTGTATTCAAGCTACAAAAATGTGAACATTTATACAATAAAGTGTAATTGTATTCAAGCTACAAAAATGTGAACATTTATACAATAAAGTGTAATTGTATTCAAGCTACAAAAATGTGAACATTTATACAATAAAGTGTAATTGTATTCAAGCTACAAAAATGTGAACATTTATACAATAAAGTGTAATTGTATTCAAGCTACAAAAATGAAAACACAATCTACATTTACATACCAGAATAGTTAAGATGTAATTGATGCGAGAAGAAGATAAAAATAAAAGGAATATAACATCAAAAGAGTTATTGAGAGAGAACTATGTGTGTAAGGGTTATTGTTCAGCGTTTGTGGTATTGACTAAAATCCGGAATCGGGAACTTTAGATACCATCAGGGTTTATTTGTGCACTTTGTGAGATTGCCTGCCAATATATCATAAATCAAATTACAATTAAACATTTATGCCGTTCATCTATCATTCAATATCAAGAAAGAATAAAGTGAGAAGCACGTTTGCCAGACAGGAAAATAGATATTTTAAATTAAAATTTGCAGTTGTTGCTCCAAATTATTTCTCAGAGATTGAGTGTTTATTTGTTTCCAGTGCGACCGCTGAGTAATCACTTTCGTCCGTATGACACGGTAGTTGATTGATTTTTCTTAAGCTAAAAATGAGATTCAGTTATATGGAGCATAAATAGTAAGGTTGATTATACTGGTATGTGTTGGACCTTGGAAAACTAGTAAAATTATTACTTGTAAGGAAAGGAACGAATAATTGATTTATATGTTCTGATTTTTGTCTCTGATGTTATACTAGTGAGTGACATTATATCCGGTTTAAATCCAAATTATCACGGTTGATCAAATGTTTTGAAATTGTGTAATACCTTTCTTTTTTCTCGCATTTTTATTAATTAGTCTTTTGGCTGTTGCCCATCTATCTATCTATCTATCTATCTATCTATCTATCTATCTATCTATCTATCTATCTATCTATCTATCTACCTATCTATCTATCTATCTATCTATCTATCTATCTATCTATCTATCTATCTATCTATCTATCTATCTATCTGTATACTCAGAACTGAACATATTTTCCTTCACATTCTCCATGCCTAACTAACTCAAGATACGTTAGTGATTTCTCCTGTTGAGCAAAATCTGTCTAACTCTCATACAAAAATTGTGAAAGTATCTACTTTTGGCAGATTTCACCCCACGGGGATGGGTGTGGGATGGAGGGACATGGTGTGAAACATTTAGTAAGTTTTTCAATGGTTAAAATAAGATTTTAATTATACTTTTTCAACATTCGTCTGATTGAAGTAATTTGTCATTTTTCATCTATAACAACTATAAAACTGTCAATTCATGATGTACTTTCGTGGATATCAATATTCGTTACTTTGTAAACAAATATTACCTTTCTGTGGATACTTAAATTCGTGGATGCGCATGAGGTATGTTACATAGAGTGACATTGACTTTTAGGTTCAATACAGAATATATATATAGATATATATATATATATATATATATATATATATATATATATATATATATATATATATATATATATATTCCATCAACATTTATCTTTTGGTATCCAGGCGATGATCACCATATTCCAATGCCACAGCTCTCGACAAATGGTGAAGGATCAACTTCGAGTGGTCCGCTCCTCCCAGCCTGCCGAAGTATCCCTCAAAAACCTCCCCAGCCAGCAGACGCGTTGGTTCAGAACCGTTAGGTCCTCCCACTGAGATAACCAGTGTCTTTCGAACCAGCGTCGTTACTGACCGCAGTATCCGGATTGCATAATCCCATAGAGTTCGACGGCAATGACTGAGCTGTGTAATATACGAGATGTTAAAATACGAATACAGTGATATACATCACGCATGCGTGCACATAAACTGACTTCGTTACACATTAAATTCTTTCATAAGAACGACTGTAAGAGATCATTATTACAATAACCATGTTCGTAAATGAATCTGTCTCCGACAAGAATAATCGCACAGGATTATAAAAACTCGAACGTTTCTCATCATTTAATGTGTACAGCATATAACTGAATTTAACTTGTCTGTTCAGCTATAAAATATCTAACTTGGAACAGGCTATATTCTATCTGATAGCATGACGTTATGTGACATAGGTCTAATTTTCTATTAAATTTAGAACAAATTCCGAAACATTCAATATATTAAACAATTTATTCACATAGAACGGATAGCAAGAAAGAATACAGTTTTTATTTTCGCATACCTTTACAGCTGAAAATTGCTTCTGCAAAATGGACAGCTTTCTGACAAGACTCATTTGTATTGTACAGATACAGAGAGAATTTGGGCTATAAGAGAACTCGATGTAAAACGGGTTCCACACTGCCAGCGCTTTGTGCGTGCATCAGTAAGTGAACAGAAATCAGTATTTCTAAATCGCCAGGGTTAAAAATAATATGCCCCCGAGTAACGCCGTATGCGGCAATGAAACCTATCTACATTTTCGTCCATATATAATATATATAGGCAATTCGTACACACAATTCCGTGACACTATGCCAATTTATTCTGATGATTTGACATTTTCAAGAGCTAGTTGATGCCGTCAGTAATGCGTCATATATAGGACGCCATACAAGTGAGTTATTGATGCTAAGTCAAACTCCTAACTCCTTTATATACAAATCCAAATATGAGAAGACGTGATGACACTATTTTTGAAGATAAGGAAAGGAGAGGAATCTTTATCGAGAATAAAGGAGGTAAAATATTCATATATTCAGTACAGTAACACAATCAATAGTATGCAGGTCTAAGTGGAGCACCCCTGAGGTAAACACACTTTGTCTAGTAATAAATTATTATAAAATTTAAAGTCAGTTACTTAAAAGTGCATTACAAATGTACTGATTATATTGATGATAGAACAATGCTATAAAAACCGCATGCTTGTGTTTTAAGAAATTAGTAGATCGTTACTTTTTATATAATTCGGAAAATCACGCAAATTATCTGCATAAATATTGAAATAGTACGTTCGATTCTTACACATTCTTTACCTACATCTACATCTGCATCTGTCTATCTACGTTAGCGACTGTCTGTCTACCAACGTATCCTTTGTTTCTCTACGACATAATGGAAGAGAAAAACACATTCTGTAGTGAGAATACAGTAAGGGAAATAACAGCAAAATATTCAATATCTCGTTTCCGGTATGCAAAACAGAATACACAAAAACCTGAGCTAATCGAGAAACGATAGTCCAGGCTCACGTTCTACCATTTTCTTGTTGCAATTTAGATCTGAGATTTGTCAGGCTAAAGCAAACTTTCAATTTCCTTCACAATTGTAAACTGCAGAGCATTTAAGCATGTAAAACAGTTTGGGCAGTATTATGCAAATTCGATTAGATTTTAATTGCACTGAAAGGCTTTGTAGGAAAATACCACAATGAGTAATCTGACGCTGACGGAAAATCTAATTCTAGGTTTAGAAGAATCATATAACTCCTTATAGAAGCCAAGACAGTTTGAATCTGTCACAACATGAGACTGAAATCGTAAAATATAATTCTTCTGTTAGCATGACTATGCGAAAATTCTCTAAGGAAGAAAAATCGATGCAGATGTATTATGTTTGTATTTTTTTATTTTTAAGCAAGTTTAGTAAAACAGGGTAGGCATGATTTTCCCTTTCCAATTAAAGCAGAGTTGTATATTAAAGAATTTGAAAACTTAGCAAAATATAGAAGAAAAAGGTAAAATCAAATGTGAAAGAAAACTGGTTTCGAGAATCGTTTCTATAACATTTTAAACGTTTTATCCTGTACGGAATAGAGAAACAGGAAAAGAAAGAAAGAAAGAAATATAATACATTTATATATATATATATATATATATATATATATATATATATATATATATATATATATATATATATATATATATATAATTTCACTGCCGAGTTTTATTTTGAATGATTGCTACAAATGTTGCCAGTCAGAAAATCCTCAGATGGGATTCTCCCCCACCTATAAGTTCTGTTACGACTCTATGGTCTAAGAAAAATGTAACAGAAAGAAAGTGAAACCAACAAATCAAGTAAAAAATCAACAAGCAATTTATTACTAGATAATTAAAATGAAAAATCAAAAAGTCACTTACAGTAATGTGTTTTGAAATCCTAATAATCCAATAAGAATGATTGTTCTAATCACAAGTCCTAAATATAGAATGTTCCGAATTCACGGCTGTGTCCTTGAATGTTATGATGTGCTAATGGTCTCCAAAGTCCTGATGTATTAGTAATCTTGATGTGCTGATGTCAAAATGAAGTATTCCAACATATCTGAATATAAGTTCACATAAATTCCAAAATCATCAATTAAAAATACAAAATCCAAAAGTTTATGAGCACTGTTATAATCCAATGAATATTTAAAATAAGTCCTCTCTTAGAATTTGGAATGAATTTTCACAACTGTAATAGCTCTTTACAAGACTGGTGGTAATGTCAAAACTGAATAAATGTCCACCAAACATGGTATATATAAAGATTGGTCACATGACAGAATGTTCTAGAATGTGTGTCATCTTAATGGAATTTTACTTGTAAACAAAATTCAACCTTGACCTTCAAATTGAGAAAACATATTGATCAAAACAACCTAATTCAAGGACACTAGTTAAACTTGTTTTTCCTGATAAACATTAAGATTTAAGCAAATATTAAAGTGAAGAAACATTTATAATTTCCTAAAATATTTATAATATTATATAAACATCATACATAACACCTCCCCTCATAAAGAAAAAGAAAGATTTATGTAATAAAGCTTTCTTTTGAATATACATCTAATATTATAATAACCAAAATTACATAAGAACATGTTTTATGATACTGGACTTAATTACATCAAGCAATATTACATTTCTAGGCACGTGAGAGTGCATCTGCAATCACATTGTCTTTTCCCCTGATGTGTTTGATGTCAATGTTATATTCCTGCAATATCAAACTCCATCTCAACAATCTCCGATTTTTATCTTTCATTTTGTTGATGAAAGTAAGGGGATTGTGATCACTGTACACAATAATTGGAGAAAGAGCTGAGGTAACATACACTTCAAAATGCTGTAAAGCCAATATCAAAGCCAAACATTCCTTCTCAATTGTGGAATAATTTTTCTGGTGCTTGTTTAGTTTTTTAGAAAAATAACACACAGGGTGATCCACACCACTTTTGTCTTCCTGAATCAATACTCCACCAACCCCTACATCACTTGCATCAACAGATAATTTAAATGATTGGCTAAAATTTGGTGCAGAAAGAACTGGTGCATTCTTAAGCATGGCCTTTAACTTGTCAAAAGATTCCTGACACTTGTCAGACCAATGAAATTTGGTTTTCTTACTCAATAAACTTGTCAAAGGTTCAGCAATTTTGGAAAAATTGGAACAAAATTTCCGATAATATCCAGCCATACCTAGAAATCGCATCAGTTGCTTTTTACAAATTGGAACTTGAAATTCAGAGATAGCTTTGACCTTAGCTTCTATAGGTTTAACTTGACCTTGTCCCACAATATGTCCTAAAAATGTGACACAAGCATGGCAAAACTCACTTTTGCTCAAATTAATTGTCAGATTCGCATCACTGAGTCGATCGAAGAATTTTCGAATGGTTTCCAAATGATCTTCCCAGGTGTTGTTGTAGATAATGACGTCATCGATATAAGCGTCACAATTATCAAGACCAAATGTTATCATGTTCATCAGACGTTGAAACGTTGCAGGCGAATTTTTCATTCCAAACGGCATGACTTTATATTGATAAAGTCCATCTGGAGTTACAAATGTTGAAATTTCTTTTGCCCTTTCCGTCAGTGGAATTTGCCAGAATCCTTTTAAAAGGTCAAACTGTCACAGGATAAAGCCGGGTTGGGACTGGATTAGTGAAGACACCGAAAGCAACTGCGTTAATAAGATGTTTATTTATAAACGCAATTTAAAGATGAACAAATCTGACACCATTATAACGAAAAGATAAGGAAAATTATAAAGTTCCTAACATGGAACTATCAACAACAAGTAACTCAACGAGAAAAATCAAAGATGGATTTAACAAATGGAATTTTAAACAAACGTGAATAGCATCCTATCACCAATCGACAAATAAGAGTATATGATTTACACCCCGATATAAACAAGGTCTTATTAAGTACCAAGGGTGACCAAAGCATGTGATTTATGCACTTATCAATAGAATACTCATTTATCCATCAATCTGTTAACTCGTCAATTTATCAATTTAACAAGCGATGTTGGAATATGAATTTATGAATCCGTCGTTCATATAACGATATTGAAATGGGGATGTATGAAATTATGAATATGTCGTTCATATAACGATATTGAAATGGGGATGTATGAAATTATGAATCTATCACACATATAGCGATATTGAAATGGGAATGAATGTAATTTTGCACAGATAGCAATATTGAGATAACAATCAAATGGAACACGCAATAAATATAACTAACGTGGCGTCCGTTTGACTACCAAGATGTATCTACGGTTCCACCCGCTCTAGTCCATGGCCAAGGAGCCACCACGCATGGTCCACCCCTCCCAGTCTGTTGAAGGGTCCCTCGAGAGCCTTCACATTAACACAGACCCGTTGATCGAGAAGCCTTGGTCCCTCGCATCGAGAAAACCAGTACACTCTTCCGAAACAACGTCACCAGACACAGCGTACACGTCACACGAAACCACACAGAGTTCTGTGACTTCACACACCACCAAACCATACATATGGAACAGCTAAAAGTATAACAACTAAACCGTGTAGTACATATGACACGGTTAGTACTTTTGTATTGATATATGTTGCGCATGCGCGCACATGAATTACGCCTCGTTACACATTACATTAATCATTCAATGCATGCCGCGTATAATTAAATAATACCCGTCTGTTCAGTTACAACAAATAGCTAACTTGAACCAGCCTATAGGATTTCTAATATCATGGCGTTGTATGACGTAGGTATTGACTCTCTGTAGAATTTAGAATAAATTCTAAAACATCTAATATATGAAACAATTATGTCATATAAAACGAATAGTGATAAAGAATACAATCTTAAATTTCACATACCTCTACAGCTGAAGTTTTGCTCCCGTAAAGAGGTAAGCTTTCTGACAAGACTCATCGTAGTGTAATTTGTTTATAGAGAATTCGCTCTATATGTACTCTAGCTGTGACAGATATGCGCAGCAGCTAGGTACGTGAGTTTTCACTGCAGGCAATTTGCACGTGCAGCATGGGGTGAATCGCGCTCAGTATTTCAAAATAACTAGAGCCGAAAAAATAAACAACCCCCGAGTAACGCTCTAGTCGGAAACGAAACCCGAATACATTTTTGATCACATATACATATTGATATAAACCATACAATTCCGTGACACAAACTTGGTGACATATTCCGCATTTCCAATTTTATCAGTGCAATCGTCCATTCTTGGGATTGGAAATGAATCAGTTTTGGTGACACTGTTGACTTTTCTATAGTCAGTACACATACGGAATGTATTATCTGGCTTGGGAACAAGAATACATGGTGAACTCCAGTTACTTTTACTTGGTTCTATGAAATCATTCTCCAGTAAATACTGAATTTCTTTCTTCAGATAGTTCTGTTTGAGAGGATTCATCCTATAAGGATGCTGTTTCACAGGCGCAGAATCTACAATGTCAACGTCATGATAAATTTTACTTGTTCGTGTTGGAACATCAGGAAACAAGTGCTCATAGTGATGTAATAGCTGTTTTAGTTCATTTCTTTCCTGTTGTTGTAGATGTGAAAGTTTCTGGTCTAGGTTGTTCAATATTTCTGAATTCCGAAGATTGGTTATACCAGAGTCACTACAGTCTGATCGTACTCCATCGTTGATATCTTCACTGTGTGGGACAGGTACAACTAAATTAACAGAATAATTAGCTGGGCTATCTCTGTCAAAATATTCCTTTAACATATTTATATGACAAAGTTGTTTCTGTTTCCGTCTCCCAGGAGTGTTAATGATATAATTTAAGTCATTTACTTTCTTTTCAACGGTATAAGGACCATAAAATTTAGCCTGAAGAGGATTCTGAGGTATGGGAAAGAGAGCCAGAACTTTGTCACCAGGTTTAAAACTCCTTTCCTGTGTATTTCTGTCATACCTTAATTTCATTTTTGACTGAGTAGTGTTAAGATTAGTTCTTGCTACTTCACAGGCCTTTGACAACTTGTATTTGAAATCAGAGGCATAATCAAGAAGATTAATCTTCGAATCTTCATTTGAAAGAAGTTTCTCTTTCAATAATTTCAATGGTCCACGGACAGTATGACCAAAAACTAGTTCAAAGGGACTAAAACCCAACGACTCTTGAACTGATTCCCTAACAGCAAACAACAACAAATGAACACCCTCATCCCAATCCTTTTCTGTATCAAAGCAATATGATCGAATCATATTCTTCAAAGTTTGATGAAATCTTTCCAAAGCACCTTGACTTTCAGGGTGATAGGCAGAAGATTTAAACTGTTGTATGCCTAATTCATGCATAACTTGTTGGAAAATTCCAGACATAAAATTTGACCCTTGATCCGACTGGACAGATTTGGGAAGGCCAACAAGTGTAAAAAACTTCACCAAAGCTTTCACAATAGTTTTAGTTTTTATATTTCTCAGAGGAATTGCCTCTGGAAATCTTGTAGATGCACACATGATGGTCAACAAGTATTGGTTGCCTGACTTGGTTTTAGGTAAAGGACCAACACAGTCTACCATTATTCTACTAAATGGTTCATCAAATGCAGGAATAGGTTGCAGATGAGCCTTAGGTATCTTCTGATTGGGTTTTCCTACCATTTGACAAGTGTGACAAGATCTGCAGTATTTAGAAACATCACTTTTGAGTTTCGGCCAATAAAAATGATTCAAGATCTTGTGATAAGTCTTACGGACTCCTAAATGACCAGCCAAAGGAGTTTCATGGGCTAAATTAAGAATTTCCTGTCTATATGACTTAGGAACAACAATTTGATAGCTCACTGACCACTCGTCACCAGCAGGTACATCAGGTGGTCTCCATTTCCTCATAAGGACCCCATTTTTCACAAAGTAACACACTGGAACTTGTGTGGCTTCAGTTTCACTAATAGCCCTCTGAAACAAACAAGATATCTCGGGATCTTGCTCCTGTTCAACGACAAGGGATTGTCGTTTGTCATCCTGAGTAGAACAAAGAGAATGAGTTGCCAAAAGAGGATCACTGTGATCAATACCATTTGATTGATCAATACCTGAGGAAAAAGTGACCTCATCAAAAGACTGACCAATACATGTGTCAGCTAAAGGAATAATATCCTGATCAACATCACTCTCAAGAGCTCTTTTTGCCATAGCTCTAGTAACTGCACAAGCAGGGTACAAATCAGGGATTTCAGTTTCGACAGGATCAACTTTCTGATCCAAACAAGGCTTGTCAGTTACAAGGGGATTAACCACAACCTTATCTCCAGATAGGTCATTGCCTAGTAATAAATGAACACCCTCTATGGGTAAAGAAGTCACTGCCCCAACAGTCACAGGTCCAGAAACTAAGTCTGATGCCAAATTTACACAATGAAGAGGAACATTTACAAAGCCGCACTCTACTCCCTGAACAAGAACACTTTCACTTGAAGAAGACTCCTCAGACAAAGGCAAAGTACCTGATAATAAAAGACTCTGAGAAGCTCCAGTGTCCCTTAATATTTTAATTGGGATAGGTTTGGCAGAATCACCAATAAGTGATATAGAACCTTCTGACATGAATGGTTCATAAGCCTCCAAAATAGAATCAGACTGAGGTTTGTTTGACCCAACAAATGTATTGCTTTCAATACAAGACCGTGACCTTGACCTCGTAGAAATAAGAGCATTTGGAAAAGCTCTGTCTTTACTCTGTTGCTTATTTTTCAACTTGAAGCAATCAGAAATAACGTGCCCTTTCGTTTTACAATAAGTGCACGTAGGAAGAGATAAGGATTTCTGATCAGTCTTATCAGATGTTTGATTCCTAACAGTTGTGCTGTTGTGAAATTTGGAAGTACTCGAATGAGATTGAAATGGTTTTTTACCAGAAAACTGCTGAGAGGACGACTTATTGCCAAATGAAATTTTGTGAGTCAAGGAATAATCATCAGCCATACGAGCAGCATTTTCCAAAGTTTCCACATTCTGCTCGTCAAGATAGGTTTTAACATCACTATGGATGCACCTCTTGAACTCTTCAATTAATACGAGCTGTCTGAGATTATCATAAGCTTGATCAACTTTCTTGGCTGAGCACCACCTATCAAATAGTTGTCCTTTATCCCTTGCAAATTCGACATGAGTTTGTCCAGTTTCTTTTCTACTATTCCTAAATCTTTGTCGATATGCCTCTGGTACCAACTCATAAGCTTTCAAGATGTACTCCTTAACCACATCATAATCGGTGCTTTTTTGTACTGACAGTGAAATGTAGACTTCACGAGCTTTGCCAATAAGTACACTTTGTAATAACAAAGTCCAATGCTCTCTGGGCCATTTCAAGTTTTCAGCTATTTTCTCGAAATGAAGAAAGTATTTATCTACTTCTTTTTCCTGAAAAGGGGGTACTAACTTAATATATCTAGTAACATCAAAACCTGAAATTGTGTTTAAAGGAGTGGAGTGTGCTCTGTTTGCCAGTTCTAATTCTCTTAACTTAAATTGCATTTTCCTTTCTTCTCTTTGCATCTGCATCTGTCTCTCCTCTTTCTCTCTCTCCCTCTCCATCTGCCTCTCTTCTTTCTGCATTTGTATCTGCCTCTCTTCTTTCTCTCTCTCCATCTGTATCTGCCTCTCTTCTTTCTCTCTCTCCATCTGTATCTGCCTCTCTTCTTTCTCTCTCTCCATCTGCCTCTCTTCTTTTTCTCTCTCTCTCTGAATCTGAAGCTTTGCTAACTCTAAATCCATCTGGTTCTTTAACTCTAATTCCCTTAATTTCCTGTCAGAACCAGATACAGGCTTTCTCTTCGAACTTAAAGCACTACTATCAAAAATTCCCTTTCCTACTAAATACTGAATTAAAATAATCTTTATCTCCTGTTTTGTCAATGATACTTTTGCCTCAGATAGACTGTATTTTCTGGCAAGCTCGAGCAACTCATCCTTTCTCATGCACTCTAACCCCTCCTGGGTAGGTTTTGAAATGAAATTCTGAACATTAGATGCCATTGTAAATGCTTGTTGGTTTCACACACAAAAATTTCTCTATTTAAAAACTTTGCCAAAGACAAAAAAAAAAATTCTCTGAGACAAAATCAATATGAATTTCAAAGATAAATTTAATATCTCTAATATGCTTTAAAGAAATTCAATCCCGGAACGACGAGCCCTCAATTTCTGTTACGACTCTATGGTCTAAGAAAAATGTAACAGAAAGAAAGTGAAACCAACAAATCAAGTAAAAAATCAACAAGCAATTTATTACTAGATAATTAAAATGAAAAATCAAAAAGTCACTTACAGTAATGTGTTTTGAAATCCTAATAATCCAATAAGAATGATTGTTCTAATCACAAGTCCTAAATATAGAATGTTCCGAATTCACGGCTGTGTCCTTGAATGTTATGATGTGCTAATGGTCTCCAAAGTCCTGATGTATTAGTAATCTTGATGTGCTGATGTCAAAATGAAGTATTCCAAAATATCTGAATATAAGTTCACATAAATTCCAAAATCATCAATTAAAAATACAAAATCCAAAAGTTTATGAGCACTGTTATAATCCAATGAATATTTAAAATAAGTCCTCTCTTAGAATTTGGAATGAATTTTCACAACTGTAATAGCTCTTTACAAGACTGATGGTAATGTCAAAACTGAATAAATGTCCACCAAACATGGTATATATAAAGATTGGTCACATGACAGAATGTTCTAGAATGTGTGTCATCTTAATGGAATTTTACTTGTAAACAAAATTCAACCTTGACCTTCAAATTGAGAAAACATATTGATCAAAACAACCTAATTCAAGGACACTAGTTAAACTTGTTTTTCCTGATAAACATTAAGATTTAAGCAAATATTAAAGTGAAGAAACATTTATAATTTCCTAAAATATTTATAATATTATATAAACATCATACATAACACCTCCCCTCATAAAGAAAAAGAAAGATTTATGTAATAAAGCTTTCTTTTGAATATACATCTAATATTATAATAACCAAAATTACATAAGAACATGTTTTATGATACTGGACTTAATTACATCAAGCAATATTACATTTCTAGGCACGTGAGAGTGCATCTGCAATCACATTGTCTTTTCCCCTGATGTGTTTGATGTCAATGTTATATTCCTGCAATATCAAACTCCATCTCAACAATCTCCGATTTTTATCTTTCATTTTGTTGATGAAAGTAAGGGGATTGTGATCACTGTACACAATAATTGGAGAAAGAGCTGAGGTAACATACACTTCAAAATGCTGTAAAGCCAATATCAAAGCCAAACATTCCTTCTCAATTGTGGAATAATTTTTCTGGTGCTTGTTTAGTTTTTAGAAAAATAACACACAGGGTGATCCACACCACTTTTGTCTTCCTGAATCAATACTCCACCAACCCCTACATCACTTGCATCAACAGATAATTTAAATGATTGGCTAAAATTTGGTGCAGAAAGAACTGGTGCATTCTTAAGCATGGCCTTTAACTTGTCAAAAGATTCCTGACACTTGTCAGACCAATGAAATTTGGTTTTCTTACTCAATAAACTTGTCAAAGGTTCAGCAATTTTGGAAAAATTGGAACAAAATTTCCGATAATATCCAGCCATACCTAGAAATCGCATCAGTTGCTTTTTACAAATTGGAACTTGAAATTCAGAGATAGCTTTGACCTTAGCTTCTATAGGTTTAACTTGACCTTGTCCCACAATATGTCCTAAAAATGTGACACAAGCATGGCAAAACTCACTTTTGCTCAAATTAATTGTCAGATTCGCATCACTGAGTCGATTGAAGAATTTTCGAATGGTTTCCAAATGATCTTCCCAGGTGTTGTTGTAGATAATGACGTCATCGATATAAGCGTCACAATTATCAAGACCAAATGTTATCATGTTCATCAGACGTTGAAACGTTGCAGGCGAATTTTTCATTCCAAACGGCATGACTTTATATTGATAAAGTCCATCTGGAGTTACAAATGTTGAAATTTCTTTTGCCCTTTCCGTCAGTGGAATTTGCCAGAATCCTTTTAAAAGGTCAAACTTGGTGACATATTCCGCATTTCCAATTTTATCAATGCAATCGTCCATTCTCGGGATTGGAAATGAATCAGTTTTGGTGACACTGTTGACTTTTCTATAGTCAGTACACATACGGAATGTATTATCTGGCTTGGGAACAAGAATACATGGTGAACTCCAGTTACTTTTACTTGGTTCTATGAAATCATTCTCCAGTAAATACTGAATTTCTTTCTTCAGATAGTTCTGTTTGAGAGGATTCATCCTATAAGGATGCTGTTTCACAGGCGCAGAATCTACAATGTCAACGTCATGATAAATTTTACTTGTTCGTGTTGGAACATCAGGAAACAAGTGCTCATAGTGATGTAATAGCTGTTTTAGTTCATTTCTTTCCTGTTGTTGTAGATGTGAAAGTTTCTGGTCTAGGTTGTTCAATATTTCTGAATTCCGAAGATTGGTTATACCAGAGTCACTACAGTCTGATCGTACTCCATCGTTGATATCTTCACTGTGTGGGACAGGTACAACTAAATTAACAGAATAATTAGCTGGGCTATCTCTGTCAAAATATTCCTTTAACATATTTATATGACAAAGTTGTTTCTGTTTCCGTCTCCCAGGAGTGTTAATGATATAATTTAAGTCATTTACTTTCTTTTCAACGGTATAAGGACCATAAAATTTAGCCTGAAGAGGATTCTGAGGTATGGGAAAGAGAGCCAGAACTTTGTCACCAGGTTTAAAACTCCTTTCCTGTGTATTTCTGTCATACCTTAATTTCATTTTTGACTGAGTAGTGTTAAGATTAGTTCTTGCTACTTCACAGGCCTTTGACAACTTGTATTTGAAATCAGAGACATAATCAAGAAGATTAATCTTCGAATCTTCATTTGAAAGAAGTTTCTCTTTCAATAATTTCAATGGTCCACGGACAGTATGACCAAAAACTAGTTCAAAGGGACTAAAACCCAACGACTCTTGAACTGATTCCCTAACAGCAAACAACAACAAATGAACACCCTCATCCCAATCCTTTTCTGTATCAAAGCAATATTATCGAATCATATTCTTCAAAGTTTGATGAAATCTTTCCAAAGCACCTTGACTTTCAGGGTGATAGGCAGAAGATTTAAACTGTTGTATGCCTAATTCATGCATAACTTGTTGGAAAATTCCAGACATAAAATTTGACCCTTGATCCGACTGGACAGATTTGGGAAGGCCAACAAGTGTAAAAAAACTTCACCAAAGCTTTCACAATAGTTTTAGTTTTTATATTTCTCAGAGGAATTGCCTCTGGAAATCTTGTAGATGCACACATGATGGTCAACAAGTATTGGTTGCCTGACTTGGTTTTAGGTAAAGGACCAACACAGTCTACCATTATTCTACTAAATGGTTCATCAAATGCAGGAATAGGTTGCAGATGAGCCTTAGGTATCTTCTGATTGGGTTTTCCTACCATTTGACAAGTGTGACAAGATCTGCAGTATTTAGAAACATCACTTTTGAGTTTCGGCCAATAAAAATGATTCAAGATCTTGTGATAAGTCTTACGGACTCCTAAATGACCAGCCAAAGGAGTTTCATGGGCTAAATTAAGAATTTCCTGTCTATATGACTTAGGAACAACAATTTGATAGCTCACTGACCACTCGTCACCAGCAGGTACATCAGGTGGTCTCCATTTCCTCATAAGGACCCCATTTTTCACAAAGTAACACACTGGAACTTGTGTGGCTTCAGTTTCACTAATAGCCCTCTGAAACAAACAAGATATCTCGGGATCTTGCTCCTGTTCAACGACAAGGGATTGTCGTTTGTCATCCTGAGTAGAACAAAGAGAATGAGTTGCCAAAAGAGGATCACTGTGATCAATACCATTTGATTGATCAATACCTGAGGAAAAAGTGACCTCATCAAAAGACTGACCAATACATGTGTCAGCTAAAGGAATAATATCCTGATCAACATCACTCTCAAGAGCTCTTTTTGCCATAGCTCTAGTAACTGCACAAGCAGGGTACAAATCAGGGATTTCAGTTTCGACAGGATCAACTTTCTGATCCAAACAAGGCTTGTCAGTTACAAGGGGATTAACCACAACCTTATCTCCAGCTAGGTCATTGCCTAGTAATAAATGAACACCCTCTATGGGTAAAGAAGTCACTGCCCCAACAGTCACAGGTCCAGAAACTAAGTCTGATGCCAAATTTACACAATGAAGAGGAACATTTACAAAGCCGCACTCTACTCCCTGAACAAGAACACTTTCACTTGAAGAAGACTCCTCAGACAAAGGCAAAGTACCTGATAATAAAAGACTCTGAGAAGCTCCAGTGTCCCTTAATATTTTAATTGGGATAGGTTTGGCAGAATCACCAATAAGTGATATAGAACCTTCTGACATGAATGGTTCATAAGCCTCCAAAATAGAATCAGACTGAGGTTTGTTTGACCCAACAAATGTATTGCTTTCAATACAAGACCGTGACCTTGACCTCGTAGAAATAAGAGCATTTGGAAAAGCTCTGTCTTTACTCTGTTGCTTATTTTTCAACTTGAAGCAATCAGAAATAACGTGCCCTTTCGTTTTACAATAAGTGCACGTAGGAAGAGATAAGGATTTCTGATCAGTCTTATCAGATGTTTGATTCCTAACAGTTGTGCTGTTGTGAAATTTGGAAGTACTCGAATGAGATTGAAATGGTTTTTTACCAGAAAACTGCTGAGAGGACGACTTATTGCCAAATGAAATTTTGTGAGTCAAGGAATAATCATCAGCCATACGAGCAGCATTTTCCAAAGTTTCCACATTCTGCTCGTCAAGATAGGTTTTAACATCACTATGGATGCACCTCTTGAACTCTTCAATTAATACGAGCTGTCTGAGATTATCATAAGCTTGATCAACTTTCTTGGCTGAGCACCACCTATCAAATAGTTGTCCTTTATCCCTTGCAAATTCGACATGAGTTTGTCCAGTTTCTTTTCTACTATTCCTAAATCTTTGTCGATATGCCTCTGGTACCAACTCATAAGCTTTCAAGATGTACTCCTTAACCACATCATAATCGGTGCTTTTTTGTACTGACAGTGAAATGTAGACTTCACGAGCTTTGCCAATAAGTACACTTTGTAATAACAAAGTCCAATGCTCTCTGGGCCATTTCAAGTTTTCAGCTATTTTCTCGAAATGAAGAAAGTATTTATCTACTTCTTTTTCCTGAAAAGGGGGTACTAACTTAATATATCTAGTAACATCAAAACCTGAAATTGTGTTTAAAGGAGTGGAGTGTGCTCTGTTTGCCAGTTCTAATTCTCTTAACTTAAATTGCATTTTCCTTTCTTCTCTTTGCATCTGCATCTGTCTCTCCTCTTTCTCTCTCTCCCTCTCCATCTGCCTCTCTTCTTTCTGCATTTGTATCTGCCTCTCTTCTTTCTCTCTCTCCATCTGTATCTGCCTCTCTTCTTTCTCTCTCTCCATCTGTATCTGCCTCTCTTCTTTCTCTCTCTCCATCTGCCTCTCTTCTTTTTCTCTCTCTCTCTCTGAATCTGAAGCTTTGCTAACTCTAAATCCATCTGGTTCTTTAACTCTAATTCCCTTAATTTCCTGTCAGAACCAGATACAGGCTTTCTCTTCGAACTTAAAGCACTACTATCAAAAATTCCCTTTCCTACTAAATACTGAATTAAAATAATCTTTATCTCCTGTTTTGTCAATGATACTTTTGCCTCAGATAGACTGTATTTTCTGGCAAGCTCGAGCAACTCATCCTTTCTCATGCACTCTAACCCCTCCTGGGTAGGTTTTGAAATGAAATTCTGAACATTAGATGCCATTGTAAATGCTTGTTGGTTTCACACAAAAATATTTCTCTATTTAAAAATCTTTGCCAAAGACAAAAAAAAAATTCTCTGAGACAAAATCAATATGAATTTCAAAGATAAATTTAATATCTCTAATATGCTTTAAAGAAATTCAATCCCGGAACGACGAGCCCTCAATTTCTGTTACGACTCTATGGTCTAAGAAAAATGTAACAGAAAGAAAGTGAAACCAACAAATCAAGTAAAAAATCAACAAGCAATTTATTACTAGATAATTAAAATGAAAAATCAAAAAGTCACTTACAGTAATGTGTTTTGAAATCTTAATAATCCAATAAGAATGATTGTTCTAATCACAAGTCCTAAATATAGAATGTTCCGAATTCACGGCTGTGTCCTTGAATGTTATGATGTGCTAATGGTCTCCAAAGTCCTGATGTACTAGTAATCTTGATGTGCTGATGTCAAAATGAAGTATTCCAAAATATCTGAATATAAGTTCACATAAATTCCAAAATCATCAATTAAAAATCCAAAATCCAAAAGTTTATGAGCACTGTTATAATCCAATGAATATTTAAAATAATTCCTCTCTTAGAATTTGGAATGAATTTTCACAACTGTAATAGCTCTTTACAAGACTGATGGTAATGTCAAAACTGAATAAATGTCCACCAAACATGGTATATATAAAGATTGGTCACATGACAGAATGTTCTAGAATGTGTGTCATCTTAATGGAATTTTACTTGTAAACAAAATTCAACCTTGACCTTCAAATTGAGAAAACATATTGATCAAAACAACCTAATTCAAGGACACTAGTTAAACTTGTTTTTCCTGATAAACATTAAGGTTTAAGCAAATATTAAAGTGAAGAAACATTTATAATTTCCTAAAATATTTATAATATTATATAAACATCATACATAACAGTTCATAAATGAACTGTTCATGTTCATGTGTAGGACATAGCACAGATCTTGAACGTTTTAGAGTCGACCAGGTACTTATGCCTATATTTATATCTAACAGAAGCTTCGTTAATTGGTAGAGACCGACGTGTAAGGCCAAAATCTTAATGATGTCGATTACTTAAAATACGTTTTATAATTATGGAAACTGCTTTCCTTTTATTTGTATTTTTTTTTAATATAAAAGGAAACACCAGACACTCTTCGTCTGGGTTCATTTTTATAGTTTGACCAAATTATTGTTTACCGACCCAAAACTTCGTGACCAAAGCAAAATTTTAGACATACAAAGCTGAATTTATATTCCGTTTTCCTTATATCTGATTGTTTTCATATTCGAACAAACATTATTTTAGTTATTATATGATAAAATGTGTTTAACGTTTATTTTATCTTTCACTGAAATAAATAAATAAATGTATGATCTTACGGTTCACGCACACTAAAATACTGTCCAACTTACACATGAAAATAACTTGCAAATTGCTGCTTGTCACTGATGCGTACTGAATTTCCAGAAGATTTCCTATCTAACGTGATCGGAAATAAGCACTGGCTGATTTGATGCGCCTCTCTACACAAAAGGCACAATGTCTAATCAAAGTTCTGTCTTCTAATAATGGAATATAGTCATTTCAAGTTATCCGAGGAAATGCAACTGTTTGTTTTCTGATAATATAGCGTTTGCTACTTTTTGTTCTTATTATTCTTGAACATTTATGTAGGAATGTTGAAGGATTTAGGAGTTCTTTTCTAACTGTGAATGTCATCGGTAAAACTGCAAGCAGATATTAATAACGGGTTAATATTTAACGGTGTACTTCAAAACATCAGGGGAACGCCTGCATGATAAACTGTATATAAAAAGTCGTTAATATTCATTGCAATTTGCACAAAATATATTTTCATCCATTTGTCATTTCAAAACAGTTGTTTTGTTATAGTTTTATCAGAGGCAGAATAATAATTAAATTTTCATAGAAATCAATATTGACGTCTTTAGAAAATAGATGGCCCAGTTCACAATACACGTAGTTCTTGATCAGAGTTAGCGTGGAATTTCTGAGCATTTAAAATGGGATGCTTTGTTCATTTTTTCCATATAAATATCTTTAAAGCGGGGTACCGATAAAGCTAACTTAATTAACATTTCAGCAATTTATTTTTTATATACAGCAAAGCAATGAGAATAGACCACAACTTTTAACAACTTATAAATGGTTCTGTCTTTTACAAGTATTATAATAGACTTCTATCAATTGTTCTGTCTTTTACAAGTATTATAATAGACTTCTATCAATGGTTCTGTCTTTTACAAATATTATAATAGACTTCTATCAATGGTTCTGTCTTTTACAAGTATTATAATAGACTTCTATCAATGGTTCTGTCTTTTACAAATATTATAATAGACTTCTATCAATGGTTCTGTCTTTTACAAATATTATAATAGACTTCTATCAATGGTTCTGTCTTTTACAAATATTATAATAGACTTCTATCAATGGTTCTGTCTTTTACAAGTATTATAATAGACTTCTATCAATGGTTCTGTCTTTTACAAGTATTATAATAGACTTCTAAATACAAGAGGCAACACTATGCATGTCATGATAAAAATATCATACAAAAGAAAAAAAGAAAGAAAGAACAAACAAAACAAAACAAAACAACAACAAAAAAAAAACACTGTATCACAAACTGAAACAATTGTTAGGCAACAACATTTACAAAATAGGAAAAGAAAAGAGAAGAAGAAGAAGAAAAAAAATGTTTGACAGGGAAAAAACAACAAACAAACAAACGAGCAGAATGACTTAGAATACGCAGTACAAAAAAGTAAAACACATAAGTCGATTCTACGAGTTCCCTGAATATAAATTGGAGTTTGTTGCAGGCTAAATTCATTATCAGTTTGAAAATAATCAGACCTACCAATTAAAAACAAAATTCCACGATGATATTATAGTGACTCTCTCAATCTCTATTAGATATAGTATTAAATGTTCCTCCAGTGGGAACAACTGTATTTGATTGTCGATGCATCTCCGATCCTTCGTAGAAATACTACAGCTTCACTTCAGAAATCACAGATTCCGGAATAACAATTCACTTCTAAAGTCAATACGCCGATAAGATTAGATCGATTAAACTGCCATGTCTTTTTAAAGGAGCATCTTGTCAATATGTCAGTGTAAAATCCTCTGCCTGATAAAGCCAACTGACCAAACTGACATATTAGGCATAGGTTGTCTAAATGTTCTTCGGGCCTCAAACCCTTATTAGATGTTCATCTTGTTATTGGAATTAATTTCCTTTTAAAGAAAAACAAACTGCTTGGGATAAACCGATTTTTACTAAATGTAAAATGTGCTTTTTATCACTTTTGAAAGAAATAATTTCTCAATTTGTTTTCCGCAGTCGACGATTTTCCCAATGTACATGATGTCGCCATATTTGTAAGCTCTTCAGCTGTGAAAGATGTAATTGTCAGTATCTGTGACGTTGTTTAGTCCGTTCCTGTCATGTGACGTTGTTGAGTCCATTCTGTCGTACGACAAGATGACAGTTCGATTTAAAGTTACTCAAAGTTTTTGTTGTTGTTAAAAAGTTTGGATTTAATTTGGATATGCATATAATTTGATTTCATATTACAAAGTACACTTCTTACCAGTATTTCTGAATATCTTTATAAACGGAAAGTTTACGTAACGATTTTTTTATATTGCCGTAGTGAAAAGCGTTCTTCTGTATGATTTTTATTAAACAGTTCCAAAATGAACTTCATGGCAACAGCGAATCAGTAGATCCATATATCGGCGACAGACAGGATGCGACTTAACGACGTCACAACTATATTAATCACGGTGAATTTAGTAGCCAAGACTACTGGCACGAATGTTTAATTTTAATCGGCAATACCTTAAAAACTTCATAGTGAATTTTAATTAAAGTTTGGTATATATTTCCATTCACTTAGTAGATTCATTCAACGTAATTATGAAAAAAAGAGTTCGTGTTCTTTTAAATATGTATACTTAAGGGCAATACCAGCAATACAATGCAATCTAACGTATATCAAGGAGTTCCAAATGTAATAAATCACAAAATGCGGAGTCAAACCTTGAAGTTACATTTTAAAATGACCCACCAGATAACTACTAAATACATTTGTCACTGGTACAGCCAAACAACACTGTGTTAAGCTAACTGTTTATGTGCTCCAGGCGCTGCCTGTACACGCCATAGGATTGTGTACCTCGGCGAAACAGAGTAGAGAGTACGTGGACACAGATTTGAGCATATTCAGGATGGGAGGCATCACTAAATTAGGTAACATTTTAACATTTCTCTTTAATTAGATTAATGTGAGATTTAAGTTTTGTTTTAGTATGTGGTGAATTAGTTAAGAAATATTACTATTTTATTTCGACTTTATAGGATGCCAAGAGAAATGGTAGCCTTAGAAAGTAAGAAATTAGAACATTTATATACGACATCGGTATACAAAAGATTAGAAATGTTTATTTCTAGCAAAGTCATAACTAATTTAATAGAATACATCGATAGTTAGATGATTATGCTAACATGTCTTAGGCATTGATATGCCGTATAATCCAATAAAATAGGTCTTAAACAAATGTACTCTGATTTGCAGGGTATAGCAAGCAAGGTACAACGGGCACAAGTTCTGCTGGTTTGCAGGGTATAGCAAGCAAGGTACAACGGGCACAAGTTACGCTGGTTTGCAGGGTATAGCAAGCAAGGAACAACGGGCACAAGTTACGCTGGTTTGCAGGGTATAGCAAACAAGGTACAACGGGCACAAGTTTCGCTGGTTTGCAGGGTATAGCAATTAAGGTACAACGGGCACAAGTTACGCTGGTTAGAGTGAGCACAATTTAAGTAAGTGATCTATGGTAGATTTGACATAAAGCTGTTTTAAACTTTAGAAACTCATTACTGTATAAAGTTTACTTGTTCTAAGTCGGGAACAAATCCTTTTTGCCATTGCTGCGATAGAGATCACTTGTTAAAACAGCTTGGTGTAGTTGCGGTCGATCAGATAAGGATTTTAAATCTTTACAGTTGGTAAGCCCTAAATATGTACTAAAGCTAGCTTTCTTTTACTCTAAATTCACGATTATGGATTAAGTGTAAATGATTATTAATCAAATAAAAAGATAAAATCCCCCCCCCCCAAAAAATATATATATCTGCATCTAATAATGACTCGTGCACGTCATTTCCTATTAGAAGAATGTTTTAAATTAAAAGTTATATATGACATACTTTTGAATCTGTGATCGAAAATTGGAGCACTTTTGAGTGATAGCTGTAGATTTTTATCTCTCAGAAAAGTTTGTTTTGTTTCTTTATCTTTCTTAATGGCCTCAATAAAATTCTAAATTTGAAAGAATAATAGGCAAAAGAGATTTTTAAAAGCAAGCAAGTTGAATGTCATTACTTTAACACTCAGCAGGGGAACTATAACTATTTGATTGCAGCTAAATCCCCCATCCGACGTAATGTGGTTTCATCAATTTATTGAAAGAATCAAAGACATTTCCACAATTACTCATGAAATTTCAAAACTCTATTGAGAGAGAGAGAGAGAGAGTTATTTCTTCTTGTTTGTCTAAAGAAATTAATTTATGGAGGTATTTAAACAGTGCTTGTTTTCTAAATATATTGGTATTCGTTTATGATGCTAAGACCACTTTAATAATAATTTTGAAATGCCATTATAAACGTATATGAGTTTACTTCAAAAAAAAAAACAAAACAATAATGCTTGATGTTTCTTCTTATTACTTCAAAAAAATTCTATCTATTTTTCATTTGAAACAAAATTTATCTTACAACGAATTTTGAAAGCAACTATTAATTTTGCCTTCCCTGCCTACATAAATCTGATTTCATTCACTGTTTTAGGCAATCCTACAGCATATTGTTTGTTGCCCTTTTGTCACGGAAAAGGTGCTTTCGAACATCAGGTACAAATATTATTTTCTAAACAATTTTAAATATTTAGACAGTCGACTACTGCTGAACCTAGCAAAAGTGAAAATTTGCAAACAATAAATGATTGTGTGTTGATCATGTCTCTATACAATATATTGTATTTCCTACAAAAAATATTAGCTTCAACCTAATTCTCATGCAAATAAAGATTGTTTTTGCTGCCTTTGCATGTCTGTACATAAAAGCGTAATTATTTGTATGTACTATTTGTACTTGCTAATGTTATTGTCTTCCTTATCTTTAGGACTGGTTCATTGTTTGCTATAAAATTCCTTGCTATCATTGTACTGATTATGTTATGTAATCGGTCTAAATAGAAGGAAATTAAATGATATGGATCATGAAATAATGAAAATATTATGGCGAGATTCACCGTTGACGGTCAAAACGGAGAGTCAGTTTGTACATCTAGATACAATTGTACATGTATATGTAACCATGACTAGATTTGTCGCTCAGTGTTTATGGTCATTTTCTGATTGAATGACGTGGAAATGAATTAGATACCCTTAAGAGTAGTTCTGTGTTTGACCATGCGATTCATACTCATATACAAGGAAGTACAAACTGTACGCACATGGTATTTTATACGACAGACTTTATTATTATTATTATTATTATTATTATTATTATTATTATTATTATTATTGTATTTATGGTTGGTCTTTTCTTCGACGATCGGACAATCTACCGAAGTGTTAGATCTCAAGGACCTTCAGCATTATTTTTTCCGATTTAAATCGGAAAGCTGAAATTTGTAAGACCAAATTACACGTTTCATTTTCTTTACAATATAATAAGAATGCATGTAAAACAGTTTTAACAATATCATGCAGTTTCCATGGAATCCTTATTGTAATCGAAAGCTTTGTAGTCAAATTACTTGAATCAATGTTTACTGAAATTATATTGTGACGCCAACTGAAAAGTTTAACAATTAGTTTAAAATCAATACATATCTCCGTCTTGAATCCAAATCAGCTTGAGCTTGACATGTATGAAATTGGAATCAGAGATTAAATTTCCATTGCATTCTGGTACCATATACTAGTGTATGCGAAATCTCTCTTTTGCGAGTTCAAGGCGCTTTGTTGCCATAATCTGTAAATCTTAAAATACGTTTATTCATGCGATCCCCATGGTTTTAATTCTCATGTTTCTCGATACATTTGTTATTTATTCAGCCCGGAAACCAATATTGTTCACTTGATACGTTTACAAGTGTAAGAGAAACGTTAAAAATGAAGAAAAGAAAAAAAAGAACGAAAGAAAAATTTAAAAAGTAATTTAAAAAACAACAAAAAACACAATTGCCATTTAGATCACCCACGCGATATAAAGGAGGAAATTTATTACCAAGTTCTATATTTCAATAATGAACACCAGTCCTTTTAACAATAAATTTCATATAATTTCTTAAGAAAACATTACATTTTCCTCCAAGGATATTCAATTATTTCTTCCTGATAAGACGATCTTTGGTACATTCCTTATTACAACTGAACAGTTATATCGCACATAGAAAGATTTAGGTAATCCTATTACAGCCTTCATTCGTAAACCCGGATGAATGGCGATAATTGCACACTTAGACATGCAGATTCTATACAGATTACATGTATTACCAAAAATTGCAAACTGTGCTTCTTTCTATATTGAATACTGAAGAGTCTGTAACTTGCATTGAATTCAAATTAAACATTTGCTCTCCTTGTCTTAGTTCCTTCCGAATTTTGATAACCGAAGCAATTTTATAGAAAAAAGTTTCAGAATATGAGACCGCAAATGGCGAGCGTTTATCTTCACAAATTCCCCGGCAAACGCTTTGTGTATGAACAGCTTTGCGATAAAAGTCAATGCGTTTTGAATTGGTTATAAAACTTACTTCAAGTATCTCATTTAGTCTTTTACGATCCTCTGTATCCTGGGAAGTATTTTCACCTCAGAGAGAGAGAGAGAGAGAGAGAGAGAGAGAGAGAGAGAGAGAGAGAGAGAGAGAGAGAGAGAGAGAGAGAGTTTTATCCGAGTGATTCATCTTGAAATAACAATAGACCTCTGTGTGAAAATGGAGCTGACTGACGGTATATTTTCATCGTTGATTCGCATTTCCCAAACAGAAAAATTGATAACTGAAAGAGGCATGTTTGATTTTAGTTGTATACAAATATACGTTTGTTTTCATATTTGCTGACATATATTCGTGGCAATAGTATTGCATATTTATATTTATTGCCGACGCTTTTTGAAGACTTTAAACCATATAAGCCGAACATATATTTGTATGTGGTAGCACGTCATAGGTAGAGTGATGACATCAAAATGGCATTAGATTCAGACCGTATGTCCATCGTCCCTAGACAACCAGTCCAGTTTTCCGAAAGTAGGGTATATCGTTAACGATACCTACAGGCGTCCCTTTTCCGCATGTTTTTCGAAACACCTCAAAAATTGGCATGCGCAATGGGCTCGCCAGGAACCTGCGCAAGCTAAGGATCAAAAGCGAAAACATGTGGGTAGCACCTCTAAGGACCGGTGCATACATCCCAGAGAAGTAATTTCTGAAACACGAAGTAGACAGGAATGGCAAACTAGCGAAGATAGCTGGACCAGTCCGACATATGTTTGAAGAAGAAAGCACGACCGCTAACAAGAAAATGACAGGCTGGCAACACTCGCCATCTAGCGCTGCCAATCCACTCCGTCGTTCTACTGCACACAACACACAGAGCGGCCAGCACGCACAATTCCAACCAAGTACAAGGAAAGGCTAGCAGTATTAGCCGTAGTTCTAAGCACACAAGGGAGAAAAATAGAAACACACCTTTTTCCACACTTGCAAGGAAATGGCCACGGCAAGAAGAATCCATCCAATGTCGACACAACTAGAGACGTTCCATTATTCAGGTAGACGAGAAACAATGGTCCAAGCCTTCCCTGCCAATCTAGCATAGAAATTGCAAGTTTTGGTGCAACCACTCCAGCAATCGGTGCTTTGCTTTTTGGCAAGCCTGCGTTACATTCCCTGAACAGATGCACTAACAGTTTGTCGGTGGTCCGTGCACATACACCAAAAGTAGCTCCTGATGCGTGCGTGCCTCGTCTCGTGCACTTTTCAACGTCGCCACAGGAAACCGAAGAGGAGATCTGTAGCTAGTTAGAGCTGGATATACTAGTGCAAGAGGCTTTGCATGGACACCAATTGTACGATGGTATACACACAACATATATTTTTTACAAAACGGGAGTCGTACCACATGGCAGCATTTTATTAACTTGTATATGTGTCGGATTTAAAATTTCCAGCTTATTCTTTTAAGTAGTACGCTACCTCTGTATGTTAATTACCATTGAGAGATATATTTACCAGCTGCATATATACGTAAAATGACGCACGCACAAATATCACACATGGTACGTGATGAACTTCAGGGCTTGACTGCAGTTCGGTCTCCCTGCAATGCTACGGGAGCAGTTATTGGATCGACAAAGGCAGCAAGAGGGAACCTTACAAACCAGTGATTTTTGCAACCCGAAACCAGCGACCAAGGCTGCACAAGTGCAAGTTGAACAGCTCCTAAAACAGGTTGAGAAGGAAAAACGCAGCTGCTTGAGCTAAGTTGTTTTTATCGCTTATCTAAACCCGAACACTCATCCAGTCACTTCTTGACACTAGCTGAACAGGAGTGCCAAGGTTGACTCTTTGTGATAGTCGACACCGTTGCAAGCGCAATATGTAATTTTGATTTGGTAGATGAATTGACGTTCTTTATCTCCAGTACTCACAGTATGGAGGAAAACTTTGGTAATAATATTATTAACCTTGTATCGCATTAAAAACGGAAAAAATCTTTTAGCTATATAGCGAGTTTCTACGACTCGCATTTATTTAGTTATAGCTGTCAGAAAGCTTTGTCTAAAATTTTTGTCCATTTAGAAATATATTACCACCTACGTATATATGTGATATGGCATGTTCACGGACTCCTCTCACACAGGTGCCGTGTTTCACTGGCAGAGGCCGCTGGTGTCTTATGCCGTTGTCCCAACTCTCACAGGAAACGCTACGGACTAGAACTGTGCAGTTTCGCGGAAGGGATGAGCTACGTCCGCAGACTCTAGATGAGCATGTCAAAGTGCTCAAGGGATGCAGAGTCGCGGGCTTCCACTGCATGAGATAATGGACTGACTGCACAATATTTGGTCGGACTATGACATCCGTATGCGTTTGCGAATCCACCAGATTGTTTCACAAGCTGCGAGCAGAGTATGGATAAACGTGCCATTCAAAGGGCAATAAATCGTAAAAAGAGGTCAGCTCGTATAATTCCTTTTTATTTGTTGCGGGATGGACGTATGGTTTTACACTTTGAGGACCCTTTGCCCTTTACGTTTTTTGCCTGAGGAGCAGTGTACGGGTATGAACCGCTTCTCCCACCTGACTGCGAATGGACAAGAGGTTGCTCGCGTTATTTTATCCTATTACCGACAGCGTACGCGCCATACTAATGTACTTTTATGTTCCGAATGTAAAATGGAGTCGTGATTGATGCCCGCACATGGCAGCTCCTAGCTCTTCCACATCGTTGTTTTTCTTTGCGTGCCTATGAGAAAGGAACAGTGAAAAGCTGTGTAAACCAAAACCTTGCTGAAGGCCAGTATGACATAATTGAGGTCAGTAATAGCACGGTGCTGACAATATACCACAGACCAAACTGCCTGGCTCGACGTTGTGAGCATAGTACAGTCGTGAATATCATCCTAAGGCTCCTGTCAGGTGATGCAGACCGTGTTTAAGGTATTATCTGTGTTGCGGAGGGTTTTCACGATGTTGTTGGCAGAATAAACATCTCTTCGGCGTTTCTAGGGCGAGGCCATTTGTCTCTGAGCTGGTCGCTGGTCTTCGGTGACGGAGGCTCTATCTGAACAGGCTGGTTGGTGTAAAGCTGCTTAAAGATCTTAACATCCTTGTTCACAACCCAAACATGTCTTTTATGCAGTAGCGCTTCGCCTCTTGTATTGACGTGTGTATTGCGTTCCTCTGGCGCAAACCGGCATACCACGTTGCCGTGAATATCAAAAGTAATGCCAGGTAGGCACCACTTGCGCAGTCAAACCTCGGCGTCATTTCACCACATCCCCCAAGGCATGCTGTTTGCATGAAGAGATCGGCCGGAGCAGGCATGATTCCACAACTCCACGTAAGACAAGTCTGGATTGGCCTTCAGTAGGCACTTCTCAAGAGCAGCCTTGTACTGGTTGAGAAAAGCGCTCGGCAGACAGTATTTGGGACGAAAGTCAGAACTATCCCACAGAAATCGTGCGTTGTCGACCCACTCGGAGTAAACAGAGGGCTGGGCTCTAACACCCCTGCGAAGCTCCTTTTTTGACCAATCGAGAAGTTCCTCCTTTTTCCCTGCTATTTAAGGTTGGAAATCCGAACCTCGGTCTCAAGATAGCCACGAAACTCCAGGCAGCTCAGCTCAATCATTGCTATAAAGAGGTCTGTAACCATGGTTTCGTCGCTCGGAACGCGATCCCGTAAGACTTCACGAAGGTACTTGAACTTGGACTGTATACCCTTTCTACATAATCGGCAGGGTACTGCTGGAACGTTTCCCTTTCGTTGTCTCCAACGGTGAATCTTGTAGTAATTACCCAAACACGGTTTTTTAAGCAACTAGTTTCCCCGACCATCAGCCAATGTCAAAATTGACTATTTTTCATTGTTATAGGTTATATCTAAACCAAATATCTCAAAATAGATACTAAAAAAAACCCCATTTTTGTTCCCCATATTGGTGCATGACTGTAGGCAACAAGAAACTTTACCGACGACTACCCGGCTATTTCCTTTTTTGTTCCCCAAGTATGTGGAGGTCTCTGGCAATCCCGTGGCATATATCAATTTTTAGATGATACTTTACACTTGCGCCACATGCGGAAACTGAACGCCAGGAGGTACCGCTGGCTTCATGCCCTTCCAGAGAAAATTGCAAAAAGGCATCAGAACGACGCCAGGAGGCTATATACCCTTCTCACAAAAAAAATGGATTGCTGGTCTAGGGACGTTGCACCCGATGTTTTTGTTCCCTAGCATGCGCAGGTCCCTGACGAGCCCGTTCATTTTTGAGGTGTTACGAAAACATGCGGGAAAGTTATACCGGGAGGCATCGCTGGCTACATACACTACTCGCGGAAAAATGGACTGGTGGTCTAGTGACGACGTATATCTTTGATTTCACTGTCGGGTATTTTTATCTTCATTATCAGAATGCACGTTACATTCGCAGATGTGTTGGATTGTTATACAATTCTGGTAAGCACCACAAAATATATCGATGGACAGTTACAAGATATAAACAGAAAACTCTTAGACAACCAGACGAGCATTAAGGGAGCTACTTCGATATCGGATACGTTGTAATGTAAATATGTCAAAAACATCTTATGGATAAAACTGTTATATCTGGTAACACGAGTGCATTCCATTTCATTGTCATTATAAAGTAATCTGAATGATGAAGTAAGTGAAGTGACCAAAGTGACATATTCAGATTTCATTAAATGATAATGTTAAGAATTTCCTATTTACATTTCTGTACAGCAATTCAACTAATGTGATGCACTCATATCATCCAAATGACAATCCTTTTTCTTTCAGCAAGGCAATCACTTTTAGTTAAATGATTGTCACATGCCGTTTTGTCTTTGTTCCTAAAGGATATTTTAACATTATGTCAAAGTATATACTGTTATAGTGTGCGACTCATATTTATTTCGGGGTTTAGTTAGCAATATCAGAAAAAATGAAAGCAGCGTCAAAATTAATCCTGCCAAATAGGTCTATTTAAGAAAGCAGCCAAAATAGGGAACCTGAGATATAAGTGCTCTACAGATTAAAGGTATATAAAAGTAGTGAAACTATTTAGTTGATATGATCACATTGAAATGTATAAATATAACTATATTTTTTGCGTGACGAAAATTAAAAATTACTAGTGCAAGCAGATTAAGATATATGGTTAGACTGCAACAAAAATCAAGAAATGTCATGCCACTAAACACACTACTGATTGTGTTATCAGTCAATTACTGACGTGTTACAATCGATACATCCACCCAATCGATACAGTGCGCAATGTGCATCAGTTTTTAATAAGAAATTATATCAGGCAGTAGAGTTACAAAGAAGTTAAAAGTTATAGTGTGATTTTCGCCTTTAAATGGATAAGTACAACAAAATTTAAGTTACTTTTTGTTAGTCAACAAAATGTGATCTTATTTGTTGATTATTCTGCAGATAATAGATTAAAGAACAGTTTTTGTTACTCTGTCATACAGGTAAGACCATTTTTCTTGCGACACAGGAAAATTCCGCTGAAAAGGCTACACGGCGGACAATACTCAGAACAGTTGCATTGTATACGTTATAGAATTATATGCCATTTTTCTGGACACACAAGATTATTCCATTCCATGGGCTAGACGCCAAATCATACTGAGAACAATTATACTGAATACGTTATAAGGTTACAGGTAATTTTTCTTGCTACACAAGAAAATTGGACTACATAGGCTAAACGGAAGACAATACTTAATACAGTTGCATTGCATATGTCATAAGGTTAAAAGTCATTTTGCCTGCGACGCCTGTACCTTCCATTGCATAGATAAATTACACAAGCATGTGAATATTTGTTTTTAATTTCAGAACATAGCGAAAAAGGGTTACACTGACAAATTTGGAAGTTGCTTAGACGGATGAGTTAATAGAAAATATAAAAACAAGGAAAAGGCTGATCACAAAAGAACGACTAAAATCTTAAAGAAACACATTTGTTGGGAATAGACAAAAAATAAATCAAGGGCAAACAGCGTCTTTTCTTCTTGTTATCTCTTCCACACAAAACAAACACAGCATTGATATATTTTTCTCTCAATCCATTCAACATACACACACAAAATTTAATATATATTGAAAAAATTATAGTTAAATAGGTCAAATGAATACTTGATGCAGCAATGTCAAAACAAGGGAGAAAAAACGTTATAACCATCTTTAACACGTTTTCAAACTAATAATGAATTGTTACGTATGAATAAGCAAAAATGTAAACATAATTGTTACTAAATACAAGGATATTAATTTTAGATACATTTAAATGATTATATATTTTATGGCAGCAACAATCAAGACAACAAATGAAAAAAATCGGCAGTTTGGTTCTGTGAAAACTCAGTTAGAGTAAAAGATTAAACATAGGAAACGACCAGCTCAAGAATGAAAAGAAACTGAGTATATAAATTTGTAGTAGAGAACAAAGCGTCGAAATATACTGAACAGAAGTGGAAAGGATAATGTCACTGGAAGTTTATTTTACATTTTTCACACCAAATATGAACATGAAATAAGAGAAAGTACAAAATGACAGGATTGCAAATTAAACTTTGCACATGATAAATATCAATCTCTCAGAGGAAGCTTATGCATAGTTTTGGGTTAAGAACAAAAAGGTTTGATTAAACGTAAAATAATAAGGCATCGGTATTAAATACACCAAGTGATAATGTAGATAAATCATCTAAATGCAATTTACATAGACACAGTCATTGGTTTAAGCGATATCCCGTAAACATTTATGCGATTGGGAAATTTAAAAATGAATGTGATATATCGGAAAATTTACACGATATATTGTTAGAGTAACTGTGTCATTGATAAAAATGATTCAGATGAATATGTAAAAATCACACAGAGAAACGACAAGAAATATCTTTCATCCAGCAAGGATTGAGCAGTTGCAAGATTCAGGAAAGAAGGAAAAGAAATACAAATTAAAAGGAAAATCAGGTTTGTGGACGGCTCTAGATTCATAAAACAGTATGTACAATAGCTTACTAAAATTGTAAGTTGTGAGAAATTTGCAGAAACACTGAAACATATGCAATCTAAGTAGCTGAGGAAAGATATTTACCAATACGAATGCATTTATAGCTTTCACAAGTTTAATGACATTGCTATACCACCAATAGAAAAGTCTTATTCATAACTTTGGAAATCACACGTTTCAAATGACGACTACCAGTATGTACATGCGGTTATAAAGCAGTTTATCCATAACACATTAGGTGATCTACATAACTATTACCTAAAGATAGGTACAGTGATGATATGTAACATTTTTCAGGATTTTAGGAATTTCTGTATGAACAAATACAAACTATAACTAAAGACAGATACAGTGATGATATGTCACATTTTTTAGGACTTTAGGAATCTCTTTATGAACAAATATAAACTATACCCTGCTCATTATTGCAGTACTCTTAGATTAGCACATGCTGTCTCTTTAAAGATATCGGATGATGCATTAGAACTGTTGACAGACTATGCCTTGATCTCAATGATTAAGAGTGGAATAAGAGGTGGAATTGTAATGATACCAAATAAGAAAATCACGAATAGTACCTGTACAGAGGTTGTAAGATAAAAATGATGGTTAAGATCGTTCATCATGTACCTAGATTATAAGAACCTCTATGCGTGGGTCATAAGCTAACGCAGACCGGTAAAACGAAAACAATTATATGGGCAACTGAAGAACAAATTAGAAGGATGAAAAATTGTGTTTGAAATACCAGATGGCTATAATACTGGTATGATTTTAGAAATCTATTTGGAGATTCCATGACACTTTATGTAGAGACAGAAACGTGTCACAATGACATGCAGGATATCATCAAGTTCTATGACAGTAGTGACTATACAAAGGATAAAATATTTGATTTGCCACATATGAATAAGAAAGTTTCTGGACTTTTCAAGGATGAGTTGAATGGCGTTCCCATTAAAGCGTTTTGTGGGTTTAGGAAAAAACTTTGTTCATTCACGACGTCGAAACCTGCGCAAAGCACAAACGGATACAGATGAAACAGAATGTTTGCAAAGAAATCAGACAATGTGTGATAAAAAAGGATTTAAATTTCGAGATGTGTAAAGATTACTTAATTAACAACGAGTAAATTACCAATAAATAAATTTACTCAGATCATACAATCATGAGATGCATAACATATGTGTCTGTGTATGACAAGAAGCCGTAAAACACATTACCTTATGGACATGAAAACTTGCAGGCTGAAATGGCAAAAGTACTCTAGCCAAAGTCATATTCAAGGCTCAATAAAGTTTATATTTGTGTTTTATTTCAAAGCATCTACAATTTTTACTTTCATCTCATCCAGAATTATATGTTTTGCTTCCAATACAGTTTCCATGTGTGCTTTTTTTTTTTTTGGGTCCTTCCTGTGGGTGACAATCAAGAAGGGTATATTCTCTCTGAAGTCTTTGATTCAAGAGTTGTACTTTTGTACAATCACCCTTACTGATTACATAGTTGTACTTTTGTACAATCACCCATACAGATATTTTAAAATGTCTGCCACTAAAAGCTAGTCTAGTTAGTTTAGATCGTTTCTTTTGTACATGGTTAAAATTGCCAAAGTTATCGAGCATAAACACAGTAATTCTAAAGATTATTGTAACTCTTTTTGAACAGAAAAGTTGGACAGATGATAACGATGTCTCTACCAGATTTAATGCCAACATTGTTTTAAAAAATTTGTCACTCCACTTATTATCATGTTATGTGGTTCTTTAAAATAAAACTAAACATTCTTTAAACATAAAAACTTAGATCATTGTTTTAAATGTTTTCCTAAGCATCTAAAACGAAATAAATATACGTTTTAAATATACGTTTTATTTTCTTTTGATTTGAAAGTGAATACCTCGTTGAACGTTAACTAATTTACGACCACTACCATACAATCAAGCCAGATTCTATGTTTATCAGTTTAAAAATTTGTTTACACCTGTGTTTTTAATTTCTCTGTGATTTTATAATTCATCTTATTATTTATCGAAGAAATATTTTGTGGCTTCTGCAAACTGTTGCCTCAATTAAAAACTTTGGGAATAATTCATGTTTGGCAGACTTTCTGTAGTCTCTATTATTTGTTTCTATTGCTAAGATGAACAACTGTTATGGAACACTTTCTCCACTCTTTTTGCACAATATCAAAACACACCTCAAGTTCATTCTGGCGGAATCAAGTGTGAGATTTGTTGGAGTTGCGTTGTTTGCTATGTAGATAATGTTCTTCCTGGTGATGTAGTCGTAAAAGAAATCAATCCCAATTATATATTTGTCATTAATCGATTGCGGAAGTAGTTCCTTAGCAATCGTATAGTACTAGAGACAAATATTTTCCAGTTTATAGTCTTCATTAGTACCTTCTATCACTTCAGATGCTTTCGCAAGTGTTATATTAAATTTGAAATCATAAGGAAAAGTACAAGGATAGAGTGGACAACGGTCAGTTAGTAATTGAAAGTCCAGTGGTATCCTAAACTTTTTTCCATACACCGTGAACTGCACAACTTTAGTATCAGTATTTTGTGCATGAGCTAACCGTGATCGTAACTTTCTCAGTTTATCCTTCATAATGCCTTTTTCAAGTATATTTCGTCAGAAACGAAAACGGTAACCACAAATCTTTGTGTGTAATGAAAACGCTGTAGTCATACAACTCAGAAAGATCATCTCGTCCATAGAATAGGGTGATGTCTGTCACAAATATTCTTCACAAATTGTATACCATAGCGTTATTTGTGATCTCTTTTCCTCTTGATATCAAAAGACACGAAGATGCTACCAGTTACAATCATGATATTTATACTTATCTTTGGTATTTAAACTTGCAAAGTTTGTTGGGGTTTAATGTTGCTCGGAGCGTATGTGATACAATGATGTGTTTGGTTAAGGCATTTAACTCCTTGTAGTATTTCTCGATCTTGTGAGGATTTATGTATTTATTATAAGTTTTACTATTTATTGTGTCGAAAAAGCACACGTGACTTCGCACGATTACCAACAAAACTGTCAGAACCTTTTGTCGCCCCAGACGAGATTTTGCGGGTGAAAGATCCAAAGAAGTTTGTAAGCAACATACAGATTAAACCCTATCACAAGTGCAATGAATATGTTCTCATATTTTAATTTATCATTCGATGGTTGGTAAAAATCTATAAGTTTAGATTCTATTTTAATTTTGATTCTGCCGACTTTGTCTGTAAAATCATTTGCTGTGTTACCTTTATTAAAGTGATTTAATCAATTTATTGTATTAAATCGGATCGCATGACGAGGATAAGATGATACACTAGTTTGTTCTTTTGAATCTGAAGTCTATTATTTAGATTCAAAACATTAATATGAAATTGTCTTTTCTTAGGCAAATACATTCAGCCTCGATTTACTGGTTTTCCATATTCACGTGTAATCCTTGGTTAATTTTTCTCTCTAATTTGTTTATTTTCTCCACCGTGATACCATTTTATTCCCGTTTCTTTTTACACAATATTTGAATCTCGGATATTGCTTTTCTTTTCTGTTTTCAATTCGCTCTACTAGTTTTCCTCTGTCGTATTTGTAATATTTTACAACTGAGTGTGTCTCAGATATTAAGTGTACCACTTATTAATTTAGTTTGGTTTAATTTCAATTACTACTATATATCACATCAACGTTTTAAAATGAGCGTGTCACTTTGTTATATATTTGAATGAAGTTTAATTGTCCCCATGATGACCATTTTTCTTGGTTGTATCTTCAAAATATGTATATCTACAGTGGGAAAGATGTAATGCATTTTATATTATCCATATATTGTAAAAACGCTTCCCATATCAACTGATATTTGGTTATTTCTGTGGTTATTCTTTGTTACAGTAGATTTTATTGATATGTTGATGGTACATGGCGAAACTTTTGTCCAGAAACAAATGCAGAGTTGAATTTGTAATGTCTATAGAAGTTTAACCGTTCCGATGTTCCAAGCAACATTGATGTGATTTTCAATACACCTTCTTTGTTCATATACTAACTTGTAATTATTTGCATTGTATCTGTTTTTTAGGTTTGTTTTAAATATAGTTGGAATTAATTTAATATTTCGAATGCTATCTCTTTTAATTTCCTCTGTAATTTCATTAATTACCCCCTACATGGTCATCTTTTTCCATCAGGTATTTCACATATCAAGCATGTTTTAATTCCTTCATTTTGTTTTTTTGGGGTTTTTTTTTTTCACATCGGTGACATCGTAGAAAATTCATTATCTTTCTAAAGCTCAATGTTTTCATGCTCTTGATACTGCTATTATATATATATATATATATATATATATATATATATATATATATATATATATATATATATATATATATATATATATATATATATATACCACTTCGGTCATTTATTTGATGTCACAATGTTCCATTGCTCGTTCCTACCCAATTAATCACTCGGTCATTTATTTGATGTCACAATGTTCCATTGCTCGTTCCTACCCAATTAATCACGTCCTATTCATTTCACGACTACATACTTTATAATGTTCATTCTTTTGGTCGTCAATATGTTTCTTGATTTTGTATGTGTCATCTTGTTTGCAGTACAGAGATAATTTTTGTTCATAAAGCATACCCTCGATATCTTCTCCCTTCAAGTCTTCCAGTTAACCTTTTACCGAGAAGATATTGCAGTTGCAGCTCATATTCTGCGTTAAATAACTTAACATATAGGCTTAGTGGAATGTTATCAGTCAGAAATGCCAAAAAGAGTTTCTGAAACTTGACATATAAGGACATGCAACACAAATATGACGTATCAAGTCTGTATAAACATTCCCGCATCGAATACACATTTCGATCTGTATTAGAGGAACATCAGACCATAGTCTAGTTATATAAGTAAATACTATACTGTCTTTGATTATTTTAGATGATTGCCATACTGAGGCACTTTGCAAGCATTCATTTATTGAAGAGAACTTGTCAAAATCTGTTTCATTAGACATTCGAACTCTCCAAAAAATATTTTCAAAACCAGCAAATTTCTTTCCAATTTTGTTTATCTGGAATGTTAGAATGCTTCAAATAATGAGTTAGATGCTGAAACAAATCAAACTTCTTTAACGTATCATATATATCTTAAATTAACCCCTAGATTGACTTGGATCCGCTCAAAATGAAGTGAAATAACGCAACGTTAAACACGTTTTGTATGTACATCATTACGCAACAAACATAATCTGTGTAAAAACATTAGTTGTCTCCTTTCAATTTCGGACTGTGCTGATGTCCAACCTAGCATTCCAAGAGCAATGTCTGATTTTGTATGCGTTGGAAAGCCTTGTAAATGTTTGGGAAAATACGTCAGACTTTTATCCAATGAAGAGAGGTCACTTTGTAAAATATTGCCCCATAATTCACTATGTCATAAAACATTGAAGTAAATATAACTTTTTTGATCATATTTGCAGCAACCAAACGGTTTAAACCATTCGGTTTGATGCAAATACTAAATAGACCCTGAAAAGAATTTTTCCTTTCTTGCACGCTTCGACTACTGCGTCATGTGATGTAAGCTTTGAGTTAATCCGATGTTTTAAATCAGCAAAATAAACATTTTTATTCTCTTGAATGTTATTTTGTAACACAGATGGATATGACCACACATTTATTCCATCCCAACTTTAAAACAAATAAACATTATGTCTTGATGAGAGCATTGCTGCTGTAATGTTTAACTCAAGAAATATTCCTATCACCTCTCTAAAAACTGCTGAATTCAATACAATGTAGCTATGAGCATTCATTTATAATGTGAACAAAATTCAAATTAGTGTTTGCTAGTGTGTGTGTGTGTGTGTGTGTTATACTCAAATCTAACTGGTTTGGTAAGTTTTGGTATAGTGAAATTATTGAGAGGCCTGGGATTTAAATTTATGAAAATGTATTGATGTATTCATTTAGCCCGTGCGAAATACTTGTAATTTCAATATGGTCAAGCTTTATAAATAATTTCGCTACTTATACGTGGTTTTGATGGATTATTACACTCACTTTTTGGCTAAAGTTGTAAAGGTCAATGCCAGTACTCATACACACTGTGATTATTCTGTTAACTTTAATGGTCTGTTAAATTAAATGCAGAACAAAATAATAATAATAATAAAAAACACCCAACCTCGGTCCATGAATGCCTTGCGAAGTCTGTTAAACTCATTTATGGAATATAAAAAAGTTCAAATATAATGTACAATTTAGTCAATCAAAAAGTCTCATTGGTCAGGCGTCAATATCACTAATAACGGAATAACTTATTGACAACATCCGCTGAAACATAATTAAAATACATAACAACCAATTTAATCAATCAAGCAAAGTGTAAAAGTGAACTCTCTCTCTCTCTGAACCTGAACGCCTATATTTTGTCATTTTAATAAAACATTTATTGAAACGTATCTCTGGTCAAAATCAATTTTCTCCAAACACTGGCAGCAACTACAACATGATGTTACTGATACGATGACAGTTGTTATCCTCTAATTTCAAATAAAAAAATTAGTCGGATTACTTGGATATTTCATATAATTGATACCTAAAAGACGGTATGCAGGGACAAAGGATGACATTGTAATTTTGAACTTTGCCAAATACTGCACTGAATTCATGCGAAAGACTTGAGTCTTTATTTGAAAAATCAAATTAAAGACTTCTATTATTAAAACAGTTCTGCTTTTCTCATAAGTACATATTTTTTCACAATTGACTCATTTGATAAAATGAAGGACATTTAACACAAGAGACCATATAAGCCCTATGCTCTTGTACTCTTGGGTTTGGTGACTTAAAAAATTATGCCACATAAATAATGTTTAAAGCAGTATCGTTTCGGTCAATGATTAAAAAGTTCAATTTTTTTTAAAAACTCAATATCTACTTGGGAATGGAACAGACTGTTGCACGAGGCTGTTTTTACTCATCTGGATCAAGGTTACTTTCCCTGCACGAAATGTATTTTATCGGTTATTTTTTTCTCCCGGACACGTGTATTGACATTGAATTCACGTATCCAAGCAAGTCCGGTTAATACTCTTCTTTGAAGGTAATTACCGTCTATACTCGCGTATAACTCGATACCAACTGCAAACTGCATAGACCCAGATCTGCCGTCTCATAATGCGCCGGAAAATCTGGATCTATGCAGTTTGTAAGGACTAATAAGTAGAACAAACAACATATACCCATATGTTGTTTGCATTTGGACCTAGTTTATACGCGAGTACATAAGGTACTCTGTAATTTGGGAGAACAATTTTAGTCTGCTCATTGCCTGAATATAAGTGAGATCATTCTTTTAAATTTCATTGAAACTATTATTATATTTACATAGCCATAATGTGGCTGCTGCATTGAAACTATTATTGTATTTACATAGCCATAATGTGGCTGCTGCATTGAAACTATTATTATATTTACATAATGTGGCTTCGGCTTAATAAAAACTTTAAATAAATCGCACATACATCGATGTACAGTCAATATTCACCTACAATAAAGTGAAGTAATTAAGCTGTAAGAATTGAAAAATATATGCCCTTTAATTAAATTAGAACATCTTCCTACAAATACACGTTCCTAAATCTTAATTACATTATTGAAAGTGCTGTATCTTAATCCATCATAAACATTGACCACGCAGAGGTATTTATTAAGTAAATACAGAAATGGTTAAAAGAAACATTTCACACATGAGCGTATCTCCATATTAGACAAAAATTGTGAGAAAGAATAACATTTGCCAGCAAATAAAAGTAATGCAGTCACATGTCAGCATAAACAATCACCAACTGCCTTTCCTTACTCATGTTTCACCTAGCGCTCATGCAAAGGGCGGCAACCTTTTATGCCTAATTAGGGTATCTGCGAGGCGTATTTACATGGTACAATGTTTAAGGGACACAATTGTGTTTAAAAATGTCATTAATAGCTGAATAAAGAATCATACAAGAAACAAAATAATACATCACTGCGTCTTATCTGTGCCTTTTAACTATGTTATGAATGATAAAGTTTTTTTTGTGCGCATAAAGACTCAGTCCAGAAAGGTATATAATTTTGCTGGATGCATCAATTTTAATTTCTGGCTACATCGCCAATTCAATACAAGAAATCTTACATGCAGTGGCGTTGTTATCGATATGTAGATTAATAGCTCTCTAATTATCTCGAAATTCTTCCCGGATTATCAATTTGTAAGTTTTCTGAGCTATAATTCTCTAAAGGATCAATATTTAGTTTTCAAGATGCGTGAAGAAATACTCTCTGACTACCAGACAAGTATGTACAGATTATCTGTAACAAAAAGCTATATGCGTCCATGTTTTCAATAACTCATTAATTTCATTGCCATTTTTAGCTATGCAGTCTGTTACCGTGTCCTCATAGAAACCTGTAGTTAACAAAGCTAATGGAATCGCATTGAAGTTCTCAGAATGGAAAGCTAATGGACTCGCATTGAAGTTTTCAGAATGGAAAGCTAATGGAATCGCACTGAAGTTCTCAGAATGGAATAAGCTTATGTACTATTCTGAGTCTTGAAGATTTTCAGCTGCGTATGACAAACATAAAACCTGTATATATTATGAAACATTTTCCTTTGTGTCTTGGTCCAAACAACATATGGTAAAGATAAACAGATTTTAATTAGATCTGGTCCCAATAAGAGGACATTTTCCATCAGAAGAGACTGTAACATGTATATATAAAGAAATAATATCTTAAACAAGGACCTAATATTGCATAAGATAGCCTCTTTTGGAGTGGACTTCAGTCAATAGCAGAACGTTAAATTTTATGAATGCAATTTGAATCTTTAGCGTTATAAGAAGTCTAACCTAAGCTTTTCCACCTTGGTTTTCATATGAAGACTTACATATATTTCCTCTTTTACTCATTTCAGCCCAAAACGTGGTATTAAAAAGCTTAATTACAAAATAGTTTATATATAATTGAGACTGAAGGCAGTGCTATTACCCATAGAAGTATTAATAAACTTAGGAAGTGTAACATGTAAGAATAACTGGCTTTATTTCAAATATTTAAGATATTCATGAGTTTGACAACTGTTATAATGGGGTATTAACACGCTTTATTTCAAATAGTTCATATAATAATCAGGCTGATAACTGTAAAATAGGGGTATTAAAAGACTTTTTTTCAAATATTGGGATAAAAGACTCAGAAAAAGACCAAAGAAGACCCAGTAAATCGACAGAGCATTACTTGTAAATGAAAGCTATATATCGATAGAGGGTATATAACAACGAAAGCACACTAGTAAATTTTTAACACAATTACCATCTCGTGTAGGAGTACGAAAACACCATGAACACACCTGTACATTTCTAACACAATTACCATCTCGTGTAGGAGTACGAAAACACCATGAGCACACCTGTACATTTCTAATTATGATCTATTGTAGGGGAACATCACGAGCAGGCTTGTAAATCTCCAGATCACCACCATCCAGTGTAGGGTACGAGAATGTTGCTTCGCAACAAATACTGCACCGAAAGTGCAACGAGAACACAATGAGTACGTATGTAAATGTAATTTTAAACATGAAGCCAAAACTTCCTGGATGATTATTTATTTTCTAGTAGAACGTACATCTCAGTATTCTTGCACTGGCAGTGCTAGCTCACCTGTTGTGCTCCAGTACGTATTAAATTTCTGGGCGTGATCATTTATTGTGCAAAGCTGAAGATCGTAATACTTTTAACTTACATATGTGCTCGTGGTGTTCTCGTTGCACTCTCGGTGCAAAATTTCTGCTAAGCAACATCCTATTACCCCTACACTGTATGATGGTAATACATAAATTTACAAGTGTGCCCAGGATGTACTCGTACCCCTTACACGAGATGGTAATATCATTTAGAAATTTGCAAGTGTGCTCTCGTCCTCATATATTCTCTGCTCATATCAGTCGAGTTCCTGAGATGTCATTCATTATATAATCTGTATCATTTCTTATGTAAGGATGATGCTCATCGTTCTTTTCAATATTTTAGGTGTTTTTACATTTTACAGAATTTTAATATCTTTACTTTTTATCGTTTGCCTTGTGGTACTTCATGTTTATATTTTGAAGGGTGTATCTTCCTAACATTTTTTTGGTGTAATTCTTTATATTTACATTTTTAGAACTTCTCTTTTAATCGGCACTATATAGCCATTTTTGTGGTAATGTGCCGTTAAACGCTAATACATACATGCATATTTATTTTCTATCATTTGGGTTTTAATTATTTTGCCAATTACCGTTGACCCATACCATTATTTACTTACACGCATCCATAACTGTTAACTAATTATATGTTACCTAAATTATAAATGTTATTAATTGTTCACGTATTTCGTTTGTTTTTTTTTAGTACTAAAACGAGTTATATGAATGCAATGAAGTGATTGCTCGATCTTGAAAAATTTATATGTATATTGTAGACAAAATAATTCAAGAACTAAATATTGTTAAATTGTTTTGCTGCATCAAACATAATATTTTCTTTTTCAAAAACTTTGCTCCATGTACATTTTTAATTAGAGATCATGTATATTTTATCACTTGCGGAATGAATGAAATTGAATACGCTTGCTTAATAAATGAAATCAAATATCATTGCTTAATAAATGAAATTGAATACCCTTGCTTAACAAATGAAATCAAATATCTCTTTGACGTTATTAATACTCCTTGTAAAAAAAATGATTATCTAGTGCTAGAATTAAATTATTTGTCGGTAAATTTTACAGACACACTGCACTGAAATATAAATTATTTTGCGACATTAAATAACTCAGTGTGAAATATAAATTATTTTGCGACATTAAATAACTCAGTGTGACCATATGCATTAGTTTTAGATTAAACAAGATCGATTTTCCTGAAATGTTAGTTATCAGATAGGTTTTTCCTTAACTTAAATTTATCTGGGAAATCAGATCATTCAATATGACAAAATATTCCTTTTATTTTTTTAACAGAAATGAATTTTTCTGACTTCATAATTAATCAGATGGCTTTTTAATTAATCTTATTAGGGTGAGCCGAAGTGCATAATGGCAATTTCTGTAATTTAATAATTCATTATCCTTCAAATTCGAATTGAAACGAATGCAAACTTAATGCAAACTTTATTAAACTAGTGGATATGAGCTCGGCAACAAAAAACAGTTGAGTGCAATGAAAGCGACCCGCATATACATAGAAGTCTAGGTATTAATGAAAGTAGATACCTTCGATATGAACTTTGAAGCATTATGGATCTGTACTTACTGTTCCTTTTCAAGCATAATTGTAAAGCCACAAAAGAAGATTATTTAGGGACATATTGAACTAGTGTCTCCCCACCAAAAAAAATAAAAAGCACTGATTAAATTAGACAAGTTGTGAAAAGGAGCCCATAGAACTGATCTGGGGGATCAGAAATCTCGGAGTTTGAGTTTGAAAACGAGTTTGCACTCTCAGCAAATCAAAAGTGAAATTGCAAAGTAAAACCATTTGTGTTTGGTTGACATGAAAACTCAACCTCAAACTCGTGCTCTAAAGGTGTATGATCCCCAGTCGTGGTTCAAATTCCTCGTGGACTCCTTCGACTCATTCATGGCAGTAATATTCATATGTTTGTGTCCTTGTGGAGGCACATCATTTCCACGTTGTATGTATCAATGTGTACTATTTCTTTTGCACTGCTTGTAACTGACCGTATTGCTTATATTCCATAAGTAATATTGCGTTTTTCCCATTTGTCATTCCTTCATTTAATATGAGTTTCCCCGCCACCTTTTTTTTTTTTACAATATTATACCACATTGAAGGTTTTACGATGTATATACTTAATTGCCTAAATCTGTACGTTTATTATTTCGTTTGATTCACCTTGTGGAATATGTAAATCTCAGCGACTACAATTTCAAAATGTAAAAGAGTGTCAGGAAAAAACTGGCATTACATTTAAATGAACGAGACTACAAAGGACTGAAGACAAAAGATCTGATATTTTTTTACACACATGCACGCACACACACACACACACACACAAGAAAGATCATGGTCTTATTTTAAGAATGATTCTTGTTCATACCATTTATTCTAGTACCATGTCCACGGAATATATTACTTACCTCATAATATAATTCACCCATGACTCTTATCTGATAATAGATGGCGGGAGTGTACTATGGGATTTCTAGACTTGTTCTGTCATGTAAAAGCCTTGTTCAGGAATCCAAAAGGACTATAGTAGCCATACATGCTATTTCGAGGACTAATGAGTAGGTCAGTTATACTGTCAAGTTTTTGTTACGTGTAATTCATTTTTCTGAACATGGATTGCATAAAGTGATAAAACTATTTAGCTCTGTTTAAAAAATCTCACTAACAGTATATTTAGATGTATAAATTCTGTAAGCATCATTACATAGGAAAATATTTATCTGAAACTGCTCGAAAAAAAAGCAATTTGAAATCGTCAGCATTGTAAGATAACGATATATGCAATAGTTTCACTTAAAAAAAGATGCTGATAGTTATGTAGAGATTTCGAATTGCATTCATTAGGTGGGGATTCTCGATTTTGTCTTTTGGAATAAATGTGAAATGGACACTTTCTTTAAAGAAATATGTTTCCTAAAACAAAATTTATTAGGAGATATATGACTTTCGAAAATTTAATGAGGTTTCATCTCAAACGCACACGACACAATCATTAAAAATAAAATAAAAAAATAACAAAACATAGAATTCATTTCTACTCTTCATAATGACCCGATATTGATTATTCAACGATGTTATGTGTTTACTGTTATAACACTTACGGACATGACGCTCATGACATAATATCAAGGTAGACATGACAAAAGGGACGAAAACAGTGTTTAATATATTAACTCCTTGCATTTAATTATTTTTCCACAGAATTTTGAAAGACAATGTGCAAAAAGGGCACATTTATTTGTAGGAATCAGAAGACAAAGATGTCCAATCGAGGTAGTGTTCGTTGGCGAGAGAATACAACGGAAAGAGGGTTAGAATTTTGCGTTGCACCTTAATACTTCATGCCAGGCGTGGTGTTTCAAGAAAATCTGTCTTTCCTTAACAATAAATGTTGATTGATGGTTTTTTAATATGTTTGCTTTTGAAAAATTAAATCCTTTTAAATGTATTGTGCATGAATATTTTCCTCGAAAGGACGCATACATTTCAATATTATTTTAACAAACGAAGTTGAAAAGCTCTGCCTTATGCTCTATTCCATGTTATTAAAAATTGTACTTTTTCATATTATTGTCACAGGCAAGAAGCACTCATTAATTCAAACGAATAAAATGGGTAGATGTGTTTGAACATGAAACTTTTGAGATCATTTTTTTTCTTCTCTTTTAACCCGGCTTTTTCTGCAGACTGCAAGCTACATATCTGGGTCCCAATAAGCCCGTTCTTGCATTAGTTAGATCTCTGTATACTTGGCACCTCTAGAGGACGACCAACAATTGGGTTCCAACAGTGTCCGGTGTAGTCAAATTTTAGTAAATGTATATACGTATATTTGTTTTAAATCATGAAAGCAATATCTTACGACCACGACGATATAAATCCAATGAATGTATCATTATTCCTGTTACGGACGAAAAGTGTCCAGAATTAAAATGCCTGGTAACGATTAATACGTTGTGTTATATCCCCTGCTCTTCAAAGTTTCAATGGAAAATACCGAAATGCAATTGAGAACCACACCTATAAAAGGACATATCAGTTTACTTATTAGGCTTAGTGCAAGGTACTAAACAACTATATGTTCTGAAGTGCAAGGTACTAACAACTACATGCTCTGAAGTGTAAGGTACTAACAACTACATGTTCTGAAGTGCAAGGAACTAACAACTACATGCTCTGAAGTGCAAGGTGCTAACAACTACATGTTCTGAAGTGCAAGGTACTAACAACTACATGTTCTGAAGTGCAAGGTACTAAACAACTACATGTTCTGAAGTGCAAGGTACTAAACAACTACATGTTCTGAAGTGCAAGGTACTAAACAACTACATATTCTGAAGTGCAAGGTACTAACAGCTACATGTTCTGAAGTGCAAGCTACTAACAACTACATGTTCTGAAGTGCAAGGTACTAAACAACTACATGTTCTGAAGTGCAAGGTACTAACCAAATACATGCTCTGAAGTGCAAGGTACGAACAACTACATGCTCTGAAGTGCAAGGTACTAAGAAATACATGCTCTGAAGTGCAAGGTACTAACAACTACATGTTCTGAAGTGCAAGGTACTAACCAAATACATGCTTAAGAGTTTGAAGCCGGCCTGTGTTGTAAACATTGAAACAATACAGCCATTCCATTTTATTAGACAGCATACACTTTATAAGGGTACAGAAAAAGTTATTAAAAGAAACAACAATTTCGAAATATGCTCATTATGAAGACATCTTGACCTATTTTCAGGATAATGATAGAATTATTACTTTAGTATAATGTCTCAGATATTCTTAATTGACCTATTCCCTACTTATATCTACGTTTCTATTTTGTCATTAATGAATATTGATTATTATTCAGTAGAAATATATGGAGTGTACACCAAACAATTGCACATAAAAGTAAATCAAGCACAATGGAGATACGTTTTAAATTACAATTCACAATTTCATATTTGCTGAGGACCTGACATTAGAAGAAAGAAAGATAATATGCATATTATATTTTACCTTTTAATATTTTAAAGTTTAAATCTTACAAGTCTGGGTGGAGAAGCCAAGACAAGATTGAAAGTGATACTCATGATGGAAAGCCTACGCAAAGTGTATCGTTCTACGACAGGAAATATTGTCATCTAGAAAGTACCAAAGGCCATGTAATAGAGCCATAAATAATTTTAATATTAGATGACTGACTGATGACATCAGCCCATCTATCTCCAGTGGTGTACTGGCCATTTGGCATACCAGGATAAATCCCTGTGGGCCGCCGAAAAAAATCCGTTTTTACTGGTGTTTTACTGGTGTGAGCAAAACCCCGGGCCTGTCCCGGCAGATAAGTCCAGGGCCGAGTTGCTTACCCAGTACACTCCTGTCTGTCTTAATCTCTATTATACAACAGCTTCCACAAGTATAGGCAGCCGTTTTCGTGACTTCTACTGCCAAAGAGAGACAATATCTAACATCATGCAAAAGAGCATTTAGGGTCCTTGTCGTGACATATGACGTTATAATTTACCATAAGATTCTCTCAGAGCAAAATATATCTTCCTTTATTAAAGAGATTTTCTTTCCTTACTTTTACTTTCTAAGATGTTACATGCATCTTTGACAATGTCAGTTTGGCATATTGATTCTAAATCAGAGTAATGTATCTAAGACAATCTTAGTATTAACAATGATTATTTGCAAGAACCTGATTTTTTTGGTATCGAGTCTATTCCTGAATTTATTGGACTAAACCAAGCACTAGTATTTGTCGCTTGCTGACAGGTCGATAATATTGTAAGTTACGTTCTACACTGAACCAGAGCTGTTAAAATGCTTAAGTTGCCATCTTCTTTCTCATATTATACTGAATTTCCTATTTGCGTACAAATTTAAGATTGAATAAACTGCACGTACTTTAATCAAAGCAAGATACTTTAAAAGTACTGAGCTGTTATCTTTTATCATGTGCACAGATTTAAAGATAAGGCATCCAAACCTGTGGCCCCTGATTATTTTGTGTCCTTGCCCACGGCCGTCGCAAAATGTAGCTTATCGAAGCCATGTTGGGGTTTGGATTTTACAACAATTATTCCGGCTCATTGTACAATTCTGCCTCACATTTTGTTCCCGTTCGTTAGTCGTTTATAATGATTGCACTGTACTACTGTCTATCTTTCTATTTGTGGCAATAGTTAGGAAATAAACTGTTTGTTTATTCATGTAAGCCTCAGTTCTATTTCAAAACTACCAGATGGTTAAAACTACTGGAAATTGTTCCAGGCAGGGTCTTCACGATGTCATAGATATTCACAGTAAAATACTGTGTTGACTTTTGTATGGTGCTATAGGTTCACGACTAAACTAAATAAATAAATGAATAAATAAAGAGATGAGTCTCCCTTGTCATGGAACTGAGCACAAAAGGTGAACTCGAAGTAAAAAATCTGAAAAAAAATATATAAAAAGAATATAAATCTGACAGTTTCTGGACTGTTGGGTCAAGACCATAACATTATAAAAACATTCTCACGTTCAAACTGAAACTCAGCTCAGTCATTTGTCTTTGATTGGCTATCGTCAAATAACTCAAGTTTTAACTCATGATGTATTGTTCAGCCCTGTTTGTTCTAACCAATACAGGTAGCCACATATCTTTGTGTGTCATTTAAATTGAAAAGATCGTCGTTTTCAAATGATATGGTAAACTCTTTCATATCCAAATTGCTTACCGCTGCATTGTTAGCATCTCTATTAACCTTCATAACCTTCATATCAAACGACACGAAGAAACTACTAGGTAAAATCAATATATTTGGAGTTAGTCTTGGTATTACTATTTATAAAGCTTGGTCAGGTGTAATGCTGCTATGTGTGCGTGTGTGTGTGTGTGATCCAAAATGTGTTGGATTAAGGTATTTAACTTGTTGCAGTATCTTCTCCTGCTTGTTTGGAATTACGTATTTACCGTACGTTTTAATTTATTGTAATCAATATAAAAAAAAACCGACAAAACTTCATGCAACTCGGTTGTAGCTTTGTCGTCGTCTCGAAGAACGAGTATTATTGTAGAGCAACAACCGCACGGAGTATCGTAGACGTTGTACTAAAGCTTGTAAGAAAAATGCACACTACCACCCATCACAAGTTCATTGAAAATGTATTCGTATTTACTTGGTTAAGCGAAGTTTCGTACAAATTATTTAGTGTTGGTTGTCTTTGTTTCTCCAGTTTTGCCTTGCTATCAAGATTGTTTGAATCATTTATGTCATCTGCACATTGAATAGACGCCTATAGAGACATTGCAATGTCCACCTTGTTCAAGTAATGAGTCATCAAACCTTTTTTTTCCCCCTAATCTTTCATTCAAGTAGTTAAGTGTCTTACATACGTTTTTATTAAATCATAAGTTTTTCTCTGGTGTTCTTCCACACTCTTTACATCCCTAAATCCTTCATCACCAGCTTCATCTGAATAACATAAGTTGAGCAGAAAGCAATTTCATGTAATTGCTAGACCGTTACTCCTCCAATGAAACTGCTAATGTCGCCATTTTTTATATTTATAAGTAACAAATTTTAATACTTCTGTCGTGTGTGATGATACCCCCTGTGGGTAAATTATGATTTATTTTTTTGCTATTAAAATATTGTTCTCCTCCAATTAGTATGTACGTGATTCTTAAACTGTACACTGTAGATAGTAAAGCACCAGTTCTTTTATCATAGATTCCATTAGATTTCTAGAATGAGTAAGAAACAACTATATTGTTTACATTTAATCCAATGAAAAAATTAAAACAGAGTTCAAAGGATATAGAAGAAAGATGTAATGATGTAAACATTATGTATATACCAGACTTTGTTATTTCAATTATGAAGCTATTTAGTATCTATTGCCTTTTAATCAGCAAAATGTGACGTAGTATAGTTACATACATATGCATCACCTAATATTTTAGGTTTAATTTCAGCTTTAAAATAGATCCAACAACCCCTTACCTTATCTCGGATGTGATTAAGAATAAATAAAATTTCACCTCATCGTGTCACTTTGACAGTTGAAACTACATCTGCTACACGCACACTAATGAGGAAAGCATTACTATATTCCTGCCTCAACACAATGTGAAAATCGTAAAGCAATACACATCCTGGGATTAGTTTAGTTTTCTTATCGAACTCCATTTGGTATTTATCTATTTCCTCTTTCAATGCTTTTATTCTATCAATTCTATTCGATTCAATATTATTTTACACCATTTCTGTGTACAAAAGATTTTGAATGTCTCTATAGTTTCGTTTATTTCGGTTTCAACTTGTTCCATTCTACGATTTAATATCAGAGTATTCTTATCAAATTCAGTTGTAAACTTTTGTTACAAATCATCTGAATCTTTTCTTATTAGTGTCTCTATGGTTTGGTTTATTTGGGTTTATACTGCATTAATGCTACCACTTAATGCGAGAGTCTTTTTATCTAATTCAGTTTTAAATGTAATCATTACATATTGAAACAATTGTTCGACATCATTAAATTCCATTCCTACTTCTTTCACCCTTGCTTTGTTTATTTCGGTTTTATCTGTATCAGCGTTACCATTTAATGTCACAGTCTTTTTATCTATTTTGTTTAAATCTTTTGTTCCCAAATCAGTTACATCGTTTCTTGCTTGTTTTATCCTTTTGTCGACGTCGTCAATACTACCTTGCATCACACCGACATTACTGACTACTTCTCGATCAGCCAATGGTTTTGTGTCTGTATTATATTGTTCAACTTCAGCGAGTAATGTATTGTAAAATTTCATGAATGTAACATATTTTATCGTTTTGATCTTATCACTATAATCTGTAATAGATAAATCGTAAGTTGCCTTCATAGATATTCATAGATATAATTGTCCTTTCATTCACAATCAATTGCTGTGAATATATATATATATATATATATATATATATATATATATATATATATATATATATATATATATATATATATATATATATATATATATAATTGTCGGGCTTCGAATACCAACAAACTGTATCTGAATTAGTATATACTTGCATAGTTATTTGACTATTGAAACCTAACAGTTTATCATTCTTGTTGGCGATGCGAACTGAGTAATTGTTACTCAGAGTGATTCGAACTTTTGAGATGTGTTTCCAACATTCAACACCAATACTGTCTACATTGTTGCCATTTTCACTCATTCCCTCCTTAACTTTATTCCTGCAAGTCTCAAGGTTTTAATAACCATCTGGAAATAAATCCCCTGTTTCATTTTTGTCATTGAGTTCGTCGGAAGCATTGTTATACCCAAGAACAAGATCTATTCTCTGTAATAAAAATGGATAGGTTTTCATTTCTGTTATCAATTGGATTTCGGAAGAAATATATATATATATATATATATATATATATATATATATATATATATATATATATATATATATATATATATATATATATATATATATATATATATATATATATACTATATTTGCCATATTATGTAATATAGCTCTCTTGATCTGTAAGTCTATACGGTTCATTTATCTTGAGATTCTGAATTCTCTGTTTTCCTCATTTAGTTCTTTTATATCATTGTATCTGTTGCAGTCGTTGATGATCATAATAAACTCTTCATAGTTGATTTCATGATTATCTGTCGCTTTGCTTATTATATCATCAACTTAATATTAGCATCGGTTTCTATAACTGCTGTGCTAAATCCGGTAAAGGTTAGTGGACCAACTATACCAGTAGCTGTTCCTGATAAACACAATCCAGCTGCTGAAACACCGCCACAAACTGAAAATTTTTCCATATCTGCCTCTAATCAGTTCAAAACTGTGAATGCTATTTTGTATTTCTATCTACTACCTGTATAGTGTTTGGTCTCCTTGATCAAATAATTTATAATCTTTTCAATTTTTGCTGAGGTTTTTGTGTTATTGTCTCAGATGGATTTTCACTCATATTCGTATAGATGCTTTACTATTTACTAAGTAGCAATTTTGTCAGATAAAAGTGAACTCGCTATCAGGTCGTCCATTGTAAACTGGCTTAAAGAAACTGAAATGATGAGCTTGAAAACGTCCTCAATATCATCCATTGTTGGTGGTGGACCTATTGTAAGCTTCTAGAACTTTTTCAAAAGCATTCTGTAAGCAATAGTAAAAGCAAAGCTTAATGTGCAGGTAAGACGTGTTAATAATGTTCTTTTTTTCTGGTGAATAAAGCTAGCAATACATTCTTGATTTTGCATTTGTGGATACAGCGTTAACAATTATGCCAGGTAAAAATCCATTTGCTATCAGGTAGTCGATTGTTAACTGGCTGAGTGAAACTTGAATGATGATCTTGAAAACTTCCTCAATGGCCATGTTTGATTTACGACAATTTTATACTTCAACATTTTCTTTAAAGGCATGTTCTAGGCAACAATAAAATATGATCTAAGTGCTGCATGGTAAACACGGTTAATATTTGGGTTTTTTCCCAAACTGAATCGAAATCCTATTATTTATCTAGCGAAAAAGTAACCCTGTGAACTCGCAGATTTATCCTTCAGATCTGCTATAGCATGTCTGATATTGGCTTGTGAGATACTGACATGGTTTTATCTTGTTACTGTTCATTGTTAACGACGGAAGTTGGATTTTGTTCAGCTTCAACTTCTTTTACCTCTGCATATTGAAGAATCTGTTAAGTACTTTTGAACCAAATGAACAAAATACTTAAAGAGCTCAACCACCTCCTATAGTGTAATAGGCTATGCTGTTTGAATCTGTTTTTTTTTCACGTAGTGTGAGTTCAGTGACTTTGAAGACTCTTGTTCTTTCTGTAAACTTTCTGCTTTTATCTTTTTTTAAATTCGTGAGAAAATGTCCCCAGTTATCTTCCAAGTTCAGCTCTACGTGGGACTTTTGGCTTGGATGTCACATTTTTAGTTCTTTGAGAACCTTGTTTTCATCTTGCTTTTGTTTTCTTCACTTTCCATTTATCTGAGAAGCAAAATTTTTGTAAGATAGATAAACATAAATTTGGATCTACACGCGGTTATTTACAAGATGACAATCCTTCAGTGAATAATTATAAATGTGAAGGTATTAGTGTTTCAGGTAAAATTCTAAACTTTTACAAAGAGGATATAAAGAACGGCCTTGACATGAATGAACGATGGTACAACTTTGAAAGAAACAACATTGGAATACAAAACAAAACACTTTATTTTGAAAATCATGACGGAAAGTTAGCTCAAATGTCGACGAAAGGCAACATCAATCTATACTAGCACCTGACACTGTAGCAGGTAAGACTGATAGGAACTTGTTAATCGAACTAGGTTAGACAAAACACGGTGATACATGGGTATTTCCTGTTGAAGCTTTGCATCAAGGCTAGGAAGATACACAACTCAAATATCCAACTAAATTTATTGTTGGACGGAGGCAACGAATACAAGTTACTGAGATGCGAACAATAGAAACAAATGAGAGGTTTGATCAAAAAGTAAGCAAATCACAATATCTACTCACGTAAACAGATTAATTACTACTCAAGAGAAATGAGGATTTAGAGGTTACGTATATGCTGTAAAAGTTGTCAATTCAAAAAAAGAATCTACGAAACTCGATGTTTACATGTATTTAAGAGTTGAACAAACTCACTAGCAAAGAAAAATTCTAAAGCAAACAAACTGTATTTAAGAACAGCTGGAAAGGGTTGAAATCGTAAAAGTCCAACTAGTTGGACAGCTAACATAGTTGGGGAGGATTCTGAGATAAAACATTGAGAACGTCAATTTAAAATTTAGGGAAATATTACCATTAGGTGAATAGCTAGAACAACTCTTTAACGAAAATGGTGTAATAATGGCTGCTTTAGCTATATCGATATCAATGCCAATATCAACAATTCCTCGATATATAGCAAATTGGATAGGAAATGCTGTTTTTCCTGCAAAACCTGCAGCGACTACACCTATTTTTACATATCTTACTCCTCCACCTCCTACCCCAAAAGATTAATATTCTGACATTATCATTGAACAAATTTAGCCGATTATTTGTTTCAGTTAGCTAAATAGCAGCTCCATTACCTGGTATTATTGGTGGCAAGAAAAATTGTTTTTTTTTAAGAATGCTGGACAAATTGTTTCTTTACTTGCTGAACACATAATCCATTGTTCTAGAATTCGTGCGTTTCAAATCGCATTGTTGATCAAAGGTGTAAACAAAGCAATGAATAGTATTAAAGGTTAGTAAACTAGTTAAAAAATTAAACCATACCAGCTTCCGAAACCATTGCAATCAGAATAAATTATTGCTTGCTTATTTCATGGTAGATATTGTTTATGTGTGTGTGTGTGGGGGGGGACGTTTTTAAATTGCCATGTGTCCTTTGAGCGCCCGAGTATCGGATAGCAGAACTTGCAGTAGGAACATAGTCATTGCTACGATATCCTTCTTCTCGAAATAATTTTTATTTGCTTTTTATTCTTCTTTGTTCCCTACAGGTATTGTCGTACTGTCACAACCTGTTTATCTGCCTTTGGAATGCCGCTTTATGTTACCTCGGTATTGAATATAGGGTTTTGTTGCATCCAACGATAGTACCAATTTTACTGCTATTCTACATTCACGTGTAATTTTATGTTGATTTTTCTCTCTTATCTGTTAATTTCCTCCATGGTAATACGAGATTCATCTCGTTTCTTTTATAAAATCTTTGCATTAATGGTATTTTTTATTTCATTTTTCCCATTTCCTCTATCCCTGTTTCTCAGTTACATTTATAACATTTTACAAAAGTGACAAAAAACATCGTATTCTCTGAATATGATAGTAACATTTATTTGCTCAGTTAAATTTCAATAACTATGTAATTCAAGTTTTGTGAAAATATTAAACATATGTATATCTAAACGCTGTGAAAGGTGTACGGGTTTTCATTTCATCCATATGGTGGACAAATTCTTTCCAAATCAACTGATTTTGATTAATTTTGTGGTAATTCTTTTTGATCGAAGACTTTGTGGATTGAAATATTTTGTCCAGAAAAAAAAGCATACATACTTGAGCAGTTGTGTGAATTGTTGGAATTGTTGTTATACATTCTTAGAATGAAATTTTATAGATCTAAATGTTTCTTATTTATTTATTGTTTTTTTGTTGCTTTTTTCTTGATGTTTTGTGGGGGGGGGGGTTGGAGGGGGAGGGGGTAAATGGAGTGAAAATCACCTAATTTTTCTAATGTTGTCTTTTTTCATTTCCTCTTTCATATGTTTTATTACCCAGGTAGGACATTGCCTACATTGTAGTCGCCTTATCGCGTTTTTCATGTGTACAATTTATTTGTTTAATTGTGATGCTTTTGTGTGGTTGTTCTTTATCCCCCTGATTTCGTGATCAGTTCAAATTTGGATGATGTGCATACATACTTTAACTCCTTTATGTTCTAATGCACTGTATTTTTCACATCTGTCACATTCTAGAAAAGATTTATCTTTCAACACCTCAAAGTTTTCATTCTCCTTGATACTGCTATGAATGTATTGTTCTTCTTTTATTTGTTTTAACAACCTTTTTTTGCTTTTGTTTGTTTGTTTTGTTTTTTTTTTTGTTTTTTTTGTTTTTTGTTTGCTTTTGCCAAACTGTTAAACGATTCATCATATCTATTTTTCCATTTTTCTACTACATCCTTTTTATCTTTCATTCTTATATCTTTTAAAATCTTTTCGACTCTGTATTCTGTATGCGTCATCTAATTGCTAAAACATACCCTCAATATACTGTCCTTTAACGTCTTCCATTTTGCAAACAACCGGATTGCCCAGAATTACTTGTCTGATTTAATATATCTCCTCAGTGAAGTTAGGATTATATCATCTGTCAAGTATTGATTTGTATTTCGAAATTCTGACTGTTTCACCAAATTTTAATTTAGGCGTTTCCAATGATAAGTTGTCAGATGACTGAATAGACTGATTCATGCTTTTGATCTTGTTGGTTTTTTTTTTTTTTTTTTTTTTTTTTTTTTTTTTTTTGTCCTTGCTCGCTTCAACTGGAGTCAGGTCTACTGCCGTGTGATGAGTGTTATTGTAACCCTGAATCAGTTTTTGAAATACGCCAACACATTTTCTTGTTTTTATTTTGAGCGAAATGCTTCCACATTCTTCAGAGTTCTTTTAAACCTTTCTTCTACATATGTTTTTTTTGTCTGGGTGAATTGAAAAGTATTAAATGTTTTCCTTTTCCAACATATCCTAACATTAATCCCCTCATCAAATTGTATCTTTTCTGGTTTTCTCTCTTTGTAGATTGCTCTTAAAGTGTCGTGTATGCTAAATCCCTTATTATTCATTTTTACCTTCTAAGCTCAAGCTTATTTTGAGAAGACATATATTACTGTCAAAATGTATTTGTATATATAGTTGTATTTTTAATTAATTTGCATGTTAACAATGTCTGCCTGTCACTGGTCATCTACGTGACTTACATAGACCTTTTTGCAAGAAAAGTTTTGTAATATGCTTGCGTAATGTTTAGGTAGATTGTTGAGTTAACAATTCTTTCAATTCTGCGTATTTTATTTTCCTTTTGTCTCGTTTAATTTGTTTCCACAACTAAATTGTGTTTGAGTAGGTAACAATACTTTCAGGATCCTAAAAAGATGTCTTAAATACAGTTATTTTCTTGCACTTCAAAATCTTTGACGTCAGCCATTTAAAATGATACAACAACAACAACAACAACAACAAATAAATAAATAATAAATAAATCACTCTCGATGTTATGTTCACTCAATGCAATCCGCAAAGCTTCATTTTTTTTAAAATATTGCACGATTTCTTTTTTATGTTAGAAATTGACAAATCAACATTTTTATTCTCTTGAAAGTTATTTTGTAGCACAACTAGCTTTGACCATACTTGAATCCCATCCAAACATGTAAACAAATACACGATATCTCATGATACTGAGATTTTTGCTTTTATGTTAATTTTATTGAGAAATTGTATCACCTCTCAGAAAACTGTTGAGTTTACCTCAATATAGCTTTGCGCCATTATTTATGTTGCGTAAATTATTTCAATTATTTTTCTCTTGTTGCACATCAACATCCAGGTTGACTTTCCGTCAGATTTTGTTCCATTCACTTTGCTAGCTCTGTTAGAGTAAATTCGATTACCCGGTGTTCACGAAACATCATTTTTAAACACCCGCACATCGAATTGATTTCAAAATATCAAGTATGTAGTTGCACGATAGTAGGAGATACACCAGAATAGATACAAAATTCGCCCCCGCCCCAACCTGCAGTGTTGAAGAAACCTATTTTCTAAACACCCACCCATCAAATTGATTTCACTGCACAACCGTAAACTTACGTTACTAATCAGATAACAATTATGCAAAGCAGATAACCACGCCAAATACCTACGTAGTTTTTTAAAAATAAATTAATACAAATTAATCGTAATTCGCATTCACACCGGTCCGCATGGCAATATTATTTGTGTCTTTTGTATCCATCGAGGCTATCTAGGTAATTCGTACATTTTTAACTGTGTTCTAAGTATAATGACTCGTTATAGACTGCTACATGACACTGATTTATTTTTTCGTAGTAGCAATTAAAAAGCTAATTCACAATTTTGAGAAGATAGAGGTAGTCGTCCTAAACAAACTTTGTCATTGGCACTTAATATCAAATTGCAAATAAAAAGTTATCGGCGAAAGACATGTGCAGACTAGTATTTGGACATAGTTTTAAAGCTCACTGGATAATATTGTGTTTTCTGTACAGTGTATCTATATTTAACAGTTCTAAAACTCACATTTTGCTACCCTGATGCCCTCGCACCTTCACAAGTATCTTTTCATCTTGTCCCTTAATATTCCCACTTCTTTCGCCGTTTATGCACCTCCTTTACATGACTGAGCCGGTCGAAACCAATGGACCATGTACTAAGCTCTCATTGTTAGTAAGAACTTATTGCCCAGACAAAAACGTTGGGAATAATTCAATATAGGCAGCCAGGACATTGGGTAAATTAAGACACATTTTCGCCCAGTTGTAACATTTGTTCCGATGGAAAATCTGTAGCTTCCCCCTACAAGTCAATCAAAATATGCACCCTCGTGCGACGATTTGAATAATTACAGTCAAAACAGTCTCTGCGGAACGGTTCATGACGTCGCTGGTAACATCAATTCGTTCAATAATGTCATTTAAATCTGATTCTCCTGGAGATATTCCGGAAATTCATCATTTTCCCAGCACATTGCAGAGAAGAGACACTTGGATGCCAGTGTCAGATGGAAATAAATTACCGAGTCTGATATTAATCAATCTGTATTTCTACGAATAATAATTCAGGTAGAAACTATTTCTGTGTGTTTTGTAGTTGCTAGCTAGTTCCAGTTCAAATCGTTGCGTTGGCAATCACTCTACTTCTGGTCTCGGTCATTTCTTTCGGCACAGCTAGGCCAAAATCTCTTATAAAATTCGTATTCTCATATAGAAAATAAGTGTCACCTGTACTATCAGAGGCTCGACAAACGTGGGTGTGTGAGAAAGCTTGCTAGTTGCTTCCCGTGGGTCGGTGCTTCTTCTCCTGGTTCGTCCATATCATGTGCTGAAAGCCCCGTAAAAACCAAACCAAGCTGGCAGTGCCGGCACGAGGGTTCAAGGTGCCCGGGGGCAATGTTCTTTAGTGGCAGACCTACTTTGCCACAAAGAACAGTTTTATGTCAGTTGCCAACTCCCCACCCCCACCCCTTCTAAATATAAGTTTTGTCAAAAATTCCCCCCGTTACACTAAGGTGAGGTGAAATACTATGAAAATTTCAGCTGTAAAAAATAAGCACGCCTGGCGCTCGGGCGCAATTGGCCCCCCCCCCCCGCCACGCCCCTTCGCGCCGCCACTGCAAACCGGTGCTATTTGAGATACAAAAGGCAAAATGAACGAATGACAATGACTTGAGGTGAATTAACGACCAATTACATGGCTATATGTGCTACCTAAAGCAGCAGCAACATGTAAATTTGTACGCACTTTGTTTTGCAAACTGCTTGGGAAACATGTTAAAAACATGAAAAGAGCCTTTCAGATCGACTCTTGCAGAAATAAATCCGTGGTGTCAAAGGCGTTTCAAGAAAGAAAAAAAAGTTAAACCGCCACCTAGGGAGGAATTAGACATTTGTTGCATTGAAAACATCACTTTCAATTGAGAAACTCTTTTTAGAAACTAGTATGCTCTTTGTTTGGAAACAAACGTGATGTGTTTCCCTCCCTGTATGCATTTTTTTTTCTCCAATTGACTTGTTGCCCCTTCGCATGAAAGGTAATCGAAATTTAATATGTGATGGTTTCTTCATTTGTCTCAGTTTATCAAAAGTTTTCATCCATCTCAGTATCATTATTGTTATTAGCCCAAAAAATCTCCTCCAATTCTCCATAGGAATCGCCTTGTAATATGTTATTGTAACTCCCTGTACTATATACCATGGATGATGGTGAAATGTTCAATTTAATGGAGTAGTAGTACTTTGCTATAAAACGACTTAGACTGCCGGTAATCCTTTCCTCGTGTATTATTCGTGCATCACATTGTAACTGTTTGATGAACAACGAATCAGTTGGTAGCGCAATAGAAATACACCCCTCTTGCATTTTCCTTCCAGGTTAATGCAATATTGTATCAAATTGTGGTTTAATAGAAACCCCGCGAATGACATGTGAAATTGACTGGGTCTATGCTATATTCTTACATTTAAAATCCCCGACTGACCATATTCACGTATATAAACATTTATACAATATAAGAAAATATTTTAGCGAAATTCTATTCGAATTGCAGCGTTTCAAATGTGTACATAAGAAAGCATATCCAGTATCGTAAGTTGATTACAGGTTCGTGGAATTTACAGTGTTTGCGAAGGTCAAGGTCTGAGTTGACGTCATATCCGATTGGTAATGGATCTCCTTGCAAGCAATTTCCCGTTGTAGTCCTAGTGAGAGTCATGATGACATTAATTATCTTCTTATGGAACCCCTTATAGTCCCCGGGTGAATTTGAAAGTTACCGAGGGACGTACATATTTGAAAACTTGTGGGCTACGTTATTAGGATATTTAAAACTCAAGGTCAGAAGCTTGGGCACATCATAGGATTCGTTTTTCAAAAGATTGGGAGATGGCTTAAATTTGGTAGTCAGTCATCCCGCAAGTACATTAAAAGAAACAATCTAGAGAACAAGGTATTCTGGATCTGATTGCCCCAAAATGTTTGACGTCATCAATGTCTCAGACTGAGGATACTATACTGAATTTTTAAGAGCGTGTCTTCTTCTACCAGGTCATGGGATGGTCCTGCTATATACTGTATACTGAGTCCACGTGTTGTGACAAGGTAAGTTCTTTTTACTCTTTTTAAAAATATAATCAATCTTTAGCACGATGAATACTTTGTCGGAAAACAGAATTAGTACACCTACTGAGACTTCACTCTATATGTCGAATTCTGAAGCAACGAAAAAAAAGCAAATGTTTAAAACATGCTCTCTATTGCAAAAACATAGGACGCTCTAAAAGCAGCGAACTATCACTTTCCTAAAATACTCAGTTCTTTGTCCAAAATTATACACAGCCAGAAATTTAAATTTAAATCTTAAAATAAAAAAATAGTAAAATGTAGCTTTTAATGATCATTATATTTCCCTATGTCCCATCCCCATTTAAGTATTTATTGTAAATTAGTTGTTTTTCTTTAAATAATGTTCGTCCTAAACATCAAGAGCAGTATTATCAGCCACCATTTGTTAAATATGTTTTTTTTCTAGGTGTATTTCACCATTATCCTCTAGAAGGCAATTTACACACCAAAAACGTCCATTTGTACTTTCAACCTAAATATGGTCAGCATTAATAGAAATGTACAATTTTTAACTACATATTTTTTTTCTTCCAATACCTTTTCTGCAAGTTCAAATTTGTATACATTTTCTTTTATCCAGTTCATTCTTCGAAGATGTACTCTGAATGTATTTTGCTTGAAAGATGGTGACTGCATTATTTATAAACCAAGAGATTATTGCACTATTATTTTTGTGTTTACTATGTTGTTGAGTACATAAGAAAGAAGACATATCCCTACCTCACGTATAAGTCGGATCCAACTGCACAGACCCAGATCTGCCATCGCATAATGCGCCGGCAGATTAGGGTCTATGTTGTTTGTTTTTTTTGCAGTTGGACCCGACTTATACGCGAGTATAAGCAATACAAACAGACCGTCATCAGCTCATTCGATGCCTGAAGTGATAAGTTCATCAAATAATATTGTTTTTGTCAACAGGCCACATAATTACTTTAAAAACGTTTAAAAATAGTAAAGCTATGCATAACTTATATATTGGTAGGCCAGACTATGCATAACTTATATATTGGTAGGCCAGAAGTGAGATAAGAAATTAAACGTAGCTCTAGGTCCTCATCATTTTGTTTTCAAATTTCTTATCTACTCTATGAACGATAAGTTTGGGGGCTTCTAGAATGACAAAGTAGATTTGGGAAATAAAAAACTTGTCTCATTTGTACTGTATATCAATTGGACTCATTTTTAAAGCTTGGAATGAGTTTGGGTAGACGTTTATGTCCGAAGCAACCCCTGTCTACATTGAAAGAAAAAATGAAAAGGTTATAAATAAATTGTTTTTAAAGTTATTAAGAGTGATTATACAAAATGCTTTAGCATCATGAAGTCATAACCAATTATCAAGCTTGCGACCAGAATCAACGTATATATAATTGTTGACAGGAAATAGCTTCAATTTTTCTCAAAGTTGTGCACGTAGTTTAAATTTATAATTTCGAACACGACTGTTCTCGTCTTACATCGAATTATCTTGGGATGTACCAGTATTAGATTTTTTCTCTCAAGCTAATCAACAAAGGGGTGATTTTAATAGCATCTTCTCCATTTTCTACTGGCTGCCATTTGAGAATATTATTTATATACGTAAACAATTTTAAGGGAGGCTTCAAAAAATTTCTCTAAATCGTCCAGCCAACCGTCAATCCATCCACCCACCAACTCATCCATCCACCCACACCACCGACATCAGCCAGCCACCCATCCACCCATCAATTTATTGATCCATCTAACTATTCAGCTATATATCTGTCTTATCGCTGAACAGTCTATCAGTCAGTAGCTAGGTAAATACGCACTAAAGTATGTATATGTTGGCACGTACATGTATGTATGTATATACGTACGTACCTATGGTTGTATGTATGTATATACGTAAGTACGGATGTATGTATGTATACTTGCAGGCATGCAGATAAAATCATCTGAATTTTCAGTAAAGAACGATAATACTATTTACATATTTCAATCCTCTTTCTTCTCTCTCTTACTTCAAAGCCTTCCACCACTTTGCATAATGGAGTGAATGCTATTAATCAAACAAATATTTCAATTTCATCATTACAAGGTAGTATATCAACTGCGTATTCTACTGACCTTGCGTATTCTACTGACCTTGCTTTTTGTATTCTTGCCTTGAATCGTTTTCACATGATAAGAATATAACGAAACCAAAGTAATTTGTTCCATGACTAACATGGCAATAAGATTTCAGTGATTTTTTTTCTCCATTTCATAAAGACGAAATGCATGACAAAGTTTCTGCGTCACTGAAGTTTCGCAAATTTGTTGGTTCAAAAAAGGTTTGCGTACTTAATTTTCGCAATTTTGCAAGTTTTTAATGATTGTATTCCATATCTTTAGGTGAAATTTTCGTAATGTGTGAACAGGTTGTGAAAATTGCGAAAATCAAACCACGCAGAAATTACCCCATATGAGGTTTATCCTCTGTAATTTTTATTATCAATCATATATATTCTTAAACACTTCCGTCTTTTTTTATTTCTTTCGTTTTAACACGCAAATTAAAGTAATCGTGAATTATGTATTTAAAATTATAATAACTTCCAAACTATGCGGTGACCCTCGCACTCTCGAGGGAATTTGAGACTATCCTTTGCTAATACAGTTTACATGTAGCTTCTTATGTGCAGCTCAGTTTTCTGCAAAGTTGGGGCGTGATACCAGTGGATATATTAACCGTTTGATGCGCTAATTGCAACGTTTTGAGAAAGTCTGATATGTTAAGCATTCAACTACATTCTAGATCTGCCGGAAATGATATTTTACTGGCATTGACAGAGATTTTATTATTTGGGACATTGAATTTCATACAAAGATATTAGTCACGTGATTGTCCGAACACAAGAATTTTAGCTCCCACTCAAGATTCCAAAATTATAAGCAATACACAGATTTATTGTACGTAGGCAAAACTGTGGGGATGGAAGGTTAACAATATTAGACTGATTTAGAAATTATCATGATTCTACATATATTTTTAGAAATGTAATTGAAAATTAATTTTTTTTAAAAGTTGAGCACCAGTTCCAGATTTGTACTAACACGTTTCTTGACTACAGGGCCTTTCAAGATGAATAAACAAGAAGTATTGTGCTTTTGTTTCGTATGGTTAATTGGTAGAGAATTAAAATAAAATTAAGTTTCTAAAGCTTTTTTAACTGTGTCATTAATTAGAATGCCAAACTGCATTATACTACGAAGAAAACTATAAAAAGTTAAGAAATACTTAGACTTATATAAATTTTATAAATCGTCAATGACTACTGTCCATATGAATTGTATAAATCGTAAATGAATACTGCTCATTTGAATTGTATAAATCGTTAATGAACACTGCTCATTTGGCTTTTCTTAACCTTAACTATCGTATCAAAAAGTGATAAAACATGTTACTTGTATCTTGTATAGCGATGATAGGCTTGATACAGAAATGTGCATCGTCCTAACCAGGAATAGTTACCACATTAAATACACTGCCCTCTAAAATTCCACCACACAGTAATTTTCTTATTTTACATTTTTGTTTATGACACAAAAAGTGTAATATTAGGATATAAATACCAAAATGTATTACCTAAATGAAGACTTTTTGGTTTTCAAGCAAAAATTGATTTCCTAAATTAAGACTTTTGAGGTTTCAAGCCAAAATTAATTACCTACATGAAGACTTTGGGGGTCTCAAGCCAAATTTGATCATCTAAATGAAGACTTTTGGGGATTTCAAACCATAATTGATTACCTAAATGAAAACTTTGGAGTTTCAAGCCAAAATTGGTTACCTTAAATGAAGGCTTTGTGGGTTTCAAACCAAAATTAATTACCTAAATGAAGATTTTGTGGGTTTCAAGCCACAATTGATTACCTAAATGAAGACTTTTGGGGTTTCAAGGCAAAATTGATTACCTAAATGAAGACTTTTGGGGTTTCAAGGCAAAATTGATTACCTAAATGAAGACTTTTGGGGTTTCAAGCCAAAATTGATTACCTAAATGAAAACATTCGATTTTCAAGCCAAAATTGATTACCTTAAGGAAAACTTTGGGGTTTCAAGCCAAAATTGATTACCCAAAATAAAAACTTTGCGGGTTTCAAGCCAAAATTGTTTACCTAAATTAAAACTTTAAGGATTTCAAGCCAAAATTGATTACCTAAATATAGACTTTGGGGGTTTCAAGCCAAAATTGATTACCTAAATGAAGACTTTGTGGGTTTCAAACCATAATTGATTACCTAAATGAAGACTTTGTTGGTTTCAAACCAAAATTGATTATCTAAATGAAGACTTTGTGGGTCTCAAGCCAAAATTGATTACCTAAATGAAGACTTTGTGGGTTTCAAACCAAAATTGATTACCTAAATGAAGACGTTGTGGGTCTCAAACCAAAATTGATTACCTAAATGAAGACTTTGTGGGTTTCAAGCCACAATTGATTACCTAACTGAAGACTTTTGGGGTTTCAATGCAAAATTTGGAAACAAAAATGACAAGTTTAGTAGTATAAAGATTGTTTGGAAAAGTTTAATCTGAATTAAAGCGGAAAACGACAAGGTAGTATAAGATATAACTTTGGCCCCCTCTCAGATTATGACCTGATTTGCATGGGTAGTAAGGACAGCACTTTTCCCGTGCAATATTCATGTGTTTGTTGTCTCTTATCATACTTTGTCAATTAACCCTATGGTGGCAATGTAGAACACGTGCAGTCAATCTCAATTAATAAATAAGTGACAGCTACACATTCACTTAATTGAATATTTGTTTCTTTCTTTCTGTATTTACTTATTTAATCATCATCATCATCACTATCGTCATCATTAACTTAATCTTTCTGAATAATATTTAGTCGCACATTGTGAATTCCATTTTATAGTGAAATAAAACCCTTTTATGATTATTCTTAATCCCATTGTTTACGTACATCAAAAGTCCCACTTCTAAAACGCATTAGCTTATGGAAATCAGTACCGACCGATGTGGCAGTGGTGCAGAAGTCATTGATGGGTTGCATTGCCGTAACAATAATTCACTAACAATATCTAAACTTATATACCAAATATTTTGTAATATGTTCTTATCAATTATACAATTGTAACTATCCAGTCTTAAAGTTTCCGTTCTATAGATTTCACCAGTACGACATTTCCTTTATATTATCTTCATTAAAAAACATAGACATCGATAGTCGTACCCACGTCATTTTATTTTGCTCTATTGTCAACATGGTCGAATAATTTGTAGTATTCGATTCCTCATAATGAAAAATCCATTTATTAAAAACAATAAAAGAGGATTTTTTTTTTAAAAAAAAAAAATTTTGCGGGGGTAGCTTATGGACAACATACAACACAGTATTCTTGATTTGTCTATGTATATTCTACCTGTATTATATATACTTCTTTGTGCCCACACTGGCATTCATCATTGATACATTGCTAGAGTTGCATTCCATATATAATTTTATACTTCTTTGTGCCCACATTAGTATTCAGCATTGATACATGGTTAGAGCCGCATTCCATATGTAATTTTATTTTTCTTTGGACCCACATTAGTGTGCAGAATGGAGACATTGCTTGAGCTGCATTCCATATATTTACCAGTAAAATGTTTTATACTCATTGACAAAAAATCTTTTCTTTAAGACACGAAAAAAGTGGAAATCTCAGGTTACCAAGCAGATAAAGGCCAGATCACTGGAAAGAACTGGTTAAATGAATGACGTGGGCAAGCATTTTTCTTTCTCTGCTCATGACAAAGACCCTATCCCCTTGTGACTTAAGTACGGGATTTTAATATCTTGTGACAATGATTCGTGTTATTACGTTTTTCAATCTGACTGTTGGTTTACACTCAAGAGAATGCTGAAATGGCTACCGGTAGGACTTCCTTAGAGGCAAATTTGTCGCCGTAACAATATTCTAAATTTTCCAAAAGGATATTAGTTTAAAACGCGAGGTAGCTATATGTATGCAATCAGTTAAAAGGAAATGAAATACTAATCAGAGCTGAAGATATGACAGAATTTTGGGCGTATATAGAATACTTTGTAATAGAAATTAATTTCGTGTATAACGGATTGATGGTAATACTTGTATTTATATTGATAAACTTTAATACTGTTTAATATCAACAGCGGTATCATCGAAAAAAGCAGAAAGACACCTACTTCGGAAGTCATAACAACTGTTATTACGCCTGGCACGCTTACTCACGGCGCAATACGAAACTAATGGTTTTGTCCCATAATTTATCATAGAATTACTTGAAATGTTTTGAAATCAGACAAAAATAAACACAATTCGCTGTCTTTATTACAATTAATTTTTGTTGTTAGTAACGTTTTACTCCTATTTTAAATGTATATAAGAATAAGATAAACATAATGAACTGGTGTAGCTCCAGGTGATATTGTACATAATCTGTTCATTATACTATAATACATTTGGGTATGTTCCATTTGTATTTACGTTTCCATTTATAGTTTCGTTAGATTTTAGTGATTAGTGGTTTGACTATGGGAAGTAGGTGTTGGGAAAATATTTCCCAGCCCGAGTAATAAGCCAATTTCTAGGAACAGACGTTATTCTTACAGTTGTTAAGAGACTTTGCAATGGCATGGATTGGTTTCGTAGTTTGAGATGGGGTCAGACTAGCATAAGTAGCATAAGTGGGCATGTAGCCAGGTGGTTCCTATCTTAATTCAGTGGTGATGATTTATTGTGCCTTTCGGTGCCATGGAATAATTGGGAAGAGGTCATCCCTTTGCTTGGAGATGCCTTTCATTGTAGCAATTGGTGGAAGTACACGTGCGAAGCCCTTGGAAATAGGGGAAAACAAGGGACTTCCAGCCCAACCTCACGCAGGTGTTTGATTCGCTCGGTAGAGGAACCCCTGTGCGTGTTATAAGAAAGTTTTCTGGTGATAGCGGTGGGATATTGAATAGTTCTCTGATAGTTATTTTTTTAATTGCTACTGGAAGAAAAACGCTTCATATTAAAATTTAAAATTAAAAAAAAAAAAAATAATAATAATAGCGCCCTGAGAAGGGTCGTTTTGGTTTCGCGAGATTTATTTTGTGACAAAAGATATATTTCCTCTTTTTAAATTTAAAATGTGAGTTGTATTTCGGTAGGACCCTATTCTATTACGAGTAGGATATAATATAGCGGTGAAAAAAACAAACCAGGTCGATTGGATAGGTGGTACTGGAGTATAAAAAAAAAAAAAAAAATCGGTCAGTGAAAAAGCGTAGTTTTGTCTCGACACGAGGAATTGGGTGACCAACGGTTCTGTTCTCGCGACCGTTGAATGGTTTGGTAGGGACATTGGTCCAAGGGGTTGAATACAGAAAGTCGCATAGATAAAATCGGATAGATCTGTGCCCATCGGCTCTGTACATAGTGCGATTTTAATTCGATTCTGAGTTGGTATGTGAAGGAAGATGACTTTTAATATTAGTAATTTTTTTAATTTGTTTGGAATTGATCGTGTGCAGTGTTAAGTCCAGAACTTTTTTTTAAAGTCATGTGTTTGCTGCTTTGAACAAGATTTGTGTAAATTAGAGGGGTTGTTTGTGCTTTTAGAGCAGCGGACCTAAATAACAACTTGGATTTGTAAATTACCGATTGGAAGGTCCTGCTTTTAGAGTTAACTGTTACAGTGGAAGGTGGCAGTTAGATTGTAACTGTTTGGATGCTAGCAGACAGTTTTCTGTCGCTATAGAGTTAGAATATTAGTAGCGATATAGATGCGGCCAGGCAGTGTCAGTTATCTATCATGGTCTAGGCGACGACGATAAATGTTGCGCCAGTATGGGCTCTGAAGTCCTGAGCGACTTGTGGTTTCTGGTTGAGAAGTGCTCTCCTGGTGGAAACGCAATCTCTGTGCCTGAGTTTTTGTCGTGGCAAACAGGATGGGCCTGTGTTTATTTTTGTCTTGGTAGAGACCTGCCAGTTGAGAAGTTTTTCATACAGTAGACTTGGAAAGCTGTTGGCTACCAGCCTAACATTGGTAATAGTTTGCTATGGTTTTCGTCATGCATAGATTGGATCATCTGTTTGGAATGATCAGTGTTCCAACGCGAGTCTTTGAAGACCTGTTCATAGCACATGAAAATTAATTAGCAGCATTGATAGATTTACCATCGCAGTGTTATGTTTAAAACTGGTTGGTTAGTGTTATGGCAGAGGTGATACTGCATGTCATCGATTAATTGTAATCATTTTTTGCTAGTGTTCGGACTCTGCTCTCAGGAGTAAAGTTTCTTGGAACGGTTTTCTGTCGCTGTAGTATGGGTAAATTAGTGGTGAATTAGATTTGAGAAGACAGTGTCGTCTAGCATAGTCTGAAGACAAGACGAAGACGTGTTTGGCACAGGTGCGCAGGGTCTGCTGGAGAAGTGTTACGGAAAACGCAGTCTCTGATCCGAGTTTTCGTCGTTGTAAACAGGGTGGTCCTGTTGTTTTTTTTTTGACTTGTTGGAGACCTGTGTATTGAGAAGTTTTTCCTACAGTGTATTTCGAAAGCTGTTGTGAGCCAGTTTGCATCCAGAGGAGCCAGTCAGAACAGTGTCATGATTGATTCAACTTTATATAGTTTTTGTTCCTTGTTGCTATTTACTTTATTTCTAAGCGATATGTGATTAAGTTTTTTTTTAGTTGGATAGAGCCTGACGGATCTAAGGGATCAGATCCATTGATTCTGAGTCTCATCTTAATCATGTTTTGGAATCACAAATCGGGTTGGCGGTTGATTTTTGCAAAGTAATCATTTGTAATTCATGACCACAAAAGTTTGACGTTTGTGATCACTCAGGGACGAGTTATTTTCGGAGGCGTAAGTGATGTAATAAATTTGGGTATGTTCCATTTGTATTTACGTCTACTTTTATAGGTTCGTTAGATTTTAGTGATTAGTGGTTTGATTATGGGAAGTTGGTGTTGGCTTTCGTGACTGGAATACATTATTTAATTGATGGATGAAAATTGTGGCGAAAAATGTTGGTTTCGCCTTCAAACCTTCACAATACATCGGACCTTTGCAGATACACGCTGCTATGAGTACTTTTATCAGCGCCTCAGCTTCAGGAGGAAAAATGTGCAAAATAGAAAGTTCACACTTTGAGATACAGAGTGAAGTTTTGGAACATAAATAAAAAATTGAAGTTTCTACAACTATGATAGATATATGGCAAGTTTGTTTTATCACTCCTTATATAGATTTTTGAGCTGGAAGTTGACCAATTAGTTTTCACAATGTCTTATTTACTAGAACAAAATTAAGAGTGTGAACTTTCTATTGTGCACATTGTTGCTCCGTAAGCTGAAGCGCTGACCATAGTGGGTCACTAGGATAATACCCTATTATGCTTATTCATGTCTCTATTATTAAATTTGGTTTTTATAACGTTTTCTTTACTGCTTAAGAAATGTAGACAATATTGGACTTAGGACCTTGCTAGAGCAACATTGCAACATTGTCAACACCCCACCCCTCCCTAAGAAGAGTTAAATAAAAGGAAAATGTAAACAAATATAAATGCAACAACATCAAAATATTCACATATTTATTCATTGAAAATTGAACTGTTACAATTTTATTAACGTTTATATGCTTACACGTATGTATGAAGATAACCTGATCACACCTCATTCTTTGGTGAAAATACAAATCGTCCTTAAGCAGAAAACCCCTAAAACCCAAATTTTTACAATTTTTATTTGGTCCTGAGGGTTTTCTATATATATATATATATATATATATATATATATATATATATATATATATATATATATATAATGACGAATAATTGTGTTTTCGAAATGCAATAATTACAATTCAATGGAGAAAAATTTTTATAAAAAAAAACTATTTTAAAAAAATCCGTTCATATGTGAGTTAATTATCGACTTAAACATTGACCGATTGTTTGGAGAACCGCTTTTAAACTATGCTTGACCAATAAATTGTCTCGTCTCGTTATCAATACTTATATTGGAATAACGTTGATCCAGGATATGTCTAGTTTGTGTTTGACTCATAATAATAGCTCTAAACGAAAAGACTGCTTATAATGTCTTCCAATTGATGGGAATTATTTGTTCATTCATTAATAGGTGCAAATATCCCATATGAAATTAATTTCACTTTCTTTTTGTCAAGAAATAAAAAAAAATTCAGCCGAATAAATTATGTTTCCATGGCAGTATGTTACCATATGCCACAGAGATAAGTCTGAAGAACAAAATAGCTTTTCCTTGTTATATAGTAAACGAAGATGTGTTCTAAAATTTTAGTATTGAATCCAGTAAATGTGCAATCAGTTTTCACTGAGAGTTTAAGATTTGTATTGTTTGCAAAGAATGTGTTGTGCTGAACTGTATGATTTTAAATATCGATGACACTACATTCGTTCAAGGCAAAAACTCGTAGTGCTTTAAATTTGTATTAATTTAGATAATACGCATCTGAAATCTTATCAAAACCCAAACGATATGATAGGGAGCCATGAATCTTTAAATTGAATAACTTTTTTCTTTACTTAAGTTTGTAATTTCTATCTATGAAAATGTTTTCTCTTCCGTTTATGCCTCCCCGTAATTTCTTTCTATTCAGTCTGGAAATTTTGTATTACTTGGAGCCATACCTCTGATCCATGACAAAATAGTATGTTGGACTGCTTTAGACGCGTGCGTTTGTAGTCATACATCTGATCCATGACAAAATAGTATGTTGGACTGCTTTAGACGCGTGTGGTTGGAGTCATACCTCTGATCCAAGACAAAATAGTATGTTGGACTGCTTTAGACACGTGCGTTTGTAGTTATACCCCTGATCCAAGACAAAATAGTATGTTGGACTGCTTTAGACGCGTGCGGTTGGAGTCATACCTCTGATACATGACAAAATAGTATATTGGACTGCTTTAGACGCGTGCGGAACTTATTTTTTGACTGTGCCAAAGAGACACAGAATGACGTGAAATTTACTGATGTATATGACATTTATTAACTGACTGTACGTTAAGTTCATGTTGACATAATCCTCTTATCTCGTCAAAATGGAAATATTCCATTCACGAAAAATAGATTTTTAGAAACTAATTGGATAGATGTCGACTTATCTGATTGCAGTTAGATTTAAAATGATATAGCAATGACTACCGATCGTGAGTTGATATAAGGAGTAAGGGGTTGAATAGTAGAAAGAAAGAAAATAAGCAAAAATAAAGTTCACATATGGCGATATCCGTCAGACGGCTAAATCCATATCTCTATATGAACATATCGTAAAGCCGAAAAGAAGAGTGAGAATAGCATTGTAATAATAGTTGTATCCAATTTCGTTTTTAGTCAGCTTAACGCTCTAAAGTTTAAACATTTCTTAGTTTTAATATTTCTTAATAGAAATAGTGAAAATTTTATGCCTGCTAATGTTTGCAAAAGTTTGTCACTTATACGTATGAAGCTACAATTCTGTAATGCACCACTTAAGATGTAGTCATTACTTGTCCTTAAACACACAATTTTCATGGCCAAGGACACAGTTTCATTTTATATTCAAGGGACTGCTTCAATGGCGACTATTTATATGAATTATTTCGTCATTAAAGTTTTAAATAAAGGTATTTAGGCGAATTATTTCGTTTTCAGGAATAAAGTGTCATATTGCAATATCCTGCATGAAATCAGTTTCGGAACAGAAACAAAAAAATTCGTTGCTTCCAAAATGTGTTGCAATAAAAATGTTTTACGTCTCAGAAATGAATCAAAGCAAGACGATAGCCATTGGATATGACACAATGCATAATTAAAATAGCAGTAGCCTTTTGGATATGACACAATGCATCATTAAAATAGCAAGACAGTAGCCTTTGGATACGACACAATGCATCAATAAAATAGCAAGACGGTAGTCTTTGGATACGACACAATGCATCATTAAAAAAGCAAGACGGTAGTCTTTGAATACGACACAATGCATCATTAAAATAGCAAGACGGTAGTCTTGGATACGACACAATGCATCATTAAAATAGCAAGACGGTAGTCTTTGAATACGACACAATGCATCATTAAAATAGCAAGACGGTAGTCTTGGATACGACACAATGCATCATTAAAATAGCAAGACGGTAGTCTTTGGATATGACACAATGCATCATTAAAATAGCAGTAGCCTTGGATATGACACAATGCATCATTAAAATAGCAAGACGGTAGCCTTTGGTTATGACACAATGCATCATTAAAGTATCAATACAGTCGTCTTTGGATGTGACACAATTCATCATTAAAATAGCAAGACGGTAGTCTTTGGATATGACATAATGCATCATTAAAATAGCAGTAGCCTTGGATATGACACAATGCATCATTAAGATAGCAAGACCGTCACCTTTGGTTATGACACAATGCATCATTAAAGTATCAATACAGTCGTCTTTGGATATGACACAATTCATCATTAAAATAGCAGAATGCATAAATATTTTAATCCAATACTGGCTATGGCTGATATTAAGTCTTAAAACTGCAAGACTTTAAAGAAATATGCATACAATCAGTTTTCGACCGATGTGCACTCCTGTGATACCTTTAAGATTAGTAGAGTCTTGAATATGCACAATATAATAATAATAACTAAACTATTGTTAAAAACATAATGGTTTCATGCATAATTAATACCATATCAATGGTAATGAGTTTGAGATTAGTGAATCAATGAGTCACATTGGGCATTTGAAGCAGTATAGAGTTTTCTAGGACACATACAAATTTGTAATTATTCAGACGGGGGATTATACGAAAACATTCAAAATCAGTCTGTAACCGTGATGAAAATTAATACCTAGTTCACATACACAAGTTTACACACGTGTGCAAATTTCCATACGCATGCATCTTTACATACGTGTGTAGATTTTGCCATTTGAACGGACTGGCACATATAAGTAAATTTTCATGGTGCGTAATTTGCACTGTCTCCAGAGGTAGTGCAAAAACAAATTTGCATATGTTTAAACTTGCACGGTGTGCAGATTTTGGCATGTGAACGCTTTCCAAATATACACGTGTATATTTTAGTTAATTTATTTAAAATTTCGTCAAGAAATTAGCGATTAATTTTAGAATTTTGCTAAGTCAATATTAGACAATATGTCTATTGTTTGTGGCGACTCTGTTCTGACCGATTTTTTTTTTTTTTATAAATCTTTCACTCTTTGCGAAAATAGAAAAAGAAATACATTTTCTTCTCCCACATCCTAAGCTAGTAAAACATTAACAAAACCATAACGAAATAACAGTTGTCGTCCAGGTAATACGGTTTGTTTCATGCAATCTTAACATCAAAACATCATATGTGTGGGTATCAAATAGGCTGTATTCTTAGCATCAAAATAACATATGTGGGTATCGAATATATTGTATTCTAAGCATGAAAATAACAAATGTGTGAGTATCGAATAGATTGTGTTCTTGACATCAAAATAACATATGTGGGTAGATTGAATTCTCAACATCAAAACAGGATATGTGTGGGTATCAAATAGATTGTATTCTCATGATTTTTATCCAATATTAAATATATTTCATAAAGTAGATTTTAAAAAAACGGATATCGGCCACATTCACTGTGTACAATTGCATTATTTGTGATTCTAGAACACTCTAGATATTGTTTCCTAAAAAAAAAATACACTGAACTGTTTCATTATTTCTAGAAAATTACAATCCCCAAAGTTTTTTTTTATCTTTAACATACGATTGGCTTTACCATCCTGTCAAAATTTGTAAATATGTCATATACATTAAAATATCCAAACTATTTGTGATAACTAAAGATATGTGCTGTAGCTTTCTTAGCCTGAGCTTCTAACATCTGCTTCGATTTTGTCCAGATGAATTTTGAGGCGAAAAATGAACTCATCCACTAATAATAAGGTACACAGTCAATGAGTTTGTTCTTGAAGAAGCACACTTCATTTTCTTTAAGATATCCCCCATTTCTAAAAACAATATTTTATTTGCTGTTGGAGCTGATCCACATTATCAGCACAACTCAAGACCTTTGTTTAAAACAAAAATTAAAAAAACTAGGTGGATTATCGCTGGTAGGATAATACAAGCGCTCTGATGACACCATACAAAATATACGTATGTGTTTTTAGCGCTGCAGTCGCAGATACTGTTACTGCTTGCTAATTCCAAACAATAGTTGTATAATATTGACCAAATCAATATATATGTGAGAGAGGAATACTTTATTTGTCTGACATTAGGTTAATTTGTAAGTTCTTGAACTGACAGGAGATTGACATTCTCTGTCCCAGCTCAATTTATTCACGATCTCTTCTTAGAATAACTCATTGATATTTGAAGATTTTCTAGGCGTGCATCATTACTTATCAAATAATCTTTGTTTGCTTGGGAATTCGTCCGGATAGAGTTTTTTTAAGGAACGAGGGGAGGATGGGGGATATCATATTCTATATCAGGGCATAAAACGTTTAGAATTCCATTAGATATAAGTACCGCATTTGTCATTCTTGAAAGAAACATTGTCACGAAATTGTGTGTACTAAAATACATTTGTATAACATATGAACGAAAATGTGCATGGGTTTCGTTGCCGCGTACAGCGTTACCCGGGGGTGTATAGTTTCAGCCTTAGCTATTTAAAAATACTGGGTTCGGTTTACCCACTGCTGCACGTACAAAGTGCCGACAGTGAGAAATCCGATTACCTCGAGTTCTCTGGCCGTGGATTTGACCATAACCAGGGCACTTATAGCACAATATTTTCTCTGTATAGTCACATTAGCGAGATGAGTCTTTTGGTCAGGAAGCTGTCCACTTTACGGATGCAATCCTCAGTGTAAAGCTGTTCACCGGGAGCAATTGAACTCTGGGGTTTTGTGTAACCCGGATGATGCGGTCAATGGTGATGTTAGTTCGAAAGACCGATTGGTTTTCTCAGTGTGAAGGGCCAAGGGTTCTGGACCAGCGGGTCTACGGGATAAGGAGGTTCTCGAAGGATCCTTCGAAGGCCGTTCCTTCACCATTGGACGGGAACTGTGGAATCGTAAACATCTTGTGATCGTCGACTGCACGCCTCGAGATAAATAACATCATACATTCCACTTTTGAATCAATCAAATTCAATATCACTATCTGTGTGAAAATCTAATTCAATATAAATATTTGTGTGAACATTTAATTCAATGTCACTACATGTGTGAAAATTAATTATACACCCATTATACTTGTTGATGAACCACATATCAATCCTTGTTTACAAATTTCATACTTTGATCATATCGTGTCGATAGATTCACATGTCGACCATACATGTGTATAATTCCATATATTAATCATGTTTGATGATAGTTCCATACGTTCATCATATCCGTTCATATACGGGATCATTTGTGTTTATTTGTTGAGATTCCATTCTTTGATCAGGTTCCATTTTAGGGACAATGTCATTTTCTTATATCCATTGTTGAACTTTGTGCGCATCATTTTCTTATATCCACTGTTGGACTTTAGGCGCATGAATAAGGTGTCAGATTCATTCATCATTCATATGTATTGTAAATAAACATCTCATTCACGTAATTGTGCTTAGTGTTTTCGCTAGATCCAATCCCACCCGGCTTTAATCCTGTTACAATCATATATACTTTTAAATTCGTCTTCTCTCCAGAGAAATCTAATTTAAGAAAAATAAAATTGTATCGTTTCCATAAATATTAGTATATCGTCAACTAAATGATATCAATGTTACCTGTTCACCGCTAAAAGAGAACAGCTTGATAAGAAGGCTTCCATTCCAGACTTTTACAATTCGAATTTCGCCTCTTTTGCACTTTCTTGTAAATTACATTGCCATCCACGCAAAAGTTTCTGAGTCATATTTTTTCTGTTTGTGCAGGCGATATAAAGCAGAAACCGCTGCGTCTGTAAAGTATCAATTGCTGCTGTTGTATTGTCGGCGGCCGTGTTGATACCGATATTAGCTATGCAACAACATTTTTGGGTACATTCCATCCTCAGATTTCATAGGAAAACATCAATTGAAAACTTCACCTGAATTATGAAGAGCGGATATAATGATTCCAAATTAGTGTTACTTTTGTTTATAAAGACATGCTTGAACACTGAGAGTGTTGTTCCTCTTGTATACCTTATTCCGTCTGGCGATTATCAGTAAGATAGTACAAAATAGATAAGTAAAATAATTTGTTCGAAATTTTTTGGCAACGCAAATGATTTCTTGTATTGAGCCCTTGAATTATTAACATGGTGCCAATGTTATGCTTCGCTTCACCCTGTCTGACCCGTAATCGATGATCATTCCAGACTGATCACTTAAATTAGTGTTTGAGATATTGTTAACTTAAAATTTAATATGAAAAAGGACCCGTAATCGATCACCATTCCAAACTAATCAAACTAATCACTTACATTAGTGTTTGAGATATTGCTGTTAACTTGAAATTTAATATGAAAAGGGACCCGTAATCGATCACCATTCCAAACTAATCACTTACATTAGTGTTTGAGATATTGTTGTTAACTTGAAATTTAATATGAAAAAGGACCCGTAATCGATCACCATTCCAAACTAATCATTTAATTAGTGTTTGGGATATTGTTGTTAACTTGAAATTTAATATGAAAAAAGGACCCGTAATCGATCACCATTCCAAACTAATCACTTACATTAGTGTTTGGGATATTGTTGTTAACTTGAAATTTAATATGAAAAAAGGACCCGTAATCGATCACAATTCCAAACTAATCACTTAAATTCGTGTTTGGGATATTGTTGTTAACTTGAAATTTAATAAAAGAGGATATAAATCATAATTTGTTAATGTTTTAAGTCAAGGACAAAATTGCAAGCAGCTGGAAAGTCAATAAATTTGATACACTACAAATCTCAATTAAATATGGATTAAATCATGGTTTTGTACATCCTTTTGTTGGAAAAATATAACTCTTTCCCCGACAAATTGTTGCCATGACAATAGGCCTCTAAATGAATGCAAACTATGATTAGGCTTTAGGGAATGTTTCTATAGTCCATCCAAATAATTGATTTATTTCCAGATTTCAAGGATTCTTTATTCTCGCAAGCATAAAATATTGATAGAGTATAAATGATCCATTGATGGAAGGTAGGTAAATCATATAGATATTCACATAATGTAATACATTGATAACGTTCAAATGATATATGGAGGATGAAAATATAGAAAATCTATATTGTATGCGATTAATTATGATAATTAATTATGATACATTCATAGAGTGTCTCGGTTTAAATGCTTCTTTATATATATATATATATATATATATATATATATATATATATATATATATACGAGTAAAGAAGAGCAGAGATACACTATATCAAAGAAGAAGTTACTTTGGCAAATAAGAAAATTAAGGTAATTAAAGAAAGAAGTATGTCAGGAGTAGAAGGAGAGCTGTCGTTAGTGAAAAATAGTATGAATGAGGTAGATGAAAGTATTGAATTTATATCAGAAAATGTGGACTTACTGGAAAGTGAAAAGGTAAAGTATTTGCAACATCATTTTGAAAATAATAAAACAGAACTATAGTAAAAACTGCTACTCATGGAGAAGTGTGAGAAGAAATAGAATCTTCACATTCTTTTGTTTGTACTGGAAATATGTAATTATATCAAAATTAGTACTAATTATAGTTTAGCCATCTCAAATGATTATATCAATAAAGTGACCACCTGTGCATGTGTATTAAAGACATGTCTAAATGGCCCCATTATTTAATTAAATGATGCTGATTCAACTGTGTATAAAGATGACCTGTCCAGTACAATCCACGGAGCAGGTACCATGTATAATGGTTATATATGCAATCCTATGGATTATTACCATGTGTAATTTGTAATAAAATACAATCATATGGGGCATGTACCAGGTGTAATGGTTATAAAATACAATCATATGGGGCATGTATCAGGTGTAATTGTTATAAAATACAATCATATGGAGCAGATATAATGTGTAATGGTTATAAATACAATCATTTGGAGCAGATACCATGTGAATTGTTATAAAAAACCATCATATGGGGCATGTACCAGGTGTAATGGTTATCAAATACAATCATATGGAGCAGATATCATGTGTAATGGTTATAAAATACAATCATATGGAGCATGTACCACGTGTAATGGTTATAAATACAATCATATGGAGCATGTACCATGTATAATGGTTATGAATACAATCATATGGAGCAGGTACCATGTGTAATGGTTATAAATACAATTCTATGGAGCATGTGCATCGTGTACTGGTTATAAATACAATCCTATGGAGCATTACCATGTGTAATGGCTATAAATACAATCCTATGGAGCATTACCATGTGTAATGTCTATAAATACAATCATATGGAGCATTACCATGTGTAATGTCTATAAATACAATCCTATGGAGCATTACCACGTGTAATGGCTATAAATACAATCCTATGGAGCATTACATTGTGTAATGGCTATAAATACAATCCTATGGAGCATTACCATGTGTAATGGTTATCCATACAACCATATCGAGCATGTACCACGTGTAATAGTTATAATAGTTACAAAATAGCTTTATGAAAATTGGTTACGTCAATATTAGTTGGTGATATCGTTTCACTTAAACGCAGCAGTTTTTAGATAAGAGTGATTATTTATTATTTTATTTGTTTTTCAAGCTAGCCACATTTACTCATGACAATTTTTTTAGCAGAAAAATGGCGTTGATTCAATACCTTTTTAAATAGACGCATACAAATACGATAGTTTCTTTAAGTCTCACCTCTGTATATACATACAATATACATCACTATGCAATTACAATGCACAAGAGTCACTCTTTACAGTTATGAGAGACCAATATCTATAACATTTAATGCAATATATTATCTCTATACAATATATCTATTGCATTTTAAAATTTTAAAACAGGTTTTTGCATCATCATTAATACAACTATTGTGTTGGATCAAATAAAATTATATCAAGAATAACGGATCAAATGCAGGATGTTATCTATATTTAAAATGTACGGGACTATTTAAAATGATATTGCAGGTTTTGGCACAAGCTTTCACGATAGTCTGGTTTAATAGAATAAAACACATTTTCTCGACATTATTAATCGTAAAAGTCATTATGGGACTGTCTCGCAACATTCTGATATTACAAGCAACTCGTTTTCAATACGATTTTTATAATTTAAACAAAGTTTAACATTAATGGGAAGCTGCTCAAAACGATCGGTTTCGATATTAATGGGAGCATACCCCACACCTAAACTTAGCATATGCACTACATTGCCCTCTACTCGTAATAGTCCTAACATATGTTTATGCTCCAAAATCATGCTTAAACAGTTTATACATCCTGATCTTAGTACCTCTACCGTCTGCATCATCACATTTCCAGTTCTGTTTATACTTAGCAAACATCATATTCCCAACCTGCTTCAAAACAATGGCTTTAGTTATAGAGATCCATATCACAACCAAAGACAGTAAACTGAGATTTAATGCAGTAGTCCCACTGTCTACAATTTCTATTGCTTAGACTATCTGGCTATAGGAATACTTTTTTGTTTAATCTGGAGTTAGCCACGTGTTTTGCAATGATTTTAAACACACTTTCACTACTTTATGTGTGGAGGAATCCATCCAAAATCCGCGGTTACGGTCGCACTGGGGGTATATTTTCCTACACGGAGGAAGAATCTGCTATTTTGAATTTAATACTCTTTTGTTCCCAATATCACAGCATTGTAACTATTTAAATAAAAGCCAAATCATTCATCTACATGTTAAAGAAAAGTATTGAAAGAATACATCCCTGTTTTAGGTCACATTTTACACGAAACTAATCCGTTGAATAACCCATGATATGAACACAGCACTTCACACTAATCCGTTGAATAACCCATGATATGAACACAGCACTTCACACTATGATATATACAGCGACTTAAGATCTGACCTTCGTAATCGTCGCAACGTGAAGTTTTGTCCATGCGTTGCGTAGGAACTGACGCCATCACATCGTTGCTGTGACAAAAACTAAAAAAAAAGCGGAAAACATAAGGTGAGAAAGGGACGCACGCAAACGTATCATAATGAAACGCAGTTATTCCGTCCTTTATGACGGGGAGTAAGCACAGGTGACAATCCCTCTAAAACCTGTTTCTTATAACACAGGAATTGAAAATACATAAAAGTCCTCAATAAACTGCATGATAAGTACCCACTTTTCCATATCGGACTGTCTTGCTGTAACTCCATCCACTTTTCTCCCTCTGTTTGTCTGTCTGTCTCTCTCACACTCACTTACACACACACACAAACAAACACACAGGGTCATACATAAGTACTCACTCTCAATGAAAAACATGCACTCATACACACTGCCATAAATGTATGCCTCTTTTCTTGCCTTTTTCTCTTTCATTTATCATATAAAGAGAGTTCAACGACAGGTCTGCAATAATCTCTCTTCATCCTCTTTCTTTTATTAGTGATCACTTGTTTGTCACTTCATCAGTGATCATTAGTACGCCCAATATTGATAACATGTCTCTTCGACTGTCAATAATTACGTAAATGTCTATCACTCAGTAATCTTTCGTTTGTATGCCTGTCCGTAGTCATCTGTAAAATATATTTCTTCTTTTTAAATTTTAAAGTATTTATCTAGATATTAATTCATGGGCATTAAGATGCAGGAACTTTATATCAATTATATTATCAATCAGTTGTTACCGTGTTTGTCGGTCCTTCCAATAGTCAGTCAATAATAATAATAATAATAATAATAATAATAATAATAATAATAATCATCTTCATCATCATCATCGTAATGATCATGATCATCATGATCATCATCATCATCATCGGCAGCAGCAGCAATGATATGACACAATCCGATATTATTTTATACTAAAACTATCTTACTTGTTTGCTGAAATCTTTTCACATTTCATATTCTATTCGTCAAATTTTTAGCAAGCTATGTCCTTACTTATATATATTTCAGATAATTTGCGACTGTTTCAACGAACTCTATGCCTGTGATATGTATTGGGCATATTTTATCCCGGATATTTAAGCCTGAAAGAATACACTTACAATTCTAAGTGTTGCAAGAAAGACATGTTTCTGTCGAGATATTTATTACTTAGTAACTACGGTAAAAATGTATAGATACACCATTCTAAACGTTGTTATTTACAATAGTCAGGATTTGTAAAACAATAAATAGTCTTTGCGTCCTTTTTTCACCATGTTTTGAAGAAGTTTCTTTCTCGTTAGGTTCTGATTGTTTCATCATAAAGCCTATCCCCTATACATGCCTAAGAATTTAAATCATTCAATATACTTATACTAACTTTGTATAGTCTCAATAGCCGATGGATAGAAAAGAAAAGGTCTTATATGATCTCTGTTTCCAGGAGCTTATTAAGTTTTTATAAAAAAATATATATATAAAAAAATAAGTTATCCGCGAGCATTACGAGGGGTATTTGAAAAGTTCTGAATATTTTGTTATAACTTTTTATTTCTTTGAACCTGTTAATAAATTTAATGCCGATCGATAGACAAAATACCGTTCTATAAAATGATCTGCAGCTGCACGTGTAGCACGCCAGACGCCGGTAGATATATGTCTGTGACGTAACATAGGTAAATAACAGTTATGTTAAAATGTTGGAGAAGGAGAAACAATTTTGCTACTGTGCAAAGAGGATACTGTGAAATCCGGGCGCTCTTAGGGTACTCTCTGACTGATATCAAGGCCTACTTGAGAAAAGTTTGCAGATGCAATTCTCTGTCATATCCTACAGTTTTGAGGTGGTTTCAGCGTATTAAAGATGGTTCGAATCCATGAAAGATGACCCAAGTTCTGGAAGACCTTTTTCTGCAATCGGTGACCATGAAGTGGCTGCTGTTAAGATATTTCTGTTATCAACGGCATTAATTCGTGAACCGTTTTTAATATACTGAACAATCATTTGAAGCTCACAAAGGTTTATGTAAGATGGGTCCCCCATTTGTTGACGGCTGATCAAAAACAGACTCGGGTTGAAATCGCGAAACAGATACTCGCCAAATATGAAAAGAGTGACCAGAGTTTTTTTAATGAGATTGTCACAGGTGATGAAACATAGACTTACTATTTTGAACCCTACTCAATAGAAATTAATAGAGTTTGGATCGGAAAAAAACTAGCAGAGACCATGATTTGTTCGACGTAGTCGGACTGTCAAGAGAGTTTTACACGCATTATTTTTCGATGACAAAGGCCTGATGATGCAGGTCATTGTGCCTGGCACTGCTGGTGCCACTGGACATTTGTAATCCTCCAAAGTGTTGCCAACAGTTGTGGAACACTACCGAACCAGCCGTCTGCGCATCGCTATCCGAGGTATCCATATTCTCCACGAGAACGCACAGGCGCATAAATCCGCCGTCGTGACAGACTTCATGAAGGAGCACAGCATCCAAACTTTGTCACACCCTTCATATAGCTTTTATTTAGTTCCAAGTGATTTTTGGTTGAATCCCGTTATCAAAAGATTCGCTGAGGGACAGGCGATTTGAAAGCTGCCATCCAGTTGGAAGTGCAGTTTTCCAGTATATGAACAACATACCAAAAAGTGAATACAAAATGCCATTTAATAATTGCATAATGAGACTGAGAAAGTGTGTATAGGTTCATGATGAGTACTTTGAGAGGATGCATTGACGTACTGTTCACTAATAAAGAACTTTGTTGTACAGGACACTAATATTCAGAACTTTTGAAATACACCTTGTATAGTGTTTGATATGAATTTAAAAAAAATATATGGTATTTGCTATGTTGATTTCTCTTATGTTAAAATAAATCACTGACATCATGTAAATAAAAATCATCTACTCCGGGAAGAGGTTGCATCCCAATTATGCCAGGATATGATTGACCAAATTTTGAGTCTTTGATAGTTTCATCGACATTTTCTTTTACTTATGTTATCTACTTGTCAATGTTAAATATTTTTTAAAAATAATAATGTTAATTCAATGCTAATTCATTTTTATATGAAAAAGGTCAATGTTATAAATAATTTCACTTTTTATCTCACGATGCATTTGTTTAAAAATGAAATTTCCGTCATTTGTGGTGTTCGTGTGACAAAGGTATAAACCATGATCACAACTGAATGCAATATATTGATATTTATTTAAAACAACGATTTAGAAATTATACAAAATATATGTATACATTAAAGTCAAGAAGCATCATTATGTAGCTTATATATTAATTCCTTTTAAATATTGCGTTTTAAACTGCTAATTACTAAACCGTAATATTGTATCCGTACCACGACGTCACCATGATGTCACCATTTAAACTGTCAAAAATTGCACAGCTTATCCGTATTTACACCCTTATAGCTAGAAAACAAGCTCGGTAGTCCATAACTTTTTGCATCAATAAAAATGAATATATTACAGTATATTAGGCTGTTTTCTTATTCTGTGGAAGAATTTTCGAAAAAAATCTAATTTTAACTTAAAAAACCATAGGGTAATTTAGCATTTCCTATAAACTCCTATGTATTTCGCAGTTAATTTTGACATGTTCAAATGGACTTAGCCAATGAAAGATCCCGCTGAACATATGATATTTTTTTCAATATTTCGATAGAATACGTGAAGATGTATAGATTAGAAATGCGTGAAAAAAGTGTGGAGATGCCCAAGACATGGGTTAGATATTAATTAATTGTTCGCAACATTTTACCAGGAATTCCGAGATCTTCAAAATTTTGTGCAAAGAGATTAGCCTATTAAAAGTCAATAAACGCTGTATGAGTTGAAAACCTTTTCTCCTTTTGTTTATATGAAGCTCGTAAAAGTCGACAATCGGTTTATGGTACTTCTTTGCTTACGAAAAATCATTTTCATAATCCTCAAATACGTTGTGATGGTCTGCCCACAAGGACAACCTATTGTTAAGTACGCTGTAGTATAGTTTATAAACTGAAGATGACAACGTAATATAATGTATAGGGTCTCTCGCATCCTAAGTGGAATATTTGTGTATAGGATTAATTATTCCAATAAACCAAAGAGAGGCTAATTTTCTCGAATTGAAACAAACGTTGAATTGCAAGGGCCAGTTAATCTGATCTAATTATTCTACAACATACCATATAACGGGTATTTTTACGTGCTGCTAATTTTTCATACTTTTTAAGCAACTTGTTTTTCCGTAAAAAAAATACGTAAACATTCAGATGCTTTATAACACGTTTTAACTTTATCCTTGAACCGGTACAAAATTAAGAAGTAATAAAAATAAATCGCCCTTTTTTTCTGCAATTCCGTCAAAATGCGCACCAGTACACTTATTTCTCACAACATCACTTGGTTAAATCAGTCCTGAAGAGTATTTCTTTTTTCTATCTCTTAATTTTCTTTCTCATTGAAAACGTGGTAAGCGAATTGCTCCCAGCACCGACATTCCGTAATATTCCGATATGGAAATGAAAATCATTAATATGGAGCAATTCAAACAAATACGGTTCCAATTTGAAAATAGGACTATTCATGAGAATTTAAAATTAGAAAACAAGTAAATAGCAATTTTGATGAACATTATCGAAAGAAATATTTTATTACGTAACAAATACGGCAACTTGCAATGCAATATGAATGAAAAACAACAACAGCACTAACAACCAGGAAATCTCATTTGGTTGGACAGTATTTCATACAGGCTTACTAGAGTTACTCACTTATTTTAAGCGGTTTTTTTTTTTTTTTTTTTTTTTTTGGTGCCACGATCACTGATCTGATTTGTTCGGGATTTTTAAAAACATCTTTTACTAAAGACACTCTCTAATGAAGCTTTTGCCATCACTCTTTGAATGCACACTGTGAGATCTCCCCACTTTGTATAAAATGTTTCACAACCAATTGTAAGCACAGAATAGGATCATCAAGGTACGGAGCGTGTATTAGGTGAAAAAAGTGAAATATTTTGCGAATTGTACAAATCATACAATACATCTTTTTTATGACTTTTGTGAATTATGGACAAGTTTTCGAACTTCTTTTTAGACATTGGACGATACAGCCGCCAATACAAATAGAGAAAAATCAAAGGACACTTTGCTTTTGGAGCGGCAGCCAAGAGTTCTGGTATAAATCATCACTGGCTTTGACTGACACACAGCCGAAGAATTTAGATCAAAATTATTTATTCTTGGAGGGGAAACACATATCCAAAAATCTCACATTAGATCGATGTTTAAAATCTAAAACTGATACGAGATTTACATTCTTTGTGCGAACTCATTAAAGATATGATTTCTAAGAAAAGCTCATTGACGCATAACTATTTAGATAACGTTATTACAAACGTGTTGTGCTTTTGGAAATCGTATATATATATATATATATATATATATATATATATATATATATATATATATATATATATATATATATATATATATATATCGCTTTTTGAAAAGGGAGAAAGGTAAGCAAATTCTGCAGTGTGTATCCTAATGAATTCCATTCCACAAAGCTTTTTGACAGAAGCATATAAAGTGAAAACTAGCTTCCCTCAAAGAAAATAAATATTTATTCCAAAAGCCGTATGGTCTAAATAAGTAGTGAAAATCATACCAATAAATGGATTAGATTTAGTTTGATTGAATACGGATTAAAAGAAATTAAATCCATAAATTGGTTCGAATTCCAAGTCTTTTTGTCAATGATATTACTGTTAATACACAAATTAGGCTATATAAAACTGCAACGTAAAAATGTAAAAAGAACTAGGGTTACATAATTATAGTATTGGTGGTAGCAGAAGCAGTAATAATGGTCTCGACTGAAGTAGTGACGTTGTGAAGAAATAGTGAAACCGTTGAATGCTCAAATTCCAGGTGAGTAACTTTAATTCAAATGAAGTTTGGCTTACAATACTGTGCAAGACTCAGCTCGACTATGAGAGTTAATAGAAATTCGATTGAATCATTCATTCACAGAGAAATGTCAGTCCTTGAATACATGAAACATTGCTCTTTTATAAATGTATCAAGTTTCCGGTGGTGCATAAAATATGTGTCCAATAATTGCACAAAATTAGTTGACAACACCTATAATTTCCTTACCAGAAACCCAAGCAATTGTTACCATGGCATAAATATATACTGCTTTAACCTTCTGAACCTTAATTATTGATCATATTCAGTTCATTAACCCTAATAGGTTCGTAAATTTGACAGATGATCAATGATGTACCAATCTCTATTCTTTTATTAATTAAGCCTTGATGTATGTCATTCCACGAAACGTTTTGGTTTAATAGTGTATGTACCGTTTTTAGTTCACCGTTTTCCCCTTTTCATGCCCATTACCTGGCATATCGGTCACGGAACCACATTTATTTATTTGTTCTGTGATGATCTCCGAAGATTTTCGATTACTTGAAAACTATGGAGCTTTTAAGCATATATTTTCTTATTTATTTTGTTACTCCTGCTCTTAAATCTGGATTTGACGTTAATATATGGACAAGATTAAGAGCATTGGATCGGATTGAAACACGTACGATTATATTGATTGGCATTTATCACGTGGATTGCTTACAACTTGATTAAGCAGGACTTCATGGCGAGTGTCATAGAAAGTGATATCCACAATCTTGTTCATTCCGATCAGATTAATTGTTGTGTTGGTATGATGCTATCTTCTAGCCTCATGTGATATGTAAACGATTAAATATATCAGTATGTCTGTCTATCTTTCTTTATCCCCTATCCCACTCTATTCTAAACTCGATAATAAGTACATTACAGGTACATTTTATTTCCCTTTTCTTAACTATATTGATATTCAGCAAGTTTTCTATCTTCAAAATATGTTGTAGAAAATTATTTATAATTGAAGCCCATACTTTCCTTTGAAAGGAATCATTCCAGTTTCATCTAGCTAGCTTTCCTCAAGGTTTTCTGGCATTTCGCCTGTTTCTGTTGCTTCAAAGAAGAAGGCATGGGCTTTTGCAAAATAAATAATGATATTTATCTACTTTGAAAAACTTGTGGATAATGTCAAAGTAGATATTTAAAAGTATCCCCAAAACAGAGCAGACAAGCATCTATAGTAATATGTAATAAAGCTTATGAGTACTTTAACTTAACAGCATATTTTTTAATCCTTAGCAACATATTTTTTAATCCCCTATATGCACACTCTCCGTGTAATAGCAGCCTAAAATAAAGTCAATAACATGACAATAACTTATAATATTGACTGGGAGTTAAAAGAATCTTCGAAGATTCTTAAGGAAATATTTCGATTCACAGAAGGACATGTATATGGTTATTGGTGACGTCAATAAATGTTGACGCAGTTGTTTTGCTAAAAATTTAAAAAGGTGCAATAAACAGATTAAAAATCAGTATAAAGGATGCAAAATGGCCACGTGATAGACTTTCACGAAATGCCTGTAATAAATGGTATGATAAGTGTCATTACATCCTTCGATCAGTTAAAGAGATATATCTACCATTTTTTCGATTATGTTTTGAGTGAAATACTTCCACATTATTGTTTCCAAAATTCTATTAAACCTTTCTGTTACAGATGTTTTTTGTTTGTTGTTTGTTTGTTTGTTTGTTTGTTTGTTTGTATCAGAGTAAGTATAAAATATTAAATGTTCCTTTTTCAAGCAACATCTTAACTTGCAAGTTCTAAAAAAAATTCATTCATCAAAATGTAATTTTGCTGAATTTCCCTTCATGAAGATACTTTTAAATACAGCTTGTATATCATTAACTCTTTTGACTTCGCTTTTTAAGCCCATGCATATTTGTAGAAAATACCGATCACAGTCAAAATGTATTTATATCCCTTGTTATCCTTCTTGTATTCTTGAAAAGCTACTATATCTGCATGCAACTGTGAATCAGTGTAATTGAAATAAACCTTTTTGCATGGAAATATTTGTCTTGGCTGCTGGGTAATGTGTAGATAGACTCATCGTTTAACGATTCTTTCAATTCATTGTATTATACTTACTTTCGTTCCCGTTTAATTTGTATTCCTACAAATGATTTATGCTTGCATAAGCAACCGAACATTTTGCATGATAACGTATATACCCAAGATACTGGTCATCTGTCATTATATATATATATATATATATATATATATATATATATGTATATATATATATATATATATATATATATATATATAATTTTCAATGAACTCAGTTTATATAGAGTCTACAGTTTTTTCAGAAGTAAATGAATTATTTTCCAGCTTTAATAGTAATAGCAACGATGTCTATATTTAAAAGTGATGCTTTTTCTTTCTAATTTAGCTGGTGAAAATATTGTCAATCATAGCTGTCTTTGAAAATAACGCGCAAGAGAATGCAAACATCATCTCGCCCATTTATGACATAAAACAGAATGTTCTTCCGTGTTGAAAATGAAAGGATAATTACATATGGCTTTCAATGAAAATGATATTGAAATCAGTAGTTCTTTTATTCTCCACAGTGGACGAATGAAAACTGTATAGCACAAAAACGGTATTATATTTTATTCAACACAAATAAATTTGAGTAGCTCGTACATGAAGTTTACGGTATGATGATACTTTCAAAATCGTTATCAAGTACATAAGGAGCTTTCAACTGATGATGATAATTTCTGAATTTGACAATTGATCCCTTTTTAGTCATGATATTTATTGATATGTCTACATTGTAACATAGTCGCTTATCATATGCATTGAAAAAATCAAGCATTCTTTAATTCATGTTTGCTTATCTGTGATTATGCCAATCTAGATACATCTTTTCTGCCAACATAACGGTATTTTCCCGTTCCATCAAATAGAATCAGCACAATAACATGCCTTTCATTTTGATGTTCAGTCTCTATAACTGCTCTAATGTACTTATCTTCAATTATTTCAGACATATTCACATAGATATCATATTCGATTTCAATTTGTTCACGCAGTGTAATGTTATACGGCATCTGTTAAACCGGTGACTGTTTCTAACAAAACTATATTTTGTTGGTCTAGGTGATAATTAGGTGTATTCAAAATTGACTCAATAGCGTAAAAGAAACACCATTCATGCGTATTTTGCACATTTACGCAAGTCTTTCTTTTCACCTATTCACGAAAAAGCAATAAAGGAGATTGATACCTGTCTACGTGCAATGTTAATTATTCAATCCTGTAAAAAAATCCACCTCATGCTTTCACTTATTTCTACCCAAAATATATATTTGCGATACATTTTTAGTCGGGTGACAACGACCTGGGTCAACGTTTCGCATGGCAAACGAGTTGTGGGAGATTCTAGAACATTATATCTGCTAAGAAATAGAAAAGTCTGTCATACCAATAAATGGATTAGATTAGTGCTATCAATACCCATACAGTGCCATGTTAGCTGCTTAACAACAATGTCATGTACATAGAGTGGGATAGAGAGAGATGTATATAGGATATAAATAAATGGGGATAGTTGGAATTTGAATGAATCGGTCAGTAATTGCTTAAGTCAATATAATCAAAAACTAATATACATTTTCTCACAGCAAATGGCCCACTCGTTTGTTTTGGCTCGTTTACATCGTCGCCAGAGGGGAGGTTTCCTGGAAGGACAAAAGCATTGTATTTCTCTCTATTTTGGCTATGACTCTTTGTATCCTGTTTTGAACATATACCTTATTTATTCCTGTTGAAATTCTGCGTGTGTTTTTGTTTTAGTATGTTGGTGAAAAGACATGTATTTAATGATCTTGTCACATGTGTAATCATAAAACTATGCAAGGATGTAAAACTACGCTTTTTTAATCGCCCCAATCCAGTTTTTCCGAAATTAAGTCTTCTCATAGTTTTATCGAGTATTCTTCCGTTCCGTCTCGACTGGCGATTTTTCAGCTGCACAACTGTAATCTGTTATCAACTCCAGTTGATTCAGTAGTAAAGATTTTAGTATCACATTAGTGTGGTCAGTAGTAAGATATATGCGATTTCTGGCGGACATCTATGAAAATCCACTAGCAAGGAAACTGTGTCCAGTATTAAGGTCTAAAAACACAGTGGTCTTTTATAATCTTTATGGAGTAGCATGGAAATTAGTCCGTCAATCTTCTCTTGTAAAAGCATAGAATATAACACCAGAGTGAAAATGTAAATTTATCTCAGCGGGATATATACTATATCACTACTGGAAGTATATGAGTACCCAACGTCCTTATGCAAGTGGGACAACAACTTGTACCCTTTAGAGAGGGGTCAGAAGAGCACTCCACTCTCTAATACTGACTCAACCTATTATAAAATAGTGAATTTGATACTGTATAATTTTTATAACATGCACACTGGTCCACAAAATTGCATTTTCATAAATAAAAGTTCCATTTATAGGGATTCTGTATTGCAAAAGTTCCATTTATCGGAATCCTCTATAGCGAAAAAGTTCCATTAATGGGAATCCTGTATAGCAAAGCTTCATTTATGAGGATCGTATATAGTGAAAGTTCAATTCATGGGGATCCTGCTTAACGAAAGTCCCATTTATGGTGATCGTGCATAGCTGTGATACAATCTAAATTTCTAAAGTGTAAATGTCAACATAAGTCTTATGCAGAGCTTAATTGAGCTAGCACTTCTAATTTTGACCCATGAGTTTTGGCAGAGAACGACACTAACTCAATAAAGGCGAGCAAATGCTTTGTAAACTTTGATACAGTTGAGCAAACTGTTATGTATATAGAATCTATAATGAGGGCCTAAACTTTTGGTCTATGACTGTACTTTAAAATACGGTCAAATAGTAAGTCGCACTTTAAGTTTGGTTAAGATGTCAGCAAGGTATCTACTGACCTTTGAGTTCAAGGTCGGAGTTGTGGACCATTTGTTGGGGATTTTCCACTCGAATGGCGTATTTTGCATTGCATTGTGGATCATTAGATGACACATGTCCTGTTGTGAAATAGGCCATTTGCAACGAGTATATAAGAATTTGATGAACGTATTATAATCATTCCAATTTTAAATCCTGTGTTAAAAACATTCCTGTTTTTTATGATCAGGTTGTTTGGAATCATCAGACTGTTTGGGATCATAGTTGTGCTGTAATGCCGAAATGGTTTAATGTCGTAAAGCTGTAATGCTGTATTGCTGTATACATAATTCGAAAGGAATTATTTTTTTCAATTTAAAAATATATGACTTTTGGATATTTGCGGAACATTCTCAAATATAATCTGGATTACAGTATTGTGTTACATCAGTACATTCAAGACTATTGTTGTGGTACGTCAGGACATTCAAGACTACCATTCATTCGAAACATTCATTCATTCGGAACATTCGTTGATTCGGAACATTTATTCACTCGGAATATTCATTCATTCGATATATTCTATAATTTCTGACTTGTGATAAGGACATTTAGGATTATTTGGAATTTAATTCACAAATTGTAAGTGTCTTTTGAATTGTCATTTTTAATTACAGAGAAATACATTATTTGGTGATTTTACATACATTGTTGGTTTCACTTTCTTTCTGTTACATTATTTTAAGACCTAGAGTCGTAACAAAACAAATTGCTTCGTTTCAAGAGAGAGAAAATGATGCATAATTAACTTCTTAACCTAATCAAAGATATGAAGTTTAAAATTGCTAGATGAAAGTCATAAAAAAAATAATAACCCATATCACACGATGGTTTTTTAACACTATATGCCTGTGGTTACTATTACGTTCAATCATTACCCATGTACCAATTATTCCCGCACATTAACCTCCATGGTTTCGCCATACACTATGTTCATGATGCATATCAAGAGTCAAAGGAGATTTGATCAAGGTAATTTGATTATAAAATCAGTGAAGATGTATATTTATCTCAGCGGAGATATAAATAAACAAATATCAATACTGAAAGCATATGAGTACTCAAGGTCCTTTGCATTAAAAATCAATATTACAATCTTGTGTTGCAAGAACAAAGGAAGAAACTGTACTCCCTGATATTCTGACAATTCTTGTAACACATCAAAAAGTCTCCGCTGAGATAAAAAATTACAAATTATCGTGAAGAATGAGGGTAACTACAGGCCACCTTGTCAATAGACTCGCATGCCAATTACCTCCTCCGGTGGTGTTTCTATTAAAGAAGCTAAAGAAGGTAAAAAAGACAAGTCTAAACACTTTTACATTCAATAACTTACCCCAAAGTAGCGCTTACCGATTTTCTCAGCTGTGTTTCCTTTCTTTCATGGCCAAATGGAAGTGACGAAGATGTTTCCCAAATATATTATCTGATTTTACGATGTTTAGCTTCAGTTTGTTTTTCTTGCTCGAAAGGTTTCGTGTCCATGCAATTGTGCATTAAAGGAGACAAATGCAAATTTGCATATTTTTTAGTGTTCATGAGTTTAACTGTGCTTGGAGTACAGTCACAAAGAGCCCAATTTGAGAACTTGAAGCCTGAATTTGTAATTGTTTTTTTTGTTTTTTGTTTTTTTTGTTTTTTTTGTCAAAAATGTTTTGAGACTAAGGGGCTTGGTTCTTGTTCAACAATAAACACCACTCAAAGCCTTCATTGATTGATATAATTGAGAGCTTTTTTTATTTAATACATTACACAGACGTTTTTACATTCAATTCAAGATTTAGAAAATTGATATGCATATGCTTTATACATTTGGTGAAACTGACAAGAAATCTGTTTTTTTCAACAGCATGCTCTAATTTGAAGACACAAGGCAACATTAAAAAAACTGGTGACTTGACCATTTTTAATAAGTCTTTTATCTTAGAACACCTAATGCTTCTTGCAATAAACAGAAAATTGTGTTTTCATACAACACAAATCTTATTATGTATATTTGTATCTGTCAGCAGGAATATTTCGTATCTCTTAGCAATCACCTGAATGAAAAGGTTATTTCCACCCTACATGACTTTTCCTGATTGTCTAATCTTGTAGCAGAACGAGTACCTTCTGATATTTAATTTGTTATACCTTGATTATCTGTTCATGAAGTTTGTAGCATTTTATTCAGAAAGAAGCTACGGGACCGGATTGGAATTGTGCCTAAATGTTAAAGCTTACTGCATTTATTATAGCTCCCTCTCTCATTGATCTCCTCAATCACTGTTTAGAATTTGGGAGAATGTCTGATGCCTTGAAGCAAACCAAAGTTTTTCTTTTTCACAAAGGGGGACCGAAGAATGACCCATCAAATTATAGACCTGTTTCTATCCTGCCCGTCATTTAAAAAATAATTGAGAATCCATTTCTACACATCTATTTCACTGTCTAAATAAATATAGTCTTCTACATCAATCTCATTCTGGATTCAGATAAAAATACTTGTGTCAAACTGCCCTGACTAAACTAATAGACGAATGGCTATCTGCTAATAACGCAGAAATCAACAAGGTTGTCTTTACGTATTTCAGAAAGACCTTTGACATTTTTGACCACGACATTTTGTTGAAAGAAATTAGCAATCTATACATTTTCAACTATTACACATTTACCTAACAAATAGGCTTCAAAGTGTCAGTACTGGAAATTACTCATCAACATTAGAACCAGTACAATGTGACGTCCCGCAAGGCTCCATTTTCGGACCTGACCTTTTTCTAATCTTTATTAACGATCTACTTCTGTGTCTCAAATACTTTAATTCCAATATATTTGCTGACGACACAACTATCCACCATTTGGGCAGCTCGTTGTCCATTATCATCTTCAGACCGATACTCAGTCTGTTCAAAAGTGGTGCACACAAAATACATCTGTCTAAAACTACTTGTATGACAATCGGTTCGACTCAGAAACTGTCGACAATTCCTGTACTCAAAAGTTAGCTCATTGGCTTTGCACTCACCTCTGTATAATCTAAAATTAGTTTAGGTATCTTCATTTATAACAATTTTCAATGGGACACCCATGGTAATCACATTTGTCTTTCATTGAGTAAATGGACTGCACTTATGAAAATTCTTTCTAGTTACGTTTCTGCAAATATTCTGAAACTATATCACAATAGGTGTATTTTACAACTCTTAGATTATGATTGCCCCATTTTGGGCAACTGTTGTACCACTTATAAGATAAGATTACTAAATTGCCCGAATAATTCTAAAAACTGATATTTTTACTTTTCTGACATGTCTCTGAGATTAAATTGGTTACAATATTGTGAACGTGGTGTATTGGCAAAAGGTTGCATGATGTACAAGACGGTCAATGTTTTTGTACCTGATTATCTGTCTTATCTCACCAAACCGCTAATATATGACCGTGATCTTCCAAACTGTATATTTTTATTCCACGATCTCTCTCTCTCTCTCTCTCTCTCTCTCTCTCTCTCTCTCTCTCTCTCTCTCTCTCTCTCTCTCTCTCTCTCTCTCTCTCTCTTCCTATTTCGATACATCTCTCGTTGTACTGGGTTCAAAATCATGGAATACCTATTGAATACCTGTTAGAAATTCAACTTCTTGCAGTAAATTCAAGTTCATGTATAATGACTACATATTTGGTTCACCTCTATTGATATCAAGACTTATATATTCTGATTTTATTAGATACACATATTGTCATCTTCTTTTATTGTTTTCAATTAATGATATCGTTCTCTACTATTTTACATACCATTTTTGTCAGTTTTTTAAAAGAAAGATTACGAGTTTTAACTGATGTACATGCGTATATAGTGTATACATTTTAAAAGGACCGTAAGAGCAGTATAGGCCAACGATAAGCAATACTTGGAGGCAATATGGGAAAATAGTAAAACTATCCCAAAGATCTGCTCTGAGGAAAATTATCGGGCATTAGGAGAACTTAACATTAAATGGCACTTGAGGCATAAGGAGAAATTAACATTAGGCAATCATGTTGAACAATTTATAGGGCGCATGGGAAAATATAACACCCAACATCTACTGACCAGCACATTCACCTAGTGACCATTACATACACCTACTCTACTGACCAGCACATACACCTAGTGACCATCACACACACCTACTAACCAGCACCTACGCTTACTAACTAATACGCAGTCTTAATAAACCAGCACGCAGAGCAAAAGGTGATATAAAATAGGAGGAAGAGTAACCTTTATAGTAGACAAAATGACATCTCGCACTTACACCTACATACATACAACCCTCGAAGTGAAATATAAGGAGACGAAAGGGTAGGAGTACTCACACATAAACACACATACTTATATAATATCACAACTACAAAATGTAGGGTTTTAAGCTTTAGTTGTGCAAGAGAAAACCATAGACAAGAGACATACACCAGTCTTCTTGCTCTTCTTCCCTCTGCCTCAGCCTCTGCTGGACCCTCTCCCCTTTCACAGGGGCGTTGCTGCTACCTAACTCGCTCCCTTTCCTCTTCTTCCAGCCCAAGCCCTCTTCATGTTTCTCTATCTTCTCATCGATGACATCTCGTATGAGCTGCTTGCTCATACGGAAGATCTGTTCCCTCTTATACTGCCAGGTGTGGGGATAATTCTCTTTTATCCGGCCGGGAGGTGTTCCGCCCTCTGTAACAACGCACATTGCTTCACAGAATTTTCTAACTTGTACTGGATGGCTCATTCTTGTCTTCTTTGTTGAGTTGACGATGGATGGCAAGACTGATGAACGCATCGCTTTATATGCCAGAAGAGCGGTCGTGAGGGTAAGCAATTTTGTAAGTTGAGACGCAAACAAGAAATAAAACATCCTTTTGAGCAAATTCAAAGGAAAGATCGAAAGACAGAGAAAATAAAAGAGCGTGTCAAACAATTTTTCAAAAATAACAAATCAACCATCACCATTTTTTCAACATTAAATAAAAAATAATACCGGCTAACTCAACCATACACAAGGAAGAAAAAAAGAGTGAGGATTAGAATAGTCCTTTCCTCTTCATGTACAACTGACAAATGACAAATACAAAATTTTTTAAACAAGCAAATGTCTGTCCTTTGATTTCAAACTCGATGGAAGCTGAAATGGCCAAAGACGACAAGGGATGGAATTCTATCCACTGGGATTCTTGCATCTTCATCATCGTCGGGGGCATGGCAAACGTGTCCAATTCCGTCTTGAAACATTGGCAAGAATCTCGGTCCATCATTTTCTTTTAGTAATCAGTTACGTCCAAATCTCTAACGGTTCATATTCCTATTTTGGTCATTTGTGTGACGTCTGAGGTGTCTTCGACGTCTCCTTCTGTCTTGTCCTTGCTGTGGCGTGGAGGATGAATCAATGGGTTCCACAGAAGTGTGAAGTGAATTTATAGGGGTGTCTTGGCGACCAAGGAGTTCTTATCCTGTCTCGATCAATACAAGTTCCCCTGTCTTCAGCAACGCTTGCTTGGGACTTTGTTGGTCGATAAGTACGTTTGGAAAAATTCCTTTCCTTGTGTCAAGGCAACATCTTTTAAAGCATGCAAGTCTCGAGTAACAATAGGTTTCAAGATGGATGCCACCGTATGAAAGGCAATTTTAACAGATCTCCTAAACCATGTCTTCGTTGTCGAGCTATTCCTCGGTACACGACTCAGTGGAGAATCGTTTTCGAAAATGTAGTTTCACAGTAACGTTTCCTTTGGAGAATGGCATATTTTGAACAATATCTCTTTTTATACTAATATTCACACTGTCAAAATACGATCTACTGACAGGAAGATAATGAAGCTGCACACATTCTCGGTGAACATGATACATATTTCCTCCTTCATCGTGAAAAGCTAGGGCAGAATCTGCTTTGAAAGGAATGACTCACAACAATGGAGCCAGTGTGTTTCTCACCACGTTTTACTATATGATATCGGAATACACAACCATCAAATTGAGTCCTTCGTTCAGTTTAATAGGGTATCGAAAATACTTAAAGAACTGGTTCTTGTTATTGTTGCTGTTGATGTCTTTGGTTGAAGGGTGGGAAGTGTTTCCTCCCAGAATAGCAAACAAACTGGGAGAAAATGTGATAGACAGCATTTTGCCGTTGGAAAAATCCATTTTAAGACGATGAGAGAGTGGGTGGTACTCTATCAGGACACGTCTATTGTTTTTGTCGAGTTTCTTGCCAAACTGATCATTGAAAATAGTTCAAATGGTTTCGACGAGATGTCAAGTATTAAAATAATATCCAGCAGGAATTCTCATATCAGCGATATTCAATCGGGGATTGGCTCGCTCTGGTTTTTATTTCTTTCATAAAAGCCAGAATCATTTTTTGTGCAAGTGTTCTTGTACTTGTTCGTTGAGTAGTTCTACAATGAAAGTGGTTTGATCCTCGACAACTGTACAAAACTTGAGTTGGATGAATGATTTCTACCAAAGTCACTTCCCAATGAGCTTCGTGATCCAATTGCATGGATTGAGGTCATTTTGCCGTGTAACAACATAATGTATTGTTGGGAAATACACCCAGAAAATTGTCATTAGATAATGTTAAATACAATTGGTCATTCATGTTTCAGTGGTTCTTGTTTTTGAGGAGTCACTCGATGTCAAAGGATGACTTTTCAAGGGTTCCAAAGGGTTGCTGTGATTACAGCGGTTTTGATGGGAGTTAGTGTGGCTACGTTGTTATTACTGTCGGTATTTTTCAACGATTGTTTGGGAAGAAGATAGCCAACACAACTGTTGAGCAAAATAGTCCACAGTTGCTTATCTCCTTAAGGCAAACTCAAGTTTACAGTCGCTGCTCCAATGACACAATACACCACACAGATCTGACCGAAAATGACTTTTTGATATTTCTAAACACGTACTCCACACTATACCCATTGTTGTTGTAAATGTTTTTGTAGTTCTTGGAGGGCTGAACTCGGAGAAGGAGATGCTGTGCTTAAAGTCATGTTTGTGGCTTCTATTTCTTTTATAGTCAATGACTTATGAAACGGCAATCCAAGAATCGAAAGTGAGTGATTATCCTTTCCAAACGAATTTGACTTCTTGGATACAATGTTTTCCTACTGTACGTGTTCTTTGCTCGAGAATGCATTCGATATCGTACACATCGTCGTCTTTCTTGGTCACTCGTTGTAACTCGGGCAAGTTAAAAGTTCCATTTAACACTTCTTCGTTCATATATCCCAATTTGTATAGACAGGAGGATCAGGTCCACGCACTTGTCCTGTGACACGAAACAGTTCTGTCTTCCAGTTTGGTAAATAGCCTTTGTCAAAATTACGTTTTGTTTTTCTGATTCGAACCTAATCTCCTGTGTTTAACATTTCTTTCTTTTTCTTGTCTCTGACATCCCAAACAATCTAACATAGCCGCTTTGTTTTAAGGTGTTGCGTCTTCTGGAGCACATCGTCTTCGCGAGGAATCTCTTCTACAAACGAAATATATTCTCCTTGTCTTTCTTTCCATAACGTGGAAGCCGATTGCAATTCTTTGTATTACCACACGATACGCTGTGGAGGACGATCGAACAAAAGCGATTTGTGTTAGATCACACGTTTGACAAATTCGGCATTACATGAATGACTTGGTCCAGCAACCAACACATTAAAGACATGGCGAAGATACAGTGCCTCCCCACTTTGACGATCTGACTTTTCGTCAATCATTTTGAGGACACAGGATGCAGCCTGAAATTTTGAGTGGTTTGGCATAGTCAGCTACCTCTTGTTTCTAAGTGTCGAATCGAAGACTTTTCCAGTCACGTACATCCTTCCAGTGGTAAATCTGTTGGTGTTTCCAACCACTGAAACACACTTCTAGGTAAGTATGAAGAGTAGGTAAGTGTACAGAATTTCTTCTTGACACAGTGGTAGAGAAGTAGTATTCGTCATTAATCGCAGCACTTTTAACAGAATGAGTTTCTTGTGCATAAACAAGGTTTTGTTATCATGTCTTTGCATGAACTGGTGATAAATTTGCAACAAAGAATCTGAAGGTAAAGAAAATCCAAGAATTTCAGTCACTAACACAAACACGATACGTCGTCCTAATTCAAAGGAGTTGTATCGTCTTGTGGAATGAGTTCTTTTAAAAGCACTTGGTAATCCTATAAGTTTTGAACCGTGTCATTGACGTCTTTCCACGGAATTTCGTGTAACACTGACTGTAGAAGTCGTGTCATGGCGAGTTTTATAACATTTTGGCAGAAGAGTCTTATCACTCATTAGCAGAAAAACTCTCTTTCCGAATATGCTAGAGCATTCTTGAATCAGTCTTTTTATAGTATTTAGATTCCAATGGTTATTCATTTTATGCCACTGAGGGTGCAATTGTTCTTTGCGTTTCACTTGAATCTGTACAAAGTCTCTGTAAATGCGTTCTCGTAGTTCCAAAGGTAAACTACGAAACTATCTATGGGATAATAATCTGGACCAACCATGGGAAGGTAGTGACAGACCGGATATCATCTGACATGTTCAAGGGAATCTGAATGTTTATTCTCCCATTCGTGGAGTTTCACACCACAGCTGAAACACTTTATTTTAACTCCTACGGCCAAGTAGCAAATCCTGCACTCACTAAAGTTGTGGAAATGTGTCCATCTATATATTTGGGCCATTTCCCTTTAAACGTCTAAAATTGAATGGCAAAATCTCAATAACCAGGCAAAGCCACGGGAAACGTGTATTCTTCTTTGATTCATGATTCTCGATGAGCTTGTGGTGTCCAGTGTGGTTTGTGAATGCATCGATTACATCTATAGATCTCTTTCATTAGTAAAACAAGATCGTGCTGCATCACTCTGGTCGCAAGGCGTATTATCTCTCTCGTTGCAGGGCACGGCATCGCACTCGACTTCATTGAACTTGGAGCAAATGGGTCCATCCCATGGTTTCTGTGTCGAATTCATCTTTCTCTGTGGACGTCTTTGCTTAGAATGTCTTGGAACTCTCTCCTTTTTTATACTGAAAGGCGGTACTCATACGGTCCGTGTTGTGATCGGGAGTCGCACACATTATTCGTAGATGATCTGATAAACTTTTTCCAAGGGTCGACTGACGATTTGATGATCTGACAAACGTATACTCTTATAAGGGTCAACTCTGGTGACACGAAAGTCTTGATCTTGACCTGACTTTAAGGCTTCTTTCAACACGTCAAAGTTTACGACTTGACTCTAACGATAGTTCAGTGTCAGTCCTTTCACTTTACATTTGGCACGAAGTTGTCCTTTCTTATCTCGGTATTGGTAGTAGTAAAGTCCACCACTGGCAGAACTCAGAATAGTCCACGCTTGTAAACGTTCGTCTTCGATGTGAGGTCGATAGTCTCCAGGGAGATCGATGTACATGCAACTATTGGTTTGAAAGTAAAGGACCGGTCTCCTAAAGATTCCAAAACGGAATACAATTGGCCGTCATGTAAGCAGTAATAATGACATTGCCATACCAGTTGAACAAACTCCATCACCTCTTCGTAATTCACAAAGATCCAAACCTTCACGTATGATTTCAACGTGTTTGATGAGTTTTCCTTAATCGTCAATGAGCTGAAAGTATCGGACGTGAGCATGTTTTCCCCACAAACAAATTCAGCTTGACTTTAGCTAACGCTCGTCTTCCTTCCTTCTGTTCCACGTGTTCCAAGTCGATGCCTCCTAAGGATCGTGACCATTGTTTGAATCGATCTTTTCTTCTGGTGTGTGAAACCAGGAAGGATAACCAATCGCTTCTTGCTTCAATTTGAGAAACTTCTTGACATAGCCTGAAAATAATACCTCGATTCGAATCGTTGTTCTATTGGTATTGTTCTGTGATAGGAATGTGCCAAATTTCGTGAACTGTTAACAATTGGTATCCAGTGGCGTAGCGAGGAAAAGTGTCGCCCAGGGCCAATTACCAAAATTACGCCCCCACTCCATTCGTATTATTTATGATATGTACGGTACTCTTACCAAATTGCCGCCCCCTAGAAAGTGCCGTCCCCTTCGCCCCCCCCCCCCCTCGCTACGCCACTGTTGGTATCCATGATCGAGAGAATTAAACAATGAGAAAGGCGCATTCTTGGTATTCGTGACGACACAGCACACGTATGACATCGGGATGGTAAAAGTTCCGCGGTGGAAGAACTTGACATTTGATCAAACCTTCGTACTGGCGAATGTGTTTTACGTCAATGTGTTCTGTCAAATTGCAGGGTGACCGGTAGGAAATCGAGCATTATTACACACCCAAGGATGCAACAAACACACCTCTATATATTTGATCTGCTCTCCTTGCGATTTGTCGGCTTCGTACAACAAGCGTATAGCATTGACCCGTCCTCCAAACAAACTATCACGTGGATTCAAAAGTTCGATGTCCACCGCATCGTAGTTTTTGTTTACGATGTGTCACAATTTTGGATCTGTTTTAAAACATTGATCGCAGTCGTGTTCCCTCATTTTCAACACTTAGTATCCTTGACTTTCGAAACTCTGGCGTCGTTGGTAAGCTTTGTCGCATAAATCTTCCATAGTGAACCCTGTCGAAGGATTTTTCAGGTCTAGGCGAGGATAATACGTGGGACACGATAACATATATTATATTATTATTTCGTCACAGTCCTTGAGGCTATGACTTCTGTAGCAACCAGAAGTATGGTTTGACGAATAAGGTAGATCTAGTACGGAAGTCCTCAAGGGACACACTTCACGTTTTCTTTATATGTAATCCGCGATCTCGATTTACTAAATCTAGATCTCGGTTTCCAAATTGATCTAGATTTACTAATCCGAGACCTCGATTTACTAATTCGATATCTCGATCGAAATAATAAAACAAGATCTTGGATTAGGAAACCGAGATCTCGGATTAGTGAATAAGGATCTCAAATTAGTAAATCGACATCTCAGATTAGTAAACTGAGATTTAAGATTAGAAAAAAATGTGAAGTGTGTCCCTTCATGGCTTCTATACTATACAATACGTGATTTTTATTGAAAAAAGAAAGCCGTGTATGTCTGCTGTAAGCATTCTGGAGTAGGGTTCTTTTTTCAAAATGTTGTATTTGACATTGACTAAATATACCCTCTCCCATGTGCATTCATAATATATAGATGATTAATTATGCATTCATATTTCAGCAAATTTTGCAATTACTGTATATTTCGATGAAATAACTTGTTGCTTATATCTATTTATATAAGAGTAGGACTTAAATTTACAAATTTAACTTAGTATCCCAAAAAATTGCAGATTCCCAATTACATCTGTGCAATTAATTACATTTGTATTTACACTCATTATTGTTGTTTACCAATGAAAAAAAGCTGAATACACTCTTTATTCCTTCACTGAATTTAATTTAGATTCAATTATTGAGCCGATAAAAGGTGTTTGGAATGACAATTCCTGGATATATATATATATATATATATATATATATATATATATATATATATATATATATATATATATATATATATATTTATATATATATATTGTTAATGCTCTAGGTCTTAAAAATATATAACATAAAGAGAGTAAAACCAACAATGCATGCAGTGTCAATAAGCAATTTATTTCCCTATAATACAAAGTAAAATTCAAGAGATACTTACAATATTATGAATCACATTCCAAATAATCATAAATGTCCTATCACAAGTCCCAAAATATAGAATGTTCTGAATAAATTACAATAGTTTTGAATGTCCTGATATACCACGATGATACAATCTAGAATATCTTTGAATGAGTTCACAAAAGACCAAAGTAATATATTAATCCAAAAGTCAATGAGCTCTTAGTAATTCCAATGACTGTTTAACTAAATAATTCCTCTCGAATGCTATCTGAGTTCAGTGGCACAGTGTAAAATCTGATCACAAATGGATACCCAGAGACTGATCTAAGACAGGAATGAATTTAATGCGTATCAAGTCTCTATTATATACCTATGTTCTAATGACCCACATCAAACAGTACGTAAGTCATTCTATGGAGACTACCCCCCCCCCAGGCACTCTAATAGCAAATCAGATCGGCCTTGAACCCAAATGCTGGTCAACATTCTGTTGACAACTAACCATATTTTAAAGTACAAATAAGTAAATAAGTGCAACCTTAAGTTAAGCAACATTATATATTCAATACACATAACAATATATATATATATATATATATATATATATATATATATATATATATATATATATATATATATATATGAAATTTGAAGATTGCATCAATTATATTAATATAATATCAACTAAGAATTCATAAAAATCTAAGAAAATTCAAAACTTAGAATCGTTATGTTCTTCAGATGCAGTCAACAAATCTTGCGAATTGGGCAGAAAATGTGCTGATGTCTATAAAGAATGGTGTCCGCTAAAATGAACAGATGTTTAAACAATTGCGATTGTTATTAAAGCATAAAATATGGCTCTCGTATTTGTCTAGTTTTATGGTAAGGATTCCTATATAGAGATTGTATATCATTTACGCAGAAATGTTTCAAGTGAGTAACCAGTACAAAGGTTAGAGACTAAGAGCATTATTAACAAGATTTCATGACGTCAGTATAACGAGCCGTATATTTTGATGGCTACCAGAATACATGCTCAGATGCTTTACTACCCAATGCTTAATTTGTTTCTGTTTGAAATTTAAAAGCTTATTGTTGACCTTAAAAGTGTTAAGAAATGTTGTTTATTTCATGTGTGAAGCATCATTTTAAAACATTTGATATTGCATACAGATCAGGGTTGAAATATATCGTTGAAACCAGTCAGTATGCCAGAGTAGCATAACGGTTACATTGAGTCTTTTCCGCCTTTAGCGCTTTACTGAATAATTCTTGTAAACGCATCAGAAGGCTTAAATGCCTTTCAAGTAGTAGATAATAACATGTCCATCGAGATATACAATATAGCCTGTAATTTGTAAGCACTGTGATAAAAGATAAACTCTGTGTATCCTTTACAAAAATTCCATAAAGTGTCCTTAGATACAAATATCATACGTACAAATTATCTTTCAGATATCGGATTCTAGGCAAAAACGAATCATTTAAAACCCTTACGTTAATATTATTGATTGTTAAATGGGTGATGTATGTCAATTAAGTTATGGACACAGTGCATCTCTCTTGAACAGATTTTGGAAAATATCCACTGTTTAATATTGTATCTTTTTAATCACGCCCAGGAAGGTGTCTGAATGTGAAGTCACTCAGATCCGTCAAGTAGTGCTCAACTTTATTTATTCCAGATGATTCTCTGTAACAATAACCGCAGATCTGCTGCATGATTTATTATTCACTTCAATCATAAGATAATATGAAGCAAAGGAGCAGGACAGAGAACAACATAATCTAACTGACTGGGTCGATGCAGGTAATTATAAAAAATTGCCTACTCCGAAGATAATTTGCTGTTGCTTAGACAAAGATTTTCGGACATATATTCCAAGAACTATTTCAGACTAACCCGTGGCAATAAAACTGTCTGCTTCATTGTATGACGTCCATTATCGAGGTCGTTGTATCCTTGGCTTTAAGACCACATATTTTAATAAAACAGCCATAAAATAAAATAACGAATAACGAGAATGGTTTCGTAAAGCCATAATAAGTGGCCTTAAGTACCTTACAATATGGTAGTACATGGGAATGGTTTTTCTGTATTTTGTACACTGCGTCAGGCAGTCAATATATACCGAATAAAATCAGGACAATACATCAAAGATAATGGTAATAATATTAAAAAATATTAAACTTGTCGTTAACATACCTTATTAAAATAGTTGACTGGAAGCAACATTCACATGTCATTTAATTGCATGACGTCAGTCCATTTAACATTACATGTTATGACCGCCTAAACGTATGCTTAGCTATTAATGGTGCTGATTAATGATGTTTGGAACAAGTGAGATTTTTGTTGGTGTAACAAGCGCTTACGAATGTTATATTTCCCGTTTTATGCAATAAACCAATGTTTTGATATAGCAATCCTGTCTGAGAAATATAAACTAATCAAAGTGCCACTACCGTATGATGGATTGACAGCTTACCTGACGAATGCTTTATACATCACATTCGTTCGTGGAATTTGATGGTACGATGGCATTTTTTCAGGCACTGGCACCATAACTGGAGTAATGCTTAATCTGTATTGACAAAAACTATTACCTCAGACATTTCATGACCTATTTCTATAGAAAAAAAAATTGATTTGCTCTTTCAGGATGACATAGAGAGATATAATAAGGTATACATTGGGCTACTGGTCTGGTTAGTTGTGAGAAATGCACACAATATTGGGATTCGAAGGTATCAGATTCTTAAATTCACCATTGTCAATAGTTTAAATAAACTCTAACTATTGGAAATCAACATGTAAATGAGTTTAAGGAACTTTTTTTTCCAAATTGTGATTGCTAATCTTAAGGCAACTAGTATCTATGCAATTTTGTATTTCTAGAAATGGCTCATGGATCTCTAAACTTCTCATATTTCAACTGAACTGCACAAAAGGGATATACTTTCTTCAGATCCATTTATTGAGATTTTAGAAGTACGATTTTAAACTTTTTGGGGGCATCTTACTTCAAAAGCAATAACCTGGCTGGAGATTTTGGCCAAATGTAACGTTTCATTATGTAAAATTTAAATATTTGAAACTATACCAAAATTGAATAAAATTGGTCTTTACAAATGAAATAATGATTTATGTGTAGAAATATATTCTAAATAATTCAAACATTTTAAGAAAGCATCATATTTTGATGAGCATAGCAAGTGAGTCCTTGTGTTTAGACCTTACATTAGTACCTATGGCATCACATTACACTCCACGTAGACCACTGTTTTGTGATATAAAATTGTATTCTGGAGCAAAACTCACTGGAGAACCAAACTTTATACCTATGTTTTCGTGTTGCTATTGGTATAGAAAAAGCAAATTTATTAAATGAGTGCAACATTTGGCATTTCTTGAATCATTGCCTTTCTCTCTGGATCAAACACGATTGTTGAGAAAGTATCTTCAATTTTACCAAACGTGCTAAACCCCAGTTTCCCGAGGTGAGAACATTCTGTTTACTCGAACCTTATCCACAGTCCTGTGTAGAATTGTTAAACCGGACTGATTTCCAACATAAATGAAATAAAGCTCATAAGATCAAGGAAGTTAATTTTATAATGTTTTCACTATAGCAATCCACCCCCCACCCCCACCCCACCCCACCTAAAAAAAAATAGGCGTTGTTTTTAGCCGTGTGTTTGTCACTGAAATTTGTGGCGCTGTATGGATATTTTGGAGTAGAACCGCGCTTCAATTGAAAGAATATCGACTTCTGATGACTTTATACCAGGGATGGTCTCCATGATGAAAAATAAGGGTGGCCCTATTAAATGCTGGTTCTGACAGTCTGGGTGCTTTTGTTAGCAGTATACGATGATGCTATGTATATATTCCACGGATTTAAATCTCAAACACTTGGACAGGCAATGACAACTGTATTTCTTGAGAAAGGCAATACCAACTATATTTCTTGAACAATTCGGCCATCAGCTGTCCTGCAAATGTAGACACTTGAAGTACAAATACAAGTTACCTGATTAATAAGTCTGAAGTCAATATATCCATCATTAAATATTCCGAAAAGACGACTGAAGGTGGTTCAAGATGTAACTGTCTATGGATACAAGAATTTATTTTTAAAAATCAATACTGATGTCATAATAGACACGGAGCTTTTATTCATCATCGTCACATCATGATCATCATCATTATCATCATCTTCTTCTTCTCTTTATTCGTCTTCTTCTTTAAAATATCGCAACTAATGATATAAATAATAAGACGTTTCTGGCTAGACGATAGAACAACGTCATATACGTCTTTTCTCCTGATAGATATACGTTCTGCTCTATGTCTGCTGGATGCGCTTCTCCGTGATTACATTAGATGTAACACAAGTAGATAATGCGATCAGTAGCAGAACAATAGCCTTTTGGGGATTAAAACTAATAAATATTGCATGAAGCTGAAAAGCATTTATTATACAAGTGCAGTTTTCCTCACTAAGAGAAAAGTGTCAAACTGGTTTTATTAAATGTAAAACGAGTAGACAGTTGGGTTCTTACAGAAGTTTTGCCTCATAGCATTCTTGTCAGGGATTCTTTCATTCTTTCTTTCCGCAATCGACGCCTTTCCTGATACAAATTATATCGTCGTATTTGTAAGCCTTTCACGTGTGAAAGCATTAACAGTTCGTAATGTGACGTTGCTTAATCCATTCTGGTTATGCGACAAGTTGTCAGTAAGATCAAAGTAACTTGAAGTTTTTGGTAGATGTTAGAAATTGTGGATTTAATTTGAATATAATTTGATTTCATATTAAAGCACAAGTCCTCGCAGTATCTGGGATTATCCTAATTTTTCTAAATTTGAGTTTACGTAACAAATTAGGAATAGTTAATGTGCCGTAGTGAAAAGCAGGTTCCAATTGAAGGTTGCAAACATTTAACAGCTTATAAACTGGTTCTTCCTGTATTTTCATAATTTCAATTCGTCTTCATTATTTAAATGTATAGTTTAACATCGTTGGTATGTGTGATTATTGTTTGAAATAGTTTTAAAATAGACTTTATTGCAATAGCGAATCGATAGACCAATGTTTCGGCAATATACGAGGTGTGACCTAGTGATGTCACAACTATATTCATAATGGTGGCTCCCTTAGTCCAGACTATCAGCGCAAATAATTGAAATTAATAGACCATATCTTTAAAAACTGTTCAGTGGATTTGAATAAAATGTTGTCATTCACTTGGTATATTCATTAAAAGTACATATGAAAATTAGAGTTAATTTCCTTTAATATGACTATTAACAATAGACAGTGATAACGTGTGCTCCCGATATAATCTGAAATATGATCAAGGCTTATGTATTCCACGCTGCATCAGGATTTTCCATCAGACGTAAAATAATATGAGGCAACCAAGAGTATATAAATATGGACTGACTGGTAAATTGTAGTTTATTCAAACAATCAGCAAGGGGACTTTTATTGCTGAGGGCATGCATGTCCCACTACTAAGACTGGAAAAGATCCATGCTATCTTGTCTATTGGCCTGACTTCAATGACTAATTTGACGATAAACAGTAGGGGGATGGAGTATGATGCTTGATTAATTACCTATTATAGGCCTGTCTAAGGAACCGTTGTTCTAAACACTATTTTCTTTTCTTCGTATAATTCAAGAGACGGCAAAGAAATGAATGAAAACAATCTATTTAGTTGGGTAAATTTTGTACTTTTACGCACTGGCGGAAACATGTAGTAAATCCCATATCCACTCTCTATTTTCATAATATCATTATTAAATTTATGGCGGCAAAAACATATGCGATTTTCTGTCTTGTGAAGTCAACGTTTACGTCTACGGCACAGTTCGAAATGACGCAGTCATTGCATTATTTCGTCATCGATAGGATGTCACTTGTTACCTCAGTATATGGCATCGCTATCAAGTCTGGGAAAGATTGGACGTAAGCTGACGTAATTGTGATATTTGTATTTCATTGAAAAATGGAAAAATAAACATGTTTATACAAATGTAACAAAATCGTAATACCAATAATATGGTGGGAAAATGAAAAATTAAGAGTAAAGTATGTTATAATACCTTAAGAATTCATTAGCGATTACGACATGCCGCAAATTTTCTGTTTAGGAATTCCGACGTGATCTTACTAACTGTGTTATACAACAAACACAAAATGAAAAAAAAAAAAAGAAAAAGAAATTACACTCCAGCATACTCTTATTTAGATGTATATGAGAAGCGGAATCCATGGATGGTCTTCAACGTGTGCAAATTTTATGAATGTTTCAATACAACTTTAGCTATTATTTTGTAGACGGTTGGTGACAAGTACTGTTTCCTATACTTCCTATGTTGTGAGCCTTGCTTGGCATATATATTTAACTAAGTGTAGAGCAAGAAAATCCGCACCAGTCTATGTATATTTTTTCTTGGTTTTGGATTGCTCGAACCCTTAACTAGGAAGAATTGTCACTGTGATCTTAGTTATCCAATGCTCGCCTGATTGATGTTTAAAAAATACAAATTGTATGTGATTCTTGTTAGTGCTTAGACGTGTTTATATTCTCTGCCAAGCATTATTTGCACACAATTGGCGTCATATACAAATTGAGATTGAGGAAAATCACTGAAACCAATCAACGTGGCACAGGGACTTGACAAATTTAACGGTTCCTATACGGATTTCACTGCCTTTCGTCAATCGGTCTAATAATTTTCATTAATGATTACTTCTGTTGAATCTTGGTTTTAAAAATCTTTTATGAGCAAGAGACGACTATGATGATATAGATGAAATATTATACTGTACCTCTAAATTATTTCAAGTACCTGGAACGGAAGTAAAAACTTGTCATTGTTAATATGTTCAAGAGCTGTCCTGAAATGTTATTATTCATTTTGTTTTTAATTAAAATGAATAAATTCCTTACCATTATTAGTAGTAGGTACGATGCGAGTACAGGAACATAGTGAAATTAAAAATGAATACTATCATTTTCATACGGGCTTTGCCTATACATAAAATAAGTACATCAACAAATTTAAATTAAAGTAATCTGAGTATACTTACTACTTTAACAATACTGAACCAGTCAGACTCTGGTGAATTATTTTGCAAATTAAAATGACTAGGTCAGTCAGACTGGAATGCCGGTAATAAATGTCACCAAAAATTGCTCTCTCAGTCATTCATTCAAGTAATCCAGTGTCTTAACTCCGTTTTTAGTGAACTCTGCAGTTTTTCTCTGGAATGACTCGGCGGATTTTTCATGTTCTTTTCTTTCTTTTTCAGATATATATGGATCAATTAATTTGATCATATAGTTGCTTCCTCCAAACGCTATGCTAGACCGTTAGCTATCGCTCCTCCAGTCATTATTACTGCTGCATCCATTCTCTTAAGAGTAATACATTTTAATACTGCTAGCAAGTAATAGAAGCAGGGACTTCAATAGGCGATTGAAAAGATTATTTACTACACAAGATAAAAGAGAATTAAGGTTCTACGTAAATGGTCTAGAAGTTGTTCATTGGAAGATAGAACCATGAAATGTGATGTTCAAATGTATGAGAAACAGATTAAAGAGTTAAAAAAAACCGAGACTAATAGAGATACAAATAAATGAAGCCCCCCCCCCCAAAAAAAAAAAAAAAAAAAAAAAAAAACAGAAAAGCAAGAACGGTTGGAAAATGTTGAAATTCAGAAGCGCAGTAAGTTGGACATCTAACAGAGCTGGATAGATATTTTAGAGAAAATATTTATTTAAGAAAATAAATTCAAATGTTAGAGAACAATTTCATTTGGAAAACGATTGAAACGGTTGTTTAAAGCAAAGGGTGCAACAATATCAGCTTTAATACTTCCGTTTGGATGACAATATCAAAGGTTGTTCTGTCTATGGCATATGTTATTTGTATTTTTTATCAAAGGTATAAACAAAGCATCTAACAGAATCAGAGGTTCATAAACTATTAAAAAAGTAAACTACAGCAGCTCTTGCAACAATTAGTATCAATATAACTTATTGTTTCTTTATTTCATGGTCAATATTGCTTTCGACAGTTCTAAATTGGACTTCGTCCACACTTCGTGATTGTCATGTGTTATTTAAACAACTAAATAGCGAATCGCATTAGCAGATGTGCTTTTAACCAGGATTTGTAATCCTGACAACAGGGCTATAGTCATCGTGATCTTCTCTATTTAGCTTGTACTCACTTTCTCTTCTTTCTTAGTTCTTAACAATTCTGGTCGAACTGTCAGAGATTGCTTATTAGCCTTTAGAATAACTTCTTTTGCTACGTCGGTATTAATGGCATGGTTTAGCCCCAGTTTAAAGGAGTCTTTGGATTTCTGTAAATTGTTGCTGTATTCAACGATACTAACCACTTTATAACCGTGTTGCTTGGTAATAAAACCAAGAGCATAATACAATTTCACTATTGACCTAGTTACTTATTGTTGAAATTTGGTCGTAATGATTTCATCTGATTTGTAACCTTGCTGTTCTAAACTTAATAGCTCCATTAACTTTTTAACAGTGGCTGATACTGTCAAAAGAGACTGCGTAATGTGTGCTCTGTTTTCAGCATGTACACGTAAGATGCAGATTACACAAGACCTCATGCTTTGATTTAACCTTGCAATACCTTCCTGTATCAGACTATTATTATCTGGCAAACAGAAAAATATGTCCAGCCTATTGCCTCATTATCTTAAGAACGGCAACCTTAACCAGTACCACCATCATCCTAAACCAAACTTATTTTTCGTGTCTAATGACTTCTATCAATATCATTCATGTTCAGTTTTTTTTTACGGTAATAAAAACCATCGTCTGAAATTGGGAAATCGTTTCTGTCAAAGGTCTTTGAATAATGCTATCATCCTTAATTGTTCTATTCTCGCCCTTGATGTATCTCCAGTCATGATTTGGTGTAATTTTAAAATTGTTACAGATCAGTTTTAAAATTATTTCAAATCTGTGTTATTGCTGTTTAGATTAAATTAACCTCACCACGTAGAGGTGTTGCAAATGTAATTGACGGTTTCCGTATTTGAAAATAAACGTGTATAGTGATTTCCTATCTCTGGTCTACGTTCACTTGTTAAATACCAGTAGAAAATCCCAGAGCCAGGTGCTGCCATGCATACTACCCAGTTAAATTGATTTTGCAAAAATCTCATGTTGAATTAATTTGCGCTGCAGAACAATGGCAAGAATCTGTACTTGTTTTTTTTTAAAATAAATTTTCTTTATCTGAAGTGCATTATTTCGCAACTTTAGCCGGTTACTTTTGAACTAGAGTCTATTACTTTAGTTTAAACATATTTTTTTTCTTCATACATTTGTTGTAGGAGGTGACAAGATGTAAAATATAGAAGGTAATGGATTAGAACGAAAGCCAATGGCTTATAATGTTATTTTCCTTGGACGATACAAATATTTAAGTATATGTGAATACATGGCGGATGAATTTTAATCATAAAGAAATTTCGATTGTTAAATAGTTAAATAGTCAAAGTGAAGAGTCTCTTAGTTAAACAATATAATTTAGCCGAGGTATATAAAGCACAACGATGAATAATTAAGTAGTTGGTGAAAGATGAGGATAAAGAAAAAAAAAGAAGTTAAAAGAAGAAACTGTTAATTAAAATGTGTAGAACATTGTGTATTAGGTTGAGAAAATAAGGAGAAAAGAAAGGGAAGAACAAAAGAAAGGAAGAAAGAAGAGAGATTGAAAGTGAGCGAGTAGTTGCAGAAGCGATGCCGGGTCATTGGAAAAAAGGGAATTGCTGTTTATAACTGTTCATGACCCGTGGATGTTCATACGTGTTTGTAATAGGTGCAATTAAGTAAATCTTTTTGACTTTTCAATCAATTTATGAACCGCATAAAAAATACGAATGTTTACTTCATATGGAAGCGTTGTATTGCCATGCAATAAGGTATTTAAAGTTAAATTACCATATGGTGTAAGGGATTCAAACAGTTCGATGCGTTGTTCTTGGTAATAAATGCAACAAAAAAGAAAAAAGAATTGTTTTGTACTTTCTAGTCCAAATCTACAAAGAGGTGATCTGATTATATTCTTTGTAAATAAATGTTGATTAATTTTGTTCTAAGTCGAGAATGAAGAATTCGAAATCTCCTTCTACCCCATTAAAATTGTTTGGGAACATGAGTGTCGCGATTATTTAATGTGCTTTTGAAGTTGTTGATGGAGTCACTTTGACGAGTTTCGATAGATAATATATTCCATTCTGGAACGGCCGAAGGAAGAAACGAGTTGTAATAAAGACTTGTTCTAGCTTGCACCGACTAGAAATTGTTTACATTACGTAAGTTATAGCGAATAAAATCCCGAACAACTGTTGGGGTTGTCAGCGGTTACGACAGTATTATCTATGAATAGAAAGAGACTTATCATCTGTATCATCTGTAAATAAACTTATATTGGAGTGTATATCATATATAATATCATTTATGTATATAAATAAAAGTAAGAGACCTAAAACGTATTCATGGGGCACACCAGGTCTAATATACCTCCATATACTATATCACTAATTTTCTTCTGTTTTTAAATTAGCTAGAAAACCAATTTAAAAAGCCTCTTGTCTTTTATGATACACGCGATCAAAAGCTTTACTTATGTCGCAAAACACAACTCGAATTTCCTTACCGGAATCTATTGCTTTGCAAAACATATGTATGCTAATTGATTAACTGAAGAATAACCCGGAATAAATCCAGATTGGAAAGGTGTAAGAATGTTATTTTCACAGAAGTAATTAAACATGTGTTTAACAACCAGTCTTTCACAAATACTGCCATCAGTATATAAGAGATGTTGGTCTGTAATTCGATACAATGAAAGGATCACCCTTCTTCAAAACTGGACAAAAGTTTGCTTCTTTCCAAGAGTCTGGAAAGGTGGCTTCTCTGAGAGATTGGTTAAAAAGTGGAAAAAAGTGGATGTGAGAGTTCATTAGACAGCTCACGCAGAATGCAATTATTTAGACCATTGATACCAGAAGCCTTACCATTATTAAGGCTATTGAGAATATTTTGAACTTCGTCAGACATTAGTTCTATAGTTCTATAAAAGGGATAACTAGAAGGTTAACATTTGTTTAATTTAGTATAGTTTCCTCTATAACAAATATAAGAAAATTGTTAAATACTTCAGCTTTGTCAACGTCTTCGATGATTATCGAACCGTTGTTGAAGGTATGGAATGGAATGTGTACTGTGATGGCTGATGAATGCCTTAAGGGCTGACCACCAATCTTTTGATGATGTAGTGCATGATTTCAGCTTTTGTGCTAATTTGTTAGCATGTAGCTGCTTGGCTTCTCGAATAATAGAGATTGTTTTATTCCCCCACGATACGAATTTGGTCCAATGAGAGGGTAGGTTAGATTGCTTGGCTTTTGATAGGCTCTCCAACGTTTGCCTATTGACCTTTTGATTGCCGTGGTGATCCATGGAGGCTATGATGGTTTAGGTTTAACAGTTCCGTTAGGAACACATTTGCTCAGATATCACGACTATGTAGTCAGTGATATATGTTTGCATATTTATCACTATTGTCACATTTCAAGCAATCCCAGTTGGTAGTGAATGCTTTATGTCTCAGGAGATTATAGTCGCTTTGGCCGTATATCCATATATGCAACGGAAACGATTTACTTTATGTTTTCTGTTGTTGAATATCCCATAAATAGGGCAATAGCATGTATTATTTTGATGTTAAAAAAAGGATCTCCAACCCAGCTGAGAATTAAACTTTCATTGTTCATTACAAGTAACCAATCAAGCAACGTTGAAGAGTTTTCAGTGAAGTGAGTAGGCTGAATAATACAATGGTGAAGGAAAAGCTTATCACATAGTGATTTAATTTTTTGACCCGAGAGTTGATTTAGCATATTGAAGTTAAAGTCGCCTGTTACAATTATATCTCTAATACCCGTATCAACAGCAAGGTGTGTGGAATCGGCTATCATTGAAATATACGAGGTGCATAAAATAAACCTACTAAAAATTTATCTTTGTCTAAATGAAAGTTAAATCCACCAGCACTCAAAATCATGTAGTTCAAGATCCTATCGCCTTTGGAAATGAAGCAATTCTTTCACATACATTATGACACCACCGTGAGTATCGCCTATACAATCTTTCCTAACTGGGTTGCGGGTAAGATTGAAGGGATAGGTTATCAGAAAAAATGGATGGATTGAATCAAGTTTCAGTAAAGGCCAAAATATCAAATTCACGTAAATCTGCTTACAATGTTCCTAATTTAGACAAGATACTTTGAACATTGTAGTGCGAAATAGAAAAATGGTGTGAAACGTCAAGTAGATTGCGAGAAGAAACTGAGGAATTAGATATGTCGTATCGTATGAAGGAGACTGTAGAGTTTGGTCGCAGATTGGGATGAATGTCATAGGCTAATATGAGTTGGTTCAAAAACCATGTGATCAAAACTAAGGTAAACAGAACGCACACAAAAAAGAATTGGAAAATTATATTACCTAAATAAGACTTGTTAAGCACCTCTAGAGTTACCTATCAAGTTGCTCCTGTATAAAATCAGTGAGGGCTTGTGCACTTCAAAGAATATAGATGTATTACTATCATCGCATCCTTGGATCATGAACATAAACAGAATCTGAAGCAGTAGCGAAAATATGAAATTAGGAAGATAGAACCTAATATGTAATGGCAACATGGATGCCTCTACGAAAGTGTATGTAATTGTCACAAGTAGATGAAGTAACAAAGGAGTGGCCACCATGAAGATGCGTCCTATCAAACCTACATAACCTAAATATACTTTGTTGAGTGGTACCGGTATCATCACATACCCGCATGATTTCGTTCCATAAATAAGAGGAACACAGTAAGGAACAAAAGTAAACAGGAGTTTTAAAACAAACAGCAACAAAAGATGCAAAACGAAAATAACGATGAATAAGAAATCGTGTCTATTGAGATGTCTTCCATCCTTAAGTTGTGATTGAGGTGTGAGGATTTGAAATGTTTACATTAACGTGCTTGATGACGTTGTAATATAAACTATCTGTCTTTGATGATTGAAATTTTGAGCTTCAAAGGGATTTTGCAATAAAGTAATGCAAAGATACAAAACAAAGATTTTTGTATGAAGTATGATATTATGAGCTGTGAACAAGGTCGTAAACAAAGATGGAGTGTGCAATTAAGTTACCATAAGTTTTCGTAGACACTTCTAGCGAATACCTACTGTTCGAAACATGTCTAGACTGAACACCAAATGATATATGGATACTAGGAATGAGAATCTAGTAAAAGTAAATGTATAGTATTTGTCAACCACATCCTTCTATACAGGTGTTGAACTTGTGGCAGATACAAAATTTTATAGTACAAATTTATAAACATGCCTCTCTAGTAGTGAGCAAAGGACAATATGCGAAATTAACGATGAACAATTAATGTGCAGAAAGAATCTATGGAAATGTACAGTATTACAAAACTTGAATGTCTAAGTATTTTTGTTGAGAAAATATAAATAAATTTCAGTTAGGTGTAAGGGCGAAAGGACACATGTTGCAATATTACTAAATACAAAATCAGCAAAATCAGCAAACTAAACTGAAGAAAGGTGTAATTAAACATTTAAAAAGACAAGTAGTAATAGAATAACAATATATTTATGTTAGGACGAACTGTAACTCTCGTGGGTCATGAGGAAAAAACAAAAAGGTGTAAAACAAATATAATGATAAATGAGAAACCATGTCTAGAAAAGGTATTTCATGGTTATGTTGTGATCAAAGTGTGAAGATCTTGTATATGTACAGAAATGTGCATAATAGCGTTGTGATATACAATACGTATCATTGGTGATCACATTTTGAGTTTAAAATGTGTTTTGTAAGAAAGTAGTGCAAAGATACATGCAAAGGAGTTTGTGGCAGACAAAATGTGTGGCATTATCAGCTGGGATCAAAGGGTAGCTATAAATAAAGATGCAATGTACAACTTGGTTGCTACACAAACTTTGTTATCACGTAAATTTAGTTACAACATAATCTTAGTTAACATATAAACAATTATATAATAAATTATCGCAGACATTTCTAGCGAATACATACTATTAAATACATGTCTATACTAAGATCTGGAAATTTGAAATAATAATTTCGTAAAATAAACAATTACTGAAAGTGACGAAGAATTCATTAAACATATTTTCAAATTGTAAAATGTAGAAAATATGTATAGTTTGTCGAAGCATAAGCTATCAATTTCTTCACAAATAAGCAAGGCAATAATGTTATTTACTAATTATTGTTACTAACGATAAAGATTACATATTGATGATATTTGGGAACCACGTCTTTCTGTACGTGTGTTAAACTTGTAGCGGATGTAAAATATTGTAGCAATAATTTATAAACATATTTCTCTAGTAGTGTGCACAATGACATAGTCTGCAAAATTAATAATTAAAGTGCAGAAGAAGTTATGAAAATGTACAGTAATACAATTATGAAAGGAAATTGAAAATAAAATGTCAGTTGGGTGTAAAGGTGAAAGGAACATGTTGCAATTATAAAATACAAAGTCATACAAAAGCAAACTAAAGTAAGGAAAATTGTATCGAACCTACAAGAGGGGCAGGTAGTAATAGAACAACAATGTAATTAGGTTAAGACGAACTGTGGCTTTCACGGGTCATGAACTGAAGTTCTATATTTCCTTTAGAGATAGATGGACGAGGTTCTGAAGGCTCTTTGAAAAGAGAATTAAAATCTACACCAGGTAGAAGTTCCACCAGTTCCTCTTCAGAGTTGATGCGGTGGATTTTTAAGCATTGGTCTCTTACCAAGATCGTCTCATCAGATGTCCAGGCGCTAGCTAGGCGCTTGTATTTCACTAGCGTCCTCGCTTCGAAATGCAGCTTACTTTTTGGTCTGGTTGGATCCTCATTAATAAAGATTCCACCGTAACCCCTGTCATGGCTGTATACAGTTTCTGACGGGCACGGTAGGTGGCAAATTTGATAATTATATCCCTGGGTTTATGTGACGGCCCCATACGTTTCACTCGGTGATATCTGTCAATTTCCTTTAAAGCAAAGTCTAAACCGAGGGATTTAGATATTTTCAGGACGTATTGTCAGTGTCCTTATCATGACTTTCTGGGATTCCTGTGATCCGAAGACAGTTTTGTCGGCTATACTGTTCCGCATTATCCGCATTCAGTTGTAGTTTCCGAATGCTATCTCTGTATTTAGCGTTCTCTGATTCCAATTGTGTAATTATGGCGCTCACGGCGTAGTAACACCATCTACTATAGATTTAACCATGTTCTGAAGCTGTGTACGGAATTTTTCCTGCAGCAGCTCAGAGATTTTCAGAAGCTCTTTGTGTCCTAGTGTTATAACACTCTGAGATGACGCTGGCCCCATCGCTTGTAAGTCCAAATTTTCTGAGATTCCAGGGAATTATGACATTTTTAATTGTTTAGAGTCACTATTTACCTAATTACTTTTTGTGTCAATTCTTTATTCAGGAGATGTAAGCTCTCTTTTCTTGTTAGTTGGTTGCCCTGCGGTAGATGACTAGATTTCACACACTAATTACGCCTAACTTTCTACTGAATACTATACTACCTTATACTTAGCTTTCTGCTAAACACTATACTACGAAAGTCTCGTGCATGACTCAGTTACTACTTCTATGATGTGTACATGCCGTACAGTTTATAAATAGGGCAGCAAGGTCAAATAATATGTTCATGCCAATGATTGACGAATGAAGAAAGTATTGCATTGAATCAGCATCTTTGACATCAGAATTGTATATAAAATGTTAACCTCGAGAAACTTCTCATAGGAATGTCAGTTACATTATCTCACAACATTACATGAGACTATATAATTTCTACATTCTGTCTAGGTCGAGGAGAAAATATCCGACCATCCGCCATTTTTATTTTCGTTTGAACAGTTACGTTAGGACTAGAGTCCTCCCATGTTGTCGCTCAGCACCAAGGCTTTCAGTATTGTAGCTATGTCTGTACCTAAAGACAGATATTTATGTATTGCAAAAGTAATCCGAAATACATTTTTGTGTTAAATACATTGAACCTATATTTACTTTTTTCACACATTCATATATAATTCTCTCTGATCTTTTCATTTCCTTCACTGTAATACCATTTTAATTTCGTTAATTTTAAACAAACATTACATCTCTGATATTTTGTATATTGCTTTTCCATTTCTTCTCTCATTCTTTCTCTGTTGCATTTGTTACATTTTACAACTTATTGTACCATTTATTTCAGTAATTTCATTTTCAATTACAGCTAGATAAGCAATTAGTGCAAATGATACGAGTTGTCATTTGCACTGGCTATGTCGTTCCACATGAACACGTGTATCTTCAAAATAGGCATGTCTACACACTGCAAGAGGTGTACTGGAGTTAACTACACACTGCAAGAGGCGTACTAGAGTTAACTACACATTGCACGAGGTGTACTGAAGTGTACTGGAGTTAACTACACACTGCAAGAGGTGTATTGGAGTTAACTGCATTCATGTGATGTAAAAACTCTTCCAATATCTGTTACATTTGGTTAATTTTAGGCATTTTTCTATAACAGAGGGTTTTCTGGATGTGCTAAAATTGCATAGATGATTTGTAGTTGCAATATTGTTTATTTTAAAATTCGATAATAGTTTAAACGTTTTCATGATTCCATTACCCTTTTCTTGTTAAAAATCTCATAGACCAGCATGTTTTTTCTTTTATGTTTTTAATTTTATTTTTTTAAACTGAAAGTTTTTTTCAGCTTTTTTAGATGTAGTTGGAATCAACATCATATTTTTGAAAATTATCTCTTTTCGTGTCCTCAGTAATGCCATTTATTACCCTTATGTAACCCGTTCTACACTGTTGTCGCCTTATCACATTTTTCATGTGTACCATTCCATTATGTTCTGGGATGTACTTTTTCCTCTGGTTTTGTAATCAACACAAATGTGCATGCGGTGCATGTGTTAATATCTTCATCCTCTAATGACCATTTTCTTCACAAATGACACATTCTAGAAACTAATTATCTTCCTAAAAAAAGTCTTCAGGCTCCTTGATGCTGCTATTTATGTATTGTGTTGTGTTTATTCCGTCTCAGGCACTTCTTTTATTTTAATGGCATTGTGTTTTCAGATGATTCCCAACTGCCAAATGATTCATCATATCCTTTCTATTTCACAAGTACTGGGGATATTTGAAAAGTTCTGAATATTTTGTTATCAAGTTTTTGTTTCTTTGAACCTGTTAATAAATCTAATGCCGATCAATAGACAAAATAACGTTCTATACAATGATCTGCAGCTATACGTAAAGAGCGCATGACACCTACAGCGATATGCGTGCGACGTAACATAGGAAAATGACAATTGCGTAAATCTGTCGGAGAAGGGAAACAATTCTTCTGCTGAGCAAACAGCATACTGTAAAATCCGGGAGACGATTTAAAAGTCGCCATACAGTTGGAAGTGCAGTTTTCATGTCTGAACATTTACCAAAAACAGTGAATACATAACGACATTTGATAATTGGATAATCAGGCTGAAAAAGTGTGTAGAGGTGCATGGGGTGTACTTTGAGAGGCTGCACTGAAGTACTATCCATTAATAAAGAACGTTTAAAATACCCCTCGTTTAACCTTTCGTTCTTTGATACAAAATCTTGTCAACTTTATTATATCATCTTGTTTGTTTGTCATTTGTAGATAACTTTTGTACGTAACACGTACCATCTACATCATCTCCCTTTAAATATTCCAGTCTGTAAATGATCGGATCACTTAAAATTATATATAAATATTTCCTCGGTGAAGTCAGGAAGGTAACCCTTTCAAAAATTGTTCTGTATTTTGAAATTCTCTTTTAGTGATTTAAAATTTGGGCGTTCCAAAATGTATCAGTTGTCAAGTAACCGAATACGTTTGATCCATACTCTTGATCTGTTTTTTCCTTGCTTGTTTCGAATGGAGTCGTGCACATTGATCTGTGATTAGTGTTATTGTTTAATTTTAAGTGAAATACTTCAACATTCTAGTCTTTAGGGTTGTATTAAACATTTAAGCTACAGATGCTTTTTTGACTGATTAAGTTTAAAAGTATTCATTATTTTCTAGCTTTGACCGCACTTTTATCCTATCCCACTTGAAAACAAATAGGCATTAGTCATGATAGCGACAATGTTACTTTCATGTTAAACTCATCAATCATTTGTATCACCTCTATGAAAAAACTGTTGAATTTAATACAATCCAGCTTTGTGCCATTATCTATGATGTGCTATAACTTTCAAATTATTGTTTTCTTCTTTTGTTACTTGTCTTCATTGTCTGACTGGTCCAGTAATGTTACTTTTGTGAAATAATACTCTCTAGTCGAACTGACTCAGTCATTTTGCAGTACTAGTTACAATGAAGATAGTGTAATTTTAATTTCTCGAAATTTATCGATGTATTTATTTATTTATGCGTGTGTGAAGCGCACATAAAAAAGATGGTACTATTTTTAACTTTCACAATGAGTCAGTACTCTCATTTTACCTATTACTATCATTAAACATTCAAATTGAAAAATGAAGGAGAAAATCATCGTATATAATAATCAATTTCACTCTTTCAGTATATTATTCTTATTCAAAATTTGAAGAAATGAAAATTCCTGATAAGACATTTCCAAGTTTTTTTTTCTCAATAATTTAAACTAATTAGAAAAGTCCCTGCTCGAGACCTCAAAAACATGATAGCTTACCCAATGTTCCAACCCCTATGTGGTCGCAGTTTTTCCTCGATCTTTGGATCGGTCATGTTCAGGACTTTTTGATCGCCCATTTATTTATTTATTTATTCGAAACTTGGGGCATTATTAAAATGAATTTTTTATGTCGACCATGAAACGATATAGCATATTCCTCTTGTATGACACGCGAGCATATATTTTTCTGTTGACTGAATTAGAATGTAACTCAAGCAGATAACTGCGATTGGAAGCAGAAAAAGGTCAAAAAGATATCATGCAAACACAGCATTGTTATAATATCTGCGTGGAATAAAAAAGTACTTTAGGCACTAAGTTTATGCTGCCTACTAAATAGGTGTAATTGGACAAAATAACTGCAGTAACATTTGCTTCCGTACGGAGTTAAAAACTGCCGATGATTTATGCATAGCATATTGTTTGATTATTTACCACGTTCATAATGCAATGATTTGAAGCAAAAAGAGAAATACAGTGAAAAAATGTACTACCTGATACGTAAGCATGTGTCATACGAAGCCTTACAGACCATTCCGTGGTAATTAAATTGCCTGATTCTTTCCGTTACGTCAGTTACAAGTGTGTTTGTATGTTTATTGTTGCCAGAGATATATTTGGATTTTTTGAAAAGCCATATAATTAATAATAATTGACGAGGAAGGTTTCTTATTGCCAATGTGAATGATTTTAAGTATTCTGATTTATCTTTGCAATATGTGTTTCTCACTTGTTCAGTAACTTTGTTGTGGAATACAATTTGAGGTCAGGAAAGATCCCGGAACTTAATCAATTTACCCGTCTGAAATAACCAATTTGGCACTCATTTAAAGGCTCCTCGACCAGTATGTCAATGGAACGAGATCTTCTTGGATAGAGAATGAGGTATTACAAGCAAATAATTCGTGTTCTGAAACCTTTTTATCATATTGCCACAGAAGAAGAGAAGATTGGCAAACTGATCCTTTTAACATTGTAAATATTGTGTTCTGACGCCAACAATCATGGATACTTATCATGGGCTGAATTCCAAGAGCTGAAATTCCAAATAGCGCAATAGCTAGCAGTACTCGTGCTTCTGACCTCTGGCATTGAAATTATACAAATTTAGAGACCGAGGTTGAGCTTGAGCTTGAAGTTTAGTCTAAACCAGTCACAAAGTACTTAGGTTTGAATGTCAATTTTTATTGGCTATGAGTCACAAAGTACTTTACGTTTGTAATATCAATTTGTATTGGCTATGAGTCACAAAGTCACAAAGTACTTTACGTTTGTAATATCAATTTGTATTGGCTGTGAGTCACAAAGTCACAAAGTACTTTACGTTTGTAATATCAATTTGTATTGGCTGTGAGTTGCATTTCAATCTCAGACTGAACGCTTTATGATCTTCAGACCTGATGTCTCAGGCTCTGTTCCCGCGCTCTCCAATACAAAGGTCAGATAGAGATCGATAGTTCAGTGTTTTTCTATTATTGGACGGTGGAATGATACACCTCAAATGGCAAACCATTTTATATGACTAGTGTGCGTTTGAAAATATTTCCTTTGTTGAAAGAACCTGTAAAATTAAATCCAAGACCCTTTACATATCGCTTAATTCAATTATATTTCAAAAAATATAATAACTGTACGTCATATTTACTTGAGCGATTTTGAACTCCTATTGGTTAATACCATAGGCATGCTCATTGTAGTTTACGCCGTTTCATTAAGCAGATTTACCATCTCTGATTGACAATGTCCTCATCTAAATTAAATCTCGCTTTCTGATGGAAAAGGCAAAGAACAGTCTGGATCAAGAGGACGTTTTCATGAGGGTGTCAGATCCAAATGTGAATGCCAATCACGGGTGGATTCAGATGGGTTTCTAGGGATTAGCTGACCCTCCACCCCTCTTCAGTTAAAATAGTAAACGTTACGTTTTGTAAAAATAAAACAAACAAACAAAAAAATATGCTGTCCATTATAAGCAAAATAAACTTCACTCTTCTCAAAGTTGAACACTCGTAGAAAGAAAAAAAAATGCTGGATCCACCCTGAAAGTAAACTGGATGGAGGTACTACAGACCACTTAGTACACCGTAAATGTACAGAAATATAAGTTAAGTGAGTAAATCAAGTTGTTTGCAGTTCCAGGTAGTATATTGGATGTATACATTGTTTGGGTTTCAAATATATTAAACCACACCAGCGTCCCTCGGGATGCGCTACGCTGGTAACAGTGGCAAAAAACTAATTAAGTTTGTAATTAATTATCAATTACTTGTGTAGGCCTACATACCGTGGCAGCTAATATGAGACCACTCTCCGCTTCATATGACTTCTAATCTGAGACCACTCTCCGCTTCATATGACTTTTCGTTCATAGTTAGGTAATTCCTTTACTGCCTATGATAATGTAAATGAAATAGCTACTTTTAAAAAGTCTTTTCATAAATTCCCCCACTATTACGTTATCTGGACAATCCACTCTTGGTCAGTACACCATGATAATTTTCTTTACATTTATGTCGTCTGGCGAGGGGGATTATTCCCATCCTAAATACATTTTCTGTTTAAGATACTGAGTTTCAACAAATTGAATGTGAAATATTAATTTATTTGACGATGAGCATTTCATACACTTGCACATAAAAAAATACTGGACCAAAAAAGCTTTTATTCTTACCCGCAACATTTTATAGAAAATTATGATTACCACAGAGTTTGCGCATAATCATTAGTGTAGGTGAAATCCATAGATTTGTACTTTATGACCAAGTCACTTATTCTCGACACATGTTGGGCATAAAACTCAAAAAAGGCTCAAAATACGAAGTCAAATTATTACTTGTAGAATACATATATTATTGATATTCAACACACAAGTAGAAGAACAAAAATTATGAAATCTGAAAAAACTTTGTCATTCAGACGGCTCTTCTGAAAAAGTTGCAGAATTTCAAAATAGCACATTCAGAAGTTTGTGCTCGACAAAATGTTTCGAAAATATGTATTCTAGACTTCAAACAATGAATATTATGGTGTAGAGTCGGTTCGTTGTGCGGAGCTTCGTGATGGATATTAGAGATTAATCCTGGAAAGGATAAGATTACGAAATAAACCAGGGGATCCTAATACCAAAAATTTCACCAGCTTTTCACGCTTAAAAAACAAGTACGTAATTCCGGGTACATATCGGTAGGAACAAATGTGTAATTTTATCATGAGCGTGAAAACACCGAAATAATTACAAAACGGTAGAATTGCGTCGCTGGATTGCTTTCATTCAATCAGCGAGCCTCTTATTGAAGAATCGTGGGTTCCACTGTTGAGTTTCGCACTTTTGAACTGGGTTACATATTTAAAAGGGCGGTATTTCCCGGATTTATTACAGTGGTAATTCGGGTTAAAACAACGTAAATTGTGTATATCTTCTGGAGTGTGTAAAGGGTCTACAATTTTATTTATTTTGATATCTGAATGATATGGGTTGATGTGGATTTGAAAGTTTTGTCTAACTTTTCATGTGCATCTCTCATAAGATTGAAGGGCTCTGCATGGACATTTTACTTTCTGAACTTCAGAGGTAAATTATGCAAAAAAGAGCCAATAACTGTTTTAGTCTTTAGTTTTAAATATTTTATTATTTTATAAAAGAGCCAATAACGTTTTTAGTTTTTAGTTTTTTCATATTTTATATTTTATAAGCGCACGTTCAGAAAATAGTAATACCTTCACTGTGAAAATGCATATCTACAGTTTAGGAAGAAACAAAGTCACTGTGATTTGTTTTCTACTTCATTTTATGAACACAGACAAGCAGTAATTTTTTTCAAAACCTGTCGGCATCAGATGGCACCTGGTTTTGCTAATAGTGATAAAAATAACTGTCAACACAAGTAAGTGAAAGAAATATAGTTGAATGTTAACTTTGTGAACGTTGTGAAAGGTGAAGAGGAAACAACTGTGACCTGGACCTTCCCCTTTTTCAGCGGTGCCAGCAAACCCAGAGCTGAACCTTAAGGACCAAATATATGTTGCAATTGTATGATTTAGTTTTAAGTGATAGAGCTGAAATATTGAAATCTAAGGCATTTAGATCGACTGTTTTGTGTGGAAAATGGATTAATCGCGAATATCAGCACTATTTTATTTTATTTTTTAAAGATTACATTAAACAACAACGATCACATTTACTTGTCATGTATTTAAAAAGCAATTTACTAGACTACAAGTAATGTCTATAAATCGATAGCTCCGATAAATTAGAGATACACACCAAATTTCTTGACATACAAGGATTCAGAAACAGTCATCTGGCGCATTCGACACATAGATCCAGCATTCCAGCGATAAGCATGTGCACTGCTAAAAATAAGAAAAATGTATAAAACTAAGAAAAATGTTGAAGTCGCTTGGACGCAGTGCAAAGGTTATTTGATAAAGATGTGATTAAAAACAGAAGGAAAAGAATTGTTCCTTAAAGTTACCCTAATAATATATTATTTTACATCAATTAGATATAAAGCCGTTATCATATATACATTTACTTCCTAAACGCTAAATATTCTACATTTGCCTCAGATCTGAGAAGTAATCGAATCGTCTATTCTATAAAAAACATAAGGAAAACGAGTCTTTTACAATTAAAGCTGATATTATATTTATTTTGTTTAATTACTTTGTCTATTCACTTCAATTTCCAACATTGGATGATTTTTATCGGTTTTTCCATAAGTCCAGTAAACAAATGATGACAACATAAAATCTGTAATGTCGATCTATGTTTTTCTTAATCGCCAAAATTAACATATTGCGGGAAACGGTTACCAATACACATATACCACCATTACTTGAAGGCTACTGTTTGATAAGTGAAAACTGACAAAGGAAGTGTGTTGTTTCTGAAAATGCATACTCACTGGGGTTAGTAGTACAAACAAGTCAAGGAGACATCAAGCATCTAATATTCTGATAGTAGGGTATTATTTCTTGGCAAACATGACATGATCATGATATATCTTTTTAAAAATGTAATGGAGTTTTCATTTCTAATGTGCGTGATAGACAGGGTACAAAATGAATAGACTGGTTTAATTTTGTTATATTGGTCTTCCCAAAAACCATCAATAGAGAACAAACGTATGAATTTAAACAAATCTTTCACGACAGTTCATCATTGATTTTTCCCTTAAGATTTCTGCAGGCACTTTAATAAAAGACAGAATGTCATTTTAAGCTAAAAAAATAAATAAGAAAAGCAATCAATTTAAATTGATTGGTCTGAGCTTTGTGTGATATTTCTATTTTGGATGGTCTTTATAGGTTTTCTTATGACGTCAGAATCAGACTTTCTTTTTTTTCGATGTAATTATGAATCGAAGCATGAATTTCCAGCGATAAATTGTTTTCAGGAAATCGAGATGAAGTCCATTTTCTATGTTCAGGTTCTGTCCATACAAATTAAAATATCAAGTACGCGGTGAATTGAGGCACTATGCCAAGTGTTTTGAACTACTTTTCGTGATCGTCAGTGCTTTGTCGTCCATTAACTCTAATTTCTGACCAAATGGGTCAAGTAAAAGATTAAACGCTTTTTAATTTCCCGTTTTCTCACGTCAAAAAATACTGTCCTAACTGTAGATGTAAAAAAGTGGACGTCAAAAGACTACGATAAATATTCATACAAAGCGTTGTTATTAACAACAGTTCTGAGTACATGTATTCAAAATCGTGACATTATTTGATTTTAATTGATCCTTTATAGCGAACCTACAAGCACTCGGGCCTTTATGTATTGCAAGAATCAGTATAGACAAAGGTAATTATACAACTAAAGATATAAGCGTTGTTGATTATCTTTTCTCGCCCGCCTGGATTCACTTTGATACATGATTTTGTTATATAAATTCAGGCATGTGCAACTTACGGCCCGCATCCTGGTTTATTCGGTTACATTTATATCATACTGGTACATTTAAAAATCGCTATCCGGCCTGCGCCCTGGATGAAGTTGCACATGTCTCAATTTTTTTAATTTTTCTTTTTATGTTCATGAAAATACCAATACAAAATAAGTTATTAATAGTATTGTTAGAGACATAAATTATGTTTTGTTTGATAGTCCAGAAATATTATACAGAAACAAAAAAAAAATACAAAAGTAAATATACAGATCTACCAAATATATAGTAGAATAGCGAGAGCAAAACTCATTTGGCCGAATTATTCCCTCGATATTTAAGATTGCGAAAAGCAGAAAAGATATGCTCCAATATAGCAGAAATTATATAATTATTTTCAAACTACACTTTGCTCAATACAAGTGCACGTTTCAAAACAAAAAAAAAGCTAAACGAAAAACAAATGGTCCGAAAGAAGTTTGGAAACTTATAAATGAAATTGATAACAAAAGTAAGGAAATTCCTATATTTTAAAACACTATGTATAATCATTTCAAGAATCTTCATGAAAATAATAATTCTGGATCTGGTTTTGATATTTTATACTGGGTCCATTTGAGAACACACCTGTTAATAACAAAGCTTCGGAATATGATGGAATAATTAATTCATATATTAAGACAAGTGAAATGTAGTTCAAATATGGGAGTTTTTGTTTAAATTTAGTTTTGAATTTTAATTGCTTTTACATCCCATAATCGTTGTTCCTATATCATTCTGTTGCTTAATTACCTTCCCCACCCACACCCCTTACTATGTGCGCCGAATTGACGAAGCTGTTGAACTATGAGCCCGTGAAGTACATATGATATTGTTAGAGTTTTGTGAAAGATTAAGATATAAATAGTGATTTTAGGGATATAGACATACTGCACTATAACGTTGCCAATGTAAACAATGGGGAATAGCTGACAGCCGTGGCTATTCACAATGATTGCTTGCCTGTTTTTATAAATGCTTAGGAAGTGTTATATTAATTCCCCAAGTTGCCTGAAGTTAAATATTTTTATTCCAAATAAGTCCCATTGTTTTGGTTTGTTTAAGCTTTATTTTCTTCAACTGCCGTCCCTACCCCACCTGGTCGGACTGTTGCAACGATATGGCAGTTTTCAGGATAAACGAGGGGTATTTCTGATATAGATTGCCAAAGAATGTGACAATTTTGAAATGAGGTAAATTTTACAAAGTGGTAAATTCCGACCGTCTTATAAGTGCTAAATATTAAAACTGAAATTTTATTTGGAATAATGTCTCCGACAGAAAACAATATTCTCCGTGAGTTATTTATTTACTCATGCTGAACAGTATATAAAGCATGATTTCTGAACTTAGGGACAATAATTCGATTTTAAGTACCGCTAAAATCTATAAATAATATTGTTCAGCGATACAACCCATTCACAGTGGTACATGTACCACTTCCCCATTTAATCCCATAATGCAGTTTGTTTACTTGCATAACGTTAGCTATTGACGGCTAAAATATGAAAATAAAAATAAACAATTGAATAATGAACATTGCTGGAAGAATTTCGACGGTAATGTGCAGTGCATCAATGCAAGCTCGGCGTTTATAGAGTGTATTGTCCGTGGGGGTGGGGTGAGGAGGTGTAAGTGAGGGAGAGAAGGTAAGTGCATCAAAAAACCTATTTTATCGAAAGTTTCAACAATAATTTTTCAAGATAAACTGCCGTGAACTTTTACTTCAGTTATCCTTTGCCTTGCTCTACCTTATACGGTTAATATATATATTAATATTAATATATTTAATATATATATATAAGGGATTTATATATATATATATATATATATATATATATATATATATATATATATATATATATATATATATATATATATATATATATATATAAATCCCTTTTTATTTGGTTAGGCAAGTTTACAAAATAAAGAATGTGTTTTCGATTTTGAATTATTGTAACAAAATCCAGGGTGTGTGCAATTTGCATTTACGTCTCCGTTTATAGATTTAATAGATTTTAGGAATTATTTGTTTGATTATGAAGAATTGGTGTTAGGAAGATATTTCTAAATCCGAATAATTAACCAATTAATTGGTAGGTACAGGTGTCATACTGAACCGTATTCAAGGGACTCTATTATTAAATGGATTAGTTTTGTAAATTGTGTTTACTCTAGTCTTTGCCTGTTAAAATATTTTCCAAGGTGGCTTTGCTTTATACAGTGTTTGTGGTCATTACAAGCAATTACAAAGCTTTACAGTAAGCAGATTGAATATCAGCAAAAAAGATGAATATGTAAACGTGATCAACTTTCACGGTATACCTAAAACATATATTTTCATGTAAAATTAATATCGTATCTCATACATAGCATGGTGCCAGAAATATTTTTAAGAGGTTCGAGTGAGTTGCACTCTGCACAGTCTTCGACTTCCGCTTTACTTTTAAATATTGTGAGAACAACGGAGGAGAGAGATGCAACACGATGTCAAAAGAATATGTTGATCCAGAAGTAGTTTAAATTATATCGGTGTAGTGCAAGGTAGTATTGACAATGTAGACAGAAGAATAAAGTGTCCGAAAACAGTTTTAACTGATTCCAAACAATGGTTTACAACGGAGACTGATACATTAAAAAATGAAGTAGATAAAAGTACTCTAGTATTTCTTGGTACCGTCGATAGGGTTAAACCGAAATAAACAAAAAATAAGAGACATTGAAACTTAATTAAACGCGGAAATGAGCATAAAGAGTCTTCTATTAGATGTTAGAATGAATGAATTAGAAAAGGAAATAGTAGTTTGAGGTGAAAATTAAACTTAAGCCACATTACTTTAATAGTTTCCATTGTAACATGTCAGTATTATCCAAGAATGAGCTCAAATGGTGGTTTGATACTCTGCAAATCAAAGTGGAGAAAGTGGTCCAGAAAATCTTTTCAACCCAGCAATAGAAAAAAAAACCTTAGTTACTACAGAAGGCCAGCCAAATGATATTTATTCTCAAGGTTTCTAATACAGGGAACATTTTACAGAAACTACAAAGTATTATGTTTGATGAACAACAAATCACAGAAATTAGTAACATATATGTAAACAAATTTTACTCCGATAACGTTGCACCTGGCTTAATTTGAGAAGTACGCATTATAGCAGATTGGATGGTAAGGATTATCTAACATTCAACAATGTATTAAATTTCAAATCAAAAGAAAATACAGATGCCCACTAAATATATATTTATTTGGTGTATGATACTCAGGTAAACATTCAAATCAATGAGCTAAAATTAATTATGTTTTGGCATGTATAAATATATTGTAAAGAACTCAGACCATGATAATCTGTGAAATGAATAATTGTGGAAATGTAATGTTGGCACTGATTCTGATAGATATTGAATACTAGAACTTTTGGACTACATCGTGATTCTCTGTCCAACATTTATGTGGAACAAGACTCCGACAGAAATTGGTTACTTAATAATGAGAAGGCAATAGTGATAGATCCTGAGGACAAATTGGATAATTGGTTAGAGTTAATGGTTGATTTCTATATGGCAACAATACTTTGCTTATGACTGATGACTTACGCAATCTTGACGACGCAAAAAAAGAAAGCAACTAATTTTACTAAACTAGTTTTTAGTGGCAGATATTTTTAAATATCAGCCTAGGTGATAATGCAAAAGTACATCTTAGTAAAAAATGACCTCTACGAGAATGTTAGGTTTTTAGTGGTCTGCCAGTAGGGACGGAAAAGCACGCGAAACTATATTTTTGCTGAAAATGATCTCATCACAGATGATGTACAAAGACAGATTGTAGATACTTTGAAAGAAGGCAAAATTATTGTTTTAATGAGACTCGATTTTCCGTTAAATTCAATGTACTTACGTAGCCATAAGGTAATGTGTTTACGTTGTCAACGAAAAGACACTTGTCTTCATACAACGACAGTGATACTTTTTTTCCATTCTGGTGTTATGTATATCATTACTGTATGGCCAGAGTAAATTTATTTCCTGGTCATTTTACTTGTGATAAAATAAGCAATGTTTGTACATTTTGAATGTTAAACTCTTTTTAATCTCACATTTTTGTATTTCTTTACAAACTTTCATTTTATCTTTGTTCTACTTCAATGGACCTTAATCCACCGAACTCTCTAATTGGAACACTCATCAAATCATCTTTTAAAGGTCCAGGAACTTTATTATTCATTTCTGGGATACCAAATATGTTGTCATTGAGATTGTAACTTGTCTCATAAAATTGATGTTATCCTTCATGCCATTGTAGCATTTTTTTTCAACATGAATCCATTAAGAATCAGTATCAGTCAGTAACAGTTTGATTCTATCACTATACTTGTTTTTCAACCCATTTTAGTAGAATTCATACACGAACCATTTAAATAAGTCTAACATTGTAAATCCGCCAAATATTGGTTTGGTTAATTGAATTTATTGTGTTATCAAGCTGACTAACAATAATTCATTGTCAATAACACTATGTAACACAATTTTTGTTCCTGGGTAGTAAGTGTTATTTCGTAATTGCTTATGCCTAAAAGGTATAGAAAATGGCTATTATTCCCCACAAACTTTGCTCTTGTGACCAGGACAGTGATATTTTGAAATTTACCTATTTCCAATGAGAAAACGGGCGAATTTGTGTCTTTTCGTTCACATAAAGTCAGAAAAAAACAACATATGAATAAAAAGTAACATGTATTTATACTAAAGTAATACAAAAATGACTACAAAAATTTTGAAGTGAGTAGTTTTTCCAGATTTACGATTATACTGTAAATCACTTTCACGAATCAGCCCCCAAATGTAGTCTCCCATCATGTTCTCGTTATACTGTCCTTGGTAGCGGCTTTCAAAGTCCAGTATATTCTGGTGGAAGCGCTCGCCTTGCTCCTCCGAGTACGCTCCCATGTTCTCCTTGAATTTATCAAGATGTGCATCAAGGATATGGACTTTGAGGGACATCCTACAGCCCATTGTGCCGTAGTTCTTCACCAGAGTCTCAACCAGCTCCACATAGTTTTCGGCCTTATGATTGCCCAGGAAGCCCCGAACCACTGCGACAAAGCTGTTCAAAGGCGCTTTCTCCTTACGAGTGAGCTTATTGGGTAATTCATTGCACTCCAGGATCTTCTTTATCTGTGGTCCGACGAAGACACCGGCTTTGACCTTGGCCTCAGACAGCTTAGAGAAGAAGTCTTGAAGGTACTTGAAGGCTGCCGACTCCTTATCTAGAGCTCTGACAAATTGTTTCATAAGGCCCAATTTGAAGTGCAGTGGTGGCATAGCACCTTCCGGGTGTCCACCAGTGGCTCCCACTTGACTTTGTTCCTCCCCATAGAGAACTCGGTCCGCTGTGGCCAGTCCCGCCTGTGGTAGTGCGCATTGGTGTCCCTGCTGTCCCAAAGGCAAAGATAGCAGGGAAACTTGGTAAAACCGCCTTGGAGACCCATCACGAATGCCACCATTTTGAAGTCTCCTATGACCTCCCAGCCGTATTCATCATACTTCTTTGAGGTGCACCGAGTGAGCCAGGGGAAGAGACGGGTACTTGTTACCATTATGGAGCAGCACGGCTTTGAGGCTCCTGGATGAGCTGTCAATGAAGAGGCGCCACTCATTCTGGTTACAGGCGATTCCGATTGCCTCGAACAGACTGGTCACATTGTGGCAGACGCAGAGCCCATCTTGACGGGTGAAGAAGCTGGAAAAAGGTTGGCGACGCTTCCTCTGATCTGCGACTTGCACACTTTCATCCAACAATTCCACTGCTTGAGCCTAGACGTCAAAAGCTCGGCATTGGACTTGGTGAGACCAAGATCTCTAATCAAGTCGTTGAGGTCTTTTTGGTTTTGGTAGTATGAGTTTCTCTCCTCAGCTCCACCTCTGAAATTGTCATCTGGATCTACAACATCTTCCTCGCTCTCTGACTTGCTGCTCCCTTCTAAAGACGGCTGCTCTCTCTCCGGAGGAGTGGGTACGGGGAGCTCTTATCAGTGTGGCACCGGGGCGATGGATGAAGGAAGGTCCGGATACGTGATAGCAGGTGCATTCTTGCCAGTCCGACGTTTGGAAGGGTCCACCATGCAGAAGTAGCAGTTGCTTGAGTGGTCAGTGGGTTCCCGCCAAATTCTTGGGATAGCGAACTTCATGGCTCTCTTTTCCACTCTGTACCATCCTACAAAAATACATTTATTTCACCCATGACTAATGTGTAAGAGATTCTCGCAACATTTTTCATACATTACATATTTTTTCAATAACACTGAAAATTGTAAAACATTTTAAAATTAAAAACTTTTACAATTTAAAAAATTTTAACAAATTTTATAAAATAAAATTCCAAGGAACAATTGTCAATCTTACCTTCCAGAGTTTTTTTGCAGTGCTCGCAGGTGAAATGAGGTGCCCAGGGTTTGTCTTGATCCCCGACAGGCATGCCGAAATATGCCTTGTAGGCCTCACACATCTTAGCAGATGCTTCCACGGAGTACTTTTTCTCTCTTGTCTTGATAAATTGGCAGCAGACATAGCAAAATGCGTCTGCCGGATGCTTGCAGCCTCTTGATGCCATCTCAGAAAAATGCAGATATGTATCCACTTAGGCAGCTGGAGCTAAACTGAACTGGTGGGCTTAATCCCCCTGTATTTATACTACTATTTATATTACTGGAAAGTTCTAGAAGTTACTCCAAGTTCACTCAGCACTAAATCTATCTGGATTGTTCTGGAAAATAGGTAAATTTCAAAATATCACTGTCCTGGTCACAAAAGAAAAGTTTGTGGGGAATATTAGCCATTTTCTATACTTTTGAGGCATAAGCAATTAGGAAATAACACTTACTACCCATGAACCAAAAAAAAATTGTTACACGGTGTAATTAATCTCATGGCAAATGATGGAACTTTCTGGCATTATTAAAAAAAATATATTTATCTGAACATGTTTTACCTTTTCTTTTCCTGAAAATTTCCATCTCTTTCCCAAACACACTGTTATTCATTATTACGAAGAAAGAAAATCTTTCTCAAAATTATTTGCTGTTTTTTGTCTACAACTTATATTTAGTTAAATGTAAGATATCAGGCATTTTGCTCGAAGTCACAACTCACTGCATCTTTTTCCGTTTAAAACAAACTGGATACTACAAAGTTATGTAATGAATGACATATTTGTCTCTATTATTCAATGTACATAATTAATTTGGTTTTGTACGTTTGTAATCATCAATCAAGATTTTACGCAACTCTATTAAATCATTTTTATATGGAATTTATATTTCTGGAGCTAATGAGTACTCCTTCAAATAGTCATATAATTGTAACGGAATCTCCAAATCCACCTCTAAAGTACAATCGGTATCATACTTTGCATGTGTGCTGATCTTCATTTCTGACACGTTGTCTCCACATGCGACGACGGAGACATGATCACAATTATCATGCCAACTGAGTAACGTTTCTCTATCACTTTAATTTGCTCATCAGTTGAGCAGCTAATTTTTTCTTTAACCGCCAATTCCAACGCAAAAAGGTTGTTAGTATCTACTTATATAATTAATGACCTTGACCTTTTGTACTCATCATATTTTTTTTTACGTGACAATCTTTGTCGAGGTAGTATTTGTTATTTGTTTCAGCATATTTAAAAGGTATGCTAATTCCACCGCTTATGCCACTCTCAACCATCAAGAAGATGTCATAGTTCGTTGCAAGTTCTTATTCAACACCTGATATGTTTTATGAGGCACCATGAGCTACTCATGGTGCACTATAAAAATGCACAGATTCAGACGGGTGAACGTCTTTCCTTCAATATTTAGGTTGCAAATTTGTAAATAGTTTCAGTTTCTCTGTAAAGTTCTCATCACTTATGTTTTAGCCAGTTGTTTTACAGATTGTTCCATGAATCTAAAGCCATCTACAAACCTAATTGTCATTTTAACTCTTCATTCTTTCATGTGCCTATCAACTATGACATACTTGATAAATGAAATATATTTCTCGTCGTTTTTAAGTGGTATTTTTACCGCTGCATCTGAAACATTTTTAACAAATGTATTGATGAACACTTTGTCGTCATAACTGGAGAAGTTATACACGTACAATGTTATGTTTTCTGGATATTTAAAATTCAAATTGCATTTGTTATTTGATGGACCTTTGTACTTGCCTGTTAAGGGATCATGATTGCAAGCTTTATGAGCGCAAATTTCTTTAATACGCACATTTTGTACATGTGCTTCGCCATCTTTTACTTTATCTTCAATTATTTTTCTCTAACAGAAGTCCTTTATTTGCTCCACTCCACATTTTTGTATTTTTCACAGGGGCGAATTTCTAACTAAAAAGTGAATCCCGACATTTGAACCAATGGAGCATGTGCTATTTAAAGTAAAATCCAGGAATGCTTGAGTTGGTTTCAATCAGTTTTCTTTAAGCATTTAATATGTACCAGATGCTGAGTATTTCTAGCTCGGCATAATTACCATAGGGTGCGAATGCGAAACTACGGGCTCAGAGTGAACGCCAGTTTAAAAATGTACAAACGTGTATCCAACGTTTTCGATTAACTTAAAACAATTAATCCAGTCATATTTTCTTCCAATTTTGCAATGAGAAAGGCACATTCAGGCACTTTATTTTTCACATGAGCGTAGTTTTAGTAACATTCGTTTCTCAGAACAGGGACAGGACAAAATACCAAATAAGTTACTTTTAAAGCATTTTTGCTTGCTCACTAGCTGAATTTTATTAGAGGTAGAGCACATCTGATTTGAAAATATGATAAAATCATAAGCTAGATAGATAATTTTATTTTACATCGTAAGAGATGAAACATGTAGTATTGAGAAGTTTTTACTCCAAAGATTGAACATCATGCAGATGACATACGTGTGAGGAAGCGAAATTTTGTAAATATTGTCGAGCATCACCTGAATTAAAACGTTTTGCATGTATTTTCCTCTGTCAACACCACAGGTTTTAACATTTGTTTGTCTTATTTCTTCATACACTACTTTTGCTAATTTGCTCAACGCACCGTAAAATTCGTCAATAGATCTGTTCATCTTTAAACTATTGGTTTATATCTTTTGTGGATTGATTTAACATACAAACAGAACCCTGATGGAATGTGATTGGGTGTTTTGATTATACCCCAAGTACACATTGCCTCTGGCATGATTATCCAGAATATGTCAGATAGTACCAAAGGCAAACCATTGGCACGATAGCACATTTGGGGCCCGTTGTTTTTACATTAATGCTGATAATTTTTGTTTTACATTTTAAAACAGAACCTTACATGATATTTATGGAATAATCTACATTGTAACATTGACATATATGGAATAATCTACATTGTAACATAGACTTCTGGGTTCTGATAATTAATTTGTCTGCTGCATTCAAGACAATTCAAGCATTATTTACAGATATATTTCTGCCCTTTATGTCTGTTATTAGTGACAGCATGAATTCTGAAAAATCTTTTATTCCAGCGTAATGGTACCTTCTATCTTTGTAGTCTAGTTCCACCATATTGAAATATAATTAACACGTCAACATGTATTTCCCTCTCTATTTCAGTTATTCTTCTCCTTCAAATATTTCATACACATTGACGGATATATCAAATTCGTTTTCTTTCATTCTTTCTTATTTTGTTCTTTTGTAAATATGCTTCATTTTACCGGATGTTGTTTAAGCCAGTGACTGCATCTATCTAAATTGTATTTTGATGGTCTATCTACATGATCACATGGTGTGTTTAGCAAACTGTTTTGTTTTAAACATTCTAATAAACATATAAATGAGATTTCAATATGCAGTTGATATCTGTCTAAGTTCAATGTTCAATATTCAATATTGTCAAACAAACATTTTGTACTTTCGCTTATTTTCTGTCCAAATTATATATCAACATGTATAATAAACGTTCAATGACATTATCCATTTCACCTCTGTTCAATATCTTTAGAAACTTTGTCTTCTGGGTGGGCCATTTCTTAAAACTGATCACTAAGTCAAGATGCACTTTTACAGAACCAAATTTTCGATTTATCCGTTACTAATCATCTTCTTCAAATATGGTTCAAAGTCAATGAAAGAATCAAACTAGTATTTTAGTAATAATTCTGTTTAAAATTTGTTTATTAATAGGTCTCAATTCTTTTCTGTTTTGAAAATATATTAAAGGCGTTTGTAATTTTGACAAATTAAATCTTCATTTTAATTTATTTGACTGCGTCAAATTTCAATATATATATTTGACTGTTCTGATTTATTAAATAGAATTATTTCAATATATATTTCACTGTTTTGTATGTGTATGTAAGTAGAAATATTTAAATATATATTAAACTACTAATTATTAATGATTTGTAACAAATTTCCAATCATTTTGTTAAAATATTTAAATAAGTTATATGTTAAATCTTAGCATAAATTGTAGAAAAAGCCTCATTCTAATGTCCTGGTGTTTGGCGCTACTAATTATTTTACTGCAGTTTAAAGAGTACCGCTCCGCCTCCTCCGTGATGATTTTTAGTTCCAAAGCACTAAGGAACTCACAAATAGTCACTAGAGTAGCCAGTCAGAGGGCGCGTACACCCGACCTTTTAAGCCCCTGCGACCATTGAGACCATGACGACAACGCAGATTAATCCTTATCCTCTTACTCCTTGCAGATCCTTGCGAATCAGTGTCCTGCTGTCCGATAGATTGTTAACCAGATTACTAAACATTACCACAGCATACATACATCGCCGTGTTGCGTATAATGTTAAATGTTTAGGCAAATTTGCGTATAATATACTGAGACTATGAATAGTGTTATGTATGATGTTTATATAATATTATAAATATTTTAGGAAATTATAAATGTTTCTTCACTTTAATATTTGCTTAAATCTTTATGTTTATCAGGAAAAACATGTTTAACTAGTGTCCTTGAATTAGGTTGTTTTGATCAATATGTTTTCTCAATTTGAAGGTCAAGGTTGATTTTTGTTTACAAGTAAAAATTCCATTAAGATGACTCATATTCTAGAACATTCTGTCATGTGACCAATCTTTATATATACCATGTTTGGTGGACATATATTCAGTTTTGACATTACCATCAGTCTTGTAAAGAGCTATTACAGTTGTGAAAATTCATTCCAAATTCTAAGAGAGGACTTATTTTAAATATTCATTGGATTATAACAGTGCTCACAAACTTTTGGATTTTGGATTTTTAATTGATGATTTTGGAATTTATGTGAACTTATTCAGAGATTTTGGAATACTTCATTTTGACATCAGCACATCAAGATTACTACTACATCAGGACTTTGGAGACCATTAGCACATCATAACATTCAAGGACACAGCCGTGAATTCGGAACATTCTATATTTAGGACTTGTGATTAGAACAATCATTCTTATTGGATTATTAGGATTTCAAAACACATTACTGTAAGTGACTTTTTTGATTTTTCATTTTAATTATCTAGTAATAAATTGCTTATTGATTTTTACTTGATTTGTTGGTTTCACTTTCTTTCTGTTACATTTTTCTTAGACCATAGAGTCGTAACAGAAATTGGGGGCTCGTCGTTCCGGGATTGAATTTCTTTAAAGCATATTAGACATATTAAATTTAACTTTGAAATTCATATTGATTTTGTCTCTGAATTTTTTTTGTCTTTGGCAAAGATTTTTAAATAGAGAAATTTTTTTGTGTGAAACCAACAAGCATTTACAATGGCATCTAATGTTCAGAATTTCATTTCAAAACCTACCCAGGAGGGGTTAGAGTGCATGAGAAAGGATGAGTTGCTCGAGCTTGCCAGAAAATACAGTCTATCTGAGGCAAAAGTATCATTGACAAAACAGGAGATAAAGATTATTTTTGATTCAGTATTTAGTAGGAAAGGGAATTTTTGAAAATAGTGCTTTAAGTTTGAAGAGAAAGCCTGTATCTGGTTCTGACAGGAAATTAAGGGAATTAGAGTTAAAGAACCAGATGGATTTAGAATTGGCAAAGCTTCAGATTCAGAGAGAGAGAGAAAAAGAAGAGAGGCAGATGGAGAGCGAAAAAGAAGAGAGGCAGATGGAGAGAGAGAGAGAAAGAAGAGAGGCAGCTACAGATGGAGAGAGAAAAAGAAGAGAGGCAGATGGAGAGAGAGAAAGAAGAGAGGCAAATGCAGATGGAGAGAGAGAGAGAAAGAAGATAGACAAATGAAAATGCAGATGCAGATGCAAAGAGAAGAAAGGGAAATGCAATTTAAGTTAAGAGAATTAGAACTGGCAAACAGAGCACACTCCACTCCTTTAAACACAAGTCCAGGTTTTGATGTTACTAGATATATTAGGTTAGTACCCCCTTTTCAGAAAAAAGAAGTAGATAAATACTTTCTTCATTTCGAGAAAATAGCTGAAAACTTGAAATGGCCCAGAGAGCATTGGACTTTGTTATTACAAAGTGTACTAATTGGCAAAGCTCGTGAAGTCTACATTTCAATGTCAGTACAACAAAGCATTGATTATGATGTGGTTAAGGAGTACATCTTGAAAGCTTATGAGTTGGTACCAGAGGCATATCGACAAAGGTTTAGGAATTGTAGAAAAGAAACTGGACAAACTCATGTCGAATTTGCAAGGGATAAAGAACAACTATTTGATAGGTGGTGCTCAGCCAAGAAAGTTGATCAAGATTATGATAACCTCAGACAGCTCGTATTAATTGAAGAGTTCAAGAGGTTCTTCCATAGTGATGTTAAAACCTATCTTGACGAGCAGAATGTGGAAACTTTGGAAAATGCTGCTCGTATGGCTGATGATTATTACTTGACTCACAAAATTTCATTTGGCAATAGGTCGTCCTCTCAGCAGTTTTCTGGTAAAAAACCATTTCAATCTCATTCGAGTACTTCCAAATTTCACAACAGCACAACTGTTAGGAATCAAACATCTGATAAGACTGATCAGAAATCCTTATCTCTTCCTACGTGCACTTATTGTAAAACGAAAGGGCACGTTATTTCTGATTGCTTCAAGTTAAAAAATAAGCAACAGAGAAAAGACAGAGCTTTTCCAAATGCTCTTATTTCTACGAGGTCAAGGTCACGGTCTTGTATTGAAAACAATACATTTGTTGGGTCAAACAAACCCCCGTCTGATTCTATTTTGGAGGCTTATGAACCATTCATGTCAGAAGGTTCTATATCACTTATTGGTGATTCTGCCAAACCTATCCCAATTAAAATATTAAGGGACACTGGAGCTTCTCAGAGTCTTTTATTATCAGGTACTTTGCCTTTGTCTGAGGAGTCTTCTTCAAGTGAAAGTGTTCTTGTTCAGGGAGTAGAGTGCGGCTTTGTAAATGTTCCTCTCCATTGTGTAAATTTGGCATCAGACTTAGTTTCTGGACCTGTGACTGTTGGGGCAGTGACTTCTTTACCCATAGAGGGTGTTCATTTATTACTAGGCAATGACCTAGCTGGAGATAAGGTTGTGGTTAATCCACTTGTAACTGACAAGCCTTGTTTGGATCAGAAAGTTGATCCTGTCGAAACTGAAATCCCTGATTTGTACCCTGCTTGTGCAGTCACTAGAGCTATGGCAAAAAGAGCTCTTGAGAGTGATGTTGATCAGGATATTATTCCTTTAGCTGACACATGTATTGGACAGTCTTTTGATGAGGTCACTTTTCCTCAGGTATTGGTCAATCAAATGGTATTGATCACAGTGATCCTCTTTTGGCAACTCATTCTCTTTGTTTTAATCAGGATGACAAACGACAATCCCTTGTCGTTGAACAGGAGCAAGATCCCGAGATATCTTGTTTGTTTCAGAGGGCTATTAGTGAAACTGAAGCCACACAAGTTCCAGTGTGTTACTTTGTGAAAAATGGGGTCCTTATGAGGAAATGGAGACCACCTGATGTACCCGCTGGTGACGAGTGGTCAGTGAGCTATCAAATTGTTATTCCTAAGTCATATCGACAGGAAATTCTTAATTTAGCCCATGAAACTCCTTTGGCTGGTCATTTAGGAGTCCGTAAGACTTATCACAAGATCTTGAATCATTTTTATTGGCCGAAACTCAAAAGTGATGTTTCTAAATACTGCAGATCTTGTCACACTTGTCAAATGGTAGGAAAACCCAATCAGAAGATACCTAATGCTCATCTGCAACCTATTCCTGCATTTGATGAACCATTTAGTAGAATAATGGTAGACTGTGTTGGTCCTTTACCTAAAACCAAGTCAGGCAACCAATACTTGTTGACCATCATGTGTGCATCTACAAGATTTCCAGAGGCAATTCCTCTGAGAAATATAAAAATTAAAACTATTGTGAAAGCTTTGATGAAGTTTTTTACACTTGTTGGCCTTCCCAAATCTGTCCAGTCAGATCAAGGGTCAAATTTTATGTCTGGAATTTTCCAACAAGTTATGCATGAATTAGGCATCCAACAGTTTAAATCTTCTGCCTATCACCCTGAAAGTCAAGGTGCTTTGGAAAGATTTCATCAAACTTTGAAGAATATGATTCGATCATATTGCTTTGATACAGAAAAGGATTGGGATGAGGGTGTTCATTTGCTGTTGTTTGCTGTTAGGGAATCAGTTCAAGAGTCATTGGGTTTTAGTCCCTTTGAACTAGTTTTTGGTCATACTGTCCGTGGACCATTGAAATTATTGAAAGAGAAACGTCTTTCAAATGAAGACTCAAAGATTAATCTTCTTGATTATGTTTCTGATTTCAAATACAAGTTGTCAAAGGCCTGTGAAGTAGCAAGAACTAATCTTCACACTACCCAGTCAAAAATGAAATTAAGGTATGACAGAAATTCACAGGAAAGGAGTTTTAAACCTGGTGACAAAGTTCTGGCTCTCTTTCCGATACCTCAAAATCCTCTTCAGGCTAAATTTTATGGTCCTTATACCGTTGAAAAGAAAGTAAATGACTTAAATTATATCATTAACACTCCTGGGAGACGGAAACAGAAACAACTTTGTCATATAAATATGTTAAAGGAATATTTTGACAGAGATAGCCCAGCTAATTATTCTGTTAATTTAGTTGTACCTGTCCCACACAGTGAAGATATCAACGATGGAGTACGATCAGACTATAGTGACTCTGGTATAACCAATCTTCGGAATTCAGAAATATTGAACAACCTAGACCAGAAACTTTCACATCTACAACAACAGGAAAGAAATGAACTAAAACAGCTATTACATGACTATGAGCACTTGTTTCCTGATGTTCCAACACGAACAAGTAAAATTTATCATGACGTTGACATTGTAGATTCTGCGCCTGTGAAACAGCATCCTTATAGGATGAATCCTCTCAAACAGAACTATCTGAAGAAAGAAATTCAGTATTTACTGGAGAATGATTTCATAGAACCAAGTAAAAGTAACTGGAGTTCACCATGTATTCTTGTTCCCAAGCCAGATAATACATTCCGTATGTGTACTGACTATAGAAAAGTCAACAGTGTCACCAAAACTGATTCATTTCCAATCCCAAGAATGGACGATTGCATTGATAAAATTGGAAATGCGGAATATGTCACCAAGTTTGACCTTTTAAAAGGATTCTGGCAAATTCCACTGACGGAAAGGGCAAAAGAAATTTCAACATTTGTAACTCCAGATGGACTTTATCAATATAAAGTCATGCCGTTTGGAATGAAAAATTCGCCTGCAACGTTTCAACGTCTGATGAACATGATAACATTTGGTCTTGATAATTGTGACGCTTATATCGATGACGTCATTATCTACAACAACACCTGGGAAGATCATTTGGAAACCATTCGAAAATTCTTCGATCGACTCAGCGATGCGAATCTGACAATTAATTTGAGCAAAAGTGAGTTTTGCCATGCTTGTGTCACATTTTTAGGACATATTGTGGGACAAGGTCAAGTTAAACCTATAGAAGCTAAGGTCAAAGCTATCTCTGAATTTCAAGTTCCAATTTGTAAAAAGCAACTGATGCGATTTCTAGGTATGGCTGGATATTATCGGAAATTTTGTTCCAATTTTTCCAAAATTGCTGAACCTTTGACAAGTTTATTGAGTAAGAAACCCAAATTTCATTGGTCTGACAAGTGTCAGGAATCTTTTGACAAGTTAAAGGCCATGCTTAAGAATGCACCAGTTCTTTCTGCACCAAATTTTAGCCAATCATTTAAATTATCTGTTGATGCAAGTGATGTAGGGGTTGGTGGAGTATTGATTCAGGAAGACAAAAGTGGTGTGGATCACCCTGTGTGTTATTTTTCTAAAAAACTAAACAAGCACCAGAAAAATTATTCCACAATTGAGAAGGAATGTTTGGCTTTGATATTGGCTTTACAGCATTTTGAAGTGTATGTCACCTCAGCTCTTTCTCCAATTATTGTGTACAGTGATCACAATCCCCTTACTTTCATCAACAAAATGAAAGATAAAAATCGGAGATTGTTGAGATGGAGTTTGATATTGCAAGAATATAACATTGACATCAAACACATCAGGGGAAAAGACAATGTGATTGCAGATGCACTCTCACGTGCCTAGAAATGTAATATTGCTTGATGTAATTAAGTCCAGTATCATAAAACATGTTCTTATGTAATTTTGGTTATTATAGTATTAGATATATATTCAAAAGAAAGCTTTATTATATAAATCTTTCTTTTTCTTTATGAGGGGAGGTGTTATGTATGATGTTTATATAATATTATAAATATTTTAGGAAATTATAAATGTTTCTTCACTTTAATATTTGCTTAAATCTTTATGTTTATCAGGAAAAACATGTTTAACTAGTGTCCTTGAATTAGGTTGTTTTGATCAATATGTTTTCTCAATTTGAAGGTCAAGGTTGATTTTTGTTTACAAGTAAAAATTCCATTAAGATGACTCATATTCTAGAACATTCTGTCATGTGACCAATCTTTATATATACCATGTTTGGTGGACATTTATTCAGTTTTGACATTACCATCAGTCTTGTAAAGAGCTATTACAGTCGTGAAAATTCATTTCAAATTCTAAGAGAGGAATTATTTTAAATATTCATTGGATTATAACAGTGCTCACAAACTTTTGGATTTTGGATTTTAAATTGATGATTTTGGAATTTATGTGAACTTATTCAGAGATTTTGGAATACTTCATTTTGACATCAGCACATCAAGATTACTACTACATCAGGACTTTGGAGACCATTAGCACATCATAACATTCAAGGACACAGCCGTGAATTCGGAACATTCTATATTTAGGACTTGTGATTAGAACAATCATTCTTATTGGATTATTAGGATTTCAAAACACATTACTGTAAGTGACTTTTTTGATTTTTCATTTTAATTATCTAGTAATAAATTGCTTGTTGATTTTTACTTGATTTGTTGGTTTCACTTTCTTTCTGTTACATTTTTCTTAGACCATAGAGTCGTAACAATAGATATAATCATATACGCTACGTATAGTAGTTATTAACTTTGTAGAAAAATCATGTTTACCAGCAGACGACAAGGCTTGTCCCTCCGATCAATTATATTTAAATATCAAAATAGCATCCTGTTAAATCAAAACTACAATTGTATGATTTATTTTGTAAAGATTTCAAATTAGATGATGCAAGACCGTTTCTTATTTTTAATTATGTGCAGATTTTTGTTAAATAGAAGAGAGAAACATTAGCACGTCATACAAAAGTATATTGTCTGCAACTACATTGGGATCTAAGGTAATTTTTCAGTCTTACTAATCGTTCAGACTATAGTCTACAGTACAAATAATTATTTACTGAAATAATGCCTTGCTGCGGTCAGAAGCAATTCATGTGACAGTCATAAGTGACTTCAATGAAATGTCTCGCTGGATAGAATGGCGATAAGCCAGAACAAAATTCTAGCAGACGACAATCTATTTACTTGAACTTCAATCTGAGTGGTCTATTCATTTTGATGATTTTCAAAACACTCAGAGATAGTGCTGTTGTGATTTTTTTAAATGTTCTAGTATCCATGTACGGGATTTAAAAAGCAATAAAAAAAAAATTAAAAATTTAAAAATTTAAAAATTTAAAAAAATTCAAATGAAAAAAATTAATACCCCCCCCCCCCCCCATAATTGGCATAACTTTCTCAACATACTTACTACTGTTGTAATTTCAAGCATTTGGATTCATTTGTTTTATGGATATATCGATTCTACATATATACTGTTACCACAATTAGAGGCCTAATCATCATTTGTTGTAAACTTGATACCACTCGCTTTTAAATGCAAGAAGAAAAATATTTGTAAATTATCTCCACATGGGGTCAAAACAGATTCACTTTCGTTCTTCACAATTGTTTTCTTGTCAAAAGTATCTTTTTTATGTACACCGTTCTTCTCTTGATTTTTCGATCGTTTAAACTTTAAGGTCAAGCCAGTCTAAGATACTTTTAGCTTATACAAGCCCACTGTTAATTAGAACGGTAAAAGAGTTTCTATAATAATTTCTCTACATCTGATTTCAAGTCAATCTCGGTTTTATCTTGAGCGGGATCGAAAATCAGTCGGTTTGCACGCTAACCGAGGGGCTAACTCAATCAAATTACGAGCGGCAACTTGGCACGTTGTCCTTCCGTTAACATCGCTTTTTGTGAGACAAGAATGGAAGTAATCGGTCTTTTCGTCTCCGATTTAAAGGACAATATAATTCTTTGACTGTGAGAAGCAGGATCAATGTAGCCTTCCTTCAATCGGAACACCTTTGTGATGTTCTGAAAAGCGGAAAATTCTAAGTGTTTTCAGCTTGGCCTTCGTCTTATTTCTAATTTCCAACGACCAAATAAGGCAAATATATTTCCATTGCAAAACGCCTGATGCCTAAAACACCTGATGCCTTTGTCTTAAAAAGTCATTAATCCAATTTAAAAGCAAGCTTCATTTGGCAGTTCCTCGTTAATATTACTTCTTAGCACAAAGATTCGCACATCCAGTATCCTAGTTAAGGTTTTATTTGTTTATTTATTTATTTATTTATTTATTTGGTAAATTTCCCTCAGAAGAACAGATCGTACAGTTTTGGACTCATATTTAACTTTTCCATTCATTGCAAGGTCATATGGTACAGAAAAATGAAATTCAAAAATTTTTTAGACATTTTTGGCTTATGTAAATCTGTACTTAGTCACTGCGGTGAAAGAAACTTTCAATATAAATAATTTGAGACAGGTATCAAAATCAATAATTCTGACTTCAAGCGACAGCGTCACCACTTTAAAGTACCTCTGGTGTCTTAGCTTGCATTCTCTCTTAATGAAGTTTTCTTTAAAAAAGAAAATATAGTAGAATCATAAAATAAAAATCTTTCCACCAATTTAGTATATAATAATTGTCTCTTTCGAGAGCAAAACTAGTCGCATTTTTAGTGCATGACTGGATGCTCTTTGTTTGATTTACAAAAAAAGGCTCTAGTATTTCATTGTTCTTCTTGTCCCCTTCAGGTACGGGCTTATTAAGGGCTTTTCAGGTCGATATAGTTTTGCTTTAAGAGCTCTCGGAAATAATGTTTTTGCAATGCTGATAGTGACGTAAGGACCTGTACATCACGTGACATTTTTTGCATTGCAAGGAAACAATATGGAAATGCCAGTGCACAACTGAGTTCAAAACTCACAGAGCAACATTTTGTCTCGTTTTAGATACTTTTCTCCACAAAAAAGAGATTTGTCATATGAATATCTCTTTCAATTACTTAAAAAGTATCTTCCCGAGATAATTAATTTATTTATGAAAAACTTGAAAGATAAATATTCTTTCCTTTCAATACATTTATCTTAGTAATATGTGTTTCAAGAATGAATTGCTAAAATATAAAAGCAAGTTTCGATTAATAAGTATTTTTTCTCCGTTGAATATACTGCTTATTAAAAGAATCCGCATAGTCATTTTTTCAGTATAAATTTTGTTATGTCCCTTAAATTGACAGACCTTAATTTGTACAGCCTAGTATTGTACTTTTCAGTTTATTTCTGTTTCGTACAGTATAAAATACTTAATATAAAAAACAATAGTTATGTGTCTTCGAGCAAAATGTTTTTTTAAAATGCCCATTAACTTGAAACATCCCTGGTATATATATTTTATTCTCTCTTTGCGAATATTTGTTTTCGATGTGGATTCCTGATATTTAATTCTGCTACTATAATTGATATATACTTATGGTATTTTCTAGTGGTAAAACATAACATTGTATGAGTATTTTTGTATTATCCCCCACGTGGCCAGCGGTGTAAATATTAGTTCTTATTGTGTGGTTCAAGGTAATGAAAAGCATTTACTCGTTTTGGTTATATTAATGATGGTTCTGAATATAATGAGTGAACTCAACCAAGATTCATGTGGTATTAAAAAGTTAAATGACCGGCTAATATGATGTGACATGAACCTACTGTTAATTAAAGCATTGAAAGAAATTACGTCATCTGAAGGTTATTTTGACTGGTACAAAAGAAAAAAAAAGCTTTCTTAATCCAACTCACACGGTGACTAAGGCAATGAAAAGGGGATAAGAAGTCCCCAGTATTTTTGGTTCCAATTAGCACATATACCGTAAGAGCTCTGAAAGGAAGGATCCGTATAATGCCAGTTTATTTTCTCCTGCAGCGAGTTCTGGGATTTTGCACCCCTGGATTCATCGATCTAGCATGGCGTCGATCTCTCTGACTCGTGGGAGAATCTACTTGAACCAGATTTGCCGTTGTCAGTAATACAATGATTTTTTTTATCTATTTTTGTGTGCTAATGTGACCCACTAAACGTATTGCATGGGCATCAAACTCTACGGAGTACCTTAAACCTGACAAAGCATACAAATCTTGCCACTTTAATTTCTTCCTTATTCAGAAAACATTTACAGTTTTACATGTTGTGCAGTTTTCATACAGCCATAATAAATTTCTTTTGAACAACAAGTGTTTTCCTATTTGAAATGGGAATAATATAATAAACGACAGCTCAATGAATTTGAATAGATGTTGATGGAGTGTAATATTCTTGCAGTCAATACTTGTTTTTAGTATGGTACTGAAAAGAGTCACACAGCTGCAAAAACCTAAGGCAAGGAGAGTTGTCATATTTGTTACCAGCTTTACGTAAATTAGCTATCACTGTAACACGATGATTTACTTGAGAATCAGATGCATCATTTGCTTAGGTAAAAGATGGTGTCGTTACATTTAATTCCGTACAGTATCTTGATACATTATATTGATAGGTGAACACTGTTTTCTCATATACTTAGTTTCGTTTAAACATATTGTATTGCCATAAATGTTTGCTAATGGGGTCGGGCTGCAAGTTCTCACACCTTAAAATAAGCCTTTCCCCTATAATCGATTAGAAATTTACATATATAGCGGCAAAATTTTAGTAAACGATTCAGGAGAGAGAGAGAGAGAGAGAGAGAGAGAGAGAGAGAGAGAGAGAGAGAGAGAGAGAGAGAGAGATTGTTTACATGAATGAAATCTAAAATAAATAGAATAATGATCATGAGTAGTATTATTGGGCACTTGGAGGACTAACGGAAATTAACATTACGCCGTAGACTTATATTGGTGGCATTTGAGGGACAATGTGAATTTAACATTAGGCCACCATTTTTAGGATTTATAGGGACAAGGGAAATTTAACAATATGTCTCCATGTTGAAAGATTTATAGTGACAAGTGGAAATGTAATGTTCAAATTTTTGGGATACTATCCAACACCAACTTCTATTATTAATGTATTAGTAAGTTTTATATTAGTTCTCAAGTGTATATCGGTAGATTAACACTTGTGTCATCAACCTTTGCTGTAGCAGCGAACAAAAAATGAGGACATTCTGCTTGTTCGACATCGGAAAATGCTACATACAACGAGCTATTCTCTTTAGCGCTGCTAAGTGGCTGTATTATGTTTTAAAACTTTTTTTTTTTACAATAGTCTTTCGACTTTGCACCAACAGAGTCAATATTCTCCAAGTTACGAATAAATATTTCCTTTTTCATGTATTTCTGATTATTGATATTGCGTACTTTTTGTATTTTTCCCAATGTCTCGGATTATTATTATTAATAGCTATATTTTTGTTTAAGTTGTCGCGCTTTCTGATTGTTCTACATATTGTGCTATCATACCAACATTTGTCTTTCAGCCGAACGGTTACTGTACGAAATGGTATGTAATCTTTAGCAAATTCAATGTACGACGAAGTGAAAGTTGCTACGGCATCACTGACATCACCGCGAGTCCCTCACTTAGTAGTCCAGTCTTAACCTGTTAAAGGATTATAGAATTTGTCAAAATCCACTTTATTACAGAGCCAGGCTTCTCTTTTATAACAGGTTGAAGATTTATAATGCAGCCCTGTTGTAAAAAAGGGTGCCTTGTTCATTTTTTGCATCAACAGAGCTAACCCTGGAATGGAGAACATCTGTGGTTGGATATATAATAATTGGATCTAACTCAGTCGTCGAACGATAATATGGTCGGTTTAGTTATTATATTTTGCATGGCATTAAGAAGCATTACCTCTTTGAGGTTTTTAAATCAGCACTGAGGAAGTTATCGTTAAAATCACCCATAATTATAGTTCTATCATAGACATTGAAGCTCTACTTGATGATGATATTCACTGAATCCAAGAAGTGTGACTATATAGATGGAGGGCGGTAAATTACAAGCAACATATAATTTGTACCTTTGATACATATTTATATTCCTATCCCTTTAAGGTTACGTGTCAACAGATCGGTACATGGTTTGAAAATCAGTTTTGTTCTGAAATATAGACCATTACACCTCGCCCATGAATTGGTTGCCCACACCTAACTGGTTTATGGTAAGCGTCTAACTTAAGATTATCGTCAGTAATGTTATTATCTGGACGAGTCTCTGTAAGTGCAATCATGTCAAAATCCAAATTGTAGCGACGAAATCTATTTGATGGCGAACAGGAATCAGATGAATCTGATACAGATATTGGATCTGGATTCAGCTCAATGTCCCAAGATGATATAAGAACTAAAACCATCCATAATATGCACATTACTAAATCTGAGACCACTAGATTTGCAACATCCATAATATACACATTCATAAATCTGAGACTACTAGATTTATACACATTAATAAATCTGAGACCACTAGATTTGCAACATCCATAATATACACATTAATAAATCTGAGACCACTAGATTTGCAACATCCAAAATATACACATTCATAAATCTGAGACCACTAGATTTATACACATTAATAAATCTGAGACCACTAGATTTATACACATTCATAAATCCCGACCACTAGATTTATACACATTAATAAATCTGAGACTACTAGATTTATACACATTAATAAATCTGAGACCATCCATAATATACACATTAATAAATCTGAAACCACTAGATTTGCAACATCTATAAAATACACATTAATAAATCTGAGACCACTAGATTTATACACATTAATAAATCTGAGACTACTAGATTTATACACATTAATAAATCTGAGACCATCCATAATATACACATTAATAAATCTGAAACCACTAGATTTGCAACATCTATAAAATGCACATTAATAAATCTGAGACCACTAGATTTATACACATTAATAAATCTGAGACCACTAGATTTATACACATTAATAAATCTGAGACCACTAAATTTATACACATTAATAAATCTGAGACCATCCATAAAATACACATCAATAAATCTGAGACCATCCATAATATACACATTAATAAATCTGAGACCATCCATAATATACACATTAATAAATCTGAGACCATCCATAATATACACATTAATAAATCTGAGACCATCCATAATATACACATTAATAAATCTGAGACCATCCATAATATACACATTAATAAATCTGAGACCATCCATAATATACACATTAATAAATCTGAGACCATCCATAATATACACATCAATAAATCTGAGACCATCCATAATATACACATCAATAAATCTGAGACCATCCATAATATACACATTAATAAATCTGAGACCACTAGATTTGAAATAGAAGTAGTCTTTACATTTATTTTATCATATCTATTAATACTACTGACATGTGGCGGAAACTCTGATAATTCAACATTACAACATTTGAATGGTGCAAGGAGACACCCCCCCCCAAAAAAAAAATAGTATTGTAACATAGTCTTTACATTCTGTATTAAGAAGACTGAGAGAGAGAGAGAGAGAGAGAGAGAGAGAGAGAGAGAGAGAGAGAGAGAGAGAGAGAGAGAGAGAGAGAGAGAGAGAGAGAGAATGCCAGTATCATTATAATTTAACCTTTTCTTGCTTGGTACACTTCAAGCTCTACTGAGCAAAAGTCCGATGCTTATCCTATGTGAAATAATAGAGCAAGCCATTGTATAAAGTAAGATTTAACGTAAATGATAAGATGGACTTTGCCTCGTGCTTTAACTTTACAGAAGAGCACATTTCATATAGTGTAATATATCAAATGCAACCTGCCTGTCACGGTCTAAAGTAGAAGCAAGAAAAAGATATGCACAGTAGGAAGAATAGAAGGAAGGAGAAATGACTGCACAGATAGCGTGGAAAATACTGTGTTACTGTAGATTGTGAAAAAGATTCACTTGAGCAGTCTACAGCGAAAATCGCATAGAATTCAATATAAATGCTAAAAGAAACGAGAGAGAGAGAGAGAGAGAGAGAGAGAGAGAGAGAGAGAGAGAGAGAGAGAGAGAGAGAGAGAGAGAGAGAGAGAGAGAGAGAGAGAATGCCAGCCAGGGTAGGAAAAATAAATACCACAATTAAAAACAAGCATTCCGATTTTATGACATTAGGACTTGCATAATAAGATAAGCATGTACATGACCAGTATACGCATGAATCAGAATTTCATTTATTAGAGCGAGTATATATATATGAGAGAGAGAGAGAGAGAGAGAGAGAGAGAGAGAGAGAGAGAGAGAAATTACATACATTACTGTTCCCCTGTTCAGGATCGACAAGTTTGTTTACATGATGAGGGAATGTAAGTACTGAAGCCAACATTGAAAACACACACACACACACACACACACACACACACACCACTTAAATTGTAAAAAGGTCAACCTATATGTATAAGAGCAAATCTCAAACAAATTATCCGCAATTATCTGCAAGGGGAATATGTATTAATATTTAAAAAAATAAAAATAAAAATAAAAACTTATGTGAAGGAAATTGAAATTACAAAATAAAAGAACATTTCACCTACATACGTTTGTGTGTATGATCGAGTTTGCCAGCCTAGAAGACCTGTGGAGAATATCCTTAGTTTTCGTCACGTGACTGTTGCCTACATCATGTAACCGTCTACCTTGATTACAGCGCACACAAACTGATGACAACACATCACTGGATCATTAATTTGCAAAGGGTTCAAGGTAAGCATTAATTTTCAATCCCTAAAGATGTAACGGTTGAAATCGGTAACTTGCAATTAGAACAGTTTCCTGAAATTCATCTTTACAGAATAATTAGCAAGCACAATCATGTCGATGAGAATATTGTCATTTTTGTCTGTTTCATCTCGAGGATAGGAGATAACTCTATTTTGGACCTGTTCATAAATTGGTACACGATATGAACGCAATGTATTGAAATTACCTCATTGATCTCAAACCATTTTGAACACGTGTGTGTGTATATATATATATATATATATATATATATATATATATATATATATATATATATTCAACCTATTTTAAAGTGTCCACTGGTTTCTTGAGTGTAAACTAAGTATTTACACTCTCAATCATGTTTGTTGTTTTAAAATTAAATGAGTATTCATGATTGGCCATTTATTCTTCTACCCAATTTTCGTACTGGAATGTGAGGAAACTAATTATTCATTATGACTTCGTGTTAGATGGGACCAGATATCCCATCCTCGCATGTAATTTTCCTATCCTACCTCGCACCTACCTCGCATGTAATTTTCCTATCCTACCTCGCACCTACCTCGCATGTAATTTTCCTATCCTACCTCGCACCTACCTCGCATGTAATTTTCCTATCCTACCTCTCATGTAATTTTCCTTTCCTACGCAATTCATATGAAGAACTCTATTATTCTTTCATGTTACAAAGTAATAGTAAGGTTACCGTGGCTCTGCGTGCAACATATTCATTATCTGTTCGAATAAAATTCAATTTCGAATGGAAAGTATCCTTTTCTGTTTAGCCAATTTTGTGTCATTTCTTAATAACAATACTGTATACTTTTGTACATAAATGTATTTTTATACATCTCTGTATAGTTGAAACCCAACTTTCCAATATTTAAGCCGTGATTTACAGATAGAAAGTATGAGAATCGATGCACTCTCTTTGGTGACAAGTAGCCCGTATGGTTTTACACCAATATCAAATTATACAGTTGGATTCCCTTTGGTGACAAGTAGCCCGTATGGTTTGACACCATTATCAAATTCTACACTTGGATTCCCTTTGGTGACAAGTAGCCCGTATGGTTTTACATCATTATCAATCATACACTTCCATTCATTGGTCCAAGCATCACTTCTCTCCCATTCAGCAAATTTCCTATGACATGAGCATTTAAGTCTGAAACAATATTCCCAAACGTGTAATCAAATTTCAATTTATCCAAATATGGCTATGTATGCCTAACATTCTCAAAAATCAGTCTGAGGCAAACTGGAGGCATACTGGGGAAAAAAGTATCAATGAGATCTGATCTCGAATATGCATGAAATGTAAGTCACGCTGATATAATTTTGTTTTGTGCAAATTTTAGTTCCCGAAAATGCATACAAATAATACAAATAGACCAATGACACGTTACCTAATTGGGGGGGGGGGGGGTAAAGAAGGGGAAGAGATGTTAATGGGGTAAATATTGTCTTAATATCGTGATGGGAACGAACGTACCAACTGGATGACATTGACCTGTTTTGGCAAGCTAACTTCAGCCAAGTTACCTTTCTTCAAACGATCTTATTCCCAAAAGTACATCATCGAGACAAAACATGTAAGAAATAGGTAACCATGACCCGAGGTAAACCCTCCAGGTTATCTAGAAGGAGTAATGAACACCACAATAAAGAAGATTAATGAACAATACGCAGGGACAAATAGCAGAGCAAAGCAAAGCAACCAGCTTTATATGCAAGGAAATCAATTCACTACTCATCTACTCATCACAGTGGGTTATCTCCCCATGGTCGAATGAATCCTAATGCCACAACGCTCCAATTTTGGTGGTAAAATGCCACTTGGAGAAAACCACAATCTTTGTAACTTTATCCAACCATATTTATATTGCATTTTCTGCAGTATGTTCTCTTAAGTGGCTTTGGTGCAGAATTTGAAGATTTTCGCATAACAGATGCGAGGAAAAATCTAATGATTCTTTACTTGCATTGATGTAGCACAAAGCCGATGACGTAACACGTTAGTACGTGAGCAGAAATCACAATATATCATATACGTCACAATGTAGCCCATCTGAGCCGCCAGATTTAGTCTGATTTCTTTTCAATTTTCTTCTCTGTTGTGATTCCAATGCGCGATAAGCGATAAAAAGTAGGACCCAATCAAGGTTCTTATGTACTAATCCGCGGAGATGATGTACTAAGGTTTACATGAACTAGGGTTCAAAACAGCGTTACTGCAGCGCAATAATCTGAAAGAGTGTCAATTATTAGGAGCCTGGTTCAATCCTAATGAAAGGAAACACAAATATTTAGACCATCAAGTAGATGGCATGGTGTGGTTGTAGTCATATATACTTTCAGATCGTTGGCTCAGAACGATATGAAGGGTTGAATGGTCCATGAACAACATTGTTACTAGTTCAGCGGTCTCATTTGCCCTACTAATACCTTAACATCGGTCCTTTGCCCAATAGACTCTATCATGATAGGACATTGCATATTTAATTAACGAAGACAAAGACAGGGTGAACAAAGTCAACTCATGCAATGAAAATAACGTGTGAACTTGGCACTCTTTTGCTCCGAATCAAGCAGTGGACTAACAGCTTGTTTAACATACAACCTGAATAACAATGATCATCAGTGGAAACATAACTCTGAAAATAAATCCGTAATGATGAGCACTGTATAGAGCAATATATCATCGGTGCCCGGTTTTCTCAAATGAACATATTTGCGAAGATTAATTTGGGCCTGTTTGCCTTTTCTACCAATCCTCCGCCAAACATAAGCGCTAGACAGTGACGTGTCAGAAGTGTGCAGGATTAGTAACCTAAGTGGCTGATCAGGAATAAGATGGAAACTTATTTTCTGAAGATCGATTGTCAGACGAATCCTGTGGGTACGGCTTCAATCATGTGGAAGGAAAAGAACCATACCATATCAAGATTTAGATCAGGGCTTATTTATTCGAAAGTAAAGACGAAAGCAACACCGCAGTAATAGCAAGACTTATTCATAAAAAAGAGCATTTCTATACCACCTCTCGTGTTTTTTTATGTTTTATGAAATAGTATATCACTTATTCATAAAAAAGAGCATTTCTATACCAGCTCTCGTGTTTTTGTTATGTTTAATGAAATAGTATATCAAGAGTTTTAGGTTATAAATAGATGTTGACGCCGGTTACTGCACAGTGAATGTTTAGTTGATAAATAGGACCTACTGATGAATTTATCGGAGACGGTTCAGGGTGACTGAAGACCACCGCCACCACCGCCTTCCTTAAATCTGGTCCGTCTTTTTCATCTCTATTTAACCAATCAATATGGAATCTACGCACTCCGTATAGCTTTCTATAGATCTGCCATTCCATCGTTAATGAAACAGATGCACACGAAAGCACGTTCTTGTTCAACAGTATACGCCACTGAAGTGACTTTTAATTTACGGTAATGAAACTCTTGTTTGTGTTGATCTATGCAGGTCAACAGGAAGTTCTGAGGGTAAAGGGAAATTAAAATTTGCCATTAATAAGTTACTTGATTGGATGATCAGATATTGCAGATAACAGTTATTGCTCTTTAAATTAGGAATGGGAGGCCCTAGTTAAGAGTTCCTTTCATGACAAATTGATACTTTTTGAAGTAGTAGCTTCATTAACTTGGCACAAATAAGTTAAACAGTGAAATACCATCTGGAAAATGGAATTAACTTCACTTAATAGAACGGTGCTATTTACTAACAAGTTAACTGATTTCTAAGAAACGTCAAACATTTGAGTCCATTAAAATGAAAATGTATATATCTATTGGATTGTTTTAGTTGCAAAACTGTTAAAACTTGACTTACACACTTATTTTGGTCTATCAATGCGAAATTAGAGTGAATTTGACAAAGGTAGAAAATCTCATCATGGTGTGAAAATGACGGCCCCTACGGTTGACTTTTGTGTCTTGAGTTGCTAATCAAATGCCAAGACCTCGACACTGTTGTCAATGTATAATTATTGTTGACCCAAAAGCTAGTAGGTTTCAGCGTGTTTGAATATGGCAACCGTTGGAGCAAGCACATAGCTTTATTCTCGTTGACTATATATACTCACACATAATCAAAATCTATGAAAATGAAAATATACCTGCACTAGTACCCAGAATGGCGGATGTTTTGAATGTGTAAGTCTCGTGGATAAACAAGCTTTTCTAACATGGGTTTCGGTAATAAGTTCCTTAGAAAGTGATCGCAAATTGAAAATGTAAAAGTTGGTCTATTGACAGGGACCGGTGTTGCTTAGATTAAACTTTCATTACTATCTAAGCGCGTGCTTTTTCTTGAACTATAATGATTAGCAGCCCCACCCTCATATTTCATAATTTACCCGAGTAACATTATCTATAGATCAAGCTAAATATTCACTATGCTGTGTGATTATGTTAGGTGTGAAACAGTAATTTTGATAACATACACGCACAATTATAGCAAGCCATACAAGAGAAATACCATAAAGTGTCAACAATGGATGCTCGAAAATAAGGAGTAACAACAGCTGACACTAGAACTTTGGGGCACTAAGTCCGACCTGGAGACTAAAGTTAGCGTGAAAAATGTACTCCTTAGATTGAATGACAAGCTCTCAAAATGACTTATAGGCACGGAGCAGAGCTTCCAAAATTTAAGTCAGCAAATAAGAGCTGAGATAAAGAATGTAAAAGAAGACGGCACATTAGTACAGAAGGAAACGATGGAAAATAAAGAAAAGATGTCAGGGGTAGATAAGATATCGGAGTAGTGAAAAGTAGGATAAATGATGTAGATGCAACTATTGCAATTCAAATCAGAAAGATCGGACTTACTGGAAAATCAAAAGGTAAAGCTGTTACAAGATAAATTTTAAAATAATAAGACAGGGCTGGAGGACAAACTGCTACTTATGGAGAAGTGTGAGAGGAAATATAATCTTCATATTGAAGATGTTAAGTAGTTCCTCAAAAAGAATGCATATCATGTGGTCAGAAACTTTATGGTTAACGATTTGGGACCAGAAGATGATAATGTAAAGAACATCTATCTTTGTATTGCCGACGTAATTCATATAAAGATCCTAACATAACTGCTCCAGGAGCAATTATAGCCAAATGACTAGGTTAACTCTTGACTAAAATGGGCCGAACGTTAAATTTTAATAATATTTGTCCCAATGTATCTACTATATGGGTACCTCATAGAACAGTTTTGTTTTCAATATGGGTATTAATTTTTACTGTGTTTTTTATGCAAAATAACGACGACGTCATCGACAACATAAAACATAGTATGACGTGCGTCAACGTTATGAGCAACGTGTTATGTTTGTGTACAACAATGTATACATACAAGTTCGTATTCTCTTTGACGTTTATATTAATCACAAAAGAGATGTTTCTTCTTAGTTATTTTATTCTAAAAAAGAATCTTTAATATTGCGAACATTTTCTCATTTATTATTCATTATAAGGCTTGTATCTTCAGGAGCCAACGGTTCTCGTTTGTATCATTGGGAATTGTTTTCTTAGTGAAAATATTCAATTTATGCAAAAAATATATTTTAGTAATGTTATCATATCTTGCTTAACTCCATCATTCTCTAATACGCTGGGGCTTTTTCTTTCATATCTGTTACATTTTATAAACCTGTTATTTTTCAAAATCTCAAAGTTTTCATTTTCCGTGATACTGTCATTTATGTATTGTGTTTTCTCCATTTTAATGGCATTATATTTTCGGCTGGTTCCAAACTATTAAACTATTTATCATATCCTCTCCATTTCACAAGTACATACCTTTTACAGTTCAGCCATTTTGTTTTTAAAAAATGTATCGAAATCTGTATATACCATCTTGTCTGTCGTATAGAGATCACGTTTGCTAGTAGAACTCTGTATGTAAAGGACTGAATAGCCTAACATTACTTGCCTGAGTTTAAATATCTCACAGGTAAACTTAGGAGGGTAGCCCTTTGCAAAGACTGTTATGTATTTTTAAATTCTGACCTTTCCTCCGATTTTAAATCTAGCCGTGTCAAATATATTATTTGTCAGGTAACTGAATAGGTTGATCCATACTTCAAATATTTTTTCATCTTTGCTTTCTTCAACTGGAGTCATGTATATTGATCTGTGATGAGTGCTACTGAAACCATCAATAAGCTTTGGTGAAACGTCAATATATTTTCTGGTTTAATATCGAGTGAAATACTTCCATATTCTAGTCTTTAAGGTTCTCATACACCTTTTAACTACAGGTGCTTTTTGTCTGAATAAGTTGAAAAGTCTTAAATGTTTTCTTTTTATACCAGCAAATTCTTACCTTTTCTGTTGCCAAACTCAATTCCTACATTAAAACTGTATCTTTTCAGGTTTTCGCTCTTTTAAGATTTGTTTAAAAACATTGTGCATGTCACTTCCATTTCTTGTTTGAACTTTTTCAGCCCGTACGTAGTTTTTAAATATTCATATGTATTTGTATCCATCGCTGTATGTTTTCTATGCTTGCATGTCAACTATGTCTGCCTAATGCAGATCATTCATGTATAAAGTAAACAAGACGACCGTCTGTAATAATAACATTTATTTTCATCAATTTGCAGCGGCTCTTCAATTATTTCAAACGTGTCGATGATTTCGGATTTATGTTAAATTTGACCATTCGCATGGCTGATTCGAAAACAAGTACTTCATGTACTAAGTCACCAAGTGTTCTTTTAAATCTGACTTTGTCCTCCAAGTATTCTATTTATGTGTTCACTGAATCGTTGCGAGATCTTTGTATTGTGCTGTACATTTAGCCGAATATAACAATATGTATTTACACACATCGAATGCGGAATGTAATCCTCTTCATATTGTACTGTACACACATCGAATGCGGAATATAATCTTTCTTTGTATTGTACTGTACTGTACACACGTCGAAGGCGTAATGTAATCCTCTTCGTATTGTACTGTACATACATCGAATGTGCAATGTAATCTTCTTCGTATTGTACTGTTTAAACCGTTTGCTATTAGGGTTGATGCCGTTTATTTCAATGTTACCATCATTAGATATAATCTGTAAGTCGGCATCATTTCTGAAGCATTGGAGTATATCTCTTATAATGTTTGAAATGAACAAATTACCACTTTTATTCTATTTAATGTTATTCTTCAACACAACCATCTTTGGCTACGCTTTAATCCCACCCAAACTTGTAAACAAATAGGCATTATCACTAGATTCCGACATTGTTGCTTTCATGTTAAACTCATGAAATATTTGTATCACCACTCTGAAAACTATTGAATTAAATATAACGTAGCTTTGTGCTATTTTATAGTTTGTGCACAAAAATTTCAAATTAGTGTTTACTCTGTCGTTGCCGCTGTATCAAAGGTGCACGTTACTTCCTGCACGGCTCCACGACAAGGATTATGTCTCCAGGACAACGCCGCGTTCACCGTTCCGCGCCATTAAAAATATTTGATTCTATTTTATTGTTAGTGTTGTCTACATGTGTGGATTTGTTTACAAATTATACTCGCTACATTGTTTTCTTTTTTGTTTTAGTTTTGTTGTATCCCGCACTATTGGATTGGTGTAAGAAATATACTCACTTGAACTTCCATATTGATTGGGAGGGGGGGGGTATTTGTACATGAGAGGGTAGGTGTAAAACAATTTACACTTTCGCTAGAAGCGGCACGCATTTGCTACTGCGGCATGAAGAGCGAGTCTATACTATCTCTTTAAAACCACGAATGCGTTGGCAAAAATGGATCAATGCGAAATTTAATGGGAATGTGTATGTTTATTACAGTGAGTCGGACACTTGACATTTTCTAAATGACGATGAAGCGACGCTATTATAAAGGAATGTTTGTTTATGTATAATGAAGATGTCCAAAAAGTGAAAGAAAAATCATTTTAGTATATTGGAATGAAAGCGAGTAGAAACAACAGAGTGTTGACTGTCAGAATGATAACTATAATATATGTTAGAAATAACCATGATTAAGGTTCTGTTATGATTAAGGTTCTATTTGATTCAAAATGCATTCATTCCGGAAAACAATACGAAAAATAAATGATGTAGGAAAGTTGCACACCTAAATGCATCATATAAATAATTTTATTTACAAATATATATATATATATATATATATATATATATATATATATATATATATATATATATATATATATATATATGAGAGAGAGAGAGAGAGAGAGAGAGAGAGAGAGAGAGAGAGAGAGTTAGGAAGATAAATTGATAGATAGTCTTATTCTGTTGAAATGAAAGAGATAGTATTCATGAAAGATTATATGCCTTAAAACTTTGATAATAAAGTTTTCTTCATTTTACACAGGAGCTTGAATACAGTAATCGCATATCAGACTACAATACCTTTTTTTCTTGTATATTAGGCCCCTTTCGAATATTACACTGAAAGGTCAAACCAACGGGTCATTCTGGTATACCTCTGTCTTTGTGTTCTACCGCTTGCCTGTAGATAAGGAGCGAATACAAACTAATGCTAACAAACAAGACACAAAAATCGCCATTCTGTCTTTTGCAAATCTCAATTTTTCATTCATTTGACTCTCACTCAACCTAAAATATGTCAGAGAAGGAAAATTATTTTAGCATCATTTGTGCATAATTGAAAACTACAGCAAATACTGCTTTTAATGAGTTACATTGTAACAGTCGTTGATACAAGTATAAGAGTATGCTGCATAACTCCTTGAATTAACATCCTAAACAGCGAACATGAAATACCAATCAATTTTAAATCAGTGCATCGGATCACTGAACCTCTAATTAGTGCGGTTGTTCTTAAAGCTTTGATATTTTCTGAGCTTAACAACGACGATAGTTATCATCCATTCAAAATGTACCATAATGTCGTGGCAATGTTCTTGTCGTGTATATTTCCGTCGGAGTGATGTTGATGCACAGCCTTTTAGGTCGAAATCCACGACTCAACAGAGCGAATTGGGGCCGGATTACAAGTTTTACAGCACAGGGTGACTGGTTACAGTGTTATACTGATTCTTATAGAAGGATATGTACTCGTTCCGGATATTGAGTCACGGTCGTCTGAATCTCACTCCTTCCCTCTGTGTAAAGCTGTGTTAATCCACCCTACTGTTCTGACTGAATGCCCGCTTGTGAAGATTTTTTTTAAAAAGGAACAAAACTCAGTTTGGCTATGAAGAGAAACAGTTCAAATGACGAAGATGGAAAAAGTGTAACTACCAACTGAAACTGTGTCTCTGTAACTACCAACTGGGTATGTCGTAAAACATGTTCATTGCCTGCATTCTTACAGAAGGCTTTTGGATTCTCAATATATGTAATTAAACCATCATATTCCAATTTTATCTCGCAGGAAAATATTTTAGGAAAAATAGAGTTCATGCATTCAAAGTAAAACTATAACAATCAAAATTTGGACTGTGAAACAGATAAGCTTTGCAGGATCCAGACTGGAACTAGTCAAGTTTTCCTACACGATAAGATATTGGATCTGCGTATGTTATTTCTGTAGGTGTTGAACTTAAAGCCACAGTGAAGATTTGGCGGATTTTGTGTCAGTGCATGGACGCCTGTGTCAACTTTGACAATAGACTTCTTTGCCAACTGTTCATCTTTACCCATTTCATCGAGAACTGTCCTGTCCTATGGGTCCGGAGCTGAAAATGTAGTACTCGGATCTGGGTCATAATCTGAGATAAATTTACTATTCACAATCTGAATCCTTTTGCTAAAACAATCGCTTAAAATAAAATAATTTTCAGCTGATTAACAACTTCGTTCAAAACTATTTACGTATAGGCAAACTAAACAATGCACTGCAATCAATATTCCTTCTTTTTTCTTTGTTTTGAAAGGTTGGGGACTTGGTAAAAATATTGCAAAACGGTATTAATCACTGGCACCTAAGCACAAAAGCTTCGATGTTATTCCATACAAAGTATAAAATTGTAAAGTTCCAAGTTTTATTGTCAAATTTCAAAGCTGAAGCATGAAGGCATCAAAGTCGTGATTTCAAATTAAAAATGCAATGTCTTTTTCTTTCATTTAAAAGTACAGTTGGGAGAAATGGACTGAGAGCAATTCTTTTTGAACTATGTGTACTTGTTTGCAAAGCTAGTTAACAAACCCCAAAGTAATATGGCTACCTCATTGTCAGTCACGTGCTGTCACAATATTACGTCTTGGAGGCCTAAAACATGAAATCAGAGTTTCTCAAAAGTGGAAAGATTTATTTTCTGACACTTTTCGCAATGAAAGGAGTAGAAAATAATGCACTATAATTCTACATGTACTGCGAAGTTCAAAAATTATCCGGCAATTAAACTTGCGCCAGCAATTCAGATTGCGAACTGGTTCCTGTTTATAAGCTTCACAACACAAGGGGAATGGTTAGAATTGGATGTTGATTCTTATACATGTGCATGTACCCGTTCCAGATATAGAGTCACCTTTGTCTGCACCACAATATTGATGCAATGTCTAAAACGTTTTCATGCACATAAACTACAAAGGATCAAAGAGACTGAAAGAGATTTTCGTTAATTAATGTCTCAGTTTGGTTTCGCTGTTATCTCATCAGAGATGCCACGGATTATTGCCTTGATGTATGAGCATTTCTCCCCTTGACCTTTTCAAAGATAAAGGGATAGTTTCGAATTTTTCTCTTAGCTCCGCCTACACTGATTTGCATAAAAAATCTTTTTTCCAATCAATATAAATGTGTAAGTTTTTAAAGACCAACTGCATTCAATTAGAAGAAAATATCTCCGAATTTGACAAAATTAAGACAATAGCTTTTTAAGTTATTTTTGCCTAAAGTTGATATATAGTTTCGATATATTTGTTCACCTTTGCTCGTCTGAAATCGACTCTGATCACCGACCCGTCATTTCTGCCTTGTCGACCAAAAGAAATGCACAACATCCGTGAGATATGAAACTACCAAACTGAAGGATCCCTGCGTGGCGCATGAATACGCAGTCGAAATTCGAAACTTTTTTGCAGCGCTTTCCGAGGACGAGGGACAATACTGCGAGTGTTTCCACGATGCAATGAACGACACTGCCAAACTACAACTGGGTCAAGAAAAAAGTGTTTAAAAAACTGAATTTCAAACAAAACACTGGAAATCATTGAGTCCAGAAGTGCCGCTAGACTCCATGATTATTTAACAGCCGATCTCAATCTCATCAACATCCGGAGGAAACAGTTAGCAATGGATAAGCGAAATGGGCTGATAGCAAAGCTACAGAGGCAGGTGAGGCCTTAACCAGAGGCTGTAGCAGGGATGCATTTGCCAATTTCAGGGACCTGTGCAGGCCATTTTCTAGATCATCATCCAGCCCTATTGAAGATTCGGCTGGTAAGATTCTATGTGACAGCAAACAGAAGCTAGAACGATGGAGAGAACACTACTCCAGGCTGCTAAACAGGCCTCCCTCCACAACTTACCAGAAGCTTGAAGACGCTGCCAATCTATCCTCACCAGTCCAGAGCATCAATGTTGGGCCACCAACGTAAGCCCTGATCGCTGTAGCACTTAAGAAATTGAAAAATGGGAAAGCAGCTGGAGCCCAGGGTTGCATAGCGTGGTTAACCAGACGGGCGACTTCCCTGATGATCAGAAAAAAGGCATTATCATTGCCCTTCTACAAAGGCAAGGGCAGTAGGCGAGACTGCAGTAATTACCGCGGCATTACCCTGCTATGCGCAGGAAAAAAACAGAGTGGCTTTACACCAGGAAGGTCAACCAATTAAAGCATCAATACGCTCAACACCTTGATACCAACCCTCAAAGAATTCAACCAACAACTATAGGTAGCCTATGTTGACCTAAAAGCTGCTTTTGACTAGGTCGACGGAGCCGCCCTCTGGTTTCTACTCAAGAGTATAGAACTCCCTGATAGGGTCGTCCACCTAATGAAAGCCCTTTATACCGACACTATCAGCTGCATTCGAGGCGATGGCGAATGTTCGCAATGGTTTCATATCCACGGAGGCATTCGACAGGAATGTACTATCGCCCCGAACGTTTTCCTGCTACCAATGGACTGGACGGTTCCAACGGCACGGAAGCGACAGGCGGGTACAACCGTCGGTGACCAAGTTTTTACCGACGTTGAATATGCAGACGATGTCGCTCTACTGTCTGAGTTACTACAGATCTTACTGATCAGTCTTGTCATCATGCAGGTACAGAAGCAATGACTAAAAAGCCTAATGTTTTTGATCACTGGTGCCTCCGCAGCATCCTCCGCGTCACACGCACCCAACATATCACGAATGCAGAGATCAGAGACAGGTTTAGATGTTTGCAGCTCTTTGGTCACATTGCTAGAACACCCCCTGATATGGATCACAATCGTGCACTTTAAGCAGAAATTGGAAAACCAGCGAGGGGGTGGAAGCGGCACATGGTAAGAGCGATAAGCACTTGGCTCCGAATGGTTGAGTAGGAGCTCAAGGAGTTCAATCTCGAACTGCACACCGTATGGCAAAAGGTACAAGATCGCATCTACTCGCATCTACAGCAAGGCTGCATTTAGTGGCACGCTAATGACAACAAGGACTACATATCAACATCTGCTAGTGTACACTCGATACAGAAGAGCTTTTCAAATCACATTTATAGAAGCTGTCGCCATTGTTCTTGATTTGAACTGAGTTCCTACTTATTGGTCAAGCACGGATGTTTTCTCTATACCCACTGAAGTATAACATGTGACAAGTGCATAACCCAAAGTTGTAAACAGCCACTCATCAAAATTAGGCAATAAAGACTCATATTTTATATTTTAATCTTTTCTGGGTTTATACCTTACAACTGATCTCGTGAATATTTATGAAAATGTGATCGGTGCACGCATACGCTGAAGATAACATGTTGGTCATAATGATCTACATTTCACACCTATGTATCCTCAGTTCTTTACGGCTTTGAACAGTTTTACAGCTGTGCACAGCCCACACAGAAAAGTCATAATGGAAAATTTAATTTTCCTGTTCTTAAATTCAACCTCGTGAAATGGAAATAGCTCTGTTACGAATGAATTTGTTACATTCTTTCCCCAAAAGTAGAACTGGGATATTGACTGAGTACTACAGTAACATTTTAATTTCTTCAGTGTAAAAATATACGATATGTGAGCTGGTTGTCTGATGGCTTACGTCACTCAAGTACAACGGCATGTATGTAACAGTGAAGAGGTTTCTGAGCTCTGCGTCAGACCGTGTACTGTGTTGCGTAATGACTTCTCATTCCTGCTACGAAGGGTTGCGTCAGTCACTTCTTAGCTATGTTCATTTTTGGGGTGAGGGTAGGGGCCGAACTATGGAATCCATATAAATGACTCCCTGAACACAGATGCAAGCTCATCGCATCTGTATTTCTGAGAGTTATCTTCTCCATTTACAGGAATGGTAACCACTTTTTTCTTTGAGGTTTTTTAATTCTTTTCTCATATGCTATAATGTAATAAGTGTCTGAAAGCATCTTAGTCATCATCTCAATTTTCTCCTTCTTAAATTCCCCATAATTGCAATGCTTTTTTGTTCTTATGATGCAAATATTTAAATTATAGAGTGTCACGGATTGTTCCAATTTTATTAGAAATGTATATCTTGCAATAGAGGATATAAACGAATTATAGGAATTGACTCTTTATTAATTTTCTCCTTATACTTATGATTATAATATTAATTTGCTACTACAAAAGATTTTCGCCGCTGTCAGCTTAATGTTCTATGATACTTATATTCGGAAATAGATTTTTTATACTTTAAAAGTTATAAACATTGACTTATTTACATTTGTGGTCTAGCATTCAAAATTTTGTATTTATTTGAATTCGTGCGCAGCGATTTTAGTATTATTCAGAAATATTTGTTTTCTACTACATCTCAGTCAGCTTGGTTATTTAATTATTTACAGAATTGTATGTGATGTTTCAGGTACAGGTACAGAAATTCTAGGAAAATATAAAGTTTGTGGGCCTTAATTAAATTTGAGCATAAAGAATAATATTTTATTATTTGTTTTCATACATAATTTTATGTATAGAATGTTGTTTTGATTTAATAAAGCTAATTGTATCTGCATTTCTGAGAGTTCTTCTCTTTTCAAAGTGTTGAATAATGTCAATCCTGCTCACCTCTCACACATCCCCAAAATGGAACACTTGTTTTGAATCGCTCGACGGAATAACACTTTCTAAATCACTATGAAGAAGAGAAGGTCAAAATACTGTCCCTAACTCTCACCTTTATGTCCTATTAGTTTTCCAGCAAAATATTTCCCTGAAATAACGGTGAGAACAAAACCTTCAAGACAGATTACAACTCTTTCATGAAAATCGGCGGAAAACACATCATTCAATGAAAGCTGCATCAAAACTATAATGATTCATTTTTGAAATATGCTACATATGTTGGCATCCCTGTCACGTGGAATATGACAAATCGTCTACAGACATGAAACTATACTAGATAAATGAATCAATGGTATATTGATCAAGTTGCCCAGGACTATGGCTTTCGTGTCTTGAAATCAAATTTACGATGAGAAACAACATAAACTGAAATCTGGAGGACATTTATATAAGATGGAAAACTTGTAATTTCTCTAAATAATTATATTTAGATTCCGGAGTTATAAGGTAGTACTCTATCCATGATTTCCTTTAATTTTGTCTCGCTCTCCCTCTCTCCATTCCAGGGAAGAAAACATACTATTTGTGCTGTCCGACCGTTTGTCCGTTACACGTACGTGTAAGCAAGATTTCATTTATTGAGCCAAACCAGACCAAACTGGATATTAGATACCTTGATTAGGTTCAAAGAACTGGATAGGTTCTGGTGACTGCGACTTTATTTTCGAGATCACGGAGGGGAGGGGAGTTTGGGGTGGAGGAATAGAGTGGTCCGAAGACATGACTAGCTTTAGATGGTCTTGTGCAGATTTTCAAGGTAGCAGGAAAACATCCTATATGCGGTGGGGTTTTTATGCATTATGGGTGAATGAGAAACGCCTACTTAACATGTAAACTGGATATCTCAAGAACAATGGAACCAAACCTGAACCAACTGGATATTTTGATGACATTAAACACTTCCAGGACCATATTAGGTTCTGTGACATTGACATAATTTACGAGGTCATAGGACAACTGTTGATTTTACATAGATTTCACTTTTGGCCTTCTTCCATTTTACCATTATTTATTGATTCAATGTTTTTAAACCACTACAATGTTTCTAAACCTCTACATAAACTACACCTGTCCATAAAAGACATGTTTAAGCGATCCCTTGTGTGTCCTTTGTAGACAGGTTTCACTATATTTAGTATCACTTTCCTTGACACTGTTATCAACATTGAAAGATGAGATCATTTGTCATCACAAGTGATTTCCAAGACATCCACTTCTTTGCACCAAATATCAATTAGTGACCTTGGAAATCTCTTAAGGTCACCAGAACTAAAATTAGGTAAGGTTTTGTTAATAGATACCATAAATATCTTTGTCACATAATAATTTGCCCTTTTAGGCACAAAATGTTTCCATTTGACCTTGATTGATCTAGGGCAACATCATTCTCGTCTGTTTTCTCTGGAGATTTAAAACTAAAATCACTTGGACCCTTTAAAGTTATTTCTCCCGTCATGTTATTTACTTAACATAAAACAGCAATTGCCCGAGTTTACCCACGGCTCGCGAGCTACGCGAGAAAAATGTTACAGTCAATGTAGAAAACTATTACTTTTCCAGCTTCATCTTTAATCCTGATCTTCAATCTGTTTATGGTACCTCTTTGTAATTGCTTGAAATTACCATTAACATTGTACGAAAAACATTGTAACAGGTAAAGATTCTAGTAAACTTGAATCATATTCGTTAGAGTAATTTTTTTGTTTTATTGATCTGATCTAGAATTTAAAAACAAATTGTTTAGGTTTAAAATATCCGCAAGACAATAGACATTTGCATTGATATCTGACTATTAAATCCTAGTAATTCAGAGTGGTACTTGGTTATATGCACTGTGTAATTATTGTTCGAAGTCACTAGAACGTTTTATTTGTGGTTTAAACACTCAATATTAATACTTTCTTCATTGTCGTTATTAGCAGTCGTACCCTCTTTGACTTTTTCATGTACATTTCAAGGTTAAAGAAACAGTTTCGGTTTCATTCTTATCGTTGATGTAATAGAATAAGCTTTTTTATCATTTGAAATATTTTAATATTCAACTACATATATTCTCTGTAATAAAATGGATAATTTACAATCTCTGTTATCAACTTAATTGGTAAAATAGGTTTTCTTTTTCAGATTGACCTTCCATGGTAATATAACTTTACATTTATGTAATATATGTAAAAACAGTTAACATTTAAACAAGCAATAGATATAAATTTTCCAGTTACGTTGTTTCCCCTTACTTTGCTGTAACTGTAAACCTTTCTATAATTTCTTTCTCTTTTATATATTTTTTCCTTTCTGACATTTTTTTCTGTTTATTTTAGCTCTTTAATAGCTTGGTTTTCTATGTTACCAACTTTCTTCCTTATTGCATTTTTTATCTCCTTGTATCTGTTATACTCGTCAACTATCAAGTTAAATCTCTGATGACTTATTTCATTATGTCTTATTGCCGTACTCATCAGTACTGTTTAAGTTACTTATGGTGAGTACCATGACGTACAGTTTTATGTTGGGGACCCCATGGGCCGAGTGGTCTAAGGCGTTCGCCTTTACAGATCATTGACATCTCACCTCTGTCCTCGTGGGTTCGAGTCTCTGGCTCGGCCAACGTGGGTATGTGAGAAAGCTTGCCAGTAGCTTCCTGTGGGTCGGTGGTTCTTCCCGGGTTTTTCTCGGGTTTTTTCCTCCACCAAATATACTGGCCGCCATGTATAGCTTATCATGTGCTTAAAAATGGCGTTAAACCCATAACAACCAACCAACCAACCAGTTTATGTTCTTCAGAGCCATTAACAATAAGATATTTTTTCCATTAATATATCTCCAACCATGATGATGAGGAATATTAAAGATATTACAGAAGATATTACATTGTTCTAGATATATATTATTGTTGGTTGGATTAGATGCATGATCATCAGGTAATGATATTCAGCATTCAGACAACAGATTTCTTACCTAAAAGTAAACGTGAAACCTACATATTGATTTTACTAACTCGGGTTTACTTTGATCTGATAGACGCTGGTAAGATGTTCCACATCCTGTTGTTGTCGTCCATGCTAACGAGTTTAAGTGATTCTGCCCAAATATCATATCACACCGTGCTCTGTATCTCTTCATTAAATTATTATTCTTAAATTTTAAAATGTCTTTATTCAAAAATGCATATTTGTATCTCTTTAAATATTTGTGTCATCTCGTTATCAAAAGGAGCTTTAAACTGTATTGCAGGACATGGATAATGTGTTGTACTTGTTAGTTTTTAAAACTGCATTACAGGACATGGATAATGTGTTGTACTTGTTAGTTTTTAAAACTGCATTACAGGACATGAATAATGTGCTGTACTTGTTAGATTTTTAAATCTCAAGTTCATTATTTGTTTGCAACAAATTTTCATATCTGAACTAAATCAGAAACAACTTATGTTCTAACGTGAATTTCTTCTCTCAAAATTTCGTGGGATTTTTTTTTATGATGAATGAGTCATGCCAAGTCTACTTCGTTACAAAATAATTATGTAATGAGTATAGAGTATGAAAGATAATATTTTAAAAATTATATCATGTAAATTATATTCTTTGTATATTGAAAACTAAATAGAGCTCAATAGTTACGGGTGTTTACGAGGAGTATCAGTATCTAACAGGGGTAGTCGCAATAGTAGCACTATATTATAACAAGGAAACTGGTACTTCCTTGCTATATTTTTAAATTTTGTTTCCGTTAATTAATACATTCGTATATTTTAATTAATGCGGTAATAGATCCGTATGTTTTAATTTGTAGTTTTAAAAAATATTTTTATCTTTTTATTAATACATTTGTATGTTTTCATTTTAATTTTAATATTTGCAAGTTGTTTATTTTGAATTATTTCTTAGTACGAATAAACTCTCTCAGCCATTGGTGTTTTGAATGTTCAGGTCGGTTCATTTCTACTTCGTTCCAAGCTGAATTGTTCTGTTGCGATGCAATAGTATTTTCAAGATTATATCTGAATATGGTACAATCTTTAGCAAATTGGCCAGAGTTAATATTTATACTTATTTTTATTTCATTTTTATTTTTATTTTTTAAATTTATTGTGGGGGGGGGGGTCAGGGGTATCGTTTTTTAAAAATAAAATTTGAGTTTTAGACCCGAAATACTTTCTTTAAAAAAAAAAAAAAAAAAATATATATATATATATATGGGGGGGGGGGGCAATATCACAGTGTTGAGGCCAGGAAGTTTGAACTAAATTAAATTGGTTGGAATTTCGATGAGTTTTTTGGCAGGTCATGTATCTACTGCTGGTGAGATCTACACGGGATAGAGAATTTAATTTCTCATATGACTTTTGCATACGGATTAAAAGTTTTCTTTCTTGCTTTGAAAACATTCAATTTATTCGGGGCTGATTGTTTATATTCTCCTTATGTTCTAGGCAAATATTATGATCGAAGACTTTCTGAGAGTTGTTCTCAAAATATCTTTTAAATATGTCTTTGTAGTAGAATTGGAATCACTAGTAAGAGCGTGATGACTACAAAAGAAATCACCTCTTCATCGAACAACTTTATTCCAATGGCGGTTTCTGATTATTTGAATGCTTTTGATCACGTAATGATAAAGTCATTCATATTGTGTAGAAACTCGTACACGTATGGCTAATATGTAAAAAAAAAATTAAACACATATAGATATGTGTGGGAACGCTTGTGTAAATTAAAGGTGTTCTGTCACACTGAGTTTGCCTGATGGCAAATACATGATGCTGTAACCAAGAAATACGTGATTAATATCAGCTATTTCTGACTAATCTGCTGGAAAGCTTGGATGTCATATTTGAAATTAATTTCCCCGCAGTGAGAAAGCTTGTAATCGCTTCTTCTCGCACACCGCTTAGAGGACTTTAATGAAACTTTGCAGGCTAGATACATCGATCGTACAGATGTGCAGCAAGAATTTACGTTTTTCCTCTGAAGCATTTTGGGGAAAACTTCTTGAAAATGTTTTCAAATGGGGTTATCTGAGAATTCAGCTTGTCATTGTTTCTCTTTACACACCGCTTAAAGGGTTTTCTTGAACTTTATAGTCTAGCTGTGAGGTTGGTGAAGATGTGCAATAGTGTATACTTTTTTTCCTCTGATCAATTTCTGGGTACATTTTTGGAAAATGTATTTTAAAAAATGTGTGTTTGGGGAATTAAATTCATCATTGCCTCTTATCCTGTAACGTTTGGATGATTTTATTGAAACTTTGCTGGCTAGATTGGTGGTTGGCGCATATGCGCAATAATGTTTTTTCTTCTGGCCACCTTTTGAGGACATTCATGAAAAAATGTAAAAAGGTGGTGTTTTTGGTAAGTCAGTTAGTCATCGCGTCTTCTCTCTTACTACCTGGAAGATTTCATTTCAACTTTGTAGTACAGATATGTGGTCGGTGTAGATGAGCAATAATGTTTTACTTTTTTCCTGTTGCCAAATGTGGGTGGATATTCTTGCAAAAGTTCGGGAAAAGGATGTATTTTTAGTATTCAGATTGCTTATTTAGTTATTATACAACCCTATGCAATATTACCGTTGGACATTCACATATGTGCAGGAAACATTCTAATATTTCATCGCTCCAAAGGTCTTGAGAGAGTGGTCATGTATTTTGGTTGCCATTCAAACAAACATGCATAAAATGGGAGGATATACATGTCTGGTTTATTATGCGACGTAACACAATGAGCTTTTTCTACGAATAAAATAATAAAAGGAAATAACACTATTTATATAATAAAGTCAAGTCTAATTTACTTAGTTTTAAGTCCCTATGTCTGAAACTACTGTCGCTAATCTCATTAAGACAGACAGGTTGGTATATACAGAAGAGTAATACAACGCCATCCGCGCAAAGGACAATAACTCATGTATCTCTAGTTTTCAATGCAGTTGCCATTTTTTGTTTCAAGCTTGCACGGAACCGAACGAATTCAAACTTTGATAATAGAATCGGGCATAAGTGAACAAATTTGACTTCGGACGCTCTTTTGTGTATTTAAAAGCTTCTGTCAAACGGAATTTGCCTATGACGGAAACATGAGTATGCGAGCGTTGATCAAAAAGTTCTACAACATACGCTGTAAAGAAAAAGCTTCCTAATTATTTACAATAATTTTAGTATTCCTTCTCAAAGTAATTTCCTTTCGACTTAATGCACTCGTATAATCAATAGGTGTATGTATCAACTGTAATCGAGTTTTTGAGTCTGGGTAAGTAATTTAAACATGAGAAATAGCATGCAAATTTCGTTTTTTCATAAATGCTACCAGATGGATGACTCAGGGTTTCAATCAATAATAATTGTTCCGAGTTTGGCTATTCAGGATCAAATATAATCCGGGGCACTCTCTGAAATATTCACAAGACTGGATTGGAAAGGTAATTTATTTTCATTTATACCAAATTCCCTGTGAGTTCTCAGTTGCACAATCCTGTATCGTTTCTTACATGTGCGTTCTTTATCGGTCCAATAGACTCAATCGCTGGCATCTCGAGGGAGTCCACTGAATGTCCAGTTGAGTTATAGTAGTTGGCAAGTTACGCATTGGTTTATTGCGAATCTAACTCTTGTCTTTGCTTTTTTTTTTTTTTTGTCAGGAAGTCAACTGATTCGCCAGCATATTGGATGGCACCGATTTTGCGTGTCGCAAGACTTATTAAATTTTTGGCTCGCCATATGACAAGAAAACGGTTTTTCAAATCATTTACTGGAAATACTTTTAGTTACAAGTACTTAAAAAATGAATAGAACTGTGCATTTAATAGAGTGCAATTGATATATTTCTGACAACCAATAACAGCATTAACTTTGTCTTCTTATTGACCAACCTGATTCAATGTTGTTTTAAATATGTTGACCAACGTTATGTTGTTAGATTTTAGTACATATGCGTCTAATCTTACATGGTTGATCTGGTGTTTGATAATGATGATCAATCCGTAATTCTCTTTATCTTACACCCAAACTCCAACTATTTTTTAACGCGTTTTCACTAACGTTCACGCGTAGATATTCCTAAATGGAACGAATCGAACTTGTTTAAATCCATTCTTGCTTTGAATTTCATTCACACAGTAGAGCTAAACAATATCTGGTAATCGTAAAAGAAGAAAACAATATTCGTGTTTTGTTCTAAGTCGGGGGAAAGAAGTCATTTGAATGGCGTATAATATTGTATCCGTGCGCCATATCAAACTCGTTCTTTCCATGGACTCAGATCAAAACACGTATGTACTATTGTGTATGTAAAGCACATATACCTAATTTTTGTATCACTGTGTTTTGTTTAAAAAAAATTTATTGTGTTACTTCTATAACCTGATTATAAAAACTTTCGTGAGTAGTAATATGGGTCACCTTGGGGACTTACGGAATTAACATTACGTCATAGGTTTACATTGTGGGTCACTCTGGGGACAAGGGGAAATCCTATGTTAAAATTGTCCATAGGTTTACATGGGTGGGTCACTCTGGGGACGAGGGGAATTTAACATAGAATTTATTTTGTCCCCAGACTGCCTTCGAAAGTTAGGTTTAGATAGGTCGCTCTGTGGACAAGGGAAGATATAGTGTTAAAACAGTATTTACGATCCAGGACACACCGCTACAATCCAACACCCCCCGCCCCCCAAACTATCCAGCAACCGCTTATTTATTGCAATCCAAACACACACCCTACTCTCCAGCACTCGCTTTTTTAATTACAATCCAAACACACACCCTACAATTACTATACTTACATAAACACAAACATACTAGCACACACAAGTGTCGGAAGTGTTTATACACACACTACTATACCATCATACACATACTATCACACAGAAGAGAGAAGGGGAAAGGAATTTAAAGTTGTAGTTATCAACAGCATATACATACACAAAACATACACACAAAACATACACAAACACAAATGTTTTGGCAAATATGATAAATATCTCCCTTTTCTAGAGATATGGGTGACCCTGAAAAGGGCCGTTGGGTTGGGGGGGGGGGTGCCAGCACTCTTCTTAGTGGTTGCACCTTCCGGGTCGGGCACAGCAGGCTGCACATCTTTGAAGTCATGATGTTTTTGTGGAGACCACGAGCCTAAAGCTAGGCTCATTGGCCTCCTTCCCCCAGTCTTCCTTCGTCGCCTCGTCGACCTCCTCATCCTCTGGCATCCAATTTGGATAACCCAATCTTCTGAATTTCTCTTGGATTTTCATCCAGTTTTTATTCAGCCTGCAAAACTCCCTCTCTTCTCCTTCTCTCCTCTTCCTCTCCTTCTTCACTCTCCGCTTTTTCCTCTTCTCCTCCGCACACGATTCTTTGAACTTGGCGACTTCCTCAGCTATCACCTCTTTCACCATCTCCTTGGCTATTCTTAGGGAAGTTGTATCTCTCTTCAGATGACGTTTTTGGGAAAGCAGTTCATCTACTCCACCCAACCCAGAGGGTAATCCACTCGCTGGCTTCTTGCAACTTTCCAACTTTACAGGGGTCTGACATTGTTTTTTTTTTTAAAAAAAAAATTTTTTGTTCACACGAGTCGACGATGAATGGCACAACTAGTAAACGCGCCGCTTTATAGGCTTGAAGCACGGACGTGAAGGAAACATCCCTCATACAGAATACAACCCTCATACAGAATAGAAATGGAACAGAAATCGCGCGGACCCTAAAGAAACCGTTCTTCTGATTTTCTGATTCTTTTTACATAGGTTTACACAAGGGAAGGGAGCGTTTATAGACACACTCTATATCCGCAGAAACAATCTATACCCAAAAAACACACATTTTTATATAGGATGGGGTTTTAAGTTTGAATTTATTTTTTTTAAATTTTTTTAAAAAAATTTTCTTTTAAGACAAAGGCATACACAAACAAACACAAACACATTGTTTTGGCAAAATGATTAGTATCTCTCTTTTCTAGAGATCTGGGTGGCCCTGAAAAGGGCTGTTGTATCTTGGTGATTGGTCCTGGATTTTGCCCTCTAGCAGGACGGCCAGGTCTCACCAAGGGCTTCACCACAGCACAGGGACGCCTATTTGTGAAGGAGAAAGAGAACTCCTCTGTCTCCATTCCACACGACACCTCTTATCATCCTTCTTGCTATTGTTGTTGCTGCTGCTGTTGTTGTTGTTGCTGCCTCTGCTGTTGTCTTTGTATCTCCTCCCATTCTTCTTTTTCTTGAATGATTTCTTCGCGCAGGACATTTTCTACTAAATCCGGTGCCAATTTTAAGAAGAAGTTCGTCTCCCTGTCCGTGCTTTTCTGAATCAGGTGATGCCGGATCCGTTGCATCTGCCCCTGGCTTCACTTAATCTGGCTATCTTTGAAGACATTTTTAGCGGTTGACGAGTCAACGAAGGGTGACAAAAGTACTGACTTACCTATTTCGTATTTACAGCGCTTTCGGCCATTCGGCCATGTGAGTTGAGTTAATTTGCACACCGTGCAATTTTTAATTATTCGCACCCGTTTGCCGCTTTATTGTGTGCACCACACACTAATTAGTTATTCATGACTGGAAGCGGAAAAGGCGGAAAATAGCTGCAGATGGATGCTGTAATCCAGGTGGTGCACTTCTGGGTCATTTAGGTTATTTTTTGCTTCTTTATCTGCCCTCTCATTTCCATGGATGTTGATACGGGAAGACACCAACATGAAGTCTACAGCCTGATTATTTGACAAAACTGATTGATTGATTGATACTTGAATTAGAGTCGTTTTCGCCCTTCGGGCATGTACGACTATGTACCCCCGCAGCGTGCAAAGCACGCATAGGGGGATTTAGTGGTCAGGTGTGTTGACAGCTTGCAACCACCTGACTCTAATTAAGTACACCCCTCCAGCGCAGCATGGTTCCCCACAATTAAGGGGGTTAATTGAATGCGCGCTATTGGAGAATGTGTACAGTTTACACACCCCAGAGGGATGTGTAAGTTTTAATTTCATATTTAGTCAGGTGTGTTAACAGTTCGCAACACACCTGACACTTTGCTGAGTACACCCCTCCAGCGCAGCATGGTTCCCCACAATTAAGGGAGTTAAATGAATGCGCGCTATTGGAGAGTGTGTACATTTATATCTGTACATAGGACTAGAACCACAATGTTTACAGGTATATATGTGCGCGTTGTAGCGCACTTGTTGATTGAATTGCTTCAAGGATTCAGTCTGGAGTGGCACAGGCGGCACGGACTAGGCAAGCGAAAGCGCGAAGCGTGACGGAAACTGAAACGCCAGGAACGTAGATACATAATCAAATTCTGCCCAGTTAACTGAGTCGGGCTGTCCCTAATACCAATAAAGTGTGAGCCACTTGTTCAATTATGACAATACTACGAGTTACAAAAAATTTTCCATTTAACGCGAATATTTCCAGTTGTGAAAATTTTGTGTACAAAGTGCACATATTATTTGCAAAAAAACAATACCAATCTTTGAGTAAGAATTACTCATATATTTTTCGTATCACGCACACTACAATTGTAAATTGTAATTTTTTAGTTGGTGGTTCGAAATTGATCAAATTTGTGTTTTAAAAGAGCATAATCAAAAGGGGTTTTCGAAAAAAAGCCAAATTGAAAACCCTATTGATTCAGGCAATGCATTAGCCCTTAGAAGGACTGTTTAGCCCTTAGAAGGACTATTGTTAACAACAGGTGGTCCCCGGTAGAGAAGCTCTGTCTGTCTGCCGTGCCGGCTCTCTCTTTAACGCAGCGCCCCCTTGGTAGCTCGCTATGTAGAACATGCTGCTCCATGTGGTCAGCTGTTGGCGCGGGGGGGGGGGGGGGTCGACATTTACTCAATTGGCCAGCACAGCAGCTTGGCCCCATACTTCCATACTTCTTTAGTTGTAGTTGGGTGTTCCATAGCTGCTGCAAGGCTGCCAAGACTGCCTCCTCCCCTCCACGTCCACTGCGTCTCCCTCTATCGTCAAACGTCTGCCACACGTCTGCTCTCTCCACCTGCTGCTGCCTGTTGACAAAACTTCTTCTTCTTGCTTGGATTAGAGTCGTTTTCGCCCTTCGGGCATGTACGACTATGTACCCCCGCAGCGTGCAAAGCACGCATAGGGGGATTTAGTGGTCAGGTGTGTTGACAGTTTGCAACCACCTGACTCTAATTAAGTACACCCCTCCAGAGCAGCATGGTTCCCCACAATTAAGGGGGTTAATTGAATGCGCGCTATTGGAGGATGTGTACAGTTTACAGACCCCAGAGGGATGTGTAAGTTATATTTAGTCAGGTGTGTTAACAGTTCGCAACACACCTGACACTTTGCTGAGTACACCCCTCCAGCGCAGCATGGTTCCCCACAATTAAGGGGGTTAAATGAATGCGCGCTATTGGAGAGTGTGTACATTTATACCTGTACATAGGACTAAAACCACAATGTTTACAGGTATATATGTGCGCGTTGTAGCGCACTTGTTGATTGAATTGCTTCAAGGATTCAGTCTGGAGTGGCACAGGCGGCACGGACTAGGCAAGTGAAAGCGCGAAGCGTGACGGAAGCTGAAACGCCAGGAACGTAGATACATGATCAAATTCTGCCCAGTTAAACTAAGTCGGGCTGTCCCTAATACCAATAAAGTGTGAGCCACTTGTTCAATTATGACAATACAACGAGTTATAAAAAAATTTCCATTTAACGCGAATATTTCCAGTTGTGAAAATTTTGTGTACAAAGTGTACATAATATTTGCAAAAAAACAATACCAATCTTTGAGTAAGAATTACTCATATCTTTTTTTTATCACGCACACTACAATTGTAAGTTGTAATTTTTCAGACGGTGGTTCGAAATTGATCAAATTTGTGTTTTAAAAGAGTATAATCAAAAGGGGTTTTCGAAAAAAAGCCAAATTGAAAACCCCATTGATTCAGGCAAACGAGGCATGATAGCCCTTAAAAGGGCTGTTATGTTTTCCCCTCGTAAGTAGTCTGGTGTGCTGACTACTCCAGCCGTCGTTGTGCAGCATTCCCCGGGAAGTCCTGCTCCTCCGTCAGCTGCATATTGTTATTTTGGAGGGCGTAGATTAGGTCGCAGTAACCATCCCGCTTCCCTTTCTTTGCCCATCCCATTGTATTATTTGGGTGTAACAGCATGTGAATGGAGTGACCGGAATACACCCGCTGGTATCGATTTCCGGTAGCTGGGTGGCTCCCTCTCCTCGCATTCCTTGATGGCTGGCCTCTCCAATTTTTTCTTTTTGCCGCCTTGTACGGCTGATCTGATGTTGTTGATCTGGATGGCTTGCCTCTCATGGTAGCAATGGATGGTACCGCCTCCCCATGCTTTATCCAAGATAATCGCCTCGCTGGCCTGGTCACAACTCCGCCATGCTGTTCCCTGTATGATGGTATGATGTTGCTCTCTCGACCGCTGGAACCTGAATGGAATGGAATGGAATGGAATGAAAATGGAGTGGAATGGAATGTTGACAAACTGGTAAACGCGCCGCTTTATATGGTAGAAGCACAGACGTGAAGGAAAACATCCCTCCAATTCGGTACGCGGACGCGAAATAAAAAATTGACCAAGATCGACAGAAAGTAAGGTGAAAGAGCGTGTCAATACAATTTGTTTTCAAAACAAAACAAGACCATGTTTTTCCAAAAATCAAAATGTTTAATAATAATAAGAAGCTTCTCTAGCTCAAAACAGGAATACAGAAAGGACACAGTTTTAAACATGAACGTATTCACAAGGTTGACAACGTTGTGGAGTCAGACTTGACTTCCAATAATCTAAGGCACTGTCATTTTTCCATCGATGCACGCTATGTTTCTGAGCTAAAGAAAAGAGATAGCCATAATGTTCACAAAGCCATCTTTCTATTTTATCATCATTTCTAGAGCACTCACGATCAAAACAAGTCACTAAATGTCCTAAAGGAAATCCACAACTGCGTTATTAAAGAAAACAAACACAATAATGTCGACACACCATGGAATCTGATCGTTGTAATCTCACTTTATTTAATCGAGTGGATACAGCATTTCTTCTCATAAAGTCAATTATGTCGTCTTAAAGAGGAGGTAATCCATAAGAATCAAAATATTCCACACTGTCATCGTTGGGAAAGTAGACGGCTACCCAATGAGTTCCTGGTCGATGACTGTCGTCTGTATTGATGAGATAGACTTGAACATCTCTGTGTTTTCAATGTGGAAGTTCATCTTTAGCATACACCACAGAATTCCAAGAAGCTGTGTACGAACTGTGCGTCATCATGTAATGAAGTTCCCACCTATCCATTTTTTTTCTTTTGTTCACAGAGAATGATAAGTTATGAGTTCACACGTGACCTTTTCCTTAAAAAGTTCTGTCAAGTAAGTCGATGAGTGGGTAGTCTCTGTACTCTGTTGCAAGAGAGCTTATATGCGTTTCGTCTCCAGAGAAGTAAATGGAGGTAAGGAATGGTCACGAAAGTCTTTATACCACTTTCTCAGAATCTTCTTTTCTGAGATGAGAGACAAAGCCTCTTCAGATACTCTTCTAAATTTTCTTCTGAACTCTTCATCAAATATTTGTCGTGCTGTTTCTGACTATGATGATCAAGTTGACATCCATTACAATGTTCTCTAGCCACGCGTGTGATTCGTTCAGCCAAGGCAGTAGCAAAACAGGAGACTAAATGTTGTTCTTGTTCTGGACATCTTGACATCATGAGTGTATTTTGTGTGTTTGCCAGAGCTACTGAAAACTGAAGTTCCACTCGAAGTTCGCCTGATTTTATAGGGTATAAATGTCCATCGTCGCTGCCTTGGTCTGGAGTGAAATCCAATCCCCATAGAGCATATCCTCCTGCACAATCATCGTACGAAATGCCGTGGCTGCTGTTGGTACCTAACTGTCATGTGGCTTCAATCAGTGTGAAGTAAGATCTCAAGTAATTTGTCTGGGCAACGTTAGGTTCAAAAGGTCTGGTACACAACGTCTGGCTATCTCGAGTGACTTCTATCTTGGACACGTTGAAGTGATGGAACTTGAAAGGATTTTGATCGATGGCTAGGTACAGGGCCGCATTTCTGACGGTGCCAATAAGCAAATGTTTGGGTATGTCCTTGAAAAACTTTATCTTCGATCTTGGATCAGAGTCCAGAAGTAATGATGAAGGTTTTCACTTCCACTCGTCGTAGAGGATACTTGGCTGTCGTTCTGCTCAAAGTTGGACTGATGTCGTTTGCCACTTTAGGTAAGACTTCCACATGGCGCACGTATAGTCTGGCTTTTTCGATGATGGTTTGTACCCGTTAGCATTAGCCATCAAATGGAACACGGCACTACTTCGATTCAGTCTCAGGCGTACATACACTCCATTTAGCAAATACTTGTCTTACACCCATATGTCCAAATGCAAAGGATCCATCATTTGTAAACTGCGTCATTGTTTGATTTTCTTTCCACGGTCGTTATATCCAACACTGTGAAAATCGTCAGCTTCTGTCAACGCTGTGTCGTTTAAGACATCTAATGCGTCAGGTTTCCATACCACGGAAGCATCCAGATGTGTGTTCTTGGTTTCTTTTCCGTACGTCAAGAGATTTTCCAAGAACGCTTGGTAAGGGTCAGTATCCATGCTGCTGCTCACCCGTTTGTTCGATAGGTAGATGGTAATATACGACGCATGTCATTTACGCAATGTAAATAGCTTTGACAAGACGTGGTAACACGTCAATGTATTTGAGAGTGTGTTGATGTCTAAAATATTTCCACATACGTTCTTTCAAAGTTATATAAAAACGTTCCACGACACTGGCGTTTGTTTCAGGATTTTCAGTGGAAAAAATGAATGTGTTGTTGTTTCAATTCTTGTTGAAAAGCTGGTTCAGAAATTCAGTGCCTTGGTCTGTTTGCTATCGTAGAGGATGTCGACCACTTTGTTTCAAAACCAGTTTTAATGTTCGCACTAACTCTGAATTTGTTTTAGAAGTTAAACGAACTACCCAAGCTGATTTTGAAAACGCGTCAATTACACAAAACAAATATTTGTAACCACGATTGTACGCTGCCAAATGAGAGGCATGGGCTAAATCTGCTTAACATTGATGATCGATGTCTGCTACTTTGGTTTGACTTTTGGAAAATCTTTGTCGAATGGATTTGTCTAACGTGTACGTCGATTGTTCTTGTAACCATTGTCACACATCTGCAAGACGTACAATTTGAGTTTGGTTTTAGCAACACAATACAATTTTTGAACTCATTCATAACCAGCAGCATGAGCAGGATTGTAGTAAATGCTAGCAAAAGGTTTTTTCATGATGGGGCTGGATGTTTCTGTTGTTGCTTTCTGCTCCTCAATAAGTTACCTACTATTCGACACTGTTGTTAGGTTGATCTTCGTTTGGTATTGGTTTGGATTGCGATCCGGCTTGACGTGTCCGACGAGCAATAGGAGTAGGAGCCATTTGTGGAGTGGTGGCTTTTTTTATGCCTTTTTTCACTTCTGTCTTCCCTTCTGAAGAAGGTGTCGACATCATCTTTTTGACCCAAGCTTTCATTTCTTCTCTTCTGCGAGTAGGTGATGGTGTCAACAAGGAAGCTCAATCATTCTAGGTATGTGATCAGACGGAGTTGAAACACTTCTCTTGCGTCTTCTTCTTCCATCCCTGTGGCTGTGTCTGTCTTAGTGGCATTTTCTTTACTTTTCATGATAGTCTTGAAATCTCTTAGAGTAGGTTTAGCTGTTTCGTCTAAAACTTTCTGCTGAAACCGTTGAAGACGTTGCATTAATTGTCCGTAGTGTTGCGATTTTTCTGTTTCTGACAACTCGCTTCGATCCATCAACGATGGTAATTCTTGTTGTAACTGCGACGTCTCGGTGAGATTAGGATTATGAGGGGAAGGAGGTATCCGTTGTTTGCACCAACGATAGAGTTCCATCTATCGTGTGAGTTTTCGTCCTTCCATAAGATCCAAAGGTACAAATGTGATGTCTTTCCAGAAAAAGGATGTCCTTTTTATCTTCTTCCATTTCATGTCATGACTCCTCCTAAAAGAGGTCCAGCAATTGATCCTAACAAAAGGAGCAGCCACTTTTATCGACGGTCATATCAGCATGGGTCAAAATCCTCCTCGTTGATCAGCATTTTTTTTCTTTTGACTGATGGGTATTTTCTTTTTGACCATTTGGCGAAGAACGTTCCGATGTTTTCCTAATCGTTGTGTCTGTATCTTGCACAAAGGTACCGTTCTTTTCAAAACGTTCAAACAACATTCACACACGCTATCGGTGATTTTTTTCGGTGGTTTTTGAATGATTTGTTTTTGCATCGGAGGATTGGATTTGGTCAGTAATGACAAAATATCCCAATGTTTAGCTAAACGAGAGTCCCTTTTTTGGATTTTTTGGACGACGGTTGTCTCTTGGGACGATGAGGAGGGTGGTGAACACTTCCTGGTGACATCTTTTGTTTCAGGAGCAAAAACACTGAAGTGAATCTTATCTCACACTTCTTTTTTATACTGGAATTCGTCTCCACTGATTGTCGGCACGTCGTATCAACTTTAATATGGCACCACTCGATGATGAGGTGTTTTAACGGACTAAATCGTGATAGTTCTTGTTTGGATAAATCCTGTAAACTTTGTAATACAAATATTCTGTCTTGTACTTTTGTCTTAGGAGATGCCACGTTTTTAGCTGCAGCAGCAGTCACTAGAGCAGTAGAAGAAGACGTCGTCTCTGCTGGAGATGTGGAAGTTCCTTCAGAAATAGGTTTCCATTTCTTCATCAAATTTGGAAACACTGGTCTTAAATCAGGTCTAGCGGGCATCATCATGAACGACGAAGAAGAAGTGGAACGTGACACTGCCACCGAGAGTTCTAGCAGCAGAATATGATATTTTTTCTTGGGACTTTTCTTCTTAGGCTTTTCTTTTTCTTGTGTGAACTTGCTGCACCACTCTTCTTTTTGATCTGCTGTCTTATGGGGAATTTGGCTTTTTTTTTGTTTGTTTAGCTCTGGCATTATGATCCCATTTTAAATGTGAATGAATAATGACACCACCTACATAGCCACTTCCACCAGATTTCAAAATGATTTGTTTTTGGTTCGAGTATCAATTCTTGGATCTGCCAGTTGTGACAAGGCTGCTTTATGTTTTTCAAAAAAAAAAACAAAAAAAAAAACGTTTGGTTTGATGGGGTATGTGACTGATACCTTGTAGTAATTGACATGCTGTCAAAGAAAACCATCGTAAAACTTCTTTGAGACTCGCTTCTAACAAATGTGACCGTAGTTATGCATTTGTTTTCGCCACTGATGACATACAGTGCACGAATTAATTTGGCAGGATGATGAGATTGAAAGGATGGCATTGTGAATATTGTTAGCTAGAAAAGAAATGAAGGATGTTTAATAGTTTTTTTCAGACAGACGCCAAAGGTGATGTGTAAATGATAGGACCTCCTTCTTGACACCAATTGTGAATCAAATTGGTACGAAATCTCAAATAATCGGGAGTTTTCGGTTTTAAATCGATGAGTAAATACGCGTGAGGTATTTGAGTGGTATGGTAAATACGCATAATTCAGCCAAGATGTTCCTAACTGTTTAGCTAACACTTGAAATTTATCTCTTGGACTTTTAAACAATACCACATAATTTGCATTGAGATTGATGGTGCGACATGCTTTACTTTGTTGAAATACATTTTTGTGTAATGTAATAATACTAGTATTACGATGATGTCCTTTTCGTGTAAACCAAAGTTTAATTTAGTTCTCGTCTTCTCCGAACATGTCATCTAAGTTGACAAGATGTGTTACACTAAAGTCAGACACGATCCAATCGTCTTCGTGAGGAATGCCTTCTAAAAACGAAATGGATTCTCCTTGACTTTTTTTTAAAGTAATGTGTAAACCGATTGCTACTCTTTGTAACACCACACGATACGTTGTGAAGGATGATCAAACAATTGCGATTTGTTTTCCATCATACGTTTGACAAATTCGGTTTTGCCTCAACATGTTAAAGAGATGGCGAAGATACAATGCCTCCCAATTTTGACGATCTAACTTTTCGTCTATCACTTTGAAAACGGAGGAAAATGCAACCATAACCATGGTGTTTAGAATTATGAGATTACCATTAAAGACACAATACATTTTATACATTTGATACACGTTTAATGCTTTTCAAAAAGTGTAACAACAATATCCATAAAAAAAACATTTACATTTTAGTGTACAAGAATTAAAACACAAAATCAACAAAGCTGCATATAAACAAGTAAGTGTGCAATATTCTCGATCTATTTGTGTCGTATTAAATCTATGTACACGCTCCGGTGTTCTTCTAGTCTCTGAGGAATTCATTGTCTCTAATTTCTCCAGGAATGTAATTTCCTCCTCATTCTTTTATATTTATGCAGTACTACTTTCGTGGACTTTAAGTATTTCTTCATCTATGTTGGGTTCTTCTACCACTGTTTCTAAAATTGTTTCTAATTCCACTTTTACTTTTGACTTTTCGTCTTGCACTGCTTCTAAGTTAACTTCTTTTCTGGATTAGTGACACACAATGTCTTTGGCATAATGAGCCACCTCTTGTATCCAAGCATCGAAGCCAAGATTTTTTTCACTCACGTACATCTTTCAAGTCGTAAATTTATTGGTGTAACCAACTAGCTATACACATTTCTTTGTAAGTATTAAGCGTGGATAAAGTTTGACGAATGTCTTCTTCACACGGAGGTACAGAACTTGTTTTAATCATTATTCTCAACAAGTTTAACACAATTGGTCTTTCGTGCACAGATAACGTTTTATACTCATGTTTTTGCTGCATGTACTGTTCATAAATGGTCCACAAAGAATTTGCTGGTAAACGAAATCCAAGAAAAGTAGTCACTAACATACACACTACACGTCGTCCAAAATTCAGTGGAATCATATGATGTGGAAACAGTTCTTGTAAAAGGGTTTGGTAATCCTTTAAGTCCTGAACACTGTCGTTGACTTCCTTCCACGGACTTTGTAGCAAAACTGAGGACAAAAGTCGTGGCATGGTAGTTTTTATGTTAGTCCTTCAGAGGAATGTCTTTCTTGCTGAGAAATTAGTGATACTTTTGCCAAAAGGTATTAGGTGGTAAATTATACGGAACCAGATCAGTCACTAACTCACACACTACACGCCGTGAAGAAGTCTCTTCTTGAAGTGACACTTCTTTTAAACGTTTTTTGTAATCCTCTAAGTCTTTGTCCTCTTGAATTATGTGTACCACAGCTACATGGTAGGTAGAAGTCGTGTCATCGAAAGTTTTCTTAGCTATGGGTAGCTGATCAATGTCTAACCATTTAAACACTTTCAAAACAATCAATCGTCTCATGACATGCAGGTACCACTGATTGAAACGTCTATGTCGTAAAGGGTGCAATTGTTTTCTTTGTGTTCACTTGAGTCTGTACGATCTCTTTGTAAATGTGTTCTCATAGCTCAGTAGGTAAACTACGAATGTTGTCTTCTAAAGTATCCATGAGGATAATAATCATGCCCCACCAAAGGAAGGTTGTGACAGCACGGAGACCATCTGGCATGTTCCGTGAAAGCTGTCTTTATACTCCCATTCGTGGATCTTCACTCCACAAATGAAAATCTGTACTTGGTCTCCCCGTCCCGAGTAGACAAATCCGGCTCTGGCTAACGTTTTGGTACTGGGTATTTCATCCAGCTCTTTGGGCTATTGTTTAAACGTCTTGAGTCGACTTTCAAAGTCACAGTAGCCAGGCAAAAACACAGGAAACGTGTATTCTTATTTGATTGGTACATATCGATGAACTATTGGTATTCAGAGTGGCTTGAGAGTGTATGAGATCCGTAGATAGTTACACGCACGACATCAATTTTGCCAGTAGAACAGAAAGGTTGTGCTGCATCGCTTTCGCTAGTAGAGCGGTAAGGCACACGTCGGCATCGCTTTCGATGGTAGAGGACCGGCATGGTCGTGCTGCATTGCTGATGTCTCAAAGTACGGCATCACTCGAGTTCATTATTGAACTTGGAGTCTGTATTGTGTTCCTCACTCAGTTGCTGTGTCGAGTTCGTCATTATAGGTGAAAGTGTGCTGACCTCAAAATTAAACTCGGATTCCATAGTAGGCCCCTTGCTGAGCTGCTGTGTTGAATTATTCATCATCTTTCTTGGTCGGCGTTTGTATTCGCAATGAATTGTTTGTCTTGGAACTTTCCCCTTTTTATACTGGAGCACAGCGTGTCCGTACGTTAAAACGTTGTGGTCTGGAAGTCGCACTGATAGACTTTTTCTAAAGGTCGATTGACTCTTTGGCGGTTTTGTAAAGGCACACTTTTGTATGGATCCAATGTTTTCACGCGAAAGTCTTGATCTCGTCCGGACTGTAAGCTTCTTTCAAGACGTCAAAGTTGACAACTTGACTCGATCGATAGTTCAGTGTAAGTACTTTTACTTTGCATTTGGTATGGACTTGTCCCTGTCGGTCTCTGTATTGGTATAAATATTTTTGGGGGCGGCCGCTAGCAAAACTTACAATAGTGTCTTCTGGATGTTCGTCAGTCCATGCGCCTAAACGGTCCCACTCGATGTCTGGGTGATGGCTATCAGGTTGATGAATGTACATATGACTATCGGTGTGAAAGTAAAGAACTCGATCTAAACGTTCCATGGTGTTTACAATTGTAAACGGGCGTTGGCTGTCACGCACGCTACAATAATGACGTTTCCAAACTCGTCGGGGTGGTGGTGGGGGTGGGGTGCAATATCTGTCACTTCTTCGTAATTTTCGAAGATCGAATCTTCACGGAGGATTTCCACGTGTTTCATGAGTTTTCCTTTGTCGTCCACGAGTTGAAAGTAGCGACTTGGATCTGCCAAGTATTCCGTCTTGGGTAATATCGGACGTTGCGCCAATTTTCCCCACAGACAATTTAACATGACTTTGGCAAACGACCGTCTTCCTTTTTTCTTTTCCACGTGTTCCAAAGTGATGCCTTCTAAGGATCGGTACTGTTTTTTGAATGTCTCTTTGTCTTCTGGAGTCTGACACCCAGAAGGATAGACACTTGCTTCTTGCTTCAGTTTTAGAAATTCGTTGACGTAGCCTGCGAAAATTCCTTTATTGCAGTCGACGTACTTTCGGTATTGTTCTTTGGTAAGAAAGTGCCAAATTTCGTGTACTTTTAACATGCGGTATCCACAATCCAGAGCATGAAACAATTTGACACTCACCAAAGTTCCTGTCAAAGCATGTTCTTCATCCATGTGGCAACAAGGTAAGTCTTGATTACATGTTTCAGTACACGTACGGCATAAAGGAAACGTCAGTTTTCCTTGGCAATGATGTGGTAAGACAGGATGGTACAAGTTGGTTGGGGGTAACACTTTGCATTTGATCAACCCTTCGTATTGGCGAATGTGTTCCACATCGATGTGTTCTGTCAACATTTCAGGGTGACCGGTCGGAAATCGCACATATTTGCACACCCAAAGATACAAGGAACACAAATCGATGTATTTGATTTCTTCTCCTTGAGATTCGTCCACGTCGTACAGCAAGCGTGTCGCAATGATTCGTTTTCCGAACATACAGTCGCATGGATTCAAAGATTCGATATCTACCACGTCGTAACTTTTGAGGGTATACATTCAAGGTATAACGAAGAGCCAACACGTCTTGAAGTTTATGCATTTCAGGAATGCCACACACCTTCTCCTTGGAAATCCCTGCTTGTTGCGAAAGGAGTTCTGCTTCTCTTCGTTGTTTGGCTCTGTCCGATTTTCTAATGCTCTCCCGTAATCTTTTCCATTCTTCGGCATCGTTTTTCTTGGCATACTTTCGACCCACGACGATAGCCCGGGCTAAGCACATATGGTCTTGCGAGTTGTCAATTTGGACGATACTTGTTTTGGACCTGCGGAGTTCATCCATCAATAACATTTTGCGTCGTCCATTGCCTCGGGGAGGTGAAACGTGGGTCATGTGAAGAGTAGCTTTTCCATCAGTCATGTCAAACTCATCATTGGTTTGTTGGGCGTGTGGAATTTTGTCGATGATTTTGAATGGTGTTAATTCTGCCGGTGTACTAAACTCGATCTAGAAAGGAGACTTCAAACTGTCGTGACTGATGGAAAGTCTCAAACGATCGTCATCTTTAACTTGGCATTGTCGTTTCAATTTTTCTAACAATGAATACAACAAATCTGTTATGAAACCTGTTGCTTTCTCTCGTGGCACTTCAGACTTGAACTCTAAATTTCACCGTGTAAGTGTCAGCAGTGGTTCTAAATTTTCTGGAAGTCACTTTGTGCGTCTCTCGAATATGAAAATAATTTTCGGGAGCTACGGAACGATTTTCTTTTTTTTTTTTTGGTGGATCTTGACCCTTATGGTCCTGTGGTAGAGGTAGAAGGTGTTGGTTCAGGCTCACTCGTGTCATCTTCGAAACCACTGGCATGCACTTGTGCTAAAATATTTGTTAGTGTATGAGGTGACATCAAAAGTCTCTTGGCTTCTTCTGCTGGTTTCTTCTCAGCAAAGTGTGATCGTTTCATCTTGATTCCAAACTTTGCTTTGACTAAGTTTTACACACACTCTTTCCCTATATATAGAGAGAGCTTCCCACCCTAAGAGTGTATATATTCATTCAGCTTTCAGAATGTGAAGAAGATGGAAGAGTCAAAACAGATCGCCCTTCTCGTCAGAGATTCGCAGAGAGTCATTCGAAAATATACTTCGAACAAGACTACAGACTACTCCACTCGAGATAAAAGTCAAGATACTTGGAATTTCTGTCAAGAGAAAGAACATTGGGCTCCAGAATGTCCACAGCGTCAAGGAAAAGACAGAATAAAAGAGAGACAAGCGTAAAGATAGATGTTATCAATGTCAAGAATAAAGGCATTGGTCTTCAGAGTGTCCCAAGAAAGAAGAGAACAAGGAGAAGGAGGAGGAGGAGCTTTCTTCAGAAACAGAAACAAAAGAAGAACCCATACTCGTCAAGAAATTCAAGAAGGCAAGAACAATAGAAGAAAGTGTAGAAGAAGAACCCATGCCAGTGAAGAGATTTACTTTTGTGATGTGTTATGAAATTTTATTATGATTTTTTTAAACTTTTAGTATGGATAAGATACTTAAACACACTCACACACGCACACCATTGAATCATGGGAAGGGATTTAAGTTTTACTTGATTTGGCAATCATTCAGTAGTATATCTTTTCGAAGAGATATAGATGGCCCTGAAAAGGACCGTTGGCGATTTTCGAATCGCACAAAAAAAACTTATGAACTTGACATCATCAGCTTTAACTGTTTTAATCCTTTTCCACGGCCAAGTCCTACTCCTGCTGTTGCCGCTTTTGCTGCTTTGGTAGTGGTAGTAACTGATGCTGCTGCTGGCAACTCAGTGGCAGTAAAAGTGGATGTAGTGATAGAAGGTTTCGAAATCTTGGATCGTGAAGGTCACTTTCTCTTAGGTTGAACTAAAGACGTCTGATACATACATTTCTCTCAAATATTTTAACTCCTGTAACAGACTCACCTATTCGTTTTCACTCCCTCCCTTCTGTCATTCATAATTCAAGGTTTCTTCTTCTCTTCTTCATTTTCTTTTTTTTTTTTTTTCTTTTTTTTTTCTTTTTTTTTTTTTTCTTTTTTTTTTTTGGTCTTCTTGCTGTTGGTGTTAAACAAATGGTTCTTCTTCTTCTTTCTGACGTTGCAAAACAATCTCCAATTCTTCCTTCTGTTTTTTTCTGAAATAATCCACCACAGGTAACGATGGAAAAGGAGATGAAGGTAGTACTGCCGTCAGAGGCAACAATTCTTGCGAAGACGACAGGAAATCAGCCCTAGCTAAATTGAAGTTAACCTTCTGAAAGAAGAATACTGGCTACAGCTGCATTAGTAGTCGTAGTCACAGTACTGTCACTCCGAGTATACGAGGTATCCGCAGCAGGCGCACCCCAATAGATTGTCTTCGTTTTTTCAGCCATAGGTATTGTACTCAAACTGTACAGTGGTAAACCGAAGGAACGCTGGCGCGCCTATAAATTGAAAGTGATGTCACGCGTCCGCTCTCTTCTGATTGGAAGAGAGACCCCACGCTTTGACTGAATTTTGTAACACATGTTTTCATTGGTGGAACATTTCAATCCGTTTCGATCCGGTACTAGGTTATATATATACAAATGCATTCTCTTATGGTGTCACCTTTTCTCTAGACAACTCAAGCAAGATGTGGGTAAAATTATTGAAGATCGAACCGGCTCTACCTATATGCAAAGAAATAGAGCGTAGATATACTACTATCCATGTATCGGGTCTTCTGATTGAAATACCAACCAAAGCTTTGGTTGACAAAATAGAGCTGAAGTTCAAACCACAATCAATGATCACACGCTAGGAGCATATCGATCATATCCGGAAATTATAAACGGTGTGCGACTACTACAGATACTGAAGGAAGATGAAACCAAAATCCCGCAATCCTTTTACTGCACGGGATTCAAGGTTCGGACGTGGTATCCTGGGTTCATCCACCATCGCCCATGTTTCAAATGTGGACAGACCAAACACACACCTATTGAGTGCAGACCACAGTACCCACCAGGCGAACCCCAAATCAAGAATGATGCCCAGGCAGCCAAACCCATCCCCATTAGACAGGAAGGAGAAAAAGGGAGACGTGAGAGAAAAGGAGTAGACAAGAAGTATACCAAATAATACACGTCTTAGACGAAGCAAGAAGTCCTACAAAAAATAAATAAATAAATAAATACAAATCACAAAATAAAATAAAACAACAAAAGGAAACATGTAGAGAGAGGTCATAGAGCAATCAGGAACAAAAAGTGCACCAGTGCCACTTATTGGACAGAAATATGAAGGTTCCCTAACAACGCCTACTAAACAACCAACAGATACGGAATTTATTACACACAAACACACACACACACACACACACACACGCACACACACATACACACACATACAAATACACAATAACAGTTAAAAGAGCATGGGGAAAAGAAGAATTCGAGTGGCAACTACCAGGGACATTCAATCCTTTCCAAGTCCTAAGAGAAATAGAGGCAAAGGAGACATACGAAAAAGGGGGAAAAGCTACCAGATAGACAGAAGAAGGAAGATAGAAAGAAGGGAAAACAAAAACATTCCATAATGCACAAAAAACCAGAAGGAAATCAACACCAATACAAAGAGAAGACAGGAAGTTAAAAGACACATAATAGACGAAGGAAAAGAAGAAATTTGAACGAGTAATATTAAAGATTTCTATAACATTTGAGAAAAACAACAAAGTAAAGAAATCAGTGGCGGCACGAGGGGGGGGGGGGGGGCGCAATTGCCCAGGGCGCTAAGCAAAGAGGGGCGCCGTTTGGAGCTTCTTTTTCTTCTTTTTTTCTTTATTTTTGCAGCTGACATTTTCATATTGTTTCACCTCATCTTAGTGTAACGAGGGCGATTCTTTAAAAAAAAAACTTATGGGGGGGGGGGGAGGAGTGGCGGTGGAGACTGGCATAAAAACTGTAGTCTGTCTCTGTGGTAAAGTAGGGGCGCCAATAAAGAACATTGCCCCCGGGCGCCTCGTTAGGGGTGCCACTAACGAACATTACCCCCGGCGCCTCGAACATTCGCGCCGCCACTGAAAGAAATAACGAAGAAGCAGAGGTTACATAAAGTAAGGGAGAAAGCCCGGATTTAAAGAGTAAATGAGACACTTATACTCTAACAAAATCGACAATAGCAAACAAAGACGAAACAAATGAAACAGAGGATGGAAGGAGAATGAGAATACGATATAGAACAGAAAAGACCATCAAAAAGGAAAAACGGAAACGAAATCGGTTGGTCAACCCAAACCGACTATAATGGAACCAAAACAAGGGATAAGAAGTGAAACAGAGATCACTAGGAAATGAGTCAACACAAAAGGAAAAATTAATATTAGATGTATGATAAACATTTTTTTTAAATATAAAAACATTTGCATCAGGAATATAAAATTCTTTCTTACAATATTAATAAAAGATTAAATAAATTACCCCAGTTAATAAAATTGATAAAAGACAAACAATATGATATAATAATTTTACAAGAAACAGGAAATATGACAGAAAATAAAATAAAGTCACTATGAAGAGATTTAAATGCGATTGTGCAATTAAACGAGGGGGAAAAAAAGATAAAACAGGGGAAACTATAATAATCATTTCTTAAGAAATCTATAAAAGAAAAAGACTAGACAGATATAGAAAAAGTCTATTTTTATGGAACGACTGCTACATATAAATGTTCAGTCATATGATATCATAAATATATATGCACTGACCTTACAATGTGAAAAACAAACATTCTAGATAAATGTGGGACATTATCTAGAAACAATAGATACAAATAAATTAATACTACGAGGAGATTTAAAACACGTATTAACAGAGTACGATAAAACCAAGAGCATAAAAGAAAAAGATAAGGTAATATCAAAAATAATTGAACCGATATTGGAGAAACAAAAAAATAATTGACATATATAGAAAATTAAATCATGTAAAAAGGAAATACACATATACATATGGCAAACAAGAGGTCAACAGATTGGATAAATTATATTCTAAAAATATCGAAGATCAAATAAAAACATGCAATATACTAGAGAAAACAATATCAGACCACTATTCAGTTGAATTATTAATTACCATTAAAAATAAGCCAAGATGGGGGAGAGGACATTGGAAAATAAATAATACAATATTCGAAAACGTATTATATCAAAAGGAAATCAGAAATACATTAGAAATACTGCAAAAAAGGAGCAGAGATATAATAGCTGCGTGGGAAAAAAATATTTAAGAAGTATCAAAATATTATGGCACAATTGAAAATGAAAATAGAAAAATACTCGAGCAAGAATGTAGAAGAATAATAAACAATGAGGAAGACACGGAAGGGAAAACAAAAGAATTATTTGAGAAATTAACAAAATTTAGTGGAAAATGGAGTAAAAAAAAGGACAGGAAGATTCGATTGGCTCTACAAGCAAGGAAAAGGAATATATAAAAGGGAAGAAACGAGAAGTGAAAACGATCGGGATCTAATAACACTTAAGATACAGGGAAACCAAGCAAAAAACATGGATAGAATTATGGAAGTATATCAATACTATCAACAATTATATACAACACAAAACATAAGTTGAGAAACTATAGAAAATTATAGCAAAGAGATCAATTTCCCTCAAATTAATGAAGAAAACAAGAGATTATGTGAAGCCTTTATCACACAAAATAAAATAAAAAGAACGATCTCAGAACAAAATAAATATAAATCTCCTGGCAGCGATGGGCTATCATCCAACTTTTATACAAAATTCCAAAAAGATATTATCCCAATACTGGAAATGATGTATAATAACATTTATCTAAATAAACAAATGGCACTCTGTGATAGAAGGAATTATAACAATTATATGCACAAGAAAAGGACCTATGTCTCTATTAAACACGGACTATAAAATATTAAGCAAAATATTAACAAATAGAATAAAAGAATATCTAAAACAAATAATAAATAAAAATCAGTCATGTTGAGAAAAAGGAAGGATAATATCAAACAATACACTATGAATAAAATGTATTTTGGACTATTTAGAAAGCACAAGTAAAAAGGGTGCGATGATTTTAATCGATCAAGAAAAGGCCTTTGATAGAATGGAACAAAACTATATACAATTAATTCTAATGAAAAATTCGGATTTGATAACAACTTTTGTAAATGGGTAAAAATACTGTATAATAATATATATTCCAAAGTAAAAGTAAATGAAGCCTATACAAAACCATTTGAAATAGAAGAATCAGTTAGACAATGATTTTCACTCTCAATGCTTTTATATATTATCGCAATAGAAGTCTTTATCATTAAAATAAGAAATAACAAATGTATCAAATTCAGCAGAAAAAATGTTTCAACATGCTGACGATTGCACAAACTTCATCAAAGACAAATCTTCCTTTTTAAATTTACAGAAAGAATACGAATCATTTGGTAAAGCCTCAGCATCATAAATCAACCATTCAAAAACAGAAATACTTTAAGTATGAAATTGGAGAAGGAGTCATCTAGGCCTCCCACCAGAATATATAAAAACTAATGTAAAAGCTCTAGGCATCTATTATGGTAACCAGTCACGAGAAGAAAAAAAACTATCAACATGTTTCAACTAAAATTAAATAAAACATAAATTTATGGAAAAAACAAAGTTTGAATAAATTAGATAAAATGCAGAAAATAAACTCATATATATGTATATATATATATATAATAAAAATGAAACCGAATATATACCATAATAATAGACTGTCAAAAACTATTGAAATATCTGCAATTCATATGAAATGTAAAAAGTTCATTTTAAACTTTAGAGAATGTACAGAAATATGGAGAACGACATCGGTGCAAGGAATATATAAATTAATGAGAAATTTAAATATGGAAAAATACGATAGAAACAAAAATGGCACAATTAAACTGAGTAGAAATATGGAAAATATCGAGGACACTCAAATATAAAAATAAAATATATAATACCTATACTTTAAATAATGCATAGTTAACATGAGAAGTAGCAAAAAGGAAAAAAAGTATTATTCCATTCATACCAATTTCTTTTGACTGCTTAAATTGACAATTCACAAAATCACACTTAATCTTCGAATGCAAAATGTAAGAAAAAGAAAGAGAAGAAATACAATCAGTCATTATTTATAGATATGGAAAATTTGAAAATGAAAATCTATTATATCTCATTAACATGAGAAATTATATATTATTTAGAAAACTAACAAGTTTAATTGTTAAAATAATGGATAGTAATTCATGGAAATTTAAAGAGCAACGAGGTTTAAAATAAAATAGGAAAACAGATGCAAACACAAAAATTAATAAATTAATAGTAACAAAAATACTCACAATAGATATGATATATATATATATATATATATATATATATATATATATATATATATATATATATATATATATATATATGAGAACAAAGAAATTTAAATAACAAAATAAGGGAAACAATCCCTCTTCAAACCCATGAATATAATTTAAATAATGAAACTCTAAAAATGATTAGTTCCAAATAGGCCAGGCCAGACAATACACAAATGAGTAATAGCAAACATGAAATGGACGGAAATATATCAATCTCTGGCAAGGATCACTATTCATCTTTAAAATAGGCAAGGAAACCAACCGTACGGTGTAATGCCGGAGAAAGGGAGTACAAGCCAGTTTTCTAAAATAAAAATTTAGGCCAGGGGATCGAACGAACGGAAATCTGGAAACGGGAATCTAACCAGGTACGTCTCCAACAAAAAGAAACAGGAACCCAAATCCAAAACAACATAAATAAATTTTCTTTCAAAATTCTTTTTGATTTTTTTTAAATACCCACAATGACGGGGGGGATGGGGGAGGAGAGGGGGGGGAGGAGACATACAAATATAAAATCATTTGACAATTTTCAGCCCAGAGGGGGTCATCTCAAAGGCCTGCTAGTTTATCATAGATAGAGGCCTCAGAGGTGTCCACAAATAAAAAGGGTAAAACTAGGGCCTTCGACCATCATTTCCAAACATGCTGTTCAATCCAGACTACCTAGTCTATGTGAAGGCACCATGGGCCATCACCAAGATTACGGACACGGCTATCTAGAAGAGAAGAGTATGTTGAAAGGCAGGGGTGTCTGAAGAGAGTATTGGTGTATGGACTGGCAGTGCGAAGAAGTTTGAGGAGAAGAACAGTGAAGCAGTGTGGTATGTGTTAACCCTCTTCTTTGGGTAACAACCCCCAACGGCCCTTTTCAGGGCCACCCATATCTCTAGAAAAGCTATACACTAATCATATTTGCCAAAATTTTCGTTTAATGTTTTGTGTATGTTTGTGTATGTCTTTGTCTTTCCCCACAAAAACTAAAACTTAAAACCCATTTACCCCTTCTCTCTTCTGTGTGATAGTATGTGTGTGAGGGTATAGTAGTGTGTCTATCAACACTTCCTACCCTTGTATGTGATAGTATGCTTGTGTATGTAAGTATAGGGATTGTAAGGTGTGTGTTTGGATTGTAATAAAAAACCGGGTGCTGGATTGTATATGTGATGTGCTGGATTGTAATCAATAAGGTGGTGCTAGATGGTACGGGTGTGTGTTTGGATTGTAATAAAAAAACGGTTGCTGGATAGTAGGGGTGTGTGTTGGATTGTAGAGGTGTGTGCTGGATTGTAGATAAAACTTCTAAGGCAATTTGGGGACAAAAAAAATCCTATGTTACATTTCCTTTGTCCCCAGAGTGACCCACCCATGTAAACCTATGGACAATTTTAACATAGGATTTCCACTTGTCCCCACAATGTAAACCTATGGCGTAATGTTAATTCCAGTATAGGGTTTATCCAAATTTGACTGAATAGTAACAAAGACGAACAAGAATTTCAAGGACCTGCTGGAAACGCACATCAATCTCCACCCGAAAACCTGAATAAAGTATTGATTTGTAAGTGCCCACAATATTTTCCTTAATGATGAACATACACAAGACAAATACGACTCATTTTAGGTCGCTACCCTTCAATTATGGAAAACGGTTTCATTCCACAGAAGTACCGAAACGTAGGGCACATTCCGCAATCCGTGATTTTCTAGTTATCTCCCCTGAATCGTCAGTAGATGGCGCTTATAGTTACTTCCGGTGCGTTTGAAAGCAGAAAGATATTTTTCTTTATTACCCAGTCATTTGGTCTATATCTATGTAAATTCAGATGTATAAACCACAGACTAAATACTGAATACTGTACCTACATAATCAGTCTCTGGTTAATGGTTTCGAACTGTAGTAGGGTGTGATTCTTTACGTTCGTCGCATTCCTTGTATCTGTTTGCTATATAGTATACTCGGATTTATGTAAAGATTGTTTATTTTTCTTTTTATTGATCGCGCATGTCTTTTGGTGACTAAACTTCAAAGCTCTGTGCTCTCTCCTCGCTCGCTGAATGGTTTGGAACTCCCCGGAACTAGCGGTTAATCAACACGCCTAATATAATGTGGATAGATAACTATATTGTGGAATGGGCCCATTAACATATACATATGACGAGGTCAATCATATGTATTGTTAAAGTGAAACAATTTAAGCACTGTATTTAAAATTGAAAACAGTGTCCTCGAAGCAAAGACCTTGACTTATACACTTAAAGGACACCATAAAACAATTAATTCCGTTAATCCATGACAACATCGCCCACGGTGGGAGATTTTACAAAATAAATATATCCATAGTTAAAGTCACTAAATTAATTTATAGGTGTATATCCAAATTTTTAAAACTTATTCGCGAAATAGTATTACCATCGACGGCACAGTCAGTAACACCGGTACATGTCCATACAGTCAATCTGCCCTACCTTACGCGCGCATCACCCGGCAATCGATTAAGGGAGATAACTTGTCACAGGCAATTACAGAATCTGCAAGAACATATAAAAACGGGTTTCACATTGCAAACGAGCACAGAAAGAACAAAACTACATGTGTTCGATATGAAATTATAGCTTTATGTTAACTTTTTTTTTTTATTTTTTTTTTTAGTTACAGATAATTTTTCTTTAATGAACTATTAAATATCAACTCACGATGTCAATTTATCAATAGGAGGAACCTCGGCCTTTTCTATCAAGGCAAGAAAAACTCTGATGTAAAAGGCAGATTGATTTCAGACCCCCCCCCCCTTTTTGTTTTGCTATAGTGGGGGATGGGGGGGGGGAGGGCGAAAAAAACAACAACAATATTATGCTGACAACGATGTATGTTCTGAACGAACATGGATAAAGTAAAACATAATCCCTTAAACTTAATCGAGCGAAGGAATCTATCGTCAGCTGAATGTGGCTTTAGAAATTTGAAACTTTGCTGTTACATAAAAAGTTTCCTTATCATGTAAAGAGAAACGTTGTTTTTAGCCACATGATCCTGGTAAAATGATAGGCTCGTCGAAAATGAATTTCGAAATGGCTGCCTCGGGGAAACACAAGAGGTTTTACTTGGGAGAGACCGAGGATGCGCCGATTGATCAAATTATACATAAACAATTATGTTGGTAGTTCTTGGGGTGGGGATGGGGGGTCTACCGAAGAACACGACAAAAGCAACCACAGACTCTTGCACTTGTCTGCATACAGAAATGAACCCGAAGCAACAGAGGCGCAAGCCAATGTGTTCATTCTGGGATATCTAGACCCAAAGTTGTACATTATAAGAAAAAACTATCTATAGACCAAAAAGGAAGACTTCCGAATATATGAAACTTCTAAAAATAGATGACAGCCCAGCGATATACCCCACAAGAATATTTATTAACATGCCAACGTTATGCCATACACTTAACAGATAAGTTCGTGGATCTTTTTTTTTTTTTTTTTTTTTTTTTTTTTTTGCTGTACAAAGCAGAAAAAGCTCATGCATGTTCGAAATTGTTTCCAATATTAATTTAGGAACTAAATTAGTATGAAAAATACTTGAATCAAAGTCTTCTGTATGGTAAGCAATGTGATGAGAAAAAGTCTTGACATAATCATGAAGTTTCCAAGCATCAATAGGACAAAATGCTGATTAATTTATCTTATGTATTATTTTAGTATTTAGGTTTGCAAGTGTCTTAACCCCACTCCCATTCGCCCATCCGTGTTTACTGATGTTTGGTGTTCTAGCAGTTGCCTTCCAATTTTCCATTAGAACTTTCTTCGTGTAGCGTTCCAGTTAGCCATAAATCTCTCTCATTCGAATTGAGTTAGTTGATATAGGAAACATTAGTGACGGCGTGATCTTTAAAATTTATCGATCAAAACTGAAGCGCCATGCACTTGGTTTGGCGTTGCTGTGGTGAGTTTCTCCACTCCAAATTGTTAGTTCGAGCGACTAGCGCCGTGCGTTGTGGGAGCTATAAAGATATTTATTGCAGACTTAGGTTCTCGTGGTATATTGTGTATTTGTATTCTAATAACTTTTTTTCTTTTCTTTTTTTTTTTTGCTCCTGCTCTTGCTGCAGTAGTTATTATTTTACAATTTCTATTCACGTTGGTGCTTTACCTTCGCAGTCGGATCACATCAGAAGGCGTGTAAATAGAAATTGTCGCAAAAATCTGTGTTGACCAAACTAAGCGGGATACTAGTAAAATGTTATTCGTTGTTGAAGGACTTAGCCTACAAATCGCAGTGCAAAATCATCAAATGATTTGTTGGTGACATCTATACGTACTTGTTTTCACTTCATTGCATTGGTTTCTGTAAACCACTATGTATATAAAGGTTGTTTGAACTTCCACAAATTTATTCTACTACCAGCAAAACTTGCCTATTTTCTTGGCTTTCGTTTTGACTTTACTTCAACCAGACGTTTCTCAGACATGGACTTCTAGTATGGTAAGTATACTTGTACTTTTTAAAAAAATACAAATACCCTATATGAGCAGTAATTTTGAAACACTTCAAACATTTGGGATAAAAAAAAATTGTTTTGCTAGAAGATGTGTTTCTGAGGTTTTGAACTTGTAAAATTCCCGCAATCGGGCCTCTCTAATTTTTTAGGGCTCACTTTAATGTTTCATTTGATGCACATATTTTGCAGCTACCCCAGTTGTAGGAAACTCAAAATATACTGTTTCTACTACTACTACAAACTCACTCACTCAGTCACTCACAACAGTCACAATTATTAGAACAGAACAGAACCTTTAGTTGGTATTGAAATCTCAGGTCACACGCAGGCAGCATGTGAGAGCTATACATATATATATATATATATATATATATATATATATATATATATATATATATATATATATATATATATATTAGATGGCAGTGTGTATACAGTATAGTCATTAAACGTTTTACAGTGCAAACAGGTATATGACAAAATCGGGAGTGCATTACTATTGTATGATGTAAAACTCAACGTGAACAGTACATTATGAAAAACAATTAATGTAACGTATTACACATATATACATGTATACATGCACATGTACGTTACTACTAACGCCGCTGGTGATGCTGCTGTTGCTACGTTACTTTTGATAGTGTATATACCACAATTATATTTCTTCTAAAACTTTTCGGTTTGGAGAGCAGGTGATTTAATTGTGTCAACAGTATTTTGTATCATAATTTAATTTTTGACGCAATAGATAAAACGGAAACACACTTAAGGCTACTGATTATATCCTAAGTTTTTGTAATTCCTCCAGCCTTTTTTTCCTTGAGTAAAAACGTTATTACATAAATTAAAAAAAAAGAATGTTGGACAGTGAGAGAAAGTGAAAAAGAATAATGAATGAATAAAACTACCTCTACAAACATCGGCAGCAGTATCGTCGTCGTCGCAGTAGTAGTAGTAGTGGAATGTAGTTGTAGAATATTACCAATATATTCTGTTATACCTGTGATACATTTGTATCTACACCTAGATCAGAAGGCAAAGCTGTTGTAAATTAAAATCTCACTAGTGAAAGTTCTTTTGAGCTTGTGTTTTATATGTTTTAAGCATATGCACCGACTTTAAAATAAAGATTACTTGACTTGATAATATGTCTGAGACAAACACTTGTGTATATCTTGGACCAACCCAGTGATAGTGTTTATATTTAGAAACCAGGCATGCCAAAATATGTTCAGATTTATTGTTATTGCAGCAATAAAGATGATGCTTATTCAAACAGTACGTCCTGTGTATATATTGGCCGCTATAATTAAATTGCACAGTCGTTTCAAACGAAATAGACACAAGACTGGTTTGGTATATTAGTTTTATCTCGAGACGGATACAATGTATTATAAATTAGTTCTAGCACTCTAAGGGAAGTTTTCCCTATTAGACACCGAAATACGGCTAACTTACAAATTCAGTTCCAAAGAGTAAGAATCTAGTATGTATGTATATATATATATATATATATATATATATATATATATATATATATATATATATATATATATATATATATATATATATATATATATCATTTAAGGGCACGTCATCACAATCCTGGCTATATAGTGCCTGTTAAAAGGTCACTTCCAAGAATATTAAGAAAAACAAACTTTTAAAGAAAAACCCTTCCAAAAAAACATAATTATGCAGTCCAAAACGGCGAAAGATAGAAGGTAAAAATGTCAATAGTCTTTAAAAGGTATATAAAATAAACATAAAAAAGGCTAAAAAATATAAAATCCCTAAAATATAGGATAAATTGTTTTTATATAAACCATATTCTTTTAAAATGTCCAAGATTTTCGGTGTGGTACATCGTCAAAATGAAAGTCGATACACTCATAAAAACATGTTCTACAGTCAGTGGATACTGGGATGGTATGCACTCTGGTCAAGGTTCACCCTTCAGGAGGTATGCATGTGTCAGATATATGTGTCCTATACATTGGCAGCACAATACCACCTCATCTGCACAGTTGATTCTAGATTTGGGATGCCACTTTCCAATGATGGGTTCCAAAGCTGTTTGTGGATATTTCATTCCACACATTTTGCCAGTTATATAGGACATGCCGATTTTATAATATTTGAATTCAGTCTATTGAATTTTCTATTCATAAAAGGGTGACTACAGGGCAGCGTTGGCTGCTTTATCTGCGCTTTCTTTACCCTTTATACCAATCTGACAAGGCTGCCAACCGTACATTAACATTTTCCAGTTTTTATGAGTAAAACATGTTGTTTGTTTTAAAAATTCCAACATGAACAGTGAAAGTAGAACTTGATTTAAATTAGGCTATCGGATTTTACGCATGAAAGCGAACTGATACCGGCGATATTACGTCAGCCGTCCTTTTATTTAACACACACACACACACACACACACACACACACACACACACGCGCGCGCGCGCGCGCGCGCGCGCGTAAGCTAGTGTTTACTGAAAATAGGTTCGTCACTTAAGCGACAATTTTACAAACATGGACACTCTGAATTTATTCTACGTCCCGTTTCATGTATTTTTTTCTGCAAAGATTTCTTTTTATTCAATAATCATAAACTTTACTTTGGAACAGTGTATATACTTTTTAAAACATGCATATTCTTTGGCTCTGTGATACTATTAGTTTCACAGGTGTCCTTTGCTTATACTGAATAAAGGAGAAAAGCGCTATTACCATTGGTATTGTAACATGCACAGGGGTTCCTCTACCAAGCCAATCAAACACCTGCGTGAGGTTGGGCTGGAAGTCCCTTGTTTCCCACTATTTCCAAGGACTTCCCGACAACATTTGTTGTCAACTGGAAGTTCTCGTAACGCGCCAAGACTAGAAAGAATTTTTCTCTAATCAATAAATGAATGACCACAATGTCACAACTATAACTTCACAATTGCATGACTTTTCCTTGTTAGCATGCCGTGGCATGAAGCACATAACACAATTCAAACACCCAACGCAGCGAACTATTTTCCGATTCCATCCCTGGGTCAATAAAAACAACAGTCTGAACCACGTTTTGCACGTGCACTTACACCAACTGCTACAATGAAAGGCATCTCCAAACATAGGGATGACCTCTTCCCAATTATTCCATGGCACAAAACAGTAGTTCTTGTCACGAATATCTCCCACCGAAAGGCACAATCAATCAACACCTCTGAGTTAAGATAGGAACTACTTGGTTCCATGCCCACTAATGCTAGTCTGACCCCATCTCAAACTACGAAACCAATCCATGCCATTGCAAAGTCTCTTAAAAACTGTAAGTATGTCGTCTTTTCCTAGAAATTGGCTAATTACTCGGGCTGGGAAATATTTTCCCAACACCGACTTCCCATAATCAAACAACTAATCACTAAAATCTAACGAACCTATAAATGGAGACGTAAATACAAATGGAACATACCCAAATGTATTATAGTATGACACATTCTCAAAAGTGTTTGATAAAACTAGGTATTTTTCAAAGCCACTAGTCGACAGAAGAAAAGTCTATTTGAACCGGAGTATAGTCTATCCTTACCTAATGCGTTACCGAAGATCAATAACTTCAAAATCTCACCAAAAAAAGATATTCAATTGCATGAAAAGAATTGTATCGATTCTCCTTTTATGCACATAAATGTCAAGAAACAGGCTAGAAAAGTAGTTCAAGAGCAGAGAATGAAAGGTCCGAAATATAAATTAATTTAACGAGCAGTGTGCACTATGCAACACAATCATGCTAGCACGCAAGAACACACGCACACAATCACATAGACAAGCTTGACAATTTAAAAAATATAAATAAATAAACAAAAGTTAATGAGGAATTAGGCACAGAAATAATTGTGAAAATATAAGATACTAACAACGTATTCTTGAAAGTAAACAATGATGGAAATTCTGTCACAGAATTAGTAACAACCAATACGTTCGCTTTGAATTTTTATGATTGAACACACACACACACACACACACACACACACACACACACACACACACACACACACACAAACACACACTTTATTCCTTAACAGACTGCCGCATTTGCCCGTATAAAAGGTGCATCCATAGCCCGAATAGAGTAGTCCCCGATTTGTCGGCGCATTATGCGGCGATATGCTCCAGCAAATACGGTATTAACAATAAATTAGGAAGATTTCCATCATAATTAGACATAAATATACATCCATATATTACTCTCTGTGCATATTTGTATTTAAATTGAGAAAACTGGATGACTCGAGGAAATACAGAAATGTTGGGGTTTTTTTTAAATTCCACAGAGATGGACATCAGATTTTTACTGAATGGTTGTAATCTACAAGTGTAGGTATTATTCTATCTAAAAACAGAAATTGCTCCTCAAATTCAATTTTCATATAAAAATCAAGTAATTCTTTGCTGAAACAATTACACAAGAATAATCTTCAAAATAAATTTGTCATTCACTCTACTAGTTTGTTTTCAATTAGATCACAAATCTCTCTCTCTTTCTCTCTCTCTTTCTCTCTCTCTCTCTCTCTCTCTCTCTCTCTCTCTCTCTCTCTCTCTCTCTCTCTCTCTCTCTCTCTCTCTCTCTCGTGTGGATGTGTGGATATAATAATCTCTAATATAAGCATGACTCCGATCACTCCCACCTTTATTTTTGAGAAGGGGATAATTTTCTCTTAGTTTGGTTAAACGGATTGTAGAGGTACAATTTTACTCTTCATGTTTGCATGGTTTCTTTCACATAAAATGTCCCCGATTATGACTTCTAATTATGGATTTTGTATTCTGAGCTCAAGTTTTGTTAACTGTCAGTATAGGTGACAGCTGCAGGGCGTGATCTCTTGCAATCAATCATAGTTCACTATCTTTCCGCAAAATACGTACCTGGAATAAAATGAAAGGCTCTAATTCTTTTGTACATGGTTGAATTAGAGTCCCTGTACTGAAAGGCTTTACTTCTTTTGCACATGGTTGAATTAGAGTCCCTATACTGAAAGGCTTTACTTCTTTTGCACATGGTTGAATTAGAGTCCCTATACTGAAAGGCTTTACTTCTTTTGTACATGGTTGAATTAGAGTCCCTATACTGAAAGGCTCTACTTTTTTTGTACATGGTTGAATTAGAGTCCCTATTCTGAAAGGCTCTACTTCTTTGCACATGGTTGAATTAGAGTCCCTATACTGAAAGGCTCTACTTCTTTTGTATATGGTTGAATTAGAGTCCCTATACCGAAAGGCTCTACTTCTTTTGTACATGGTATTAGAGTCCCTATACTGAAAGGCTCTGCTTCTTTTGTACATGGTTGAATTAGAGTCCCTATGCTTCTTTTGTACATGGTTGAATTAGAGTCCCTATACTTCTTTTGTACATGGTTGAATTAGAGTCCCTATGCTTCTTTTGTACATGGTTGAATTAGAGTGCCTATACTAGCTTCAGATTTAACTTTGTGTGTCTGTTTATATTTGCATAACTGAATACAACAGTACTGTCACTGGTAATTCTCTGTGTATATCATTTTCATTCATATATCAACTGTAAGTGTCATATTCTGAGTTTTCCGATGCAGAATCAAGAGACATATCTGTACCCAGAGGAGAATCAAACTGAAGCAGAAAATATAATATCGCTGTGCCTAAAGTTAATTTCTTTACAAAAAGAGTGCTGTTTCCAGTGTCTTGCCAGTGGTTATAGACATTTGTACGTGATAATGGTTTCATACCGATGGAAAGGGTCACTATCTGATGGTATTCATTTTCGTTTCTTACTGCAAATGATCCAGACCTGTAAAAATCTACCTACACTGTAGATGATGATGATAATGATATAGCAGCAGTATTACGCCATTGATTTGATATAGGTTGGGAGAATGTAAGATTTTCCGAGTTATTGGTGCCTTATAAAAATATAAGATTGAATCTTAGAGTGTTTTATATAGCCAGGCTTGTGATAATGTGCCGTTAATCCCTATACATACATACATACATACATACATACATACATACATACATACATACATACATACATACATACATACATACATACATACATACATACATACATACATACATACATACATACATGCATGCATGCATGCATGCATACATACATACATACATACATACATACATACATACATACATACATACATACATACATACATACATACATACATACATACATACATACATACATACATACATACATACATACATACATACTATGGCGGGAAGTGACCGAAACTATATAACCCCCACCATATGGAACGCCAGTACATTATAGGTTAATAACCATCGTCCCAAAGTAAACACTAGAACCCATTTACAGATGAATGGACTTAAGCAATTAAGGTTCTATGACATGCTAAAGAGTACAATAGCAATGTCTACGAATGGACTCGAACTCACGACCCTCCAGTCCTTAGTCGGAAGTGCAGACCCCTTGGTCGCACTGCCTTTTTGATATAAAAAAATAAAATACTACATAAATAAATGCAACTAATTGGTATGATTAATAGAGAATGGGGCGAGACTTAAGGTGTCGCATGTGTTTAATTGTTTAATTGGTTTAGTCAATATCAGTCGGAATATCATCTTTTTCTATCGAATACTAGAGCATGTTCGTCTCTCTTGAGAAAGACACAAGAACGTTAAGTATGACCGCACATATCTTTCTTCCATAATAATATATCTGAAACTATGTAGACCAAGTACCAGAACCATTTACATTGATGTCAGTGGCTTCTACTTGCAGAACACACAATATTCTAATTAAATCCATAAATAGCCAGAAATTAGATCGGTAAACAGAAGAAAAAAATTGTTTTCGACAGTATTGACTACTGGGAATACATAAAAAAACATACAAGTATATCGGTCAAACCGACCTACTTCTGTCTGTAATTTTAGTTACTAATGTCCCTCTCTGAGATCTTGGAGCACCGCAGAAAGTGGGGACGGCACATGGTAAAATTGCTTGCTTTACAACTCTCATAGTGTAGAGAAATCTAACACAACACTTGCATGTCTTTCACTTACATGGATTGGCTTTTTTATCATTTTTTTTTTTATCTCTATTAGCAAAACCATGTGCTATATGAAGCAGACAGCTGATGAATTAGGGAGTCTCTCTGATAACAAGGAAAGAGTCATATGATGAAAAAAATGCAAAAATGTGCGAATCTCTTGTTTAAGTAAGAATGGTTAGTTTTCGTTCACAATAATTTCATGTTACCCAATTAAGCAAGACTCTAACATCTTACAAGATTAAGCAAATGTTCAATATTATTTCAATATTGCATAATACTATGCAAAATTATTTTTAACATTTTTTTCTACTTCGAATTTTAACAATATTATCATATTCATATGACTATGTTATGACTCGTCATACAAACATTGCATAATGAATGTTTCACCTTAGCAGTATAATGTTATTTTATTGAGTCTATCGTGCTGTTGAGGAGATATAAAATTTGAAGCATTCAACAAAATTATCTCTCTAGCTCTATGAGGTGCTCTAAAAACAAGCATCCACATTTTCCAAACTTCATTTTGTTTCACGACATAGTAATTTTAAAAAGGATTTTCATTTGTCTCAACGTACTTTCAGCAGCAGGTCTTATTTATTTATTTATTAAGAATTAAGTACTCATTAAATTTGTAAAATTTTTAACCATGTGTTAAGAATATGATCCATGTATTTCTAATAATAATCTACGTTGCAGAAATTACTATTTAACTTTCCAACATAAACCCAGCTAAAAGTGTGCTATGGTATGGGGTGAACCATCTTCGCTAGCCAAGGGTCGTTGATCCTTAACTAGCAAATATAGCGGTGACCGTGTATATTATTTACAGTACAGAGGAATGAAGGAAGAAATTTTGATAAAATAAACTAATATATATATATATATATATATATATATATATATATATATATATATATATATATATATATATATATATATATTTGTATAATTTTATACAGAATGGTGTTGCAATTTGCTAAGCACACATACAATTCATCGCGGTATAAGTATCAATAATCATTGGTGCAAAGTATTTATCTTTTTTTTAAAACAAAATAAAAAATACTGTATTTCTCCTTGATAAACCACAAAGGTGGGGGGGGGGGAGAGAGAAAGCTGCCTGGAGATTTTTATGTTTAAGAACGTAACTACTAGGCTTAAATTTTACTTCCATAAAATGAAGTTTTCCTACGGCTTCCAAGGGATACACGCTCCTGAAGGGATCAGATGAACTTCATTCTGTAGTCTTACAAAATAATTTGAACACGATTTTTCATAAAATCTGAAGAAAGATGGCCATAAATTCATTAAAAAACAATATCGTATATTACCAAAGTAAATATTTATCCTCTGGAAACATTTAAAAGTCTTTTTTTACAATTGTATTGTTTCAATCCTTAAATTTGCTGCGATCCATCAGGAAAAATTTGAACATTAATAAAGAGTATTGTATCCTTATGCCAGCTCTAGATTACTGTTCACTTTCAGAATATGGTAGTGACTAGCAAAGTTAATTGGGTACTACATAGTTACTGCTTCATATTAGGCTTGCATGTAGTTCTCTCAGGGAACAGTTTGATGTACTGGTCTTCACTAAAGTACCCTCGGAAACACAGTAGGTTTTTAAAGATTATTGTAAGATGGATGCATGGTTACTGCTTTATTAACTCTGCAATTTTGCATATATATTGTGATAGGCCATTCTGTCCATCAGTCCATGCAGTTGTGTTTCTAGTTGTTCGTCCATCCATCTGTCCATCACAATTTTCTTTTAAACCTGAATTCCATCTACACGGATCGAGGGGGTGATCATATTTGGTATGACATTTCACTAAGATGAATAGATGACAACAAGAGTTTCAAATCCTGGATGCAGCCCTTAGGATCGAAGTGTATATGGTGTGGGGGTGGGCATGGAGGTAAGGGGGTAATGGGAGCGACAAAAACATTCAAATGTGTGGATATTTCTGATAACTTCCATGTTTACCATTACTTTTTTCAGAGAGTACCCTCAGGGAACAGTTTGATCTACTGTTTTCCATTACTGATCCCTTAAAAACTATGGAAGGTTTTTGCAGAACAGAATTTTTTTATGACTGCATATTTACTTTTACAGGGGGCTTTCACATGGTTTCCTCATGAAACAATTCTGATACACTGTTCTCCATTACTGTCCCTATAAAATATAGTATTGTTTGAAGAATTTTCAGAATTTAGCTTAAATAATGCATCGGTAATGCTTTATATATATTTTACCGAGTTCCCTTCAGGGAAGAAACTGTTCTGTATTACTGTTTTCTCAGGAACTGTAGGATTTTGACAGATTTTGGTTATATGACTACATGGTTACTGCTTTGCATGAATGATGGCAGTATTTACTGTTTTATATGAAATGTCACTTAGTTCCTCAGGAAATATTTTGGAGTCCACATAGTTCCCTCAGGGAAAACTTTGGTATATTGTTATCCATTGCATGCTCTCTCAGGAAATATAGTAGCTATTTAGTTGTTTGTTTGTCGAATTTAGTTAAATGCCAGTATTGTCAGTGCTTCGCAGATAGTTTTCACCAAGTTCCACCAGGGAACAATTTTATAAACCGTTTGTCATTATTATTATCTCTAGAAATCTCGAAGGTTTATCCAAAGTTACTTTGATGACTGCTTGGTTACAGCTTAATATGACTTTAAAAAAAAAAAAAAAAAAAAAAAAAAAAAAAAAAAAAAAAAAAAAAAAACAACTGAATTTCCTTACCGAACGATTTGAGAAACTGTTCTCCATTATTATTTCATCAGAAATTATATGATTTGTTTCAGAGTTATGTTAGATGATTGCATGGTGACTACCTAATATGAATTTTCCACTGAGTTCCTTCAAGGAACAGTTTAATATACTATTTTTTGTTACTATTCCCTCTGAAAATACAGAAGTTGCTGAGTTTGATGACAACAATATTTACTGCTTTATATGAATTTTTGCTCAGTTCCACTTAGGAAACAATTTGATAACACTGTTCTCCATCGCGGTTCCCTTGACAAATATAGTTGGGTTTGGGTCTTTCAGAAATGAGTCTACTGCAGTTTTAACGAAGTTTCTTCAGGAAACACTTTAATATATTGTTTTCCATTACTGTTCTCTAAAGAAGTCTAGTAGTTTTTTTGCAGAACTGAGTTTAACGATTGTATTGTTAATGCTTTGTATAATTTTATTACTGAGTTCCTTTAGGAATCGCTTAGAGAAAACTATTCTTCATTGCTGTTTCCTTATTAAATATAGAAGGCTTTTGCAATGTTCAGTTTGATGATAGCAATAGTTTTTGCTTGGTGTGAATTTTTGTACGGAATTCTCTCAGCAAACAATTTGAATTATATTCTCCATTGCTAAACTCTAAGGAAATTTAGTAGTTTTTGCAGAATTGAGTTTGATAATCGCATGGCTGCAACTTTTTACATGAGGTTTTCACAGGAAACTGTTTTAGGGTTCTCTATTGCTGTTCTCTCGTAACATGTATTAGGCTTTTGAAGAATTGCGTTTGATGACTCTATGTTTACTGCTTTTACATGATATTTTCACATAATTTTCTCAGGAAACAATTTTATATACTGTTTTCTATTACTATTTCCTCGCGAAATAAAGTAGGTTTAGCAGAACTGACTTTGATGATTTCATTAGAATTGCTTCTGCTTGAGGTTTATCCGAGTTTCATCAGGTAACAATTTGGTATTGTTATGTATATTAAATCTATAATGTGTGTTTAAATCTTGTACATGAAGGTAAGTAGTACTTTTTAGATTCCGGTCACTAGTAAACAGAATGTTTACTAGCATTTGAGTTCAAGGTCAGTCTTGTTGACAGTTAGACTTGGTTTGTCCCCATTTTATTGCTTCACATCCTGTTCATATAGGTCAAGTGAAAATATGTGTAAATAGCGATTTGGTAAACAAATAATTCTTTAATGTTTTTGATCAGTCTGTGGAATCCATTTGAGATCAGATTGTATAGTTTGTGCCGTTGAAATCAGATATAATTCGAGAGGAATTATTTACTTAATATATTCATTGGAATTGCTAAAATCCTCATTGACTTTTGAATTAATACATTACTTTGGATTTGTGTGAACTCATTCAAAGACATTCTGGGTTGTATCATTGTGTTATATCAGGACATTCAATACTATTGGAACTCGTTCGGAACATTCTATATTTTTGGACTTGTGATTAGGACTTTTAGGATTATTTGGAATTCGATTCACAATATTGTAAGTAATTCTTGAATTTCACTTTGTGCTATATGGAAATAAATTGCTTGTTGATATTACTTACATTGTTGGTTTCGCTTTCTTTCTGTGACATATGTTTAAGACATAGAGTCGTAGCAGTATACTGCCTCCATTACTTTTCTTTCCAGAAATGTACAATAGTCTATTTCTTTCCGGAATTTAGATTGATGAATGCATTGACTGCATCTTTACTACTTCACATAAAATAAGGTTTTAAGTAAGATCCATCAGGGAACAATTTTAGAAACTGTTCTTCATTACTGTTCCCTCAGGAAACATATGCATGTTGTTTTTTTTTTATAGTTGGTTAGATAACTGAATAGCTATTGCTTTACATTGATTGTTTACTGAGTACCCTCAGGAAGCAATTTGACTGATCTTGATTATAATTTCTTCAGAAAATATAGAAACTTTTCGAGATTGTGTCTGATGAGTGCTTGGTTGCTGCTTTACATTATTGTTTACTGAATTCCCTCAGGGAACAGGTTGAGAAACTGTTCATTATAATTATTACCTAAGGAAACCGATATTTTTTCTTCTTCAATTGGGTTAGATGACTTGATGGTTGCTGCTGATTATACAATTTTTTTCACTGAGTTCCATTAGAGGACAATTTTATATGCTATTTTGCATTACTGTTCCCTCAAGAATGCATAGCATTTTTGCAAGCTTGAGTTTTGTGAAGACATTATTTACTGCTTTATATTACTTTTGCAATGAGTTCCTTCGGGGAACAATTTGAGAAACTGTTATCAGTTACTATTTTCTCAGGAAATATATACAGTTTATTTATTTTATTTTTTTCTCCATATTTGTGTTAGATGATTGTATTGATTACTGCTTTACATTAACTTTTCATTGAGTTCATTCAGAGCACAATTCAGTTACTTCTTTTACTTACTTTTCTGTCAGGAGAAACATTAAGTTTTTGTAAAGGTGAGCTATATAACTGCATGACACTCATTGTTCTCAACAGCAAGTTTATGCAAGGTTTGCTTTTACTTTGTTCCCATTACTGTTTACAAAACTGAGTTTAATGATTGTATGGTTACAGCTTTATATGAAATTTTAACCGAGTTCACTGAGGGGACAATTTTACAAACTGTTCTTCATTACTGTTCCCTCAGGAAATATGGCAGGTTTTTTGCAGAGTTAGGTTAGATGACTGAATTGTTACTGCTGTTCCTGAGTTTTTCAATGAATTCCCTCAGGGAACAATTTCATACACTGTTCTTATTATTTTTCCCTTAGGAAATATGATAGGATCTTCATATTTGGTATAGATGATTAAATTCTTTCTGCCTTACATGAATTATTCTCTGTGACCCCTCAGGGGACAATCTGACATACTGTTCAACATTTGTGATCCCTCTTCATAACACTGTGTGTATGTGTGTGTGTTTGAATGAGTATATATTTATATATATATATATATATATATATATATATATATATATATATATATATATATATATAGAGAGAGAGAGAGAGAGAGAGAGAGAGAGAGAGAGAGAGAGATTATCCATAAAAGTGACCTATGATATGAGTGAGATCACGGTATGATGAAGTATGCTCCTAAAAAGTTGTATCATATAGTAGTACACAGAAATACAGAAACAGAGTATTTAATATTGTAAAACTACATTATAATTCGTTTTCATTAGACAGGAAATAAAATTAAGTCATAAATTACAGCCAAGTATCAGAAATAAAACAACTTTATATCAATTTAATGGGATCCATGAGCATAATAACAGTAATGGGATCCATGAGCATCATCACAGCATAATGAGGGTCAATTTAGTGAGTAATCAGTGAGCATAATCACAGTATAATAAGGGGATATATAGTTAGTGATCTGTGAGCATAATCACAATATAATGAGGGCGAAATAGTGAGTGATCCGTGAGCGTAATCACATTACAATAAGGGGTTATATAGTGATTAATCTATAAGCATAATTACAGTATAATGAGGGGCTATATAGTGAGTGATTCATGAGCAAAATCACATTATCATGAAGGGCTACATAGTGAGTAATCAGTGATCATACTTACAGTATACTGAGGGGTTATATAGTGAGTGATTCATGAGCATAATCACATTATCATGAAGGGCTACATAGTAGGTACTCAGTGATCATAATCACAGTATAATGGGGATTATATAGTTAGTGATTCATGAGCATAATCACAATGTAATGAGGTGCTACATAGTGAGTGATCTATGATCATAATCGCAGTATAATGAAGGGCTACATAGTAAGTAATCAGTGATCATAATTACAGTATAATGAGAAGCTATATAGTGAGTGATGCATGAGCATAATCACAGTATAATAAGGGGCTACATAGTGGGTGATCTATGAGCATAATCACAATATAATGAGGGACTATATCGTGAGTGGTATCTGTCTTTTTCAAAATCGAGTTAGATGATTGCAGTGTTACTTCTTGACATTATATTTTCTCCGTGGTCCCTCAAGAAGTTGACATTTTGTTTTATACTATTTTTCCCTTAGGAAAGATGGTAGTTATTTTAAAAGATGAGTGAAATAACTGTATGTTCAGTAATTTACATGAAGTTCTCACATCTGTATTTCCCTTGTAAGTCTTTTAGCACGCTGTTGTACATTACTAATCCCTAAGCAAATATAGCATTACTTTGCAAATCTGAGATTAACCAAATATTTACTGCTGAGCATGAAGTATTCACCGAGTTTCCCGATAGAACTATATGATATACTGTTTTACAATATTACTTTCTTTGGGAGTATGGTGTGGTCTGAAAAGTTGAGTGAGATTACTGCATATAGACTCTGCATTACATGAAGCTCTCATTAGAAAACTATTTTATAATGATTTTTTTTACATTAGTTGTTCTCTCCTAAAATATGGCAACAGTTCGCAAACTCAAGTGAGATGATTGCATGGTTACTACTTGTAGTGCAGTTTTCACAGAGTTCTCACTAGGAAATTAAGAATTTTATTTATTTATGTCTCTTTGAGAAATATTTTGGAGATATACTCATGTTACAGTTTTATAACTGCTTGGTTATTGCTTATTTTCACCAAATTACGTAAGGAAACTACTGAATGTAATATATTTTGCTATAAGATATTTTAGTGGTTTCAAAATGCTGAGTACTTACTCCGCATGTTTTGTTTGTTTTGTTTTTGAAGTGAAGTAAATTTGTTAATTTAAGATACTGAGTATACTGATATAGATTTTTCTCTCGAGGAAATATTTTTGAGGTCTCCAAAATAGCATGATGCTTTTTGCCTTACGTTTGGTTAGAAGACTTTTCTCCATTAATTACAAACTGTAAATAACGTCTCTCCCCTTAGGAAATAAAATTAGATATTTAATGTAAACTGGCAAACCTCCAAACAAACTGCGAATTACTTTTTAAACTGCTTGACTGTACAGAAATTAATTTCGTTTTACTCATAGGAAATAGATGTATTGTTAGAAATATACACAGTTAAAAAAAAAACAAAAAAAAAAACACTGATAATATTGTGCTCTCTTTCTTTCTCTCTCTCTCTCTCTCTCTCTCTCTCTCTCTCTCTCTCTCTCGTCGTTACAAGTTATGAAAATGATAGAAAACAAACTACTTTTTCACACAGTGGTGTCGTGTGTTCCTCACTGTATTTTTCTATCTTAAAAATAATTAATATAATTCGCATAAATGCTTTTTTGCCGTTAATACATGATTGTATCAATTACAGTATATTTAGCTATTATCTAGGGTATCGTGAAGCACATAGCGTCTTTTCGGAAAGTGGTTCATGGGTGCTATTCCGCATACTAAGTCCTAGCTCATGAGTTTCCTCAGGGCATAAGTCAGCATAACAAAACTTCCACCTACAAAATGCAGTCTCAGTTTATTAACTATAGCAAGATGGCGGAATGAGGTCGCCATCTTTGTTCCTCTTCGACCTTTTTCTCTAGCGAATAATATCATCTTCCATGATTCTTGATCAGAACAGATATGTTTGATTAGAACGTCAAAATACATCCCAAGTCTGTCAGTTTACAGGATAAAGGAGTCTACTTCAGCGGAATTAGTCACACCGGCAGACGATCCTTATACATGTCAGTGATTTGGCACTTTGACCAGAAAATTGGTTTACCCTTTATTTTTTGTTAAATTGTGTTGGTGGCTTTGGTTATTATGAAAAGAAACGGATTCATGCTTAGAACTAGGCTGAACCAAGGTCACCTAAACATCTGAGTGGTGATTTAGGCTTTATTGTATTTCTGGTCACTAGCACCAAAACACGCCCCGTGGGTTTTTTTCTGACAATTTGATGGATATCAAAGAAGCAATGTTGATCAAAGCTTTTATACAAATTGATAGAGGACAATGATATGCAGTATAGCAAAGCAAAGATTTTGTGACAGATATTGCGCTTAAGCCCACTATGTTTACCATAGATACTATTAATGACTAGAAGGTGTAAAAGAAACAAATTATAAAAAGGCGCCGATATCTATCTTCAAGTACATTCTTTGATATACCATTCAGACCACAAACCAGCATCAGTAAAATTGATTTAAGGTGCTTTATTTTCAAAGCACATTATAACTGCCACCTGCCGGCTTGTATGGATGAAATTTATGTCTGCTGGGTATCGAAAATTTACATTTCAGTTGCTGAAATACAGATATTGGACTTCCTATGTTTGTACTTTTAGCAGTAATAAATGACTGAGCTGCATATGACATTACAACACATTCACGAACGGCGATCTAATTTTTCTTATTTATCGCCTACTTTCGCCATTAATGAAGGAATACCCTACTGCAAATATGGAAGAGTTACGATGAATTCTTTTTAGCCTTTTAGTTCTAGTTGCTTAAACAACGGGCTTTGTCTTGTACAATAAAAAAATATAGCAATTAATTAATCACGGATCCAGACAGGTGAAATGTACACAATAAACGATCTTTAATATGTCTTTGATAGTGTTTTGGACAAATCGTAACTTTTGTTACAACACGCAACGCAATCTTTTTTTTTTTTTTTTGTTGTCTATAATATTTGTTGATAATGTAGTTCTGTAAACCCATCGTTATAAATGCTTCCCAAGTGAATACTACCGTTTTGGAAACAGCGTAGCATTTGTCTCTGTCGCGCAGGCGTAATATATCAACTTCTCTCAAAACAAACAAGCAGAGGTAATTTCATCTATTGATCTTTCTCCATGACAGGAAAACTATCTTTTCCAGTATTTCAGAAGACAAAGAATTATACGGGTATAATTTTGCAGACGCTCATTTGATCAATTCAGTTTTGTTGTTCATCCGAGCAAGCGAAATTATAAACTCCGTTTTTTCATTTGCTCAAAGCATACTTTTTATACAAAATGGCTATAAAAAAAATAGGAGGAACTCTCACAAAGGGGGTCATTAAATAGGCGGAAAACCAATTAAAGAGACAAAGCATGCAAAGAGAGGCTGACTTAAATTGAGTGACGTCGTGCTGCATAGTGAGTGACACAGCTCGAAGTCATGGATATTTGTTGTAATACGGCACGAGCGTGTTCTAAGGAAACGCTTCTTGCGATCAGGCTACAATACTTTTGTTCATGTTCTTGTTATAAACGACCAGTTTCACGCTTCTAAAAAGTTCCCATTATAGGTTGTGAAAAATCTATCTTTTACGAACTTCAACATGGCAAAATTTTGGTATTAGTGAGCCGATATGATCGAGAGGGATACTAGATATATCGTAGGGTGGGGCGACGAAAATAGTATTGGTCCAGAAATCGAGGGAGCTTTAGCACCTGAGTTTTTTTTTCTCTATCAGTACACTTTTAGTCCCCAACCCTCCGATGATTCTTGGAATTACACTAGAGAATATTGTCTAAATGATTTATTGTGTGAGTCGACTTTTCTTTTTTCGATTTCTACATGATCAGCTCCCCCCATCCGGGGCCCCGGGTGGCCGAGTGGTCTAAGGCGCTCGCCTTTACAGATCACTGACATCTCACCTCTGTCAGCGTGGGTTCGAGTCTCAGACTCGGCCAACGTGGGTAAGTGAGAAAGCTTGCCAGTAGCTTCCCGAGGGTCGGTGGTTCTTCCCGGGGTTTTCTCGGGTTCTTCCTCCACCAAATATACTGGCCGCCATGTATAGCCTATCATGTGCTGAAAAATGGCGTTAAACCCATAACAACAACAACAAGCTCCCCCCACCCCAACTTGTTTCCCTTACGCGCCTCTTTGCTACCCTGAATCTTCTTTTTTTAAATGTTGCATCATCTATCAAGATAATCAGCTACTCATTTTCGACTGCCCACGTGATCATACTCTTGCCTCTTCAAACCTGATCAACATCGTCATTTGTACATTACGCTGGACAGTGCTATGATGTTATTTGAGCAAACTAGTCTACATCATTTTGTCACATGTTTTGGACCATTTTGAAAGCAATACAGAAAGTGAAGACATTATCTATGGCTATGAATTTTGCAAAATGGAAATGCACGCCGTATTTAATGAATATTTTTCAACAGTTCGACAGGTAAATTTGACTGCTTATTGGTTCATCTGTGGAAGCAAAACTGTAATAATTTCATCTGCAAAATGAACACTGCCTTGAAAATGCACAACTTTCGAATATAACAGCCTAACGTGTGATGGAAATATTGCACTGCTTTTTTTGGGAAATATTCACAGTGTGTTAGAATGAATTAGTTTTGAGGAATTTATTCCAGCCAAATATTGCAACAATATGTCAAACTAAATATGGACGACTGCACTAGTAATTTCTGTATTTCATCCGTGGAGCAATGTTTAAAAAGGTTGGTTGTCTTTTTTGTTTTTTTCTTTTTATGGTTTTATTTCGCGTTGATTTATTTTTATCTTTTCGCAATTTGATGTTTTCTGTTAATGTACATTTACAGCATGGCACGATAAATACAAGAAATATTCAATGTACATCCTTTTATTTTATTCGCTGGATATATTTAGAAAATGTACTCTCTCTCTTTCTCTCTCTCTCTCTCTCTCTCTCTCTCTTCATTCTACCCATTCTAATATTGATTATACCTCGCGCTGATTCATTTTTGTCTTTTCGCAATTACATATTTCATGCTTTTTGTCATTGTTCACATACAGGCTGGCACGATAAAAATGAACAATTTTAAACTTCTGTCTAATCATGTTATTCGCTAAGTAGATAAATTTCGAACACACACACACTCTCTCTCTCTCTCTCTTTGTCCAGAGACTGGATACAGCCTCTGACGCCATTAATCAATGTTGCGTTTGGTAACATCCATCCGTGGAATACTAGCTGAACTTAGAGCACGGCCTAGCCGTTGGTTACCAAATTGAACACACGGGAAAGCTCAAAGTAGAGAGCCGCCGTCATACAATAAAAAAATGTTCGTTAATGACTGTCACTTTTTGAGTAGGAACAACAATTAGACGTTAATTCACTCCATTCTTTTGTTCTGAATTTATGTTGAAATTATATATTGTATTTTATTCACTTTCAAATTACCTTGATTCTTTCAGTAATTTTACACGCTTTGAAACGTTTATTTAGGTTTGATTTTGTACCACAATAACCTTCACGACAATCTAACGACTGATGGTATCAGAAACAGTTCTGACTTCCGTTCCTGAAAATGGAAAAAAGGTCTAGCGTATGGCAGCGGCAACTGGGTTCGCTAACTACCTCCGGCCTTAGGCTGGCGATGTGCAATAAATAAAATATTGTATATTTTTATATTGTCGGTTGCCTTTAAAAATACATTTTTTTTTCGACGGGATAATAAGCTCTAGATTTTCTTAAGTTTGTCAATTAAGGTTTCTTTACAACACTGTTTTTACGTTATTTCTTCCATTATCCTTAACCAATATTTGCCAATCTCTATGTAATTAACCTATTGACAGTAGTTCATACGTTTCAATAAAATACATGGTGAGGTAGAATTGGGTTGTTTAATATCCGCCATCCAGTTGTATTTGTTTCCTTTACTCCTGCAACAAACCCAGGTTTATATTCAGGAAACTCATTGATTTCGCTGTTGTTGTTTTGGGATTTTTGTTTTGTAATTTTGTCTGTTGTTTTGATTTTGGGAAGCGGGGGGTGAGGTGGGGAGGGCTTACACAAAGCGTGCTCTACGTCATTATGGCTTTCTTTTTCCTGTCAACCATTCATCCCTCTTTTCCTTCCTCATCTTCTTACGAGTCACCATATCAGCCTAAGAGGATGATTTTTTGCCCTATGTTTTTCCAATTTGATGTCCATTTTATCCTTTTTATTGGTAGGAACTTAACGCATACTTAAAGCACCATGTTCCATTAAACTCATCCTTCACTCCTGCCTGTCTATTTATGGCATGAGTGTACTGTAAAAATTTCTAGACTGGTTCCCTCTGTTTAAAAAAGGTTAAATCATTAGCAAATATTTTGAAATAGGGGTTCAAACGGTTCATACAACAACACGTCATCTGAAAGAGCAACGTGAGGTTGCGTCTTTTATCAGCAAAAACAATGTAAAATCCTTTGCTGTATTAAAATATCTTTATGCACAGAATATTAAGTTCCTCCTAACGAAAATATGATATGATACTAAATAGATAATCATGAATATAAATAGAAATGGCGTGAAAAAACATTTTATCATTTAAATTCGATATTGGTTTGTTGATGCAAAGCAGGTTCAAAATTCTACACATGGACTTTTTTTCATGACGATATAATTGCTGACAAATGTTTTGATGCACATTGATTTAATATAAAATCTATTGACACAAAAGGCAATGCTACAAAGCAGCCAATCATTGTTGATTTTGTTTTCCAGATATGTTTTATATGAAGTAGATGGTGTTCATATCGAGTGGTCATATTTCGTGCCAGACAGAAATAAAATTCCCTTTTTTCGAGTAAACCTTATAACAGTCTCCATCTTAGATGCAGTGTACTCTTAACATATAAGTATTATTGCAATATACGTCTAACATGTCGATATTATCAACCTGAATGCTATAAAAAGCGAAATAGCCAACCCGTATCTATAGCAAGTACATAAACTATTCGTAACTTTCAACTTTTCTCAGAAACGTTTTCCATGTATTTGTTGAGAGTGAACAGTAATGTGAAGTAAGTTTCAAATAATTGTTTTACATTGTTTTTATAACTATGTTCAGAGTCGCCTTTTTGCAACGAAAGGAATAATATCCACAAGTGTATATTTATTTGGACGCAAATGCAATCTTACGAAGTCATACGTATCAGCTACATTGAAATTGCAATACATTAGACATTATCAAATAAATCTGCATACCGATATCATTATAACAAACTTATTTTAACCTTTTGTAAATCGTTTTAATTGCATACATATATACGCACTGTATATTCTTTGTTTTCTTCTTGTCGGTTTAACGTGATTTTTCAGCACATGATAGGCTATACATGGCGGCCAGTATATTTGATGAAGGAAGAACCCGCATTAGACCACTCGGCCACCCAGAGCCCTGTACATTCTTAATGTGAAATGCAACCAATAATAAAGATCAATCAATTATATACATTGTTCGTGTATTTATTTGTAATTTTTTTAAGGATATTTCTTCAATTATCCTTATTTATAGTTGCAAAGCTTGAAGTCATTACAATCTTAATATTTAGCTAATTTGTATGTCTCTGTTTTTGTTTGTTTGTTTGTTGCTGTTTTTTTTTAAATGTAGGGATTATTTTATTGAAGATGGTATTCCTAATATGTGTTTTGTAGAAGGGTTGGTTTGTTTATATGTTTTACGGCACAGCAACACACTGAGGTTATTTAGTGCCGTGGCAAACTGGAGTAAGGTGTCTTGCCCAGGGGCACACTACAGTAGCCGGCTAGACTAATCCGATGGTAAGATTCGAACCCGCACCCTTCTGGTTGCAAGTCCAGCACGATTACCATAGTTCTTATCACACGCGGAGAATTTTCTAAGCATAAATCATTTGGCACTGTAGCAAATACTGATAAAAGAATTATCATGCAAAAATGTTGTTTTGCCTTTAAAGCAATATTTACATCTTTGAATTATCACCGAACACAGGAGTTTCGTATACAACAAAGGCCTGATAGAGCTTTCCCCATTTCAGCTAACAGGAAATTTGTCTGGACAGACATATTTCCAGCCCACGAGAGGTTACATATCCAAAATTAACGCTGGAATGCACCCGGAACACATTGGGTCTTATTTCCTTGCAGGGGGTATTATTCTGAACTAGGAAATATTTGAGCTCTTCCATATGCTCTAGAATATGCAACTTGTAGGTCGGGATTTTTGTTGTTGTTGTTGTTGAAAGATCTCATAATTCAATAGAAATAAAGTTCGTGCCATGAATGTTGATATCTCAAGATAGCAAGAAATGGTGGAAAGATTTGTAACAAATTACATTAGCGGTATTCTGCATCTCATGGTCCTGATGTTGCGCTGGTGCCATATAACTGTGATGATGACCATTTAGCTATATTGGGGCTCAAGAGAAATAGAGTTTTAAAGTACATAATTGAGAAATACAGTCAAACTTATGCGAAAGACTGCCTCTTTTGAGAGACTACCTGTCGAGAGAGGCCAAACAGTTGGGATTTTATATTTGATACTTTAGATGTTTGAAAAAGGACGTGTATTAATGGACCACTTGTCTTTAGAACCACGTTTATAAGGTCTCATAGATGATCTTTCAAAACAGATTCAGGAAATCAGTGTGACCAGTTCGACAAAATGACAACTGATTTCATGACAACTTTGGAAATGTGTTTAACAATCTATCACCAATATCAAAACGAGTGAGAAAAAGGCGCCAAAATCCCGTTAAAGTTACAAAGACGGTATGAGTGTTTAAAGTCTGAACTATATTTTACGTCTGTTGTTCAGGCTAAGCCATTACAATACTGGAATGTTATATTACTGCGTCATTAATATAATAATAGAGAACAAAATATATGAATAATTTCCAAGCATTTTTAAATCTGCTACAGTCTGTTCATCACTCAAAATTTGCATACCACCTCATCAGTGTTGTAAATCATTTTGTACAAACTTCATTATCTCGATAGTAACTTGTACCAGTCACAAGCTGTGTAAATATGTGTATTGTCTTTTTAGCTAGCAAATGCTGAGAGTTTCATATTTTCTACATACTATAGGACATCATTGTGTTAGTGATTTAAGGCCTAGACTTCAATTCTTACCTTGGCTCAGTCTGAATTCATGAAGGAAAGTTGCTCCTTATCGGGATGTAGTAATTTGGTTGATCTAAATAAATACCCGACATAGTGATTGACATGTGAAGATTGAAAACTGACTGATCACTCATCGATGTCAATTGGCTGTGAGAGTGAGGCTAATTAGCCTACAAATGTGTGCACCACGAGATAAACCAGTAAGTCCCGCCTCCTTGATCAGTCACTACTCAAGTGTAATATTTGCCACCTACTATTTCCAGCACAATAGGCCTGTCTTTAAACTCGGTCTTGAAGCTATTGGGGTTGGGTTTTTTTTAATTATTTTTTAAAAAATATGTTGTTGTTGTTCTATTTCTAATCATAGATTGTACACTTCCCGGTTTTCATCAATAATAAATTCATAGTGTTTTAATGCTCCAGGACTCGGGTTCGAGAGAAGCTGTACATATTCCCAGTTACATTAAATTTCCACCTCATTACCAAATTACCAATGTATCGATTCAATAGCATATGTCATCGTGGACGGATGAATATTAGCAAAGAAACGACACGAAACAGATTGGAGTACTAATGATAGGTCCAAATGGCAAAAAACGTGCTGTCAGACGAATATTAGCTAAGAAGCGACATACTGGAGTATTAATGATATGACCAAATGGCACAAACCTTGCTCTATTGGACTAATATGAGCGAAGAAGCGACATACTGGAGTATTAATGATATGATCAAATGCCACAAACCTTGCTCTATTGGACTAATATGAGCGAAGAAGCGACATACTGGAGTATTAATGATATGACCAAATGCCACAAACCTTGCTCTATTGGACTAATATGAGCGAAGAAGCGACATACTGGAGTATTAATGATATGACCAAATGCCACAAACCTTGCTCTATTGGACTAATATGAGCGAAGAAGCGACACGAAACAGATTGGAGTACTAATGATAGGTTCAAATGGTATAAACCTAGCTCAGTCGCCGCGAAACGAATTTAGCACAAAAATGTTTAATATATTCACAATAAAAGCAGAATTACCATAGTTTTAGTGTAGGTTAATATTTAATATTATATATATCTATTTCAAAAAGCCACAGGTGTCTATAAGACTACAATTATTTTTGTTTAGTCTTTGGTCTGAGTACAAGCTTTGTATTATTGCCGTGATCTTTGAAAGAATCCGCTATTTACTTACCGATTTTCATGGAAACGTCTGGACTCTGTGATTATACCTATTCATGTCTGCATGAGTGCAGTTATCTTGTTACACAATTTTTCATACAGCGCCGTAGATAGGGCCCTAAACCTTAAGATGAGATTTCGGCTGTTTGAAAGGTTTCGCACAGTGGTTCCCAACTTTTTGTTGCTGCGACCCTAAATTAGCCACCAACAGGACCTCCCGACCCTCAGGCTTATGATATGATTTCTTCTGATGACCCTTCGAGACCCCACTGAGGATCCCCCGCGACCCTGATCTGGGTTGCGACCTCAGGTTGGGAACCGCTGCTTTGGCAGTTTAATCAAGGACTTCCCCCACTGATGAGTAGGGAGACATTCAACTTTGCATTACATTTCTAATTCGTTATGTATACAAACAGAACGTGACCGACAGACTAAATTAGTACACGGCAAGACCATACATATTATAATTTCTTTCGTTCTCTTGTCCTTTTCCAGATGCAAGATATTTTTTGGGCCCAAAATTGCTATATAAAAGACATTCCCCACCTCTCCCTCTGACAATTTTTCTCGAACCAGAGCCAGAAGGATAAAATCTAGGGTTCTCGTTGTTTGTATTGACTCTGTTGTCAAAATGGTTCTGTTTGGGATTTAAATAGTTTTAATATCGTACTGCTGAAGTTTTCCCAAAAATGTACGCGGACGACATAAATCATTCCGGTGAGTATATTCCTTTGAATTGTATAACTGCAGCTCCCAACCTTTGGTGGCAGGTTTCAATACGTAATTTCCGAGGTTTAGCTCAAGTTAAAAAGAAAATGCCCATATTGAATTATTGTAAAGTCATAAATAAATTCATCGGAAAACTTTATGAACAGTTATTTAAATATGCTTCCTGCTCAAACACAATGACGACATTATAGTTCAGCTGTAAGAGATTTTGGTAGGCAAGAATTTAACACCAGTGCGAGTAATGTAGAATGGGCATCGGTAAATGTTCTAATGTCAGACAGTTTTCTTGTAATTATGTGTTGATGTAATACTTTGAGTCAAGTGAAACATGTTGAATATTCAATTGTTTGTTCTGCCATACTATTTTCATTGTATGTGGGAATGGAAGCAAAACGAAGAGCAGTGGTATTAAAACTAAAAAAGTTATATAAATACAAAAATTACAGAAAAATTTATAAATATAAGCATTGGAATATAATAGAAAAAGGGAGACAACCTTCGACCGGGTACACATCCAAATCAGATTTTTAGGAAAAATATTAGTGACAAGGAGGATGACGATAAAGTGATTCACTTGTGACCCAAAATTTACAAATATTCAACAAAAACAGTGTATAATTTGTACTTACTATACTTATCAATTACCTCCTGGTGCCCTTAGATATATAAATTAGTAGTTAAAGATCTCATTCAGACTACTGAGCTCGCTATTGTCCCGTACCCAGATCCTATACATATTAATTAAATTGTGTAGTATGACGAGGTTCCCTGTGGCATCGACTGACCATTTGACACGTGAAACAAATCGCTCAGAACAAAGGAGAGATGGCTTATCGTTCACATTTTACTAGGTGACACGATGGAATACATAGTACTGAGTGAAATCATTATCATTCCACGTTCACAAAAATGCAGCAATTAATATTGACAGCAAGCATAAACAAGTTAGATTTTCCTTGGTAAAGTTTGCATTCAGCATCGCAAACCCGAGACATTTCGCTCCGATGAAGGAGGACGTAAAAGTATTAACGTAAATGAGATTTTTCAAATGGCAGTTTTTCTGTTTAACGTAAATGAGATTTTTTCAAATGGCAGTTTTTCTGTTATATTGTGAACAATATCTTTTCATTACGGTTTTTCAGTATCCTATTTTGAAAGACCAATCGCGTTAATGAGCGTCAGGAACTCATTTTTAGTTTCAATAAAGACAATGGAGAGAGAGAGAGAGAGAGAGAGAGAATAAGAACTGAAAGAAAAAAAAAAACAAAGTTGAGAATGATTTCTGATGAGAGGAGCATGCAAGAATTTGATTGATTCTTTTCGATATTGCCCCGTCTCCCTACCCCAGAAGCCTCAAGGTTTCCAAAAGTATATTTAAGATGATATTTGAAAGCAAATGGAGATGAAAATCCGAAGAAACCGGGGGAGTGAGCGATGAGTAAAACTTTTGTCCAAACAATAAATGCAATTTTACCAAATAATATGTCCCTAGGGATCTGTGACATCCCCTTTGATAATTTAAATGAATGTTATGTTCTATTTTTGGATGCATTTTTTTTTACATTGTTTCTTTCATTTGTTTTCGGATGTAACTATTTTGATATCTTTTATTCGCAACTAAAACTACGTGATAGAACCTTTCCTTCCGAGTGCTATTTAGAGTTTAAAGACTAGCGCAATCCTTAGCGGATTCTTACGCCAACGTTAAGAACTTTAAGCTTTGTGCTAACATACTATTTTACAGTGAGCGTAATTCACGTTGATAAGAAAAGGGTTTCGAGAAGTAAATGCAATACCAGTGATGTTAGGTTCTGAGACCGTCAAAGACAGTCAACTCTTTGCGATTGTTTGCCTCGATTGCATGCGCAACATAGAGATGGTAAGGTGACTTAATCTCGACAAATATTTCCAAGCTTCCAGAATATGGTGACGATTTGTGCAATTGTAAAGCATGCTAAGTAAATGTTTCCACTCTGTGATCTCAGCCGTTTGTAGATATATCCAATGGTCTTTTGATTATGATTAGAATAAAATACAAGACCGAGAACATCAAATATTTTCACCCATCGACCTCACCATGTCAGTATTTAATACAAGAGTCCCTTGAAGGACCCCGGGATTTGTTCGATCATAGACTTGATTGTACCAGTCACTGCTCACCAAAAAATTTGAATCGGTAAAGAAAATGGATAGTTACGATTAAATTGTGAAAGAAAAAAAAAACCCAAACACTATTTTTACAAATAACATTTTCATGAAAACTCCATTGTGAAAATTGTTTTAATCTAAATTTGTACCACAAAGGAATATGTTAAGATCGGTTCAAAATGACATCGGATAACATATACGTATTTCGATATATGAATTGAAGCAAAATATGAAATCCTGTTAAAAGCTTTCGATTTGTTTGCCTGTCCGTCTGTCTGTTCATTTATATATCTATCTCTTCGTAAATAGACATTAACACTCATCACCTGTGATAAAGTTCTCCAAAGGTTGGATTTTGGTTCTGCCTAATTTTCAGTGTAACAAAATGATCGTTGAAAAATAGGATTGATAATATATCGACATGCTTTGGAATTGTGTAAGTTTTGTGAGTTTTGAAAGATGAAGATTGGGTTACTTTTATTAAGCACCGCTATTTGAGTTCCTATATATGCCTATTCTATATCTTATAATAAGAATTTTAAAATACTTTATCTTTCAGAGAATTGACATATAGCCTTTCGTAATTGAAATAATAAATAATTCCTGTGATGTGACAATATCTTAACGTGGTTTGGGCCCATCGCATTTATTGCAATGAAGGAAAAAAGATCGCCTTTTCAGACCTAATTTCAGTCATAAATGTCACATATATTCCATCGGAATTGTTGCGGTTCATTCTTGAATAAAACAGACAATTCTGTTAGAGAAAAATTCCATCATTGGAAAGCTATATCTTGAACGGTTAGATATCATAAGATGTCTTCTAGTGAAAAAACCTCGTATTAATACGGCCATCCTTTGAGGAGCAGTAGCAATAGCAATATTTTAAAGATGACCAACATTTCGGCTATGTTGGATGTCAGATCAGCACCATTTTAGTTTGAAACAACCCCATAGCAATTGTGAAGGTATACAGAGAGGTCACATAATAGTTTGAAATAATCCCATAGCAATTGTGTCGGTATACAGATTGGTCACATAGTTTGAAATAACCCCATAGCAATTGTGTTGGTATATAGAGAGGTCACATAGTTTGAAATAATCCCATAGCAATTCTGTCGGTATACAGATAGGTCACTTAGTTTGAAATAACCCCATAGCAATTGTGTTGGTATACAGAGAGGTCACATAGTTTGAAATAACTCCGTATCAATCGTGTTGAAGTACAGATAGGTCACACAGTTTGAAATAACCCCATATCAATCGTGTTGAAGTACAGATAGGTCATATAGTTTGAAATAAACCAATAGCAATTGTGTTGATATACAGATAGGTCACGTAGTTTGAAATAACCCCATAGCCATCGTGTTGAAGTACAGATAGGTCATATAGTTTGAAATAAACCCATAGCAATTATGTTGGCAAACAGATAGGTCACATAGTTTGAAATAAACCCATGACAATTATGTTGGTAAACAGATAGGTCACATAGTTTGAAATAACCTCATAGCAATTGTGACGGTAAACAGAATGTGAATAAAGGTATAATGAAAGTAACGGAAGTACCAAGACGCAGATTAAAATAGTTCACTAATTTTGCTAGGTACACGTGAACTGATGACTGATTTCATTTTGGAAATCATTCAGTTTAATAAGCCAATTTACAACTGGCCTGAATTTAAAAACTATGCTCCCATTTTACCATTTACCGTATGTCATAAAAAGACTTGCCACACTAACAATGACGTTTATTAGACGCAAGTATTACATTTATCAAAACACAATTCTGTATATTATTATTTTCTGTCATCAACTTAAAAAATGTTAAAAAGTCCATTTTACTAATGTTGTAAAACCTGTCGTAAAATGATTGTCAATTTATGAGTATACTTCTACCTTATAATACAGGTGTCCATATCATCTTCTGTATGGAGATCTTTGTGTATGCATATACCTCAATCGCTGTAGGATAATATGCATGTTTTGAGTGATGTGTGAATTTCTCTGGCTGAAACTATGTTATGTTACAAATCCCCAAAATCATCCTTAATGATCATCAGGTAATATATATATATATATATATATATATATATATATATATATATATATATATATATATATATATATATATATATATATATATATATCACATACGTATTGATTCCTTTATCGCTGCAAATACTTTCATGATTAATTCACAATGCGTTTCTGGAACAATACTGATTCAACAAATTCAACCTAATGTTGGAAATGTGCGGAAATAAATCCTATTAGTGTTTGGATAAGCCTCGTCTCGGTGTACAAGTATGTGTGTACACTCCTTGTGATGTTACATTTCCTCCTCGCTGCAATACTATTCAAGTATCGATTATTGCCTGTGTCATATACACACGACTAACAACAATGACATATGTCGTTATTGAAGGACAACACCTTCTATACATATCAAAGTATCGTACTTCGTTTAAGATGGAAACTTAAAACATCAAGATATAATATTAAGACAATTAACGTACTCAGCCTTTCTACGATTTTCATCAGAATGAACGAAAAGACTGAGTATATCAAATATTTCACCCATCAGAAACTGGAGTTTGGTCCCTATGTATAAATGCATGCATACTAATGTCAGTCAAAGTATGACCTATTTGTTCAACTTTTCTTACCTTAATTACATATGTCTAAACCGTTTTCTGTGTGGATCCAAATGGGCCATTATCAGAAGCAGAGCTGGGTGTATACAGATTATCTTCTTTATATACAAGAACAGTTTGCCAGAATCGATTCTAAGTGTCGCTATACAAGTTTCAATCAGTAGAAATCGCAAAAAGACAACTCTTAATATTTGTAATAGAATTAAATCTAAGTGATATATAGTAGGTATCATTCGCCATCAATTTGTAAAAGTCTTGCAAATTACTCAGTGTCCTTTTAAAGTCTATTGCATTGCCGATCATGTTCGATGGAGACTGAAAAGTGATTTGTTGAACCGCAATACAGGTGGGTAAAGAAGATACCTTTCTTATGGCAGTAATATCCATGGTTTTGAGAAAGCAAATATCTGATTTAATCAAATTTGCCATTTCAGCCAAGCAAGATGTTTTTTTTTTTTTCTTAAAATGTTTTCTCACCCTAATCTGCAAGATAGCATTTTATAAATAATTTGAGAAAGCGTTCATTCAAATATTGTTAATCGAATCACTGAACATGACACTCTTTTGGATGATTTGCTAATGCTTTGTGACCACATAGAAGGTGGTTAGAATTTAAAGGTTCACTAATTCTCATGTTTAGGATTTCGGCTAAAATGACCAGATTAGTTATCGTCAAAATGAAAACATTGACGTGGACCTTGATGGTCACAGCAAGATATATTCTACCTTTGCTCCATAATACACTTCCAGGTGGTGACTTGATTTGGATCCTGCAGAAAAAGGCATACCATAAACTAAGTAAAACAACAGCAGAATAATACTTAGATTTCCAATCTTATTCAGTATGCGATAATGATCTACGAAGATTTAAATATAAAATCTAAGCAAAAGCAACGATGTTATTGGAGAACTGCATTATATATTATGCACACCGTGTAATCAAATAGGATAAGATAAACTTTACCTATTTGATTTTATAACCCAAATTTACGCCCCAAAATTTGCAATTAATTGTGCGTTTTACAATAGATAATCACTGAACAGAATTGATCCGCCTATTTTTAAGTTACTTTTTTTCCTGCTAGATGTTATTTTAGTCGAACTAATCTATTTTGCTTAAAACGGATCTCTGATAAAGCATAGATATAATACCCAGTCTTTTGACATTCATATTCTATTTAAGAGCATGTTCATTTATTCCATCAAATTCCGTTCGCTCACAATAAAAGAACTCCTACCTGCAAGTATGGAGTTTTCCACGGAAAGCTATCTTAGAAACTCGAGGCTATTACTTTTAAGTTCTTCTTTAGTTGTTATATTTATAGCCTAATATGATTGACGCAAAAATCTGGCTTTTAAGTAAATGGAATATAGAACTCAGATAAAACGAAGATAATAACCCAACCATACGCTTGTAAGTTGTACAAAGCCACTAGTGTGCTTCATCATATTTATCCAAAGCCACAAATCAGCTGAAACCGTGGCAACATATCCACGAGACAGATGGAAGACTACTTCGATTTTGTGTGCAAATTAAAAAAATTCGAGTCATAAAAGACATAGCCCAGAGTAATAATAATAATAATAATAAATAGACTTGTAAAATGTAAAGAGTAATGGGACAACACGAGATAATTCCAAGTTAAAATCCCTTTCCGAGGTCTTACATTTTAATGACTTTATTTGTTGGTTTCAACAATAAATAAATTTAAAAAAGAATATATAATCAAATGAAGTTTGAAATGTGCAGGAAATGACACTACAGAAGTCCAGTGATTTGATGATATATAAAACTTTTGATTGATAGCTTTGTGTCCTAAATCTGTATATTCCCCTAAATGGAAATGACATAAATGTAATTTTATTCTGCGACAATTATTTGACAATGACAACCTCCAAAAATATTTGCTTTTGAAAACAAAAATCTTGCAATAACTTTTTTGGGAAAATGCAATTTGCAGCTTGATATAAATCAGCAAACTTATTATTATGCCAGCTCATACAGAGGCCAGAGTAATGTAAACTTCAACGAGTTCGTGCGGCAAATTAAATCTTAGCTCAATTATAACAAATGGGATATGTCTGTATGCATTAGCGTTTAACGGCACCTCCGTACAAGAGCAGCCATATGGTACAGTAAAGTTCTAAAAAAGTACAAATGAAGAATTACACAAAACTTTAGGATATCACACGTGAATAATGGCGAAAGGTGAGTTGAAATTGAAATAATAAAATGGTATGCAAGACCTTGCCTGTACTTACAAAAAAGAGCAACTCATACTAAACAAAATACGAACGTACAGTCAAGTACGCTATTATTTGTATAAGGAAACCGTACTATTATCAAAGACTGGTCCCTTTGTATCGCTGCATCGTAACTTTCATTTAATAAAGGATAAGGACCAGATAATGGCCATGTTGCAGAACAACATCTTTAAACTGAGAGAGAGAGAGAGAGAGAGAGAGAGAGAGAGAGAAAGAGAGAGAGAGAGAGGGTTGTGGAGACAAGACGAAGAAGAAGGACTGAATATATATATATATATATATATATATATATATATATATGTATATATATATATATATATATATATATATATATATATATATATATATAATGAGACAGTTGCATTACAATGTCGAAACCAGTTATTACTTTAAATATCAATCCTGATGGACTGACTGATTGAAACTTGATAAAAATGAATATTAGGAAAGAAGACATCATTTTCCATGGAAAGATTTGTTATATGAGTCATTGTACAAAGAAAATTATACCTAATGATCAAGTTAGCAGAGTAACAGCGATTGATTTATGCGTTTTGTGCGACACTCCAATGCATTTATCAATGCAGTAACGCTGAAAAAAGCGTGATCAGAACGATGGCAGTTGAGACTATAACAGCCAAACTAATTTTAATTAGTAAAATGAACCAAGTTAGTATTTCTTTAACCCTATGCTTGGTCTACATGTAGCTGTGCATATTCCCATTTATATTTAATGTCCTCCTCATTACAAATTTGTTAATGTGTAAAATATACAGTGGAAAAAATGGCGTTATAGACGAGGATTTCTTTTCATATGTACGTCAGACCAACTACTAGAACAATATCCCCAAGTACAAATCGCAAAGAACCCTATAGACAGATATTCACAGACTTATCACAGTTTACTGTCTTTTGTTATTGGTTTCATTGCATAGATTTATACAAATTTCTTATACCTACAAAATTTCTTAGCATTTCTTATCCTCTTGTAAAATATAACCATTATACGAGTACATCTCGGACATAATCTGATTGCAGCTGAAAAATGTTGATGAGGTCTAAGGTCATACAGAAGAATCTATTTCATAGATAATGTTTGAATGGAGGTACAAGTTGTGGAGTAAAGACCACAGCAACCTTCCTATGTAGTTTTATTTTTGTAATTATGTGTCGTTTGATGTTTTTTGAGTCGAGGGGATAACTCCTTTAATAAATTCAATATATTCTCTACTTGACCATTGACATCATCATCGTTTCATAGCTGGATACTAGAAGTTTAAATCCATATTGAAGTATGAGACTGGTTGTCTGTACAGGCACCAACTGATCGTTTTACCTTATACAACAAAGCATACACAATATTAATATGAACACCGGTCTCCCAGTAGGGTTACTTATCATTAAAATGCATATCATTGTGATGACGATAATATGAACTGAAGGGAAAGTGTTCCGTAAAATTATTATCATTATTTCACTCTGATCGAAAACGCAGCAAGGCTTGCAGTCAGTGTGAACAGACATACTTTCTCTTGCGAAAGATTGTTTTCAGTTGCACAAACAAACGGTAATTTGCTCAGGTCTTAATTAACAAGTATAAATTTAAATTTAGGATGGCTCTCGAAATTAAATGGATATAAAAACAGAAGAAACATTGTACCTGAATAAAAACACAGCTTTTTAAAAGGACCTTAAGTGCAATTCTAGGAACAATCTTTCCTCTAGAACTGGCAAAATCCCCATTGGAAAATGAAATGGTTGTAATTTTATCGAAATGCATTTCTGACGAATTAGCTACTGGCGAAAATTTACGATGATACTAAAAAATAAATGAAAACGAGAAAAGGAGAAACCTTATTAGTGAAAAACATGAATTAAACCTTTTTAAGGACTCTAAATACAGTTTCAGGTACTTTCGTTCCTCTAAAATTTGGAAAATGTACATGGGACAATTAATGAAGGTAATGTTTTCGAAATCCAAATTTGAACAATTATTTTTCATTTGTTTTGGGACATAACAGTTTTCATAGTTAAGAAAAATATAGCTTGTAACTAAAATCACGTAAGAGAAGGCATGTTTTTTTTCTAGCGCCGTTTAGTGATGTGGAACTGTTTCTCATCCTGAATAAATGCTTTTATCTTAAATATTATATTGTTGTGCAAGCATATAAGTCATGATTATCAAGTTACTACTGCAGTAATAATTGAACTATTTGAAGACATTACGTTTCCACGCTGTTATCACTACAAATACATTCACAAAATATAAATTCACAAAGAATTATTCGTCGAATCCTGATACAGCCATGCAGCTTAAATGGTGTAAATGGGATGGACATGATAAAATCAGTATCTTTAAGGAGCCTGGTCGAACTACATGTACTTGTGCATATTCCTGGTTGCAGTGTATTTCCTTATTACAATATTACCGATGTGTCGATTAATACCTATATGAGATATACAGGGCACAGAACAGTGACATTTTGTGGACAGGGGATGACAAGAATTACTGGACATCTTACGTGAGGCAGACTGGATCAATATCGCTAGGTCCAATTGGCAAAGACCGGTAGTTGTTTGTGGTCAGGCATATTTGTACAAATCGGAGAGTTCATGCAGTTTTGTTTTATTTGAGTTTGAAGTATAAGGTAAATATACTACTCACGTATGAATACCTTATTGTAAATATAACGCCTGACATTTATTGACTCAGTTATTGGGGTTTGTTGCTTTGTCAAATGACAATATATAAATTTTATGTGTATCTTGCTTCTTTATTTTAAAAAAAGTCTCCCCAGTTGTGTTAGATTTTAGAGATACAAGGCACAAATACCGTTGTAGACCTATACTGAATCTGCACATTATTGTGTCTACGATTATTGAAGAAGTCAATAGGTCCAGGTAAGTCTGCCAGTTCGTGCGTGTCTGCGCGCGGTAGAACGTGCGCAAATTGTTCATCCCACTACACTGTTTAATGTAAAAAGAGCGGATAAAAAAACGTTAAAAAACTTTGTCTCATTTCTTGAAATTATGACAGTAAAATTGCAAAATGTCAACTACTATGGAAAAATAGTCACTTAAGGATATTTTGGCTCATATTTAAAGGAGAAATGTGTCTGTCAAATACAAGCTTTCAATACACAAGTCTGCTAAATGTAAGATTTAAAAATTATATGTCTAATTTTGAACATCGATATTAAAGTGTTTTTTTTTTCTTTCCACCTTTTGTTTTTAAAATATGTAAATATGATAGCCAAAAACGTTTTCTCAGGAACCGTGCCACATATGGTTTGCTTCGTAAAGGAATTATTAAAGAATTTGTCCACGTACTAGTATAATACATGAGATTTTTCTTCAGTTGGCTTTACTTCAATGGACTTTGCAAAAACTCCACACCTTTAATCTCAAATTCCTGAAAAATCTCTGGTATTATTTCCAGCTTATCAAATAACGTTTGTTTCATCCAAACAGGGTGATTGATGTTAAAAATCCGGCATCATTTCAAGTTAAAATTTTGCAGAAAAAAACCCTCTACTGCAATCGACCTCCATTTTCACCAAAATTCCGACGTTTCATTGGTTTAATTTTATTACTATTTGATCCGCCCATTTTATTGCAACACATTCTTTTACTTACTAATTACAAAATGACTGTTAAACACACACAGACACACTGCCTTTTTCTGTCTGTCTGTCTCTCCCTTGCTCTCATTCAATCATCGTTTCGGAAGGGATTGAAGTTTTAGATTTGAGAAGTATACAGAAGTAACGCATAAGTATTACAGTTATCCACTGAGCAGTCACTACATTTGTATTGCTCCAGTAGTGAATATCTTTTGTTGATTTGCACACCTATGTGAACTGGGTTACTTAGGAGTAACATTCAACCTTAACTGACGTTCTTTGTACATACTAAATTAAAATACAGACTCCATTTTTCACTGAATTTCCCTCACTTACAATTCTTAAAAGCAATACATTTTGCCGTTTTATAAATGGAAGACATCCAATGTTTAAAATAATGAATATATAAATGGTGTTGATTTATTGCAGACTTAAATAGTATTGCTTTGCACACAGCAAAGTAAAATTTAAAGTCAAGCCTTCTTGTCTCGAATTCAGTATTCCAAATACTATTTCTTTACGGGTCAAATTTAGATGATGTGTATGTGCACACTTGGTCTCTATCCAATGAAAAATATCTTTCCTAAAAATAGGGTCAAAGGTGAACAAAGCCACAATAGATGCGTGAGGTTTAAAAGATCTATTTTACAAACATAACACTTATTATTTTTAGAGATGCCAGTTTTGGTCAAACTTTATTTGCAGACCAAATTCTGTGTAAAAGTCTAAATTTGAAACCCTCAGAAGTCTGAGAATAAGCATAAATTGTATCTATAAACAGTTTCTAGTTTTTCATTTTCTATCAACAATATATATATATATGGAATGTCTGAAATTTCTCCATCAGTATGTAATTGGAATATTATAAATATTGTTAGACTGCGAAAATTAAACCATTATAGACTGGAAAATTCACGTTTGTGTTAAAGTACTATGTAAATTCTCATAAGATACATATTCACAAGTATCTAAAACATCTATAATGAATATACCTACATCAAACATGTTCTTCTAATACATATAATTTTTCCCCCAACTTTTATCGTATCGTGAAACCATAAAGGTTCTTTAAGAAAATCAGTATTGATATAAGCTCTTAACATTTTACAATAAAACAAATGCAAGGCTTAAAGACAGCATACCAAAAAGAATGTAATTTATGAAAATTAATTTTAACAAAATTCACACGGAACTTTTTAAATTTAAATTGTTTTGAACATTGAACGCTTATTAAGTTGACCCATATTTGCTTTTTAGAACTTAAATGTCTTCTAATCCATGAAATTTTTAAAGCCTCTACAAAACAGTATATAGTCCTACTTGATTTATTTTGTATGTAAATGAATATTTTCAATTATTGAAAAGAAGTGGCTGCAGAGGAATACAGATTAGTTCACAACTAGATGATATATGTGCTTTAGCATATGATGATGCTATTGTAAATGTTGTTGATACCATGATGTCTATTAAAAAGCAAATCGGAGTCTTTGAAAAGTGTTGTCATACGTACGGTGTGAAAGTAAATCTGTCAAAAGCAAAAGCAATGGTTTTGAAAAGAGGAGGACGTGTAAATAAAAAGATACTTTGTATTGCAAGTGGTCAAGAACACATCAAAATATTGACTGAAAAAGGAAATAAGACTGTGGGGTGATTGAAACGTTTTGCAGCTAGATGTCAATGTACAGATGTCAAAATAACATTCATTTCATTTAATCTGATGGTTGTACCAACCCTATCATATGGTTCTGAAATATGGGGATATGAATATGTGTATTGCCTTGAAAGTTTGCAAATTACATTTTGTAAGTATATTCTTAGGATGAACAAAATTACCTGCAATGCTGCTGTACTAGGAAAGTTAGGTCTTTATCCATTGTCAGTTCTTGATATGATACGATGTATCAAGTATTGGCTAAAAGTTACAAAAATGGGTGAATTTCGAAATCCAAACATATGATATAACATGTTCAAAACATTGGATGAATTAGGGTGGATAACTTGGCTACTCGTGTTAAAAATCTCTTATTTAGGTTACAATTTTGGTGATGTAACAGCAGGGTTGGTGATGAAATACTATTTTTCGAAACTGAGAAAGATAGATTAATGTGTATTTATTTCCAGAATTGGCAATCTGAGGTAAATGAGAATAATAAGTTACATTTATACAAAATAGAACAGACTTGAACTTAGAAAATTATTTGGTATCAAATATATCATTTAAATATAGAATTACATTATCTAGACTATGATGTTCAAGTCACACTTTGGCAAGAGAGGTAGGACGAAGAAATAATGATAAAGGGAGAAAGGTATTGTGGATTTTGTCAATTTTGATGGTATTTACGAAGTCGAAGATGAATTTCATTTCATAGTCAAACGTCTACTATATAAAGATTTAAGGTAAACTTTTAATATTTTCATAACTAATGTATATGAATTTCATAAATATTTGTAAAGCAGTGACACAACAGTATATCAAACCATTAAAATTTATGGTTGTCATGCTATTTATTTAAGAAAGAACATTGAAGGAATTTAAATTGTTTTATATTTGTAAATTATTTGATTTATTTCTGAAAACTTTGATACTCCTCTGCTAGTATATCATCAATAGATCAACAGTCACAGTAACTGAAACTTTAAATTATTAATATATTCATACACTTTTTCATGCTGGTTACTATTATCATATTCAATATATTTGCCTCAGGTGTGCATATATGTGACGTCGGTAAATAAACGTAATGCTTTTATATTAAATGTATGAGCCAAGGGCCAATATTTATTCTGAATAATAGTTCTCTACTTGTGTACTATATATTTTAATTATAACCCTGTGCCTTAAGATTTTTCTAGTGATTTTCTTTCCATAAATAATTATTAGTTAGACAGCTATTAAAAATCTTATTTAGATTGCAATTTCACCAGCCATTCTTACTACAAAGATATAAAAAATGTAAACATAAAAGATAATAGACATAAAGGTTTTTAAAAAAATCTTTACACTAATAATTTTAAACTCTCAGAGCGTCCTGGACGAACCTACACAGCAAAATTATTATTATTATTATTATTATTATTATTATTTCTAATCACTGTTATCATATCTCATGACTTTTTATTTCTCGTGCAAGCTATGTTGGCAAGTGACGTCAAAAGTCTGCAAACATCATTATCTCCTAAGATAATATTTTAAAAAAACAAAACAATTATAAGAGAAATATTGTCAGTCGTAACTTCGTAAGTGATGACGCATACAAGGGACAAAGATATTGGATATTTGAACATAAGGCAGACTGGAGTACTCTCGCTATGGCAAAGATCGGTAGGAGTAGAAACTCATTTTGTCCATATCGCGGCATTCAGTTGATTAGTTTAATTTGAAATTCGGGTATTTGATCAATACACAATACGTTTATTACACATTATTTATCGCTTAATACCGAAGGTTAAAGTTACTTGAATGACAAAGCACGGTTATATGAAGCTGCTAATGTGTCCAAGTATATATTATGTGGTATATCTGAGATTTATTTTGTCAAAGAACTCGTATCTCCAATTGCTTAGAGACGAGCCTCGTCTGAATGCATAAACGTATATGTACACATGTAATGCTAATGACCCAAACAATGTGTACATGAATGTTGTTATGACTACACAAGAAGAAGTGGGGACTAGGTTATCATGTCAATTCATACGTACGTGCGTTTGTGTATGAGTAACGTAGGGCCACAACTTGTATACCCATGGGTCTAATAAATGGATTAAACCTCCGGGGCCCACCCAAGTGGACAGAGCTATTGAGAAGGGGGAAAGATTAGCTGAGAAAGACGTGTCATACCATTGCAGATTTTAAGTTTATTATTTACACATAAGCAAATAAACCAGCCGACATGCTTAATTATTGCAGGGTCAGATCATGTTGATGAAACTTTGCTTTCATCTTCTTTCTTTCTCACAGCTTTTTAAGTTGCATTATCTTGACAAAGATGTGCAAGTCATAATTTGGCTATCGAGGTAGGAAGAAGAAATATATCTGTAAATTGTTTGATTTATTTCTGAAAACTTTGATACTCCTCTGGTAGTATATCATGATCAATAGATCCAGTACACAGTAACTGTACCTTTAAATTATTGATATATTCATACACTTTTTCATGCTGGTTACTATTATCATATTCAGTATATTTGCCGCAGGTGTGCATGTCTGAGACCTCTGTATATAAACTGCATGCTGTTATACTGAATGTATGAGCCAAGGGCCAATATTTATTCTGAATAAAAGTTCTCTGCTTGTCTACTATATATTTTAATTATAACCCTGTGCCTTAAGATTTTTCTGGTGATTTTCTTTCCATAAATAATTATTAGTTAGACAGCTATTAGTCACTCTTGCTACAAAGATATAAAAAAGCAAACATAAAAGATAATAGATATAAAGGTTTCGAAACAAAATCTTTTATACTCATAATGTTAATCTCTCAGAGCGTCCTGGACGAACTTACACAGTTAAATTAGTTTTATTTACATTTTTCTAACTGCTATTGTCATCTATCATGTCATTTTATTTTTCTCATGTAAGTTTTGTTGGCCATTGACGTCATAGTCTTCAAACACCATCATTTATATGGTACATATTATATATAATTTCCCAGGGTAATGTTGTCAGTCGTAATTCGTAACTGATGACACATTTTTTTTAAATAGAGTGAAACCGTTGTTTTTCAACAAAAATCGGTTAGTACTAGCCAGCGATAGATATATTTTTTACTTTTCATTTCTTCACCTGTATAATTGCAAATATGCTATAACTGACCTATAATGCGCTAGTTACGTGTCATTAGTGATATGTAATAGCGTAAATGAGTGGAATTAATGAAGTCAGTGGCTCTTTCTACAATACAAGTAGCCGTGAATATTCTTAGCTGCATTCCATTTCCTCCTATTTTAACATTATCGATAAATCGATTGATATCTGTATAAAATATACAAGAAATAGAGCACTGATACATGCTGCAGTAATAGGAAAAAAGTTATTGGATATTTGCACATAACGCAAAGTGGAGTACTATCAGTAGATAGAATGACAAAGATCGATTGGAGTAGAAATTCAATTTACCAACGTACTGGCATTCACCATGGATAGTTTCATTTGAAATTAGGAGTATTAGATCAATGTACAAGACGTTTATAAACACATTTATTTATATCTTATTACCAAAGGTTAATATTACTTGAATGGCAAAGCACGGATACATGAATCTGTTACTTTGTCTGTTATATTTGAGACTTGCTTTTTCAAAGAACTCATACCTCCAGTTGTTTGGAGATAAGCTTCGTCTGAATGCATAGCGTATTTGTACACATGTAACGCTATCGACCCAAACTAAATATGTGCATGAGTGTTTGTTATACATATCGAAGAAGACGCGCGTTTGTACACGAGTAACGTAACGCTACTCCCACTCACAGCGGTCTAAACAATAGATTAAACCCCCCAGGACCCACCCCACGTGGATACGGCTAGTGAGAAGGGGGAAAGACGTGCCATATCACTGCAGATTTCAAGTTTATTATTTACAACAAAAGCAAATAAATCATCTGACATGTTCAAATATTGCAGGGTTAAACCATGTTGATGAAAATATGCTTTCATCTTCTTTCTTTTTCACAGTTTTTTAGTTGTTAAAAACTTGACATGAAATATTCAGGACAAGTCAGTGAAAATGGTTATATACTTTTAGATTTTTTTTTTTTTGCAAAGCGACATGTTTTGGTGAAAGATTAGGGAACGATAAAGCTGTTAGTGAATTTACTGTTGTGAACAGCAGAAGTAAAAGACAAGCAATGTGATCACATATGCATATTATGCCACATTTGACTAATATTGAAAACTTAATGGAGGTTATGCATTGAACTTTAGAACAAAGAATTTTGAGACCTTATCAGATGTATGGTAGGAGGATATTCATGAATATTTACCTCTTTATATAATAGATCTTTCTTTCTATTTGTCGTATATTTTACCTACATCTTTTATTACTTGTATGTACTAGTGCTTTTTTTCTTTTGCTTCACCTTATTAAAGGTCTGTGATTGTAATCAAGTTATTCATTATCCGTTAACTATTAAAATACGCAATCTGCTATGGAAGGAATAATGATGGAGATAATGATGAAGTATCTAAGGCAGATGGAATGAAAAATTATAGCAGATTTGTACTGAATAGTGATAAATGCGAGGAATATGTGTCAAATTTGAATATTAAAAATTGAAATAAAATTAGATAATACAAGTATTAGCTTTCCAAAAAGTCTGAAGGCTCCACTACATTTAATTCATTGTTTGGTTTGGAAAGAAAGTAACTTTCAAAAAATAATGTAGTGACAAGGGCCAGGAGAAGAAGGTCTGGTATATTCATTTCATGTTGAGTAGGTGTGGCAATTTTATTTGCCTTGTCATTGTTGGACGTCAATGGATTTCTAGGTCAAAGGAAATGCCTATATCGTGAAACATCAGTACATGGACTGGATGACCTATTCAAAAGAAAATGTTAAGTACATGTAGCCTAACCCTAGTCGCAATTAATGCAACGCCGTTTGACTGGTGACCTTTAAAACATGGCTGACGGAAAATAGTACCTGCTTTTTGCATGCCAATAAACCTAGAATGACACCAAATGCTTTCAAATGTTTTCATGCATTGGCATATATTTATTCTAATACAGCACTTTATTGTGACACTAGTACCTGACGTGCTACAAAACTGATTAATCTAGATTTTTGCAAAATTAAGTGTAATAAGGTACTTCTAATACCATGCTTATATACATTTTCGTCGGTGGACCATTGTCCGTGGACCATTTAAAGAAGCTATAATTTCATTTAAGTACTGTACAACATTTCAGTTTCTCTTTTCCATTTTATGTGTCTAGGAAAACTTTTCAAACTGAGGAACAGAAATAAATTTTTCAAAGATTTGTTTTAATAATATTGATTTTGAAATCTATTATATCATAACATAGGGTTAACTCAAATAGTTGTGTGAGACCTGTAACTCGACGGGTTAATTATATCAAATGATGCCTAATTTGCACTTTATTGAACATTACATGTCTATTACCTTACTATTATTACAGTTACTGCCAAAATCTTCCGATACAGATCCTGTTAATATTATGGTATCAAGAATCAGACTTTAATGGCTTTTTTTAATTGTTCATTGGGGCGTAGATATACTACTGCAGAATCAAATTGTTACATGTGTATTTTTATACACAGCAGTAATGATTATATGCTGGCATGCATATTTGTGAAACTGGAAATCTAGGCTTGAATCTTCTAGTAGAACAAGGTTGTATATTTATCTTACACATAGGTTTTATATACAGAATATGTTATATTTTATTACTATTGGGACTTTCATAGTAATACTAACTAAATTGCTGACATGATCTCGGAGACTCCATGTTGAAACATGTAGATGGTCTAAGCCACAAGAGATCATATAAAAACAGAACATGTCATTTTTGTAACGTGATAAAGGACGAATTTAATTTTCTATTAGAATGTCAGTGTAACATGTAAGATAGAGGTAAATTTATTCCTAGATATTATTGGAGGCACCCAAATATGGTAAAATGTATTGATCTACGTTCAAGTAATAATCAGAAGGTTATACGAAATCTAAGCAATTTTGTTTTAGATCTTATAAACTTCATAATAAATATCTGATTTTCCAATAAATTAATTAAACATTGAATAAAAAGGACATTTTCCCATCCATTGTACATGTTTACATTTGCTGCTTTAAATGTGTAAGTTGCTGATACTGTCACACTTTTTCTTTTTCTTTTCAAAGTGATTGTATGTGTTTTTGTTCTTATCCAAGTTTATGTTAGCGTTTTATAGCAGTTAACATAGATTCAAGAATCATAATGATTTCACACTTCGACGTAAACCTGTAAAGTTTTAATTATTGTTTCATATGCGTCTACCATTTTGGTATATTTATATGTTTGCAAAAAGCCGATATGGTTATTTGTGTGCATCTTTTTAGATACACGGTAAAAAACAACTTGTTTTGGTTCGGCACAGCCCGATGTAAGTTCTGAAATTCTGACGATTCCCCCCCCCCCCCCCCCCCCCCCCGAATCCCTGATACATGAATCCACCTACTTACTGAGATGGACTCAGATGTCAAGAAATCTGAGTGACTTCCAGACGAGAATGATCCATCAGGAAGCCATCCGTAAAATGGACAGCTTCCTGACAAAACTCGTCTGTACGCTAATATGCAAAAAAGATTCAAATTTTATATAATCTTAACCTTGTAGACAACAAAGTCTCTTATATATGTGTGGAACTTGTTATGCGATGGTGTTTAGAGAAACAAGTAAATTTTACAAAGAGATATCAGACAGTTGGTGATGTGATGATGTATCTTGAAGTGAAACAAACTGAACTCCAAACTATGGTATTCATTCTAAATTTATGGACAAGCACGTCACTCAGAACTGTGAGGAAATAAATTACGTCATGATGTTTACCGAAATATCAAGTGCTTCGTGTATTCAGAAATGTAAGAAAACGTCGAGGAAATATTTGTACCTTGAACTGAATGCAAGTTGAAAATCCTTTAACAAAATCACTCATACTCGTGAAATGAAAATACCAACGTGATGGTGGTGTTTACTGAAATATTAGGCCTTTCGTGCACAAAGCGTTCTAACCTTTAACCTCTGGACAACAAAGTTACCTATACTTGTGAGGAACTTATGCAATAAAGTTTACAGAAAGAAAACGTCACTTTTACATAAAGAGGTCAGAAAGTGGAAGAGCAAGAACTCTGTACCTTGAACTGCAGGCTAAAATCAAAGTTATACATGTAATATTTTTACCTGTACGAGGAATGTTTCTTTGATCAGTTTTGCCTCCATAATTTCAGAACGAAGTACAAAGCAATCTGCCCTTTTGACTCTTTTTTTTTTTAATTAGTTACATTGCATGAACATGTAGTTTTAGATCAAAGGTGAGGAAAATGTACGTTTGGATAACATCTAAAACTAATTTGTCAACCGTGTTAGATCAAATGCTTTTCGAAACATAACCTTATGGAATTAGGACATATATAGATGGAAATGTCATTACAATTGTTTCAAAATTATGAGTGCATTTTTTTTCCGTAAAAGGCCATGGACATGCTCTTTGACGTTATTTTTTGTTAATAATACTTCTACTCAGGGCCGGATTAAGACCTTTAGAAGCCCTAAGCACTGAAAAGATTATGGTGCCCCCAATACGTAATTCCTCCCCCCACCTTTTTTTTTTGGTGCCTCTGCTTTGCTGGTGCCCTAAGCAGGTGCTTAGCCTGCCTATTGGGTAATCCAGCACTGCTTCTACTGCACTGTGACCACACATGACATTCACAAATATGAGTAAAATTGTATTAAACATGACTTTCAAATGTCGTGGAAAACGAGAATGTTATGTAATAATGTAAAGAAAACAGGCTCATCATATGAACGCAGACTTAGGGAAGATGGGCAAAATGGAAATTTGGTTAGAAAGTAAAACTAAAAATGATTAGAGGGAAAAGAAATTATACCCAATAAACTCTTGTTAATATTAATGCAATGTGTGGCCGATTGCATACCGTTCATTATGTGTTCGTTCTAGTCGCTGTATAAAAGCACTGGTATAAAATGAATCAATATCTGATACAGTCTTGTTGTAGACATGTAGTGAACGGGATTTGTAATTGTAATTATTTCTGCATTGAGGAATAATGCCTTCAAAAGCGTATGCTACAGGAGAGGAAAGATGTATTTTCCAGATGAGACTTTTAACTGGCGATCAGTTGAGTGGTAAGTTTCAGTAATTTATAATTGGCAATCAAAACTAATCATTCTACATAACATAGATATACAGATATAATCAGACATTTATCTTTTGTAATAAGATTAGTATTATGAAAAAAATGTTAGCAACCGTGATTGGCTCACAACATATACATATACTTTTTTGAGGTGAAGGTAACTTAGGTTTTTAAGGTTACGTGCAGTTGGCCTTTTTTAAAAATAGTCAATATTCAATACTTACTTCTTTATACACATTTAAGTCATTTAATACATAACCGGGTATATGACGATTGTAATATAAATTAAGTTTTAAAGAACATCTACATGAATCTAATGTTTGAAATCCAGATAATGGTAATTTCATTTCACAGCAGAAGTAATATTTATTTTTGCGATTACATATTGCGTTTAGATTCTTCCATTATACGAATACAAGCATTTTAAAGTGCCGTGGGAATTATTTTAAGAGTAAAACTTGATTTAAAGCGGTAAGAAGGGAAAAATAGCATGAACATCTTTCAAATAGGATTAATATGCAACAACAATTTCATGGTTTCCCAAATCAAAAGCTTTCCTTTCCTTTATGTTGCATTCAAATTACTATTTCGTTGTTGATTACAAGAAGAATTTGACCGGAATGTAATATCCTTCAAAATATTCATTACGTGTTTATATTACGACCTATCCAAGCACTAATTCAGATGTTGTTGCTCTGAGATCAGTTCTATAGGTTTCTTTAACAAATTAAGACTATCGTAATTCTCGAATGACTATACGTTGGCTACAGATTTATTGTATAGCACTAACATTTCGCGAGGGTTTAATTTTTGCCTCAATAGGCGGAAATTCAAACAGCACCAAAACGAAATACAACCTGTAACATTTTAATATATAAACGTGTATAGACACAACCAAACTTCAATTTTAGGTAGGGTTGCGTGTAGACACAACTAAACTTCAATTTTAGGTAGGGTTGCGTGTATAGACGCAACTAAACTTCAATTTTAGGTAGGGTTACGTGTATAGACACAACTAAACTTCAATTTTAGGTAGGGTTGCGTGTATAGACACAACTAAACTTCGATTTTAGGTAGGGTTGCGTGTATAGACACAACTAAACTTCAATTTTAGGTAGGGTTGCGTGTATAGACACAACTAAACTACAATTGTAGCTAGGGTTGCAAAAAAATTAACCCTCGGTCTATATGACCATTTGGGAAGATCGCCGAAACTGGCACCGCAGATATTAAACTCAATACATCCTTCAAAATGAACAGCTTAGGGCTGGTAAATCATGGAGTGATGAAAGTGTCTGATGCACTCCGTGGCAATGGTATCAGTGTCGTTGGTAGTAAACATTGGCCACTTTGACTGTACTCCGACTTCGGTAAACACTGTCCGTCTTTTTAGCCTGCGAGGTTTCTTTCTGTAATACAGAAATAGGCATGTATTTCTTTAAATTGGCAGTAAACAGTTTAGTTTATAAACCAAAGTTATTGATGGCTTTTGAGTTCTTTCTTTGCAAACATTAAACTCTTCAGATCGATCGTAAGTACTAGTGTTTATACTAATATGCATACGGCCATAAAATGTTGAAAACACAGGTTTTCGTCGATATTATGGTTTGTTGCATTGTAATTTAAAAGCATGACTTTTCATTGCCGTTATTCCATAAGTCAAAGCGCAACATCACAACGCTTGTAGCCATCAGCAAACGACAACATAAATAACAAGAGGTCCATGTGGGCCTGATATCGCTCACCAGGTTGACATCGGCCTAATAGCCAAATGTAAGAGCATGTGACAGAAAAATTTGGGTCAGTAGGATACTTTCTGTAGAAATTTCTTCTGATATTTTTTATTGCATAATTTATACAAATAAAAACAAATCTTTCAAAGTTTCTCTATTTTTACATCTTTATCCATATTTGATGGTACATCAGCATCATTTATTCAACATTGAAAGACCTTTATTGATTGATGCTTTCTGTCATATTTTCAGCATTTATTTCTTTTAGATGAGGTTGTTTATATATTTTTGTATTTTTAGTAACAGCTGCCATATTTGATGGCAAATCGGCACCATCTGAAAAATAATTAAGAGCCGTTTACGTCAGGATGAAAAGTCGTTGATATATCTGTCTATTTTTAGTAACGTCGGTCAGATATTGGATTGGCATTTTTGGTACAAATTAAAAAGCGCTTATTGCCAAAAGGCGTTTCTTTGAAATGTGGTTAAAGTCTTTCATTGGATATCGATAAGGCGTCGTGTATAGGTTTTCTATTTTTAGTAACGTTAGCCATATTTCATTAGGCATCGGCGTCATTTGTGTCAATAATACCAAATATTCATTAAATACATTTTGTTTAAAGGATTTCATAACCTCTACATTTTAAAAGAATGGCGAAGAAGTTGTTTTAAAGGGGACAATCCTAGTCAGATATAGTTTTAGATGTATGGGACAGTCGTTTGAAAAACTTGCAAAGTATCTAAATAGTGATAAAGTCGAGGAAACCGTGAAACATTTTGAAAACATGGAAACAAAATATTTGAGAACATATATTTACCAGTACGAGTACATGGATGATTTTAAAAGGTTTGACGAAACTAAATTACTACCTATTTTTCTTTCAGTCTCAGAGGGTACATAGATAACGAAACAGGATTACCAGTATGCAAAATATGTCATAAAACATGGTAAAAGAAAGAAAAAAAATTACAAATTTAACTCTGACCGATTACTACGTTAATAAAGATACTTTCATGTTGTGCAATATTTTTGAAGAGTTTAGGAATATCTGCATGATTATTAAAAACATAATCCATCATTCTATTACAGTACACCGCGACTGGCTCATGATGCAGGTTTGAAAATTGGTACAGTAGAATTAGAAATACTTACAATCAGGAATTATATGGAAAATTAGCATCATATCAAATAAATCTGCTAAAGTAAGTCATGGGTACTATATTGTTGCTGAAGGTAAAGTTAGAGATGATGGAGAATACGACAGGTCAAGGTCAAGGTCATTCATTATGTACATAGAATCTAATAACCTTTATGGCTCTGGAAAGAATGAATGCATCCCTATTAAGAACTTCAGATGGACAATCAAACAACAAAATTAAAGTCATTAAAGACAATATAATGTCTTCGAAATATGATGACAGTTTTGGTAATATTTAGAAGTAGATTCAGAGGTACTAACACAGCTTCGCAACTGTTTGAAATACTACCCATCAGCTTCTAATAAATTAATTCCATAAGAATGTGATTAATCATCACCATTACAACGAAACACAAAAAAAAAAAAAAAAAAAAAAAAAATAGAGCGGAAAAGGGGTAGAAAAGAATTAATACATTAGTTATTGTGCACGTTGAAGAACACTAAAAATATTTAATTTATGATCCTTACTTGAAGTTGTATGTTCAGTTAGGTTTAAAACCAAAGCAGACACATAGGGTGATGCTGTTGGATCAAGAACCATGGTTAAAATCTGAATTGAATACCACACTAAGACAAGAAGCAACTAGTAACTTTGAAAAATATTTTTTCTAAAAACTCAGGAATGATTGTTTGTTTAGTAAACAGATGGAAATCCTAGGAAGAACTAGAGTAAAAATATGTGCTGATGAAATCAAGTTTTATAGATATCAAAAAGATCATTTGCAAGAAGAACCATCATATATAAAGACTTGGTGTTAGTCATTTTATTAAATTAAATTAGCCAAACACATTTGAGGAGAATTTACAGAGTTAAACTTTTTCAAGTGGTTGATATACGACTTTACTACAATAACACATAAACCAATATGGTGACAACATGAGCTTGTTAATAACAGATAGTAGTGGTATACTGGTATTTTTAGACTGGGCTGACCAGTTTGGTTTGCAAAACCCGAAACCCCTTCTATATTCCCCGTAACCTTTTTTCAAATGATGGTTTTTGCACACGCGAGTGCATTATCGTACAAGTGTGAGAACCCTTGTTTAGCCTTCTACAGTATGCGCGCACAAGTGAAGTTACACAGCAGTCAGGCCCAATTATTGATTACAGCTATACTACTGGAATTTCGCGCAGCTAAATTTACGCAGGCAATTATTGATCGCCGCCGACTGTGCAAAATATTATTTTCTCCACAGCTGAATATTTTATACCAGCAGAAACTATTTTGTATTGGCAGAAATAGTCTGATATTAATTTATCCTCAGCTAAGTATTTTATATTGGCTTTAGTCTGAGAATATGTTATACTGGCAGAAATATTATTTATACCAACTGCCGCAGAGAATATTTTTTATATTAAACAATTACCCTGGTCTATATAAATAATGAAAAATCCACAGATGGATGCATATGGTATTCTGAAGAATTTATGAAGATATTTGAGTCTGGAACTAATCTACCAGACCAGTGGAGTGTGCGAAACGTCACAGAAAAGATTAAATTATTACTACGCTTAAATGCATCATATAGATTTGTTAAAGAAGCTCAAAAAGATGTTATATTATGTTTCAAACACGTATACGGAGCATCTTGATACATTAATCAACTTAGGAATTATCTTGGAAAAACTGCGATGCCAACTTGGTGAAAAATATAACAAACAATCTCAAAAACATTAATTGATATTGTGCAAGACAAAAAGTGCTAACGTTGACTAGACCATCTTGTACAGATAGCAAAACAATAGAACACTAGAATTGTGATGACATTGAAACATCAACCGAATATTGTAACAGTAATGAAGATCATGAAGAATAAACCAATTAAAGATACGCCTTTAGCATTAATATAACAATGGCATACACACTCAACAACCGTGATAAAAAGTATTACGAAGAATTATTCAACAAGCTAGAAGCAAAACATTTGGCTCATCAAAGCACGGAGTCCATGGATTATATGTATAAGTGGCACATAACGTTTCATATTATTGGATACAAATATGTAAATTTTAATTTAGTCGTTGTGCAACTTTACAATGGAAAATTAGCGGTACCTAGTGGCAATGAGTTAAGGTTGAAGGAAATTATAGATGACTTGAGACCTATTTGACCCGGATCAGGAAAACGAGCGTGTTTATTTAGCAGGGCCTGATGTAAGATTAAAAATCACATTCTTAGGGTGGGGAAAAAAAAGGTATCGTTCAGTTGATGGCTATAAAATCGACTACTATCCTCTCGATTATGAAACGTTTACTTCTGTACAACAACATATACAGGATACAATAAGAGAAAGACGAAAGACGAAAGATCAAAGCAATTTAAAGAAAAACTTTCCGTATATATAAGACGTTCAATGTCACAGGGACGAAATCAATGCAAAGGTGTATGCATTGGAAAACATGAACTCTGCTGCAGAACATGTCATTACGAATACTGTAAATCACATTTCCTCGCGTTACGTGTTGGTCCGGGTGCCCGACCATGTCTCAAAGTGGTATACGAATAAAGTCTCATAATCAGCTTTGCCGACCATGCGGATCAGTTCGCGAGTATTATCGTGCACGCCGTCAAAGATTTTTCTTGCGCAACAGCAATAGAACCCATTGCCGCAGAAATACCCGACACTGTTGAGGCAACATCCGACGACATTGTTATTAATAATACCGAATGAAATGAGGATTGAAGCAGTTGCCGTTTCAAAGCCCGGTAAAGTAACAATTCCTAAAGCATTTATTGACGGAATTTGCAATTAAACAATAATTTTCCGTATATAACAGTATGCCAACTGTGATTCAACTGAAACAACTTGCGCAACAACGTGGGATACGAATACTAAGCCGTATGCGAAAAGCTGACATACTTGAGTTATTAGGAATCGTAAATTTTATCATAACCGCAACAGTACGACAAATGAGACAATTCGCGCTTGAGTGTAATATACAAATACGAAGAGGCGCAAGAAAAGCTAACATACTTGTTTTATTAGGTATTATAGTCGAACCGCGCCAGACCGTGAGACAGCTGCGTGAAACTGCAGCACTATTTAATATTAGAATTCATCCGCGAGCCCGGCTAGCCGAAATTACAAATATAGCCCAAGATGAACAAAACCGTCGACGCATTGCAGCTGCTATCGCTGCCGAGGCAGTCGAGTATGTTCAACGACAAAAAGTTCCAGAATTCAAATTACACAAGTGTGCTTCGTCGATTATGGAAAAGAAATAAATGGTGAACTGCAGCTTTGAGATGAAATCGTTAAGAAAAACCGCGCTACTTGTGAAATACAAACGCATGTGTGTGGTCGTTGATGCTATTTGTGGGCTTTCCGCAGCAGCAACTGATGGCATTGGCGTGGCAGGAATCACAATCCACAATTTGTAACGCCCCATATAATCATGTAATTAAGTTCTTTCAAATACATGCTTTAAATGTCAGATATAAGTTCTGTGTAGGTATCGAAAACAGTGTTTATTTGTCTCAGTGTCGTGAAGGAGGTATTCGAATTTATCATCTGGTTACACTAGATGTAATCAAGAAATACTCCAATCCTCTATTATTCTATTATTCCAATCCTGAGAGAGAGAGAGAGAGAGAGAGAGAGAGAGAGAGAGAGAGAGAGAGAGAGAGAGAGAGAGAGAGAGAGAGAGAGAGAGAGAGAGAGAACACATGATTTAGTGGATAATATAAATATTTTACCTTTTGGTCATGTATATAAGATTATTGCAAACGTTTCTACCACATAAAGAGATATAGTTCAGACTTAAAATATAGAACTCAAGGTTTATGAAAGTCGAGAATGAAGAAAAACATCTATTATGGAGATTTAGCTGCAAATCAAGAAAGCAGACGAATTTAAGAACATACTTTTTCTATACTTCTTTGGTTACTTCCCCATACTTCCCACGTACTTCCTAATCTGCAATTTTGTAATCAAATGGATATTGTAGTCTCATCAGTAATTTATTTCTCTTGTTCTGTTTTAAAGTTGTAATTATTATTTCTTCTTTCATTTCTGACGGTATCTCCTCATGTCATGGAAAATACATTCTATTGCTTTGGTATCCTTGTTGTAGAAGGTTTAGAAGAATCGTGTGTTATCCCTCATATCCCTGACTATTAAATTATACTTCTGTACGATAATCCAAAGATTTATTCCACCGTGTCTGTCACTAAAAGCTAACATGGTTATGTTGGTGGCTTTCTGCTTCGCGTCTTCGAGGCTTGCACAATCATCTATGAGAAAGAGTGCCTTGGAAGATATATAAGCAATTCTAACCGCTGATCCAGTTTGTCACCTGGATCTACGAATCTGTCTTTCTCGTCTCAAAAAGCCACTTTCTGTTATAGATCCTATTGCAAATGACTGTGGGACAGATGATGATGATGACGTAATCGAAAAAGTTCCTATGTTGAGTCTTCAGCAAATCTAGTGTAAACTTTGTCTTTCCACAATTCATCACACGAGATATGATTATGTTGTGAGGTTCTCGTGCGTAGGTCATTAATATATCATACAATACATAGTTTAGTCGTTCCATCTTTTTATCTTATGTGATACAAACTAATTTACAAGTATTGCCCTGGTATTGAAGAGATTCTTCCCCCACAAGTTGCTTTAAGTTTCGTTGTGTCTGTTCATAGTTTGTTTGAAGGATGTTCAATATCCCAAAAGGTGAAAATTATGTCTAGGATGAAGAGATAATTTATAGATTGGTCCCCATATTTGATATGCAAAATGTAATGAATGATCATTTCCATAACCTACTTACATTCTTCATCTCCTTAAATTATAAGGTCTTAAGTATTTCGAAGGTCAATTTGTAAATACCTGATGTTATATTTATTCTTCAGCATTTTAGCGATATCATCAAAGGTTAAACTGGGTACACTTTTCTCAATCTCCCTTATCGTGTGCGTAGGACATTGCTTAGTCCGTAATCGTTTCATTACATTTTTCATGTGACTTAATTTGTTGCTGACTGTACAACTTGCGCAGACTTTATCGTATTAAAACTACTTTATAAGCATACCTTTTCTTCTTCTTCTTCTACTTCTTCTTATATATTGAAGTTCATTCGGCACGCATACCACTCACGAAAGAGATGATCATCACATGGATTAATATCAAACTGTTCCATTTTATAGAATCGATGTTATTTAAAATCGTATACTTTCGATCTGATTATTCAGGATGTTTAGCTGTCCATCACTAACAAAGTATATACACATTTTGTGGGCATCCACAGCTCCCTACTTATTGATTTGCAGATAAATGCCATGTTGTACGTTTGCCAGTTTATGACCAGTTCCATGTAATGCGTTATCATCCAATATACAATGATGTTCTGTATAAAAGTTACTTACACTTATGTCGCTTAGTTCTGTACCCTACTGTTATTCGTTGAAAAAGTACTTTGTAGCTTCAATTGTTGTCTGAGCATGTAACGTTGGGAATATAACATGTTTGGTAAACCCTCAGTAGTTACCATTATCTTCTCTATGGCTGGGTTAGAATATTTCTCTGTATCTGTGAGTATACCTTTAATTTTCGTGAAATACCGAATACCATTAGATATCATGTAGCCTTCCTCGAGTTCTGTCTGCAAAGAGTCTAGATTGTCAACTGGTAGAAATTTAATTACCACAGTTATTACAGCCATAATATTTGGATATTTTGGGCTGATCTAACATTTACAAAAGTTCAGATATTCTCTTTACTTGCTTGTCTTCCATGTTATCCAACTTATTATTGGTTAATATCTTACCAGTTATCTCTTTGTTCGTTCCATTGGCTATGGTAATTTTCAAATCTTGTTTGTACTCATGATGAGGGTCATCTGCTAATCCTACGAATCCCAATTCGTCTTCCCATTTCTTGCCCATTTCAATAGCATAAAATAGCAGAAGGAGGTAGACCATTAGAGGATTTCGAACTGTATGAAAAGCCTAAAGATGTTGATTCAGAAGCTTCTGAAATTCTCACAAATATTTTTTATTTCTTCGGTCAAATATAGACAATAGTTTAATATCGATTTTATCCGATGAAGGATTATAGTGCTTTACGCTAAAAGAAACAGGTAAAATGTTTGCCAGATTTTGTGATCTCTTTCACGGCGAAAATTACATTATAAGTGACAATTTGCATAATAATTACGCTAGTAGTGCATTTGGAAAGAATGGAGAACTATACAATATAGAATTGGAGGAAATTTATCGGTAATGATAACAAAAGTTGGTGGAAGTCATCTATTAAAAGAAAGCACGCGAGAAAGTAAAGCTGATAGTAAGTTCTTTTTAGATGATCTTTCCAAAGACAGTTTGAAAAATATAGACAAAACTATGGATTCATTTGATAGCCCATTATATGAAGGTGACACTGGAGAAGATTTGCATCCCAAATTAGTGCCAATATCAACAGTAACTGATGAATACCAAGACAGATTAGATAGATTCAGAGATAGACAACCATTGGAACGTATTGTCACACAAAGATACCAGATTAACGTGCCAGAGAAAATAGAGATGCAAAGAATAGATACAAATGAACTATTAGACCAGCAGGTGAGAGAAACAGAAACAATGATAGATGAATTTTATGAGAGGCTTGAAAAAGGACAAATACTTGATACTAAGTAGATTGTATACATTTAAAGAAGAACGAGAAATCAAAGGATTTGCTAAAGAAGTTGGGAAATTGCGAGATGTAATGCAAACATTGGAAATATACATCGATATCCATGACAAACAGACAAGGATATAAAGAAATGCATTTGCAAAGAAACAGGTGACAGTAAATTAAAGAAGTTACAAAGTCTGTTACTGAGTGTTGAAAGTCTGATAGCAGAAAGATGGTGAAAGATGGTGAAATACTTAGTACATGTAAACGATTACCGGACAACTCGGCCCATAGCAGAGTCGGTCCACTAACGTTCTCGGCCCATAACCAACTCGGCCTACCCAAATCGGCCCATAACGTACTCGGCCCATTTACGTACTGGGCCCCATTACGTACTCTGCCCATTACGTACTCAGTCCACGATTTATATAATAGTAATGTTGATGTAATGTTGTATTTTTTCAACAGTCATTTCATTTGTCCTTTAATCTTTGTACGTTTCTTTATGTTTAGTGCATCTGTGTATGATTTTTTGTAAATATTCGTTATAATAGACCCGACGTCCTCTTTTCTTGACCCAGTTTAGTACATGTAAAAGTCCATAGCAATGAACAATTTTCGTCTGGAAGTTTTTTGATGACATATAAGGTGCAGATCATTCAACAATCAGGATTTAATTGATTTTGGTTAAGATATATGAGTATTAAATGGTACAACAACAAGTAATATTCATTATATTCTGAGTAAAAGCGCCTACATGACCACGCTGATATACACTTTAATTAACTTCAAGAGTAAACAGTTGTCAAGAAAATTCAAAACATGTGATATTTTTACCGTTTACCGTAAATTTTGTATCAACTGAAAATATTTTCCAGTATTCTAAGTTTAAAACGTCTCTGTCCTTGCACAGGCGCTATGTTAATTCAGTTAAATAGATGCTATTTTAAAAAAAAAAAAAGATAAGCACAGAGACAAAGCAAATATATCTAATTCTTATGTGTTTATTTTGTTTTAGTATAACATTTTTTTTTATCTTTGCCCTTCTTTGCCCTGTTTTATTCATTCTCTCAATACTAACCGTAATTAAATATTTTATTTATATAAATTCTGTGCAATGAGACATTCGAATTACAATTAAGAGAGTTCTTTTTGCAATCTTTAGTAATTATGGGCCGACTGTGTCATGGGCCGAGTATGTTATGGGGAGATTGCTTAATTAAATTTGTATGGGCCGACTCCGTTATGGGCCGACTTTGTTATGAGCCGAGTCCGTTATGGGCCGAGATATCAGTTACCCATCTAAACGGGGTCTTCTGTACCAGCCAGGGTTTGGCGGGGGTGGTGTGGGGTGTGTGCGTAGCAACGACTCTTGGCCGGTCTGATGTCACCGTCATAACGTCTTTTAGCCCCCCACCCCCCATAGCCCGCTCAGACTGGGAGTTTTATTAGAAAATGTCGTAGTATCATCATTTGACGGTTAAAATGTTCACCGGATGCTTTCTAGTTGAAGTCTCTGTTACTTTGATGATTTTTTACTGTGTCAGCTTTGTTGGTGGTTGGGTTTGGAATTTACGCAGCAAAGCAGGCTCACGATTTTAACAATGTCATTGGTAGTTCACGACCTTCTACTGCGGTTCTGCGCTCCATATCGAATGAGGGCGATGACACGTGAGGCGGCTACCATTCTTTTGAATGTACTAAACTAGCAGGCGAAAACGCACAAATAGGCCGCTTTGTGATTATACATCGCAACTTTTGCGTTTATTCCGACAGATTTTTGCTCGTGGGATCCTGGAAGATAAGGCATCATCAGCAGTACGGTCTTATTAATGAAAACCACATCGTATGGCGGGGGTGCGCTGGGGATAGGCCGGGAGTCAAAAATCTGTCGCCTGACTGTTTCGTCGTTTCCGCGGTTTATGTCGTTTCGACTCTTTTTGCGGCTACCCGCTGGGGGTGTCGGCTGTGGAGAGTTATAGAACCGCCGCTTCGTATGCCGGTAGTGCAGTGGGGATAGATCTCAAGTTATAAAGCTGTTCCGACGGTTCTGTCGTTACCGAGGAAAGCACGCATAGTATACTGAATCCCCAGCAGCGGCGAGTATTTCTTGGAGATCCTCACTGGCTTCGACCCTTCCGCGCGCTATTAGCGCGTCTTTTGCAGCCTCGTTGATGGCGACGGAAGCGTGCGCCTTCTGTGCGTTTGACCGTATCTAGTTCTTTACGGCCACGTACTTGTTGTATTCATTGAGAATGAGTTTAAACTGAAAACTCCTCGGAGACTGCATTGTCTTGTAGTGCTCGGGATACGTGTTATTGTTTTGAGCTTAGTTTCGATCAGAACACGAATTTAATGTCTCATTTTCGTCTTTGTCTCAAGCCTACGACTGAGTACGACTGCAGTTGTGGCTAGAGCGCCATTATAATTCCTCTATAAGTAGTGTATATGAAAGTTTAATTGATCCGGACGAGTGGGTGGGTTAACTCCCCCGCAGACACGCATCTCTAACCTGTTGCCGTGGTGTACTGGTAAAACTGTGGCGATGTCAAGTTTGCTTGATATCACTAGATCCGGAAATAGCACGGTCTTCAAGGCGCCTGCCAACACGCTCACCAAGAGTCACAAATACCATGCCTTCCGTTCTTAGGTTCGCCGACTGTTTGTTTTTCTGGCCGATTACTGTGATGCGACAGATGCGTCAAAGCGTGTCTTTTTTTAATATAACTGTTTTTGCCGATGGCGTTTCGCCAAATACCACGTTGCCGTTGTAAAAAGCATTCGCGCCCGACCCTCCGCCCCCCCCCCCCACTACCAAAGTCAATACTTTTGGCTGTTGTTCCGACGGTGAAGAGCAACTAATATTAGCTGGTCGCGGGTTGGCTTAGGATGCTCTGAGTGACCCCAGTACTCGATGTCCATTTGCTATGCATCCTCGTTACTGCCCGGTCTGAACCAGTATGTCTCAATCCTAAGTCACGCAGATAATCACGCACCAGCAGTTTGTACTCTTTGTCGATGTCGTACACATTTGTGGGAGCTGCACCAATACTCCGTCGTGGATTTCTGGATTGGCAAGTGGCACCAATGATTCGTCTTCCTTGTCTATGTCTGGTCGCTCCCCCATGGCTTTACTTTTTGTCCTCTACGCTAAGTATAGCGCGAGTTGTAATTAAAAAAATCCGAAGATGGTTAGAGTGGCTGAAAGTCCTATGCGTGTGCGTTGACGCTGAGACCCTCGCACTGGATGGTGTCTCCAGAGGCAAACATAGACGCAAAACTAGTTGTAAGGCTTTCGTGTGAAACGGGAACGGGATCGGCAGATTGAACACTACAGTCATTATGTGCCCGTACGACTCCGTTTACACGGATTGAAAGCGTTGCGCACGTTCCGTCACCACGATTTCCATGGAAGGTAATGAATTAAAATCTGGGGCCCAGGACAGTGATTGTGTCATTGTTGTTGCTGAGGGTACGCCCACCAACCTTTTGAAAGTTTTGCGTTGTTTTATCCCTGCGATAGTAACCAGAATCACTTATTACTGTAATTCCGCGAACCGACGTTATGCTAATTTTTTCCTTTAGCTGTCGAATGCAATCTCGTATTTCCTGGCGAGACGTTTCTTCGTCCGCGTCGGTCAGCTTTCTTGCTTTTCCGGCACGGTAGCGCAATAGTTTTTCACAATCGCAGTTCCTTGGGCCTTTAGAAAGGCCGGTAGTTGGGTTGGAACAGGATCAGTCTTGTGCCTAGGAGCTGGGACTGGCCGTGGAGCCATTACAGGAATCTCAGCCTTGCGCCTGGGAGTCAGAACTGGTCTTGGGGCCAGAACAGGGGGCTCAAATCTGCGCTTGGGGGCCGGAACTGGACGTGGAGCTGGAACAAGATGCTCAGCCTCGCCCCTAGGAGCCGCAACTATCTGATGAGCCCTCTTCGCCATTAGCGCGTCCAGCTCTACCTCAAATTCACTTTGGGTTATTTGCCCTCTACGAAGCAACTTATTGAAACGCGTGATAGCGGACATCGTCATTGAGAGACACTCCATCAACTTCTGCAGTACCTTTCCAAACTGTGTGCTGGACTATATTGCTACCACACGGGCGACAAAGCCTTCAGTTTGATTAAGTCCCTTTCCACACGATCGGCATGGTACAGGCAAAACGCTTCACCTTCGTTGCCTCCGGAGATGAATTTGCAGAAATCCGGTACATACGATTTTTGGCAGCGAACAGTCTTCCCAACCTGCACCCTATCGCTATCACACGGGAGACAAAACCTTGCTCAGACTGAGTGCCCTTTCCACACGATCTGTATGGTACAGGCGAAACGCTTCCCCTTCATTGCCTTTACCGGTGAATTTAGCAGAAATCCGGGACACAAGATTTTTGACAGCAAACAGTCTCCCTAACCATCAGCCACCTGCAGCAATTATGGAATTTAATTTTCGTCTTAGGTATACAGTGGCGAAGTAATTCGTGCTGCTGCCAGTAAAACCACCGACCGGCTGGCTGGTCCCAGCTGTCCGTTCCAAGGTGGATGTTTTACCTGGGGGCGAGCAACATGCATTTTCGTTTACGTTCCCAAATGGCCCTCAACCGGCTAACTGTCGTTCCGACGGAGCCCCACAACTAACTGACTCCCCCCCCCCCCGGCTGTCCAAAAAACCCTCGTTCAGACGCCCCCCCTCCCACCAACCGGCTGACCTCTTGACTGGCCTAAAACACCTCACCCTCGGCTGGCCAAAAAAACAACCCCTTTTACATCTACTTACTTAAACAATTGTTCAAGGAGAAGGGTGTAACCATTGCCACAATTGCTACAGCAATAGGAATGATTGATAGATCACTTGCATTGACAATTGCAAATCTGTTTAAGAATGTAATTATTGTACGTCCCTCTCCCAGTCCTTCACCTAATAAATATATTGACAAAATTAAACTAAGTTTGAAGAATATTGCAGGGTATTTGAAGTTAGCTGATAAAGCAATAGCGGCCATATCCGGTATTATTGGCTGTATTATAGCTTGCTTATTGTCATACTACTCATTTTAGCATTCGTTGGGTTAATATTTGCTATAGGTATTAAGGGTGTCGAGATTAATACTAAAAGAGTTCGAACTCAGTTTACTTCCAAAGTTAAACCTCCCTACTTCCCAACGTATAAAGAAATCTCCTTATTTAACAAACCAAAACGACCCATTTCCTGTTATAATTATAACCAATCTAAGCTATTGCTTGTTTACCTCGTGATCTTTATTGTGGTTTAAATCTTTTTACAGGTGTTGTTGCCATTATAAGACTATCACCATTCTTGCCCTGCTTGTCCGCATAATTCTTACTCGAGTTCTGTTCCTTTGGTTCATTGTCAAACTTTTGATGGATCGTTACACTTTGTTTATCAGCTGTGTGAATAAACTGTCTCGCTAGATTGGTATTTATTTTATTTAATCCTAAAGTGAAGTTATTTTATGACCTTTTCAGATTGTTATTGTATCCTACAATGCAACTAATTTTCATAACTATATCGCTAGGTAAGAGAAAGATATCATCACCACCAATTGCATAATCCAATTTAACTTTTGAACCCGTGATATATTGCTGAAATTTACTCATTATGCTGCAATCTGAATCATAACCTTGTTGATCCAATACTAAAGACTTCATTAGCTTTTTGACTGTTTCTTGTATAGTAGCCTCAGACTGCAGTGTACTTGTCATGTTAGAAACTTGAATAGCAGAGTTTTATGGCACAAAAATGGCTATGTAGTGTAGAAACTTGAGCACCCAGTATAGCAATCATGTATGATCTAATACTTTGGTTTAGTCTTGCTATCCCTGCTGTTATTCCGTTCCTATCTTGTAGAAAGAATCATGTCCATCCTATTAATTCTTCTGGTGTTATTTGAGAGTTATATTGCTCAGGACTGTGTCGTATCTACCATCCACTTTTCCACGTAGTAATCATTATTCGTATATGGCAATACCCTTTTATTATACTTGTTACATACCATATTTTCATTTGAAGTGAATGACAGAACATATCTGCTGTCAAACCTATCTCTAAATTATACGCTTGGCATTATATTAAAATGAGATATTCTTTCTTAGTGGGTCATATATATATATATATATATATATATATATATATATATATATATATATATATATATATATATATATATATATATACTCTCATACTCAATATTAGATTTTGTTGGTAGGACACAATTATCACAGTGAAGGCAGTTATTTACATGTCCTTCATAATAAGCCTTAGCATATTTATCATTATCCGTTACTGATGATGCTGAATTACCATTATATAGTAGTTTATTCAGACTACCAAAGTTAGTATCATAATTATCACCATAATCATCTTGGTTATCAGAGCCAATAAAGTTAGGATTAAATTTATGATTGTTAGCCGAGATAGTGGGTTTAGAATTACAAACTTTTATCACTATTACTTTTACCACTTTTATGGCATGTCTTCTTGTGTATACTCATATTATTTGCCATAACTTCTTTCTTCCAATGTATTTATTTGAATAGAACAAAACAGAACAGAACAGAAAACAAACTTTATTTAGCATTAAAATGCATAAAGCAATTTATAGCTACAGACATGAGGATGCAAACATGTCTTACTACAGAGGATAAGTAAGTTAATTCTACTGAGTATTAAATATAATTTTGACTTTATCCAGTGAAAAAATTACTATTAAATATACATAAAATGTACAGACCAAATTATAATTAATTCTATTAGTTTTAGAATGCAATATACTCATAATTACGTATGTGCTAGTTATTTTCTTACCTATTCTGTTGCGCAAAGTATTACAATTTACACAATGCAATTAGGATTGTTTTTTAATTTGCAGACATAATGGCTTCAAGTATTTCTATATTCGGCCATAAACAATAATATCACGGTAGATATTTTCTTCTCAATCCTTATAAAATGAACAAACAAGCAATGATACTCGTTATCGACAGCTCTTATATTACACCTGTTCAAGTGTTATGTAACCACTCGTTCCTTGGTACTCCTTCATAAAGATCCATTTTTATATTCAAGTTATGCGATACTACTTAAATCTACTTAGTATATTTTTTAAAACGAGCCTCATTTATCACATCCAAGTACTCTTCAAATGATAAATATTCTTAATACAAGGGATAATACTCTAGCTTGTTTGATGATATCTTTTTTTGCTTATACTGATCTAAACCTCCTCTATCTCTTATTTCACTGACTGGAATTACAATATCAAACTGATTGTTCCATACGTAAGAAAATCCTGGATCATCTAACAGAGATTTTACTCGAAATGCCCAATTTTGTCCCATTATAAGAGTTACTGTTATCAGCGCACTTTTTAACATAGTATAAATTATAAAAATCGAAAATACCTCTATTTACCAATATTTTAGTCCAAAATTGTAAAATGTGTATTTTTCAGATATCTGACAATTGGTATCTCTCCAGTTCATCATTGAGAGCATCCAAATTAGTAGATTTTGTTCACCCCTAACGATCATCTGCAAAATTTTTTATTAATTTGTTCAGCATATTTTCTTGGGTGGAAACCCCATATCTCTGATCCATAATTAAGCACGGATCAAACTAGAGTATCAAAAAGTTTACATTTTTCCCTTACAGGTAGATCAGTGTACTCAGATAAGTTGTGTACATTAAAAAGAGTTCAATTCCCCCGAACACTTCGGTAATTTTGCGTTCGTAGCTATGAACCATATTTGAATAAATGCAAACCTAGGTACTTAAATGAATTTACATTTTCTAATAATTCAGAATTGTAATATATTGATCGATTTGTCTTTGTGCCTTTTAAAACACCATCTTTTTTGTTTTGCTAGTGTTAACCTTAAGGTTCCAAGAACGAATATATGATTCCAAATAATTCAGCATGGTTTGTAATGACTCTTCAGTTTTTGCAAACATTACTGCATCGTCTGCTTATAATAATAAAAATAGAGGCAAATCATTTATAGAGAAAACTTCATCTACATTTACATTATGCTGTATGTTAGTAACAATACAATTAATAAGAAGATGCAAACAAGATTGGTGAAAGCAGCTCTCCTTGTTGCAAACCATATTGTGAGAAAATCACGTCAAGTCTTTACCATAGTTGAACTAACCCTGTAACTGGTTAATGTATGCCATGACATATTGCGGTCGATTTTATCGAACACATTCTCATAATCGATAAATGCACAATATCATTTTTATATCAGAACTCAACACATTAGAAATTACTGGATTGAGGATATATATGCAATCTACAGTAGAGTTTTTCTTCTGGAAACCATATTTGTTTTCAATTATTGTTTCATACTTGGCAGCCCATTTACATAATCCTTTATTCAATATATTGAAATAAATCGTTTTGCTAATATACTAATAAGTGTAATACCCCTATAGTTATTAACTTCATCAATATTACCTTTCTTATAGAATATGTACCATAACGCCTTTGCTCCATAACTCTGGGTAATGACCACTTCGGAAAATAACATTAAAAATCTCTAACATTAAGAGAGTTAACAATCATTTTGGAGTGTATATTATCGAGCCCCGTTGATTTACTTCTTTTCAATGATTTAACAGCCTTTTTTTAAATTTCATCTGGTGAAATAATTATAGCTAGGTCTTCATCAATTATTTCACTGTCTATCGAGACTTGCGAATTATCGATTATTCATTCATGGGAACCATAAATGTTTTTTTAAATGCTCAATTTAAATGTTCTGTATTTTTATAATTTGGAAGAAAGATTCGGCACAAACTTTTGTTCAGTTATAGGTACAGCCTTAGGCATTGGTCCAGTTATGGATAATATATTAGCCAGTGATTATCCAGCCACCTTTGCAGCCAAAAGAATAGTCACTTTTTTAGGTAATATTTCACTCACTCTCTTAAATATATTTTTCGCTAGTCTGTGCATTTATATTCGGCACATTATTTTCAAGACCTCTGTATGCTTCCATGACTCATAAAGTATAAAGAAGAGTATACAGTTAGTACAGATAGTTCAAATAATTAAAATAATACTGATTGTTCAGATAGTGATTTGTATGGAAATAAGTGTACCAACTGATCAATATGGTAGTATCTAGTGTATTTCATATTAATTTTAGTTTATCACGCTGAGTAATTGCAGCTAAATTGTATGAATCTAGATAGATTCGGATTGGTAAATTGGTAGCCTTGTTTTCTATACTACTAGTCTAACAAAATAGTTCCAAACACCACTGTACATTATTTGTTGTGATGACTTGCTAAGGACAGTCTAATAAATGTCTTAATTGTAATTTAAACCAAGTAAAATTCTTCATAAAATTGTGTTAATATCTACATTTTGCAAAACGTAAAATTGCTCATGCTCATTGCAGTTCTTTCTTTGTCAAATCTTCAGTTTCTGAGGTATATAGTTCTAGTACATTGTCCATTTGGACCACCTCGGCTATTGCTTCGAGACAAAACTATGCCTCGAATGTATGTCGGGGCAGAACGGCAGCTAATAGCATACATTCGAGGCATGATCTGTGCGATTGACCTCCAAGTTTTGCGAATGGCACGTTGTCTAATTCTTCAGTTTCGGAGGTAAGTAGTTCTTGCAAATAGTCCGCAATCCCATAATGCCTAACCGGAAGTGATCGATTTTGAAAATATATCGCAACTTATGAAGTTTCCGTTTTCGACAATTGTTTTTCTTCGTCGGTGCGTGGTTCTGATTGCACCACCATCATTATTAATGATCGCATAAATTTAACTAAGCCATACTTTACCAGCAATGATGCCAACGCTCCGCGACCAGTAATGATTTTCCAATGCATTGACCATTTCGACATTACGAAACCACGCTATCGGAAACCTCGTTAGATCACGAGACTTTGTGAGTCAAGCGGATACGACTATGTTCACAATATTGCAGTGTGTTGTGTTACCAAATTGTATCTACTCTGCTTTTAAGTTTTTTGCTTTATTTTATTGAAAATATTCCATTTTCCGTTATATTCAATTGTAGAATTTTTCTTTCTTTTGTGATTCCTTTCTTATATTATACGCTTGTTAGAAACGTGGTATGTTGGGTGTGAGCCAACTTTACATGCAAACGAATCTGAAGATCGTGGGATTTCGTTTGTTCATCCTTTCTTTTTTATTTTAATGTCATGCTTTGTATTTTTTACAAATAAATTTGCAGTTTCACATGTGTGTGTAAGTTATTTTGAATTGATTTTCCTTGCTGTATATAGTGTGTCCCCAAGGATTTAAAAGGGGTTTGGTAAATATCCACTAAAGAAGGCACTTTAAACGCGTATCTTGAATTGTTGTTGCTATTATTATTATTATTATTACTATTATCGTTATTATTATCATAATTATTATTGTTGTTGTTGTAAAAATAGGAAATCTGCGGTGATCTCCCTGGGATGTGTCGGCATCGATTTGCAAAAAAAAGTGTAGCAGATGCAGTTAAACTAAATTGATCTTTAAGTGGGACCCCTATATTACCTATTGAAATATGGTATTTGTTTTGTTCCAAGTGCAAAATTGAGAGATATTCGATCAATCAAATTTGATTGGTGGAACTTGACATTTTAAAATTGCTCCTTGTTTTTCTTAATTTTGCATTGCTTTAATACTTAAAATTTTTTGTTACTTACTGCAATCTTGCGCTTTCCCCACTAATGTGGGATTGTAGAATAAGTCCATCCCAGCAATCATTCTATCAGTTTCAAACTAACAGATTAAAATATATTTGGGCCACGTCTTTAGACTTCTTATATTTCGGTAGAATAATACACTTATATTTACTCCAATAAACTAGAATTGCTATCATCTGAACAGTAATTTGACGAATCTTAAATTACACACACACACACACACATATATATATATATATATATATATATATATATATATATATATATATATACTGTATATAACTGTCTAGAAATAAGTGTTATTTTTTAAATATAAGGGGCCATGATCATCAAAAACCCAGCAATAGTTTAATGATATATATAAAAAAAAAAACCATTTATGAGGTGGTCTATCCAAGCCAAAAGTTTGATTTTGTTTATAATGAATGGTCATAAGAACTTATCTATTTACTTTTCTCTAATTTCACAGTCGACGGAAATTATCTTTCACTACTAGAAAACGTTATTCTAGTTATTTAAAAAAAAAATCCCGTTTTCACCCTGATTTTAGAATGTCGAAGTCAAGAATACGCGACGAAAAAAATAACGGAAATGGAAATCTTTGTCAATCCGACCAATTTAACGGCATGTCTCAATTTAGTGCGATAAATCAGCCCCTCCCCCCCCCACCCATTTCTGTGTTGATACTGATAGGGGTGGGGGTGGGGGGTGATTTATGGGACTATTCTCAATTGTGTTCAGCTTAACTGTAAAACCTTGAGGTGTGCATTACTACGGAAATGAAAAGCCAAAAATCAGAATCTGTTATAGATGTATTCCTTATGACTCTTACAGGCAAGTTATTATCTTTATATTAATACATTCTGTGATTCCATTACCACCATTATTTTCGTCGCATATCTGTTGGAAACTCGTTTGGCATTGTTGTCGGTGTGTGACGACTGGCCGGTTTGTTTGTGTTCTTCTTGTAGCGCGCTTCAACTCCGCGAAGAGTTGCATCTTTTTAATGACGTAATTTCCTCTTCCCGGAGCGTCTATTTGCGATCAGATGGTGACCAGCCAAATGTTGGGGAATTTTTATTTAATTTGCTGATCACTGAAGTATATTTTTTGCGTATCTATAGAAAATAACAATTTTTAAAAAAAAATCATATAATTATTTTAGAAGAGCCTTTATAGGAAAGAAAGGTATATACAAGCACCATCACACTTTCTAACATCTGTCGTCTGCTTTGAGGTGTTATTCTGCCTTTTTGTGTTTTGAGTTTTACTTAATCGATATCCTAGCTTATTTGTTTCATCCAAGTTTGCACAGTTGTCAATTTAAGTGTTCAAACGTATGAAATACGCAAACGTTTGACTGGGAAAGTACATCGTTCCTCGCGAATAGACCCTTTTCATTTCCAGTACGGTTTACCTCCCTTGTGAAAAAGGCGTCTTCCAATTTTTGGTCAACCAGAATCTTTGGCATTATTAAAAGGAATTTAATTTATTACATGCTGGTATTACAAGATAGGACTATAGAAAAATGATTTATGCTGCATATAATATTGTTTATTTACGAAATTGTTCTTTATTTTTTAAATACACGGACCACCATTGTAAAAGTCCATTGCAGTCAATAATTTTTTGTCTGGAAGTTTCTTGATGACAGTTTTGGTGCAGAGCATTCAGTTATCAGGATTGAATAAACTTTGGTTAAACTATATTAGTATTAAAGTTTTGAACAACAAATAATATTTAATTTAAGATGAGTAACTGCGTCTACATGACCACATTGACGTACACTTTACCAAGGTATTGTAATGTCAAAAATATAAGCAGCAGTGGACTTTGTGAAAAGGGTGTACCTGCTAACCTTGCAGTTACAGGTGGTGATGATGGTGGGGTTTTTAACTCAGAAAGCTGGTTTTGTGGTCACAGTGGGTGTCAGTGAACATGATTCCAGTAGGGTAGGTTGGTCATATTCCAACCACTCTGGGATTCTTACTCCATTACATGTATACATATGTGATGGCTAATTGTATGCAGGCAGATCAAAGGTTGATGAGAGAACTTATGGAATGAAATTTGACCATGAATGTCACATGGAACTATAAATAATAGAAGAGAGGCTATTTGCATCCAATTAAATCAAACTGGCTATAATTCTGACCACCAAGTGGGTAATTCAGTCCAGAACAACTGGGTAATTCCAACCATTACAACACATTTATCACTTCTGAATATTCTAATTTTCTTTTAAGTTTAGTAATAAATTTGTGAGCTGTTAAGATGCATTGTATTGAAGGGTTAAACCATTTATTTAATATACAAAGTAGTTGAGATAAGAGTGAGAGTAAGGAAAGGGTTGAAAGGGAAAATAAAGTTTTTAAAACTTTAAACTTTAATTTCAAATGAATTCTTAAGAAAACATGAATTAATATTTTTGAAGTTCTGTTTTCCTCATTAGTGTACCTGGGTGGTTAGAATTATCCAGGGGAAGGTGATCTGACCACAACTGAAATCTGTAAACAAAATTTGCCTATTTTGTCTTTCCAGTATATTTTCACAAAGTTTTAGACATTAAGACTTTATTATTGTGCACACACATCATATTTGGCATCGGTTTAGCTGTCTTCAAAACATGACTGATACATTTCCAGTCTTGCTAGCCACGTGATACTCTTTGGAATTGATGCTTCTACCTTCCTGTCAACCATTACGCTTTTGGCATAATTATTTTGCTATTTTTCACTGAATTACATCTTATGCTCACCTGTATATTGATTAAGCTTATTTGGTACATTGACCTAGTTCATACTGAAGCCCAATCAGACAGGTTGTTTTATAAACATTTTAAATTTGTTCATTCATTGGTGTGTCAGCATGAAAGAATGCAGTGACATTGGTCAATCTTTTTTTACAGGACAAGTTTTTCAAATAATATTTCAAACTTAAGTACCATTTTAAAAAGCATACAATTTTCTACAAAGTCGTATTTTTTCATTTAAAATTTTCAGATGTAAAAAAATTCAGTTGAAAGTAAAGTTAAGTAAACTAAAAAACATTGTTCACATTTTTTTAAAAACTTACTTTCAATGCAATTTTTCAATCTGAAATATTCATTTTACCTCGTATATGTAAGTGTATGAAATCTGGGAAATTTTATGCTGCTTAAGATGGTGAAAAAATAATAAAATGCCATCAAGAATGTCAAAGATTATTGCAATTTTATTAAATTTACTTTCATGAGAATCAGAGAGCAAGCAGAATAGATCCTTACTGGAGAATCAACAAAGCTGTTCACCTAACTTTGTTTCAGTATTTTCATTCCAGAATACATTCTAATGTAAAAATGCCAGAGTTTTGTTGGGTTTATTTTGAATCATTTCCAGGAATGCAGTAAAATTTCATTATATTATGCAAACATATTTATATTTTTTAAAATTTAATTGTTTGAAAAATGTGTTACTGCACATGATTCATAATTCAAATATGTGTAAAAGGTAAGTAGTTCCATATTTGATTGAAATGATCATGGGACATAATGCTTTTGAAATTAGTCTTGAACATCCTTTTTTTGTCCCCAATCATCATTCATTCATGAATGATATGCGTAAAACTCCAATGCAAAAGCATAAACCTATAAATGCCTTCATAGTTGGAATATTAATTGGCATCCATTGTGGTGTAGAGGGTACGTGCTCCTGTTCTGTGTAAAGGTTGCTTATGTAACTACATGTTGTCCAAGATCTTGATCCCATATCGGATCAAAATAATGACGAGGCAAAGCTTCATCTGGGTGTTCAATCACTGTCCCTCCAACCTTGGTATACGGTAGAACTTTATAAGTAGTGAAGTTCTCAAATGTCCAGTTAGCTTGAAAACCATCTAATTTTTCATCATCATCATAATATGATGATAATAAAAAAAAACAACTAACTAGAACTAGTTGTCATCCACTTAGTTCATTTTGATGTAGACAAGATCACAATCCCAACTGCCTTAAATAGCAATTTCACCCACAGAATTGTCAATATTTTCATCAAAATCAGTATCCACATCACTGCCATCACTTGCCTCTTCAATACTGTCTGCCATTTTGATCTCTGCATGTTAAAATTCAGTTTTTAAATCGCATTTTCTACTAACCATTTATCATCAGATCAGTACATTTTGTTGAAGTCAAGATCATTATCCCTACTGCCTAAAACATTAATTTCCACCACAATATTGTCTATATTTTCATCAAAATTGGCATCAACATCACTGCCATCACTTGATGCTTCAAGGCCATCCGCCATGTTGATCTCCTCATGTTAAAACTTGTGTATGAAATCAGCTTTCAACTTGCTAGTTATTATCAACTCCGTTCATTTTGATGAAGTAAAAAAAACAATACCCACTGCCTAAAATGTCAATTTACCACACATAATTGTCTATATTTTCATCGTGTTCAGCACTACCATAACTTGCCTCTTCAGTATTGTATACCATTGTGATCTCTGCACATTAAAACTTGGTTTTTAAATTGAATTTTTACGTTGTTTTTTTTAAATTTGTGCTGTCAATGCATGATATAGCATTTTTGTACCTTCTACCTTTATTTACTTCTTTTCAAAAGAGTACACATATATTAATGATGTATTACATAGTTAAATGCACGCTTCCGCAAATGGTAGATGGAATGTAGTGAACATGTGACCGTTATTGTGTCCCGAATGATAAGATAAAGTATGACTGGAATCTTATCCTGTATGATATGGATTAATTAAGATTTCACAGAAGTACTTGGGGGGTTTTGCCATGACAGTCAGTTGACTTTTTTCACATTTGTAATGATTACATTAAAAGCAACTTACATGTATAAATAAAATTTAAATATGAATTTAACATGACAAGACATTTTTAATTGGTATTTATTTCTTAGTGTTGCAACCAGTGGGCATTTCCCAACATTTTCATTGATCGATATTTCATTGGATATTGTGATATTTATTTAGAAAATATATTTGTTCAACTAAATCTTACAGAATGTATGCTTTCTTGTTAAAATTTGTGAATTTCATGATGTTGACTCCGAATTCCATGCACTAATCACTGTTCTTAAGGACACAAGGATCATGCTTTTTGAATGTTGAGCAAATAGATGCGAATTCTTTTGCCAAATCTGTAAGAAAGCATGAGATCCACACAGGCCTTTTCAATTATAAGTGGGTTTGCAAGTTGTCAGGACATGCTTAAATGAGAAAGCAGTGTAAGTGACCAGAGTATTTTCCAGGATACTTGTGATAAACAGTTCTGTTATCTGGGAAACTTCTGGCAATGAGTTTGTGTGCCAAAAGTGGGCCACAACTGTGCTGCTAGTGGTACACTGACCTGTGTGCTTCTGGCACATTTTTGGCACAACAATTTGTGTGCTGCAACTTTGTGGCAAACTCATCATTTCTGTAAGGAATGACTGCATTTTAGCAGGTAGTGCTTGTATCTAATACTTTCCTGCATGAAACATTGGTCCTAGATGACAGTTTACATGATTTTGATTTGTGTTATGGACTGTTAAGCTTTGCTAAAATAGACACTGATGAGACCAAATAATTGGTAGTTTTTATATAGATGACAAGTATAAAGCAAAGTTTTATAATTTTTAGTACTGCCCATTTGGAACCAGAATATATGGCCAGACTGCAGAGGAAACAGCTTTGTACTATTAGGTACAGAAAGGCTGGTTTGGAAACTTTAACTGCATTTACAAGTATTTTTAACATTTACATAATTTGGGCTGCTGCTCTTGCACCCCAGTTTGTGCAGTCAGAATGTCAATTACTGCAGAAGGATTTAATGCCTTTGATCACAACTTTGAGACAAGAGAGTTCTTCATGTTTCATAATTTCATCATATTTATTTTTGATCTGATGAGATGAAAAACTGCTGTAAACACTTTTGGAATTCCAGCACAATTCTTTTGGTCTATTTTTACATGGAAAACTGCAGATACTGCTGATTTTGTCTGTGGAATTGAATTTGTATGACACTGAAATGTTATAAATAAAACAGACTTTTTTAAAACCATCCTCTGGTTTCACAGGAACTAATTGTTGAAGGAATTTGAATGAAGGCCTTAAATATATATGATATGTTGGGATTGTTGATACTTGTGTGTGATTTGCACAAACTTAACTTTTGTGACTCACATAAAACCTGTATTATTGTTAGGAAATTTTTTACTGCTCTGTAATAACCCATCATTTTATTTTAGGAATGAATAATCTTGCTGAAGATTCTGACCAGAATCTGCAACAATGGGGTCCGTGACTGAAGAGGATGTTGCTGCATTCCTGCAGGGCAATCATCACTTTTTACAAAAATGGATCAAGGATCAGGCATCTGAAAATGTGAGAAAAGACATCATCAGTTGGGTCAGACCACCCAGCCCTGAACTAGTTGAAACGCGTAAATTTGCTCTCCATGGTAGGAATTCTATCTCCTCAAGCTATTTCAAGAACTATGTGGATGGTGTTGTAAGAAAGCGAAAAGTTGTTGAAAAGAACAGAAACCAGTTGCTTGAGATGTCGGATAGTGACTTATTATTCGAGTTGATCAGGGACATTGCAAGTGAATTAGATGTTAATGTGTTGTGCCATAAAATTTTACAGAATGTTAATATACTTACAGGGAGTGATAGAGGCAGTCTTTTTCTTGCAAAAGGACCCAAGGAGAATAGAATTCTTGTTTCAAAGCTATTTGATGTGACAAATACTTCAACACTTGAAGAATCTCTTCACACAGCTGCAAATGAAATTAAGGTGCCATTCGGGAGAGGAATAGTGGGATATGTTGCACAAACAAAAGGAACTGTGAACATTAAAGATGCTTACCAGGTAAAGTATAATTTGTAAATAATAAATAAAAATATTCCACTTTTGTTTTGTGCAGTCCAAGAATTTTTCCACTTGTGAAAACAGAACCTAGGATCTTTTTCTATTGATATATTATTTACAAACAAGTAAAAAAATAGGATCATTTGATTGTATCCAAGGATATCAGAAAGTAATTGCCAGTTTCATATTTTGTCATGTCAAAGGAACATTGCAATCCATCAGACAAGAACTCTCTCAAGGCCAAAGAAACCTGTAGCAATACAGATACCCTTACATGAATGAGGGCAAAGATAACACAAACAGCAAAAGTGTTAGGTAATGCATTAGCAATGTCACTTTGCAATTTGACAGTCTTGGCCTTGAGAGTTGTGCAAGAATTTGTTGTTTCCCATCTTTGGTTCATGGTTTTCTCCAGTTACTTCAGTTACTACACTTTAAGGTCTCTAAAACTCCCCCATCTGCACCATTAAAAGTAACTTGTACTTTTTCCTGTCAAGAATTCGACAATAGAGAAAATCTAATCACTGTATCTACCTTGTCACCTGTACTCATTGTTTGAAAGGGCAGTACTGTGGCCAGTAACTTTTCTGTTGGGCTGGTTACTTTTTCTAGCAAGAATTGCATCTGCTTTGTTAATTTTTGAGGATAAAAGTCTTCATTTTTGTTTTATTTGTGATTTTTTTAGCACAAATCTGTCAAAAGTTTCAGCATGCTTTCTTTCCTCTATGTACACATTCCAGTTTTTGTGCTTATTTGCAGTTTTGTCAAATCTTGGGTTATTTCCAAGAGAGCAATGTAAGCAGCCATGAGATTGGTCTGTAGAATCTAAAATGAACTAAAGCAGATCATGTTTTCTGAAGTTATGTTTGACTAAGTTACTGTGTGATGGTCTGCAAAATAGTTAACATGGATCAATTTGTATTTTGTGAGTTCATTTCAACATGGTACCGTATTTACCGTATATGTTGGGACACTGTATATGTTGGGAGACCATAAATTAATTTTTAAAGTAATTTTTTTGTGCACTGTAAGTTCTGGGACAGATCGTTTTTTTCGAGTCGTAAGTTTTGGGACACCTTTTAAATCGGAATATCGATGCTTAGCTGGTAAAAAAAATGCACTCGAACTTATATTTTATTAAATAAATAAAATAAAAACCGCTGTCAGTGTTGTATGTTTACACTTGTCTTCTTATCTGCAAACTTTTGAAGAACAAAATTTGATAAATCTATGGGCAATATAGGAGACTAGATGTTTGCACTACGAACAAAATACGTGCAAGTCGGAGCAACCCGTACTTGTATTATATTTTGTTTTGCTGTATAAACACTGTTTGATGCAATAACAGTTTTGAGTTGATTTATATTTGCCTTTTTCATAAGCCAGATCTAATTCCCAAGTAATATTTCCTCAGTTATCTGCCAGTGCAAATCCCTTAGCTTGTAAAGGCAGCCACACACTGTTTTCCCAACCCTTTGATCGAGCCGCTGAGTTGATCCTTGTTGAGTGCCAAGTAGACTCCTATATTCAGCTGACAGAATTTATTTGAACTTCCTATGATCATGCCGCACAAATGACGCCTGTTCAGTTGTGGCAAATCCTTTAATACCAGTACATTTCACAATGTATGCTCAAAGTGTCACTCACAGACCCCGACTGTTCCACTGTTTCAATTTATTTGCAAAATTCCTGTGAATACTGCTAAAAGAAACCAAAGCCGGCTTCCCTTGGTCTGCCGACTTTGTATATAAAAAATGTGCACACTTAAAATAATCCAAAGTTGGCTTCCAGGGTCTGCTTGCTTTGTAATAAAATAAACTTTGTATTTGAAATCCTACTGGTAAGTTGAAACAATGAGTTTATTGCTCGCTACCAGCTGTGTTTATTCACCACCCGGTCTTCTGTTGTTTGCCATCTGTAATTGTAACTTATACAAACAGGCATTGATGTCTGCAGGGTAAATAATATACACGGCATTAATTGTCTTTAAGAATACGTTCTGTATCCCATGCTAGCGAAAATATTGTTATTTGCTCTCACGGTGAATGTATTTCCTAATAATGATTTTTATTTGCGAAATGTTGTTATATTGTTAACCTGGATATAATACACTCTTGGTTATTTTGCACCATACACCGGATCATGCGTGAATTGCTGGTGCCTTCAAGCAATCGGTTGTTATTTCTGTCTCTCTCTTTCTATTGTTTGTGATTTTACTGGATCCAATTTTAAGTTTGATAATATACCGGTATTCAAACTTCTGAGGACAACCAAACATGATTCGTGTGTCTATATTCACATCAATAAAATAATGTGTCAATGTTGTTACCTGACATAAGCGATACACAAGACCGGTACTCTACATTACCGGTGCATGTGTTAGTGAATACGTTTGTGTCTTTTATACATAAATTGCTTATGAAGAACAAAAAAGAGGAATAAATGAGAACAGTACAAGGTTAGTTTCTTTCAGTTTATTATCAAATAAACGTTTAATTTACCTACCTTATTTTAACATGAAGTGCTGGGGGGGGGGGGGGGGGCAAATTCAACACAATTTGTTTCGGTTCTTAAGTTTTGGGACATATCATCTAGTTGAAAAAAAGTTTAACCAAAAGTTATGGGACAGGAAAAAAATCATTTATTTTATCCTGTCCCAATATATACGGTAAATACGGTATGTCTGATCTGTCTGACCGATTTATCTGATATTTAATACAATTTTTGTTTGAACTTCTGCTTTTAGTTTTTACATGGCTCTGATGTTCAGCAGCATATGATTTACTAAAATGCAATAAATCCCTTACACCTCAACAAGTGCTGCATTCTTTAATAAAAAATGTAATTTCAGGCTTATTTCTGTAAATCTGTCACATTGACCAATGGAATAGGGAATTTTGAGACAGACCAGCAAGTTTTGCAAGTAACTGGCCCGTCTGACCTGGAGAATTTCAAAAATTACTTAAAACATTACATGTACCATAATCATCCCAAGTTGTGTCCATCACTTTTTTTCCCCAGAAAATACTTTGGTATTATTGGCAAGTGTATGAACTTGTTTTGTACCATACACTGATTAGATAAGGTGAACTTTTTAAAATTTTGCTGAAGGACAAATTAACGAGTCTTTATATTACTTCTAAAAGGATCAAAGAATCTTTGTTTTGGAAACTTTTTGGATCCTTTAATATAATTTTTGTTGATCCCACCTTGGTGGAATGCTCGACATAGTGATCACTTTGGTAGCCATGTGCGTGGCAGTCTATCCATGTATATCCATCCACATGCTAGATTAACCTCAATATTGCAGTTTCTTACTTTCCATTTTTTTACTTTTCTAGTTAAATAGTATTTGGGCTTGACAAAAAAGAGGTCTTTTGTTCACTACAAGACATTTCCCTCTACTTTTACAGGATTCAAGGTTTAACCAAGACGTGGACAAGAAGACTGGGTATAGAACACACAGTATTCTTTGCATGCCAATTGTGAACCATGAGAATGAGGTAGTTGGTGTGGCACAGATAATCAACAAAACCAGTGGAACTCATGAGTTTAGTGCACAGGATGAACAGGTACCTTTTGACCTTTAGTGATTAGTGATGAAGTAGTATTATACTGATTGCATATAGGACACATGTACAGGGGTTGAAAAATCTTCAAAAATCACTCAGTCAGGTGAGTACTAAAAGTTGTACTCAACCAGAATAAATTCTTGACCAGTTATTATAGAAATATAAAAGTTGATGATCTTAATGACTGAAAGGACTAGGTTCACTTTCGACTAAAATTGGCCCTACATCAGATTTTAATATTTTTCCAAAATGTATCTGCTATATTGGTACTTCATAGAACAGTTTTGTTTTTGACATGGGTATTAGTCTTTACTATGTTTTAATTTGAAATGATGCTGTCACATATAGTGGAAAACATCAAAAGACGTGCATCAATGTTCCATATAGCATTGACATGTTTTGTTTGTTAACTATATAACTACATTGTATGCAAAGATGCATAAGAGGAAGAAGTTCATATTCCCAATTTCTTTCAATATTGATATATTTTTACTAAAATTGATACATGTGCCTATTAGTTACATTCAAAAACAGTTCTTTCTACAGTCTGAATTTGTGGTATTTAGCAGTGGACTAGTTAGGCATACACACAGATGAATAAGGCTGCAACATAAACCAAAATTTTAAAATTTGTACATGGTTTACAATAACCAAATTGATGCCATTTAATTGAAACAATAAGAAACTCAACCTTCTATCCATCTACCATTTAGGCTCACTGAACAGCTGACAGCTATTATAATGTGCATGTTGTACCTAGTTCAAATTGCGATTGTTTCATAAACTATTTGTTTTTTTGCGTCTTATTATGACAGGATTCAGTTAGTAAGACATGTTTTTGTTGAATATGTATGACAATTTCAGTAAACATTGATAGGATCATCGTGATCTTGTTTCCTACTGCAACATATATGTACATGATAAAAAAATTGATAATGCAACCAGATGTACTACCTGGACATACGCATGAGATGCTTTTGTTGGATCTACAGTGAATAAGGAACTATGCAGTGGCTTACAGACTTGAAATGGTGTTTTAATATCAGTAATATGTTACCTATTGGTATTGCTTAGCTGGTTATTCCAGGATGAAATTACCATCATCCTTATAATAAGAATTCATCCTCCTATGGATGAATTAACATCCATATAAAGTTCTGGAAAGAATCCAGAACATGACACAGACCCATTCTGCTACCCAAGTCACTGACGCATGTGCCGAAGTCCTCATCTATTTTGAGAATGCCATTTACATGCAGTTTTGCAACGTTGCTCTGAAAATTGTGCCTTTGGTTCATGTTAAATTGCTCATTGGGCAAATTTACACGAGTTTCTGTATTGTTCAGAGATCATTCCCTCAGTCCTTATTTCGTGTTCATGAAATATTGAGCTCTCTTGTGAGCTGTCCAGGAAATTGTTGTTTACAGCAGTGCCCAGTTCATGTCCAAACACAGGGTTCGCACAGATTTGAAAAGTACTTGAATTTTCAACTGCTGGATGAAAAGTGCTTATTTTTTGAAAATCCTCTTGAAAAGTGCTTATTTTTAATGTCAGTGGGAAAAAGTCCTTAAAAGGTGCTTGAAAATGAGCAAAAATCCTTAAAAAGTGCTTGAATTTTTAAGAAAATAAAAGACCAAAATATTTTTATAAAAAGAAACCTCGGTGGAGATATTTCAGAAAATGTCCGATCGACTATATGCCTTTTACTTTCTGTGGCTTGGTCGGTAACTAAGGAAAGGGAGATTACTCAAGATTTCCGTTTAGCAGCATTGTGGGAATGGCAATATGGCGGCTTTCTATTTCTTACATCGCACCTCGTGGCCTTGGTTTCTACATGAAAATGCCGCCAGGGAAGTGTGTTTTTAATCGTGAATGGAAAGCCTCCTATAAGTGGGTCAAGGAGACCCAGGACAGATATAAAGCTTTGTGTTGTGTGTGCAACAAAGTTATAGACATTGGGGCTATGGGTGAGAGTGCCCTTAAATCACACCGTAAAGGTGCAAAACACCGGAAAATTGAAGCGTCAGTGTCAGCAATGAGTTTGGATTATTTTGGAATAAAAACAGACAAAATCAAGACATGTGCCAGTGACACTGACATTAAATCTAAGACAGTGTCGCATTCCGATAAATTAATGACGGGATTGATGTTACCCCCACCCCCATCTGATGCAGCTTCAACCACACAGTCAACATCTGCAGATATTTCCAACTTCCTTTCCAAGAACGATGTTCTGAAGTCAGAAATTTTATGGACATTGCATACTGTGGTCACACATGCATTCTACAAATCAAATGAACATATTGCTGACGTTTTTCATGCTATGTTCCCAGACAGTGCTCTGGCTGCAAAGTTTTCGTGTGCAGAAAGGAAAACATCTTACTTGTGTGTTTTTGGTATTGCGGAACACCTTAAAAAATTAATTCTATCAAGTGTCAGTGGTGTGTTTGTGATTCTGTTTGATGAATCCTTGAACAAGAAAATGCAAGAAAAGCAGATGGACATACATGTCAGATTCTGGGATGGTGGGACAAACCAGGTTGTAACCAGATACTTGGGATCACAGTTTTTAGGTAATTATATTGTTTATTATTGTCATTTTTATTTTATTTTTATTTTTATTTTCTTTTAATTTTTTTCGTCAGCTCTCAAGTTTAGAAGTATTGATTGCATTCACATTTTCCTTGGAATTACTAAAGATAGGTGAATAAAAAAATAAACTAAATGAGCATAAATCATACATACATATATAATGAAGTGCATGAATTAAAAATAAATAAATTGACACTTTGTACATTAATTATTACTTAGCATGGACCCAGGCAATTGGTGAAGATTTATATGTATTTATCCTCTCTGATTGCAGGCCATGCTACAGCTGATGACATAGTTGATCATTTCAGAGAAGAAACAATGAACCACTTGAATATCCACAACATGGTGCAGATAAGTATGGACGGGCCCAATGTGAATTGGAAAGTTTTAGACATTATCCAAAGCCAGATAAATACAGACTATGGCCATGATTTAATTAATATTGGCTCATGTGGACTGCATACTTTGCATAATGCATTTAAGGCAGGTGCACTTGTTACGGAATGGGGAATCGCTTCACTTCTGCGCAGTCTGTACTATCTTTTTAAAGATTCACCTGCCAGGAGAGAAGATTACCAGAAATTGGCTGGCACTACAATCATGCCACTAAAATTTGTAGACCATAGATGGTTAGAAAACGTACCCGTTTCCCAGCGAGCATTGCAGGTGTGGGATTCAGTTGAACTTTATGTCAAGAAGGTTCAGTCAAAACAGTTACCTAAACCTACCAACAAATCATTTGATGTAGTAAGTCAAGCAGTGAAGGACAAGCTAATCAGAGCAAAGCTAGAGTTTTTTTGTTTCATTGCAACCATATTGCAGCCTTTCCTGGCTAACCTCCAAACAGATAAGCCCATGGTGCCTTTTATGGTGGATGACTTGACTACAGTCATCAAATGCTTGATGCGGAAAGTTGTCAAGCCTGAAGTTTTGGACCAGGCAACCACACCAGAAAAGTTGCTAAGGATAGATTTAGAGAAGACCAATCTTTTGACATACAAGAAGGTGGACATCGGTTTACTAGCTGAAGAAAAGTTGAGAAGTGCAACCACTAGTGAAAAGGAAGTAATGGAGTTCAGAATGGAATGTATGGCATTTGTGATTGAAGTGTTGAAAAAGATTACTGTGAAATCCCCAATCACTTATTCTTTGGTCAGAAATATGGTATCTTTGTGTCCAAGGGAAATGGCCAGACATACAAATCTCAGCAGGGACAAATTTAAGAAACTTATGAAGTTGATTATTGCAACAAAAAGAATCAATGTGCTTGATGGTGAAGTCATCCTGCAACAATATAATGACTTTCTGGACAGTATAATAGTTATTGGTACTGATAAGTTTACAGGCTTTGATCCATACAATGATAGACTGGACACATTTTTTGTGGAGCACATGTCAGATGCTAGGTATGGGAAGCTGCTGGAGATTGTTAAGCTCCTGTTGACCCTCTCCCATGGACAAGCAACAGTGGAGCGTGGCTTTTCTGTGAACAAGGAAGTAGAGTGTGAAAATTTGAAGTGGCAAAGTGTGGTTGCACAGAGGATCATATGTGATTATGTTAGAAATGTGGGAGGAGTACTGAATGTTCCAATCACCAATCAGCTTCTTGTAAGTGCAGCTTCAGCAAGACAGAAGTATGAAACTTATTTACAGAAGGAGAGGGAAAAGAAGCAGTCTGAGTCTGGGCAGAGGAAAAGAAAGCATGTTCTTGATGACATTGAAGATCTGAAAAGAAGAAAAAAGCAGGCCAGATTAGATTATGAAATACTTGTGAAGAAAGCAGATGAACTGTCTTTAAAAGCAGAAAAGACACTAAAGTGGCAACTTCTTGCACAGGCCAATGCTAACAGAAAAGGAGCTGAGGAGAAACTTGGAATTTATGAAGGTCTTTGCAATAAGCTGGATGCTAAGATCAAGGAGCTGAAGGGAAATTAAGTACCGAGGAAGAACTTGTTAATAAACTTTTTGTTAGTTTGACTTTTTATTTATTGTACCTATGTTAGTGAACTTTATCGGGAGAGGAAAACGCAGTTACATGAGCCACAAGTCAGTCTGAAGGTTGTTCCAAATGTAGATATCTATGGTGAGTTCAGATATAAGACTCCTTGAAAATCAAAATAAAGTCCTTGAAAAGTCCTTGAATTTTGTCATATTTTACCTGTATGAACCATGAAACACACCCCACCAGCCTATCTTGGTGTGTGGGTGATCTGTAATTTCCTTTATACCTATTGTATTTATTCTGGCCCTGGGGTAGGTATCTTCTCTCATCATTGCCAGAACCTGAGATCCCCTTTTCAGACTCCTTTTTAGTTAGTGAACATCTGTTTATGCTCCCCTTTTATGTATTGCATTGTAAAGGGGTCGGCCACCAGCTTTCTATTTATTTTTTTGTTGGTTTTATATTTAGTATTGCCATGTCATTAGTACTTCCTGACAGGAATTAGCACTACTGCAGAGATGCTGCCAGGCCGCGGGATCGCGGGTTTCTCGCAAAAGTGATAGAGAGTCACGCAACTTTTAAAAGCCAATGGGGGAAAGATCACGCAAGTTATCTGTGCTTCCCGCGATTTATCGAACCCAATGCGCGACTTTTTTATTTTTTGTTTTTTAATTAGGTTGATCAGATCGTCTTTTTTGACTTTTCTCCATGATCTCAATTAATCCTATATCTATGGAGAATATTGTTTGAATACAAGCACCTTTATGATGGAGATCTGTTGAAGTATTGCAGAAACTATGGAGGTATTCCGATTGAATTGTTTCCTGGTGCTGTGTAGTAAATTGATCCATCGATCGAAATGTCTAAAGCACGACAGTAGTGTGTTATGTTGAAACAAAATATAACAGATTTCTTTAGGAAACTCAGCGAGATGGAAAGATCATCTGTTAAGGACGAAACTAGGGAGGATGAAATATCTGACGGTTTGTTGCCAACTGAACATAGCGCAGAAAGCTGTGATACAGAAATAACCGGCATGATGTCGTTTACTACGGTTTAGGCCATGCAGAAATTCTGATACATCGACAGAAATATCCAAGGAACAACATGCCTGAATTGTGGAAAATTGTGTTTTGGATACCTGTAAACCACTTCCCGAAAATATTCAGACTGGTCATAATTGCAGCAGTTCTTGCCTTTACGAAAAACTGATTGTGAAAGGTGATTCAGTTCTCAAAGCAAAATTCACACTACTCAGCGAAATAGGGTAACCACAGACCTTTAAAACTCTATCACTGTAGTAAGAAAATGTCAGAATATCTGAGAACAAAACAAATAAAATCCTATAAAGATATATAATTCGGATTAAGTATTTTATTTTCTCTAAGATATTCTGACATTTTCCTACTACAGTGATAGAGTTTAAAAAGCCATTGGGCTAACATCTGAAACAATAAATAACTGATGACTATACAGATGTGTGTGGTCCAGTAAATTATTTTCAGTTTGCAAAGCCATATTTGAAGGGCAGTGATAAGAAACAAAGAAGAATATTTACCAGCTGAGCAACAATTAGGTATGCAGCTACCTTATACATTTATTGTCAAAGAAGTGATACAAAATCATTAAATGCTTGTTTTAAATTAGGTGTGTCTACACCTTAAAATAATGTTGTCACCCATCTTCTACCATTCAGCTTAGTTTACCCTTGCCCCCCTCCCCCGATGACCCCCCCCTCTGAGGGTAGGTGTGGGGGACCTCCCCCTCTTAAGAAAATTTCTGGCAGCATCTCTGCTACTGTAAATTTTTACATTAGAGTGAGTCTACTTGCATGCCATCTGGTTTAGGGTAATTACTTTTGCCTGTTTTTTCCATTCATTAAAGAGCAATACTAGATTCATTTTTGTGTCCCAGCTTTTATAGGTCATAAAAAATTATTTTTGAAAATAATTAAGGGTGTCCCAAGACTTATAGTGTCCCAAGACTTACCATCATTATGGTAGTATTGTACTAATTCAGTTGCTTTCTACAAATAAAGTATTATTGTTATTACTACTATTGTTAAGGTTAAATGGCAATTACAAGTTGGTATCTCTCCTTTGCCAAACAGATTTCTTAGCCAGAAACCAGCTACCTTCAATAGTTCAATTCATATAGAGATCCCCAGTCTCGGTAGTATCAGTGATGGGGATGATCAAGATTTACTTTTATGCCCAGTTAAGGGCATTAAGATTATATTTGGCTGCTTCTAAAAGGAAAAAAAGTGTAGGAAATGGCTTTTCCTCCTCATAAAGGTCACTGCTGACATTTCAGTATCCACTATTTCTAGGTTGTCAAAACGTTCAAGAGAGCTTATTAGTCCTAGACTGACAGGAATCTTTAATTCATGGGGATACAAGTTCTCGAGGTCCAAGCCATTGCTACCTCATGGGCCTATCTAACTCACTTGTCATTGGAGGATGTTATGAAAGTCACATTTTGGCGATCGCGACCTACTCCATGTTCTATCTTCATTCATTGGCGTACCAGAGCAAAGGCATTTATTATTTAGGGCCCATAGTTGTCGCACAAAAAGTAGCTGAAACAGTTTCTAACTTGCACTAGCGCACATTCCTACAGTAAGGGTGATATATTCTTGTTTATACGAGTTCTTGAGGCTATCAGCCTCCCTCTGCACTGGCAAATTCAGCTACGCAATACTGACAGGTAACATATTACTGATAGTAAAATGTAGTGGCAGTGTTCTCCCGAGGGCCTTTTACCGTAGCGGTCCCACTACGCTATCATTTCAAACTCCGATAACCCCCGACGCTTTAGAACCTGCCGCTATGCTATGCTCTTGTGCCGCTATGCTTTGATGTTTCCCACTACCCTTATAAAATGAATTTGTTAAACAAACATCCTGTCACCTAATTCAAAGCCCCACTCAAATGATACCTTTTCTTACCTCTTCTGGGGTATTTTATTAAGATAATCCAGGATAATTGCTCACTCACTTAACCATTATCCTTTGTACCTGGCTTGCGTGACCGCCGGTGCGCGACATTTGGTGAGGGTTTAGTCTGCACCTGGTCACGTGATTGGCCAGCAACAATGGAGTCTACTGGTAGTGTGTTATATATATGTCAGTTGTTTTCATTAACAGCCAAAGCAGTTACACCGATTAAATTAAAAATTATTGTGAAAAATGAACACACCACCTTCCAAGAAACGAAAAATTACCCAGCGCCCAGCTAGCCCCATGTTGGCCTGGTTACGACAATCAGAAATTGACGTCATGAATAGTGACAGTGATTCTCATTCTGATAGCGCTAGCATGATTTCCAAAAAGAATGATATCAAGAAACGAAGGACGGGATTTAATAATGAATGGAAGACGTCATTCCCTTGAGTGGAAATTGCTGGATCGGATGGTAAGTTTTCCATATTGCTAACTTAAGTGAGTGCTGCCCTATTAATTTCTCATTTCTCTATTCTGTCTATCCAAGTAATAAACGGAACCATCTTTATCTTCCAGTTTTACCTCAACAGCAGGTAAATAAAACAGTTTTAAATTTGAACAATATTTTAGCTTAAAAATAGCAAACACTTTGATATATTGTTCCTAATGGAAAGGAATATGTATTATCTTATTCTGTGATGATTATTGTAAAACACATCACTGTCTTGATTCCTGAAGAATTTTTCCTCGGTAATTAACTTAATTAGGATTCAGGTATATTTGTCTCATTATTGTACATCCATTAATAAATTTTATGTTCCATTTTTTTTCAGATTGTGAAAGTTCATTCTCCTCAATGAATAGAATTAACAGTGTTTTAAGGAACATGTTGTCACAGAGGGTACTGAACTACCTGATGACAATCAGTACTGAAGGACAATTCTTTAAAGACTTTAATTTTGATGTTGCAGTCAGTTTATATGGTGAAAAGAAGAAAAGACGAATATCATTTATTTAAATTAAGAAATAAATGAGATATGCATTGTTGTTACTGTTATAACGTAGGTAAATAAAAAATGCTATGTAAATATATGCACTTCTTTTTATTTCATTGATATTAATTTGTTTCACTTTTATGATGTTAACACGCGCTTTGTTAAACATTTTATGACCCAAACACGCATACCCCGATGCTATCGAAAATTTCTGTGGAGATCACTGAGTGGGGTGGGTGGGTAAAACTGATTTTAATGATGTAATGCTTACCTGTTTGTATTGCCAGATTCCCTCTTCCCGCCCCACTGATGTCCATGACTAGTGTATAGGGGTGAAACGATTAATTGATATATCAATGTATCAAATACTTTTTCTATATTGATAACCATATCGATACAAGAGGGGAAGAATCGATACAAAACGATACTTACTCTATGCAAGTTACTTTAATCTTCAGCAGTCGTGAATAATTGTTAGTCATTGGCTTTTCATTCTTTAAATTGAGAATTCATCTGAGACAGCCGTAGCAAGTACATGCACTTATTTCTGTCGGTAAAAAAATAAAAGTATTGACAACACCCACTCGCCTTCTACAAATTAACACAAGATGACTAACTCACATGGTTCGAAATCTGCCCCCTTCTCCCGCCCCAATTCCATGCTAATTAGTTTATCCCGTCTGCATCTTCAGCCACTGATAACATATATCAACGGAAAGAAGACATTGCAGGTTTCTTCCCCATGTATGATTTAAGTACTTTACTGATCATTTCATAACCACTTTTACGTGAAATATACCTGTTGCATCAGATCTTGTCTACTTGGATCGAATTGAAGGCTACACATCCGGTGTGTTACGCTGTGAAATATGTTACATGCAGTTCTGATTAGTGGTTATTGTTTGTTCAAGTCCAGGGTAAAACAATAACCGCCAATCATAACTAACTGTAGCGTATTCACTGTGTGACATACTGGAAATAATGGCATCCAAACTCTATCCAAATAGATACAAAGCAACATAGAAACTTCACACAAAAGTGACTATTAAATGATATGTAAAGTACTTTAAATCGTACATGGGGAATAAGTTTGGAATGTCTCCTTTTACGTTGTTATATGTAATCAGCAACTGGATTTAAAAAATAAAAAAAAGCACAGAATTGGCAAGGAGGCAGATTCCAAACTGCACGAGTTATAGCCACCTCGTCAATTTATAGAAAGGGAGTGGGTGTTGTCAATATTTTCCTTTTTCACTGACAGAAACAAATGTCTGGCCGTGGCAGTTGATTTGCATCTACTGAAAGTACAATGTGAAGGATTTGGCTATTAGTCATCTCCGCTCCCACACTCTGACTTGTTCCAGATAAGAATTTCCTTGCAGAAGGAAATTGCACTGTTACTTCTGTTTTGAAGATAACACCGTAATCCCTTCAAAATTTAAGTGAAGACATTAAATTGGTAATAAGATGTTTTAAAAACATTCATTCAATGTAAAACAAAGGACGTGGTGACCAGGACGAGTCATGCATATGATCGAAAGGAGCAGCCTGAAATGGCCTAAAAGGGTAAATAAAAATCATTAACAGCTAGTCTATTTGGAAGTATTTTTTTTTTTTTTCTTTTTTATCTTGTCAAGGATGAGAATGGCATATGAACAGATGATAAGTCTATGTTTGTTTGTAATCTGCATACTGGAAATACACCCAATATGTCAACACAAAAAAAATGGCACCACCGTACCATTGACAGACCTTCTAAAGAAGAAAAGACCATCAATTTGATATGTGTATCGATAATGTATCGTATCGTACAGTACATGCATCGTATTTTTATGATTCACCACGCAATCTGGTGGGCATGGAGAAATGGGCAGGGGATTAAGTGCCCACTATGACTAGTGTAAGTCCACTCAGTCTGGTGGATTTCCCCCCCCCAATCTAGTCTAAATCCACTCAATCTAGAGGAAGTCCGTCATGGATTTTATTGCAGTCGTAGTGGGTTTTATGGCACCCCTCACTGATTCTATTGTGTTCGCTCCGTGAGTCAATACACTAAACAAACAGATGGGAGAAACTCCGACACCGTAAACCCGAACATGGCAGGTGTCAATTTCATACCTTTACCTGTACAGTGGCAACATTTCTTGTGTATTTATCAGTAGCCTGGCTGAGCATACATATAGACAAATGCGCGTAATGTAGAAAAAATATGAGGTTTTATTTTAATAGCAGCAATTGCTTATCCTGTCGCTATTGTCAGCTTTGCCATTTTTCGTGCCGATAAACCCCCGTCCGTTTGATGTGAATACATCCTCCCACATAGTGGAAAAAGTCATTAGTATGACCTTTGCATTCCAGTCTGTGCCTCGTTTAGGTTTGCCTAAACTCGCCATCTTTTTTTTGGACGCCATGCTGAATAGACATTGCCTGAAGACAGCACCAGAGAAAATTGTGCCTGTTACAATTACCGCACTAGTGGTCACCTCTTACAGTTCATAATAACTCTAATATGGTGTTGCACTATCCGTTCGTTTAAATTCCGTTTTTGTAAACTTTCCCCTTTATTAGAACTTAGTTCTTAAGGGGCTGCCAGAGGCTACCTCGTGTATTCCACCCCTTAAAATGGGTGGAAACACTCAGTTAATTTACTGAAAAGAAACAACTGACGTACGGGTAAGTCTCTATATTTTTATACAATAACGGCAGGCCCTGCCTAACAGAGAGAACATGTGTACTTCTCTCTTCAAAAAGTAGGAAGAACGTGACCATCATAACGGTAAATTTCACGTATACATATTAAATTAATGTCCACACTACGAATTGCATGGTCTTTGCAATACGTTCTGCATGTTACTTAAAAAAATTCAGTGAAATATTTTATTCTTTCACAGTTTCACAGGGGTCAAATTTATCAATTTACATTGTACATACAGGTACGTAAAAGTGACACAGTGGTGTACACGGTACGCACTAAATAGAAATAACGTAGTACATACACGGTGGTGTACACTGTACGCACTAAATACAATCAAGGTGAGTTTCACGTGAATTACTTCTTTCAGAATAATGTCAGAAAAAACACAGTCTGTGGGGAAGTGTGGCCACAAGAAGGGCTCTTGGGACACTCACCCAGACGGCATTAAATGCTCCAAGTGTACACAAAAAATTCATTGCACACTTTGTGAATCATGGCCTGCTGCCACCTGGAATCTAGTGGATTCCAGACGTACTTATCTAGGACACAGGAATATTCAAGAGATACCATCACATCGTCAGAATTTTCTGGATTCACTGCGAGATCTCGGCTTTTGGGACAAACTTCGTTGGAAGCCGGTGAGGCCCCTCTAGAAAGAGAGACTGGACATTCAAAGAGTAAATCATTGGAAAGAAACAAAAAAAAAACACATAGCGAGTCGCTCCCCCTTGTTAGGGAGGTTGAGCACCGCGACAGCGGGTCGCGCCTTCTCGTTAGGGAAGTTGAGCACCGCAAAGCGGGTCGTGCCTTCCTGTTAGGGAAGTTGAGCACCGCAAGAGCGGGTCGCACCTTTCCGTTAGGGAAGTTGAGCACCGCAAGAGCAGGTCACGCCTTCCCTTTAGGGAAGTTGAGCACCGCTCCCCTCACCTTTGGGATAGTGATATATCAGTCAAAGATGATTCCCTCTCTGACTATCACTAATTGGCCTCACGGTATGGGGACAGGGTATGGACTGCGTACCCCCCTTTACTGTCCCATCCTGTGCATGATTGGGAGTCTGCGCACTGGGCTCAGACTAGGGAAGGGGAACGAATCGGCATCCCCAACCCTATTATCCCAATGAATCCTTATGGGACGTGGGGCCCGCCACCTCAAGGCCCATGGTCCACTATGCAACTGTGGGCTACTGGACCTTTTCCTTACAGTCGAGGTGACGCTGCGGCTCATGTCCCACCATCACCACCTCACCAGGTAGCCCCAAGGCAGAAGGCTAGAGGTGTCACATCATCCAGGGTGGACAGGCGGTCTGGCCTCCCAACTGGAACTCGTTCTGAACTACAGGCTGTGGCACAGACTGTGCCTATGCCCCCATCAGAGAAGAAATGAGGGACATAGCGATGCCCACCCACTCTCTGACTCAGAGTATACCAAATGATGATGAAGTCCTATATATTATCATCGACTCTAACGAGTTTGAGACTGAAACAGCGGCACTGACACCTCCCAGGCCCACCCATTCCTCTCCGTTGGAAGTGGAGGAAGAGGTCTGGTCCTTCGATAAGGCAGTAAACGAAGTTTACCGCCTCTTGCCCCCGGAATTGTGCCCCAAACCATGTGACACACAATCCAAAAAGATACTTTCTCTTATCGAAAAGATCTCCGGGGAGCAAACACAACCAGACCTCTTGCTTCTCCCTCATTCCCCAACAATTGAGGAACTCTCCCAGAGGCTTTCGCTAGGCCAAAACGTAGCTCGGCAACGTCAAGGGTGGGTGTCCCTCCTTCGACATTAAGACCCCTGGTCTCTTCTATCAGTTACAGGATACATTCCCCAAAGTGGCCTACCAAACCTCCCCGTTTGGATGCCGAGGCGGCCAAAGTGAGCATGTCAATGGGAGCCTGGGCTTGCCTTCCAATTAAAACAATCAAGGCCATGGAACAGAAAACCCGGTTACTTGTAACCATTGCGTCACATTCTGATCTATTCTCAGCAACTGCGTTTAGTATGATGAGAGATAGGCCTCCTTGAATCCAGCTGCATTACAACACGTGCTGGAAGCGGTGGCCAAGACGTCTCGGCATGCGCTTTCTGTTGCAATGGCTTTATCGACAGAATTTCTGCATCCGCCCTGATGTTGCACTGGACTCCTCGATCTTACTTAACCACAGTAAAGACCTTCTAAGGGCTGCTCCGCTAGAAGCCGGGACCCTTTTTGGGGGTCTCATACCAACTGTGGCTTCTCAAGACTTGCTGGATCATCAACATCGATCCTTTACATTCACGCCTGGCCCATCCCAATCGGCCAGAAAACGTGTTCATGCGAATCGCCCTCAGGGGCCATCCACCAAGTTCTTCAAGCAGACGCAACCCCAGCCCAAGCTGCAACCTCAATTTATACCTCCTTTTCGTCCATCGGGTCCACGGCGTCAAGCTCGCCACCCCCCCCCCCCAAAAGAGGAAGTTCTGTAATCCTCCTTCCTTTCCCACCAGAGGAAAGGGTGGGGACAGCCCTAGGGATCTAACCCGTCTCCTGCTGTGCATCCCCCTCCCGAACGTCCCCATAGGTGCTCGCCTAGGCCTCTTTTCAGATGCTTGGTCAAGCATCATGGACGATGGATTGGTCCTCTCTATTGTGAACGAGGGTTATCGACTCCAGTTTCAAGAACAAACCCCGCTATCAAGGACCCCCATTCTATTTCTCCAGTCCAATCTGGGGAAATTGAGGGAAGAGGTGCACACCCTTTTGCAGAAAGGGGCAGTCAAGAGGGTCCTGAATGATCAGTCTTCTGCCTTCTACTCCTGAATTTTCCTGGTCACCAAGAAAAGTGGGAAATTTCGGATCATTATCGATCTCTCCCCACTCAACCAATTTCTTCTGGAGGAACCATTCAAGATGGAGACAACCTCATCAATTCGGAGCGCACTTCGTCCTTCCGATTGGGCAGTCCCCATCGACCTTCAGGATGCCTACTTGCACATCCCGATTTTTCCTCCTCACCGCAAATATCTCCGATTTTGCTTAGACCAGGAATTTTTTTTCAATTCCGGGTCCTGCTGTTCAGAATCTCTTCCGCACCCACCAGAGTTTTCACCCGAATTATGGGAGTAATTTTGCAACCTACCTTCGATTGCTGGGAACACTAATTCTCCAGTATTTCGATGACTGGCTGATTCACAACATCCAGGTTCAGTCCCTTCATCAGGATCTGTTCTTTTCCTGGTCCACCGTAACTCGGTTGGGTCTTTTACCAAACCTCGAGAAGTCGGAACTCATTCCATCACAGGACTTTGTTTACATGAGGATGAACTTCCTCATGAACTAGAACTTAGTCCGGGTTCCACTGGATCGGGTAGATTGAATCCTGACTCTTCTAGAGGCGCTACAAGCAAAAACCTTGAACTCCGCTGCTGACTTGGTTCCTTTCGGACGTCTCCATATGCGCCCTCGACAGTTCCTCCTCCTTACAAGGTGGAAACCACACAGATTCTCTATCAACCCCGATCCCACTTGGACAGGATTTTCTCCACCTCTTGCTCTGGTGGATGAATCAGGACAGATTCCTGGCTGGGGTCCCAATGCATGTATTGCTGACTCCCACTCTTATCTGTTCGCCGATGCGTCAGATGCCGGTTGGGGTGATCCTTTCAAACCGGAGGGCATAATTCTCCAGGGTCTTTGGACTCGGGGTGAATCATCCCTCCACATCAACATCAACAACCTAGAAATTAAAGCAGAATTTCAAGCGTTGCAAGGATGCATCGACAGAGTAAAGGGTCGCTGCATCATGGTCTCTTCAAACAACATGTCCGTTGTAACATATGTGTGACATCAGGGAGGCACACATGCCCCTTCTCTTGCTTGGAGGTCTGGAACCTCCTCCTGTGAGCAGCCTCAGAGGACATAACAATCCGAGTTCGCCACATTCCGGGCAAGAAGAATGTATTAGCAGACAGCCTGTCCAGGACAGGTCGAGCCATTCTCACGGAATGGTCTCTTCACTGCTCCGTAACGAGACTCCCTGTTCACAGTCTGGGGAAGACCTTTAGTTGACCTGTTGCGACCAGGTTCAACAACAGACTTCCCTTTTACGTATCTTCAGTCCCGGATCAGAGAGTATGGGCAGTTGATGCATTCAGCTTCCGGTGGGATCGGCTATTCGCATACGCCTTCCCACCATTCCGACTGCTACCTCAAGTTCTGCAAAAGTCAGAACTTCCACTACACAGATCTTCCTCATTGCTCCATTGTGGCTTCAGCGATCATGGTTCAACGATCTGCTAGACCTGTTGATCGATCGACCCAGGTCTCTACCTTACCAGAGGAATCTCCTGTCTCAACACAGGGGATCCCTTCTCCACAACAGCCCACACATTCTCCACCTTCACGCTTGGCTCATCTCAAGCGATCTCTCCGCCAGAACAAGTTTTCAGGCTGAGTTTCCAGTTGCATCATTCAAGTCGGGAGAGCTCCTACATCCAAGGTCTATGATGCCAGGTGGAGAATCTTCTGTGATTGGTGCAGTATGAAACACGTTGATCCTATCTGCCCCTCTTCAACTTCCATTGCTGATTTCCTTTTGTTCCCTTTTGAGACTAAAAGATGTTCAGTATCCACTATCTAGGGCTATAGAGCTGCCAACACACTTGAATTCTCTCAGGGCATGGCAATCGGTTCAGATTTGTACCTTGCCGATCATATTAAGTACTTGAGCTCCAGAGACCCGTCTCCCACTCTCTTATTCCCAGATGGAATCCTTTTGTGTTTTGTGGTCTTTAACCAAAACCCCCTATGAACCATGGAGTGAGCGAGATTCATGCCTTGTCTATTGACACTGGCTGTCTCCAGGTTAACAGGAATTACAATTCTGTCTCCATCCTCTGCCAACCAGGTTTTCTCGCTAAAAATCAATCACCTTCGGTAGCTCCATTACCTATAGTGATCTCCAGTGTAAGTCAAATCTGTGCAGGGGATTATCCAGATATACCCTTATGCCCCATGAGGGTCCTCCATTTTATTTTAATGTCTCCAAAGGAAAAAGGGTAGGGAACGTCTCTTCCTTCCTCTTAAGGACTCTGTAGACTTTTCAGCTGCCACCATCTCCTGGTGGACTGTCACTACAATCAAAAGGGCATATCAGTCCTTTACTGATCGAGACATTTCCCTTAGGAAACTAAAAGCTCATGAGGTTTGAACCGTTGATGCCTCATCGTCCTACATTAATCTCTCCCCCTAAGATGACATCATGAAGGCAGCTTCTGGCGTTCCCATACTACTTTCTCCTCCTTTTATCTCTGCTCATTAGAAAGAGCACAGGGATTTTTTCCTCTGGGGCCCATCGTTGCAGCACAACATGTGGCTCAAAGAGACACCAAACTCCTATAAGATGTACCTCTCCCTCTATGGTGAGTACATTTAATTTTTCTCTGTTTTTGATCAGTTTAACTAGAGCATCAGCCTACCCACCTAACTGACAAATTCAGCTAACAATAGCGACAGGATAAATAATTGCTGCTATTAAAATGTAGTTTTTTTTGGGGGGGGGGGTAAACTAATTTTAATTATGCAATACTTACCTGTCGCTATTGTTGAATGCCCTCCTCCCATTTTGCTCTGATGTCTGAGTAATCATCGTCTATAAAAAAGATGACGAGTTTAGGCAAACCTAAACGAGGCACAGACTGGAGTGCAAAGGTCATACTAATGACTTTTTCCACTATGTGGGAGGATGTATTCACATCAAACGGACGGTGGTTTTTCGGCAACAAAAAATGGCAAAGCTAACAATAGCGACAGGTAAGTATTGCATTATTAAAATTAGTTTTACCTCCCCCTCCCAAAAAAACTACATATTTCTTGGATATCTTTCCACTCCGGTCCATGACAAAGCGTACATCAGAAAAAATTGCTTACCTACAATGTGCATACCTGCTGATTTAATACATGTATACTGTATGTACCTGTTAGCATATACAGATGCGGAAATTGACATTGTTCTGCATCAAGCGGTAACTTCGATGATCTTTCTCAATAAATGATATTTCTTAAAAGTGTTTCTTGGACTGGTTATTAATTTGTCATAGTTTCCCTTTAAGTTTCATACTAATTTTAAGACCCACCTTGAAGAAATCATTGAAAGCAGTAATACATATAAAACTTGAAAAGAGATTACAAGCAAAAGCTGTAATATTTATATCGAACATGTACGATCATGAACACTGGTACATTATGACATGTATGTCATAATTCTTTCCAAAGTATATTAAAATAAAAAAGATACACTAGCTATACTACGGAAAGGTTCTTCTGTACTTTTACCCTTAAACTTGGAAAATAACATTGTTTATGAGAGAGTACGGCAATTTTTTAATGCACAGAATTGTGTACACTGTATTGACTGTTGCACTCTATCAGTGGCCATTCATGTCATAAACAAAGTGATTTCAATGAGAAAAAAAGTTACTTCCTGTCCACACTTTTTTCACAAATCTACATTGCATCACCAGGCACTGGCTGAGGAGTATCATTCTTACTTTGAAGCCAGCCGCTATGCCTGTTGCTGTAGTTTTCTTCCTCGAGTCAACAGTCCATCATGATGGTTTCTACATGTCATCAGCTAATGTTCAGTGTCGCATTTCGATGTTTCTAAATGTACAGTACAATAACCGTTGAATGAAAATATAACAAAACCACACACCTTAAAACCAAAAAGATGTTACTTTGTGAAAAACAAATTTGGAATGAGAAACACATTTGATTTTAAGTTCTCATATCATCGTGTAAAAATGGTCTCTAGCGTTATATGAAAAACTAAATATAATTATTTTTATTTTCCCATTTAGAGACCTACCATTTAACTTAAATTTAGGGGGGAAAAAAGTGTAATGGCCTTGATGCATGCCTCAACTATTTAAAAATCAGAACAAGTGTTGTTGTTTCAAGCTATATTCCATTCCCCTCTGTCTCTCTTTCTCTCCCAGCCTACAAACTGCCCCCCCCCCCATCTGTTGTGCAATAAGCAAATAGAGTAGAAGTCTGAAATGACTTAAATTAGGACAATTCCTAGCAGCTACTGGTCAGTATTGCGCTTCTATGTCTCAAAATAAACACTGTTGAATAAAAATCAAGCGCTTTAAAACTGAGAAGATATTAGTTTGTGCAGAGCGAATTTAGACAGAGAAACACATAACCGTTAAGTTCTGATATTATCTCGTAAAACTGGTTTCTAATGGTATATAAAGCAAACTATATACAGTATTTTTTTTTTTCCGATAAGGGAACAAGCATTTAAATGTAACAAGCTGCAATGGTCCTGATTAACATCTAAAATTATTAATATTTTATTTTCTAAAAATCACAAGTGTAATTTTGTTAAAGCTAAATCCTATCACACCGGCACCTCCAGTAGCACATAGAGTAGAAGTTAAATTACTTAAATCAGAATTCAAGTATTTAGACAGAGAAACACATAACCGTTAAGTTCTGATATTATCTCGTAAAACTGGTTTCTAATGGTATATAAAGCAAACTATATACAGTATTTTTTTTTTTCCGATAAGGGAACAAGCATTTAAATGTAACAAGCTGCAATGGTCCTGATTAACATCTAAAATTATTAATATTTTATTTTCTAAAAATCACAAGTGTAATTTTGTTAAAGCTAAATCCTATCACACCGGCACCTCCAGTAGCACATAGAGTAGAAGTTAAATTACTTAAATCAGAATTCAAGTACAGTACAGCTCACATGATTTTTTGGAACCCCACGCTTCGCGTTGGGGGTGGAGAGTGAGTGGAGAGGATTAAGAAAAAGCCCTCCACCATCACTCCACGCGTCCTGATGGAGTTGCCACGGCGTCTCGCGGAGAATAGCCCTGCACACTATGCTTTCTCGCGGAGTCGCATCCGATCACCACCGTGGCGTGGACGTGGTCTCGATAATATGGGTGTGGTTTACTGTTTATCACCCATGCAAACAGGTTGAGAGAGAGACGAGGGGGGGGGCACCAATTTATCCACATCGTTATCCCTCTGGGGAGCAATTTGTTAACTTTTTGATACTGAAAAAAACTTCATTCAGTTAATTATAAATATTTCCTTGTTCTAACGAAGATAATGTATGATACATAGTGCCAAATCATATTTTAGATGATAACATAATTACAATGTCTCGCAAACTGTATTAACACTACATTTTGCGCAATGAATCTAATTTTTTTTCTTCAATACTATGTTATCGGAATCTAAACATTCATTCATATCCTTATTTCTTTTTCAGTAAACGAAATACAAAATTTTTATGATCATATTAAAGTCAGTGATATTGTACTACCTGCAATGAAAAGAACGATAAACATCGAACAAATTAATAACAAAGCTACAGTCATACCTGACAGAAGTGAAACAAAATCGCACAAGTTCCGATGGTTACTCCATGCATGAGTACTCATTCACATATTGTACAATTTTTTTCTGACATTCAATTGCTTAAATAAAGCATTATTAAGATTTCACATCGTTATTTTATTTTAAACTGTACTATTTTGCATTAATTACCAAAGTAGCGGGGTTTTTTAAAATCACAAATGGTCGCAAAAGGTCATCCTAGATACATGTAGTTGACACTTGCAGTAACTTAGCACAAGAGAAGCCATCAACACTGCTTGTTTTCTTTGATATTGATGTGTTAATTTCATGTGCTAACTGTTAACCTAAAAAGTACAACAGCAGCGCTTCTGCTGGTTTGTTTTCTTTGCCATTGATTTGACAAACTTGCGCATCAGATGAAATTAATGTTTAACTTTTTCTTTTCTGTTCGTTTTCCTATTGCATACTATGCATAATACAGAAAAATATGATGAATAATGTTAGATCATTAACTCTTCTTAGTAAAGTTCCTCTCCCCGCTCTCTCTCTCTCTCTCTCTCTCATAAAATATGGAATCCAAATCACTACTGCACAAGTTATTGTACACTCGCACACTTTATCCACTGGGCCACAGTAACTCGAGCTCTCTAGCTGTAAAGCAATAAACCCCCATTTCAGAAACGCGCTCAATAACCAAAGGCTCTAACAGTTACAAACAGGAAACTGCATTCTTTAATATCTGTGTAAAAAAAATTAAAAGAGTATATTTTGTTTTTTTATATATTTTTGCCTTAGAAAAATGAGCAAATAATAGGATACATATGGAGACAATACATCCATGCAAAATGCTCTAAACTTGTTGGAAATTAAAATCTCTGAACATCTCAGATTTTAGAATTTTCCACATTATTTTTCATTTCGGTAATAATCTGATTTCAGATTAATTACTAACAATTATCAAACTTCCTTTCTTAATTACAGGACCATAATTGCGGCTGTAAAGTACAACGTGCCAAGTCAGATGGCTTTGTGTGATAAAAACACACTGTTCCCAAGCTGAAACTTACATCATCCTTTGATGCATACCCTTGTTAATATTTTACAAGTGTTCACAATGGTCACTGCCTTGATTTCTGTAGAACATCCACTGAAGTCAAGTCTTTATTAGGGAGAGACAATTTAATTTTCCAGGGGTGGGTGGGGGTGTAAATGCATGAAAACAATTGTCTTTCTCTGATTTTGTAGTATAAAAAGACGCTAATCCGTTCTACATTTCACTTAAAATAAATAAATATTGTGATGCAAGAACAAAAAATATACCGGTAAAAAAAAAACAAAACAACATATTAGCCCCATATATTAAATGGTCAGTCACTTACAGTACACATGCAGTCATAGTATTCAGCCTCGTTACTCTGCTGTTACTTCTTAAAGACTGAGCACGCGGTTTGCATTTCAGTGTAAATTAAGTGTTTTAGGTTTGTGGGGGGGGGGGAAGCAGGAGCGGATGTCAATTTGGATTTTAATTGTCCATATTAAACAGAATTACTTTCCTTTGGAACAAAGTGATAAATTTATGCTGTTTGAGAAGCTCAGCAAGGTGTGCTTCTCATCAAGTCAGTGCATAAGTTTGTTCATATTTCTTTGAAATAAATTAAAATCATAAACTTATTGCAAAAGAAGTCGATCAACCTTTTATAAACAGTAATGTGTACTGAATATACAAGACTTTTGAAATTATTTTTTTTGTGTCCAAATATGATCGAAATAAAGACGACTGGTTCTTCCAATGGTATCTGGTTGTAAATCACTCTTGACGTCTCAGTCTTTCCATAGGTGGTCTTCATTCATTGGCTGTTCAAATGTCAATCAGTAATGTCGACTAGCCCCTCCACGGTGGAGTTGACATCAGCGTGCCTGCCGAGACGCGGTGGTGATTTGTAGGTATTTATGCCAATGTATGCCTCTACTGTGGAGTGTTATCATGGAGCTAAAGTGGAGGGGATTAAGTCACCCACCGCGAAGCGTGGGGTTCCGAAAAATCACGTGAGCTGTGCTGTATGTCATGGGAATATTGTTATGAATACACCAAGGGTTTCTGTTTAATGAGGCCACTTCAGCTGGACTAACATCCTGTAATGTAAGCGCTAGAAAGACGTGAATGAAACCGCATTAGATAAACGCGCTAAACGTCAACCCTGCCCCTGGGCATAAGCGGGAACTTCAGTGTTTTCTCAATAAATGATATTTCATAAAAGAACTTCTTGTACTAGTTATTAATTTGTCATAGTTTCCCTTTAATGTCTACACAGTTTCCAAAACCTTCTTTAAAGAAATTATTGAAAGCAGGATACAAATACCTTTATCTGTAGACTTAGAAAAATGACATTATTTGAGAGTATGATAATTTTTAAATGCGCCGAATTTGTCTACACAGTATTGAAGGTTGCTCTCTTTCAGTTGCTGTTCATGCCATAAACGAAGTGATTTTTATGAAAAAGGTTACTTTCTTCGTAACTTTCTTTGTGAATCTATCATCAAGCACCAGCCGAGGAGTGACATTTTTACTTTGATGTCAGCCGCTGTGCTTGTTAACAATGTGTTGAGCTTCTATCTTATTTTTTTTAGCCCTGATGTTTCAAAAGAAGCATTAACTTGTGAATGAAAATGTTTTTGTTGTGTGTGGAACAACGAATTTTGGACGTGTAATATGGAGTGAGAAACGCAATGTGATCAAGTTGTGATATTTTTTGCGTAAAACTGGCTTCTAACGGTTTATAAAATAAACCATATAAAAATTGTATTCTCCCAAATAATCTTGCAACGCAGCGCATATAATACAGGTCTATCGCAGCAACACAAAGCTATTACATGTTTACGAAAGCTGTATTACACTTCAAGCTTTCTATTTTTTAAAAATGCATCTTTTTTGTTATAAAATGTGTTTATTACTTGCAAACATCAGAGAGAGAGAGAGAGAGAGAGAGAGAGAGAGATTATGCACTATAACTTTTGATCGATGTTAGCCATAGCTTTTATTGCTAACTTGGAAACAGGCATTGATAATTAGAGACTATGCATTATTTAAATGTGCTTTATTCATCTTCATTTTGGAATTCGTCTACTGACAAAATTTAGAAATACAAGTTTGATTCGACTCTTTATTTAAATAAGGTAATATGTAAATCGCTGCTTAGCAATTCATTTTGTATTTAACAATAATTGATATAATTCATTGGGTTATTCACCTGCTATTAGTGTCCTTTGTCTTATTTTCTTATTATCTATTGTCAAATCTGGTCATAATTAACCATGTACGAACTTAATGCTTCAGAAATTTAATAGACTGAAAGTCCAATGAGTGAGCATTACTGCAATAATCAAGGTTAACCTGACAATATTAGCGACCACCGTAGAATTAATATGAACGGTTCAAAATGAACAGGAAATAATTGGGATTTACAACCTCTGAAGCCAAAACCTTTCCACCTCCAGTTCGGAGTAGTTAATGAAGTTCTATCAGGGATACTAGTGTAAAGCGGTGAAAAATAAGAAGCCACATGTTTACAGGAATCAGTGCAATAATAGAGATAGATTTTATAGCCTTGGCAAACACGTGGCTTAGCAATTTCGGTTGATGTACAAGGCATTATTGATATATACATGTATGATGTGTTCAGCTTGTGTAATATAGTATTTGTGCTCCCGATAGAGAACAAGCATTTTAATGTAACAACAAGCTGTAATGGTCCTGATTCACATCTAAAAATTTTTTTTTTTTTTTTAAATTGCAACAAGTGTAATTCTTTTAAGCAAAATCACATCCCCAGTGCTGTTTGGGCAATTATGGGCATAATTTCAGTAGTTTCACATTGTTGTCCTAACTGCTATATCCAGTATAAATACGTATTTGAATTCATGTTCCTTGAGGACAAAATGTTTTTTTTGTATTCACGTCAACTTCTTAAACAGGATACTTGGTTCAAAATGTAACAGATTAGTAGCAAAAATGATCAGAAATATTCGCTTGACATTCGGGGACAGTATGCAGTATTTATCATATGTGGATTGAAAAAATGTACTGTTCCAAATAAATTGTATCTGCATTCATTCAAAATAATACATAGAAGTTTATCTCTTACCGAAAATATTTAAGTAATTACACAATTTTTATCGCTTTCACCCATCCATTTGGTAATATTAAACTCGTCAGATGACCAAACCAGCAATCCTAAGTATATTTTTTAAAGCTGTTGGTCGTAGAATGCAGCATCATGTGCTTCGTAGAGTCTGAGTAAAAACACTAGGTCTACGGTAAAAGTAAACGTGTCTAGTTCCTGAGAAAATGTGTCACATGGACATATATTTAAGTTGCAAGTATTAAACAGGCTGGAATAGTAGAGGTATATTGGATAGTGCTGTGTGTATTTCATTGTGTGGGAACATGTTAAGCAAACAATTTTAAAGTGACTGGGGTAATAAAATAAAAAAAATCACAGCATTTCTTGCATTCTTTTATTGTAATAACGGAATGAAACCCACTAATACATGTATTTATGTGTGATTTCTTTTACCTTTTGTTTGTTTATAAATAGAATCTCTCTCCCACCCCTCTCTCTCTCTCATTAAAATTAAGATAATTAAACTGTGTATAATTTGTGATGCATCATTCATGACTCTTTGCTCTGCAATTTATCTTTCATCTCTTTCAATACACGTATGTGAATGCGTTTTAGTGAGCGAGTCTTTGAATATTAAACGTCATTGGGTACAAATTAAAAAGAGCATTTTGCACCGTGTGCTGTAGCTGATCCGATAGGTAAGTTCCACGCGAGGTAGTGGGCGTCCACTATTACATAATTACATTGCTGCGACTTTCAAATGGGGAATAAAACCGAATCCGTCCACTATGAGCGACGATGTGGACAATCCACGATGACCACTATATCTTGTCTGTGACAGACACAGTGTGAAAGGGATTACAATCCACCGTGGGAAAGTGTTTTTTCTTAAAAAACACGATGCGTGTACTGTAGGCTGTGTATCGAGAATCGTATCGATGCGTGGCAGAGGTGTATCGTTTCACCCCTACTAGTGTAGTCCCAAAAATGATGAGGACTACGCATGTGCTAGTGAACTGGGCAGCAGACTGGGTCTGTGTTATGTTCTGGATTCTTTCCAGAACTTTCTATGTAGGTTAATCCCTGTAGTATCAAAAATTTTCGTGAGGTACCAATTCTCGTGGATTTCGTTGTTTCCACAACCAGGAATCTAAAGATCCAAAGAAAAATCAGCCACATACATGAAGAAGACCCCCCCCCCCCCCCCTTTACTGTGCTTCATTTCTAGAGATCAACAAATGTCATTTCTGTGATCTGTGTAATCTGGTAGTAAAATATTAGCTTTTACATATGTTTTATATTAACCCTTTATAAAAGGAATTATAAAGCATTTTATATTGTTTAAATGCACATGTATCCATTGGTATCCGGTGCTGTAATTTCCACTCACTGCCTTAAATCAATATGTTGTTAGATAAGTAAATAGAGAGACACAAGAAAAATCCTAAGGTATTCAAATGCTAGTATTACTGAAAATGAAACAAAGAATAATAAATTATACTAGTATATGACAATTAGATTTGAAATTGTTGTCGAAAAATTGAAATCCTCATGAAAATACATCTCATTTTATCAATACATGCTTTATCCCAGTGAACAACATGACTGTAAAATACTAGAATTATTGCATGAACACAATTACTAATGAAACACTGCATATTCACAAATTACAGTGGAGTATTGAAACTCACACTTCACTGATTTTTGGACGAAACCACAGAATCAACATCCATTGTTTTTCTTTTTTTTTCAATTTAGTTAGCATCTTTGTACTTTGATGGCTTTGAAACACATCAAATGTTAACACTGCTTGCTAAATGCATTGAGCAAGGGGCAGCTGGTCACGTGTTTGGTTCACATGTCCAAAGATGACTATCCAAACTGACTGGTATCTAAGTTGAATTTTACCACTCTTAAGCCACTGTGTTATTGCCATGATCATCAGAAATACTGATCGTGCAACTTCATGGATGGTGTTTTAAGGAAGAAATCATGCACATGTACTTCAATGACCTATTAGCTTAGTGTTTTTGACTATGTCGGCGCCCTTAGATGTGGCAGTATTGGTTTCACCATTGAAGCGACCGCCGTTTGTTGTCGGCATAGTTTTGTTCTTTTGTATACTTTATATGGGTGTTTGTAGAGGTTAATCCATGAAATTAAACACCTAAAAATATGGAAACTTTGACAGGCAAAACTATGAATTTAAGTACCTATGAAAACATGTCATAGTTTCCCTTTAATTTCTATACTCTTTCCAAGATCAACTTTGAACACATTATTGAAAGCAGTATACAAATAAAAAAACAAAGAGTTTAAATGTAAACTATTTATACCATACATGTACAATAAGTGCATGGAACATAACGACATGTACAGTATGTCATAATTCTTTTTAAAAAAAATTTCAAGAAGCAAAAGATAGCATCGTATATTAAAATATTAAAAAAGATGCACAAGCTATGTTAGAAAATGTTTTTCTGTAGCTCTATCAGTAAACATAGATTTTTTTTTTTAATTAGCTCTACTGGTCATAGACAAGGACAGTTGATGGGGTGGTCTGTTGTCTGTCGTCCATTCGTCTCTTAGCACAAGTTTGTTATCACTACACCTCCTAAACTACTTGGAGGATTGCCATGAAACTTTTCACACATTCATAACATGGTCTAGTTGGTCCTAAATGAAAATGGGTCTTGCTTGGACATCCAATATGGCTACCACAGTGTCCACATACCTGCCAACCATTACTCTTTTGGTGTAATCATTAGACTTTTTTTTATCTAATTATGTCTTACACTTACTTGTATATGGATTACGCTTTTTGGGTACATTAAAAAAATAAAAATTAAGCAATAAAAAGTTGTGTTTCTCATTTTTTTCATCATCTCTTTAATCCCACACATCATATAAATCTGAGAATATTCTAAAAAAGAAGACTGCTGCATAAGAATAGCGTAAGAGAACATTTGTCATCGATGTTCATGTACTTTCCTTATTTCTATTTATAGCAGCTGTGTATGACACATTTTTCCAAGAAAACAGACGGGTTTCTTCAGTTTGGAAACTTGTCTCACAGATTCATTATATTAATACACTGAATTTGTTAGTGGACCAGTCTATACTTTAAAAAAATGTTAAATGAAACAAGCTTTATTGATGTAACTCTGATATTATATGACTGAAAAATGTTAGAGAAGAGGGATCTTTTTAAACTTTAAAACATGTTGGATCAGAAAAAAGACAAATCAATAGTGGTTTACAAATTTACGAAGAACATGAGAGGGGTAGTACAGCACTCAGCTTGAGCACATGGTAATGATCATTGCAGAATTGGTGGAGTTTACTTTACGATAACTCTGCGAAAGTTAGACATGTACACTAGTTAAAGTGAGTGTTGTGTATATATAATTTGTCAATATGTTTTTTGTTTGTATTCTGGTACTAATCCACATGGATTGTGCCCATTTGTGACAAGAACTTTAACCAACGGCAGATCCAGGTTAGTAGCAAAACTAAATGTACATTTTTCATACAGTTTATTGTAATTATGGCATGTAATATATAGATTACACTTTTTATGTTCAGATTATGCTTTTTTTGCCACTTAGGTTACGCTTATACGTCTGTACGGGTTGGCAGTTATGTGTCCATCTTGAAAATCTTCTTATTGCTACCTCTCCTGAATGGATGGTTATATCAACATGGTTTTCATTAAAAGACTTCTTACGATGTCTAGTTGGTCCTAAATGAAAATGTCTAGTTGGTCCTAAATGAAGTTGGTGCCAATCTGACATCCATAATAGCCGCCACAGCAGCCATCTTGAAATTTTTTTGTTATCACTACTCCTTCTGAATGGAAAGTTGTATTGACATGGAGTTTTCACCAGAAGACTTCTTATGATGTCTAGTTTGTCCCAAATGAAAATGGTGCAGATCTTATGTCCAATATGGCCACCACAATGGCCATCTTAAAAATCTTATGCTACTCCTCCTGAATGGATGGGCATATCAACATAGGGTTTCACTAAAAAACTTCTTATGATGCAGTTGGTCCTAAATGGAAATGGTGTCAATCTGATGTCCAATATGGCTTCCATGCTGGCCCTCTTGAAAATCTTGTCCTCAAATAGCAATAAAAATAATCCACTATCTTCTCCCAGCAGAGTAGTTGGTCCTTTGGGCTCAATAAACTCACAGATGTCCATAGCATTGGCAGCTGATGATCAAAAGTCATCATCAGTGGCATAGCTGGCCTGACTGTCTAGGTTGCTCATTTCAGGGTCCGTCTCCCACTCTTTTTCATCTGATGACAACTCCATATCACCAAGGCCATCAAAATCTATATCAATGCCATATTTGCCTACTTCTAAATCAGAATCTGACAGCCAGTCATCTGGCAATGGTGGAACACTGGGTTTTTTCACTATCAAAGCCTGAAAAACTTGACTTGCCATCTGAGGATTTGATTTTGACATTCCGTGTTGAAGAAATATAATGTCGGCTAGTACTTTTGCTAATTACCATAGCACCATCTACTCACAATATCTGTCATACTTGTCATTCTCTTGTGTCATTCTGAAAGGACAAATAACAGACACACATTGCGAGATATATATGCATAAATACAACAAACAGGCCACAGGAGACCGTGAATAACTCGAGAAAATATGCTGTTATGAAGGTGATTGAACTGTCACTGCTTGAAAATTCTGTAATTAGTAAGACATGGAACTGACTATTTCATAGACAATGACCAAAGCATTTAAAGTCGATATATGAAGGAAATAGATCCTTCTTTCCAACTGAATTGGCATACAGCAAAGAATAAAAATGGTGCCACACATGCCATGTGGGTGCATCTGTTTTTAGAAATGGGGATATTCTTGATATGACCACTCTCACTTTTCAGATTCATTACAACATGGACTGGATTGCATATTGATGGGAGGGGGGTTTCTGTGTACTTGTAATAAAATGATGTATAGGTTAGATATTATTTACTTCAATCGTTTTGTCATATTTTCATAAAACTGGGTGATGCAAGAAAAACAACCTTGACCTTACTGCTGTTCTAGAATTCCACAACATTTCAATGTCCCATATGTTTCTGAGTTAAAAATTCTTAATTTTAGAATAAGAAATTTTCTATCACATAATATTTAGACTTTACTTTCTGTGAACTGTAAATTTATCTTATTTATTTATGTGCCCAATAAATTACAAAAACCGATGGTCTAATGAAGACGTACTTCCTAGACTCAGTGATGTCTGCCATTATTATCCCTTGACAGGTTTACTTACATTTTGAAACTGACTTTATAAAGAACATGTTGCAAGAACCACAGTCAGAATGTTCACAAAATATAAGCGCTTCCCAAACCGAAATTGCAAGCTCCCCGTGCAAGCTTGCGCAAACTGTTGTTGCGCAAGCTAGTATTTGGAACCTTGCGACAAGCTTGTAGGTTCTTTATTGCAAGCTTGCGAAAACCACATAAAAGAAATATTGCAAGCTTGCGCAAGCTGCTAGCGCAAGCCTAAATACAAGCTTGTGCAAGCCATAGTCAAGTAGAAAACAAGCTTGTGCAAGCTAATACATTTAGCGCAAACTTATGCAAGGTTCGTTGCTGTAAAAATGTTGCATGTAAAAATGACATTATATACAGACCTTTCACTTTTGTATGGCAAAAAGCACATGTCAGCAAATTTACATCAGATACTGCATTTACCTGACACTGTAAAACAACTTGGACCATTATGGGTGTATTCATGTTTTGCATTTGAAAGTATGAATGGTAAACTGATCAAACTTTTTCATAGAATGCAAAATTGTGTTGTGCAGATAGCAAATGCTGTATCAGCTTTACTTAAATTACTGGTTCTTGCAGATCAGATTAAAAAAGAGAGTACTAAAGGGTATTTTTACTGTAAACTTACAAGTACTAAATACCACTACACAGAAACCATATCTAATGGCATATACAGGATAGGTGGACAACGCCTGTGCAACTTGGAAGCGAAATATCAATATGCTTTAGCTTTAAAACTAAAGAAATCATTAGGAAGATGTTACATATTTTATAGAATTTTATTGAATGGTGTTTTATATCAGTGTATCAAATATAATGCAAATTACAGGAATTCATGCAGTCATGTACTCTTCTCAAGTACTATCTGTTGTGGGCAAATTCTTTTTTTTAAAAATGTTATCCTCTGTGTTCATGTAAAATTAATCAGTGCCACTGCTTTGCTACTATATGGCCATCATTTTAAAGATAGACTTAGATGATTCCAACACGTTAGTCTGCTGCCTTGTATCACCAGATTTGAAACAGCTTGCTCAATATAAATTTTGTTAGCTGAAATAAAACAAAAGTTATAACCATAAACATAATTTATTCCCCAAGTAATACATTCAATTTTTCTTTCAAACATACATTTCGGGCAGAATCCGTCATCATCAAATTGGCCCCTACAACCGAATTCAAAGCAGGTTTTGACACGAGGGCGGCAGTGTAGTTTTTTCCAGAATCAGATGGTCATTTTACTTCAGCAGTTAAATGAAGACTCTCCCAAATTCGATTGTCAGCATATGAACCATATGATATCTGTGTATACTGCATGATGCTGGAAAGCACAAGAGCAAACAAAACAAAACCGCCATCGGTAACAATTCAGCGTAACGTAATTCCACAGATCCATACCGCCAATGGTTTAAATTCCGGAAACGGAAAATGGAAGCGTGGTAAAGTCTAAATTATGATAGCGATGCCACGGAAATCTTTCTGGCAACGGATTTTTGCCGTTGATAATCTTTTTGATGTCGAATAATTTGTCAGTATCAAACAAAATTTTTTTTTCAAAATCTCATAGAATATAAGTACCGTATATACTCGCTTATAAGTCGACGTTTTTTACTTAGAATTCGACTCGTGCAGAGTAGGGGTCGTCTTATAAGCATGACATTAAAAAAATCTTGGGGTAATGTTGGAAACTCTAGATGTTTGCAGTACATAAAAATACTGTCAATTCATATATTTTTACGTTTTCATGCCACTATTCCTATGCAGTAATGCATATATGGTATGCACTGTGTTTATCCGTTTCATGACGGCATTCATTACACAATACATGTATCTACAGTTATTTGGATTTTATTAATTTGAAAATATTACCGGTAAATTAAATACTACCTACCGCAAAATGAAGTGTCCGTCAATATTTACCGTGGGTGTTTACTAGTAAGTATATTGCCTCCATTTTCGTGCAAGTCCGAACAACCTGTATTTGTATTAATATTTGTGTTTTGCTGTATAAAGACTGTGCTTGATGCAATAAAAGTTTTGATTTAATTTGTATTTTTCTTTTCCACAAGTCAGATTTAATTCCCAAGTGATATTTCCCAAGTTATCTGCCAGTGCACGTGTGCCGATAAGCCTTTGGCTTGTAAAGGGACTCACTTTGTTTTCATGTCGACAATCCTTTTGATCGAGCCGCCAATCTATACTTGTTCAGTGCCAAGTAGAGTTCTACAACTTCCTGTGCATATACTTTGACCTTAATCCCTTTGCTTGTAAAGGCACCACACTCTTTGTTTTCCCGCATGACAACCCTTTGATCAAGCCACTAGTTTGATACATGTACTGTGCCAAGTAACAGAGGGTGGCTATTTGAGCTCCCTGTGATCTTGCCGCACAATTGACATGTGTTCAGTTGCAGCCTTTAATTGATTTCTGACTTTATGATAAAAGTGTTACTCACAGAGCCCAAGCTCAGTCTTTGCATAAGCACCCGCATATGACAGTAAAGCCGAGAATCGGAGTCGGACGAGATTTACGATGACTAGACTACGACAATTTACAATGACTAGACGACGATGTAGGATTTCAGAACTTTATCAGACAGTGAGGATTAATTCTTGGACTTTGTACCAGATGACATTAGATAGTGACATTTATAGGATACCATGAATCACAAAAAAGTGGACTTAACTTTCATTGTTTATTTGTACGACGTGTGGAATTAACATATTACGGGATATTGTGAATCAGATCATTCTGAACTTCTATTTTTATACCGGTATGTGACCTATACTTGAATTCGTGGATTTATCATATAAATGGATTAAAATGTCAAGCATTATGGATTTCAATGGACTTTATTACACAAAGATGTACAAATTGTAAGTTGTCAATTTATTTGTGACATATTTCTCTCAATAATATAATTGTATTTTACACTGGTTTTGTCTTTATTTTTCTTATCTATCTATCCAGTTTGGCTTGTTTATATTTCCAAAGTGCATTTCTGACTCACTAAGAAGTCACCCCTTTAGACGGATCTGACTTGCAAAATACACCCCAACTTATAGGAGGGTCATAGCGAAATTCACTTTTTGCAGCCCTAAAAAGGGGGGGTCGACTTATAGTCGAGTCGACTTATAATCGAGTATATACGGTAGATGAATGTTTCGTGCCAAATAATATTGTTTTAAATAAATTTACAGGAAATAATTTATCGATGGATGCTGAACAAGTCATTGTTTACAATGTGTGTCAGCAGTGTTGGGTTGTGAATACTCACTCATGTCCACATTTTGCAATTTACACACAAATGTTCCTTTATTCTAGCTGTGATATGTAAGATCCATAAAAATTGGAAGTTTTATTTCAATGTTTTGGGGTTGGGATTTTTAAATCTCAAATTATTTAAAATAAAACATGACAAATTCTTTTTTTTTTGTTGTTTTTGTTGTTGTTGTTAATATGACTCATTGAAATTGATAAATCTGGTGGGATTTGCATTTTGGAAAAAAAATCATAATAGTACCTATGTTGAACTTGGATTGTATCTTGCAGTAAACACTGAACTGGAAACTACATTTTGTAGTAAACTGTTAGTCACAAAATGACAATGTCCATGAACTTACAGTTCCCTTATTCTCAACTGATTAAGGCAATGAGGTGATAATAAATAATAATGCTTTCTGATTTCATTAATACTGGCCACTGGAAATTGGACAGCAAGACCATGCAATCAACAAAAATTATCTAAGAAACTGGGTCTGGAAATATGTGGAAGCTAATTTCGCTTTTCACAAGCTTGCGAATTGCACAAGCTTGGGTATGCTGGTAAGAAAATTATCAGAAATGGTGCCAACCTTGCGCAAGCTAACAAATTTTCATTGGCAAGCTTATTTTGATGATACTAGCATGCCTCAACCTTGTGGCAAGTTTGTGGCAAGCTAACAGCAAGGATACATTTTGGTTTGGGTTTCACTGATAATATTCACAAAACACAAATTGTTATTTACATATTGATGTATATGGTTCATTGGTATGTTTTCATCATCAGATGATCAGATGATCACAAACGATAACTTGTCATGGAAAGGGTTAAGAGAGGGGAATGTATGTTGTTTGCCATATCAGAACTTTTTCAGAAGAATATGCCAGAAATTAAGGGATATGTATGTAAGTGTTCTTATAATGTGCCGAGGCCCCATTTCCAATCACACTAACAAAAAATATCACTTCAAATATACGCAAGCAAACAAGATGGCCAATTGGTCCCATAAGTTTACAATTCAGTAAGGTGAAAACCGATTTTTGTTTTAGTATCATGTTATTGAAATTTGTAAGCTACAGTTTTTGTCTTATGTGTTGTTTAAAAAAAATGACTTTTTTTTGTGTTCAAGAGATCTTTACTTTGAGGTAATGCAGTATGTGAGATTTAAATGTTGAATTTTTTCATATTTTCAGGTTTTCAGGCAGTACCTAATGTTCTGTGGTATTGGGTTAACTAATGCACAGTTGTTTGAACTGTCGGTCCAAGAGTACAAAAGAAATAAGGTAATCTCCTTAGAAAATGATATCTTTGAATGCTATTTTCTATCTTTAGCACCTGACAAAAAGAACAGCATGTTTACAGCCCTTAATGATAATTCCTAACTCACCATATTGTATTTCATGCTGTAATGTTGCATCTGGAGTGCATTTTTGCAAGTGTGTGACAGTCTGACACTGAATCTTTAGACCTGTGGGCCATTCTTGGTATAAAGTGTCCATAGTTTGAACAGATGCTTCATTCTTTTTTTATAATTGGTTGATAACGTCCCTGAGAAGGCTTGACTTTTTGGACATTCCAGAGCTAAAAATAGCTTTTCCCAGAAGTAAAGACCTACTGTACATTGCTTTGATTCATCAGTATTCTTTGGAACTCCATCATATTTTGGGCATGTGATCTTGGTTGCATGCTATGCCTCATGATCAGGCTGAGATTACTGATCAACTGCAGGGTAAATTGCCAACCTCATGGCTTCATGGACGACAGACTTGCAGTTAGTCAGTCACAGTTTGAAATTTATCAGATGCTGTTTTGTTGAGGTATTAGAAAAGATCTCGGGCTGTGTTTCTCAGCAATGCATACATGTGAACCTCCCGTATGGGAGGGTCTTTCTCACAAGTTTAGGGGTGTCTCCCGTCCCTCACTGAAATCTCCCGCATAGACAATATTATTGTTAAAAAATAATTTTTTGTCCATTTTTTTTCTTCACATTTTGGTTCCAGTGTAGTATATTTACGGTAATACTGCCTGTGATCACGTGACTGAAGTGGCTTAAGCAGGGCAAGACAATGTTGTTGCTACTTGCACCCTTTGATCCTATCAGCAGTGACGTCTGGAAATGTTTGAAGTTTGTTGAGGTGGATTATACTATGTGTGAGCAGAAGTAATTTTGAAAGGATCAAAGACATTAATTGATTATGGTTGGGTTACTAAAGAGCTCAATCAGCATAAAACAATAAACATTACTGTGATTCACTCCGCAAGGTATGTTCTGCTTCAGTGCTTAAAGTTGTTGAGATGGATTAGAGTCTATACTATGTATGATCAAAAGTAATTTGGACAGGATTAAAGATGTTAATTGATTATGGTTGGATTACTCAAGAGCTCAAGTGGCATAAAACTGGGTCGGTTTGACTTCGGTGTTTAAAGTTTGTCAAGATGTCTAAGCCACGGGCTTGTATACAATTTACCTATACACATGTACCATACGTATAATAATAACAAGAGACGACACTTCGCTGCCTTCTCGTGCGACCTATTTAAGAATCGATGCCTATTTAAGAATCAGTGCTGCAATTTGAAGCTATACTTTGCATACTATAATAAATTTGGTACAAATGTTTAGCTCAGGCATTCGACTTTTTGTACCTACACAAAGTTGGACTTACTACCACACCTTTAAGGAATGCCAGTCCATTTTCCCATGCTACTGGTGGACATGGTCATGATCACTCACGCTTAATATGCAAGGAAAACGAGCTGAATGTAATATTGCTCTCTCATTGGTAAAACAAATATGATCTACCGCACTTACTGATAACCTGATTTTCAGTCAACCAATAAGGGGATGGAAACGGGAATTTCAGTGGTAGCAATCAAGTTCAAAGGGACATACATATGCATTCTGCTCTTCCTGTAAAGCTGATTTTAAAATCTGTTAACAGTAGCAGGAATAACATCATGCAGAAACTCCATCTCATAAAACCATATTAACTGCGACAACAAATATGCCATCACTGGAATCCATGTTCGTGGAATCTGCATCAAATGTGGATAAAGTTACATGTGCCGAAACACTATTTGCCAACTTTATAGTAGAACATAATCTTTCGTTTCTGGTAGCAGATCATTTTTCAGATTTAATCAAAATAATGTTCCCTGACTCAGAAATTGCACAAAAGTTCTCATGCAAAAAGACAAAAACTACTCGCACAGGGACTGTTTTATTGTTCATAAGAAATCATAATCTTAATTGTATAATAATAATATGAATATGAATATGAATAATTTAAACTAATGAGACCACCTGCAGAATGTGACCACGATTTTTAGGCAAAATATGCATTCAACACTGAATGACCACATCACAAAAACTGATATAAACACCACTGACCTTGATTTAATCCTTTGTAAACATGAATGTAAACCAGACTAATGTACATGTCACAAACTGCCATTGTAATCCATAATACCTGGGATGAATGTGGTCTTTGTCTTTGTCTTTAATACTATACCAAGTGATAATCGTTTTCATGATTTTAGCGCTATTATTAAAGAGTGGTGATAGAGATGATAATGATGACAACAAAGGTGTCTACAAATTAAGCTTAAAGTTGCAAAGGGTGTGATGGTATATTGTATGCGTTTGTGCTTCATGTGAAGAATCTTACCAACATTAAAACAAGATTACACCCAGATAGTACCACTATTGAGCAGTTCTGGCAGTCAGTCAGCAATCTGAATCTACCCACAGGCAGGAAACAATTTAAACTTCTTGGTGGACTCAGTAGAGTTGTACTAACATCGCCACATTCCAATGCAGACACTGAAAGGACATTTTCCATTCTGAGGAAAATTCAGGCTGACTCCAGAGGAAAACTGGATCCAGTAACAGTACATCATCTCCTACGTGTTAAGATCAACAATGATGAGGACTGCCACCAATATAATCCAGGCAATGATCTCAAAAGAAATGTTAAAAATGCTTGTGGTACATATAAGGAGAGTATGAATGGCAACAAGTTATTGTGAAAGGACTGATTTGATGAGTTGATATGCATATTTTTTAATATAAAAAAAATGTTAATTTCTTCAATAGGTGTAATTTTTGTCCATTTGCATGCTAAAAATTGGGTTGATGAAAATCCTCCCTCTTTTGAGGCCTAAACTCCTGACCAAATTTTGGAAATCCCTTGATCTGTCCTGACCTGACCTATCTTTTCTGTCACATGTATGACAGTGGGATAGCAAAAATGGATATTACTAACACTATGAAGTTCCCAAAAGCAGTGAAGTATATTGGAAAAATGAATGGGGTTATGACACAGGGTTTGATCTTACTCTTCTAGCAGCAGAGGAGTAGCTATTCTATTCAAAAATACATTTACATAATAAGTCTTAAATGAAGTTAGTGATCCAAGTGGGAATTTACTTATTTTAGATAAATGATTTAACATAATTTTGGCAGCAGTCTATGGACCAAATGAAGATCACAATCAAATATAAGGAATTTCAGTGCACACATAGCTAAATTTGAAAATTCCTCAGTGATTATTGTTGGGGACTGGAATGTTCCTCATAATTAGGACATGGACACAGTTAATTATATACAGAAAAATAACAAGAACTCGAGTGTTCAGTTAATGGACGAGTTTGATCATGTAGATGTATGGCTTGATGGAAATCCATCACAGACACGATATATATGGAGGGGTCCTTTTAATAAACAAACTAGGTTGGACTATATTTTGGATTCCTCTGGCCTTCAGCGTTTCAACAAAACTGATAATGATCTTCATAATAATAATAATAATAATAATAATAATAACAACAACTTTATCTAACGAGGGTCACATAATTACCAAGATCACTATTCCATCTCTTTATCTCTTAAATTTCATGACCAAAAAAGAGGATGAGAAGTATGGAAATTATTATTTTTGAACCAAGATTAAAATGTGTTAGAGAAAAAACATAATTGGTATTATATTGAAGGCAAAAAAGTTAGATGGAAACTTGAGGGCTAAAAAGCAGTAAGTTGTTTCATGACTTGGACAAAAGACACTTTACAGAAATACTGATACCTAAAATAATTCTTGATAATGGGTTAGAAATAACTGATTTAAATGCCATTCTCCAAGAACAAAAGTCCTATGAGAATCTGTTTTCAACTATAGAAATCCTGTAATTAACAATAACCACATAAATATGTTTTTGACTCATCTAATCCATTCATAAATAAAATTCTCCACAGGTAACAGGGACTTACTTGAATGTCCCCATTTGATACAAGAATGTGTTTTTGCATTTAAAAATATGAAAAATGGAAAACCACCTGGTTTAGATGGTTATATATATCTCTGATTCTTTGGTCAGATCTTCTGCCTCGTATAGTAAGAGCTCTGAATTATGCAATGTAAAAATCTTTTTCTGTTACACAGGAACAAGGGGCCATCACTTGTATTCCAGAAGAAGAAAAATCCAAATACTACTTGGAGACCTATATTGTTTTTGAATATTGATCTTAAAATTGCATCTTCAGCTATGGCAATTAGAACTAATAAAGCATTGTCAAATATTGTTAGTGAAACTTTATTAGGTTTCATAAAAGGAAGATATATATTGGAGATTTTATATGTCTCATTTATGATTGATTGAAAAAAACAGAAGAGGAAGATAATTCAGTAATATTTATCTTACCTGACCTTGAAAAAGCTTTTAATTCTTTGGAAAATGTCTTTTATTACAGAATCTATGAAAGTTTTGGGATTTGGTCTGTTCCTAAATGGTTCAAAACCTTCAATCATAATGTATCCAAGTGTGTGCTACTAATGGATGCAGTTCACAATTTTTCCCCACTGAGCAAAGAGTCGGACATGCTGACCCTCTCGCACCATAATTATTTATTATTGCTATAAGAATTATTAAGTGCTTCCATAAAGAATAACCCACATGTAAATGGAATAGATTGTAGTAATTCTGAATATCTGATCAGTGAGTGTATAGATGGTTTTACACTTATCAAAGCTGATGAAAATACATATTTTTGCACTGCTTTAGATATAGTAGACAGTTGTTCCTGTTGCTTTGAACTAAAAAGAAACTTGGGAAAAACAGCAGTAGTATGACTGGCTGGAAGAGGGGTTGTGGTGAAGTGTTAAGGACACCAATGAATATTATTTTGTATCACAAAGGCTTTTTAAACTCTTGGAATTACATTAAGTCTTAGTGCACATAATATTATTTTGATAATTGCACTGGCAAGTTAGAAACAATTAAGAAACTATAAGCAAATTGGTAGTTTAGAAATCTATTTCAAATATGGTAGGTAAAATTACAAAGGTAAAGTTTAAGCATTTCTCACACTTGTTTATTGCTTCACAATATTACCTGACCCTCAAAAGGATCTGATGTAAAAGCTTCAGGATATTCTTTTCAATTTCCTTTGGAGTGGAAAGGGTGATAAAGTAGAGTGATGCATTCTTGTAAATGATTATCAAGGTGATGGGTTACAAATGCCCCATGTTCAGTATTTTTTGTTGAGCATTCTAACTCTCATGGATTGAAAAAGTGACTGACCCTCTCATACTGCTGGAAACATATTATTACATTAGAAAAATTTAGAGGCAATAGAATCCTCTTTCTAAAGAAACAAGACGTCAAAAAAATATCCCATGAATCTAAAATATTTTTAGCGGAATGTTTTTCATATATGGTCAGAACTGGATGATCACACCACCACAACCCCTTAACTCTTTACCTAAGTGTCTGTTGCTGTGTAGGCTGTTGATATACATGTGCCCAAGCCACACAGTGCAGTGTGCTATAAATAGAACACCTGTTACCTGAATGACTGGATGCGCATAAGCCTGCCTGTAAAATTTATAGCAGTGTAGTATATGTTCAACATAAATTTTAGCCTTTTACTGTGTTTGTTCACATCTGTTATCTAACGATAGGTTTAAGAGTAAAATCTGATCTTTATAGTTGTATACCGGTAATTATTTTTCCTGGAATGGCGAGAAATTGATTAGAAATTGCTATTATTTTGGAGACAGCAAGTGTCGGTAGACAAAGCTTGAAGCCGATAACTCTGAAGGGGTGGGGGGAAGGGACATATGCCCTCGATAGGTACGTCTGGAATCAGCGAGATCCCAGATTTTGACTGACCAGAGTACAAAATGGACAGCCATTTTTTAAATGAACATTTTGAACAAGTTAGGCAAGTTAGGAAGTCTGGAAGTGTCCCAAGGGCCTCTGTTGTGGCCACACTTTCCCACAGACTGCTCCGACATTCTTACTTGAAATAAAAAAATGTTACAACAGAGATGATTGTGCAAGAAAACAATGATGGATAATCACAATATATATATCACAATATATATATATATATACAATGTGTAACACATGAAACTTGCCTTTGTTTGTATGGTGTGTGCTATGTACACCCCAGTCAATGGCACAAGGTAAACAATGTATGAAGGAAAACTTTTCAATTGTTAAAGCATCATATTAAAATAACACATGATAAGACTGTGACACGAATCACAGGATCAAATACTAATATACCACTAATACCAGTAATTCTGATGTTTAGACAATAATTAAAGGGAAGGAATATGATAATTCCCACCATGTTAGGGTGGAGACTTACCCGTAACCAGTTTTAAAGTTGATATAGACCTTGTTGGGGTGGGATATAGTGTGGTAATCTAAATATATTGGTCCCTTAAAGAACAAAATTCTGACGGGGGGAGGGGGGGGGATTACCGGCATTAAAAATAAGTTAAATTTCATTAAATGAATTACCACAACGTGGTATAACACTGTCAACATGGAATTTTTCTCTGGTCACATCCATGAAAAAGATGACTGTTCTGCACAATTTTCAACTCTATGAGAGGATATATTCACATCAAATAGATGAGGTTTTTCGTAACAAAAAAGTAAGTTATGCAATAGAGCTGGGTTATGTATTACTGCTATTAAAAAAGCAATTTTAAATTGTATATTGTATAAACCGACCATTTTTAGATCAAACATACATTCAATTAATATGTTTATGAAGTTGGTGCTGCTTTTATTTGTTCCCATCTGTTTCTTATTTTTCCTGCCTTTGTTGAAGAATCAAGATATATTCAATAAAGCTCATTATTTTTGCATAACTTAACATTGTCTATGTAAGTACAGAAAGTTGGAATACAATTTGTTATTTTGACACATGAAAATACTGAGTTGTTCACCTCTTTGATGAAATATATCCATTATTAACTCATTTCAAGCAAAAATCCTCTCTGTAATATTGTTTTTACAACAGGACAGTCAAAGACTATATGTATTAATGCTTTTAACTGCTCATTACACAATGTTCAAAGATGTGTTGCTGAAATGTTCATTTCAAACTTCTATTTGTGCAGACAAACGAATGATTTGGAACTGAAAAGTCAAAGCCTTGTATCTTCTGAACTCGGAAAGGTAGTAAATTTGTAAATTTCCTATTATCATGTTGGTAATTCTTATTTAGTGCAACATTCCATTTGATCTGGACTTTGAAAGGTAATTCTCTATATTTCTCACAGAATGTCTTATAGAACAGTTACGTTTTCTTCATGGCTCATAATATTTGTTCAATGGGACTTTAAGTTTTTGTTTATTTCTTATAGTATTCTTCCAAGTTCTTGGTGTATACCATGAAGAATTCTATACCATTCCATAAAGGATATAATTTTGTTTCAATTCTACACAAGTGAGAAAGTTACCATTGGCACTTACTATATCATTAACAAAGAAATAAAATTTGCACACCGGTGTTTTATAAAAGACAGTTGTACCATTAATTTTTTTAATACATCTGTTGCACCACAATGGCATGGATAAGATATCTTAACCCTTTACTTTTGTTAGCACTTTTGGATGCCTCTACCCCATTCTCACAGAAGCACTAGTGGATGCCTCCACCCAATTCACATACAAGTGTGTTTGGACACCCCTGCATGGAAATGTGTTTGGATGCCTACAGTAAACATCAGCCATTTTGAGCTGGTTTTCGTAGCGATACCTTCGGGGAAAACCCCCTATTAGAAACTTCAGGCATCGAGGTAAATGACCATTACGTTACATCAGTCATAATCTGGTATTTAAAGTAACTGGGTTGGATTCTCCACTCTCCAAAATGAAGCCACGGATTTCTTTCAGCACTTTCTTTGAGTTTCGATTATTAGAATTATCACTATGAAGGCTTCAGTAAGTCAGATATAGGCTCCGATGTCAGTGTAGGTAACACTGATTTTTGATAATTTATCAAATTCAGATGATTTAGTGATTTCGACGTAGACAACGAACTGGTAGATTTCAAGGTTGAGTAAGGTCAGCTACGGTTGGTCACCCAGCTTCACTGACTTGACAGTGAACAAGTTCTCTCAAGATTTTAAAGCATTTAAAAAATTCTTCTGTGAAACATAATTATACAGCTATAAAGATCAGACTTTACTCTTAACTCATTAACCCCTGAGCCAAACAGCTAGGTATTCCCCTACAGCATACTTGCAGAGGGATCACCTAGAGCAGTGTTAGCCTTACCAGTAGCTGTATCCCTGAGACTCACTGACTGTACTTGACTTGCTGATTTTTAGAGGGGGCTACATGAAATAAATTAGTTATTTTTTGCTTTGTATTCCTTCAGTTAAGCTAAAGTTTGGCACAGCTGTTTTCAATAAAATTATGTAGATAATGGTATAAATTTCATGCGGCATGCAGAAATAAAACTCATCCATTAAGGCAAAAAAAAAATTATTTACTTGACAATTTGCATCTTTTGTCATTAAAATTCCATTAAATCCATTGTGAATTCACACTGAATAATTAAAACCTTCAACACATGAAATAATTCACAGAAATTCCATTTGTCATCTCACAAACTTTAACCTCGTGTGAAAACTGCATATTTCCTCACACTTTACTTACCTTTCTTCCTTAGAATTCTCCACTAAACGTTTAAAAACTACTGAAACACTTTGAACAAACTCTGAATTATATACACCCGTGCTAACTAAATTCATTTTCCCAAACACAAGCAAGTCTTTATTTACCGATTCTTCAAAATATCAACAAGATATGGTTTAATCCACACATAAATGAATATATCTCCATCAGAGTCTGTCAGGTATGTGTCTACTTCCAGTGGCTGATTCTTGTCATTTTGCATCATTTTCAAATCTAAATAACTCCACTATTTCTGGCGCAATCAAAATCAAATTTTTTTTCCTTTGTTCTGCAATGTTTCCTCTATGTATGTAAGCTTAAATTTGATTGGTTAAACTGCCTGCATAATTAGAAAATAGTCTGGAATCAACCAACGGTTTGCGCCGCTTTAACCCGTCGTTCAGGATACAGGCCTAGACTAATACTGCCACTCAAACGAGGCACCCGGGATTCAAGCAAGGTAAACTGCGCCGAGTTATAGTGGCACTCGGGAGATGAGGGATGCAAAGTACGACGACTTATTGTGGCGACAGGGGTTAATGAGTTAAACCTATCTATAGATAACCGGTGTGTACAAAAAAGGTAAAATGGTTAAAATTTATGTTGAACTAAATATATACTTCACTGCTGTAAATTTTACAGGCAGGTCTATGCGCATCAAGTCATTCAGGTAACAGGTGTTCTATTATAACACACTGCACTCTGTGGCTTGGGCACATGGATGTGTCCTATTATTGTGCACAATAAAGAGAAATAGGGTATTCAACAGTCGAGAACTAAAATAAAGTCAGAGAAATCAAGTAGCAATGATAAAACAAAGGCTAACTAATTTAATTGGATCCATTACCAAACCTGTGTTATAAGCTAGCTAGTGAAGTGGTGATACACTGAGGGTTTTTATAGTGAAGGAGCACTGTATTATACCATAATGAGCAACTCACTGATGGTCATAGATCAGAAAAGCGTATGTAATGGCCTTTTGTCTGTTGTCCATCGTCCATCCAGTGCCAGCATGAGTCGTCTGTCATCTGCACAAGTTTGTCATCACTACTCCTCCTAAACTACTGAGGATTGCATTGAAAATTGATATACACATTCATCCCAAATGGAACAATCAGAACATCACTAGGCCATTTCCACCAAATCAAGAAATAGCTTCAGATGTAGTCGTAGAAATGCACATATATTTGATGGGTTTGGTGATTTGTCTTCAGCAGAGTGCACCACATATGTTGTGATAGAAAAGGCTGAAAATGTTCTGATTGTGACTTTGTCTTATTCCACCACCATATTGTACCATGTGAACAAAAGTAATTCTGAATATAGTTCTCAATGGTGTCAAATTACATCCGAGGTTTCTTTCTTGACTGAAAAGGTAGAGGATATTCCAATTGACATTCATCCAAAGGTCTTGTCGGTCCTAAATAAAAATGGTGACTGTGAGACATGCATTATGGCCACCACATTGTTATCAGTACTCCTCCTGAATGAATGGTCACATCAACATGGGGTTTTCAGTAAAGGACTTCCTGTGATGTCCAGTTGGTCCCAAATGAAAATGGTGCTGGTCTTAAATCCAATATAGATGCCACAGCAGCCATCTTAAAAATCTTGTTATTGCCACTCCTCTTGAATGGAAAGTCATATTGACATGGGATTTTCACCAGTAGACTTTGTCATGTCTAGTATATTCGAAATGAAAATAGTGCCAATCTGAACTCCAATATGGCTGCCGTAGTGGCCATCTTTGTATATCCTGTTATTGCTACTCCTTTTGAATGGATGGTCATATCGACATGAGGTTTTCACCCTAAAACTTATTATGATGTGTAGTTGGTTTTAAATTAAAACGGTGCCGATATCACATCAATATGGTCAGCAATGCAGTCGTCTTGAAAATCTTATTGCATCTTGTAAATGGAAAGTTATATCGACATGGGGTTTTCACCAAAAGACTTCTTGTGGCGTATAGTTGGTCCTAAAAGGAAATGGCGCCGATCTTACATCCAATATGGCCACCATGATGGCCATCTTGAAAATCTTGCTGATCTGACATTCAGTGAGGCTGCCATGGTGGCCATCTTGAAAATCTTGTTATTGCTGCTCCTCCTGAATGGATAGTCATATTGACACGGGGGTTTTCACCAAAAGATATAATGTAATATCTTGTTTTATGTTAGTCTTACACCCAGTATAGCCACCAGGGTGGCCATCTTGAGAATCTTTTTATCGCTAAAAATAGGAAACCTTTAAACTTCTCCAAAACTGTTGAATAGAATTTGATCAAACTTGACAGAAAGCATCCGGAAATGAAGACCTTTCAAATTTTTATAAATGATACTGACATGCCATCAGATATGGCTACCTTTGCAAGAAATAGATAAACCTTTAAATGACTTCTCAAAAGCTGCTGAATAGAATTTGACAAAACTTGATGGAAAGTATTCAGGCATGAAGACCTTTTAAAATGTGTGCTAATAATGCTGATCTGTCATCACCTATGGCCACTGATACTAAAACTCGAAAAACTTTTAAACAACACTTCTCAAAACCCAGAATTTGACCGATGTTGACAAAAATCATCCTGACATAGAGGGGTTTCAAGTTTGTACAACTGATGATGCTGATGTCCACCATCAAACATGGTTGCTATTACTAAAAATAGAAAAACTTTTAAATGACTTCTCAGAAACTGCTGAACAGAATTTGATCATATTTGACAGAAAGCATGTTGGGTATACAAATCTTTCAGAATTATACAAATGATGCCAATTTGCCATCAAATATGGCTGCTGTTACTAAAATTGGAAAAATCTTGAAACTATTTCTTCAAGACTGCAGAATAGAATTTGACCCAATTTGACGGAAAGCATCCTAGCTTGAAAACCTTTCAGGTCTATGTGAATGATGCCGACCTGTCATCAAATATGGCTACCATTACTAAAAATAGAAAAATCATAAAATGACTTCTCCGAAACTGCTGAATAGAATTTGATGAAACTGAATAGAAAGCATCCAGACATGAAGACATTTCATATTTGTACAAAAGATGCCAATCTGATATTAACCCTTTGCTCCCCAAGTACGCTTTTCTACGCCTTTACCTTTGCTCCCCATCTACGCATAACTACGCTTTTACCTTTGCCCCCCATCTACGCATTTCTACGCATTACACGGCACCTGATAAACATAGGCAATAGCTTCCAGTTTATTGTTGATTTGCCGTGAGGTAACCATAAGTTAGTCAAACTTAGAAAGCATGTTTACTAACATCCGGTTTTAATGACGTATTTCCTTAAATTAGTCAATGTAAATCTAAATTTAACCGACCAATCATACTTAGAGGGGGTTTCCCAAGCCACAACCAAAATGGCGCTGTTAATCGATTGTAATACCCCAGTTCAATGGAAATATTGTGGCCTTTTCAACGTATGTAAGTTATATATCAGTGTAAGGTTTTCCTAATATAATGTTGAAGTTTACATTAGGAGTATCAATTCATATTGTCATGATCTCATTTCTGTTTAAAAGCACATTTTTAGAATTCGCGGCAAATATGGTAAGTCCTCTTCTATACATTGTTATATTTAATGGCGTTTTAAGGTGTTTAAAACACTAAATCACCATAATTGTGGGACATATGAAATAAAATAGCGAAATTAAGAATGTTTGTGTTGTTTATTTGTTTGAATCTTTTCAGTATGCAAAGTTTCAATCAAATCATACCAACAGACGATAGCGGAAGTGAAATTTTTCATTTACGTAGGGAATTCCCTGATTTCGTCATAGCGCTTTCGTCCTCGTATTTAAATTATAGTGATTTGTCTGGAAGCGATAATGATTTTTCCTGGGTTCAGTTCCAACAAAATACCTGATTTAATTGATAATGATTCAATTTCTGAAGATGAATCTGACATTTTGTTGTCAGATATCGACATTGCAATATCCTCAGACTCGAGTGACACTGATGATGATCAGCCAAATTGGTTAGCAGACGTGCAAGATAATGACATTAGTCCATTTATTCAGCAGTCAGGACCATCACATACTTTGCCGGAAACAGCACCAGAAATGGATTATTTCCACTTATATTTTCCAGTTGGACTTATTGCAAATATTGTAATTGAAACCAACAAATTTGCAGTTGAACAACAGGAGGATCATGAAACTTGTGATCCAAACTGGACAGACACAAGTGTGCCTGAGATGTCTGCCTTCCTTGGCATGTTGATTCTTCTGGGCATAATACAGGCCCCTGACTATTGTTTTTATTGGTCAAATGACAACTTTCTTTCCAACCAAGGAATTAAAGATGTAATGCCACGCAGAAGGTTTGAAAAACTGCTCCAGTACTTTCACCTAAATGATGATACCACAAATTTCCCTGCAGACCACCCTAATCATGACAAACTTCACAAAATACGCCCTGTACTAGATGAAGTTCTGGCCAACATTGAGAAGACCTACAAGCCTTGCCAACATCAAACCATTGATGAAGGTTCATATATTGACACACTTATAAATTAATTAAAAATAATGCATTCCTTTCAAAAAGTAAATTACAAAGCAGACACACACTCACAAATAGATATCATAGGAGGAAGAAATATACATGCATGCATACATATTTTATTGTCTTTCATCCTTACAATAGAAAAAAAAACAAAAAAAAAAACAAGCACAAAATATAGTAGTGATTACCGGTACATACTATAATTATCTCCAATATGAAGTATGAACCACTCGCATGTGCATATCACTTACACGCATCATATACCCACTGACTTCACAACTCCACATTCTCCTGCCTCTATACATAAAACTAGAGCACCAAACCCATGAAAATCTGAAATCTAGTGAAAAGGTTCAAGGTATAAATTATGTTATATATCATATACTAGTAAAACTAACATTTGCACCATTAGAAATGCATACCTTTTCAATATATAAAACAAGTTCACTTTTCATTAATTGATCCAGTCGAAAGTTAAGAGTATAATTTCATACACTAATTCCACAAATGATCTATCAAGAAGATAATGCAATTTACAGGTATGATAACCTTTAAGGGACGACACAAGGCCAAGCAGTATCTTCCATCGAAGCCAATCAAGTGGGGCCTGAAAGTATGGATGCGTTGTGACAGTTTGTCTGGTTTCTGTCACCAAGGGGAAGGAAGATGTAGATCAAGTCAATGACAGCAGGAAGGGTCTTGGCTATAGAGTTGTCCAAAGGCTAACTAAACCATTGAGAAGCAAATATTACCATGTCTACTTTGACAACTTTTTCACAACCATCCGACTGGTACAAAGCTTATTGAGACATGGTATCTATGCTAGTGGCACCATCAGAAAAAAACGTAAAGGCTTCCCTGAGGAGTTTAAGTACCCACCTTACATGGAGCAAGGAGACCATACTATCAGGCAGGATGGAAACCTGACCGCCACACTGTGGAAGGACAAGAAACCACTTACAGTTTTATCCACAGCAGCAGACCCTACCATCATTGATATAGCCAACCGGAAACAGAAAGATGGAACAGTGCAACAAGTCAACCGTCCAAGGGCAGTCACAACTACCAACAGTACTGCCGAGGCGTTGACATATGTGACCAACTCAGGGCCAAATATCCAGTTGGAAGAGCATCGAAGAAATGGTGGCGATATATGTTCCACTTTATAGTCAACATATGTATCATCAACACCTTCATAACAATAGTAGAGAGTCATCCTGATAGTCAAGAAAGAAGGAAAAGATTTCGACAGTTAGATTTTAGAATCAATTTAGCCAAGCAACTGATAGGAGGTTTCAAATGCAGGAAGATTGCCATGCGGCAAAAATCTTTAGCCCCAGTGACCCCAGCCAATATTGACACACAGACTGCAGACACTTAAAGGAAAAGATCAACATGCAAATACTGTACCAAGCATGGGGAAAAGAGAAGAAAGGAAACCAAATTTGGCTGTGGCATTTGCAATTTCCATTTCTTCGGCATAGAATGTCACAGCGCATTTCATCAAGGCATGGTCATTACAGAGGAGTAAGAAACATATGCTACAATACAGTTGTAAATAGTTTTTTTTCTTCTTTTTTTCATGTATGTTTTCTTTCCCTTGATGAATACAATAGTTTGAGAACAATTCATTTAGTAGACAGTGGATATTTATATCCAGGATCAGCTCTTCAATGAAATGAAAATATCATTTGGTAAGATATTTGTTTTAAATTACATACTTGCATAAATTAATTTAATGCATGCCTAACCAAAATTTTTTTTTTTTTTTATTAAATGATTCCAATGAGGGTGAAGAGGGTAGTAAAAGATTTTTTTTTTATATATCCTCTGGGTTGGTATATGTCCACTGCAGTTCATTTTCATGCTGCTGGGCTGCATATATATTGGTCTGGTCTGCTAGTAAGTGGAAAAAGTTCTCCTCAAACTTATAATAAAAACTATGCAGTGGTTTGGCATATTCTATCAGAGGGGATGGACCACTGAGCTCAATACATTTTCAGATGTAAACAGCAATGGCAGCTTGTGACGAAAAGTCGTCATCATTCGATGAGCTTGACTGACTGTCCAGGTTGCTTATTTCAGGGGCGTTCTCCGATTACACCGACCCTTCGTCTGATGACAGTTTCATATTACTAACATCATTAAAATCTATATCACTGCCCTCTTCCATCTCTTCTAATTCATAAACTGACACCCAATCTGGCAATGTTGGAACACGGTTGGTGTCTTAACTATCAAAGTCTGAAAACACCAGACTGGTTGTTCCAGTTTGACATTTCTGCATTTAAGATCGTCATTCCACGGTGCAACAATGTAATTATGATGTAGTTCTACACTAATGAAGATCAAGCTCAAGAAACATGTCTGCGATTTTAAATGTGACATAACTTAATGGACTCACTTATGTCATATTTGTTCTTTGTCTTGTGTTATTTTGAAAGGACAAATAACAAATACACAATTTGAAATATGTTTGTAATAACCTTTAATATGCCCAGGTATGTCAAGCAGGCCAAATGACACCATGAATAACTCGAGAAAATAAGTTTTTGCGAAGGTGATTGTCATGTGCTTGAAAATTCTATAATTAGTAGCACCTGAACTGCGAATATTTTCAAGCTATTGATATATAATAACATCAAAACTTTGGCGTTTAATTTCATTGTTGCCGATAAAACGTTACCTTAGCTATTGATCGATGATGATTGAAGCACTAGAGTCAATATATGAATGAACTAGATCCTTCTTTCCAGCTGAATCTGCACACGGCCACGAGCAAAAATGGCACCACGCATGCCATGTGGGTGCATCTATTTTTAGAAACGGGGATTTTTTTTATGTGACCACTTGCACTTTTTAGCTTCGTTGAAAAAATCCATGGATATGATTGCACAATTTTGGTGTAAATATATGGCTACGTACTATTAATATTGTTGATAATTGCTCAGATAGTATTTGCTTTACTGCTTTTTTTTTTCTTTTCGTATTTTCAAAAAAGAAAAAGTGATGTAAGAAAACAACCATGACCTTGAATTCCACAACATAGCATTGTCCCGTACGTTTCTAACATGAAGAAAAGTATTGTTTTAGCTAAATTTTGTCTCACATAATATTTAGCCTTTGCTTTATACGAATTGTTTTTTTTCTTTAATGTGTGTGCTAAATAAATTACAAAAACAGCCAGTATAATGAATCGGTATTTCCAAGACTAACGCAATGTCTGCCATTATTACTCTATGACGGTTCACTTGCGGTTTCAAACTGCTATTATGAAGAAGATAATGCAAGCACAGCAGTTAAAATCTGCAGAAAATATATTTACAAAATGCCTTCACCGATTCTCTTCTTAATACACCCATTGGTATTTACATATGAATGTCTGAAGTTTCGAAACACAATCTGATATGTTTTCATAATGAAATGAGAACAAATGATAACTTGCGGAAATCCGTCATTGACAAGAAATGATAACTTGCGGTGGAAAGGGTTAACTTAATTTAGAGGCGTTTCAAGCAATGCAAGAATATCATTTCGTCAAGATGACATTGCCTTACACTTTGTGTGTTTTTTTCTGGGGAGCAAGGGTATGACATCATGATCGTCATATGGAAGGCACAGGTAATAGGGTTAGATTTTCATATGGGAAGCAAAGGGTTAAATATCACAGCAGTTACTTAAGAATTTAAAACCTTTACAGAACTTCAGTCTGTCCAGTGACCCCCATATTCCTATATTTTTAATGCCTCCCCTATATTTCCTATATTTTTTTTAAGATGCCCCTATATTTCTATATTTTTGCAGATCGATCTATATTTTTGGCAAGATGTCATCAAAATTCTATATCATTGTAAGCAAAACAACTTTTACTGCTGGTAGTTCTTAACTATCCTTTCAGATATTGATTGTACCCTACAGAAGAAAAGGCTCAGATCACCATTTAAAAGCATTTTAACATTTGTACGACTGTGTTGCTGTACTAGAAATCACTCCATACACTCCATGATGTACTTCTTCATCTTTACATATTGGTAAGTTCAGAAGATCTGTTTCATGACTTTTGAGTACATGTGAAAAGTATTTAATTCCAGTGAAGACGATCTTAGGGTGTTAGTGTACATGCTCCTTTACAAGTATAGTGAAGGAGTTCCAGACAAAAATATTGGTAGTAAAGAAAGAAAAGCAGTTTTGATACTTGCCCTATTTTATTGGTTTGACTTGCAGTCCTTGAAAAAGAGCAGAGGAGAGTCTGAAACCAAACACTTCCCTTGGGGTTGTGATGTCTGAAGAAAATTATGCAATAGCAGTAGGGGTGAAACGATACACCTGTGCCGCGTATTGATACGATTCACGATACACAGCCTACGATACGATACATTATCGATTCTCAGTTTAAAGAATAAAAAGGCAAATGACTAATAATTATTCATGACTGCTGAAGATTAAAGTAACTTATATAGGGTGGGTATCGTTTTGTATAGATTCTTCACCTCTTGTATTGATATGTGTATCACTATGGCAAAAGTATCGATGCATCAATATATCGATGAATAGTTTCACCCCCAAATAGCAGTGAGTAGAAGTTACATAATAACTTTAGACATTCATTAGATATGGTAAATGAAATTCAGGAATGCAGAACTACATTTCACTGCCACTTTGTCTGGAGCTCAATCTGTAGTCCCCGGAGTAGTTATAGCATGTTATTTGTTATCAGATGGCTTCATAAACACTTGGCTGTATCATTTATTTTATAGTGTTACGACTCTATGGTCTAAGAAAAATGTAACAGAAAGAAAGTGAAACCAACAAATCAAGTAAAAATCAACAAGCAATTTATTACTAGATAATTAAAATGAAAAATCAAAAAGTCACTTACAGTAATGTGTTTATGTATCCTAATAATCCAATAAGAATGATTGTTCTAATCACAAGTCCTAAATATAGAATGTGTCCTTGAATGTTATTATGTGCTAATAGTCTCCAAAGTCCTGATGTACTAGAAATCTTGATGTGCTGAAGTCAAAATGAAGTAATCCAAAATCTCTGAATAAGTTCACATAAATTCCAAAATTGTCAATCAAAATCCAAAATCCAAAAGTTTATGAGCACTGTTAATAATCCAATGAATAATTAAAATAATTCCTCTCTTAGAATTTGGAATGAATTTTCACAACTGTAATAGCTCTTTACAAGACTGATGGTAATGTTGAACTGAACAAAATGTCTACCAAACATGATATATATAAAGATTGGTCACATGACAGAATGTTCTAGAATATGAGTCATCTTAATGGAATTTTAACTGTAAACAAAATCAACCTTGACCTTCAAATTGAGAAAACATATTGATCAAAACAACCTAATTCAAGGACACTAGTTATATATGTTTTTCCTGATAAACATAAAGATTTAAGCAAATATTAAAGTGAAGAAACATTTATAACCTCCCAAAACACATATACAACATTATATAAACATCATACATAACAATAGATAACCCACTTGCAGTGAAAACTATTAGAATGAAAGACATTTACAGTGAAACCCCGCTATGATGCGAATTTGGATATAACGCGATCGTGGCATGGCTCCCAAAATTTCATATATTCATTCGCACATGAACATTTTTTTTTTGCAAAGTACGAGAAATAGTGTATAAAATGTCTATATTACAGTATCATTTTGGGGAAGAGATCACGTATGAATTCGAGTATAATACGTTTGTCGCGTGGTTCCTGAAATTTTATATACATGTACATGTATTTTTCTCGTACGCGGAAAGAAATTTTTTTTTTTTTTTTAAGTACGAGAAATAGTGTATAAAAAGTTTATTATCATTTTGGGGAAGAGATCACGTATGAATTCGATCATGGCATGGCTTCTGAAATTTAACAATTTCACCAATTTCTTGAAGTGTTATGCCAAAATAAACATTATCGGAAATGTTACTTATTACTGATCCATGAGTAAAGCCAGTAACTCTTCTCTGTGTTTGTCTTCAATTCATTATGTATACAATCATTGCTCAAACAATAGCCGACATGTTTTTCTTCTTTAACTGCATACACAACCGAGCATTAGACAATGTGGTGGTTGATAAAAGATTCTCACGATTTAATAAACATCAAAAAATGTAAGCTGCCAACACGTGCACTAGACTTCAATTCATCCTGTATACAATCATTGCGCAAACAATAGCCGACTTATGTTTCTTCTTTAACTGCATACACAAGCAAGCACCAGACAATGCGGTGGTTGATCAAAGATTGTCATATGTGGGTGCTTATGTAGAGACTGAGCTTGGGCGGCAAGATCAAAGATTGTCATATGTGGGTGCTTATGTAGAGACTGAGCTTGGGGGCAAGATCACAGGGAGTTCAAATAAGCACTCTCTGTTACTTAGCACTGAACAAGTACAGCTGTATCAAACTCGTGGCTCAATCAAAGGGTTGTCATGTGGGAAAACAAAGACGGATTGATATCAGATAGTAAACGGTGTTGATACCCTATTCATGCTATACATTAGACGTGTATACGTTGTTCTCTGAAAAAAGTAAAATATAGTAAAACCCCGCAATAACGCGAACCCGCTTTTTCCACGATCGAATTTGATGGACCCCAAATATCGCGTTATAGCGGGGTTTCACTGTACTTGCTTGTATTTCCTTAAAAAAGCAACCAAAGTTAAGTATAAAATGTTTGTATCTAATACAGCAATGGCCTAGTTAATTGATTGTGTTATTGGTGTATACATCACATCAGCCAAGTTCTAGGTAGTGTAAATCATCCATACATATGGTAGATTTTATGAACACACAACCTGGCAGGACAAGTGACTGGACACGAAAGACGGTGAAGGATTTCAAGAGAAGCCCAGAAATGCTTACTGCATATTATGTTGCAGGGAATTTTTGATAGAGAGCAGTGGAATCATGCAAATCAAGCACAGTGGGGGAAGCTGCAGACATCTGACTGCATAAACATCTAACCAATGGAACTTGTGTAAATGAGTCTGTCCATGAAATGGTTGATGGAGCTTTAAAAGTCGGAGCATTTGCTGGTCCACTGAATTTTGAACACTCTAATCTTCATGTTCACAGTGTATTCTGGGCAGGTTTAAATGTGTATAGGCAAGAAGCAGAGAATTTTACACTTGATATGTGCCATTTCTTCAAACGGTCGCCAATCCGAAGGGAACACTTTACAGAGCTGAGGTAGAATTTGATATGGACAAAAGTTTTTTTATCAGATGTGTAAAGCAAATGGTTGTCACTACTCCTTGCAATGGAGTGCATGCATGCTGGAAAAATGGACAGTGAGTAAGGAATATTTCCTTAAAACACTGCCAAAGGCACTCGAAAGCAGTGCTGAGAAGAAGCAATTGGAGAGAAATGAGGGATATACTAGGATCTGATATACAGTATGCTTAATGAAAACAAGATTCTGATAACAATTCAGCTTCCTGCTTATTTCAATGACTCCAATTTTCCAGAAGTTTCAAGCTGTATCAAACAGGGGGCCCAATTTTCCATTTGCTATTGAATGAATGTTCAGTTTGGACCTGACACTGATGGGAAGGTTCCTAAAAGCAAGTGAAATGGGTGATCAGGACAGGGCACTGCTTGCTGGACATAATTAAAACTACACAGATCCATCAAAGCATTCCTCTGATACAAATGGAAGTTGACCCAGCAACATGAAAGATAATGGCATATTTACCCAAAGAACAATATACTGTATTGCTTAAGGATATAAAACACTTTTCCCTAAAGATTACTGAATACTTTTGGTGGCGGATTTTCCTCTTTAAGGTGAACTACTCGAGGATTTTCAGTATCTTCATCAACTTTTGAGGCAAAAGGACAGTGGTATCAGTGCTATTGGCAGACTTGCACTTCATTTTCCTCATGTTGTTGTAGAAACTGACATTATCTTACTCGTCGCTATTGCATAGCTTTTACTTTTTCGTGCAAAACACCTAGTATATTCGATGAGAATATGTTCTCCCACATAGTGGAGAATTGTGCACCTTGCATGCTCATGTGCAGAACAGTCATCTTTTTCAAGGATGCCATGTTAATGGATACGTGTCGAATCTGTGACCAGAGAAAAATTTCTAATGTTGCTAGTGCTTCACCGCATAGTGGTCTTCCTTGAACAAATATTATCTTGGTGTAACATGTATCTTCTCAGTATTCTATTTACATGCTGGTAACCCCTGCTCCTTTCAGAAAATTTGTTCTTTAAGGGACCTCTTAGGTTACCACACTGTATCCCAGCCCTTAGGGGTAGGGTACACTTATAGCCGTTATCAATTATACTGGTTACGGGTAAGTCTTTTGTGTTATAGAAAATAACACATCAGAAGCCCTCCCTAACATACTGAAATTATGTATTCCATACTCTTAATTAATTGTCTAAACACCAATTCGGTGTTTTTTCACCTTTGTACTATATTGATAATTGTTCTTGTGACTTGCTTGAAATTGTTATTGTAGTGTGTGTTTGCAATCGCTCATCAATAAAGGTTTAACAGTTGAATATCTTATTTTACTATAAGAAAAGACGGGTAAGTTCCCATTGTTTACCTTGTACACAGGTGAGTTCATACACTGGGGTGTATATAGCACACACAATATAAACAGCAGGTGAGTTGATGTGGGACATATATAACATTGTCATTATTCATTGTTTTTATCCAGGAAATTTTTATTTCAGAGAACAATATCGGGACGGTCTGTGGCAATGTGTGGCCACAAGAAGTTCCCTTTGGACACTCACCCAGACTGCCTCACTTGTTCAAAATGCACACAAAGAATCATTGTGCATTTTGTAAATTATGGTCAACTAAAATCTGGAATCAGGCCCATTCCAAATGTACTTATAGAGGGCGTAGGAAACCTCAATCCCTTTCATCTGAATTTTTAGGTTTTTCTCTTGCAGAGCCACAGGGAGCCCACTGCAAGAAGATTTGTTCTTCAGTCTGGAAGAACACTCCCAGGTCTCAGAAGCTTATGGGACCAGTCCCTTCCAGACAGGTAAAGCCCCTCCTGTAGGAGGGAATGAATGTTCAAGGAGTAGCTCGCCTCCCCATGAAAAGGAGAAGTCTAACACTTGTGTTCACAGTAGCGTGTTGTTGCCTTCTGCAAGGAAGGAAGTGCACTGCTTGTCTCACTCCTTGGGTAGCATGTCGCACCCTTCTGTGAGAAAGGAGCTGCACCGCACTCAACACTTCTGGGGTAGCATGTTCCGTACTCCCGAATGGGGGGAGCAGCACTGCACCTTGATGAGTGATGAAGACAAACTAGGCTAACACATCTGAATCCAGCCACATTACAACGCATGCTGGAAGCTGTGGTCAAGACATACTGGCATGCACTTTCTGTCACAATGGCTTTATCAGCGGAGCTCCTGCACATTCTCCATGATGTTGCACTGGACTCCTCAGAAGTCTTACTTAACCACAGTAAAGACTTTCTAAGGGCTGCTCTTTTGGAAGCCGAGTCCCTCTTCAGAGGACTCATCCCTACTGTGTCTTCACAAGATTTGAAGGATCATCAACATAGATCCTTCATACATTCCTTAGCCCATCGCAATCGTCCAGGAAGCATACTAAAGCAAATTGCCCCCATGGGCCATCTACTAAATTCTTCAAACAGATGCAGTCTCAGTCCAATGTGCAGCCTCAACGAGATCTCCTCGTCAGTTGAGTTCATGGTGTGGAAATTGCTGACGAGTCACTAGGAGGAGGTTCTCTAACTCGCCTTCCGTTCCCAAGGAAGGAAGGGGGAACTCCCTAGAGACTCGCACCCTCGCCTGCCGTGCATTCCTCTCCCAAATGTCCCCATAGGTGCTCATCTAAGCCTCTTTTCGGAGGCTTGGTCAAGCATCATGGATGGTGGGTAGGTTCTTTCTATTGTGAGCGAGGGTTACCGACTTCAGTTTCGGGAACAACCTCCTCTATCAAGGAGCCATATGTTCTTTCACCAGTCCAGTATGGTTAAATTAGGGGAAGAGATGCACACCCTTTTGCAGAAAGGGGCAGTCAAGAGGGTCCCGAATGATCAGTCTACCACATTCTATTCCCCAATATTCCTGGTCACCAAGAAAAACCGGAAATTTCGTATCATAATCGATCTCTTTCCTTTATGACGGTTTTTTTATGGAGGAACGTTTAAGATGGCATCCACTTCCTAAATCTGCAACACAATGTGTCCGTCAGATTGGGTGGTCTCCATCAACCTTCAGGATACCTATTTGCACATCCTGACATTTCCTCCACATTGAAAATACCTCTGGTTTTGCTTGGACCAGTAAGTTTTTTAATTCCAGGTTCTGCCATTCAGAATCGCTTCTGCACCCCAAGTCTTCACTTGAGTTAAGGGAGTAGTAGCGTCTTGCCTCCGATTACTGGGAACCCCAATTCTCCTGTATTTTGATGACCGGCTAATCCACAATGTTCAGGTTCAGGTTCAGTCCCTCCATCAGGATCTGTTCCATTGTTGGTCCACTGCAACTCAGTTGGATCTCATACCCAACCTTGAAAAGTCAGCTCAGTCCATCTTGGGACTTCGTTTACATGGGAATAAATATTCTCATGAACCAGAACTTAGTCTGGGTCCCATGGGATCGCATAGATCGAATCCTGGCACTTCTAGAGGTGCTACAAGCAAAACATCGTTATCTGCTTGCCTTTACCTATCGCTATTGGCAACCTTGAATGTAACTGCAGATCTGGTTCCCTTATGATGTCTCCATATGCGTCCTCTATATTTTCTCCATTTCACAAGGGGGAAAACACACATAGATTTTCTATGAGCTCTGATTCCTCTAGGACTTGACTTTCATCACCATTTGTGCTGGTGGATGAATCGGGACAAATATCTGACTCTGGTCCGCATGCATGCACCCCGCTTCTATCTGTTCATCTACACAGATTCTGGTTGGGGCGCTCATTTAGAGCCAGAGTGCATAATTCTCCAGGGTCACTGGACTCTGGTGAATTCGTCCCTCCACATCAACAATCTAGAAATGAAAACTGTGTTTCTAGCTTTACACCGGTGCATCAACAGAGTAAGGTGTCGATCTGTCATGGTCTCCTATGACAACATGTCTCGTAGCGTACAGTACACGCATCATGTTTTTATTAAAGGCAAGTCACGACCGTGGAGCTTAATCCTTTTCATGCTGTGTCCATCGTGGACAGGATATAGTGGTCGTCGTGGATTGTCCACGTCGTGGCTCGTAGTGGACGGATTAAGTTTTATTGCCCATTTGAAAGTCGCAGCAATATAATTATGTAATAGTGGACGCCCACTACCGGCTGTGCTACAGCACACAGTGCAGAATGCTCTTTTTAATTTGTACGCAATGCCATTTAATATTCAAAGACTTGCTCACTAAAATGCATTCACATACATGTATTGAAAGAGATGAAAGATAAATTGCAGAGAAAAGAGTCATGAATGATGCTTCACAAATTATACAAAGTTTAATTGTCTTAATTTTAATGAAAGGGGGGGAGAGATTCTGTTTTAAACAAAAAAAGGGTAAAAGAAATCACACGTAAATAATGTATTAGCGGGTTTCATTCCGTTATTAAAATAAAAGAATGCGAGAAATGTTGTGATTTTGTTTTGAATTACCCCAGTCACTTTCAAATGGTCTGCTTAAAATGTTCCCACACAATGAAATATACACGGCGCTATCTAATATACAACCTCTACTATTCCAGCCTGTTTAGTACTTGCGACTCAAATATACATGTCCATGCGACACATTTTCTCAGAAACTAGACACGTGTTTACTTTTACCGTACACCTACTGTTTTTACTCCGACTATACGAATCACGTGATGCTGCATTCAATGACCAACAAATTTAAAAAATATACTTAAGATTGCTGGTTTGGTCGTCTGACGAGTTTAATATCACCAAATGGATGGGTGAAAGCGATAAAAAGTGTGTAATCACGTTTAATTTGCTTCAATTGGCGAAACTTTAAAAATTTCTGGTGTTTTAATTATTGTATCATTCAGTAAGATTTATTTTGTGCTTTGGAATTACTTCTTTCTCCCCTTGTTTAACTTGTACTGTATTACACGCAAGCTGAACACATCATATCTATCAATAATGCCTTGTACATCACCCGAAATTGCTACGCCACGTGTTTGCCAAGACTATAAAATCTATCTCTATTATTGCACTGATTGCTGTAAACACGTGGCTTCTTATTTTTCGTTAACTACTGGAGGTGGAAAAGTTTTGGCTTCAGAGGTTGTAAATCCCAATTATTTCCTGTTAATTTTGAACCGTTCATATTAATTCTAAGGTGGTCACGAATATTGTCAGGTCCACCTTGATTATTGCAGTAATGCTCTCTCATTGGACTTTCAGTCTATTAAATTTCTGAAGCATTAAGTTCGTACATGGTTAATTATGACCAGATTCGACAATAGATAATAAGAATATAAGACAAAGGACACTAATAGCAGGTGAATAACCCAATGAATTATATAAATTACTGTTAAATACAAAATGAATTGCCAAGCAGCGATTTACATATTAACTTATTTAAATAAAGAGTTGCATTTCTAAATTTTGTCAGTAGACGAATTCCAAAATGAAGACGAACGAGGCACATTTCAATAATGCATAGTCTGTAATTATCAATGCCTGTTTCCAAGTTAGCGATAAAAGCTACGGCTAACATCGATCGAAAGTTATAGTGCATAATCTCTCTCTCTCTCTCTCTCTCTCTCTCTCTCTCATGTTTGCATGTAATAAACACATTTTTTTATAAAAAAGATGCATTTAAAAAAAACAGAAAGCTGGTAGTGTAATACAGCTTTCGTAAACATGTAATAGCTTTGTGTTGCTGCGATCGATAGACTTGTATTATATGCGCTGCGTTGCAAGATTAATTGGGAGAATAAAATTTTATATGGTTTATTTTATATACGCTAGAAACCAGTTTTACGCAAAAATATCACAACTTGACCACATTGCATTTCTCACTCCATATTACAAGTCCAAAATTTGTTGTTCCACACGCAACAAAAATAGTTTAATTCAGAAGTTAATGCTTCTTTTGAAACATCGGGGCTAAAAAAAATAAGATAGAAGCTCAGCACCTTCCTGAATGGCCATTGTTACCAAACGTAGCAGCTAACATCAAAGTAAAAATGTCACTCCTCGGCTGGTGCTTGATGATAGATTCACAAAGAAAGTGATGAAGAAAGTAGCCTTTTTCATAAAAATCACTTCGTTTATGGCATGAACAGCCACTGAAAGATAGCAACCTTCAATACCATGTAGACGAATTTGGCTCATTTAAAAATTAACGTACTCTCAAATAATCAGTCATTTTTCTAAGTCTACAGATAAAGGTATTTGTATCCTGCTTTCAATAATTTCTTTGAAGAAGGTTTTGGAAACTGTGTAGACATGAAAAGGGAAACTATGACAAATTAATAACTAGTACAAGAAGTTCTGTTATGAAATATCATTTATTGAGAAAACACTCTGAAGTTGCAGCTTATGCCCAGGGGCAGGGATGACGTGCTACTTGTTTATCTAACGTTATTTCATTCATGTCTTTCCAGCGTTTGCATTACAGGATGTTATGCCAGCTGAAGTGGCTTCATTAAACAGAAACCCTTGGTGTTTTCATAACAATATTCCCATGACATACTTGTATTCTGATTTAAGTAATTTAACTTCTACTCTATGTGCTACTGGGTGTGTGGGTGTGATAGGATTGAGCTTTAACAAAATTACACATGTTGTGATTTTTAGAAAATAAAATATTAATAATTTTAGATGTGACTCAGGACCATTGCAGCTTGTTACATTTAAATGTTTGTTTCCTTATCGGGAAAATAACAATACTATATATAGTTTGCTTTATATGCTGCTAGAACCAGTTTTACGTGATAATATCAACGCTTAATGGCTATGTGTTTCTGAGACTTTCTCTGTCTAAATTCGCTCTTCACAAACTAACATCTTCTTAGTTTTAAAGTGTTTGATTTTGCAATAACAAGAAACATTTTTATTCAACAATGTTTATTTTGAAACATAGAAGCACGACACTGACCAGTAGCTGCTAGGAATTGTCCTAATTTAAGTCATTTAAGACTTCTACTCTATTTGCTTATTACGCAACGGAGTGGGGAGGGGGATTGTAGGCTGGGAGAGAAAGAGAGACGGAGGGGATGGGATACAGCTTGAAACAACTACACTTGTTTTGATTTTTAGATAGTTTAGACGTGCATCAAGGCCAGTACCCCCCCCCCCCCCCAAATTTAAGTTAAATGCTAGGTCTCTAAATGGAAAAATAAAAATAATTATATTTAGTTTTTCATATAATGCTAGAGACCAGTTTTACATGATAATATGAGAACTTAACATCAAATGCGTTTCTCAGTCCAAATTTGTTTTTCACAAACTGACATCTTTTTAGTTTTAAGGTAAGTGGTTAAGTGATATTTTCATTCAACAGTTATTGTACTGTACATTTTGAAACGTCGAAGCGAGATATTGAACATTAGCTGATGACATGTAGAAACTGTCATGAATGACTTGTTGACTCGAGGCAGGAAGCTACAGCAACAGGCATAGCGGCTGGCTTCAAAGTAAGAATGATACTACTCAGCCAGTTCCTGGTGATGCAATGTAGATTCGTGAATAAGGTGTGGACAGGAAATAACTTTTTTTCTCATTGAACTCACTTGTTTATGACATGAATGGCCACTGATAGAGAGAGCGCAACAGTCAATACAGTGTACACAATTCCGTGCATTTAAACAATTGCCGTACTCTCTCATAAACAATGTTATTTTCAAAGTTTAAGGGTAACAGCACAGAAGAACCTTTCCGTAGTATAGCTTGTGTATCTTTTTAATTTTAAAATACTTGGGCAAGAAGTATGACATACATGTCCTAATGTGCCAGTGTTCATGATAGTACTTTTTGATATAAATATTACGGCGTTTGTTTGTAATCTCTTTTCGAGTTCTATATGTATTACTGCTTTCAGTGATTTATTCAAGTTGTTTCTTGGAAATGATATGGAAATTAAAGGGAAACTGACAATTAATAACCAGTACAAAACACTTTTATGAAATATTTATTGAGAAAGAACATTGAAGTTACCACTTGATGCAGAACAATGTCAATTTCTGCATCTGTATATGCTAACAGGTACATATACATGTATTAAATCATCAGGGATGTTGTAGCTAAGCAATTATTTCTGATGTACGCTTTGTCATGGACAGGGGTGGAAAGATATCCAAGAAATATAAAACCTCATATTTTTTTCTACGTTACGCGCATTTGTCTGTATGTATCCTCAGCCAGGCTACTGATAAATACACAGGAAATGTTACCACTGTACAGGTAAAGGTGTGAAATTGATACCTGCCATGTTCGGGTTTACGGTGTCGGAGTTTCTCCCATCTGTTTGTTTAGTGTGTCGACTCGTGGAGCGAACACAATAGAATCAGCGAGGGGTGCCATAAAACCCACTATGACTCATGACGACTGCAGTAAAATCCGTCACGCACTTCCACTAGACTGAGTGGATTTTCACTAAATTAGTGTGAAAATCCACCAGACTGAGTGGACTTAAACTACTCGTAATGGGCACTTAATCCCCTGCCCGTTTCTCCACGCCCACTCAATTGCATGGTGAATCATAAAAACACGATGCGTGTACTGTATCTCTGACATTAAGGAGGCACACATTCCCCTTCTCTTTGTGTGGAGGTTGGAACCTCCTTTGCTGGGTACCTTGGAAAGGATTTTACCCTCAGAGCTAGCAACATTCCTCGTAAAAAGATATTTTGGAGGACAGTCTGTCAGGAAGGGAAGTCTGGAACCTCACTTGCTGGGTCACCTCGAAGAACATCACACTCAGACTTTGCCATATTCTGGGAAAGAAGAACGTATTAGCAGACAGTCTGTTCATGTCGGTAAACAGTCCTCATTGAATGGTCTCTTCACTGCTCTGTAACAGAGTCCCTTTTCTCACTGGGGGGGAAGCCTCTGGTGGACTTGTTTGCGATCAGGCTCAAGCCCCACTTTGGTCCCAGCGATTGTGGTTCAACAATTTTCTAGACCTGTTGGTAGATCAATCCAGGTTTCTACCTCACAGGATAGCTGTTCTATCGCAACACTGGGGCTCCCTCTTACACAACAGCCCACATTCTCCACCTTCACGCTTGGTTTATCTTGAGCGATCTATCCAACAGAACAAGTTTACAGGCCAGGTTGCCAGTTGCATCCTTCAGGCAAGGAGAGCTTCTACGTCCAAGGTCTATGATGCCAGGTGGAAAATCTTCTGATTGGTGCCGTAGGAAACACGTTGTTCCTAGCTGTCCCTCTGTAACTTCCATTCCAGATATCCTTTTGTTCCTTTTTGAGACCAAAAGATATTCAGTATTGACTATCAAAGGCTATAGAGCTGCCATTTCCAACACACTTAAATTCTCTCAGGACATGACAATTGGTTCAGATTCGCACCTTGCTGATCTCGTTAAGTATTTTGAGCTGCAGAGACCCGTCTCCTGCTGTCTTGTGCCTAGATAGAATCTATCTTGTGTTTTATGGTCTTGAACGAAAAGCCCCTTTGAACCATTGAATTTGATTTCCTTTCAGGACCTCATACTCAAGACTGTGTTTTTACTCACTTTTGCATCTACCTCTGCGAGATTCATGCATTGTCTGTTGACACTGGCTGTCTCAGGTTTAATGGGAATTACGAATCCATTTCTCTCATTTGTAAACTGTGACTTTTAGTAAAATCAGTTACCTTCAGTAGCTCCACTACCTATAGAGACCCCCTGTTTGAGTTGAATTGGTGCTGGGAATGATCAGTATAGGCTTTATGCCCAGTTTGGTTACTACGTTTCTATCTTAATGCCTCTGAAGGGAAAAGAAAGGGTAGGAAACATCGTTTCTTTTCTCTTATGGGCTCCGTCAATATTCAGCTTTCACTATCTCATGGTGGATTGTCACCACAATCAAAAGAGCTTATCAGTCCCTTACCGATAGAGACCTTCTTTTATGAAACTAAAAGCCCACGATGTTCAAGCCACTGCTGCTTCATGGACCTATCTTAATCATTCTTCCTTGGAGGACATCATGAAGGCAGCATTTTGGCGATCCCATACTACCTTCTCCTTCTACCTCTGCTTGTTTGCACAACAAAGTGCAGGCATTTTTTCTCTGGGACCCGTAGTTGCGGCACAACATGTGGCTCAGAGGCACCAACATTCTGTAAAGTGGATCTCTCCCTCAAATGGTGAGTACATTCCATTTTTCTGTTTTCGATCAGTTTAACCCTTAAAGTGCTAGTCGCGACATAAGCCGTGCTGCCGGTAGAGGTATTGTATGGCTTGTCACGACTTAAGTAAGCAACTGTTTTATATCATGGTTCTTCGGCTTGACATGAATGGTTGTGAAACTTTGATTGGTACATTGGGCCCTGGAACAAGCATTCTGTCATAGTTTTAACCTGTTATTCATCAAAGAAGTTTTAGAAATGCATGTTTATAATAGGCACTACCTAGGAAACTAACAATGGCTGAATACAAAAATGGTTCATCTCTAGATGATGATTTGATTCGGCAAATACTGGCTGATGATTGTGATGACGACAGTTATTTTGAAAGCTTTGAAGCATATGAGATTATTTGAGCTGGGAAAGTGTGACTGGAAATGCCAGTGAGTGATTTTTAGCCCAAAAATGATGTATAATATGAGTGCAATGTACGTGCTTTATTGGACAAAAACTGATGGTATGCGAGTTAACCCCCTGTTCAGCAGTATTTCAAAATTAAATGTATAAATGGAGAATATCAAGCTTATAGACCATTTAAGGGTATTTTGTTAATAGGATTTCTTGCATCTGATCATAGATAAAATGAATCTTTATGCACAACGGAGAATAGATGGGGCAGACTTGATTGACAACAGCCGCATGAGAAAATGGAAGTCTGTCACAGCTGATGAATTGAAATTCTTTTTTCTTTTTTTGCATTGGTTATGGACGTGGGTTTGGTGCATAAATCTGATTTCAATTTTTACTGGACAGCTGAGTATGTGAGGTCAACCCCATACTTCAGGCAAAAAATAAAAAAAAGAGTTGGGATATATTTTCTAATATTCTAAGCAAGTAACACCTGAACAGGTAGTGAACTTGACAGGTGACTGTAAGCTCATAAGTGGGCATTAGATGACAGACATATACACAAATAAATAACAACAAAACTGCAAAGCTTTGTGAACATTTATTACAGACTTTAGGGGTTGTAACTTACTTGTGGTGTTCCTTGACTGCATGCTCATTAACTGTTACCTATTCTGCACCTGTGATTTTCACAACTTGGATATAAAGTTGTAACAGACATACATATATATGTTTGAGCCATGAAAGAATGGAGTATTTTTTTTAGACATATTTTGAACTTTTTCATTAAAAAAGATGCAAAAATACAGATGAAATACAAAGGTAATTTGTATATTTACCTGTATTCGTACCTGTTACTGCAAATATAATAAAGTTACATATGTGACTTGATGTGTATAATAAAGTTCAGACATCAATAATTATTTTTCATATAGGGTTTGTGTATCTGTTATGTACAGTAATTAAAATACAGGCAAATTTAAAAACTGCAATTTTCATTTCTTTTCTCAACAATTCTGCACTGAGGGATCTTCTGCTACAAAACTATACAGCATTTTAAGGGTTAACACATCAGCTTACTCACCTAACTGACAAATTCAGCTATGCGATAGCGATGGGTAAGATATTGCTGCTATTAAAATGTAGGTTGGGGGGGGGGGTAAAACTAATTTTAATTATGCAATACTTACCTGTCGCTATTGCCGAATGCCCTCCTCCCAGCCCTACTATGATGCCCTGGCATAATCGTCGTCTGTGAAAAAGATGACTGTTCTGCACATGGGAATGTGAGGTGCACTAGTGGACCGTGTCTTATTGACAGTTCTCCAGTCTGTGGGAGGATGTATTCACATTGAACAGATGAGGTTTTTCGACACAATAAAAGTAAAAGCTATGCATTAGCGATGGGTAAGTACAGTACAGCTTATGTGATTTTTCAGAACCCCATGCTTCGCGGTGGGGGTGGAGAGAGAGTAGAGAGGATTCAGAAAAAAAAACCTCCACCATCACTCCGTGTGTCCTGACGGAGTTGCTGTGGTGTCTTGTAGAGAATAGCCCTGCACACCACGCTTTCTTGCAGAGTTGCATCCGATCACCACTGCGGAGTGGACATGGTCTCGATAATATGGGCGTGGTTTACTGTTTATGACCCCTCCAAGCATGCTCTAAAGAGGTTGGGGGGGGGGTCACCGATTTATCTACATCATTATCCCTTTGGGGAGTAATTTGCTTACTTTTTGATACAGAAAAGAAACGTAGTCATTCAGTTAATTATAAATATTTATTTGTTCTAATGAAGATAATGTATGGTACATAGTGCCAAATCAAATTTTAGATGATAATAACATATTGACAGTGCCTCACAAACTGTATTAATACTACATTTTGCGCAATAAATCTAATTTTTTTCTTCAATACTATGTTCTCAGAATCTAAACATGCATTCATATCCTTATTTCTTTTTCAGTTTGCGCAATATAATTTCTTAATGATCATATGAAAGTTGGTGATATTATACTCCCTGCAATGAAAAGAATGATGAACGTAAACAAATGAATGACAAAGCTGCAGTCATACCTGACTGAAGTGAAACAAAATCGCACAAGTTTCGATGGTTATGCTATGCATGAGTTCTCGTTCACATATTGTACGATTTCTTCTGACATCCAATCACAGCATTATAGAGGGGTAATTAAAACGTGAGAAAGCATAGTTTTGGCGGTTGCTACATGAACATGCAAAGCAAAAGTTATTGCTTAAATAAAGCATTATGAAGATTTCACATCGTTATTTTATTTTAAACTGTACTATTTTGCATTAATTACCAAAGTAGCGTTTTTTAAAAATCACAAATAGTCACAAAAGGTCATCCTAGATACATGTAGTTGACACATGCAGTTTTCGAAGAGAAGTGCTCGTGCGCAAACTAATAACCTAGCACAAGAGAAGCCATCAACACTGCTTATTTATTTTTATATTGACGTGTTAATTTCATGTGCTAACTGATAACCTAAAAGTACAACAGCAGCTCTTCTGCCGGTTTGTTGTCTTTGCGACTGAGTTGACGATAAACAGTGTACTCTGGGATAAGTGATTCATACTGTGCAAACACAGGCTATTCCATTGTTCGATTCTTGTAAAGGAAAAATCAGTGATAGAAAGAAAAACTAGTGGACTAATCAATACAGCTAGTATCATGTTTTTACATTTATTTGTTATTTTCTTCCATTCCTTGCGTCAGTCACATTAGTTGTTTAAAATGGACAATGGTTTTGCTCTGAACAACTTACAAAGATGTAATCTGACCATTTGTTATTAACAATGAGACCTACAGCAAGCGATCATTCAGCTCCCTTTTTGTGGAACTACCGTGTATCAAAAGTAATTCCCTGCCTTTTAAAATTTACCAACAGAAATTATAAGTAACCCACGTACACAAAATATCAAAACTTGGCTGAACCGGGATAAACATATACCCATTTGTTGTATGTAACTACTGTATATTTATATCACCAAGTAAACTTGAGCATCAGATGAAATTAATGTTTAGCTTTTTCTTTTTTGTTCGTTTTCCTATTGCATAATAAGCATAATACAGAAAAATGAGATGAATATTTCTAGATCATTAACTCTTCTTAGTAAAGTTCCCCCCTTCTCTCTCTCTCTCTCTCATAAAATATGGAATCCAAATCACTACTGCACAAGTTATCATAAACTGAAATCTGGAAAAGTTCGTAAGTGGTAAGAAAAGTAATACTGTACTAGACATTATAGCGTAATGGAGGAATAAGAAGGAAACAAATTTTCCCGTCAGTCGGTGCAAACTTACGACCTCGTGCACAGATATCAAATGTGTGTGTGTGTGTGGCACACACTCTATCCATTTGGCCACAGTAACTGTAGCTGTAAAGCAATATACCATATACAGAAAGATGCCAAACATTATTCAAAGAAATTAGTTTATTTTTTGTCTCAATAACCAACTGCTCCAAAGTCAAAAAGAGGAAGCTGCGTACATTAATATCTGTGTGTCTGATGACAGCTAAATTGTTTTGTCTATATTTTTTTGTCTATTTGTTGTATGTAAATACTGTGCATCAATTATTTACTTCTATATCTGTATCACCAAGTAAACTTAAGCATCAGATGAAATTAATATTTTACTTTTTCCTTCTTCTGTTTGTTTCCTATTGCATACTATGCAAAATACAGAAAAATGAGATGAACCTGTTTATGCATTTCTGGATCAATAACTGTTTAGTAAAGACCCCTCCCCACCTCTCTCTCTCTCTCTCTCTCTCTCTCTCTCATAAAATATGGAAGCCAAAGCACTTCTGAGCAAAAGTCATCGTAATCAGTTGCACTTAACATTAGAAACATTTTTTTTTTTGTACATGCATTAGTAACAGTTTTAAGTATTCCATGATTGGCTTGCTTTTTTCAATTAGCGGTTGCATCATTCACATGAAGCCAAAAAGATATTCCTGCCATTTAAGTTGTTCGTGATTCTGGTTATGTTTCGAGGAGTTTTTCACCAATGTGAGTTTCAAAAATAATGAAAAAATGCTTATTAATGTTAACCAATTTTACTTCTTCAATGCTTGACATGTCGACATTTAGGCACTCTTCAGAATTAGAATATTAAATTTTGACTGATTATAAATCTAGATGTACACAAACTGAAATCTGGAAATGTTCAGTAGTGGTAAGAAAAGTAATAATGTGTTAGACATTATAGTGTTATGGAGCAAACAAGAAAGAAATTTTCCCACCTGTGCGTGGGAACTCCTGACCACATGGTCCAAAGTCAAGTGTATGTGTATGTGTGTGCGTATATCCTCAGGAATTTTTCAGCTGTGGTGGCAAAGCAGAAATAAAAGGTACATATTTATTATTTTAAAAAATCGGGGGTTGGGGCGGGGCAGACATGCCCCCCCCCCCTCTGCCCGCAGACACCCAAATGTGTGTGTGTGTATAAGTCACAGACTTTATCCACTCGGCCACAGTAGCTCTGGCTGTACAGCAATATACCAAATACAAAAACACGCTCAATAACCAAAGGCTGTAACAGTCACAAACAGGAAACTGCATACTTTAATATCTGCGTCAAAATAATTATAAGAAGATATTTTGTTTTTATATTTTTGCTTTAGAAAAATGAGCAAATAATAGGATACATGTGGAGACAATACATCCATGCAAAATGCCCTAAGCTTGTTGGAAATTAAAATCTCTGAACAGCTGAGATTTTAGAATTTTCCACATTATTTTTCATTTCGGAACAAATTGAGTTCAGATTAATTACTAATAATTATCAACTTCTGTTGTTAATGGCGGGACCATAATTGTGGTTGTAAAGTACAACGTGCCAAGTCAGATGGCTTCGTGTGATAAAAACACACTGTTCCCAAGCTGAAACTGATATCCTCCTCTGATGCATTCCTTGTCAATATTTTACAACAGTGTTCACAGTGGTCACTGCCTTGATTTCTGTAAAACATCCGCTGAAGTCAAGTCTTTATTAGGGAGAGACGATTTAATTTTCTAAAAGGGGGGGGGGGGTTAATGCATGAAAACAATTGTCTTTCTCTGATTTGAAGTATAAAAAAGACGTTATTCCGTTCCATATTTCACTTGAAATACATTTATGTTGTGATAAAAGAACAAAAAATATCCTGGTAAAAAAAAAAAAACATTTAAGCCACATACAGTAAATGGTCAGTCCCTTACATTACACATGCAGTCAGAATATTCAGCCTCGTGACTGTGCTATTGCTGCTTAAGGACTAGGCAGATATCAATTTGGATTTTAATTGTCCATATCTCAGAGAATGACTTTCCTTTGGAACAAAATGATAAATTTATGCTGCTTGAGAAGCTCAGCAAGGTGTGCTTCTCGTCAAGTCAGTGCGTAAGTTTTTTCATATTTCTTTGAATAAATTAAAAACATAAACTTATTGCAAAAAGAAGTCGATCAACCTTTTATAAACAGTAATGTTAACTGAATATACAAGACTTTTAAAATTATTTTTGTATTCTCCAAATATATGATAGAAATAAAGATGACTGATTCTTCCAATGGTATCCGGTTGTAAATCACTCTTGACGTCTCAGTCTTTCCATAGGTGGTCTTCATTCATTGGCTGTTCAAATGTCAATCAGTAATGTTGACCAGCGCCCTCCACAGTGGAGTTGACATTGGCGTGCATGCCAAGGCACGGTTGTGATTTTTTTAGGTATTTATCCCTCCACCGCCGAGCAAAAGTGGAAGGGATTAATCCACTCACCGTGAAGCGTGGGGTTCCGAAAAATGTGATCTGTACTGTATTGCATAATTAAAATTTTTTTCCCCTCCCCCCCCCCCCCCCCATAAGAAAAAAACAACCACTACATACCAATTTGGTCAGGTGAATGGTTTGAGTACAAAACATGTCCTGCTTCCCACAGCATGGTATGTGGAATCTGATGGAACAACTTACAAGAGTGTTGACCACTACTGGTAATGGGTTCTGGCTTAGAAGTACCAACATTCAACCAAAGTGCAGAATTTTGTGCAAGTTTGGGCAGACCATATTGACATTGGCTCATGGAAATGCAGATGTGGAGCACTCACTGTCTGCAAAAAAAAGCATGACTACATCAGATAGAACTGGTCTGAAAATTGAGACCATTAATGGCCTTTGATTGGCTAAAGAAGAGGTGAAGAGTCAAGGAGGGAGTGGTGCATGAGATGAACAAACTCAAGGAACTATTTGAAGGTATCCAGACAAAGCTCATATAAGGCAACAGGAAAGAAAGCTTGAGCTGGAAGCTCAGGAGAGAAGTAAAAGGAAGATTGAAGAAAAGATAGCAAGAAAGGTTTAGAATATAGGAAAAGAGAAGAGATTAGAAGAGTAGAAGAAGTTCAAGGTGCAAGAGAGGGAAATCAGTAAAGAGGTAGACGAGTTTAATAAAATCCTAATGAGTGTTGATAAACTACTTCGTCAAATAACATCAAATTTGAGCAATGCAATAAAGGCCAAAAATGAAGTAGAAAGGCAGGTGACCCAGAGAATGTTAGAAAGTGCAGTGGTAAGAATGGAAAAAGAAAAGAAAGATGGTTGAATAGTGCCAACATAAGACAAAAATCTTGAAAGAAAGAGACAACATAGTTTTTCAAAAGAGACTGGCAATACATATTCTGAGTCTAGAAAGGCCAAAATGGACTTCATTGGTCCAAGAACAAGTTAAAAATTCTTGAGACTTCAGCAGCTTGTTTGCAGAAATGCCTTACACAACAATGTGCTTTATAGCAGAGTAGTATGAAGAAGCTATAAGTGCTGATTAACGGGATGGATAACTATGCAGCAATGTCAGCATGCTTTATAAGTGAATAAAATGTACCCAGGAGATTTAAACTGTGAATGAATAAATCTGCTTTTATAAAAGTTATGCATGCTTTATTATAGTGGACTGACAAGACTTCATGCTTAACACAACAATGTGACTAATATAGTCAGTAGATTATATGCTCAAAACGTATGCTTTATATAATAGATAACGGTGCATTTCACAATTGTATGCTTTAAAGCGACTTTTGTATTTGTTCGTTTTGTTTTATTAGCTCTATTGGTCATAAACCAGAAGAGCATATGGGATGGCCTGTTGTCCATCTTCTGATGTCCGTCCATCCATTAGCACAAGTTTGTTATTGCAACTTCTAAACTACTTGGAGGATTAACAAGAAACTTTATATATATATTCATCCCAATGTCTAGTTGGTCTTAAACGAAAATGGTTCTGCTCAGACATCCAATATGGCCACCAGAGCAACCATTTTTAAAATCTTGTTATGGCTGCTTCTCCTGAATGGACGGTCATATCAACATGGAGTTTTCACAGAAAGACTTCTTATGATGTCATGTTGGTCCTAAATGAAAATGGTGCCAATCTGATATCCAGTATGGCAGCCATCTTGAAAATCTTGTTATTGCTACTCCTGAGCAGAAAGTTGTATCGACCTTGGGGTTTCACCAGAAGACTTATTCTGATGTCCAGTTGGTCCTAAATGAAAATGGTTCTGCTTGAACATCTAATATGTTTACCACAGCAACTGTCTTGCTATTGCTACTCCTCCTGAATGGATGGTCATATCAACATGAGGTTTCCACAAAAAGACTTGTGATGTCTCCAGTTGGTGCTAAATAAAAATGGTGCTGATCTGACATCAGATATGGCCACCATGGCAGCTATCTTGAAAATCTTGGTATCGCTACTTCTCAAGAACAGAAAGTCATATCAGCATGGGGTTTTCACCAGAATTCTTATAATGTCTAGTTTGTCCTAAATAAAAATTGTGCTGCCCAGACATCCAATTTAGACACCACAGCAGCCATCTTGAAAATCTTGTTATCGCTACTCCTCCCGAATGGATAGTCATATCAACAAGGGTTTTCACTAAAAGACTTATGATGTCTAGTTGGTCCCAAATGAAAATGGTGCTGATCTGACATCCAATATGGCCACCATGGCAGTCATCTTGAAAATCTTGTTATTGCTGCTTCTGAATGGAAAGTCATATCAGATTAGGGTTTTCACTGGAGGATGTCTTATAGTGTCTAGTTGGTCTTAAATAAAACTTGTGCTGATCTGATATCCAGTATTGCCACTACAGTGTATATCTTGAAAATCTTGTCACTACTTCTCCTGGATGGAAAGTTATATCAACATTGGGTTTTCACAAGAAGACTTCTTATAATGTCTAGTTGGTACTAAATGAAAATGGTACTGATCTTAATATCCAGTATGGCCACTATGGCAGCCATCTTCAAAATCTTTTTATTGCTACTCCTCCTAAACAGGAAGTCATATCGACATGGGATTGTCATCAAAAGAGTAATTATGATACCTAGTTGGTCCTGAATGAAAATGTCACTGATCTGAACTCAAATATGGTTGCCATGGCAGCCATCTTGAAAATCTTCTTTCTTGCTACTCCTCCTAAGTGGAAAGTCATATCGAGATGGTGTTTTCAGAATTGATGGTCATATCTACATAAATTTTCACCAAAAGACTTTTTATGATATATAGTTTGTCGTAAATTAAGACGGTGCCTTGCAGACATCCACTATGGCTGTCACAATGAACTTATTGAAAATCTTGCTGCTAATTCACCTGAATGGATGGTCATGTTGGCAGGTGGTTTTCACCAAAAGTCATCAAATGGTGTCTAGTTTGTTGTAAATGAAAATGGTGCCAATCTTACAGCAAATATGGCTGCGACATCAGCTAATTTGAAAATTGTATTACTCAAGAATATCAGAGATGGTTTCAATACTCGGCATTAAAAAGAAGAAATGGTCTTATTTTGAATTCCTGAAAATTCTTTTCAGACACTAGAGTATCAGCCCTTTGGAGGGACTCTTGTTTTGTTGAGTGCAACATTGCTCCTCAGTGAGCAGAGACATGTGGCTTTGGCAGCAGTATGCTTTGTATAGAATGATAGATATGCATAGATAATTTCATCTTCCATATCGTGTAGCTTTATTTGGATTATGCATTAGTTGAATTTATGTTACTTAATAACTGTGAAGTGTTTGAGAATGATTCTTTGAAGTGGTTGTGCATGTAGAAAACTAACATAGCTATCAAACTAAAAGGAAGATATCCTTTTTCATTGTGACATTATTTCATGTGCTAATTATAAGCAGATCATCAGGTGTTTCACTTCAATAAAGAAAATAAAAGCCCTTAATATTTTAGGGTCTCAGTGATTAATGAAAACTTGATTGCAAAATATATATTTGCAATAATTATTTCAATAATTTTCTTACAGTATCACTTTCTATTGTTTATCTGAAAGATGTCAATATAGTGAAGTTTGGCATGAAACTGAATCATTAATTATTGAAACTGCTTTTCCAAAACTAGCCGTGTTGAAATATTTTGATTAAAACGTGTATTTGATCAAATTAGCAGGAAGCTGACTTTTGTAAATCAGTATACCTTAGCTATGCTTTTGCACAGAGATTAAGTTTTGTGGATTTTGCCAGATTTCCAGCTTTTAGACATTGCTGGTCAGGTTTCCAGAATTTGCAGAATCGTTCTTGTATTATCTGGACAAGTTCCATTATTTATTCTCTGCTTTCTGGTTTTTTATTAGACTTAACAATGATGATCACAGAATTTGTAAACTATGTTTTGATTGGTCCATCCAAATAATGACTGCAGTTTAGATTGGTTTCAACCAATGAAAAACAGCATAGTAAATACCTTGTCATGTGTATGTGTCATGGCATATTGGAGAAATCAGCTGTAAAAGAGTGATTCTGATTATGTTTAAGAAAATAATTTTAAAACATGAGCATGTTAGATCGCAGTGCAAACATCAGATTACTCGAAAAGGGAGTAAGAAACAAGTTTAAGTGTGAATAGCTGCAGGAAAAGGAATGTAATGGGGTATTTATGTCCGTCTACATTTGAATAATAAACATCACATGGTGAATGATCTGCACTGTATGCAATACCAAAATTATATGGGTTATCAGGAAAAAACAAGAATTGTACAAACATTTAAAGTTAGGAAAACATGGTAAAAATGCGAGAGCAAAAAGATCCCAATACAAGAAATATTTGTTCAATAGCTGCAGAAGGAAAAAAGACATTATAATTAGAAATCTTGTTCACAAAAAGAGACTTGTGAGGCAAAAGAAAAAGAAATTATGTTAAAACGCAACAGTGCTATATTTTAAGATAAGACCAAAATGTATATGTATCATTGCAAGTTAGTTCTTTATTTTGCCTACATTGCTACAAAATGTTCTAAATTTAATCAGCCATTTTATCTTTGTAATTGTTGGCTTACTAAAGAATGCATAGCAAGCTATCAAGCATCATATCCTGCAGTAAATAAAATATTTCCCCCTCAAAATTAGTTTCTCAGTAGTCTCTAAAAAATAAGCCAGGAAATTGCTAGAATTACTTTCAGACCATCAAGATCCCAATAGCTTCTGGGGGCCTAGGCAGACCCCAGAGCCCTGGCCTCTTGGAGGCTGTGATTGTTGTTCCGGATTTTTCAGTTCAGGCCACTTGCATCTCTGTTTTTTATTAATATTGTCAAAACTGTCAGTTTTGACATTTCATTGTATTGGTAGCAAAAGTACTTAACTGAGTATGTAATGTGTATCAGTAAGATTGTGTTTGAAAAATAGTTTATTTTATCATTTATTACAAAGAGTATTAAGCAATGTCATTAAAATGATATTGTCTTGTTTTATAATATTAAAGCATAAATACAAAAATTTCAGGTAAATGGTTTGATTTCTGGTACACAGTCTATGCAGATGGCAGGTGATGATCATTCTTCTGTAGGGCTTTGAAATGGGTATGGTTTGTTGTATGAGCTGAATGAGGTAAGGATTAATTGCTTTGTGGATACTGAAGTTTTTCCTGTATTTCCCATGCCTACTGGCTTGACCCTATTGACCTATTTTTTTCAAATAGAAGTGGACGCAATGGAACTTCCCAAAAACAAGAGAATTTTACTAAATTTGACAGAAAGCATCCTGACATAGCTTTTGTGTTTGTGCAACTGATGCTGTCATCTGACATCAAATATGACCACTGTTACTAAAAATAGAAAACGTTTTTATGACTTTACCAAATTGCTGAACAGAAGATCATATTTGACAAAAAGCATCCTGACATGAAGACTTTTTAAATTTGTACAGAGATGCTAATCTGTCATTAAAGATGGCCACCATTACTAAAAATGGAAAAACTTTTAAATGTCTTCTCAAAAACCAATCAACTGAATTTGATCAAATTTTACAGCATCGTGGCAGAGAGGGCTTTCAAATTAGTACAGAGAATACCAATCCACCGCTACAAGTAGAAAAACATTTACACAACTTTATCTAAACCCCCCCCCCCTGCCCCCCCCCCCCCCCCCCCCCCATGAACAGAATTTCACCAACTTTGACGCAAAGTATCCTGACATAGGAACTTTTAAATATTGGACAAATGATGCTTATGTGCCATCAGATATGGATGATGATAGAAAAACTAAAGAAACCTTGAAACAGTTGTTTTCATAACATATGGAATCAACAGCAATGGAAAAGATTTCAACAGAAGGCATCCTGCTGACCTAGATTTCTTGACCAGCTCCACTTGCATTTGGCTTTTAGGCAGATGTCAGCCAGGTGAGCTATCTCAGGCCTATTTAGGCCGGTTGCTTTTATATTAAAATGATGTTGAACAGATGTAACCTCCAAAACAGTTGCCTTTATAGCCATCCTAAAATATTTGTATGAATATTTCTCTCGATGGTCATATTGACATGGGGGTTTTCACTAAAACACTATAAGAATACGTAGCTGGTTCTGAATGAAAATGGTGCTCAGTGGCCTCAAACATGGCACCATAGTGGCCATCTTGAAAATGTTGTTATTACTACTACTCTTGAATGAATGGTTGCACGGATATCTGGATTTTGACTAAAATACTTCTTGGACTATTTAGTTGCTTCGAATCTGACCACCAGCACTTTTGTGAAGGAGCTTTGAAATCTAGACCTAATTGACCTTGGGATCAAGTCAAAGGTCATTGCTTGCATTTTGTGCTTTGTTGAATTTATGACCATAGTGACTTGTACATATACTAATGAATTTTGACCATGCAGACTTTGTATTTAGTCACATTCCAATGAATAAGTTGATAGTTGGCACTCTGACAATATAGTCAAAGGTCCTGACTTAGGTTTTTAGCTGTACTGGCTTGTGAGCATGATAACGCCAACAAGTATCAATGGATTTTTATTAAACCCAGTTTTTGATGAGGCTGCAATGTTTACCAAGATTTCTAAATGTGTACATGGTTTACAATAACCAAAACAATGCCATTTAATCGAAACTATTAGAAACTCAACCTTTCCCCTTTTCTACCCATTAGGCTTATCGAACAGCTGTTATTATAATGCACATGCTGTACCTTGTTCATCTTGTGACTGTTTTGTTTACTAATGTCTTTTACCACTTATTATGACTGAAATCAATATGTAAGATATGTGTTTGTTGAATATATCTGACAATTTAGGCAGAGCATCCTTAGGATTGTTGTGACATCATTTCTTACTGCTACACACATGTACATGATGAAACAAATAGATGTACTGTGTGGACATGCACATAGGATGCTTTTGTAGGATCTACAATGATCAAGAACCTGTATGGTGGCTTAAAAACTTGAAATGACGTTTCTTTAAAATAAAATGTTGCTAATCAAAAGTTCTGTTAACAAACATGTTTTACAAAGGTAAATAATGTAATTTAAATAAAAATGTTCTCAGCAAATTAACCTGATGTGTAATGTGCAATTCTGCTCAACTTTGGCATACAGTATCACTTAAATGACACACTTGAATGATTGGGAGGGGGTGGAGGACTAACAACTCTAATTAAAGGTGTGAATTTTTGCAAGTTTTTAGCTCGACTGGTTGTAGAACAGAAGAATTTATGGGATGGTCTGTTGTCCATTATCTGTCTATCTGCATGTTAGCACAAGTTGGTTATCCCTACTCCTCCTAAATTATTTGGAGGATTGCCATGATACTTTACACACACATTCAATCCATAATCAAGTTGAACATAAATGAAAATGGCACAGCTCTGACATCCAATATGGCCACCACAGTGGCCAGCTTGAAAATTGTGTTCTCGCTACTATTCCTGAATGGATGGTCATATCAACATGGGGTTTTCACTAAAAGACTTTTTATGATGTCTAGTTTGTCCTAAATGAAAATGGTGCTGATCTGGTGTCCATAATGGCTGCCACAGTGGCCATCTTGGAAATCTTGTTATCACTGCTCCTTCTGCACAAAAAGTAATATTGCCATGGGGTTTTCACCAGAAGACTTCTTGTGATGTCAAGTTGATCGTAAGTGATAATGGTGCCGATCTGATGTCCAGTATGACCACCACAGAGGCCATGTTGAAAATCTTGTTATTGCTAATCCTTCTGAATGAAAAGTAATATTGCCATGGGGTTTCATCAGAAGATTTCTTATAATGTCTAGTTGGTTCTGAATGAAAATGGTGCCAATCTGATGTACAATATGACCACCGCCAAGGCCAGCTTGAAAATCTTGTTAATGCTACTCCTCCTGACCAGAAGAGTGATATTGCCATGGGGTTTTCACTAGAAGACTTCTGATGATGTGAAGTTGGTCATAAATGAAAATGGTGCCAATGTTATGTCCAATAAGACCACCACAGTGGCCATGATGAAAATTTTTTTATCGTTACTCCTGAATGAAAGGTAATATTGCCATGGGGTTTTCAACAGAAGACTTGTTATGATGTCTAGTTTGTTCTAAATTAAAATGGTGCCAATCTGATGTCCAATATGGCCATCACAATGGCCATCTTGAAAATATTGTTTTCACTATTTCTTCTGAATGAATGGTCATAGCAGCATTGGGTTTTCACTGAAAGATTTCTCATGATGTCTAGTTGGTCGTAAAGAAAAATGGTACTGATCCGACATCTAATATGGCTGCCATCTTGAAAATCTTGTTATCCCTCTTTCTCCTAGATGGCTGGTCATATTGACATTGTGCTTTAACCAAAAGGCTTCTTATGATGTCTAGTTGGTACTAAATGGAAATGGTGGCAATCTGATATCCAATATGGCCACCTGGAAAATCTTGTTATGATTACTCCTCCAGAACGGAAAGTCATATCAATATGGGGTTTCCACCAGAAGACTTCTTATGATGTCTTCTTGGTCCAAAGCAAAAATGGTGCCAGTCTGACATCTAGTGTGTCCACCACAGCAGCTAATTTGAAAATCTTGTTATTGCCAAAATGTATATGTATAATTTCAAATTAGTTTTTTTTTATTTTGCCTACATTGCTACTAAATGTTTTAATTTTAATCTTTGTAATTGTTGGCTTACTAAAGAATTTAGGGTAAGCTAACAAGCATCATATCTTGCAGTAAATAAAATATTTCCCACTCAAAATTAGTTTCTCAGTAGTCTCTAAAGACAATCCGGGAAATTGCTAGAATCACTTTCAGATCACCTAGACCCCAATAGCTTCTGGGGACCTAGACCCTTGGCCTCTTGGGGATGTCATCATCTTTCAGGCTTTTTTCAGTTCAGGCCACTGACATCTCTGAGGGTCAAAAGATCAAAGATAAACTGTTACTGAAAGAAGAAAATAGTTTCTGCACAACTTATGTTCTCCATCTACAGGTGCCAAAATTTTGTGGATGGCTTGCACTGGGGGTAAGGAAGAACTTGATTGATTTGGGTGCTCAAAAGGTCAAAGGTCAAGGTAACTGACTGCAGGAAGAAAAATGGTTTCTGCACCATAACTGGAGTTCTCCATCATCTACAGTTACCAGACTTTGTGTGAATGGCTTACACTTGGTGTAAGATGAAACCCTATTCATTTTGAGTCAAAGGTCAAGGTCAAGGTGAGTAAAAGAAGAAAAGTGGTTTCTGCACAATAACATTAGTTCTACATGAAATATCTCAACCAGACTTTGTGGATGGATTGCACTTGGGGTAAGGAAGAAGGCTGCTGATTTTGAGGTCAAAAGGTCAAAGGTCAAGGTCACTGCCTGAAACGAGATAAATGGGTTTTGCATACCAACAATAGTTTTACATCATTGACCTGGCCCAAACTTTGTGGATGACTTGCATTTAGGGTAAGTACAAAGTCTATTGATTTGGGTCAAAAGGTCAAGGTCACTCCAACCGAAAGAAGACATATAGTTTCTGTGAAAAAATGTCAAACTTGGGACTGATGTATAATGTACCATTCCTGGTACTCTTGTTTACATTTGTGTGTGCTCCATTTGTCATTCTGAATTTTTTCATCCATCTGCTAGCGAGACGGTGTTTCCATAATTTTATCATCCTATTACTAGTGTTAGGGTAGATATTAGCTATACAGTTTTGTTAAGTTAATTTGTTATTGTAATTTTCTTTCAGCTATTCAGCATGACACAAGAAGCTGGCAGATATGGTTTCTAGGGACACTCGCCCAACCTACTTGGCATGCCCAAAATGCACTCGCAAGGACAGATATTTTTTCTGCACCTTCTGGTCAGATGAGGTGTCGGATCTGGCAGAGAGCTGCTGCTTCAATAGTGGTAGGAAGATGGGCACTGCCTCCTACTCTTTCTTTCCAGTGGTCCCCCTCAGATCCAGGGAGGAGTCAGTAGCATACCTGGTGAAATGAAGCTGTCAGCAGTGTAAGCAAGTCTCGTCTCTCTGGCACGGGGAAAGTGCAGTTATCTTCAACTCGCTCATCGAAGTGGTCTAGATTATTGGACGAGTCAAGTTCCCTGGATGGGGACTCGTCAAGGTGATCTTCGTTGCCTTAATGGTCATTGAATGGTGACTGACTAGACACTTGGCACTGGGTCAGGCAACAGTCACCCAACCTTGGCACTGGGCTCTGATTACTGGTCATCTAGTACTGGTCACAGGGCAGATCACTGGGTCCTTACCCAACAAAGTCCCAGGCAATATGGTTGTTCCTCAACCAGGACCTGGTAACAACCTGGCCGCTCTAGAGAAATTAGATTCAGTGGAGTTGATCAGGGAACCAAACTAACTTTACAGGAGTACCTCAGACACTTAATCAGCCCATTTTTCATGCAAAATGCCTGTTTCTGTGTTAATGGCATTGTTTTGAATTGTCGTCCAACAAATGAAACCACGTATCTGAAAGGGACAATCGTCCTGTTTAAAAGTTCAAACAATCAGCATAGAAGTATAGAAAGGAATTATTAAGGTTATTGGCTATGCTTGGAAAAAAGCAGGAAGGACAACAGTTATATTTATTGAACATCATGTCGTATCAATTGGAGTGTTGTGCATGGCAAGAGAGATGATTGACACCGTCATGTGAAATGAAAAGAAACAAAGATTACATCGAGTTGAGTGATCTAGCAACTTGCCATTGACCTCCATGGGGTTTGGAACTGCAGTTTCTGAAACTGAACTGTAGGTCATTAAGGTGTAAGTGTACTTTACATACTTTTTAGTTTAACATAATGTTGCTTTTGCTGCATCAGATAACACTTCTGAACTTTTTGAATGCATGTTTTCCAAGGCAACAACAGCAGTACATGATATTTTGTTACACCTTACTGAAAATCAAAGATGTGGAAACATATTGACTCCTTACTGAGGTCTTCATAGGGTTGGCAAGTCTGGCATAGTGCAGAAGTTGACACATGTCCAGTAGGCAGACAGACAGCAGAGGGGTTTTCCAGTCCCCTCTTCCACCCTGTGGCCCTTTGTTTCAGTGATTAGCTTCAAGGTACATTTGCCTGCTTGGCCACTTAAGCCTCTAGTCCTGGAGCCAGGAGCATCCTAGGTGGTAGAGCTTTGGAGCTAATAGCTCAAACCCTGATTACCATAGCTTCACACTCCGATTTCTTTATGGCAGGCCCAATCAACCTTTTGAGGGAGGAGTCTTCTTCGGCATCTGCCTTGCAGAGACTTTTGGAGGCTGTCGTTAAAACAGCGAGACACTTACTCTCAATGTTAATGTCACTATTGGCACAATTTCTCCACCTCTCTAGCGATAACACCTTAGATACTTAAAAGGTTTTTTGGAAGACGGCAAGGACCTGTTGAGGGCAGCTCCTTATTCAGCAGCTTAATCCCTACAGTAGCCTCCCAAGATCATAGGAATTAACAACACTTGTCTTTATTTGTTTGGGTCCCAGGTGTGGCTAAACTGGTTAAGAAGTTTCCCCAGCCTCAGAGTTCTATGGGTTCTCTGCTTACACACATTTTGAGCAGAGGTTCCAACAGCACTGCCAAACCCCCTATAAAACTACTTCTCATCATTGAATCATTAGGAGTGGTGGCCAGAAGGGTTGGGGTAGGTAATCTATGGACTACTTCACCCTCCTTAAGGAGGAAGACAGATCAAAGGAGTTGCACCCTCTCCTGCCATGTCCCCCTAATCCTGACATTCCAGTAGGTGCCAGACTAGGCCTTTTTTCAGAGGCTTAGTCAGAACTAACAGATGATGCATGGGTCCTCTCCACAATAAGGGAGGGTTACCAGCTTTGCTTCTGGACCCCACACCTCTGTCAAGGACCCCCATTTGCTTTCATCAGTCTAAATTAGTATCCTTAAGGGAAGAGGTATACATTATTCCTAAGAAAAAGGAAATCAAGAGGTAATAAATGCTCAAAGTCCGTGAGTCAATTCCCGGATCTTCCTGGCTTTGAAGAAAGGATGAAAACTGGCCGTCATTCGTCTTTCCCCATTAAACAATTAAGTTTATTCATGAAGATGGATACATCAGCCTCGGTCATGAACAGCACAAGGGCAGACAACTGGGTGGGCTCCATAAACCTGGAAGCTACCTACACATCCCCATCTTCCCATCACATTGGAAAGTCCTGCGGGTTTGTCTAGATAGGGTTGATCTTTCAATTTCAGGCTCTTCCCTTCGGTGAAACTTTTTTGCCTAGAGCCGTTACCAGAGTGATGGGAGCAATAATGACTTGCTTAGGATTGTTGGGGGTTTCCATCATCCAATATTTTAGTGATTGGTTCATGGTCAGTGTTCTCAGAAGTGCCTTACTAAGATACCTGTTGTTCTGTTGAAAGACGGTGACTTGTCTGGGGTTAAGCCCGACATCAGAGAAAGCAGATACGTCTCCTCAAAGTTACATTCACTTGGGGATGAATTTCCTCACAAAGCACTTGTCTCCTATTTCCTCAGCATGATATAGCCAGTAATGTGTTGAAAGTGACGTTAAAACCAGCAAAACAAAAGAAACACAAATCAAGAGACATTTTGTGTTTTCCCTGACAGGAGAACACAGATGCTGCCCCTCACAACAAGAGCATTCGAAAGGATTTTATTTGCTTCCCTCTGCCTCGCTCTCCTGGGGACCCTGAACATAGCATTGGATCTAGTTTCCCTCGGAGGACTTGACACTAGGCCTCTCAAGTTTCTGCTGCTAGCAAACTGGAGACCCCACATGGAGTCCCTTTCAGCTCAGATTCCATGGGGATTCAAATTTTGTCACCAAACAAGTTGGTGGCTAAATAAGTACAGGTTTCTGGCTGGAGTTCCAATACATGTCCCAGAACCTCATTCTTTCCTGTACACTGAAATTTCTGATTCAGGCTGGCATGTTCACCAAGAGCCAGAGGGGGTAGTCCTTCAGGGCTTGGGATCTCTGGAGGAATCTTCTCTTCATATTGACAACCTAGAAATGCAGGCTGCTTTTCTAGCACAACATGGGTGCATCAACCACGCAAGACACATCCGTGTTATGATGTAAACCGACAGCTAGTCATGAGGCCATTAGCCACCCCACCCATTTCTTCTGGCTGGTAAAGTCTGGAATGTAATAATAACAGGTAAAGTATTACTGCTATTGAAATGTAGTTTTGGGGGTAAAAATAATTTTAATCATGTTATACTTGCCTGTTGTTATCACTAAATTCTCTCCTCCCTCCCAGCTCTGTTGTCCTTTCAGTTTCGGTCCAAGTCGAAGACTTCTATTCAGAATTTCTATTTATAATTTCCCACCATCTTTGGTTGTTAACATTGATCAATATCACTGTCAGAGTCATAGTCTTCTATTTTGTGTAACAAGGTGCATACACATTTCTTATCAATCTACTTTTTATAGCATTTTAAAATTCCAATATGTTTAAATTCATCATGAATTATTACAAGAGTCTATTTTCTTTCAAACAGTTTGGCTGAAAATAAGAATGCCCTACCTTTATTGATTAAATCTACTCCTAAACATGTGCCTTTTTTTAGACTCCTCAGATTTTATCATTAGGGATATACAGTGGAAGGGAAGGGGCATGTTGTTCATAGGTAAGTGAGGAAAAACATTCTCTTGTCATTCGGTTGTAAAGAGTTGAGAATGAGCTACCATTTACTTTCCCAGCATCCTTCCTTGGGTGCTAACAGGATGTTACGCCAGTGGGAGCTATGGTGTTTTCTGCTGAATATATTGTGTAAGAAAACATGTTGATTGCTTGTGTATACCTTACTGGAGGTATTAATAAGCTCTAAACACTTTGCCAAAACAATATATTCAAAAAAGTTAATTTTATTTTTCCAGTTACTGCTTCAGTTAGCAAAGGGTGTATTTGAGGAGCAATCAAACCTTGAAAAGCTTGTGCAAAAGATTATGTTGGAATCTCAGGACCTGTTGAAGTGTGAAAGGTGCAGTGTCTATCTTGTAGACTACACATCAGCCCGTGTAAGTAGTAAATCAAAATTATTTATGGTAAAGTTAACTCGTATTGATAAGTGTTCTGTATGGCCTGTGATTAATAAAACATTTCAAGTGAAAGTCTCAAAACTATTACTCGGACTCCATCTTTAGAAATCATAGTTCCACCCCAGTGAAAAAATTTCAGAATGAGCAGGTATAGTTTCTTATAGAAAGGTCACTTGTGCTGAAAATTTCATACAGTTATCTTTCAGAGCTCTCTGAGGTGCCATAATCAGCTTAAAAACACGCATATTTTTAATTTTGGATGCATGAAAATTCCAATAACTAAGTCTTCAGTACACAAGTTGTTTGGCAAAAATGTCTTTTGTTTGGTACGTTTCTACAAAGCAAGTAGCAGTCATGTAGTGTCTGGGTTATCAAAAAGAGTCCAAGTAAAAGGTTTAGATGAGTTTCATAGTGGATCTTAGTAGATAAGATTAAAACATCTTAAAATTGTCAGGGCCTTATCACTTTGATCAGCACCATTCAGCACAGTACTTCCTTCTGCAGTGTTTGGAATACTTCACATTTTTTGTATACCATACATTAAAAATATAGTGCGGATATATTGGGACTTGTTGCTGTTCTTCCCTACAGTGTAATTGATTTATTTTGTTTGTTGAGGGAAATAAGAACTCTCAAATTGAAGTACTCATCATATCAGATGTTTTTTTTTAGTGTCATGTGCAGATATAATTTCATTTTCAAGCATTGATCAAATGTGTGCATTTCTGATGGCAACCTTACATACTTTCTTTGGTAACAAGCGCAAGGCTGCAGATGAGCCTTATTCTTGTGAGACTGGTAGACCAAAAGTATATAATGGATTTAATTCTAAATACAAAACAGAACACCTAAGATATGAAGAGATTCTTGGAAGTTCAACATGGAATTGGTTATTCCCATGGATTCCAAATTCATTTATGTTGGATAAGGATTGAGTGAAAAAGTAAATATACTTTGTTAATTTGTTTCTTCTTTAAATGTGTTAGAGTATTCAGCTGCATTAAAACATATTGTGTTGATTAAAGATGAAATGGAATTAAGCTAATGATGTTAATTAATATATAAAAGAAACTTGAATCTCTTTAATTCCTTCTCTCTGCACACAAAATTAAAAAAGGGCAATATGCAAAGCCATTGAGAACTGTTGTAATATCACAACTACAATTTTCTCACTTGCCTTAGATTTTCATTGTTGTATAACAATACTAAACATTTCACAATTAAATGAGCAATAGCAATCCGATGACATTTATTTTGGTGAGACAGCAATACACATATAATGCCCCGAATTATTGCAAAGGAAAACAATTATTTCATTATTGGGACTCCTATTTTTAGAGCTGGCACTCTCTGCTTTTTCAATGAAAGAATTGTGGACTCCCAACTTCCCGTTAGTAACTTTGGAAGTATTTAATCTCAGTGTTTCAAGTAAATTCTCATTCTTGTCAGTTGTGAATCAAAGACAGGCCTGATACTGATAAAACTTTTCAAGTTCAAGTAAGATTTTTACTAGTAGACCCCAGTTATTAGAAATCATAGTTTCACTCAATTTGAAACTTTAATAATTTGCAGGAATATGTTATATGAGACCAGTAGCTTTATCCAAAATATTTTGTGCAAGTTACATCATTGATAACATAAAAGATGTTTTATCTGGCCTTGAAGTTTGGAGTAAAGATCTCAGCCTTGGAAGTTGTAGAAATTCAGTGTGAGGCTGGTGTTCACAAACTTGTCAACTTCAGTGTGTATTCCAACTCAAAATGTAGATGCTTGCTAATAAAAAAACACATCAGCATACAAAAGGTTAAGATTTATAGACATAATGGTCATGAGGGAAACAATATTTGAGCCTGAGTACACAATCAGGTTGAGGAGTTGTTTAAATTTTATAATGAACAAGGATTATCAATTAGTGCAGTTGATACGGGAATTTGTTCTGGAAGAAACACCTTGGTTGAAAGTTACAATATGTGAAATATATAGGTATAATAGCAGATGTTGCAATCGTGCTTTTTGTAACTGCTGTTACATTGCTGATGTTTTCATTTTTATAGCAATCCTGGTGTCCATCCATCCTTCCACCTGCACACGATATAAATTCAACAGAAAGCATCTTACGGACCTGGATTTCTGGGCAATTCTTGCATTTAATTGTCAGACTCAGGCCTATGTGGCCCTTGTTTCCTGTAGGCATCAACCTCGATGATGTTCAAAATTTTGTCCAGATTTTTGGACAGCCATATAATGTACTGTTTTGAACTGACTGCAGGCAGGACATGCTGTTCCAAGGGGAACTTAGTCTAATGCATCCATCCATTTTCTTTCTTGCTTTCTTTCTCTTTGTAAATTTCCTTGAATTTAGATTGGTTTTCAACATAATTAACATGACTCCATTTACCAAATGTATCAGAACATCTTTCAGTGCTTTAAATTTCATCCCAGAAATGGCAATTTAAGAATTATTATCCTCATTTTTGAAGTAATAACAAAAATCTAAGAGCTAATTCTGTGGCAGTCAGATGGCAAATCCCCATACTATTTTATTACTTACCCCCCCCCCCCCCCCAGGACTGTGACACAGGACGTGGGGCATAACCCAAAATTTGTTGCATACATTATGTGACATTATGTGTACTTTTGCTCTGACTGTGAACTGTGTATAGTAAAAAAAAAAAATAGAAAAAAATGTTTCTGTAATTGCAGTTTGTTTTGCTTTTGTTACCTTTTTTTAATCCCTGCCTTCAAGGGGCTCCATGATAGTGGGCCAAAAATTATATTATTAAAATGAATGGTTACCATATGGGTAATGAATCTACTACATTTGTTGAATTTCCACTTTGTTGTTGATAGGGACAGGAGGAGGATATCACACTTACTAGCAACATAATAGTATTGATTTCACCCGAATGTTATTTTGAAAGGAAAGTGTGTTGGGGCTGAAGATTTTTAGGCATCGATGCTGAACAGATGGGGTTTTATATGTTTGGTGCTATATATACCAAGTGCAGACATGCACATTATCAATATATGATGTACTATACAAAGTTGTGTAGAGACTGGTTAATAGGTAAGGACATAATCCAGGAATTACCATATTTATTCTAATTTAGGCACCCCTTTCAGTTGATTTCAAACTTTGGAGTGCCTGTATTAAGTACATTTTTAAGGTTTAAGTTTTGGGGATAGCTACTTCAGAGGTTTCAGCTTTCAGAGGTTGATAAGTGTTGTTTGTCCTTCAAGTTCGAAGACGACCATGACATCACTAACTAGTTTTGTTTCTATAAGTACGTGAGTGGCTATTGAGACCAGTTTGTGCTCTGAACAGCCTGTGGCACACGTGACAGGAGATGCCACTTGGGTTTGCTTGATCAATAGAGGATGTGCTGCAGTTCCGAGATTTACGCTGCTCGTACTTCTGCACTGCATTTGCAGTTCCCCTCAGTTCAAAGTCTGTAGCTCCAGTATGGATGAGACTAAGGATGACTTGACAGAATCTTTGAAGCATTTCTTCTGACCACCTTGAGATTGCTTTCCCTCCTTCAGCTCGCCGTAGAAGATCTTCCTTGGTAGTCACTCTTTTGATATCCTGGTGCATTATCTGCCCATCTCATCTGTGATTTCATCAGCAGAGTGTGGATGCTTGAAATACCTGCCCTTGTTAGAACTTCAGTGTCTGAAACTCTGTCCTGCTATTTTATCCACATCAGTTTCCTCAGGCAGCCCATGTGAAAATGGTTCAGCTTTTTTGGCATGACGTCTGTACACCATCCAGGTTTTGCATGCATACAGCAGGATCGGCAACACAATTGCTTTGTAGACCTTCAGTTTTGTTTGTAGACTGATGCCTCTGCACTCTCACACATTTGCACGTAGTCTGCCAAAGGCCACACTTCCTTTAGCAATTCTGGCATTGGTTTCATCATAGATGTGAACTGCACATGACAGTGGGCTGTTGAGATAGGTGAACTTGTCCACTGCCAGCAGGATTTGGCCTTTTACTGTGATGGTAGGCTCTACGTAGGGTTTTCCTGGTGCAGGTTGGTACATCACCTCTGTCTTTTTTATACTGATTGTGAGACCAAATTGCCGCAAGCTGAATAGAAATGGTGCATACTCTGTTGCATGTCAGACTCTTATTTGGCATTCAGGAAACAGTCATCAGCAAATAGAAGATCATGAACATTCACTTCCTATAACTTAATCTTTGACTATAGTCTCCTCAGATTGAAGAGTTTGCTGTCGGTCCGGTATCTAATCTTGATCCCAGTGTCATAGTCGCAGAAGACATCAGTAAGCATGGTGGAGAACATCATACTGAAGAGGGTTAGGGTCAACACATGGCCTTGCTAGACTCCATTGGTGACTGTGAATGGTTTAGATGACTGCTGTCGTCCACAATACCAGCGAGCGTGCCATCATGGAATTGCCAAACCATCACGATGAATTTCTCCATTGAACCCAACTTTGCCATGATCTACCAAAGGCCCCCATGACTAACTGTGTCGGAGGCTTTTGTCAGGTCAAAAAATGTCGTGTACAGGTTGGAGTTTTGTTTCGCCTGGAGTTGACGAGCTGCAAACACCATGTCTGTGGTCCCTTGTCCTTTTCTGAAGCCACACTGACTATCAGGCAGGAGCCCTTGATCGATGTGATGCACAAGGTGTTTCAGCAGAAGTTTCGTGAGTATTTTGCTGGCTATGGACAGCAAGGAGATGCCCCGATGGTTGTCACAGGATTGTCTGTTGCCTTTCCGCTTGTACCAGTGAATGATGGATGCATCCTTGTACTCCTGGGGTATAGTTCCTTGTGTCCACATTGACTGGAAGAGTTCAGTCAGTTTCTGTGCCATGTGCAAGCCTCCAGCTTTGTAGACTTCTGCTGGTATAGAAACTGCTCCAGGTGCTTTGCCATTTGACAACAGGTCAATTGCTTTCTCAGTTTCAGTCAGCTTTGGAGGATCAACAAGTGATATGTTGATTTCCACTTGGGGCAGTCGATCTATTGCCTCCTCGCTGATAGTTGACTGTTGATTGAGGATGTTACTGAAGTGTTCTGCCCATTTTTGAAGTATCTTTTCTTTGTCACTGAACAGTGTGGTGCTGTCAATATTGGAGATGTTCCTGATGACTGTGGCCTGTAGATTGTCTTCAAAGCATCATACAAGTTCTTCATGTCATTTCTGTCTGCGTAGGACCGAATCTCATCTGCCTTATTGCTCAGCTATGAGTCTTGTAACTCTCTGAGTTTGCATTGGACAGTCCTCTTGATGTTGTTGAGGGCTGCCTTTTTAGATGAAGTGCCATCTTCTAAACAGGCCTTCTGTAGCTGATGTTTCTCATTCAGAAGTCTCTGTGTGGCAGCATCATTCTCATAAAACCAATCTTGATGTTTATGTGTGGTGGGACAGAGGGTTTTGGATGAGTACACAGAGTCTCTTAAGGATGCCCAGTTTTCCTCGACATTCTTGGAGTTTATATCTTTTGTTTCTAATTGGCTGCACAGTTCTTCAACAAGGGCCTGTTTCACATTCTCTATTTTCAATTTGGAAACATTAAGCTTTCAGGGCACTTTTCTGTCTTGTGGATGTCTGCTAGGCTGAATCTGGATACTGAGTTTGGAGACTATGAGCCTGTGGTCATTCCAGCATTTTGCACTTATCATGGCCTTTGTAACTTGGACATCCTGCACGTCTCTTCTCCTGACAATGATGTAGTCAGTGAGATGCAAGCATGGAGTGTGGGTGCATCCAAGACATCTTGTTGCGATTTGACAGGTGGAAGACTGTGCTGGTGATTAGGCGGTCGTGTTCAGCGCATTTCCTCAGTAGGAGGAGTCCGTTGTTGTTGCATTTGCTAAGACCATTTTTGCCAATGATACCTGGCCATGTCTAATGATCTGTGCCAACTCTAGCTTTGAAGTCACCAAAGTTGATGAGATTGTCTGCCTTCGGTACTTCTGCAATAAGAGACACTCCACATCTTCATCAAATTTGTCCTTGATCTCATCTGGGTTGGTCATTGTGGGTGCATAGGCGCTGATGATAGTTGCACGTCTTTTTCCAAGCAGTGGGAGTCTCATTTGCATAAGTCTGTCATTTATGCCATTTGGTAGATTTGTGAGCTTGCTGACTAGCTGTGATTTGATGGCAAACCCAATACTAGCTTCATGTTGCTCTTCTTTGCTTTGGCCACTCCAGAAGAAGGTGTAGCCGGCGCCTACTTCATTGAGTTGTCCTTAGCTAGGCAAGTTTCACTTGCGGCTGCTATCTGGATGTTGAATCTGGCCAGTTCTCTATCAACTTGAGCTGTTCTTCTCTCTGGTGTATCTGTTGATGTACTGTCCATTAGTGTGCACACATTCCAGGCACTCATGGTGAGTTGCATCACCTTAGTCTTCTTGTTAGGTTTTTGACCGCTAAGGTGGAATCCCTGTCAGCTGCGGTATGCTGACCAGGGTTAAGGTGAAGCAGGCAATGTTTAGGGCACCTTCTTGAACCACTTCCTCCTACTATGGAGATGAGTAGTGTGATCCTAAATAGGGCAGCCCAGTCAGCCGGGGGCTGCCGAGTTTCACTGCTGCTTCGGTCCAGCGAAAAGCGAACTTATGCCCTGAGTTGATTGCATGCAGGTCTGCAGCATCTGCTCCCAGTGTATCCACACCTGCTGCTTTGCCACTTGGTCATTGTCACAGGACTTGAAGGTATCTGGGTGGTAGGTGGGGTGGGTGGGAGTAACATCATGACTTTTGTGTGAGTTGAATTTAAGTGAGGATAAGTTGTGCAGAGTTGCCCTCGCTCTCTCATCCATGCCTTTTTGAATCCACTGGTACCCCCAACTGTTGGTTAATGAAACTAGTTTTCAGGATTTCAAATTTAGTGTCATTTTGGAAGTTTTGTGGAACAAAAACCTTTTTGTTCAGAATAATCAGAGTCCAACTTATGTTCTTTAATTTTAAAGGCAATGTTTACAAAGAATTCATTGAAACTATTTGCAGTATCATCTGGATCATAAACATAGTTACCATCATTATTTAGTCATATCCATTTTATTATTGGATTTCCTTGCTCCAAATTCCTTAAAAATGTTCCAAAATAGTTTTTGGGTTTTTGTCATCAAGAATCTTTTGGTAATGCTTTCTCTTAGCTTGCTTAATCATGTTTTTTTTTTTATTTCTTCAGATTTTGTATTCATCTTCATTACCGACAGATTTCAAATGGTCTCCATCTTTTTATAGTATCTAACATTTCTGTGGTGACCCAGCCTGGTTGATGATCATCCTTCTCTCTTTATGACTTCAAAAGTGCATGCTTATTAACAACTTCGAAAAATATATCTGTCTGAGTGCTAAAAATATCATCAGTATTGTCAAAAATGTTGATGGTATCCTAGTGGATTTAATCCTTTAAGAAATTATCATTATTTAAATTTTAAATGACCTGTATGTGATGGATTTATGAATTCTTTTCTCCTCCATTGTAGTGTTTTCACAGTCTTGATAGTTTTGTATTATTTTTGTTACCTTCTTAAATGGCATCAAATTCCCCCCATTTCATACACTTACATATAGGAGGTAAAATGAATATTGCAGATAGGAAAATTGCATTGAAAGTAAGTTATAAAAAAAAAAAGTAAAGCATGTTTTTTGCTTACATAACTTTACTTTCAACTGAAGTTTTATGTCTGAAAATTTTCAGTAAAAAAATATATGACCTTAAGGAAAATTTTATGCTTTTTAAAACTGTATGCAACATTAAAAATAATTTTTAAAAATTGCCCTGTAAAGCCAGATTGACCAACATCACTGCATTCTCTCATGCTGCTACACCACTGACTGAAAAAATTTCCAGTTCTACACAACTGCCTGTCTGATTGGGCTTCAGTATGAAAAGGGTTAACATGAGTTTAACTGGATTGATTTTCCTTATATGACCTGTATTAGCATCTTTTCCTGAAATTCCCAAATTCAGTACTGTAAAATGAACAGGATTGCACCGACTATTTTGGGCATTCACTGAGACATGACTATTACTACATGCATTTACATTTTTTGTTTTGCTGTCATTATTATCATTATTGCTATTTTCAGACCCATTCTCATATAGAGTTTGTTTTTTTGGTCCTGGTAAATGCATTATTTACAGTATTTACAGGCTGTTGATTCTTGGCAAAAATGCTGGTTGAAGTGTAATCTTTATAGCTAGATGAAATGTACACATAGATTTGTTGCATTCACTACATACAGAAATTAAAATGTTGAATCTATTTCTGTAAGTGTGTTCAGAATATGCTACAGCCATTGTGATTGAGGAAAAGCTATTGGCACCAAGAGTCAGAGGAAAAGCTATTGGCACCACTAATAGAATCAACAGAAACGGTATAATTGTCTCAGTCCTTAATTTGCCAGAATTATGAACTTTAGGTTTGTGACCTATCTTGGAACACACCAGCATCTAAATTCCTGATGCATATGCCTACACTTGGCACCAGTATGATTTATTTCACCACATATTACATCCTTGGTTTGTCCTTGAATATCCATAGTATTGGAAATGTTTACGTTGGTTCACAAAGTTTTGACTGTTGTGAGATTCTGATTTTCCTTCTGAAAGTAACATCACTGTAACTGTACACAATTCTGATGACTCCATTTATGTTTATAATGAATTGTTCCTCTCCCTCATAGGAAAGATGAATTAGATAATTGTTACTATATAGTCTCTTCTCTGTATAGCCATCTCTGGTAATGAAACTCTTGTAGTTGTAGACCAGTTTGCAGTTACATTTGCAGTTACATTGTTGGGCTATTCTTGTTTTTAATTCATTTATATCCCATACATCACAATCTTCATGTGGTGCCAGTTAGCACAAACCTAACAACTAAGCAGAGCAAGATCAAACAAGTGATATGTATGTCTGGGCAAAACATAACTACTGTATATACATGTACTTGCTTATAAGTTGATATTTTTTCCAAAAAAAGAAGTCGGGACATGGGGGGGTTGGGGGTTGGGGGGTTGACTTATAAGCGCGACATATTCAAATTTGATCATTCTTAGTTGAAATTAGAGCTTATCTTCATGCTAAAAATGCCATGACTTCATCTTTATCAAATAATGCATTCTGCTTGATGAATATTAATAAATAGATCATATGAAAACTGATGTAAATCCTGTTTTATTTACATTTTAATGCCTATATGTATTTATTATTTTAAGAAAATACCCATGGAGTTATGAATGATTGCAGGTTATATTTGCAATCCTGTAACATACTTCACTATTGCTTTTTTTCATCTTGGTCATTGAGTTACATTTGTGAAGATCTAGAGTCAAAAGCAATAGTGTTAGTTACTCGTGTAACTGACAATATCCATTCTGCTTTGGCTTTTTGTTATTCATTTGATCTGGCTGCTGTGAGTGATGTGTATGTTAATTACAAAGATTTGACAAAGATGATGCAGGATATGTTCCTTTTATGCGCCATATTTATGCAGAAATCAAACTAGGGTAAATATGTAGGCAGCAAGAGTTTATAGTCTTTCCCAGCTTTGCCAGCCACCAAATGGGTTTCTTTTTACTTCCTGTGTTCAAATGCTGATATCTCTTTAGGTGAGTATTGAACAAAAACCTTGTGTTTGTGATATTTTTAGCTACCCTACTCCACAGTGTGGCTGTTAGTTGATTGCTTTATACCTCAGGATGAGCATTGGAGAAAGTCGCATTTTAATACCCTTATTTTCAGGGTATAATTAGTATGCGCTACTACAAATGGCATACACACTGGTGCATAATGCGCTTGCAGATCAGGATCTGTCCTGTTTGTTTATTCTGATGATTTGAAGTGAACTGCCTCGACCAGTGGCAGTGCTGACAGAGGCAAGTCTAGATCATTGGCAGTTGTGTGTGTTGTACTATACCCTGTAGTGGAAATAGGTAGTGTATTACTGATACTCTGATCACCAGCTGAGCTCTAACATACAAACTGCAGGTGTTTAATTGCACAGTTGACAATTGACTTTAATCTGTTCACCTGTGGCGCCCCAGGACCTACCAGGCTGTGATAGTTGGCACAAGTGCTACAGCCCCAGGACGTGTTATAAACAAACCTTTCAAGACCAACATGAGAAAACAGTGGCACCTGTGGATGGTAGAGAGTCCAAAAGATATCACAAAGGCAGGGAATCTAACACAACTGGCACTTGATATTATATGTAAATGTGTGCTTGACTCGTGTGAGGCTATTAAAAAATCTAATGAATTGTCTATTCTCATTTTGTAAGTCTTGGATTATTCTCGTCACCTTTTGTATGTCACTAGGCACTAAGAAAAAAACTTGCTAATTTCTAATGAAATATAATTTTTCTTCTTATGAAATATATATTTACTTGCTAACACATATAAAAGACTTTGTTTTTGTTTGATTTCTTAATTATGGCTTCGTGGATCTTTCAGACTGGAATTTTTCACATCGACTTATAAGCGGGTCATAGTAAAGTGTTGCTATTTATAGTCTTGAAGTAGGGGCTTGACTTAAAACCGAACAGGCTTACAATTGAATATATACAGTAAGTCCACTAGATGTACCTGCACTATATCTAGCTGGGGACAACTTGACTGGGAAATGTGGGGGCTAATCAGGAAGTTACATTCTTTGTTTCATGGCTTTGATATTGCTGCAGTATGTGAAACAATGTGGCTCTAGCCAATCGGCAAGCTTGATTGACAGGGTATATATGCCAATTTTAAGCTTGAATAGTTGTGAGAAATGTCAGGGATGGAATTTTTTTTTTTTTTTTTATTGATCCTGTGTCCCTGACTTTGACATGTGACAGGAATATTGTGTAAATGTGTTTTGTTTTTATTTAAAAAGAAACAACAAACTTGTGGACAAAATTCATTGCAAATCATAGGGATAAACAACTTATGGTTTGCTGCTACATGAGACCTACTTGTATGGAGGGGGTTGAACATTAAAAAAAAAAAAATGAATATATATTACAAACAGCAGATTCACGTATGTATGAAATCCGTCAAAATGGCTGGTTGCATTATGAAAAATTTAAGGATCCCTGATGGATGTCTATTAAACATGGGACAGGTTTATAATAAATGTGCTGTTCATGTTACTCTTGTTAGAAATAAATGGTTACAGACTTGCTTCTAGGAGTCTACAATGAATGTCCCAAAGTTGACTTAAAATGGTTCAGGTTTCATTACAAAATTAAAACTATTATTAAATTTGCATTTAAAGGAAACAGATAACATTTTAAAACAATGCTCCTGTACTAAAGATTGAACCACGTTCTCGTGCATTGCAGGCATCCTACCTTGTCAACAGAGCTAATATCCCTATTGATACTCACAGTTCATTGAAAGCTACAAATGATGTGTTTACAATGAAGAGTGGCATTGAGGATACTCCACTGCACTGTATCTTGCATTTATTTCTAAAATTAATATTGTAGCAATGTGAAGAAGGATCAATTTGAACACATTTTCTTAAATAGACCTTATGCTTTTCCTTACCCTTTAGATATTTAGTAGTTTTATCTTGGGAGTTGTGAATATACCTATGGATACTGACAGATGAGATTCATAACATTTCACCACAGAAAGTTATAATATTTTTATTAGCTCACCTGGCCATAAGGCCTAGTGTGTTTATAGTAAGGCCATGTGTTCATCATTTTGTATTGTCAGCTGTATTTTGGATGGAGTTATGGCCCTTGAGACTTGTCATATTTTCACCTGGTATATTGCTAGTAACCATCATTTCTTTTGATTTGCTAAATCTTTTGATTCACCGTTGGAACCACTGTTAACAAAATTAAGTTGGATGGAAACTGACAAAAGAACTGATTACAGTAAAACTGTTTTAGTGTACAAAGCTCTAAATGGAACAGCACCACACTATCTACAAGGCATGTTTAGCCAGATGCAATCCAATGCTTTGTAGAAGCTGGAAATCTCTTGCTACCAAAACTTATAATACAGCAGTTCAAGAAGAGCTTTATGCTTTCAGGGGTTCTTGTCTGGAACAGTTTGGCTTTTAATATAAAACAATCAAATTCCCTGATTGCTTTTAAAAATTAATGCTTTGACTACATGTTAAATAAGAAATAAGTATTGTTTTTCAACTTAAATATATTGTACACAAGTAGATTGTAGAGAAGACCTCAAGAGAGAATAGATTTTGTACTTGTATAAATAAAGCACTGCTATTGTTATTATCATTGTACTGCAATGGTGTTTTTGCCCTTTTCCCATCAATATCACACCTCTACTACAGCATTCCTTGTAACTAGCATACCTCAGGAACCATTGAACATATTCCGTTGTAGATTAGTGTGAGCATTGTCTCAGATCCAGATATGCCTTTTATGGGTTTTGTCTCGTCAGCTTTGGATAGAGTTATGACCCTTGACAATTAATGTCATTTCTTCAGATGGGATGTTACTTGTGACTAGCATAGCTCTGCAAACTTTGTGCATAATTTGATGTCATGTGGAAGGTGAATTTCCTGTTAGATGTGTGTATCAAAGGTTTCAGCTTTTCTGGTCCAATGTTGATTTATTGCCTTTTATTATCAATGTTACATTTCCATCACAGATCCTTGTAACCAGCATAGTTTATGAACCATTCAACATATTCTGTTGCAATTTGGCATGTACACTGTCGTCACGTAGACCTAGATGTGCTTTTTTTTTTTATAGCTTTTGTCCATTTTGGATAATTATGGCTGTTAGCAGTTAGCTTTATATCTTTACATGGGATATTACTTGTAACCAGCATGGCTCAATAACCACTCAACAGATCCTTAGGCAATTTGGTATGAACATTGTCTCATAGATTGCATGTGTCTTTCAAGGGTTTAATCTTGTTTACAAGTGTTGTGACCCCCAGATTGTATGTCCTCCAGACTTTGGTTTACACAAGATAACTTCATCTAGATTTGTTGGATTTCAACCAAATTTGGCATGTGGTTTTATATTGACGAGACCATGAGTTAGTTTGACTTGCAGTATTGCACATCTTTTACAGGAGTTATGACCCCTGATTGTCGTCCTCGCTTTGGTTTCTGCGGTCAGATAATACTAAGCTTTGTTGCATTTCAACCAAATTTGGCATGCAACTTTATATTGATGAAACCGTGAATTAATTTTATTTTCAGCATTCAAAAACATCATTTACAGTGTTATGGCCTCTGATTTTCCATCCTCCTGACTTTTGTTTTCACAGCATAACTTGACTAAGCTTTGCTGGATTTTAGTTGAATTTGTCCTGCTGCTTTATATTGATGAGACCTGGAATAAGTTGAATTTCAAGTGTTCCACATAATTATTTAGAGGAGTTATGGGTCCATATTGCCCATCCTTCCAACTTTGCTTTGCCACAACATAACAGCAAATTGTAGAGAGCAAGGCCCTCTGCAATGCACCCATAACAACTAGTTCTAGTTTCTGCTAAAGCCATGTACTTTTTGTATTGAGAAGATTCTACATTTTTAGTGTATCATGGAAGAGTACATCACATTGATTTTTAGTTCTCAATGCTATTTTTTTAATTGTACACTATTCAGGATCCAATGAACGAAATGAAGGACAAGCATGAAATTGTGAAGTTCCACAGTACAAAGGTAATTAATTTCAGTGTATTAATCACAATAATTGTCAGTTTCTCATTTCATTATGTTTGTTAGTTTATGATATGACCCTGCCTTCGTAGTGCTCTAAATTGCCCATTGGGGTCTTTCTTTCTTGTTGCAAGCAGTGGGGGCATCTTGATTTGATTATGTCAGGTCCATCCAGTTTGTTGGCCAGATTGCACAGAAACCACTCAATGTAGACAGAAGAAATTTTGCTGGCATATTTATATTCAGTTGTAGATGACCTGTGTAGATTTTCAGTCTGTTACAGCAATTATGTTTTGGTTTCTAAATTCTGCTTTAGAATGGCTGAGGCAAATTTGATTAAACTTGATAGGTATATTTTGTATGACATGTCTTACCAGATTTGTTTCCAGGGCAGGTCCCTGGGGAGCTGCAAATAGCTTAGTTGGTAGAATATCTGAATTGTAATTCAAGGGTCATGGCTTTGATACCCGCTTAGGCCAGCCTGGATTGGCAGCTTCGGTGTATCCCCTTGGGAAAGGCAACTTGGTTGCCATTTCTTCAGCATGATATAACCAATAATGTGTTAATGTAACATTAAAAAACTACAAACCAATCATCTAAGGTGGGTCCCTAAATGTGTGGCTTCCGTAGTAACTGGGTGGAAAAACTTTTCAACTTCTTTTCCAGAATAGTTTCGTCAGTTTTTTTATAAAACTTGCTGGGAATTTTTAATAGGACATGTTCTACCAGAATTATGTTCAGGATGGTTTCCTCAGCAACAATATGGCCTCCATAGCAACCATGTGAAGAAAGCTATATTTGATTCTTCTCCAAAATGACTGAGCCAAATTGGATCAGACTTGGTAGAAATTATTCTTAGGACGTGCTCTACCAGAATTTGTCTGGGTTGGAACCCCTATCAGTGGTGTGACTTTATGGCAACCAGCCAAAAAAGGAGTTTTCAGCGTCTTTGCAGTGGTCTGGTTTTCATAGAACCAAATAGAAAATCTACAAATGATACTCACCTCCCATCAGGTATGGCTATTACTAATATATAGCAAAAAACAAACCTATATAGAGTGACATTCTCACCAAAACTGCATGGCCATATCAAAAAAATGTTGATAGTCATAGTGTGAACACCTTTCGTATGAAAGATTCCAGAACTTTATCTTGTTCAGCTGATGGTACGTGAAGGAGAAATACAGTTAAACAGTATGCCAGATGCCACAAATTTGAGCCAATTAACTGGAAATTATCTGGACATGGATGTCTTTCAACCCAAGTTACATGCATTTCTACTACTACATTTGCCATTTGGACCAATGTATGCAAGGCGAGTGACATCAGGCCCACTTTCGACTCTTGTTTTTCAACAGGCATAAATGCCATGTACTGAAGATATAGTCTACCATTTCACTGGTCATGAAGTTGTTGCCTTGCAGCATAGGGTATAAAACTTCCCTTTGATATTGCTTTGTTATCCACCACCCATCAAAGTTGGTGGGGATATAGAAATAGGTTACATCCACCTGTCCATCATTTTGTTCATCCATCCATCCATCCATCACACTTTCATTTCCAGAGCACAACTCCAAAACTGTTCAAGATATATCTGAAGTTAAATGTGGTTCACATATTAGACTAGTGGTATAGATGTGTCTTTTGCTATTCACAATTCGTCAATTTAAATATTTTTAATGCTTTAATCCATTTGTTCCTCTTGTCCATTCATTCACACTTTCATTTCCAGAATAAAACTCTAAAACCATTCAAGATATCTCTATGAATCTTTATACATGCATTAGACTAGTGATCTAGATGTGCCTTTTGCTATTAGGAATTCTTCTTCAATAATTTTTATCTTTTTTGTCCATTGGTCTGTCCATCAGTCCATCTGTCATTCACACTTGTTTCTGAAGCAAAACTCCAAAATTGTTACATATATAAACTCCTCAAAGAAACAAAAAGGAACAATGAAATCTCTTTGCCATAGTTAGATCAATCTTATCTTTAGTAATACCAGAAAAACTGCCCAGTTCACAAAGAAATTATTCTTTATCTTGGTGTTAAGTGAAGCTAATGGAAATAGACAAATATGCAGTTGAAACTGGGTAAGATTTGAAAATCTATGTGCAGAAATACAGTAAAAATATACTGCCCAAAGATATTATGGCTGTGAAAACTAGAAGATATGTGCCACTTGGCATTAATTACCTAATCTTTAGTATTACTTATTTCCCTCTTTGCAACCAATTTCTTTGTTACTGAATAAGATGCACAGCATTTTCTATGTTGCTAATATTACATTTAGTGTTCATTACTTTGAAACAAAAATGTTAGCATTGCAGGGCAAGGTATGTAATTTTGACTTTTTTTTTTACATGTCAACCATAAGTCATAGTCTATCATGCAATGACATCTGTCAGTCAGTTTTTGGTTTCTGCACAATAACTTTAGTTCTAGATTTTTTTGCCTTCATCAAACTTGATGGATAACTTGCCCATTGGGTAAGAAAGAAACCTGTTGATTTGAGGGTCCAAAGGTAACAGTTCTAGGTCAGTGTGACTTAAGAAAGGAAAACAATTTCTGCCCAATAAATTTTGTTCTAAACAACATACCTTGATCAGACATTGTGGATAACTTGCATATGGGGTAAGAAAGAAACCTATAGATATTTGGGTCAAAATATCAGAAGTAGAGGTCACTGTGACTCAGTAAAAAAAAATGTTTCTGCACAACAACTTTAAGTCTAGATCATGTATTGTGATTAAAATTGATGGATGACTTGCAAATGGGGTAAGAAAAGAAGCCTTTCCAGAAGGCCAAAGGTAAAGGACACTCACTTGAATAAGACAAATGGTTGTGCACAATAGCTTTAGTTCTAGGCTATATTCATGTATCAAAGTTTGCTAATGGGTTTTACTTGGGTGAGAAAGAAACACATTTATTTGCAGGCAAAAGGTCACAGGTCAGGGTCGCAGTGAGTCAAATTAAAGAAAAAATGTTTATACCTGGCAAGTTTACTAATAGAGGGAGCCATGGTAACTCCTTTGGAACAGTGTTAGACTAGTAATCCAAGGGTCACCAATTCATTAGGCCAGCACAGTTCAGTTGCCTTGGTGTGTCCTTGGGAAAGGCACTTAGCTTGCATTTTCTTGGCATATAGCCAGTAATGTGTTCAAGATGCCAGTCAAAACCAAATAACCAACAAGCAATAGTTTTAGACCATGTACATTTACCAAATGATGTGGATGGTTTGTACATGGGACAAGAAAAACCACTATTCATTTTGGGGTCAAAAGCTCATTGTCACTTTGACACAGAGAAAAGAAAAGTTTCAGTAAAATAACACTAATTATATGGGACAGAATGGCGCCAGCTAGTCTTTTAGGATGGCTTGATGGTATGGAAAGGAAACAAGCTGTATATGTTGGGTTGAAAAGTTTAAAAGTCAGGGTCACAATGACCCAATAAAAGACAATTGGCTTTACTATTCCAACCATCTATTTTCATTAATGTTTATGAATGATTTGCTTTGGGGCAAAGAATAAACCTACTCTTTGTAGGTTCAAAGATTAAGGTTAATGTGTCACTGTCACTCTTGGTAATTGCTGTCCAGAGTTAACCATCCACACTATATATCGATCTTTTAAACACTGAGCAGGCATATAATGAATTTGTCAGTAGATCAGGTATTGTAAACATAAAAAGACAATATTCCCCATAAATTACAAAAGAAAAATTATACATAAGTATTTTAGTCTCACCTGTAATCAGTTGCAATTCAAACATGCATCAGTCACATTTAAAATTTTGTTTACCCCCCTCCCCCCGATTGTTTTCCTTGATGTAAGAATAACTGAGTTTGCAATTATTCACAAAAGTGTTTCATATCTCAAAATAAAATTACTTTTTCATTTCTTTTTCCAAGGTAATGTCACTTATTTTTGAGTATAATGAAACAATGCACTTGTTTTGAGGTTCAATGACAAATTGTCCATCAACAATTCAAGTCATATTACATTTGGGCAGGTAAAATGACTTGTGCCTTGGAGGGACAATTTGTAATATAATCTTACAATTACGGCAATAATTGTATAATATAGCTGGATTGTATGTTTCTTTTCCAAGGAAGTGGCATTTACAAAAGTATTTGACCTGTTTGCAAAAGATGGTGGCAGTATCAATGTTCCAAGGTATGTAACTTATCCCTATATGTCATACATACATTCACGTAATATGCAAGGTGACAAAAATTGTTTGCAAAAATCCTTTATTTTATCCACATTTCAGGAAGATGATTTGCATTTAGAGGAAATCAGTAAGGCAGTTGTAGAAATAGATTAAAAAGTCGAGCTACCTAGTCATGACACACAAGAGCTTATTCAAGATTCCTCATTTTTGTTTAATTTTTATCAGCTGCCATAAGCATTTCTCTTTTTTTTGTTCTTTGATTTACTTCAGAACTAATGTTGGTTATGATGGAATCCTTCTATATGCATCATGAAGTTTTTTATGTCGATCTATGTGTGTACATTTTTGTTGTTCAGCGTCCTTTGTTATCTGGTAATTAAGAAAATGGAATGATTCAATTAATGTCACTCTAGATACATTTACATTTTTTCTTCCTTTAGTGCTCAAGAATTGGAACGATCAAGAAACACAGAAATTGCCAAACATGTGGTTGTAAATGGGGAATCAATCTCGGTACCAGATTTAGAGCAGGATGGTCGCTTTGGAAAGGGACCGGTTAGTACAATTTTAAAACTTTTTATTTTATTATCTACTATTATTAGCTTGCAGAAACCATGGCTATATATTAGTGTTTCCATCTGTCCATTCATCCATCTCATTTTCATGTCCATAGTGTCAAAGATCTTTGAGAAGAAGGGATTATACTTGCAATACCAGGGTGTCACTTCAAGAAAGTCGTCTGCATGTGTACCACATTCTTTGTTCCAGCTTCAAAGTCAGGCTCAGCGGTGACATTACTAATTGCTTTGTGCATGCTCTGTAAATTCGACAGCAATCCAGAACAGGGAAATGGAACTTGATACGTTAATTTGAGGTTTGCCATGTACTACTTTTTATTATCCCTCACCTTTTCATGAAATATAGGAAACATAGTGTTCATGTCTCAGTCGGTCCATCACACTTTCTTTGTTCTCTAGAACTTTGAGGTACATAAATGAAACTTGTATACTTGTATATCATTACTAGAAGATGCGTCATATGGCACACTGGGGTTCCATCTTAAAGTCAAGATCACAGATTAATATTTTAATTTCTCTTCACCAGCTGTTAGGTAGAGATTACGAAGATATATCATTTGTCTGCCCATCCATCAGGTTTTTGTTTCGGTACAATAACTTAAGTTTTGAACCTTGTAGATTCACCATGCTTTTTAAATGGCTTACAGTTAAGATATGAACAGAGAAGCCAACCATTCCCATGGTTTGCACAGGTCTTGAAAAACCCTTGAAAATTAAAAAAGGGGAAAAGGTCCTTGAAAAGTCCTTAAATTTGCATTTAAAACCCTTAAAATAACCTTGAATTTTGCTAGTATTTGACTCGTTGCTTTTAAGTGTTTCATTTTTACCTATTTACTTTTGGGAAAACTGGCATTAATGATCATTCTAATTCTTATTTTATCACACATTACGTTTTTTTGGCTATCTTCGGTTATATATATATATATAGAGAGAGAGAGAGAGAGAGAGAGAGAGAGAGAGAGATCATAAGAGAAGGGTCTTTCCTCCTGATTGAAGGTATAGGTATTGTTTATAAATGACTTGCCGCTGTATGTACAACATTCAAAAACTGATCTGTATGCTGATGATACTACCTTGCATAAGTCTGATTCTAATGTTAAAACACGAAACAAACAATTGGGTGAAGGTTTATATCAAATTGAATATCGGTGCTCACTGAATAACATGTTTTTCAATCCCCTAAAAACCAAGGCAGTGTTTCTTGGAACTAGACAGATTATCAGTGAACAGAAATCCAAATCTTGAGCTGTATATTGAAGATAATCTAATTGAAAATGTTGGCACAGAAAAACTTTTGGGAGTTCATGTTGATAAGAATCTAGACTGGTGCAAGCAAGTGAAACATGTTTGCTCTATTGTAAGCTCAAGAATTTATCTTTTACAGAGGATAAAAAGTTACCTGCCACTCAACTATTGTAAATTATTCTTCATTGCATTCATTCTTTTGGACTACTGCTGCACAATTTGGGGAAATACAATGATTGCAATATTGAAACAATCCACAAACTTCAAAAAAAGGCAGCAAGAATTATCTTAGATTTATGATTTGAGACACCTTCCAAAATTCTATTCTCAGAAATGAAATGGCTGAAATTTAAATACAGATTAGCCTACCAGAAGTCATTATTAATGTTCAAAGTTAGGAATGAATGTTGCCCTCATTATTTGCATGGCATGTTTCATTTTAAGTCAGAAGACCAACACCAAGGACCTAAATTGAGATCAATGACAAAAGATCAGTGCAGAATACCATTTTGAAAACCAAATACTTTCAAAAAATCATTTGTTTACTCTGGTGCTATTTTATGGAATGAACTCCCCATAACCATTAGATCAGAAACAAATCTAAATGTACTCAAAACAAAGTTGTATAACCATTATTTTGAAGGGCAGTTATCATTTTAAATACTGAAATACATGCTCTCAAGTTTGCCCTGTTAATGCATATCATATACACTTTGTGCTTTTATACTTAATGTATCCTGAGGGCCTCGGGGGAGAATAGTATATTATACTGAGATACCCTCATAAAATAAAGTGTTTATTATTATTATTATGATGATGCCTATCCAATTCAAACTTCAAGGAATAATCATATCTTTTATCTTTTTTACATAGTTACAGTACAGCTCACATGATTTTTTGGAACCCCACGCTTCACGGTGGGGGACTTAATCCCCTCCACTTTAGCTCCGCAATAACGCTCCACGGTGGAGGGATAAATACCTACAAATCACCACCGTGCCTCGGCAAGCACCCTGATGTCAACTCCACTGTGGAGGGGGCTGGTCTACATTACTGATTGACATTTGAACAGCCAATGAATAAAGACCACCTATGAAAAGACTGAGATGTCAGAAGTGATTTACAACCGGATACCATTGGAAGAATCAGCCGTCTTTATTTCGATCATATATTTGGAGAATACAAAAATAATTTCAAAAGTCTTGTATATTCAGTACATATTACTGTTTATAAAAGGTTGATCGACTTCTTTTGCAATAAGTTTATGCTTTGAATTTATTCCAAGAAATATGAACAAACTTACGCACTTACTTGACGAGGAGCACACCTTGCTGAGCTTCTCGAGCAGCATAAGTTTTTCATTTTGTTCCAAAGGAAAGTAATTCTCTGAGATATGGACAATTAAATCAAAATTGACATCTGCTTCTGCTTAAAAAAACCCCAAACAAACAGACCTAAAACACTGAATTTACACTGAAATGCGAACCGCATGCTTAGTCCGTAAGCAGTAATAGCACAGTCACGAGGCTGAATATTCTGACTGCATGTGTACTGTACACTGTATGGGACTGACCATTTAATGTATGGGGCTTAAATGTGTTTTTTTTTTTTTTTTTTTTTTTTTTTTTTTTTTTTTTTTTTTTTTTATTCAACCGGGATATTTTTTGTTCTTTCATCACAAGATAAATTCATTTCAAGTGAAATATGGAACAGAATGTCTTTTTATACTTCAAATCAGAGAAAGATGATTGTTTCCATGCATTTACACCCCCCCACCCCCCACCCCGCTTAGAAAATTATATGGGCTCTCCCTAATAAAGACTTGACTTCAGCGGATGTTCTGCAGAAATCAAGGCAGTGAACACTGTTATAAAATAAATATTGCCAAGGGTTTGCATCAAAGGATGATGTCAGTTGCAGTTTGGGAACAGTGTGTTTTTATCACACGAAGCCATCTGACTTGACGCGTTGTACTTTACCTCCGCAATTTTGATCCCACCATTAACAACAGAAGTTTGATAACTGTTAGTAATTAATCTTAACTCAAGTTTTTAACGAAATGAAAAAAAATGTGGAAAATTCTAAAATCTCAGATATTGTGAGATTTTAATTTCCAACAAGTTTAGAGCATTTTGTATGGATGTATTCTCCACATGTATCCTATTATTTGCTCATATTTCTAAGGCGAAAATATAAAAACAAAATATATTCTTATAATTATTTTGACACAGTTATTAAAGTATGCAATTTCCTGTTTGTGACTGTTAGAGCTTTGGGTTATTGACCGTGTTTCTGTATGTGGTATATTGCTGTACAGCTAGAGTTACTGTGGACGAGTGGATAAAGTGTGCGACTCGTATATATATTGTTACGACCCTATGGTATGAACAAACGTAACAAAAAGAAAGTGAAACTAACAATGTTTGTAAAAATCAACAAACAATTTATTCTAAATAATTAATGTGAAAATCAAAATACACTTACAGTATCGTGTATTATAATCCAAATAATCCAACAATTATTAGTGTCCTAATCACAAATCCTGTATATATAGAAACTCTAAAATGTTCCAAATGAATGAATGTTACAAGTTAATGAATGTTCCAAATGAATCTTCGTAATGAATGAATGTTCTTTATGAATGATGGTTCCGAATGAATGAGTCTATAATGTTCTGATGTACCAACGATAATGGCAGATCATCTTTAAGAATATTCAGAGGCATCCGAGAAAGTCCTAAATATAACTAGAGGTAGCTCTGATGAATGGTCCAATAAATAATTCCTTTCGAATTATCTATACAGCATGGCATTACAGCAGCACGGCTATTATTTCAAACAATCTGATGATTCCAAAAGCTGATCATAAAAAAACTTCTTTTCAACTCAAGATCTAAAATGGAATAAAATTAATTCGTATATTCAGGTCTTTTATACAACTTGCAAATGGCACATTTCACAACAGGAAACGTGTCATATTACGACCCAGAATGCAATACTAAATGCGTCTATTTCATGGAAAATTACTCCAGGTACAGTAAACAGCTCTGACCTTGAACAAAAGGTCAGTAAACATGTTGTTATTTGATTAATAGTACAGTGAAACCCCACTATAACGCGATATTTGGGGTCCATAAAATTCGATCGCGGAAAAAGCGGGGTCGCATTATTGCGGGGTTTTACTATATTTTACTTTATTCAGAGAACAACGTATACACGTCTAATGTATAGCATGAATAGGGTATCAACACCGTTTACTATCTGATATCGATCCGTCTTTGTTTTCCCACATGACAACCCTTTGATTGAGCCACGAGTTTGATACAGCTGTACTTGTTCAGTGCCAAGTAACAGAGTGGTTATTTGAACTCCCCGTGATCTTGCTGCCCAAGCTCAGTCTCTACATAAGCACCCACATATTACAGTCTTTGATCTTTCCGCCCAAGCTCAGTCTCTATATAAGCACCCACATATGACAATCTTTGATCAACCACCGCATTGTCTGGTGCTTGGTTGTGTATGCAGTTAAAGAAGAAACATAAGTCGGTTATTGTTTGCGCAATGATTGTATACAGGATGAATTGAAGTCCAGCGCATGTGTTGGCAGCTTCCGTTTTTTGATGTTTATTTTCTATATAAATGTCCTGTATAGAATGGTCACCTGTCTTCTGCGGTGAGTGGTCATGTGTTCCTAACCAAACAATGGTTTCTCTCTGCCTTCAGTGGGTACTGGCATGTACATGTATCTACAGTGACCACTCAGTCTATGCAAACTAAATTTTTGCTTCATGAGGAAAGCATTGTTTGGATAAAGGAATATCATGTGAATCGATGTGCAATTATTTCTTATCTTGCTTGTATCATACATGCCATAACATGATGTGTCAGGCGAAGAACATGATTTTGAACTCCCCCACCCCCCCCCGACACGGTCACGTTTTGATAAACACAATTTTCAGCAATTTTAGAGAAAAAGAAAAAAATTCCTACAAAAAAAGTATAAAAAAAAAAGCCCTGTATATTTCTTGATCATCTTGATATATGCCTGTAATCTGTGTATGTATAAAAAGTAAACAGTCCTGCTCAGAGCTCATGTAAAATATCCTCGGGGCAGTTTATACAGTTGTTTTAGAGGTAATTATAAGGTAAGGCGGTCAGAGATAAACGGCCACCTTTCAGAGATATACTTAATTGGCTCACAATAGCTAGGGTGATGTGTAATGTCAAATCCTTTGAGCACTGCTGAGGGAGAGCCCATTAGGCTAATTTGCATAGGTAAAGTAAACTAAGTGGAACAATCCAAGTTGTCTGAAGTTAAGTACATCAAAGAGATGCGTGTTGAAGAACAAATGTTATTACACATCACTGACTGCATTGAATGAGAATGTTGAAGCCATCTTTATTAAAGTTTGTGATCAGCGGTAATGTTTCTTTGAAGTCTGATTTTTACTCCATATATAAAATGCAAAACGTGATTATTTCGGTAGTTCCGACATACATGGCCGAATGGCTGCGCATGTCGTTAATCCCAAAATCAATCAATCAATTTCGGTAGTTGGAAAAGTGATAATCTGACACGTGCCCATTGCATGTTTGACACTCCCTCACAGCAATGCAGATGCAGAAAGATCTTTTTTAGTGCTTAGAAAAATTCCACAAAATCTTTGGGGAAGGTTGAACAACAGCACCATTCAATCTCTAATGAGTGGAAAGATGAACACAAATGACACTTGCATTACCTTCAAACCAACTACAACTTTACAGAACTATTGAAAGCAGAAAAGACTGCATGTAATTAAAACTACATTCCACTGTTCAGTGGATTTTAAAGAAAGTAACTTGGTCTATTTTTTTATTTAATGTCGGAGAGGTTGTGACCATGTGTACATATGTGTGTGGTGATGTTATTTGATAATGCTAAGTCTACCATTTTTTTGTTTGTAAGTATATTAAATGCTTCAGAGAAAATAGATGGTATCTTTTTTATTCAGATTTGAATTTCCAGTCATTTGCTATAGGCTGATTTGAAAAGATAGCTCATTCTCAATTGGATGACGTTGCTTGAGACCTCAGAACACACTTTTTGAATGTCAAAAATCCCCGAACACTGTCAGTGAATATGTCAAGTATGTTGTACTCACACACCAGTCATATTGACAATGTAACTCCAAGGTGTCAACAAGTTTAAATTCAAAAGAGAGGAAGTTTTTATCATTAGGGTAGAGGGTCAAAGCAATTCAGTTGCTGGATGGTGGGAAAAATAGTCATGTTATCGCAGCAGAAATCTAAGTCGCCTTTTGTGCCAGTATGACAAGTATAGTTCAATATCTTCATCCATTTGTCTGTGAATTAAAGCTATCTGTAAAGAAAACAGTTCATCTTTGAGAAGAGTTACGAGTTACTTCCCTTTCATTAGGGTCAGGGGTCGTTCAATATTTAAAACTTGTCTGTAAAGGCAGGCGAAGTTTTGGTTCATGGGTCACAAAGTATAGCCATATATGGCCATTTGATTTCCTATTCATTACAGGCTTCTCACATAAAGCCGACTGTCTTTGATCTTGGCAAGGTGAGCAACTGGCTTATCCAGATATTATTTTTAAAGCGCGAATAGCTGTTTGCATGTGAAACTTGTACTAGCTGGCTGATCAAAGAGTCAGTCTTCTGTTTTGCAGTCATGTGTAAGCTGTCAATCAGTTGTGAAATATTGTTTTGTCATGGTAGACAAAACTAAGATTGGTGATTATTTTAAGTCGGTGATGATTTAAGTTGGGCTGGATTAAAGCAGAATACAGTAATCTTGTGTGGAACACAAATTTGGTGGAGAGCAACATGTATGCATATTTTAGTTTTTTGTTGAATAGCGCAAATGATGATAAAACTATCTTGATAACATAATAATAATAATAATAATAATAATAATAGTAAAAATAATAATGGTAATGATATTCGGTGCATGGGATTTGTTCATAAACCAATTTTAATAGGTGAACCTGTGTACAGAGGTCAGCTGTGTACAAAGGCCAGTTTTGCCTTTTCGTGTGGGTGGTCACTTTTGACAGGTTTGACTATCAGTATTACAGAAAAAAATCTTAAAAAACTCTTAAAAGTAAACTGCCAGTTGGATGTATTAGTGATGAAAGTGGTGGCATACTGCAAGAACCTCTTGAAATTGCAAATGCTCTCAGTGATTACTATGTGAACATAAAAGTAGTTGTACAGGTATTTTTCCGAACATTGCAAGACATGTTTGTAATGAATTTAGAAACTACAGTATCTGGAATCTTTCATTTTACTACATTTATGACAATCAATCTTTCATGAAGGACATTCATGCCACATGACACTAGCTGGAATGGTGGATGATTGGTTAAAAGCAATAGATCAAGGTAACCTGGTAGGTACAGTGTTTCTTGACCTTACAAAGGCTTTTGACCTTGTTAATCACCAAATCCTGCTGGAAAAACTCAGAATATATCAAGTTAACTATGAAAGTTTAACTTGGTTTCAATCCTATCTCGAAGGCAGACAACAGGAAGTTTCTATTTTAAATAAACTTTCAGATACATGTAAGAAACTCGTGTGTTTTATAAGGATCAGTTCTTGGGCCATTACTGTTTCTGCTGTACATCAATGATTTACCATATCACATTGAGCTATCTACAGCTAACATGTTTGCTGATGACACAACATTATATAACATCGGATTAACAGGCCATGAGCTTGGCACTAAATTAAATTAGGATTTTGTTAAAGTGAATAACTAGTGTGAGTACAATGGTATGAAGATAAATGCAGCCAAGTGTTACGGAATTATATATCATTTTCCTTTTAATAATGGTATAGTTTATTAATTTATGATCTCTGTTCTTAGTCTAAAAAACTGTTGTATATTGTGAGTATACATACGGTAGTCTTGATCAATATTTCGAAACCTTAGTCATATCACGTGGTTTTAGTGCGCGCGAGGGACATGAACTTCTGACCTAGATTCTATGAATCAATACAATATTTACTGTTTAAAACATTGGTACATTGGTACTAATGAGATGTCACGCATAACCTAATTTCTGATTGGTTCGGAGAGGGTTGCAATGTTTCTAAATGTCCTGTTGTTTATTAAAGACGCAATGGATTTTATTTTGTTTCTGCGCAGTGAGAGACTATATTATAGGAAATAATCATGTATTTAGGCATTCTTCATAGTTACATTGAATTGAGAGGTCATAACGAATTTGGTTCATATTGAGTGGGGGATATTATTCTTTGGAGATTTATTAATTAATACAGTGCATTTTGGATTAGTACTGTGTCTTCAACTTAATTATTATACAGCTCCGTGGAATTATCGGAAACATTTCTAGAACTTGTGAGATTCCATATTCGCAAGGATTACTTGGATATAACTAATTCGTATTAACACATTAGTACAGTGCAGGTTATTTCATTCGGAATACTACATTTGGAATATTTGGATTGACTTCCGGATCAGTGAACTTATGAACAATTTAGGACTTTTTAAGGATATTCTATACTGTAAGTTATTTTTAATTCTTTCACTTTAATTGTTTGTTGAAATATTTTAATATTTTAGAAAATTAAAGATTTGTATTTTAAATCTTGAAAGCTTGTTTGAGTCTTTTCTTTTGTTACATTACCCCTAGTTGTAACACAAGTCAAAAGCCATGATCATAGGTAGTCTAGCCAAATTAAAAGTTGAGAAATAAAACTTCGAAGTAATGCTAAAAGGAATAGATATAGAACTGTCTGAAAATAAAAAATAAAAACTACTTGGCATTATGATTGACAATATCTTGAGCTTGAAAATGCAAGTTGATAAGGTCATTAAAAAAGTAAACTAACTGCTTTATCTCTTGAACAGAATAAAATCTCATCTCCCGTAAGAACAGAGAAAGATATTCTACAATGCGTATATTGCACCACATATAGAATATTGCTTTTCTGTTTTGGGTAATAGTGATACAGAAAATCGGAGCAGTGAGTGTTATTCTTGATGCTGATATAGATACACCATCATCAGATCTCTTTAAAACCCTGAAGTGGCTTCCATTTCAACAGAGCACTCAACTTCAAGAGGGTTTACCTGTCTATAAATTCTTGTATAGATTGGCTCATGATTGTCTTAAAAGTATTTTTTAATTGGTGGAAAATGTACATACATATAAACTAAAATCCATCTCTAACAACAATTTAGATATTTATACTTATCTAAACTAAATTCTGTTTTATAAATAAAGTTTTGCTTTTTCTGGAGCCAAACTATGGAATTCCATTCCACCCTATATAAGGTCATCTGACGCATCCAAGTGTTTTAAGAAGCATATTAATCAACATCTATAGATACAGTTATTTTTATGATTTTGTGGAATTCAGTACTCTACTTACAAACAATGTTTTTTCATGTATTCGCCTATAATACCTTGTACAGGTTCACTGCTAATCTTTGTATGAATCCTGAATGTACTCATCTTTAATGCCTTTGTACATGTTTTATAGTAGTAGTATGTCATTTATCTAGTCGGTAATAGCTTTGTTGTCTAAAGGCACCACAACTTGTAAAAATTGTACATTATGTACATAAAATTGTAGAAGGCCTCATGGAAGGTTGGTATATGGCCCAATTGAGCTTCTTTAAATGAAGTCATTATTATTATTATTTTTTTTTTTTGCTATCCCTTGTCTTACGTCCAGACTGTGATATATATTTACTTGAACTTCCCCAATGTTTAGGTGTTACTGTCTGTAAACCGGTCAAAGCAAATGGCACGTGAAGTATGGTGAACGTCGACGCTGTCGTCTGCTTTAAAATGCGTGTTCAGTCACAAATGGATTATGGATCCTAAATAATTAGTGATTAAAGAGTTGAAAGGCGAAAAGTCCATGGCAGAGTGTGCTTTATGTAGTAAAGTTAATAGATTTTTGTGAAAGGGGGACTATCCTCTGTTCTCACATACGAGTAAAAAAGCACCTAGCATTAGTGAGCACTTTGGAAGAAAATAGGAAAACCAAAGTTAAGGAAATTGAGACTCAAAAAAAGTGTAAGAAGAGGCTGAAATCTGATATAGATGATTTACTCACTAAAATTTACAGTTTCAATGAGATGGTAGAAGCCATGAGACAACTAACATTTACAATTCAGTCAAACTGTCTTAGGAAGAGATCTAAAGATACGGCCCAGGAATTAAACAATATGGAAGAAAAATTGAATGATATGGCAGAAACCCTAATGTAAAATGTAGAGATTGTAAATGGCTTGGAAGATAGAATATAGAATACAATGTTTAATAGCAGCAATTACTTGTCCTGTCACTATTGTTAGCTTATCCATTTTCGTGCCGAAAACCACCGTCTGTTCAATGTGAATACATCCTCCCTGAATGGAGAGAAGGTAAGAATGACCTTTGCACTCCAGTCTGTGCCTCATTTGCATAATTAAAATTAGTTTTACCCCCCCCCCCCCAAAAAAAAAAAACAAACTACATATTTAACAAGGTAGAATATAGGATACAATGATTTCACAAGGTACACATGCAACTGGAAAATTAGTAATGACAGAATAACTTTTGTTGACAGTGCCATTATTGTATATACTTGTATGTTGATATTACATATTTCAAGTATAAACTTTTCACACTTCATTTTATAATTTCGAAAATGGACTTGACACAAATATACCGAAAGAGGTTTCAGAATTTGACTTAAAAGTGGGTACCGTATATACTCAATTATAAGTTGACTATAATATAAGTAGCCCCCCCCCTCTTTGGGCTGCAAAAGCGGATTTCTCTTTGACCTCCTATAAGTCGAGGTGTACTTTGAAAATCAAATCCATCTGTAATGGGTGACTTGTCATCAGTGAAAGTTGCACTTTGGAAAAATAAACAAGTCACACTAGATAGATAGACAAAACCAGTGTAAAATAATACAATTATTGAGCATAATATGTCACAAATAAATTTACAACTTACGTTTTGTCCATCATCATGTAATAGAATCCATAGAAATCCATAATGCTTGATATCTTAAATCTTTTTTTATGATAAGCCCATGAATTCTGTTATAGGTCACATACTGGTATAAACTAGTATTCCAGAATGTCCCATTTCAAAACATCCTGTAATATGTGAAATCCATACATCTTGCAAATAAATAATGAAAAAAATAAAGTCCACACTTTTGTGATTCACAGTATCCTGTAAATGTCACTGTCTAATGTCATCTGGTACAAAGCCCAAGAATCTATCCTGGTTGTTGTAAACATTGTCCAACTCCGATTTCTCATCTATACTGTCATCTGCAGGTGCTTTTGTGGAATCTATTAAAGGATATGCCACAATAAAAAAGGTGTCAATTGTGCAGCATGATCACAGAGAGTTCAGATAAACTCTGTTCACTGAATATAGTACTCTGCTTGGCACTGAACATTAGTATCATATTTGTGGCTTGATCAAAGGGTGGTTAATTTGGAAAACAAGGCGGGTGCTACCTTCACAAGCTAAGGGATTAAGGTTAGATGCACACAAGGAGTTGAAGGACTATAATTGGCACTAAACAAGTATCAAATTTGCGGCTTGATGAAACGATTGTCAACTGGGAAAACAGTGAGTGCTACCTTTACAAGCTAAGTGATTTGCACTGGCAGATAACTTAGGAAATTTTAAATGGGAATTAGATCTAGCTGTTGAAAAACATTCACAGTTAAGACTGTGATCAGAGCAGAAATAGTGATGGAGCAAGAGATAGCTACAGGAGGCGAGGTGCCACAAGAGATACCAGCTACCACTATCAGACCAATGCCTGCACTAAGGGCCCTCAGAGCACAAGGTAGGATGCTAGCAACTAGCTGGAGTCTGAGGACAGGACCACAGCGGACTACGCTATTACTAGTGTGGGGCACTACTATAGAAGACGCCACCTGAAAAGATACTACGGGGACTTGGGAGTCTTCTATGTCTAGGTATAATAGGAAAAGGGCCAAGAGGAGGAAAGAGGGACGGGCTTTAACCTCTGCCCATTCTAAACCTTGCCAGAATGAAGCGGACTGTTTGCGGACAGCCGAATCCAGTAACACGACTGGCGAGATGTCGGAAAAGTCTACCCCCATCCCCACCCTTCAGCAGACTGAACCCTCTGCGCAGATTGAGGTCACACACTCTGAAACTGTACCAGAACCCACCAACATGCACACAGTAATGTGTTGAGTGGGTTTGCAGCCCGGCAACCCACTTGACGAGAAATTAAGAAGTGTGCACATTAACAAGACGCACATGGCAGAATCGCTGAACATGTCTATAATTGAAACAAGCAAACAAGCTGTTGAAAAAGGCAAATATAAATCAAATCAAAACTCGCATTGCATCAAATACAAACAGTGTTTATACAGCCGAACACAAAATATAATACAAATACGTGTTGTTTAAACTTGTATGAAAATGGAAGCAATATACTTGCTAGGAAACACTCAAAGGTAAACAACATTGAGGGATACTACAGTTTGCAGTTAGTAATATTTAATTTAATATTTTCAAATTATTAAAATCCAAATAAATGTCGATAGAAGTATTGTGCAATGAATACTGTAATGAAATGGATATACAGTAGAAAACAAAATATAATACAAATACGGGTTGTTTGAACTTGAATGAAAATGGAAGCAATATACTTACTAGTAAACACTCAAAGGTAAACAACATTGATGGATTCTACAGTTTGCAGTTAGTAATATTTAATTTAATATTTTCAAATTATTAAAATCCAATTAAATGTAGATAGAACTATTGTGCAATAAATACTGTAATGAAATGGATAAACACAGTGCAAACCATATATGCTTTTCTGGATGGGAATAGTGACAAACCAGCATAAAATTATTTGAAATTACAGTACACCACTCCCTCGATAACTCGTGCCCAGATAAGTCGCGAACCCACTTATAATGCGGTGTCAAGCATGGATCCCATTTTTTTTATACTAGAAAATGCTCAAAACATTGGCCCCTATTTATTCTATGTGAAAAAAATCACGATCAAAATTGGTAAATGCAACCTTGATATATTGCTCGTTTTATTGTGGAAAACGGTGGTTAGAACCCGGAAATTTGAATCAACGTCCTGAAATTCTCAACTTTTAACAAAAAGTCATATATTTTGTTCAATTTTCTTTCCAAACAACATTCTCAGTACACTGTAAATAACAATATTTGACGAAATTTCGATCAATGAAAATGTCACTAATGCCTACTGGTAGCAACACTTTAAAAAAATAAATACCAATTAAATCAGTTTTATCAAATGAAATTTGTGTTTTAGTTCTATCTTTTAATTCGGTTTCAGTGTAATCATCATAAATGCAATATGCCCGCTTGTATTCAAACGTGAAAAATATCATTCAACCATCACAGCCATGTCTGCGAGCGTTTCTATGAGAACCTAATTAAGTGCCGACCGTTTTTTAATCTCCGACTTAACGGAAGTATTTGTTGTTGTTACACTCAGTTAAAAGCAGGCCTGCTTTGTATTATCATGTTAATTACGTCATTTGTATCAAATCAAATAAAGGGGCTGGAATAAAAGAAAAGTTAAAAGGCATGCAAATCCTACCTGTGTAAGAGCTAGCGATCACAGCCATGTGTCAGGTCAACTCATTTCAATTGATCAATCAAACACTGTTAATAATATTATTATGTAAGCATTATAAGTCAAGTACCTTAAATTAGCCTACTCATTCATAAATGTGATCAAAGATGGTAAGGCAACCAAGCAAAATGAGTACTTGGTGAATAAAAAGCTTTCTTTCACAGATATGGTTCATTAGGGAAGAAGCAAGTTCCAGAGTTTGTAGTGAACTTAAAGTTTCTAAATTGCCACTCAGAGATTTCCTCAGGGATGAGAAAATAATTCACTATTACTTGCAATGAAATCACGGCATCCATATTTTATTAATAGAACAATAAATAAATAGAGTTTTGACGTTAACGGTTGTTTTGCAAAATATGTCCCTAGTTTTTGTAAAAAAGGAATCTTGTTTTGTTGTGAATCAACAACAACAAAAAGCAGTGACTATTACTATTACACAATGTATTCGCGTACACGTGTTGTTGAAACCACTTGCTTATAGTGCGGTCCATGGAGAGGTGTATTTTGTATCTACCATGATCATAAAGTTTTTCAGGGGCCCCGGGTTTCTGAGTGGTCTACGGCGCTCGCCTTTACAGATCACTGACATCTCACCTCTGTCCGCGTGTGTTCGAGTCTCTGGCTCGGCCAACATGGGTATGTGAGAAAGCTTGCCAGTAGCTTCCTGTGGGTCGGTGGTTCTTCCCGGGGTTTTCTTGGGTTATTCCTCCACCAGATGTACTGGCCGCCATGTATCATGTATCATGTGCTGAAAAATGGCGTTACACCCATAACAACCAACCATATAGTTTTTCCAATATTACCCCTAGATTTATCAAATTTTTTGTATGTCGTGCTTATAAGATGACGTCTACTCTGCATGAAAAAAATTTTCAGTAAAATTATTTAGGCTTATAAGAGAGTATAATCGGTAAGTTAATTTAAGCAAGTCATTGAAAAAATTATAAAAAAGCTCCTGAACAGTCCTTAAATTTGGTCCTGAGATTTTTTTAATGAACTATGAATCCAGATTTTACAGAATTATTAGGAATTTTTAATGAAAAATCTGCATTGCGAATTAGTTTGACAAAATTCCAGAAAATCAAACTTTTGGGAGACAATATTTTAAACAGGAGTTTTCTGTGATGACACAGGAAAGGAGAAAAGTACTTCAGCACTACTATTATCGATTGATGCATAGACTGTAGTTTCTTAATGTGATAAACATAATGTAGATGACAAGAAAGCAGTTGAGTAGACATTAAATAAAAGGATGCAGATAATTTGTGAGGAAAACTAATGTTTCTACAGTGAAACCACTCAAAACCAAACACTCACTATCCCAGAATCCACTCGAGATGAACATATTTGGGAGGGGTCCCAAGGGGTCCCAAAATTGTACTTCTTTAATATCATTTTTTCCCCAGTAAACTGAAACCTCAACTCTGAAAACTAAAACAAATTTTGATCCCAAATTTCAATGTTACACTTACCCCCCCCCCCCTCCCGTAAAACCAATACATGCTTCAAATTTGGAAATGTATTTATTTTAGGTGCAAAATTCCTGACAAATGCTGGACCAGATTATTTACGGTTAGCAAACAGTGTAGTAGTCTTATTGGTGAGAAAATGTCCCAAGGACATGTGAGGTTAGAACAGTACTTGACATGCACACCAACACAGTAGAACTGACAATAGGCTAATCTGAAGTCTTTGCACCATAAAATAGAGTCGGCTTTTAAGGTAAATTATTAACCCTTTTCATACTGAAACCAAATCAGACCAGCAGTTGTGTAGAACTGGAAATGTTTTGAGTCATTGGTGCATCAGCATGAGAGAATGCAGTGATGTTGGTCAATCTGACTTTACAGTACAAGTCCGTTATCTATAGATAGGTTTAAGAGTAAAATCTGATCTTTATAACTGTATAATTATTTTTCACGGAAGAATTTGTTATATTCTTTAAAATCTTGAGATAGCTTGTTCATCGTCAAGTCGATGAAGCAGTGTGATCAACCGTAGCTGACATTTCTCAACCTCGAAATCTATCAGTTCATTGTATGCATCTACATTGCTAGATCATCAGAATTTGATAAATTATCAAAAATCTGTGTTGTCTATATTCCATGATTGGCTGGCTTTCTTCAATTAGAGGCCACATCATTCACACTAAGCCAAAAAGATGTTCCTGCTATTAAAGTTTTTCATGATGCTGCTTATGTTTTGAAGAGTTTTTCACCAATGTGAGTTTAAAAAATAACGCTAAAATGCTCATTAATGTTAACCAAAATGTTACTTTTTCGTTGCTTGACATGTCAACATTTTTAGGCAATCTTCAGAATTAAAATATTGAAATTTGACTGATTATAAATCTAGACGTACACAAACTGAAATCTGGAAATGTTCGGTAGTGTTAAGAAAAGTAATAATGTGCTAGATATTATAGCATTATGGAGCAAAAAAGAAAGAAATTTTCCCACCCGTGTGCGGGAAATCCCCACCACATGCTCCAAAGTCAAGTGTGTGTGTGTATGCATGTGCGTCCGCAGGAATTTTTTTGGGGGGTGGGGGTAAAGCCGAAATAAAAGGGATATATTGATGGCAACATGCTGCCACTGCCCCCCCCTTCCCCCCCCCCCCCCAGCAGACACCCAAGTGTATGTTTGTGAGTCTCACTTTATCCACTCGGCCACAGTAACTATGGCTGTAAAGCAATATACCACATACAGTTACACGCTCAATAACCAAAGGCTCTAACAGTCACAAACAGGAAACTGCATACTTTAAGATATCAAAAAATATATTTTTTTCTAAATATATTTTCGCCTTAGAAAAATGAGCAAATAATAGGATACATGTGGAGACAATACATCCATGCAAAATGCTCTAACTTGTTGGAAATAAAAATCTCTGAACATCTGAGATTTTAGAATTTTCCACATTATTTTTAATTTTGGTAATAAGTCGAGTTCAGATTAATTACTAACAGTTATCAAACTTCTGTTGTTAATGGCGGGACCATTATTGCGGCTGTCAAGTACAACGTGCTAAGTCAGATGGCTTCGTGTGATAAATACACACTGTTCCCAAGCTGTGCAAAACCCTTGTAAATATTTTACAACAGTGTTCACAGTGGTCACTGCCTTGATTTCTGTAGAACATCCACTTAAGTCAAGTCTTTATTAGGGAGAGACAATTGAATTTTCAACGGGGAGGGGGGGGGGTATAAATGCATGAAAACAATTGTCTTTCTCTGATTTTGTAGTATAAAAAAGACATTATTCCGTTCCATATTTCACTTGAAATAAATTTATATTGTGATGAAAGAACAAAACAAAAAAAGGTCGAAAAGAAGAAAAGAAAAAAAACTACATTTAAGCCCCATACATTAAATGGTCAGTCCCTTACAGGACACATGCAGTCACAATATTCAGCCTTGTGACTGTGCTATTACTGCTTAAATACTAAATAAAGATGACTGATTCTTTCAATGGTATCCGGTTGTAAATCACTCCTGACTTCTCAGTCTTTCCATAGGTGGTCTTCATTCATTGGCTGTTCAATTGTTAATCAGTAATGTCAACCAGCCCCCTCCACAGTGGAGTTTACATCGGCATTCCTGCCAAGACGCGGTGGTGATTTGTAGGTATTTATCCCTCCACCATGGAGCTTTATCGCGGAGCTAAAGTGGAGGGGATTAAGTCATCCACCGCGAAGTGTGGAGTTCCGAAAATCACGTGAGCTGTACTGTACCTTCTACCTTTATTTCCTTCTTTTCAAAAGAGTACATGTAAAATGATGACGTATTACACGGTTAAATGCACCCTTCCGCAAAGTGGTAGACGGAATGTAGTGAACATATGACTGGAATTGTTTCCTGTCGGAAAAAGTAAAGTACGACTGGAATCGTATCCCGTCAGAAAAGGATTTATAGTTAAATGCTTGTGGATAAGTCATTTAAGAAAGATTATGTTTATCTATTTGTTATCTAATTGTGATTGATGCTGTGAATTGGAATAAATGATCAGTATAATGTTTTTTTGTTTTTTTATTAAATACCAGGGCTTGATTAACCTGGCACGTGGCCTTTGCTTTTGATGCTTTGCTGACAGGGACCGACAAAACAGTATTTTAGAAGCCCGATTCAATTGATTTTCATAGGAGAAAAATCGTTACATGCATGTATTTAAGTAGCCATGACTTGTCATTTTTCTTCACTTGCATTTCAAGATGTCAGAATGACCAGCTATGTGTTGTAGGATTCAACTATCCTTCTAGGATACAATTTGTCTGATCACAGGCTATGAATCTCCAAGAACCTACACTGAAGAAATAAAGTGAAAATATTGGCATAGTAACATTATGGGTGTCCCGACAAAAGCGCGCAGGACAAAAGTGCGCCGACAAAAGAGCGTCGTCAAAAGCGCGCAGCTTAAAACCCCCGACAAAAGTGCGCAGACAAAAGCGCACCTACAAAACCTGAAACCCCCGGGCAGAATCGCGCAAAAAGAAAAGCATGCAGAGTAGAAGTAAACATGAAAAGTGAGATAATTTCTAAGTTCCAAAATTTATTTGAAGAGTCAGTCTTCAAAGCTACTTGCGTACCCGAAACTGTATAAATAGCACAAATATGTTTAGGCCGAAACATTTGCAGTCATGGAAAGAACTGAAAGAATGCTAATCAAAATGCATGCATAGCCGTCTTCCTGGCAGTCCTAATAGTTCGATGTTTTTTCCATCTCGACCAGTGTCTTTGGCGCAAAGTGCAAGGATTTCATTTGGCAGATTCGTATCGTGATGATGAAAACTTGCGCATGCACATAAAAATGATGCTAGCTCTCTGTTTCTTCCCAGTTGCTAACACCCCGGCAGCATTTGACGAGTTGGTTGAACACTGTGCTCCACAATTAGCACCTATAACCGATTATTGGGATTTTAATGAATGGATGATGTTATTTGTTCATTAACGCGATATTTCTGCATATCGAGATGTTAATTAATAAACGATGCTTAATGATCTTTAATGCTCTATTTATTAGTTATTTTTCTTTACTAGAGACACAAAATGGTAATTGTTGTACGCTTTCGTCTTTGCGCGCTTTTGTCGGTGCGCTTTTGTCTTGCGCACTTTTGTCTTTGCGCGCTTTTGTCCTGCGCACTTTTGTTGGGGTGCCAACATTATGAATTACATGTATACTGAGTATTTAAATATTACGGATTATCATTCATAATTCTAATGAACCTATATAAAGTTATAAAAGTATCTCCTTAAATATTTATTGAGAGAAAGACTATTTCTGTGGAGAACAACTATTTATTCACGTGACCAGATGTTATTTTCGGAAGGAACATGTGTTGTTCAGCTAATTTATCATTAAATATTTTTTTTTAAACCTAGTTTTCTTGTGGGTTTTTTTAACACTTACGCATACACATATGTTCTTTAATTATGTTCTCTCTCTAAAGTCACACAAGCTCTTATAAAAAGACTTTTTTCCCCACATCTGGGAAACCTGCAGTAAACCAAAAACCTCTGAAAACCTAAAAGTAAATTTAGTCCCAAGGGTTTTGAGGGGTTTGACTGTAGTTATTGTTTTAGCCAAAAATGTTGAAGGAATTCAAGGTCCTGGAATTGGAGGAATGGATACACCATTTATTCTCATTGGACGTTAATTGTTACTGTGTACAGGTAAGTATAGGCTCATAGAAAGATGCAGCACAATTGTGCAGAAGTTTGTTGTTAGTTTTGACAAATGCGTTATTCATTCTAGACAGGCTGTATAAATTCTGAAAAATTTATGCTAGGATTCCTGATAAGCATTCTTAAGGGTTGGCATCTCTGTAATAAAGACGCCTGTTGATTTTTGGCTCAACTGGACAGCGAGTCAAATGAAAGAAAAATAAATGACATACTGTATAACTCGCTTTCTTCTTTGTTCCATTTATATTATATAACTTACACTATACAGATTTTCTCATCATTAGTTTGTAGATGCAGATGGATTCAAAACGAAGAGCATTCTTTGCATGCCAGTCTACACTGGTGATGGGACTGTCATAGGAGTGACACATTTTATCAACAAACTGAACGGACAACATTTTGATGAGAGTGATGTCAGTATTATTGAGGTAGGAAGATGGAATAATTATGTTCATGGACTGGCAGAGCTTTGATTTTTTTCGAATGGTTGGGGTGGTCAGATTCATTTGCTTAAAATGATCAAATTTATTTGTTTTTAAAACCCTGCTCTATAGAGGCTGGGCCATAAAATAATCCTCATGTCTATCTGTCCATCCTTCCATGCACTCCACAATCTTGTTAGTGCAAATAATTCCGTAGTATTTTGATGGATTGCCATGAAAGTTGGTAAATATTGTGATCATCACTTGATGATGTGCATATCGTCAAATCACTTTGCTCCCATATTTTTAAATAGAGTTATTGCCCTTTTTGTCGTTACAGTGTATGACAATTGTTACGACTCTATGGTCTAAGAAAAATGTAACAGAAAGAAAGTGAAACCAACAAATCATGTAAAAAATCAACAAGCAATTTAGTACTAGATAATTAAAATGAAAAATCAAAAAAGTCACTTACAGTAATGTGTTTTGAAATCCTAATAATCCAATAAGAATGATTGTTCTAATCACAAGTCCTAAATATAGAATGTTCCGAATTCACGGCTGTGTCCTTGAATGTTATTATGTGCCAATGGTCTCCAAAGTCCTGATGTACTAATAATCTTGATGTGCTGATGTCAAAATGAAGTATTCCAAAATCTCTGAATAAGTTCACATAAATTCCAAAGTCATCAATTAAAAATCCAAAATCCAAAAGTTTATGAGCACTGTTATAATCCAATGAATATTTAAAATAATTCCTCTCTTAGAATTTGGAATGAATTTTCACAACTGTAATAGCTCTTTACAAGACTGATGGTAATGTCAAAACTGAAAAAATGTCCACCAAACATGGTATATATAAAGATTGGTCACATGACAGAATGTTCTAGAACATAAGTCATCTTAATGGAATTTTTACTTGTAAACAAAAATCAACCTTGACCTTCAAATTGAGAAAACATATTGATCAAAACAACCTAATTCAAGGGCACTAGTTAAACATGTTTTTCCTGATAACATTAAGATTTAAGCATAAACATCGGATCAAGAATTATGAAGCAAATATTATTACATAATATAAGAATACATTTTATTTTTAATGTTGTTCAACACATACAAATGAAATTTTAAAAAAGGTCCAAATATCCAGAATGCTCATAATGTTCCTTTAATGCCAAATTGTCTATTTTAGTTTAAAAAATTCATCCATTAATCCCGGTTTCTTTATGGTTTTAGCACTTCAATGATTTTATTATCATCTCCTCTTTGATATACGGCCATTTCTTCTGGATCAATTCTGTAAACAAAAAAGAAAATATGTATATATATATATATATATATATATATATATATATATTGGTTGAAAATATAAAATGTGACGAATAGAACAAATAGTACACATATAACATTACTGTTATTAGCAGCCTTAAATTTACAAATCATGTTTGGAATCCTTTAGTTCTGAATAAAAAAAACAACCTTTTTTCTGAAACAAGGTATTTAACCCTTAAAACGCTATATTTCTATAACGGACTGTTCTTCAAATTTGGGACCATCATTCTAAATTGCTGACAAGAAGTATACTCAAGATTGTATTCTGTTCCAGGCTCAATGCCTTACAAGTTCATCCCAAAATTACAAATACTTACCATAAATAAACCGGAGTTTTGTTTGGTCCTCTATGGCTGGCCTAGCAGGTATTTTTTTGTTTGCCGCTGATCGAGAAAAACTTCTTCGTTGCATTTCCTCAACAGTATATAATTTTCAGAAAAGAAGTTTGGTTACTTTGCCGAAGTCATCTGCACCTTCAACATAGCTCCAGAGTTGATCCTAAAATAGTAACTTAACTACATAAATGGAAACTTCACAAAGAAATTACTTTATCAATTATATATGTATAAATTAAACTCTTAGGACTATTCATATTTAATGAAATTTAAGTCTACCCATTTGTGACTCTGTGGTTATGCAGGATGTTATAAGTGTGATGTCTTAACCTACATTTTTTTTTTTTGTGGAGTGAAAATTCATCCATATGTGGCACCATTATATATACATACTTAATATAGCCGACCACTAAAAGCAGGTTGCCGATACACTGATCTACTATAGCTGATCACCCAAAGCAGGTGGCTTGTACATGTCTAATCTAGTATAATTGACTACTTAAATCAGGTGGCTTATACAGGCCTAATCTACTATAACTGACCACTTAAAGCAGGTGGCTTTTAACGGTCTAATCTGCAACACGTGACCACTTAAGTCAAGTGACTTATACAGAACTTAAGGCAAGTAACTTTTACAGGTCAAATTAGCTTAAATTTCATCTTAAGGGGAATTTCAAAAACTTGGCTGCTGAATACTAATTATTAAGGTGACCACTATGACACTGGTTAGAATGTATAGACAAGTGTGCATCCACACATGAAGTTAATCTTAGCAGAGTTTCTACTAGCATCACTTGTATACCATGCTAGAACAAGAGTTGGAATGACCCCACGCTCGACTATTCAAAAATTGGGGGGAGGGGGCCTAAGTAAAAAAATGGGGAATAATTATGCTAAAATAAAAGCAAGAGTTATGTAATATGGTATACATTGAATAACATATCGTAGTAGAATATCCAAATATGGCATACAGTACACGCATCATGTTTTTGTGAAAAAGCATGTTGTGGTCATGGAGCTTAATCCTTTTCACGCTTTATCGTCGTGGACAGGATATCGTGGTCATCGTGGATTGTCCATGTCGGGGCTTGTAGTGGACGGATTAAGTTTTATTGCCCATTTGAAAGTAGCAGCAATATAATTATGTAATAGTGGATGCCCACTACCACGCGTGGAACTTACCTATCGGCTCAGCTACAGCACACAGCGCAGAATGCTCTTTTTAATTTGTATGCAATGCCATTTAATATTCAAAGACTCGCTCACTAAAACGCATTCACATTCGTGTATTGAAAGAGATGAAAGATAAATTACCGAGAAAAGAGTCACGAATGATGCTTCACAAATTATACAAAGTTTAATTATCTTAAATTCAATGGGGGGGGGGGAGATTCTGTTTTAAACAAACAAAGGGTAAAATAAATCACATGTAAATACATGTATTAGTGGGTTTCATTCCATTATTAAAATAAAAGAATGCAAGAAATGTTGTGATTTTGTTTTTAATTACCCCAGTCACTTTTAAATGCTCTGCTTAAAATGTTCCCACACAATGAAATATACACGGCGCTATGCAATATACAACCTCTACTATTCCAGCCGTTTAGTACTTACGACTCAAATATACATGTCCATGCGACACATTTCTAAGGAACTAGACACGTGTTTACTTTTACCGTACACCTACTGTTTTTACTCCGCATCTACGAAGCACGTGATGCTGCATTCTATGACCAACAGCTTTAAGAAATATACTTAAGATTGCTGCTTTGGTCATCTGACGAGTTTAATATTACCAAATGGATGGGTGAAAGCGATAAAAAGTGTGTAATCATGTTTAATTTGCTTCAATTGGCAAAACTTTAAAAATTTCTGGTGTTTTAATTAATGTATCATTCAGTAAGATTTTTTTTGTGCTTTGGAATTACTTCTTTCTCCCCTTGTTTAACTTGTACTGTATTACACACGCAAGCTGAACATATCTTTTTTTTTTTTTTTTTTTTTGTGGGCAATTCCTAGTCCATCCCAGCATATATGGCTGGTTAGAAGCTTTGAAATTGACCCCTCTAATCTAGATTTAAATATTATTTTTCTTTATGCCAAATATAAGCTTTAATTTTAGAGTGAAGTTTCTCTTGTTGAATCCTATTTTTCCAAATTTTCTTGTTATTGGGTTCCAGGTCCGTACTCGCCTGCCTTCAGGTATTGCCTGTTGGTCGGCTTTCCTTTCCTTTCTTCCCTAGATGAATTATTGGTGTTTAGTGACCTTTGCCAGAGGTCTAAGTTTTTGGAAAAGAACAAGTCTTATTTTATGTTTTTGAAATTTTTTATTTTTTTTTCAAAATGTTCATGTCTTTAAATTTTGGGATTGTAAAAATTTGGGCTAGTATGGATAAAAATTTTTGAGTTTCAATTATTCCTTAAGTTAAATTATATATATTTATGAGTACGTGAGTGTTCTTACCTGTTACCAGTTTTCTTTGTTAGACATATTAGTTTTTATTAATTATTGTTATTTGGATATATTTTTAAATAGGTACATTGTTATAATAGTGAATATTTCATGCATATTATGGAATGTCCATTTTTTTAAATTTTTTTTTAATAAGTAGATATATTAGTTTTTAATAGTTATATTATTTAGATTGTGTTATGTTATTAGTATAATTTAGCGTATTATGGTTAGTTAATAGTTATATTGAGTAGTTACATTTGTTATGACATGGTTATACTGATTTTTATTTTTATTTTTTTTATAATATGTTGTTGGTTGTAAGGGTGAGAGTGTCTTCATTTCCCCTGTTCCTTTTTGTCTTCATTTTTTCTTTACTGCTGTTGTTGTTAGTTGTAAGGGTGAGATAGTCTTTCTTTTCCCCTGTTCCATCCTTGTTTGTCTCGGTAAAGCTTCTTCCTCCATATTGTTGAATTCTAGTCTGTAATAATCTGTTACTTCTATTCCTTCCTTTTTTTACCTTTCTTTCTCCTTTGTGTTTCCTTCCAAGATTTCTCCGGTATAGGGCTTATCTTTGGTCGTTTAGGCATAGCTTGTGTCTGTGTTTCCCCTGGTTCTAGCTGTGCTAGGTCTTTTTCTCCGCGTGTTTTTTCCTGTGTCATTAAAATTTCTTGTGGGTTTTCCGTCCCTTTCTGGGTGTTTTTTTCCAGTATGATTGCTAGTACACTTTTATGCACTGGTTGTTCAGGTGGTTGCGTGTTTCCCATTGCTATTGTTTCTTGTACTTTACACTTTTGTGGGCTGTGTCCTACTTCTCCACATTTATAACATTTCCTGTAGTGGATGCACCCTCTATACCACGATTTGGCCCTAAAGCCATGAACGTAGAAGGAGGGTGTAATCCTCTCCTCCATTCCTTTTTCCACCGTGAATATCCTGACGCCCGTTTGTATATTCAGATTGTCTCTATACGTCTCCATTTTAACTTCTTTGATTTCTATATTAAACTTCTCCTTCATTCTCATCTCGGTCGCTTCTATTGGGATTTCTGCTGGCACTCCTGATATGTGTACGTCAACGTAGTTGATTTTCACTTCTCTCTTTATGGCTGGTGCCACTCTTATCTTCGCCATTTGGTTTCCAATTTTTTCTCTCTTCTTAGCCAAAGCCAATTTCCTTTCTTTTTAGGTTGCATTATATATCTTCCCTGTCCCTCATACGTGAGTGTTTCAATTTCTTCCAAGTTAATTTGGTTCTTCTGTAGGGCTTCCAGCACTTCCCCATATGTTGTTTCATCTTGAGCCTGTATTTCTTGGGTACCTGAGCATCTGCTCACCACGAGCTTTTGGTGCTGCCCGGTCCGCACGATTTTCGTTTCGAAATATTTTTGTAGTGATGTCATCTTTTACTTTCAGTGTTGTCCAATACTATTTTCTTTTCCTGTCAGTATTCTATACTTTTAGTTCATTCAGCTCATTCCACTGTTTACGTCTTTTCTACTTGAAAATTCGTTTCACATAGTCAGCGTTTTTCGATTTCTGTATCAGCTCTTTGTTTATGTCTGATCGGAAGAACGTGCACTAACAGAATAACAAGTTGTCAGAGAATCACCAATAGTGTACATATACATGCGCGCAGACGTGATTGAAAACATCCCTACTTGCCCAGGAACACTTTTGACAATTGGGCTGAAAATGTGTGTTTCTCAAATCGAATCTTGCATGAAATTTGTTGCATGTACGACATCAGAGCAACTTTATAATGCATGTATAGTTCAAAGAACAATTTTTCTCTCACATTCCAACGTAAAAATGCGAAAACTGTTCGTAGTAGCACGAGAATACAAGTGTAATTTACATTCCTTCAGTTAGGAGAATGCGAATATTTTACATTCGACACTCTTTTCATGAATTCTTTCCTCAAATCATATATCTATCAATAATGCCTTGTACATCACCCGAAATTGCTACGCCACGTGTTTGCCAAGACTATAAAATCTATCTCTATTATTGCACTGATTGCTGTAAACACGTGGCTTCTTATTTTTCGTTAACTACTCCGACCTGGAGGTGGAAAAGTTTTGGCTTCAGAGGTTGTAAATCCCAATTATTTCCTGTTAATTTTGAACCGTTCATATTAATTCTAAGGTGGTCGCGAATATTGTCAGGTCCACCTTGATTATTGCAGTAATGCTCACTCATTGGACTTTCAGTCTATTAAATTTCTGAAGCATTAAGTTCGTACATGGTTAATTATGACCAGATTCGACAATAGATAATAAGAAAAAAAGACAAAGGACACTAATAGCAGGTGAATAACCCAATGAATTATATAAATTCTTGTTAAATAAATACAAAATGAATTGCCAAGCAGCGATTTACATATTAACTTACTTATATAAAGAGTGGAATCAAAATTGTATTTCTAAATTTTGTCAGTAGACGAATTCCAAAATGAAGATGAACGAGGCACATTTCTAAAATGCATACTCTCTAATTAGCAATGCCTGTTTCCAAGTTTGCGATAAAAGCTACGGCTAACATCGATCGACAGTTATGGTGCATAATCTCTCTCTCTCTCATGTTTGCATGTGATAAACACATTTTATTACAAAAAAGATGCATTTAAAAAAAATAGCTTGTAGTGTAATACAGCTTTTTTAAACATGTAATAGCTTTGTGTTGCTGCGATAGACTTGTATTATATGCGCTGTGTTGCAAGATTAATTGGGAGAATAAAAATTGTATATGGTTTATTTTATATACCGCTAGAAACCAGTTTTACGCAAAAATATCACAACTTGACCACATTGCGTTTCTCACTCCATATTACAAGTCCAAAATTCGTTGTTCCACACGCAACAAAAATAGTTTAATTCAGAAGTTAATGCTTCTTTTGAAACATCGGGGCTAAAAAAAATAAGATAGAAGCTCAACACTTCATGAATGGACATGGTTAACAAGCGTAGCGGCTAACGTTAAAGTAAAAATGTCACTCCTCAGCTGGTGCTTGATGATAGATTCACGAAGAAAGTGACGAAGAAAGTAACCTTTTTCATAAAAATCACTTCGTTTATGGCATGAACTGCCACTGAAAGAGAGCAACCTTCAATACCGTGTAGACGAATTCGACTCATTTAAAAATTATCATACTCTGAAATAATCAGTCATTTTTCTAAGTCTACAGATAAAGGTATTTGTATCCTGCTTTCAATAATTTCTTTAAAGAAGGTTTTGGAAACTGTGTAGACATTAAAGGAAAACTATGATAAATTAATAACTAGTACAAGAAGTTCTGTTATGAAATATCATAAACACACTGAAGTTGCTGCTTATGCCCAGAGGCAGGGTTGACGCGCTACTTGTTTATCTAACGCTGTTTCATTCACGTCTTTCTAGCGCTTGCATTACAGGATGTTATGTCAGCTGAATTGGCTTTATTAAACAGAAACCCTTGGTGTTTTCATAACAATATTCTCATGACATACTTGTATTCTGATCTAAGTAATTTAACTTCTACTCTATGTGCTACTGGGGGTGCGGGTGTGATAGGATTTAGCTTTAACAAAATTACACTTGTTGTGATTTTTGGAAAATAAAATATTAATAATTTTATGTGACTCAGGACCATTGCAGCTTGTTACATTTAAATGTTTGTTTCCTTATCGGGAAAATAACAATACTATATATAGTTTGCTTTATATACCTCTAGAAACCAGTTTTACGCTATAATATCAACACTTAACGGCTATGTGTTTCTGAGACTTTCTCTGTCTAAATTCGCTCTTCACAAACTAACATCTTCTTAGTTTTAAAGCGTTTGATTTTGCAATAACAAGAAACATTTTTTTTCAATAGTGGTTTTTTTTTGTAAACATAGAAGCGTGACACTGACCAGTAGCTGCTAGGAATTGTTCTAATTTAAGTCATTTAAGACTTCAACTCTATTTGCTTATTACGCAACGGAGTGGTGAGGGGGGGGGTGTAGGCTGGAAGAGAAAGAGAGACGGAGGAGATGGGACATAGCTTGAAACAACTACACTTCTGATTTTTAGATAGTTTAGACGTGCATCAAGGCCAGTACACCCCCCCCCCCAATTTAAGTTAAATGTTTTACACGATAATATGAGAACTTAACATCAAATGCGTTTCTCAGTCCAAATTTGTTTTTCACAAACTAACATCATTTTAGTTTTAAGGTGTGTGGTTTTGTGATATTTTCATTCAACAGTTATTGTACTGTACATTTTGAAACATCGAAGCGCGACATTGAACATTAGCTGATGACATGTAGAAACTGTAATGACAGACTGTTGTTGACTCGAGGCAGGAAGCTACAGCAACAGGCAAAGCGGCTGGCTTCAAAGTAAGAATGATACTCCTCAGCCAGTTCCTGGTGATGCAATGTAAATTCGTGAAAAAAGTGTGGACAGGAAATAACTTTTTTTCTCATTGAACTCACTTGTTTATGACATGAATGGCCACTGATAGAGCGCAACAATCAATACAGTGTACACAATTCCGTGCATTTAAAAATTGCCGTACTGTCTCATAAACAATGTTATTTTCAAAGTTTAAGGGTAACAGCACAGAAGAACCTTTCTGTAGTATAGCTCCTGTATCTTTTTTATTTTAAAATACTTTGGCAAGAATTATGACATACATGTCATAATGTGGCAGTTTTCATGATCGTACATGTTCGATATAAATATTACGGCTTTCGTTTGTAATCTCTTTTCGAGTTCTATATGTATTACTGCTTTCAATCATTTCTTCAAGTTGTTTCTTGGAAATTATATGGATATTAAAGGGAAACTGACAAATTAATAACCGGTACACAACACACTTTTATGAAATATCATTTATTGAGAAAGAACCTCGAAGTTACCGCTTGATGCAGAACGATGTCAATTTCCACATCTGTATATGCTAACAGGTACATATACATGTATTAAATCAGCAGGGACGTACGTTGTAGCTAAGCAATTATTTCTGATGTACGCTTCGTCATGGACAGGGGTGGAAAGATATCCAAGAAATATAAAACCTCATTTGTTCTATGTTACGCGCGTTCATCTGTATGTATCCTCAGCCAGGCTACTGATAAATACACAGGAAATGTTACCACTGTACAGGTAAAGGTACAGGTAAAGGTATGAAATTGATACCTGCCATGTTCGGTTTACTGTGTTGGAGTTTCTCCCATCTGTTTGTTTAGTGTGTCGACTCGCGGAGCGAATACAACAGAATCAGCGAGGGGTGCCATAAACCCACTACGACTCACGACGACTGCAATAAAATCCATCACGCACTTCCACTAGACTGAGTGGATTTTCACTAAATTAGTGTGAAAATCCACCAGACTGCGTGGACTTAAACTACTCATAGTGGGCACTTAATCCCCTGCCCTTTCTCCACGCCCACTCAAGTTGCGTGGTGAATCATAAAAACACGATGCATGTACTGTATATGCATTACTGCATAGGAATAGTAGCATGAAAATGTAAAAATATATGAATTGACAGTATTTTTATGTACTGCAAACATCTAGATTATCCAACCTTACCCCAAGATTTTTATTTTTTTTAATGTCGCACTTATAAGATGACCCCTACTCTGCATGAATCGAATTCTAAGTAAAAAACGTCGACTTATAAGCGAGTATATACGGTAAGTGTTTAGCCATTTTACGCCCACCCCCAACTCTCTTCTCACTGTCGATGTCCATCCCTTTTGGCAACTCGTGTCCTTGCTTATGCTGCCGTCTATGGTTTTGGACCCCATTGTGCATGAGTTACCGAGGGAGAGGTGTAATTAGTTTGAAAGGAAACCAGTGAATCATGGAAGGAAAATACTAATACTACAGCAGCAGCAAATCCAGAAACAAAAATGACACATTTTCTGGTACATTTAATAATTAGTTGTATCAAAGTTTTCTTTTTTGTTAGAACTTGTTATATCTCCTTAAATTGTTTTTATATTTAATTTCACAAATATATGGCTGCCACGTTGATTTTCAGGAAAAAAATGTTGGTCAAGAGCCATTAGATCTTCATGATCTCGGATGTATATATATGTGTGTGTGTGTGTATATATATATATAATTTTGACGAGTATTGCAGTCAGACCTGCAAAAGGTAGTTGCTCATAACAGGTCTGTGTAGGAGGACCAGTTTTTAAGGTCAAAATTGAGAAAAATTACCCATAATTACTGTACATTTATTCTGTTCTTTATTCATCAGGGATGAGAATTTTTGTGACTTCGCGGATTTCCGCGATTTTCAGGGTCATCTGGGTCATTTCTGAGATCGATGCAAATTCGTTGAGGAAGTTGGGGGTGGGTAGAGTCATTTGATTGAGCGCCAGTTTACTTGCCTGTTCCGTGCCTGGTAATAGTTTTAGACATATTAGCAGTTGTGCCTCTCCTAATAATGAATTTTTTTATATAATCTGAATGACTGTTTTCTTTGACGATTTAGACATATTAGTTGCACAAATGTCTTGATGCATTTAACAGTTTTGTTGTTTCCTGATAATGAATATTCAATATCAGTCTAAAGTAATTGGAATGACTTTGTTTTGTCTGTTATAATATCATCAATTTATAACGTGTCTGTCAGAAAAATGTCTTATGTAACTCTAATTGCATCAGATGGTGTCAGGATTCAGGATGTGGACAGTAGTGTGAAAAACAAGATTTTGTGATCTTAGTTGGATATTTTAATAAATCACAAAGTCAAGTCATTCAAATTGTCGGAGTTTGTAACAAAAGTGGACATAGTTTGAAAGGTGTTGTGCTCACTGTGTGAATGCCTCACTAGTTATGGAGGCAAAGGTATCAGGGCACTAATAGGACACTGTACAAACTCGAAAAAGCATAAAGAAAAGGTGAAAGCAAAAGTGATGAACTATTCATTGCTACAAATAGTATCAGAGGATAGGACTACCTTGTTTTATTATAGTGCTTTTGTTGCTGACAAGATGCACCATTTGTATATAATGTACTGTTCTTTGATCCACCAGATTTTATAAACCTTTCCCCATAGTTGCTTGTAAGATGATCTGGAGAGGTCAGAGTTCTGGATTTTCAAATTCTGAATGCTACATGTATTCAAAATGCATAAGCTTCAGGGGGCTAGGCCCCCTGAGTCCCCACCAGGGCTTCAACTCTGGACCCTGATTTGGGGCCTAAGCAGCCCCCAAACCCCCAGCTAACTTTTCTGGGATTTTCAACAAAGTCCATTCTCATCCCTTATTCATAGTTGTAGTTAAAAGATTACATGCATTCCTAAAAAAAAAGTATATAGCCAGGGCTTGAAATTGATGCCAGCAAGCCAGCATTTTGCTAGTTACAATTCTGATAATACTAGCTGAAGAAAAAAAAAATGAACTAGAAGTTTCTTACTAATGTAATTTTGGAAGTGTTGAAGAAAAAAAAAATGTACTAGTGGACATTGAAAATAGCCTGATTTTTGCTGTTGAAAATATTACAACAACACACATGATTCTACTGGCAGTAGGACAAAAATATTGTTTTAAAGGCCGTCTACCACACATATGATTTTATATTTAAAATCTACCGCTTTTAAAAATCAAAAGATTTTTTTAAAAAAAATTGGATAAAGTGGCACATGCAGAGACTTTTTTTGCAAATTTTGTGTCAGAGCAGAATTTACCATTTCTTTGCAGATCATATTTCTAAACTGGCTATAGTCATGTTTCCAGACTCAGAGATTGCACCGAAATTTTCATGCCAGCGCACAAAGACAACACACATTGTTACTTTTGTCATAGCCCCAACTGAGACAGAAAAGTTCAGAATACTTGGGCTGTTCATTTCTACTCATGCAAAGCTGTAGTTTTTACTTTTTATGGAAGATTAGCCTTGGAAAAGGGGTGGGGTAGAATGGAGGCTTTCTGTATATAGACATGATTTAATTGTTATGTCGCAGACAGTAGTTAAAGCAGGAATCTTGAGATCACGTGTACTGGAAAGAAGTGATGTCACATTGTATTTGCATAAGCTTGATGTATTTGTACTTACAAAATTACTTATCAGATAGAACCTAACTCGGAAGTAGTCAAACTAGTTCATCAGCTAGTTTTTCTTCACCTGATTATTTAAACTTGTGAGGGGCTTCAATTTCAGCAATGCATTGCTTATGTATAGAGAATCATTACATATAATTCTATAACTATAGAATCTTTGAATATCATGATGTAGTGGAGAAAAAAACCCCATTCTCTCTTGCCTGTGAAAATGGAGACTCTTATCATTTGCATTGGAATGTCCTGTGTGGAATATTGCTGTAAGCATTTGTTGACATTTCATCAAGACTGTGGACTCTCAATAAATAATGCTGGTTACTTTTATTTGGCACCATATAGCCATTATTGTCCTGAGGCGCTGTAAAAACACTTATGCATACATAATAAATAAGTATTAAAATGTCATGCATGAAATAATATTAAGTATAAAACACATTATAGTGAACATTATATTTTTTTTTGCCATTGTTTGTGCAAAATTCACATACATTTTACAATTCTCAAACATTTTGATCTTCTTATGTGACTTCTTGTACATTTAAAGATTTTCAACAATAAAACAAACTTCTGTACAAAAGAATTTTTGTCAAAAAATTACTATGACTTTTAAGGATGGACTCTGCACAAAAATTAAAGGAGACATTAAATTCTGTATCTCTCTTAATGACATTGTTTATTCATGTAATGTAATCTGACAATATGTTCATATGGGAGGTGGAGGAGCCACTGTAGCTCAGTTGGTAGAGCATCGGACTCGTAATCCAAGGGTCATGGATTTGATACCCACCAAGGCCAGCCTGAGTTGGCTGCCTCAGTGTTGCCTTGGGAAAGACACTTAGCTCCCATTTACTGGCATGATATAGCCAATATTGTGTTAAAAGTGCTGTTAAAAACCAGCAAAAACAAGCGATATGGGAGTGAAATTAGTTACATTTTCAGTTATGAATGTTTTCAGAGTTTTAGGTATGGTAAGAGTATAATCTGAACCCAGATTCACTAAACATCTTAAATATTGTTCCTCAAATTGAGGTATTTAAGTAGCTTATACCTTAATTGGAAATTATGAATTATTGACTGAACATATATAGCGTGCATCTGGGATTAAAATGCAGTCATTATATCTTCATTGCCTTTGAAAAGAGTCGTGTTTATTTCTGAAGAAGATTTCAGGAAAACCTCAACTCTTTTTTCAAGAATAAAAACAAAGGGAATAGGTTCACTTTACCTTCTAAACAGCCCTAAAATCAGGTAAAAACTACATTTTCATTCATAGTCCTATCTCTATCATAAAATACTACAATACCGATAAGTCTTCAAATTGGTACCCCTATGACATCGTAGGCACACATTGACATCATGACGTTACATGATAAAATGTTAGTGGAATGCTGAAAAATGCAATTTTAGCCAGAAATATATCCGCTTCGACAATATTTAACATTGAGTGCATGCATCGTCCACCGCGATATTTTGTCTAGTGGTAGTGAAGGCTAATCATGACATAATGTGAAAGAATTAAGTTGGGCCGTAAATGCGCTCCATATTAAAATTAAAGATAATTGTTCTTTATTCCTCTTCAGAAGACCATCCTAGGATCACATAAACAACATATATTTCTGAATTTCTAAAACAAAATTGGGAAAAGATTTGACTATTTAATGATAATAGGTTACGAAATAATAATATAATACGTGTTTTACGCTATTTTCATTCATACGGTAATGCTCAAAGGAATTACAACAAAATGCTCATTTTAACTAAAGGCAATATAATCCTGTATAGAATAATCTACCCACTTCTCATGTGAAATGATTGAGACGCTCATAAGAAGCAAGTGAGAAGAGTATGCAAATAAGCCTTTGCTCATATACCTCACATGAGCTTTGTTTAGTTTTTTTTTTTTAAAAAAACTTGCAAAGAGCTCATGTGAGAAAGGCTTGCTAACATGTGGAAAGTTTCTGAAACTAAAAGCTTACATGATAGCTCATGTTAGATTTTTGTAATTGTAAATATTTGGATGTATCTGTCAGCCAGAAAATACCAAGTCTGAAGACCTCACACGAGCCTCATGTGCTAGGCATGCTCTGTATTAACTTCATGCAACATCCCCTGTCCCTGGGGTCCTATTGAATGGCAAGAGTTTTATGAATGGAAGTATGTTAGTTCTTTTTTTCAATCAAGATTGTTAAAATTGCGTTTAATAAATACATATCAAATACTGATCTTTATTTTTGCTCATGTGAACCTGTTGCTGACATAAGCAAACTCTTGCTCATGTGAGGAAACCCTAACTCACATGAGGAAAATCTTGCTCATATTAGCAACTGCCTGCTCATGTGATTTTCAGATTTTGTTAGATTCTGTTGCTCATGTGAGTTCTACAGAATCTACATGTTAAAATGCACACGAGACCAACATGAGTTAGATCTCGCATGAGAATCTTGTGTGTAAAAGGGTAGACAATATACCATATTTGGATGCCTTCATCATAATGCAGCAAGACACTCCAAAATACTCTCATTGATCTTGGTTCTAAGGGCTGTTGAAGTAAAACATGCATGGGACCCACTTTCAACATGGAGAAGTCACCCATAGATGCAATTAAGAATTTTGTATCATTTTCATATGAATTCGTCGAGTAATAAGAGTACCATGGCATACATTTTTTTAAAACAAACTACTTTCCATGCGTACCATGTATGTTTGAATGTATGTTTAAATGGAACTGCCCTAAGTATTCCTTTGATATAAATAATTCATGTTTTTTTTTTCTCCCTTCATTTCAGGCATTTTCTATTTTCACTGGCCTTGGAATTCACAATTGTCAGATGTATGAAAATGCATGTCGGTTAATGGCAAAGCAGACAGTTGCCCTAGAAATCATGTCTTATCATGCAACAGCACAATCGGAAGAAACAGACAAAATAATGGTAACTTCCTCAGTAATGAACTGGTTATCTGCAAATTTGTGTAATATACTATTCAGTGTATTCCTTGAAAATAAAATTACCTAGTTCTCACTTTTGCTGTAAAAAATATCAGATAACTCAAACTATATGTTTGGGACAAAGTTTGCATTACTAGCAGGGATACCCATGAATGCAAATCCTTGTTTGGTTTTTCATGCCCCTACTTCTTGATTTGATCCTGTCCAACTGCATACATGTCATATGTCCCAGATTTTCCCGGAGTCTCTTGGAAAATCAGTAGAACTCGATTTTCTGGCTGGGAAAGCAAATGTTCAGTTTTGTTGAATCTGCCTTTGCAGAAACTAGACTTTGGCATTCTGTGTGCATGTCCATATGTCAGCCCGTTCACACCCTAGATTAAGGTAAATGCAAAAGTGTTTTAGATTAAGCTAATTGTTAAAATTGTTTACGTTCTAGCTAAATAAAAGGTGGGCTTGAAAAAAAGGGAGTCTCTTGTTTGATACTTTGTCATTTTGTGAAATTCTTTTATCTAATGTATTTTCCTATAATAGCTCATAAGCAGGTTACAAGTTTTTTTTCCCGTGAGTAAGTAGCCGAGTTTTATAAATGCAGACATTATACAAGTGATTATCCAATTGTTTTCCTCTATGGGTTTAGGGATGTTAGAATAGAGTCGGCTAAACCAGAGGCAACCTTTTTGCCCTGGGATGTATCTGGTGATGATGTTCCAGCTAGGAAGGTCTTGATATTTTGAAACTGTGCAGTTTTTATCAGAAGTCTGACTTTGTATTTTAGGGGTTTTACCCTTTTTATATGCCTGCCATAAGGCGGAGTAAATTATGTTATGTATATCCATCCATCTGTACATACATCCATCTTTTCCTATTGTGTTTCTGCACAATAACTCTAGTTCTCAACCATCTACTGTTACCAAAGCTTGTATTTGGGGCATGGAAGAAACCTATAAATTTTGGGTTCAAAAGGTAAGAGTTCAAGACCACAGGGACTGGAAGAAGAAAAATAGGTTCCACACAATAACTTGACTTGTCACATAATACCAGATACCATGACCAAACTTTGTAAATGACTTTCATGTAAGATAAGAAAAACATCTAGTAATTTGGGGGTCAAAGGTCAAAGTCACATTGACTCCTAACCCTTTACTGAATAATGATGCCTTTTGTCACCAACCTCTTTACTGCATAATGACGCCTTTTGAAGCATTTCGTGACAAATCTGATTAAGATACACAGTACTACCAAAATTAAGTCTTTGTACCCATAACTATCACTTATATGTCTGAGAGAATGAATCTAGACAATAAATATGAAGCAAATCATTAGTTTATTCGCAGGATTAAAGCAACTGCACAGTTCAATCTACACTCGTCCATTGTATGTAACAGTGTATCTGCCATTTGTAAACATGTGCTATGTGCTCTGCATCTCGCAGTTGTGACGTGAAGTCATTTGAAACTTTGAATAGTACAGTTCAAAGATTTTTGATAATATACATGGGAATACCATATTTAGGTGTGTATAACGCGCACTTTTAGAAGAACTAAAAACAATTCCAGGTCGATCTGATGAAAGAATGAAGGCACTATAACTGCCTAAATGTGTCACATTCACTCCTTATGAAATATTAAATCCGTTGCGCCTTGCATTGTAATTAAATTGTTTACTGGCACTAGCCTTATCAACGATATAAATAATGCTTACAAACCATGATAGTCATGTTCTTTGATTGTTTAGTTTAATAAACTTGTTTCATTTCGCATCACTGTGTAGCGTTTTGTTCTGTGCCTCAACCGGAAATACATGTACATAACGACTGGTAACTTGTTGTTCTAAAGCTGTGCAAAGCACCAGATTGCAGTGGAACGAATATGATTACCGTACCTGTACCGTTAATGTTCAGTATTCCATAACTGTGGATCTAATACATTTTGTCTTCATTTATTCTTGGTTGAACTGAAATATAATATTTATAATTCAAGCAGTGTTAATGTTCTCATCAGAGGCACCTTTAGGGGACATATTTTTTGTGACTATGGTTTGTCTGTTACGGTAACACTGACATATTGTGAAATAAAATAATCAATTAATGTATGAAGTTGAAAAACATTTTTTTTTTTTTTCATTTGGAAAATAAATTTAGTTTTTAGTTTTATTTCTCATCATAAATGATAGTATTTATATTTCTTTGTGACTATATAGTGATCAATGCTTCACTGACTCGGTGTGGTCTTTTCAAGGTTATCAGCGGAGCTAATATATGATTACCGTACCAGTAAATGTTCAGTATTCGATAACTGTGGATCTAATTATTGTTTTCATGATTTATTCTTTTTTGAATTTAAAAATAATATTTAGAATTACAGCAGTGTTAATTTTCTCATCAGAGGCACATTTAGGGTACATCTTTTTCCTGACTACGGTTAGTCTGTTACGGTACACTGGTAACACTGACACATCGTGAAACAAAATAATCAATGTATGAAGTCGGAAAACATTCTTTTTTTTTTTCTTTGGAAAATAAGCTTGGTTCTTAGTTTTATTTCTCATCTTGAATCGTAGAATTTGATATATTTTGGTAACTATACAGTGATCAATGCTTCATTGACGCGGTGTGATCTTTTCACGGTAATCGGCGCCGGCTTTGATGTGCTGAACATAGTTGCAATGCTTTGTGTAATTAAACTTGCAATTTATTTCCTTTTCTTCGGAAAATAAGCTTTGCTCTTTGTTTTATTTCTAATCTTAAACCACAGCATTTGATCCTTCTTTGTTACAATAGAGTGAGTAATATTTAATTGACTCAGCGTGGTGTTTTTAAAGGTAATCAGCGCCAGCTAAAGTTTTGATGTGCCAAACATAATTACGAAGTTATGTCTTGGTAAATTCTATCTAGGGCACTGAGATATATATAATTTTAGAAGTGTCATGATTGTCCAAATAAGTGTAAATATTGGACCTGAACTTTCACATAGCATCTTGTATTCGATCAAACGCCAGGAATGATGACAGATGAGGACATACAGTGACTTTTACGAGAGTGATGACGACGAAGAGGAATTTGACGGATTTGATGCAATAGACTGAACTTCATCGACAAAGCAAACCTTAAAATGGCCCTTTTAAGGGCCAACCATAAAATATTGGTTATGATCGGGTGCTGCATACCGACAGAAAAGACCAGAGAAACAGCCGGACACTAATTTATTGTAAAGAATTGAAACGTTGTGTAACCAATGATGATCTGTGCACTATCCAAAATGGCCGACTGTTGCCGCTACAAAACAGAGCGAAATTATTACAATTTTAAAATGTATTATATCACATGCGCGTTATATGTCAGAACTACGTTTTCCACCCTCATTCTGGGTTGAAATTCGGGGTGCGCGTTATACACACCAAAATACGGTATGTCATTTTCTGAACTAGTCCAGTGTATTATTTTAAAGGTTTAACCAAAAAAAAGGAAATATTAGAGCAAACTTCAACTTTAAAATGAGGCTATACATTAAAAATAAGTTACTGCTACGTGTTCACTTCTCAAGTTCGTATCCATCATTTCAGCAAAAAGATATGACCAAGAATTGAGCGAACGAATACATGGTCGAATGGCTGAACACGTCGTTAACGAACATGTCGTTAATCTAACGAACGAACGACCAAGAATCATCAATTTCTCAAAAATATGGATTTTTGATATTTAAAAGACATTTACTTGCTAATTGTAATATTAATCAGCTCGAAAAGTTTACAAATGAAGTCCTCAAATATTCGTCTTTTTTTTAGAAACGAGGAACAACCATTAGTCACGTGGCATTGCAAATTCTGCTAAACTCCACTAATCGATAGTGCATGTTTATCACAGTAAAATTTAGGATTTGCTGTTGGAGAAACGTGTTTCAATACTTTCTAATCATTAAATAATGTCACATATCATTTTTAAATCATTGTGGTTCATAATTTGTTGAATTTCACAAGAAAGTTGATGCATGATAGTGAGTACCTCAATGAGTGAATGAAGCACTTGACATTTCAAAAACCATTAAAATCGTTAAATATACTAAATACTGCACATCAGGACTGATTTCATTCTCTATTGCATTCCCCCCACCCCCCACCCCCGGGTTTTTAAAGATCTGCTAGAATCTTTGTTTTTAATCAGTAGCAATTTCATTACTGCTCCCAAGAGCACATGGTGGATTTTACATTTTTGAAAATTCAAGAACCTTTTTTGGCATAGAAATTTTTTCAAAATTCACACAAGTTTAAAACTAAGTTGACATCATACTTTTTCATTAATAAAGGATACAGAGAAGGGATAAATTAATTTCATATTGGTCTCTGAATAACTTACTCAACAACAATAATGATAATAGTACATGGGTATAAAACTATAGTGAGGTATATACAACACATTATCATTTAAGTTTAATTTTCATGATTTTGCTTAGCAGAAAATGTGTCTGGTTTTAGAGTTGCAGAACACAGTATATATGATATAATAAAATATATAATGCAGAGTATAATATATACAAGTAATTTTAAACAATTCAATTAGGAAAGCTTGAGAATTGAAAAAGAGACCAGACTTGTTTGTGCAATCGAGAAATATCATTTTGGCAGCAGGCATAACATAATTTGGTCAGGAAATATACATTTTAGTGAAAGGGGAACAATTAAAGTGACTATTTTTGTTATTATTATGTCGTATTTATTCAAGCTTTACTTCACAGAATTTCCAAAAAGTTTTACCTATGCATGCCTCTTGACTGAAATAGAATTCTTTCGTACAATATTTTAGATTTGATTAAATACTTGTTTGACGACATCCAATTATGTGCTTTTTTGTCATTCATTTCCATGATGTGACAAGTTAACAAAAATAGCGATACAGTTACAAACTGAATGCATTGCATATGGCTATTATATTAGTCGATTAAAATCCACACATTTTGGCTGTCATGATTTCAGAGACCTACATTGTCCAGATCATTAAAAGACCTATCTTAAACTGTGCTATCTTCAAATAATTTCATATATTATTATGTTTTATTTAATATAGAATACTTCTATGAGTGGAAGCTTCTTTGGTCTTTATTTTTAAATGGACATCGTAAATATAGTGACCAACAGTGTGTTCTTGGGTTGAAAAATGCTTATACCGGTATGCCCTTTTTGTTATGTTCGAAAAATTACCCTTTGCCCAAAATTGTGCCACTTTTTTAAAGGTGCCCGTCCTGGATACCCCTCCAAAATTTGATTTTCATATAATTTTATTTTTATATGACTTGAATGTTCAGTTTTAAATTAGCCCACTTTAAGGTGGTTCTTTCCATTGCCCATAATGCAATATTTATTTCAGCAACTGATGCAAGTCAAGTTCTTCTTTCTTTTGACAGCTATTTGTTTTTTTTTGTTTTTTTTTAAATGCTGAAGTCAAAAGAGTACATCATTAATTATTTTCTGATTATGTTCTCTGACACACCAATATTAAAACCATGTGCTTCCAAATAATAATAATAATAATAATAATAATAATAATAATAATAATAATAATGTCTTTATTTAAAGAGGGTAACTCGATTAGTTAATACAACTAATCTCCCTTGAGGCAACAAACTACAGAAAGAGAGTTTCCAATGATATTCTTAGCACCTACTAGAATATTATTAATAATTCAAAGTTCAGTCTCATTGCCAAAAAGTACTGTATTTTTTACCAAGTTAGGTTATACCCAAAACATTTTTTATTTCAAGGTTTTTATTCACATTACTTTAAGTTTGCCAATTTATAAACTTACATGTATATGCTCTGTTAATCACTAGTATTGATGATAGGCTTTTAGAACTTGGGTTGTACTGCTTTCTGACATTTTGAATATGCATACATGGTCTATACATAACAAAATTTTGTTACAAGACAGCAAGCTTGTCAAATACTGCATACAGAAAAATCTAATGGAATGGCATACTTAAAGTGTGTTGGGTCAAGAAGCACATTTCTTTTGTAGAGTTGATGACTTGATGTACATCATGTCATCAGTTTTGAAGAATGAACGATAGATTTTAAACAGGAGCTTACTTGGATTTTGAGAATTGTTCAATAAATTTAAATTGTATACTTTGTATGTAAATTTAAGGCATTCACCATAAAATCTGCTTGCTTCCATGATGCAAGACAAATATCCATAATTATATACATTAATTCCCACTTATTTAACGTTTGCAGCAACAGGAAAATCTTGTAACACATTTAAAGCTCATCTTCTTGGTTTTTCTGGATAAAATTCTGATCTTGGGATATAAGAGCTTGGTTCATCATCAGCGGTCATCGTGGTATATTCCTAGTGTCTGGATCAAAATAATGCAGTACCTAAGTACATGCATTTGTATATATGTGAATAAATATGCACAAGATTGATTATGCTACTTTTACCTTCATGCCTTTTATGAATTGTTTGTCATTCTTCAGCTTTCTATCAACTTGAACTTGAACACATTCACATTTTTTGAGATATGATATAAAATCAGCTTTAATATCTAAATATTATCACTGCATTTTTTAATTGTTACCATAGTAACCAAGCTATTTGGTATAAATTTCAACAAATTCAGTGTTAGACGAAAATACTTTTTTATATTTGAAATATTTAAAACCATGTGAGCACATTAAAAAAAAACATGTAAGCACATCTTAATACTTCACTGAAAACAAAACACCTGTTATGCCTATATTTGGTGGAACTTGGACAATCCAAGCCAAATAATTAGAAAATCTCACTTTTCTCAATCAGAAATTGATAAAATTCAAAGCATGACTGATTTGGCAAGAACATAGTAAGCTTAATATAAATGAATACTGATAAATATGTAATTCTGTCATGCTTTGTACACATTCTAGGCTTGATTTGGTTGCCATGGCAACCAACCATTTCATATCCTGTGTGCTGAAATAAAGTATACCCAATACCCATCCAGTGTCCACAACAAATTTCCCACTATAAAGAAAATTATTATTGCACAAGAAGTAAACTCAAAATTTATGCAAAATTATTGAATTAATGGATAAATCCTGTGCAAATTAGGCAGTTCAGCCTCCAGACTGATGGGCAGTAATGGGTTAAGAAAAAATGGTTTCTGCACTGAATCTTTAGGTTTTCATCATATGCTTTGATCAAACTTTGTGGATGACTTGCATTTGGGGCAAGGAAGAAACTTTTCGATTTTGGGCTCAAAGGTCATAAGTCGAGGTCATAGCGACTGAAAAAGGAAAAGTGATTTCCACAAAAGTAAAGTTTTGTACCACTTACCTTGACTAAATGTTGTAGATGGTTTGCATTTGAGAGAAGGAAGCCCTCTATAGATTTGGGGGTTAAAAGTTCAAAGGTCAAGGTTAGAGAGATTCCAAGAAGGAAAATGGTTTCCACAACATTATTCAAGTCCTATGTACAAGCCATGACCAAACATTGGAGATGGCTTGCATTTGAGACCAGAAAAGCACCTATCAATTTTGGGATCAAAGGTTTAGGTCACAGATAATTTGATATGGCAGGCATATGGTATGCAATTTGTGGTACTCTTGTTTTGCCTTTGTCTTTGTTTTTTGTGTCTATTTGTCGAAGCCTCAACTGGATCGTTGTTGTAGACAGGATTGTGCTGATATGGCATTAAACCATATACATACATACATATATACCATGGGTCCCAAAAATTCTATTTGCTCTTGCCGGACATATTTTCCAGAAAATATATGTGGCGATCATATATTTGTGAAATTTAATATAAAAAATTTAAAAGGAGGTACAACAAGTTGTGGCAGAAAAGAAACTATTGATATACCTGATTAATAGATGTAGCTGAAAAAGACATATTGAGTTCCAGATGTGCTGCTGCTTTAGTATTAGTATTATTCTTCCATTATTTACTGGTTTCCTCTCAAACTAATTATTTATTAAAATAATTTTTTCTTGCAAAAAACTGTACATAGAATTTCACGCAATAATAGTAGTTTATTACACTCTAGTGTTTATAAAGGATGATCAGTAATTGGCAAGCAGAATTACTGCCTTGAAAAATATGTAACACCAAATTGAAGGGCATTTATGGTAAACTCTTATGGTCAAGTTTTGTTTGATGAGGTACCCAAACAAGTCTTGGAGGATGATAATAAAAGTTAGTTATTGTTGCTTGTATCTGTTATGTCACTGGTCAGTACGCAAGTCCAAAGTGATGGTCAGTTCGGCTTTTTGCTACATGAGAAGTTTTTCTCGATTTTCTTTGTGTTTAAATGTTTTTTCTCATGTTTTAAAGACCCCTGTAAAAGATAATAGGACTCTGATTATTAACCATCACCTTTTATTGCATTGATGTTGTGGTGATCCCTTCCTAAAGCAATATTTTAGTGCACTGGTCAGGGATCTATGCTGTAGCCAAAATGATGAAGGATACAGTGCTGGTGAACAAAACTAAATGCCAGCCTCCCATTGCAAAGGGGCTTTCACAAGAAATTGTGGCCAATTGAACATGCTTAGAGATGAATAAAGGATTTTGTATCTATGTGGTTGGTGCAAGGGCTAGGATTGCCCTCTGGAAATCCACTGCAACTACATCTAGTATTGATAATAATAATAATAGTAATAATACTTTATTTATAGAGGGTGACTCATTTAGTCGAGGACTATTTTTCCTTGAGGCCCTCTTAAGAAAAGTATAACAATCTGCATTATATGAAAGATAATAGTAATTACTATTTATTTTAACATTTCTTTAGTACTATAGGTGCTACATTCTATTATAATCTATTAGTAACATACATACTCATGATCTCTCTTCTTAAATACTGTAATATTTTCTGCAGATTTTACATGTAGTGGAAGCTTGTTCCACAGAACTCTACCAGAATACTGGAAGCTTTTCTTGAATTGCTCTGTTCTTTGTTTAGGTGGAAGAAGGTTTCCATGTGACATTGATCTCAGCTGGTAATCAGTTGAATAAGACCTGAATAAATCCTGAAGATACGCTGGTGCAGTTCCATGTAGACATTTATATACAAGAACTGCCTTGTGAAAATCAATCCTTTCATATATTGTAAACCATTATAGTTCTGTAAACAATGCTTTTTTGTTGAATAATCAATAGATACATTTAAAATAATGCATCCTGCCATTTTCTGAAGTTTATAAATCGTGTCAAGCTGCGATTTGGCACAGTTTTCTCATACATTTGAACAATAATCCATTGTTGGAGGAATATATGAATTGTAGTATAGAATGCAAGTTTCTGTTGGTAAATATTTCTTAATTCTGCTGAGTAGGGCAATTTTGGAGGACGATGCTTTACAAAGTTTGTTGATATGGTAATCCCATTGTAAATTATTATATATATTATGTACAGACACACCTACAAGCTTTTTCTAACTGACAGTTATTTATTGTAAGAGATAATTCTGGGTTCCCTAACTTGTGTAGTTTTTGTGATTTCCCCAAAATCATACATTTTGTTTTAACTTCATTAATTACCATCTTATTTTGATATGCTCTAGGCTACCACTTTTACCACAGAGAGGACACCCAGGATTCTTAATGAGGTCCCAAGTGTACAAATTTGTTGGAGATGGAAAAAGATCATACATTGATCTCGACAGAAACTGGATCCCGAGAGGCTCGTACTTCCAGATATCGGATCACATTAACTTCCTTTCTGGTAAAGACCACCTGGTCCATGCTCCTTTTCTTCCCAGTTTGACAATCTTTGATTGTTGATTCTCTTCCTTCACTTTCTGTAGCTTGTCCTAGATCATTGACCTTCTCATTTAGCTCTCCACAGTTGTCATTGGTATCTCATATAGCATCAATTGGCAGACCAGTCTAGGCAGTAGTCCATTCTGGTACATTCATGCCTTGAATTTTCCAGGAAGTCCTGATTTGCCAATCTTCCGCATCCCTACTTCTTCTACCTGCTTCTTTAGCCGTTTGTGTCATTTCAGTGCCACATCAAAGCACTTGCCAAGGCACTTGATATGATTATCCAGGATAGATGGGATCTCCTTATCTTGGATCTTCATCACAAACTGGGAGGTGACCCGACTTTCTTGTCACCAAGGCTTCGCAAGCTCCTGAACTCACTTGGCTTAAACTTCATGTAGGCCCATGATACAGTGCTGTCAACACCCATCTTGTCTGGACAGGTGGGTCATTGTTGACTATCAGGTCATCCATGAATCCCCTGTTGGTTGGTATGAGTATCCCTGTCATTGTTTGTGGCTCTCTTGTCTCCCATTCTGCTGCTTTGATTATGAGGTTGATGCCCATGACAAATAGTATAACAGAGATGGTACAGTCTGTGATGATCCATCTTTCCAGTGCAATCAATGAAGTGGTGAACTTTTCTGCCATAAATTGTAGCTGGATGTTGCTGTAATACCTCCTGATTAACTGCTGTACACTCGGGTATATGGTATAATTCAATCAGATTGTGGGGTATTGAACCACAGGCATTGACAAGATCCAACCATACGATTGTCAAATTGCCATCTTGAATCCTGGCTTCTCTGACAAGTTGACTTGTGGCACTTGTGTGTTAAATATGCCTAGAATATACTGGGACTCCTCCTTTCTACACTGCCCCTACAAAAAATGATGAGCTTATTTCAAGACAGTAACAAGCTTGCTGAAACCTCGCACGTGCGAAACCACGACTTTGCTGTATAGCATTTGGAAGCCATATTTAGAATGATTCCAAAGTTGCGGCAAGCTCACAACACGCTCGTCACGAGCTTTCAATGCGTTTCTAACAACCTTGCTATACACTTATAAAAACACAATCCTAAATCAAGCTCCCATGAGCTTGTGATAGCACACGCAAGCTGAGAATTAGCATACAAGCTCGCAACATGCTCGCAACCAGCTGGCTAAGACTTTGCATGCGTGAGCTCACAGCAAGCTTGGAATGAACATACAAGCTTGCAACATGCTCTTAACCAGGTAGTAAGAAGCTTGCTTAAACTTTGCACGTGCGATCTTGCAGCAAGCTCACGACAATCTCAAATGAAATTGTAACAAGTTCAGTATAAGCTCAAGACAAGCTCGTTACAAGTTTGTGGTTTGCTAGTTGCACTTGCTGGCAGATCTTCAGCAACCTTTGTGTTCCCTGGAGAGCTTCATAAATAAATACACATGAAATCTCAACAACTTTGAAGCATAAAAAAATATAAGAAACAAAAAACTCAAATCCTACAGCCAAAATAAAAGGTTTTTCAATGCACTAAAGTAGTTTTGTTTTCCTCAACCAAGAATCTGTAGAAAAGTAATTATAACAATAACTGCCATAAATGGAAAATGAGACTTTATTTCCATTTTTTAGGATAGTATTAGAAAACATAAAAGTGGGTTTTAGAATCTGATAGGGGTGAAACGATACATCTGTGCCATGTATTAATACAATTCATGATACACAGCCTATGATATGATACATTATCAATAGACATATCAACTTGATGGTCTTTTCAGCTTTTTAAGGTCTGTAAATGGTAGATGGTCCCCTTTTATATGTATTGACATATTTATAGTATTTCCAGTATGCAGATTACAGACAGACCTAGACTTGCCATCTGTTCATATTCCATTCTCAGCCACGACAAGATTACAAAAATACATTCACACTGTTACAGCTGTATGGTCTAAGAAAAATGTAACAGAAAGAAAGTGAAACCAACAAATCAAGTAAAAATCAACAAGCAATTTTTTTCTAGATAATTAAAATGAAAACCAAAGACACAGTAATGTGAATTAAAATCCAAATAATTCAATAATCCTAAGTGTCCTAATCACATGTCCTAAATAGAATGTTCCGAGTGAATTACTGTATCCTTGAATATCCTGATGTGCCAGTAGTCTTTAATGTGCTGATGTGGCAAAATGAAGTACTCCAGAATATCTTTGAATAAGTTAACATAAATCCCAAAATCATCAATTCAGAATCCAAAATCCAAAAGTCTATGAGCACTTTTATAATCCAATGAATATTTTAAATAGTTCCTCTCCCTGAATTTGGATTAACTTCTTTCACAAATGTAATGACTCTTTAAAGACTGATGGTATGGTCGAAACTGAAAACTGTCCACTAAAAATGATATATATAAAGATAGGTCACATGACAGTGTTCTCTCCTTCTCTCTCTCCATCTACATCTCTCTATCTCTCTCTCTCTCTGTGAATTTGAAGCTTTGCTAATTCTAAATACATCTAGTTCCTAAACTCCAATTCCCTTAATTTCCTGTCAGAACCATATACAGGCTTTCCAATCAAACTTGAAGCACTACTATCCAAAATTGCCTTTCTTACTAAGTATTGAATTAAAATCATTTTTATCTCCTGTTTTGTTAATGATGCTTTCGCCTCAGACAGACTATATTTTCTGGCAAGTTCGAGCAACTCATCCTTTCTAATAGACTTTAACCCGTCCTGAGTAGTATTTGAAATGAAATTTAATTCTGAACATTAGATGCCATTATGAATAGGTCACATGACAGATTGTTCTACAAAATTATATGGTGTATGTGACTTTTAACACATAATTCTAAAGGAAATTCTCGTTTTATCTGTAAACAAAATCAACCCTGACCTCAAATTGAATCAACTTGTTTACCTAAACATCCTTGAACTCAAATACTAAGGAAACAACCTAATTCAAGGACAATAGCTAAACATGTAAACCTGATATATAACATCAAGGTTTGAGCAAATATTAAAGTCAAGAAACATTTATAATTTCCTGAAATATTTATAATATTATATAAACATCATACATAACAATACTGCCGAGCTTTGTTTTCTATTATTCATTCACTTTCTCTGGGGACGTCTAAAATCTATGAATAAATCAAAGGAAACAAAGTGGAAGGAATGAATACAAATTCATAATTGTTTGAAACAGTATTTATCATCATTGCTAGAAACAGTATTTATCAAAGTTAAAGGTTCTTTTATACACTTGTGCAATATACCAGTAGTTTCTATCATAACATTTAAAAGTTTGTTAAAATGAAACCTCTCAATAGAGTACCATGACGTACTGACGTGGTGTTCCATTTCTTTTGTAATAGCACTTCGTAGAAAAATTGCATCTCATTAGCTCTTACATTTTGTCTTTTTTAAATTAAGCATACAGCTTTCTTTGCAAAATTGTTGCACATAGAGCAAATAAAGGAGACTTGGTGGGTGTACGATCTGGATCATATCCAATCAATTATAAAGGAAAGATTCCAGAAATTCAGGCTGATCCACAGAAAGACAAGCTCTTCAGTGTAAGGAATCTCTCAGCCATTTTCTTGAATTTGTGGGAAAATCTTAACTTTTTTTCTGGATGACTAGACACGTTTTACTTCACTTCCATATAGAAATCCATTGCGGAGGGGTGGTGATGTCGTCAGATGGTTAGGTTCCCCCTCGCCATCTGTTAAAATCATACACTTTTTGATGAAAACAAGAATGGTAGTCATTTGAAATACACTAAAACACCTCTTCTAAATGCATCTTCCCCCGCTTCTTGTATGATTCAGGTACCATCCACTGAAATAGATTAGATTACAGCAACATGTACTAAGTAATGTGGACAAAAAATATGACAATTTACATATTTGGCATAAGAATTAATTTTTTTAGTTTGACATTCCAAAATCACTTCACAAGACTTAGAAACATCTCTAAGTACTATTCTTGACTGATTTCTTTAGAGATCCTAAATTTTAGTTTTACCATCCATTTTGAAAGGGCTGCAACATCATATCTGTCAAATGTTCGGTACTTTACATCTTTAAAAAAAAGCAATGAAATTACTCACTTTATTCCTCAAAACCCTTGAAATAGAATCACGAAAAAAAAAATCATATACTCACTTTATTGCTCAAAACCCTTGAAATAGAATCACAAAAAAAAAATCATAAAATATTATGTGAGTAGAATATAGACTTATCATTTGTTGGTACCGGTAATTATATGCCACACATTCCAAAATAATGCAGTGTGAATAAAAATGGCTTTATAATTTTTTTGTAAAATTCATAATTAAGTAGCATTTAATAATGTAGTGCTTTTTCTGCATTTAAAGTAATAATTAAAATATTCAGATGACAATATTTTTTAAAACTTTTTTTTAAAACAAAATCGATTATGAATACAAACAAAAATAGAAATGATATTGTAAAATAATCTTTGATAGTTATATTGCATGATTGTGATATGGATCTATGCTGTATACACCATGCAAGATGCCTACCGCTTTAATGGCTGACTATAACAAAGGGATGCAAAACAACAGTAACAAAATTCTCTAAATAATAACTATATTATTATCTAAATCATTAGATTATAGATTTGTATCATTTTTATATTTATATGCTAAACATTCCACAATAATACAGTATGAACAGAAGTGCCTTCACCATAGAAATATTTAATTCATATTTAGATGGTATTTAGCATCCCAGCAATTTGATTAACATTTAAAAAGAATATGTAATGTAGACATTATTATTGTTGTTGTTTTTATTATTGTCGATGTTGTTGCAAATACGATGCAAATAATTCCAAAATATAAGTGTAAATATCTGATAAGCATAAAAACCATTATTAAAATTATTTTTGTCAAAATCTGAGTAAAATTTCTTAATTTTAAAATTATGATAAAAAATAATATCGGCCATTATTTTACAATATTATTTATATTTATATTTTTATTATATACCTGCCAATTTTCTACCCAAGAAAGAGCCTGAATTTTACCATCGTTTCCTACAAGCAGGAAAACAATACTATCGTTTTCTAATTCCGTATTACCATACTCTCAAACGAGGATGGAACTACTTTATCCTCAAGGTTTCCTGGTGACAATAGCAGCACCCCTAGTGAGGAATGCCAACACTAGCAGTAAACAAAGCTCTCAGAGCGACATTAGTTCAGAAACCTTGCATTATATGTAAAATACTTGAAATTATAAACCATGTTTTTGTCACAACAACAATGAAAAAGCATTTCTTCTTTTATTTTGAAGTAGTATAATATAGCCAAAAGGTTCCTCTGAAATAAGATCACATTCGGAAATCGCGTACCAAAACATTACAGTTGTACAGTACAACCCATTTATAATTGGTTCATAATCGGTAACATTAGTGAGTTTCCCGCATAATGGATGAATTTGAAATTATAAATGAGTAACATTCTCTGCAACAAATCTGTATCATCAAGTTCCAACAATTTGTCCAATCCTGGTGTAAATAACTACTAAAATAATGTTGTCAATCCCATGTCAAGTCCCCATTGGAGCCTCTCACAATGTCCCGCCATAAACAGTTCAACGGCTATTAACCTGGCCTCCGAAAGAAACTTCCAGAGTCATTCAGCTGGTGAAATCTTCCATGATGCAAAAGTTGAGAACTGCACAATAACTGTAAATCACATGTATGAGTCTGCTGCCCCCAAGCGTTGAAGCATTAGTGTTATTGACATTGATGGTAGTCAAACGGAGTGAGCTTTGTTTCACAAGCTTCAGTCATAAAACTAATGTTCATGCGCATGTCAGCTTTTCAACAAGTAATTTGGTTTATGCTTTAAGATGAAGTTCGTCTTAAAGAGGTTGAAATGTTGAGCAATTTCTTGTGTTTTTCAGCTACATATAGTGATTTTATTAAATTATCTGAAAATTGATAGGTATATAACAAAAATATAATTATCACAGTAATGCAATTTTGGTTGCTAGATCATGTCTCGTCAGCATTAAAAAATCCTGATCATGACTCGACGCTTCGCATCTCGTGTTAATCTGGATTTTCTAATGCTGACAACTCGATGTGATCTAGCAATCAAGATCGCGTTACTCTGATAATATATATGTATTCATCATTAATCTGGTAAAAAAATATAGTCATCTGAATATTTTCATTGTTACTTTAATTATTACTTATTCTGCATGCATATGTACATGGTTCTTTCTGTCTTCTGTATTAATAATAATGATAATAATAGTAATAATAATAATAATGTCTAAATTACTTGCCATCTTAAATGTAGTAAAAGCACTGACATTTTATATGATACTTAATTATAAATTTTAAAAAATATTATAAAGCCATTTTTTATTCAGACTGCATTATTTTGGAATGTGTGGCACATAATAAAAAAAATGATAAAGTCTATATTACATTTTTATGATTCAGAGAATTTTGTCATTCGTTTTGTACCTTTTATTTAAATTTTAGTAGTTATAGCACTTGGTATCCTGCACATTGTATACAGTATAAATGTACCGACTTTTATTTTTACCTGCATGAGAATCTGCACCACAACGATGCACCTTACGATGTATATTAGTCCGTCCATCTACTAAAAATGCCATTTCTTTAACATCGCACTCACCGTTAATGACTTTATTTTTCCAAATTAAAAAAGTTTGTGCAGATGGAGCTAGGTTTCATTTCAAATTTGTAAGGTGTGAAGTAAGTAAATAAAAATCCTCAGCTAGATTCATAATGGACTGGAGCCAGACTATAATTTTGTCATCTTATTGTCGACAACTGACAACATTGCAGCTAGAACTGCAGTTTGGCAGGCAGCAGCAGTAAATAATAATGATCTGCAAAGTTATAGTCTCGATGATTATGTAGGCAATATTACTAGGTCATCTCATTTGATATATTAAATCGTGGGTGCAACAATTCTAAAACAGCTTTTCCCGTAAACCAGCAAAATGCAATATAATCTTGATTGTACTCACCAACATTAGCACTTCATGATTTTTTATCGCAACAGTTGTCTCCGAGGTTCTATGATCAGTTGCTACACATGTATTGGTATTACTTGCAATGAAATTTCCTGAATTAATGAATTCAAAACTTTCAAATGGAACCTTTTTGAAAACGATGCAGCCATGAGAGTACTGTGCAAGTAGTACCAAAAAATAAGTTATTCAAGATTTTCTGATCAATAAACTAGTCTCCAGACTGTAAACAGGGGAAACAACTGCCGTTGCCGTATCAATACCGAATTAGATCTCTGTCATGGAAAACCACATTTCATTTTTACTGATTTAGTTGTATGATTTTTTTTTTTTAAACAAAATTTTTTTAAGTATAATTCTTTATACAGTGCTGGCAGAATGGGATGGGTGTCCTTTTCTCTTTCCCTCACGCAAAGAAAACAATAATTGTATACATTTTTAAGTTTTTATTTAGTATAAAAGAACTGCCAATTTTGTTTCTTCTGGCAGCAGATAATAATAATAATATTAATAATAATAATTATAAAAAATAATAATGATATTATTTCACACTGTTTACAACTACACGTACAGTAATAACAACAGAAACAGGTATAACATGCCTCATGAAAAAAAGTAAACTATTCAGAAGAATAGAATTTTATAAATGATTTTTTTTCCCCATTTGGTAAATAAAAACTCTCTATTTAAGCATTGATATTGGATGGAAATGTATAATACAGAAATAAAATCACACTTATTTACTTTCTTTCCTTTAATTCTATGAATAATGGAGTTTATTATTATTATTATTATTATTATTAAAAGTTTTTATATTTAACACATTAACAAATGTAGTATAAACCTGGAAATAATATTAAGTATAACAAAATGGAATTACTGGAAATTGACATAATCTTCATGTGATTCTTTTACTTGAGTGAATCTTTGCCATAAAATTATTTCTTGTACATTTGCTACTGGAAATTGTTTAAAAATTAACTTTTTTTATACCATTGTTTAAAATACATGTACATTGAATATGCTGTGCAAATGGGACTCTTAAACATTAGAATCCTGTCTTTGAGTAATATTGTATTCAAAAGAAATGTCTAATTTGACAATTATTTGGATCCCCTTGTCAACATCCAGCATTTGCACAGAATATTTAAGTCCAAATTGCTCATGTGAAAACTCGCATGAGAAAATGCAACTTGGGACAGATTTGAAATAAGTGTTCGATCAGTATCAAAGTCCAAATTTCTCATGTGATAACTCGCATGAGAAATTAGAACTCTGCTTTATTTCAAATATAGTCAGATGTAATTGAAAAGAATGTTTTATAAGTTATACTTTCTCATATGAACATTCAAATTCTCACTTAAGCAAAATATGCAGATGTGAAAATTCGGTTAATTTTTTCTTGGCTCACAAGATCCAACAAACTGCACACATGGGGTTGTAAAGTCAACCCAATTTGCATACTTTTTTCTAACAAAGTCCTCGTGTGCAGCTTATGAGCAGCTCGTGTGAATTGGTGAGATTTTTCTGTACGTATGTCTTACTGACATTTTCAGAAATTTTGACAAAATCTGTGAAATTTCAGTGAGATATTACTGAAATTTGATGAAAAATACAAAACGTTTGATAAAAAAAGGACATTTCACTGAGATGCACAGAAATTTCAGTCACATTTTCACGAGGGTGAAGCTTGTATGTCCAACTCCTCAATGGTGTCTGGACAGTAACTTTTTGTCTTGTGACAAACTGCTGTGCTGAATTAACCCTTTACTGCGCATCAGTCTGGAGGCTGAACAGACTGATTTGCACAGGATTTATCCATTAATTCAATAATTTGGCGTCACTTTTGAGTTTACTTCTTGTACAATAATAATTTTCCTTGTAGTGGGAAATTTGTTGTGGACACTGGATGGATATTGGGTATACTTTATTTCAGCATACAGTTTATGAAATGGTTGGTTGCCATGGCAGCCAAATCCAGCCTAGAATGTGTACAAATCATGACAAAATTGCATATTTTTCAGTATTCATTTATATTAGGCTTACTATTTTCTTGCAAAATCAGTCATGTTTTGAATTTTTTTCATTTTTGATTGAGAAAAGTGATATTTTCTAATTATTTAGCTTGGATTGTCCAAGTTCCACCAAATATAGGCACAACAAGTGCTTTGTTTTGCACAGGATTTATCCATTAATTCAATAATTTGCCATCACTTTTTAGTTTACTTCTTGTGCAATAATAATTTTCCTTATAGTGGGAAATTTGTTGTGGACACTGGATGGATATTGGGTATACTTTATTTCAGCATACAGGGGATGAAATGGTTGGTTGCCATGGCAACCAAATCCAGCCTAGATTGTGTACAAATCATGACAAAATTACATATTTTTCATTATTCATTTATATTAAGCTTACTATTTTCTTGCCAAATCAGTCATGCTTTCAATTTTTTTTTAGAAAAGCAAGATTTTCTGTTCATTTGGCTTGGCTTGTCCACGTTCCACCAAATATTGGCACAATAGTTAGGTGTTAAGATTGAACACTTAAAGTCAATAAAGTTTTAGATGTATATTCTGTGCTTATATGTTTTTTTTTTTAATGTACTCGCATGATCTTCAACATTTCAAATATACAAAAGTATTTTGGTCTCACATTGAATTTGTTGAAATTTATACAAAATAGCTGTGCTACTATGGTAACAATTAAACAATGCAGTGATAATATTAAGATATTAAAGCTGATTTTATACCATATCTCCAAAATAGGAATGCCTGTGTTCAAATTCAAAAGATGTTGAAATAAAGTTGAAGAATGACAACCAATTCATAAAAACCATGAAGATAAAAGTAGTATAATCAATCTCATGTGTATTTATTCACATATATACATATGCATGTACTTCCCTGCTGCATTATTTTGATCCAGACACAAGGAATATACCACGAAGTCCACTGATGATGAAACAAGCTCTTATATCCTAAAATACAGTTATCTGTAGTTTGGAAGCACATGGTTTTAATATTCGTGTGTCGGAGAACATAATTAGAAAATAATTAATCATGTACCTTTTTTACTTTGGGATTTAAAGAAAAAACAAGAAGCAAACAGTTGTCAAAAGAACTTGACTTGCATTAGCTGCTGAAATAAATATTCCATTTCAATATCGGATGGTAGATTCTCTCTCTCTCTCTCTCTCTCTCTCTCTCTCTATATATATATATATATAATATGGCATGGGCAATGGAAAGAATCTCCTTAAAGCTGGCTTATTTAAAACTGAATACTTAAGTCGTATAAAAATAAAATTATATGAAATTCATATTTCAGAGGGGTATGCAAGAGGGGCACCTTTTACAAATGTGGCACATTTTTTGGGCAAAGGTGTAATTTTTGGAACATAACAAAAAGGGCATACCGGGAAATATTTCTCTACCCAAGAACACACTTTTGGTCACAATATGTAGGATGTTCTTTTAAAAATAAAGAACAAAGAAGCTTCCACTCATAGAAGTATTCTATATTAAATAAAACATAATAATATTTGAAATTATATGAAGATAGCACAGTTTTAAGTAGGTTTTTAGTAATCTGGACAATGTGGGATGGATGCTAGAAAGGGCAGAGGGGAGGGCATTATAGGCAAATATGGTAGGAGCATCCCTTTCTTTATATCTTGTTTGAGTCCTGAATGCTAATGATGTCAGATCTTGAAGGATTATTAAAAATATAAACTGCTGTATACAAATATATTTTAAAAAATGTCTTCATAAACCATGAAATATTCACAAAGATCAATGTCTTAATCACACTACTCAGAAGTATTGATCTTCCATTTCACCATGTCAATTTGTGGATTAAGAAGAAAATTAAGACATGTAGTTATCATATGATTAATCTAACATATTAGATGTTTTGCTTATTGGGAATCATTAAACATTTTATTATGAGAAAATAATAAAGAGGATGAATATCATCGTTACTTACACATGGAATAAACATCATTAAATAATTTTCAATCAAAATTAACATTAAGAGGAAGAATATCTTACTTGGAGACAGTCAATGGTAGTGGGAATGTATGTCTCTGAAATCATGACAGTCAAAATATTTGTGGAATAAAAATGTCTAATATAATAGCCTTATGAAATGCATTCAGTTTGTAACCGTATCACTTTTAACCTATCACATTATTGAAAAGATTGACATAAAAGCACAAAATTGGATGTCTTTAACAAGTATTTAATTAAAATCTAAAATATTGTACAAAAGAATTATATTTCACAGTCGACAGGCTTGCAGAGGTTAAAAATTATTGGAAATTCTGTGAAGTAAAGCTTGAATGAATAGGACATAATAATGATGCATGTATCTTGAAATAATCACCAACAATAACTTTATAAAATGAAGCCAAATAATGAGTGGATACATTATTTTTTTGGCCTGAAACTATTTCAATGATTACCTTGTTAGTATGTGCCATGTAACATCTGTGACAGATGTAAAATCATTATTTTAATTTTGTCCCTTTTCACTAAAATTTAGATTCACTGACCAAATTATGTTTTGCCTGCTGCCGAAATTATATATCTTGATTGCACAGATAAGTCTATTGTCTTTTTCATTTCTCAAGCTTTCCTAAATAGATTGTTTACAATTACTTGTATGTATTATACTCTGTATTATATATTATATTTTATGTACTGTATTCTGTAACTCTAAACCCAGACACATTTTCTGTTAAGCAAAATCATGAACTGAAACTTAAATGATAATGTGTCGTATATACCTTACTATAGTTTTATTCCCATGTACTATGATCATTATTGTTGCTGAGTAAGTTATTCAGAGACCAATATGAAATTAATTTATCCGTTCTCTGTATTCCTTATTAATGAAAAAGTATGATGTTAGCTTAGTTTTGTACTTGTGTCAATTTTCAATGCCAAAAAAGGTTGTAGAAGTTTCAAAACCGTAAAACCCACCATCGTACTCTCTCATTATCAATGCAGAAAGCAACTTGAAATGTGCTCATGGGAGCAGTAATGAAACTGCTACCTATTAAAAACGAAGGTTCTAGCAGATCTTTGAAAACCCGGGGGAGTGGGGGTGAGGGGTGGCAATCGAGAATGAAATCAGTATTGATGTGCAGTATTTAGTATATTTAATGATTTTAATGGTTTTCGAAATATAAAGTGCTCGATTCACTCATTGAGGTACTCGCTATCGTGCATCAACTTTCTTGTTAAATTCAACAAATTATGAGCTGTAATGATTTTAAAATGATATGTAACATTAATTAATGATTTAAAAGTGTTGAAATACGTTTTTCTAATGGCAAATCGCAAATTTTACCGCGATAAATATGCGCTAGCGATTAGTGGAGTTGACCAGAATTTGCCGTGCCATGTGACTAATGGTTTTTCTGTGTTTCTAAAAATAGACGAATATTCGAGGATTTCATTTGTATATTTTTCGTGCTGATTAGTATTTCAATTAGCGAGTAAATGTCTTTTAAATATCGAAAATCCATTTGTCTGTGAAATTGGTGATTCTTGGTCATATCTGTTTGGTGAAATGACGGATATGACCTTAAGAAGTGAACACCTAACAGTAACTTATTTTTAGCGTATAGCCTTGTTCCAAAGTTTGAAGTTTGCTCTCATATTCCTCTTTTTTTGTGAAACCTTGATAATAATAAACTGGAATAGTTCAAAGAACGGCATATTCCCGTGTATATTATCAAAAATCTTTCAACTCTAATATTAAAAATTTCAAATGACTTTACGTCGCAACTGCGAGATGCAGAGCACATGTTTACAAATGGCGGATACACTGTTACAAAGAACTGATGCGTGTAGATTAAACTGCGCAGTTGCTTTAATCCTGTGAAGAAACTAATGATTTGCTTTATATTTATTGTCTAGATTCATTCTCTCGGCCATAGAAGTGATAGTTTTGGGTACAAAGACTAAATTTTGGTAGTTCTGTGTATCTTAATCGGATATGTCGTGAAAGGCCTCAAAAGGCGTCCTCATGCAGTAAAGGGGTTGGCGTCAAAAGGCGCCATCATGCAGTAAAGGGTTAAGTACTGGTTAGTGTCCTGTTCCTTGCACTGATGCTGCAAGTAATGCACAGACTTTGAGATGAACAGATTAACCATTTAACTTCAGTCCTTGGCATTAATGAACCAAAAAAGTGCTTTGTTTCACAGAATGTATAAAGATGGAATTTTGTTTCAATCTTTACATTATACTGCAGTTGAAGAACGAAGCTTGCACACTGTTATGTTCTATGAAAATGATGCATCAAGAAAATTTGGCCATGTTGAGAAATATATGAAAGTTTATCCCAGTGTCACAGAAATTGTACCATTGATTGTTTGTGAACCACAATATTATGCAGTCATAAAGGAATTGGGAATTAATACTAAAGTTTCATTTGAAAATGGTGTGATGAATGAAAATCCTTTAAATATAGTCCATTTCAAATCAAATTATGTGCAGTACACAATAATTCCAGTTACATGTACAAGCATCAAAGACTTGTGTGTTTATATCCAGTTAAATGATGAGAAGGACATGGCTTTTATTTGCATGTCCCCCAATTCTGTTTAATATGACTGATAAATGTGCATTCATGTAGAAAATTTGGACCAGATATGTACATCAAAATTGAAGACATGAACTATATATAATGAACAAAACTTCAAATGCAGTACCATAAAATTTTTGAACAACATTAAACATTTTAACATGCTAAAATTTTTATATTTCACCAGAGAGGTTTGTTTCCTGGAATATTTAAACAAATAAAATATTCTTTCTTATATCCAGTGTGTATAATAAATTTTGTTCTATATACATAATGGTAGTTACAATTGTACTTTGATATTGATTTGGTTGGTTGACATTTTGCTGTACTTTCTACATTCAGCTTTGTTTTTTATGTATGAATTCACTCTTGTTTGTTAAAAATGATTTTATGAACATTGCAAAAACCTTGTTCATGTTTGTATATATGTTAAGACTGAACAAAATACTGGCATATGAATTCTTTTTATTAAATTGTTGGTTTTTGTATATAAAAAAATGCCACCAAACTTTTAATCAGCCGTAACTTTTCACTAATGTGATATATCAATATTCACATTACATAGTTAAGGTTATTCATTGGTCAGCTTGTGTATTATAAATTCATTAATATTCATTAGGTACCAACAAATATGCAATTAAGTACAATATCAGTGTAAATTGTCAACAACTTGTAAACATTCACAGTGCTCCTGCATATGTCCCTAGGGTTAATATGTAAATACAATAGAAAAATATATAAAAAAATATAATAACTAATAGACTTTCAATACCTTTCCAAACATGTAAAGATTTCACTGGTCTACAATTTTTTAGAAGTCGTCTGCTTCAGGGATAAAATGTGCTATTTATTAGGGATTTTGATGTGCTGAATTCAAATATGACAATTAAAACAACTGATTGGATACTGTTTCCAAGATATTTAAGTTTTTACATTTTACGTCTATGTATATTGTGTACATAGTAGACTTTTAATCATAAATTGTAAACCTATGTCTTTTCAAGTGTTTATGGTTGCTTTACATGATAATATTTCACCTGTCCAGTTTATGTAAGACTTTAGAAAACATCAAAAGGGTTATATAAATAAAAAATATATTGAAACAAATGTCAAAAAACTATTATGTATATATAAGTACATAGTTTAGTCCTTATTCAGTGTTTGCTCGTCGCTTCTTGGCTTGTCTCTTTTATTCATTAAATGGAGCATATCTTGTCACTGTCCAGCAATGGTCTGCAAGCATTGATGGGCTCCATTTGCCCTGATAGCGTTTCTCCATTTTTGCAATGTCCTGGTGAAATTGCTCTCCATGCTCATCACTCACTGCTCCGCAGTTCGGTGGAAAAAAATCGAGATGAGAGTGCAAAAAATGTATCTTTAGTGACATGTTGCAACCAAGGCTTTTGTATGCAATGAGAAGGTTTTCCACCAACTCCCTGTAGTTGTCTGCCTTGTTGTTTCCGAGAAAATTTGTTGCCACTAACTGAAAGGCTTTCCATGCCGTCTTTTCCTTGCCACGCAGTGCACAGTGAAATGCATCATCTTGAAGAAGTTCACGAATCTGAGGACCAACAAAGACACCTTCCTTTATCTTAGCTTCACTTAACCTTGGAAATTTTCCATGGAGGTACTTGAAAGCTGCTTGTGTTTTGTCCATGGCCTTGACAAAGTTATTCATCAGACTCAGCTTGATGTGCAAGGGTGGTAACAAAATCTTCCTTGATTCAACAAGTGGTGGATGCTGAACACTTTTCATCCCAGGCTCCAATGACTGTCGGAGTGGCCAATCTCTCTTGATGTAGTGGGAATCTCTCGCACGACTATCCCATTCGCAGAGAAAACAGCAGTACTTTGTGTATCCAGTCTGCAGACCAACCAAGAGAGCAAGAACCTTAAAATCGCCACAAAGCTGCCACTGACATAGGTCATAGTTTACGCACCGCAAAAGTTGTTGCATGTTTTCATAGGTTTCCTTCATATGGACTGCATGACCAATTGGAATTGAATGCAAAACACTGCCATTATGCAGCAAAACAGCTTTAAGACTCGTCTTCGATGAATCAATGAACAGTCTCCACTCATCTGGATCATGAACGATGTTGAGGGCTGCCATCACACCATTGATGTTGTTGCAGGCTACAAGATCACCTTCCATGAAGAAGAATGGGACAAGATCCTTTTGACGGTCATGGAACGTGGAAACCCTAACATCACCTGCCAGGAGATTCCACTGCTGTTGTCTGGAGCCCAACAGCTCTGCCTTACTCTTGGGTAGTTCCAAATCCCTGACAAGGTCATTCAGTTCACCTTGTGTTATGAGGTGTGGTTCAGAGGAGGAGGATGGGAGAAAATATGGGTCATGTGGCATTGATGGTTCAGGAGTAGAAGTTTCATCCTCTTCCTCTTCCTCGTCTGACTCAAGTGAGAATGATTCTGGTGCATCATGAACCGGCAGTCCTTCTCCGTGGGGTACTAGGCGTATAGCTGATGGAATGTTTAGATAATGCACAGTCCACTTTTTCTTCTTCGACACCTTTCCCAACTGGAGGCACCATGCAGAAGTAACAATTGCTGATATGATCTGTTGGCTCTCTCCAAATCATTGGCACTGCAAAAGGCATAGATTTCCTTTTCCTGTTCAACCACTGGCGAAGATTTTGTTGCACAAGTGTTGCAGCATATGTGTGGGGCCCACCTCTTGTCCTGATCTCCAATTTTGCAGCCAAAATAAAGGTGATAGGCTTTCTTAACCATAGTGGTTATACTGCACTTTTGTGATGCAAAAGTCACTTCACCACAAACATAGCAGAAGTTATCTGCATTGTTCATACAAGTACGAGGCATCTCTGCTCACTTTGGCTAAACAGAAATGTGTCCCTTTGCAAAATCAAACACTGACAAATAAGAGAGCATGACACTGTATGATTTGTAGAGCTGTTATAGGTCAATTTCTTCAGCAGTGTGATGTAAGCTTAGTTATGATTGCATCATCCATGACTTCTAGGAATAACATGATGCAATTCATATCATGTATGATGCAATACCAGCTTCAGATTGCATCAGTCATTGTTTTGCCTAAAAAGCAAGTACTGTCCAAACCCAGTCATATATTTATTCATAGATCCAGTCAAAGATGTATTTTTAGTCATTTCTGGTTTAAATTGAGATCCCTTCCCTTTATAACTCACTTACAGGGTTTGCACGCTACCTTGAAAAGTACTTGAATTTCAATTCATCCTTGAAAAGTACTTGAAAATCGTTTTTACCTTGAAAAGTACTTGAAAATAAGCCTCGGTCCTTGAAAAATATAAAATTAATCGACAAACGAATGTACAAAAGTTTCTTTTCATACCATTACCTCATATAATTGAAATAAAACTGTTTGCTATTGGGTGGTTTACAACACGTGACCAATCAGATATTTATAATTGTGCGCGGTTCTAATAGAGAGCATTAAAATGTGTGCGAATCTTTTCTTTATTCAATAGTAAAATGTGTTATTGTGTTTGTTAACCTAAATGAATACCTTAATACGTATATATATTGATTTTGTTATATACGATACCAAATCTACTTGACATTAGAATTTAAAGTTATATTTGGTCCAAAAATCAACCCTAAATTGCTCTAAATGACGGAATACATGTTTACGAAAATGTGAGTACAATATTTGACATACATGCAGTGCTCGTGCATGTAAAATAGTTTGTGTTTGTCTACACGATATTTCCCCCATGTTTGTTTTCTTTCTCAAGTTAACATAGTTAATCATTAGACTGCGATAATAACGTTTTGATTAGTAAGCTACCAGGATTTATTGAGAAATTATTATCATATTCTAAACAATCACCGACAATAATATTCAAGAAACACCTGCCAATTTTCGCAGATAAAATTATCAGTTGTATGACAACCATAATTATAATGCTAATATTTTAAAACAAATGCAATTAATGCATCCTTAATTCATTTGATTGTGACCAATCTTTTACCAATTTCAGTAATTGTAATAGGCAAATGAGTGACGATTCCGCGAATGCTGATTAAAAAGCACATCCAAACATTATAAATAAACACACAAATTCCTTGTTATAGAATAAACGATTGTTTTTAAATAATGTGCATATAATCGTAACAGTGTACATTTCCAAGGATCATTCTTCTTCGTCGCAGCGGTACATCTTTGTACTTTAAATCATGGCGAATCAACTGTTCAAACTCTCGAAACAAAAGATAATGAAATAAAATGCACAAAAATGGTCACAATTTGTTCTTATTGTACGTCCAAGGTTCTGATTTTTGGCGTACGATCTAAAATTCGGAAGTCTACTGTAAGTATATTATTGACTTTCGGTGTCGCGACCAAACTTTGGGCGTAAATTACGTCCGTATGCCTGTTAACAGAAAGGCTGCTTTCTACACAATATACTTACATCTACGTATAAGTGTACCTGTAAAATTTTGATGAGCGATCACGCGACTGCAGATATAAAAAACTAGACGCTGCGACACGCGGCATACGTTAGCAGCGGACAATTTTAAGATGCCGCGTGAAAGCATCATAACACGCGTCGAAGTTATTCCAGAAATTGATTTTGTCCACCTCGGACATCTTCAGGTACGCATAAATTATGCAAATCGCTATATACGAGGTCGTCCGATGTGTTTTCGTAAAGTGTGTCGGAGAGAGAAGGTGGGCTTCGGCAATCTCCGTAAACTCCGATCGCTACCGAATATTCAGGAGGCTGCATTCACACCCGCCAAAGGATAAACATGTGTACGTGGCATTGAGAATACGGAAGATTTATCTGGGTATTTTTCTGCGAGACCTTACCAATTTCACTTGGAGCAAAATGCTTGGGAAGTGTGTTCAACCCCAATTGGTGTCAAAAACAAGAATACAAGACCTGGTAATTAATTTCCCATATACTTCAAAGAGAAATAATGGTGGATTATACCCCCATAATGAAACATTCTACAAATTTGCCTTTACCAAATAACGGGGCTATCAACTCTAAATCTCCATAAAAATTTCCATCCTGTTGATTTTTGTTTGTAAGTGTTGTGCATTTATTCATCTCATCTGATTTATTGGGTATTATCAGTCACATAGCAGTGTCTTAGATTGACAATAGGCCAGGCCATTTTTACATGAAACTGAAAAATTTGCCATAAATTTTGATAACAATGGGCCACTATAAACCCCTTCCTTCCTCTCAAGCCTACTGCACAAATATTAGGAAGCCCCTTGTCAGGAAATTACAACATTCTCACTAATCTTTTAAATGGCCATTGATAAATATACCTAAAGTGCACTGGGCATCGGGGTCCTTGAAAAGATTGGATAAGTCCTTGAAAAGTCCTTGAATTTTATCACAAAAAAGGTGTATGAACCCTGATTTATCGTCCGCCATTCCCAAGTCAAGGGTCATATATACTGACCCAGTATCATATCTTTAAAACTAGAGCCAATCAACAATTTTAAGCATAATTTTCGTTCTCAGTGACCCAGAATTAGTAAAGTTTGACAACATTTATTGCGGAAGCATTTTGGCTGTAGACTAGTGTTATTGATTTGATTTGCAAATTAATGATTTTATAGACAAAAAATGTTGCATTATGTTGCAAATTTCTCACCATCACTATATGCAGTTTTCTAGATGATACTTAAGTTATCTGCATGGTTTGCTAGCAAGATCGCACAAGCAACTGTGCTTGGATGTTGTCAAATTTTTTATACAAGCTTCTGCGAGCTCCCACCAAGTCTGCTAGCTACAATTAAGATCATAATGAGCTTATAGGGAGCTTGATTTAGGATTGCATTTTTATAAGGGTGATGTATTGATATACTTGTTGCTTATCATGTACTTGGTTATTCTCTTTACCAAGACTGAGAAGAATATCTTTCCTTCTATGCTCAGTAGCGATATCGTCCGGAACTGACATATCTTTGGAGTCCTTCTCCTTTGGTACAAAGCAGCCCTCGGCATCATGCCAACAAGCGGGAATCCTCCCTTTCCTGAATATCAACCTCATCAGTCCCCACAGATGTGTAAGTAACTTAGGGCACATCTTGTACACATTGTAGGGGATACCACTTGGTCCTGGGGCCAAGCTAGATCTATATTTCCTTACGACTTTGCACACTTCTTTCCAGGTAGGCTCCCCCATTTCTAGGGTACAAGATGGTGGCTCTACAGGTAGGATCCTTGGACACTCTCCCAGATCAGTTTCTCTGTGAGAGTCATAATGTGTTTGTTTCAGGAACTCTTCTGCTTCCACTCTGCTACACTCCAGATGGTCAGACTGCTCTTTTCAGGAGAGATGAAGCAAATTTGTAGGGATTCGCGATAAAGTCCACCCTCTTGTGTGACTTCATTGTCCTCCTCTCTTGAAGTTGTTCTGCTTTCTTAACTTTAAGCAGCCTTTCTGTGAGTACCTCCTGCAACTGTTGCAATCCCACCTTCTCTTCTTGTGTAGCATCCCTGAACTGTCTTCTCAATGACCGAAGCTCCTGCCATATCTTCTTTAGCTCGACTTGTCATCTATTTTGTCTAGCAGTTGCTGACTTTTATCTTGTTTCATGGACACCAAACCTCTCTTTCCCTATGGTATAAGCGATTGTAGAAAGGGACTGGATCCTCCTGTCAACATTGCCATGCAGAGCAGCATTTAGAATGTTCTCCAAGTCAATGTCAAACTCTTCCCAGGTCTTATTGTCCATCTAGGGCAATTCCACTCTTTCCCTTGTCTAAGCATTTCCTGTTAATGATCTTGGTCTTCAATGACAAGGTGTTGTAGCTTAGGCTGACTAGAGCAATAGGCTCTCCCTCATGTGGTTGCAACAAGTTCAATAGTCGCTCTCTATTACTGACAAAAATGTCCAGAGTCTGCCTCTCCTTCACTCTGTCAGCTGCACTTGCCTGGGACAAATTTGCTAGAGATAATCAACACCGTGGTGTGATACCTGGCTGATATCCTTCTCCATCTCACCAGAGCTAGGCTTTGCAACTGATTTCTCACTGGCTTGCACCACAACCTTGATTGATGGATCTTCAGACCCCCTGCATTCTTGCAGTTTCCCACAATGGCATCTATCCTCCACCACCACACGTCAATGTCTGTTGAACAAGCCATTTTGTTACTGCTAAATCTGTTTTCGAGCCTTTTATCCTCCCCACCACCACCCCTCTTGGAAGGCTCTGGGGGTGTTCATCATCTTGCTGTGTAGTAGTTGTATAGGGGGTGGTAGATCGGATCAGAACTAGATATATACAAGTTTGCATTATCTGCAACAAATCTGTATTTGTGAATTCATTACATATAAGAAGTACTGTCCTAAATTGCTGGTTGCTTACAAGCAAGCAACTAAAATTTATTGTCATTAATGTGACCTTCAAATTGGAAGCTATTTATGTTCAGATCAGAGCTAAGGCCACAGCATAATTTACCCATGAGACCTAATAACGTGTGCATTGGCTCCTTGCAAGATTAAAAAGTCTTCATGGAAGTTTGTATGTATTGACATAGTGATCTTTCCACAAGACTTGCTCAGATTTGGGAAAATTATTGTGGGATTCTTGATAAGGGTGTTGATGGGAAAGCATCTCGGCTTCAGAAAGCATTCACTCTTAAGGCCTTATTGTTTGTACATAAATGATACACATCCACTATTAAATTTGCCCACCGTTGTTTTTAAAACTTAAAAAACCTTTGAATGACTTCTCCAAAAATGCTCAGCAGAATTTCACCATATTTGACAGAAGGCATATTGGCTTGGAAGCCTTTGAACGTTTTTTGCAAATAATGCTATATTTGTTGTCCAATATGACCACCATCACCAAAAATAGAGAAACTTTTAAACCACCTAAAATCCGCTCAATAGAATATAACCAAATTTGTTAGGAAACATCTTGGCATAAAGGTTTTTAAAATGTGCACAGATAGAAAACATTTAAACAACTTCACAAAACTTACTTAAATTTGAGAGAAAGCATCCTGGATTGCAGGTATTTTAATTATTATCCTCGTGCTTTAGCATGGAATATTGTGATATCCTCCAATTCGTATGTCCATAACTGCTTCTTCTAAACTGCTGAGTAAAAAGTCACCAAACTTAGTACATAATTTGCGGATGTGTTAACCATCTATGTGAGGAGTATAGTGTTTGGGTCTCTTTCTTGGTGTCCCAGCGAGTGGGTTTGAGTTCAGAGGTACCAAAAAATTCTATGTTCAGTGACACTGTTAAGTATTTTTTAAAACCAAACTTTAAACATCGAGTCGTTGCATGAGGACACCAAGTATTCATGGGTTTTGGTTTCTGACCTTTTGGTCAAAGTTGGGTTGGCCAGTCGGGTCCAGATAATAAAGAGGAGTTGGGGAATATTTAGTATAGTGTGGTGATTTGCTTTGACAAGCCATGATAGTATAGTAGATCTGGAATACAGATGTGCTGATCTGCCATCAAATATGACTGAAGGCACAAAGAGCAGAGAAACTTTAAAGCAACTTTCTTTTTAACCAATCAACAGATTTTGAAGACATTTTGACAGGAATCATCCTATTAACCCAGATTTCTTGGCCACTTGCTGTTCCATTTGGCTCAAGCGGGGGTGGGGGGTGGTGTCAGCCAGGTGAGCAATGTTAGGCCCACTTAGGCATTATGTTTAAGACGTGTGCTGAACTAATAAATTGATATCTTTTACTATTTGCAGCATGCTAAGATTCCATCAGCAAAAGAGACTGGGCTCTACACATTTGAATTTAATGACATTCCCATGAGTGATGATGAAACTGTCACAGCAGTGATTGCAATGTTCCAAGATGCTGGAATCATACAGAAATTTAAAGTTCCTTATGACGTAAGTTTGAGCTTAATGTGGTATATTACAAGTTTGCTCTGTAAAAACACTGTAGAATTTTTTAATGATGAAAGTTACCATAGAGGGGGAAGTGCCACCTTGTCCATCAACTTAAACCCAGGTTTTACTGTAGCATTTCAAATTCGTCCTCAAAGTTGTTTTTTTAAATATCTTCTTGACTTGAATGTGTTTGAGGTGCAAGTCACAGAGGTCATGTAGGCGTCCAGTACCAACTATTTCAACAATAGGTGTAATTTTGGAGAATTTTATTAAACATGCCTTTAAATGGCAATTATTCACTTTATTTTTGCTGTTCATCAATCAGCAGAGATGCTGCCAGGGTGTGTGTGTGCGCAAATTGCGCAAAATTTGTACACATTCGTGCACTTGTAAAGCAGTGATGCGTGAGAACTCCTGCAAATTAGTTTAAAGTCGCGCATATAAATATGTACTCTGCGCAGTATAAAATTTTTATTTATCTGTGAACTTTTAAAGTGCACATTGCCGCACAAGTCATACCAACAGTAGAGGTGTCGTAGCACTTGTGTCGTCGTCTTTTTTTTTTTTTTTTTTTTTTTTTTTATTATTATTATTATTATTGGTAGGCAACTGTTTACTCATCTGAGTACTTCAGCTTGACATGAATGGTTGTTAAACTAAATTTGATTGACATATTGGGCCCTGGAACAAGCATTGTCGAGTTTGAACCTTGCATTAAGTAGGAAGTTTTACAAATTCGTGTTTATAGTAAGGGCTTCTAGAAAACTAAATGGCTGACTCCCAACATGGTTGATCTTCAGATGACGATTTAGTTCGGCAAATACTGGCTGATAATAGCGATGATGACAATGATTTTTAAAGTTTTGAAGTATATCAGATTAATGGAGCCTGGAAAGAGTTACTGGCAAAACCAGTGAGTAATTTTGAACCCGAAAATGAGGTTTAATACGAGTCCGATGTACATGCTGGATGGACAAAAACAGATGGCATGCCTGTCAACCCCATATTAAGCAGTAGTTCAAACTTAAACGCCAAAAAGGCACAATACCAAGCCTAATTAAAATACAGGTAATTTAAAAGTAGTGCAGTTTTCATTTCTTTTCTCAAACAATTCTGCCTCGAGGTATCTATTGCTACAAAATGGTCTAGCAATGTAAGGGTTGAGATAAATTGAATAATACAAATCTAAAAAAAAATTAAAAAGTAAGGATATTTATTTTTGATCAAAATACCTCTGTCTGACTGAGCAGACTATGACATTGATAGACTTATAATCCTAATACAACATTGTAGAACAGATAAGAAATCTGGCATAGTAGTCTGCAAAGCACTGATTTAAGAAAGTGAAACTTTGGCAGAACCAGAACTCCTGTTAGTGAAAAATATTTTTTTGGAGCAGAGATATCCAAGAGACAATACCTATGAGCCGTTGAAAATTGCACATAACAACCATAAAGAACAGTTTTCCAACTTGTTCAAGCTGGCTTAGCTAGCTATGCATCTGTGAAAGGGGATTCTCAGCACAGAATAATATTCATACACAGATAAGGAACAAATTAAGCTCAGAAATGATCAACATTTTAATACTTATACTAGAGGAGACATCTTTTGAGGATTTTCATTTTAAATGAGCTCTAACAAAATGGAGCAGGAAGAAAGAAAGAGATGGATATTTATGTGTTAGGTAAATATTGAACTGTGGCCGTTTCCTCCTCTCCCTCATTTTTTGTCTACTCCCCTCTTATTTTGGTCTTCCCCCCTTTAGGTAAAATCCTGGCAGCATCTCTGAATCAGTATTTCTTGAAAGGTCATATAAACACCACCAGAAATCTATTTGACAAGATCAATGTTAACCCTGTAGCTACCACTGCTGCATCTATACGTTACCTGTAAATAACTCCACAACCCTTTGCCACTTGCATGCACTGTCGATAATACTGCTATGTTAACTGAACATTAATTGGTTGAAAGTACAGAAGTTTGCATATTTTTGATTATCATAACCAATGAGAGAACTGTTTACTCTACATTTTGATAAAAGTTTGAAATATGATAGATTAAAGTTAGACACAAAGGAAGGGCTTTTCCACACTTTAAGAGACTCATAGTTGAGGTAAACAAAGATGGATTATGATTAAGATATTAACGAGTTTGAGGGATTTAATACAAGCAATATAGAAGAGTTTAATGAATCAGTCTTAGAAATTGTATTGGATATTGATGTTAGTCCAGTTTCAACACCAGATGTAGGTGATTTTGAATCTTTGAATCTGACAAGGAGGCCTTTGGCCCACTTGCACAATGGAGTGAGAACATCTCCGTGTTCGAGATCAATCATTTTGATTCTGATGTTGGTTTAGCTGTTGAACTTGGACCACAAAGCAATAAAAGATTTTTCTCTAAAGTTTTATCCTGAATGTCTGATGGAAAAGATTGTTAAAGAAACTGATGCTTATGCCAAGAAAATGGGGGACCAAAAGCAAGACCGAAAATGTTTGATACCAGCATCAAGGAGATGTGGGTGTTTCGTGGGATCTACATTGTCATGGGCATTATACAGATACCCAAATATTCTTTTGCCTGGATGACATCTGTATCTTTTGGGATCCCAGGAATACCTGAAATCGTGACCAGAGAGAGGTTTGTAAGAATAGGCAAACATTTTCATGCCAATGACACAAGTGTCAACCTACCCAGAGGCCAAACAGGACAAGACAAGATTTGCCACATAAGACCTTTCTATGACAGTCTTGGAGAAATGCCTGTAAAATTATGACCCTCCCAAAAATCAGTCAATCGATGAATGTATGTTCACTTATAAAAGAAGACTTTCATTTAAACAAGACCTGCTGGCAAAATCCACAAAATTTGGCATAAAAGTCTGGGAAAAACCCATCCCCAAACCAGCTATGTGCATGAATTTCAAGTGTATTATGGAACGCCTGATGGACAGAGGCAAACTGACAGAAGAAGGATGAGGGACCAGAGTGGTAAAAGATCTTATGAGAAAAATAGAAAATAAGAACCACCATATGTATATATATATATATATATATGGATAATTTCTTTTCAAATCCCCAATTGTCTGAAGATTTGTGACAGGATGGACTCTACTGTTGTGGTACATTTTGAGGAAATAGGAAAAGAATCTCAAAACCTTTTAAAAAAAACAAACAGTGGTTTAAAAAGTCAGAGGGACATGAAAATTGTGCAAAAAACAGAAGCTGGTCTGTGTTGCCTGGAAAGACAAGAAAGTTGTCCATATTTTTTTTAATAATATGGATTCAACACAACTATCCAGTGTAACCCAACGAGAAAAAACTGGGCAACGAAAAGTAACATGACCAAAAGTTGCAGATGATTATTCTAAAAACTAAGGGGGGAAGGGGTGGATATTATGGACCAAAAAAAGTCAAATGCAATACAGTTCTTGCTGTAAAGCAAAGAAATGGTGGAAGTACCTTTTTTGGTTTCTGATCGACACAGCAATATGCAATGCCCTGATATGTATGAAGGAGTCACCAAATCATCAGATGAAAACAAAGTCCAGATAAGAAAAAAAAAAATGAACACAGCTTGAATTTAGGATGAACTTGGCAAAACAGCTGGCTGCTGGCTTCCAGGGGACTAGAAAAAAAAGGCACTGTCTAATATTGACACAAAGGGTCTAAGGCACTGGCTAGTATTCCAGAAACATGGGAGATGCAAGATGTGTGTAAGGGAAGGGAGAAGACATTAAGTTTTCATTGGATGTAAACTGTGCCAAGTACATTTATATGTGGACAATGACTGTTTCGAGAGGTACCACTCTCAACTTTGTAATTAGAGAATGTGGATTTCATTCATAGTTTCTATATGAATATGCCAATATTGGATTTATTTGGTTGGATTCAAAACAATTTACATGACTGGAAAATTTCTTATATGATGGGGCCTAGGAGTATGTGAATGTGGAAATATATAAATAACAGACACTATACAAGGTAAACTGTTTTTTTTTTTTTAAATTATTTTATTGAAATCAAGCAATAACTAAAGAAGTAATGAAAATAAATGTAACCATGTTTTTACTATCAATTTCTGTAGTCAGCTATGATGATGTTCTAGTATTCAGCCTAGCAACCAGATTCAATAGTCTCGGTAGCTGACATGGTAACATGTAGCAGTAGTGAAGTTGCACAACAGCTGTAGTAGCTAAAGGGTTGTGATGCAATATAAACTGGATTGAATGTTGCACAGTGATGTCACAATGTAAGCATAGTGTGTTGATAAAAAATTGTACTAACCTGTTATTGTTATGATTAGACCCAATGTTCTCTTTTCTTGACCTAGTTTATTACCTGGCTGCCATTGTAAAAATCCATAGTGATGAATAATTTTTATCTGGAAGTTTTTTTAAGACAAATAAGGTGCAGAGTATTCAACAATCAGGAATTAATAGACTTTGGTTAAACTCTGTTAGTATTAAATTTTAAAACAAGAATTAATATTTTATTTAAGATCAGTAAATGCGCCTACATGACCACGTTTACATACACCTTAGCACTGAACATTTAAAAGATACAGTTGGATGGTTTTGGTTTGGTTTTGTGGGGTTTATCACCATTTGTCAGCATATGACAGGCTATACATGGCAGCCAGTATATTTAGTGGAGGAAGAACCCAGGAACACCCTGGAAAAAACCACAAACCCACGGGAAGCTATTGGCAAGCTTTTTCGCATACCCATATTGGTCGAGCTGAGACTCGAACCCACATGGACAGAGGTGAGATGTGAGTGATCTGTAAAGGCAAGCACTTTAGACCACTTGGCCAGCTGCGGTCCTAGGTACACTTGGAGGATGGTATATGTTTCCTATTACTTGATAGCAATTCACAACTGCATTTCTAGTTGCATATACCAACAATGAAAACGTTTCATGGGCAAGATGGTTTAAATTGATAATTAGAGGAGAAAACTTAGATTGTGGCCTAATTGTCTCCTAACAATACATCCCTGGTGCATCAGTAAGGCAACATCATAAAATTTAATTTTTCCGTTTTGCTTCTAAATGCAGAGATATGAAACTGGTATGGTAGTGATGGCCATCATAATGTAGTGTTTGTTTTTGTCACCTGTATGGTTCCAGCCTTGCTTTCCCCTTACAAAACCTTTTCCCACCAGGTGGGTAAATTGTTCACATTAAAGGTTTAAGAGAGAAATTTTAATACTGCTGCATGCATGGAATTGATCATGTATAAATTGAAGGCTTTTGCATTACAAGAGTAGCAAGTCCAGTAAAAATTGCAGGTTGTACGCTGATATTCTTATATTTTCTCCAGATAAAAGAGAAACATTTTAATAAACAAGAAATATATGACCATAGAAAATTACATATTATGCTTTATTCTAATATTTAGTAAGAGACTGTAGATCATAGTGTCTCATCTGTGAATGGCAAACATAGGTGTCAATTTTCCAATGGCAGCATTGTTGTCAACAATGTTATGATTCTGTTTTAAAGTTATTTTAAAGTCGCATAATTTCTACGTAAGTTGCTGTATTCAACTTAAAACTTGATGTTTTATCCATATGTCTGAATTTAGTACATTGATTTGCTAGCAGGATTTGTACACTTCCTTGAAAGTCATTGAATTTAGATTTTTTAATTCAAAGTATTGAAATCCTTGAAAATTTACATTTTAGTATTAAAGTCTGTGAAAATCATTTTTGCTTCCTCAAAAATTATTTTGGACCATTTTTTTCTCATATGGTTCCTGGAATATTGGCATAATTGGTTTTTCAGTATCTCGCTCTGTTGTGTTGCCAATCTCCAGTGCTTCAGCTTCTTTGGTTTGTATCGCTCGTCATTCCAGATATGATTTTCACTTTTACTGTCTACACAGTAACACCACACATCTGGGTATTGTTCTCCAGTATAGTATTGCCAATAGCTGCCATCATTGTTAGTTAAATCAGCATTTTAGATCGTTTCTTCTCAATGAATTTTGTTGGATTGCTTGGATTATTGCTGTGAATTAATTGGTCATAAATATGCCAGAATTGCACATTTGTGGACAGATGGACTACAAATGTTTTATACAAAGATTGGCTCATTCGTGATCCCCTTTGAAATATAAAGCATAGTACTAGCTTTGTCAAAAATCATTTGACATAGCTAGTATGGGAGAGTCAGCATTAAAATGTCATATGAACAGTCAAAAACATACCCAATTGTATGAACAAGCCAAAAACACAAGTACAGGACCAAAAATCAAAAACTTTTTTACTCAGCCAGCTGAAAAGAACGTTCCTACTGCTAGCTCTAGTAGTAGGCCTACTATGTCGAAATTGTCATCTGTAATGAGTGCTGAGAAACAACTTGTGAGTTCGTATGTTTTGCATGATGATACACTCTAATAATAGTACTGTGGATTTTGTGGGGCATAAAAAGCCAGCATTCATATCATTCAATTATTGACATTGATAAAGTATTTATGCAAATGTTCCCAGATATGGTTCCGCTCTACAGTTATTATGCACTTCTGAGAGAGTGACCGTTATAAGGTGAAGTTGTTTGCATTGGCAACATGCACAGTGGAGAGAATGTTGGCATACCTCAATGATTGTTTCATGTACTGTGACTAAAATTTCTTTACATGTGGTAATTATGGAAACTATGCACTATCTAAAGCAGACAGCTGATAAAAATGGTTGCTCCCATGTGCTTGAAAGATGAGCCTGAACTAGTCCAAAGTACACTAACTTGAGCAGCTATTAAAATAGGGAAAATGAACTTTGCCAGATTAGATGATACCAGCTTCTGAAAGTGCAATGAATGAATTGCAAAATATATATAAAGTAAAGAAAAAAATTTATTGGCTTATTTTTTTCCAATTTACCATTGAAGTCCAGGAAGTGAAAATGACCAAGCGGAGCTAGCAGTCTTGTGAGGTGCACAGCTGAAGTAAGGCCAGCTCTACACTCTATAACCCAAATTACACCTATCAATCATGCACCAAAATAAAGGGAATTAAAAAATTATTTTAACAATACCTAAGATATACAAGGTCTTTTTTAAATAACCTGGATAACCAGTGAGGAAAACCAGGGAAATTCTTTTTCTTTAAAATCAAACCATATGCAAAGTACAAAACTGTAGAGTGGAACCTATGTTGAGTTCAGTTGGCATTGTAAAGGGTTTTTCACTAAAAATATACTAGAGTTATGATAACCTTGTTTATTTCTTGTATATATTCCTTTTAGTTTTTAAAACATCTTTGGGTCACATGTTTGGTCAACTGATTTCGGGCAACGGGATGTGAAGAACCTGCTGTGCAATATCCTTTAGTCTGGCAGATTTGAGGTCCTGGAAATTTATTCTGTGGTTCTGGAAGCTCCTGGAAAGTTCTTGAATTTCACTCGAGTGTAAGCCTATGAACCATGGGAGTCAGCTGTCTTAACTGCGTTAGCACAAAGCTAGTTTTGCAGGCGATACTTAGTGTTCCACAGAATGCATTAGATATTTTTTCAAAATTTGTAGGTAATGGTCAGATGGACTTGTAGTGTGAAGAAAAATTACCGCCCAGTCACATACCATAATTGGAGGCATGCTTTTAATGTGGCACAGACCATGTTCACCATGCTTTATGTAAGTTATGCTTTATTTCAAATCAAAATTAAAACTACACTATATGTAATGCTGAGATATGTCTGTTTTGACTTAATGAGATGCTGTTTCTTTATGTGAAAAATGGTTCTTTACATTTTAAAACTTTTAATTGGCACTGTATAGCCAGTACTGTGCTGACATGCCATTAAACCCTATACATACATACATACATACATACATACATACATACATACATACATACATACATACATACATAGGAAGATTCAATTGCAGAATTATTTTTGTCATTGTCTTTTTTATATGCTTGCTATAAGACCGAGTGTATCATGTTGTGACATCCAACTGTCTGTTCCCCATATCTTTTCTGCATAATAAGTTGAGTTCTCTACCATCTACCAATACCAAACTTTGTAAATAGCTTGCATTTGGGGTCAAGGGGAATCCTATCAGTTTTGGGTTCAAGAGGTTGCTGTGCCTTGAAGAAAATAAATGGTTTCTGCGCAACAACTTCACTTCTGCATCACATATCTGGTCTAAACGTTGTGGATGGCTTGCACTTGGAGTAAGGTAGAGGCCTATTGGTTTTAGGTCAAAGGTAAAGGTCAATGGCTAAAAAAGGACAAATTGTTTCTGTACAAAAATTTCAGTTCTCGACCATGTACCTTAACCAAATTTTGTGGACAGCTTACACTTTCAATAAGAATGAAGTCTGTTGATGCTGGGATCAAAGGTTAAGATCACTGTGGTTTGAAGAAGACGGACATTTTTGCATAACAACTTTAGTTCTACAGGATTTGCACGATGTTGAAAAGTGCTTGAATTTTGGTGGTTAACTTGAAAAGTGTTTTAATTTGAAGTCGGCTGCAAAAAGTACTGGAAAAGTGCTTGAAAATACTCCATAGTTGTTGAAAAGTGCTTGAATTTCAAGACCAATACATTTCATTGAAAAACAAAATAATTTGCTTCTATAAATATCAAGAAAAAAATAAAAGATGTTTATAATTTTTTAGAAACCCAATCTTCCTAGAATTATACTTGGGTTGCTTACATATTCGGTAAGACTTCCAGTTGGGTCGCTTATGTGCTCATTATTACTTGGTCATATTTGGAATTGTGAACGTCTTGTGTTGTAAAATGAATGGATGCAGTGTTCATTGGGCTGTTAAAGCTGATAAACAAAAGTCAATCAAGTACTCGGCGATGAAAAGCATATTTTCAAACAAGATTGCCATGAGTGCTACACTTGCTTTATATATTGGTAAGGCCAAGTGATAAATTAAGTGCTGTGTCTTGTATTTGTTGAAAGACACTGGATCAGTGGTAGCTGGAGTTACTTTAGCTCTGTAAGTCCCAAAGTTTTACTCATGGTGGAGACAGTACCATCAACTTGCACATTGAATAAAAAAGATTCTCAAAATGGTACATTTCTGGCCCAGTTGAACCTAAAATTTGCAAATAAATGAGTAGAAAATTGATTGTAGTATGTATAGTATTAGTTTTTAGCTCTACTGGTCATAGACCAGAGGAGCTTATGGGATGGCCTGTTGTCCACTGTCTGATATCCATCCTTTAGCAAAAGTTTGTTATCGCTACTCCCTCTAAACTACTTGTAGGATTGCTCTGAAACTTAACACACATTGGTCCTAAATGAAATTGGTGCTGCTTGAACATCCAATATGACTGACACAGCAGCCATCTTGAAAATCTTGTTATCACTACTCCTCCTGAATGGATTGTCATATCTACATGGGAATTTTCACAAAAAGACTTCTCATGATGTCTATTTGGTTCTAAATGAAAATGATGCTACTTGGACATCCATTATGGCTGCCACAGTGACCATCTTGAAAATCTTGTTATCGCTACTCTTCCTGAATGGATGGTCATATCAACATGGGGTTTTCGCTAAAAGAATTCTTATTATGTCTAGTTGGTCATAAATTAAAATGGTGCTGATTTGACATAGGTATGACCACCATAGCAGCCATCTTGAAAATTTTTTTATTGCTACTCCTGATAAACGGAAAGTTGTATCAGCATGGGGTTTTCACAGGAAGGCTTATGGTGTCTAATTGGTCTTAAATAAAAGTTGTGCCAATCTGTTACATAATAATGCCACCACAGCCACCATCTTGAAAATCTTATTGACAAGTCATGTCAGCATTTGGTATTCACCAGAAGACTTCGTGTGATGTCTGGTTGGTACTAAATGCAAATGATGCCAATCTGATATCCAGTATGACCACCATGGCAGCCATCTTGTTATTGCTACTTCTACTAAATGAAAAGTCCTATTGATATGGGGTTTTCACCAGAAGACCAGTTATGATGTCTAGTTTGTCCTAAATAAAAATGGTGCTGATTGCACTTCAAATATGGCTGCCACAATGAACATGTTGAAAATCTTGTCACTAATTCTCCAGAATGGATGGTCATATTAAGAATCAACATGGGGTTTTCACCAAAAGTCTTCTAATGGTGTCTAGAATGTCTAAATGAAAATGTGCCAATGATACATCCAGTATGACTGCTACAGTGGCTAATTTGAAAATCTCATTGCTCATATTTGCTCAAGAATATCTGAGATGGTTTCAGCACTCATCATTTGAAACGAAATGGTCTTATCTTGAATTCTTGCAGAATGCCAGTCCCTTCCTGAGACTCTTTGTTACTCCATTAAAAACAATGAAGAAATACCATAGAACTAGCACATAATGTTAGATTGCCAGGCTCTGACAACTCTGCTGAAAATGTCAACACATTTGCCCTCAGTTCTAAGTACCCACCATCAGTTAACTAGTGACTTACAGAGCTATCGTAACCTCAGCTAGATCATTGAGTGAAAGTGCTCTGAAGTCTTATGGCAAAAGGGAATAGCAGATAAGGAATGAAATATCAACAATAGGAATGAATTTAGAATAATGTTTGCTTAACCCTTTTCATACTAAAGCCCAATTAGACAGGCAGTTGTGTAGAACTGGAAATTTTTTCAGTCAGTGGTGTAGCAGCATGAGAGAATGCAGTGATGTTCGTCAATCTGGCTTTACAGGAAAAATTTTTAAAATTATTTTTCAATGTTGTATACCGTTTTAAATTTTCCTTAAGGTTATTTTTTTTTTTCACTGAAAATTTTCAGATGTAAAACTTCAGTTGAAAGTAAAGTTATGTAAGCAAAAAAACATGCTTTTTTTATAACATACAGTACAGCTCACGTGATTTTTCGGAACTCCGCGCATCGCGGTGGGGGGGGAGAGTGAGTGGAGAGGATTAAGAAAAACCCCTCCACCATCACTCCATGCATCCTGACGGAGTTGTCGCGGAGTCTCGCGGAGATTAGCCCTGCACACCACGCTTTCTCGCAGAGTCGCATCCGATCACCACCGCGGAGTGGACGTGGTCTTGATAATATGGGCGTGGTTTACTGTTTATCACCCATGCAAGCAGAGGTTGAGAGAGAGACGGGGGGGGGGGGGGCACCGATTTATCTACATCATTATCCCTCTGGGGAGCGATTTGCTAACTTTTTTATACTTAAAAAACGTAGTAATTCAGTTAGTTATAAATATTTCCTTGTTCTAACGAAGATAATGTATGATACATAGTGCCAAATCATATTTAAGATGATGATAACGTAATGACAATGCCTCGTAAACTGTATTAATACTACATTTTGCGCAATTAATCTAATTTCTTTTTCTTCAATACTATGTTATCGGAATCTAAACATGCATTCATATCCTTATTTCTTTTTCAGTAAACGCAATACAAAATTGTAATGATCATATGAAAGTCAGTGATATTGTACTACCTGCAATGAAAAGAACGATAAACCTCGAACAAATTAATAACAAAGCTGCAGTCATACCTGACTGAAATGAAACAAAATCGCACAAGTTCCGATGGTTACTCCATGCATGAGTACTCATTCACATATTGTACGTTTTTTTCTGACATCCAATCACTTAAATAAAGCATTATTAAGATTTCACATAGTTATTTTGTATTAATTACCAAAGTAGCGGGATTTTTTTTAAAATCACAAATGGTCGCAAAAGGTCATCCTAGATACATGTAGTTGACACGTGCAAAACCTAAAAGTACAACAGCAATGCTTCTGCGGGTTTGTTTTCTTTGCCATTGATTTGACAAACTTGCGCATCAGATGAAGTTAATGTTTAAGTTTTTCTTTTCTGTTCGTTTTCCTATTGCATAATACAGAAAAATAAGATGAATAATTTTAGATCATTAACTCTTCTTAGTAAAGTCCCCCCCCCCCCTCTCATAAAATATGGAATCCAAATCACTACTGCACAAGTTATCGTAAACTGAAATCTGGAAAAGTGCAAGTGGTAAGAAACAGAAACACGCTCAATAACCAAAGGCTCTAAAAGTCACAAACAGGAAACTGCATTCTTTAATATCTGCATAAAAATAATTAAAAAAGTATATTTTATTTTTATATTTTCGCCGTTGGAAAATGAGCAAATAATAGGATACATGAGGAGACAATACATCCATGCAAAATGCTCTAAACTTGTTGGAAATTAAAATCTCTGAACATCTCAGATTTTAGAATTTTCCATATTATTTTTCATTTCGGTAATAAGCCGAGTTCAGGTTAATTGCTAACAATTATCAAACTTCCGTTGTTAATGGCAGGACCATAATTGCGCCAAGTCAGATGGCTTCGTGTTATAAAAACACATTGTTCCCAAGCTGAAACTTACATCATCCTTTGATGCAAACCCTTGTTAATATTTTACAACAGTGTTCACAACGGTCACTGCCTTGATTTCTGTACAACATCCGCTGAAGTCAAGTCTTTACTAGGGAGAGACAATTGAATTTTCTAACCGTTTGGGGGGGGGGGTAAATGCGTGAAAACAATTGTCTTTCTCTGATTTTTGTAGCAGACGTTAATCCGTTCCATATTTCACTTAAAATAAATAATTACTGTGATGAAAGAACAAAAAATATCCCGGTCGAAAAAAACAAAACAACATATAAACCCAGTATATTAAATGATCAGTCCCTTACAGTATACATGCAGTCATAATATTCAGCCTCGTGACTCTGCTATTACTGCTTAAAGACTAAGCACGCGGTTTGCATTTCAGTGTAAATTCAGTGTTTTAGGTTTGTTGGGGGGGGGGGGTAAGCAGAAGCGGATGTTAATTTGGATTTTAATTGTCCATATCTCAGAGAATTACTTTCCTTTGGAACAAAATGATAAATTTATTCTGCTTGAGAGGCTCAGCAATTTGTGCTTCTCGTCAAGTCAGTGCATAAGTTTGTTCATATTTCTTTGAAATAAATTAAAATCATAAACTTATTGCAAAAGAAGTCGATCAACCTTTTATAAACAGTAATGTGTACTGAATATACAAGCCTTTTGAAATTATTTTTTTATTGTCCAAATATATGATCGAAATAAAAACGACTGATTCTTCAGATGGTATCCGGTTGTAAATCACTCCTGACGTCTCAGTCTTTCCATAGGTGGTCTTCATTCATTGGCTGTTCATATGTCAATCAGTAATGTCGACTAGCCCCTCCACAGTGGAGTTTACATCGCATGACTGCCGAAACGCGGTGGTGATTTGTAGGTATTTATGCCAATTTATGCCTCCACCGCGGAGTGCTATCGCGGAGCTAAAGTGGAGGGGATTAAGAACCCCACCGCGAAGCGCGGAGTTACAAAAAATCACGTGAGCTGTACTGTACTTTGAATGCAATTTTCCTACCTGCAATATTCATTTTACCTCTTATATGTAAGTGTATGAAATGTGGGGAATTTTACGCCATTTAAGAAGGTGACAAAATAATAAAAATCCATCAAGAATGTCAAAAGTTATTACAATTTTATTAAATTTACTCGCATGAGAATTGGAGAGCAAACAGAATAATCCTTACTGGTAAGTCAACAAAGCTTTTCATTTTGGTTCAGTGTTTTTATTCCGCAATAAATTTTAATGTAATAATATCAGAGTTATGTGGGGTTTATTTTAGTCCATTTACACGAATGCAGTAAAATTTTATAATATTATGCACACACCCAACATGTGCGAACTTTAAGAGAAATGAAGTTCTCAAAATGTCCAGTTAGCTTGAAAAGCATCCACGTCTTCATCATCGTCAATATCCAGGTCAAAAATACCAATTAACTATTTATCATCTGCTCAGTTCATTCGATGTAAACAAGATCATGATCCTCACTGCCTAAAATATAAATTTCCCCCACAAAATTGTCTATATTTTCATCAAAATTGGTATCCACATCACGGCCGCTTCAGTACTGTCTGCCATTTTGAATTACACGTGTTAAAATTTAGTTTTGAGATCAAATTTTCTATTAACCAGTTATCATCACCTCTGTTGATTTTGTTGAAGTCAAGCTCACGATCTGCACTGCCTAAAACATAAATTTTTCCCACAAAGTTGTCCATATTTTCATCAAAATCAGCATCCACATCACTGCCATAACTTGCTGTTTCAGCGCTGTCCGCCATGTTGATCTCCACACATTAAAACTCATGTTTGAAATCAAATTTTCAAATAACCAGTTATCATCAGCTCCGTTCATTTTGAAGAAGTAAAGATAACGATCCCCACTGCCTAGAATGTCAATTTTATGGTAACCTCAGATCGGTGATTGAAAGTGCTCTGAAGTTTCATGAAAAGAGTGACAAGCATAAAAAGAATAAAATATTGACAATAGCAATGAATTTAAAATATTGTTTGCTTCACCCTTTACTGCATAATGATGCGTTTTGACACCTTTCATGACAAATCTAATTAAGATACCCAGTACTACCAAAAATTAAGTCATTGTACCCATAACTATTACTTGTACCGCTGACAGAATGAATCTAGAAAATAAAATATGAAGCAAATCATTAGTTTAATCGCAGGATTAAAGCAACTATGGAGTTCAATCTACATTCATTTGTTGTATGTAACAGTGTATCTGCCATTTGTAAACATGCTCTGCATCTCGTGGTTGCGACGTGAAGTAATTTTAAATTCTGAATAGTACAGTTGAAAGATTTTTGACAATATACATGGGAATATGCCTTTATTTGAACTAATCCAGTTATTTTTATCAAGGTTTCACCAAAAAAGAGGAATATTAGAGCAAACTTTAAACTTTGAAACAAGGCTATACACTAAAAATAAGTTTTTGATATGTGTTCATTTCTTAAATTCATATCCGTCATTTCAGCAAAAAATATGACAAGAATCACTATTTTCTCAAAAGTATGGATTTTCAATATTTAAAATACATTTACTCACTAATTGTAATATGAATCAGCACAAAAAATATACAAATGAAGTCCCGAATATTTGTATATTTTTAGAAACAAGGAAAAACCATTAGTCACATGGGACAGCAAGTTCTGCTCAACTCTAATAATCGATAGTGCATGTTTAATGCGTTAAATTTAGGATTTGCCCTTATCTTTTTCAAATCATTAAAGTTCATAATTTGTTGAATTTCACAAGAAAGTTGCATGATAGCGAGTCTGTCAATGATTGAATTGAGCACTTCACATTTTGAAAACCATTAAAATCGTTAAATATACAAAATTATGCATATCAATACTGATTTAATGCTGGATTGTCCCCCCTCCCCCCTCCGGGTTTTCGAAGATATGCTAGAACCTTTGTTTTTTATCAGTAGCAATTTAATTACTGCTCCCAAGAACACATTTCAAGTTGCTTCTGTATTGATTATGAAAGGGTAGGATGGTGGGTTTTACGATTTTGAAAATTCATCAACCTTTTTTGGCATAGAATATTCACAGAAGGGTAAAACTAAGCTAACTTCATACTTTTTCATTAATAAAGGATACAGAGAAGAGATAAATTAATTTCATTTTGGTCTATCAGTGGCTGCATGTGGGGGGTTGGTGGGCAATTGCCCCTGGGCGCAAAGCGAAGGGGAAAACTATCGAGAGCTTTATTCTTTTTTGAGCTGAAACTTTCATAGTATTTCACCTCACCTTAGTGTATCGGGGGCAATTCTTCACAAAACTTATATTTGGGGGGTGGGAGAGAGAGGTTGGCAAATGATATAAAAGCTGTTCTCTGTGACAAGTAGGGATGCCACTAAAGAACATTGTCTCCGGGCACATCAGTAGGGGCGCCACTAAAGAACATTATCTCCGGGCGCCTAAAACCCTTGCACTGCCACTATGGTCTATGAATAACTTACTCAACAACAATAATCATCATAGTACATGGATAAAAAAAAATATAGTAAGGTATATACGACACTTTATCATTTAAGTTTCAGTTTAATGATTTTGCTTACCAGAAAATGTGTCTGGTTTTAGATTTACAGAATATAGTACATACAATATAATAAAATATATAATACAGAGTATAATACATACAAGTAATTTTAAACAATCCAATTAGGAAGGCTTGAGAACTGAAAAATATGCTAGACTTGTTTGTGGAATCAAGAGATATCATTTTGGCAGCAGGCATAACATAATTTGGTCAGTAGATGTACATTTTAGTGAAAGGGGAAAATTAAAGAAGCCACTTTCTATCTGTCACAGATGCTAAAGGGCACATACTAACAAGATAACCGTTGAAATAGTTTGAGTCAAATAAAATAATTTATCCGCTCATTATTTGGCTTCATTGTATAAAGTTATTGTCGGTGATTATTTAATGATACATGTATCATTATTATGTCCTATTTATTCAAAGTTTACTTCCACGAATTTCCAAGAATTTTTACCTATGCAAGCCTGTAGACTGTGAAATAAAAACATTTTGTACAGTATTTTAGATTTAATTAAATACTTGTTTAAAGACCTCCAATTATATGCCTTTTTTTCATTCTTTTCAATGATGTGATAAGTTAACAAATATGTTGATAAAATTACAAATCAAATGCATTTCATATGGCTATTTTATTAGTCGGTTATGTTTCACACATTTTTTGGTTATCATGATTTCAAAGACATACATTCCCAGTACCACTGACTATCTCCAGTTAAGATATTCTTCCTCATAATGTTCATTTTGAAAATTATTTAACGATGTTTATTTCTTGTGTCAATAAATGATGATATTCATCCTCTTTATTACTTTCTAATAATAAAATGTGTAACGATTCCCAATAAGCAAAACATCAAATATGCCAAATTAATCATATAATAAATACATGTCTTAATTTTCTTCTTAATCCACAAAAGGACAATTGTGAAATGAAAGATAAATGTACCTTCTTTGTTCCTTTCATTACTTCTGAGTAGTGTGATTCAGATATTGATCTTTGGGAATATTTCATGGTTTATGAAGACATTTTCTAAAATTACATTTTTATACAGCAGTTCATATTTTTTAATAATCCTTCAAGGTAGAAAATGGTAGAAATGAGGAGAAATGCAGTGGAGTTAACTTACTTAGATGGTAGTACCAGCACAATGGTGAATTTTTTAATAATCCTTCATAGATGTGTCATCTTTGGCACTCCGTACTCAAACAAGATATAAATAAAGGGATGTTCCTACCACATTTGCCTCTAATGTCCTCCCCTCTGCCCTTGTCCAGATCACTGAAAAACCTACTTAAAACTGTGCTATTTTGTATTAATTTCATATATTATTATATTTTATTTAATAAAGAATACTTCTATGAGTGGATGCTTGTTTGTTCTTTATTTTTAAAAGGACATCCTAAATATTGTGATCAAAAGAGTATTCTTTGGCTGAAAAATACTTCTACCAAAATTTGATTTCCATATAATTTTATTTTTATATGACTCGAGTGTTTAGTTTTAAATCAGCCAGCTTTAAGGAGATTCTTTCCATTGCCCATGTCATTATATATATATATATATATATATATATATATATATATATATATATATATATATATATATATATATATATAGATATATATATATATATATATATATATATATATTGAAACTACTGTCCATTTTAAAATGCAAATATTAGTTTCAGCAACTGATGCACATCAAGTTCTTTCTTTCTTTTGACAATTGTATTTTTATTAAAAAAAATCCCAAAGTCAGAAGTGTACATGATTAATTATTTTCTGATTATGTTCTCTGACAGACGAATATTATAATTATGTGCTTCCTAACAAACTACAGAAACAGATTTTCTATGATATTTTTCGCACCTGCTAGAATATTATTAATAATTCACAGTTCAGTCTCGTTGTCAAAAAGTACTGTATTTTTACCAAGTTAGTATATACCCAATTTTATTGTTGTTGAGCTTTTAATTCATATTACTTTAAATTTGCCATTTTATGCACTTATATGCTCTGTCAGTCACTAGTATTCATGACAGGATTTTAGAACTTGGGTTGTACTGCTTTCTGACATCTCACACATGCACTTACATGGTTTATACATTACAATTTTTTTTTTTAAAAAGACGGCAAGCTTGTCAAATTCTGCATACAGAGATATCTAATGGAATGGCATACTTAAAGTGTGTTGGGTTAAGTAGCACATTTCTTTTGCAGAGTTGATGGCTTGATGTACATCATGTCATCAGTTTTGAAGAATGAACAATAGATTTTAAAGAGGAGCTTACTTGGATTTTGAGGATTGTTCAATAAATATAATTTGTTTTTTGTATGTAAATTTAAGGCATTCACCATAAAATCTGCTTGCTTCCATGATGCAAGACAATAAATCCATGATAATTCCCACTTATTTAAAGTTTGCAACAAAAGGAAAATCGTTTAACACATTTTAAAGTTGATCTTAGTTTTTCTGGATAAAATTCTGATCTTGGGACATAAGAGCTTGGTTCATCATCAGTGGTCATTGTGCTACACTGTATATCCCTTGTGTCTGGATCAAAATAATGCAGTACCAAATATGCATAAGATTGATTACACTACTTTCATCTTAATGGTTTTTATGAACTGTTTGTCATTCTTCAGCTTCCTTTCAACTTCTTTTGAACTTGAAAATAGGCATTCATATTTTGGAGATGTTTTAAAATCAGCTTTAATATCTTAATATTATTGCTTCATTTTTTAATTGTTACCATAGTAACCAGGCTATTTGGTATAAATTTCAACAAATTCAATGTTAGACCAAAAATACTTTTTGTATATTATATATGTTTAAGGCCATGTGAGTACATTCAAGAAAAATATAAGCACAGAATAAACAGCCAAAACTTTATTGACTTTAAGTGTTCAATCTTAACACTTCACTGAAAACAAAACACCTGTTATGCCTATATTTGGTGGAACTTGGATGATCCAAGCTAAATAAGTAGAAAATCTTGCTTTTCTCAATCATAAATGAAAAAAATTCAAAGCATGACTGATTTGGCAAGAAAGGAGTAAGCCCAAGATAAATGAATACTGAAAAATATATAATTTTGTCATGATTTTTACACATTCTAGGCTGGATTTGGTTGCCATGGCAGTCAACCATTTCATCCCCTTCATGCTGAAATAATGCATACCCAATACCCATCCAGTGTCCACAACAAATTTCCCACTATAAAGAAAATTATTGTACAAGAAGTAAACTAAAAAGGAACACCAAATTATTGAATTAACGGATAAATCCTGTGCAAATCAGGCAGTTCAGCCTCCAGACTGATGCACAGTAAAGGGTTAAGCTTGAAACACTCGAGGAGTCTGAAACTCAGGCAAATGAGCTTGCTAACTCCCAAACTCTTTAGATGAGATGACAGCACCTGCACGCCTTCCCCCATGCCCAAAAGTCCATTGAATTTCAGTGTCTTCTCCAAGGCCAAATTTAACAAAAAATATTCCAGAGTTGTTGTTTAAGAAAGAAATACTTGATTCTGAAATTCTGTGGACTTGACATACGATTAGCAACATTCTTCCTAAATTTATACACAGTCAGATATAGTGCTTGAAAATAAATTTTTTGTCCTTGAAAGGTCTTTGAAAAGTGCTTGAATTTCCAGATTAAATATTTGTATGAACCATGTTCTATGCCCTGTACCTTGACCAAAGTTTGAGGAGGGCTTGCACTAAAGGTGCAGAAGAAGCCTATTGATTTTGGGTCAAAAGGTGAGATGTTGAGGTCATTGTGATTTAGGCTGTCATGTTTGCATGTGTAAAAAACATTGTTTCATTTGTCATGTAATCATGTACGAAATCAGTATTCTGTTTAAACAAAAAAAAGTATTTGACTTGTGACATGAAAAATATTTGGGATGCTAGTACAATCAGAATGGCTGACAAAAGTGAACAATCAGAAGTTTTATTTCGCTAAGGTAGAAATTGGTAGAAATGAGGAGAAATGCAGTGGAGTTAATTACTTACTTAGATGGTAGTACCAGCACAGCGTTGAATCATCTAAGCAGCACAAACATAAATCGCTCCATTGAAACTGGTTACAAAAAGATGCTCACTCGACAGCCATTATTACAGTGTTCAAAACTTGTATGTTCTTCAATGTTGAAAGTAAAATGGCAAAAGTGCACTGAAAAACTAGCTATGATGTGTGCACATGACCCAAAATCTTGGCGTAGTGGAGGGAGAAAGGTTTCAGAAGTTTCTGTGCTGAGCTAAATCGCTTGTATGGTTTCCGTTTTTAGTTCTTATTTTGTACATTCATTTAGATAACAGGTAAATTATGATAAGCTTTTTAAAGTGAATGCCAGCTTTGCCAGTCTTATCAGTTCTATCTTGTCTACGAGTGATGCTATATTGTCTAAGCTTTGTGTGGCTTTTTTATTCTAACATGTTTTGTGATCACCCCTGTGCTGGTAGTGAGTAACTGCCTGGTGTACTACTGTTGCTGCTGGAATGCATGAGATGTACTTGTGCCATGTGGTATGTATATACATGTCAAAAGAGAAATCAGTAAATTTTAATTCTAGAGTAGCAGTTCGTTTAGGATGAAAGAGAAAGCACTAGGTTGATTTGGACTAAAAACAGTCCTACATCAGAGTTTAATGATCATTTTTTTATCAGCAATACAATACATTTTATTGCTGAACTTTTATGGGATGCCAAGGACCCAGTCCAAGCTAAATATTCCCTCCTCTAGTTTGTAATTGGAGGCACAGAATTGAAAAGAACATGATCCTAGCTTGATTCCTTAGTCATAACCAACATACGGAACATGTTCCCCCTTTTCCTTGGATTTTGTGCGAGTTCCTGTGTGCCAAGATTGCTAAAAAAAATGCACCTTTGTTGTTTGTTTTTTTTTTTTTTTTTTTTTTTAAAGTCTTTTTGGCCAATCACATCTTTTTGCGTTGATTAAGTGTTTTCTCCCCAGTCCTTGCATTATTTTTGTACTCCTTTTGCTAATTTAAAGGGTTTTTGTGCCTTGCATATCTGGTAGTGCCTTTGTTGTTAACCCCTTCTTTGTAACTGGTGTTCAGGTAAGTATTACGTACCCTTCTTTAGTTTCTGGTTTTCTTAGGTTGTTTTTTTTTTAATGTTGTCTCTTTCAGAGATTAACATGTCACAGTGTGTGGTAAAGTGCAGGCACAAGAAGGCCCAGTGGGATACACACACCACCTGCCTATGGTGCATTGGTTGTGCACGCGTGGATGGGTGTTTGATATGTTGTTTGGACAGAGTGTGTGCCTTGGCAGAAAGTTGCCGCACCTATAAAAGGAGGAGGAAAGGACCAACTTCCTCCTTATCAACACAGGATGACCCCTTCAACTCCCCCTGTGGGAAAGAAACAAGAAGCGATCTCCATGGTTCAGAGATTGCCAAAAGGCTTAGGATCACGACTCTTGGTCTGATGCCATTATTGCTAGTGAAGGATAGATTCTTGGTCCCTGCTAAGGGAGGAAAAGTGCCTGAGTGTGAGTTTCACCTTTCTCAAGGTAAACTTGGTGTGGTTGACCAATATAAGTAAGTTGCATCTTCCTGATGACAGGGAAGAGCAGCGATCTCAACCTGATAGATCAGAGGTGTGCTGGTCTGTCAGATCTTTGTCAACAGATAAGTCCTTGACAGGTCACCGGTTACCAGACCAGCCCCATTGACCAGCCGGACACTGAGCTTTGATTGTCAGTCTGGTACAAGGATAGGGAGTTGAGCTTTGCTCACCCATCTGTGGAAGGGGATTGGGGCATTTCTCCCCCCCCCCCCCAACCAGTCCCTGACCATGACTCCAGACATGTCAAAACCGGCAAGGAAGCACACATAATCTTACTGACTGTGGGTTCCTCCTCAAAAGTTCTTCAAACAGGGTCAGCCTTAACAGACAAACAAGCAGCCCCAGTTCAAAGCTTCCTCTCACCTGTGTTTTGCCAGACAAGGTGGTCTTCAGACTTGTCTCTCTTCCCTAATGTGCTTGACGAAACCCTCTTTTCAAAAGCTTGGTCAGGCATCACAGAAAATGTCTTGGTCTGTTACACTTTAAAAAGAGATACCAGCTTCGCATCCAGGAACGTCTCCACCTCTCATGGATCCCATTTTCTTTCAGCAGGCCAAACTGGTTCATCTAAGGGAACACACCCATCTAAAAAAAGGCAGCAGTCGAGAGGGTGGGAAATGACCAAATTCTGTGTTTCTTTTCCTGGATCTTTTTCGTGTTGAAAAAAGGCGTAAAGTTTCAAGTCATCATCAATCTTTCCACCATAAACAAATTTCTGGTGGAAGAATGCTTGAAGATGGAGACTATTGCCTTGATCAGCAACACCATAAGGCTGTATGAGTGGGCAGTTTCCATAGATTGTCCTGCCTCACAGTTAATACGTCCGATTTTGTCTTGGCCAGGAGGTATTTCAATTTTGGACTCTTCTGTTTGCCGCCCCCCCCCCCCCTCCCCGAGCCTTTACCAGGGTGATGGGGGTAATAGCAGCTCACTTTAAGTCTTTAGGGATCTCCATCCTCCAGTATTTCAATGACTGATTGATGCACAGTGTCCTCAAAAATGCTCTACTGAAAGACCTATTCCTCTGTTGGTTAGTGGTAACCTGTCTGGATCTACTCCCCAACCAAGAGAAGCTGGACTACATGTACATGGCGATGAATTTCCTCAGCAATCAAGGGAGGATTCACGTCCCACCAGACAGGACCACTCATATTTTGTCTCACACAATGGGTCTTGTGGCCAAGACTACATTGTCGGCTCACCTTTACCTCTATCTCTCAGGAACTCTGAACTTGGCTGCAGATTTAGTTCCTGTTGGAAGACTTAACTTGCACCCTCTCCAGTTTCTGCTTCTAGCAAACTGGAAACCACACAATGACCTGTTATTGACAAGGATTCCTCAGGGATCTAATTTTCGTTGCCACCTGAGTTGGCAGATAGATCAAAATTGGTTCCTGAGCAAAGTCCCAATTCATAGCCCTGAACCCCACTCCTTTCTGTACACAGATGCATCAGATTCAGGATGTGGTGCTCGCCTGGAGTCAGAGAGGCTGGTTCTTCAAGGACTTTGCTCTCAGAAAGAAGCTACCCTTCATATAAACAACCTAGAAATGCCAGCAGGGTTTCTAGTCCTACTGGGGTGTGTCTACCTCATAAAGCGTCATTGTGTCATGATCGCATCAGACAACATGTTGGTAGTAGTGTACCTCAGATTTCAGGAAGGTACACATGCTCCTTCTTTGTGTGAAAGTTTGGAATCCCTTGAAATGGGCAGTCTTGTTGGAGATCACTCTCCGAATCTGCCATATTCCTGGCAATAGGAATATTCTGGCAGACTGCTTGTCCAGATGGGGCCATGTAGTCCTCACAGAATGGTCTCTGCACCACTCAGTAGCAGAAGCACTTTTTTAACTGGGGGGTGGGGGTGGGGGGCATTAGTGGACTTGTTTGCTACAAAACTGAACAACAAGCTCCCCTTTTGTGTCTCCAGTGCCAGATCATAGAATCTGGGCAGTGGACACTTTCAGTCTTTCAGTCTGAAGCGGGATCATCTGTAAGCTTAAGCCTTCCCACCTTTCAAAACAATTGAGCACATTCTCCCCCAAGCCAGAATCTCCACATTCTGACTCATCCTGATAGTTCCCCAATGGCCACAGTGGTTATGGTTCAACGATCTACTTGACCTGTTGGTACATAAGCCCAGGAGATTACCACAGAGGAAGCTGTCATAGCACAGGGGGTCTCTCCTACACAACAACCTACAGATTCTCGGCCTTCATGTTTTGCTAATCTCAAACAATCAATCCATCAAGACCAGTTTTTGAGCAAGGTTGCCAACTGCATTGCCCAAGCAAGGAGGCCATCCACTTCCAAAGTTCATGATGCAAAGTGGAGAATCTTCTGTAATTAATGCAGTAGGAAACACGTTGATCCTAGCTGTCCGTCTTTAAATGCAGTTGCAGAGTTTCTTCTCTTCTTTTTTGAGGAAAGAAAATGTTCTGTTTCTACACATAAGGGCTAAAGGGCAGCCCTTTCTTAACACACTCAAGTTCTGTAAGGGTTCCACCATTGGGTCAGACCCTCATGTTTCTGATTTCATCAGGTATTTTGAGTGTAAGTAACTTGTTAATGCCTAGATTGAACCTTTGAGGTGTTCTTTGGTTATCAGAACCCCCTTAGGAACCATTGAGCAAGGTTTCCTTTGAGAACCTTACCCTTAAGAGTCTTCCTCGTCTCTTTAACATCAGTGAGAAGGAGAGAACTTCATGCCTTGTTAGTGGAAAAGGTTGTTTATGGTTCAGTGGCAACTAGGATTTAGTTTATCTTCTTTCCCAACCTGGTTGCAGTAGCTCCAGTTCCTACTGAAATGCCCATTCTCAGCTGTATCTGTGTTGGGGTTGATCAAGATGGGCTCCTTTGCCCAGTTTGGACCTAAGGTTTTATTTAGATTCCTCAAAAAGGGAGAAGTAACAATAATATAGTCTCCTTTGCCCAGTTAGGATTTTATTTAGATTTCTCTAAAGGGAGAAGTAACAGTCATCATCATCTCTTTCTACCTCTCAAGGGTTTCTCTGATATTTCTGCAGCCACCATTTCCAGATGGATTGTCGACACTATCAGTAGAGCTTGTCAGTCCCTCACCGAGAGGGACCTTTCTTTCATGAGAATTAAAGCCCTAAGGGCTATTGATGCATTTTTATGCCTACTTGAATCACTCCTCTTTGGATGATGTTATAAGATCAGCCTTCTGGCAGTCTCACACAACCGTTTCATCCTTTTACCTTCGATCTTTGGTGCATCAGAGCAAAGGCATTTACTCATTGGGTCCAATCGTGACAGCACAGATTGTGAACAGGCCATCTTCTGTTGTGAACTCGCCTATCGTAAGATAAGGGATTGTTTTATAACAGTTATTGTTTTTGAGGCCATTAGCCTCCCTTCTAAGTGATAAAATTGGCAATGCAATTGTAGTGGGTAATGTGTTACTGCTATTAGAATGTAGTTTTGTGGGGGTACTAATTTTAATTAAGTAATACTTACCTGCTACTGTTGCAAAAATTCCTTCCTCCCACGCTGCTCTGATGTCCTGTAGTCTTGGTCCAAGTCAAAAGAGGAGGGTATTCCATATGTTGGCTACAACTAAGGAATATCAGTCTGGGATCCTGTTCTTTTCAATTCTGGGCCTCCAATTACTAATTGGAGGAGGGAATGTTTAGCTTGGACGGGGGACTTAGTGGCCCGGACAAGGTAAGGAATGTAATAGTAGAGGGTAAGTATTACAATTAGTTTCACCCCCCCCCACCCCAAAACAAACTTCATTATTTTATTATTATTATTATTATGCAACTATGTACATGTACTCTGTAAATATGCATATAATAGAGGTCCACAAGGAGGATTAGTTCCATGCAACTAATTGCGTCACCCTCTTTAAGTAAAGTTGTTATTATTATTATTACTATTATTATTATTATTATTATTATTATTATCCAAATGTATCAACGTTATCTAAACTTAATAGAACAGTTTTGTTTTTGACATCGTTATTAGTCTTTACTGTATTTTTAATTTATGATGACATTATATATAGGGATAAATAACAACATGCGTTATCATTCCATATTCTAGGGACTTCTGTTGTTTATGTACTACACTGGATACATAGACATATAAGAGGAAGATGTTCATATTCCCTTTTTCTTTAAGCATTGTTGTATATTTGATAAAACTGATACATGTGTTTATTATACCTTTCCCTCTGTAACTTGTGCACAACAGGGTCCAAGAACATAGACTGCAGCATTAGCGAGTTACTGAGGTACCTTTACAAATTTCAGAAAAGGATGGACATCGACACTGCGAAGATGGGGAGTGGGGGGATTGGTGGGTTAAATGGTTGAATACTCGTTTTATGGTCATTATGGGAATAATTGTCAATAAATAGTTTTTTTTATAAGGAAGTTGTTGGCTTTTCTGTATGAATTAACATTATTTTCAGGATAACCAATCTTTGAAAGATTGTTAAAAACATTACTCCAAGAGGTTTCAATACACATCAGAGGTGTAATGTCACTGCCTTTTTTTCTGTGGATACATTCTAGTGTTATTGTTGATTCAGAACAGAACTAGGTTCTTTCTTTTTTTTTAAAAAGATGGACATTTAATTTGAGAAACAACAACATTGAAACTCAATTTTTTTATAATTATTCTATTAGTAATATTGATACTGTGATTTCATTGCAAGTAATTCCAAAATTTTCTGCTTATCCTTGAGCAAACCTCTGAGTTCCAATTCAGGAATTTTAAGTTCAGTACAAACTTTGGATATCACTTCTCAATTATGAACACTATCAATGAAAATGTGCTTTTCATATACAGAGTGCACCTTTCACTTTGTTCACTTACTGTTCTTGATTACACTTGTGAATGAGTAGGATAAACCACTGATTAATATTAGATACTTTTATTCTACCCATTTGCTTGATTTGATACAAAAGACATAATTAACGTGATGATACAAAGCAGGTCTATTTCTAATTGATTGTCATAATGCAGCAAACACTTAAGCAAGTCACAGATCAAAACACAGTTGGCACTGGTCCACTTGTGCACCTCACATGCCCATGCACAGAACAGTCGTCTTTTTCAAGGACACCATGTTAATGGATGTGTCTCGAATTTGTGATCTGAGAAAAATTGCTTGTTGCTCATGCTTCACTGCATTGTGGTCTTCCTTCAAAAGATATGATATCTCTCTGTATTCATTTTTCATGATGGTAACCCCCACTCCCTTTCAGAAAATTATTCTTTAACCCTTTACTGCATGATGACGCCTTTTGACGCCAACCCCTTTACTGCATGATGACGCCTTTTGAGGCCTTTCATGACAAATCCGATTAAGATACCCAGAACTACCAAAATTAAGTCTTTGTACCCAAAACTATCACTTATATGGCCGAGAGAATGAATCTAGACAATAAATATGAAGCAAATCATTAGTTTATTCGCAGGATTAAAGCAACTGCGCAGTTTAATCTACACGGATCAGTTGTATGTAACAGCGTATCCGCCATTTGTAAACGTGCTCTGCATCTCGCAGTTGCGATGTGAAATCATTAAAAATTTTGAATATTAGAGTTGAAAGATTTTTGATAATATACACGGGAATATGCCATTCTTTGAACTATTCCAGTTTATTATTATCAAGGTTTCACCAAAAAAGAGGAATATGAGAGCAAACTTTAAACTTTGGAACGAGGCTATACGCTAAAAATAAGTTACTGTTATATGTTCACTTCTTAACGTCGTATCCATCATGTCACCAAAGAGATATGACCAAGAATCACCAATTTCACAGACAAATGGATTTAATATATTTAAAAGACATTTACTCGCTAATTGTAATACTAATCAGCACGAAAAATATACAAATGAAATCCTCGAATATTCGTCAATTTTTAGAAACACGGAAAAACCATTAGTCTCATGGCACGGCAAATTCTGGTCAACTCCACTAATCGATAGCGCATGTTTATCGCGGTAAAATTTGGGATTTGCCATTAGAAAAACGTGTTTCAATACTTTTAAATAATTAATTCATGTTTCATATCATTTTAAAATTAATTACAGCTCATAATTTGTTGAATTTCATGAGAAAGTTGATGCACGATAGCGAGTACCTCAATGAGTGAATCGAGCACTTTATATTTCGAAAACCATTAAAATCGTTATTATACTAAATACTGCACATCAATACTGATTTCGTTCTAGATTGCCACCCCCTCATCCCCATCCCACTCCTCCGAGTTTTCAAACATCTGCTAGAACCTTCGTTTTTAATAGGTAGCAATTTCATTACTGCTCCCATGAGCACATTTCAAGTTGCTTTCTGCATTGATAATGAGAGAGTACGATGGTGGGTTTTACGGTTTTGAAACTTCGACAACCTTTTTTAGCATAGAAAATTGACACAAGTACAAAACTAAGCTAACATCATACTTTTTCATTAATAAGGGATACAGAGAACGGATAAATTAATTTCATATTGGTCTCTGAATAACTTGCTCAGCAACAATAATGATCCTAGTACATGGGGTATAAAACTATAGTGAGGTATATACGACACATTATCATTTAAGTTTCAGTTCATGATTTTGCTTAACAGAAAATGTGTCTGGGTTTAGAGTTACAGAATACAGTACATGAAATATAATATATAATACAGAGTATAATTATACATACAAGTAATTGTAAACAATCTATTTAGGAAAGCTTGAGAATTGAAAAAGACAATAAACTTATATGTGCAATCAAGAGATATCATTTCGGCAGCAGGCAAAACATAATTTGGTCAGTGAATCTAAATTTTAGTGAAAAGGGACAAAATTAAAGTAATGATTTTCCATCTGTCACAGATGTTACAGGGCACATACTAACAAGGTAACCATTGCAATAGTTTCAGGCAAAAAAAGTAATGTATCCACTCATTATTTGGCTTCATTTTATAAAGTTATTGTTGGTGATTATTTCAAGATACATGCATCATTATTATGTCCTATTCATTCAAGCTTTACTGCACAGAATTTCCAATAATTTTTAACCTATGCAAGCCTGTCGACTGTAAAATATAATTCTTTTGTACAATATTTTAGATTTTAATTAAATACTTGTTAAAGACATCCAATGTTGTGCTTTTTTGTCATTCTTTTCAATAATGTTATAAGTTAAAAAAAATAGTGATACGGTTACAAACTGAATGCATTTCATAAGGCTATTATATTACACATTTTTTTTCCACAAACATTTTGATTGTCATGATTTCAGAGATATACATTCACACTACCATTGACTGTCTCCAAGTAAGATATTCTTCCTTTTAATGTTAATTTTGATTGAAAATTATTTAATGATATTTATTCCATGTGTAAGTAACGATGATATTCATCCTCTTTATTATTTTCTCATAATAAAATGTTTAATGATTCCCAAAAACAAAACATCTAATATTTTAGATTAATCATATGATATGGTGTCTTAATTTTCTTCTTAATCCACAAATTGACATGGTGAAATGGAAGATCAATACTTCTGAGTAGTGTGATTCAGACATTGATCTTTGGGAATATTTCATGGTTTATGAAGACATTTGTAAAAATAAATTTGTATACAGCAGTTTATATTTTTTAATAATCCTTCAAGATCTGACATCTTTGGCACTCAGTACTCAAACAAGATATAAAGAAAAGGATGCTCCTACCATATTTGCCTATAATGCACTCCCCTCTGCCTTTTCTAGCATCCATCCCATATTGTCCAGATTACTAAAACACCTACTTAAAACTGTGCTATCTTCAAATAATTTCAAATATTATTATGTTTGATTAAATATAGAATACTTCTATGAGTGGAAGCTTTTTTGCTCTTTATTTTTAAAAGAACATCCTAAATATTGTGACCAAAAGTGTGTTCTTGGGTTGAGAAATATTTATGCCCTTTTTGTTATGTTCCAAAAATTACACCTTTGCCCAAAAAATGTGCCACATTTGTAAAAGGTGCCCCTCTTGCATACCCCTCCGAAATATGAATTTCATATAATTTTATTTTTATATGACTTAAGTATTCAGTTTTAAATAAGCTAGCTTTAAGGAGATTCTTTCCATTGCCCATGCCATATTATATATATATATATATAGAGAGAGAGAGAGAGAGAGAGAGAATCTACTATCCGATATTGAAATGGAATATTTATTTCAGCAGCTGATGCAAGTCAAGTTCTTGCTTTCTTTTGACAACTGTTTGTTTCTTGTTTTTTTTTAAAATCCCAAAGTCAAAAAAGTACATGAAAAATTATTTTCTAATTATGTTCTCCAACAAACAAATATTAAAACCATGTGCTTCATCATCAGTGGTCATCGTGGTATATTCCTTGTGTCTGGATCAAAATAATGCAGCACCTAAGTACATGCATATGTATATATGTGAATAAATACACATGAGATTGATTATGCTACTTTTATCTTAACCTTTTACTGCATGATGACGCCTTTTGACGCCAACCCCTTTACTGCATGATAACGCCTTTCATGACAAAACCTGCTCAATTAGATGCACAGATCAATTTTGGCAATTTGAATTTTTTTAATATTGAAAAAACAAAAACAAAAACAAACAAAACAAAAAATGTTGGGAATGGGGGTGGGGAAAAAGTGCTAGGGTCGGCAATGAGAAACAGGGATGGTCGGAAGACAGGAAACACACATTTTTTTGTTTGGCCTAAGCCAGCTTTAAGGAGATTATTTCCATTGTATATTGAATCTACTATCCGATCTTGAAATGGAATATTTATTTCTGCAACTGATGCAAGTCAGGTTCTTTCTTTCTTTTGACAACTGCTTGTTTTGGGTTTTTATTTAAAATCCCAAAGTGAAAAAGGTACATGATTTATTATTCTTTGATTATGTTCTCTGACACACGAATATTAAAACCATGTGCTTCCAAACAATCTACAGATAACTGTATCTTAGGATATAAGAGCTTGTTTCATCATCAGTGGACTTCGTGGTACATTCCTTGTGTCTGGATCAAAATAATGCAGCACCTAAGTACCGGCATATGTATATATGTGAATAAATACACATGAGATTGATTATATTACTTTTATCTTCATGGTTTTTATGAATTGGTTGTCATTCTTCAACTTTCTTTCAACATCTTTTGAATTTGAACACAGGTATTCATATTTTGGATATATGGTATAAAATCAGCTTTAATATTTTAATATTATCACTGCATTGTTTAATTGTTACCATAGTAGCACAGCTATTTGGTATAAATTTCAACAAATTCAATGTGAGACCAAAATACTTTTGTATATTTGAAATGTTTAAGACCATGCGAGTACATTAAAAAAAACCATATAAGCACAGAATATACATCTAAAACTTTATTGACTTCAAGTGTTCAATCTTAACACCTAACTATTGTGCCAATATTTGGTGGAACTTGTACAATCCAAGCCAAATGAACAGAAAATCTTGCTTTTCTAAAAAAAATTGAAAGCATGACTGATTTGGCAAGAAAATAGTAAGCTTAATATAAATGATTGCTGAAAAATATGTAATTTTGTCCTGATTTTTACACATTCTAGGCTGGATTTCGTTGCCATGGCAACCAACCATTTCATCCCCTGTATGCTGAAATAAAGTATGTTCAATACCCATCCAATGTCCACAACAAATTGCCCACTATAAAGGAAATTACTATTGCACAAGAAGTAACTCAAAATTGATGCCAAATTATTGAATTAATGGATAAATCCTGTGCAAAACAAAGCACCTGTTGTGCCTATATTTGGTGAAACTTAGACAATCCAAGCTAAATAATTAGAAATTCTCACTTTTCTCAATAAAAAATGAAAAAAATTCAAAGCATGACTGATTTGGCAAGAAAATAGTAAGCCTAATATCAATGAATGCTGAAAAATATGCAATTTTGTCATGATTTGCACACATTCTAAGCCTGATTTGGTTGCCATGGCAACCAACCATTTTATCCCCTGTATGCTGAAATAAAGTATACCCAATATCCATCCAGTGTCCACAACAAATTGCCCACTATAATGAAAATTATTATTGCACAAGAAGTAAACTCAAAAGTGATGCCAAATTATTGAATTAATGGATAAATCCTGTGCAAAATAAAACACTTGTTGTGCCTATAATTGGGTGGAACTTGGACAATCCAAGCCAAATAATTAGGAAATATCACTTTTCTCAATCAAAAATAAAAAAAATTCAAAACATGACTGATTTTGCAAGAAAATAGTAAGCCTAATATAAATGAATACTGAAAAATATGCAATTTTGTCATGATTTGTACACATTCTAGGCCTGATTTGGTTGCCATGGCAACCAACCATTTCATCCCCTGTATGCTAATATAAAGTATACCCAATATCCATCCACTGTCCACAACAAATTTCCCTATATAAAGAAAATTATTATTGTACAAGAAGTAAACTCAAAAGTGATGCCAAATTATTGAATTAATGGACAAATCCTGTGCAAATCAGGCAGTCCAACCTCCAGACTGATGCGCAGTAAAGGGTTAAGGGACCTCTTATGTTATCATGCTGTACCCCACCCTTTAGGGGTTAGGGTACTCTCAAATTCAATATCAATTACAACTGGTTACCGATTAGTCCTTTATATTAAGGAAATAATGCAGCAGGGGTCCTACCTTAACATAGCACGAATTACATATTCCTTTTTCTTATTTAATTGTCTAAACACCAAATTGTTTTTTTTTTTTTTCATCTTTGTATATTGATATTTGATCTCATGACTCGCATCACATTGTTATTGTGTGTGTGTGTTTGCAATTACAGGTTATTAAAGGTTTTACAATTGAATGTCTTGCTATAAATGAAAGACAGGTAAATTTCTATTGTTTACCTTGCGCATGTACTAGGGTGTATATAGCACACACCATAAAAACAACAGGTGAGTGCACATGTGACATCATATAACATATTGTCATTATACATTGTTTTCTCGGTCAATGTCCAGTCACCTGGCAGTTCATACAGGCAACTGGTCAGATCGTACTGGTCATTGGCCACTGGTCATCTCATACCAATCACTGACTATTCACTGGTCAACACTCAAAGGCTTCATAGTATTGGGATAGTGATTCGACCGAGTTCCCATTTCTCCCCACTCTACCATCACAACCTAAGCATGAATTGGAGTCTGCCCACCAGGTTCAGACTAGGGAAGTGGAACGGATCGGTATCCCCTCCCCTACCCCTCCCTATTATTCCTATGATGTGGGGTCCTCCACCTCAATTGAATTGGTCCTTTATGCCTCCATGGACTACTGAACCCTGGACCCAGAGTAGAGCTGATGCTGCGGCTCGTGTAACGCCATCACCACCTCCTCCAGTGGCATCAACCATGAAGACTGGAGGTGTAGCATAATCTATACCATCCATTCTCCTGTTCAGAGTGTACTAGACATTGATGATGCCTTATCTGTCCTCATTGACTCCAATGACTTTGATGTGGAAGCAGCTCCATTGATGCCTCCTATCAGGCCCACTAGTTCCTCACAGTTGGATGAGGAGGAGGAGATTTGGTCTTTTGATAAGGCAGTAAACTTCGTTTACCACCTCTTACCCATGGACTTGTGCCCAAAACCATCAGGTGCACAGTCCAAAAGATTCTTTCTATTTTGGAAAAGATCTCGGGGGTTCAAACCCATCCAGATCTCCTGCTTCTTCCTCATGCCTCCACTGTTGAGGAAATCTCTCAGAGGTTCTCTACAGGTGAAGACAATGCTCGGCAACGTAGAAGGTAGTCTGTTCCACCCTCTACTTTGAGAACTATGGTCTCTGCCTTGAGCTACTGGGTACATTCCCCTAAGTGACCTATGAAACCTCCCCAACTGGATCCTGGATTGTCTCAAGTGGAAATCTCAATTGGAGCCTGGTCATGCCTTCCCATAAAGACAGTTGAAGCTATTGAACAGAATGCTTGGTTGTTAGTTACCATAGCTTCTCATGCTGACCTCTTCTCAGCTACTTCACTCTGTATGCTGAAGGAGGCCTCAATGAAGCCAGCCACATTGCAGCATGTTCTTGTAGGTGTGGCCTAAATCTTCCGACATGAACTTTCTGTTTCAGGCCCACTAGTTCCTCACAATTGGATGAGGAGGAGGAGATTTGGTCTTTTGATAAGGCAGTAAACTTCGTTTACCACCTCTTACCCATGGAATTGTGCCCAAAACCATCAGGTGCACAGTCCAAAAGATTCTTTCTATTTTGGAAAAGATCTCGGGGGCTCAAACCCATCCAGATCTCCTGCTTCTTCCTCATGCCTCCACTGTTGAGGAAATCTCTCAGAGGTTCTCTACAGGTGAAGACAATGCTCGGCAACGTAGAAGGTAGTCTGTTCCACCCTCTACTTTGAGAACTATGGTCTCTGCCTTGAGCTACTGGGTACATTCCCCTAAGTGACCTATGAAACCTCCCCAACTGGATCCTGGATTGTCTCAAGTGGAAATCTCAATTGGAGCCTGGTCATGCCTTCCCATAAAGACAGTTGAAGCTATTGAACAGAATGCTTGGTTGTTAGTTACCATAGCTTCTCATGCTGACCTCTTCTCAGCTACTTCACTCTGTATGCTGAAGGAGGCCTCAATGAAGCCAGCCACATTGCAGCATGTTCTTGTAGGTGTGGCCTAAATCTTCCGACATGAACTTTCTGTTTCAGGCCCACTAGTTCCTCACAATTGGATGAGGAGGAGGAGATTTGGTCTTTTGATAAGGCAGTAAACTTCGTTTACCACCTCTTACCCATGGAATTGTGCCCAAAACCATCAGGTGCACAGTCCAAAAGATTCTTTCTATTTTGGAAAAGATCTCGGGGGCTCAAACCCATCCAGATCTCCTGCTTCTTCCTCATGCCTCCACTGTTGAGGAAATCTCTCAGAGGTTCTCTACAGGTGAAGACAATGCTCGGCAACGTAGAAGGTAGTCTGTTCCACCCTCTACTTTGAGAACTATGGTCTCTGCCTTGAGCTACTGGGTACATTCCCCTAAGTGACCTATGAAACCTCCCCAACTGGATGGGTGGGTCGTTGCCTTTGTGAGTGATGGTTACTGACTTCAGTTTTGGAAACAACCCCCTCTGTCAAAGACCCACATATCTTTTCACCAATCCAGTTGGGGGAAATTAAAGGAAGAGGTGCACACCCTTTTAGAGAAAGGAGGCAGTCAAGAGGGTTTTGAACAATCAGTCTCCCGCATTCTACTTGTGAACCTTCCTGGTCACCAAGAAAAGTGGAAAGTTTTGTCTCATAATCGATCTCTCCTCTTCAAACCAGTTTGTTCTGGAGGAACCTTTCAAGATGGAGACCACATCCTCGATCTGCAATGCAATACATCCATCAGATTGGGTGGTCACTATTGACCTTCAGGATGCATACTGGCACATCCCAATATTTCATCCACATCGCAAATACCTACGGTTTTGCTTGGACCAGAAAGTTTTCCAATTCCAGGTTATGCCATTTGGAATAGCTTCCATACCCAGAGTCTTCACCCGAGTCATGAGAGTAGTAGCGACATGTCTCGGATTACTGGGAATTTAATGTCTTCAGTATTTCGACAACTGGCTGATCCACAATGTTCAGATACAGTCCCTCCATTAGGATATGTTCTGTTGCTGGTTGACAGTAACTCAGTTGGGTCTTTTATCCAACCTTGAGAAATCAGACTTCATTCCATTTCAGGACCGTTTACATGGGGTTGTACATCATCACACACCAGAACTTAGTCTGGGTCCCACAAAACTAGATAGAACAAATCGTGACACTTCTAGAGTGCTACAAGCAAAGACATCATTGTCGACTCACCTTTACCTATCCCTATTGCGAACTTTGAACACCGCTGCAAATCTGGTTCCCTTGGAACATCTCCATATGCACCCTCTACAGTTTCTCCTTCTCGCAAGGTGGAAACCACGCAGATTTTCAGCTTTGAGTCTGCAACGACCATATTTTCATCACCATTTGCGTTGGTGGATGAATCGGGACATACCGTAATGACGGTAAGTCTTGGGACACGAAAAAATAATAATTTTTTTTCGTGTCCCAAGACTTATATGCATGTAAAATATATAACATTTTCGGTGTCCCAAAACTTGTAGACAAAAAAAAAATGTAAAGACAAAATTGGGAAGATCGACATACGTCACACAGCAGTGACCAGCTCATTCAATTACCACGTCAATAAACTGTTATAAACTACTATGATTGTTTTATGTTATTATTTTGCATGTGCATATTTTCTGAGATCTCCAACATGATTTAAAATAAAGGTAAATAAAGACTTGATAATTCATGGACCGCTTACATTTAACGGAAGACCTGTACTATAGTGTACAGTACTTACACAGTGCAAATTGTGCTTGGTGTCACTTATATCCTTGTTTATTCCCAAAAATATTCTATGCAGATTTTGCTTTATTCATCGTTTTTACCAAATCGCATTCTTCCAGATTACATTTCAGCTACACATTCATTGCTGTTTCATTTATTTAGATTTACGCGCTCAACAGTTACTGTTTTTCAGTGGTATAAGCCATCCTACAAATTGATGTAATCTATATGAAAAGGCACGCGTGTTTAATTATAGATATAAAGCACATAACCAGCATAAATTCAAATAACTGTCATATATTCATGAAAGAATGATCGTAACATATGTCAAAATTCTGAATATAGATCGATTAGGAGGATCAATTTAGGAGCATCATTGATCCATTTTAGTTTTGTGTATCAGCTTCACAAAATCGTAATTTTCCACATATTATTGATTCCGCTTTTGATTTTGGCAAGCTGGTTGTTTTGGCGTCTCCTTTGTTTATAATTGGTGGATTTGTCTTTTGTTTTCCGACAGCAATCCAGGCCAGTTAATTGTTAAAAGCTTGAAATTGGCTTGGGTAAAGAGGAATTTTGTCTGGCGACAGTGTTGGTACGTTCATGTGGGATTGGTTTCTACTGAGCAATATTAGCACGATTACCATAACTGAGTGAACAGGAACTTATTTAAGGTCGTTTACATCAAAGCAAACTACCACAGAGTTTTTATTTTAAAAGCATTATTTCTTAAACTTTTTTATCATATTTTAGAGATATTATTTAAGTTTTAGTGCAGTGGTGCCTATGATTCAAATCCAATGTATGTACTTCATTCATCACAAGTAAAATCTTCAATGTACACGTGGTGACGCCATGATGTAAACATGTGCACAATATATGCAAGAGTTGAAATAAACACTATTTTCATTGTTCTAATACCGGTATCACATTTTAATGAATTAGGTATTTCCATTTTTGTGGAGAAAAAACCCCCAATAATTACAGGTGACTTTCGACAATTTTAATGCAATAATTCATAAGCTGACAATAGTAAACTAGCGCACAAAAGGGAGAAATTGTTGAATCGGTATAACATACCGCTAATGCTCAATTCTTGTCATCGTCTGATTAAATTATACATATTTTAATTTGGTAGAAATAATATGAAAACACTGAAAAATTCAATATATTTATTGACCCTTCAAACAAATTATAATAATTTATAACATTTCCATGTAATAATTCATACTAAGAGTCCCTTAACAATCAGAAAGTCATGTTTATTTTACATGAGGTTATGATCGATAAAATACGGCAATCGATCAGTAGAAGAAGAAAAATTGTTTTCGGTGTCCCAAGACTTATGGTACATGAAAAAATTGCTTTAACTTCGTGTCCCAACTTTTATAGGTCATAAAAAAATTACTTTTGAAAATAATTAAGGGTGTCCCAAGACTTATAGTGTCCCAAGACTTACCGTCATTATGATATTCATGACTCGGGTCTCTATCCATGCACCTGATCCTGGCTCCTATCTGTTTGCCGACATGTCAGATTCGGGTTGGGGCACTCATTTAGAACCAGAGGGTTTAATTCTCCAGGGTCATTGGACTCTGGACAATTTGTCCCTCCACATTAACAATCTAGAAATGAAGGCCATATTTATATATTTGCAATGATGCATCGACAGACTAAAGGGTCAAAGTGTAATGGTCTCCTCTGACAACACATCCGTCATAGCATTTCTCCGATGTCAAGGAGGCACACATGCTTCTTCTCTTTGCGTGGAGGTCTGGAAACTCGTCCAGTGGGCAACCTTGGAGAACATCACCCTCCGAGTTTGCCACATTCCAGGAAAGAAGAATGTATTAATAGACGGTCTATTCAGGAGAGGCAGAACGGTTATCATGGAATGGTCTCTACACCAGTCTGTAACGGAGTCTCTTTTCACACTGTGGGGCGAGATTTCGGTGGACTTGCTTACATTCTAGCTCAACAACAGACTTCCCTTTATGTTTCTCCAGTCCCAGACCAGAGACCATGGGCAGTCGACACGTTCAGACAATGAGGATGAATTCTTGGACTTTATACCAGATGACATTAGATAGTGACATTTATAGGATACCGTGAATCACAAAAATGTGGACTCTGTTTATTTGTAATACCTGTGGAATTAACATATTACGGGATATTGTGAATCGGATCATTCTGAACTACTATTTTTATACTGGTATGTGACCTATAATTGAATTCATGGATTTATCAAATAATTGGATTTAAAATCTCAAGCATTATGGATTTAAGTGGATTTTATTACATGAAGATGGACAAATTGTAACTTGTCAATGTATTTTTGACATTCCACTCAATAATATAATTTTATTTTACACTGGTTTGTCTTTATTTTTCCTGTTTATCTATCTCTCTATCCAGTTTGGCTTGTTTATTTTTCCAAAGTACATCTGTGACTCACTGTCGACAAGTCACCCCTTCTTAAGGATCTGACTTGCGAAATACACCACGACTTATAGGAGGGTCAATGAGAAATTGGCTTTTTGCAGCCCTAAAAAGGGGGGGGGGGGTCGACTTATAGTCGAGTCAACTGATAATCAAGTATATACAGTACCAGGTGCTATTGTCAAATGCCCTACTCCCGCCCTGCTCTAATGTCATGGTGTAATCGTCGTCTATGAATAAGAAAACTGTTTTGTGCATGGGCATGCAAGGTGCATAAGTGGACCGTGTCTTATTAACAATTCTCCACTTTGTGTGAGGATGTATACACATCAAACAGATGTGGTTTTTTCCACACGAAAAAGAGTAAGCTATGCAATAGCAACTGGTGCATATTACATAATTAAAATTAGGTTTACCCCCCCCCCCCCCATATCTAGCACCTATTCAGTCCTAATTAAGATGCGTTGATAAAGGGCAAGCCAATAATTTTTTTAATCTTGGCCTTTAAGTTTTGGTACATTTTAACCACATTTTGTGCAATGAATCTAATTTTTGTTTCTCATTACTATGTTATCAGAATCTACAGATGCATTCATGTCCTTATTTCTGTTGTAGTTCATGGAAGATACTTATTTAATGATCAGATGAAGTCGGTGATATTGTACTCCCTGCAGTGAAAAGAACAAAGAAACGTCTAACAAATTAATAATAAAATCACATTTGTACCTGTCTGAAGTGGAACAAAATCACACAAGTTCCGATGTTTACCCCATGCATGATCTCTCATTAACGTAAAGTACAATTTCTTCTGACATCCAATCACAGCATTATAGAGGGGTAATTGAAACTTGAGAAAGTATAGTTCTGGCAGTTGCTGTATGAACTTGTAAAAGCAAAAACTATTTATGAGATTTCGTTTATTTTAATTTAAACTGTACTATTTTGTATTAACCCTTTGCCTCACATAAGCGCTTTTGGACGCCTTTACCCCATTCACATGGAAGCACTAGTGGACGCCTCTAACCGATTTGCATGGAAGTGTGTTTGGATGCCTGCAGTAAACATCAGCCATTTTGAGCTGGTTTTCATAGCGCCACCTTCGGATAAACCCCCTATCCAAATACTACAGGGATTTAGGTAAATGACCATTATGTCCGATCACGTGGTTGCTATTTAAAATCTAGTTGTAATCTGATATTTAAAGTAACTAAGTCAGATTTTCCACTCTCCAAAATGGAGGCTGCGGATTTCATTTAACACTTTCTTTAGTTTGGATGATTAGAATTACGACTATGAAAGCTTCAATAAGTCAGATATAGGCTCCAATGTCGATGTAGACAACACTGACTTTTGATGATGTATCAAATTCTGATGATTTAGCGATATAGAACTGTTAGACTTCAAGGTTGAGAAATGTAAGCTACGGTTTGTCACACTGTTTCACTGACTTGACAATGAACGAGTTCTCTAACGATTTTAAAGCAAATAAAATTCTTCAATGAAAAATAATTATACAACTTATCTTAAACCTATCTATAGATTATAGATTTGTACAAAAAAAGGTAAAATGGTTAAAATTTATGCTGAACTTAAGATATACTACACTGCTATAAATGTAACATGCAGGTCTACGCGTATTGAGTCATAGAGCTAACAGGTGTTCTATTTATAGTACACTGCACTCTGTGGATTGAGCACATGTATATCAACTGCCTACACAACAACAGGCTCTATGAGGTAAAGGGTTAATTATCAAAATAGCTTCTTTTTTTTAATCATAAACTGTCACATACAATCATCCTAGATACAAGTGTGTTGACACGTACACTTTTTGAAGATAACTGCTCATGTGCAAATTAATAGCCTAGCACAACAGAAGCCATCAACATGGTTTGTTTTCTTTGCTACTGACATGTTAATTTCATGTGCAAGCTACTAACCTAAAAGCACAACAGCAGCTCTTCTGTAGGTTTGTTTTCTATGCCATTATGTTGACAATAAACAGTGTACTTGGGGATAAGTGAATCATACTGTATAAACTACAGGCTATTCCATTGTTCGATTCTTGTAAAAGAAAAATCAGTGATAGAAAGAAAAATGTTTGAACTAATCAATACAGCTAGTATCAATTTTTTGCATTTATCTGTTTAATGTCCTCCATTCTTTGCATCAGGTTAGTTGTTTAAAATGGACATTGGTCTTGCTTCAAACTACTTACAAAGATGTAATTCGACCTTTTGTTACTAACAATGAGACCTACAGCACTCGATCATTCGGCTCATTTTCTGTAGAACTACCTTGTATCAAAATTAATTTCTGTCTTCTAGAATTTACCAACAGAAATTATAAGTACCGTAATTCATCTATACAAAATCTCAAAACTTACTTGAACCGGGATAAACATATACCCATTTGTTGTATGTAAATACTGTACATCAATTATATACCTGTATCTTTATATCACCAAGTAAACTTGAGCATCAGATGAAATTAAAGATTTTCTTTTCTCTTTTTCTGTTCGTTTTCCTATTGCATACTATGCATAATACAGAAAAATGAGTTGAAACTGTTCCGAAGCATTTCTAGATCATTAACTGTTTTTAATAAAGTTCTCTCCTCTCTCTCTCTCTCTCATAAAATATGGAATCCAAATCACTACTGCGCAAGTTATTTTAATCAGTTGCACTTAACAGAAACATTATTTTTTTTTTTTAACATGCTTCGGTAACAGTACAAGTATTCCATGATTGCCTACCTTTCCTAATTAGTGGCCTCGTCATTCACACCAAGTAAAAAAGATGTTCTTGACATGAAAGTTTTTCATGATTCTTCTTATGTTTTGAAGAATTTTTCATCAGTGTTAGTTTAAAAAATAACGCTAAAATGCTTATTAACGTTTACCAAATTTTACTTTTTCTTCAGAATTAAAATATTAAAAATTGATTATAAATCTACACGTACAGAAACTGAAATCTGGTAAGGTTTGTTAGTGGTAAGAAAAGTAATACCGTAGAATGAAAGAAAGAAATGTTCACGCCATTGGGTGTGAACTCATGATCTCATGCTCCAAAGTCAAGTGTGTGTGTGTCTAATTTGCACACTATCCACTTGGCCACAGCAACTGCAGCTGTAGAGCAATATAGCACATACAGAAACATGCCAAACACTGTTCAAAGAAATTAGTTTACTTTTTTTTTTGTCTTGATAGCCAAATGCTCCAATAGTCACAAACAGGAAACTGCATACTTTAATATCTACGTCGAAATAATTATAAGAAATAGATCAATATATACTTAGGTTGTTGACATATTTCCATATGATTTAATTTTTTTTCTATGATGATAAAAAATTGTTTTTATATTTTTCCCTTACAAAAATGAGCAAATAATAGGATACATGTGGAGACAATACATACATACAGAATGCCCCAAATTTGTTGGAAATTAAAACCTCTGAACATCTGAGATTTGACAATTTTCCACATTATTATTCATTTCAGCAATAAGTTGAGTTCAAATTAATTACAAACAATTGTCAAACTTGCGCTGCCAATTGTGGGACCATAATTGGGGCTGCTAAGTACAACGTGCCAAGTCAGATGGCTTCATTACGATAAAAACATACCTTTCCCAAATTTACATCATCTTTTGATGCTAATCCCTGTCAATATTTTATAACAGTGTTGACAATGGTCACTGCCTCGGTTTGTGTAAACATCTGCTCAAGTCAAGTCGTTATTAGGGAGAGACCATTTAATTTTTAAGGGGGGGGGGGTAAGTGCTTGAAAGCAATTGATTTGTTCTGATTTGTAGTTTAAAAAAGAGATTAAACCATTCGTTATTTTCTTGAAACAAATTTATCTTGTGATAAACAGGAAAGAAAATGTCCTGGTTGGATAGAACATTCTAGTCTCATAAATGAAATTGGCAGTCCCTTTCAGTACACATGCAATCAGAATTGAACTAGTTCAAAGTTGTGTATGTTCAGCCTCGTGACTGTGCCATTACTACTTAAAGACTAAGCACGTGTGTTTTCTGTTTGTTTCAGTGTAAATTCAGTGTTTTCTGTTTCTTTGGTTGTTTTTTTTAAAAAGAAGCGGTTGTCAATTTGGAATTGTTCATATCTCAGAGGGTTACTTTTCCTTTGGAACAATAGGATAAATTTATGCGTTCAAGAGAAACTCGACAAGGTGTGCCTCTCATCAAGTCAGTGTGTAAGTTTGTTCAGATTTCTTTGAATAAAGTAAAAACATAACATTATTGTAAAAGAAGTCGACCACCCTTTTCTAAATATACATGTACTGATTATACAAGACTTTTGAAATTATTTTTTATTGTCCAAATATATGATCAAAAGAAAGATGACCGATTCTTCAAATGGTATCTGGTTGTAAATCACTCTTGACGTCTCAGTCTTTCCGTGGGTGGTCTTTATTCATTGGCTGCTCAAATGTCAGTCAGCAATGTCAACCAGCCACTCAACGATGGAGTTGCCATCGGCATGCCTGCCAAGGTGCAGTGGTGATTTGTAGGTATTTATCCCTCATCCATGGAGTAAAAGTGGAATGGATTAAGTTCCTCACTACGAAGCGTGGGGTTTACAAAAATCGCGTGAGCTGTACTGTAGCAGTTAATTTGAGAATAGCAGCAACAGTGCTGTGTCAGGTCACTCTATACTAGCAGGGTTCATGTCAAAACATATTAGTAAAAATGGCACACAAAGCTTAGACAATGTGGCTAGTTTTTCAGTGCACTTTTGCCATTTTACTTTCAACATTGAAGAAGGTACTGCAGTTTTATAGCTGCAATTGGTTGTTGAGTGAGGATCTTTTTGGAACCAGTTTCAGCAACCATGTGCTCAGTTTGAAGCTTAATTATGTTTGTGCTTTAGATGATTCCACATTGTGCAAGTACGACAACCTTAGTACCTTAACTCCATTGCACATAGACTGCATTTCACCTTTTTTCCTGCAATTTTCTACCTCTGAAATATTTACACTTCAAATCACTTGTGTTTGTCAGCCAGTTTGATTTTTCCTACATTCCAAAACTTTGTTCACATCATTATCACATGCTTTATTTGTTTAAGCTGAATAATTGAGCTTGTACACATTTACATGAGAAATGAAATGATGTTGTTTATCTGTGTAAACATGGCAGCCTTACTTACTAGACTAGTTATGTAAAGCATGTCATATTTGTTAAATTTATCCTTTTTTAATTGATGCTTCTTCTGTTCAGACAGGTGAGCTGAGACCAATTTTTGAAGATCTAGAAGAATTTGCAATGCTGGTAGCATGTCTTTGTCATGACTTGGATCACAGAGGCACAAATAATGCTTTTCAGGTGAAGTAAGTATATGAATTCTGAGCAAAAACAAACTGATTGTAGGCCCGTGTCCATATAGAACCTGTCAATTTTTAGCTTATGGTAGCTTATGGTATGCTCCTGCATTCAGTGTGCATTGGGTGCAAATAATTGCTATTTTCACCTTCTAAATAAACACGGGGCTATTTTCAACCAAACTTTGCAGGGGGATCTTTCTGAGTTAACTCTTTAACTTCTAGTGCTACTGTAGTGGCTCACTGCTATGCCTAGCTGCTGGGGTCACTACTGCAGCTGATTTGGGGGCTGACTACCAGAGCCTGATGCTGCTGCAGCCAAATGGTAACTTTTTAGCTGATGATTTGGGGATATGGCCTAATTGTTTTAGTTATTTTCTGTGTAATAAACTGATTTAGAGACTACAACCATGCATATATAAAAGCTATAACTACCTTGCATCTGTTTTATTATTTTATCCTGCTGACATCCACAAGATTGGTATAAAATCCATGAATAGAACACAAAACACTATTTGTAAACACTAAAATTTATGTCCGTCTTTTATACAAAGATATTCGTCAAATATATACATGTAATTACTAAAAAATGTTTAACTAGTCACTATGTTCTACTACTTATTAAGTTCTGCATGGTATTTATAGAATCAGTTATGCTTTATACACAGACAGACATTGCACTGTTTGTCTATTTCTTTCTTCCCCTCATCTAAACGAAAGTTGGGCCGACACTTTCAGTAAACACTGACTTTTGGAGCACGTGGCTCTCTTGTCCACACTTGGCTGTCTTCTTCATCAGATTCTGTCTCAATTTCGGACTGACCTGACAAAGAAGATTGTTCAATGTCACTACCAACACTTCTTAATTTAATATTGTAAAGTTCGTCCTCGGAAAAAACTGAAAATTTGGATTCTCGATCGCTAGCGTAAGCAAAAACCATTGTTTCCACTGTCAACTACAAACACATGTATTAACTAACACGTGGTACAAAATTGTAAAAAATCCCCGGATTTAGTAAGAACAATCATTTGTTAACTCTATTTTGATTGGTTGAATGTCCTTTTACTTTTAATTATTGACCAATAAGACCGATTGTAACATGAACATACAGTGCGGATCTATCCGTCACCGGGGTACAGGGAGCATAACCATCAAGCAGATATATCAGTCACTGGGAGTAGTAGTGCTTTGTTTACAAGCGGATTTATCGGTCACTGGGGAGGCAAGGCACATTTATGCAGCGGATATACACGTCAGTTGAAGTTAAAGAGTTAAAAGGTGATTTGTATACTACCCGATTTTAACTATTTTATGATAAAATACTATAATTTGCTCAGTTACTGTGAGTAAAAATAACAAGCTTATACCCTAAACTTAAAAAAAAACAACAATATTTTCTTTGGGAAGAGTATGTTATTGTTTAATTATTAAGCAATGATTAAACAAAACAATCCATTACTTTATACCTTCTTTTTAGGCTAAAAAGACCCACACTGATGCATGTCCAAACAGAGTAAATGAGAGCATAATAGTTGCTCTGTTCCGCCAATTTGTTTTTAATAGAAGTATGCTGATTCGTTAAATAAAGGGTGAGAATAAAATCAGAATGCATTTGTGTTGTATATTTAATTTCAAAAGAAGATATTAGGTTTCAGATTTGGTTTGATGTTTTACAGCAGAGCATCACAAGTAGGTTATTTAGTGCTGAGGCAGTTGGAGTAAAGTTTCTGGCCCAAGGACACATGATGGGTAGTTGACCCAGGCTGATCTGCTGGTAGGATTCAAACCCACATCCTTTTGGTCACTAGTCCAACACACTACTGAGTCGCAATGGCTTCTAGCTCTATTAGTCACCTCTTACTACATGATGGTAAACACATTGGGCCTATTCTAGATCCCCAAGCCTGCAGAGGCTTAATATTATGCTGGTTGTAGTCCGGGGTAGTTTTCCTTGAAAGATTCCAGGCAACAGTCTCTAATTTTTTCTCTGGAAGTCATATTATTAGTGATTTCATCTTACCTGCTAAGATTGGAATTCAAGAATTTTAATTTTTGCAAGCCCATCTGACGGCATTGACTGAAATTTAAATGGTACCAAACACACGCAGTCTTCATGCACTTGTCTGTGTATTTCAGACATTGATTTCTTCCATAAATTGTGTATGCGACTGTTACGACTCTAAGAAAAATGGTCTAAGAAAAATGTAACAAAAAGAAAGTGAAACCAACAAATCGAGTAAAAATCAACAAGCAATTTATTTCTAGACAATTAAAGTGAAAATTCAAAAGACACAGTAATGTGAATTAAAATCCAAATAATCCAATAATCCTAAGTGTCCTAATCACAAGTCCTAAATATAGAATGTTCCGAATGAATGACTGTATCCTTGAATGTGTTGATGTGCCAATAGTCTTTAATGTCCTGATGTGCCAGTAATCTTTAATGTGATGATGAGCCAAAATGAAGTATTCCAGAATATCTCTGAATAAGTTCACATAAATCCAAAAATCATCAGTTAAAAATCCAAAATCCAGAAGTCTGTGAGCACTTTTATAATAATCCAATGAATATTTTAAATAATTCCTCTCTGAATTTGGAATGATTTTTCACAACTGTGAAGACTGATGTTAATGGTCGAAAACTGAAGAACTGTCCACTAAACATGGTATATATAAAGATAGGTCACAAGACAATGTTCTAGAATACTATATGGTGTATGTGATTTTTGACACAACTCTAAAGGAAATTCTGGTTTTATCTGTAAACAAAATCAACTTTGACCTCAAATTGAATCAACAACTTGTTTACCAAAACCATCCTTGAACTCGAATACTAAGTAAACAACCTAATTCAAGGACAATAGCTAACATGTCAACATATACTTAACATTAAGGTTTCAGCAAATATTAAAATCCAGAAACATTTCTAATTTCCTAAAATATTTATAATATTATATAAACATCACACATAACAGCAACGATTATTTGAACATCCATTGATGGAACATGAACTACCTCCACCTTTCTTATATTTTCCATCACTATCCATGTAAATTTTTAAGACAAAACAAGCAACGATAAAATGTAAACAAACAAACTGGTGTTGTTTTGATCGTGGTATGTGTGGTATCTAATATTCATTTCACTATCGTCATGGCTGACAAATCATGCGAGTGGTTAATGGCCGCGCTCATGAAACTGGGGTCAAATACAGATAATGGTGTCTATAGGTCTGCCTGGAAAATTTAGAGCAGTGATATGTGAAGTTGAGCCTAAATTGTTATCTTTTTACCCTTTTTGTACATATTTGTTATCTGTAGATAGGTTTAAGAATAAAATCTGATCTTTATGGCTGTATAATTATTTTTCACACACACACACACATGCACCCCACAGTTTTCTCGATGTCCAGCAGGGATGGCATCCCCTTAATTTTTTTTTTTAGTTCCCTCGGTAACTTGCGCGCTCGCTTATAGTGCAGTCGATGTTTTGGGACCCCATTGTGCATGAGTTATTGAGGCAGAGGTGTACTCTGTGACAAAGATTGTCTGGTTTTAAAATGATGTACCACTTTTCTCCTAGCATGAATCCGATTTTCCTCAATGTGGTCTGGGTTTTTTCTATCATCTTTGATCCGATTTTAAAATAACAGTCCATACTGATCCGTTCCTCAATAATTTAACTTTATAAAGATGATCATTGCAATAGTATTCATTCCACATTTTATTTAGCCAACAATCATTGTAAGAAGTATTGTGATTGGTCAAAAGTTTCTGCTTATCCAATGAATCTTCATGTAACCAAAACTTTTAGAAATGGAAAGAAAGAAGGATATTTGCCAAGCATGGTGTATCGAATTGTTGATAGATACTTTGGATAAAGGTTGGAAGAATGTGTGGAAACGGGAATGGCTGAAACGCAAAGTTGATGGGAACTTTGTCATTTCATAGAAAATTCAATGCCAGAGGACTAGCATTTTGCAATCTTTGCCAGAAAGATGTGAATTATTTCAATTGCGGCTGGAAGAGTTTGGAGCAGCAGCTCCAAAGAAGCTGCATACAGAAAAATTTAAACTTCACAGCACATATTACAGCCTTTATGCTATGTGTTCTCCGTTTTTGTTTTTTCCGCATCAGTATATTTCTCTCTTCACTGAACTTAAAGGAATGAAATTTAATAACTTCAGTAATAACATTATTAGAGAACAGGTAGATGTGACAATGAAGATTGTGAAATTCTTAAAGTATTATTTAAAGCTTGGTAAGTTTCTGTTATTTTTCCAGCTGATTTCTTTGTTTGAATGAAGTAAAAACTTATTATAAAAATGGGCCATCAAGAGCAGTTTTGTATGCTCTCACAGAGTCTAAAATCAATTATGAGCTTGGACCTTTGATCCCCTGGACCCACTGGTCAAGCACTATACCCCTTGTAACCCTGCTGGTGAGTACCCCCAAACCACGCTTCTAATTTTCAGTTATTTTACAAACAAACAAAACCATGTCTAATATATTTATGACAATCATTCATGATTAACATCTGCATCAGTTATTTTTTATTTTTAGACTTCAAGGCTTTTCAATATTATATAATACCAGAAATGTTTTGTGAGAGTTGCGCTATAGAGTCTATATTCTGAAGATGGTGTTAACTTGAAATGTAGGCCAGCTCGGGTTAGCTGCCTTGATGTGTCCTTGAGAAAGGCACGTAGTTCCAAATTAATTTGCATGATACACCTCTCTTTTGGTAATTTACAACTAGATAATGCGCAAACTTGCTTATAACACAGGGTCAGGCATGGATCCCTTTTTTATTTCCTTGAAAATACTCCCAAAATTGGCCCGTATTTGTTGAATTTGAAGAAAATTATGATCAAAACTAGTAAATGAAATTATCATATATCGCTTGTTTTATTGTCAAAAACAGCAGTTAGTGTCTGGAAATCTGATTGAACATCATTAAATTTGCAACTTTTTATAAGTCATCTATTTTGTCAACTTTCTATAATAAAAAAAAATTCTCAGTACACTGTAAATAAAATTTTTTTATGATGTTTCGATCCATGCAAATGTCAGTAATGCCTGGAAATTTTTTCAGTCATTGGTGTAGCAGCATGAGAGAATGCAGTGAAGTTCGTCAATCTGGCTTTACAGGACAACTTTTCAAATAATCTTTCAATGTTGCATACCATTTTAAAAAGCATAAGATTTTCTTTAAGGTCATATATTTTTTCACTGAAAATTTGCAGATGTAAAATCTTCAGTTGAAAGTAAAGTTATGTAAACAAAAAAACATGCTTTACATTTTTTTATATAACTTACTTTCAATGCAATTTTCCTACCTGCAATATTAATCTAACCTTCAATATGTAAGTGTATGAAATGTGGAGAATGTTATGCCATTTAAGAAGGTGACAAAATAATAAAAATCCATCAAGAATGTCAAAAGTTTTTAAAATTTTATTAAATTTACTCGCATGAAAATTGGAGAGCAAACAGAATAATCCTTACTGGTAAGTCAACAAAGCTTTTCAATTTGGTTCAGTGTTTTTATTCCACAATACATTTTTAATGTAATAATATCAGAGTTATGTTGGGTTTATTTTGGTTCATTTCCAGGAATGCAGTAAAAAAAAAAATTCATAATATTATGCACACACCCAACATCTGTATATGTGTGAACTTTATGAGAAATGAAGTTCTCAAAATGTCCAGTTAGCTTGAAAAGCATCCACATCATCATCATCATCAATATCCAAGTCAAAAATACCAATTAACTATTTATCATCTGCTCAGTTCATTTGATGTAAACAAGATCATGATCCCTACTGCCTAAAATATAAATTTCCCCCACAAAATTGTCTATATTTTCATCAAAATCGGCATCCACATATTTGCTGCTTCAGTATTGTTCGCCATTTTGAATTACACGCGTTAAAATTCAGTTTTGAAATCAAATTTTCTACTAACCAGTTATCATCATCTCTGTTCATTTGTTGAAGTCAAGCTCACGATCTGCACTGCCTAAAACATAAATTTTTCCCACAAAATTGTCTATATTTTCATCAAAATCAGCATCCACATCACTGCCATAACTTGCTGCTTCAGCGCTGTCCACCATGTTGATCTCCACACATTAAAACTCGTGTTTTAAATCAAATTTTCAAATAACCTGTTATTATAAACTCCGTTCATTTTGAAGAAGTAAAGATAAAGATCCACACTGCTTAGAATGTCAATTTTCCTCATGAAATTGTCTTTATTTTCAACTAATCCATCAAGCACATAACTGTCTTCACTCCCCTCTTCAGTATATGACCGCCATTTTTTATCTCTGCTTGTTAAAACTCGATTTTGAAATCAAATTTTGACCAGTTTTGGGGTCTTTTAAACAGATTCTGGTAATGAATTGTGTACCTTCTACCTTTATTTCCTTCTTTTCAAAAGAGTACACATAAACTGATGACGTATTATACAGTTAAAAAGACACTTCTGCAAAGCGGGTAACGGAATATAATGAACATATGTCCGGAGTCGTATCCCGCTAGCAAAGGTAAAGTACGACTGGAGTCGTATCCTGCTGCAAAAGGGTTAAGAAATAAATGCCAATTAAAAAATCTTTGTCAAGTGAAATTTCTGCTTCAGTTCTATCTTTTAATTCGGTTTTAAAGTAATCAACATAAATGCAATATGCCCTCTTGTATTTAAATGCAAAAGTGTGAATCTACCATCACAGCTATGTCTGCGAGCGTTTCTGAGAACCTAATTAAAGTGCCGACTGTATTTTGATCTCAGATTTGTGGAAGTGTTTGTTGCATTATTACAATCAATTAAAAGTAGACCTGCTTCGTATTTTCACTTTGATTAAAAAAAATTTGTCAAATCAAATAAAGGGAGCAGAATAATAAGAAAAGAAAAAGTTAAAAGGCAGGCAAATCCTACCGGCATAAGAGCTAGTGGTCACAAAGTGTGTGAGGTCAACTCATTTCATTTGACCAGTTGAACACTGTCATAAATATTGTTATGTAGACAAGATAATTATAGTATCTTATAGTATCTAACATTAATCAGAAGTTTATCCTACTAATTTGTAAATTTGATCAATGATAGCAAGAGAAGCAAAGTGAAAGGAATACTCGGTGCATGAAAAGCTTTGTGTCACAGATACAGTTCATTATAGGTAAGCGAGTTCCAAAGTTTGTAGTGAACTTAAAATTCCTGAATTTGGCATTCCGAGGTTTACTCAAGAATGAGCAGAAATTTCACTATTACTTTCAACGAAGTCACATCAGCAATATTTTACCAATAGAACAATATTTTTTAAAAATTGAGTTTCGATGTTGAAGGTTGTTTTTCACAGATTAAATATCTCTAGTTTTTGAAACAAGGAAATCTTATTTTGTTGTGAATAATAACAATAATAATTACTTTATTTAAATAAGAAGGTTATTTGGTCAACTGACCAGTGTTCCATGAAGCCTTCTACAATTACATGTATATGTTGTACAGTTTTTACAAGTTGTGGCGTCTTTATACAACAATGCTATTAAAAGCTATATAATTGATCAACTGCTAGTATAAAATATGCACAAGGCATTAAAGATGAGTACCTACAGGATTCATACAACGATTACTAGTGAACCTGTGTAAAATATTACAGGTGAGTACATAAAGAACATTGTTTTAAAGAAGAGTTGTACTAAATTACACTAAATCATACAAATGATTGTTTCTGTCAATGTTGACTAAGAAGCTTCTTAAAATCTAGGGAGGTGTTAGCTGACCTTATATAGGGTGGAATGGAATTCCATAGTTTAGCTCCAGAAAATGCAAAACTCTTTTTATAAAACTCTGAATTTGGTTTAGGTAAATATAAATTGTTGTTTGAGATTTATCTTAATTCATACATGTGTACATTTTCCACAAATTTAAAATTACATTTAAGATAATCAGAGGGCCAACGCATGTAAGGATTTGTAGACTAGTAAATCATTTTGAAGCTGAGTTCTGTTGAAATGAAAGCCACTTAAGGGTTTTAAAAAGATTTGTTGATGGTGTATCTAAATCAACATCAAGAGTAACTCTAGCTGCTCTTTTTTGAAATTTCAGTAGTCTTTCTTGATTTTCTCTATCACTATTACCCAGATAGAACAGCAATATTCTTGATGTGGCATGATGTAGGCATTGTTGAATATCTTTCTCTGTTTTTGAGAGACAAGTTTTTAAGAGTGTTTAAGAGTTATGAATTTATTTTTTTAATGACCTTATCAGCTTGCATTTTCCAGCACAAGATATTGTTTATCATTATGCCAGGTAGTTTTTCATTTTCAGACTGTTCTATATCTATTCCTTTTAGAATTACTTTGAAGTCATCTTTCTCAGCTTTTACTTTTGCTTGGCTACCTATGATCAAGGCTTTTGACTTGGCTGCATTTATCTTTATACCATTGTGCTCACGCCATTTACTTAACCAAATCCTGATTTAATTTAGTGCTAAGGTCATGGCCAGTTGATCCAGTGTTATATAATGTTGTGTCATCTGCGAACATGGTGGTGGTGGTTAGCACAATGTGATATGGTAAATCATTGATGTGCAGCAGAAAGAGTAATGGTCCAAGAACTGATCCTTGTGGAATACCTGACTTTATGACATTCTTGTCTAAAAGCTTATTTAAAATAGAAACTTGCTGTTGTCTGCCTTCAAGATAGGATTTAAACCAAGTTCAACTTTCATAGTTAACTTGATATATGCTGAGTTTTTTCAGCAGGATTTTGTGATTTACAAGGTCAGAAGCCTTTGTAAGGCCAAAAAACACTGTACCTACCAGGTTACCTTGATCAATTGCTGTTAACCAATCATCCACCATTCTAGTTAGTGTAGTCAGTCATGAATGTATTTCATGAAAGCCAGATTGTTTGTTGTGAATGTGGTAAAGTAAAAGATTCCTGATAGTTTCAAAATTCTTTATAAACATGTCTTTCTAATATCTTTGAAAGTAATGATAAAACTTATATAGGTCTATAGTTATTCATATCAGAAAGATCTCCCTTCTTGTGTATATGAGTTACTTTTGCCAGTTTTTGACTGTTTGGAAAAATACCTGCAAAAATACTTAGATTGAATATCTATATATATATATATAAGTGAAGGTGCAATCACTTGAGATGAGAGTTTTAGGAATCTAGCACTTGTACTATCTAGACCTCTAGCTGTTCTGACATCAAGTTTATCTAATTCATTTAAAATAAATTCTAGACTTACCCGGTAGTTTAGGTATTTTGAAGTAGCTTTCTTTGCTAAGTTTTGAGGAAATATGCTCATTTAATTCATTACTTGAGAATCTTTTATGAGCTGTGAGATCCACAAGTTTTTCGTTTATGTTCACAAAGTAATCATTAAGTGAATTTGCAATTTCAAGAGGTTCTTGCTGAATGTTACCATTTTCATTACTAATGCATCTAAATGGCAGGTTATTGACAGATTTGCCTTTTAAGACATTGAAGGTTTTCCAGAGTTTTTTTTCATAATATTATCTGATATTTCAGTGGAATAGATAGTTTTCCTTGCCTTTTGAATCATTGACTTGACTGTTTCTCCATAATCTGTAATTGTTAGTATCTTTGAATTTATGAAATCTATCCCTTGTCCTAATAGCATTCAATATATCACTTGTGATCCAATTGGGTTGATTTTGTTGCTTAGCTCCCTTGAAATTAATAGGAGCATGACTGTGCAGGGTGTCAGTAAACTTGTCTATCCAGATGTCATGAGCATATGATGGGTCATCAAAAGATTCAATTATTGACCAAGGGATATCTTTCAGTTCTTTACGGAATATATGTGCATCAAATCTTGTCATTATTCGATACTTGATATATTTGTGACGATATGGTTTACTTTCTTGACTTAATTTTCATGTACAGCATATAGGATAATGATCACTTAACGGCATATTGGGGAACTGCAACTTCTTTTATGTTGTCAGCATTGTTAGTATAGATGCGATCGATTAGTGTTTCAGATACCTCTGTTACTCTAGTGGGTATATGAACTAGCTGTTCATAATTCAGGGAATTCATTGTTTAAATCCAGCTTTGATTGTTGTCATACAGCAAATTGTAATTGAAGTCACCTACTAAACAGACCTCTTTGTTTTCTGTATACAGAGTTTCAAGCTTACTTTGAAATATAGTATACCATGCTTTGTCTGCGTTCGGTGGTCTATATACATGACCTAATACAAATGGTTTTTGGACATTATGTCTGATTTCTAGCCAAATTATTTCCATACCATTTTTGCTCGAGATCATATCATTGTTTGAAAGGAATGATGTCCCTAATGTAAATGAGAAGTCCACCACCCTTTTGGAAAAGTCTGTCTTTTCTTTGAAACTGTAGTTAGGAATGTGAAGTTCATCATCATGAAAAAGTTAATGTGAGAAGGTTTCGCTGAATACAAAAATATCAAGTACAGAATTATTATGTGAATGAAGTAATTTGATTTCATCTAGTTTTGGAAGAAGATTATAAATGTTTAATGGCAGATTTTGAGACCTTTTTGCTTTAGCCACTGATTTTGAAACAATTCTAAGTTTTGATGGTCTTGAGATGAATGGCATGGAATCTCTAAGTTATTATTTTCACAATCAATATATGAACCATGATATTCCTGTAAATTATCTTCATTACAGTGTCCTAAATCATGACTATCAAATTATTTTTTCAGAAGATTTTGCAATGAGTCTTGAAACATTACCACTTTCAGCAGTATCTCGACAACAGTTAACACATTATGATCACTTTGATCAATGGAGGCAATTAATGGGATTGCACCAGAGGTAATTCCATGGGCATCATGACTTACTGGGATATTTACAGCTTGTCTTCTATCATGACAGGGAGAATCACACATAGTAGATCTTATAGCTTGTTTCAGTGTTTCTGGAAAATTGTGTTTGGTTTTTAAACTTGTGGCCACAACTTCATTGCCATAATCCTAGTGCTGCATAGTTCAGTGAAACATTTTGCAGTGTTTTGTCTTTTATTATATACCTACCAATTTTCTACCCAAGAAAGAGCCAGAATTTTACCGTCATTTCCTATAAGCAGGAAAACGATACTATCGTTTTCCAAACCCGTATCACCATACTCTCAAACGAGGCTGAGACTACTCTATCGTCGAGGTTTCCTGTGACAATAGCAGCGCCCCTAGCGATGGAATGCCAACACTAGCAGTAAACAAAGCTCTCACAGCGATGTTAGTTAAGAAACCTTGCGTTATATGTAAAATATTTGAAAGGTCTAAACCATGTTTTTGTCACAACAACAATAAAAAAGCATTTTTTCCTTTATTTTGAAGTAGCAAAATATTGCCAAAATGTTCGTCTGAAACAAGATCATATTCGGAAATCGTGTACCAAAACATTACAGTTGTACAGTACAACCCATTTACGGAAATTCATAAATGGTAACGTTAGTGAGTTTCACGCATAATGGATGAATTTGAAATTATAAATGAGTAATATTCTCTGCAACAAATCTGTACCATCAAGTTCCAACAATTTCTCCAATCCTGTTGTAAATAACTGTCAAAATAATGTTGTCATTCCTGTGTCAAGTTCCATCGCAGCCTCTCACAATGTCCCACAAGAAACAGTTCAACCGCATTCAACCTGGCCTCTGAAAGAAACTTCCAGTCATTCAGCTTGTGAAAACTTCCATGATGCAAAATTTCAGAACTGCACAATAACTGTAAATCACATATATGAGTAGTCTGCCCTCAAGCGTCGAAGAATTCGTGTTATTGACAGTGATATTAGTCAAACTGAGCGAGCGTTGTTTCACAAACTTCATTCATAAAACTAATATTCATGCGCATGTCAGCCTTTCAAAAAGTAATTTGGTTTATGCTTTAAGATGAAGTTCGTATTATATAGGTTGAAATGTTTAGCAATTTCTTGTGTTTTTCAACTACATATAGTGATTTTATTAAATTATCTGAAAATTGAAAGGTATATAACAAAAATATCATTATCACAGTAATGCGATTTTGATTGCTAGATCACGTCTTGTTGTCAGCATAAAAATCCGGATCATGACTTGACGCTTCGCGTCTTGTAATGATCCGGATGTTCTAATGCTGACATCTCGACGTGATCTAGCAATCAAGATCACGTTACTGTGATAATACTATGTATGTATCCATATTGTAGACAGTCATGACACTGAATTTTGATGGTATGTCAGCATGATTCCACACTATGCCCTGGTTCAAACCAATAGAAACATCTCCCTGATTTCTTATGATGGATAAGACAGCATGTCCCAATCATATTTATGATCTTGGTTTCTATGACTTTTAGAGGAGTCATTGTTGTCCTTTAGTATTGGAAAAATCTTGTTTATGGTATGTAGAAGATGTGATAAACCCTTCTTGTTCAAATGGATTTTGCCTCTTGGCATTAGGTGTTCCAGAACTATTCCAGGCTTCGTCACAAATGCATGTTCTATGTATATTATTTTGAAATTCCACTCGTGACAGATGTTTAATCAGAGCATCCAACTCACGAATGTCGTTGTCAATTCTTGAACATGCACTGCATAGAAAGACAGAGCAGTCAGGATTGCCCAAGTGTATGTTGTTTAGAATGTTATAAAATTGATTTCAATCTGGTCAGTATGAACATTGTTACTAACATCATTGCCACCAACACTGGTAATGATTGTGTCATATTGAGAAAGGTCACTTTTTCCATGGCATCAAATATATGACAAGTTTCTGCCCCAGGTAGACACATAACTTGAACCCAAGGTTTCAGACCTCTTTCATTAACATATTTGATAATGGACTCTCCAATTATGAAGGTGTTTTTTTCCAAAATTATCATGTTCTTTGATGTTTTCTCCTCTGTTTTTAGTAGAATCCAGTGTATTATGGAATCCAAAGCTTTTTTGTCTAAGGTGGGCAGACACTTTATTGCTATTTGTGACATCACTTGGCAGAGAGTTTTCCACTGTAGCTTGAGGGGCTTTAGTTTTTTTTCCTGTATCCTGGGTGGGTTTGGAATTATTAGTTTCTTCAGTGTGTTTTCTTTTTTTGTCATAAGCCTGCTAATTTCACAGATGTGCTTTTGTGATTCTTCTTTTAGAGTATTAAGAATTTCTGTTTTCATATTTGTAATGTCTTCCTGCACTGTTGTTAAAATGTCAGGATGAAAACCATTTGAAGCAGTGTAGCCATACTTAAGTTGCATAATTTCTGACAGGAGCAAATTGTCTTCTTTTAATTGTCTTACTTTCTCCTTCATTTTTGTGTTTTCTTCCAGAATGAGGCAACTGCTTGAGGACTTACTCAGGTCACATCTGATGGTTTTATTTAATTTTTCGAGGTTCATAAATTTTATCTTGAAATCTGATAGCTGTTCTGCAAGTTTTTCATGTTTATTCCTTGCTGACTCCTGTTTGGTTTTTAAAGACTCACATTCCTTTGAAAATGTATTGGCTTTTGCTGTCATTTGTGCAAGTTCTTGTTGAAGCAATTTGTTTTCCCTCATTAGGGCTATGATGTCTTTTTCGCTGCCTTTAATTGCTCCCTGCAGTTCAAAGACCTTATCTGACTGAATATCAGCCTTTGTGATAGCATTAGGAAGCAATTTATTATTATATAACACTTGCAGAGATGCTGCCAGGGTGTGTGGGTGAGTGAATTGTGCAAAATGTTTAAGAATTTATGCATTTGGAGAGCATTGATGTGCAAGGACTCCCGCAAATTAGTTTAAAGTCACATATATAAAAATGTACTCTGCGCAATGTATCCAGTTTTTATTTAACTGTTGACCCATAAAGTGCTTGTCATGACATATGTCGCGCCACTGGTAGAGGTCTCATAGCACTGTCTTTTTTCATGGAGGCAACTGTTTACACATCTGGGTACTTTGGTTTGACTTGAATAGTTGTTAAACCAAATTTGATTTGCACATTGGGCTCCAGAACAAGCATTCTATGGTAGTTTGAACCTTGCATTCATCAAGGAACTTTTACAAATGCATGTTTAAAATACGGGCTACCTAGAAAGCCCAAAATGGCTGACTCCCAACATTGGTTCATCTTCAGATGATGATTTCATTCAGCAAATACTGACTGATGATAGTGATAATGACAATGATTTTTAAAGTTTTGAAGTAAATTAGGTTAGTGGAGCTGGGAAAGTGTTACTGGAAATCCCAGTGAGTGATTTTGAACCCGAAAATGAAGCTGAATACAAGTCTGATGTACATGCCGGATAGACAGAAACAGACACGGCATGCCAGTCTACCCCCTATTCAGTGAAATTTCAAAAGTAAATGTAGAAAAGGCAGAATACCAAGCCTAATTAAAATACAGGCAATTTAAAAGTAGAGTGCAATTTTCATTTCTTTTCTCTAACAATTCAACCCTGAGGGATCTTGTGCTACAAAACTGTATAGCACTCTGTGGGTTAAGATAAATTGAATAAATAAGAATCTAAAAAGAAACTAAAAAGGAAACATTTTTATTTTATTAAAATACTTCTGTCTGAACAAGCAGACTGTGGCATTGATCGACTTCAAACCATAATACACCATTATGGAACAGATAAGAAATCTGGCATAGTAGTCAGCAAAGCACTGATTCAAGAAAATGAAACTTTGTCAGAGCTCATGTTAGTGAAAAAATCTTATTTTGGAGCAGAGATATCCAAGACACAATACCTATTAGCTGTGGAAAATTGTACATAACCATATAGAACAGTTTCCTACTTGTTCTGGCTAAGCTAGCTATGCATATGCCCCTTCAGACGGCAGACTGAAAGGGTGTTCTCGGCACAGAACAATATTCATACTGTTACGACTCTATAGTCTTAAAATAATGTAACAGAAAGAAAGTGAAACCAATAAATCAAGTAAAAATCAACAAGCAATTTATTTCTAAATAATTAAAAATCAAAAGACACTTACAGTAACGTGAATTAAAATCCAAATAATCCTAAGTGTCCTAATCACAAGTCATAAATATAGAATGTTCCGAGTGAATCACTATATCCTTGAATGTCCTGATGTGCCACTAGTCTTTAATATCCTGCTGTTCCAGTGGTCTTTAATGTGCCAAAATGAAGTACTCCAGAATATCTTTGAATAAGTTCACATAAATCCCAAAATCATCAATTCAGAATTCAAAATCCATAAGACTATGAGCACTTTTATAATCCAATGAATATTTTAAATAATTCCTCTCTCTGAAATTGGAATGATTTTTCACAACTGTAATGACTCGTTATGGACTGATGGTAAAGTCGAAACTGAAAACTGTCCACTAAACATGGTATATAAACATGGTATATATAAAGATAGGTCACATGACAATGTTCTAGAAAATTATATGGTGTATGTGACTTTTAAAACACAACTCTAAAGGAAATTGGAGTTTTATCTGTAAACAAAATCAACCCTGACCTCAAATTAAATAAACAACTTGTTTACCAAAACCGTCCTTGAACTCGAAAACTACGTAAACAACCTGATTCAAGGACAATAGCAAAATATGTAAACCTTATACATAATATTATGGTTTGAGCAAATATTAAAGTCAAGAAACTTTTATAATTTCCTAAAATATTTATAATATTATATAAACATTATATATAATGATACACAGATAAGAAACAGATTAAGCTCAGAAACAAGAGATTCATGCTTATACAACTAGAGGAGACATCTTTTGAGGATTTTGCTGTAACAGAGTCGAGCAGGAAGAAAGAGAGATGGAGATTTTAGTGTTAGGTAAATATTGAACTGTGGCCGTTTCCTCCCCCCCCCCCCTTTTTTTTTTTCCTACTGTCTCCTTATGTTGGTGACAAGGAATCAGCTCCCCCCTTTAGATAAAATCCTTGTTGCATCTCTGGACTTGAATATATCCACATTCACACACAATTTTTCAAAGTTATATGTGATTATTATATAAAATTGGAAAATAACAATTTGAATCTTAAGTTTAATGAAATTGTCTACAAATGGTTACCCATGACAAAATCCTTGGGCTGATGGTTGGCAATTTGCAATGGAATGAACATATACAAGTCATATGTCATAAAATCAATTCATGTCTCTGGTTATTAAACAAGATGAGGCCATATCTATCAACTAAACATAGGTTAATATATTACAAAAGCTATATACAACCATACCTAGACTACTGTAATGTTATCAGATTTTGCAGGATTATTACAAACTTTAAGTGAAATTCTGCATTCCAAATTATATTGTCAAAATTCCAGAAAATAATGATTTAAATTTATAGGATAAACTTTTGAACAGATAGGGAGAAATGTACTTGAGCACCAATATGATAGACTGGTAAACAGCACATAGTTCCTCAATGTAAAAGACAATGCACAAGATGAAGTAACAAGTCAGAGAAACTGTAAATAGGTCATAAATGGGTGGCAGAAATGAAGAGGGAAGAAAGATGCAGATGATTAGGGAGGAAAACTTATATTAATTGTTATTGTCTTGACCAGTAGTGGTGAAGGTATTCAAGCTTCTGGAATTGCTGCAATGGATCATTTATTTTCATCAGACTTTTGTTACTGGCTATGTGCAGGTATGCATAGACTTTTAGAACCAATATCAATATGATTGTAGAAGTTTGTTCCTTTAATAAAGCGTGAAGTACTTATTTCATAATTCTTTGTAAAGTTAATAAATATAATCAGTTTTCGTTTTTTTTTTTACATATTGTCCCACTGTTCCAACACCTTCACTCAGAAGAACCCAGAGAGCATCCTGATATGAAGGTGTTTCAAGTTTGTACAGATGATGCCAATCTGCCATCAGATATGACTGACATTGCTAAAAATAGAAAAACCTTTAAACAGCTTCTCTAAAACTACTCAACAGAATTTGACCAAATTTGACAGAAAGTATCCTTGCATGAATGACTTTCAGATGTATACATATAATGCCAATCTGCCATCGAATATGGTTGCTATTACTAAAATAGAAAAACCTTCAAACAACTTGTCAAAAACCACAGAACAGAATTTGACCAAGTTTGACAGAAATCATCATGGCATGAAGACCTTCCAGTTTTGTACAAATGATGCCAATTGTCCTTCAAATATGGCAGGCTAAAATAGAAAAACTTTTAAGTGACTTCACAAAAAGAACACTGAACAGAATTTTATCAAATTTGAGAGAATGCATCATGGCATCAAGACTTTTCAGATTTGTACATATGATGCCGATCCACCATGAAATATGGCAGCAATTCCTAAAAATAAAAAAAAATTAATAGGAAATAGAGCTTAATGCCATACTGTCTTTTATAAAAACAGAAATACCCGAGGATAAATATTTTTTAGTCAGTTGAATGTTGATAGATCTTCTGGACTGGATGGCATTGGTCCATGAATTCTTTAACATGCTGCACCAGTAATGACAAAGTCATTAACATGTATTTATAAACTTACCTATATTGACTGGTAACATTCTCGACAACTGTACAGTGGTTACACCTATCTTGAAAAAAAGAACAAAGTGATGATCCAGGGAACTAAAGACCAGTATCAACACTACCAATATTATCAAAATTAATTGAAAAGCAAGCAGCTAAGCAGGTTGTTGTATTGTTGAAACTTGCTTTCCATTTCATAACGTACAATCAGTTTTTAGAAAATATCACTCATGCCAAACAGCACTCAACGAAGTAACATCATCGGCTAGAAGAAATGGATAACAGCTTATTGACTGGAATTGTTTTTCTCGACTTAAAGTAAGTCCTTGAACTAATTTTTTCATGAAATTCTGTTGCAAAAGTTAAACTGTTACAGGTTTTTTAATTCTTCTTTAAACTGCCTTAGGTCATACCTAAATGAAAGGTCTCAAGAAGTAACCGTTGGCAATATTGGCTCAAAAACTAGTATTATTCATTCACTTGTCCCTTAAGTCTGTTTTATGCCATTTCATCTAAAGTTTGGTAATGATCTGCAATTAAGTAATGAATTCACCAATACAGATTTGTTTGCAGATTGTGCAACTTGGATATATCTAGTTCTGATACTGGGGTTATTCAGCAAGAGTAGATTTGGACCGTAAGTTGGGCACAAGAAAATAAGATGGACCATGAAGATAAAACAAAATGTATGATATTGGGAACATCACCTAAACTACGGTACTCTTTTGACTTTAGGATTTAAAAAAACAAGACACAATAACAAACATCAGTTGTCAAAAGAAAGAAAAACATTACTTACATTAGTTGCTGAAATAAATATTCGCATTTAAAGATCTGATAGTAGTTTCTGGATTTACAAATTTGCAAGCTGACTGGAAAATTCAACTTGCCCTTGGGAAATCTGAGTTTGCCCCAAACATAGTATCCCAACATGAGTAAAAACAAGATAAAAGAAAATATGGGATATTTTAAGGAAATTCCCTTTTTTTTGCCTAGATAGCAGGCTCATCAACTACATCAACAATAATAAAAGCTAGACTGTTTGTAATGATTTATTTTTACTCACAACTGAAGGATTTGTGAACACTTATTTTATCCATTTACTTAACAATTATCATCTAGTCACCTTGAAATTGGCGACATGCATCAAAATATTTGACAAGCTGACTTTTGAGATTGAGAACACTTATTTGTATCCATTTCATTGTTTACCAATCATTAACCCTCTACTGCGCATCAGTCTGGAGGGTGAACTGCCTGATTTGCACAGGATTTATCCATTAATTCAATAATTTGGCATCACTTTTGAGTTTACTTCTTGTGCAATAATAATTTTCTTTATAGTGGGAAATTTGTTGTGGACACTGGATGGATATTTGGTATACTTTATTTCAGCATACAGGGGATGAAATGGTGTACAAATCATGAAAAAATTGCATATTTATCAGTATTCATTTATATTAAGCTTACTATTTTCTTACCAAATCAGTCATGCTTTGAATGTTTTAAATTTTTGATTGAAAAAAGTGAGATTTTCTAATTATTTGGATTGGATTGTCAGTTCCACCAAATATAGGCACAACATGTGTTTTGTTTAGCACAGGATTTATCCATTAATTCAATAATTTGGCATCACTTGTGAGTTTTCTTCTTGTGCAATAATAAGTTTCTTTATAGTGGGAAATTTGTTGTGGACACTGGATGGATATTTGGTATACTTTATTTCAGCATACAGGGGATGAAATGGTTGGTTGCCATGGCAACCAGATCAAGCCTAGATTGTGTACAAATCATGATAAAATTGCAAATTTTTCAGTATTCATTTATATTAAGCTTACTATTTTCTTGCCAAATCAGTCATGCTTTGAATTTGTTAAATTTTTGATTGAGAAAAGTGAGAATTTCTAATTATTTAGCTTGGATTGTCTAAGTTTCACCAAATATAAGTACAACAGATGTTTTGTTTTTTATCATGATTTATCCATTAATTCAATAATTTGGCATCACTTTTGAGTTTACTTCTTGTACAATAATAAGTTTCTTTATAGTGGGAAATTTGTTGCGGACATTGGATGGGTATTGGGCATACTTTATTTCAGCATACAGGGGATGAAATGGTTGGTTGCCATGGCAACCAAATCCAGCCTAGAATGTGTACAAATCATGACAAAATTACATTTTTCTGTATTCATTTATATTAAGCTTACTATTTTCTTGCCAAATTAATGCTTTCAATTTTTTTTGCTGAGAAAAGCAAGATTTTCTGTTTATTTGGCTTGGATTGTCCAAGTTCCACCAAATATAGGCACAGCAGTGAAGTGTCAAGATTGAACACTTAAAGTTGATAAAGTTTTGGATGTATATTCTGTGCTTATAGTTTTTTTTTAATGTACTCACATGGTCTTAAACATTTCAAATATAAAAAAGTATTTTCATCTAACATTGAATTTGTTGAAATTTATACCTAATAGCTTTGCTACTATGGTAACAGTTAAAAAATGCAGCGGTAATATTAAGATATTAAAGCTGATTTTATACCATATCTCCAAAATATGAATGCCTTTGTTCAAGTTCAAAAGATGTTGAAAAGAAAGCTGAAGAATGACAAACAATTCATAAAAACCATGAAGATAAAAGTAGTATAATTGATCTCGTGTATTTATTCACATATATACATATGCATGTAGTTAGGTGCTGCATTATTTTAATCCAGACACAAGGAATATACCATGATAACTGCTGATGATGAAACAAGCTCTTATATCCTAAGATACAGTTATCCGTAGTTTGTTTGGAAGCACATGGTTTTAATATTCGTGTGTCTGAGCACATAATCAGAAAATAATTAATCATATACTTTTTTGACTTTGGAATTTTAAAAAAAAAAAAAAAACAGTTGTCAAAAGAAAGAAAGAACTTGACTTGCATCAGTTGCTGAAATAAATAATAAATATTCCATTTCAAGATCGGATAGTAGATTCAATATATATATATATATATATATATATATATATATATATACACATGTATACACTGTATATATATAATGGCATGGGCAATGGAAAGAATCTCCTTAAAGCTGGCTTATTTAAAACTAAATACTCAAGTCATATAAAAATAAAATTATATGAAAATCAAATTTCGGATGGGTATGCAAGAGGGGCCCCTCTTACAAAAGTGGCACATTTTTTGGGGCAAAGGTGTTATTTTTGGAACATAACAAAAAGAGCATACTGGTATAAGTATTTCTCAACCCAAGAACACACTTTTGGTAACAATATTTAGGATGTTCTTTTAAAAATAAAGAACAAAGAAGCTTACACTCATAGAAGTATTCTATATTAAATAAAACATAATAATATATGAAATTATTTGAAGATAGCACAGTTTTAAGTAGTTTTTTTTTAATAATCTGGACAATGTGGGATAGATACTAGAAAGGGCAGATGGGAGGGCATTACAGGCAAATATGGTAGGAGCATCCCTTTCTTTATATCTTGTTTTAGTACTGAGTGCCAAAGATGTCAGATCTTGAAGGATTATTAAAAAATATGAACTGCTGTATTCAAATTTATTTTTAAAAATGTCTTCATAAACCATGAAATATTCCCAAAGATCAATGTCTGAATCACACTACTCAGAAGTAATGATCTTTCATTTCATGTCATTTTGTGGATTAAGAAGAAAATTTAGACATGTAGTTATCATATGATTAATCTAACATATTAGATGTTTTGCTTATTTGGAATCATGAAACATTTTATTATGAGAAATAATAAAGAGGATGAATATCATCATTACTTACACATGGAATAAACATCATTAAATAATTTTCAATCAAAATTAACATTAAGAGGAAGAATATCTTAATTGGAGTCAGTCAATGGTAGTGGGAATGTATGTCTCTGAAATCATGACAACCAAAATGTGTGTGGAATAAAAATGTCTAATATAATAGCCTTATGAAATGCATTCAGTTTGTAACCGTATCACTATTTTTTTTTTAACTTACCACATTATTGAAAAAAATGACAAAAAAGCACATAATTGGATGTCTTTAAACAAGTATTTAATTAAATCTAAAATATTGTACAAAAGAAATATATTTCACAGTTGACGGGCTTGAATAGGTACATGTACAAAATTATTGGAAATTCTGTAAAGTAAAGCTTGAATGAATAGGACATAATAATGATGCATGTATCTTGAAATAATCACCAACAATAACTTTATAAAAATGAAGCCAAATAATGAGTGGATAAATTATTTTATTTGACTCAAAACTATTTCAATGGTTACCTTGTTAATAAGTGCCCTGTAACATGTGACAGATGGAAAATCATTACTTTAATTTTGTCCCCTTTCACTAAAATTAAGATTCACTGACCAAATTATGTTTTGCCTGCTGCCAAAATGATATCTCTCGATTGCACAGATAAATCTATTGTCTTTTTCAGTTCTCAAGTTTTCCTAATTGGATTGTTTAAAATTACTTGTATATATTATACTCTGTATTATATATCTTATTATATTTTATGTACTGTATTCTGTAACTCTAAAACCAGACACATTTTCTGTTAAGCAAAATCATGAAACTGAAACTTAAATGTGTTGTATATACCTCACTATAGTTTTATACCCATGTACTATGATGATTATTGTTGTTGAGTAAGTTATTCAGAGACCAATATGAAATTAATTTATCCCTTCTCTGTATCCCTTATTAATGAAAAAGTATGATGTTAGCTTAGTTTTGTACTTCTGTGAATTTTCTATGCCAAAAAAGTTTTTCGAAGTTTCAAAATCATAAAACCCACCATCCTACTCTCTCATTATCAATGCAGAAAGCAACTTGACATGTGCTCTTGGGAGCAGTAATGATATTGCTACTGATTAAAAACAAAGGTTCTAGCAGATCTTTGAAAATCTTGGGATGGGGTGGGGTTTGGGTAGCAGTCGAGAATGAAATCAGTATTGATGTGCAATATTTAGTATATTTGACGATTTTAATGGTTTTCGAAATGTAAAGTGCTTGATTCACTCATTGAGGTACTTGCTATCGTGCATTGATAGTATGCATCAGAGAAACAAAGACACAGGCAGGCCACAACATCTGCTCTGCCCAAATATTCAAAGTTTAAAGGGATAAATGTGTTTTCATTCATTGAATTTGATACCAACTTGGAGAGAATAACTTCTTCCTGCTGGAAATGAAATTTATAATTCTGAGTAATGTGGATTATTAATGTGCTTCTTATGGAAAGAATTCATTTTCTTTGCGTGCAGTTCAGGACCCCTGCTCACTGATGTAATAACACTATATCCTGGACTATAGTTACAGTGGAATCTAATACAAGTAATCAGTCTCCTACCCATCATTCCTACATCAATCAGAAACATTATATATTCAAAATATGCTAATCTGGAACTTTACTAAATCAACCTAGTCAGTTGGATACTTTACTTCTGTTTAAACATGATCTTATTTAGGAGAACAGTTTCTCACTTCATGTATCAATTAACATGGAAGATTCTATCAATCTTTTGTACCTAATTCAGGACAATTCACTTGAGGGCAGCAGTTTTTCAGAGTTTTCAAAAAGTGATGTAGACACCACCTGTGCAGCTCTCATTAAACAAACCACAAATACTGATGGTTATTATTTTACTTTGAAATACAATGCTAACTCTGTAACTTTTTCCAATGTAAAATGTACATGTATATCTGAATGGAATGCCAAACTAAGCTTTAGATATGGACAAGGAATTGATCATAAGCATAATGGTATCATTTTTAAAATTACATATTCATCACACAATCTACAGTCCTACAAAGTTACTGTGACCCTTTACAACTCCACAGTGATACTATTTATTCAGGGACTCAATTATAAAGAATGGACTGACAATGAATTTCAACTGATTGCTCAAGAAATTTATTTCAAAACCAGTGATAGTAACCATGACAGCAATCAAAGTATATTTCAGGCCTGTAGCACCCCAAACCAGTCTTCCATAGCATCAAGTGATGATATAAATCTTCAGTTAACTGGAGATCAAATAAAACTTTCCCCCATTGGGAATTCAGATATGGAAGTTAGTGGTTCTGCACAAATCAATCTAGGGAAACTATTCAGAAATTCCAGGAGAAAAACACTCATCTGGAAGCTCCATCAGAAAAGTCTTCTCTGTTGACAGGGGTTACTGAGGGCAGTGACAAGAACATAACAGCCCTAATGAGGGGAAATAAATCACTGCACCAGGAAATTGCAAAATTGAAGGCCCAACAAACAAAATTATCAAAAGAACATGAATGTTTAAAAACAAAATACCAGTCAGCAAAAGACAGACATGACAAGCTTGCTGAACAACTTTTAAATATTAAGGTGAAATCTGGATTACTGGAAAAAACAAACAAAACCATAAAATGTGACCTTAGCCAATCATCGAGTCGCTGTCTAATCCTTGAAGAGGAAAACAGTAAGCTGAAGGATAAGGTGAAGCATTTGAATAAAGACAAAGATAATCTGCTGTCAGAAATAACTTAAATAAAATATGGTTCTGCTGCTATTGATCCTGAAATTCTCTTGTCAATATATGGAAGACATTAGAAACTTGAAAACTGAAATTGTAAGTATAGTAAAAGAAGAATCTGAAAAGTGCAGGAATAATATCACCAAGGAAATGAAAACCAACAAAAAAAAATTCATAGCTGTTGATGACATACTTAAGTCAATCATATCAGAGACTCAAAAGATTAACAGTAATATGGGCAAATTTGTCAAAAATGAAACCGCGTTGAAAGCTGTTAACTCTACCACAACAAATAAAAACTCGTCTTCACTCTCAAAGCATTCTGTCAAGGGAAATCTTGCAACTGATTCTGCAGAGACAAGTTCAGGTCACAAAAATGTTGTGAATGGTGAGCATCACTATTCCAATATTAGCAGTGAAACTCTTTGCTCTTCCAATACCAGGGATTCTTCTCATAAAAGAAAATCAAGCCACCCAAAACATCAAGAAATTCCCATAAAATAATCATTGCTAATTGGTGACTCAGTCATTAAATATGTCAGTGAAAGAGGTCTTAAACCTTGGGTCAAAGTCAAGTCGTTACCTCACAGGGGTGGGAACTGGTCATATGCTTGATGTGATCAGAGAAACAGACCTTTCTCAATTTGATAACATTATCATCAGTGTTGGAGGAAATGATGTTAACAACAACATTGAGATTGAACAAATTGAAGACAATTTTTACCACATTCTGAATAACATCTACTTGGACAACCCAGCTTGTAAGGTATTCATTTGCACAGTTTCTCCAAGAATTGACAACGATGTTCGAAACTTGAATGCCTTAATAGGACACCTATGCACTGAGTGGGACCACAAAATGATTGACATTGAAAATGCATTTGTTACAAAGTCTGGCTTGGTGCTGGAACACCTTTTGGCTAAGGACAGAACCCATTTAAACAAAAAGGGACTTTCACACTTTCTGCATGCAATAAATGAACATGTTCCAATACTCAAAGGCAAATACATTAATCAAAGATATGACAAGGACCAAGATAACACTTTCACCAACCAAACCAGACAAGCTAGGGAGGTGCTATAATTGCTATGAACCTGGGCATGGCTTTGATGCATGCAGACATACTGTGAAAATTCAATGCCATGACTGTTTGGAATATGGACATAAGGCCACTGTGAAATGTTTCACCCTAGCAACAGGTGCTAGGCTTATGGCTTTGAAGATAGTGCCCTGTTTGTGAGACATAATTTCTCCACTGCTTCAAGAGAAACCTTTGGAACTCTACTGTGTGATGATGCCCATGTTGTTTCCTTTGGGACCTCAGTTAAACATTTTAACTCTCAAACTGACAACTATGATGGATGTTTTGAATGTGGAAGTACATTATGTGTTTGTGACTGTTCTAACAAAGACTACATGCATGCTTCAAGAAATGTTAAAAATGTCAGGGTGGAACTAAACTCCTTGTCTGACCCTCCTTGTAATATTTACTTTAAGGACATATTAGATCTTGGGATTAATGGAAAAGGTCGACACATTGGGCATATAAATATACAAGGTCTGAATAACAAGTTAGACAAACTGAATTTATTATTATCATCTAAGGTCAATAATGTCCATATTCTGGGTTTAACAGAAACAAAGTTAAATGGCAATCATGCAAATTACTTGTTGTTGATTGATGGTTATGGCACATCAATCAGACATGATATAGGTTTAGGGGGTGGCGGTGTTGTTGTTTATGTAAGATATTGTTTATCAGTTGAAAGGAGAAATGATCTAGAATCAGATGAAATTGAAGCAATATGGATCCAGGTAAATCAATCAAATACAAAGCCATTCCTAGTGGGCTTTGTCTATAGGTCCCCTTCTGCGAAGGTCGGATGGAATGAGCATTTTGAAAAGCAACTAGATAAAGTAATTGATGACCAAAACGAAATATACATATTAGGTGACTTCAGCAGGGATCTTATGAATAATCCGATTAAAAGAAATTGGTTGAATTTCACATAAACTTTTGGTCTAACCCAATTAGTGGACCAACCAACACGAGAAACTGGTCACTCAAAAACTCTAACAGATCATATCTATACAAATATGGAATAAAATGTGACAAAAATACATATTCCTAGGATAGGGCTTAGTGATCACCTCCCTATTTTTGTAACCAGAAATCCGGCTTAAAAACAGGTGTAAAATCCAAAACTCATTAAACCATAACATATAGATCATTTAAGCATTATGATGAAGACAAATTTCTGGAAGATCTCAGTAATGTTCCTTGGGGTATAGTATCTATGTTTGATGATGTGGATGATGCTCTTGATGTATGGACTCAACTTTTTACGCAAGAGGTAGATAAACATGTACCGATGAAAACACATAGAGTAAAACTGGACTTCCAACCTGATTGGTTAACTCCTGACATTCTAGACGCAATGAAAACTCATGATTATTTCAAATCTGTAGGTCAACAAGCACATTACAAAACATGGAGAAATAAAGAAAACAAAATGATCAATGGGGCAAAGAAGAATTACTATCAGTCAGCTTTAGAAAATAATTGCAATATGAATTCTATGTGGAAAGTTTTTAACAAACTAAGTGCAGGTAAACGGTCCACAAGGTCAACCAAAATCCAACAACTGAGCCAGGAAGGCCGGATTATTGATGAGGATGTTGAAATAGCAAGTACATTCAATGAATTTTTTGTCAGCATAGCTTCCAGAATTAAGAAACCCATTGTAAACTCAAATCATGATGAACTAAGAAATTTCTGTTCAGAAAAAATTCCACCTGACACAAACTTTTTTTATCTCTGCGATACCAAATTAAAAAGTTTTAAAATTTTTGCAAACTACTGCAACAACGAAATCAACAGGCCTAGATAATATTGGACCATGTCTCCTGAGGGCTGCTGCAAACATAATATTTGATTGCATAGCTTACATATGTAATCTTAGCATATCCACCTCAGTGTTTCCCCAGACATGGAAATTGGCAAAAGTTACCCCCATTCACAAGTCTGGCAGCAAAGAAGATGTCAATAACTACAGACCCATATCTATATTACCAACTCTATCCAAACCACTTGAAAAGCATGTCCATGGCAATCTTTTGATGTACCTATCAAACTATAATTTAATTCATCAAAACCAATCATGGTTCCAAGAAAACCACTCCTGTGAGACAGCTTTGGTCTCCATGATAGATAGATGGATTACTGCCTTGGATCAAGGAAACTTAGTTGGATCCATACTAGTTGATCTTGGAAAAGCTTTTGACCTTGTTGATCATGATATCCTTATCAATAAATTAAACATTTATCAATGTGACAATTCAACGATTGATTGGTTTACATCATATCTAACAATGAGAAAACTGTGTGTCAAAATAAATAGTTTTTCTAAAGAAGAATCAATTACATGTGGAGTACTACAAGGATCAATCCTGGGCCCACTCCTCTTTCTCATTTTCATAAATGATCTACCACTGAAAATAGGCAACTGTATTTCATCTACCGACTTATATGCAGCTGACACCACTCGATCAGATTTCAAACAGTTAAAATCAGACCTAGAGGTCTCCCTTCAGACAGCCTTACTTAGAATAGATTCCTGGTGTAAGGAAAATGGCATGAAAGTAAACATGGACAAGAATAAAGTATTAATGATTACTACCCAACAAAAAAGAGCAAAATTGGAAAATAACAATTTGAATCTCAAGTTGAATGAAATTGGTCTACAAATGGTAACCCATGACAAAATCCTTGGGGTGATGGTTGACAACAATTTGCAATGGAATGAACATATTCAAGTCATATGTCATAAAGTCAATTCATGTCTCTGGTTATTAAGCAAGATAAGGCCATATCTATCAACTAAACATAGGTTAATATATTACAAAAGCTATATACAACCATACCTAGACTACTGTAATGTTATCTGGGGAAACACTTATGACAAGAATATTTGCAAATTATTCCGCTTGCAAAAAAAACTTGCAAAACATAAAGCATTACAAGTGGAGCACAACATTTCTTCCCCCTCTCTATCAATTTTTTTTTGGAATTGAGCTTGCTCGAGCCGAATTTGAACTTGTCCTGGGAGTTGGGCAAGTGGATTTGTAAATCCCTGATATATATATATATATATATATATATATATATATATATATATATATATATATATATATATATATATATATATTGTTACAGCTAGGGGTTAGAAATAGTAACAAAAGAAAGAACGACTCAAACAAGCTTTCACAATTTATAAAATATAAATTTAATTTCCTAAAATAATAAATATTTAAAACAAACAAAGTGAAAGAATTAAAAATAACTTACAGTTAGAAATTCCTAAATAATCCTAAATATCCTATTGAATTTTGATAATCAGGAAGTTAATCCAAAGCACTCCGAATGAAGTAACTAAAGTGTTGATGTGCCACAAGAAACAGTTTTAAATCCAAATGTTATTAATCCCAGGTAAACTCCTGAGAATGTAAAAGTTCCTTGAAGAATAGTGCTTAAATCCCAAAATGTACTATTTAGATAATAGAATTTCACCAGCTGATTTTACAAACAATAATAATCTTCCTCAATAACCTTATATTTCAGATGAACTGCAAAGAATCAAGATTCAGTGGTTATTTTGTAATATACAGTCTCTAAAACTCTAATACTGTGACTTAGAATGATTTCTGTCAACAACCTTCTTTAACCAATCAGAAACTAGGTCACGCATGATACTGTTAAAAAGTGCCTTCGCACTACAATTAAAATACCTTATTTCAAAATCAACATAATGTTGACATAGGATTCAAGGTCATAAATCTGCGTGCTAGCACATGGCTTCTCCATTGTGGGTTAAGCTGACCGACATAATTATTGATTTTTCCAGGACATAGCATGACTCATATAAACATGTTGACGTTCATTTGTACTTTAAGAATAGCGTATGCTTCTGGACTAAGGAATTGTAATAAAATGATTATAAACTCAAATGAAAACTATTATAATTTAAAGATAATACACAATGCCGTAACAACATATATATATAAATAAAATAAAATATATATATAAATTAAACTAGACTTGCCAAGTTGACGTTTGATTGTAATTTCATGAATGCCATAAGTGCCTTAGCGTCACATGCCCACCCTTGGTACTTCCCACCCGATAAGACATATTGAGGCTTCGATTTCTTATGCTCTAAAGACTGATCAATGACCAATGTCATCTCATGTGATCACTAAGGCACTTATGGGGTTCATGAAAGATAATACACAATACATTGTTATGGCACTGTGTATTATCTTTCATGAACCCCATAAGTGCCTTCGTGATCACATGAGATGACATTGGTCACATGACTGATCAGTCTTTAGAGCATAAGAAATCGAAGCCTCAATATGTCTTATCGGGTGGGAAGTACCAAGGGTGGGCATGTGACGCTAAGGCACTTATGGGGTTCATGAAATTACAATCAAACGTCGACTTGGTAAGTCTAGTTTAATTTATCAATTTCACTTCCCCCATAAGTGCCTCGTGATCCCATGAGATTTTAGAGAGAGGCTTCCATGAATGGAATAGATTAACAACAACTAGAAGAAAAAAGGATGAAACCTTTTATGTGTTGTTAGTAAATCAGATAACCTTTAAACATAGTACATTACATCAGCATTATGAAATTCCAGATGTGGACAAAACCTTTCTACTGAATTCAGTATTGTCTGTAATGGGCTTGTCATAGATCTCCTGAAAGTACAGGCACCAGCCCAACCAGCTGCCTTCAATATTGTACCCAAATGTGTGCCTTTAGCACAGGCTGCAGAAACAGATGCAACCCTTGTGCTATGAGCCTGAAAAATGGATGTATCAATACCAGACTTTCTCATAACATTCTTTATCCAGTTTGAAATAATACCTTTAGCAACTTTTTTATATGGGGATTGTGTGCTGATGAATAATTGTTTTTCGGATTTTCGCCAAATTTTATTCCTTTGCAAATAAGAAATTAAACAATTTACAACACACAATTTTTTGTCATGTGGATAGGATTCAAAAACAAAGGGCTCCACATGGTGCCCTGGTTTTGATTGTTTCGGTAATGAAGGCATGTGTATTTGTTCACTGTTAACAGCAAAATAAATGCTATTTATTTGCATTAGGTGTAGTGTCTGACACCTCTGTCCTGTCAACAAAGCAAGCAGCATGGCTAACTTCATTGTAAGTTCTTGCAAGGAAAACTGATCATTGCATTGTAAGGATTGGAAATATTTAAACACCAGCTGCACATCCCACACACACAAATATTTTGGAAACAAAGGCTTGGCAATGAACACTCCTCATAAATCTCTTAAGTAAAACATTATTGCTTAGAGTAGTTTGAGAAGTAAGACTAACTAATGATGAAATTGCCGATCTAGCTGTATTTACAAAACTATAACCTAAACCTCTGTATTTACAGAACTATAACCTAAACCTCTATCTACTAATTCAGTTAAAAATTCTATAACTAAAGTGATAGGTGGGTCAAGTGGATTAATCTGTCTTTTATTTGAAAATAACATCCACTTTTGGAGATGACCCCAATACTGTTTTTTAGTAGATGTTCTCCATGAATTGATAATGATGATGGCAGCCCTGTCTGACAATCCTTGACTTTTGATTGCTGTCCTGATAAATGAAAAACATCCATCTTCAATTTGTGGAGGGGTGTCGTCATTGCGGATTGTGTGCCAATTGCAGAATATCTTGATGACGGGGCAGCAGGACTGACTGCAGAAGGCTGGGAAACCAAGGTTGTGTTTGGCCATAGTGGTGCCACCACAATTAGATCTGCTTCGTCTTGGGCCATTTTTTGCAGCACTGCTCCCAACAGACTGAAAGGTGGAAAACAATAATGACAACTGTAATTCCATTTTAATGAAAAAGCATCAACCGATATAGCTTTCATGTCAGGTTGTATGAAACATAATGCGGAAGTTGGTGATTCAGCCTCGAAGCAAATAAATCCACATCTATATGTCCGTACACTTTAATTATAGCATTAAAGACTGTAGAACTTAACTTCCATTCAGAATCCTCATTTATGTTTCTCGACAATCAATCTGCATCACAATTCAGTGTTTCAGGCAAATGAGAAGCGCTTAACCAGATATTCCTAATTGAACACCACAGTCAGATATCATGTGATAATTTATGCAAGATGGGAATGCAGCCACCCATTTTGTTGACATATGAAACCGCTACAGAGTTATCCATATAGATGCGCACATGAGCATGTTTCAACTCAGAACAAAGAGATTGTAATGTCAAAAAACAGGCTTTCAGTTCCAAAAAGTTAATATGATACAGTTTTTTCTCTTGATTCCAATGACCACCTGTTTCAGCTTCTTCGGAGGACTTGTCCCCACTGTGGCTTCACAAGATTTGAAGGATCATCAACATAGATCCTTCACAACTGCACCTGGCCCATCGCAATCGGCCAGAAAGCACACTTAGGTGAATTGCCCCCAGGGGCCACCCACTAAATTCTTCAAACAGATGCAGCCCCAATCCAATGCACAAGCTCAAACGAGACCTCTTCCTCATCAGTAAGGTCCTCTGGAGAAACTTCTCCAACCCACCTTCCTTTTCCAAGGAAGGCGGGGGGAGGGGGGACGGCCCTAGGGACTCGCACCCTCTCCTGCCGTGCATTCCTCTCCTAATGTCCCTGTAGGTGCTTGTCTAGGTCTCTTTTCAGAGGCTTGGTCAAGTACCATGGATGATGGGTGGGTCCTTTCTATTGGCACTTCTAGAGGTGCTACGAGCAAATACATTGTTGTCTGCTTGCCTTTACCTATCCCTATTGGGAACCTTGAATGCCGCTACAGATCTGGTTTCCTTAGGACGTCTCCATATGTGCCCTCTACAGTTTCTCCTTCTTGCAAGATGGGAACCACACAGGGATTCTCTATCAGCTATGATTCCTCTATGACCAGACTTTCATCACCATTGCACTGTTGGATGAATTGGAACAGATTCCTGACCAGGGTCCCCATGCATGTGCCTGAGCCCCACTCCTATCTGGTTGGAGCGCTCACCTGGAGCCAGAGGACATAATTCTGCAGGGTCATTGGACTCAGGACTCCCTCCACATAACAACCTAGAAATGAAAACGATATTTCTAGCATTGCAACGGTTCATCGTCAGAGTAAGGGCTCAATGTGTCATGGCCTCCTCCGACAACACGTCCGTCGTAGCATATCTCCGATGTAAAGGAGGCACACACACCCCTTCTCTCAGTGTGGAGGTCTGGAACCTCCCCTGCCCAGCCACCTCGGAAAACATTACCCTCCAAGTTCGCCAGATTCCAGGGAAGAACGTTTTAGCGGACAGTCTGTCCAGGTCACGCAAAACAGTCTTCATGGAATGGACTCTTCACTGCTACGTAACAGAATCCTTTTTCTCACTATGGGGAAGCCCCTTGTGGACTTGTTTGCGACCAGGCTCAACAACATACTTCCCTTTTATGTCTCGCCAGTCCTGGACCAGAGAGCTTGGGCAGTGGATGCATTCAGCTTCCAGTGGGATCGTCTGTTCGCATATGCCTTCCCACCGTTCCGACTGCTACCTCAAGTTCTGCAAGTCAGAACTTCCACTGCTCATATCATTCTCATAGCCCCATTATAGCCCCAACGATCATGGTTCAGTGATCTTCTGTTGCAGCACAGGAGCTCCCTCCTGCACAACAACCCACACATTCTCCACCTTCACACTTGGCTCATCTCAGGTGATCTATCCACCAGAACAAGTGTTCGGCTGGGTTGCCAGTTGCATCATTCAGGCCAGGAGAGCTTCACCATCCAAGGTTTATGATACCAGGTGGAGAATCTTCTGTAATTTGTGCAATAGGAAACATGTTTATCCTAGCTCTCTGTCTGTAACTTCAGTGACTGATTTCCTTTTTATTCCATTCAAGAAAAGAAAAGATGTTCAGTATCAACTATCAAGGCCTATAGAGCTGCCATTTCCAACACACCTAAATTCTGTCAGGGCTCAGCAATCAGTTCAGATTCGCACCTTGCTGATCTCATTAAGTATTTTGAGCTGCAGAGACCTGTCTCCCGCTCTCTTATGCCCAGATGGAATCTATCTTGTGTTTTATGGTCCTTAACCAAAACCTTAACCTTTGAGCAAGGCTTCCTTTCAGGACCTCGCACTCATGACAGTGTTTTTACTTGCTTGGCATCTGCGAGAAGACGCAGCAAGATTCATGCATTGTCTGTTGACACTGGCTGCCTCCGGTTAATGGCAAGTACGAATCCATTTCCCTCCTTTGTCAGCCGGGATTTTAGCACCAAAAAAAATCAGTTACCTGTGGTAGCCCCATTACCTATAAGATTCCCAGTCTCAGTCGAATCTGTACTGGAGATGATCAAGACAGGCTTTTATGCCCAGTTAGGGCACTGAGTTTCTATCTAAATGCTTCAAAAGGGAAAAGAAAGGGTAGGAAATGTCTTTTCCTTCCTCTTAAGGGCTCTGTTGATATTTCCGCCTCCACTATCATGGTGGATTGTTGCCTCAATCAAAAGAGTTTACTAGTCGGAGGGACTCCAACAATTTGTAAAGTGGATCTCTCCCTCAAATGGTGAGCACTTTGCATTTTTCTCTTTTTTTGATCAGTTTAACACATCAGCCTACCCACCTAACTGACTAACTGAAAAATTCAGCTACGTAATAGTGATAAGGTGTTGTATTGCTGCTATTAAAATGTAGGTTTTTTTGGGGGGGGGGGGCTAATTTTAATTATGCAATACTTAACCATCACTATTACCGAATGCCCTCCTGAAAAAGATGAATGTTCGCGCAGGCGCAGAGAGGTGCACGAGTGTGCCGTGTCTTATTGACAGTTCTCCACTCTGTGGGAGGATGTATTCAAATCGAACAGATGAGATTTGTTAAGCTTCGTGATCTGCCCGTTTAGGTTGTCGCCAAAAAGTCAGTTGGTGATAGGGTTTGCAGCAGCACAGATGGGCTGATACACGTAGGTTAGCTCTGGCTTTATGGGTTTTTGGCGCTTGACGCTGAAATCGCTGAACAGAAAAGACGACAATTTGAATATGTCCATGACAAAATCCCGGACTGAATCCAGCGGTAATTCCTGTAGGTTGTTCCTATGCTTTTTAAACAGTTCAATAGCTCTTAAATTTGGGACCAATATTTGCCCCAACTGAGTTTGTGGCTTTAGCAATGAAATATCTGCACTATTTGCCTGTTTGGACATGGCATTCCAGACCTCAATATTCACTCTGGGTTCCTTTAAATTGTCACAATTTCCTGGTCTGAGATACTTCTCCTGTACAGGTTTAACCTTGTCGGGAGTTGACACTGAACGCAGGCCTTTATTAACAACTTCAGCCAGCTTTTCGTCCACATTTGGGCCCGCCTTTTGCTGCTCCAACAATAAACTTTAAACCTCTGCAAACAATTCATCATTGTTGTTCGCAGCAACCTCTTCAGAGTCTGTGTCCGGCATAATTAGCCCGGAGACCTCTCCAATATCGATATCTGAGTGTACCTCCCCTTCTTTGTGCTGCAAATTCACCACAAACTGACCAATGCGTGACATACCTGCAGAATCCGCAGCTGATGTGGTCGGCATTTGCGTCTTACTTGCAATGCTGGCCATTATTTCTTCCATTTTTGTCAAGCGTGCATGCATTTTTGACACCACATCTGCATTTTGCACCCACAGCTGACATTGCTTTGATGATTCTTTATCCGGAGCAGCCATATTGGTACTTTGGGCGGAAATCATGTGACTCCTGCTAGTAAACCCAGACAAAGACGTCACTTCTTCTATTTGTAATGGCTGCCTTAAGCTAGCCTGTCCAAGCTGACTAACATGTGTCTCGCTAAGCTGCACACCTATGGATGCAGTTGCCGATGGCAAACACGCTAGTTTCCCCATCAAAACTGTAGCAGAAGACGTGCCGAGAACATCTGTGTCGTTTTCTTTTCATTTACGACAATTTTGAGTATTTTGCTCATTAAGCCCGTACCCTCTGAGATCTGTCTTGGGTGGTTTGAACCCTCCATTGTCTGAAAACTTGGCAGTCCAACTCACAAAATTTGGGAAATGACCTGCAACACTTTACCTCTGCAAATGTGCACCCAAATCTGCGAAAATTATTGCTCACGAATGGCAAAAGAACGATAACTGCAACACCTTTATGCAGAAAATCATAAATTATGCTGTATATTTGTTGTTTTCTTCTTTAAAATTTTGCTCCCAAACTGATCACATCAATGTAACCATGATTCTGATCAGTCACGTGACCAATGTCATCTCATGGGATCATGAGGCACTTATTGGGGAAGTGTAATAATGGTTTCTGTGCAGTAACCTTATTTCAGGATCACATACCTTGATCATAGTTCCAGGTCAGTGAGATTAATTGGTCAATAATCTCCAGTCCTCTATGCCCTACTTGTTCCTACAGAGAGGAGTATTAAACGTGAGGCAGATGTATAATGTGCCATTCATGGTACTATTATTATTATTATTCTACAAACTAACACTAGGTTTTATGACCTTGTGACTAGTGATAAGACCTTATGACTAGTGATAACTTTTACGTCTAGAATAGAAGCTTTAACACAGTAAAATGGCTTAGCATCCTTAAAAAACCCTACATGTACTTCCTTATACCTCAAAAGCATAAAACATTCTGATGAACTGGTGATTTTGTTTATTGTACACTGCAAGTTGATGGAGCAGATTGAAGATATCACCAGATTTGAAACAGATTAACTACAATGGCAGGCAGCAGTAAACTGATAGAAGTAAATAGTTTTGTTTACCATTTCATGTCTTGAAAACTGTGATGCACAAAGTTGGGGCAAGACACTTCAACAGCTGTCAGTGTTGATAAATTTGTGTTGAAATGTCATTCACCGAACTGTCGAGCATATTAAATAATATGTAACTTCTTGTCACTAGTACCATCATTTCTCCATCTTCCAGATTTGGTAAGTTCTTAAGTATTAAATGAAACTTCTTGATGATGTGTCCTGCAATTGCCATTTTTCGGAATTGCCAGGTCACCAAGACTCCTTGAATGAATTTCTTCCTGTGCTATATTTGTGCATGCAGTGTGTGTATGTATGTATATGTATATGGTTGAATGGTTCATCAGCACAAGTAAGTTTACATGTCCCATAAAAGTCATACAAAACAAAGACAAAGACAAAAAAAGTGTAAAATCTTTATGTCCGATTTTATAAAATATAAACTGCATTCTTTTTAAAAATCAAAGATCTCAAAAAGAACATTATCACAAGATACTTCCCAGGGCAGAAAGGTTGCTTCCATTAGATTTCTTTCACAACCTGCAGGAGAGTGCATTGGGCTATTCAACATCCCAGGTCCAGCAAGTGGGAAAGGAAGGGGGTGGGGGTACATGCAAGTATCGGGTTAATCAGATTGTACTAATAACCAAACAGCATTACCAGTATGGACATGGATAGCCCAGATCCAAACATTTCACATCATTATGGGATGGCATGTTTTCTGTTGTCTGACATCCATCCCTCTATTAGCTCAAGTTTGTTATTGCTACTTCTCCTAAACGACTTCGAGGATTGCCATGAAACTTTAAACACACATTAATCCCAAGGACTAGTTAGTCCTAAATGAAAAATGGTGCCACTCAGACATTCAGTATGGCCACAGCAGCAGTCATCTTAAGAATCTACTTATTGCTGCTTCTCCTGAAAAGACTTCTTATGATGTCAGTGTTTTGGTCCTAAATGAAAATGGTGCCAAACTAACATCCAATATGGCAGCAATGCCAGCCTTCTTGCAAATATTGTTATCACTGCTCCTTGTGTATGGAAAGTCATATCAACATGGGGTTTTCACCAGAAAAATTCTTATGATGTTTTGTTGGTCTTAAATGAAAATGGTGCGGATCTGACATCCAATATGGCCACCAAAGCTGGCAACTTGAAAATTTTGTTATTGTTACTCCTGGAAGGAAAAGCATATTGACATGGGGTTTCACTGGAAGACTTCTTATGGGTTCTGCTCAACAGTTTTGCACTTTGCATAGGGTTTAATTTTTAAAGAAAAGAATTTCCCAGGTATTCCTCACTGGTTATTATGTTTTTTTTAAGAAAGACCCTGTATATCTTAAGTATTGTTAAAATGACTTTTAATTATTTTATTTTGGTGTATGATTGATGGGTGTAATTTGGATTATAGAGTATACAACTTGGCCTTAGTTAAGATGTGCACCTCTCAAAATTTCTGCGAGCTCCACTTGGTCATTTTCACTTCCTGGACTTCAAAGGTAAATCGGAAATAAAATGAGCTAATAACTTTGTTTTTATTCTTTATATATTTTTATAATTCATTTATTTCATTTTCACAAGCTGGTATTGTCTACTCTGGCAAAATTCATGCTAAAGTTTGTGTACTTAATGGACTAGTTTAGGCTCATTTTTCGAGCACATGGGAGCAGCTATTTTGATAACCGTCTGCTTTAGTCAATAGTTTGCATATTTACCACATGTAAAGAAATTTCAGTCACAGTACATGAAAGTAGCATAGAGGTATGCCAAAATTTTCTCCATTGTGCATGTTGCCAATGCAAACAACATCACCTTATACAAGTCCCTCTCTCAGAGGTACATAATTTCTGTAGAGCAGAACCTATGGTGTCTGGATAGTCATAAATAAAAATTGTGCCAATCTGATATCCAATATGGCCACCAGAGTGGGCATCTTTAAAATCTTATCGCTACTCCTCCTAGATGGAAAGTCATATCGACATTGGGCTTTTACCTGAAGACTTCTTATGATGTAAAGTGGGAACTAAATGACAATGGTGCCAACTTGACATCCAGTATGGACACCATGGCAGCCATTTAAAAAATTTTGTTATTGCTGCTCCTCCTAAATTGAAAGTCATATTGAAATGGGCTTTTCACCAGACGACTAATTATGATATCTAGTTGGTCCTGAGTGAAAATGGTGCTGACCTGACCTCGAATATGGCCACCATGACAGCCAGTTTGAAAATCTCCTTGTCACTACTCCGCCTAAATGGAGAGTCATATCGACATGGAGTTTTCACCAGAAGACCTCTTATGGTGTATAGTTGGTCACGAATGCCAATGATGCCAGTCTGACATTAAATATCCAGGCCACCATGGTGGCCATCTTGAAAATCTTGTTATTGCTACTCCTACAGAATTGATGGTCATATCGACATAGGGTTTTCACCGAAAGACATTGCAATATGTCGATGGTCCTACATGAAAATGGTGCCTCGCAGACATCCAGTATGGCTACCACAATGAACATATTGAACATCTTGTCACCAATCACTAAAGTTTTAACAATCAGCAGTTACATCACAGACCTCGACCTGACTTTGTGAATAACTTTTACTTTAGGTAAGGAAGAAGCGTATCAATATGGGAATGAAAGAGTCAAGGTAGCTATGACTGAAAAAAAGAAAAAAAATTTTCTGCACAAAACTGTCAGTTCTCAACCATATACCATAAACAAAAGTTTGTGATTAACTTGTACATCGCACAAGAAAGATGTTTAATGATTTTGGAGTCAGAGGGTCAAAGGTAAAGGTTACTTTGACTGAAAGAGCAAAAATGTTTTTGCATTATAACTTTAGTTCTAGACCAGATAGCTTGACCAATGTTTGTGAAAGGCTTGCACTTCGGTTATTGAAGCAACGTATAGATTCTGTGATCTGAAGGTCAGAGGTCATGGTAAGTCAAAAAAGAAAATAATGGTTTCTGCACAGTAACTTTATTTCAAGACTGCATGCCTTGACCAAAGGTCCAGGTCATTGAGACCCATTGGTCAGTAATCTCCAGAGTCAACCATGCCCAACTAGTTCCCGCATAGAGGACTATTAAAGACAGGGCAGGCATATAATGGCCAATCAGTGTACTCTTGATCATCATTAGATTTGAATGAACCTGCAATATGTATACAGTGATACCCTGCTATAGCACGCTTCGTTATAGCATGAATTCGGATATAACACGATTGTGGCATGGCTCCCGAAATTTCATATATTTTTTCGTACATTAAAAAATTACTATTTTTTTCAAAGTACAAAAAATAATGTGTAAAAAATTTATTATCATTTTGGGGTAGAGATCGTGTATGAATTTGGATACAACACGATCATGGCGTGGCTCCAAAATTGTACAATAATTTCAAACATTTCTTGAAGTACTGCAAAGTTTTTGCCAAAAAAAACTAATTTGATTTGATAATTTGGCAAGATGTATTGTAGTCTTGAGAAAAAAGTGTCTTATGATTGCGTCTTTCTTTATATGAATAATGATGTTAAATGTTTCTATTTGTGAATATTCATTTCAGTTGTGTCAGTAGTCAACACTGCATTTTGATCTTAGTTTATTTTTGAAAGATGTCAGCTCATTAAAAAGTTGGTAAGTGTTAATCATATCATTATTGAATCATGAACAATAAAGCCAGTAAGTCTTCTTTGTGTTTTTCTTCAATGCATTCTGTGTACAATTGCTGCTCAAAAGAAAAAAGATTATCATCTGAATTTATAAATCAATTTATTTAAGTAATTGCTAATCATCAAAGTCACACTGCTAAAGGTTGTTCAAATTATGGGCCAATGGTTTATAAAAAATTTAAAAAATGAAAGCAGCCAACACGCACATGTGGCTTTGCGGTGTTATCAGACAACTGTCACACAATCAACTGTCCAGTGAATAATATCATGCATTAACTATACAAAATGACCCCCTTGTTCCTTAACAATTATTCTTGCTGTAGTTGTTCAAACAAATAGTGTCAGTGTTAATTAATGGGTATTTACAATAGATAACAGGATACAGAAAGGTAAGGCTTTTACTCTTAAAGAGAAGCTTGAAGCCCTGGGCAGGAATAAGTCCGGAGTTAAACAAATGCAATTAGCTTCGAGATTTAGATGTTCACAAGTCAAGCAAACAATGTGGTGGACTGAAAGAGTTTCTTACCCGAATTTATAAATCAATTTACCTACCTTTTTAAGGGAAAACAATAGACTATCAGTGCCTGCTCAAAAAACCGTCATACATACCCGCTGAAACAAGTTTATGGCCTGAATTGTCAGGAACAGTTTTGGTCATTGCCACACACATGTAACCTCTCTTCCCCCCCCCCCCCCTTCATCTTAACCCTTTTTTTTTTCTAGCTTCAGATCATTCACATGATATACACAGAACAGTCCTTCTAGTGTTAGCACTGATTGGAACAGAACCATTTAAGTTGTAGGGGTGGAGCAATTGGCTAATATAATCAAACATTCTGCTCCCTGCTTTTGCTTTGCAGTGAAGCAGAGTCATAGTTATAAACAAAAGTTTCAATAAATATTGGGTTTATTTTATTTATTTTTCCTCTGTCCATCTGTCCATCAAAGAATGACTCAACTGTTTTTATGGAACTAACTTTGTACCTATACAATCGAATGGTTTACTCCCAAGCTGGGTTCAGGCTGTTTACATGTATACACACCTGTAGAATTCTCATCGTAAGTACATTATGAGGTCATTTACAGTACATTTGACCTTCTGTATGAATTTTCAGCTCAAGTACATGTACTTCTCAAGCCAAAATACAGGTTACTTTTAGAAACTCCCTATATCTGAATCATGAATTTTATTGTCAAATCAAACCCTTTGGACTTGTTCAGCAAATATGAATGTTGTGGGGGGGGAAATATTTGTTCATAAGTTTGTGTGAATGTATTAGCAACAAATTTAATATTGGGATTCAACTGGATCTGTCAAACATTTTTTACAATATAAATTATGCTTCTTTGTGCACATTTTTGATGGAATTACTATTATGGATACAACCAGATTTGATTGTTGAGTACACATACTCTTAACTATTGACGTTTAAGTTGCCGATTTCGCATACATATATATAAATATTAAATATGTAATGACTGTCTTAAGTAGTTCTTGTTTAATATGAAACAAGTTTATAACTGCGTCAATGAAGTCCATAGTATGGAATTATTATGGATTCACTCTTACGCCTGCCATGAGATCGGTAGGTGAGTACATGTGTTGATACTTTAACTATTCATGTTATACATTAGATATGTACATATACATGTACCAACGTATGTTTCTCTGAATAAAGTAAAATATATGTACAATCTCTATGTTTTCACTACATGTGTATTTCTCATTTAATATGCATTGATTTAAAATGGTAACTGCACCCACTATTATATAAACCCTCCCCCCCCTCCCTTTATTTTTGGTGCATGCATCATTTTCTTCAGCTATATGACTTGGTTGGTTATAGCACGGTTTGGTACATAGCACGATGTCATTTTTTCGACCCCGACAATCGTGCTATAGCAGGGTTTCACTGTATTTGCTACCTTGTGATGAAGAGTGTTAGAGGGTCCTCTACATGGATTACTCTGCTTAGATTGTTTAAATCAGGGGTGTCAAACTCATTTGCTATGACAGGCCAGATTTGATATAAATAATAATAAATATTAATAAAAAATAATAATTAAATAATGAGTCTGGCGGGCCATATGTTTGACACCCCAGGTTTAAACTGTAATGTTTTTGGTTAGAGCGAAAGAATTAAGTTCTTGATGGATAGTTTGGTGAAGCTGTTGATTGGTCACTGCTGATATCCTTGTTGTCAGTATTAGCATGTTATATATGCTGTTTTGTATCTAATGCAGTAATGTATAAACATTGGTAACATTGTGATTTCTTTCAGGAATATTCTGTGTTAAGCCATTGTTGCCTTGAAAGTAGATTTCTGACAATAACTTCAGTTTGAAAGGAATTTGTTTAATAATTTAAATAAATTCATAATAAATGATTTCATAATTTATAATTGTTTTCCTATTCAGAGTTGCATCCCCCTTGGCAATGTTGTACAGCACATCTGTAATGGAGCACCACCATTTTGACCATTGCATCATGATTTTAAACAGCCAGGTCAGGTTTGAAGTTTATACTTTTGTTTAAATAATCTTTAAAAAAATTTCCTACCAAAACAAGAAGCATTTAAAAGCAGGAAGTGTCCAAAAAGTTTCAATTATTATAAGGAGGCATTTGTACTATTGAAGAAAACGTACCATATGATAAATCTATCCTATGATAAATTAATATGTTCAAGATAAGATGTACTCACAAAAAGATGACACAATCTTGTTTGCACAGCTAGTTTCACATTTTTTTTTTTTGGATTACTGTGAAACTTAGTAAATATTATGGTCATCACCTGATGATGTGCATATTAAAAAAAATCACTCTGCTCCTAACATTTGTATTATCATTATTCTCCTTTTTGTCACACATGACACAATCTGCAATTTAAAAGCTGCAGTTACCTATTCCATCGCTATTGCTTAGCTACATAGATGCTGCCAAGTCACGCAAATCATGCAAAATGTGTACGAATTCACGCACTTGGGAAGCAGAGATGTGCGAGAATTCCTGCAAATTACTTTAAAGTCACGCATATAAAAATGTATTTTGTGCAGTATGCAATTTTAATAGCAGCAATTACTTATCCTGTCGCTGTTGTTAGCTGTTCCATTTTCATGCAGATAACCACCGTCCTTTCGATGTGAATACATCCTCCCAGAGTGGAGAAAAGGTAACAATGACCTTTGCACTCCAGTCTGTGCCTCATTTAGGCTTGCCTAAATACATCATCTTTTTCACGGATGCCATACTGTGTAGACGTTTGCCTGAGAACAGCACCAGAGAAATTTTTTTGCCTGCAGCAACTTACCTCATTAGTTGTCTCCATTCTGCAGTTCATAATAAGTCGTGGTGTTGCACTATCCGTTCCGTATATTGTAAACTTTCCCCATTTTAATTTTGAACTTCGTTCTTTAATGGATCTCCAAGGCTACCTCGTGTATTCCACCTCTTGCAGGTGGAAACACTCACCCAATTTACTGATATACAACTGAGGTGCTGGTAAGTCTCTGTGTTTTGAAAAACAACAGGCCCTGCCTAACATAGAGGACAGCGTATTCCTCTCTCTTCATAAGAAAAAAAAGTGACCATTATCTGTAAATTTTCACCTATATTATTAATGTCTGCACCACATATTGCGATTGCGTGGTCATTGCATATGTGTCTGCATGTTCTTTAAATAAAATTCACAGTGTGAAATATTTTATTTTTCGACAGGAAAAAGACCGGTTCATTTCTATGAGCTTAAATTCATCATTTACCTCGTGCATACAGGTACTTAATGCGTACACAGTGGTGTACACGATCCATCATTTACCTCGGGTATACAGGTACGTAATGCATACACAGTGGTATATGTGGTACGCACTACATACAAACAGGCGACTTTTGCGTGACACAACAAGGTGAGTCTATTGTGACATTTATTAAATATTGTCATTACTTCTCTTTTTTTAGAAATAATGTCAGAACAGTCTGTGGGGAAGTGTGGCCACAAGAAGGGCTCTTGTGACACTCACCCAGACAGTATATAGTGCTCCAAGTGCACCAAAAAAAAAAAAAAAGTTGCACACCTTGCAATTTATGGTAGTCTGGCACCTGGAAACTAGTTGATTCCAGATGTACTTATCTTCAGATTTTTCTGGATTCTCTCTTAGGTCTCGGCATTTGGGACCAACTTCTTTGGCGGCCTGTGAGGCCCTCCAGTAGGATGGACTGGACGTTCGAGGAGTTGATTGCCTACCCCCCACAGGGAGGAGAAGACGAACACTTCTCACGTTCAAGACAGTGTATACGTCTCAGCGAGTGGCTACGTCGCTTCCTCCCATTAGAGAAATAGAGCACTGCAACAGCAGGTTGCGCCCTCCCATTAGGGAGGTTGAGCACCGCGACAGCAGCTTGCTCCATCCCATTAGGGAAGTTGAGCACTGCAACAGCGGGTTGCACTCTCACATTAGGGAGGTTGAGCACTGCGACAGCGGGTTGCTTCCTTCCAGCAGGGAAGTAGAGCACCGCAACAGCGGATTGCGCCCTCCCGTTAGGGAGGTAGAGCACCGCAACAGCGGGTTGTGCCCTTCCATTAGGGAGGTAGAGCACTGCAACAGCGGGTTGCGCCCTCCCATTAGGGAGGTATAGCACCGCAACAGCAGGTTGCACCCTCCTGTTTGGGAGGTAGAGCACTATGAAAGCGAACTGCTCCCTCCCTTTAGGGAGGTGGAGCAATGCAAACACATCTCATGCTCATGGTAGCGTGTTGCTCCCTCATCTCGGGAGGAGATGCACCGTTCCCATCACTTTTGGGGCAGTGATATAACAGTCAAGATGATTTCTTCTCTGATTATCACTCGTTGGCCTCATGGTATGGGGACGGTACGGACTGAGTACCCGCCTTACTGTCCCATCCTGTGCAGGATTGGGAGTCTGCCCACTGGGCTCAGACTAGGGAAGGGGAATGGATCGGCAATTTCCCCCAACCCTATTATCCCAATGTATCCTTATGGGATGTGGGGCTCTCCACCTCAAGGCCCTTGGTCCACTTTGCCCCCATGGGCTACTGGACCTTGCCCTCATAGTCGAGGTGATGCTGCGGCTCGTGTCCCACCATCACATCCTCACCAGGTGGCCCCAATGCGGAAGGATAGAGTTGTCACATCATCCAGGGTAGACAGGCTGTCTGCCCTCCCCACTGGAACTAGCACTGAACTACGGGCCGTGGCACAGAGTGCTCCTATGCTGCCTCCATCGAGGGACATAGCGATGCCCACCCACTCTCTGACTCAGAGTATACCAGATGATGATGATGTCCTCTATTCTCCTTGACTCAAATGAGTTCAAGACAGAAACAGCAGCCGAAAGAGGTCTGGTCCTTTGATAAGGCAGTAAACGAAGTTTACCGCCTCTTATCCCCCGGAATTGTGCCCCAAACCATGTGGCACACAATCCAAAAAGATCCTTCCATTATGGAAAAGATCTCTGCAGAGCAAACACAACCAGACCTCTTGCTTCTCCCTTTATTCCCCAACGATTGAGGAACTCTCCCAGAGGCTTTCGCTAGGCCAAAATGTAGCTCGGCAACATCAAGGGTTGGTTTGTCCCTCCCTCGACATTGAGACCCCTGGTCTCTTCTGCCAGTTACAAGATACATTCCTCAAAATGGCACATCCAAACCTCCCCAATTGGATGCTGAGGCAGCCCAAGTGGGCATTTCTACAGGAGCCTGGGCTCGCCTTCCAGGTAAAACAATCGATGCCATGGAGCAGTAGACCCGGTTACTTGTAACCATTGCGTTGCATTCCGATCTATTCTCAGCAACTGCGTTTAGTATGCTGAGAGAGGTCTCCAAGAATCCAGCCGCATTACAATGGATGCTGGAAGCAGTGGCCTAGACGTTCTGGCATGCACTTCTGTTGCAATGGCTTTATCGGCAAAATTTTGCACATCCGCTGTGACGTTGCATTGGACTCTTTGAAGGTCTTACTTAGCAGCATAAAGACCTTCTAAGCGCTGCTCTGCTAGAAGCTGACACCCTCTTTGGGGGTCTCATACCACCTGTGGCTTCTCGAGACTTGCTGGATCATCAACATCGATCCTTTACATTCACTCCTGGCCCATTGCAATCGGTCAGGAAGCGTGTTAATGCGAATTGCCCTCAGGGGCCATCCGCTAAGTTCTTCAAGCAGACACAACCCCAGCCCAAGCTGCAACCTCAAACTAAACCTCCTTCTCGTAAGTTGGGTCCATGGCGTCAAGGTTGCCGCAGACCCCAAAAGAGGAAGTTCTATAATCCTCCTTCCTTTCCCAGCAGAGGAAACGGGCAGGGGGACAGCCCTAGGGATCTAAACCCTCTCCTGCCATGCATCCCTCTCATGAACATCCCTGTAGGTGCTCACCTAGGCCTCTTTTCAGAGACTTGGTCAAGCATCACGGACGATGGGTGGGTCCTCTCCATCGTGAACGAGGGTTATCGACTCCAGTTCAAGAACAACCCCCGCTATCAAGGACCCCCATTCTATTTCCCTAATCCAATCTGGGGAAATTGAGGGAAGAGGTGCACACCTTTTTGCAGAAAGGGGCTGTCGAGAGGGTCCTGAAGTATCAGTCTTCCGCCTTCTACTCCCGAATCTTCCTGGTCACCAAGAAAAGTGGGAAATTTCGGTTCATAATCGATCGCTCCCCACTCAAGCAGTTTCTTCTGGAGGAACTTTTCAAGATGGAGACAACCTCATCGATTCAGAATGCACTTTGTCCGTCCGATTGGGCAGTCTCTATCGACCTTCTGGATGCCTATTTGCAGATCCCGAATTTTTCCTCCACACTGCAAATATCTCTGGTTTTTGCTAAGACCGGGAAGTTTTTCAATTCCCGGTTCTGCCATTCGGAATAACTTCTGCAATGAGAGTCTTCACCCTAATTATGGGAGTGGTTGCGGCCTATCTTCGATTATTGGGAACCTTGAACGCCGCTGCCAACTTGGTTCCTTTAGGACATCTCCATATGAGCCCTCTACAGTTCCTCCTCTTTGCAAGGTGGAAACCACACAGAGATCCTCTATCAACCCCGATCCCACTAGGACAGGACTTTCATGACCACTTGCTCTGGTGGATGAATCAGGACAGATTCCTGGCTGGGGTCCCAATGCATGCACCTGACCCCCACTCTTGTCTGTTTGCCGACACGTCAGATTCTGGTTGGGGTGCTCATTTAGAACCGGAGGGCATAATTCTCCAGGGTCTTTGGACTCTGGCCGAATCATCCCTCCACATCAACAACCTAGAAATGAAAGCAGTATTTCTAGCACTGCAAGGATCCATCGACAGAGTAAAGGGTCGCTGCATCATGGTCTCATCAGACAACACGTCCATCGTTACGTATCTACAACGTCAGGGAGGCACACATGCCCCTTCTCTTGTCTGGAACCTCCTCCTGTGGGCAGCCTCAGAGGACATAACAATCCGAGTTTGCCACATTCTGGGCAAGAAGAATGTGTTAGCGGACAGCCTGTTCAGGACAGGTCGAGCCATCCTCATGGAGTCTCTTCACCACTCCATAACAGAGTCCCTGTTCACACTCTGGTGAAGACCCTTAGTGGACCTATTTACAACCATGCTCAACAACAGACTTCCCTTTTACGTATCTTCGGTCCCGGATCAGAGAGTATGGACAGTGGACGCATTCAGCATACCTGCCAACCATCACACTTTTGGCGTAATCATTACGCTATTTTTCACTGAATTACGTCTTACGCTCGCATGTATATAGATTACGCTTTTTCGTTTAAAATAAATTTTTTAAAAAATATATACAAATAAAGCAGTAAAAAGTTGTATTCTCCTTTTTATTAACAGCTCATTATTCCCACACATCATATTCCAGAAAAGAAGGCTTCTGTGTAACTATCGTATAAGAGTACACATGACCATCATAGACCTACATGCACTGTCCAAAAGTACACTATCGTTATGTTCTATTTATAGCAGCTGTCACATTTCCTATAAAACAGACTGGTTATATACTTTTAAACCCATTCCATCAGATTTGTTGTTCTTATTCATATTTGGTAGAGAACCAGTCCATAGCTAGTTTGTTGAAAGTCAGTAGAGTTGTCCACGGTTGACCTACATGTACATGTACTTTCCTAACACTATCCTTACATTCTATTCATAGTAGCTTGTAGTGCATATTTCCAAGAGAACAGACTGGTTTTCTACTTTGAAACTTTGGTCTCAGATTTATTGTTGCAAATCATATTTCACACGGAACCAATCTATAGTTTTTTTTTGCGCTAAAAGTCGTCGAATGGATTCTGTTCAGTGTGTAGGAGAGGAGAAATTTTAAAAATAATTTTAACAAGATGGATCAGAAAAAGACAAAAACCAGAATCCTCCAAAGATTCAAAGATGAATACATGGATGACGTAATACAGCGCCTCAGTCTGGGGCAGCATCATGCCCGATGCAAGTTCTGTGGAACGGATTTTATGATTGGTCATGGTGGTAAATTTGATGTGGAAAAACACTTGAAAACAAAGAAGCACATCAAATTAGCCAATATCACAAATTCAAATACTAAAGTAACTGCCTTTTTACAGCAAAATTCCAGTAGAGACACGAGTGTAATAAATGCAGAGGTGTTATTTACCGAGTTCTTAGTAGAACATGGACTTTCCCTAGCAGTAGCAGACCATGTTGGTCCTTTATTTAAACGGATGTTCCCAGATTCCAAAATTGCAGAAAAATATGCACGTGCAAGAACTAAAACATCTAATATCGTTCAGTGTTTATCAAAAGATACTTCACAGAAAATAACAGAGGCCATGAAAATTGGTCCATATAGTGTTGCTACAGACAGAAGTAGTGATTACGATGACAAAAAGTTGTACCCTATCTGTGTTAGATACTTTGATAATGAAAAAGGCAAAATCATGAGTGTTCTTCTTTCCTTACCAGAATTGATGGTAGCTTCCACTGGAGAAAACATTTTTGATTTGCTTGACAATGTGTTGAAAAAACGTAACATTAGTTGGCAGAACTGTATGGGGTTTTCTGCTGATAATGCATCAGTTATTCATAAAGGAGTTGCATCCTACATTTCGAAAACATCTCAATCAGTTTATGTAACAGGTTGTCCCTGTCATTTGATGCACCTTGCTGCAGGAAAGGCTGCAGATAAATTAAAAGTAGATATTGGTAGTCTGTCAATTGACATATACTATTATTTGGAGAAAAGTAGTAAAAGGAAACAGGCACTCGAGCTGTTGCAAGATGAGTTTGACCTTGAAGATTATAAGGTTACAAAGCATGTGTGTACAAGATGGTTTTACAATGTACTGATCCATTTATATTGTGTCCATTTTTGTACAAGGACTGGAACTAGCTGCTGATTCAGGTTATTTGAAAATCTAGCATATTATATGTAGATTACTCTTTTTTTTGCTCGGATTACTCTTTTTGTCCACTGGGATTACACTTTTGCCTCTCAGGGGCTTGGCAGGTATGATTCAGCTTCCGGTGGGATCAGCTATTCGCATACGCCTTCCCACCATTCTGACTGCTACATCAAGTTCTGCAAAAGTCAGAACTTCCACTGCGCAGATCTTCCTCATCGCTCTACTTGGCTTCAGCGATCATAGTTCAACGATCTGCTAGACCTGTTGATCGATCGACCCAGGCCTCTACCTTACCAGAGGGATCTCCTGTCTCAACACAGGGGATCCCTTCTCCACAACAGCCCACACATTCTCCACCTTCACACTTGGCTCATCTCAAGCGATCTCTCCGCCAGAACAAGTTTACAGGCTGAGTTTCCAGTTGCATCATTCAGGCCAGGAGAGCTTCTACATCCGAGGTCTATGATGCCAGGTGGAAAATCTTCTGTGATTGGTGCAGTGGGAAACACGTTGATCCTATCTGACCCTCTGTAACTTCCATTGCTGATTTCCTTTTGTTCCCTTTTGAGACCAAAAGATGTTCAGTATCCACTATCAAGGGCTATAGAGCTGCCATCTCCAACACACTTAAATTCTCTCAGGGCATGGCAAACGGTTCAGATTCGTACCTTGCCAATCATATTAAGTACTTGAGCTCCAGAGATCTGTCTCCTGCTCTCTTATGCCCAGATGGAATCTTCTTGTGTTTTGTGGTCTTTAACCAAAAACCTCTATGATCCTATGAGTGAGCAAGATTCATGCCTTGTCTATTGACACTGGCTGTCTCTGGGTTAACAGGAATTACGATTCTGTCTCCCTCCTCTGCCAACCAGGATTTCTCGCTAAAAATCATTCACCTTCACTAGCTCCATTACCTATAGAGATCCCCAGCCTAAGTCAAATCTGTGCTGGGGATTATCCAGATAGACTCTTAGGGATCATCCATAAAGGACGTCCGCAAAGATGAGGGGGGGGGGGGTTCGTTCAAATCCGGACAACTGCGGACAAGGGGGGAGGGGGTGTAAAGGACCTTGCGGACGTCCGCAAGCTATTATTTTTTGTTATGATGTTCTGTGTTGAACAGCTGCTTTAGGCCTCCTGTGTGTATTCCAGTATGTTTTGCGGACGTCCTTTATGGGTGATCCCTAAGTATAAATTATTTGTTAATTTCAATTTGTACGATTCGTGCCGCAGAATATAAATGAATGGGTTGGCATTTATACATAGGTCTGGCTCCCAGTGCCTGAGGTTGATTACATGGCCCACATATCGGCCCTGCAGACCTGAGCGAGTATACAAATAGCCAAGTAAGATGCACCAGCTATTTCACTGCCAGACCATAGAGCAGTGTATAATGCTAGATGGGGACATCCGCAGCCCGGGGGGGGGGGGGGTAAGCCACATGCGGACAAAAGCGGACAAGGGGAGAGGGGGGGTTGGAAAACAGGTATTATCTGCGGACGTCCTTTATGGACAACACCTTATGCCCCATGAGGGCCCTCCGTTCCTAATGCCTCCAAAGGAAAAATGAAATGTTAGGGAATATCTCTTCCTTCCTCTTAAGGACTCTGTAGACATTTCAGCTGCCACCATCTCCTGGTGGATTGTCACTACAATCAAAAGAGCATATCAGTCCCTTACTGATCAAGACCTTTCCTTTAGGAAACTAAAAGCTCAAGAGGTTCGAGCCATTGCTGCCTCATGGGGCTACATTAATCTCTCCCCCTAAGAGGACGTCATGAAGGCAGCTTCTGGCATTCTCATACTACTGTTATGACTAGGGGTTATGTAACAAAGAAAAGACTCAAACAAGCTTTCAAGATTTAAAATACAAATCTTTAATTTCCTAAAATATTAAAATATTTCAACAAACAATCAAAGTGAAAGAATTAAAAATAACTTACACTATAGAATATCCTTAAAAGTCCTAAATTGTTTTAAAGTTCACTGTTCCGGAAGTTCATCCAAATATTCCGAATGTATGTTCCAAATGAAGTAACCTTTACTGTGCTAATGTGTTGATAAGAATAAGTTATATCTAAGTAATCCTTGCGAATATAATATCACAAGTTCTAGAAATATTTCCGATAATTCCATGGAGCTGTATAATTATTCAGGTTGAAGACACAGTACTGAATCCTAAATGCACTGTATTAATCACAAAAGTAAAAATATCCCACACACAAAATGAACCAATTCGTTTATGACCTCTCTATCCAATGTAACTATGAAGAATGCTTAAACACAGGATTATTTCCTATAATATAGTCTCTCACTGCGCAGAAACAAAATAAAATCCATTGGATCTTTAATAAACAACAGGACATTTCGAAATATTGCAACCCTCTCCGAACCAATCAGAAATTAGGTTATGCGTGACATTTCTAAGGTGCTAGAGTACCAATGTTTTAAACAGTAAATATTGCATTGATTCATAGAATCTAGGTCAGAAGTTCATGTCCCTCACACGCTCTAAAACAACGTGATATGACTAAGGTTTCGAAATATTGATCGAGCCTACCGTATGTGAACTCACAAGACAACAGCTAGCTGTTTAGACTAAAAACAGAGATCATAAACTAATAAACTATACCATTTTAAAAAAAAAAATGATATATAATTCCGTAACACTACCTTCTCCTCCTTTTCTCTCTGCTCATTAGCACAACAGAGCGCAGGCATTTTTCTCTGGGGCCCATCGTTGCTGCACAACATGTGGCTCAGAGAGACAGCAAACTTCTATAAGATGTACCTCTTCCTCTACGGTGAGTAAATTACATTTTTCTCCTTTTTTGATCAGTTTAACTAGAGCATCAGCCTACCCCCCTAACTGACAAATTCAGCTAACAATAGCGACAGGATAAGTAGTTGCTGCTATTAAAATGTTTGTTTTTTTGTGGGGGGGTAAACTAATTTTAATTATGTTACTTGTAACCATAGCTTTGCATACTGACCTATTCTCAGCAACTTCATTTAGTATGCTGAGAGAGGCCTAAATCAATCCAACCACCTTACAACACGTGCTGGAAGCTGTGATCAAGACGTCCCGGCATGCACAGTAAAGATCTTCCCCCAAAAACCTGTGAACCATTGAGTGAAGCCTCCTTTCAGGATCTCACACTCAAGACTGTGTTCCTTCTTGCTCTCATGTCTGTGAGACCACAAAGCCAGATTCATGCCTTGTCTATTGACACTGGCTGTCTATGATTTAATTGGAATTACGATTCTGTTTCCTGCCTTTGTCAACCGGGATTTCTCACTAAAAATCAATTACCTTCGTTAGCTCCACTACCTATAGAGATCCCCAGTCTAAGTTAAATATGTGTAGAAGTTGATCCAGATAGACTCTTATCCCCTGTGAGGGCCCTCCGTTTCTATATTAATGCCTCCAAAGGAAAAAGAAATGGTACAAAACATTTCTTCCTTCCTATTAAGGACTTTGGAGACATTTCGGCTGCCTCTACCTCCTGGTGAATTGTCACCACAATCAAAAGAGTGTATCAGTCCCTCACTGATCAAGACCTTTCCTTTATGAAACTAAAAGCCCATGAGGTTCGAGTCATTGCTGCCTCGTGGGCCTACATTAATCACTCCTCCTTGGAGGACGTCATGAAGGCAGCTTTTTAGCATTCCCATACTACCTTCTCCTCCTTTTTCCTCCGCTCGGTAGCACAACAGAGCGCGGGCATTTATTCTCTAGTTCCCATCGTTGCGGCACAACATGTAGCTCAGAGAGACACCAACCTTCTATAAGATGGACCTCTCCCTCTACGGTGAGTACATTACATTTTCTATGTTTTTGATCAGTTTAACGAGCATCAGCCTTCACCCTAACTGACTAATTCAGCTAAGTAATAGCGACAGGATAAGTAGTTGCTGCTATTAAAATGTAGTTTTTTTTGGGGGGGGGGGTAAAACTAATTTTAATTATGCAATACTTATTCATCACTATTGCCGAATGTCCTCCTCCCACCCCGTTCTGATGTCTTGCATAATCGTTGTCTATGAAAAAGATGACAGGTTCTGCACATGACCCATGCGACATACAGACTGGAGTGCAAAGGTCATACTGACCTTTCTCCACTCTGTGGGATGATATATGCACATCGAACAGATGGTGGATTTTTGGCACAAAAATAGGACAACTAAACAATAGCAACAGGTAAGTATTGCATGATTTAAATTACCCCCCCCCCCGCCGCCCCTTTAAAAAAGCTACATACCTGCCAACCCTTACAATTTGATCACAAGTCTTACTGTAATGGCCTTTAAATTACAGACTTGAGGAATAATAGGAACAATTATGAAAATACAATCATTATTTTTAAATCTGGAAACTGGCTTGTCCGTGTTTCATCTGGATCCAGGTTTCATATTAGATTCAGTGTAGTTGGTCAGGGAACAAGTCTAACTTTCACAGTAGTACCACAGATGCTTTAAATTGCTCATATTTTTCCTGCAAAATGCCTGTATGATCATGCTGGTGCTTATAGCATTGTCTATAAATGTTATCGAATGAACAAAAACACTTTGAAGACGAAAAGGACAGTAAGCCTCTTAAAAAGTTTAAATAGTCAGCATAGAAGTATAAAGAGGAATATTCAGATTCTTGGGGAAAAAGGCAGGAAAGGCAACAGTTGTGTTTATTGAACATCATGCCATGTTGATTTTAGTATGTCTCATGGCAGAAGAGATGACTGCCATTGCAACTTGAAATTAAAAAAAGAAAAAAAAAAAAAAAGCTAAAGATTACGTCAAGGTAAGAGATTTAGCAAGAAGTCTTTGAGCTCCATGGGGTTTGGAACTGCAGTTTCTGAACTGTACTGGAGATAATTTAGGTATAAGTGTACTTTACAATGAACATAATGTTTGCCTTTGCTGCATTAGTCTCAGATCACAGTTCTGAACTTTTTAAATGCATGTTTCCACATTGACAGTATCAGTACATGATATTTCATTACACCTTAGTGAAAAGTTGTTTAACTTGCGGGAAAAGTTTGACTGCCTTACTGAGAAGGTCTCGCTAAGGTTGGCAGGTCAATCTTGTTAGCACAAGTTTCGCAGTTTTTAATGTATTGCCATGAAACTTAGTGAGTATTCTGTTCATCACCTGAAGATGCACATATCAACAAATCTGCAAATTTTGATAGTTATTGTCCTTTTTTTCTTGTAGAATAATGCAGTGTAAAACTTATAGATGTCAATAAATTCGAATGACAGTTATAAGAGTCCAGGACAGAAGTCCTTCATCAGCAACGAGAAATAATACACATTAAAGTAGCATAGCAAACAGTTTGAAATCCTTTGAACATAACAATCATAAAGTCAATTCATGTCTCTGGTTATTAAGCAAGATAAGGACATATCTATCAACTAAACATAGGTTAATATATTACAAAAGCTATATACAACCATACCTAGACTACTGTAATGTTATCTGGGGAAACACTTCTGACAAGAATATTTGCAAATTATTCTGTTTGCAAAAAAGAGCTTGCAAACTCATCCTAGATAATGCTGAAAACATCCCAAATGCAATGAATAATATTAAAATGTTAACAGTAAGTGAACGAATATTTTTGAGAAAGGCTAAACTTGTGAACAAAGTTTCAAACAATATGGCCCCATTATATCTCAAAGAACTATTTCATGCTAGAAAACAAGGCAACACGTAGTCCCAATTTAAGATAAATTTCAGCTAACCACCTCTGCATTCCAAAACCAAATAAAGAACTCTTTAAGAAAAGTTATTCGGGGTCACTAATTTGGAATCGAATCCCAAAGGAAATTAGAGAAAGTACAAATATCAATGCATTTAATTATCATCTAATTCAATGGATGAAAAGTGGAACCTGTTTGATTTGACAAATACATTACAACTTAAAGTATAAATTCTCAAACCTCCCATTTTGTTGTCTCACAATTTTTGTACTGTATATACACAATGTACCTAGTTGGATCATGTTCTTACAAAACTTTCTGTTTATTATGTCCGTATATACATGTAGTTTATTATCAATGCTTTATTATTATTATTATGCAACTTTGTACATGTACTCTGTATGTAAATATGCATGTAATAGAGGGCCACAAGGAGGATTAGTTCCATGCAACTAATTGTGTCACCCTCTTTAAATAAAGTCATTATTATTATTATTATTAAGACAACATTATATCACACATGCATATTCAACCACCAATCTAGTAATATTGAAATATTTTATTTTTTAAACTTGCTCTCTTTCAACAGGGCAATAACATCTTGCAGAATTTATCTACAGAAGACTACAAGATCTGCATCAAAACACTGGAACATTCCATTCTGTCTACAGATTTAGCCCTTTACTTTAAGTAAGTAATAATACTCTGGATCTTGTGAAGGATGTCATATTTACTTTTCTTGAAGTGACCAATGTTTCCACCTCTTGCCTTGGGAGACTTAAATTCAAATTTTGCTGTTATTATTGCATATTAAACATTGCTTTTTCATCATCCGTCTGTCGGTTAGCACAAGTTTCTTATTGCTATTCCTCCTAAACTGCTTGGAGGATTGTCATAAAACTTTACACCCACATTCATCCCAATGTCAAGTTGGTTGTAAATGAAAATGGCACTGCTCAGACATACAATATGGCCACCACAGCAACCATCATGAAAATCTTGTTATCGCTACTTCTCCTAAATGGATGGTCATATCAACATGGGGGTTTCACTAAAAGACTTATTATGATCATACATGTGATTCTTGCATCAGTAGGACAAAAATGTGCTGTTTTAAAGGCTGTATACCTCAGATACTGTTCTATAGTTTAAATCTACTGTGTTTGAAAAATAAAAGATTGGGGGGGAGGGGTAAAGAGAAAAAACCAAAAACAACTATTTTTACTTGTTCTATCCTCACATTATGGAAACCAGCAGGAACCAGTCTACTGGAGACTGGAAATTAGGTGTTATAAATAATAAAGGGATCAAAGGTGGTCCATGATGCCTTTCAAGCCTTTGAATAAAAATCGGCAGACCTTTGGCGGAGGTGAGATAAAAAGGAGAGACCAACCCAAATATGATTTCAGCAGAAACACTTGAGAAAGTGTTTTGATGTGCTTTTTTGTACTGTTTAATTCTTATTGAATTGTTCAAAATGTTTTTAGAGGAATATTTCAGGGCAGCTCATATAGTTTTTAGCTCAATTCATGCCAAAAAATGTGCTTTCTCCCAATGATTAAAAAAGACTTATGATGTCTAGTTGGTCCCAAATGAAAAAGGTGCTTGTCTTAAGTCCAGTATGGCCACCATGGCAGCCATCTTGAAAATCTTGTTATTGATAGTCTTCCAAAATGGAAACTCATATCAGTATGGGATTTTCACCAGAAGACTTGTTGTAATGTCTAGTTGGTCGTAAATACAAATTGTGCTAATCTCATATTCATTACCACCATCAGTGAGCGGCCATCTTGAAAATCTTGTCACTATTCCTTATAGTTGGAATGTCATTGGGTTTTCATCAGAAGACTTCTTATGATGTCTAGTTGGTCCTAAATGAAAATTGTGCTGATCCAGCATCCAGTATGGCCGTTATGGCAGCAATCTTGAAAATCTTGATATTATTATAAAATAATAATAATAATAATAATAATTACTTTATTTAAATAAGAAGGTTATTTGGTTAACTGACCAGTCTTCCATGAAACCTTCTACAATTACATGTATATGTTGTACAGTTTTTACAAGTTGTTATCTCTTTATACAACAATGCTATTAAAAGCTATATAATTGATCTACTGCTAGTATAAAATATGCACAAGGCATTAAAGATGAGTACATACAGGATTCATACAAATATTAGTAGTAAACCTGTGTAAAACATTACAGGTGAGTACATAAAGAACATTGTTTTAAAGTAGAGTAGTACTGAATTGCACAAAATCATACAAATTGTTTCTGTAAATCTTGACTAAGAAGCTTCTTAAAACCTAGGGAAGAGTCAGCTGACCTTATATAGGGTGGAATGGAATTCCATAGTTTAGCTCCAGAAAATGCAAAACTCTTTTTATAAAACTCTGAATTTGGTTTATGTAAATATAAATTGTTGTTTGAGATTGATCTTAGTTCATACTTATGTACATTTTCCACAAATCTAAAATTACATTGAATTAATCAGGAGCCAACCCATGTAAGGATTTGTAGACTAGTAAACTAATTTGAAGTGGAGTTCTCTCTTGAAATGGAAGTCACTTAAGGGTTTTAAAAAGATTTGTTGATCATGTATCTAAATCAGCATCAAGAATAACTCTAGCTGCTCTTTTTTGACATTTCAGTAGTCCTTCTTGATTTTCTGTATCACTATTACCCAAGATATAACAGCAATATTCTAGACGTGGCATAATATAGACATTCTAGAATATCTTTCTCTGTTCTCGAGGGAGACAAGATTTTATTCTGTCTAAGAGATAAAGCAGTGAGTTTACTTTTTTAATGACCTTATCAACTTGCATTTTCCAGCACAAGATATTGTCTATCATAATGCCAAGTAATTTTCATTTTCAGACTGTTCTATATCTATTCCTTTTAGAATTACTTTGAAGTTATCTTTCTCAAAATTTACTTTTGCTCGATTACCTATGATCATGGCTTTTGACTTGGCTGCATTTATCTTCATACTATTGTGTTCACACCAGTTAACCAAACCAAATCCTGATTTAATTTAGTGCTAAGGTCATGGCCAGTTGATCCGATGTTATATAATTTTGTGTCATCTGCAGACATATTGGTGGTGGATAGATCAATGTGAAATGGTAAATCATTGATGTGCAGCAGAAAGAGTAATGGTCCTAGAACAGATCTTTGTGGAACATCTGACTTGATGAGTTTTTTATCTGAAAGTTTATTTAATATAGAAACTTGTTGTTGTCTGCCTTCAAGATAGGATTGAAACCAAGTTAAACTGTCATGGTTAAATTGATATATGGTGAATTTTTCCTGCAGGACTAACAAGGTTAATAGCCTTTGTAAGGTCAAGAAACATTGTACCTACCAGTATACCTTGATCTGTTGCTGTTAACCAATCATCCACCATTCTAGTTAATTAATGAGGTGATCTTGCATCTGATGGGCTGAGATTGTGAACGCTCTTGAGCATTTGGAACTACCTTGGCTATTTCTGAGACAAAAACATGTCTTAGATGTATGTCGGCACAGTAATTTACAGAAAAATCATGCATTTTGTTAGCCGGAAATTTTTCGCATGAAAATAATAAACCCAACCTATTCGGACCACCTCATTTATTTCTACTATTAAATCTACTGTAGGATTGACTGAGAGGATACAAGAGAGAAAAAAATAGTTCAATAATTTGTGACTTCTCGGTCAATCCTTGTTCCGTAAATAGCTGAAGTGTCTGAATGGCAGCTATTCATATACATTCAAGGTATAATCCGTAGGATTGACCTCAAAGTTGCAAATGTACTCAGGAGGCCATATTTCTAATCAGATTTTGATCTGATTTGGTGTGTATATCATTATATCATTGAGATTTTGGATGAGTTCGATTAGGAGTAAAATTCATGCATATAAATTAGGTGATCTTACATCAGATTTGAGGGCCATATTTCTGATCAGATTTGGTATGTAAGCTTGTATAATGAAGATCTCTGATGATTTTGATTATGAGTAAGATCGATGCATATTATTGATGATCCAAGCTAATCAAATGTTGATCCCTCAACCTTCAGAACACAAGTCCATCACTTTAACCACCAAGTCACTGCAGCTTCCTTGGGTGGGGATCTCAAAGGTTTAGAAGTTATCACTCCAGGGACGGACCTGGGAGGGGGGGGTGGTGGGTATAAGGACAAACCCAGTACTCCATCTTGATTAGCTCCCCGTATATTGACAAGTAGGTGTATGTACTTTTGGGGTGGGGCTATGAACAGTTTCTAAGTTGTGAATCAAGGCTTAATCCCCAGGGACAGGGAGAGATCCAGGGGATAATGCTGTTTTTATAAATAGCTTGTCCTTTTTATGCTGCAATAGTGATCCTGTATATATGGTTGAAGAGAGAAGGTTAATGACACCAACATTAACAGACAATGTAGTAACTGTGCTCCAAGCTTTTCTTTCCCCTCGACAGTTTAAATACATGTTATTTTGCTTTCACAAACTGATATCTCTCAACTACCAAGTGAGCAATATCAGGCACACTTAGGCCTCATGTTTATTTGAACCACACTCATTTAAAAAGTCCAATACCTCAGCTGGAACATCATCATGGGACACACCCCAGGGTATAAAGGTTTCCTCCATTAGTCGCTTCTTTGGACATGCAGGATAATGAAATAAATTGCCGTGTGTGCTTCATAATAATAGTAACATTTATAAAAGATTATGAACTGATTGTAAATTCATATATTGCTAAGTATGTGTGGATATATTACTAAGTATGTGTGGAGAAATAGGATAACCACATGTATTTAGAATAGTATTAGAACTAATTTGAAAGTTTTTATATATTTCCCATTATGTTTTATATTACCTTCAATGCCTTACTAATGAAAATAGCTAAATTTGACATAACGGAACTTGAATCATTAATGTGCATGTATGAGTAAAATATTTCAATATCTGGATTTTGACACACAGATGAAGGTATGTGCTGTCTTTTTTGTTCAACAAATATAGGACATGTAATAAAATAATATTAATTTTCAATTTCAGTGTTGCTTAATGGGCATATTATACATAACAAATATGCTTTTATCATGATATATCTGCTCTTAGGGTAAATTCCCTGCTGTTAACATAGTTAGATATTACCTAAATAAATATCGCCTAAAGCATCTAAATATTTTTAATGTGTAAAATCATCTTTTATGCACTTATAAAAACTTAATCTATCCATATAATTTATTTCACCACTTGCAGGAAAATATCTTCACATCATACCATATATTACCAATGCCATATTTAAAAAATAATTTTCTGACAAAATTTACCCAGCAATCACAAAATAAACCCCATTTTAATAAGAAGATTGTAAAAAAAACTTGGTAATCTGTTATTTGGCATTTTTATAAATGGAAACTAATGTTTTCAGTTTACAAATATACAGTACACGCATCGTGTTTTTATGATTCACGACACAAATTGAGTGGGCGTGGAGAAAGGGCAGGGGATTAAGTGCCTACTATGAGTAGTTTAAGTCCACTCAGTCTGGTGGATTTTCACACTAATTTAGTGAAAATCCACTCAGTCTAGTGGAAGTGCTTGACAGGTTTTATTGCAGTCATCATGAGTCGTAGTGGGTTTTATGGCACCCCTCGCTGATTCTATTGTATTCGCTCCGCGTGTCGACACACTAAACAAACAGATGGGAGAAACTCCGACACCGTAAACCCGAACATGGCAGGTATCAATTTCATACCTTTACCTGTAGCTTTACCTGTACAGTGGTAACATTTCCTGTGTATTTATCAGTAGCCTGGCTGAGGATACATACAGACAAATGCGCGTAATGTAGAAACATTGAGGTTTTATATTTCTTGGATATCTTTCCACCCCTGACCATGACAAAGCGTACATCAGAAATAATTGCTTAGCTACAACGTACATCCCTGCTGATTTAATACATGTATATGTACCTGTTAGCATATACAGATGCGGGAAGTGACATTGTTCTGCATCAAGCGGTATCTTCGAGGTTCTTTCTCAATAAATGATATTTCATAAAGGTGTGTTGTGTACTGGTTATTAATTTGTCAGTTTCCCTTTAATTTCCATATCATTTCCAAGACCCACCTTGAAGAAATTATTGAAAGCAGTAATACATATAGAACTCAAAAAGAGGTTACAAACGAACGCCGTAATATTTATATCGAACATGTACAATCATGAACACTGCCACATTATGACATGTATGTCATAATTCTTTCCAAAGTATATTAAAATAAAAAAGATACACTAGCTATACTACGGAAGTAATAAGCAAATAGATTTGAAGTCTTAAATGACTTAAATTAGAACAATTCCTAGCAGCTACTGGTCAGTGTTGCGCTTCTATGTTTAAAAAAAAACTCTGTTGAATAAAAATGTTTCTTGTTATCGCAAAATGAAACGGTTTAAAACTAAGAAGATGTTAGTTTGTGAAGAGCAAATTTAGACAGAGCAAGTCTCAGAAACACATAGCCGTTAAGTGTTGATATTATCGCTTAAAACTGGTTTCGCGGTATATAAAGCAAACTATATAAGTATTGTTATTTTCCCCGATAAGGGAACAAGCGTTTAAATGTAACAAGCAGCAATGGTCCTGAGTCACATAAAATTATGAATATTTTATTTTCCAAAAATCACAACAAGTGTAATTTTGTTAAAGCTAAATCCTATCACACCCGCACCCCCAGTAGCACATAGAGTAGAAGTTAAATTACTTAGATCAGAATACAAGTATGTCATGAGAATATTGTTATGAAAACACCAAGGGTTTCTGTTTAATGAAGCCAATACAGCTGGCATAACATCCTGTAATGCAAACGCTGGAAAGACATGAATGAAACAGCGTTAGATAAACAAGTAGCGTGTCAACCCTGCTCCTGGGCATAAGCAGCAACTTCAGTGTCTTTTCTCAATAAATGATAATTCATAACAGAACTTCTTGTACTAGTTATTAATTTGTCATAGTTTTCCTTTAATGTCTACACAGTTTCCAAAACCTTCTTTAAAGAAATTATTGAAAGCAGGATACAAATACCTTTATCTGTAGACTTAGAAAAATGACTGATTATTTCAGAGTATGATAATTTTTAAATGAGCCGAATTCGTCTACACGGTATTGAAGGTTGCTCTCTTTCAGTGGCAGTTCATGCCATAAACGAAGTGATTTTTATGAAAAAGGTTACTTTCTTCGTCACTTTCTTCGTGAATCTATCATCAAGCACCAGCTGAGGAGTGACATTTTTACTTTGACGTTAGCCGCTACACTTGTTAACCATGTCCATTCATGAAGGTGTTGAGCTTCTATCTTATTTTTTTTAGCCCTGATGTTTCAAAAGAAGCATTAACTTCTGAATGAAAATATTTTTGTTGCGTGTGGAACAACAAATTTTGGACTTGTAATATGGAGTGAGAAACGCAATGTGGTCAAGTTGTGATATTTTTGCGTAAAACTTGTTTCTAGCAATATATAAAATAAACCATATAAAATTTTTATTCTCCCAATTAATCTTGCAACGCAGCACATGTAATACATGTCTATCACAGCAACACAAAGCTATTACATGTTTAAAAAAGCTGTATCACACTACAAGCTTTGTTTTTTTTTTTTTTTTTAATGCATCTTTTTTGTAATAAAATGTGTTTATTACATGCAAACAGGAGAGAGAGAGAGAGATTATGCACCATAAATTTCGATCGATGATAGCCGTAGCTTTTATCGCAAACTTGGAAACAGGCATTGATAATTAGAGAGTATGCATTTTAGAAATGTGCCTCATTCATCTTCATTTTGGAATTCGTCTACTGACAAAATTAGGAAATACAATTTTGATTCCACTCTTTATATAAATAAGTTAATATGTAAATCGCTGCTTGGCAATTCATTTTGTATTTAGCAAAAATTTATATAATTCATTGGGTTATTCACCTGCTATTAGTGTCCTTTGTCTTTTTTTTCTTATTATCTATTGTCGAATCTGGTCATAATTAACCATGTACGAACTTAATGCTTCAGAAATTTAATAGACTAAAAGTCCAATGAGAGAGCATTGCTGCAATAATCAAGGTGGACCTGACAATATTCGCGACTACCTTAGAATTAATATGAACGGTTCAAAATGAACAGGAAATAATTGGGATTTACAACCTCTGAAGCCAAAACTTTTCCACCTCCAGGTCGGAGTAGTTAACAAAAAATAAGAAGCCATGTGTTTACAGCAATCAGTGCAATAATAGAGATAGATTTTATAGTCTTGGCAAACATGTGGCGTAGCAATTTCGGGTGATGTACAAGGCATTATTGATAGATATGATGTGTTCAGCTTGCGTGTAATACAGTACAAGTTAAACAAGGGGAGAAAGAAGTAATTCCAAAGCACAAAATAAATCTTACTGAATGATACATTAATTAAAACACCAGATATTTTAAAAGTTCGCCAATTGAAGCAAATTAAACGTGATTACACACTTTTTATCGCTTTCACCCATCCATTTGGTAATATTACACACGTCAAATGACCAAACCAGCAATCTTAAGTATATTTTTTAAAGCTGTTGGTCATAGAATGCAGCATCAAATGCTTTGTAGAGTCAGAGTAAAAACAGTAGGTCTATGGTAAAAGAAAACACGTGTCTAGTTCCTGACAAAATGTGTCGCTTGGACATGTTTATTTGAGTCGCAAGTACTAAACAGACTGCAATAGTAGAGGTTGTATATTGGATAGCACCGTGTATATTTCATTGTGTGGGAACATTTTAAGCAGAGCATTTAAAAGTGACTGGGGTAATTCAAACAAAATCACAACATTTCTCGCATTCTTTTATTTTAATAACGGAATGAAACCCGCTAATACATGTATTTACGTGTGATTTCTTTTACCCTTTGTTTGTTTAAAACATAACCTCCCCCCCCCCTTTAAATTTAGATAATTAAACTTTGTAACAAATAATTCGTGAAGCATCATTCGTGACTCTTTTCTCGGCAATTTATCTTTCATCTCTTTCAATACACGTATGTGAATGCGTTTTAGTGAGCGAGTCTTTGAATATTAAATGGCATTGCGTACAAATTAAAAAGAGCATTCTGCACTGTGTGCTGTAGCTGAGCCCATAGGTAAGTTCCACGTGTGGTGCTGGGCGTCCACTATTACATAATTATATTGCTGCGACTTTCAAATGAGCAATAAAACTTAATCTGTCCACTACGAGCCACGACGTGGACAATCCACGACGACCACGATATCCTGTCCACGTCGACACAGGATGAAAAGGATTTAACTCCACGGTCATGACATGTTTTTTCATAAAAACACGATGCGTGTACTGTATGTAATATTTCCCTGTGAGTTCTATCCAATTCATTATAAACAAAGACCTTTGAAGTAGATTTTGATACTTCCAGTTTACATTTACAAAATGAAATATGAACCTTTTCTGTATCTGTGATTCATGGATACCCCACATTCTGATCCATAGTTAAGAACAGGTACAACTTTGGTGTCAAAAATATGCAGGTAAATTTCGATAGATAATGTTCCAAATCTCGATAATCTACTTTTTAAACAGTGGTCAGCTTCTGAAGCTTGAGAGGATAGTGTTTTCTGACACATGTACCATGAGTTTTTGAAAGAAGATACACAACCTAAATACCTGTAATATGATTAATTTAAAACTTCAGTAGAACTGTAGTATCATTTCTTATGGGTATGAAGATAACCTCCCCGGCAAAATGCAGATACTTTATAGTGTTTTTTTTTTTTTTTTTAGATTAACTGATAATTTTTATTGAAAGCAATCATTTTTCAAACTGTTTAAGATTTGTTGAAGTTGATAAGCTGTATCTGCAAAAGTATTAAATCATCTGCATACAGTAATAAATAAAATAACTCTATTATTTGTAGTGATACTCCCTAGTAGGGTCATTGTTCATTGGGTCTTGAAATTCATGGTTTGTAGCAATATTTAAACCACAAAAAATAGTGAATTCACAGTATATTCAACTTCAAAGCTGACAGCGATTTCGCTCCTGCTCTTGATACTGAAGATTTTGTCAAAAAATTCAGGTCTCCTTATAAATTAGTATCAAGGAGGCACAATCAGTATAGGAACATAAAAACCTCTTCTTCTGTCTTAACCCTACACAATTTTTTAATGGGGCTACAAAAAAAGTCATAGCTGTTAGTAGTGAAAGACAAATTGTTAACACACTTGTCCATGCTATCTTTACAGAAAGAGGGGAGACTTCAAGAAGCTTTTAGAAAGTGGAGAACCAGATTTCAAGAACAAGGCAAATAGATATCTGTTAATGTAAGATATGTGTCTGATGATTATTTATCTGTGTGAAATTTTCTATATTCTGTAATTCCCAATGCACCAATACCAGTATTCTACACCCTATACAGAAAATATGGCATGTAATAATCTTTGGACAAATTTCACCTCTAAAGAAATTGTAAGTTGTGATGTGTATTTAAAAATTTGTCATCAGTAATCAAATATTTCTGTCAAAAATAGTGCTAGGAAAAGAGATATCAATTTTATCCTGCAAAAAAAATACATTTTTATTTGAGTTTTTGATAGTCCTATGCAGGAAGGGTATATTATAGTATTGTTCTTGGGCAAGATGTAGAAGTTCTAAGGAAGCATTGTTTTTATATCGGTAAACAGTAGTACTGGTAGGTGCCAACATCTTTTATCCCATGTTTCATTGTTAAATAATATTTTCTAGAGCTATGATGATGACAGCATGTGATGTGGCTGCCATTACCAAACCTTGGGAGGTTCAGCATCAAGTTGCACAACTGGTTGCCAACGAGTTCTTTGAACAGGGGGATATTGAAAAAACGCAGCTTGGGCAAACGCCAATAGTAAGTCAGAAGACAGTGACATGGTGTTTTAGTTCACCTGGTCATAAGGCCAAGTGAGCTAATGGTTGGTCAGGCATCTGTTAACAATTGCTTGTTACCACACTGGAGGCAATATTTCTGACCCAAAGGACAGAGTTCGATAAGGGCCAATTTTGGCCCCCAATCAGATTCAGATGAAGCTCATATAGATAAAAGAGGTCCCTCTCTCTTCCTTAAATATGTATTTAATTCTTATTCAAGACTGCTTTTAATAAAGAAAAGCTACCATTAAAAAGCCAGTGGTTTTCTCCTCCATCATGGCACCTGTGTTTATGGATTATGGACATTATGGCTAATAAGCTCCTTTCAGGCTGACAGCCAAAAATGATGCATCTAAAATTATGAATTTGCACACAATACGCATAATAGTCAATGATATTATGTATATTTCTGGCTTTTTATTTTTCAGCATTGTTTGAATGATGTGTATATTTACGTTAAGTACAGTTGATACCTCTTACACCTATTTTCGTTTTCATTTACAACATTAACTTATGTTTATGTTTAGGACCGACTTGCATATCAAGATCCTGCCAGTATCACCATAAAATAACAATTTATGTATTTCTTAATCATAAATAATCACACAAAAGTCATACAGACAGCAAGTAGTGCCCTCCCGAGAGGGAGGAGCAGCACCCTCTCTTTTCCACTAAGATGGAGAGTGAGTTGTGACCTCCCTTGGGGAGGAGCAGCACCCTCTTGTCCAGAAGGGCAGAGATTTAATCGCATCCCCTCCCCCCCATAAGGGTGGAGCAGCACCCTTTCAATCCCTGGGGCCTGTTGTTTGTGACCGGATCGAGTCCCCTGGTTAGGGGAGAGCTCAGATCTAAGTCTGTCAGATCTGGGGAAGGGTCTTCCTACAGATCAGAGTTGCCTGACAGTCTTTGTTTGGGCACCAGGCTCCAGTGTATGAAGCCCCAGCTGTACGGGATTAGGGATTAAGCAGGTTCCCCCCCACCCCCTCCAGACTGCCGTTTCATCCCGCAGGGGACTGAGAATCAGCTTATAGATGCCAGATTAGGGAATGGAATCGGATTGGCATCCCCCCTTCCCTATTATCCATCTAAATCCCTATGGGATGTGGGGCCTTCCGCTGCAGGGAACTGATTGGCCCTTTAACTACATGCAGCCATGGACTTCTGGACCTTTGCCACATGGTAGGGAGGTCATGGCTACAGACCTTGGACCTACATCATCTTGTGAAGTTGGGTCAAAAAGAGGGAAGGGGATAGACCTTCTTCTCCCAAATGCTCTAGGCAGGTGGAGAGTTGCCCTAACCCACCAGCTGAGTCCGTTCTAAGAACAGTCTATTAGCTCCGCTGGAGAAGTTACCAGTTCAAATTTCTCCTCCCCTAAGTTTGCCCTAACACAGATTGGGTCACATAGTCCTGCCTCCCAGGAGAGAGAGCAGGACAAAGACGTCCTTTCTTGATGTGTGCAAGTTTGACACAAAACAGGTAATTGTGGTACCCCCTCCCTTCGGGTTAAGGCAGCAGAGGAGGAGGAGAGCTGGTCTTTTGATAAAGCAATAAACGCCTCCTGCCCAGTTACCTGTGTCCCAAATCTTCAGGTTCTGGTGACTCTAAAATTCTTTCCAGTTTGGAAAAACTTTCTGGGGCAAACTCGAGACCAAATCTCTCATTTCTTCCTCACTTGGTTATGATCAAGGAGCTCTCTCAAAGGTTTAGCAAGGGCCAAGACTTTGCTAGACAATGTAAGGGGTGGTCTGTCCTCCCCTCTCCGTTGCGACCCTTGGTAGCTGCCTCTAGCTACAAGGTTCATACCACTTCCTGGCCCACTAAACCACCCACTTTCGATGCTGAAGCAGCTCAAGTGGGTATTTCAATGGGGACGTGGGCTTGCCTTCCAGTGAAAACACTGGAATCCTTAGAGCATAAGGCTAGGTCACTAGTAACCATAGCCTCGCATTCGGACTTTTCAGCAGCCTCGTTCAGCCTGCTTTGTTTCACCAAAACAAAGTGGAATGTTAAGAGCAAACTTCAAACTTTGGAACGAGGCTATATGCTAAAAATAAGTTACTGCTACATGTTCACTTCTTAAGTTCATATCCGTCATTTCAGCAAAAAGAAATGACCAAGGATCGTCAATTTCTCAAAAATATGGATTTTCTATATTTAAAATATATTTACTCGCTAATTGCAATACTAATCAGCACGACAAATATGCATATTTTTAGAAATGCGGAAAACCATTAGTCACATGGCACGGCAAATTCAGCTCAACTCCACTAATCGATAGTGCATGTTTATCGCGGTAAAATGTAGGATTTGCTAGTAGAGAAACTTGTTTCAATACTTTTAAATCATTAATTAATGTTACATATCATTTTTAAATCATTATAGCTCATAATTTGTTGAATTTCACAAACAATTTGATGCACGATAGCGAGTACCTCAATGAGTGAATCGAGCACTTTACATTTTGAAAACCATTACAATTGTTAAATATACTAGATACTGCACATCAGTACTGATTTCATTCTTGATTGTCACCCCCACCCCCGGGTTTTCAAAGATCTGCTAGAACCTTTGTTTTTAATCAGTAGCAATTTCATTACTGCTCCCAAGAGCACATTTGAAGTTGCTTTCTGCATTGATAATGAGAGAGTAGGATGGTGGGTTTTATGATTTTGAAATTTCAACAACCTTTTTTGGCATAGAAGATTCACAAAAGTACAAAACCAAGCTAACATCATGCTTTTTCATTAATAAGGGATACAGAGAAGGGATAAATTAATTTCATATTGGTCTCTGAATAACTTACTCAACAACAATAATGATCATAGTACATGGGTATAAAACTATAGTGAGGTATATACAACACATTTAAGTTTCAGTTTCATGATTTTGCTTAACAGAAAATGTGTCTGGTTTTAGAGTTACAGAATACAGTTCATAAAATATAAAATATATAATACAGAGTATAATACATACAAGTAATTTTAAACAATCCAATTAGGAAAACTTGAGAATTGAAAAAGACAGTAGACTTTTTTGTGCAATCAAGAGACGTCATTTTGGCAGCAGGCATAACATAATTTGGTCAGTGAATCTAAATTTAAGTGAAAGGGGACAAAATGAAAGTAATGATTTTCCATCTGTCACAGAAGTTACAGGGCACGTACTAACAAGGTAACCATTGAAATAGTTTGAGTCAAATAAAATAATTTATCCACTCATTATTTGGCTTCATTTTATTAAGTTATTGTTTGTGATTATTTCAAGATACATGTATCATTATTATATCCTATTCATTCAAGCTTTACTTCACAGAATTTCGAATAATTTGTTTCCCTTGCAAGCCTGTCGACTGTGAAATATAATTCTTTTGTACAATATTTTAGATTTAATTAAATACTTGTTTAAAGACATCCAATTATGTGCTTTTTTGTCATTTTTTTCAATAATGTGACAAGTTTTAAAAACTAATGATACGGTTACAAACTGAATGCATTTCATAATGCTATTATATTAGACATTTTTATTCCACACACATTTTGGCTGTCATTATTTCAGAGACATATATTCCCACTACCATCGATGGTCTCCAATTAAGATATTGTTCCTCTTAATGTTAATATTGATCAAAAATTATTTAATGATGTTTATTCCATGTGTAAGTAATGATGATATTCATCCTCTTTATTATTTTCTCATAATAAAATGTTTCATGATTCCCAATAAGCAAAACATCTAATATGTTAGATTAATCATATGATAACTACATGTCTTAATTTTCTTCTTAATCCAAAAAATGATATGGTGAAATGAAAGATCATTACTTCTGAGTAGTGTGATTCAGACATTGATCTTTGGGAATATTTCATGGTTTATGAAGACATTTTTAAAAATAAATTTGAATACAGCAGTTCATATTTTTTAATAATCCTTCAAGATCTGACGTCTTTGGCACTCAGTACTCAAACAAGATATAAAGAAAGGGATGCTCCTACCATATTTCCCTATAATGCCCTCCCCTCTGCCATTTCTAGCATCCATCCCACATTGTCCAGATTACTAAAAAACCTACTTAAAACTGTGCTATCTTCAAATAATTTCATATATTATTATGTTTTATTTAATATAGAATACTTCTATGAGTGTAAGCTTCTTTGTTCTTTATTTTTAAAAGAACAAATATTGTGACCAAAAGTGTGTTCTTGGGTTGAGAAATACTTATACCGGTATGTCCTTTTTGTTATGTTCCAAAAATTACACATTTGCCCAAAAAATGTGCCACATTTGTAAGAGGTGCCCCTCTTGCATACCCCTCTGAAATTTGATTTTCATATAATTTTATTTTTATATGACTTGAGTATTCAGTTTTAAATAAGCCAGCTTTAAGGAGATTCTTTCCATTGCCCATGCCATCATGCTGGAGTCCCCGTGCACCCCCCGCCCCCCGAACCCACTCTTACCTGTTTGCAGATGCATTAGATTCAGAGTGAGGTGTTCATCTTGAGCCGGAAGGACTGATTCACAGGGTTTATGGTCCCAGGAAGAATCTACCCTCCACATATCAACAATTTGGAAACGAGGGGCAGTGTTGTTAGACCTTCAGGGGTGCGTTCACCAAATAAGCTGTCCATGTGTGATGGTCTCCTCTGGCAACATGTCAGTGGTAGCGTACTTCAGGAGACAAGAAGGCACACGTGCACCTTCTCCCTGCATGAAGGTTTGGAACCTCCTTCGCAGGGTCAAGGAAAGGGAAGATAGTCCTCACAGAATAGTCACTCCACCATTCTGTAGCAGACTCCCTGTCTAACCTTGGGGGAGTCCTTTGGTGGACTTGTTTGCCACCAAGCTAAACAACAAGTTCCCCTTTTATGTTTCCCCTGTCCCCATCCAGAGAGCCTGGGCAGTGGATGTTTTCAGCCTGAAGTGGGATTGTCTGTTCGCTTATGCCTTCCCACCGTTCAGGATGATCCTACAGGTCTTCCGCAAAGTCTGGCACTCCACTGCTCAGCTCATTTTTATAGTCCCTCTGTGTCCCCAGCGAACATGGTTCAGCAATCTTCTCTATCTGCTGGATAGGACCTTACCTCAGAGGAGGGACCTCCTGTTGCAGCACAGGGGCTCTCTCCTATAGAACGGCCCACAGATTCTTCACCTTCACGCTTGGCTCATCTCAAATGATCTCTCTGCAAAGAAAAGTTTTCTATCAAAGTTGCCAAGTGCATCTTTCAGTCCAAAAGTAGATCAGCATCAAAGGTGTATGATGCCAAATGGAGAATCTTTTGTGATTGTCGAGCAGCCCTTTCCAACACACTCAAATTTTCAAAAAGCCTGGCCGCTGGGACAGATTCTCACTTAGCAAACCTGATCAGGTATTTCAAACTGCAAAGACCAGTGTCTCACACTCTAACCCCCATGAACCTCTTGGTGAAGCGTCCTTCAGAACCTTACCCTCAAGATGGTTTTCTTGCTCACCTTAGCGTCTGCGAGACAAAGGAGCAAGCTTCATGCCCTATCCATAGAGCAGGGCTGTATCTGGTTCAATAGGAATTATGAGTCAGTCTCTTTCCTATTCCAACCAGGGTTTTTTTTAGCAAAAAAACAGCTTCCATCGATGGTTTAACTCCCGATTGAGATACCCAGTCTCAGCTGTATCTGTGCTGGGGATGATCAAGATAGACTTTTATATCCAGTTAGGGCTCGACAATTTTATTTAGCAGCCTCTAAAGGGTGAAGGAAGGGTAGGAAGTGTCTTTTCCTCCCCATTAAAGGTTCAACTGATATTTCAGTTTCCACCATTTCTAGGTGGATAACATCAAGAGAGCTTACCAGTCCCTTACTGATAGGGACCTGTCTTTCATGAAAATGATAACCCATGAGGTTCGAGTCATTGCTGGCTCATGTGCTTATCTAACTCATTCATCTTTGGAGGATGTGATGCAAGCTGTGTTTTGGCACTCTCACACTACTTTTTCCTCCTTTTACCATGACTCGTTAGTTCACCAAAGCGAAGGCATTTTCTCTCTGGGCCCATTTGTCATCACGCGGAAAGTGGCCCATACGGATTCCATTCCACAGTAGTCTCCTGCTCTTCAATGAGGGTGAGTATTCCTTGTGTTTGTTTTTTATTCTTCAGTTGTGAGATCATCAACCTCCCACCAAACTGTCTAATTCAGCTATGCAATAGCAACAGGTAGGGTATTACTGATATTAAAATGTATTTTGTTGGGGGGGGGGGGTTAAAAACTAATTTTAATGATGTAATACTTACCTGTTGCTATTGCCAGATTTTCTCCTGCCTCCCCGCATTGATATCCCACTAAGTTAGGCTGTTCTCATGAAAAGAATGAAAGCAGCAGTACACATGGGCAATATGTGTGGGGTGTCCCAGGGGGATCCAATGTTCTGGAATCTTCTGGTTCACCCTAATGAGAGGATCAATTTTTGTCATACGGTCAGGGCATTTTCCTCCTGAAAAAGTACCAACTATGCAATAGCAACAGGTAAGTATTACATCATTAAAATTTATTTTATACCCCCCAAAAAATAAATTTTTAAAATGACTACCCTTTTAGTTTCTTATATTTAGTGCAAGTCCCCCCCCCCCCCAACTACCACTTACACACACACAACATGGTAGAGAGGTATTCAAAGTCACCGACGGGAACCGTTGGGAAGCAGATGGAAAATAAATATTGCTAAAGGTGGCCAATAGGAAGAAAATGTAGGTTTGGCAGGTTCAAATCTACAAGAATATATCACATTTTATTACATCTGATACAATTAAAAAAAATTGTACAAAACAAAATATCTTAGATCGTTATACCAGTGGGAAAAATATCCCCTGCCATTATGCCCACATAACTGAAATACCAATTTTTGTGTCGGCATACCAATCTAAGATATGTTGCCTAGTACATTTTCAGATTGTATCAGATGTCCAAATAAGAAATATATTCCAGTAGATTATACCCTGCTAAACCTAAATTTCTTAGCAGCAATACAATACCCAAAACTATTACACAGCTATTGCTTTTAAGACATGGTACACTTGTGCACCTCTCTGTGTCTGCGTGGAACAGTCATCTTTTTCAAGGACGCCATGTTAATGGTTGAGTCGTTCATAACGTGACCAGAGAAAAATTGCTTGTTGCGAGTTTAAACCACGTTTGGTTCTCCTTTCAGCTTTATTTCATCTAATGTTACATTCATCTGTCTCGTCTTCTGTTTTTATGCCGGTAGCCCCTGCCCTCTTCAGTATTTTGTTCTGGAAAGGTCTTCTTGGGTTACCATGTTGTATCCTGCCCTTAAGGGTTAGGGTACTCCATCTCTCTCTTTTCAAAATACAATTGGTTCACGGGTAAGTCTTGTGTGTTGGTTATAATGCAACATAAGCCCAACCGCAATTAGCAGGAATTCAAAATTCCCTTAATGAAATAATTGATCAAACATCAATTTGGTGTTTTTCTAATTCACCATTGTATTTTAATACCCCACGTGAAGCGTCACATTGTTATTGTGTGAGTCTGAATTGCTCCTAGAGAACAATAAAGTCTTAAACAACTGAACGTCTAATCCTTGTTAATGTATATCACATTGTTTACCTTTGTACATTCACTGGGGTGCATATAGCATGCTGTATATACAAAAAGGTGACTTTTCACGTGTGGAAATAAATATTATTATTATTATTGTTCCCCTTCATATAACTTCTTAATAAATCGTTGAACAATTGGTTACTTTGTGCAAATACACTGGGGTGTATATAGCACCCAGTACATGCAAACAGGCAAGTTTACGTGTTATTATTATTGTTCTCATTCAGATAACATTTATTTCAGAGAACAATGTCGGGACAGTCTGTAATAAAGTGTGGCCACAAGAAGGGCCATTGGGACACTCGCCCAGACTGCTTAACATGTTCAAAGTGTACACATAAGAATCGTTGTACCTTTTGCACAAAATGGACTTAGGAAATCTGGAATCTTGCCGATTCCAGACGTATGTATAAAGGGCGCAAGAAACATCAATCCCCTTCTGAATTTTCAGGTTTTTCTCTTATGGAGCCTCAGGCAGTAACACACTGTAAGAAGACTAGTTCTACAGCTCAGAAGAAAACTCCGGGGTCCCAGGAGCCTATGGGACCAATCTCTCCGGAGATAGGTAAGGCCCCTCCTATAGGAGGGAGTGAACATTCGAGGAGTAGATCGCCTCGCCCCGAAAGGGAGGAGAAGTTCAACACTCCTCACATTCACATTCACAATAGCCTGATGCTGCCAGGAAGAAAGTGCACCACTCATCTCAAGGTAGTGTGTTGCTGCCTTCCACGAGGAAGGAAATGCACCACTCTTCTCAGGGTAGCGTGTCGTGCCTTCTCGAATGGGAGGAGCAGCACTGCACCTTGTTTAGTGATGAAGACAAACGAGGCTCTGACATGTCAATGTTGCCTGACCGGTCAGTGACTGGTGACTGGTCATTGGCCGGTGACTGGTCCTACACAAATGAATGCCCTCCTCTCACCCCGCTCTGATGTCCTGGCGTTCATGTCGTCTGTGAAAACGATGACTGTTCCACGCAGGCGCAGAGAGGTGCACAAGTGTACTGTGTCTTATTGGCAATTTTCCACTATGTGGGAGGATGTATTCACATCGAATGGACGAGATTTTTCGACACAAAAAAGTAATAGCTGCATAATAGTGATGGGTAGGTATTGCATAATTAAAATTAGTTTTACCCCCACCCACCCAAAAAAACTACATTTTTCTTCCTGTAAGGGATTTATTGGCATATTTATTTCTTGGATCCTTCCCGAAGGTGACTAGAAATACCTTGAACTTGTAAAAGGACACTTAATTTTGCCTTAGTATACAGGAGAGAATACACATCAATCTGTAAATAATTAAAATTTTTATTATATAAAATCAAATTTTATTTTTAATTTTCTTCTCATAATCTGTCTAAATTGAATATGGAGGGCCTAAGGCCTCTAAATCAGCATAAAATCTACATACTTTGTAAAAAAAAAAAAAACATGATATCATGACTAAGCAACACTTCACATCCCCTCTGGTTAACTCTTTAGAAAAGCCCAAAATTGATCAAATAAAATAAACGCAACATTGTATTGTTAACTGGGAAAAGAAATGAAAATAATAATAAAAACATAAGGTTCAGGGGAGGCTCAAACCATTGCTCATACTTTAAGTTGTGACTAAATGGTGAAAAATCTTACCTTCACACAATCATAACTGCCTGTTTAAGAGTTTGACAATTTACTATATATAGATAACATGTGGCCTGGTTAGGTTACTTAAGGTAACAATAAATACATTGTAAAAAAACTGCAATTATCAGGGGTGGGGGGGTTACAGAAAAAAAAAGATTTTATAAATATTGTTGCATTACAAGTAGACTCAAATCATACAATATAATCCATTTCTTCAATAAATATTTCTTTGAAAACAGCTGTAATAAAAAAATTTATTCCGTGTTATATTATACCAATAGCTTAATGAGTAGACCTATAGATCTAGTCAACAGACAATAATTTGAAGTTATATATTAAAATAAGTAATGACATTGAAATAAATAAACCATGATGCTAACGTATTATTGCATTTTTACTGGTTTCAGAGCCGATTTCATAACTTTAATGTATGGGTGTGATTTACATTATTATTCATATTCTGATCCTGTTTGCCGGAGTTCCAATATATATATATATATATATATATATATATATAATCAAAGAAGGGTAGAATATAGATAATAAATGCAACTTAAAATGATCAAAGTAACAAAAAATACATCGGGATATTTATTTCTTACCAACATTCCTTTTTTCAGACCATTTGGCATAATTGGCTGCTTGTTTTTGTTGTTGCTGTGGAACTCATTTCTTCATGAGCCTCTTCTGTATTTAGTTAATCTCATCCAAATATGATTAGCACGAAAGAATACCACAAAATGTGATCAGCAACAGATGAAAAGAATACAATCTCCTATACAAATTGCAATCGACATTTGAAGGTCCGTTTTGTTTAAAGAAACACAAAATGCAATTTTGCTGATACTGTGAAGTAGGTCTATACGTCGATGGACATATAACGGGTGATCTAAAGGCATGCACTTATTTTCATTTTTCTCTTCATTAGGGATGAGTGCAAAGAGAACATACATAAAATTTGCATATGTGTTAAATGGTTACAAAAAGTGCTTTCTGTCAAAAGAGTCAACATGTTCTCAACTGCACTGCTAGTTTTTGAGGACTTCAATGATGTGGATATCATGCAAAATTGTATTTTTATCTGGAACAGATGCCTTTTTAGGAACAAGATTAAGTGTTAATTTCACACTATTTTATTATATCATGTGTACATATGTTGTAGTAGATAAATAGTAGATTAACCATAGCAAATATTTTTACAGATACTTTAATTTATCACTAAATTGGGCGCCAAAATCGGCCCTTATCGAACCTTGTCCTTTGATCAAATTTGGAATATGGGTTAGTATCATCAAGATCTCAACTGAGTTTGATAATGAACTAGATCCATGCATATTATGAGGTGATCTTGCATCTAATTGGCTGAGCTTGTTATCGCTCTGTTGACCAAATTTCAGATCTAGTTTTGATTAGACTTGGTATATGGACTTAGATCATCAAGATCTCAGACAAGTTTGATAATAAGTAAGATGCACACATAATAACTTGACAGATGGTTGTACAGATGAAGGTAACACTATATGTCCCTATAACAACTGTCATGATGGGGTTTTAAAAAAATAGTTTATGTATTTAAAATCCATTTATCAAACAAAATCTGAATTTTATTACTATCCACTTTCCAACATATATGATTTACAGTGGAGTACAGCATTAGCTTGCTAATGGCGGCTTTACTCTCAGCAGTTCGTTAGAGGCTATGAAGGTGATGGAAGTTTCGTTAGTGTAAATCTTTGCACTCATTAGAGACTGGAAGGTACTGTTTGTTCAAACTTGCACAAAGATCTTGCTGAAGTTGTCTCTGCATTAAAAATGATATTTCTGCATCTGCATTCTTTTCACCAAAAGTTTTCTAATGGTATCTAGTTTGTCGTCAATGAAAATGGTGCAGATCTTACATTCATTATGGCTGCCACAATGGCTAATTTGAAAATCTTATTGCTCAAGTATATTAGAGATGGTTTCAACACTTGACAATTAAAAGGAAGAAATAGTCTTGTCTTGAATTTCTGGAAATTCATCATTCCCTTCAAGGGACTTTTGTTTAACTTTCAGACTTGGACTTTTTACACAAAACCTTTTAGCACAAACAAAAACCACTTAAGGTAGAAAAATTAAATTCTGTATGCATATTTATAATAATTTTGAGATGATTTGAATAGATTTTGAGGCTATTAGAGCAACATTCAATTTTTTTTACATATCTTTAACAATTTTTGGACATGCATAAACCTTTTTAGCACGATTTAGCAAAATCTACTTGACGTAGACAGATGAAATTTGGGATGCAGATGTAAATGACCTGATTAGATTTTAATGTGATTAGAGAAATTATTCAAATGTATCTACATTTATGCATTTTTGGGTCTTTTACATGTTTGGTGTGCAGTGTTTTACAAACATAAAACTAGTTTGCACAATATTTTGAATGCATGATATTCAAATGAGTTTGATGATGAGTAGTTAGTCAGTGTTCTACAGAATTACATCCTAAATGCTGCTAGTAATATTTCCAAACATGCATTGCATATTTAGATATACAAGCTTTTTATGTTATAGGCAATGATGGACCGAGAAAAGCAAGATGAACTGCCAAAGATGCAAGTGGGTTTCATTGATGCAATATGTTTACCTGTCTATGAGGTATGTATCACTACTACAGTCATTACATTTGCTTCCATGTCTTCTAAAACTGATCACAAAGATACTTAAAAACACTTACTAAAAGTCCAGTGTTTCAGTATTTCCCAAAGAAGTTCTACTGCAGTTTGTCAACAATGAGATGTAGCACTTGATCATCAGTAAATTTGACAACCAAGTTATGATTATTATGTTTTTCAGTATGTATAAAATTGTCATTACACCTATTTTAATGATTAGAAATGTAACATGGATTAATTAATGTCATGGCATGTGACATATAGATATAATATGTTTTGATCATTTATCTTGGCAAGCTTTTTTCTGGGTTGTGGAAAGAGCTGACTCCAATGTATGAGGGCTGTATGAATAATAGGAAGCACTGGAAGGAGCTGGCAGATGCCAATGAGCAGCAACAGAAAACAGATACTGGTTCATAAGTTAATACTTACACTAGAAGTGAATTTTTCTTCCTTTTTTGCTGTCATTAATCAGTATTGTCTGCATCTGTTGTACAATGTTGTGTATTGTACATACACCTCTCCAAACTTCAGCTTTCTGCTTGTAATTCTCTTTGTTCAACCTTTCAACTGGCTTATTGGCTTCTCCATCAATTGTGCTCCAATCACTATCCAAGAATGACATAAATATTTAGTAATTAGGGCCCCATATCGACCGTGGTTCGTACAACCTTGAAAAATCCATGACTTTGAAAGGTTGCCTTGAAAACTCCTTGAATTTTAAAAAAGTTTGTTGTTTCCTTGAAAAGTCCTTGAATTTGTTGAAAAACTACTTGAATTTGCCCAAAACTCCCTGAATTTATAAGAGGGAATACAGACCATTGCAATTTAATAAAATATATCACCTTTTAAGTGAAGATTTTTTTTGTTATTTACATATTTTCCAAAAATAATAAATAAGTAAATAAAATTGGATAAAATTGGGTGGATCAAAAACACATGACTCCGGTAGCTACGAGATGGAGTGGCATCCCTTTTTGCTATATCCTCATAGTTATGTGTTTTTCTATTAATTTTGTTGCTATATTTGCAGTGATAAACAAGGTAAGATATGAAAAAGTTCATTTTCCATAAGAATAAATACTCTTGAAAACTTTCAGAAGTCATTGAAAAATAACTCTCCAGGGCTGTATGAACCATGATGGAGATGCTGGAACACTGTAGTAATTACCTTTTCTGTCTGTCTGTCCAGCTGTTCACACTATTTGTAACCTGTAAAGCTTTGCCACCATTGCATATAATTGGATGCCATTTGGTAGGTAAATTGCCTGTTACATGTAAGGCTGCAACATTTAAAAATTGTAAACAAATCTGCATGTGATGCGTCTGGTGTTCGTTGATGCACATGTTCAGGCGGTACATATGGTTGCATTATCAATTTTTTCATCATGTGCATGTATTTAACTGTATGTTTTACTTAAATTGTCAGATATATTCAACAAATACATGTCTTACAAACTGAATCCTGTAATAATAAGTAAAAGATGTACAATAATTGAAAAAATTACAAGTTGAGCAAGATACATTGTCAATGGCTTTCATATAAATACAGGGAAATCCCTCTATAATGCGCTTTGTTATAACATGAATTGGGATTTAACACAGTCATGGTGTGGCTCCTGAATTTTCAGAACCTCTTCACTGATTTATCCTGACTGATTTTTTCATGTACAACAAAGTTTGATTGCCAAAGTAAATGAAATTTTGATTTATTAATCTGGCAAGATATGTTGTGTTCTTGTTGAAAAAAGTTTGTTTTTCATTAAATGAATACAGATGTTAAAAGTTTCTATTGTGAATGTTCATGTCAAATATGTCTCAATAGTGTCTCACTGCACTTTGTTATTAGCTGTAATTTTTAGCTCTGCTGGTCATAGACCAAAAGAGCTTATGGGATGATTTGTTGTCCGTCATCTAACAGCTGTCATCCATGGTCTGTACTTCTGTTAGCACAAGTTTGTTATCACTACTACTCCTAAACTACTTGGAGGATTGGCATGCAACTTTAAACACGCATTCATCCCATGGTCTAATTGATCCTAAATGAAAATGGTGCCGCTTGGACATCCAATATAGCATCCATGGCAGCCATCTTGAAAATCTTGTTGTAGCTACTCCTTCTCAATGGATTGTTATATCTAGGGGTTACAAATAGTAACAAAAGAAAGAACGACTCAAACAAGCTTTCACATTTTTAAAAATATAAATGTAATTTCCTAAAATATTAAATATTTAAATTAAACAAAGTGAAAGAATTAAAAATAACTTACAGTTTAGAAATTCCTAAATAATCCTAAATGTCCTATTGAATTTTGATAATCCGGAAGTTAATCCAAATCATTCCAAATGAAGTCACTAAAGTGTCGATGTGCCACAAGAAACACAGTTTTAAATCCAAATGTTATTAATCCCAGGTAAACTCCTGTGAATGTATAAGTTCCTGAAGAATAGTAGTTAAAATCCAAAATGTACTATGTATATAATAAAATTTCACCAGCTGATTTTACAAACAATAATAATCTTCCTCAATAACCTTATGATCCTGATGAACTGCCAAAGAATGAAGATTCAGTGGTTATTTTGGCATATATAGTCTCTTACGGCATAAAAGAGAATTTAACTTCTAATACTGCGACTTAGAATGTGTTCTGTAAACAACCTTCTTTAACCAATCAGAAACTAGGTCGCACATGATACTGTTAAAAAGTGCCTTTGCACTACAATGAAAATACCTCATTTCAAATCAACAAGATATTGACATAGGATTCAAGGTCATAAATCTGTGTGCGCTAGCACGTGGTTTCTTTATTGTGGATAGCTGACCGACATAATTATTGATTTTCCCAGGATGTAGCATGACTCATATAAACATGTTGAAGTACATTTTACTTTAAAAATAGCATATGCTATTGAACTAAAGAATTATAATACAATGATTATAAACCCAAATGAAAACTATTACAATTTAAAGATAATACATAATGCCATAACAGGATGGTCATATCAACATGGGGATTTTCACTAAAAGATTTCTTATGATTTCTAGTTGGTCCTAAATACAAATGGTGCCAATCTGACATCCAATATGGTTGCCACGGAAGCCATCTTGAAACTCTTGATATTGCTACTCCTCCTTAATAGAAAGACATTTTGACATGGGATTTTCGCCAGAATACTTCTTCTGATGTCTAGATGGTCCTAAATGAAAATGGTCCCGATCCGATGTCTAATATGGCCACCATAGTGGCCATCTTGAAAGTCTTGTTATTGCTACTCCTTCTAAATGGATGGTCATATAAACATGGGGTTTTCACTGAGAGACTTATGATGTCTAGTTGGTCCTAAATGAAAATGGTGTTGAACTGATGTCCAACATGGCCACCATGGCAATTATCATGAAAATCGTATTATCGCTGCTCCTCCTGAACAAAAAGGCATATTGTCACCAGGTTTTTACCAGAAAACTTCTTATGTCTAGGTGGTCATAAATGGTGGTGCTTGCACATCCAATATGGCTGCCACTGCTGCCATCTTGAGAAACTTGTTATCGCTATCAACATGCAGTTTTCACTGAAAGGCTTCTTATGATGTCTAGTTCGTCCTAAATAAAAACGGTGCTTCTCAGACCTCCAATATGTCCACTACAGTGGCCATCTTGAAAATCTTGTTATCAATACTTCTCCTGAATGATCATATCAGCATGGGGTTTTCCTTGAAAGACTTCTAATGATGTCTAGTTGGTCCTAAATGAAAATGGTGCTGATCTGATGTCCAACATCTTGAAAATATTGTTATTGCTACTCCTGAATGGAAAGTCATGTTGACATGGGGTTTTCACCAGAGGACTTCTTATGATGTCTAGTTGGTCCTAAATGAAAATGGAGCAGAGTGGCTATCCTGAAAATCTTTTTATTGCTACACCTCCTGTACAAAAAAGTCGTATCGACAATGGGTTTTCACCAGAGGACTTCTTATGATGTCTATTTGGTCCTAAATGGAAATGGTGCCACACCCACATCCAATATAACTGCCACTGCTGCCATCTTGAGTATCTTGTTATTGCTACTCCTTTTGAATGGATGGCTGTATCAACATGGAATTTTTACTAAAAGACTTTTTATGATATCTGGTTGGTCCCAAATGAAAATGGTGCTGCTCAGACATCCAGTGTGGCCACCACAGTGGCCATCTCAAAAATCTTGTTATCACTACTTCTCCCCTGAATGAATGATCATATCAGTATGGGGGTTTTCACTGAAAGACTTCTTATGATGTCTAGTTGGTCATAAATGAAAATGGTTCACATCTAACCTCCATTATGGCCATCACCATGACCATCTGGAAAATCTCATCGCTGCTTCTCCTAGATGGCTGGTTATATTGACATTGTGCTTTCAGCAGAAGACTTATTATGATGTCTAGTTGGTCCTAAATGGAAATGGTGCGCATCAGATATCCAGTATGGCTACCATGGCAGCCATGTTGAAAATCTTGTTATTGTTACTCCTCCAAAACAGAAAGTCATATCAGCATGAGGTTTTCACCAGAAGACTTCTTATAATGTCTTGTTGGTTCTAGATTAAAATGGTGCTGAGCTAACATTCAGTATGGCCATCTTGAAATCTTGTTATCGCTATCCCTCTTTGATGGAAAGTTATTTTAACATGGGGTTTTCATCAGAGTTCTTATGGTGTCTAGTTGGTCCTAAAGGAAAATGATCCAAATTGACCCTTAATATGGCCACCAATAATTGCTATCTCTACTCCTCCCAAATGGATGGTTGAATCAACGTGGGGTTTTCACCAATAGACTTCTTATGATACCTAGTTGGTCCTAAATGAAAATAGTGCCAATCATCCATCCAATAAGGCTGCCACAACAGCTGTCTTGAAAATCTTGTTGTGACTACTAACCCTGAATGGATGGTTATATTGACATTGCTTTTTCAGCACAAGACTTCTCATGATGTCTAATTGGTCCTAAATGAAAATGGTGCCAATCTGACATCTAATATGTTCACAACAGGAACTAAGTTGAAAATCTTGTTATCTCTGAAGAATATCAGAGATGGTTTCAACACTCAGCAGTTCAATTGAAGCAATGGTCTTGTCTTGAATTCCTGGAAATTCTTTTTGCCGAGTTGAGCATCAGTCGCTTGGAAGGGACTCTTGTTTAAAGATGTCAGCTCTTAAAAACACTGATAATTATTAATCTTCTTTGTACTAAACTATCAACAATAAAGCTATTATTATTTCTTTATGTTTCTCATCCATCCATTGTGTACAATGTATCCTCACCCTCCCATCATCTTACTTCTGCAAGTTAACTCCATAAATATAAATACATCTCTGCATTATGTCTTTCATGTATGTTTTGAAGTCATCATATGTCTATACCAATATGCTTAAAATCTGACTCAGTCCATTTTATTTCCTTAAAATGTAGTCAGAAATGCAAACATCAGCTTTATATCACTGATATACACAGGCCGCATTTCATCATGATGATAGGCAGACCTGCCAACCCTTACAATTTGACTAAGTCCTACTGAAATGACCCTTCAATTACAAACTTAAGGAATAATAGCAAAAAATACAAAAATATGATCATTGCGGTCAAATCTGAATATTGGATCTGGGTTTGATCCGGATCTAGGCTTCATATTAGATTGATTGAAGTAGGTCTGGGAACTAGACTAAGTTTACAGAAGTGCCTTGGACGCAAAACGCCTTCATGATCAAGCTGTATCTTATAGCATTTTCTTGAAGTGTCATCCAACAAACAAAAACACGTTGAAGGCAAAAGGGACAAACAATCAGCACAGAAGTATAAAAAGGAATATTCAGATTTTTGGGTAAAGAAAACAGGAAAGGCAACAGTTAGGTTTATTAGACATCATGTCATGTTGATTTGAGTATGTCTCATGGCGGGAAAGATGATTGCCATTGCCACATGAAAACTAAAAAAAAAAAAACAAGATTACCGGTACATCAGAGTTGAGAGATCTAGCAAGAAACTATCGAGTTCCATGGGATTTTTAACTGCAGTTTCTAAAACTGCACTGGAGGTAATTATGATCTAAGTGTACTTTACGAACTTTTTAGTTTAATATAATGTTTGTCATCGCTACATCAGATAATACTTCTGAACCTTTCAAATGCAAGTTTTCCATGATATTGCATTACACCTTTCTGAAAATTGGTCTAAATTACGGAAAAATATAGACTGTCTTATGGAAAAGTTCTTGTTAGGCATGGCTGTGTTACATGTACTGAAGTTGGACACTTGACTTTCGGAGCAGAACCTTTTAAATTGGGGTGGTAGAGGGATTTGCAGTTGTAATCACACATTGTACTCCCTGTTTTTGCTGTGCAGTTGTACAAAACCATAGTTATCAAGATACATATCTTTACCTATGAAATTGAATGGTTACTTCCAAAGGTACGTGAGGCTAGTTACCTGGTATAGTGGTCATTGTACTATTTACAGAGAATCCCCAAGGCAGTTTCACACCTTTTGCATTATACATCTTAACAACAATTATGAGATCATTACCCTTGTATTAGTTTCAATTAAAACAATTATTTTTCAATCCTTAATACAAGTTCATTTTAGAAACTTATAATATCCGATTCTGGCATTTTATTGACTGTCAAAACTTAGTCCCATCGGACATGTTTATCATATATGAAAATTCCTGAAGATATACTATATGGTTTTTCATAGTTTGTGTGAGTTTATTAGCAAGGAACTAAGTATTTGAATTGGAATGGAATCTAGCAAGGAAAATTATAGAGGTTTGCAATTTATATGACGGTGCCTTGTGACCTTTACATATATATTGCATACTGAAGCATACTGAAACATAAAAGTTCTACATCTTTCAATACATGATTCTTAGATTAATTTATTTTGCACTGAATTCAAACAAATCATCATCTATGCTGGGTTGAACAGAAATTATGCTACACTGTGCACATTTTTGGTGGTATTATTGTTATAGATGCAGTCAGATTGTTCAGTGAGTACATATCTACTTAAACTAATCATGCTATTTAGTTTCTTGTACATGTGTGTACCAATGCACGGTTCACTGCCAAATTATTTAATCACTATATTTTTCATATTTCTCATTTAATATGCATCAATTTTAGTTGGTAACTGCATCATTGAATCTCATAGTATTGTACCACCATAAACATTAAAGTTTTTTTTTTGTGTCTCAATATTGCATAACACCTTACATATCACGATGTCACTTTGTTGACCCCAACCATCGTGTTATAGTGTGGTTTCCCAGTAATTGTAAGCCTAATGTACAGAATGGGGGAATAGGTGAGTTTTGAATCTGCTCTATCAAGTGGCATCATTTCAGTTGTTGTATACCATTTACATGTACATGTTTAGAAATTTGGTAAACATTGCAACCTTCGTTACATGTAGATGTGCCTTTTAAAGTTTTTTTTTTAGGTGCAGTTTTCATGGAGTTGTTGCCCTTTTTCCATTAACCTTTTATCTCCACTACAGCAGATCTTTGTAACCAGCATGGTTCAGAATCTATTCATTATATTCTGATACAGTTTGTGTGTACATTGTCTAAAGACCTAAATGTCTTTTTTAGAAGTTTTGTCTTGTCAACTCCATTTTGGATCTTCGACATTGAATTTATCTTCGCATTGAATGTTGCTTGTACCAGCGTAGCTCAAGAACCATTCAGCCTGTTTTGACGTAATGTGATATGAATGTAGTCTCATAGACTTACATGTGTCTTTAGTATCATCTAGAAGAGTTATGACTCCCTGATTGCTCATCCTCCTGACTTTGGTTTCTGCAAGATAACTTCACCAAAAAGTTTTTGGATTTAAAAAAAAATTTGTCATGTGGATTCAGGTTGATGCGACCGTGAATGGGTTTGATTTCCAGCATTGCATGACATCATTTACAAGAGTTATTGCCCCAGATTGCCATTCCTCCTGACTTTGCTTTCTGCAGCATTTTACTAGCTTTCTTGTGTTTCAACCAAATTTGGCATGCAACTGTATATTGATGAGACCTTGAAATTCAATGAACAAGTTTAATTTTGAGTGTTCCACATTATCATTTAAAAGAGTTATGGCTTCTGATTGTTCAGCCTCCATGCTGTGTTCTCTGCAGTATCACTTTGCTGAGGAATATTGCATTTAAGCCCAAGTTGTGATGCACCTTTCTATTGATGAGACCTTATGCGAGTTGGATTTCCAGCATTCTACATCATCATGTAGAAGAGTTGTGGCCCCTGAAAATCTCATCTTCTCCAAAATTTGGTTTTCCAGCAGAAGTTCTTCTCTTTAAGGCCCAGGAGACCAAATTGAGGATAGCAGGACCCTTTGAAATGCACCCATCATTATACTAGCTCCAGTTTCTGTTGAGTCACTAGGCATAAATCATGTATAAGAGGGTGATCATGATATTTTTTATTAATTTGAATGAAAAGGCCTAATATTCTTAAAGGTTTTAAAGAATCCTTTTCAATCTAAGGCTTATCTTTTGAGAGCCACTGTCTAAACTAAGAACTAATCGGACCCAATCCAAGGCAACATAATCATGTGAAATTCTGAGATCTTGTTATCCACTCCTGAAAATATTATTCCCTATTGATTACATTTTATCCCAAAATAATGGCCCCAGGTCATGTTCCCAATCTTCCAAGAAAATCCCTGTTTTGGTTACCATATTTCCTTGATGAATTTTTAAACACATTGATATATTACCCAAATATCATATCTCGGGGATTTTTGAGCTCGAGTTCAGTTTTTTTGCTCAAAAAGTGTGGAGAATTTAGTCAGGTAATTCATTATTAGATACACAACATCATTTCCATCCTACTGGAAAAGGTAACCAGAACCAGAGTCTTCACTGGTTTAAGCCCATTGTCATAAAAATGATGATGTCATCACTGTAGGATGTTGCTTCATACATAAATTTCCCACAACTACTCAGCTTCAAACTGACATACCCTTTCAGTCAAGCTTGCGAATTGGCCAAGTCTGCATCGTTCTGCCTACCACAGTGATTTCAAGTCCTGGGAAAGAGACATTGTACGCTGGTGACATTGGAGACCTATTGACAAAGTGTCTTCTTGGGGTTGTAAGAGTACTATAATAGCATCTTTTTATTGTTTTAAGAGTACTCTATTTTCTCTTTTTGAAATATCCTCTTACTGCACACATTCTGCCTATTTGTAATGGAGTTGGGGCTGTCACTTCTCGTCATGGTTGACCATTTATTGCAGGATACATGAAAGATTCAGCTTGTGTGTAAAAACAGTCACACACACACAAAATTAATGTCTGAGACATCCAGGCAGCAGCTGGCCCCACTTTCTGCTGATCACATTGTTAATTAGTCTGGAGCATAAACAATTCTAACAATAATAAATATGAACAAATGCGATTAAAATTTTAAAAAGTAGTTTTTACAGTGCATGTAAAGCACTGTTCATGTATATAAAATGTTATTAGAATAACATCTTTAATATCAACATTTGTATCATAAGTTTTTGTCACCTGCACCTTTGCTTTGATTACCTGTAAACTGAGATATGTAGAACAAAGAAGCAGCAGTAGAATATGTGACAAAAATATACTGGACAATATTGAGGGAAAGTTCTTTTTATCAAACTAAAAAAAGAAAACAGATTTTAATGGTCTGCAGCTGCATACCTGTTAATTATTAAGTCGGATATATCCACATGATTGTGCAAATAGATACTAAAGTGACGAGGAATGATGTGCAATTCTGGAGTTGATGATCTGGTCCCAACAAACCATAACATTCAAATATCACAATATCAGGATATATCTAAAGATTAAACAGCTCTTGTATTTTGCATCTGGTGTATCATGTACAAACTTAGTGTGTACATTTCAGATTATTCAGATTTGATTTATAATTTTTTTAATCTTCTTATTTTTAATGCATTTACTAAATCTGGTCATACATACCATAAATTATCCAGTCTTAATTATAATAGTAACTATGTTTTTTAAATAAATATCACTGGAAAAAAGTTGGGCTTAGACAAGCATTATAAATAGGGGTGAAATAATACACCCGTGCTGCATATTGATATGTATTTGCAATATAAAATCTAAAATACAATACATTTTTGATGCACATGTCAACTTGAAGGTCTTGTCATCATTAGATGGATTATCACTGATAGGATGGTGCCATTTCAGATATGTTGACATATTGGTCAAATTTCCAGTATGCAGATTGCGGACAGACCTAGACTTGTCATCTGTTCATATGCCATTCTCATCCATGACAAGATAACAAAAATGCTTCCAAATAGACTACATGCTGGTTGTTGGAGATTCTAATTCAACTTTTTTGGCCATTTAAGGCTGCTCTATTTGATCAGATGCAGGACTTGTCTTGGTCACCATGCCCTCTGGTTTGCATTACATGAATGCTTTAAAAATGGGTCTTATTACCAATTTGATGTTTTTGCTTAAATTTTGTAGGCATTACAATGTTATCTTAAAAACGGAAGAAATAATGCAATTTCCTTGTGAAAGAAAAATCTTATCTAGAACCAGTCCAGGTGCGGGAGCAAAGATGGCTAACAACCAGATCCCTCACACTGTACTTCTGTAGATGCAAAACAACTGCCACAACTACATGCACTCATTTCTGTCAGTAACAAAGAGAAGCTATTGACAGCACCCACTCCCCTTCTACAAATTAACACAAATGACTAAATTGCATGGTTTGAAATCCACCTCCTTGCCAATTCCGTCCTAATTATTTTAAAATTCTTTTGGCACGTTTAGTCACTGATAATATATATCAATGTAAAGGAGACATTACAAACTTGTTCCCCATGTACAATTTAAATACTTATCATTTAATAGCCACTTTTATGCAAGGTTTCTCTGTTGCTTTGTATCTACTTGGATCAAGTTTGGATGCCTATACTTCCGGTGTGTCACACAGTGAATAAGCTACATTAAGTTCTGATTGGTGATTATTGTTTATCCTGGGATGAAACAAACAATAACCACCAATCAGATCTGAATGTAGCATATTTCACTGCGTGATACACCAGAAGTTTTTGCTGAGGTTGTTACAACTTGGCAGACTATTTCTGATCTGATTTTGATCAAACTTGGAATATTTGCTTATATCGTCAAGATGTTGGAAAAGATTTATAATGAGTCAGATCCATGCATACTATTGAGGTAGTCTTGCATCTGTATGGCTGAGCACTCCAGAAGCCATATTTTTTATCCAGTTTTGATAAAACTTGAAATATTTGCTTGTATCATCAAGATTTTAGATGGGTTTGATAATGAGCAAGATCCACATATACTAATGAGATGATCTTGCATCTGTTAGGCTGTGCTTGTTACAACTCTAGAGACCATATTTGTGATCCAGGTATGATCAGACTTGGAATATATGCATATATCATCAAGATCTTGGACAAGATCGATAATGAGCAAGATGCATGCTTATTAATGAGCTGATTTTGCATCTGATTGGACGAGTTGGTTACCACTCTAGAATCCTTATTTCTGATCTGATTTTGATCAAACTTAAATTATAGGCTTGTATAAGCAAGATCTTGAATGAGTTTGATATGAGATGATCTTGCATCTGATTGAGCTTGTTATCACTCTGGAAGCCATAATTTTCATATGATTTTGATCAAACTTTTAATGTCGGCGTATATAATCAGGATCGCACATGAGTTTGATTATGCACTGGATCCATGCATATTAATGAGGTGACCTTGCATATAATTGGCTGAGCATATTAGCTTGCATGTGATTGGCTGAGCATATTACTATAATAATTGATTCACTGAGCTTTTCAACAATTTGGTGACTCTATTTCTGATTATATTGTTATGAAACTTTTTAAATAGGCTTATATCATCAAGATATATAATGTGTTATGTGTTGAACCTACACATATTAATGAGGTGAGTTTGACTCGGATTGGCAGAACTTCTTCTTACCACTTGGGAGACTATATTTCTGACTTAATTTTATTCAAAGTTGATAAAAAGGATAATATTGTCAAGATGTTGGATGATTTGATTATTAGCAAGACCTGTGCTTATTTATGAGGTGATCTTACATCTGATTGGCTGAGGTTGTTTTCCACTCTAGAAACTGTATTTTTTTAATGGATTTTGATCAAACTTGGTAAATAGGCATGTAATTGGCTGAGCATATTACCTTGCATGTGATTGGCTGAGCATATTACCACAATAATTGATTCACTGAGCTTGCCAACAATTTGGTGACTCTATTTCTGATTATATTATTATCAAACTTTTTAAATAGGCTTATATCATCAAGATATATAATGTGTCATGTGTTGAACCTAGACATATTATGAGACGAGTTTGAATCTGATTGGCTGAACTTCTTATCAATTGGGAGACTATATTTCTGACCTAATTTAATTCAAAAGTTGATAAAAAGGCTAATATTGTCAAGATGTTGGATGATTTGATTATGAGCAAGACCTGTGCTTAATTATGAGGTGATCTTACATCTGATTGGCTGAGGTTGTTTTCCACTCAAGAAACTGTATTTTTTATAGGATTTTGATCAGACTTGGTAAATAGGCCTGTGTCATCAAGCTCTTGGTTGAGTGTGATTATGAGTGAAATTCATGCATATTAATGACATGACCCTGAATTTGATTGATCAACACTAGCAACTATATTTCTGATCAGATTTTGATCATACTCGTTAAATAGTCCTGTATTATCAGTATGATAGATGAGTTTGAATATGAACAAGATCTACACATATTGATGAGGTAATTTTGTGTCAGATTGGCTAAGCTTTTTACCACTCTGGAGACCGAATTTCGATAAAATTTTGCTTCACCTTCGTAAATAAACTTATATTATCATTGTTGTAGACAGGTTCTATAATGAGTGAGATTTACACATTAATGAGATACCTTGTATCTGATTGGCTGAACTTGTGACCTCTCTAGATATAGAGACCATATTTTTCATTCCATTTATATCAAACTTTGTAAATGGGTTTATATCATCAAGATCTTGGATGACTTCAGTTATGAGCAAGAGACTATGTATATTAATTATGCATTCATCTTTAGAAAGAATATTTTGTCAGGATATAGTAGATACAGAAAAAAGAGCAAATCAACATGTATTTGATTTTCATTTTTCTTGGTTTTAAAGGCACGTTAAACACATTATTGGGTATGTCATGCTGAGGAAATGGGAGTTAAGTTTCTTTCCCAAGGACACACCAAGGCATCACCTGGTTGGGTATTGAAACCATGACCCTTGATTTAAAAAATCAGCATAACAAATTGGGGGCGGGAAGAGAAATTAAAAGAACTGTTTTATTTAAAGTCTTCATTATCATCTTGAGGACAATATTAGGTTAAGGAAAAATCCATATCAAACAGAGTGAAAGATATCTTTGCAATTTTCATTTTCATTCGAGCTATTTAATCTTTATTTCACCAACTTTGATATGAACAAGTCCTCTTTAACTTCTTAGTTCAACAAACACTGGGAAAGAGTTGTGTATGTAAAATAAAAAATCATACTTGTGAAAACATATGCTTTTCACTTTAGAATTCAAATCAGCACAAGTGGTTAGCCTCCTCATCTCCTGCTCTCCCACACTTGTTATAATTATTATTATTATTATTATTATTGCCTACTCTATGAAGTTGGTGGATCCCTGACTGATGAAGTCTGTGAAGCCCCATGGTAATTACTTCTTTCCATCCATCATTTAGACTGATAAGGTCACTTCAGTATAAAGCTGAATATTAAATTTGGATAAAATCAGTCAATTCATAGTAAAGTTATATGATGGACTCTATCAGCAGTTTGGTTTCCAAAAGATAACTTTACTGTGAATTGCTTGATTTTTTCCAGATTTGATATGCAGCTTTATATTGATGAGACTGTGACAACCGAGTTCAATTTTTAGCCTTCCATGTCATTATTTGAGTGAGTTTTGGACACATATTGCATATTGTCCATCCTACTGACCTTGTTTATGCTGCATATTTCTTCTAATGATTGTTGGATTTGAGCCAAATTCGACAATAATCTTCATACTGATGAGACCTTAAATGAGTTTGATTTCCAGTGTTCCAGGACTTCATTTAAAGAAGGTACGACTCCTGATCGCTGACCCATCTGGTTTTGGTTTCTGCAGCATGCTCATACAAAGGATTTTAGGTTTAATAGCAGTAATATGCAACCTGTTGCTGTTGTGTAACTTACTCTTCATGATGAAAAACCTCATCCATTTGATGCAAATACATCCTCCGATAGAGAGAATTGTCAATAGGACACGGTCCACTCCTTCACCTTACATGACCATGTGAGGAACAGTCCTCTTTTTCAAGGACACCATGTTAATGGACTTGTGACTGCGGTTTTTCCTTGTGCACTTTCAACAAGTGCGGCAGTCTGGGAGAGAATGCTGAAGGAGGCCTTGCTGAATCCAGTTGCATTGTAGCTTGTGCTGGAAGCTATAGCTAAAACTTCGCAGCATGTGCTTTTTGTGTCAATGGCTTTATCAGCAGAACTTATGCAAGTCTGTCGTGATGTTGTATTGGACTCCTCAAAGGTCATATTCAGCCATAGTAAAAACCTTCTCAGGACCCTCTTTGGAGGACTCATTCCTACCATGGCTTCCCAAGATCTGAAGGATCATCAGCATAGATCCTTTCCAACTGCTCCAGGCCCATTGCAGTTGGCCAGAAAGTGTGGTATTGCAAATCACAATCTGAGCCATCTGCAAAGTTCTTTAAATAGATGCAGCCTCAATTTAAATTCCAATCTGCAGCCTCAATTTAAATTCCAATCTGCAGCCTCAATTTAAACCTCCTTCTCAACTGTCAGGTCCAAGGCGCGATCGACGAAGACCCCTAAGGAGGAAGTTACCTACTCCTCCTCCCTTTCCTAATGAAGGAGGGAAGGAGCAGCCCAAGGGACTCAACCCCTCTCCTGCTGTACATTCCTTCTCCAAAAAGTCCCCATAGGTGCTCATCTAAGTCTCTTTTCAGAGGCTTGGACAAGCATCACAGACAATGGGTGGGTCCTTCCCATTGTGAGCAAGGGTTACTGACATCAGTTTCAGAAACAAAACCCCCATCTGTCAAGGACCCCCATGATTTTTCACAAATCATATCTGGTGAAATTAATGGAAGAAGTGCATACCCTTTTACTGAAAGTGGCAGTCGAGAGGGTTTTGAACAATCAGTCTCTTGCATTCCACTCATGAATCTTCCTGGTCACCAAGAAAAGCAGAAAGTTTTGTCTCATAATCAATCTCTCTCCTTTCAACCAGTTTCTTCTGGAGGAACCTTTCAAGATGAAGACCACATCCTCAATCCGCAACATTATGTATACATCTCCATCGACCTTCAGGATACTTACTTGCACATCCCAGTATTTCCTCCTCGTTGCAAATTCCTCAGATTTTGCTTGGACCAAGAATTTTTTAAATTCTGGGTTCTGCCATTCAGAATCGCTTCCACACCCAGAGCTTTTATCTGAGTTAATGGAATAGTAGTGGCATATCTCTGATCATTGGGAATTAATATGCTTGAGTACTTCAATGACTAGCTGATCCACAATGTTCAGGTACAGTCCTTCCATCAGGATCTGTTCCATTGCTGGTCTACAGTAACTTGGGTCTTTTACCCAGCTTCGAGAAGTCAGAGCTCACTCCATCTCAGAACTTCGTTTATGTGGAGATGAATGTCCTCACAAACCAAAACTTAGTTCTGGTCATACGGGACTGGATAGAATGAATCCTGATGCTTTCAGAGGCGCTACCAGCCATGACGTCATTGTCCGCTCGCCTTTACCTCTCCCTACTGGGAAACTTGAATGCCGCTGCAGATCTGGTTCCCTGGTGATGTCTCCATATGCAACCCCTACAGTTTCACCGTCTTGCAAGGTGGAAACCACACAGAAATTCACTCTCAGCTCGAACTCCATTAGGACCAGATTTTCATCACCACCTACATTGGTGGATGAATCGGGAGATGTTCCTGACTGGGGTCCCCATGCATTCACCCAACCCTGCTCCGATGTTCGTCAACATGTCAGATTCCGGCTGGGGCAGTCATTTAGAATCAGAGGGTTGAATCCTCCAGGGTCATTGGACTCTGGACGAATCATCCCTCCACATCAACAATCTAGAAATTGAGGGTGCATCAACAGAGTAAGGGATCGACGTTTCATGGCCTCCTCTGACAATACGACTGTTGTAGCATATATGCGACATAAAGGTGGCACACATGCTCCTTTTCTTTGCATGGAGGTCTTTTCTTTTTTTTAAAGTAAAAAGCAATTACCTTTGGTAGCTCCACTACCTATAGAGATCTCCAGTCTCAGTTGAACCTGTGCTGCGAATGATGAAGATAGGCTTTTATGTTCTGTAAGGGCACTTTGTCTCTATCTCAATACCTCCAAAGTGAAAAGGAAGGATCAAAAACATCTTTTCCTTCCTCTTAAGGGCTCTATTGATATTTTGGCTTCCACCATTTCGCGGTGGATTGTCACTACCATCAAAAGAGCTTATCAGTCTCTTACCGATAGAGACTTTTCTTTTATGAAACTAAAAGCTTGTGAGGTTCAAGCCATCACTGCCTCAAGGGTATACTTAAATCATTCTTCCTTGGAGGACATAATGAAGGCAGCATCTTGACAATCACATACTACCTTCTTCTCCCACCTTCATTCTTTTGTACAGAGTGCAGGAGTTTTTTCTCTCGGACCCATAGTTGTGGCACAACATTTGGCCCAGAGATAAACCAACATTCAGTAAAGTGCATCTCTCCCCTTAAATGGTGAGTACATTCCATTTTTCTCTGTTTTTCATCAGTTTTAACACATCAACCAACCCACCTAACTGACAAATTCAGCTTTGCAATAACAACGGATTATGTATTACTGCTATTAAAATGTAGTTTTTTTTGAGGTTGTACTAATTTTAATTATGTAATGCTTACCCATCTGTATTGCGGAATGCCCTCCTCACACCCTGCTCTGATGTCCTGGTTTAATCATCGTCTATGAAAAAGATGACTGTTCTGCACATGGGCATGTAAGATGCACGAGTGGACTGTGTCCTGTTGACAATTTTCCATTCTGTGGGAGGATGTATTCACATCAAACGGACAAGGTTTTTCGCAACGAAAAAGAATAAGCTATGCAATAGCGACAGGTAAGTATTACATAATTAAACTTAGTTTTATCCCCCCAAGAAACTACATATTTCAGAAACATTTGGCATACAGCTTTATATTGAAGTGACCTTGAAAGAGTCTGTTTTCTGCATTCCACAACTTCTTTTACAGGAGTCATGCCCCATGATTGTCTGTCCTTATGACTTTGGTTTCCACAGCTCATCTTTACCTACACATAGGATGGTTGGATTTCAACCACATTTTGAATGCAGCTTTATATTGAAGGGACATAGAATGATTCTGATTTTCAGTGTTCCATGACTCATTTACAGGAGTTATGCCTACTCCTTGCCTGTCTGCCTGACTTCAGTTTCTGCAGCATGACTTTACCAACTATTGTTTGATTTTAATAAATTTGACATGTGACTTAATATTGATGAGACCTTGAATGAGTTTGATTTCCAGTGTTCTATAACAGCATTTAGAAGAGTTTTTACCTTATTACCCAACCTCCTAACTTTGGTTGCCACAGCATAACTTTACTAAAGATTGTTGGATTTTATCCAAATTTAAAATGCAGCTTTATATTAGTAAGGCCTTGAATCAGTTTGATTTCTAACATTCAACAACATCATTTATGGGAGTTATGGCCCCTGGTTGTCCATCCTTCTGACTGTGGTCTCTGCAGCATTACTTTATCAAGGATTGTTGAATTTCAACCAATTTTGGCATGCAGTTTGCAGCTTTTATATTCATGAGAATTTAAATGAATTTAATTTCCAGTATCCCACAGCATCATTTAGAGGAGTAATGGCCTCTGTTAGCCCATCTTTCTCCAAGTTTGGTTTCCTAACACATGTTCTTCTGTTTAAGACCCTCATTAACAAATTGTAGTGAGCAAGCAACAGTTTTCATTTTTATTTATACTGTTGATGTTGTAGTGGTGGTGGTGGTAATGGGTTTTTTTGGTGCTGTTATTACTGTTGTAATGTTGCTAAGGCTGTTTTTTATTGTTCTCATTGTAGTTGTTGCTGTTGTTGTGATTGTAATCGATATTTTTAAATACTGATTGCTCTGTGAGTTTGGGTTTGGTTTGAGTTTTTTTGGCATTTTACTACACATCAACACTTTGATGAATATACTGTGCATTTTACATCAGTTCTCTATGGTGACTTTATGTAGAAAGGTAAATCATTATGTGTGAAAAGAAGTGGAAAAATATATATTATTCTCAGATTAGAATGCATGTGTTAAAAAAGAATAAAAAAATTAATAATCAGAATAATTTTCAAGGTGATAAGGATCACTTAAAGAAGTGCACTTTGCTTCTTACTAACATTGTTCACAAGATTATAAATATAATGGTACTGAAGTCATGCTTTTTTTTCTACAATGTAGTTTGTTATAAGTCTAAGTTTTTTCCATCACAAGTGAATATAAAAAAAAACTGAAATGATATGAATGGATTTTTACAAAATAATGAGGGCTTCATATTTTATTTAGTGGTAAATTCCTGTTGGATGGATGACATTGAATGCCTGTGCACTTTACGCTAGGGTTGTTGATACTAAAGATACCTATGAACACTTTCACATTGGAAACATAAAGTCAGTCTAGGTGATTCTTTCTTACTACTTTTATTTATATATTTATATTGTGTTCACACATGTACACACATATAGCCAATGAAAATTTAATAGGTTAAATGTATTACTGTCTAGAAAAGATCATAATTAAAGAATTAGTCAAACATGTTTAGTACGAACACAGAGGTAATGAATTTACAGTTAATAGTCTTTCCAGTGGCCGTAGTTTCCTACTTTTCCTACTATTTTGTCAGGCTCCATATTTATCCCAACTTTTTCCAAAATGGCCCAACTATCCCTACTTTTCTTCAATTTTATTTTGACATGTGATAAAATTTGCTGTTTTGCTATATGTTGAAAGGCTTATGTTTTACCTCACTGTAATTCTCCTCTCGCATGAGCTCAGAATTAATTCTACTACACAAGCTATCTGGAACATTTCTTTTCTAAAACAAAATAAAAGTGATTATTAACTAGCCATTGATAGTGCTATTAGAACTAAAAAGCTCTTAAGTTATTTGAAGAGCGCTGAGTATGGTAAATCCTGTAAAACTTTGAACCCTATAAAAATTAACTCTTTAACTACTAATGCTACTGATGTGACTCACTGCTCTGCCTAGCTGCTGCGGTCACTACTGCAACTGATTTGGGGCTGACTACCAGAGCCTGATGCTGCTGCAGTCAAATGATAACTTTTTAACTGATGATTTGGGGATTTGGGCTAATTGTTTTAGGTATTTTCTGTATAATAGACGATTTATAGACTAAAACCATGCATATATAAAAGCTATAACTACCATATGTCTGATTCTTTTATCTTGCTTATATCCACAAGATTGGTATAAAATCCATGAATAGGACACAAAACACTATTTTTAAACACTAAAATTTATCTGTCAGTCTTTTATGCAAAGTTATTGGTCAAATATACACATGCAATTACTTAAAAATGTTTAACTTGTCACTATGTTCTACTATGTCTGAAGTAGCTCTTCATGGTATTTATAGAAGCAGTTATGCTTTATACACAGACGGACATTGCACTGTTTGTCATATTCTTTCTTCCTGTCATCTAAAACAAAAGTTGGGCCGACACTTTCGGTTAACACTGTGATTTTTGGAGCACATTACTCTTATGTCCACACTTCACTTGTCTTCATTACATTCTGTCTCAATTTTGGACAGACTTGACAAAGAAGATACTTAAATGTCGCTGCCAGCACTTTTTAATTCAACATTGTCAAGTTCGTCCTCAGAAAAACCTGAAAATTCTTATTCTGAGTCGTGTAAGCAAAAGCCATTGTTTCCACTGTCAACTACAAACGCATGTATTAACTAACACGTGGTACAAAATTGCAACAAATTTCCAAATTTAGTAAGAACAATCATTTGTTAACTCTGTTTTGATTGGTTAAATGTCCTTTTGGCATTATTGACCAATCAGACCAATTGTAACTTGAACATACAGAGTGGATCTATCCATCACTGAGGTCTAGAGAGGATGTCCAGCAAGTGGATATATCAGTCACTGCAGATAGTAGTGCGTTGTTTACAAGCGGATTTATAAGTCACTGTGGAGGCAAGGTAGATGTATGCAGCAGACACATCAGTCGCAGTGAAAGAGTTATAGTTTGTGAATACATTTGGGACTAGTAATTTTAATTTCTCAGGATTAATTCGAACTTAAGTAGATTTTGTACAAGAAGAATTTCCACAAATTTGAACATGCGTGATAGTACTAACTTTTGTTTGTAATTGAAACCAGAAAATATTTTATGCCATTTTTTTTATGTTTTTCACATGCTCAGTACTTATTGCTTTTAGATTAAGACAGTAAATAATATTTTGTGTCCTATTTCACTATTAGATGTTAGAATTGAAACTTTCCTGATGAACACACATCTCTTTCAAAGATCCGAAATGTACAAGATCACCCATTCTGAGCTTTTCCACATATAACTTTTGTACTTTTTTTTTGCTTTCCAGACACTGACCTACCTTAATCTTCCTCTATTTGCACTATTCAGGGTTCCCACACTACCAAGAAATCAGGAAAAAGTCGGGAGAAATAATAGGGTTGTTCCCGGCTAGGAAAAGTTCTTGAAATTTGCAACTACTGATCAAAGTCTGGGGGGGGGGGAGATGGGGAATTTTCAGCTGCCACTTAGTCACACAAATCAAAAAAATAAAATTTTAAAAAAGTATGTAATTGAGTCGTAACTAAACAGATCGGGAGTTCTTACCGGAATTTTGGGAGGTTGCAGAACTTTTCAGTCAGTTGAGATACATTTGTTGTATGGATCATTAGGGTGCTTGCACTAAGCATATTTTTATAGTCAATCCAAATCCTGAGGTGGTTGGATTGGTCAAGTACACTTGCTTACCGCTTAGTCCATGCCATATTGGTATCTTGTGCCAACACCTCTGTGATGTGTGTGATTGTGGTGAGTGTAAGAGAAAAATAATAGTCTTTCTTCCCCAATTCCCCTTTTGTAAAGTTGACAAAAATGTATGGTGATAAATCTTTACTTATTACTTGGTAGTTCACACTGGGAACACAGAGTTAAGCATAATAATCAATAGTAGCCATCGCCACCAACAGCTAGCCTTTGCAGTGAATTTTACTCTCCGACCTTGCTGAATACTTAGGCATTATTCCAACAATAAAAATTGGGGCCCCCATCCCTAGAATTGGGAATTTTTATTGCAAAATGGGTATTTGGGGAAATTTTAACACATAAACTTGTGGTTTCTAACCTCCTATTCCTCATCACTCATAATTTTTGTTGCAATTTATTTTCAGATGTCCCTTTATGGCAGATTTTTTAAAATAATAGTATACAGGTTTGTGTATAGTGTAAACCAAAATTAGTAGTATATAAATGTTTTCTTGTTTTGTAGAGAAGTTGCCTTCATAGCAGCGGTAGTATAAGTTCCTGGTAGTATAAGTTCCTGTTGTTGTGTTCGTAGCATAAAAAAAATGGCTTTTAAAAAAAAAAATTTGAAGTCACTAATATGAAACAAATTTATCTGTTTATTCATCTAACATAATATCAATTTAGGCTGCATTATAATAGTTTTGTTTTCTTCCTCTCAGGTGTTACTGGAATAAATGTATGCTATGATCATATGGCACCAAGCAGACAAAAGTCAACAAACTAAAATACTGAACACCATTAAAAACTATATTCTCATTACAATGAAAAAGCATGAAATAGAATGTCATAAAAAAAACATGATTTGGTTCATTAGAGGTAAAGTAGTCAAAAAAAAGTAAATTTAGCATTTCAGGATGTGTGTTGAATTTAATTCAAAGCCCAAAATGTGTGTATCAGTCATTACCAATATGTACTGTCAACTATCCGAACAGCTAGTCAAATTTTTTAAAATATAATGAACACATATCAGTTGCTATGAAAATGGGGGAGCTGTCGACTCACTTGTCGGCTTTTCAACAATGCAAATGTTGGAGAATACAAATACTTACAGCAGTGGTTCCCAAACTTTTTTTTATCGCAACCCTAAATACCCTCTTTTGTGACCCAAAATGCAGTACCATTACCTGGGGTTTGGGAACCACTGACTTACAGGGTCAACCCTAGGGGGTGATTCAGGCAAAATAGTCGCCTTGGAGCAGTGGTTCCCAAACCCCTGCTTGTGACCCTAAACTAGTACTGCATTTTGGGTTGCATTTTGGGAACCTTAGAGTCTGTCATTTTACCTAAACAGGCCAAAAAGTGAAGTTGACTTCGACTTGTATTAATTTCATGACATTCCCCCACCCCCTTTTGTTTCAATACAATGCATTATTAATCAAAGTAAAACATCGACTTTTTGTAAATTTTCCCTTCAAAGAGGAAGATGGAAGGATAGAAAAAGAAGTTTAATGTTCTGTTGTCAATTTTGGTATTAATTTGATGATCATAAATACCAGAAATTACATTGCTTTCTATGGAATTCTTGCCAAAAATTCAGACAAGATCTATGAAAAAACAAGTGGAAAATTGAATTTGTGTAACCCAGTCTAAAGCAAATTAATACTCTGTGGACGTTTCCCTGTCCATTACTAAAAAAAATAATTATTGTGTCCAGTATTTCATCTTACAGACGTATGAAAAGATGCCTTCTCGAATGGAAACGGTTGCAGATTTTCAACTGTAACATTTTTTTGAGGTTGCCATTTTGTTATACACCAACTGTAGTGAAGCAATATAAGAAAAGTTTTAATGTTTTCACTACTTCTAATAGTATTTCATCATTATTTTAATCATCTGACATAAAAAATATGCAAAACAGTAGTTTCAAGGGACTATTTTGAACTTTGTTCACCAGCTTCTCCCTATTTTCGCCAACTTCGCCCTATTCTGGTTAGGGAGAGGTAATTTCGCCCCAATATTGGAGTCCAGCTTCGACCCTGTCTTATTATTAAATGCACTTAAAAGCAATGCCAAGCTTTTGCATGATTAATATGACTTCTGGTAAGGAAGAAGGTAAAATTGCGGTTCCAATCCAGAAATACATGTTAAGAATATGAATGGAATAAGGGAAAAGTTCTGACAAGCAAGATTTACTAACATTCGATTGGGATATTTCAAAATAAAAATTCTGAGGCCATCAGCCGTCCCAATTAATAAAATAATCTACCGACTACAGGGGCAATTTTCAATGTAGAATCCCATGCTCTGGGTGTCCTTGACAATGACTGCATTCAATATACAGTCCATAGTCAGATTACATTGAAAGTAGATGTTAGGATATCAACTAGACACAAGCGGGTTTTTAAAAAAAAGTCCTTCTATTTATACAAGGGTATATTGGTTTTAAGGACTTTTCATTCAAATTTATAACAACCCTTGCCTAAAAGACTTGCTTCATACCAACATATGCAGCTAAGCAGAGTAAAGTTAACATTATTATTCTGTTTTGATTCCGTTCAGTATGGGTCATAAGTGACCCTTGAAAAAACTAATTTCATTCAGGAAAAGACCTGGAAATTTTTGTTTTAAAAAGTTGGGGAATGCTGACTATTAAATAATGTTTTAAGTAACAAACTTACGTGTCTCTAATCACACAAAAATGGTGTTTTGATAAGGAAACAACCCTTAAAAGGGTTTCCTTTGGTTATGGTAATGTTCAAACCATGTCGACCCATGAATCTGGAATTCCGAATTGATCAAAAAGTCATGTTGCCGACAGTATAACATTACTATACTTCAGCTTATTAGAGTCTGATTACAGATTTCCGTTGTTGTTGTCACTTTAACGTCATTTTTCAGCACATGATAGGCTATACATGGTGGCCAGTATACACCTCTCCCTCGATAACTCGTGCACAACAGGGTAAACAAATATAGATTTCACTAACTTTTTGCTTAAGTTATCGAGGGACCTCAAAAAACATTAAGAAGGGATGTCATCCCCACTAGACATCGAGAAAACTGGGGGGGGGGGTATCTGGGATGTTTAATGGCTGAATACTCCTTTTCTAATGAAGCTGTCCACTTTTTTTAATAAATTACCTTTATTTTCAAGATACCCAACCTCTGATAGATAATTAACAACATTATTTCAAGAACCAGCATGTGTAAATGAAAACATTGTGTATTACATCACTGCTTTTTTGTTGTTCCTGATTCACAAAAATAGACTCCTTTTTTTCAAAAACTAGGGACATTTATTTTGTGAAACAACCGTTAATGTCAAAACTCGATTTTAAAAAAAAATTTTTTATTGTTGTATTAGTAAAATGTTGATTTCATGATTTTGTTGCAAGTAATAGTGTCCATAATAAATCGTATCTGTGAAACAAATGTTTTTCTTCGCCAAGTACTCACTTCACTTGGTTGCCTTGCTATCATTGATCACATTTGTGAATGGGTAGGCTAATTTAAGGTAGTTTGATTATATTTCTTACATAATAATATGTATACCAGTGTTATATTGATCAACTGAAATGAGTTGACCTGACACACAATCGTGACCGCTAGCTCTTACACATGTAGGATTTTAACTTTTCTTTTATACCACCCCCTTTATTTGACTTCATACAAAGGATGTAATTAACGTGAAAATAGAAAAAAGGTCTTGTTTTAATTGAGTGTAATAATACCAAAAATACTTCCGCAAGTCGGAGACCAAAACACAGTCAGCACTTAATTAGGTTCTCACAGCAATGCTCGCAGACATTGATGTCATGGTAGATTGACATTTTTCAGTTGAAGAGGGCATATTGCATTTATAATGGTTACACTGAAACCGAATTAAAAGATGGAACTAAAACACAAATTTCACTTGACAAAACTTATTTAATTGGTATTTATTTATTAACGTGTTGCCACCAGTAGGCATTAATGACATTTTTAAATTTTCGTAGAATATATTGTGATTTATAGTGTACTGAGAATGTTGTTTGGAAAGAAAATTTAACAAATAATATGACTTCTTATTAAAAGTTGAGAATTTCAGGATTTTGATTCAAATTTCCCGGTACAAGCCACAGTTTTTGATAAAACGAGCAATATATCAATGTTTCTTTTTCCAATTTTGGTTGCAGTTTTCTTCATGTTCAACAAATAAGGGGAAATTTTGGGATATTTTCTAGCAAAAAAAAATGGGATCCACTCCTGACTCAGCATTATAAGTGGGTTCACGAGTTATCTGGGTGCGAGTTATCGAGGGAGTGGTGTATCTCATGGTGGAAGAACCCAGGAAAACCCTGGGAAGAACCACTGACCCAAGGGAAGCTACTGGCAAGCTTTCTCACATACCCACATTGGCCGACCTCGAAACTTGAACCCAAACAGACAGGTGAGATGTCAGTGATCGGTAAAGGCGAGCACCTTAGACCACTCGGCCACCCAGGTCACCTAAAGATATTAGAGAGAGAGGGAGTGTATGTGTGTGTGTAAATACACTTTTAATTAATAAATCTTACAGATCTTTGAAATATGTGAGTATCAGTACATGTTTGTGTGTACAAGACAGACAGATAATGAAGAGAATAAAAGAGAATCGAAGATAACTGCACATCACCTGGGTGTAGTTATGTCTTGTAATTTGGAGTTCAGCCGCAATATAAAGGCTTAATTAGAGGTTTGAAGATTAAGAGACAGGTCTTTTTGTGGTAATGTCAGTCTCTTTCTCCTCCCAGTAATGTTGCACTTTATTCTTCCTGTAAGCAAAATACAGTAGTTTACTATAATAATAATAATTTTAATTTATGAGGGTGATGCAATTAGTACAAAAACTAATCTCCCTTGCGGCCCTCAATTAACTATGTATGTACATTTTCAACATGATGTTTAATAGTAATACCTATTAAGTGTTTCAGTACGATGCAGTCAGAATTCTAAATAAAAGGAGTTACAATGTCTCTTTCTCATTCTTTGAAATTACAGTTGTAGGTGGAACAAATTTGTGTCAGCTAATCAGCAAACTTGATTGACAGGATATGCGCGTTTGAAGCTTGGGTAGTCATGGGAAATTTATGTACAAAGCGGTGTCCAACATTAGTGATATTATCATTACCATGTTCAAGCTTCTATTGCAATGGATATACAAGAACAACAGTACAATTTTACTATCAGTAATACCATACCTGTTGCCATTGCACAGCTGGTATTTTACTAGGAGGAAAATACCCTGACTATGTGACAATATTTCGTCCTCCCATTTGAGTGTACCAGAAGATTCCAGAACACTGGATAGCCCCTGGGACACCCCACACATATTGCCCATGCGTACTGCCACTTTCCTTCTTTTCTCTTCAACGTGTTGCAATGTCCAACATTGTTTACCTCAAGAAGATTTGGCCGCCGCTTCGTGGGGTCAACGAGCAAATTACTATTTCTTTTGTGTGCTTATTCTTCTGAAATGTTAGGATTATACCCTTATTCTTCTTAAACGTTAGGATTATACCCTGATTGAATTTTATCACTGTTTAATTACGCTCTCTTGAGAGATTTTAGGATTTGTTCCATACACATTGTGTATGGCTTGGCATTTTATTTTATTCTTTTTACCCCTTCACAGGGTGTTAGAGTTTCAAATTTGGTTGTGCTTTTTCTAGCTAAGGGTAGGTAGTTTGTTTAAATGCCCCTATCCTGACTTGCCTTTATCCATTTTATTGTTCCTTACAAATCATTTAATTCATCTTAGCTATTTCATGAATTGTGCTAATTTTTATATGTGATAAGCAGGTTGCACACCACTTTTTAACTTCAATCTCGTGCTCAGTTATCGAACACAGATTCTTTTTCAATTTTAGTTTCAGATAACCTTCGTGGATTTTTTCCATTATTATTAGCAATCGTAACCTACTGTTTTTTTGTGCTAATTTAGTAGTCCCTAGCTTTTTTTAAGCCTAGTTAACTTGTTTATATTGCCTTTTTCTGTTCTGAGCTTAGTGTTGCTTCCTTTTTAGCATGTAATCTTGTGAAAACAACCAAGTAAGGTGACTTCTCGCTGAAATTATTATATTAGCATAGACTTAGTCCACGCATTACCTTGTGTATATTGTTTGTTGCATAGAGTTTTTTTTTGTATAAAAAAATCTTTTCAGTTCTCTTTTGTAGGAACAGTGTCTAAGCAAGTTGTGAGTAGATGTGGTCACAGGAAATCCCCCTGGGACACACACCCCACTTATCTTGCACGTGCTGTGAGAGGACAGATGGTTGTCCCTTATGCAGCCTATCATCAACCGAGGTCTAGGATCTCGCCGAGTGTAGACGTACCTATAAGGCGAGGAAGAAGGTTCCTTCCTTGTCTTCAGAGTTTTTAGAGTTCTAGTTCTTTGAGTCCCATGGGTCTCAGAGAAGGATTACCAAGTCTCTCCAGAGACTCTTAGGGTTAGTGGCCCCCTCACAAGGGAGATTATAAACAGGTGGAGAGTGAGTTGCACCCTCATGAGAGGGAGAAGCAGCACCCTCATTTTTCTACTAAGACAGAGAACGAGTTGCGCCCTACCCTTAGGGAGGAGAAGCACTCTCTTTCATCCAGAAGGGCAGAGGGTTAGTCACTCCCTCCCCCCATGAGGGGAGAGCAGCACACTCTACTGACCCACAGCTCTGTATGGGCTGAAAGTGATTTGCATCCCTCCCTCATAAGGAGGGAGCAAGACCCTTTCAGTCCCAAGGCCCATTGTTGATGACAAGATTGAACACCACCCCCCCACCCCCCAGTAAAGGAAGAGCTCAGATCGGGTTTGGGGAAGGGTCTTCCTACAGATCTGAGTTGCCTGATGTGTCTTTGTCTAGTGATGGGGCAATGGAAACCGGGTGCCAGGCTCCAGAGGTCACCGGGACCCGGGCTGAGCCCCACCCCCCTCTCCAGACTTTCTGTTTCCTCCCATGGGGGACTGGGAATTGGTTTACAGACACCAGATTAGGGAAGGGGATTTAATCGGCAAACTCCCCATTCCCTATTATCCCTCTAAATCCCTATGGGATGTGGGGCCTTCCACTGTAGGGAAGTGATTGGCCTTTTTACTTCATGCAGCCATGGACTTGTGGACTTTGGCTGCATGGTAGTGAGGCCATGGACCTACATGAAGTTGGGTCAAAAAAGAGGGAAAGGGATAGACCTTCTTCAAACGCTCAAGGCGCGTGAAGAGTCTACATAACCCACCTGCTGAGTTCACTGCTAAGAACAGTCCATTAGTTCCGCTGGATGAGTTACTGGTTCAAGTTTCTTCTCCCCTCAAATCTCCCCTGCAACAGAGAGACATTGGGTCACATAGTCCTGGCTCCAGGAGAGAAAGCAGAATGAATATGTCCTCTCTGTCATTGTCGATGCGCATGAGTTTGACACTGTACAGGCCAATGTGGTACCTCTTCCCTTTAGGTCCCCTGGAGGATGTGATGAAAGCCATGTTTTGGCACTCTCGCACTATTTCCTCCTCCTTTTACCTTCGCTCGTTAGCCCACAAGAGCGAAGGCATTTTCTCACTGGGCCCAATCATTGGCGCTCAGAAAGTGGCTCATGCATGCGGATTCCATCCTGCAGTAATCTCCGGCTCTTCAATGAGGGTGAATATTTCTTGTGTTTGTTTTTTTGCCACTTGTGGAATCATCAGCCTCCCACCAAACTGACAAATTCAGCTATGCAATAGCAACAGGTATGGTGATACTGATGTTAAAATGTATTTTTTTGTGGGGGTAAAACTAATTTTAATGATATAATACCTGTTGCTATTGCCAGATTTCCTCCTCCTGCCCCGCACTGATGTCCCACTAAGTTAGGCTGCTCCCTCGAAAAAAATGAAAGCAGCAGTACACATAGGCAATATGCGGGGTGTCTCGAGGGTGATCCCGTGTTCTGGAATCAGCTGGTTCACTCTAATGGGAGGAGAAATTTTCATCATACAGTCAGGGCATTTTCCTACCGGAAAAGTACCTGTTATGCAGTAGCAACAGGTAAGTATTATATCATCAAAATTAGTTTTACCTCTCTAAAGAACTACATTTTCATAATTCTGGGTCAAAATTTATAGGATTCTGTTCAGTAGTTGGGTCATGTAACCTTCCTTCCAAACACACCAACATGTGGTTGTAAGCTAGCTTTATATTTGGCAGAATGATAACAAATTGACCAATCAAAAAGGCCACAGAATTCAGCTACTTATTTGGAACATTGGAATGTCCTGCAAGAGTAAAACTTTAATTTCCAAGACTATGCTAATTATGTTATTGTTGGCAAAACCAGTTATAGTTTTTATACCCACTGCCTGTGTGTGTGTGTATATATATAAATATACAATGTCTGTCCATCCTTCCATCCTGCCATCCAGCACATAATCTTGTTAATGCAACTATAAATCATGCAGTTTTTGATAGGTTGCCATGAAACATAGTAAATATTATGATATGGTCATCACCTGAAGATGCACATATCAACAAACCACGATGCTTTTGTGAATTTTGTAAGAGTTGTTGCCCTTTTGTATTTGTAGCTGAATGCAGTGTATGATAACATCTTGTGAACCCAGTTAGTCTCACCTTTTTTAATGGAACACCATGAAACTTTGTGAATGTTATGGTTATCATCTGAAGATATGCAGAGCAACAAATCACTTTGCTCCCACAATTTTTGTGTGCATTATTGACCTTTTTGTCTTGTACCTGACTTTTTGATATATCACTATGAAACTTGGTAGATATTATGGTCATCATCTGAAGATGTGCATGTTGACGAGTCATAGTACTTGCACTATTTTAGGAAGAATTCTGCACATTTTTTAAAGCTATAAATCCATCTTCATCACAGAGGTAGAGGTGGGATGCAGGAGAGGTGGGGGTATATGTGAGCAAATTGTTCACCATTCCTCTAGTTTTAACTGTGTCGCATGTAAACATACATTATTATCATTTTTATTTCATCCATTCCTCTTCTCTCTCATTGTATGGGCAGATGTTTGCAAAACTCTCCCATAAGTTGAGTCCTCTGTATGAGGGTGCCCAGAATAACAGGAAGAACTGGCAAGCTTTGGCAGAAGGAAAAGAAAGGGCAAAAAAGGGTTAGATCATTTATGCATATTAAATTTAGCTTTGTTGACTGTTTTCTTGCCTAAATATCATCTACATGTTTAACTCCATTTCTGTTCAGTTAAACCTTTTTCTTTTTCATTTTCCATATATTGTTCAGAATTTTGGCACTCACTTCTATGCCAATTTAATATTTATTGAAATTGTTTTGTTTTATTGTAACATGAAATGATGACCACCCATTCCCATTTTATTGCTAAGTTTAAAGAAAGGATAAAAGCAAACAAAAAGTCAAATATATGATATAAAGCAGATAATTTAATTATTGTCCATATATAATTACAAGACTTCAAAAGACAAATAAGAAAGCTTTATGATTATATTTAGCCACACAATGAATAAGTTTAATTAAATAAAAATTATCCATATATTTTATCATGGAAACAAATAGGCATTTCTTACTATTTCAGTGTAAACACTTGATGTTCATCAAAATGATTATGAGCAGGCATGATATTTTCTTGGCACTAAAGATTTTTGATACGATGGAAAAGGCTATAAAATTGCAGTTCTAGTGAAAACTGTGTTCTAATAACCTGAAAATATACAGAGCTCTAGATAGCACATGTATCAATGTATTTTGACTAGTTTTTGAGGTTCAAATATACAGGTTCTGCCAGAACTACATGTACCAGCTACACATACCTTTTATGGATATAGAAAGATCGATTATATTCTTTTATATCTGATAAACATTAAAAAACAATATTCAGGAGAATCAATTATCCAGTGCACTGGATCATTGAGACCCTGGTGCAAACATTTTCATCTGACATTTTAAAATTATCTGAAAGATGATGAATCTACTTGCATGCATTTCAAACAATTCATCTGTCTGGATTACTACAAATAAGTAGCCATTCAGAATATCATTTAGAAAAGAGCTGGTTCTCAACATTGAAAATGTTAGCCATTCTGTGATGGAGAGAACAACATGTAAATACTGTACTGAGATCCCTCTCTCTCTCTCTCTCTGATAGCTCTGTGCCATCAACTCTTTCTACAGACCGAAATAATCAAACCTATCATTTATAAGAGCCTGAATAAAATTTATTCAATAAACTGTGAAATACACAACTTGAAATTTTTTTTATTTTTTTTTTCAGCTTTAGAGGGTCTGTACCAGTTGCTGCATGGAACCAGTTACTGCACAATCAATACTTCTGAATTTTTGCAGAAGTTTTAATGTGCATGGTAAAAAGTTATTAAAGACCACAGAACAAAGAAAAAGTAATGATCATGTGGTAACTGGTTCCATGCAGCAACTGGTGCAGACCCTCTAGACAAACATGTACTACTGTATATGAACTTACACTTACATAAATTATATCTAAGTGTAATACATTACTCTTGACAGAAACACCTGTGATTGGTGAAGTAGTTCACACACGCGCACACACACATCCCAAAAAAACAAATACTGATAATTTTATCTGAGACTGATTAGATTTGAAGAAGTTTAAGTTAATTTATACTAGACAAGTCATACAGCATGTGTTCCAGAAGGCACATGGTTTATTGCATTTAATTATTTTTTTTTTATTTTTAGTTGCTGTATTAAACTATGGTTTAATATAGGAAATATTTGTTTTTGTTTTAATGTGCAGTTTTTATTCAAATTAAAATAAAGGATATTTTTATTCCTACAGACTCACTACTTCAAGACTATCAGAACAAACTCTTCAATTCAAGACTATCAAAATCTTTTTTTTAAAAATACCAATACCTTTTTATTTCTTAACTTCTTGAAAGAATGTGTGTATTTCCCTGGTACCAGCTGGAGTTCTCAGCTGGTAGAACTTGATTAGTGATTCATGCTTATTTTATCACATAGCTCAACAATTGCCTTTTCTGTACCATTCCAAAGGGTGTGTTGACAATAGCAAACAAGTATGGTTCAAAGTTTTGAAGTACAGTGCATAACGAGTTTTTAAAAAAATATTTACAATACTCGTGGATAATTGTTGGTTGCTCATTAAATTTCAAAATGACAAGTACTTTATTCATTTGACAGAAAAATTACCTGGAGCTCTGAATATGCTTAGAACACTGAAGAAGGTGAAAAAATCAGTTCCTCATGATACGATACATATTTAAATGATCTGGCAGCATCTTATTTATTGATGGCTGCATACACTTATTTTCCCCCAAACCTTTTGTGAAAAGGGGAGGACATAATATCTGCATTTCCATCTGTCGGTCAGTACTTTCTTCCATTCATCCATGGTTTTCATTTCTTCTATATGACTTTAAAGCCATTTGAGATTAATGGATGAAATTTCTATCCTCATTGGAGGTCCTATCTTCAAGGTCAAGGTCACAGCTTGTTCATGGCCTAATATTTTAAGTTTTCTATCACTTTCCTTTCCACTCTGTAACTTTCAAGCCATTTCAGACTGAGGAATGAAACTTTGTATACTTACGCATCATCATTGGAAGTGTCACATACGACATGGAGGAGGGAGTCTTATCCTCAAGGTCAAGGTCATGGCTCAGTATTTTAAGTTTTCCTTCATACTTTCTTTTCTGCTCTATCCCATTCAAACCATTTGAGATTAAACAATAAAATTTCATATATTTATACATCATTATATAGAAGGTGTGTCAAGAACCACATTGGAGGGCTATCTTCAAGACCAAGATTACGGCTAAATTATTTCCCTCTAACTTTCCATTCCACTGTATAACCAGGGTTCGCACAATCTTGAAAAGTGCTTGAATTTTGGTGGTTACCTTAAAAAGTGCTTGAATTTGAGGTCGGCTCCAAAAAGTACTGGAAAAGTGCTTGAAAATACTCAGTAGTTCTTGACAAGTGCTTGAATTTCGAGACAAATGCATCTCGTTTAAAAACATTGATTTACTGATAATAAATTTTGAGAAAAAAATTAAAGATCCTTTAAAAAGGTTAGAAATCCAATCTTCCTGGAATTTTACTTCCATGTTGGGGTCACTTACATGTTCAGTTAGACTCTCTTGTTGGGTTACTTACATACTCATTAGTACTTAGTACTTAACCTTGTTTGATACTGTAACCATCTTGCATTGTAAAATGAATTGATGCTGTGTTCATTGGGCCATTAAGGCTGATAAACAAAACTCTGTCAAGTACTCAGCGATGGAAAGTGTATTTTCAAACAAGATTACAATAAATGCTATAAATGTGTAGGCCAAGTGATAAATTAAGTGCTGTGTCTTGTGTTTGTTGAAAGACATTGGATAAACGGTGGTTTAGGTTACTTCAGCTCTAAAAGTCCACATCAATAAAAAGTCTCAAAATGGTACATTTCTGGCTCAAAATGAGTAGAAAATTGTTGATAGAATACAGTGTTATTGTTTATTCAGTTCAGCAAGAAATACCATGAAACTAGCACAAAATGTTAGATTGCTCTGCTTAAAATGTCAATGCTTCTGACCTTAGTTCTGAAGTACCCACCATCATTATAACCAGAGATTTCTTGAGCTACAGTAATCCCAGCTAGATCAATGAGTGAAAGTGCTTACAAGTCTCATGGCAAGAGGAAAAAGCATAAAAGAAATGAAATATCAACAATAGGAATGAATTTAGAATATATTTTACTTAAACTTGAAAACCTCCAGGAATCTGAAACTCTGGCAAATAAGAATGCTAACTCCCAAACTGCTATAGATGAGATGACTGCACCTTTACCCCTATGCCCCAGAGTACATTGAACTTCAGTGTCTTCTCTGAGGCCTAGATGAACAAACAATATTCCAGAGTTGTTTTTTAAGAATGAAACACCTAATTCTGAAATTTCTGTGGACTCAACATACCATAATCAACATTCTTCCTAAGATTATATGCAGTCAGTTATAGTGCTTGAAAATTAAATATTTGTTCTTGAAAAGTCTTTGATAAGAACTTGAATTTCCTGATGAGCTATTTTTATATGCCTGCCATCAGGCAGAGCATATTATGTTATGATGTCCATTCATCAGTCTCTCTACAGTTGCCAGTTTTGTTTCCACACAATAACTACTGGAGTTCTCCACCGTCTGCAGTTACCTGACTTTGTGGATGGCTTGCACTTGGGGTAAGGAGGGAGCCTATTGATTTCAAAGTCAAAAGTTAAGGGGGGGGGGGGGTAAATGAGACTTTAAAGACATTATTGTCTGTGTCATGCTGAGGAAATGGGAGATAAGTGTCTTTCCCAATGACACACTGGTGCAGCCAACCTGGTCAGGTATCAAACCTGCAACCCTTGGATTATGAATCCAATGCTCTACTAGTTGAGCTAACATGTTTAAAAGTCAAGGTTACTGTGATAGAAAGAAGAAGAAGGGTTTCCACACAATAACATTAGTTCAGCATCACATAATCTGATCAAATTTTGTGGATAGCTTGCAATTGGGTTAACAAATAAGCCTATTGATTATTACATCACAGACCTGGATGAAACTTTATGGATGGCTTCCACTTGGGGGTAAAAAAGAATCCTATTTATTTTGGGGTCAAAGGTCACAGCAAGAAGATAAACAGTTTTTGCATAATAGCTTTAGTTCTAGACTATGTACCTTGACCAAAGTTTGGGGAGGGCTTGCACTTAAATTGTCAAAGTTTCGAGCCACTGTGGCTCAAACAAAAATGGGTTTTACAGAATAACTTCTGTTCTTGATCAAGTTCCTTGACTAAACTTTGTGGATGGCTTGCACTTACTGTAATAAAGAAACCTATGAATTCTGGGGTCTAAAGGTCATGGTAAGTCTAATTAAAAAAATGGTTTCTGCACAGCAACTTTAGTTCAATACTGTGTACCTTGACCAAAGGTCCATGTCACTGAGACCCATTGGTCATTAATCTCCCAAGTCCAATATGCCCTTCTTGTGCCTACTTAGAGGACTATTAAACACTGGGCAGGCATATAATGTGCCATTCATGGTACTCTTCTTCTTCAATTTTCATTGTTTTGAGGTTCATCTTTTTGGTGTCTGCAGAGGAGGGACTACATACTTTACAAATACTAATCTAGTTTTCACATGTTTGGGACAGATTTTACAGTCTGTATTATTCCAGAGACAACCGCTACATTTTAATTGCCTACCAGCACAACTTAAATATAGAATCCTTTCTTGCACATTAATCTGCATCTGTACCATTTTTTATTTTCATGTGTATCTATTATTTGTTGTTTCATGGCTCGTTTTATTGCATGATTTTTAATTTATGTTTTCAAGTTAAATTTGTACTGCAAAATTCAGTTCCAATTAAGGGGATGCAAATGGTACTCTATATGTTATTAGATAACACATACAAATATTAAACATGTTTAATGACAAACTTATTTCATTGTTAGTCAGTTATAGATATCTTTAATTTTGTTCCAGGTGTATCCAAGGGCTATTCCATTTGAATCTACTTGGAAAGGAATGGGGGGGGGGGGGGACTCCACTATTTTTTTAGTATACCCCTAACAGAAAAGATTTAAAATTATGTGTAACAAAAAGCTTCAGAACCCACCCTCTACAGGAAAAAATAGTGTATTCCTTCCCACCAGGTACATTTAAATAGATTAGCCCTAAACTCTCTGGACTGTTCCACAATTAATACAGGGGTGAGCTGGGGCTAGGACACATCAACTGGACTTTGAAAAATCATGGCGCTTTAATTACATTTTCTTCAACAACTTTGTGAGACTTTTGACTTTGGCATCCTTTACCTTTTATCTTTTATCTTGTAAGAGAAAGTCTTTACATTTATTTGGAAGGGTTTATCTTCTTAAGGATTTTAGCAATTTTTCCCATTTTATTTTTAGAAGTTTACTTTTAATCGGTACTACACCTTTCCCTTGATAACTTGCAAGCAACAGGGTCATTATGCATCGACTACAGCATAAACGAGCTAGTGGGGAAGACTCATGGTTTGTAAACACTAAGTTGATGGGAGAGGGGCTCTGCTAGCAACTTTCATTGATACACGAGTATTACTATCTCCTTTTGTCCTATGCAGACATTGGTATAACAGATTTTTATATTATTGGATATTAGACCTTGTGAAGTCAGTCGGAGTTAATAAATTGATCAAAAACTTTTCATGTAAATCAAGTTGACATGCAGTGCTCCAAATTTGTGCATCAGTAGAGTTTGAGTTGCCTCCCTCTCAGTATCAAAACATGTATCCATTGTAAGTAATCACAAATGAACTAAAATCTTCATAGCTAGAATTACACTCATATATGGCTGGAGCCAAACCCATCAGTATGTTTGCACTGTTTAATTCCTCATGATAGCAATTTTAAATGTCACCATTCAATGACATAATGACTGAATAGAATATGTATGTTTTATTATGGACCCCACATTAGAGGGAAGTGAGATGTAGCAGTCACTTCTATGGTGCCAGCAGTGTGAAAAGTTTGTTAAGGTTTTGAGTTTTTCATTTGCATATATTAACTAAACCCGTTAATAAATTTTCATCATACATGGCGTGGATCATTATAAAGCTAAGATGATTAATTCTGACATGGTTGCTTGCCCCTTTCATAGAAAGTATGTGCTAAGGTTTTGTTAAAGTTTTTTCATTTGCTTATGTTTCCTAAACCCCTTGATGGATTTTCTTCATATTTCGGTTGAATCAATTTGAACCTAAGACAATTCATATTGCAACACGCTCGCTATCCCCTTTGACCTTGCAGTCAATGTCACAGTCATGGAAAATTTGTGTTAAGGTTTGGGTTAAAGTTTTTTCATTTGCTTATATTTCCAAAACCCATTGATGAATTTTCTTCATATTTGGATGAATCATTATGAAGCGAAGACAATTCATTCTGCAACATGCTTGCTCAACCTTTTGACTTCGGGGTCAAGGTCACATATTTTACAACAATGGGCTCAACATGTAGGCCCAAACCTTCTTGTTAGAACTTATTTTCAAATGTATTACTGCAATTTTGAAGAACATTCCGCTGATCAGTCCAAAGCAAAATCTTGGGAGTTGTTTACCGTGTGTGATTTTAACAAGAAATTAGGCTGATCTACACATTACTGTAATGTTGGTACCTTTCATGTATTGTAATCAGCTGGAGACAATTAATCTGTTACATAACTTGTGTCATCATGTCGATGGACAATTCTGCCAATTACATAGAATTCATGATGATCCAAAACTCTATCTTGATGATTTTCTAATCCCTATTGTGGAGGAGACCAAATTTTTAGGGTTTATTTTCAACCCTAAACTAACTTTTTTTCTGCAGTTAGATACCTCGGTGATAAATGTAAAAAGCCCTGGATACAATATGAGCTTCGCAAACATAGACAAAGGAGTAGGCAGGAAGGTCTTACCCTGACTATGCAGGATTTAGTAAGATCTAAACATGGCTATGGCTCGATTTTGTACAGGTTGGCTTTATATTATGCCTGCAGTGCTTGATCTGATACACAATCAGGGACTTTGACTTTGGGAGCATTTAGAACTTCCCTTCAGAAAGCCTCTGTTGCGGCAAATGAACCATCACTTTATCTCAGGCAAATGAAATTAGCTTTTCAGTACACTGCCAAACTGTCCTCTAATCCATGTCGTCCTGCACATGACATCGTCTTTGTGACAGATACTAAACCATCTTGAGCCAGTTGCCAGATAAAGTCTCCATTTTTACTGCTGAAATTACAGTCATATTCAAATCTTTGAACTCCATTGAGACCTCTCAAAAAGAAAATTTGTCATCTTTATGGATTCCCTTTTCCACACCGAAAGCCTTGCAAGAACCTGAAATTTGAGAACCCGTTCATATCCCAAACGCTACAGAGACATGATTTGCTCAAACAGTCAGGGACAAAGTATTTTGTACTATTGGTTGCCTTGACACATTGCTATAAAGGGTAATAAATGGGCAGATAAAGTGGTCAAAGCTGCCCTGCAATCACCCATTTCCAGATAGAAGATTCCATATACTGACCTCAAATATTAAATAAATCAGTATGTTCTTCATACTTGGCAAAATATGTGGAATGAAAACTCCACAAACAAGCGTCAGAACATCAAACCCATCATTAGGGACTGGCATCTTCATTTAGAACAGATTGCAGAGATGAGGTGGTATTGTGCCAGTCGCATGCCTCACTCGTGCATACCTCCTGAAGGGTGAACCTTGACCAGAATGCATACCCTGCCAGTGTCCATTGACAATGGAACACATTCTTGTAGAGTGTGTTGACTTCCACCATGTGAGACAAAAGTTTTTTTATGTAACCTCAATGTAAAACATTTATGATTATATACCACCAGAGAAAATCTTGGGTCTTTCAAAGGAATGCAGTTTATATGACAGATTTTGACCATATGTATTTAAGGATGTTACATTTTTTACCTTAATCTTTTATTTTATTTTCACTTTATAGAATTTTAATATCTTTACCTTTTAATTTTTAGCATTTATCTGAGATCATTACTTTTAATCAGAACCACATAGCCAATTCGGTTTCTTATTGCCGTTAATTACTACTACTACTACTACTTGGCAGTTGTCAAAATAAAGCCATCTTGGCTGCTGAATAAGCACTTAATTAGCTTTTCACAGCAGCACCTACAGTCATCACCATGACAGCCAGTTGACTCCTCGTGTTTGAATACAAGAGGGCATATCACTTTTATGATGATTACATTGAAACTGAATTAAAAGATAAAATGAAAACACAAATTTTACTTGATGACACAGTTCTATAATTGGTATTTATTTTTTACAGTGTTGCCACCAGTAGGCATTTGCCAACGTTTTCACTGACATTTCATCTTGTTGAGAAAATATTTTTGTTAATATGATTTCTTATTGAAATTTGCAAATTTCACGATGATTCCAAATTTCCAAGCACTAACTGCCATTTTTGTTTTTTACATTAAAGCAAGCAATATATCAAGCTTTCATTTGGCAGTTTTTATCTTTATTTTTTTTCATTTTAAGCAAAAGGTAACCTTTGCTTGTTTTATATATATTGGAATCCACACCTGCATCCATGTTATAAGTGGGTGTGCAAGTTATCCAGGCACACTAAAACAAGGGAGCAGTGTATATACAGCCAGGATTGTAGTGACATACTGTTAAAAAGTATACATTTACATGTATGCATGTCAAATGATGCTGATCCATCAAATATGGCCACTGTTACTAAAAATAGAAAAACCTTTAAATGATTTCTTCTCAACATCCTGGCATGAAGGTCTTTAATATTTGTTCAAATGATGCCAAGCCACCATTACTAACAAAAGAAAAACCTTTAAACGACTTCATTTCAATAATTATTCAACAGAATTTGACCAAACTTGATGGAAAGCATCTTGGCATGAAAGTCTTTCAAATTTGTTCAAATGATGTTAATCCACCATCAAATATGGCCACAATTACTACAAATAAAATAATTGAAAAATTACTTCTCAAAAACCATTCAACAGAATTTAACCAAATTTGACCGAAAGCATCCTGGCATAAGGGCTGTCAAATTTTTACAAATTATGCCAATCTGCTATCATATAAGGCCACTGTTACTACTTCTCAGAAACTCCTCAGCAGAATTTGACTAAATTTTCCGAAAATAATTCTGGCATGAAGGGATTTTAAATTTATACAGATGATGCAATTCACTACTAAATATGGCACCATTACTAAAAATAGAAAAAAAAATTGAATGACTTCTCATAAACCACTAAACAGAATTGGACCAAATTTTACATAAAGTATTTTGGTATGAAGGGCTTTTCAGTTTGTACAAATGATGCCAGTCTGCTGTCAACTATGGCTGCTGCTAATAACAATAGAAAAAATGTTAATAACTTTTCCTAAATTGAAACTTAACAGACTTTGACCAAATTTAACAGAAAGCATCCTTGCATGAAGGCCTGTAATATCTATAGAAATGTTGCTATTAGATATAGCAGCTGTTATTAAAAATAAATGAACATTTATACAATGATACCTCAAAAAACTGCATTACAGAATTTGACCAACTTCAGACAGAAAGCATACTGGCATATAGGCCTTTCAGTATTTGACAAATGCAGGATCTGTTTACAAGACATGCCATTGTGGGATTCACACTATTTTTCTCCAAAATTGTGTGCCATAAAATCAACCAAATGCACTAAAATCTTGCATCATTTTTTCAAGCCCTACATTTATTTCTTCATTCAATCCCTACTACAATTAGACAAATACTCTCTTTGTTTTCAATTGGAGGAGGAAACTTTTCAGTTCTAGAATGGATCCTGCAAATAATGTTGATGTGCCATCAGATATGGATAAAGGTATAAAAACTAGAGAATCCTTGCAACAGTAGTTTTCATAATGTATTCTACATCACCAAGCCTGCAGGAGGTTAAAAGGTTGTAGAAAAAGCATATGATCCTTCTTAATGTTTCATGTTCATATTTGTGAAGCCAGAAATTATAATTGGCATGTTGTATAGTCTCTTTATACATGTGCTTTAAGGTGGAGTGTATCATTCTGTGACATGCAACTGTCTGTCCATTTGTTCATCTGTTTTGGTTTCTGTGCAGTAACTTTGGCTCTAGATCACAGACCTTAACCAAACTTTGTGGATAGCTTACACTTGGGATAAAGAAACTTATTGATTTTGGAGTCAAAAGGATCAAGAACAAAGTCACTTGGACTGAAAGAAGTAAAATGGTTGCCATGCAATGACTTTAGTTCTACATCACAGACATGGACCAAACTTTGTGAATGGCTTGCATCTGGTGTGAGGAAAAAAACCTATTGATTTTTAAACCAAAAGGTCAAGGTAACTGACAGAGATGAAAAATGGTTTCTGCACAATAACTTTATTTCTAGACATGTACCTTGACCAAACTTTGAGGATAGCTTGTATCTGGGATAAAAAAAGAAGCATGTAGATTTGGGGTTCAAAAGGCATGTTCACTGTGGCTCGGAGATGAAAAATTCTTTCTGTACCAAAGCTTTGGTCCCTGACCACATACCTTTATCAAAATGTATGGGATAGCTTGCACTAAAGGTAAGAAAAGTCTCTTGATTTAGGGTCAAAAGGTTATAGTAATTGTTACTCTAAAAACAATTGTTTCTGCATAATAAATTTTCTTTTAGAGCAAGTTCCTTGACCAGATGTTGTTTGGATGGCTTGCACTTTCAGTAATAAAGAAATTATAGATTTTGTAATTAAAAGGTGAAAGGTAATCATAGCACGTCTTCTAGGAAAATAATGGTTTATGCACAAAAAGTTCAGTTGTAGGCAACACACTTTGACCAAACCTTGAGGATAGCTTGCACATGGACAAAAAAGAAACTTATTGATTTTGTGTTTAAAGGGTCATGATCAGGGTCGCTAACACACAAGCTATAGCAAAGGTTTCTTTAAAATAACTTGCACACCACTTCATGGCACCAAACTTTGATTTAATATCAGTAATAGCTTACTCTGTTGCTATTGCTTAGCTAATCTATTTCTGTGACGGGAAATACCCGACCGTATGATGAGAATTCATCCTCCCATAGGGTTTGATATGAAAGTTCTAGTGAAAAGGACTCTCTGTGTAAATCCTCCAGTCTTTTGCACGTGACTCCCACAATTCATCATTCTTTTTCCGGTTGTCATCTTGATGAAGACTGTGAAATTATCACTTGAGAAATTGCCTTCGCTAGAGAGGTCCACGTAACGAATTACGCTCTTTCATTACGTTTTTCGTAAACTACAGGTGGTATTTACCCTTGACCAGTATTTTCCTTGTCTGGAAATATTCAACTTACTTGTGAGTTTTGGCACTTTGATACGAAGAAACATCCTGTTCTTAATCTTGGTTAGTCAGTTATTTCCCCTTCACGTATTGTTTGTATGGGAATAATTATTGCCTTTTGAGAATTCTGAATTATTTTCTTAAGCTAGGGTAAGTAAATTATCCTTTTTCCCTATCCCTGTCGCCAACTAGTTGATTTTCTTTTGTTTGTTTTTTGAAAACTCACGAAAGCATCGAAAATTGATTTCCCTCAATTCTGATTGGTTGACTATTTTCAAAGCTTGGGAAAGCAGGTCGCACACCAGTCTTTTCTTCTAATGTGCATTTTATATTGAACTCCAGTTCAATTTTTAATTAATTAGCATTGGAAATTGTTTCTTTTGCTATAATATTAATTAAAGCATTTTACCAAGCTGGTGTTTTGCTTATTATTCGTATCCAGTATTTGATAAATCTGGTTTACGTCACCTTGTTTTATCTTACTACCTATATATATATATAGTTGTGTATATACATATATAAAAAAAAATAAAAAAATAAATACCTCAATAGTATTTCTGTCCTTTTGTATAAGATAAAAAAGAGATAAAACTAGAGTGGTTTAGCCACCTACAGGTGAGTTCCTGCTCAGGTTCGTTTCCAAAGCAGTTATATATATATAAATATATATATATCACCATTATTTTGTTTTCAGTGTCTGTTTTTTTACAGCTATGTCAAGGCGGACAGACAGTGAATCGCATGAAGGACAGAGCGAGTCGCGCCTCACATGGATGGGAGGAGCAGCACCCTCTCCATTCTACTAGTACAGAGAGCGAGTCGCACCCTTCCCGGATGGGAGGAGCAGCACCCTCTCTATTCTCATAGGACAGAGAGCGAGTCACATGAAGGACAGAGCGCGAGTCATGCCCCTCCCAGATGGGAGGAACAGCACCCTCTCCACTCTACTAGGACAGAGAACGAGTCACGCCCTCCTGTTAGGGAGGGCAGCACCCTCTGTCGTATCGAAGGACAGATTGGGGTTGGCCGAAAGTGAGTTGCATCCCCCCATGAGGGGAGAATAGCACCCTTTCAGCCCTGTGGCCCATTGTCGGCGACAGGTTCATGCCACCCTGAAAGGGCTGAGCATCAATCTAAGTCTGTCAGATCTGGGAGAGGATCTTTGTCTGGGGGGGCGAGAGTCACAGGGCTATGGATACTGGTCATTTAAGGACCATCAGTATGGGGAGAGTGTCCAGGTCAAGATCCCCCTCACTCCAGACTACCGTTCAATCCCCCTTGGGATTTTGATTAGTAATACCGACATAGGACTAGGGAAGGGGATCGGATCGGCACCCCCCCCCTTCCCTATGATACCTTTAAATCCCGACAGGATGTGGGGCCTTCCACCGCATGGCAGCGATTGGATGGCCCCCTACTTACAGCCATGGCCTTCAGGGCATTGGCCCCATGGCGGCGAGATTGATGCACAGTCCATAGAAGGAGGGAAAGGGACAGACTTTCCCCCAACCGCACCAGGCGTGTTGTGAGTCGCTCTCATACTTCTTCCGTGCTTGACACTAAGGACAGTCCCCTTGTTCAACTTGAGGAGTCACAGGTCGAGGTCCATCTTACTCCCAAGTCTCCCCAGCCTAAATATCAGAGAGATAATGGGATCACATAGTTCTGCTTCCCAGGTTCGAGTGCAGGATGAGGATGTCCTATCTGTCCTCATGGATTCTCATGAGTTTGATACGGAACCAACAGGGGTGGCACCCCCCTTCTGTAAGATCTCCCGAACCATCGATTAAGGCGGCAGAGGAAGAAGAGGTCTGGTCATTTGACAAAGCGGTTAATGAAGTTTACCACCTATTGCCCAATGATTTGTGTCCCAAGCCCACAGGCCTGAGGACACTAAGATTCTCTCCAGCTTAGAGAAACTAGCTGGATCTGCCTCCCGTCCAGATTTCTTGTTGATTCCTCACTCGGCTATGGTAAAAGAACTGTCCCAAAGGTTTTGCAAGGGCTAGGAGTTTCCTAGACAATGTAGAGGATGGTCCGTCCACCCTTCTGCATTGAGACCTTTGGTCTCCAGCTACTTATCGGATTCACACCCCTTACTGGCCCCTTAAACCTCCCACTTTAGACGCCGCATCGACGCAAGTGGGTATGTCCACACGGACTTGGGCTCAGCTTCCAGTTAAAACACTGGAGGCCTTAGATAAGCTAGGTCACTAGAAACCGTAGCTTTGCATGCTGATCTCTTTTTGGCAGCCTCCTTCACCTGCTTAGGGAGGAAACTCTGTTGCCACTTGCTCTTCATCGTTTGTTGGAAGCAGAGGCAACAACATCAAGTCATGCGTTACCCTTGACCATGGCTTTATCAGCGGAGCTTCTACCATCTCTGCAGGGATGTTGCTTTGGACACATCCAAGGTATTACTAGAGTACAGTAAGAACCTTTTGAGGGCTTCTCCCCTAGAGGCAGAGACTCTTTTTGGAGGCCTCATTCCCTTGGTGGCGTCTCAAGGCTTGAGAGACCAGCAACATCGTCTCTTGCATCCGCACCTGGCCCATCAAAACCGGCCAGAAAGCAAAGTCATCCTGAACGGCCTCGGGGCCCTTCACCAAAATTTTTCAAAGCCATGCAGCCCTAGTCTAAGCAACAACCTTAGTTCAGACCTCCCCATTGTCAATCGGCACCTAGAAGAATATGCTGCAGAGGCCAAGGGAAGAGGTTTACGGGCTCTTCCCCCTTTCCTAAGAAAAGTGGGGGGCAGCCCTAGGGACTCGATCCCTCTCCTGCAGAGTGTTCCTCTTCCATGGGTTCCCATAGGTGCCAAACTAAGCCTTTTTTCAGAGGCTTGGTCCTGCATCACAGCCGATGGCTGGGTCCTCTCTATCATACAAGGAGGATACAGTCTTCGGTTTCGAGATCTCCCTCCTCTAGTAAGGACCCCCATGCTCTTCCACCAGTCGAATCTGGTGCGGTTAAAGGAAGACATACACTCCCTTCTTCAGAAGGGTGCAGTGTAGAGGGTGTTAACGACCATTCTCCGGCTTTATATTCCCGCATTTTCATGGTCCCGAGAAAGGGGAAAAGTTTCATCTAATTATTGATCTTTCCTCCCTAAACAAATTTCAATGGGAGGAACCCTTCAAGATGGAAACAGCAGCTTCAGTCAGAAATGCCATAAGGCCCAGCCACTGGATGGTTTCCATCAATCTTCAGGATGTGTATCTTCACATCCCTATCTTTCCTCCTCACAGGAAGTACCTCCGGTTTTGCTTGGGCGGAGAGGTCTTCCAATTTCGCACTCTGCCATCCAGTCTAGCCTCCGCACCCAGAGCATTTACCAGGGTCATGGGAGTAGTTGCAGCCCACTTAAGGTCACTTACCCAACCTAGAGAAGTCGGAGCTTTCTATATCTCAAGATTTAGTCCAAGTTGGGATGAATTTACTTACCATCAGAGGGTTAGTCCATGTCCCTCAGGACAGAGTAGACAAGATTATGTCCCTGTTGGAGGCGCTGAGAGCCAAAACCAGGTTGTTGGCTTGTCTTTTTCTTTCTCTGCTGGGGACCTTGAACTCCACAGCGGACCTGGTCACCCTAGGCAGATTACACTTGTGTCCTCTCCTGTTTCTCCTTTTGACAAACTGGAAACCGCACAGGGACCCTCTGAATGTTTTCTCTAGGTCAGGTCTTCCACCATCATCTGTCTTGGTGGACCAATCGGGACCGGTTTCTTGCCGGAGTCCATATACTAGCCCCCGATCCCCACTCCTACCTGTTCGCAGACGCATCAGATTCAGGGTGGAGCTGGAGGGTCTGATTCTTCAGGGTTCGTGGTCCCGGGAAGAATCTACCCTCCACATAAACAATTTGCAAATGAGGGCAGTGTTCTTAGCCCTTCAGGTGTGCTTCGACGACATAAGGGGCCTCTGCGTGATGGTCTCCTCTGACATCACATCAGTGGTGGCCTACCTCAGAAGACAAGGAGGCACTCATGCCCCTTCTCTCTGCATTGAGGTTTGGAACCTCCTTTGTTATGCAACCTTGGAAGGGATTACCCTTCGAATTTGCCACATTCCTGGCAAAAAGAATATTTTGGCAGACAGTCTGTCCAGGAAGGACGGATAGTCATCACGGAACGGTCTCTGCATCAATACGTAGCAGATACCCTGTTCAGACTAGGAGGGACACCCTTGGTGGACTTGTTTGCCACGAGGCTAAACAATAAGCTCCCCTTTTACATCTCCCCAGTCCCCGTTCAGAAAGCCTGGGCAGTGGATACTTTCAGCCTAAATTGGGATCGTCTACGCCTTCCCACCCTTCAGGATAATTCCACTAGTACTTCACAAAGTAAGGAACTCCACTGCTCAGCTTGTGTTGATAGCCCCTCTGTGGCCCCAACGATTGTGGTTCAACGATCTTCTCAACTTGCTGGTAGACCAGCCCAGGATGTCACCTCAGAGGAGGGACCTTCTGTTGCAGCACAGGGGTTCTCCTCTGCTCAACAGCCCACAGATTTTCCACCTTCACGCTTGGCTCATCTCAGATGATCTCTCCACCGGGAGAAGTTTTCGAGCAAGTCGCCAAGTGCATTGTTCAATCAAAGAGGTGATCTACATCAAAGGTCTACGATGCAAAGTGGAGAATCTTTTGCGATTGATGCATTAGGAAACGTATCAATCCTAGCTGTCCCTCGTTGAGCGCAGTGGCTGATTTTTCTTCTCTTCCTGTTTGAAGAGAGACAATGCTCAGTTTTTACTATCAAGGGCCATAGGGCAGCCCTTTCAAACACTCTCAGATTTTCGAAGGGTCCTGCTATTGGTGTGGACTCGCACATAACAAACCTGATCAGGTATTTCAAACTGCAAATACCAGTGTCTGGCTTTATGATGCCTAGGTGGAATCTCGTGTGTCTTGTGGTCCCCTTATAAATCCCCATATGAACCGTTAAGTGAGGCTTCTTTCGAGAACCTTACCCTCAAGACTGTTTTCTTGCTCTCCCTAGCGTCCGCGAGACAAAGGAGCGAGCTTCATGCTCTATCCATAGAGCAAGGCCGTTTGAGATTAAATGGGAATTATGAGTTGGTTGCTCTCCTTTGCCAACCAGATCCCCAGTCTCAGTCGTACCTGTGCTGGGAATGATCAGGATAGACTTTTATGTCCAGCTAGAGCTTACCAGTACCTTACCAAGTGGGATTTTTCTTTCATGAAAATTAAAGTTCATCAAGTTTTTCAAGCCATTGCTACCAGTGAGCCTAATTACCTCACTCGTCTCTGGAGGATGTGATGAAAGCCTCGTTTTGGTAATCTCACACTTCCTTCTCCTTTTACCTTTGTTCGTTGGCTCACCAAAGCAAAGACATATTTTTCTTTGGGTCCACTAGTCGTAGTTCAAAAAGTGGCCCATGTGGATACCATCCAGCAGTAGTCAATGCCTCTACAGTGTGGGTGAGTATTTTTTCTTTAAGAAGTTGTGTGAGATCATCAGCCTTGCACCAAACTGGCAAATTCAGCTATGCAATAGCAACAGAGTAAGCTATTACTGATATTAAAATGTATTTTTGGGGGGAGTAAAACTAATTTTAATTATGTATTGCTTATCTGTTGCTTTTGCCAGATTCCCTCCTCCCTCCCCGCACTGATGTCCCACTAGTAAGTCTATGTCCTGAAAAAAAATAATGAATTGTGGGAGTCACGTGCAAAAGACTGGGGGGTTTACAAAGAGAGCCCTATTCACTAGAACTTTCTAGTCAACCTTATGGGAGGATGAATTCTCATTATACGGTTGGGTATTTCCCGTCACGGAAATAGATTAGCTACGCAATAGCAACAGGTAAGTATTACATAATTAAAACTAGTTTTACCCAAAAAAAACTACATTTTGGGCTTGCTGATATAGGAAGGAAATATGCTACATGTTTGTGATACACAAATGAAAGGTCAAGTTTACAATGACCCAAATGAGGACAGTAAAATTCACAAATGATTTCCCTTTTTGGCAATGCAGGAATCTATTGACATTATGGCTAAGAGGTTAAGGTCATTGAGACCCCTGTCCAGATACTTGGTCTACTAGTGCCTACTTACAGAACTGTTAAACATGTGGCAGGCATATGATATCCAGTTCACAGTACTCTTGTTACCTGAGTAATAAATGAAAGGCTGCCAAAAAGTTTCTATTTTTCCCAATGTAAGTGTCAAAAAGTCAGAACTTTTAAAATAATTCTGATGCAATTTGTGCAGAAAATTACTATAGCAAGGGAGCTAAATAGTCAAAGTAGCATAGGGTATTGAATTTTTGTAATGTTCAAGAACCTTTTCTTTATAAATTTTTGTGAATTAACTGGGGGAATTTTTTTTAAACATTTCACAGTTTGACCTCTTTATGCATAATGCATACATTTTCCAATTTCATGGACCCCAACCCCTGTTTTGAAAATGAAGGCTGTGAAGGGTGTCAGAGAGATTCCTTGATTACCCTTTAGCTTGTGTTATATTTTTTTTGAAATAATTCTGCTTTTGCATGCCATTGATGAAAATGGGGTTTTTAATATGCACTTCTTGAAGGTCAAATGTGGAGATTTCTGTTTTAAACTTATTTTTAAATATTCCATACATAAAAATCCAATATTCATTATTATAAATTTATACTGCATCGTTTACAAATAATTGTGTTTAAAAGCATGACCCTCACAAAAGTTGGTGCAGCTATTACCTGCCCTTGGTGGCAGTGACATGTTATAAAAACAAAGAACTGGCTAACATAGAGATTATAGTGTAGGGAATTTGTGATTTGTGAGGTTATGAAATGAACAGTGATCCTGTGGAAATTTAAGAAATTGAAACTATTAATGCTACACCTATGGTCATTTTTCGAAAAACGTGTTTTCAGTAAAAACATTAAACAGAGAGAGATGGAGAGAATGAAATTATTTGACCACCACTAGATATGTCCCTAGCATGTAGTCTGTATAAACAGTAAACAGTCCTGCTTAGAACCCATGTAACACTATCCTCGGGGCAGTTTTTACAATAAATTATCGTAGAGGCAATTAAAAGGTAAGGTAGTCACACATTTGCAACTGCTACTGTATGTCACAGATTACTTAACTGGCTGAGAATAGCTTGGGTGAAGCTGTGTTAAATCTTTTGAAGACTGCTGTGGGAGAGCCCATTAGGCTAATTTGCATAGGTAAAGTGGAACAACCCTATCTGTTTGAAGTTGTAGGTAAATCAAAAAGATGAATGCTGAAGACCAAAGTTATTACACATCATTGCCTTGAATGAGAATGTTTAAGTCATCTTTATTAAAGATTATTGGCAAGTTTGTAATAAGAGGAAACATTTCTTTGAACTCTGATTTCACTCCATATATAAAACACAAAGCGCAATTATTTCAAAAGTCAGATTGGTGTAGCAACACCACCCAACATATCTGACACTCTGTCACAGCAATGCAGATGCAAAAAGATCATTTTCTATGCTGAGAAAAATTCAACAAGATCTTCTGGGAAGTTTCAACAGTAATATCTAGTCTCTAATGAGTGCAAAGATGAACACAAATGACACCTGCATTACCTTCAACCCAACTCAACCCCCACTGAACTATTGAGTGCAGGAAAAATAGCCTCTAATTAAGAAAATACTCCACTGTCCAATGGATTTTAAAGACAGAAACTTGGTATATTTTTATTTATTTTACAATGTCTGGTTGTGATTATGTGAGTGTTGGCAAGTGTATGTGTGTGGTGATGGTATTGGACAATGCTAAATCTACCAAGTACTTTTTGTTTGTAGTTGTAAGTGTATTAAAATGATCAAGGAAAATATGTTATTTCATTTTTTAATCAAATTTGAATTTCCAGTAATTTTCTATAAGCTTATATGAAAAGATAACTTATTCTCAAATGGATGATGTCGCTGTTTTAGGTCATGCTCACTGACCCCCCATGGGACCTCAAAACACACTTTTTGAATCTTCAAAACTCCCCAACACTGTCTGGGAATGTGGCAGGTATGAGGAAAACAAATGATGACAATTACTGGAAAGAATTATGAAAATACTGTGCATTCAAATGCAGAAGCATGATCTCAGTATTTTCTAACTTTTATATGATATAAGCCACATTGAGAAAATAAATGCATCCTATTTATAGTCAAATTATCAACAAAATAACTCCTTGGGAATAAACTGGAGTTCTTTATAATTATACATGGGAGACCACATCCCCATTAAATGTAACCCCTTATCTCTTAACATAATATTGTAACATTTTCTACTTGATATTTGCTGTTCTTATTTATCCATCACAAGTCTGTAAAGCAAACCTTTAATGAAGATATGTGTTTACACCTGGTTTCTGTAACCTCTGAAAGGGGATGACTTATTTTTCAATATTATTCTCTCTCTCTCTCTCTCTCTCTCTCTCTCTCTCTCTCTCTCTCTCTCTCTCTCTCGCTGGTTTGTTCATTTTCCCCCAATGATTGTCTAAATGATATATCAAAATCCTTTTTTTTATAATGTTAAGAAGGATTTGTGATGATTTGATCATTTGTAATATGCCTGGGAAAAAGTTAAAATGAGCAGTAGGGCCTACTCTGAAAGCTCTTCATAATACTCTCTGGTTTCACACCCTTTAATTGGTAGATCCCTATTTTCTGCATCTTTCTTCATTTAGTAATTTAAATAAAAAAGGAAAGCAATAGCCCTTTTTCTTTCTTTTTTTAATCACTTTCTGTGACCTTCTGCTGCACAAAATCTGTCATTTTTAATTGAAATAACTGTGCAATTAACAGATTTCTATATTAGTCGCTAATTGGCTTGTTCTAGAATGGCATCACACATAACAGCAAACAACACCTTAGTCAAGAAAGGTAATGCAGTCAGTAATTTTGAACAATCTAATGCTTCATTAAGTTTAACAGTAAATTTAGGGAATTCATTTGGAGTAAATTTTAGCAAAGAAATGGATTTTGAATCGCAACATGGTGTTATAAAACATCACAAATTTACATTTGAAAGATTTTTGCCATAATTGACCTTTAATTCAACTTCCCCATGACATACATCTGGAGAAGTCCATATGTTTTTTTAAAATTAAAATAGTGCACTAAAATTACTAAATCTTGTTTTAAATTTCTCATACATGATCATGTATAATTAGTTTAAAATAATAATATAAAAAATTGTATGAACTTTTTTAAAGCATAAACTTGATTGTAAATCAACATTTCATCACAGCTTTGATTGAGAACATAGCATTCTCTTTGTACACGCAAAAAAAAGTTTTAATAAATGAGTTTGATCTCGGCATTGGTATAATAATTTGTAACCTATCGTTGATTGAAATTAATTGATGTCTCTAAATAGGTTTACAAAATACATGTACTGCTATAGTAATAGATGCTTTTTTTTTTTTAAATCATTACATTTTGTACTTCAGCATCAACATGAAATTTGTTTTCTTAAATATTTGATACAGCTGTCATGTAAATATTGTTCCATTTGTTACTTTTATAAAGTAGTTGCCATTTTTTTGTATTCACGTTTTTGCTTCTCAAAATTTCAGAGGGCAAGAACATTGTTTTATCCCAGTTAGAGTCAGAAAAAGAGAAATCAGATGCTGCTAAACCTAGTGAAAAGAAAGAGATCAATAGCCAAACAAAAGAGCAAGACAATCAACTGAAGTCAGGAAAGTCTGGAAAAGTATGTAATTGCTTTACACTAGTTATGATACCCCTATTTCAAGAAGGGGAGAGTATATGGCATTTGCTTTGCTCATTCATTTTTACATATGTCCATCTTCATTATGGCTTAACTCTTGTATTAATACACCTATTCACACCAAACTTGCAATGTTGTTGCATAATGGGATGGTGTGTAGTTTACCAAAACTGGGTTGCTGTGACCTGTCTAGGTTTATTGAAACATGGCCTTAAAAAATGTGTAGTGTCTTGTTCCGATACATTTTTTATCCCCTTGCATGTCACATCAGTCTGTCTGTCTGTCTAAAACATTTTGACCATTAATAGTATATAAATTGAGGGTCTTTAGTCATTATGGTACTATCATTGTAGTATACAAATGAATGCTGCATGATAAACGTGTACTTTCAATAAGAGTTTGTACATTTAGCAGGGCAATAGCTTGGGTGAAGAGGGTAGGGATATATCATCACTAAATGACTCTTGTTACTTCTTGCCACCAATTTAGCATGGGGGTGTATCTTTAAGTAAAGGTGTGTCACAAATAAACTGGAATGCTCTGACTTGTTAGGTCTATCCTCACAAAGTAGGGAGACATATTGGTTTTGTGATGTCTGTTTTTCTGTCCATTACATTTAACCTTATAAGCAAGATATCACAGACCAAATTGGTTATTTAGACATCTTGAGTTGGTTCCAAGACCTGATTAGGTGCTGGTGACTGTGACCATTTTTTCAAGGTCACAGGGCAGTACTTGTGTTGAATGAAGGACATCAGCTTGTAAGCAATATATCTCCAATATGATATGACCAAACTGAGCCAAATTTGGTATGCAGATGTCGTAGGGGAATCCAGGGTTGAGCTGTTTAGATTTTGGTGGGCTTGACCCAGCTTTCAAGGTCACAGTGATGGGGGGGGGGGGATTTTTAAATGATTTGATGGTTCAAAAACCTGCTTAGGTTATGGAGATTTCATGTTCAAGGTCACAGGGGGATAGTTTGTGTTTAGTGAAGGAATCAGCTTGTAAACAAGTAATGGACATCAGTTTGAAAGCAAGCTATCTCTGAACTGGACGATATTTGATATGCCTATCTTATAGAGAGGTTCTAAGCTTTTGTTACCTTGAGCAAAGTTTCATGGTTACATTCTGTATGCAGTGGGGGTTTATGCCTCAAGGGTGAGTGAGGTAGGCCTATTTACATGGATATTATTCATCTATATAATTCCTATAATTTAGATAATAACTTTCTGTTCAGTTCTGCTGATTGACAGAAAATTAGGAACTCTGTTAGTGCAAAAGAATATACATTTTGTGATTTTATGGGAGGCATTGTGGACAGCTGCAAGGTGAAATTTGGTTTGGTTTGGTGTTGAAATTTGGTTTGGTTTGGTTTGGTGTTGAAGGCACAGCAACACAAATAGGTTATGTAGTGCTGAGGGAATTAGAGTAAAGTGCCTTGCCCAAGGACACACCATGGTAGCTGTTCCAGGCTGGTCTGATGGTAGTATTCAAACCCCCACACTTTCAGTTGTGAGTCTTGCAGCTGAGCCACCATGGCTCCTGCCCTCATTAGTCACCTCTTATAACATGCAGGATAGCACATCGAGCCTATTCTACATCCCTTTGCTATTAAGGGGGTGCCAGGGAGGAGGAGGTACAATTGTTCTATATTTCAAGTCAGAATCTCCTATCTTTCATATATTTTTGGCACCAAAAGTGAGTATGATTCATTTACTTAGTGTGTAAGTAGTGTATGCTGAGAATAGAAGCAAACTGACCTAATTGAATATTTACATGCCTTTAAAGGAACTCAAGACCTAATTAAGTTATGCTGACCATGACTACATTTTTAAAGTCACAGGACAACTTTTGAATAAATTGATTTCATTGTTAGCATTCTTTCATATTTTACAATATCTCGGTGATGTTTGATTTTATCTTTCTTAACCTCTGTTAACTACACCTGTCCAATATTGGACAGATATAAGTGATTCTTTTGTGTCCTTTGTAAACCAGTTTCACTGTTACTAATATAGCTTCCCTTGACACTATTGTCAACATCAAAAGATGACATAATTTGTCATCACAAATGATTTCCAAGATATCTTGCACAGGAGTGAATATACACTCCTTTGCATGAAATATCAACTAGTGACCATGGAAATCTGTAAGATCACAGAACCAAAATTAGGTCAGGTTTGGTCCAAAGAGTCTAGAAATATCTTTGTCATATTATGACTTCCCCTTCCAGGTCTTTGCTACATTTATCCTTTCCTTATCTCAAGTACTCCTGTTGCATGGAGACAAATGCATTTTTGCTTTCAAAAACAAATCCATTCTAGTTAGCTGTACTGTTCAGGCCAAAAAAAAACCAAATATATGTTTCCATCCATTTCTCATTACTGACCCTAGCACTTTTTCCCCACTCCACTCCACCCCTCACCCCCAATTTTTTTTTTATATAAAAAAAATCACATTCTTGAAATTGATTTGTGCATCTAATTGAGCCAGTTTTGCTCAGTACTTTCAAGCGCTTGAAATATTATTTGATTTATATATAATGTTTAAAAATATATATATATATATATATATAAAAAACTACCTGCCTATCCTAATGGTAAAACCAGTGCAATAGGAAACACATTTGGGGGAGGGGGGTTGGGGGTTGGACCTCATGGACAAGAAGAGCTTATGGGATGGCCTGTTGTCCATCGTCTATAGTCCAGTGTTCTTATAATCTGTAATTGGTTGTAAATAAAAAAGGTACTGATCTGACATCCAATATGGCCACCATGGCAGCCATCTTGAAAATCTTATCACTACTCCTCCTGAATGAATGGTCATCGCAACATGGGAGTTTCACTGAAAAACTTCTTATAATGTCTAGTTGGTCCTAAATGAAAATGGTACCTATCTGATGTCCAATACGGCCACCAAGGCAGCCATCTTTAAAATCTTGCTATTGCTTCTTCTGAATGGAAAATCATATCAACTTCTTATGATGCCTAGTTGGTCCTAAATGAAAATGGTGCAGATCTGAAATCCAATATGGTCACCACAGCAGCTATCTTGAAATTGTTTTATTGCCACTCCTCCTGCAGAAAGTCACATCAACATTGTGTTTTCAGCAAAAGTCTTCTAATGGTGTCTGGTTTGCCCCAAATAAAAATGGTGCCAGTCTTACATCCAATATGTCTGCCACAGTGGCTAATTTTACAATTTTATTGCTCAAGATTATCAGAGGTGGTTTCAACACTCAGCAGTTAAAAAGAAGAAGTGGTCCTATTTTGAATTCCTGGAAATTCTTTTTGGACAGTAGAGCATCATTCCTTTAATAAGACTCATGTTTTATAGGGTTTCTTCAATACTGCTTTAAAAAAAAAGTTCATCTAGACTCAAAATCCAATACCTTTTCACATAAGGCTCCAGTCTTTAGATGAAGGTGTTTTGTGCACCAAATCTGCGTCATTGACATTCTCTCCAGAACTGCAGATTGAACTGGCCAAGGAATTTGCATTTGTCTAGTAGGTTGGCACTAGATTCTTCCAAGTATTTACCAAATTTGGCCTGGCAGAAAAAATTCAGATGTTCAATTGTTTGGTTTACCAGAAAAGGGGCTTTACAAGGAATGTTCTTGCTCTGATTTGACATTAGTCTTTTCCCATTATCTACCAGTGTTTTATTTAATAATTCCCCTTCTCCCTACATTATGGCTATCTTGCAGTTAATCATTTGATATGTTTTTTACTGCTAAATTACTTATTTTTGCAACTTCCTTGAAAATTTGAGTTATTTGTGTCAATAATTCAACTGGGAAAAGATGCTCCATTAGTGGTTGGAAGTGACTTAGCTGTATTATTTGGGGGACAGCAGGACAAACTTTGAAATTTTCAATTGTTGTTATACACTAGCCTCTACAGAGGTGGGAGTATATAGTACTCCTCATGTCCTTCAGTCCTTCTGGTACAATCTTGTTAGCACAACTAGTCTCACCGTTTTTGATAAATTGCCATGAAACTTTGTAACTATTATGTATGTACAGAAGTTTTACTGGCTTGTAGAATTATACAGTAGTACACTATTCTGCAGCAGTTTTAGCTCTACATGTCATAGATGAGAACAGCTTATGGGATGGTCTGTGGTCTGTTGTCCATTCATCATCTGTCGTCCATCCTTCCGATAGCACAAGTTTGTTATCTCTACTCCTCCTAAACTACTTAGAGGATTGCCCCAAAACTTTACACACACAGTCATCCTATGGTCTAGCTGGTCCTAAATGAAAAGGCTGCTGTGTAGATATCCAATATGGCCACCACAGTGGCCATCTCGAAAATCTCGTTATAGCTAGTCCTTCTGAATGGATGGGCATATCAGCATGGGATTTTCACTCAGAGACTTACGATGATGTCAAGTTGCTCCTAAATGACAGTGGTGCCTGTCTGGTTTCCAGTATGGCTGCAACAGCAGATGTCTTGAAAATTTTGTTATCGCTACTCTTTAACATGAAGTCATATTGACATGTAGTTCTCACCAAAAGACTTCTTATGATGTCTAGTCAGTCCTAAAAAAAATGGTCTCTATTTGACATCTAATATTGCCACCACCATAACCATCTTGAAAATCTTGTTCTCACTACTCCTTTTGAATGGAAATTCATATTGACATGTGGTTTTGACCAAAAGACTTCTTACAATGTCTAGTCAGTTGTAAATGAAAATAGTGCTCATATGACCTTTATTATGGCTACCACAGTGGCCATCTTGAAAATCTTGTTATCACTACTTCTAGATAGATAGTCCTATCAAAATTTGGCTTTCACCAAAAGACTTCTGATGATGTCTAGTAAGTCCTAAATGAAAATGGTGTCAATTTGATATCCAATATGGCCACCATAGCAGTCATATCAGCATGGGGTTTTCACCAAAGACTTCTTAGGATGTCTGGTTGGTCCTAAATGAAAATGGTGCCCATCTTAAAGCCAGTGGCCATCTTAAAAACCTTGTTGTCACTACTCCTTCTGAATGATGGTCATATCAACATGGAGTTTTCACTAAAAGACTTTTTTGATGTCTAGTTGGTCCTAAACGAAAATGGTGCCAATCTTACATCCAATTTGGCCACCATGGTAGCCATCTTGAAAATCTTGTAATGCTACTCCTTCTGAATAGAAAGTAATATTGACATAGGGTTTTCAGAAGACTTCTTGTGGTGTCTACAATACAGCTCATGTGATTTTTCGGAAGAGTGACTTAATCCCCTCCACTTTAGCTCCGTGGTGGAGGGATAAATACCTATAAATCACGGCCTTATCAGGCACGCTGTCAACTCCACTGTGGAGGGGGCTGGTCAACATTACTGATTGACATTTGAACAGCCAATGAATGAAGACCAACTATGGAAAGACTGAGACGTCAAGAGTCATTTACAACTGGATACTATTGGAAGAATCAGTCGTCTTTATTTTGAATATATATTTGGACAATAAAAAATAATTTCAAAAGTCTTGTATATTCAGTACACATTACTGCTTATAAAAGGTTGATTGACTTCTTTTGCAATAAGTTTATGTTTTTAATTTATTCAAAGAAATATAAACAAATTTACGCACTGACTTGACGAGAAGAACACCTTGCTGAGCTTCTCGAACAGCATAAATTTATCATTTTGTTCCAAAGGAAAGTAATTCTCTGAGATATTGGACAATTAAAATCCAAATTGACTTCCACTTCTGCTTTAAAAAAAACCCCAAACAAACAAACATAAAATACTGAATTTACTTTGAAATGCAAACCGCATGCTTAGTCCTTAAGCAGTAATAGCACAGTCACAAGGCTGAATATTCTGACAGCATGTGTATTGTAAGGGACTGACCATTTAATGTATGGGGCTTAAATGTTGTTTTGTTTTTCGACCAGGATATTTTTTGTTCTTTCATCACAATATAAATTCATTTCAAATAAATATGGAACGGAATAATGTCTATTTTTAAACTTCACATAAGAGAAAGTCAATTGTTTTCATGCATTTACCCCACTCCCTTTGAAAATTCAATTGTCTCTCCCTAATAAAGACTCGACTTCAGCTGATGTTCTACAGAAAATATTGTCAAGGGTTTGCATCAAAGGTTTATGCCAGTTTCAGCTTGGGAACAGTGTGTATTTATCACACAAAGCCATCTGACTTGGCGTGTTGTACTTTACAGTCGCAATTATGGCCCTGCCATTAACAATGGAAGTTTGATAATTGTTAGTAATTAATCTGAACTCAACTTGTTAGCAAAATTAAAAATAATGTGGAAAATTCTAAAATCTCAGATGTTGAGATTTTAATTTCCAACAAGTTTGGGGCATTTTGCATGAATGTGTTGTCTCCACATGTATCCTATTATTTGCTCATTTTTCTAAGGCGAAAATATAAAAACAAAATATATTCTTATATTATTTTGACGCAGATATTAGAGTATGCAGTTTCCTGTTTGTGACTGTTATAGCCTTTGGTTATTGAGCATGTTTCTGTATGTGGTATATTGCTGTACAGCTAGAGTTGCTGTGGCCAAGTGGATAAAGTGTGCAACTCGTACACACACACTTGGGTGTCGGGGGGGGGGGGGGGGGCATGTTGCACCCACCCCCATCCCTATTTTTTTTAAAATATTAATATATCCCATTTATTTTGGCTTCTACTCCCCCCCCCCCCAAAAAAAAAAAAAAAAAAAAATTCCTGCAGACATGCACACACACACACACATTTAACTTTGGAGCATGTGGTTGGAAGTTCCCATGCACAGGTGGAAATTTCTTTCTTTTTTGCTCTATAACGCTACAATGTCTGGCATTTTTTACTTTTCTTACCACTACCGAACGTTTTCAGATTTCAGTTTATGAATGTCTAGATTTATAATCAGTCAAATTTTAATATTTTAATTTTCTGAAGATTACCTAAAAATATTGACATGTCAAGCATCAAAAAAGTAAAATTTTGGTTAACATTAATAAGTATTTTAGTGTTATTTTTGAAACTCACATGGGTGAAAAACTCTCAAAACATAAGCAGAATCATGAAAAACTTCAATGGCAGGAACATCTTTTTGGTTTAGTGTGAATGATGAGGCTACTAATTGAAGATTGAAGAAAGCTAGCCAATCATGGAATACTTAAACTGTTACTGAAGTATCTACAAAAAAAAAATGTTTCTAATATTAAGAGCAACTGATTACGATGACTTGCGCAGTAGTGCTTTGGATTCCATATTTTATGAGAGAGAGAGGTGGGGAGAGGTCTTTACTAAAAATAGTTATTGAACCAGAAATACTTAAACAGGTTGATCTCATTTTTCTGTATATTGCATAGTATGCAATAGGAAACGAACAGAAAAAGGAAAAAGTAAAACATTAATTTCATCTGATGCTCAAGTTTACTTGGTGATACAGATACAGAAGTAAATATGTAGTTTTTTGGGGAGTAAAACTAATTTAAATTATGCAATACTAACCTGTCGCTATTGTTAAGCTATTCTATTTCGTGCCGAAAATCACCGTCTGTTCAATGTGAATACATCCTCCCACAGAGTGGAGAAAAACATTAGTATGACCTTTGCACTCGAGTCTGTGCCTCATTTAGGCTTGCCTAAATCATCATCTTTTTCATAGACGATGATTATGCAAGACATCAGAGCAGGGGTGGGAGGAGGGCATTCGACAATAGCAACAGGTAAGTATCGCATAATTAAAATTAGTTTTACACACACACACACACACACACACACCGAAAAAACTACATTTTAATAGCAGCAATTACTTATCCTGTCGCTATTGTCTAGCTGAATTTGTCAGTTGGGGGGGGGGGGGGTAGGCTGATACTCTAGTTAAACTGATTAAAAACAGAAAATGTAATGTACTCACCATAGAGGGAGAGGTCCATCTTATAGAAGGTTGGTGTCTCTCTGAGCCACATGTTGTGCTGCAATGATGGGCCCCAGAGAAAAAATGCCTGCGCTCTGTTGTGCTAATGAGCAGAGGTAAAAGGAGGAGAAGGTAGTATGGAAACGCCAGAAGGCTGCCTTCACGACATCCTCTAAGGGGGAGTGATTAATGTAGGCCCATGAGGCAGCAACGGCTCGAACCTCATGGGCTTTTAATTTCTTAAAGGAAAGGTCTCAATCAGTAAGGGACTGATACGCTATTTTGATTGTAGTGACAATCCACCGGGAGATAGTGGCAGCTGAAATGTCTACAGAGTCCTTAAGAGGAAGGAAGAGACGTTTCCTACCCTTCCTTTTTCCTTTGGATTCATTAAGATATAAACGGAGGGCCCTTGGGCCATAAGAGTCTATCTGGATCATCCCCTGCACAGATTTGACTTAGACTGGGGATCTCTATAGGTAGTGGAGCTACCGAAGGTGATTGATTTTTAGCGAGAAATCCTGGTTGACAGAGGAGGGAGACAGAGTTCTAATTCCTGTTAAACAGGAGACAGCCAGTGTTAAAAGACAAGGCATTAATCTCGCTTCATCATCTCGCAGACGCGAGAGCGAGTAGGAACACAGTCTTGAGTGTGAGGTCATGAAAGGAGGCTTTGCTCAATGGTTCATAGGGGGTTTTGATTAAAGACCACAAAACGCAAGAAAAATTCCATCTGGGCGTAAGAGAGCGGAAGACGGGTCTCTGGAGCTCAAAGTACTTAATAAGATCTGCAAGGTACGAATCTGAACCGATTGCCGTGCCCTGAGAGAATTTAAGTGTCTTGGAGATGGCAGCTAGATAGCCCTTGATAGTGGATACTGAACATCTGTTGGTCTCAAAAAGGAAAAAAAAGGATATCACCAATGGAAATTACAGAGGGGCAAATAGGATCAATGTGTTTCCTACTGCACCAATCACAAAAGATTCTCCACCTGGCATCATAGACCTTGTATGTAGAAGCTCTCCTGGCCTGAATCATGCAACTGGCAACTCAGCCCAAAAACTTTTTCTGGTGGAGAGATCGCTTGAGATGAGCCAAGTGTGAAGGTGGAGAATGTGACGGCTGTTGTGGAGATGGGATCTTGTGTGTTGAGACAGGAGATCTCTCCAGTAAGGTAGAGACCTAGGTCAATCAATCAACAGGTCTAGCAGAATGTTGAACCATGATCGCTGGGGCCACAGTGGAGCGATGAGGATGATCTGCGCAGTGGAAGTTCTGACTTTTTGCAGAACTTGAGGTAGCAATCGGAATGGTGGGAAGGTGTATGCGAATAGCCGATCCCACCGGAAGCTGAATACGTCCACTGCCCATGCTCTCTGGTTTGGGACCGGAGATACATAAAAGTGAAGTCTGTTGTTGAGCCTGGTCGCAAACAGGTCCACTAAGGGTCTTCCCCAGAATGTGAACAGGGACTCCGTTACGGAGCGGTGAAGAGGCCATTCTGTGAAGATGGCTCGACCTGTCCTGGGCAGGCTGCCCGCTAATACATTCTTCTTGCCTGGAATGTGGCAAACTCGGATTGTGATGTCCTCTGAGGCTGCCAACAGGAGGATTTTCCAGACCTCCACGCAAAGAGAAGGGGCATGTGTGCCTCCCTGACATTGTAGATATCCTACGACGGACATGTTGTCTGAGGAGACCATGATGCAGCGACCCCTTATTCTGTTGATGCATCCTTGCAACGCTAGAAATACTGCTTTCATTTCTAGGTTGTTGATGTGGAGGGATGATTTGGCCAGAGTCCAAAGACCCTGGAGAATTATGCCCTCCGGTTCTAAATGAGCACCCCAACCAGAATCTGATGCGTCTGCGAACAGATAAGAGTGGGGGTCAGGTGCATGCATTGGGACCCCAGCCAGGAATCTCTCCCGGTTGATCCACCAGAGCAAGTGTTGGTGAAAGTCCCGTTCTAGTGGAATCGGGTTTGATAGAGAATCTTTGTGTGGTTTCCACCTTGCAAGGAGGTGGAACTGTAGAGGGCGCATATGGAGATGTCCTAAAGGAACCAAGTTGGCAGCGGCTTTCAAGGTTCCCAATAGGGATAGATAAGGGCGAGCAGATAATGATGTTTTTGAGCCAGGATTTGATCTACCCGATCCAGTGGAACCCGACCCAAGTTCTGGTTTGTGAGGAAGTTCATCCCCACTTAAACAAAGTCCTGTGATGGAATGAGTTCCAACTTCTCGAGGTTTGGTAAAAGACCCAACCGAGTTACGGCGGACCAAGAACGGAACAGATCCTGATGAAGAGACTGAACCTGGACATTGTGGATCAGCCAGTCGTTGAAATACTGGAGAATCTGTGTTCCCAGTAATCAAAGCTAGGTCGCAACCACTCCCATAATTCGTGTGAAGACTCTGGGTGCGGAAGCGATTCCGAACGGCAGAACCCGGAATTGAAAAACTAAGGAAAACTGGAGATATTTGCAGTGTGGAGGAAAAATCGGAAATCAACTAGATTCCAGATGCCAAAAGGCCATAAATCGCAAAGTGTGCAACGATTTTTTCGTGTGCACTTGGACAACTTTATGCAGTCTGGGTGAGTGTCCCAAGAGCCCTTCTTGTGGCCACATTTCCCCACAGACTGTCCTGACATTATTCTGATAGAAGAGAAGTAATGACAATACTTAATAAATGTCATGCTAAACTCACCTTGTTGTGTCACGCTAAACTCATCTGGTTGTATGTAGTGCATACCGCGTACACCACTGTGTATGCATTAAGTACATCTATGCACAAGGTAAATTATAGATTTGACATCGTGGAAATAAAAAAATATTGATTTTTTTTTGTCTTTCTTTTTTTTTCCTGTCAAAAAATAAAATATTTCACACTGTGAATTTTATTAAAGAACATGCAGATGCATATGCAATGACCACACAATTCGTGGTGCGGACATTAATAATATACGTGAAAATTTACCGATAATGGGCACTTTTTCTTAAGAAGAGAGAGGAATACGCTGTCCTTTATGTTCGGCAGGGCCTGTTGTTATTTTTGTCAAAACACAGAGACTTACCCGTACCTCATTGTATATCAGTAAATTTGGTGAGTGTTTCCACCCGTAAGGGGTGGAATACACGAGGTAGCCTTGGAGGCCCCTTAAAGAACTTAGTTCTAAAAATTGGGGAAAGTTTACAATACGGAATTTAAAATTACAGAATGGATAGTGCAACACCAAGACTTATTATGAACTGCAGAAGGAGACTGCTAATGTGGTAATTGGTACAGGCACAATTTCTCTGGTGCTGTTCTTCAGGCAGTGTCTACACAGTATGGCGTTCGTGAAAAAGATGACAATTTAGGCAAGCCTAAATGAGGCAGAGACTCGAGTGCAAAGGTCATACTAATGTTTTTCTCCACTCTGTGGGAGGATGTATTCACATCGAATGGACGGTGATTTTCAGCATGAAATAGAATAGCTTAACAATAGCGACAGGATAAGTAATTGCTGCTTTTAATAATTGATGTACAGTATTTACATACAACAAATAGACAAAACAATACAATTTAGCTGTTGTCAGACACGCAGATATTAATGTACACAGCTTCCTCTTTTTGACTTTGGAGCAGTTGGTTATTGAGACAAAAAATAGACTCATTTCTTTGAATAATGTTGGGCATCTTTCTGTATATGATATATTTCTTTACAGCTACAGTTACTGTGGCCAAATGGATAGAGTGTGACACACGCACACACACACACACATTTGATATTGGTGCACGAGGTCATGAGTTTGCTCCCATCAGCGGGAAAATTTGTTTCCTTCTTTTGCCTCCATTACGCTATAATGTCTAGTACAGTATTACTTTTCTTACCACTTACAAATTTTTCCAGATTTCAGTTTACGATAACTTGTGCAGTAGTGATTTGGATTCAATATTTTATGTGAGAGAGAGAGAGAGAGGAACTTTACTAAGAAGAGTTAATGATCTAGAAATATTCATCTCATTTTTCTGTACTATGCATTGTATGCAATAGGAAAACAAACAGAAAAAGAAAAAGTTAAACATTAATTTCATCTGATGCTCAAGTTTACTTGGTGATATAAATATACAGTAGTTACATACAACAAATGGGTATATGTCTATCCCGGTTCAGCCAAGTTTTGATATTTTGTATAGGTGGGTTACTTATAATTTCTGTTGGTAAATTTTAAAAGGCAGGAATTTCGATTCAAGATAGTTCTATATAAAGGTAGCAGAATGATCGAGTCCTGTAGGTCTCGTTGTTAATAAACAAATGGTCGAATTACTTCTTTGTAAGTAGTTAGGAGTGTTACGACTCTATGGTCTAAGAAAAATGTAACAGAAAGAAAGTGAAACCAACAAATCAAGTAAAAAATCAACAAGCAATTTATTACTAGATAATTAAAATGAAAAATCAAAAAGTCACTTACAGTAATGTGTTTTGAAATCCTAATAATCCAATAAGAATGATTGTTCTAATCACAAGTCCTAAATATAGAATGTTTAGAATTCACGGCTGTGTCCTTGAATGTTATTATGTGCCAATGGTCTCCAAAGTCCTGATGTACTAGTAATCTTTGATGTGCTGATGTCAAAATGAAGTATTCCAAAATATCTGAATATAAGTTCACATAAATTCCAAAATCATCAATTAAAAATCCAAAATCCAAAGTTTATGAGCACTGTTATAATCCAATGAATATTTAAAATAATTCCTCTCTTAGAATTTGGAATGAATTTTCACAACTGTAATAGCTCTTTACAAGACTGATGGTAATGTCAAAACTGAAAAAATGTCCACCAAACATGGTATATATAAAGATTGGTCACATGACAGAATGTTCTAGAATGTGTGTCATCTTAATGGAATTTTACTTGTAAACAAAAATCAACCTTGACCTTTAAATTGAGAAAACATTATATTGATCAAAACAACCTAATTCAAGGACACTAGTTAAACATGTTTTTCCTGATAAACATAAAAGATTTAAGCAAATATTAAAGTGAAGAAACATTTATAATTTCCTAAAATATTTATAATATTATATAAACATCATACATAACATCTCCCCTCATAAAGAAAAAGAAAGATTTATATAATAAAGCTTTCTTTTGAATATACATCTAATACTACAATAACCAAAATTACATAAGGACATGTTTTATGATACTGGACTTAATTACATCAAGCAATATTACATTTCTAGGCACGTGAGAGTGCATCTGCAATCACATTGTCTTTTCCCCTGATGTGTTTGATGTCAATGTTATATTCCTGCAATATCAAACTCCATCTCAACAATCTCCGATTTTTATCTTTCATTTTGTTGATGAAAGTAAGGGGATTGTGATCACTGTACACAATAATTGGAGAAAGAGCTGAGGTAACATACACTTCAAAATGCTGTAAAGCCAATATCAAAGCCAAACATTCCTTCTCAGTTGTGGAATAATTTTTCTGGTGCTTGTTTAGTTTTTTAGAAAAATAACACAGGGTGATCCACACCACTTTTGTCTTCCTGAATCAATACTCCACCAACCCCTACATCACTTGCATCAACAGATAATTTAAATGATTGGCTGAAATTTGGTGAAGAAAGAACTGGTGCATTCTCAAGCATGGCCTTTAACTTGTCAAAAGATTCCTGACACTTGTCAGACCAATGAAATTTGGTTTTCTTACTCAATAAACTTGTCAAAGGTTCAGCAATTTTGGAAAAATTGGAACAAAATTTCCGATAATATCCAGCCATACTTAAAAATCGCATCAGTTGCTTTTTACAAATTGGAACTTGAAATTCAGAGATAGCTTTGACCTTAGCTTCTATAGGTTTAACTTGACCTTGTCCCACAATATGTCCTAAAAATGTGACACATGCATGGCAAAACTCACTTTTGCTCAAATTAATTGTCAGATTCGCATCACTGAGTCGATCGAAGAATTTTCGAATGGTTTCCAAATGATCTTCCCAGGTGTTGTTGTAGATAATAACGTCATCGATATAAGCGTCACAATTATCAAGACCAAATGTTATCATGTTCATCAGACGTTGAAACGTTGCAGGCGAATTTTTCATTCCAAACGGCATGACTTTATATTGATAAAGTCCATCTGGAGTTGCAAATGCTGAAATTTCTTTTGCCCTTTCCGTCAGTGGAATTTGCCAGAATCCTTTTAAAAGGTCAAACTTGGTGACATATTCCGCATTTCCAATTTTATCAATGCAATCGTCCATTCTTGGGATTGGAAATGAATCAGTTTTGGTGACACTGTTGACTTTTCTATAGTCAGTACACATACGGAATGTATTATCTGGCTTGGGAACAAGAATACATGGTGAACTCCAGTTACTTTTACTTGGTTCTATGAAATCATTCTCCAGTAAATACTGAATTTCTTTCTTCAGATAGTTCTGTTTGAGAGGATTCATCCTATAAGGATGCTGTTTCACAGGCGCAGAATCTACAATGTCAACGTCATGATAAATTTTACTTGTTCGTGTTGGAACATCAGGAAACAAGTGCTCATAGTCATGTAATAGCTGTTTTAGTTCATTTCTTTCCTGTTGTTGTAGATGTGACAGTTTCTGGTCTAGGTTGTTCAATATTTCTGAATTCCGAAGATTGGTTATACCAGAGTCACTATAGTCTGATTGTATTCCATCGTTGATATCTTTACTGTGTGGGACAGGTACAACTAAATAATTAGCTGAGCTATCTCTGTCAAAATATTCCTTTAACATATTTATATGACAAAGTTGTTTTTGTTTCCGTCTCCCAGGAGTGTTAATGATATAATTTAAGTCATTTACTTTCTTTGCAACATTATAAGGACCATACAATTTAGCCTGAAGAGGATTCTGAGGTATGGGAAAGAGAGCCAGAACTTTGTCACCAGGTTTAAAACTCCTTTCCTGTGAATTTCTGTCATACCTTAATTTCATTTTTGACTGAGTAGTGTGAAGATTAGTTCTTGCTACTTCACAGGCCTTTGACAACTTGTATTTGAAATCAGAGACATAATCAAGAAGATTAATCTTTGAATCTTCATTTGAAAGAAGTTTCTCTTTCAATAATTTCAATGGTCCACAGACAGTATGACCAAAAACTAGTTCAAAGGGACTAAAACCCAACGACTCTTGAACTGATTCCCTAACAGCAAACAACAACAAATGAACACCCTCATCCCAATCCTTTTCTGTATCAAAGCAATATGATCGAATCATATTCTGCAAAGTTTGATGAAATCTTTCCAAAGCACCTTGACTTTCAGGTGATAGGCAGAAGATTTAAACTATTGGATGCCTAATTCATGCATAACTTGTTGGAAAATTCCAGACATAAAATTTGACCCTTGATCTGACTGGACAGATTTGGGAAGGCCAACAAGTGTAAAAAACTTCACCGAAGCTTTCACAATAGTTTTAGTTTTTATATTTCTCAGAGGAATTGCCTCTGGAAATCTTGTAGATGCACACATGATGGTCAACAAGTATTGGTTGCCTGACTTGGTTTTGGGTAAAGGACCAACACAGTCTACTATTATTCTACTAAATGGTTCATCAAATGCAGGAATAGGTTGCAGATGAGCCTTAGGTATCATCTGATTGGGTTTTCCTACCATTTGACAAGTGTGACAAGATCTGCAGTATTTAGAAACATCACTTTTGAGTTTCGGCCAATAAAAATGATTCAAGATCTTGTGATAAGTCTTACGGACTCCTAAATGACCAGCCAAAGGAGTTTCATGGGCTAAATTAAGAATTTCCTGTTGATATGACTTTGGAACAACAATTTGATAGCTCACTGACCACTCGTCACCAGCGGGTACATCAGGTGGTCTCCATTTCCTCATAAGGACCCCAAGGACCCCATTTTTCACAAAGTAACACACTGGAACTTGTGTGGCTTCAGTTTCACTAATAGCCCTCTGAAACAAACAAGATATCTCGGGATCTTGCTCCTGTTCAACGACAAGGGATTGTCGTTTGTCATCCTGATTAGAACAAAGAGAATGAGTTGCCAAAAGAGGATCACTGTGATCAATACCGTTTGATTGATCAATACCTGAGGAAAAAGTGACCTCATCAAAAGACTGACCAATACATGTGTCAGCTAAAGGAATAATATCCTGATCAACATCACTCTCAAGAGCTCTTTTTGCCATAGCTCTAGTAACTGCACAAGCAGGGTACAAATCAGGGATTTCAGTTTCGACAGGATCAACTTTCTGATCCAAACAAGGCTTGTCAGTTACAAGTGGATTAACCACAACCTTATCTCCAGCTAGGTCATTGCCTAGTAATAAATGAACACCCTCTATGGGTAAAGAAGTCACTGCCCCAACAGTCACAGGTCCAGAAACTAAGTCTGATGCCAAATTTACACAATGAAGAGGAACATTTACAAAGCCGCACTCTACTCCCTGAACAAGAACACTTTCACTTGAAGAAGACTCCTCAGACAAAGGCAAAGTACCTGATAATAAAAGACTCTGAGAAGCTCCAGTGTCCCTTAATATTTTAATTGGGATAGGTTTGGCAGAATCACCAATAAGTGATATAGAACCTTCTGACATGAATGGTTCATAAGCCTCCAAAATAGATCAGACTGGGGTTTGTTTGACCCAACAAATGTATTGCTTTCAATACAAGACCGTGACCTTGACCTCGTAGAAATAAGAGCATTTGGAAAAGCTCTGTCTTTTCTCTGTTGCTTATTTTTCAACTTGAAGCAATCAGAAATAACGTGCCCTTTCGTTTTACAATAAGTGCACGTAGGAAGAGATAAGGATTTCTGCTCAGTCTTATCAGATGTTTGATTCCTAACAGTTGTGCTGTTGTGAAATTTGGAAGTACTCGAATGAGATTGAAATGGTTTTTTACCAGAAAACTGCTGAGAGGACGATTTATTACCAAATGAAATTTTGTGAGTCAAGGAATAATCATCAGCCATACGAGCAGCATTTTCCAAAGTTTCCACATTCTGCTCGTCAAGATAGGTTTTAACATCACTATGGATGCACCTCTTGAACTCTTCAATTAATACGAGCTGTCTGAGGTTATCATAAGCTTGATCAACTTTCTTGGCTGAGCACCACCTATCAAATCGTTGTTCTTTATCCCTTGCAAATTCGACATGAGTTTGTCCAGTTTCTTTTCTACAATTCCTAAACCTTTGTCGATATGCCTCTGGTACCAACTCATAAGCTTTCAAGATGTACTCCTTAACCACATCATAATCAGTGCTTTGTTGTACTGACAGTGAAGTGTAGACTTCACGAGCTTTGCCAATAAGTACACTTTGTAACAACAAAGTCCAATGCTCTCTGGGCCATTTCAAGTTTTCAGCTATTTTCTCGAAATGAAGAAAGTATTTATCTACTTCTTTTTCCTGAAAAGGGGGTACTAGCCTAATATATCTAGTAACATCAAAACCTGAACTTGTGTTTAAAGGAGTGGAGTGTGCTCTGTTTGCCAGATCCAATTCTTTTAATTTATATTGCATTTCCCTTTCTTCTCTTTGCATCTGCATTTGTATTTGCCTCTCTTCCTTCTGCATTTGTATCTGCCTCTCTTCTTTCTCTCTCTCCATCTGCCTCTCTTCTTTCTCTCTCTCCATCTGTATCCGCCTGTCTTCTTTCTCTCTCTCCATCTGTGTCTGCCTCTCTTCTTTCTCTCTCTCCATCTGCCTCTCTTCTTTCTCTCTCTCCATCTGTATCCGCCTATCTTCTTTCTCTCTCTCCATCTGTATCTGCGAAGCTTTGCCAACTCTAAATCCATCTGGTTCTTTAACTCTAATTCCCTTAATTTCCTGTCAGAACCAGATACAGGCTTTCTCTTCAAACTGAAAGCACTATTTTCAAAAATTCCGTTTCCTACTAAATACTGAATTAAAATAATCTTTATCTCCTGTTTTGTCAATGATACTTTTGCCTCAGATAGACTGTATTTTCTGGCAAGCTCGAGCAACTCATCCTTTCTCATGCACTCTAACCCCTCCTGGGTAGGTTTTGAAATGAAATTCTGAACATTAGATGCCATTGTAAATGCTTGTTGGTTTCACACAAAAAAATTTCTCTATTTAAAAATCTTTGCTGAAGACAAAAACAAAAAAAATTCCAAGACAAAATCAATATGAATTTCAAAGATAAATTTAATATCTCTAATATGCTTTAAAGAAATTCAATCCCGGACGAGCCCCCAATTTCTGTTACGACTCTATAGTCTAAGAAAAATGTAACAGAAAGAAAGTGAAACCAACAAATCAAGTAAAAAATCAACAAGCAATTTATTACTAGATAATTAAAATGAAAAATCAAAAAGTCACTTACAGTAATGTGTTTTGAAATCCTAATAATCCAATAAGAATGATTGTTCTAATCACAAGTCCTAAATATAGAATGTTTAGAATTCACGGCTGTGTCCTTGAATGTTATTATGTGCCAATGGTCTCCAAAGTCCTGATGTACTAGTAATCTTTGATGTGCTGATGTCAAAATGAAGTATTCCAAAATATCTGAATATAAGTTCACATAAATTCCAAAATCATCAATTAAAAATCCAAAATCCAAAGTTTATGAGCACTGTTATAATCCAATGAATATTTAAAATAATTCCTCTCTTAGAATTTGGAATGAATTTTCACAACTGTAATAGCTCTTTACAAGACTGATGGTAATGTCAAAACTGAAAAAATGTCCACCAAACATGGTATATATAAAGATTGGTCACATGACAGAATGTTCTAGAATGTGTGTCATCTTAATGGAATTTTACTTGTAAACAAAAATCAACCTTGACCTTTAAATTGAGAAAACATTATATTGATCAAAACAACCTAATTCAAGGACACTAGTTAAACATGTTTTTCCTGATAAACATAAAAGATTTAAGCAAATATTAAAGTGAAGAAACATTTATAATTTCCTAAAATATTTATAATATTATATAAACATCATACATAACAGGAGCAAAACCATTTTCCATTTTAAACAACCAATGTGACTGACGCAAGGAATGGAAGAAAATTCACAGAGAAATGCACAAATTTGATACTAGATGTATTGATTAGTTTACTAGTTCTTCTTTCTATTACTGATTTTTCTTTTCCAAGAATCAAACAACGGAATAGCCTGTGGTTGTACAGTATGAATCACTTATCCCAGTGTACATTGTTTATTGTCAACTCGATGGCAAAGAAAACAAACCTACAGAAGAGCTGCTGTTGTACCTTTAAGTTGTCAGTTTGCACATGAAATTAACACGTCAATATCAAAGAAAACAAGCAGTGTTAATGGCTTCTCTTGTGCTAGGTTATTGGTTTGCACATGGGCACTTCTCTTCGAAAACTGCATGTGTCAACTACATGTATCTAGGATGACCTTGCGACCATTTGTGATTTTTAAAAAAACACTACTTTTGGTAAATTATGTAAAATAATACAGTTTAAAATAAAATAACGATGTGAAATCTTAATGCTTTATTTTGAGCAATAACTTTTGCTTCAATTTTTAATTACCCCTCTATAATGCTGTGATTAGATGTCAGAAGAAATCGTACAATATGTGAATGAGAACTCATGCATGGGGTAACCATCGGAACTTGTGTGATTTTGTTTCACTTCAGCCAGGTATGACTGCAGCTTTGTTGTCAATTTGTTCAATATTTATTGTTTTTTTAATTGCAGGGAGTACAATATCACCGACTTTCATATGATCATTAAAAATTATATTGCGCAAACTGAATAAGAAATAAGGATATGAATGCATATTTAGATTCCGACAACATAGTTTTGAAGACCAAAATTAGATTCATTGCACAAAATGTAGTATTAATACAGTTTGCAAGGCATTGTCATTATCTTTATCTAAAATTTGATTTGGCATTATGTATTGTACATTATCTTCGTTAGAACAAAGAGATATTTGTAATTAACTGAATAATAATGTTTTTTTCAGTATTAAAAAGCAAGCAAATTGCTCCCGAAAGTGATGATGATGTAGATAAATCTGTGCCTCTCTCTCTGTCTCTCTCTCTCTGTCTAAATCTCTTTAGAGCATGCTTGCAGGGGTCATAAACAGTAAACTACGCCCATATTATCTACACCACGTCCACTCCGCGATGGTGATCAGATGCAACTGCACGAGAAAGCGTGGTGCGCAGAGCTATTCTCCACAAGACGCTGCGGCAACTCCATCAGGACGTGCGGAGAGATGGCGGAGGTTTTTTTTCTTAATCCTCTCCACTCAGTCTCCACCCCCACCATGAAGCCTGGGGTTCCGAAAAATCATGTGAGCTGTACTGTAGTTGGTCCTAAATGAAAATGGTGCCAATCTGTGACATCCAATATATTGACCACAGCAGCCATCTTGAAAATCTTGTTATTTGTACATTTTCTGAACAGAAAGTCATATCATCATGGGATTTTCACTCTAAGACTTCTTATGGTGTCTAGGTGGTCTTAAATACAAATTGTGCCGATTTAATGTCCAATATGGCCACCACAGCAGCTATCTTGAAATCTTGTCGCTACTGCTCTGAGATGGAAAGTCATATCAGTATTGGGTTTTCATTAGAAGATTTCTTATGCAGTCTTGTTGGTCCTAAATGAAAATGGTGCAAATCTGGGACATCCAATATGTCCACCACAGCAGCCATCTTGAAAATCTTGTTATTTGCATAGAATTTATACCTTTTGAAAAGAAAGTCATATCAGCATAAGAATTTCACCAGAAGACTTCTTATGGTGTTTAGGTGGTCTTAAATAAAAAATGTGACGATTTTATGTCCAATATGGCCACCACAGCAGCCATCTTTATTCCTCCTAAATGGAAAGTCATATAAATATTGGGTTTTCACCAGAATTGTTGTGTTATCTAGCTGTTACTAAATGAAAATGGTGCTGATCTGACGTTGAATATGGCCACCATGGCAGCCATCTTGAAAATCCTGTTATTGCTACTCCTCCTAAATGGAAAGTCATATTGACATAAGGTTTCACAAGAAGACTAATTATTATATCTAGTTGGTTCTGAATGAAAATGGTGCCGATCTAACCTCAAATATGGCCTCCACAATGAAGATATTGAAAATCTTGTCACTACTTCTCCTGAATGGATGGTTGTATCAACATGGGGTTTTCACCAGAAGTCTTCTAATGGTGTCTAGTTTGTCCTAAATGAAAATGGTTCTGATTTGAAAATCTTGTCGCTCCAGAATATCAGATGGTTTTAACACTCAACAGTTAACAAGAAGAAATTGTCTTGTCATGAATTTCTGGATTTATTTTCAAACAGTAGAGCATCAGCCCCTTTGAGGGACTCTTGTTATTAGAGTTAATGCCTTTTTTGTCTTGTAGCTTAATGCAGTTTATGACAATCTTTTTAGCACAACTAGTCATGCAGTTTTTTTTATAGATTAGCATTAAACTTTGTAAGCATTATGCTCATCACCACAAGATGCACATATTTGTTAGAGTTATTACCCTTTTTATATTCCCAACATAAGGCAGAGCATATTATGTTATGATGTTGTCCATATGTTACAAATTTTGTGGATGGCTTGCACTTGGAGTAAGAAAGAAACCTATCAATTTTGGAGTCAAAATGTTCAAGGCCAAGGTTGCCTAAAGAAGAAAAATAGTTTTCAGACAACAACTTGAATTACCCACCATCTACAGTAACCAGACTTTGTGGATGGTCTGTACTTGTGGTAACAAAGAATCCATGTTGACTTTGTGGTTAAAAGGTCAAAGGTCATGGTCACTATGACTGACAAAATATGGTTTTTGCATAATAACAGGAGTTATATGTCACATACCTGGACAAAAATTTGGTGAATGGCTGGTACTTGGCATAAGGAAGAAGCCTATTGATTTTGGTGTCAAAAGGTCCAAGTTCAAGGCCACTGTGACTGAAAGAAGAAAAATGGCTTTTGCACATTAACATTAGTTTTGCATCATCGACTAGGAATAACTTTGTGAATGGGTTGATGTTATTAATTATTTCAACCATGCACAAGCATCTCTTCTCATGGAAAATTCTTCAAACACATCTCTTCGATAGATCTTTAAACTATATCCTGCTTCCTTGAGTTCAGGGATTTACAAATCCACTTGCCTGACTCCCAGGGCAAGCTCAAATTCCATTTCGGGCAAGCTCAAGTTTGCAAGGCACTTGCCCATGGGCAAGTAAAAAAAACTGAGAGAAGGATACAAGATACAAGAAATTTTATATAACATCAGTGGTCTGGGTCTGTGCGAGCTATTTTATCGACAAGGGGTAGTGTTCAGTTCCTAATGCTTTATGTTCTGCAAGTTTCATATCCTGCGATCTCACCATAGTACATATATTGTCGCCTTTATTTAGCATTTATATGTAGCACATTTTTTTTCTACATAACTGGCGAGATTCTTTCATCTATTGTATGTGTCATTTCCATCTTGTAGTCAGCGTCAGGGTCAGTCTCGGATTTTTTCCCCACAGACATGATAATGTGAATATTTATTATTTAAAGCATGTTTTGACAAATAAAGAAAACTTTTTGTTATATTTTTATTTATCAGTTACATTTTTATTGTAATATTTGTACGTATCCAGCATTCGCTGACTTTCAGGTCCTAAGTTAGCCTCAGGCAGTTTGTCGGATTGCCTACTCTAAACAATCGGCTTTTCAAAGATTGTTTAGATGCTTTTCAAAGATTGTTTAGATGCATGTTGCCAATTTTATAGTGAGTAGGTTAATTGTTAATAATACAACTCGTCAGATTTCTTTAACAGGTGTGTTTGGAAATAAAAGGCACTAGTCTCTAATGATTAACCACCAGGAGGATTTCAATCGAAGCATGATTGATGTTATGAAAATGTGGCACCCTCAAGCGATGTTTGTGATTTGTTGTTTATGTGATAATTACAGGAGACCGATACGTACTTATTGCTTGGCAAACAATTTTCAGTGGACAAAAATAAGTTCTCAAATCATTCTCAGAAGTCGGATTGTCACATATTTTGATGCATGTCTCTGATTTCAAGATGACTAGATGATAATTGTTAAGTAAATGGATAAAATAAGTGTTCACAAATCCTTCAGTTTTGAGTATAAATAAATCATTACATACAGCCTAGCTCTCTCTCTCTCTCTCTCTCTCTCTCTCTCTCTCACTTACAAATCTAGCTATTTCCAAACCCTTTTCTACCAATGCATTTATCTGTCTATATACATGTACATGTCTGCTTTTGCTCTTCTAACTATATCTGCATTCTAACTCTTTCTAATCTACTTTTCTATCTACATGTATTATTTAGATATATATTATTTGATAACAATAATTATCAGCATATGGTTTTAAGGTGCCAACAAAGATATTTTTAAAAAAAGTTTAAATATATGTGATTTCTTTAAAATGTACCATATTTTATTTTATCTTATTGTTTTACTTGTGTTGGGATATTTGTGTGGGGCAAGCTCATATTTTCCAAGGGCAAGTTCAATTTTCCAGACAGCTTGTCCTTGGCAAGCTGACTTTTATAAAAAATTTAAATCCCTCAAGTTACATGTTGTTTTTTATTTTAATTTGGGGTTATGAAGATAATTCAGCAATGTTAAATGTAATATGTACATACACATCTTGGTTTTTTTATGGAATTATATTAAAGTACATTTTTGTATGTTTTCAGACTTCCAAAATGGGATCCAGACCATTCATGAAGAAAGGTCAACAAAGTGGCAAAAGAACTTCTGTCTGTTCTTTAGTATGATAAATTAGAGATTCTGTTGATCAATTTACACATTTTTTGCAACACATTATACTGTAGCTGCTGATAATCTTAGTGATAACATTTATTAAAGCAAAATTTATGCAATATTTCCATGATGCCAACTATTGGTGGGGCCATGATCAGCTCTACTTCTGTTGTGACAGAAAGAAAGATTTTTGATGTGATGCAAAGTTTTGTGCTAAGAAAGGTTATCTTTGATAAAAATACTTTATTATCTTCTGGGATTTCATTGATCACAATGTGAAATCATTGATACTTGAAAAACAAATCTTGCATGCTGGAGCAGACTACTCAAGATTCAGGTGGCAGCTTCATAGAGGTATTAAAACCATTTGCTTCATGGCCTCAGATATGTATGTATATAGATGAAAGAGGTCTCCATTGATTTCTCTTTTTCTTGTGAGGTAGTGTGTAACCTTAATGTAATGAATGAGTTCCAGAATGTCTAAAGTAAATGAATAATTGCTTTGTTTGAGATTACTAAGAATGCCTTTTTCACATTTATTTAAACTTTTCTGAAATTTCCCATGAGTACATAATGTGCTGTATTTATTATATGTCTTAAAATAATAAGAAAGTTGTCTGTTCAAAATGGGAACTTGAAGATCACAGTTGTTTTTTTTTTTGTACTATTACTACAGTGTCACAAAACACACATCTTAAACATTGATGAACACAATCTCCAATTATTAGGTACAGATTTAAGTTTTTTAATGATGATAATATTAATGGCAACAGATGGGAAATGTACCTCAATCATTGTGAAGTCTCAGAAACAATCAGTATTTTACACTTTATGAGGTATGGAGCTTACTATAGCGTCACTGTAGAAATGATTGGTGATATGGTTTGCATTTGGTTGACCTGCTGTTTAACTAGATGCAATTGTCAATAATAAATCCACTTGCTTTTTTTGTGTGGATGTATTGTGATCAGTATTGTGTATCTATGTGTCTATGCACCTCTCCGTCCATTCATTGGTTCTGTCTTTTAACACATCTGTGCTTTCTAAATCTCATATGCAGGTAGGCAGGCTGGTATTTGGTTCACTGATGACTTCTAATGAAATAACAGGATACCTTTTTATTTTCTCCACACTCTGGGCCATAAACAGGTATTAGTAAGTTTACTTCATTTTTGTTCTTCATTTTTATTTTGATTGCCATGTTCTTATATAACACATCTCTTTCTACTATAGCTTTACATATGTAACAATCTGTTCTTTTTGTTTTCCTCTTCAAAATATGTGAGATTGAGATATGATTGTAACAATTTAAAGTTCATTTTTGCATTGCTCAACAGAATTTGACAAATATAAGTGATACCAGTAAAGAGAAAATAATTTTTGAAATCCTGATGTTTGAGTGGTAAGTCATTTTATTGTTGAAGTTCACTTGTGCATGCAAGATTCTCTCAGTCGTTACTCCTTTTTATTTTACAAATCAGTCACATTGAATTGGTTATAATACATGCTTAGAAGCATACATTCAAGACTTGTACATCATCTAGAATTTCAAACTTGGTTTTATGTGGGAGCTACAGTAACTAAGTTGGTCAAACATCAGACTTGTAACTAAAGGGTTGCAGGTTCAGTACCCTCCCAGACCAGACTGGTGTTGCTGACTCTGTCCTTCGAGAAAGGTACATAGCTCCCATTTCCTTGGCATGATGTAGCCCAATAAAGTGCAGAAAATGTAATTTAAAACCAACTGCCCAACATGATACCATATGACAGAACATAGCTTAATTTGATAATTTTATGAGCAGAGTGCATTCTTGTTTCCATTTGTGAATAACACTTTTATTTGTGTTTGTCTTTTTCCATTTTACATTTTGTATATGCCCACAAAAAGAAAAAACATGTATTGTTATGATGTTGTATATGCATATGTCCATCTGTTACCTTTTAAATTTCTGCATAATAACTTTAATTTTACACCATTTGCTTTTATAAAACTTTGTTTAAAATACTTGCACTTCAGACAGAGAGACCTATTGATTTGGGATTTGACAAGTCCAAAGACAAGGTGACAGTGATTAAAAATAGAAGAAAAAAATCCTGGACAATAACTTGAGCCATACACCACATATCTTAACCAAACTTCACATAATGCTTGCACTTTGAGGCAAGAAAGATACCTTTGTATTTTGTTACCAGTTGGTTAATGATCAAGGTCATGGTGAGTTGAGAAAGCAAAATGGATTCCTCACAGTAACTTTTATAGCTCTACATCAGCTACCTGGAAAGCTTGTACCAGAGGCCAGAAAGACATCTATTGCTTTTGGGATTAAAAATGCAGAGATCAAGGTCACTATGACTTGTATAAAAGATTGATGGTTTCCACATACAAAAACCGAGTCTTGCATTATTTATCTTGAGCAAACTTTGTTGTTGAATTGCAAACCAGGCAAAAAGACAGAAACCAATTGAATTTAGGGTCAAACAGGTCATGGTCACACTGACTTGAAAAATGGTTACAGTCCCAGAGTGTGAAAAGAGTAAAACTATTATCAAAAAACTATCTGGATTTGTGTATTTATAAAAATAAACAGTTTTATATCCATTGATTGACAATTTGTTCTTTAAAATCATTGAAAACTTGGATAAATGCCTACAGGGGGCAAACAGGTGGCCAAGTGGTCTAAGGCGCTCACCTTTACCGATCACTGCCATCTCACCTCTGTCCACGTGGGTTCGAGTCTTGTGCTCGCCCAATGTGGTTATGTGAGAAAGCTTGCCAGTAGCTTCCCGTGGGTTGATGGTTCTTCACGGGATTTTTCTGGGTTCTTCCTCCACCAGATATACTGGCCACCATGTATAGCCTATCATGTGCTGAAAAATGGTGTTAAACCCATAAAACCACAACCAAGGGGCAATTCCATGTCAAAAAGGGAAGTAATTTCTGAAATACATATATTGGGAATTCCCTAAATACACAACATCAAATATTGGGTGAGTGTATAATGCATCATTCACAGTACTCTTGTTCATACAATTATTGTGATTATTTGTTCATATCAAAGTTGTATTCACTGGATGTGACATCACAAGTTGTATGTGAACTTGGTTTTTCTCTAGGGGAAAAAAAAACAATATGTACACTTAGATCTTTCTATGTCTACCAAAAGGCAAAGTGTATCATGTTATGATGTCCTACTTTTGGTCTGTCTGTTCCCGGTTTGCTTCTTCACAGTAACTCCAGTTCTTCACCATCTACCATTATCAAACTTTGTTAGTAGCTTGCATCTGGGACTGGGAAGAAACCATGTGATTTTGGGCTTGAAACATTCAAAGGTCATTCACAAAGACTGAAAGAAGAAAAACTGTTTACATACAACTTGACATGTATATCAGATACCATGATCAATCTTTGTTCATGGCTTACATTTGAGACAAGTAAGACACCTATTGCCTTTTGGGTCAGAGATCAAGGAGGTCACTAAAAATAGTTTATGTATAATATCTTGAAGTCTTTATCACTTTCTTTACCCATACTTTGTGGATGGCTTGCATTTGAGATGAGGAAGACACCAATTCATTTTGAGATCAAAGGTCAAGGACTGAAAGAAGCAAACAATGTGCACAAAACTATTTTTGTTTTGTACCACATGCCTTGTCTAACCTTTGTAAATGGCTTGCATTTGAGGTAAGGAAGACACCTATTGATTTGCAGTTTAAAAGGTCAATAGTCAGGTCAGAGGGACTCCAAGAAGGAAAACAGTTTCCACAAAATAACTTGAATCCTATGCCACAAACCATGACCAACCTTTGTGGATGGCTTGAATTTGAGACAAGAAAGGCACCTATTGATTTTTTATGTCAATAGATCAAAGGTCAGGGTTACTGAGACTGAAAGAAGAAAAATGGTTTCTGCAAAATAACTCGAGTTCTTTGTTACCCTGAGCAGACTTTGTGGATGGTTTGCATTTAAGAATGGAAGACACCTATTGATTTTGGATTCAAAAGGTAAAATATCTGACCAGAGAAATGGTTTTACATAAAAGAAGTATAATAATACTATTACTATATGGTGGACATATACTGTACTATTTACAGTTCTCTTCTTGTATTCTAAACATTGATCTCCTGTAATATGTCCTTCATTGTACCAGTAACTGTATGAAGGTCTTTATGAGAATGAAGATGGCACTTGTCATTGTTGCCCACTTTATGTAGAAAAGTGGAGCATTAAATTGGGCCTGTCCTTCCGTCCATTCATCCCACTTTTGTTTCTGTACAAAAACTCCCTTAGACTGGAGTGCTAAGGTATCAGAGGTCTTAATATTTGTGATAGACAAATAAATGAAGTAAAGAGACTTGCCTGCGTGCTTTTGTCATGTGTCTCTTTTGTTGTTCCTTGCTCTTTTTCAATTCAAATCACACGATAATGAGAATTGATTGATCATTTGGATGCCATATTGAATCAATCCATGGGGAGTTACATACATGCCATAACACAACATGTCATGTGAAAAACATGATTTTAGACTCCCAACCCACCCACCCCTGACACGGTCGTGTTTAGAAAAACACATGTTTCAGCAATCTTAGCCAAAAAAAACTTTTTCCCACCAAAAAATAAAGAAAAAAGAAACAAATGCACATTTCTTGATCACAATAATATATGCCTGTAATCTGTTGTATGTATAAACAGTAAACAGTCTTGCTCAGAGCTCATGTAAAACTATCCTCGGGGCAGTTTATACAGCTGTTTTAGAGACAATTAAAAGGTAAGGCAGTTGGAGATGAACAGACACCTTCAGAGATTTACTGAATTGTCTCACAATAGCTAGGGTGATGTGTTGTGTCAAATCCTTTGAACACTGCTGAGGGAGAGCCCATTAGGCTAATTTGCATAGGTAAAGTACACTAAGTGGAACAACCCAATTTGTTTGAAGTTAAGTACATCAAACAGATGCGTGTTGAAAAACAAATGTTATGACACATCACTGACTGCATTGAATGAGAATGTTGAAGCCATCTTATTAACGTTTGTGATCAGCGGCAATGTTTCTTTGAAGTCGGATTTGTACTCCATATATAAAATTCAAAACCTGATTATTTCGGTAGGTTGAACAACAGCACCATTCAATCTCTAATGCAGTGTTGCACCTAGGATCCAAAGGTCAGGGGACACTGTGTCCCTCACCGTCCAGATTTGGGGACACACAACATTTTAAAGGGACAAAGGAAAATTGTAATACATAATGCACTAGAAGTGCTAAAAAAAATGAGATAATTTTATTTGCTTTGACAGTTTTGCTACCTTAACTTTCTCATTTTTTCCTTGGACATTTACATGATTGCTATAAACATTTTATCATGTGATCAAGTAACTCATGAAAACATTTAACATGTTTGAATATCTGGTTAACCTGAAATGAACTGCACCATGGAATTTTAATAATTTAAAAGTATTAAATCATTAATCAAATGACCAATTGTGTATTTGCATAAATTAGTACTTTTTTTCATTAATTCAGCCTGAGAATAAATTAAATCTTCACTGCCGTAGGTGTGACTTTAACCTCAAAAATATGTTACAATAGCGGCGGTCAAAGACTTTAGCAACTCGGCAGACTACCACAAACCTTGAATGTTTTAATTGTCACATTCATTGTTTTGAAATGGATATTCATTGCCATCTTACAGGTTTTATCACTTTCAGCGACTTTGGCCATTGCTTATGCCAACATAGACGTGGATGCACATTCGCGAAGGTATTCGCATTACTGTCAAACCAACTACTGAACTATTGAAAGCAGCACAGACTGCATGTAATTACAACTATATTCCACTTTCCAATGGATTTTAAAGACAGTAGCTTGGTGTAATTTTGTATCTAATGCCTGTGAGGTTGTGACCATGTTTGTGGTGATGTTATTTGACAATGCAAAGTCTACCATTTTTGTTTGTTTGTAAGTATATTAAATGCTTCAGAGAAAACGGATGGTATTTTCTTTTATTCAAATTTGAATTTCCAGTCACGTGCACTGACCACCCTTGGGACCTCAAAACACACTTTTTGAGTCTCAAAAAAAACCCAACACTGTCTGGGAATATGGCAAGTATGGAGTTACTCCAATACTATTGTAATCTAAAAAAAATGCCTTTATGGTGGCACATACTTGTCATAAATTTGCGAAATTGACACCAATGTCACATAAAGAATAGCTCATTGTGTAACACAATTTATTGCCAAAGAAATATGTCAACCAGGTAACATCAGTACAATTTAATGCCAAAGAAATGTGTCAACCAGTTATAATTAACACATCAACTGCAGTTGAACATATCTACAATCACAGGTTTAATATTTGCAGATCTAATAGTGCTTACTAACACATTGAGGACGTTTAAAAACAGTCATCAAAACTGTAACATCTGAATGGTATTTTAGATGAATCCAATAGGAGCAAAAGTGACATTTTCCCCCATGTTACAAAAATAATTGAGTCACCCCACCCCACCCCACACACACCCCTTTGTTACATCAGGTTGGCAGTCTTGACAAATGCAACATTTTTCAACATCATTAAAATCGTCAGAAAATTTCACTTTCTTCTGATGCAAAATTTATAGGTCCTACTTTTTTGTTTATTCCCAGATTACTAGGTATTGGTTTATTGCTTTGTATGGTACATGTATGTAGAGTCTTTTCCTGGTTGCTTCTTTTTTGAACTTAAGTTTCAATTTCAACTGTGGAGATGAGTACACTTTTTTCATCATGCACTTTTAATTTTGATTGCAGCAGACTGGAGAATGTCAATGTTAGACTAATTTATCAAATTACTTTATAAAAATGGTGGTACAAATTCATTTTTTGTTTCTTTTCATTGCTGTTGTTCCATCTTGAAGAAATAAAAAGGTCTGAAATTTACAATTTCTTTCTGGTTTACTGGTTTGTCATATGTTTGGCGTGACATAATTCACTGTCAATAAGGGCTTTTTTTTTTCCAACTTTTGCATCTGATATAGTCTAAAGGGTGAATACCTGTCTTTCTGAATGCTGAAATCAAATTCTATGCTGTCATGACTTTTAAGTATAGTTTAGCAGTAAGTTCAGAAACTTGATATTTTGTGATGCTAATACCTGGAATATTCTTTATATATGTTTGGCATTCCTTGTTGTATATAACTTTCAAGGACCCAAATATCCCTGTGTCAAATGGCTGGTATGTGGTGGTAAAACAAAGAGTATAATAATTTTTTTTTTAGCCCAGTGCAAAAGTAAGTGAAATGTGAGATCTGTATCCAGCATACAAGAGACAAGAGCAAGTGTTTTTGTCTTTCCATCAGAGACATTGCATTCTTCATGAAATGCTTAGTCAAATAGTTTTCAAATCTACATGAATTTGACCATATACAGTTTGACATTTCACCAGCAGCATTGTAATTGTGGCAAATATCTTCGGTGATGTATGTTCTGTACTAATCCCTGTCTCATCTATATTATCGATCTTTACTGGTTGTCCTTCAAGTTGTTTGTGGTTAAAATACTACCAAGCTCTTTGTAATATTTAGTCAATATTTCCCTTGATACTCCCTTGGCTCAGGACATTGATAACTTCTGTGGTTTGACTACTTCAAGTTTTGGCCACCTCAAACTATAAAACCAACAGTTGCTTAGACAGTCTGTTGCCTTCACATCTTTTCTAAAGACTTGGCATAATCTCTAGCCATATACTGAATACTGGATTTATTATATCATACCCTACATCAGCCATATTGGTAATGTGATCCACCAATTTCTGCTCTTCAACTTTGGAAAAGAGTTTCAAATCCTATAGCAGCATCAACCAGGACATTCGCACATGTTCTGTCCCTCAGAGTTCACTCTAGAACTTTGTATTCCCTTGCTCCCCTATCAACAGACATTCTTTTTTATATGGCTTCCAAAACTCTTTGAAGGTTAGCTCGATCATATTGGAGCCTTTTTTTGCTGTGAATTGATGGCCTGAAAAGATAAATAGGTACTCCAAAGTATTTTGTTTAGTATGCCCATATTTTTCTGTTATCAGTTAATGCATATACTCTGATCTTTTGCTTTAAAAAACACTAGCCTGATAATTATTTCCAAATAATTCTCATTTACTTTCTTTACAGACAAAGAGGTAACAATTATCAGGTCCATAGATTTTCTTGTAATCATAAATAGAATACCCTTATAACTTTTGAACAGAGTTCCATAACAATATTTCAGTTCTTTTACTCTTATAGCCTACCATATGTTCCATTGTTCACTACTAAATAAATATGGTAACATCATTGCACAATGTCGAACAACCGTATTTAACAGATCATATGCAGTGACTTTAATTTGAAGGAGGTATAGGCTGTTTTTTAGAAATGCGGGTAATGCCATATTTGGAAGTCGGCAATATTCATGCAAGTACATGTATATTGAATATGTGTGCTCGACAACAGTTTAGACATTTTCCCAAACTTGCCAGCAATGAGAACTAACAATGCAATGGTCACCTAGAGGATTAGGTAAGCATTTTAGAGAATGCTACACATGAGAACAAAAACATGATTTGCTAATACTGTGATACATTAGCACCCACAATATTGTTTGAATGGAGTATAATTATTATTCATAGTTTGTACACTCGTGAAAAATCCATGAATTTGAGGGGGTTACCTTTAAAACACATTGTATTTTGCCACAAAATCCTTGAATTTATTTGAGGAAATACAAAATGTCAAAAATTTATAAAATATGTAACTTCTTAAATTCAGAATATTTGTTATTTACATATTTTCCAAAAGTACTAAATTTAAAACAATGAGATAAAATTGGGTCGATCAGATGTAGCAATCATTTTTCTGAGCATCAACAACTTGAAGAATATGCAAGTTTGTATTAATTTTGTGTCTTTTTTCTTCAAATTTTGCATCTATGCAGTGACAAACAAAGTAACAGACAAATTAAGTTCATTCTTCATAGAAAAATATGCTTTGAAAATCCTTGGGGGTGGGGAAGTGGGGGACTCTTGAGGGCTGTATTAACAATGGTTTTTGATTTCAACCAAATTTGGTATGCAGCTAGATATTCATGAAACCATGACCGAGTTAAGTTATCAGCATTTTACATCAATGTTTAGGTGAGTTATAGCCCCTGAATGTCAGACCTACCCACTTGTTTCCACACAATAATTATATTATTATTATTATTATTATTATTATTATTATTATTATATTTGAACCAATACATCTTGATATTAATGAGACCTTGGCCAAGTTCAATTGTTGGTGTTCTCCATCAATGTACAACAGAGTTATAACCCCTGATTGTTGCCCTGCCCCCAACACATGCACACACACAGACATCTGTTTCAGCACAATAACTCCTTTAATTAATATTGTATTTCAACCAAATTTGGCATGCAGATAGATATTAATGAGAACTTAACTGAGTTTGATTGTCAGCATTCTGCATCGTCATTTAGCAGAACTGTAGCCCCTGATTTTTGGACCTACCCACTCTTTTCCACACAATAATTATATTATTGTTGTTATTGTTATTATTATTATTATTATTATTATTATTATAAACCAATACAGCTTGATATTAATGAGACCTTAGCCAAGTTCAGTTGTTGGTGTTCTCCATCAATGTTCAGCAGAGTTATAGCCCCTCATTGCTGCCCCCATCCCCAGCACACACACACACGTCTGTTTCAGCACAATAACTCCTTTAATTAATATTGGATTTCAACCAAATTTGGTATGCAGCTTGATATTAATGATAACGAATTTGATTGTCAGCATTCTACATCATCAGTTAGCAGAGTTGTAGCCCCCGATTGTTGGAACTACCCACTTTTTTCCACACAACTCCTATAATTCTTATTGGATTTCATCTGAATTTAGCATAAAACTTGATATTGACAAGACCTTGACTGAGTTTTGGTTGTCAGCCATCAACGATGTCATTTAGTCAAGTTATAGCCCCTGATTGTAAGACCAACCCACTTTTTTTTTCCTCACAATAAATCACTTGATTATTTTTGGAATTTAACTGAATTTGGTATGCTGCTTGATACTTGTGAGACCATGGACAAGTTCAGTTGTCAGCATTCTGCATTATCACTTGGCAGAGTTATAACCCCTTATAGACTAATCACACACACACATTTGCTTTTGCACAATAATTCTCTTACTTATTGTTGAATTTCAACAAAATTTGGTATGCTATTTCACAATGATGAAACTTTATATGAGTTTGATTTTCAGCCTTCAACATCGTTTTTTGGCAGATTTATAGCCCCTGACTCAGAAACACTTTCTTTCACACACAAAAAGTTCTTTTTTTTTAAATTATTATTTCAACTAGATTTGGTATGCAGCTTGATATTAATGAAACCTTGGCCAAGTTCACTTGTCACCAATCTGCATCATTTAGCAGAGTTGTAGCCCCAGATTGTCAGATCCACCCACTCTAATGTCCACACAATAACTCCCTTAATTATTATTGGATTTCAACCAAATTTGGTATCGGTTTGATTTTCAAGAGACCTTGGCTGAGTTTGATTGTCAGCATTCTTAGTGGAGTTACAACCCTTGATTATCAGACCCACCACTTTGGTTTCTGCATAACAACGCCCGTAATTATTATTGGATTTCAACCAAAATTTATAGGCAGCTTGATATTGATGAGGCCAATGAAAAGCTTTGGTCCTTGCTCACAACTAATTATGAAGTTCATGAACTTGAATCATTATCTGCTGTCACAGATCATCAATTACACTGCAGGAAATATTTTTAGATCACCTGGTTGTTAAACCAAGCGAACTCATGGTATGGACCTGCGTCCATTGTGCATCATCCATCATGCATCCATCCATCAACAATTGCTTATTACCACTCAGGAGTACATATTTTTGATCTGATTTCAATCAAAACTGGAATATGGGTTAATTTTTATCATCAAAATCTCAGACTAGTACCATAATGAATAAGATCCATGTATATTATAAGGGTGATCTTGCATCTGATTGGCTAACTTTTATACCACTCTGGCGGCCATATTTGTGATTCGATGTTGATCAAACTTGGAATATATTCTTCTTTCATTAAGATCTCAGATGAGTTCAATTATGACCAAGATCTACACATACTAATGAGGTGATCTTGCATCTGATTGACTGAGCTTCTTACCATTCTGTAGGCTGTTTTTCTTTTCCGATTTTGATCAAACTTGGAATATATGCTTATATCATTAAGGTCTTGGACAAGCTCAAGAATGAATGAGATTCATGCGTACTAATGAGGTGATCTTACATCTGATTGGCTGAAATTGTTACTACTCTGGAAACCATATTTCGGATCCGATTTTAATCAAACTTAGTTATGGGCTTGTATCATCAAGATCTTGGATCAAATAATGAGTGAGATCCATGCATAATAGTGATGTAATCTTACATCTGATTGGCCATGCTTTTTGCCACTCTGAAAGCCATATTTATGATCCAATTTTGATAAACGTGGAATTAATGCTTATATCATCAAGAGCTTGGAAAATTTTGATAATGAGCAAGATCCATGCATATTAATGAGATGATATTGCATCTGATTGGCTGAGCTTATTATCACTCTGGAAGTCATAATTGTTCTGATTTTTATCAAAATTGGAATTATAAGCTTATATCATCTAGATCTTGGAAATTTTGAAAGTGAGCTGGAGCAACATATTAATGAGGTGATCTTGCATGTGATTGGCTGAGCTTCTTACCACTTTAGGGACTGTATTCCTGATCCAGTTTTGATCAAACTTGGTCAATAGGCTTAAGACATTGAATAAGTACAATTATGAGTAAGAACCATGCATATTAATGACCTGATTTTGCATCTTATTGGTGGAGCTTGTCAACTCTTTACCAACTCTATTTTGATCATATTTTTATCAACCTTGGTAAATAGGCTTATATCATCAAGATATATAATGTTTTTTATTATGAGCAAGATCTATGCATATTAGTGAGATCTTGCATATGAGCTTCTTACCACTTGAGAGACTGTATTTCTGACCCAATTTTAATACGACTTGGTACACAAGATATTGTCAACATGTTGAATGATTTTTATGAGACCTATGCATATTTTTAAGGTGATCTTGCATCTGAAACGAACATTTTTGTACTATAGAAACTATTTTTGGTAGGATTTTGATCAAATTTGGTAAAGAGTTTCATGTCATCAAGATTGTGGTTGAGTGTAATTATGAGTCAAATTCTTGCATATTAATGATGTGACTTTGAATCAGATTGGCAGAGCTTGTCAACAATCTTGCATCTATATTTCTGATCAGAATTTGATAAAACTTATTAAATAGTCTTGTATTATCAAGATGATGGACGAGTTTGGTTACGAGCCAAATCTATGCATATTAATGAGGTAATCTTGTATCTAATTCGCTGAGGCTGTTACCACTCTGGAGTCTGATTTCCAATCAGAATATTCTCCACCTTGAGCTTATTATCATTGTCATAGACAAATTCTATAACAAGCAAGATCAGTGCACATTTATGAGATACCTTGCATCTGATTGACTGAGCTTCTTACCTTTCTTGATCCAGAGACTATACTTGTCATCCAATTTAAAAAAAAAAATGTTAAATGGGTTTATATTATCAAGGTTTTGAATGACTTTGATTATGAGCAAAAAACTGTGCATATTAATTATGTCTTTATATTTAGAAATAATTTGCATCAGGATATAATAAAATAGGTAAAATCAATGTGCTATAAAGTTTGGGAGAGAGTTTATATAGGATGTGTTCTTATAAAACTACAGAATCCCGCTTAGTGAAATGGTCAACTCAGTTATGTAATCAGAGTGATATATGGCATAATGTCATCTAAGGATGGTTCAGTAATCACATTTTTGATGATTTCCTTAAAGATTCAACTTCTGCCATTTGATGTAGTATCCAGCTGCTTAAATTCCATTTTTTACTTGTTATACAACCTGAACTTTCTGATGTAAAAATAATGGCCAAATTATTCTTTGTATTATCTTTACAATAATAATAATACTAATAATAATAATAATTACTTTTTTAGAGAAGGTAACTCAATTAGTTACAGAACTAATCTATCTTGAGGCCTTCTGTTACGTACAATATATACAGCACAATGTGATAAATTTGATTCTATGCTAAAGAATTGAGTTATTCTGAAAATCAAAGTTTCAAGCCCAGAACATATGTACAAGCATCAGTGAGCACATAAACATGTATAAAATATCATATTGCATTGAAAAATTCATTGTGAAAAAGAGATATAAGCAGAGAAAAACAGGAGGTGTTATATTACTAGAACTGTTCATCTGTCTTAAGATTTCATCCATTTGAGACATTGATCGTGAAAAGAAGAAATGATAGAAGCCTGCTTTATGTTACTGGGAATGTTGTTCCATATCAGTGGACCAGTATATTAAAAGCTCTTTTTAAGCAATTCCTTTGGCTTTGGTATAAAATAATTTTTAATTCTACTTTTTACTAGACCTTATATTTGGAGTACCATCAGCATGTCTTTGGTGAAAGATATTGCTTTAATAGGTACACAGGAATGGCTTTTCTGGACACTTTATACTTAAATTTGGGCTTTCTAAGAAATATTCTTTCATGTATTGGTAAAAAAATTTATATAATTCATTGCATCTTGAAAATTGTCTATACATTGATCTAGAATTAAATGCCATGCCATCTTTTGGAGTCTTCAAAATTTTATGTTTGAATTACAGGTATTACCCCAAATTACATTACAATAGTCCAGATATGGCTGAATATAACTTTTATAAAAGATTACCCTATAATGAAAAGGCATGAATGTTCTGATTTTCGTAAGTAGCCAAATATAAGAATTAACCTTTTCTGAAACCAGTTTAATGTCAATAGACCAAGTTAGATTGTTATGTACAAATACAACAAGAATTTTATCATGAGAGGTCATATTAAGGTTAACATTGTCAAACAGAACTTGGTGTTTATCGCTATCTAGCCTTGCTCTTTTTTGTTGTAACTAGTAGGGCTTTTATTTTTTTTGTATTTATAATCATACCGTTTTCCTTGCATCATACTTCAATTCTGTTAAGAGCATCTTGTAAATTATTTTCAAGTACAGTTTTTACCTGACTCTGATAGTGTCGTCTGCATAAAGGTGAGTGGAAGAAATTGAATTTCCTACCTTAAGGAATAAGTCGTTGATAAATAGAATGAATAACAGAGGTCCAAGGATAGAGCCCTGTGGTACTCCACAATGAATATTTGTACTTTCATAAAGGTGACCATTTAAAGATACTTCTTATACTCTATTAATTAAGTAAGAAGTAAACCAGTTTAGGGAGTCTTCATTACATTGATAGATTTTCAGTTTTTCAAGCAAAATTTCTTGGTCCACAAGATCAAAAGCTTTACGAAAATAGTACCAACCATTTGTCCTTTATCTAATACCTTCAGCCATTTATCAATCATAGATATAAGTGCGGTTTCACACGAGTGATTCTGTAGAAAGTCAGACTGATTATCATGAATAAGATCATAAGTGTTCAAATAGTTGATAAACGAATCATGTACATGTTTTTCTAGTAATTTGGAAAGAAAAGGGAGGATAGAGATGGGTCTATAGTTATTTGCAGCATCTTTTGTTCCAGCTTTCTGCAATAATGTTACCTTGGCAGTTTTCCAAGTCTGTGGAAATTCATGAAATCTAATACTTTGATTGTAAATAAAAGCTATACTCTCTACTATAGCAGGTGCAGCTGCCTTTAGTAGCCCTGGTCCGATAGTATCAAGTCCTGTGGTTTTACAATCATCCATTTTTGTATATACATATTTCAACAAATTCAGGACTCATTTCAGGAATTTCAAGCTTTATATCGTTAGGGAGAATTTTAGCATGAAACTTGTCAAGTTCCAGATGATCAGAGGAAATTTTAGGTTCACTAAGTTTTTCAGCAATTTGAACAAAAAAGAAAGTAATTAAAAATATTTGAGATGTCATTTGGATTATCAGTATAAATGCCCTCAGGATAAAATGTCAGTTTTACTCTTATATTTATCCACACAAAACTCTGTAAAAACTCTTCAAATTGCTTTTGGGTTATTTCTATTTTCATCCAGCACTTGTATGTAGTGTGCTCTTCTGGCTTGACTTGTCATTTTATTAACTTTATTCCTCCAATTTTTTTATTCCGCTTAATTTCCTTCAGATTTTAGATGGTCTCTTGGTTTTATTGCATCTAAAATGTCTGGGGAGATCCAAACTGGTTGGTGGTCTTTCTTTATCCTGTGCATTTTTAAAGGGGCATTTTGTTTACTGTTTCCATGAAAAGATCCGTCCAAGTACCCAAAAACATCATCAATATCTTCAAAGATTTGGACTGTATTCCATGGAATCTGTTTCAGACTTTCCAGGAATTAATAGTATCAAAGTTTTGAAATGATCTATAAGTAATGGATATAATTTTTCTTTGATTTGCTACTGACTTTACATGTTAGAAAAATTGCAGTGGTCACTTAAACCAATCTTAGAAACCATTATTTCCAGAACATTTTCTTTTGTATTGGTGTAAATATGGTCTATAAGTGTTTTAGAGGTAGGTGTTACTCTAGTGGGTTCATTTACTAGTTGCTCCAAAGGAAGCAATAAAATCCATCCAATTCATTTTACTTGATCATTGAGAAGGCCTCTGTTTATATCACCTAGAACGTAAAATTTATTTTCTTTACATGAAATGTTATCTATTTGAAGTTCAAAGTATTCACACCAATCAGTATGTGATGATGGGGGTCTGAACACAAAATCAACTATGTAGAGTTTAGCTTTTTCTGGAGTAATCTCTAGCCTGATGGATTCTATTTCCTGTGTTGCTAGGTCTTCCCTTCTTTTAGCAAGGATACCAGTTTTAACATAAACAAGGAGCCCACCTCCTGTTTTCCTATCCCCCAAAAAAGGATTGTCATAGCCGTTGATATACCTACAAGAAATTTTCACTCTGATTTTTTTGTCAACATTGTTTCTGAGAGTCCAAATAAATGCTAATTATTATTTTGAGAGGTTAGCAATAACTTCACTTGATCCATCTTTCCACAAATATCCTGAATATTAAATGACCTATGTGTAAACCCTTACCAGAAACTCCTAAATTCATTAGATTTACATCATTGTTAGTGGGGTTTTTTTTTTTTTTGTGGACCCCTCTTGGACCTCTAGCTATGTTGAGCTAAGAGGCCTTTGAGGTGTCCCCCTTTCGTGCCGAAAGTTTTTAAAAGGATTTTTATATCTGTATGTACCCCCGTAAGTCTGTTGTTGTGGGTTTCTTAGAAAAAATCAAAAAGAATTTTGAAGAAAAGTTTTATTATTTAAATTTTTGACTAGGGTTCCTCTTGATATACATTTTTAGATGGGCGTACTTGATTTGGATCCTGTTTCCAGGTTCCCTTTCGTTCCACCCTTAGCCGAAAGAAATGTACACTATGGCTCGTAATTGTTAGTATTAGAGGCACTCAAGGAGACATTAATGGTATTAAAACTATGTTCAGAATGATCATTGCTACAATTATCATTTCTGGCCCTGTATAAAAAATTGGTGTTTCTTTCATTACATTGAATTCCTAACCCATGAAAGTTACTACTTGTGTTTACACTATGTAAAATACAAGAATTTATCTCTGAAGCATTTATACTTTCATTGTAATGATAATGGCTACAACAGCATTTTATATTTTTAAATTCATTGTTTAAATTTGAAATGACAGTTACACTTAAACATGTACAAGTAGCTAGTAAATTTCCACATTTAGAACAGTTATCATCAAGGGGATCAAATCTGTTTTTACAAGGGATGCCTGGGGTATATGACAGTCCTTGATAGCTAGACTGGTCCCCCAGCTGAATAGAATCTACCTGTGGAGTTGAGATGACCTCATTGCCATTTACCTATTCCCTGAATCTATCGTGAACTTTGGCTTTGTGTCCCCTCAATTGATTTGTACCATGTGCAGACAGAAAATACCTTGATATGCACATGTCCTAAAGAAAATACCCTGCAGGTGCACAAGTCCTTGGTTGACTATTCTGATAAAATCTTCCTTCAGTCGACAGACTAATATTAATGATATGTTCATGTTGGTTTGCTTTTAGAAATAAATATTGTTTATTTGAAGTATTTTTATCTTGCTTGCTTGAAAGCAGTTCTGCTTCAATTATATGTTGAATATGTCTTTGAATAAATTAGATTTTTAGGTTAAGAAGAGCTTCTGTGATAGGCCTGTGTCCATCATCCATTAGCAGTTGCATGTTATCATGACATCTAAACAACTTGGAGGAAATTCATGAGACTTGACACACAGATTCATCCTGAGGTTGGTCCAAAGTGAAAATGGCACCCCTCAAATGTCCAGTATGGCCACCATTGCATCCATCTTGAATATATTATCATTACTCCTCCAGAACAGATGGTCATATTGACATGGGGTTTTCATTAAAGACTTCTTATGACATGCAGAGGGTCCTAAATGAAAATGGTGCTGATTTTACATCCCAAATGCTTGTAAAAATTGTACAACATGTACATGTTTTTGTAGTAGGCCTCGTGGAAGATTGGTCAGTTTACCAAATGAGCTTCTTCTTTAAATAAAGTAATTATTATTGTTATTATTATTATTATAATGCATGACCACCATCATGGCCATCTTGAAAATCTTGTTATCGGTACTTATCTAGAATGGATGGTGGTATCGACATGGGGTATTCACTGAAGAGTTGTAGATAGTCGTAAATTAAAATGGTGCTCATCTGATATCAAACATGGCTGCCATGGCAGCCGCCTTGAAAATTTTGTCATCTCCACACCTACAATGATGGTATGATCAACTTGTTGTTTTCACTAAAACACTTCATAAAACTTGTAGATTGTCTGAAATGAAAATAGTGCCAGTCTGAAATGCAACACAGAGATGCCAATCGTTCTGGACTTTGCAGAATTATTATGAATTTTTAGTGAAAATTCCTCATTCCAAATTATATTTACAAAATTCTGGAAAATCCAAATTTTGGGGACAAAATTTAGAACAGTGCTTTCTATGTGTACATATGTAGGAAGAAAAGTACTTAAGCAGGCAACACACCATTATGTTAGACTTGTCATATAGAAGATGGTTTCTTAATGCAAATGAACTATATAGATAACAAAAAACAAATCCGCTAGACTGTAAATTGATGAAAAATGGTGGTAGTGATGAAAAGATAACGAAGATGCAGATAATAAGTGAGGAAAACTAATGTTTATGGTTATTGTTTTGGCTAAAAATGTTCAAGGAATTTACAGTTCTGGAATTGGAGGAATGGATACATGATTTATTCGCCATGGACCACAGTTGTTACTGTGTACAGATATGTAATAGGCTAATTGGAAGATGCAGTAAGATTGTGTCTGTTACTTTTAATGAACATGTTATCCATTCTGGACAAGCTGCCTAGATTCTGAAAAATTGATACTTAGATTTTGATAAGCATGCTTATGGGTTGGTGTCTCTGACAACATAGTCACATCTTGAAAATCTTGTTATGCCTCCTCATCCTGAATACATGGTCGTAATATATACACACCTTTTCTCCCCAACAAGTTTATAACAAACATGATTTCCTGCAAATCTTTGAGATAGACTATACCTGCCAACCTGCTAGACGGGGGGGGGGGTCAGAGACTCCCAAAGTGTGTTTTGAGGTTCCATGCACATGACACAAAAAAAGTGATGTACAATTGAGAATAAGTTATCTACTCATATAAACCTATAGAAAATTATTGAAAATTCAAAGTTGAAAAAAGGATAATTAAATGTTTTCTTTGAAGCATTTAATACACTTCCAAACAACAACAAAATAGTTGGTAGATTTAACAGAATTAAATATCATCACCACACACACACGTATTGTCACACATAATCACAACCACACAGACATTAAATGAAAAAAATACACCAAGTTTCTGTTTTTAAAATCCATTGGACAGTGGAATACAGTCTTGACTAGATGCAGACTTGTGCTCTACAACGAAATAGCAGAATAGCACCTAAGCTCTTGTGACATGGTCTGTCAAGGATTGTTTAAACATGTTTTTACTTTTGGGGTTTGCATTTGTGCATTGTCCCAATGATGGGTGGTGTTACTATGTCAATGGATGTCATACATTCCAGAATGTCTTGGAGATCAACCATTTAATAGGGGCAGGCTAGGATTTGTTTGTGGGAAAAAAAAGTTCCAGCTTGCAAATAGCAAGACAAAAGTACTCTTATTCTGATTGGTAAAAGAAAAGAACTGATCCAATCCATCATATTAGTTGAAGAAAAATAATTATCTTGGAATAAAAGAATATCCTGGTGAGAAAGAAAATCTTGGGCCCCACACACCAGAAGATTAAATGGTCAGTCCCTAATGTTCATATGGTGTTTGCAGTATGTGCGCTTTACAAAGTCAAACTCCATCAACCAGGAGTTCTGAAATTTAGTTTTGCTGGGCTTTGCAGATGGCTCAACTTCCTCTGAATCACGTTTGTGTTTCAATATTTAACCTTAAAAATTAACACTTCACATTAGTTCAACTGCCAACATAATCATGCTTTGCATTGTATATATGGATTAAATTTGACTTCATAGAAACGTTGCCACTGATTATGAACAAACCAAAATTTATGAAAAATGGCTTAAACATTCTCATTCATAGCAATAAAGTGTAATAACTTTTATTTCTTCAACATGCATCTCTTTGATTTACCTAACTTCAAATAGACTTGGTTGTTCCACTTCCTGTACTTTACCTATGCAAATTAGTTTAATGAGTTCTCCCACATAAGTGCTCTCAGGCTCTCAAACAAAATCAATTAAATAATCTGTGCAGTGGTAGTTGTTTATATCCGACTGTCTTTGCCTTCTAATCGCTTGTGACAGTTAACTGTATAAACTTCACCATGGTGATAGTTTTCCATGAGCATTAAGCATGACTGATAGTTTTTCATGAGCATTAAGCATGACTGTTTACCATTTATACAGGTTATGGTCATATAATATGGTGTCGAGAAATCTCTCTCTCTCTCTTCATAAGATTTACTGGAAATGTGTTTTCATAAAAACGACTAGGGCAACCATGGCAGTTATTATTGCATCTACAAATTAATGCTGTCGTCCAAAGTTCAACAAATGGTGATTAATAATTATTGACTAAATCATAAATGATGGAAAGTAAATGATAACTGAAGTGTGATGCACATTTCTGATTGGATTTAATGTCTGTGTGGTTGTGAGTGGTGATATATGGAAGTGCTAAGTTTACCAACTAGTTTTGTTTGGAAGTGTATTAAATTCTTCAAAGAAAACAGGCATTTTATTTTCTGTCATTTTCTACAGGCTTGTATGACTCGATAACTTCTCATCAATTGTAATGCATTGCTTACTTTGGCCATGTACACTGACCCCTTTTGGGACTACAAATATATCTGCTCTGCCAACCATATCTAAACTGTTTGAAAGACGTGTTTCCAAACATATCTATGGTTACCTATCAAAGTACCATTTAATTCACACATTCCAATCTGGATTTAGACAAAACCACTTCTGTCAGTCTGCACTAACAAAATTCATTATTTTATGGATGGTTGCTTGCTACAGACAAAAGAGAATTGGTTGGAACTACATACTTTGATTTTAAGAAGGCTTTTGACTTATTTGACCATAATATACTTGCATGGAAACTTGAAAAGTACAAATGTTCTCACTTATCATTCTCATGGTTCAAATCGTACTTCTCTAACTGAAGCCAACAAGTTGTTATTGGTAACATTAAATCAGAACTAAAGTCTATCAACAAAGGAGTTCCACAGGGATCTATTTTAGGGCCTGTATTATTTATATTGTTCGTAAATGACATGCCCCTGTATGTACAACATTCAAAAACTGATCTACATGCTGATGATACTACTGTGCACAAGTCTGATTCTAATGTTATAACTTTGAACAAACAATTGGGTAAAGATATATATTGAGTTAAATATTGGTGCTCACTGAACAACATGTTTATCAATCCCCTAAAAACCAAGGCAGTGTTGCTTGGAACTAGGCAAAGATTATCAGGGAACAGAAATCCTAATCTTGAGCTGTATATCTTCGATAATCTAATTGAAAATGTTGATGCACAAAAACTTTTGAGAGTTTGTGTTGATAAGAATCTAGACTTGTGTAAGCAAGTGAAACATGTTTGTTCTGTAGTAAGCTCAAGAATTTATCTTGTACAGAGGATAAAAAGTTACCTACCACTCAACTATTGGAAATATTTTACAATGCATTCATTCTTTCTCTTTTGGACTCTGCTGCACAATTTGGGGAAATAAAACTAATAGTAATATTGAAACAATCCAAAAACTTCAAAAAAAGGCAGCAAGAATTATACTAAATTTGATACACCTGAATTCTATTCTTGGAATTGAAATGGTTGATATTTGAATACAGATTAGTCCACAAAAAGTCCATATTAAATGTTCAAAGTAAAGTATGAACTTTGTCCACAATATTTGCATGGTGTTTCATCAGAACAATACCAAGGACCTAATTTGAGGTTGATTTCAAATGGTCATTGTAGAACACCATTTCCCTAAACAAATTCTTTTAAAAAATCATTTGCTTACTCTGGTGCTATTCTATAGAATGAACTCCCCCAAACCATTCGATCAAAAAGAAATCTAAATGTCTTCAAAACAAAACCATTTGACCATTATCTCGAAAGGCAGTTTTCATTGTAATTATTGAAATACATGCACTCCAGTGTATTCTGTTGATGCATATCATATACACTTTGTGCTTTTTTACTTAATGTATTTAAAGCATGCTTTACTATTTGTTGTTTAGTTTTGTATTTAACAATAGATTATTCATCCTGAGGGCCTTGGGGGAGAACAGTGTAACTAACTGAGTTACCCGCCAAAAACTAAAGTATTATCATCATCATTATTATTATTATTATTATTATTATTATTATTATTATAAACAGACATTGTATTTCTCGGGGGGGGGGGGGGGGTCTATCAACAAGTCAATAGTCAGCACTCTGGCATAGATTGTAAAGCCTTATTAAGTCTTGACTGGGGCTATATCTGGGTTGCTTTGAGATAATACAAACAAGTGCAAATGTATTTTATTGAACCCAGTTTGTGGATATAGCTGAAGAATAATTTGAGTGATAACAGTTCAGTAACTTGTGTTTTTTTAGAAAAGAAAAAAATAATTACAGATTAAACGAAACCAAGACAAGTTCAGTTATCATCTATCCGTATTCGGTTCAAGTTCAAACCTTTGATTTTTATACTGCACTTATTTTGTGTACATGTTTACTCAAACAAACAATATTTTCATTACAAAATCTGGTATATTGGAGTTTCTTGATAATATCTGACATGATTTCAATACTCAGCAAGTGACAAAGATATAAGGGGGGATAAAATGGACTTTTTGTGTTGTCTTGAAAAACAATGTTTTAGCCAGTAGAGTATCGGTCCCTTTTATGGGATTATTGTATTTACTTGAGCTGATGTTATGTCAAATATACATATACAAGCAACTGTACATTCTTCTGTGTGAATAGAATGGCGTACATGAATAATCCTTAAATCTCTGTAGTTAAAATCATACCCTAAGCCATGTTAATCCAAAATGTAAGTGGTAACAATCCTTCATGACAACAGTTTTTTCACAGTGTGCTTTTTCTTGTTTTCTTTCTTTATGTGCATATAACTTGTGGAATATTTATTCCAAATCTTGTAATAGGTGACAAGTTATTTAATACTGATAAAAGACTGAACTATTTCACATGGTGCATTCATGTAATGTACTGCTTTGTTACATTTGTTTGTTTTTAATAATATTTTTATCATGGAAGAATGAACAAATTAAACTATTTAAAATCCTCAGTTGACTTTATTTTGGTTCTTGTACAATTAATCAGATGGCTAAATAATGGTGTAAATACCACTTTTACTCGTATGCAACACACATCTAATTCCAAATAGCAAAGACCCAGGCTTGCTGTTATATACTGTGATGACAGAACACTCAATATCATTAGTAGAACAAAGTGTGTATATCCTGATGACAGAAAAGAGTCTGTGCTGTTTGAGGTTTTGGCAGGTGTGATATACAAGTGACAGTGGTAAACAACCAAGAAGCAGTAACAAATGAGAAGCGAGTAAGCGGTTGTGAAGAGGGGCATTGAGACCCATTGGTCAGTACTAGTGCCTACATAGAAAACTATTAAACACAGGACAGGCATATAATGTGCTGTTCACAATACTCTTGTTTATTACATCATATGAATATATTGTATTCAACTGTTTGTGCTGTATCAACCATATTCATAATATTTTAATCTATTTCTCCAAAAATGTATTACCGTATTTGCCGGCCTATAAGTTGATACTTTTTGACCCGAAAGTCTGGGCTTCCTCTTATACTCCGAATCGACTTATATATGGATTATGTCATTTAAATTGCTTTACCGTGAGTTAATGTAATTTTTCATACTTAAAAAAAAAAAAAAAAAAAAATTCAAAATGCGAAAAGTATAGTGTACAAAATTAATTATCATTTTGGGGAAGAGATCGTGTGCGAAGAAATATAAGACCCGACATTGAGAAGGATTCCGAAATATTTACATGATTGTCAGTATTAAATTCACGTGCATCAGACGTAATTGCGCTAAAGCAGCATGCACTAGTAATATATGTTGTTTAAATTCGCTTATATATGTGTGTATTAGAATAGACAAGTTAGAAAACAGATAACCATGACATGGACATGGGTATTCCATTGAACATTTTTCTTATTGCATCTTGTGATCGAAATAAAATATGACCCGATATGAGAGAGAGAGAGTGAGAGAAAGAGAGATTTCAGCCCTTCTTCATGTTATTTTGCTTAATGTACCTTACTGACTCCTTTTAGCTAGAACTTTTGTCAATTAGAGAAAACAGTAATAAAATAGTCAATAGAAATAAAACAATACATACCATATTCTTTCAGTTTCAAAGATATATAATTTATATTTAAATATTCAAAATATTTATATACATATAGACTCCATTTAGTTTAAATCCCAAGATGACCATTTAGCATGCTGTGTTCTTTTCTTTGCAAATACAATGAACTCTATATTCCCATGAAATAAAATTACTGTTAAATAAATTACATGTATTACATTGACCGTGCCACACAGTTATCACTCTTTCTAAGTCTTAATAAATACTTTTTATTTAGTATTAAAATATGGTACAGTGCCTATCTGTAAGTGTAATATAATTGTTTAAGTACCTTTTAATTAAATGAGACTTAAATGCAACATTGACAAAGTTGTAAAAAAAAAACAAAAAATATATTCACACTTGTTATTAAAGGTCACATGCAAGGGACATGCAGAAACTGGTATTTATAAGCAGATGACCTTGATATATTCAAATTGAACTTATTGTACCTGACCTTTATATGCAGTTGACTTTTATATATTAAAATAGAACTTGTTGTACATGACTTTTATATGCAGGTGGCTGCCATATATCTAGAGAGGTGACTACTATGGTAGGTTTGACTAGGTAATTAAATGGTCAGTTCCTTATGACATTGACCTTTTACCTTTTTTACCTCCACATCAGTAGGCATGCTTAATATCCCATGGCAAACATCTTTCCTATGCCTGATGACAATTTATCCATGACAATAGTTGATAGTAGTACCAGATCCTGAAACTTTAACCATTGACCACCTACCTAAAATTGATGGAAATGTGGAAGCTCAGTTGGTAGAGTGTTGTACTCATAATCCAAGCTTTGCAAGTTTGATACCCACCCAGGCCAGCCCTGATGAGCTGCCTCAGTGTGTCCTTGAGAAAGGCACTTGGTTTCCATTTAATCGGCCTAATATAACCAAAATAAAGTGCTGAAAGTACTGTTAAAAACCAGTCAATCAAACAATCTACCTAACAATGAAATAGTTGCTCCCTGTAACCTTGACCTTTGGCCTCCTTTGCCTTAAATCTTTGGGGATGTTCCCTCTCCCCCTGATGTATTTGTGGATAAAGTGTGATGATGATCCCTCAATGTAAACAGGAGATATTGACCTTTTTAAAACAATTAACCAAAAATTTACTTCAAACAGATGAATGGACCAACATTGTGACATTTATTTCCCACCTTATGTGACATTAGTCACTCTAACAGCTTAATTTCTGATCAGATTTCGATCAGACTTGGTGTGAAAGTTTATATCATCAACATCTCTTATGAGTTTGATTATGAGTGACTTGTGCATATATATGAAGCTATCTAGCATTTGATTGGTTGATCTTGTGAACATTCTAGAGGCCATATTTCTGATCAGATTTTGATGAGACTTGCTATGTAAGCTTATATTATCAGGATCTTGGACAAGTTTGATTATGAGCTACTGTGAACACTACAGAGGCCTTATTTCTAAACAGGATTGGTATGTAAGTTTTTATCATCCAGATCTTGGATAAATTAGATTATTGTTTATTGATTATTGGAATATCAAGAAATTCAATTTTTGTGTTTTCATTTTGAAACCATGTTTACACATTATTAATGTGTATGCAATCACTTGCCAGTTTTTATTAGAGGAAAAGCAAGGGATATAACCTATGATAAGGGCTATTTAGAATCAGAGGTTTAGGGTTATGCAGAGTTCTTGAGTTCTTCATCATGCAGAAAAAATAAAACTTTTTTTAAATAATATTAGAATACAAAACATACATTTCAAGGATAAGAAAATAACAAAATAATGCATGTTAGGGATTAAATGAATGATTTGTAATTGAAACTGAAGAAAAATACGAAAAAAAAAACAATATAATAAATAACCCTTTGAGTTGATAATATAATCCTATTTAAAAGACTAGTTCGTAAAATACCAATGAACTATTCCAATCTTGTGGATGAAGAGGTTTTACTAAGAAAAAACACTTGGAGGCGGGGTAGCTCAGTGGTCAATGTGCTGGATTCTTATGCAGGGCTGGATTAAAACCTTTAGAGACCCTTAGCACTGAAAAGATTATGGTGCCTGATCCCCCCCCCCCCCATATGTAACTCAAAATAAAAACAATACTAAACCGTAATTTCTCTTCTTTTTTTTTCTTTTTTTTTTTGTGCCCCTACTTTGCTGGTGCACTAAGCACATGCTTAGTCTGCCTTTTGGGTAATCCAGCACTGCTCTTATGCAAGAGTACCGGGTTCCAAAACCAAACTGGGTCAGCTGCCATATTGTGTCCTCAGGAAAGACACTTTACTCTCATTGCCCAACAAAACTAACAAAAGCCACTTGGCAAAACACGGAAACAAACAAGAAATGTTGTGCGTCTTTGGTTTGCACCAGTATTTTTTTTTTTTATGTAAGGAAAAAACCTGTATTTAAAATAGCTGCATTATTTACTAATAATGCAACGCCAATAAATGTATCAACATTTTTTATACATATTTATACATGTGCAAGAGATGATTTTGCTTTAAGAACATATCTCTTGTAAAAACCATGCCCAAGTTTGTAAATTTATTTGCAGAGAATTATTGCTACTAACTTGATCACATGTGACATTCTTGAATATTTTGAGCAAGTTTGATATGTTTGGCTGAATAGAGTTTGACACTTGTTAGTATTGCCATATTAAAGTGCTTGAAGGATTTGTCAGTAGTAATGGGGGACGATATACAAACAAATGGGACCCTATATGGATGAGGGTGATTAACATTATGGCCACCATCTTGACAGGGGACAAGGGGAATTTGACATTAGTCTATACTACATTATGTAACCCTATGCGAGCAAGAGGAATTTAATACAAACTTGAAAAGTGTTGTAGGGTATGTTAGAAATGTTACAACTCTGATCTAAGAAAAATGTAACAGAAAGAAAGTGAAACCAACAAATCAAGTAAAAATCAACAAGCAATTTATTTCTAGATAATTAAAATGAAAATCAAAAAGCACTTACAATATTGTGAATTAAATTCCAAACATTATCCAGAATGTATTAATCACAAGTCCTAAAATATAGAATGTTCCAAGTGAACTTAGGTAACCTTGAATGTGATGTGCCAATAGTCTGGAATGTCCTGATATGCCAGTAGTCTTTAGTGTGATGATATGTCAAAATGAAGTACTCCAGAATATCTTTGAATATATTCACATAAATCCCAAAATCATCAATTCAAAATCCAAAATCGAAAAGTCTATGAACACTTATAATCCAATGAATATTTTAAACAATTCCTCTCTCTAAATTTGGAATGATTTTTCACAACTGTAATGACACTTTACAGACATGATAAGGTCGAAACTGAAAACTGTCCACTAAACATGGTATATATAAAGATATGACACATGACTTCTAGAAAATTATATGGTGTATGTGGCTTTTAACACACAACTCAAAAGGAAATTCTAGTTTTATCTGTAAACAAAATCAACCCTTACCTCAAATTAAATAAACAACCCAATTCAAGGACAATAGCTAAACATGTAAACCTTATACATAACAATAAGGTTTGAGCAAATATTAAAGTCAAGAAACATTTATAATTTCCTAAAATATTTATATTATTACATAAACATCATATATAACACAAACCAAAACACACTTTTATATTATCCAACCCTGGCATGAAAGTCCATTTTAATTTTCAAATGTGTTGCAAAATATCCAGTATCAGTTTGGTTCACTTTGTTACCAATGTACTGTTGTTGTTTTTTTTGTAGCACCAGATTTAATACGCTCTCGTTGTAATTCGCTGTTGGTGAAAGACATAGTTGATATACTGTCAAACAAGGTGAGAATCTGGAGTAAGATAAGGTGTTCATGTACTGTAGGAGAGTTACATTCTCTGAGTTTGAAAGCAGGAAACAACATCCACTACTCATTGAAGGAGAGAACAAAAAATGGTCATGATTGACCAGTACCCATCATAATTGACTAACACACCATCTTACCGACCAACACCTCCTCCACCAACCTACACCTACTGAGCAGCACTCACACCTACTGAAAAAGTGTTACTGGCCAACACCCACATATACTGACCAGCACACCACATTACTAACCAGCACTGACATGTACTGAAAAACACACCATCATACTAACCATCACCCACACCTACTGACCAACACACCATCTTACTGAATCACACCCACATTAACTCATCACCACACCATCTTACTGATGATCATCTACACCTACTGGCCAACACACAATCTTACCTGCATCCACCTGTACTCACCAACACTCCTATAGGAATGTTTTTTTTTTTTTTTTAATAGACATTAAACAGGATGGGGAACAAACACACTCTTGATGACGAGCATTGGCTTACTTTTACAATCCAAGAAGTGTCACAAAATATCCAATGTCAGTTTGGCTCATCACTTTGTAATACCGTTTTTGTGTTTGTTGCCCTAGATTTGAGATGTTCACTGAACCTTTACCTATCGTAATGTGCTGTTGCTGAAAAAAGGCGAGTGTTTGCTATACTGTCAAACAAGATCAGACTTTGGCGTAGAATAAGGTTTTTGTGTACTTTAAGGTTGTTACAACATCAATTGTTCTCCTACTGGACTGATTTATCAACAGAGTAAAATAGTTGGGTTCCTCACTTTGATACAAATATACTGGAGAGTGTGTACTTGTCAAAATATAATTTGCAAACAACAACAAAATGATCATGTCTTTAAAACTAATCAAAGTAGTACAAGAGAGAGAGTCATTAATTAAAGTACTGTAGCACCCTAGAATTATTTTTATATTTAACTTGTGAACAACTTTGAGGAAATTTCCAAGGATAACACACTTTAACACTGTCAGATTCAAGGATAGTCAGAAGTTCCCTCAGAGAAATTGACCACGTTAATCATTGACTTGTTTTAGTCTGTTTGAGTTGAAAGGACTGTCCGACGAAAGGGATAGACAAGTTTGGTGTCTGTTTTATTGACAAAATATTTAAATAACAAATACAATACAAACAATCCTCAACAGATAATTAGCTTGCTTTGGGTCATACAGATAATTTATTGTAGTGATAATATTCAAATCATAAAATTTTCTGGGCATTTACTTTTTGTCATTGAAAATGCAGAGTGAATCTAGTCGCATATAAAGAAAATGAAATACGTAAAACTTTTTGTTGCAATATTTGTGACTTTTTACCTTTACTTAAACTTTAAACATTAAAACAAAAACTTTTCTTAGATGAGCTCTCTCTCTCTCTCTCTCTCTCTCTCTCTCTCTCTCTATTTCTCTCTCTCTCTCTGTGCCAGCACTGGATTTAACAGCTACCACAACAGGAACAGTGGGACTTGGACATGGAAAAAGTTAAATCTGATGTTGAAGAGTCCATGATTTTTTTTTTTCTCAAACCAAATGATCCTTTTCAGGGCCACCCATATGTCCCAGAAAACAGATTCTACTCATTATTGCAACAACAACAAAAAATCCCTTTACAAAAATGTCAGTATTTTAAAAATAATAGACAAAACAATCAAGACATGGACACACCTTTGCTTTATATTCATGAATAAGAAACACAATGAAATGCCAACATTTCAAAAAGTTCGTTTTTTCATTTTTGGAGTCAGTCACACACGTCTATGACATAGTCGGCAACCTCTTGTTTCCAAGCACTGAATCCAAGATCTTTCCATTCACGTACATCCTTCCAGTGTAATGTCTGTTTGTATACATCATTGGCCACGTACATGTTTCATGGTAAGTATGAATGGTAGATAAAGCGTTGACTCACGACTTGGTGATCTGCCAAACCTACAATCTTGTACTGGGGTGTAGTGTGTTCTGATGCAAAAGTCCTGATCCTGACCTGACTTGAATGCTTCTTTCAACATGTCAAAGTTTACCTCTTGACTAGAACAATAGTTCAGTGTCAGTCCTTTCACTTTACATTTGGTATGAAGTTGTCCTTTCTTATCGCAGTAATAGTAACCATAATTTTTAGTCCCACCACTGGCAAAATTCAGAATAGTATCTTTAGAATGTTCATCGGTACATGCTCTTCAGCATTCGTCTTCAGTGTGAGGTGATAGCATCCAGGTCAATCGATGTACATGCAACTACCTGTGTCAAAGGAAAGGATATGGTCTCCTAAATAATCCAACACCGAGTACAATTTTAAACTGCATTGGTTGTCACATAAGCAGCAAGGATGACATTGGAAAACTTGTCGGGTGGACTAAACATCATGACCTCTTCATAATTCACTAAGATCAAATCTTCACATATGATTTTGACTTATTTGATGAACTTTCTTTTATTGTCAATGGGCTGAATGTATTGGCTTGGATCCACCAAGTATTCAGTCTTAGGCAGCCTGAGACGTTAAGCGAGTTTTTCCCACAAATAACTGAGCATGACTTTAGTAAATGCTCATCTTCCTTCATTCTGTTCCACGTGCTCCACGTTAATGCCTTCTAGGATTAAGGACCACTGCGTGAATTTATTTATTTCTTTTGGGGTATGACACTTGGAGAAGCTCGCTTCTTGTTTCAATTGGAGAAACTCGTTGACATAGCCAGAAATAATCCCTTGACTTGACCTTTGTCCTGCTGGTAGGAAAGTGCCACATTTCATAAACTTTTAACAATTGGTTTTCACGATCAAGAACATGAAACAATTCTACACTCACCCATATTACTGTCAAGGTATGTTCTTCGTCATTGTGATGACAAGGTTAGTGTTGATTACACGTTTCAGCACACATGCAGCATAAAGGAAACGCCACTTTTCCATTGCATTGATAAGGCAACACGGGATCGGTCCTACTAAACACCGCAAAGGCAGACAAAGTCAAGCAAAGTCTGTTTATTTTTGTTTTGTTTGTACATATTTGTATACATTATACTGTATTAACTTTGGTTTGATATTTAAATTTTAAAAAAGCGTGATTTATATTAGGACAGTATTATATTACATAAGTATAATATAAATATTTAATAGAACAAAGGCAGATAGAGTATGACAAAGTCATATAACACAGATAGCGTATGACAAAGGCAATCTCAATGTGACAAAACCAGATTTAATAATTTTATTTTATATAATTATCTTATTGAGAGACACGTAATAATATTATGAAAGTAATATAAAATACATAAGTTTCATATAAGTATTTAATCGAATATACATGTAGTATGCCAACGTGATGTAATAAACTTAAGATATTGTATGACAAAGACAGATTCATAAATTATGTGTCAATTACATATTCTATTAACATTCATAATCATAAATTCGCGATGTACTTTCATCGAAAAAGATAGACCATGACAAGATGTATACTACAAATACAGAACATCATTTCACATGTTAATGTCCTAATTTGTTTCAGCATAATCATTACAGTGTCTTAAGCAGTAATGCAAATCTTTTCTGTTGCTATTAATGTTTGCGGTATATGATGGGAAGAAGCGATTATGCTACAAACAGTAACAAATTACTCTGCTGCTGTCGGCAAAATCAAACGTGGTTCCTGGCTATTTTACGTTGTCTCAAGCAGTTATACAAATCTGTTCATGCAGTACTGTTCAAACAGTAATCATTTAATCAACCTTTAATTATGTACCGGCGTCGGCAATCTCAAACGTAGGTACTGTTACTGAAATGTCGGAATGCCTTCTGCCCGTGCTCGTAAACGTGTTAAACTCCATCGGTACCTGTGCGCTGTTTGCAAATAGAATTGTGCCAATGATTCGGTCCATTGTGATTCTTGCGAAAGTTGGGTACATGCATTGTGTGAAGGCATCACAGTTAGTGAATTAAATGTTCTTTCCGGGAATTTTAATTTTATGTGCCGAGTTTGCATTAAGAACAATGATGGTGAAGAATATAGCTACATGAACGCTCTCTTCCGACTGAACGAGGTAAGTGATAATTGTATAGTTTGTCGTATATCTGCTTTCTGTACATGTATATGAAGAAAATCATGTTTTCCAGATGAGATTAAATGAACAACGGAAGAAGTTCTCAAAAAAACAAAACAACATACTTTGAATGAGACTTTAGGTTTGTTACGACTCTATGGTCTAAGAAAAATGTAACAGAAAGAAAGTGAAACCAACAAATCAAGTAAAAATCAACAAGCAATTTATTACTAGATAATTAAAATGAAAAATCAAAAAGTCACTTACAATAATGTGTTTTGAAATCCTAATAATCCAATAAGAATGATTGTTCTAATCACAAGTCCTAAATATAGAATGTTCCGAATTCACAGCTGTGTCCTTGAATGTTATGATGTGCTAATGGTCTCCAAAGTCCTGATGTACTAGAAATCTTGATGTGCTGATGTCAAAATGAAGTATTCCAAAATCTCTGAATAAGTTCACATAAATTCCAAAATCATCAATTAAAAATCCAAAATCCAAAAGTTTGTGAGCACTGTTATAATCCAATGAATATTTAAAAATAATTCCTCTCTTAGAATTTGGAATGAATTTTCACAACTGTAATAGCTCTTTACAAGACTGATGGTAATGTCAAAACTGAATAAATGTCCACCAAACATGGTATATATAAAGATTGGTCACATGACAGAATGTTCTAGAATGTGTGTCATCTTAATGGAATTTTACTTGTAAACAACAATCAACCTTGACCTTCAAATTGAGAAAACATATTGATCAAAACAACCTAATTCAAGGACACTAGTTAAACATGTTTTTCCTGATAAACATTAAGATTTAAGTAAATATTAAAGTGAAGAAACATTTATAATTTCCTAAAATATTTATAATATTATATAAACATCATACATAACAGGTTGTAGAGTTGTATGTATCGTTGTTAGAGTATTTATTTCTCCGTATGGTAATACATGTACTTTGTGAACCCAATAACAATTGTCATTATTCATATACAATGCTATCTTGTTCATTGTAATGTTGTTCATCCCACGACTGCTTCATCTGAGCCAATTCATTTCCCGATAGTTTTTCTGTCTTAATTTTGTATGCAAAATGTCAAACAAACGTTCAATGACATTTTCCATTTCGCATTTATTCAATATATTGAAACTTGTTTATTTGTTAAATATGACACTCCAGAAGTCTAATCGTCACGGTTCTCTGTACTTTTAGAAAGCACAATTGTTCTACTGATAATTTGTTTTAAAAAATGACCATAACTAAAACTTATAATTGATTTATTACTTCAGTATTTCCGCAAAATGTGTCCCTTTATAGTAATTCTGAAAAGCAAAAAAAGGTTTTCGCTCCAAAAGTCAACTTCAAGTTTTTAGAATTACAGCGACGTTATGTAGTTTCGTTTTAATAATAATGATAATAATAATAATAATAATAATAATAATAAAAATAATAAATTCTCTCTTTCTCTCTCTCTCTCTGACATACACCCCTGTTACTATGTCACTCACATTTGCCGCCAAATCACATCTAGCACTTTTTACTCCATTACAGAGAATATCACAATAAAAATAAACAAGAACGACAATAATACAATAATATAGCAACCCCGTTATTTTTGATTTTTATAGTTAAGTCTATACACTACCGCTTGTATAACGAAACATATTATTTTTCATAACAGTTATAAATATATATATATATATATATATATATATATATTTATATATGTATTTATGTATGATTGTAGGCTGCTTCATTGAGTGTCGATCATCTCCGTGTTCTTGCCCGTCGAGAAAAATGTCTTTTACCGCCTCTACAAAGTAGTCATATTAAGGACACTGCAAGTCTTCGCATAGATTTCACTGCTCTAGGATTCTTGGAATGTAATTCATGCAACGAAACAGTGCTTTGCAACCGTTTATGACCACGGGTGATGGGAACTCAGGGCCGGATTATCCATTGGGGAAGGTGGGCAACGTGTCCAGGGTCCCCGGGGCTCAAGGGGTCCCCGTATATTATCGTATGCTTTTCACAGGCAGTGTTTTTAACAGTACTGTAACTACGGAGACGCTGTGCTCAGGGCCCCCAAAGGCCTTAATCTGGCCCTGTGGGAACTGTTTGTTTAATGCATTGTCTATTGGACTTTGTGGCAGTGAAACGTTAAGTGCAGAAATATAATATTTTTTATAATCAGCCGATTTTGATAGTGCTGAGTTTATAATATTAAAGCATTAGTACATCTTACTTTGTCACAATGAATCTGTCTTTGTCATACGATATCTTAAGTTTATTACATCACGTTGGCATACTATATTCGATTAAATACTTATATAAAACTTATGCATTTTATATTACTTTCATAACATTATTAAGTGTCTCTCAATAAGATAATTATTATATAAAATTATTAAATCTGGTTTTGTCATATCCTTTGTCATACGCTATCTGTGTTATATGACTTTGTCATAATCAATCTGCCTTTGTTCTATTAAATATTTATATTATACTTATGTAATATAATTCTGTCCTAATATTATTGTGTATATCTAAATAATATAATTATTTTGTTAAATAACTTGTTAATGAACGTTTAATAACAATTGTCGGCATATATATATATATATATATATATATATATATATATATATATATATATAAATATATATATCGTCGTCACAACGCTAAATAAAGGGACACAACTAAGGGTGCGTATGTACCAATTTTACTTTCAAACAACATTAAATCAAGCTTTTTTAAAATTTAAATATCAAACCAAAGTTAATATAGTATAATATATACAAATATGTACAAATAAAACAAAAATAAACAGACTTTGTCTGACTTTGCATGACTTTGTCTGACTTTGCGGTGCTAAGTAGGACCCCAAGGGATGGTACAAGTCTGTTGGTGGAAGAACTTGACATTTGATCAGACTTTGGTCATGACAAATGTATTCGATGTCGATGTGTTCTGTCAACATTTCTGTGTGAACGGTAGGAAATTCGTAGGAAACTGAACATATTTATGAACACAAGGATACAATGAACACACATCAATATATTTTATCTGTTCTCTTTAATATTCGTCTGCTTTGTACAACAAGCGTGTCATTCATCCGACCTCCAAACAAACTCGCGAGGATTCAAAGGCTTGATGTCCACTACATTGTAATCTTTGACAATGCGTCAAAATTCTGGATTTTTTTTAAAAGGTCGATCGCAGCCATGTTCCCACCTTTCCACCATGTGGTATCCTCGAATTTCGAAACTCTGGCGTCGTTGGCCATTTTTTTTTTTTTTTTTTTTTGTTGGTACAAATCTAAACTCTGTAAAGGGATTTTCAGTTCTTGGTGAGGATAACACACCAATCCACAAGCTTTGGTAATGCCTGAAACTTCTTTCAATGAATCAATACCTCCATGCTCGAGAAATAACTGCCAAAAGTTTGCATAACAACTTCGTAGAATGTCAACATTGGACCGACAATACTTTAACATATCTTCTTGAAAATTAAAAGGGTCTGAAGAGTGGTCTTGGTACCAGGCATAGAAAGCTTTCTGTTGTTCGTATTCCGTATGGGTCGTAAAATGTGCTTCAGGCAAATGTGAAGGCACAATGTGTTGATTTTCTTTGGTATTGAAAAAGTGAGGAAAATATCCTTTAGCCATTTCCATCATTCAAAACATTTTAAGTATTCTACTCAAAGGCATAGCCAAATAACTCATGGAATTTTTAAACTGTATGTTTCCCACATTAATGTAAATGATTTTGGTTCCTTGTTCTGCTAAATGTTTCAAAAGAAACTGTTCATCGTATCCCAAGAAATTGTGAGCGATCACTGTATCGTACTGATAACAGTTCCTGAAACAAGCGACCTCATCTTCATCTCAGTCATCATCAGTGGGGTCCAAGACCCATAGAGCAAAATCAGAAAGAGTATTGGATCCATAAAATATCTTTTCACGTTCACCTGGAATCATGCTACATTTCTGACTGTGATAAAATAAAGGTTCTGAATACATTCATGGCAAGTGCGAAGGGTCAAAGAAAAGTTAGGAATGTGAATCCCAGCGTCTTCAGAATGTTCAAAGTAAAAAAAATATAACATCTACATGATAGTATAGTTTCTTTTACTTCTTGTTGCTATGGTGAACCAGTATTTCCTCTGGTTTTTGTCATATCTCTGAATGTAACATTGATGATCCAACTCGACGATTTGACGACCAATAGGACATCGTTTCTTTCCTAGACAAACGTGCGAACCTTTGGAATAGGCACGAAACATGCTGTCTACATGTTGGACATGCTTTCATTAATTCACAAGCACTTTTCTGTTGTTGGAATTGTTTTGTGTGATGTCGGTCATATCACGCTTGACTCACAAATGTTCGTCTGCAGATAGAACATTTAATCATTTCTTGTCCTTCAGGAGCAAAAGGTTTAGACGCTAAACAGCCACGACATCCGTCTCCACAATGAATATGTTGCTCCCGATTGTTGAATCCTTGGTTACATTTGTCACAACAGTATCTGTATCTGAGAAATCCTGTGATACTAGTAATAGATGATGATAGACATGAATGTATTTTCTGTCTGAAAAATGGGGTCCTTGAAACACGAGGGGCTAGGATGCGATACCACATTGGCCTTCGATGGCAAGGGCAAGACGTCATCCTGGTAGGCCTAAGAAGAGGTCACAGAGACATTCACGTATCTGGCCTGTCACCCCTTTGAGGTCCAGAATGTAGACTCTGGTCACTTCCAGAAGGTTGTGCGACTGACGGCCATCTTATATGACAAAACCAGTCCTTTGAGCTCCGTTGATGAGACAAGAAAGGAACTCTTCTACCTGAAGAATCTATCCATGGACAGAATGTAACCCACACTGGATGCTCTGCTTCAACATACCCGATGGGCAATGTACCAATTAAAGCTGGAATCTGGACAACCAGCACATACACAGCAAGTGGTTCAGGAATTTGCCTGGGCCAAGGTGTCAGAATCATGGGTGCCAGTATGGATGACAACTCCAGAGGTTTCCAGAGCATGCAGAGAGCTGATCAAAAATGCTTCTGCAAAGGAGACTGTTACAACTGCAAGTGTGGCAAGGCCAATCTGGACTGTTCACCACTTTGCAGTTGCAAATGTTATTCATATAAAGCTGACTCAAACACTGAGAACATTGCAGATGTGTGAAAGACAGCACAGAGACACTGACAATATTGCATATGTGTGAGATAACAATACTGAGAGACAATGAGCACTGTGAATGTGGAAGATTATTGGAAAATGAGTGTTTGTTAGAATAAATATGGTAGTTGATGGTATTATTAGTGTGTCGGTAGTATTGTAATATCCAAAATCAGATTCAGTTACCTCACAAACCTCTTTTTTGGAAACAATATGACCTTCTTAATAACTCCTATAACCCAATAATATTTAATCAATGATGTTTGCCATCTTGGATTTTTGTGTTTTTTTTAGAAAATTTTGGAACATGTCAGGAGGATTTCTAGGCAAAGATTAATTAATAGGCCCTAAAAGAGCCTCAGGCCAAATTTGTTGCTTTTATCCGCCTGATAATGGTAAATCACTAAGCCACCTGACTATTGTGAAGTTCTTTAGAGATCGCAAATAAAAAGTGATTAAAGGGGGTCCAATCACATTCTAATAATAAACATGATTTGTAAAAAGAGATATGACTGTTTTCATTGGACAACTCACCATGTTGTCTCGATTCATGATCCCTCTTGAGTCTCCTGCATGACCTGAAAGGTCACTCTTATGGTTTTATCAACACAGTATCAAATAACTCAGAAAACAGATTGTGGCCATGAAACAGATGAAGGGTACAAACTGTAGGCTTAACAATTATTTGTGTATCTTTCATAATATACGACATATGGGGCTGTATGTTTCAAATACTAGCAAATCTTTCTTACAGTCTAGTTTTGATTTGCAACCTTTTACAAGATGCTGTGCTTTTTACAAATATAAATGAAACATAAGTTGACAAGAGTATGTGTAAAAGTATCAGTCATGTGTGATCTACTGTATTTCAAAAGAAAGAAAAGCAAGCCCAACAACAACAATGCAATCACCAATTACTGGTACAAAAATCACCTTTTTGTAACCTTAAGCAGCCGTTGTAAACATGAATTATAACGTTTATTAAAGTGACCTTGACCTTTGACATATTAACCCTTGCAACAGTGCATAAAAGTCATCAAACAAGAATATAAAACATTCTTTTTTACAATATGCTGACACAAACAAGAGTCATTTTTTCTTTTTTCAAATCATTGGTCACAAAATCTGCTTCAGATGCTATTATCATTTTACATTCCTAGAAGCCATATTTACCTGTTTGGAATAAAATGCTCCGAGTAACTTTGGACTAAAAGCCCCTACAACCACTATTACTAGCATGGTTCATTTATGTGTAATGAGCTTGATCAACCACTACAGGTGAGGCATATATATATATATATATATATATATATATATTGCTCATTTACATTAACAGTCAACAGTAAACTTGTTGAGAGTAACCCAACAAAATATACAAAGTATAGTCATTAAAAAGGACAGTTTAAAATATAATGAAGATAACTGTTTCATTGCAAATAATGCAACTGTGACCCAATTAAAGGTTTGGTAGTGAAATTGGTACATAAAAGCATGTAAGGACAGCAAAGATCCATCCACATAAATTTAAAATGTTGATCTAACAATCTCTTAAGACTTGGTTGATAAACACCTGAATGAAATAATGAATGAATGTACAAACAATAGCCTGTACAAATATATAAAAATATGAAACTGAAAAGGGCTATATCCCCTCCTCCATTTGTTGGTAATAGAATATTAATTAACTTAAAGATTAAAAGTTACCTGCATTTGCTTAACAAAACAGGTAACAATTTTGCTTGATTCACAGAAATAAACAAAAGAAGGTATATCTCAAAATACCAACCATACTTTTGTTCGCAAATGCAAGCTAGGCTAGCACTAGTTAATGTTTGTTTACATGATCTCCATGGTCACTTTGGCCAATGATGAGTAAAGGACATGTAGTGTCAAATATATGGGTTAAAATGTATTTTTATTTGTTGGGAAAAAGCCCCACAACATAAAAAAAGACACTGACCTACTTTTGGTCACATTGACCCACCTTTTGCCACTGCAAGGTATAACTGTATAGTTCATTAACCTGCATCACCATTGAAAGATTATAAATGTAAATGTGAGTTTTTAAAGATATCAAGCACAATCAATTTCAATGATAAATTAAGCATATAAATAAGCCACAATGACCTCCAATTGGAAAGATAGTGAAGTAGCACAAAAGATGCATGTACCTGTAAAAACCTGATGATTAGTAGAGAAGCAGTGTTAATAACATAGGCCAAACACCATTTTAGTGCCAATGTCACTAAATCAGAGAAAGTAAGTCACAGTTGCTAAAGCAGAGACAAAATGCATTTTTTGTTTATTAAGCATTAATGACAGTGACCCACTTTGATTTGCCCAAGCTACTCTGACCAGGAGGCCTAAACATAACAAATTTTAATGTATGTAGACAAATATACAAAAGTTATTCAAGCATGAAAAGTCAGTCACTATGACCTACTTTTGATATGATTCAGAAGCTGTACCTAAAATGCATCAACAGACTAATTTTGATTACTGAAGGTGAAATTTGGGTCCAAGATAAGGGTGGTGTTACAAACAAACTTCTCAAAATACAGTTTAATCAAATGTGAAAAAGCTCACAGTTACCCTCTTTTGAGATGGTTTAGTTACTCTTCCTAACATGCATGAACATAACTAGTTTAATTACTGCAGGTGAAATGTGGCCCAAGATATGTACAATGTTATCAATATGAAACCAACAAATAGGAAAAATGCTATATCACTTTATAAATCTGTTGGTGAGGAGAAAACGTTACAATCACAACTTTTTACTTCCTTTTTTAATGACTTGGATTAATCTAAACATGATGAATCATGCATATATAATTTTGTGAAAGTTATTTGTCCTATAAGAATATAATGCTTTATCTCACAAGTTGATATCCCAAATTACTTTTGTGATAACTATACTATTAAGGTGGTTCAAGACTTTTCACTTCCAACTCAATGAACATCTTTCAGTTCTGTGGATCTTCCTTTGATGCAACTGCCTACATAATTTAAGTGACAGCTTTTTCCAATATTAGGTGGGGAAAACCACTTAATTGGATGTATGCATGGAGAAATAATGTTACAACAAGATAAACAAGCGACCCTGATATCACTCACCTGTCTTATTTCAACTGGCCATTTCAATAATTAAGCTCATTTCATATTATAAGTAGATATACCAATATAAACAATTTTCTAATATTAACATCATGTCAATATAAGTTAATTCTGCTAACTGAGATAAAAATGTTTTTCAAAGATAGAGGCATTACAAAGATGGCAACCTTGGTCATTACCAGACAAATGGTTATTAATACATCATCTATTTGCAAAGATTTCATTTGAGCTCATAATAATGGGATGCCTTGCTCAAACCAGATTATTTACCATTCTTTATTGAGTTCTCTAAAGCTAAGTGTTAATAAGGGAGCAGATAATGCTCTTATTGAATCAGATCAAAGATCATCTCAATCATGCATACAACTAAAGATAAACCAACTCATCTGAGATCTTAATGAAAAAAGTATGTTTACCAAGTTTGATCAATGTGAGATCAGACATTAATTTCTAGAGTGGTAACAATTTCAGCAAATCAGATGCTAGACCACCTCATTATTGAGTACATATTACTTATAATCAAACTCTTCCAATATCTTGATGATAAAAGTCTGTTTACCAAGTTATATTGAATTCTGTTCAGAAACATAACCACCAAGCAATTGTTGATGGGTGGATGATGCACAACAGATGATTTAGGACCATACCATAAGCTCACTTGCCTTTCAGGCAGGTTAGTTGACAATTTTTTATTTGCTGACACATCAGCTATGAAAAATCATCTGATACTAATAAATATATTACAGACGGAAACTACCATATTCAACCAAATAAATATCCTGGATGCTTTGGAAATTTGTTTTGGGAGATGAATACTTCAGATAAATTGTCATTCTTATGTGGTATTTCTGATTATCTTGCACATGTTTTAAGTTGTGTCTTGTCTGTCCATTTAATTGAGTATGGTTTGCCAACACCTGAAACATTCTGAGGTATTAGATAGTTTGAAACATTGTACTGGTACAATACATTTCCTGGCAGCTTTAATTGAAGTCCATGATCCATACACCACTAGTTAAAACACTGTTGAATTTTGATCTAAATTCTATGTAGCTGCTGTACAATTTTAAGGGGATAAACGTGTTTTCATTCAATTAATTTGATACCAACTTGGAAAGAATACCTTCTTCCTTCTGGAAATCAAATTTATAATTCAGTATTATGGATTATTAATGTGTTTCTTATCGAAATAATTCATTTTTATTTTGTTTGTGCAGTTCAGGACCCCTGCTGTGCACCAGTGCTCTCTGGGTGTAATAACACACACTATATCCTGGATTGTAGTCACAGTGGAATCTAATAATCAGTTTCCTACACATCATTCATAAATGAAACAGAGGATTATATATTCAAAATATGCTAATCTGGAACTTTACTAAATCTACCTAGTCAGTTGGATACTTTACTAAATTCTATCAATCTTTTGTACCTAATTCATGACAATTCATTTGAGGGCAGCAGTTTGTCAGAGTTTTCAAAAAGTGATGTAGACACCACCTGCGTTACTCTCATTAAACAAACCACAAATGCTGATGGAGATTATTTTACTTTGAAATACAATGCTAACTCTGTAACTGTTTCTAATGTAAAATGTATATCTGAATGGAATGTCAAACTAAGCTTTAGATATGGACAAGGAATCGATCACAAGCAAAATGGTATCATCTTTAAAATTACATGAATATTATTCATCAAACAATCTAGAGTCCTACAAAGTTACTGTGACCCTTTACAATTCCACATACACTCTATTTATTCAGAGGCCCAATTATAAAGAATGGACTGACACTGAATTTCAAATCATTGCTCAAGAAATGTATTCCAAAACCAGTGATAGTAACCATGACAGCAATCAAAGTATATATTTCAGGCCTGTAGCACCCCAAACCAGTCTTACATAGCATCAAGTGATGATATAAATTCTTAATTAACTGGAGATTGAATAAAACTTTCCCCCATTGGTAATTCAGATATGGAAGTTAGTGGTTCTGCTCCAAATAAATCTGGGCAAACTATTCAGAAATCCCAGCCAGGCAGTCCATTGAGTTCAAGCCCCCTACAGGCAGTGAACAGGAGATTATAGCCCTAAGAATGAATAATGATAACAGATTACTCCAGGAGAAAAACACTCAGCTGGAAGCTCTATCAGAAGACTCTTCTCTGCTTGTAGGGGTTGCTAAGGGCAGTGATAAGAACCTAACAGCCCTAATGAGGGAAAATAAATCAATGCATCATGATATTGCAAAATTGAAAGCCCAACAAACTAAATTATCAAAAGAACATGAATGTTTGAAAACAAAATACCAGTCAGCAAAAGACAGGCATACCAAGCTTGCTGAACAACTTTAAAATATTAAGGTCAAATCTCAATTGATGGAGAAAAAAAATTACAAAAATAAAATGTTACCTAAGCCAATCATCGAGTCGGCTGCCTAATCCTTGAAAGCTATTTACTCTACCACAGCAAATTAAAACTCTCTTGACTTGCAAAGCATTCTGTCAAAGGAGATTATCCAACTGATTCTGCTCAGGTCGCAAAAATGCTGTGAATGGTGAGCATCACTATTCTAATATTAACACTGAAACTCTTGGCTCTTCCAATACCAACGATTCTTCTCATAAATGAAAATCAAGCTGCCCAAAACATCAGGAAATTTCCATAAAACAAACACTGCTGATTGGTGACTCAGTCATTAAGTACTAGTATGTTAGTGAAAGAGCTAGGCCTTAAACCTTGGGTCAAAGTCAAGTCATTACCTGGGGCGGGAACTGGTCATATGCTTGATGTGATCAGAGAAACAGACCTTTCTCAATTTGATAAAATTATCATCAGTGTTGGAGGAAATGACGTTTAGAACAACAGTGAGATTGAACAAATTGAAGAAATTTTTTACCATATTCTGAATAACATCGACAACCCAGCTTGTATGGTATTTATCTGCACAGTTTCTTCAAGAATTGATGCTGATGTTCAACATCTGAATGCCTTAATAGAGCATCTATGCTATGAATGGGACCACAAAATGATTGACATTGAAAATGCATTTGTTACAAGGTCTGGCTTGGTGCTGGAATACCTCATGGCTAAGGACAGAACCCATTTAAACAAAAAGGGACTTTCACACTTTCTGCATGCAATAAATGAACATGTTCCAATACTCAAAGGTAAATACATTAATCAAAGATATGACAGGAACCAAGATAACACTGTCAGCAAAACAGACAAGCTAGGGAGATGTTATAATTGCTTTGAACCTGGGCATGCTTTGATGCATGCAGACATACTGTGAAAATTCAATGCCATGACTGTTTGGAATATGGACACAAGGCCAAGCACTGTGAAATGTTTCACCCTTGCAACAGGTACTAGACTTTTGGCTATGAAGATAGTGCCCTGTTTATGAGACATAATTTCTCAACTGTTTCAAGGCAAACCTTTAGAACTCTACTGTGTGATGATGCCCATGTCGTTTCCTTTGGGGCCTCAGTTGAATATTTTTTCTCTCAAACTTATGGGCAGCCATCTCCGCCAAAATTACATTAATCAAATGACGTAGTATGAAATTAAATGATTTAACCCAGCCTATATTTTACTGTCAAATGGATTTTAAAGACAGAAACTTTGTGTTTGTTTTTATTTAATGTCAGTGTGGTTGTCATTATGTAATTGTTTACACACATGTGTATGTGTGTGGTGATGATATTTGCGAAAGCTAAGTCTACCAACTGTTTTTTTTTTCTATGTGTATTAAATGCTTTAAAGAAAACAGACAAGTTATTTTCTTACATTCAGATTTGAATTTCCAATCATTTTCTATAGGTTTATATGAAAAGATGACATATTCTCAATTGGATGATGTCGCTGGTTTTTTTGTCATGCGCACTGACCCCCCTTGGGACCTCAAAACACACTTTTTGAGTCTCAACCACTCTCACCCCCAACACTGTCTGGGAATATGGCAGATATGCAATAATGTCCATATTCTGGGTTTAACAGAAACAAAGTTAAATGACAATCATGCAAATGACTTGTTGTTTATGATGGTTTTTGCACACCAATCAGATGTGATAGAGGTTCAGGGGGTGGAGGTGTTGTTGTTTATATAAGAAATGGTGCATCAGTAGAAAGGAGAAATGATTTAGAATCAGATGAAATTGAAGCAATATGGATCCAGGTAAATCAATCAAATACAAAGCCATTCCTAGTGGGCTTTGTCTATTGGTCCCCTTCTGAGAAGGTCAATGAGCATTTTGAAAAGCAACTAGATAAAGTGATTGGTGACCAAAACGAAGTATACATTTTAGATGACTTTAACAGGGATCTTATGAATAATCAGATTAACAGAAATTGGTTGAATTTCATAGAAACCTTTGGTCTAACCCAATTAGTGGACCAACCAACACGAGAAACTGACCACTCAAAAACTCTAATAAATGATATCTTTACAAATATGGAACAAAATGTGACAATATACATATTCCTAGGATAGGTCTTAGTGATCACTTCCCTTTTTTCCCAACCAGAAAATCCACGTTAGACACAACTGTAAAATCCAAAACTCATAAAACCATAACATATATGTCATTTAAGCATTATGATGAAGACATATTTCTGGGAGATCTCAGTAAATGTTCCTTTGAGTATAGTATCTATGTTTGATGTTGTGGATGATGCTCTTGATATGACCCACCTTTTTATGCATGTGGTAGATAAACATGTACCTTTGAAAATACATACAGTAAAACTGGACTTCCAGCCTGATTGGTTAACTCATGACATTCTAGATGCCATGAAAACCCATGATTATTTCAAATTTGTTGGTCAACAAAAACACTACAAAACATGGAGAAATAAAGTACCCAAAATGATCAATGGGGCAAAGAAGAATTACTAGCAGTCAGCTTTAGAAAATAACTGCAATAAGAATTCTATGTGGTAAGTTTTTAACAAACTAGGTGCAGGTAAACGTTCTACGAGGTCATCCAAAATCCAGCAACTTTGTCAGGATGTTGAAATAAGAAATACATTCAATGAATTTTTGTCAGTGTAGGTTCCATAATTAAGGAACCCATTGTAAACTCCAATCCCAATGAACTAAGAAATTTCAGTTCAGGAAAGATTCCAGCTGACACAAACTTTTTTATCTCTGCAATACCAAATGAAAAATTTTTTTAAAATGTTTGCAAACTATTGCAACAATGAAATCAACAGTCCTAGATAATATTGGACCACATCTCCTGAGGGCTGCTGCAAATATAATATCTGATAGCATAGCTTACATATATAATCTTAGCATATCCACCTCAGTGTTTCCCCAGACATGGAAATTGGCAAAAATTACCCCCTTTCACAAGTCTGGCAGGAAAGAAGATGTCAATAACTACAGACCCATATCTATCTTACCAACTCTGTTCAAAATAATTGAAGAAACAAGTTCAAGACAATCTTTTGATGTACCTATCAAACTTTAACTTAATTCATCAGAAAACCACTCCAGAACCTGTGAGACAGCCTTGGTATCCACGATAGATAGATGGATCACTGCCTTGGATCAAGGAACATTAGTTGGATCCATACTAGTTGATCTTAGAAAAGCTTTTGACCTTGTTGATCATGAAATTCTTATCAACAGTGTGTCAAAATAAATGGCAGTTTTTCTAAATAAGAACCAATTACATGTAGTGTACCACAGGGATCAATCCTGGACCCACTCCTCTTTATCATTTTCACAAATGATCTGCTGTTGAAAATAGGCAGCTGTATTTCATCTACCAACTCATATGAAGATGACACCACTCTATCAGATTTCAAACAGCTAAAATCAGACCTAGAGGTCTCCCTTCAGATAACCTTACTTAGAATAGATTCCTGGTGTAAGGAAAATGGCATGAAAGTAAACACAGACAAGACTAAAGTATTAATGATTACTACCCAACAAAAAAGAGCAAAATTAGAAAATAACAATTTGAATCTTAAGTTGAATGAAATTTGTCTACAAATGGTTACCCATGACAAAATCATCGGGATGTTGGTTGGCAACAATTTGCAATGGAATGAACATATTCAAGTCATATGTCATAATGTAAATTCATGTCTCTGGTTATTTAGCAAGATAGGGCCATATGTATCAACTAAACATAGTACTGTATATACAACCATACCTAGACTACTGTAATGTTATCTGGGGAAACACTTCTGACAAGAATATTAGCAAATTATTCTGCTTCCAAAAAAAGAGCTTGCAAACTCCTCCTAGATAATACTGAAAATATCCCAAATGCAATGAATAATATTAAAATGTTAACAGTAAGTGAACGAATATTTTTGAGAAAGGCTAGACTTATGCACAAAGTTTCAAACAATATGGATCCATTATATCTCAATGAACTATTTCATGCTAGAAAACAAGGCAACACTCCCAATTTAAGATCAATTTTAGCTACCACCTTTCCATTCCAAAACCAAATAAAGAACTTGTTAAGAAAAGTTTTAAATATTCGGGGTCACTGATATGGAACAGAATCCCAAAGGAAATTAGAGAAAGTACAAATATAATTGCATTTAATTATAATCTAATTCAATGGATGAAAACTGGAACTTGTTCAATTTGACAAATACATTACAACTTAAAGTATAAATTCTCAAACCTTCCACATTGTTGCCTCACTCTTTTTGTACTGTATATACACAATCTACACAATCTACCTAGATGGAGCATGTTCTTACAAAACTTTATGTTTATTATGTCCATATATACATGTAGCTTATTATCAATGCTTGTTTTTTATATTGTTTTTTTATTATTATTATTATTGTGTGGGCAACTATGTACATGTACTCTGTATGTAAATATGCATATAATAGAGGGCCACAAGGAGGATTAGTTCCATGCAACTAATTGTGTCACCCTCTTTAAATAAAGTCATTATTATTATTATTATTACTGTCATGGAATTTTGTGCAAATTTGAACAAATGTGAGCTGTAGGACGTCAAACTGAGCCTTCAAGATTCACAATGTCAACTTTGATGCTTCTGCCTGTTAAGAGATCTGATCCTATGCAAAAATGTACAAATAATCCAAGGCTTCTAAATATTCATCTCTTGAATGCAGTGCTTCAAATAATCAATTATATACTGGTCTTTTGGTTCTACTTGAAATATATGTAGTTGTAGGACAGTGCTATTTGTAGGTACAAATTCCTGGTAGAGCTCCTGAAGTTTTGGACCATCTAATTTCATTTCCTGTAAGATTTCTTTACAGCAATCTAGGATAAACACTGGTGTGTGAAGCAACTCCTTGTGTGTCATTTCTTTCAACACATCTTTAACATTCATGCTTGTCACCAAATGCTTACACTGCAAGGTATCCAAAACCTCTATGAGTTCACCTGTGTCATCAAGTGTAAATGCATTTAGTGCTTCCTTGAAAACCTGACTCATATGTGATGATACATAATGAAGTAGACATGTCAATTAGGTCGGATGTAACTTCGGAAAACAGACAAATAGGATAGGTGCAAGTTTTATTGGGAAATATCCACACTGCTGCCAACCATATGGCAATGATTCTAGAAACAGATTTCCATTTCATTTCTTCAAAATCATGTCCCTATTGTGGGATTTTATAATCCCTGCCAATCATAGTTTTAATAAAATTTCCACTAGAATTCTGTATAGCAATCACGAAACACTCCACCAAAATCATCTGCTATTTATTCTGCCCCACTGGGCAGGATTCATTTTATGATTAGTTGGTGATGAAGTATAGCAGGATCTTCAAAGGCCTTTATCATTTCATGGAAAGCATTGCCACAATGTATTAGCCATGTTACTTCTGGTATGGAAAGCATTGCCACAATGTATTAGCCATGTTACTTCTGATATGGAAAGCATTGCCACAATGTATTAGCCATGTTACTTCTGGTAGGGAAAGCATTGCCACAATGTATTAGCTATGTTACTTCTGGTAGGGAAAGTATCGCCACAATGTATTAGCCATGTTACCTCTAGTAGGGAAAGCATTGCCACAATGTATTAGCCATGTTACTTCTGGTAGGGAAAGCATTGCCACAATGTATTAGCCATGTTACTTCTCATAGGGAAATCCTTTCGTCTGCATTTTCTGGTGTTTTTTGATGTGGATTTATGTCATGAGTCAAGTGCGGCAAATCTGAATTGGATTCATCAATATTTTCTGAAAGTATGGGGGCTGCTACCTAGTTGTCATGTATTTGGACTTCTGTCATCTCCTGATGCAGGTACAGTAGTAATCAACTTGTTCAGGTCGGCAGATAGTATGGGTTCTGATACCTGTAAATCATTCAGGGGAAGAGTATCATCAAAGTTTTCCTGCTGGCTATGTTGTGAATGGTGTGTAATTAAAGACCCAAAGAAAACTTCATCTTCTCTGTCATCTATAAATCCACTGTTTGAAGCATTCCATACTTTGGCAGAAGATTCATTCATTGTTACAGGACTTGCGGGTGGAATAGAATTGACCTTGAACAACTCTAGAAGTTTATTATTGACCTAATCTTTGCTTTTGTTTTCAGTTATATGTTTAACTGGTTTTGTAGCCAGCATGCCTAGTTTGGTGTTTTCATACATTTCCCATACTGTACCTACAAAGTTCTTCAGAAACTTTACCTAGCTGTGACGGGGCAATTGGAAACAAATATCTTTTTCTACATTCAAGATGTCTTCTCTGTCTGCATTTTTTAAATTTGTGTTTTGCAAGTACCTCCTCCTTTTTGTTTCCTAACTTGTTTAGATCACTGTGATTCACAATAATTGAGTCATCCAATCTCTATTGTTCTTGTGTGCTTTGTGACACTGGTATTACCTTTTAATCTTTCCCTTCTGCTACTGCTTCTATGGATACTATGAATGACCTCTTCATCTTAAGAAAAACTGTCATAATCTCATGAGAATGCATGCTTCGTGTGAAGAACGGTCTTCTCTCATCTGTTTGTGACAAAAATTCTTCACAGTTAATCTGTCTCCAAGTTTGGGAAGGTAAAATTTCAGGACTTCATCATCCATGAGGAACAGAACATGCTCATCAACCTAAAACAAACAATAAAAATAAATATACCTCATAGCTTTTAAAACTGACCCTCTGAGTTTGTCTTCTCATATATCTAAACTCAAGTTTTCCTAATAATTATGTGTATACACCTGAGAATGTAGACTGAATAAAGTTTTCCTAATAATTATGTGTATACACCTGAGAATGTAGACTGAATAAAGTTTTCCTAATAAATGTATGCATACACTTGAGAATGTAGACTGAATAAAGTTTTCCTAATAAATGTGTGCATAAACCTGAGAATGTAGACTGAAGAAAGTTTCAAGCTAAATCCTCTATTAGGTTTCAAGCTAAATCCTCTATTTGTTGTACCTTTAGGTCAAGATAATCTGTTACATGCAGTACAAAGTTTTCTTACTGTCAAAGGCAAGATTTGCTTGTGAAGTGCTTCTCAAAGAACTTCAACAAAATCAGTACAATACTTTATTTTGTCCAAATCGGCAGTATATCTATGTATTTTAAATGTTATAAGCATGTTAATATTTTTTTCAGGGGAGGTAATTTATCACAAACTTTTTACCCTTTCCTGATTTTTCATTCATTTCATTTCTCCCGTAACCTTGCTGGTCGTAGGGGTGCCACTGATGATTTTGCGACAATCTCCATTTTGCCCTGTTCTCCACTGCTCTTTGGGACTTTGCAAAGTCCATGCCTGTCCACTCTTTGATATTGTCTTCCCATCTCTTCTTCTGTCTGCCTCGTTCTCTCTTTCCTCTCACTGTGCCCTGTAGGATTGTCTTTGACAGGCCAGTTGAGTGTGAGACGTGACCATACCATCTTAGTTTGCGTTTCTTTACAGTGGTGAGCAGATCTTCATAAAGTCCAATTGCACCTTGGATTTTAGTGCGCACCTCCACATTAGAGATGTGGTCTAAGTATGAGATTTTCAGGATCCTTCGATAACATCTCATCTCTAAGGCATGGATTCTTCTCTCTAATTCTGCTGTTAGGGTCCATGTCTCACATGCATATAGGAATTTGGACATGATGAGGGAGCGCATAAGCTTGATCTTGGATCCAAGTTTGATGTTGCTGTCTTTCCAAATAGGCATCAGCCTAGTGAGAGAAGTTGTTGTCAGTGCAATCCTGGAAAGAACCTCAGGTTTTGAACCTTCATCAGAGTCGATAGCACCTAGGTACTTGAAGCTTGTTACTGTGCCCAGCTTCTGTCCATTCACTCTTATTTCCTTTTGGATGCCACTCAGGTTGTTTGTCATTAGGTTTGTCTTTTCAGCGTTAATCTCCATCCCATATCTTAGTGATGCTTGATTGAGACGGTTCACTAAGGTTTCCATTTCTTCTTCATCTCCTGCTAAGCCATCAATATCATCAGCGAAGCGCAGGTTGGTGATTGTTCTGCCTCCAACACTGACACTGCCCTCATTGTCTTCCAAGGCATCGGACATGATCCTTTCCAGGTAGATGTTGAAGAGAGTGGGTGAGAGAAGGCAACCCTGTGTGACCCTGACTGTGGTTATGAACCAGTCTCCTATGTTGCCATTGATGAGAACTGTACTAGTCGCCTTGTCATACAGGGTTTCTATAGTGCGGATTAGTTTTGCGTTTATGTTGTATATCCACATGGTGGCCCACAAGGCTGCATGCCATACCTTGTCGAAAGCCTTCTTGAAGTCAATGAAGACATGATAGAGGTTCTGTTGATGCTGGAGATATTTTTCACAGAGGATTCTAAGACTGAAGATCTGTTCTGTAGTGCTACATCCTGCTCTGAAACCTGCCTGTTCTTCTGCAATGATGTGCTCTGCTTGGGGTTGCAGTCTGTTGAGGATGATCTTAAGCATAACCTTGCTTGGGTGACTGATGAGACTGATTGTTCTGTAGTTCTGGCACAGTTGTAGATTCCCTTTTTAGGAAGAGTCACGATCAGAGACTGGGCCCATGGGGTGGGCCATTCTCCTGTTTGCCAGATTTGGTTGCAGATTGTTGCGAGGACATCTATCATGGACGTTCCTCCTGCTTGAACAAGTTCTGCTGGTATTGTCTACCCCAGCTGACTTCCCCTTCTTTAGTACCTTTACTGCAGCCTCTACTTTGTCCCTGAGGGTCAGGTGGTCAACCTGTTGTGGTCAGTGGTATGTTTAGTACAGCTTGGTCTCCAGAAGCCTCCTGGTTGTAAAGCTCTGAACAGTATTCCGTCCATCTGTTAAGAATGTCTTGGTTTTCTGTCAGATTCTTACCAGCCTTGTCCTGAATCGTATTAGATCTCCCCTGTTTCTCTGTTGTCAGGTCTTTCACCAACTGGTATCCCCTTTTACTGTCATTCTGGTTCAGGCTTTTCTCAACTTCCTTGCATTGGTCCTCTAACCAGCTTTCTTTTCCTTTCTTTATGCTCTTCTTAATCCTGTTGTTAATCTCATTGTAGTTTTTTGCTCCTTCATGGTCTCCTCGCTTACTCTTCAGTTTTCTCCTCACATCGCAGAGGTCGAGGATATCTGCTGTGATCCAAGGTTTTTTTTTTCTATGATGCTTGCCAAGGATCTCTCCGGCTGTGTCTATTACTGCCATGTTGAAGGTGATGATCAAGGAGTCTAGGTTTATTTCTTCATGTCCCAGAATTGTGAGTGGTGTAAATTTGCCGCCTATTGATGCTTAAAATGCTTGTGCCATGCTTGGATCTTTAAGTTTTTCAAGGTCGAACCTGATCCTGTCTTGGCTTATTGGTCTTCCTCAGATAATGTTTGATAGTCATCATCAGCAAGTCATGGTCGCTTCCTATAACAGCTCCTGGGATGCTACGTGTTCTGGCAATGTTTATGCTAGACCAGAAGCGCTTTCTCATGAAGATGTAGTCAATCTGGTTGTGATGTTTTCCGTCTGGGCTGTGCCAAGTCCATCTTCTGGATAGTTTGTGGGGGCCAAGGGTGTTCGTTAGCACTAGGTTATTGTATGTGGCATAGTCCAGGAACTTGAGTCCTCTCTCATTGGTCTGCTTATTACAGTATGGACCACAGACTTCTCGCCAGTTTGCTTGTGCGTCTTCTCCTACCTTAGTATTCCAGTCTCCTTGAATAACCAGAATATCCTTCTTGGGTGTCTGGTCTATGAGAGTTTGAAGCTGGTTGTAGAACTCATCCAGTTCCTCGTCATCATGGTCAGATGTTGGGGCATAGACCTGTATGATAGTGATGTTAAAGGGAGATGCCCTCACGCGGATTGTAATCATCCTGTTAGACACTGGTCGACAACCTATGACTGCACTCACAATGTCCTTGTGTACCATAAACCTGACTCCATGTTCATGCTTGTTCTCATGCCCACTGAAGTAGATCCTGTGTCCGTCATCTGTTGATCTATCTCCAAAATTTTTCCAGCACATCTTGCAGAGTCCAAGGATGTGCCATTGGTATCTTCCCATCTCATGGGTTAGCTCCTCGAGTTTCCCTGCTGGTCTTAATGTCCTGACATTCCATGTTCCAATGGTGATGTTATCTCTTTCGAATACTTTGATGGTTGTTGCACCAGTAGCATACTTGTCACCTCTGTCCTGGTGTCAAGCGGATGGTGCAGTCATTGGTAACCTGGGCTGATCTGGTATGTGAAATCTATTTATTGTCATTTCGTCATCATTGGCATATCATGGGCCGTTTCAACCTGGTGACGCCCATCCCTCTCCAGGCTGTAGACCACAGCCGATATCCATGTTACTGTATGGTTCGCCCTGGTCTCGAACATGTGGCCGTTAAGTTCATCTTTGGAACCCTTCCGCCCTGGTTGTTGACTTCAACTTGGAAGACTTCTGCCCAGTGATGTCATGTTACCACCACCCTATTTCTCCCATAGGTACAGTAGGAAGACTCGTGAAGGCGGGAGTGTCTTAAACCTTATCTTGCAAGTTTTTGATTTTGCCCACTGCCTGTCCAGCCCAAGGAAGTTCTTAGTGTTGAGCATCAAACGAGGTAGCTCTTGGTGCCATTTTTCTTCCTTTTTTTTTTTACAATGGCTTGGCCGGGATTCGAACCTAGGACCTCTTGCATACAAGGCCAACACTCTAACCACTGGACTATTGGAGCTGAGCCTGATTTAGATGATATCAAAAATGAAGAATGCTAAAATATTTTTAAAAGCTAAAAGACACAGTAACTTTTCTTTTAGTTTTAATGCCGTTAATCTACTAGTTACAACAAAACAAAAAAGAGCAAGGCTAGATAGCAACAAACACCAAGTTTTATTTGACCTTAATATGACCTCTCATGATAAAATGCTTGGTGTATTTATAGATAACAATCTAACTTGGTCTATTCACATTAAATATGTTTCCAAAAAGATTAATTCTTATCTTTGGCTACTTCAGAAAATCAGAATATTCATTCGTTTTCAGTATTAGGGTCATCTTTTATACCGGTAAAAGTTATATTCAGCCATATTTGGGCTTTTGTAATGTAATTTGTGGTAATACCTCTAATTCAAACAAAAGAAAACTTTTCAGACTCCAAAAGAGGACATGTCATTTAATTCTAGATCAGTTCATAGATAATTTTCAGGATGCAATAAATTATATAACATTTTACATGAAAGAATATACCTTAGAAAGACCAAATTTATGTATAAAATGTCCAGAAAATCAGTCCTATCTCCCTAAGCAATATCTTTCACCAAAGAGGTGCTGATGGTACTCCAAATTTAAGGTCTGTTAGAAATAAAAATTACATCATACCTAAGCCAAGGAAGGAATTGTTTAAAAAGAGCTTTCAATATACTGGTCTACTGGTATGGAACATCATTCCCAGTGATATAAAGCAGGCTCCTGGGATTTCTTCTTTTCATAATCAATGTCTTGAATGGATAAAATCTTAAGACACTCGAACAGTTCTAAGTAATATAAATACCTCCTGCTTTTCTCTGCTTGTACATTCTTTTCACAAATGAATTTTTCAATGCAATATGATATTTTATATATTTTTATGTCTTCATGCTTGTGCATTTATGGGCTAGAAAATTTGTTTGATTTTCAGAATAACTCAATTCTTTAGTATTAAGCCAAATTGTTCTCACATTGTGCTGTATATACTGTATATATTGTACATAACAGAAGGTCTCAAGATAGATAAGTTTCCGTAACTTATTGAGTTCCCTTCTCTAAATAAAGTCGTTATTATTATTATTATCTAAAATGGCATTAATCTGTTGATAAACATACCGGGGTATTTGTCATGGAAATATAATAGTGATATGAATGTTGCAGACATAGCTGTAGCAAATATGCAAAACTGCTCATATCCCTTACAAGTATGATAAATCAAAATATGTCAATGCAATACCTATCAGCAGCTCTAAGTAGTCTATAGCAAACAGAGACTCCAATATTTCCCTGAAGGCTGAAGGCTAGAGGATACGTGGGTCAAGGACTGAATTGTGAAATTGCCATATAATTAATGTCTGATCTTCACTTCAACTGAATTTCATTATGTAGCATAGGAAAAATAAATGTGAGTACCGTAACCGGAGTAAATTAATTGGTTTTATTAAAGTTTGTTGTGATTCTATTTTTCTTCTTCATCTGTCATGCTCAATAATAATAAACTGGTCACAACAGATTTGCTAGTATGGACAGGTCAGGGTAATCAAAGGTATGTGTTTGTTAGCAGGTTACTTAATTAATACATCTTCTTTGTACTGTATATAATATGTATAACTCTGTCTGTATATCTGTATGTATGTCTGTATATATGTCTATATGTCTGTATATATGTCTGTAATTATCTGTATATATGTATGAAAGCAACTGAATAATAAACCAGTATGGAACATTATGTACTTTGCCATCCAGCTTGTTTTAAAATTCTTTCCTCCTCGACCTCTCTACTTATTAGGAACTCCACAACATCCATCTAAAGAAATGAAATACAAATTAAGTACAATTACAAAGCAGACAAACACTAGATCTGTCAGTAAGAAAGTGCTTATGGAATACCCCAGCTGGGTCTATTCTAGAACTGACCCACCCCACCCATGTCCATTTTGAAGAAAGGGGAGAAAATTTATAAATACAGGGGTGATTTAGCAAAGAAATAAAGGTAGTGCTTGCAAATATGATGCATGATTTTCCTTGATTTTAATGATTTTTCATCACGAGTTTTGATAAATATGTATGAATCCTGCAATTGTGTGTCCTAGAATAAACATTGCCCCAAGTCTAAAAGTAATAGATGCGACATAAAATTTTGTCATGATACAAATGTATACCAAGTTTCATGAAGATATCTGAAACAGCTTTGGAGACATTTAAGCAAAGAAGAGAGTGATGGACTGATGGACTGTTGGACTGATGAACTGTTGGACTGTTGGACTGATGGACTGATGAACTGATGAACTGATGGATTGATGGACTGTTGGACTGATGAACAGACAAAATTAGTAGATACCTCTTAAAATACTGATCAGACAGACTCCATTTTTTAAATAACACAGTGCCTAGTCATCTTACAAAACCATACCAAGTTTCATGCAGACATCTCAAAGAGTTCAGGAGATATTAAGTTAACAAAAGTGTTGGACAGACAGACAGACAGATTGACAAAGCTGACCATAGTATACCCCCAACTTCACTTGTAGGAGTATATATAGTCTCTGACATACTGATTACACTGCCATGTAGGGGATGCACCATTACTGTCCAAAAAAATTAAAATGGTGTTAAAAGGACAGGACAAATCTAACCAAAGTAATCAATGATCACATAGCTCACCTCTCCGGAGCTTTTAGTAGTGTCCAGTAGCCATTGTAAACATTAAATATTATACTTAAAATAAGTTTATGATAAAGAAATCTTGACAATGAAATGTTAGCCCCTTTTCTACTGGATAATTAAATTATTTTTGCAATTTATTTTCTATACATTTTCATTTTATATTTTTTAAATTTTAAATTTAAACTTTTAATCAGCACTATATAGCCAGTATTCTGTGACATACTGTTAAACCACCTACCTACCGACCTACATGTACCAACCATCCTATCTGCCTACTTACCTACCTGTCTACTGTGACAGGGCATAAAAGACATAAAACAATAAAGAGAAGAATCTCTTCTATAATAGCAAAAAAGAGATTTGAGTTAAAAAAGACAAAGATTCATGTTTTTGTGTTATTTTTGAAAATAATTGTTCTTAAAATCTGCTTGAGAAGCTATTATTATTGTCCACCCCTAAATTTGAGTAACCCTGCAGTGAGAGCCAGAAGCAGTACAAGGATAGTTTAGCCACAACAGGTGAAGCCTCATATGAAAAGCATGAAACATGTATTGCAGTCATCTAACTCCTATACTCATTCTCATGTACAATACACAGTTAAGGTGTTGGTAAATCATAAATATAAGTCACAGTGACCTTCTTTGGTTGTAAGGGTGTAGTAGCAACAGTGAAGCATCCAATGATCAAGTTGTTTGATTGGAAGATAAACAGCATCCATTAAATGAACCTTTAACACAAAATGTCAACAAAGTCGCTGAAGCATGAAATATAGGTCAAAGAGACCTCTTTTTGTAAAAAGGATGTAGAACTTATCAAGATACATTCACTCACCAAGTTTCATGATTCTAGCTAGGATAGTATGCATATAACATGCCAAACACTCGTATGGTCATGAGCTAAATGCAAAAAATGAACCAAAACCATTAAAGGATGAAATACAGATCCCAATGAGTTTCTTTTGTTGTAAAAGTGTGGTACTAACAGAGATACATATCATCAATTACATGATTCTAGCATGAACAGTGCCTGAGAAATGAACATCAAACACAAAATTTAACCCAAGTCTGTGAAGCATAAAATATGGGGCATAATGACCTACTTCTGCAGATGACCTACTTCTGCAGTGATGGGATAGGGTTCATCAAAATGCATCCTCTCACCAAGTTTCAAGATTCTATATAAGATAGTCTGTACATACAATGCCAGAAACCTGTGTTCATGAGCTAAATGCAAAAATGTAACCTATGCCAGTAAAATGTGAAGAATAGGTCACAGCTACCTTTTTTGTAGGTGTGTAATATTAAGAGAGATAAAGACAATCATCTAGTTTAATGACTCTCGCATGAACAATGCTTGAGACTGAACCTAAATCAGTGAAGTGTGAAATATGGGCCACAGTGACCAACTTTTGTGATGAGGGTGTCATACACCATACCATGAAAGAACATGTCTCTGTTGTGAAAGTAATACTGAACCAAATACCATTTGTATGTGAAAATAGTGCTTTTGAATTACATTGTAAACTGTATTTACCCAAATATTTGTATGTACACACATCAAAGGAGACATTTGAATCTGTAACTGTAGATTCAACTCAATATATACATTTTTATTATATGCACTTATACATAGAATGGAACTCCAAGAATCTTGTAATGTAAATTCTGATGAATATTAATGATATTGCTCATTTTTTGTTTATGTATATATTTTTTCTATCTCATTTACATGCTTATTATTTCTCAATGTTACATATATTATTTAATTTGGGTCAGTGGCCTACATTATCTCAATAAATACATTTAATTTCAAACTACATTATTCCCAACTGTGTAGAAAGACAATCTCTGAAAGAACCATTTACAGCTAGTACCCTGTGTGCTCTTAATAGCAAAACACACTGAATAATATTTTGTTATATAATGTTGTAAAACTTGAAAAAGTTCCATGGTATACATCTTGATGTGAGATTTATGCATATTGTATTGATTTGCATCCAATTATCCTACGAAATTAAACAAGAGGTGGAAGCCATTACTTCAATTGCAATTTTGCATTTGATACCTTATGAAAGATTTTTTCATTCAAGTGCAAGGGCTAAATCCCAGAGTAAACCAAATAATGCCTTATGTTGTGCTAATTTTTCAATTAAAACCATTTTTGTCCTGCCTTATCTGGATCACCAAAGCACCACATTCAAACTACAGATTTATATTAATTCCTCACACTTCCAGCCTAATCCCATATATGATGCAAATTTAAATGTGTTTTTTTTTTAAATCTCTGTATGCACAACACAACAGATGATTTGATTTTAAAGTATGCCATGAACAACAAGATTGGTCACCAAACCATGTCCCTATGGTATACAAAAAAATTAAAAACAATTATGATGACATGTGCTCCCTTTTGCCCACCCCATTTTCTGACTGGATCACTGACTGTTACCTGGATCCTCTTGAGAAGCAGAGAACTCTGTAAACCATTCTCATACATCCTGGATTGCCCCCAAAAAGACCCATACCTGGAAACTCCCCCAACACCATCTTCTGAAACCATATACATGTATATCTTTTATATCCATTTTGTCAAAAAGACTATTGAAACAAGAGCCCCTCAAAGGGATTGATGCTCTACTGGCAAAGAGAATTTCCAGGAATTCAAGATAAGACCATTTCTTCCTTTTAACTGTTGAGTGTTGAAACCATCTCTGCTATTTGTCAGCAATAACAAGATTTTCAAATCAACTGATTTGGTGGATATATTGGATGTCAGATTGGTACCATTTTCATTTAGGACATCATTATAAGTCTTTTGGTGAAAACACCATGTCATAATAATCATCCATTCAGGGGAATAGTGACAACAAGATTTTCAAGACAGCCATCATGGCAGCCATATTGGATGTATGACTGGCAGCATTTTCATTTAGGACCATCTAGGTAACATAAGAAGTCTAGTGGTGAAAACCCCATGTTGATATAGCCATCCATTTGAGAGGTGTAGACATAACAATATTTTCATGATAGCCACCATGGTTGCCATACTGAGGGTTTGTCATTTTCATTTAGGACCAATTAGACACCATAAGAATTCTTCTGATGAAAATGCCAAGTCAATATGACTTTCCATTTAAGAGGAGTAGCAAAAATAAGATTTTCAAGATGGTCACATATTGGATGTCGGATCAGCACCATTTTAATTTAGGATCAATGAAACATTATAAGAAGTTTTTTATTGAAAAAACCATGCTAATATGACCATTTGTTCAGGAGCATTAGTGATAACAATATTTTGAAGCTGACCACTTGGCAGTCTTATTAGACATCAGATTGGCACCATTTTCATGTAGGACAAACTAGACATCATAAGAAGTCTTCTGGTGAAAACATCATGTCAATATGACTTTCCATTCAGGAGAAGTAATGATTAGATTTTCAAGCTGACCACTGTGGCAGCAATGATAGAAAGCAGATCGGCACCATTTTCATATATGACTAACAAGACATCAAAAGAAGTCTGCTGGTGAAAACACCATGTCAATATCACTTTCCATTCAGAAGGAGAAGTGATAACAAGATTTTCAATATGGCCACTGTGGTGGCCACATTGGATATCAGATTGGCACCATTTTTATTAGGACCAACTAGACATCATAAGAAGTCTTTTGGTGAAAACCCCATGTCAATATGACTTTCCATTTAGGAGGACTAGTGATGACATGAATTTCAAGATGGCTGCTGCAGCAGCCATATTGGACATCAGCTCAGCACAAGTTTCATTTAGAACCAACTAGACATCATAAGAAGTCTTTTAGTGACAACCTCATGTTGATAAGACTATCCATTCAGGAGAAGTAGTAATAACATAAGACTATCCATTCAGGAGAAGTAGTAATAACATAAAAAAGATTTTCAATATGGCTGATGTGGAGGCCAATTGGACATCAGATCAGCACCATTTTCATTTAGGATCAACCAGACATCATAAAAAGTCTTTTAGAGAAAACTTCATGTTGATATGACCACCCATTCAGGAGGAGTAGTGATAAGAAGATTTAAAAGAACCAATTACAATGAGATTGGGAAATGTTTGGACCATGAGAAGCCCTAACAACAATCCTTGATTACAACTCTTTCTCAATTATCCAATTTACATGGGGTTGGTTCCCTTAATGTATCTGGTTGAGTATAGTCTCGAACTGAAGGTGGACCAGAACTATCAGTTCCTTAAGAAAGTTGAATACATAAGAGTCTGCATAAAGGTAAGTTTTTGAGTGAATAAAATAAAAAAGACAGACATTTTAAAATGTTGTCCTCGTTTTAATTTTTTTTTAATTTTTTTTTTGGGTGTGTGTGGGGTTTTTTTTTTTTTTTAGTAACTTTTTATATTATCATACCTAAATTGTGTGCGTATTTAAATCTGGGTGAAAGGGTGTGGACTTCCGCTCAATGGTCATTTCTTTATAAAGGAGGAGCTATAACACAACAACAACAATAACTCTTAACTGCATGTAATTATGAATAAACGCGTTAATATTCCCTTCCGTATCATTATCATTCATATCTAAATACATGGTGGTTCCTTGCTTCAACACACACATACAAAACAACAATTAAGGTTTTAGAATAACGCAGCGATCAAACAAGCAACGCAATCTGATTCAAATCGAGATCTCCGACATAGCAAAGATCTGACAGACATGGATAAAAGTTTATGCTATGGTGACCTATGAAATTCAAGGTTCGCTTATTTTTAGTAACCTATCAGACAGAACATTGCATTTTGTGTTGGGGAGAGTTGTCGCTACTAATGATATATTTCGAATTATGTTTTTCACTTGCAAAAATTGGAAAGTTATAATTTAATTGGTGAATCACAAGGTCAACAGAACATGACCTCATATTGGTACCCATCAGATATACTTATTATAAGTAGACCGCGATTTTAATCAGATTGACAAGCAAACTTTAGGTCTGCATTGTTGTAACTTTTCTTGATTTTCTTTGCAGAAGAGTTTCTATGGTAATTCCTACATAGCAGATTGATGCATACAGTTTATTTAATCCACTAAAATGATTTACTATTCATTATACAAATTTAGTCATTCGTTAGAAACAATTTACTAATCCATTAGAACGAATTACTAATCCATTTTAACAATTTAGTAATCTTTTCGAATGATTTAGTAATCCGTTCAACAAATTAGTAATCCGTTTGAACAATGTACTAATTCGTTATAACAATTTACTAATCAGTTCAAATGAATGAGTATTTCGTTTGAACGATTTACTAATTCAATATAACGATTTACTCATCTGTTTAAATAAATTAGTAATCCATTCAAATGATATATTAATCTGTTAGAACAATTTATCAATCTGTTCAAACGAATTAGTAATCTGTTAGAGCTGTTTAATTTTTATTTTTCATTGGCACTATATAGGCGGCATACTCTCCTGGTGTGTTTAGTGTTTATGCTAAAGAGACCTGACACCGTACCAGTATAGATACAATTCAGTTCAGGTTATTGGTATAAGTATAATAACAGGTCTCGTGGGGGTTTGGTGGTTATCGATGCCTAGAGGATGATCGACTACAGTGTTATAGCCCGGATCGAGCGAATATTAGAAAACCCAAAAGAAAATGGATGGAATAAATGGAGATCTGAGCACAGATATATAATAGAACAACACAAGCCCCCTGTATACAGAATACAATAATTTAATTAATTAAATCAAACAAAATAACAATTGTACCGGACCAATTGCAGGATGCACCTCTAACAGAAAAATCAATTATTAACTCAAAGTTCTTAAGTGCAAGTAGCAGCTCCGTTTATATTGATACGGCAAATTTCATTACGAAATCGAGTAAGTGTTTCGCACTTTGATTGTGTGGCATGTCTTTCATAATGTGATAACTGGTTGCTGTTCACTCTCCGGAATCAACATAGTTTGTTGGTTGGGGTCAACTTGCACTGGAACACTATCGGGTTCCCTCTTGCCTGATTATGCGTCACATCACCTTTAGTGGCCTCTCTTGATAGTTCAGTCTTTTATACTGGTCGTGGAAGCTATTTTCCTGATAAAATAAAATATATGTAGCCTATTTCTTTGTTCACTCCTTACTTTCTGACCAGAACATATACTCCACTCTCCGGTACACTCAGAATAGCCTGTATCACATTTCACAACAGACACTCAACCAGGAGTGTACTGGGTAAGCAACTTGGCCCTGGACTTATCTGCTGGGACAAGCCCAGGGTTTTGCTCACACCAGTAAAACACCGGTAAAAACTGATTTTTTTTACGGCCAACCGATGCGGCGGTCTGCCGGGAGAGGCCCGGGGTTTTGATCACACCAGTAAAACACCGGTAAAAACTGATTTTTTTGCGGCGGCCCACCGGGATTTGTCCCGATATGCCCAATGGCCAGTACACCACTGCACTCAACTGCTAATTGACTTAGGTCATAGCCTTGCATCCAATACAAACAATACCATACTGGTCTACATACACTCTAGATTCTCTCTTTCCATAGACAATTAACATAGTGTAGGAAAATTAATGTATGTCTCCAATAGAACTAGTTACCATTACTAATTGATCGAGAACATAGTCTACTATCGCTTAACAAAAATTAAGCCCCTGCTGTGTGAACTATTAATCACTATCTTGAACTAAATGTCAGACACATGCACACATATGGCTGGACAATAAATAACTGTACAGCCCACAACTGCTGCTCAAATGTTAATACAACCAATTCATAGGTTGAAATAATTCACATCTGAGTTCAACAAATAAATCAAACAAAATTTTCTTCTTAGCTTATACTACCCTATTGCTAACTAACAATTCATCGGCATGAAACCATCACACAAATCTAATAATAATCAGTTCTTAGCATACATGATTTCCTACATCATTTACGACAAATCAATTCAAACACTTATCTTAAGACTCGTATCAAAGAAAAAATTATGTATGAAATTAAGACACAGTACCTTTAAAGCTTTGAGGTTCGCTCTCTGTTCCCATTTTTCAGAACTGTCTCTTTACTTCGTGGTTACGTGTCTCTCATAGACACAACTAACACGTCCCTTGGACAAACTTTATGAGGGGCTCGTCTACTCTCGTCGCCCGGAGTGAAGACCTTTTCGCCTCGCGCAAAAACTGGACTGCCTTAAAATAAATTATACTCGCGTGCGACCAAACTGGACTGCCTGATTCCGCTGTGTGAGTTGTTTTGAAAACACGAGACTTTATCTGGGAAACACACCCCAAACTACTGACTACCCAATCAAATATCAAGTGTATCTAACCGCCATTATTAACACATGCCCCTCTAGGGTTTGGAAAAATTCTACATTCCCCGCTTCCCTCCATATACAGATCTCTGCAAAGTTTCAACTTATGACAAATATTTCAACAAGTACAAACGCTGCTTCTGCAACATTTCAAACCTTGGCCATTTCGATAATCAAAATCCGATCGTCAACCCCTGTCCAGTTGCTTCTGACATGGTTACCAAACGAGACCTCATTAATAATCAATCAAGTCACAAACAGATGCACTCAAGTACTAGCATCCTTAAACATGCCACGGATTTAATCCAGTGCAAAATCACATACATCGAAACGCTGAGAATGAAAATTTTTCAATTTCTTTACTTTACAATGATATCTGCAAAATTCACTCTGTTAAAACGGGATTATCCACAAAACAACAAATGTTTTCACAAGCATGAACATCTAGTAAATACATGTACCATATGACAGATCATAATGACTTCCACTAAGTATAAGTACACATTGTATAGTCACTTATTTATTCATTATATCAATGAGGTTCTGAGCTTACTCATTCAATAAAGTTTCTTTCAATATGTAGAAGTTGAAAACCATGGAAAAATGTATCTTGTTAATATCATATTAGTTCCCACTAAATATATAATTGTTTCATTGTCGTTCATTTTATTGAAAGATGGTATTACATCAACTAGTTTGATTAAGAAAAAAAAATTGTCTGCATAGGAGAAGAAGAAGAAAGCATTCAACCAATGCTGTTAATTTTCTGTATGCAAGATTTTGGCGTACATCAACAGCTTTTTCTGGTCTAAGGGAAGTAACTCGAAAAGTCCCCAGCTTCATTATAATGATGACGTCACGATCAACAAACATGGAGGATTTGTTATGATTTTGTTGGTGTTCAGCAAATGTGGATCGGAAACTGCCGTTTTTCTGAATTTATGTTACAAAAAAGCTGCAGTATGCAACTTTGGTGGAGGCTTCAGAGTGGGAGCAAAGTAACTGGCTTCAAAACTATTGAGAAAGACGGTCGATAGAAAGCTTCCTCGGCAACACGGACACCTGGTACGAACCGTTGCGTCCTAATGGATAGTTAGGGATTTGGTGTACGCATTTCTTCTGCGGAACTATAAAAAAAGGGGGTTTGCATTCGTGACAGACTACATTTTCAGGTACAGTGTTCTCATTGTCAATTCACAGGTCAATAGTCATTGCTACACTTGCTGTGCCTTACCCTCTCCCCTCCGCCCCCCCGCCCCCCCTTAAAAAAACAACAAAACAAAACAACAAACAAAAAAAACATAAACGCGAAGCACTTATGATAACACCGGTAAACATCTGGATTGAAAAAAAGAAAAGGCTGATTGCAGCACTTACCATAGTTTTTTAAAAAAAACGAGTGGGCCTGTCGTTTCTTCATCTTTTTAAATTTTTGGGACCAATCTTTTTTTGCAGGGGTGGGGGGTGTGGGCGGCAGCGGAGATTAGTGTTTGTAATGCTAACTTTGTTACCACTTGAAATAAACAATTATTATTATTATTATTATTATTATTATTATTATTATTATTATTATTATAGGCAGAAATTGTTTTTAAGCTGAGCCACTGGTACCCATTCTCATGCTGCACCCCCCACCCCCCATTTTTGAATGGGAGTCATAGAAGAGAAACTTGAGTCATGGATACAGTGTAGCAGCCCCAATTTATTGAAATGAAGTTTCAAATTGTAGTAATTATCACAACTTTGTTACAATTTCATTTAATAGCCACTCGTAGTGCAATAGAGATTTCTCAGACTTTTTCCACTCCGTTTTAGATATTTGTACAGTTTTGTTGGTGTGTGAGGTCAGAGCGCATTCCCTTTTGAAATATGGAATTCACAGCAACTATGCAGTAATGGCATAGGTTAGTAGCAAGATTATTTTAAGGTGACATAGTGTCGAACCCTACCTGCCTGAAATAGGTAAGTAGAATATTTTATCTTCTCATTTATGACAGTTACAGCTTAATTTGTCTCTTTAATAAGCTAGCTGATGCATAAGCCAAATTTACCATGTTTACCAACTGGTTACCCAGTGGAGGATGGTCATGGTTTTTGAAAACATACCCCAAAATTCATGACGTACACCAGAATTGACATTTGGCATAAACTGCAGCGCCATTTAGCCATAGCAAGTGACTTTAAATTTTGACAAATTGGGAATAGATGGACTTTAGATTTTATTACTGTATTGCCTCAGTTTATCATTATTGATTGGTTAAAGAGTCATAAACAAATATGAGAGACTAAAATAATATTAAATGCATTGAGATTGAAATAAAAGTCATAACTATAAAAGTTTCAGATGTGCTTTTCTTGGAAGACAGTTGCAGTGTTACCTCTTTGTTGTGACTGCCAATCATGAACCATTAAATAAAAGATATTAGAAACTTCTGTGCACTAGGCACAAATTCATATGAAATACATCAATATAAAGTTAAATGCTTCTTTTCTATAGATTGACTGGGACTTTTGGAAAGTAAGTGGGACTTTGGAGATATTAGACGGTGAAATTGCACTCATAAACTGCCATGCCTTTGATGGTCAAAGAAATAATCATACCAAGTTCGTTAGAACAAATTATCAATCGCTTAAGTAGATATATTCTCCATATTTATGTCTCTTTATGAAATTTTACTCTGATTTCTTAAAAAGAGTCATTATATCATTTAAAATGTATGTTGCTAGGGCACATTTTAATAGCAGCAGTTACTTATTTCATTGCTATTGCTTAGCTATCCTATTTTCGTGACGAAAAACCACCATCCGTTCGATGTGAATACATTCTCCCACAGAGTGGAGAAAGGTCAGTATGACCATTGCACTCCAGTCTGTATGTTGCATGGGTCATGCGCAGAACTGTCATCTTTTTCACGGATGCCATACTGTGTTTCCCTGTAGCAACTTACCGCATTAGCGGTCTCCATTCTGTAGTTCGTAATTAAGTCTTGGTGTTACACTATCCGTTCCGTATTTGATTCAGTATGGTAACCTTTAACCTTTCCCCCTTTTAGAACATAGTTCTTCAAGGGGTCTCCTAGACTACATCATGTATTCCACCCATTAGGGGTGGGAACACTCTACTACATTACTGATATCCAATTGAGGTACAGGTAAGTCCCTGTGTTCTGAAAAAATAACAACAGGCCCTGCCTAACATAGAGGACAGCGTATTCCTCTCAATATCTTCAAAAAGTGACAATTATCTGTAAATTTTCACGTTGTATATTTTTAATGTCTGCACCACACTTGCCCTGTTATTGGCATGCTTCTGTAATAAAGTTCACAGTTAATTTTCTACAAGAAAAAGACAATTTAATAGCAGCAATACATTTACCCATCACTATTATATAGCTTTATTCCTTTTTCGTGTCGAAAAACTCGTCCGTTCAATGTGAAAACATTCTCCCACTTAAAGTGGAGAATTTGTCAACAAGCCACGTCACGCCCGTGCATCTCTCTGCGCCTGCGCGAACATTCATCTTTTTCATGGACGCCATACCTGGTGGTTGTGTCGCAAAAACGTAACCTGAGGAAATTGTCTGCTGCGGGTTTCAACTACATTTCGGACTTCCCTCCTTCTAAATTCATCTGTGTTACAGTTGTCCGTCTCGGCTATATGTGTTTTATCCCGCTATTCGGCAGTGTTTAGTTCTAGGAAGAGTTTTTCTAGTTCTCCACGTGTACTCTACCCTTAGAGGGGTTAGGGTAAACAATATATCTTGTTTCTTTTCAGGTACACGGTAAGTCGTCTATGTCATTACAATGCGACATAGAACAACTGTGATAGCGCCGCAATTAACAGGCGCATAATTTTACAGAATTAATATTTCATTTATATATTATTCTCCTACTATTTCAATTGTTTCTTTATTATCTACGCGTGTCGCATCGCATGCTTTTCTTGTATTTTCCTGAGAACAATAAAGCTTGTCAAGTGAACTAGCTTCTAATATCTCTTGGGAAGAACATATATATGTATATTGTTTACCTGTAGCAAACTAACCACTGTGGTGCAGATAGCCTGCAAAGTATATGGTGAACGGGTATGTATAGAGTACGCGACGTACCAAAAAAAAGTTGAGTTTTCTACGTGTAGATTTTAAAGGTGAGTTTACACGTTGTTATTATTATTGGTTGATATTTCAATAATATTTATTTCAGATAATATTTATTTCAGATAAAAAGAAACAATGCCAGCAAATCAGTCTGTAGGTAAGTGTGGCCATAAGAAGGCCCCATGGGATACACACTCAGACTGTCTTACCTGTTCCAAGTGTAAGCGGAACAGTCGCTGCAATATCTGTACAAATTGGACCAATGAAACCTGGAATCTTGCTGATTCCAGGCGTACTTATAGAGGGCGGAAAAAAATAGTTAAATCCCCCTCATCGTCTGATTTCTCTGGATTTTCTTTTACGGGTACTCAGACTAAGGCAACATACAGCAAGAAGGCCACTCTAGTTCACAAGAACATTCCGGGGCCCCAAGAGCCTGCACCAGCCTCCCCGGACATAGTTGAGGTCCCTCCTGTAGGGGCCAGTGAACGCTCCAAGAGTAAATCGCCTCTCCCGGGAAGGGAGAAGACGAAAAAGAGCAGTAGTGTGTTACTTCCTTCCACCAGGAAGGAAGTATACCACTCCAAACATTCCCAAAGTAGCGTGTCGCACCCTCTCGAGGAGGGGCTACACCGCACCTTGGGTAGTAATGAAGACAGACGGACATCTGAGATGTCGTCTGACCGGTCACTGACCGGTGACCGGACACCGGTCAGTGTCGGGTGACCGGTCTTCAGGTCACCGGTCAATGTCTTCTGACCGGTCCGGTCACCGGTCAGTGTCGGGTGACCGGTCCACCGGTCACCGGTCAATGTCTTCTGACCGGTGACCGGTCCGGTCACCGGTCAGTGTTGGGTGACCGGTCCGGTCACCGGTCAATGTCGGGTACCCGGTACCGGTCACCGGTCTTTGGTTGATCACCGGTCACCGGTCTTTGGTTGATCACCGGTCACCGGTCACATCGTTCCGGTGACCGGTCATCCAATACCGGTCACCGGTCATAGGCCACCGGTCTTCTCGTACCGGTCACCGACGTCACACTGATCAACAATCAGAGGCCTCGTCGTACGGAAGGTCGCAGACCAGGGAAGGGGATCGGATCGGTATCCCCTCCTTCCCTATTATACCAATGAATCCGTACGGGATGTGGGGACCAACATCTCATAATAATTGGCCCCTTATGCCCCCTTGGGCTACTGGACCCTGGACTCTGAGTAGAAACGATGTTGCGGCTCGTGTTCCGCCATCGCCTCCTCGCCAGGTAGCATCCACTAGTAGAACCTGACGCATAGCATCATCCACGAAAGACAAGCGGTCTCGTCTTTCTCCTGGAACATCTAGAACCCATAGAGCCCCTACTCAGCATGACAAACAAGTACGGGAAATGGCGCATAGTGTACCTCTGTTACTATCTCCAAGGGACATTGTGTCGCCTGGCCACTCTCCTGCTCGGAGTGTTCTTGATGATGATGCATTATCTATCATCGTCGATTCCAACGAGTACGAACTGGAAGCAACTAGACCCAGCTTCCCTCAACCAGAGGAAGCGGAAGAGATATGGTCTTTTGATAAGGCGGTAAATGAAGTTTACCGCCTACTACCTACGGATTTGTGCCCGAAACCATCTGGTACACAGTCCAAGAAGATCCTCTCCAGTTTGGAAAAGATCTCCGGGGCTCAACCACAATCAGATCTTCTGCTCCTTCCGCATTCCTCTACAATTGAGGAAATATCACAGAGGTTCTCCTCAGGCCAGGACATCGCTAGACGGCACAAAGGGTGGGCTGTCCCAGCCTCTACTTTAAGACCTATGGTCTCTGCCTCTAGTTACCGGGTACATTCCCCGAAGTGGCCTGTTAAACCTCCTCAATTGGATGCAGATGCATCTCAAGTCGGCTTGACAACGCGAGCCTGGGCACGCCTTCCTATTAAGACGATCGAAGCCATTGAGCAGAAGGTCTGTCTTCTGACCACCATAGCTTCTCATGCGGACCTCTTCTCAGTTACGTCGTTTAGTATGCTGAGGGAGGCCTCTCTGAATCCAGCCGCATTACAGCGTGTGCTGGAAGCTGTTGCCAAGACATCTCGGCATTCACTCGCTATTGCAATGGCCCTTTCAGCGGAACTCCTACACATCCGTCGTGATGTTGCACTGGACTCCTCGAGGGTCTTACTTAGCCACAGTAAAGACCTTCTAAGGGCTGCTCCTTTGAAAGCTGAGAGTCTCTTCGGAGGTCTCATCCCCACTGTGGCCTCACAAGATTTGAAGGACCATCAACATAGGTCCTTCACAACTGCACCTGGCCCATCGCAATCGGCCAGGAAGCATACTAATGTGCATCGACCTCGGGCCACCTGCTAAATTCTTTAAGCAGGTACAGCCCCAATATAGTGCACAACCTCAATATAGTGCACAACCTCAAGTGAGACCTCCTCGTCAGTCAGGTCCTAGGCGTGGACCTAGACGCCGAGGAGCCCCTAGGAAGAAGTCCTACAACCCACCTTCTTTTCCCAAGGAAGGAGGGGGGACGGCCCTAGGGACTCGCATACTCTCCTGCCATCCATTCCTCTCCCAAACATCCCTGTAGGGGCTCGCCTAGGCCTCTTTTCAGAGGCTTGGGCAAGTATCACGGACGATGGGTGGGTCCTTTCTCTTGTAAGCGAGGGTTACCGTATTCAGTTTCAGGAACAACCTCCACTATCAAGGACCCCCGTATTCTTTCATCAGTCCAATCTGGTGAAACTAAGGGAAGAGGTAAATACCCTTTTACAAAAAGGGGCAGTCGAGAGGGTCCTGAACGATCAGTCTCCTGCATTCTACTCCCGAATCTTCCTGGTCACCAAGAAAAGTGGGAAATTTCGCCTTATTATCGATCTCTCCCCCTTAAACCGTTTTCTTTTGGAGGAATATTTCAAGATGGAGACCACCTCCTCAATCCGAAATGCGATGCGGCCATCGGATTGGGCGGTCTCCTTCGACCTTCAAGATGCATATCTTCACATTCCGATTTTTCCACCTCATCGGAAATATCTCCGGTTTTGCTTGGACCAGGAAGTTTTTCAATTCCGGGTTCTGCCGTTCGGAATAGCTTCCGCACCCAGAGTTTTCACCCGAGTTATGGGAGTAATAGCGTCTTATCTACGAGTACGGGGAACCCTGATCCTCCAATACTTCGACGACTGGTTAATCCACAACGTTCAGGTTCAGTCCCTCCATCAGGATCTGTTCCGTTGTTGGTCCACAGTAACTCGATTGGGTCTTTTACCCAACCTCGAGAAGTCAGAACTGATTCCATCCCGAGACTTCGTTTATGTAGGAATCAACTTCCTCTCAACCAGAACTTAGTCCGGGTTCCCCGAGGGCATATAGATCGAATCCTGGCACTCTTAGAGACACACGAGTAAAAACCGTGTTGTCTGCTTGCCTTTACCTATCCCTACTGGGAACCTTGAACGCCGCTGCAGATCTGGTTCCCTTAGGACGGCTCCATATGCGCCCTCTACAGTTTCTCCTACTCGCAAGGTGGAAACCACACAAGGATTCTCTATCAGCTCTGATTCCTCTAGGACCAGATTTCCATCATCATCTGCGATGGTGGATGAATCGAGACAGATTCCTAGCTGGGGTCCCCATGCACGCTCCGGACCCCCACTCCTACCTGTTCGCCCACGCGTCAGATTCCGGTTGGGTGCTCATCTAGAGCCGGAGGGGATAACTCTTCAGGGCCTTTGGACCCTACACGAGTCGTCCCTCCACATAAACAACCTAGAAATGAAGGCTGTCTTTCTAGCGTTACAAGGGTGCGTCGACAGAGTAAGGGGTCGTTGTGTCATGGTTTCCTCCGACAACACGTCCGTCGTAGCGTATCTCCGACGTCAAGGAGGCACACATGCCCCTTCTCTTTGCGTGGAGGTCTGGAACCTCCTCCGCTGGGCTACCTCGGAGAACATCTCCCTCCGAGTTAGCCACATCCCAGGGAAAAAGAACATCTTAGCGGACAGTCTGTCCAGGTCAGGCAAATCAGTTCTCACAGAATGGACTCTTCACCGCGAAGTGACAGAGTCCCTTTTCTGACTATGGGGAAGGCCCCTCGTGGACTTGTTTGCGACCAGGCTCAACAACAGACTCCCCTTGTAGTCTCCCCAGTCCCGGACCAGAGAGCGTGGGCAGTGGACGCGTTCAGCTTCCAGTGGGATCGTCTGTTCGCATACGCCTTCCCACCGTTCCAATTGCTTCCCCAAGTTCTGCAAAAAGTAAGAACTTCCACTGCCCGGATCATTCTCATAGCTCCGTTATGGCCCCAACGATCGTGGTTCAACGATCTTCTAGATCTATTGATAGATCAACCCAGATCTCTCTCTCACCGGAGGGATCTTCTGTCACAACACAGGGGCTCCCTCCTACACAACAGCCCACACATCCTCCACCTTCACGCTTGGTTCATCTCAAGCGATCTATCCGCCAGAACGAGTTTTCGGACCGGGTTGCCAGTTGCATCATTCAGGCCAGGAGAGCTTCTACATCCAAGGTCTATGATGCCAGGTGGAGAATCTTCTGTGATTGGTGCAGTAGGAAACGTGTTGATCCCAGCTGTTCCTCTATAACTGCCATTGCTGATTTCCTTTTGTTCCTTTTCAAGAACAAAAGATGTTCAGTATCTACTATCAAGGGCTATAGAGCCGCCATTTCTAACACACTTAAATTCTCTCAGGGCTCGGAGATTGGTTCAGATCCACACCTTGCCGATCTCATTAAGTATTTTGAGCTACAGAGACCTGTCACTCGCTCTCTGACGCCTAGATGGAATCTATCATGTGTTTTATGGCCCGTAACAAAAACCCCCTATGAACCATTGAGTGAGGCATCCTTTCAGGATCTCACACTCAAGACGGTATTTTTACTCGCTTTGGCGTCTGCGAGAAGACATAGCGAGATTCATGCATTGTCGGTGGACAGTGGCTGTCTCCGTTTTAATGGCAATTTTGAATCCGTTTCCCTCCTTTGTCAGCCAGGATTTTTAGCCAAAAATCAATTACCTGCGGTAGCTCCATCACCTATAGAGATCCCCAGTCTTAGTCGAATCTGTGCTGGGGATGATCAAGATAGGCTCTTATGCCCAGTTAGGGCACTGCGTTTCTATCTAAATGCTTCAAAAGTGAAAAGAAAGGGCAGGAAACGTCTTTTCCTTCCTCTTAAGGGCTCCGTTGATATTTCGGCCTCCACGATTTCAAGGTGGATTGTCACCACAATTAAAAGAGCTTACCAGTCCCTTACTGATAGAGACCTTTCCTTTATGAAACTAAAAGCCCATGAGGTTCGAGCCGTCGCTGCCTCATGGGCCTATCTAAATCACTCTTCTCTGGAGGACGTCATGAAGGCAGCATTTTGGCGATCCCATACTACCTTTTCGTCCTTCTACCTCCGCTCATTAGCACATCAAAGCGCAGGCATATTTTCTCTGGGTCCCATAGTTGCGGCACAACATGTGGCCCAGAAGGACTCCAGCAAATAGTAAAGTGGACATCTCCCCTCAAATGGTGAGTAGTTTACATTTTTCCTCTGTTTTTGATCAGTTTAACATCAGCCGACCCACCTAACTGACAAATTCAGCTATATAATAGTGATGGGTAAATGTATTGCTGCTATTAAAATGTAGTTTTTTGGGGGGTAAAACTAATTTTAATTATGCAATACTTACCCATCACTATTATCAAATGCCCTCCTCCCACCCCGCTCTGATGCCCTGGTGTAATTTCGTCTATGAAAAAGATGAATGTTCGCGCAGGCGCAGAGAGATGCACGGGCGTGACATGGCTTGTTGACAAATTCTCCACTTTAAGTGGGAGAATGTTTTCACATCGAACAGACGAGTTTTTCGACACGAAAAAGGAATAAAGCTATATAATAGTGATGGGTAAGTATTGCATAATTAAAATTAGTTTTACCCCCCAAAAAACTACATGTAAATACTACGAGGTCAAATCTATTATTTACCTTGTGCATACACAGTGGTGTATGCGGTACACACTGCATACAACCATGTGAATTTAGCGTAACACAACCAGGTGAGTTTCGCGTGACATTTATTAAATATTGTCATTATTTCTTTTCTTCAGAATAATGTCAGGACAGTCTGTGGGATAGTGTGGCCACAAGAAGGGCTCTTTGGACACTTACCCAGACTGCATAAAGTGCTCCAAGTGCACACGAAAAAATCATTGTGCACTTTGCAATTTATGGCCTTCTGGCACCTGGAATCTAGTTTATTCCAGATGTACTTATCAGGGTCTGAGGAATCTTCCATCCCCTTCATCTTTAGATTTTTCTGGATTCTCTCTTAGGTCTCAGGTGATGGGACCAACTTTTTGGGTGGCCTGTGAGGTCCCTCTAGAAGGAGGGACTGGACATTTGAGGAGTTGATTGCCTCCCCCCCAGCAGGGAGGAGAAGATGAATACTTCTCATGTTCAAGACAGTGTGTACCCCAGGTAGCAGGTTGCTCCCTCCAATTAGGGAGGTGGATCACCGCAACAATGGGTTGTTCCCTCCAATCAGGGAGGTAGAGCACTGCAACAGCAAGTTGCGCCTTCCTGTTAGGAATGTAGAGCACTACGACAGTGAATTGCTCCCTCACACTTGGGAGGTGATACACCGCTCCCATCACTTCCGGGGTAGCATGCCCACCCCACCCACCCCCGAGTAGGGGGATCTGCATCGTACCCACCTGAGTGATGTATCAGTTGAAGATGAGGTCTTCTCGGATTATCCCTCATTGGCCTCACGGTTTGGGGACAGGGTACTGACTGAGTTCCCCCTCTCCATCTCAACCATCCCATCCTGTGCAGAATTGGGAGTCTGCCCAAAAGGGTCAGACTAGGGAAAGAGAATGGATTAATGTTACCCCCTTCCCTATTATCCCAATGAATCCTTACAGGAAGTGGGGCCCTCCACCTCAGGGCCCTTGGTCCATTATGCATCATGGGCTACTGGACCTTGCCCTCACAGTGAGGTGATGCTGCGGCTCATGTCCTGCCATCACCTCCTCACCAGGTGGCTTCAACATGGAAGGCTAGAGGTGTTGCATCATCCAGGGTAGACAGTCTTGCCTCTCCACTGGAACTTGCGGTGAACTATGGACTGTGGTGCAGAGTGCTCCTATGCCCCCTCCACCATCGAGGGACATAGCGATTCCCACCCACTCTCCGACTCAGAGTATACTAGATGATGACGATGCCCTCTTTATTCTCATTAACTCAAATGAGTTCCAGACTGAAGCAGCAGCACTGACACCTTCTCTCATGCCCACCCCTTCCTCTCAGTTGGAGGAGGAGGAAGAGATCTGGTCCTTTGACAAGGGTGGTCCATCCCTCCCTCAACATTGAGACCCCTGGTCTCTTCCACCAGTTATTGTGTACATTCCCTGAAGTGGCCTACCAAACCTCCCCAATTGGACACCAATATGGCCATATTGGTATTTCTACGGGAGCCTGGGCACACTTTCCCATCAAAACAATTGATGTCATGGAGCAGGAAACCCAGTTATTTGTAACCATAGTTTCGCATGCTGACGTATTCTCAGCAACATCATTTAGTATGCTGAGAGAGGCCTCAATGAATCCAGCCACCTTACAATTTGCATGCAGAAATCTGTGGCCAAGATGTCTTGCATGCACTTTTTGTTGCAATTACATTTTCGGCGGAATTTCTGCACATCCTCCATGACATTGCATTGGACTCGTCGAAGGTCTTACTTGACCACAGTAAAGACTTTCTAAGGGCTGCTCCGCTAGAAGCCGAGACCCTCTTTTGGAGCCTCATACCTACCTGGCTTCTCAAGACTTGTTGGATCATCAACATCGATCTTTCACATCCACTCCTGGCCCATCGCAATCGGTTTATGCTAATCGTCCTCAGGAACCATCCACCAAGTTCTTCAAGCAGACACAGCCCCAGTCCAATCCGCAACCTGGAACTAAACTTCCTCCACATTCGTCGGGTCCACTGCAACCAGGTTGCCACAGAACCGAAAAGAGGAAGTTCTATAATCCTTCCTTTCCCACTGGAGGCAAGGGGGGGGAAGCCCTAGGGATCCAACCCCTCTCCTGCCATGCATCCTCCTCCCGAACATCCCCATAGGTGCTCGCCTAGGCTTCTTTTCAGAGACTTGGTCAAGCATCATGGACAATGGGTGGGTCCTCTCCATCGGGAAGGAGGGTTATCGACTCCAGTTTTGAGAACAACCCCTGCTATCAAGGACCCCCATTCTCCTTCCCCAGTCCAATTTGGTGAAATTGAGGGACGAGGTGCACACCCTTTTGCAGAAATGGCAGTCAAGAGGGTCCTGAACAATCAATCTTCTGCTTTCTGCTCCTGAATCTTCCTGGTCACCAAGAAAAGTGGGAAATTTTGTATCATAATCAATATCTCCCTGCTCAACCAGTTTCTTCTGGAGGAACCCTTTCAAGATGGAGACAACCTCTTCGATCTGGAACACACTTCATCTGTCTGATAGGGCAGTCTCCGTCGACCTTCAGGATGCCTATTTGCACAAACCGATTTTTCCTCCATGCCACAAATACCTCCTGTTTTGCTTCGACCAGGAAGTTTTTCAGTTTAGAGTTCTGCTTTTAGGAATCTCTTGCGCACCCAGAGTCTTCGCCTGAAGTATGGGAGTGGTTGCGGCCTTCCTTCATTTACTGGGAACACCGATTCTCCAGTATTTTGACAACTGGCTGATCCACAATATCCAGGTTCAGTCCCTTCATCAGGATCTGTTCCATTCTTGGTCTGCTGTAACTCAGTTGCATCTTTAACCAACCTCGAGAAATCAGAACTCATTCCATCACAGGACTTTGTTTACGTGGGGATGAATTTCCTCACGAACAAGAACTTATTCCAGGTTCCACTATATCAGGTTGATCAAATCCTAGCTCTCCTAGAGGCATTAGGAGCAAAAACATCGTTATCTGCTCGCCCTTATCTATCCCTATTGGGAGCCGACTTGGTTCCCTTAGGACATCTCTACATGCACTCTCTACAGTTCCTCCTCCTCGCAAGGATGAAACCACACAGAGATTCTCTATCAACCCCGATCCCACTAGGACCGGATTTTCACCACCACTTGTGCTGGTGGATGAATTGGGGACAAATTCCTGGCTGGGGTCCCAATGCATGCACCCGACCCCCACTCCTATCTGTTACAGATGCGTCAGATTCCAGTTTGAGTGCTCATTTATAGCCGGATGGCATAATTCTCAAGGGTCTTTGGACTCAGGCCAAATCGTCACTCCACATCAACAACCTAGAAATGAAAGCAGTATTTCTGGTGTTGCAAGGGTACATCGACAGAGTAAAATGGTTGATGTGTCATGTTCTGCTTAGACAACACTGTTATGTCTAGGGGTTAGAAATTGTAACAAAAGAAAGAGCAACTCAAACAAGGTTTCACAATTTATAAAATATAAATTTTATTTCCTAAAATATTAAATATTTCAAACAAACAAAGTGAAAGAATTAAAAATAACTTACAGTGTAGAAATTCCTAAATAATCCTAAATGTCCTATTGAATTTTGATAATCTGGAAGTTAATCCAAAGTATTCCGAATGAAGTCACTAATGTGTTGATATGCCACAAGAAACACAGTTTTAAATCCAAATGTTATTAATCCCAGGTAAACTCCTGTGAATGTAGAATATTGTTAAGTTCCTTGAAGAATAGTACTTAAATCCAAAATGTACATTGTAAATAATAGATTTTCACCAGCTGATTTTACAAACAACAAAAATCTTCCTCAATAACCTTATTATTCTGGAGAACTGCAAAGAATGCCTGTTCAGTGGATATATTGGCATTATATAGTCTCTTACAGCGTAAAAGAGAATTTAAACTTATAATACTGCGACTTAGAATGAGTTCTGTCAACAACCTTCTTTAACCAATCAGAAACTAGGTCGCGCGTGTTACTGCTTGTAGTACCTTTGCACTACAATTAAAATACCTTATTACAAATAAACAAGATATTGACATAGGATCCAGGTCATAAAATCTGCACACACTACCACATGATTTCTTCATTGTGGGTTAAGTTGACTGACATAATTATTGATTTTCCCAGGAGATATCATGACTCATGTAAACATGTTGAAGTACATTGTACTTTACAAATATCTTGGGCTATATAATACAATGATTATAAACCCAAATGAAAACTATTATAATTTAAGGATAATACATAATGCCGTAACAAACACACCCATTGTAGCATATCTATGACATCAGGAAGGCACACATGCCCCTTCTCTTTGTGTGGAGGTCTGGAACCTCCTTCTATAGGCAGCCTCAGATGACATCACAATCCGAGTTTGCCACATTCCGGGCCAGAAGAACATATTAGTGGACATCCTGTCCAGGACAGGTCGAGCTGTCCTCACGGAATGGTCTCTTCACCGCTCCATAACAGAGTCCCTGTTCACACTCTGAGAAAGACCCCTTATGTACCTGTTTGTGACCAGGCTCAACAACAGACTTCCTTTTACGTATCTCCTAAACCAGAGAGCATGGGCAGTGGACGCATTCAGCTTTCGGTGTGATTGACTGTTCGCATATGCCTTCCCACCGTTCTAACTGCTACCTCAAGTTCTGCAAAAAGTCAGAACTTCCACTGCTCAGATCTTTCTTGTTGGCCCCAGAGATCGTGGTTCAGCGATCTGTTAGACCTGTTGATTGATCGATCCAGTTCTCTACCTTACCGGAGGAATCTCCTGTTGCAACACTGGGATCCTTCCTCCACAATAGCCCACACATTCTCCACCATCACGCTTGGCTCATCTCAAGCGAATTGCCAGTTGCATCATTCAGGCCAAGAGAGCTTCTACATCCAAGGTCTATGATGCCAGGTGGAAAATCTTCTGTGATTGGTGCAGTAGGAAACACGTTGATCCTATCTGCCCCTCTGTAACTTCCATTGCTGATTTCCTTTTCTTCCTTTTGAGACCAAAAGATGTTCAGTATCCACTATCAAGGGTGATTGAGCTGCCATCTCCAAGACACTTAAATTCTCTCAGGGCATGGCAATTGGTTCAGATTCGCACCTTGCCGATCACATTCAGTATTTTGAGCTACAGAGACCTGTCTCCCGCTCTCTTACGCCCAGATGGTATCTATCATGTGTTTTTTTTCTCCATAATTACACTACCTGAGAGTAATGTTTGCCAAGTGAAAACTAATAAAATTCCAAATAAAAAATAGTAAGTCCACAAAAATCACAAGGTTTATAGGACATATCACATTATTTTCAAATTTTATATAGCTTGACTATTTCTTATTTGCTAAGAAACCTTTACATAGATTTATTAATTTTTTTCTTTTTAAATATTTATTTTACTATTTACTACTATGATATTTACATATGGTAATTGATAAGTAAAGTAAATGAGAGTTGACAGTCAAATGTTTTTGCACATGTCATTGTACGTTTGTCCAAAGTTATTCAGATTTATAAACAAAATAGCAAAGTTGTCTTGTAAATTATTTTAATGTTCTCGTGGTTTCCATGGGTATGTACAAATGAAACCACTTGGCACAGTGATTAGCGAATCAGTAAAGCAACTGTATGACGTCTGTTGTTGTCAAGGGTACATGAGTTGTGACCCCTCATTTCATGACAGTCTCATAGGAGTGAAGCCACCATTGATTTTGTGGTACATATTCAATTTTGGGGCATTGTCCAAAACTGAGACTTTCCCCCACTTATACCATACTTTGCCATTTCTTATATTCATATGGTCACATGATCCAGATCTTTCTTCCTACATTTTTCTTGATGTCAGAGGTCAAAGGTTCATGTGATACAAACAACATATGTAGGGAAAAGGCTGATTGCGATCAAATACTGATGCTGTGAGAGTTGGCAATTATGTAACTGAGCAGTGCTGTATTGATGAGTAGACTAGTTGTAAATAATGGCTAATTGGCTCATGTGTCAGCATAAAAAGTTGAAAATATGTTCCAATTTTTATGTCTAAGAAGATAAATATTCTCCTTATCGATTTCAAGCAGGTTGGGTTTGATACAGTGTCACTAAATTATGGATGCTCCTTCAAAAAGTGACTACCCTATGCCATTACCATGTGGTTTCGGCAAATTCAACATTTTATATATGGAATATCTGACCTACTACCCCAACATAACTGTTCAAATATCTAAAACAGGGTGGAAAAGGTCATAGGAAACTCAGACTAATAGTGTAATAAAGTTTGCTTTATTACAATCATGTGACTTTGATGTTTAGTCACTAAGCACACACTTAAGCATTAAAAACCTAAAATAAATAACGTTCACATAGAACCAATTATACTATATAAAAAATAGAGACAAGAAATTAAAGTGGTGAACATAAACAACAATAACCCACTGCACATGGTTTATATAACCTTGAACAGTCCTTGGATCCAGGACCTGCCTAGAAAATTTCTTGAATTAAACAACTTTATACTACAACTATGCTGCTGTTTAGATGCATTTTCTCCAAAATAATTAATTATAACTACTGATAAGCATATACCATACGTACTCGCATATAAGCCCATACCAACTGCAAACTGCATAGACCCAGATCTGCCATCACATAATGTGCCGGCAGATCTTGGTCTATGTTAATAGCAGCAATACAATACCCTATCACTATTATATAGTTTATTACTTTTTCGTGTCGAAAAATCTCATCCGTTCGATGTGAAAACATCCTCCCACTTTGAGTGGAGATTTTGTCAACAAGACACGTCACACCCGTGCACCTCTCCGCTCCTGCACAAACATTCATCTTTTTCATGGACGCCATGGCTAATGGTTGTGTCGTGCGAACGTAACCAGAGAAAAATTGTCTGCTGCGGTTTTCAACCACGTTTGGGTTCTCCTTTCAGCCTAAATTCATCTGGGTTACATTTGTCCATCTCGTCTTATGTGTCTTATGCTGCCCTACGTCAGCGTTTCTTCTAGAAAGAGTCTTTCTAGATTGCCACATGTATTCCGTCCTTAGGGGTTAGGGTACACCATATATTTTTTCTTTTCAGAAATACAATTTAGCTCACGGTAAGTCTTGTGTGTTCATTACAACGTAACATAGACAACCGGGATAGTGCCGCAATTAGCAGGTACATAATTCTACCAATTAAATATTTGATTAAATATTCTGTTTGCTAATTCATCAATTGTATTTTAAAATAATAACCACGCGTGACGCGTCACATTGCTATTCTGTACTTTCTTGAGAACAATAAAGTTTGTCAAGAAAACTAGACTTCTAATCCTTGTTAACATGTATATGTATATTGTTTACCTTTAGACAAAATCCACTGTGGTGCATATAGACCGCTAAAGTATATGCAAACAGAGCAAGGTGAACTGGTGTGCATATAGCACGCGATATATACAAAAAAGGTGAGTTTTTCACGTGTGGAAATAAAAGGTGAGTTTTACACGTTTTATTATTGTATTATTTTATATAACAATGGTTTACCTTTCAACATTCACTGGGGTGCATTTAGCACGCAGTGGATGCAAAGAGGTCAGATGAACTGGTGTGTGTATAATATGCGGTATATACAAACAAGGCGAGTTTTTCACGTGTGGAAATAATACAATATTGTTATTATTATTATTGTTCTCCTGCAGATAAATTCTTAATTCAGGGAACAATTGGTTACCTTGTACAAATATACTGGGGGTATATAACACCCGGTACATACAGACAGGTGAGTTTTACGTATGAAGAATAATACAATATTATTTTTATTATTATTGTTCTCTTTCAGATAACATTTTTTTTCAGAGAACAATGTCGGGTCAGTCTGTAGGAAGTATGGCCACAAGAAGGGCCCTTGGGACACTTACCCAGACTGCCTCACGTGTTCAAGTGTACACGTAAGAAAAACGTTGTACCTCTCGCACAAATGACTAATGAAATCTGCAATCTAGCCGATTCCAGATGCATGTATAGAGGGCGGAAGAAACATTAATCCGCATCATCGTCTGAATTTTCAAATTTTTTCTCTTATAGAGTCTCAGGCAGGAACACACTGGGAGAAGACTAGTTCTACAAGCTCAGAACACTCCGGGGTCCCAGGAGTCTATGGGACCAATCTCAAGAGTCGGGAGACAGGTTGGGCCTCTCCTGTAAGGGAGGGAGTGAACGTTCCAGGAGTAGATCGCCTCTCCCGGAAGGGAGAAGACGAACACCCCTCACATTAACAGTAGCGTGTTGCTGCCTTCCACCAGGAAGGAAGTGCACCGCTTATATCAGAGTAGCGTGTTGCTGCCTTCCACCAGGAAGGAAGTGCACCGCTTATATCAGAGTAGCATGTAGCTGCCTTCCGCGAGGAAGGAGGTGCACCGCTCGTCTCAGGGTGGCGTGTCACACCCTCTCGAATGGGAGGAGATGCACCGCACCTTGTTTAGTGATGAAGACGAACTAGGCTGACATATCTATTTCGCCTAACTGGCCATTGACCGGTGGCCGGTCCGGTCACCGGGTATTGACCGGTGACCGGTCCGGTCAATGGGCATTGACCAGTAGAAATGACCAGTCACCAGTGACTTCGTCCCGGTGGCTGCTTACATCGTCACAGGCCGTCGGTCATCTCAAACCTTTCAACCTTATACCGGTCATCACCCAGAGGCCTCATAGTGCGGGGATAGGGGATCAGACCGAAAAAGGACCCCATCTCCCAACTCTACCATCATATCTTGTACAGGATTGGGAGTCTGCCCACAGGGTTCAGATGAGGGAAGGGGATCGGATCGGGATCCCCCCTTTCCTATTATCTCAATGAATCCGTACGAGAGGTGGGGCCCAGAGTAGAGGCGATGCCGTGGCTCGTGTCCCGCCATCGCCTCCTCGTCAGGTGGCATTCACCAGCAAGGCGAAAGCATAGCATCATCCACGAAAGACAAGCGGTCTTGTCTTTATCCTGGAACATCTAGAGCACATAGACGAACAAGTACAGGAAATGGCGTCGAGTACACCTATGTCACTGTCTCAGAAGGACATAATGATGTCCAGCACTCTCCTGCTCGGAGTGTTCTAGATGATGATGCATTTATCTACCCTCGTTGACTCCAGTGAGATCGAGGTAGAAACAGCTCTTTTGTCGCCTCCTATCAGTCCCACCAGTTCCTTTCACTTAGATGATTTGGAAGAGATCTGATCTTTTGATAACGCTGTAACTTGTGCCCAAAGCCATCTTGCGCACACCCAAGAAGATCCTTTCCAGTTTAAAGGATCTCTGGGACCCAGCCACAACCAGATCTCCTGCTCCTTCTACATTCCTCGACGATTGAGGAAATGTCATAGAGGTTCTTCCACAGGCCAGCCTGTGCTAGACAGCGTAGAGGATGGTCTGTCCCTCCCTCTACTTTGAGACCTTGGCCTCTGCCTCTATTTACTGGGTACATTCCCGAAGTGAAAACCCATTAAGAACCTCTTCAGTTGGATGCAGATGTCTCAAGTGGGTATTATAATTGAAGCCTGGGCATGCCTTCCTATTAAAATAATCAAGCCTTTGAGCAGAAAGGCCGGCTTCTGGTCACCATAGCTTCCCATGTAGACCTCTTCTCAGCTACTTCGTTTAGTATGCTGAAGGAGGCTGCTTTGAACCCAGATGCATTACTATGCGTGCTGGAAGCTGTGATCAAGACATCCCAGAATTCACTCTCTGTCGCAATGGTTTTATCAATGAAACTTCTAACATCCACTATCACATTGTGCTGGACTCCTCAAAGGTCTTATTTAACCATAGGAAAGACCTTCTAAGGGCTGCTCCATTGGAAGCCAAGAGCCTCTTCGGAGGACTCATCCCCACTGTGGCTTCACAAGATTTGAAGGATCATGAACATAGATCCTTCACAACTGCACCTGGCCCATTGTAATTGGCCAGGAAGCACACTAAGGTGAATTGCCCCCAGGGGCCACCCACTAAATTTTTAAACAGATGCAGCCCCAGTCCAATGCACAAGTTCAAATGAGACCTCCTCCTCCTGAGTAAAGTCCTCAGGAGGAACTTCCCCAACCCACCTTCCTTTCCCAAGGAAGGCAGTGTGGGGGGTGGGGATGGCCCTAGGGACTCGTACCCTCTCCTGCCATGCATTCCTCTCCTAATGTCCCTGTAGGTGCTTGTCTAGGCCTCTTTTCAGAGGCTTGGTCAAGTAACTTGGATGATGGGTGTGTCCTTTCTATGGTAAGTGAGGGTTACCGGCTTCAGTTTCTGGGAACAACCTCCTCTATCAAGGACCTCGATGTTCTTCACAAGTCCAATTTGGGGAAAATTAAATGAAGAGGTGCACACCCTTTTACAGAAAGGGGCAGTCAAGAGGTTCCTGAGCGATCAGTCTCCTGCATTCTACTTCCAATTCTTCCTGGTCATCAAGAAAAGTGGGAAATTGTATATCATTTTCGATCTCCCCCTGTTAAACCGGTGGAAATACCTCCGGGTTTGCTTGGACCAGGAAGTCTTTCAATTCTGGGTTCTGTCATTCGGAATCGCTTCTGCACCCGGAGTTTTCACCCATGTTATGGGAGTTGTAGTGCCCTATCTCTGATTACTGGGAACCCCGATTCTCCAGTATTTTCACGAATAGCTGATCCATAATGTTCAGATTCAGTCCTGCCATCAGGACCTGTTCCGTTGTTGGTTCACAGTAACTCGGTTGGGTTTGTTTTACCCAACCTTGAGAAGTCAGAACTCGTTCCATCTAAGTTTACGTAGGGATGAACTTCTTCGTGAACCAGAACTTATTCCGGGTTCCACCGGATCACATAGATCGAATCCTGGCACTGCTAGAGGCGCTACGAGCAAGAACATTGTTGTCTGCTTGCCTTTAACTATCCCTTTTGGTAACCTTGAATGCGCTGCAGATCTGGTTCCCTTAGGACGGCTCCATATGCGCCCTCTACAGTTTCTCCTTATCGCAAGGTGGAAACCACACAAGGATTCTCTATCAGCTCTGATTCCTCTAGGAACAACCTAGAAATGAAAGCTGTATTTCTAGCGTTGCAAGGGTGCATCGACAGAGTAAAGGGGTTGATCTGTCATGGTCTCCTCCGACAACACGCCCGTTGTAGCGTATCTCCGACATCAAGGAGGCACACATGCCCCTTCTCTTTGCGTGGAGGTCTGGAACCTCCTCCGCTGGGCCACCTCGCAGAACATTTCCCTCCGAGTTCACCACATCCCAGGGAAGAAGAACGTTTTAGCGGACAGTATGTCCAGGTCAGGCAAATCAGTTCTCATGGAATGGACTCTTCACCGCGAAGTGACAGAATCCCTTTTTCTGACTATGGGGAAGGCCCCTCGTGGACTTGTTTGCGATCAGGCTCAACAACAGACTTCCCTTTTACGTCTCTCCAATCCCGGACCAGAGAGCTTGGGCAGTGGACGCATTCAGCTTCCAGTGGGATCGTCTGTTCGCATACGCCTTCCCACCATTGCAACTACTACCGCAAGTTCTGCAAAAAGTAAGAACTTCCACTGCCCGGATCATTCTCATAGCTCCATTATGGCCCCAACAATCTTGGTCAACGATCTTTTAGACCTATTGATAGATCAACCCAGGTCTCTTTCTTACAGGAGGGATCTTCTGTCACAACACAGGGGCTCCCTCCTACGCAACAGCCCACACATTCTCCACCTTCACGCTTGGCTCATCTCAAGCAATCTATCCGCCAGAACAAGTTTTCGGGCCGGGTTGCCAGTTGCATCATTCAGGCCAGGAGGGCTTCTACATCCAAGGCCTATGATGCCAGGTGGAGAATCTTCTGTGATTGGTACAGTAGGAAACGTGTTGATCCCAGCTGTCCCTCGGTAACTGCCATTGCTGATTTCCTTTTGTTCTTTTCAAGAACAAAAGAGGTTTCAGTTTCAACTATCAAGGGCTATAGAGCCGCCATCTCTAACACACTTAAATTTTCTCAGGGCTCGGAAATCGGTTCAGATCCGCACCTTGCTGATCTCATTCAGTATTTTGAGCTACAGAGACCTGTCTCCTGCTCTCTTACGCCCAGATGGAATCTATCATGTGTTTTATGGTCCTTAACCAAAACCCCCTATGAACCATTGAGTGAGGCTTCCTTTCAGGACCTCACACTCAAGACTGTGTTTTAACTCGCTTGGCGTCTGCGAGAAGACGTAGCGAGATTCATACATTGTCTGTTGACACTGGCTGTCTCCAGTTTAATGGCAATTACGAATCCATTTCCCTCCTTTGTCAGCCAGGATTTAAAAAAAAAAAAAAAAAAATTTCAGTTACCTGCGGTAGCTCCATCACCTATAGAGATCCCCAGTCTCAGTTGAATCTGTGCTGGAGATGATCAAGAAAGGTTTTTATGCCCAGTTAGGGCACTGCGTTTCTATCTAAATGCTTCAAAAGTGAAAAGAAAGGGCAGGAACGTCTTTTCCTTCCCCTTAAGGGTTCCGTTGATATTTCGGCCTCCACTATTTCACAGTGGATTGTCACCACAATTAAAAGAGCTTATCAGTCCCTTACTGATAGAGACCTCTCTTTTACAAAACTAAAAGCCCATGAGGTTCAAGCCGTCGCTGCCTCATGGGCCTATCTAATCACTCTTCCTTAAAGGACATCATGAAGGCAGCATTTTGGCGATCCCATACTACCTTCTCTACCTCCACTAATTGCGCAGGTATTCTCTCTTGGGACCCATAGTTGCAACACAACATGTGGCCCAGAGGGACTCCAACAATTTGTAAAGTGAATCTCTCCCTCAATGGTGAGTACTTTCCATTTTTCTCTGTTTTTGATCAGTTTAACATCAGCCTACCCGCCTAACTGACCAATTCAGCTATATAATAGTGATAGGGTAATGTATTGCTGCTATTAAAATGTAGTTTTTTTTGGGGGGGGGGTAAAACTAATTTTAATTATGCAATACTTACCCATCACTATTATCAAATGCCCTCCTCCCACCCCGCTCTGATATCCTGGCATAATTTCATCTATGAAAAAGATGAATCTTCGCGCAGGCGCGGAGAGGTGCATGGGTGTGATGTGTCTTGTTGACAAAATCTCCACTCAAAGTGGGAGGATGTTTTCACATCGAACGGACGAGATTTTTCGACACGAAAAAGTAATAAGCTATATAATAGTGATGGGTAAGTATTGCATAATTAAAATTAGTTTTACCCCCCCCCCCCAAAAAAAGCTACATTTTGTAAGGACTAATCAGTAGAACAAACAACATAGACCCTGATCTGCCAGCGCATTATACGATGGCAGATCAGGGTTTATGTTGGATTTGGACCAAATTTATATGCAAGTATATGGTAGATATTCACCAGAGAGTGGACTAAATGCTTAAAATTAAATTGTTTTAGGTAAGTTGAACAGATAAAAAAATGTATTTATGCAGTTTTAGTTGATTTGTTTCTGTAAAATATGAAAATAATCAATTTACCTAGAGCTCTAATTGTAGACATGTAAATAATATGTACAAAAAAAAACCAGCAGTGCAGTGAGTGGGATGTTGGCAGAGTATAGTGATAAAATAGAACATGAAAGATATAAATGTTCATAAAATATTGGAAATGTCTAAATTTGATATAGAATTATTGTAGCTGATTATGATAATAATTTGAATATTTTATAAAACTGTCAAGATTATGTCATGTACATGAGGTGTCTGATTATCAGAGAAACTGAAGCAGAAGAGACTGAGAATATTTCACAAAACCAGTTGCAATTGCTTGCAACTTCTGTGATGATAACAAGTTTCTTTCCAGCATAATATAATTTTATGACTTAGCAATCAAAATGTATTTTTTAATAAATCTGCCTAATTGTGTGTGTTTATATGCAGATGTCCAGCAAAAATGTGAACTGTTGTCTGACATTTCACCTGCATACCACAACCTTCATCTTACCTTAGAAAGGGACTGACCATTTCATGTTCTGCTGGGTGGGGTTGGGCCTGAGATATTAATGAAAACAAGTTTCCAGGCCCCCAGATAGCTTGACAAAAATACTCTTACTCTGATATGTACATCATATATAAACCAACTCATCATCACATGTCCATCATGTTAATTAAATTACAATTCTTGAAATAAAAGGCATAAAAAAATGTCCTGGTTAGAAAGAAAAATTGTAGGACTTCACCACCCCCCACCCCTGAAAATTAAATTTTGGTCCAGTTATATATTAGTCTTTTATTAAAGTTTCCAAGTCATTATACAGCTATGCAATTACCATTATAGTTGTTCTTTTGTTTTCTTAAAATGCAGACTTCGACTTTGATTACTTAGATGTACTTTTGCCATTTCACACTGTACTGTACTGTTAAAGACATCATAACATGTCTTGTAGCTTGCTGCATGGTCACTAACTTTGGTACATAACCATTCATGTTGTAGGGGTGGAAAGGTATGCATATGCAGGCAAACTTTATACTCCCCGTTTTTGCTGTGCAGTACAAAGCCATAGTTGTCGTCCTAATAATGAGTGTAAATTCTAATTATTTAACCTTCTTTTTTTTTTTAGTTTTTTTGAATGACTTGACTGTTTGTTAAGGATCCCTCATAACCCATGAAATCAAATGGTCTAATCCCATCCTTGGTTGAAGCATGGAAGGGTGTAAACCCCAGTTAGAAGTTAGGGCCCTAAGGCAGTTTTACACCTGTTGCAATGGTATTTATTGTTAGGTCAAAACGAATATGTAAATTGAAGATTCTGTTTGATTCTTGACAGCATACATAATATATAGATGTGGTCACTGGCCTGGCAGTGTATACATGTACCTTGATCTGCTTTGTTGGTGTAATTTATAGTCGTGAAGTTATGTACAAGAAAAAGCCTGTATATGACAGACATGTCCAGTGGTAACGATATTTTGACTGATTGCAAAATACTCATCGGACATTTGTAGTTATGAACATTAATCTTATTATTTATCTTATACTTAACATCACGACTATGAAATCCACAAACAAAGCAGATTAAGGTACAGTATATACTCTCATATAAATCGGGTCCAACTACAAGCAACATAGACCGAGATCTGCTATAGCATAATGCACCTGCAGATCAGTGTTTCTGTTGTTTGTTCTACTGATTAGTCCTAACAAACTGCATAGACCCAGATCTGCTGGCACATTATGCTGTGGCAAATTTGGGTCTGTGCAGTTTGCAGTTGGATTCAACTGATGATTGAGTATATATATGTGTGTTGAATAATCAAAATAATCTTAAGAGTGTTTATGATTTTTGCATAATCAAATAGAAAAGATTAAATTGTAGTTTTCTTTGTTTTGACTCTTTAGTTATTTGGGATGAAATTTTCCAGGAGAAGTAAAATATGTCAATAGCAGTTTCAGTCAGTATAGCTTGCCATTGTGCAATACAAACCCTAGCACCAACATGGTAGCAGATGACAAATGTACTGATAAACCATTTGAATTTACAGGATACAATTAACTTGACCATTACCAAGTATGCAAAAATAAGATTGTCCATGAAAAACATAGAGAAAATATTCCCAGCTGATTAAAATCGATGGTTGATTGCTTCATATGATGGAACAATCAGCGATCTTTAAAATTTCAACTGATTCCTAACAAAACACATGCATGCGCACACACACACACACACATACACACAAACATTCAGTAACCCACTTTCAGGTAAAGAGCAGGTAAGCATTTTTTGTTGCCATTTCTGTACAAAATCGATGCTCTCACTGTTTATCATGACCTGTCATATTCCCTGATACATGGCCCTGTGGTTAGCCTCATTTTAAGTGGAATGAATGAGAGGCTGTACATGTACTTGGCGAGTACGATATGAAATACTGCATCGATAAATATACAAAAAAGATACACTGACATTACATCAGTTGCCATGATGCTGGCGAGTACGATATGAAATATTACATCAGTTGCCATGATGCTGGCGAGTACAATATAAAATACTGCATCAGAAAATATACAAAAAAGATACATTGACATTATATCAGTTGCCATGATGCTTGTGAGTACGATATGAAATACTGCATCAGTAAATATACAAAATAGATACACTGACATTACATCAGTTGCCATGATGCTGGCAAGTACAACATGAAATACTGCATCAGTAAATAAACAAAAAAGATACATTGACATTATATCAGTTGCCATGATGCTGGTGAGTACAATATGAAATACTGCATCAGTAAATATACAAAAAAGATATATTGACATTACATCAGTTGCCATGATGCTCGCGAGTACAATATGAAATACTTCATCAGTAAATATACAAAAAAGATACATTGATATTATATCAGTTGTCATGATGCTGGCGAGTACAACATGAAATACTGCATCAGTAAATATACAAAAGAGATACATTGACATTATATCAGTTGCCATGATGCTGGAGATAAATTAAACCCATAATGAATAAAAGCTACATCACTTACTCCATAAACATATTTTTTTACAATCATGGTATATAGTAACTTTTGACAGTATAGATTAGTTGATGTTTTTGAGTAAAGAACTATAGTTCCTGTGTAATCTGGATGCCTATTATGATATTGTACAACTTTTCTTAGTTCTCATCAATAACAAAAGTGCCACACCCACCCTATCTTTCTGTTTTCTGTTTGATCAAGGAGTAGTCATACTGGCCTTATGCCTCTATTTTATATTTGCAGTAAATTACTTGAGGTAAATTGTTCCCCCCTCCCCTATTGCACACTTGATATAACAAGTACATAGTTAGAAAAGTGTTTACAATACACACAGTAGTGTCATTGGGTTGACACTTTTTTATTTTTGGCCTTGTCTGTTACTTTATAGAGGATGAGCTGTTTCAGTATTAGAGTTAGCCTGCTTTACTGTACATAGCAAAGTATATACATACTACATGAGAAATCAACAGCGCAAAACCGAAAGAAATCAGCAAATGCATATGTTACAAGAATATTTTAGATCATTTAAGAGAAAAAATAAGTCACTTACCTGAAAATGTAACAAAATGTGTGTGTGTGTGTGTGTGTGGTGGGGGCACTTATACTGTAGATTCATTCAGCAAGTATTTTAGTAGTGTCTCTGGTAAATTTGATGCTGCTGTTCTAATTGAGAACCTAAATGAAAAACTACAAAATAATGAACCATTTAGATGGAACTATGTTACAGAGCATGAAGTTTACAAAACGTTGGAAAACTTAAATGTAAATAAGGCTACAGGATTAAATGGAATTGGACCCAGAATACTTACATTGTCTGCACCTGTGGTAACCAAGTCAATTACTCGTATAATCAACATCAGTATTGCAACAAATGAATATACTGACCTGCTTAAAATTGCAAAAGTAACACCTATTGTTAAGGAAGGTGACGCGGAAAATCCAGAAAATTACAGACTATTATATATACTACCCACTCTTTCGAAAGTAATAGAAAAAACATGTAACAAATTCTGTATATTCTTATTTAAATCAAAATATGCTTATACATAAAGAACAGTAAGGATTTTGAGATGCACACTCCTGTCAAACAGCGTTAACTAAAATTACAGATGTATGGTTAAGCAAAATGAACAAAGGAAGTCAAACTGGAATTGTTTACTTGGATTTTAAAAAGGCATTTGATCTTGTTAATCATTCCATCTTACTATCAAAATTGAAATGCTATAAATATCATGAAAACACTATCCAGTGGTTAGCTTCATATCATATCTACAAGAGAGAACACAGCAAGTGTGCATAGGAAGTACAACATCGCAACCAGAAAGTATCAAAGCTGGTGCTCCCCAAAGATCAGTCTTTGGACCTCTGTTATTTCTTGTCTTCATAAATGATCTACACTTCATTTCAAGTGTATCAAATGTTGACCTTTTTTGCTGATGATTCTACACTTAATTCGTCTGGATTCTCCATAAATGTTGTGCAGTCAAACTTATACAATGACGTGAACAAAATTGAAGATTGGTGTCATAAAAATGATATGCATATAAATGGAAATAAAACAAGATGTATGGTGATAACAACTTCACAATGACAGGCACAATTAGGCCAAACACATTTAGATTTAAATATAAAAGGTTGTGAAATTGAGAATGTAGCAAGTCATAAACTTTTAGGTGTTCATGTGGACAGATTTCTACAATGGAATGATCAAGTTGACAAAGTATATAAAGCTGTAAATTCAGAAATTACATTACTTTCTAAGATAAAGAAATATCTTCCTGTGGAAACAAGGATTTTCTATTATAATGCTTATATTTTGCCACTATTTGTCTATTGTGTCACTATTTGGGGAAATTGTTCCAAACACAATATTGACAGACTTTTAAAACTACAAAAAAGAGCAGCACGAATTATACTTCAAAAACTATTTGATGCAGCAAGCAAGCCTCTCATCCATGAACTGAAATGGCTGGATTTATCTAGAATGATTGATTACCAAAAATGCATTTTAGTGTACAAGTCTCTTCAAGGAATTGCTTCACAATATCTTCAGGAATTATTTGTAGCAAACTCGTCTGAATATGGATTAAGATCTGTTTGTTATGGGAATCTTTGACTTCCCAAGCCAAAGTTAGAGACATTCAAATAGTCTCTGCAATATTCAGGTGCTTTCATGTGGAACAGTATTCCTCAAAACATCAAAAAGAGTGATAATCTAAAGTTATTTAAAGAAAAGTTTTCTTCTTACATCTTTAATAACGTCTGATTATTGTCATAATACACAGACACTTTATATTATGTTGTAAATATTGTATATAATTTCCACATTTTAAATGGAAGGCCTCAAGGGAGAGTAGTATTGTACTAATTGAGTTACCTTCTATAAATAAAGTATTATTATTATTATTATTATTATTATTATTATTATTATTATTATTATTATAATGGTATGTTTCAAGTTTTAGCTATGTTTTTCAATGGGTATAGAAGCTATGCCAATTTCCAGTATCCCTCACATGTTTGATTTGCGAGATTCAAACAAGGAAAAGATAGAAAATTTTCTTGCAAGGCCCCTAGCAACATCATCAGAAGAATTGGATGAGTCAAAATAGGCAATGTAAGTGTCATGATACATAATATTTTTTCAGTGTTGAGAGAGAGAGAGTCTGATCTGATGGTTATTGTGTTCTGTCTTGCATGTATTGTGCTAATTTTGAAGTTAAAAACAGGGTTTGTCACAGATGTGGTGGGTAGCTGTTCTCGTCCATATGTTACCAGTATCCTATCTCCTTTTTACTCCCCCTCTCTCTCACTGTCTCTCTTTAATCTTTACAAAAATGTTATGTGTCAAAAACTGTATATTGCCTATTTTAACTCATACAATTTTGATTTTATATATATATATATATATATATATATATATATATATATATATATATATATATATATATATATATATATATATAAATGTATATCTTGTGTGTTTGTGTGATATTTGCTCAAATGGGTATCCATTAGTTTTTTTTAAACACAATTTCCCAGGAAAGTGTTCATGAATTAACTTGTCAACATTTTCTTGGGAGATCACTGATTTGCGGCAGATGAAACATTAAATTTAGACTTTGTAACATTCATATTCTTTTAAACTTTGTACACCAAGATATTTTCTTTGTTTTAGGATTGAGCTGTAAAGATGAATGAAGGGAAATGGTCCTGTGAGTACTGCACATATGCAAATTTTCCAGCAGCAAAAGAATGTGTGATGTGTTTTGGTCCCAGACCTTTGCAGGTAATAACAGATTTGGAAAACTCTGAGCAGGATATCTACAAAATGGCTGAACTTTCCCTGGCAGCTCCAAAGAAATTGAAAACTGAAACCCCAGTTTGTGGTGAAGATAAATGGTCATGTAAAAAGTGCACCTATCTGAACTCCTGCCAGTCCAAGAGATGTGTTCAGTGCAACCTGCAAAAAGGGCACAAAATTTCACCCAGAACTTCATCCCAACCAGACTTACCTCAGAAGACTTTAAGTATACAAATAAGTGAGGCAGCAAGCGAAGTTTCAGGCAAAACATCACCAAATAGGGGTTCGCCGAAGTCACCTGAGTCCAGTTCACAATTAGCTAACAAGCAATCAGCAGCTTGTGTTAGAAATACAATCAAGTGGGTGTGCAAAGAATGCACATATGAAAATTGGCCCAAGTCACAAAAATGTATTATATGTGCCACGCCACGTTTGAAAAAATCAAATTCTCCAAGTGGAAATGAACCTTGTAGCAGTAATTTAGAAGTACAAACTGTTTCAAGCAACATTCAAGATTCTCAAGGCAGCACATCAGGGCAAAATTCACCAAATGGTAATTCTGGGTCGAATTCTCCAAACAACAATAGAGCATCACCAAATAATAATCGATCAGGACAAACCTCCCCTGTGAATAATAGAAATAGTCAGGCATCTTTACATGGTAATAAATCAGGTCAGAGTTCACCAAATTCAGGTTCAGGGTCACATCAGAATAGGTCAGGGCAGAGTTCACCAAACTCATTGAGAGCTCGAGAAAACAATGACTCAAATAGAACCAGGGCCAAAGGAGATAACTCTGAACACATAATTGAGGAGGGTGCCTCTGCTATGGATGATAACAAAACCAAAGAAAATAAATTGCAAAAATTGCGCAAACGTCTACGTGATATGGATCATATTTGGCTTCAGGCATGTGAAGGGGTTGCAGATGGTGATCTCCATGCTGTGGAAATGTATTTGACAAATGGTGGCGACCCAGGACGAGCTTTGACTAAAGAAGAGGTTGTACTTATGGATCGTCCAAGTGCTTTTGAAGTAGGATACACCCTTGTTCATTTAGCATTGAGATTTAAAAGGGAGGATATTTTAGCTGTTTTGCTTACAGTGACAGAAATATCGGCAAAAGGTTTCAAGAGACTGCCCTCATACTCATGTCCTGACTCGGACACTAAAATTCGTCGTGAGATTTCTATGTGTATAAGGCAACGGAAAGGCGAGTTCCAATGTTACTACATAACAGACTGTGTTACATTTGCTCTTCCAGCTGGTTAGTACACCATTCATTTCAATTTATAATTTTAATCCCATTACAGTCAAATTTTTGTGTATAACCATTCAAATAGTAATGTCCTTTATCAGGACTGGACAAATTTGTAAAAAGAAATTATATGTATTTTCTCAAAGATGATTTTCATGAATTAGCACAAAAATCTGAAGTTTTCTTTCACATATTACATAAAATTTGGGGCAATTAACATGAAATTTCACTGTGTTGTTAAGAAATACAGCAATGTTATTACAATCAGATTTTGATAACTCAAACCTCAGAAAACTCAAAACTATCCAAAACTCGAAAAAAAAATATTGGGCCTACAGTACTTTGACTTTTCAAAGTTCTGTTGTATCATGAGCTGATGAAAGTCAGATTTGTACATGTAGGCATTAAGAGTTAAAAAAAAAGCCCATTACATACTCTTAATGTAGTATGCAGCGGTCGGTGGAAAACTGGAGAACCAAGAGACAATCATGGAGCTTGCATGGTTGACCATAAACCATTGCAAATGCCAGCTCAAAGAATTTAACCTGGAATGTCATAGGTGCAAAAAGGTCATACCACTGATATATAGGGCCATATTTGGCTTAGATGGCTATTAAGGTGGAAGAAAGAAAATTATCAATGGAGACTCATCATCAGCTGTAGATGCCTGATGTAATGACCACAACCATTGCATAGTATCCAACTTTGGACCACAAAGGTGGTGAGAGCAAGTTTGCATAAAAATGATATAATGATGTATTTTAGTATGTCATCTAACAGCAGCATACATATATTTATAATTTTACTCCATTTTGCACTGTTATTTCATAAACGGCACATGTTGGTCAACATTGCTGTTGAAAAGAAAGACACATGTAAGATTTGGATCAAAATAGAAAGGAATTTTGATCTTGGTGTTATAATTTACATTTTTTTTTTGTGAATACGTTTTTTTCTCTTTTTTTTTCTTTTTTTCTTGACAGTATTATAATCTTTTTAATAAGCCTGAATTATCTCAAACATAAGTGGTCAGAAGATGCACTTGGCAGCAGCATTCTTTGACACATAGTTTTAAGTTGAGCAAGCGAAATTCCAACCCCAGCTAATGCAGCATACATAAAAATCATGTACCATTCCTTTTTATTGTTAACAAAACTTTGTGTGAAAATATTGTGCGCATATTTCTTATTTTCTTCCTTTCAGAAATTGAAGACCTTCCCAGGGATGTAACTGTTGTTCTTTTTGAAGAACTTTTGGATGGAGATGTTGAAAAAGGTTATTTTGATAAAAGGAATAAATTTGCATCATCAGGCCATGCCCCTTTTAACTCTCTCCAAAAAGAAACCAGTAAGGTCTTAATGTTTTCTTTCAGTCGGTTGGTGAGGAGGCAGTAAGACATTAAATATTTAAATTTATTATGTACATGAGTACAATTTACTGGGAAATTTCTCACTATTATTTCTCATAATTTTGCTTAGTGCTTTTCTTAAAGTAATTCCATAGTAAATTATGCATAGCTTAATCGCTGTCATAACTATGCATGTTTTGATGCAATGTGGGAGGGGTTAAGTACTCATCATTTGCATCAATGGTACACTTTATTGTATCTTGATGATATACAGTGGGTGGGCTTTCTAGTTTCTCCATTATGACTTCAAGTATCATTCATAGTTTTAAATGTGCACCATAGACAGAGCATATTATATTATGATGATATCTGTCTGCCCATTAACAATTTTGTTCTGCACAATATCTAAAGATCCTCAGCATATACAGTTACCAAACTTTGTGCATGGCTGCACGTGGGGTACGGAAGAAGCCTTTTGATTTTAAGGTCAAACCATCAAAGGAATATCACTCGGACTGAAAGAAGAAAAATGGTTTCCACACAATAATATTAGTTGTACATTACTTACCTCGACTAAACTTTGTTGATCACTTGCACTTGGGGTAAGGAATAGGCTTATTGATTTTGGGGTCAAAAGTTTGAAGGTAAAGGTCACTGACAAAAAAGAAAAATGGTTTCCACGCAATAACATCAGTTTTACATCACAAACCTGGACCAAACTTTGTACTTGAAAAGGAAGAAGCCTGTTGATTTGGGGGTTAAAAGGTCATGGAGCAAGGTCACTGGGACTGAAAGAAGAAAAATAGTTTCTGCTAAAAAAATTCAGTTCTTGAACATGTACTTTCACCAAAGTTTGTGGATGACTTTCACATTGACTTTCACATTGAGTAAGAAAGAAACCTATTCATTTTGGGGTCAAAAGGTCAAGCTCTCTGTGACTGATAGGAGAATATTTCTTTTATCACTTGTTTCTAAGATAAGGAACTTGCTGACAAATTCACTTGTGTCTAAGATCAAGGAACTTACATTTTCACAAATTCACTTGTGTCTAAGATGAAGGAACTTACTGGTTGACAAATTCACTTCTGTCTAAGATCAAGGAACTTGCTGGTTGACAAATTCACTTCTGTCGAAGATCAAGGAACTTGCTGGTTGACAAATTCACTTCTGTCTAAGATCAAGGAACTTACTGGTTGACAAATTCACTTCTGTCGAAGATCAAGGAACTTGCTGGTTGACAAATTCACTTCTGTCGAAGATCAAGGAACTTGCTGGTTGACAAATTCACTTCTGTCTAAGATCAAGGAACTTACTGGTTGACAAATTCACTTCTGTCGAAGATCAAGGAACTTGCTGGTTGACAAATTCACTTCTGTCTAAGATCAAGGAACTTACTGGTTGACAAATTCACTTCTGTCGAAGATCAAGGAACTTGCTGGTTGACAAATTCACTTGTGTATAAGATCAAGGAACTTACATTTTCACAAATTCACTTGTGTCTAAGATCAAGGAACTTACATTTTCACAAATTCACTTGTGTCTAAGATCAAGGAACTTACATTTTCTCAAATTCACTTGTGTCTAAGATGAAGGAACTTGCTGATTGACAAATTCACTTCTGTCTAAGATCAAGGAACTTGCTGGTTGACAAATTCACTTGTGTATAAGATCAAGGAACTTACATTTTCACAAATTCACTTGTGTCTAAGATCAAAGAACTTACATTTTCACAAATTCACTTGTGTCTAAGATCAAGGAACTTGCTGATTGACAAATTCACTTGTGTCTAATATCAAGAAACTCATTAATTTTTTTAATCTAATCACTTTGCAAAGATGTATCATCCCCTAAATAGCATGTATTATTTTCTTATGGCAGGGTGAAATGTGTGATTTTACAGTCCTTTGTCTTAATATTAAATATAATGTAAGTGGATTAGTAAAAACAGATGGATGGCAGACTGATAAATAAATGGAAGGTGGAACAAATAGCTCTGCCATATGCTATGTACATACAGCCAGGAGTCCTGATAGGTGTCCAGTAAGGTCATGAATGGCTGTTTTTCCCTAATTGTATTGCTTGCCACTTAATCAGTTATATTGAAATGGTTATAAAAATAATGATAGATTTTATGTAGTCATAAACATAAGTGTAAATTATTAATGAGCCAAGATTAACACTCTTCCAGCATTCAAAATCCATAGATGCACACATACAAAAAGCACCCAACTATGACTTTGTGCATCTGATATTTTCATAACAAGTGCACTGTGTACACTTAGGAAAATTGCAGACTTGAATGAAATTGAAAATTTTGTACTTCCAACAGTTGTTGGAAGCAATAAGAGTAGGTTTGAATCATACAATTAATGATGCATACTCAGCTTAATAAGCATTTAAATGACTATGATCTTCTGAATGCTCATTAGATTATATTTCAAAATTATACCATGGGGTTCATTTTTATATCTAACAAAACTTTACGCAAGACCATTCTAAAAGCATTCAGTATGTCAATTGAAACATAGTGTGACTGACAGCTGGTTTTTTGTGTGAATTTTTCCAGCTCTAGAAATGCAGGTAGATCTAATAAACTATTTTTATTTTAATGAGAAATGAAAGTAGGTTCATTGTCACCATAAAACAAATCTCACTGTGAAGTCAGTTTTCTGAAATCAGTGGCACATAAATGTCAACAGAATAATGCTGTGAATGCAAGAGTGACAGCCTAGTAAGTGAGAACAGAACAATTTCATCAGCAAAATAGAGAACCTTGTTTTAGTTTTACTCAAAGTTAATGTACACCATGAAAAATATCTTCAAGACTATCAAGCACATGTGATATCTTGGTTGTGCACCATACATATTTTTGTGTCACAAGTGCACCTCGATAAAAATTTGAATTTTGAACACTGTATTCCTAGCTTTTGCCTTGGAAACTTCACAAGTAAACCTGTGAATCTGTAGCCTTTACAAAGTAAACCTGTGAATCTGTAGCCTTTACAAAGTAAACCTGTGAATCTGTAGCATGCAAAAGCCTTTACAGAGTATTTAAGATGTTGTTTTTCTGATTGCAGAGTTGACTGAAGAAGGGATCATCAACTGGAACATCGACTTAATTGAGAGACTAGGGAGTCGACTCTATGCACTGTGGAACAGGACAGCAGGTGATTGTCTTCTTGACTCGGTACTTCAGGCAACATGGGGTGTGCTAGACGTGGAGAATATGCTGCGCCAGACTCTGTCAGACACCTTGAAGGATACTGAAATGAGGTATGGATAGTTATAGAATAATACTGTTACATAAATCAGTCTGCTACTTAGGCACATGGAATTGTGTTAGTTTAAGTGCTTGTGCCATGGAAAAAGAGACAGTTTCTGTGCAGTACAGAATGTTCCTCTTTTTCAGGATATTTTCATATACATTATAACTTTGAAAACTCGAAGTACAGCGAACCCTAAATTTTTGTTCAAGTTTTTGTTTGTTTCAAGTTTTTAAGGCTACCAAATACAGTGTTGTATCACTAATAATAGTAAAAAACTTTATGGTCTTACTAAAATTAGTAACAGAGTATAAATCCAGTGGCCTCTCAATTCAGTTTTATCAATCAAGGGAGGGAGCTCAATTTAGGTAAATGATTAGACCTAATTGTAGTCACTGTGTTATGTACAACCATTCATTATTGTACCTAATTGTAGTCACTGTGTTATGTACAACCATTCATTATTGTACCTAATTGTAGTCACTGTGTTATGTACAACCATTCATTATTGTACATTTGTTACTATAATTGATAGAACTTTGTAACTTTCTGCATATACTAACTCACCTTAGTGCATGAAGTCCTGAAAGTTTCATCATGGGTTGACTGGCTAAGTTTTGTATAATAATATGGTAAATAGACTGACAAAGGGGAAGTAACAAAAAAGTGTTTGACTGACACACAACTATGTGACATTTTACATATCACCGTGTTCATTACAAAGCAGGCAATTTTAACAGTCTATACAGTTGTGTAAACTTTGAGGTCTACCGTTTTATTATAAACATAGCTTGTAACATTTTAAAAGAAGTCAGCTGTGAAACACACCATGAAACTGAGTACTATTTCTTTGGAATATCTGTCTGATTTTGGTCAACCTTGAGGGGAGCTAATTGTGGTCTGAGGCAAGTTATCTCCTTTGGATATTGTTCCAGTGACGGTAGTACTTGAAACAGTAGTAGAAAATGCTTTTAAAAGGAAATCTCCACAATAAATAAGTAATTCGTCAAATAATGTTTAAAATGTAATTGTTAATTCTCAAACTGACATATAAAGAACGTACAATTTATAAAATATTACAAAGACTATTTAGAGCAGTATGTTTACAATAGTGAAAAGGCCCATGAATAGGAATATCTCTGGAGTTATTGTCTTCCATCTGATCTTATGTAAATTAGGACCACTTCAACCCTTCAAACCATCAGTATTCTCAATACTTTGATAATTTTTTTGCAGTTTTTACCCAAGGTGGAAGGAGTATGAGAGCATGCAAGCCAACATGCTGAACTACAGCCTTGATGAGAACCAGTGGCAGAAGGATTGGGCCACACTAGTCAATCTAGCTGCACAACCAGGTAGTTTCATGTGAATCCCATATACAGAGTTTACAAAAATTTAATACAGTTTTGAAAACCATTTAATTTCAGGGCCTGCTTTTTAAAGCTTTAGAAGTTTAACCATGACCTTGAATAAACCAAAGATCTTCAGTTTCATCAATTTGTCTGCTGATGGCAGTCATAGTATTAACACACTAGTACCATTCTAAGGACAGGCACAACTGTTTATATTTAAAGTGGCACTACCCACATTTTTTGATGTCATGAAAATGATTCTTATGATTATATCTTGATCTTTTAACAATTTAAATGAAGTTCTGTTACAGAAATAATGAAAAATACCAATCCATGGGGCTGTGGATGTTGATTTTTGAGATATCATTTGTATGCAAACATGATATTATATTCTGATAGCAATAAAAGGTGAACAAAGCAGAGAAAGTCACGTGGTACAACTGACCTTAATTAACATATGAAAAGAGCATACCCTTAGAATGATTTTAAAAAATCTATCAGTATTAACAAAATATTGAATGAAGAATCTTGCAGTTGACAGCTCTCATTTATGACCTTTTAAGGATGAATTTATGAAGAATCAAACAGATTCATTCCTCTAATTCTTGATGTTCATGGTCCAGTACACATAGATCACACTTGGGTTCAGTAAGGAGTAGAGGCAAATGATGTGAAATTAGCACACCGGAGGCAAATTGAAGAAAGTATTGACAAAAATACAGTAGAAGAAAAGACTAATATACAGCCTATTCACTTTTTGTCAGCTATTTGTACATACTAGAGATCCCAAAATGACTGTATTTGACAGACATAACCAACAAATGAGCTCAGATGACCATTTGCTAACTTGACATGCCAGACATAACCAACAAATGAGCTCAGATGAACATTTGCTAACTTGACATGCCAGACATAAGGTGCATATTATTATCTCATGCAATTTTGGGTAATTACATTTTCCTAATTGTTTAAACACTCTAAAGCCACAAAGCAGAAGATGATACTTGTGAAAGCTTATCTCCTGGGCTTACAAAAAACCTAATAAATTAATAATTGCCCCAGAGTCTGTACTATAGACATTATATCAGTCTCTCTTAACATGTGCTTTTTAACTGTATTATGTGGTGGTGTGTCAGCACATATCAGACCATTAGAGCAAAATCTATGTAGCCTATGCCCGAATTAAAAAGAAAAATGATACTATCATCAACAACTAACTTTTATTATCATCATCCAAAACTTTTTTGAGGGCCTGATAAAATAAAACTTCACCATTGAATTTGACTGGAAATGCTTGCCAGTTAAGTGTTATGTATTTTCAAGGTAGGAAGTCTGCTTTTTGTCAATTAATATTTTACTTCTAAGAGCAGTAGAGTGGAATAAAATACTGTTGTTGGGAGAGATTCTATAGCATAATTTTTTGAAAGAAAAAAATCATTTTTATATATAAATGGTTTGAGAGAAAACTAGTGAAGCTTGGATGGATATTACTGAAAAGCAATAGCAGCTCTGGAACTAAAAATGATACATTTCACAAATATCTGGCTGCAATGTTAATTTTCAGGAAAAATGTTTGGTAAGGGACATTAGAGCTTTAAGATCCCTGATACATGCATATATGAACAGGATATTTTGAGAGAAAGAATCATCATGACTAACATACTTGCCATATTCCCAGACAGTGTTGGTTTTTTTTGGGAACTCAAAAAGTGTGTTATGAGGTCCCAAGGGAGGTCATGCGCTTGACCCCAAAACGATGTCATCCTGTTGAGAATATGTTATCTTTTCATGTAAGCTTGTAGAAAATTAGTGGAAATTCAAATTTGATAAACAAGAAAATATATGTTTTCCTTGAAGCATTTAATACACTTACAAACAAAAAAATAGTTGGTAGACTTAGCATTGTCCAATATCATCACCACACACATACACATGCGTGCCCACAATCACATAATCACAACCACACAGACATTAAATAAAAAAAAATAAGTTTCTGTCTTTATAGTCCATTGGACAGTGGAATATTTTCTTAATTAGATGCAGTCTTTGCTGCTTTCAGTAGTTCGGGGTGTTGGGGGTGGAAGGTTATGCAAGTGTCATTTGTGTTCAGCTTTGCATTCATTAGAGACTAGATGGTACTGTTGTTCAAACTTCTCCAAAGATATTGTTGAATTTTTCTCATCATAGAAAATGATCCTTCAGCATCTGCATTTCTGCGAAGGAGTGTCAAACATGCTGCGTCGCGTTGCTATATCAATGGATGTCATACACTCCAGAATGACTAATGTCGATGTGGTGTTTCTCTCTGATAATCAGCTGTATTAACTGCTCCATGGATAATTTTACATGGGCTCTAAGCAGGACTGTTTACTGTTTGTACAGACTAAATGCTATAAACATATATAGAGGTGTTCTAAGCAGGACTGTTTACTGTTTATACAGACTAAATGCTACAGACATATATAGTGGTGGTCAAAAAATGTCTGTCTCAGTCTCACTTTTGTTTTGTTGCTTTTTCCTAAGATTACTGAAAATTGTGTTTTTTGTAACATGACGGTGTCAGGGGTTTGGAAGTTAAAAAAAATTGGGTTTTTCACATGACACGTCATGTTATGGCAGGTATGGACTAACTTGATGTTTTCAGTGTAAAAGTGATCATAGGTCTCTTCAGTGATCAACTAGGGTAAAGTACACAGGCATTCATTGTCATTCTTCTACTTGAAATTTACCACGAAATTAAACATGAATCTCTTATTATTTGTATAAGATATATTTGTATCATTTCTGATCTTTTTGTTATATGGTGATGAAAATATTTAGATGTGTAACAGACTACAGTGCAGAAGAAAGTATGACTTCCATACTATTACAATCACAATCTTTAGAAAAATATTAAGAAGCAGACAAAAGATAATTTGTTTTTGTGATCTTTATCACTTGAAAATCATTTTGATTATTCACTTCTTCATTCTCTTTTTAACACATGTACTATATAGAGAGAATAAAATCAATTTTTGCACTTTTTCACCCAAAAGATTGATCTGTGTAGAGCACTGATGTCAAATGCTCACCACTCAACCACAGTATTTAATTTTTGGGATGATTACAATAACAACAACAGCAGCAACTACAATGATGATAACAACAACAGCAATAACAAAACAGCCTTAACATTACAACAGTAATAACTACAAGAGAAACACCACCATTAATAACAATAACAACAACAATAATAATGATAATATTTATAATAATAATGTGGGGGAGAAGAAAGAGAGAGAAAGAGGAAGAGTATAACCACTGATTTGAACCATAATGTAAAGAGCATAATTTTTTGTATAAATATGGTCTTTTTATACATGACTTTTTTCCTGGTTGTAGATATTTTCGATTATTTCAAGAATTAAAAAGTTAAAGGGCATTTCTCCACATTAAAGTTGCTGAAATAAAGATTAAATAGCTCAGATAGAATGAAAACCACAAATATCTCTTTCACTTAACTTGATACAAGTTTCTGGATGTTTTCTAGACCTCATTTGGTCCTTAAAAAGATGATGATGATAATAGTGATGATGAACACTTTAGATAATACAATTCCTTTTTTTTTCCTTCTCCAAGGATTTGTTGTTGAATTTTGATATCATATTTTCATTATCCAATATGTATCATGAACTGTGTCAGGAATATTTTTTAACATATTTTATTTTTATGTGATAGCAATTTAAGTATATAGATGGAATTGAATTTTTTAAAAGTACCCAACATTTAATTTCAAATTCTTGTAATTTCAAATCAAAGTTATATATAACAAATCCCTGACTTTGTTGATTACTTGCTATATAGATCTATAATGTCACACATTTTGAAGAAAACATGTTAAGTTGTATTTGAGATATCAATGCTCACATTTAAAAAAAAAATCCTTTTAAAAGAAATTTAAATTAGATTTAAAAGTAAGTCTCTGTATGGTGAATAATACTCAGTTTTCTTAAATGAAATGCATGTTCCTTTTTAAGAGCTACATATATTTGTATGCTTTTATATCTTGTGTCATATAGGTAATGATACTACTCTTGAATATAAACATGTGTGTTCACAGGTTCTTCAATTACAGACCCTTCTTATCTTAAACAGCAGTCATACAATTAGTCACCCTTCTTACCTTAAACAAGAGTCATTCAATTAGCCACCCTTCTTACCTTAAACAGCAATCATTTAATTAGTCACCCTTCTTACCTTAAACATCTGTCATTCAATTAGCCACCCTTCTTACCTTAAACAGCAGTCATACAATTAGTCACCCTTCTTACCTTAGCAATCATTCAATTAGTCACCCTTCTTACCTTAAACAAGAGTCATTCAATTAGCCACCCTTCTTACCTTAAACAGTAGTCATTGAATTAGACACCCTTCTTACCTTAAACAGCAGTCATTCAATTAGCCATTCTTCTTACCTTAAACATGAGTCATTCAGTTAGTCACCCGTCTTATCTTAAACAGCAGTTATTCAATTAGACTCCCTTCTTACCTTAAACAGCAGTCATTCAATTAGCCACCCTTCTTACCTTAAACATGTCATTCAATTAGCCACCCTTCTTACCTTAAACAGCAGTCATTCAATTAGCCACCCTTCTTACCTTAAATAGCAGTCATTCAATTAGCCACCATTTTTACCTCAAATAGCAGTCATTCAAGTAGCCACCCTTCTTAGCTTAAACAGCAGTCATTCAGTTAGCCACCCTTCTTACCTTAAACAGCAGTCATTCAATTAGACTCCCTTCTTACCTTAAACAGCAGTCATTCAATTAGCCACTCTTCTTACCTTAAACATCAGTCATTCAATTAGCCACCCTTCTTACCTTAAATAGCAGTCATTCAATTAGCCACCCTTCTTACCTTAAACAAGAGTCATTCAATTAGCCACCCTTCTTACTTTAAACAAGAGTCATTCAGTTAGTTACCCTTCTTACCTTAAACAGCAGTCATTCATACTACTTTTCAGAGTGTAACTGTTAATATTATATTTTGTTAATAGTCTAGAATGTGACCATTTTGGAATGTCTTAGTATTAAAATACAGTTCTGGCCAACCATATATTATTTGTCTGTGAGAAAATGACATAGAAGTTTTTGTATCTAACTTTTTCACTTTCTCTAAATGAAAATTATTTTTCACAAGAGAATTTCTTACAAAGAATGGTACATTTTTGAGGAGGTAGCTAACAATTTTTAAAAGGCCATACAAATGCTCAACAAATTTATTTTATTTTATAATGTATTTTCATTAAAGAGATTAATATAACATTCATTATTCTCTGTGATCTTTCATATTCTGGTGCAGTTTATGGCCACTTAACAGGTGAAGTGTCTCATAAATGCTTGGGAGGCAATAAGGTAAAACTTTCTTGGTGAAATAACAAAAACAGCATTATATGCAAGTTTTCTTTATCAGGAGTCATACTGTTCATCTTATAAATGGTCAAATCATACTGTTCATCTGATGAATGGTCAAGTCATACTGTTCATCTGATGAAAGGGCATGTCATACTGTTCATCTGATAAATGGTCAAGCCATACTATTCATCTGATGAATGGTCAAGTCATGCTGTTCATCTGATGAATGGTCAAGTCATACTGTTCATCTGATGAATGATCAAGTCATACTGTTCATCTGATGAATGGTCAAGCCATACTATTTATCTGATGAATGGTAAAGTCATACTGTTCATCTGATGAATGGTCAAGTCATACTGTTCATCTCATGAATGATCAAGTCATACTGTTCATCTGATGAATGGTCAAGTCATACTGTTCATCTGATGAATGATCAAGTGATACTGTTCATCTGATGAATGGTCAAGTCATACTGCTCATCTGATGAATGGTCAAGTCATACTGTTCATCTGAATGGTCAAAGAGCTGTTTCAAATGTTCTTTATATATCATTGACATGAGATGAAAAATCACTTACTTCCAGTCATTAAAACTATGCCAGTGAACACATTAAAAATTGTTTTTTTTGTTGTTTTTTTTAAAGTGATCAAGTATCATTTTGATCACATAATTTTCTGGTTAAACATATCATTTTTCTTCAACTGAATGGTTAAACTCACTTTCAGATATGTCAACTGTTGCCATAAATTGGGGGAGGTAGTGTGTGTAGATTTGATTATGTTGGGTGGGGTGTTTTGCTCATTGGTTAATATCTGTGGAACCAAGTATGTACATTTTAGACAGTTTACCATTTATAGAGTACTTATGGTCGCCAATTTGATATTTCCTAGTTGTGCTTTGAAACATTATGCTTCAGATTTGATCACTTAGGTCTCTACCACCATGCTTGTGCTGATGACCCTTCATGATTTTGTGTCCCACCAGTTTCATTCATTGAATGTTTTGGAACTTCATATTTTGTATTTTAATTGGCTAATGCCTACCGTACTTTAGTTTTTAATTATATGTGTTATGGAGGAATTTTACATCATTTCTGTCATTTATATATCCCTTTTTGAAGTAATACATGCACATATAGGTGATCACCTTGACCTTTTACTCATTTATTGCATAATATGACAAGGCTTACATATATTTCAATCTTAAATTGAAGAGAGATAAATGATGATAGCAAACAAGGTAACTCTTGATTAGACAGATTTATTTTATTATTTTTTCCTGATTTTCTGAAATGAAGCCCAAATACTTATATGTTGCCTAAAACATGCCATTGCTGATGTTGGTATTCATGGATTTCTAATATAATTTAATATTCACTAATGTAATATTTGAGAAGCAGAACTATGTGCACTGTTTATTTATGCATTCTACTACTATACAAAGGTTTGTCAAGTAAATCAAGGGTGGATATAGGATTCACTGTACTAATTATATGGACAAGTGGGAACCAGTCTAGAAATGGGTGAACATAAAATAGAGTATATATGGGTTTGGCTGGCCAGGATTGGTTGATAATGAAAAGAACCTTTTAAGAGCTTATCCTATTTGTAACTAACAAAAATAGAGACAAAATGTTTTATTGATGGAATTTCATTCCTTGTACAGACTAAACTTTGGAACACTCATTACTGAAATTAGCATCTGATTCTTTAGGTGTGGAATTTAAAACACATGTTTCAAACACATGTAGATCAAACAAATGCTGTGGCTCATATAGTTTTCTTTACACAAATACTGAGAAATATAGGTTTGATCATGAACATTCAGAAATTTAAAGTTACTGAATATTTAATATCATGGTCTTTCCATAGGTTAACTGTGGCATACATGCCAACCCCTGGAGCGGTATAAGCGTAACCTACATGGCAAAAAAACGTAATCTGAGCATAAAAAGTGTAATCTATATATTACATGACATGATTACAATAAACAGTATGAAAAATGTACATTTAGTTTTGCTACTAACCTGGATCTACAGCTGGTTAAAATTCTGATCACAAATGTGTACAATCCATGTGGATTAGTACCAGAATACAAATGCAAAAGATACTGACAAATTATTTGTATATAAATTATTTATATACAGTACTCACTTTAACTAGTCTACATGTTGAACTTTCACTGAATGATTGTCAAGTTCACAAATTATGCAATGAGCATGACCATGTGCTCAACCTGAATGCTGTATTACATCACTATCATATTCTTCTTTTTAAATTTGTAAAGCACTGTTGATTTGTCCTTTTCATGATCCGACATGTTTTGAAGTTTAAAAATATCCCTCTCCGCTCCTCTAACATTGTTCAATCATATAACATCACAAGTCACATCGATAAAGACCGTTTTGCTTAACATCTGGTCATTTTTTAAAAGTATAGACTGGTCCACTACCTGATTATATTATCAAATTATAATGAATCTGTGAGATAAGTTTTCATATTGAAGAAACCCATCTGTTTTCTTGGAAATGTGTTATATACAGCTGCTATAAATAGCGTAAAAGGAAAGTAGATGTAGGACTACGATGGACAAACATACTCTTAATGCTATTCTTATGCAGCAGTCTTTTTTTTTTATTGCTTTATGTTTATTTTTTTCAATGTACCAAAAAAGCATAATCCATATACAGGCAATCCTAAGACATAATTAGGTGAAAAAAAGCGTAATGATTGCGCCAAAAGTATAATGGATGGCATGTATGCTGTGGGAGTTGAATTAGTATGGTGAGTCCTGGAAGTTACATTTAACTAACATAGCTCTTGATACAGTTTGGGTTGAATACTGTCAAACAGAAGTAGATGTGACTTTTAGGTATTTTGTTCTTCTATTTTGTTTTTGATTTAGTTATTGGACTTGTCATATCTTTATTTATGGAAGTTACTTGTAATCAGCACAGCTCAGAAACCATTTATTATTTTCTGATACAACTTGGTGTGAACACTAATAGATGTAGATGTTCATTTAAGAGGTGTTTGTCACTCTTATATTTTTATCAGAATAATGTGGCTTGTCAATCTTCACTAATGGAAATGCTCATAAACAGCATAGGTAAGGAACCTTTTAACATTTCATGATGCAGTTTGGTGTGAACACTGTTAATGAGTTTGTAGGGCTTTTGTCTCGTGTACTTAATTGTTAACAAAATTATTGACCTTGTCAATTTCATATCTTCATTTGGAAGTTGCTAGCAACCAGCATAGCTCAGGAAACATTCAGCATATCTTGGAGCAGTTTAGTTTCAAAACTGACTTCAAGAAGTAAATGTGTTTTTTGGAGGAGTCATATCTTCTATTCCGTTTTTATATGCCTGCCATAAGGTGGATCATATCATGTTACAGTATTATGTTTTCCGTCACCTGTTAACCTACTTTGTTTCCATACCATAATTTGAGTTCTGTACTATATTCTGTTACCAAACTTTGTAAGTAGCTTGCATTTGGGGCATTGAAGAAAATGTATTGATTGTGGGTTCAAAAAGTTGAAGGTGAAGGTCAGATGGACTGATAATAGGAAACATTTTTAATAGCAGCAATTACTTATCCTGTCGCTGTTATTATTCCATTTTCATGCCGAAAATTACCGTCCATTCAATGTGAATACATCCTCCCACAGAGTGGAAAAAGGCATTAGTATGACCTTTGCACTCCAGTCTGTGCCTCGTTTAGGCTTGCCTAAATTCGTCATCTTTTTCACGGATGCCATACGGAATAGACGTTGCCTGAAGACAGCACCAGAGAAAATTATGTCTGTTGCAATTACCACATTAGCAGTCGCCTTTTGCAGTTCTCATAATAAGATTAGTGTTGCACTATCCGTTCATTTAAAATTCCGTTTTGTAAACTTTCCCCATTTTTTAGAACTTAGTTCTTAAGGGGCCTCCAAGGCTACCTTGTGTATTCCACCCCTTACGGGTGGAAACACTCACCTAATTTACTGATAGGAAAAACAACTGAGGTTCAGGTAAGTCTCTGTGTTTTATAAAATAACAGGCCCTGCCTAACATAGAGAACAACGTATCCCTCTCTCTTTGAAAGAACATGACCATTATCAGTAAATTTTCACATATATCATATTAAATTAATGTGCACACCACAAATTGCATGGTCAATTGCATATGTGTCTGCATGTTCTTTAATAAAATTCAGTGAAATAATTTATTTTTTCACAGGAAAAAAGACAGGTTTGTTTCTAACGAGGTCAAATCGTTTACCTCGTGCATACTGTATGTAGTGCATACACAGTGGTGTATGCGGTATGCACTAAATACAACCACGTAGTGCATACACAGTGGTGTACGCGGTACACACTAAATACAACCAAGGTGAGTTTAGCATAACATTTATCAAATATTGTCATTACTTCTCTTCTAACAGAATAATGTCAGCACAGTCTGTGGGGACGTGTGGCTACAAGAAGGGCTCTTGGGACATTCACCCAGACTGCATAAAGTGCTCCAAGCGCACACGAAAAATTTGTTGCACACTTTGTGAATTATGGCCTTTTGGCACCTGGAATCTAGTTGATTCCAGACGTACTTATCAAGGACACAGGAATCTTCCCTCCACCACATCTTCAGATTTTTCTGGATTCACTGTTAGTTCTCAGCTTTTAGGACCAACTTCTTTGGAAACCTGTGAGGCCCCTCTAGAAGGAGGGACTGGACGTTCGAGGAGTCACAGGAGAGGGAAGATGAATACTTCTCATGTTGAAGGCAATCTATACACCTCACATAGCAAGACTCACCCTCCTGTTAGGGAGGTGGAGCATCGCGATAGTGGGTTGCTCCATCCCGTTAGGGAAGTAGAGCACCGCAACAGCAGGTTGTGCCCTCCCATCAGGAAGGCTGAGCACCGCGACAGCAGGTCACTCCCTCCTGTTAGGGAAGTAGAGCACCACAACAGCGGGTTGCGCCCCTCCCATTAGGGAGGTTGAGCAACGCGACAGTGGGTCGCTCGCTCCCATTAGGGAAGTAGAGCACAGCAACAGCGGGTTGCACCCTCCTGTTAGGGAGGTAGAGCACTGCAAGAGCGGGTAGCGCCCTCCCGTTTGGGAGATAGAGCATAGCAACAGCGGATTGCGCCCTCTCGTTAGGGAAGTTGAGCGCTGCAACAGCAGGTTGCGCCCTCCTGTTTGGGAGGTAGAGCACTATGAGAGTGAACTGCTCCCTCCCTTTAGGGAGATGGAGCAACACAACACACCTCATGCTCATGCTAGCATGTTGCTCCCTCCTACTCGGGAGGTGATGCACCACTCCCATCACCTTCGGGGTAGTGATATATCAGTCAAAGATGATTTCCTCTCTGATTATCACTCATCGGCCTCACGGTATGGGGACAGGGTACGGACTGAGTCCCCCCCCCCCTTTACTGTCCCATCCTGTGCAGGATTGGAAGTCTGCCCACTGGGATCAGACTAGGGAAGGGGAACGGATCGGCATACCCCCCACCATATTATCCCAATGAATCCTTATGGGATGTGGGGCCCTCCACCTCAAGGCCCTTGGTCCACTATGCCCCCGTGGGCTACTGGACCTTGCACTCACAATTGAGGTGATGCTGCGGCTCATGTCCTGCCATCACCTCCTCACCAGATGGCAACAATGCGGAAGGCTAGAGGTGTCACATCATCCAGGGTGGACAGGTGGTCTGGCCTCCCCACTGGAACTCGTACTGAACTATGGGCTGTGGCACAGAGTGCTCCTATGCCCCTTCCACCATCAAGGGACATAGCGATGCCCACCCACTCTCTGACTCAGAGTATACCAGATGATGATGATGTCCTCTCTATTCTCATTGACTCAAATTAGTTAGAGACAGAAACAGCGGCACTGACACCTCAGGCCCACCTCTTCCTCTCAGTTGGAAATGGAGGAAGAGGTCTGGTCCTATGATAAGGCAATAAGTGAAGTGTACCGCCTCTTACCCCCGGAATTGTGCCCCAAACCATGTGGCACACAATCCAAAAAGATCCTTTCCGTTATGGAAAAGATCTCCAGGGAGCAAACACAACCAGACCTCTTGCTTCTTCCTCATTCCCCAACGATTGAGGAACTCTCCCAGAGGCTTTCGCTAGGCCAAAATGTAGCTCGGCAACGTCGAAGGTGGTTCGTTCCTCCCTTGACATTTAGACCCCTGTTCTCTTCTGCCAGTTACAGGATACATTCCCCAAGGTGGCCTACCAAACCTCCCCAATTGGATGCTGAGGCGGCCAAAGTGGGCATGTCTACGGGAGCCTTGGCTCGCCTTCCAATTAAAACAATCGATGCCATGGAGAAGAAGACCCGGTTACTTGTAACCATTGCGTCACATTCTGATCTATTCTCAGCAATTGTGTTTAGTTTGCTGAGAGAGGCCTCCTTGAATCCAGCCACATTACAACACATGCTGGAAGCGGTGGCCAAGACGTCCAGGCATGCACTTGCTGTTGCAATGGCTTTATCGTCGGAATTTCTGCACATCTGCTGTGACGTTGCATTGGACTCCACGAAGGTCTTACTTAACCACAGTAAAGACCTTCTAAGGACTGCTCCACTAGAAGCCGAGACCCTCTTTGGGGGCCTCATACCAACTGTGGCTTCTCAAGACTTGCTGGATCATCAACATCGATCCTTTACATTCACTACTGGCACATCACAATCGAGGACAGCCCTAGGGATCTAACCCCTCTCCTGCCATGCATCCCCATCCTATTTCCCCAGTCCAATCTGGGGAAATTGAGGGAAGAGGTGCACACCCTTTTGCAGAAAGGGGCTGTCGAGAGGGTCCTGAATGATCAGTCTTTCGCCTTCTACTCCCGAATCTTCCTGGTCACCAAGAAAAGTGGGAAATTTCAGATTATAATCGATCTCTCCCCACTTAACCAGTTTCTTCTGGAGGAACCTTTCAAGATGGAGACAACCTCATCGATTCAGAACACACTTCGTGTATCCTATTGGGCAGTCTCCATCGACCTTCAGGATTCTTACTTGCACATCCCAATTTTTCCTCCACACCGCAAATATCTCCAGTTTTGCTTCGACCAGGAAGTTTTTCAGTACCTGGTTCTGCTGTTCGGAATCGCTTCCACACCCAGAGTCTTCACCCAAATTATGGGAGTTGTTGCGGCCTACCTTTGATTACTGGGAACACCGATTCTCCAGTATTTCGACAACTGGCTGATCCACAATATCCAGGTTCAGTCCCTTCATCAGGATCTGTTCTGTTCTTGGCCCACCATAACTCGGTTGGGTCTTTTACCAAACCTCGAGAAGTCGAAACTCATTCCATCACAGGACTTTGTTTAAGTGGTGATGAACTTCCTCACAAACCAGAACTTGGTCCGGGTTCCACTGGATCAGGTAGATCGAATCCTGGCTCTTCTAGAGGCGCTATGAGCAAAAACATCATTATCTGCTCGCCCTTATATATCCCTATTAGGAACCTTGAATGACGGCATTCCTTGGTTCCTTTAGGACGTCTCCATATGCGCCCTCTACAGTTCCTCCTTCTCGCAAGGTGGAAACCACACAGAGATTCTCTATCAACCCTGATCCCATTAGGATGGGACTTTCACCACCACTTGCTCTGGTGGATGAATCAGGACAGATTCCTGGCTGGGGTCCCAATGCATGCACCTGACCCCCACTCTTATCTGTTCGCCAACGCGTCAGATTCCGGTAGGGGTGCTCATTTAGAACCGGAGGGCATAATTCTCCAGGGTCTTTGGACTCTGGCCAAATCATCCCTCCACATCAACAACCTAGAAATGAAAGCAGTATTTCTAGCATTACAAGATGCATTGACAGAGTAAGGGGTCACTGCATCATGATCTCCTCAGACAACACGTCCATCGTAGCATATCTACGATGTCAGGGAGGCACACATGCCCCTTCTCTTTGTGTGGAGGTCTGGAACCTCCTCATGTGGGCAGCCTCAGAGGACATCACAATCTGAGTTTGACATATTCTGGACAAGAAGAATGTATTAACGGACATCCTGTCCAGGACAGGTCGAGCCATCCTCATGGAATGGTCTCTTCACCACTCCGTAACAGAGTCCCTGTTCACACTCTGGGGAAGACCCTTAGTGGACCTGTTTGCGACCAGGCTCAACAACAGACATCCCTTTTACGTATCTCCGGTCCTGGATCAGAGAGCATGGGCAGTGGACGCATTCTGCTTCCGGTGGGATCGGCTATTCACATATGCCTTCCCACCATTCTGACTGCTTCCTCAAGTTCTGTAAAAAGTCCGAACTTCCACTGCGCAGATCATCCTCATCGCTCCACTGTGGCCCCAGCAATCATGGTTCATTGATCTGGTAGACTTGTTGATCGATCGACCCAGGTCTCTACCTTTCCTGAGGGATCTCCTGTCTCAACACAGGGGATCCCTTCTCCACAACAGCCCACACATTCTCCACCTTCACGCTTGGCTCATCTCAAGTGATCTCTCCGCCAGAACAAGTTTTTGGGCAGTGTTGCCAGTTGCATCATTCAGGCCAGGAGAGTTTCTATATCCAAGGTCTATGATGCCAGGTGGAGAATCTTCTGTGATTGGTGCAGTGGGAAACATATTGATCCTATCTGGCCCTCTGTAACTTCCATTGCTGATTTCCTTTTGTTCCTTTTTGAGACCAAAAGATGTTCAGTATCCACTATCAAGGGCTATCTAGCTGCCATCTCCAACACACTAAAATTCTCTCAGGGCACAGCAATCGGTTCAGATTTGTACCTTGCCGATCTTATTAAGTACTTTGAGCTCCAGAGACCCGTCTTCCACTCTCTTATGCCCAGATAGAATCTTTCTTGTGTTTTGTGGTCTTTAACCAAACCCCCTATGAACCATTGAGTGAAGCTTCCTTTCAGGACCTCACACTCAAGACTCTGTTCCTACTCACTCTTGTGTCTGCAAGACGACGAAGCGAGATTCATGCCTTGTGTATTGACAATGGCTGTCTTCGGTTTAACGGGAATTATGATTTTGTATCCTTCCTCTGTCAACCAGGATTTCTCACTAAAAATCAATTACCTTCAGTAGCTCCACTACCTATAGAGATCCCCAGTCTAAGTCAAATCTGTGCAGGGGATGATCCAGATAGACTCTTATGCCCCATGAGGTCCCTTCATTTCTATCTTAATGCCTCCAAAGGAAAAAGGAAAGGTAGGAAACGTCTCTTCCTTCCTCTTAAGGGCTCCATAGACATTTCAGCTGCCACTATCTCCTGGTCGATTGTCACTACAATCAAAAGAGCATATCAGTCCCTTACTGATCGAGACCTTTCCTTTATGAAACTAAATTCCCATGAGGTTCAAGCCGTTGCTGCCTCATGGGCCTACATTAATCACTCCCCCTTAGAGGACGTTGTGAAGGCAGCCTTCTGGCGTTCCCATACTACCTTCTCCTCCTTTTATCTCCGCTCATTAGCACAACATAGCGCAGGAATTTTTTCTCAGGGGCCCATCTTTGCAGCACAACATGTGGCTCAGAGAAACCCCAACCTTCTATAAGATGGACCTCTCCCTCTATGGTGAGTACATTAAATTTTTTGTTTTTGATCAGTTTAACTAGAGCATCAGCCTACCCCCTAACTGACAAATTCAGCTAACAATAGCGATAAGTAATTGCTGCTATTAAAATATAGTTTTTTTTTGGGGGGGGGTAAAACTAATTTTAATTATGCAATACTTACCTGTTGTTATTGTCCAATGCCCTCCTCCCACCTCGCTTTGATGTCTTGCATAATCATCGTCTATAAAAAAGATGACAAATTTAGGCAAGCCTAAACGAGGCACAGACTGGAGTGCAAAGACCATACTAATGCCTTTTTCCACTCTGTGGGAGGATGTATTCACATCGAACGGACGGTAATTTTCAGCACGAAAATGGAAAAGCTAACAGTAGCGACAGGTAAGTATTGCATAATTAAAATTAGTTCCCCCCCCCAAAAAAAAAAAAACTATATTTTCACACAATAATTTATACTTGTGTTCCAGATACCTTGTCCAAACTTTGTAAATGGCTAACATGTGAGAAAAGAAAGATGCCTTTTGGTTTTGTGATAATATACTTGAAGTTTATAGTCACAATGACAAAGAAGAAAAATGGTTTCTGCACAATATCGTGAGTTCTTTAATACCTACTTTTGACCAAACAGTGTGGATGGTTTGCATTTGAGACAAGGAAAACACCTATTAATTTTGAGCTAAAAAGGTTTTGGTTCAAGGTCATAGGGACTGAAAGAAGAAAAAACAATTTTCACAGAACTATTGAAGTTCTGTACCACATGTATGACTAAACTTTGTAGATGGCTTGCATTTGAGATGAGGAATACAACTCTTTTGGGGATAAAAGATCAAAGGTTAGAGGGACTCTAAGAGAGAAGATGATTTCCACAAAATAACTAAAGTCCTATGCCAAACTTTGTGGATGACTTGGATTTAAGACAGTGAAGACACCTATTGATTTGGATTTAAGACAGTGAAGACACCTATTGATTTGGATTTAAGACAATGAAGACACCTATTGATTTGGATTTAAGACAGTGAAGACACCTATTGATTTGGATTTAAGACAGTGAAGACGCCTATTGATTTGGATTTAAGACAGTGAAGACACCTATTGATTTGGATTTAAGAAAGTGAAGACACCTATTGATTTGGATTTAAGACAGTGAAGACACCTATTGATTTGGATTTAAGACAGTGAAGACACCTATTGATTTGGATTTAAGACAGTGAAGACACCTATTGATTTGGATTTAAAAGGTCAAGTGTCTGAAGAATAAAAGAGGGTTTTACGTACCATCTATTCTCGCATATAAGCTGGGTCCATATACAAACAACATAGACCCTGATCTGCCATCGCATAATTCATCAGCCGATCAGGGTCTCTGTTGTTTCTTCTACTGGTTAGTCCTTACAAACTGCATAGACTCAGATCTGCCATCACATTAGGCAACGGCAGATCTGGGTATATGCAGTTTGCAATTGGTATCAGATTATATGCGAGTATAGATGGTATATACAAAAGTGTAATAATTCTATTTACTATATAGTGGGTATACAGTGTACCATTTACAGTATTCTTGTTGACAGAATAATAATAATAATAATAATAATTACTTTATTTAATGAGGGTGACACAATTAGTTGCATGGAACTAATCCTCCTTGTGACCCTGTTATATGCATATTTACATATATAGTACATAGTTGCACACAAAATAAAATTTTAAAAAAGCATTGATAATTAAGCTACATTTATATATGGACATAATAAACAGAAAAGTTTGTAAGAACATGCTCCAGTTAGGTACATTGTGTATATACAGTACAAAAAGAGTGAAACAACAAAGTGGAAGGTTTGAGAATTTATACTTGGGTCTTGCTAAACAAATTTAGACCATCACATGTTCAATTGCTATCATAGACTGGGAATGTTGCAACATATACTAATGCTGTTTGGCATGCCAGTTATCTTGGAGACACGAATGTGCTTATTAAGGCCTTTAGCTGCTCATTTTGGACAGAGTTATGGCCCCCTTTTTTTTACATGTTGCTCTATTGTGAGAAGACCCTTTGTGATTCCGTCAGTCTTTCTAGTGTACAATGGCAATATCTTTTGTTTTTTATACCCCAGCAGCCAGATTTGAGCATTATTGGTATACATATATATATATATATATATATATATATATATATATATATATATATATATATATATATATATATATATATATATATATATATATATATATATATATATATATATGATTCACTTTGCTCATCAGTTTGTGTACTGGGTTGATCTACAAGTGTGTGTCTGGCCTTACATATATTTGTCCATCCTCCCAGTCTTGATCATTATTCTTATTTCAGTATACATATTGAGACTGAAGTAGCAGTGTGAGTACCAAAACTTGGACAATGTGACCTACTGTCTAAGTTTATTGTACATTTATTTACATGCGGTGTCAGGGCTCTGATTCCAATACCATTTTCACCTGTTGCCACCAAAGCTATAATGTTGATACATCTTCTGATGAACACGTGTACTGCACTAAAACTGGATCACTATGACCTAGTTTCCTGGGTTTATTCAATATTGCTCATGGATTTATGTATTTTTGGTTCTTTTTTTACCAAGGCAGGTAATCCCTAAAAATAACCAAATGATTTTGATCCTAATTTGCATTATGTGGTATCAGATCATGGTTTGTGTTGTTTGCAGTTAGTTGCAATATATACATGAGTAAATATGGTAATTAGTACATTTGTATGGGAAAATAATAAGGAGCTTTTTCTGAGTGACACAGCATTATTTTGAAAAAATTGAGTTCATATTTTCCCATTCAGATGTAGTAATTACCATATTTACTCATGTAATATATTTATTATATACTCATTTTTACTTGTCTGGGAGTGGTTCTAAAATGAACCCACTGCATCTCCCTATTCAAAGCATAGAGGAAAAAAGGTATCTATCTTTGATGATAGATGCCTCTTTTTGAGGCCCTTGCTCGTTACCAACAGTAATGCTTTAAGATGTAATGTTCTGAGGTCATCACTAGTGCTCATTACCAACAGTAATGCTTTAAGATGTAATGTTCTGAGGTCATCACTAGTGCTCATTACCAACAGTAATGCTTTAAGATGTAATGTTCTGAGGTCATCACTAGTGCTCATTACCAACAGTAATGCTTTAAGATGTAATGTTCTGAGGTCATCACTAGTGCTCATTACCAACAGTAATGCTTTAAGATGTAATGTTCTGAGGTCATCACTAGTGCTCGTTACCAACAGTAATGCTTTAAGATGTAATGTTCTGAGGTCATCACTAGTGCTCATTACCAACAGTAATGCTTTAAGATGTAATGTTCTGAGGTCATCACTAGTGCTCATTACCAACAGTAATGCTTTAAGATGTAATGTTCTGAGGTCATCACTAGTGCTCATTACCAACAGTAATGCTTTAAGATGTAATGTTCTGAGGTCATCACTAGTGCTCGTTACCAACAGTAATGCTTTAAGATGTAATGTTCTGAGGTCATCACTAGTGCTCATTACCAACAGTAATGCTTTAAGATGTAATGTTCTGAGGTCATCACTAGTGCTCGTTACTAACAGTAATGCTTTAAGATGTAATGTTCTGAGGTCATCACTAGTGCTCATTACCAACAGTAATGCTTTAAGATGTAATGTTCTGAGGTCATCACTAGTGCTCATTACCAACAGTAATGCTTTAAGATGTAATGTTCTGAGGTCATCACTAGTGCTCGTTACCAACAGTAATGCTTTAAGATGTAATGTTCTGAGGTCATCACTAGTGCTCATTTCCAACAGTAATGCTTTAAGATGTAATGTTCTGAGGTCATCACTAGTGCTCATTACCAACAGTAATGCTTTAAGATGTAATGTTCTGAGGTCATCACTAGTGCTCATTTCCAACAGTAATGCTTTAAGATGTAATGTTCTGAGGTCATCACTAGTGCTCATTACCAACAGTAATGCTTTAAGATGTAATGTTCTGAGGTCATCACTAGTGCTCATTACCAACAGTAATGCTTTAAGATGTAATGTTCTGAGGTCATCACTAGTGCTCATTTCCAACAGTAATGGTTTAAGATGTAATGTTCTGAGGTCATCACTAGTGCTCATTACCAACAGTAATGCTTTAAGATGTAATGTTCTGAGGTCATCACTAGTGCTCATTACCAACAGTAATGCTTTAAGATGTAATGTTCTGAGGTCATCACTAGTGCTCGTTACCAACAGTAATGCTTTAAGATGTAATGTTCTGAGGTCATCACTAGTGCTCATTTCCAACAGTAATGCTTTAAGATGTAATGTTCTGAGGTCATCACTAGTGCTCATTACCAACAGTAATGCTTTAAGATGTAATGTTCTGAGGTCATCACTAGTGCTCATTACCAACAGTAATGCTTTAAGATGTAATGTTCTGAGGTCATCACTAGTGCTCGTTACCAACAGTAATGCTTTAAGATGTAATGTTCTGAGGTCATCACTAGTGCTCATTACCAACAGTAATGCTTTAAGATGTAATGTTCTGAGGTCATCACTAGTGCTCATTACCAACAGTAATGCTTTAAGATGTAATGTTCTGAGGTCATCACTAGTGCTCATTACCAACAGTAATGCTTTAAGATGTAATGTTCTGAGGTCATCACTAGTGCTCGTTACCAACAGTAATGCTTTAAGATGTAATGTTCTGAGGTCATCACTAGTGCTCATTACCAACAGTAATGCTTTAAGATGTAATGTTCTGAGGTCATCGCTAGTGCTCGTTACCAACAGTAATGCTTTAAGATGTAATGTTCTGAGGTCATCACTAGTGGATTATTTAAAATTGCCACATCGATAGTAGGTATTTATCTTTTGAAATAGATACCTCTTTTTAATTTATTAAATAATAAAAAAAAACACTACTCAATGTAAACTATCATATTTCATGTATTTTTTCTTACATGAATTTTTTAAAATTTATTTCAGAGTATGAAAAATTATATGTAAAATAAATAACTATTATTTTGTAGCACTGACCATATATGAAAAAAAAAGGGATCGTACCTGAACAAAGTCTACATGACATTACCCAATGACCTAACAGTACTAATGTACAAAACAAACGTACAATTTTTGTCTCAATCTGCTCTCAACTCAAGAATCCAGTTGCAATAAAAATAAAAGTACTCAAAAAGACTTTTGTTGTTTGTAGGGAATAAGAGAGAGAAAGGAGAGATGGCTGAAATGATAATGCTGTCTCAGTGTGCAAAATCATGTGTATTCAGAGCATACTTCTTTGTAGCTGTTATGGTGTGTTATGTTGGGAACATGATTAAAATGGTACATGTATCATTTATAGGTATTATTTATCAGTAAAGTGTATGCAATTATATGAGCCCCTATTGTCAAAAAGTTAAGTGCAACTTGTATTCTTATGGCAACTGTAACCGCGTTATCAAATTACAACAGAAAATATAGTTGAAAAGACTTGTTTTTAGTGAATGTGTCTGTGTGTGTGTGTGTGTGTTTGGGGGAGAGAGAGAAAGATGAAACAACATTGTGTCAGTGTACAATCGTATGTATTTAGAGCAGTTTTTATTTTCTAGTTTTTGGAGAGAGAGAGAAAAAGAGAGGTTACATGGTGATTATAATCTGTATTTTTCAGTTACCTGATGATTGTGATCTTCTTTATGTACAAGGGCACTACTATATTCCATTATCAATTAACACCTCTAAAGAAACAATTTATTTTTGTTTTAATTATGATACCTATTGTCACAAGAACCACATGGCTATGCAGTGTTATTTACATGCTAATTAAATATGCCTGAAGCTTTGGCCAGGTTATTCCTGTTGACACCAGGCTGAGGGCAAGATTCAACAGAAGAGTTCAAGTTAGTGAGGCAACCAGTAGGGAAATGAGGCTATGCATAGAGAAATGAAAATCTGGCAGTGAGCTTTGAAGGCCATTGTCCAAACAGCAGTAGATGTTGAAATGACAAGCGATCACATGCATCACTTGTTATTTGTACTCACCAATAAAGATATTAATAGAGGGGTATATTGTAGAATAGATACACAATAAAATATTATTTTGATGAGAAAACATCAAATGGCATCACAACTCTTGTTTTAATATGTGTGAGCTATACTGTGGTTGTTTGTGACAGTGATGGCCTTAGTAAAGAGTAATCATTAACCATATTGTTTAAGGACTGAAACCAATAACTTTTTAATGAAGATATATCCAAATAAAAACAATACAAGCACTTAAAAGATATTATATAAGAATCTAATTCACTGAGTCAGTGACTTTTGCATTTAAGATAGAAAATGACAAGGTTTTCATATTTTATTTTTGTATTATTATAATGAAACAATAAGACAAATTGACCAGTGGTCTATGGTCTTCACTTTAGCATGTGCTGAGATATAATTTTTGCTGAATAAGAAAACATCAAATGGTCTCCGAACTTGTTTTAAAATGCACGTGGTGCTTTGCTACAGTGGCCAACTTAATAAAGAGCACTCATTAACAAGACTGTTTAATGATTATGTACTGTAAACGCCATTGTCCAGTTGTTATTGAACATCAGTAGATATTGTAATGACAATAAGAGATCATTATATTTTCTCACCGATAAAGAAGACAAAGAAGGGCAGATCAATGAATGTGAGTAGATTCTCATTTGACAAAACAATTACCCTTTCAAAGTGAGATGATCAAGGCCTTTCTGTACGATTAAAAAGGGTGATTATTTCATTATTTTTTTATCTCCTGTTTTATTATTCGATGCCTCAATAATAAATTAATAGTTCAGGTAAGTTTTAATTGAGACAGCAAATAGTTATGTTTTTCATTTGGGATTATATGAAACATATTCTCAGCAAACAGTATATTGGTCATTTTATGTATCTAAATTGTACATTGCTATTTTTTCAAAGCCATTTGAAATGTGAACTTCTTGATTCAAATAAAAAAACATCAAAATATGTGGTCAACAAAAATAATAAAAGAATAAAATGATCAGTGACCTTTCTGCACGATTATAAATGGTAATTGTTTTATTTCTTAATCTCCTGTTTCATTATTCAAAGCCTCAATTAAGAACTTGCCCAAATTTAATCACCATTTATAACATATGCTTAGCAAAACAGTACTTTGGTCATTGGACGTATCTAAATCGTACCTCAGTATATTTTCGAAGCCGCTTGAAATGGGAACCTCTCTTCAGTTTTAACACATCAAAATATGAGGTTAATACATAATACAAAGTTTAAGAAACAACAACAAACACCATAATTATATATAATTTTAATCTCTTATTCATTTTTGTATTTTTAAAAAAATGGCAATTTTAATATCAGTAATACTATGCCTGTTATTGCACACCTAGTACTTTTCCAGGAGGAAAATACCTGACCGAAGGATGAAAATTTAGTACTCCCATTAGGGTGAACCAGAAGTTTCCAGAACACTCGGTCACCTCTGCATTAGGACCCCACACATACTGGCCATGCGCCCTGACGTCTTCATTATTTTTTCGGTCACCTTGTTGTAATGTTCAACATCGCTTACTTAAAGAAGATCAGCCACCACTTCATGGGTCAACAAGCAAATTATCAATTGCCTTGTGTGCTATATTCTTCTTAAAAATTAGATTTATACCCTGATCAACTTTTTTATCACTGTTTATTTAAGCTCTATTGAGAGTTTTTTTAGACATTTGTTCCGTACACGCAGTGTATGTCTTGGAATTTTAATTTTTCCTTTTTACCCCCTCTCAGGGAGTTAGTGTTTCAAAATTGGTTGGTTTTTTTAATTTTTAAAAACAATTTCTAAGCAGCAAAGGATAGGTATTTTATTTTAAGATCTCTATTCTTGCTCTTTATAGTCTATGGCCTCGCCTTTCAGTCATTTAATTCACCTTACCTATATCGTGAATTGTGATAATTTTATACATGGTAAGCAGGTTGCACACCACTTCTTCACTTCATCTATTATGGTCGGTTATTGAACACGGGTTCTTTTTCAATTTTAGGACAGAGAGTTTCGAATAGCCTTCCTTAAAAAGTTTCCTTATTATTAGCAATTGTAACCTACTGGTTTTTTTGCTAATTTGGTAGTCACTTGCTGTATATAAGCTGGGTTGACTCGTTTTGTTGCTTTTTCTGTCCTGAAGCTTAGTGTTGCTTCATGTTAACATTTGATACTTAGTGAAACACCTATGTAGGGTGTCTTTTAACTGAATAAATGAATGCTACTAATGTAGACTTAGTCCACGCTTTACCTTGTGTATACTAACTTAGAAGTTTTTGTATAACAAACCTTCTTTTCAGCAGCTTTATTTCAGGAACAATGTCTAAGCAAGGTGTGGGTAAGTGTGGCCACAGGAAATCCCCCTGAGATACTCACCCCACTTGTTTATCCTGCACTCGCTGTAAGAGGACAGATGGCTGTCCCTTTTGTAGCCCTTGGTCAGATGAGATATGTGATCTCGTGGAGAGTTATCGAACCTACCAAGTGAGGAAGAAGGTATCCTTGTTAGAGTTCTCCATGTTCTCCTTCTCTGAGTCTCAGAGAAGGATTACCCTAGTCTCCCAGGAGACTCTTAAGGTTAGTGGGACCCTTCCCAAGGGAGGATATAAATGGGTGGTGACTGAGTCGTCCCCTTGTGAGAGGGACGAGCAGCACCGTCCTGATTATGTGAAGGCAGAGAGTGAGTTGTACCCTCTCTTTACCACTAGGACAGAGAGTGACCACATCTCAGTAAGGGCTGATTGTGAGTCACACTCTCCATAAGTGGAGAGCAGCCCCCTTTTAGTCCCAGGAGCCTGTTGTCAAGGGGAGTGCTCAGATCTAAGCCTATAAAATCTGGGGATGGATCTTTCTACAGATCTCAGTCACCTATCAAGACCTTGACCGGTCACTGCGTCTGGGTGCTGGGCATGGGTTTTGGGAGCCCCTATGGTATGGAGGTATGGATTGGGCCAAGTCCCCCCTCTCTCCAGACTACTGTTTCATACCATAGGGGACTGGGAATCCATTCACAGATGCCAGATAATGGCAGGGGATTGGATCGCCATCTCCCCCTTCCCTTTTATCCCTCTAAATCCCTACATGATGTGGGGCCTTCTGCTGCAGGGAAGCAATTGGCCCATTCCCTACACGCAGCCATGGACTTCTGGACCTGAGCCACATAGTAGTGAGGTTGTGCCAGCTGGCCGTAAACCTACATTGTCTTACAAGGTTGGGTCTAAAAAGAGGAAGGGGGATAGATCTTCTTCCCCAAAACGCTCAAGGTGGGCTGAGAGTCGCCCTAAACCACCAGCGGAGCTCACTGCTATAAACAGTTAACTCTGCAGGAGGAGTTACCAGATCAAGTTTCTCTTTCTCCCAAGTCTCTCCAGAAACAGACATTGGATCATGTAGTCCTGCCTCTCAGGAGAGAATGCACAATGAAAATATCCTTTCTGTCCTCGTTAAGGCCAATGAGTTTGACAAAGAGCAGACCAGTGTGGTACCCCTCCCTTCATGCCCCCTGCCTCTTCTCACCCTTTCATTAAGGAGACTGAGGAGGAGGAATCCTGGTGATATGATAAAGCAGTATATGAGGTTTACTGCCTCATACCCAGCGATCTGTGTCCCAAACCTTCCGCTTCTGGTGACTCCAAAATTCTTTCCAGTTTGGAGAAACTTTCTGGGGCAAACTCTCAACCAGATCTCTTGCTTCTTCCTCACATGGTTACGATCAAGGATCTCTCTCAAATATTAGCAAGGGCCTAGCTTTTGCTAGACAATGTATGGGTGGTCTACCCCCCTCCCCCCCTTTCTTGTGAGCTGCAAGGTTCATACCCCTTCATGGCCCACTAGACCTCTCACTTTGGATGCTGAAGCAGCTTCAGGTGGTATTTCTACGGGGACCTGGGCTTGCCTTCCGGTAAAAACACTAGAATCCTTAGAACAAAAGACTAGGTCACCAGTAACCATAGCCTTGCATGGTGACCTATTTTCAGCCTCCTTCAGCATGCTGAAGGAGGAATCTCTATTGCCAATGGCTCTCCATTGTTTGTTGAAAGCAGTGGCAAAACCTTCTCGGCATGCATTGTCTTTGTCCATGGCCTTGCAGCATAGCTTCTCCACCTCTGTAGTCAGCCAAGAAGCGAAATCATCCTGACCACCCTCGGGGGCCCATCAGCTAAATTCTTTAAAGCCATGCAGCCCCAGTCAAAGCAACAAACCCAAATCAGAGCTCTCCTCCATGGTAGGTGGGCCATAGTAGGGCACACCACAAAGGCCCAGGGAAGAAGTTTGCAGGCCCTTCCCCCTTTCCAAAGGACAAGGGTGGACAGTCCTAGGGACTCACTCCCTCTCCTGCAGAGCATACCTCTTCCATTGGTTCCTGTTGGTGCCAGACTAAACCTCTTTTCACAGGCTTGATCAGGCATAACAGTTGATGGCTGGGTCCTTTCTATCATAAGAGATGGCTACCGGCTTCGGTTCCAAGATCTCCTTCCTCTAGTAAGGTCCTCTATTTGCTGCCGCCAGTTAAATCTGATGCATTTAAAGGAAGAGGTTTATTCCCCTCTTCAGAAGGATGCAGTAGAGAGGGTGTTGAAAGATCAATCTCCAGCCTTCTACTGCCGGATTTTCCTGGTTCCCAAGAAAGCGGGAAAGTCTCATCGGATTATCGATCTTTCCTCCCTGAACAGATTTCTGCTCAAGGAACCATTCAAGATGGAGACCACAGCCTCAGTCAGGAATGGCATAAGACCTGGCAATTGGGCGGTCTCCATTGATCCTCAGGATGCATACCTTCACATCCCTATCTTTCCTCCACACAGGAAGTACCTCCGGTTTTGCCTGGATTGCGGGGTCTTCCAGTTTTGAGCTCTTCCATTCAGGCTAGCCTCTGCACCCAGAGCTTTAACCTGGGTCATGAGAGTAGTTACACCCCATTTAAGATCATTAGGTATCCCAATCCTCCAATATTTAGACAATTGGTTGATCCACGATAGCAGTCTTGTCTAGCTGTTAGCCCTTAGTGACCAGGCTGGGTCTTTTACCAAACTTAAAGAAATCAGAGCCTCAATCCATCTCAAGATTTTGTCTTGGAGGACAAATTGGAACCGATTGCTGGTTTGAGCCCCCATGCATCTACCCGCAGATGCATCAGATTCAGGGTGGGGTGCTCATATAGAGCTGGAGAAACTGATTCTTCAGGGTTCGTGGTCCCAGGAAGAATCTACCCTCCACATCAATAATTTGAAAATGAGGGCAGTGTACTTAGGCCTTCAGGGGTGAGTCCACCAAATAAGAGTTCACTGCGTGATGGTCTCCTCCAACAACGCATTGGTGGTAGCGTACCTCAGGAGACAAGGAGGCGCACATGCACCTTCTCTCTGCGTGGAGGTTTAGAGCCTCCTTCGCTGGACAGCTTCAGAAGGAATTTTCATCTGAGTTCGCCACATTCAAGTCAGGAAAAACATTTTGGAGGACTGTCTGTCAAGGAAAGGGATGATAGTCGTTATGGAATGGTCTCTCCACCAATCCATAGCAGATTCCCTGTTCACACTTTGGGGAGCTCCCTTGGTGGACTTGTTTGCCACCAAGCTGAACAACAAGCTCCCCTTTTACGTTTCCCCAGTCCACAACCAGATGGCCTGGGCAGTGGACGCTTTAAGCCTGGAGCGGGATCATCTGCTCACTTAAGCCTTCCGACCTTTCAGGATGATCCCACAGGTCCTACACAAAGTCAGGCACTCCACGGCTCAGCTCACTCTGATTCTCCCTCTGTGGCCCCAACATTCATGATTCAGCAGTCTTTTCAATCTGCTGGTGGACCATCCCAGGGCCTTACCTCAGAGAAGGGACCTCCTGTTGGAACACAGGGGCTCTCTCCTACACAACAGCCACAGATATTCTCCACCTAAATGCTTGACTCATCTCAGACGATCTCCCCACAAAGAAAAATTTCAAAGTTGCTAGTGCATCATTCAGTTCAGGAGAAAATCAACGTCTAAGATGTATGATGCCAATGGAGAATCTTTTGTGATTGATGTATTAGAAAATGTGTCAATTGTAGCTGTCCCACTGTGAGCACAGTGGCCAATTTTCTTCTCTTCTTTTTGGAAGAGAAGCAATGCTTAGTTTCTACTATTATGGGCTATTTAGTAGCCCTTTCCAACACTTTAAAATTTTAAAAAGGCCCTGCCAATTGGACAAATTCTCACTTAGCAGACCTGATCAGATATTTTGAATTGCAAAGACCAGTGTCTCGCTCTCTACAATGCCTAAATGGAATCTTTCTTGTGTCTTGTGGTCTCTTAATAAACCCCCCTATGAACCTTTGGGTGAAGCTTCCTTTGAGAACCTTACCCTCAAGATGGTTTTCTTGCTCGCCTTAGCAGCTGCGAGACGAAAGAGCGAGCTTCATGCCCTATCCATAGCGCAGGGCTGTATCAGGTTCAGTGGGAATTATGAGTCAGTTTCTCTCCTTTGCCAACCAGGTTATTCAGCAAAAAAACAGCTTCCATCAGTTGCTCCACTCCCTATTGAGATCCCCAGTCTCAGCCATATCTATGCTGGGGATGACCAAGATAGACTTTTATGTCCAGATAGGGCTCTACATTTTTACTTGGCAGTCTCTAAAGAGAGAGGGAAGGGTAGGAAGCATCTTATCCTCCACATTAAAGGTTCAGCTGATATTTCAGCTTCTGCCATTTCTAGGTTGATTGCATTAACTATCAAGATTCTAGGTTGATTGCATTAACTATCAAGAGATCTTACCAGTCCCTTACTGATAGGGACCTATCTTTCATGAAAATTAAGCCCATGAAGTTTGAGCCATTGCTGCCTCATGGGACTATCTAACTCAATCATCTTTGGAGGCTGTGATGAGAGTCGCATTTTGGCACTTTCACACTGCTTTCTCCTCCTTTTACCTTCGCTCATTAGCCAACCAAAATGAAGGCATTTTCTCACTGGGCCCAAGCATCATCACACAGAAAGTGGCCCATGTAGATTCCATCCCACAGTAGTCTTCTGCTCTTCTGTGAGGGTGAGTATTCCTTGTGCTTGTATTTTATTCACCAGTTCTGGGATCATCAGCCTCCAACCAAACTGACAAATTCAGCTATACAATAACAACAGGTATGGTATTACTGATATTAAAATGTATTTTTGGGGGCAGATAAAATTAATTTTAATGATGTAATACTTACCTATTGTTATTGCCAGATTCCCTCCTCCTGCCCCACATTGATGTCCCACTAAGTTAGGTTGCTCCCTCAAAATAATGAGGATGTCATGGCGCATGCTCCGTATGTGTGGGGTCCTAATGCAGGGGTGACTTGGTGTTCTGGAAGCTTCTGGTTTTACCCTAATGGGAGGACAACATTTTCGTTGTTCGGTCAGGGTATTTTCCTCCTGGAAAAGTACTAGCTATTCAGTAACAACAGGTAAGTATTACATCATTAAAATTAGCTTCCCCCCCCCCCCCCAAAAAAAAAAAAATTACATATTTTCTACCATTTTTGCAAAGTTAATCTTCTTAGTAGAACTTTAATGTATGAAAATTTATAGGATTTTTTTAAAAATATGAAGTGCTATGTACGAAAAAATATACATTTAATTAATTATTATTTGTATAGCTAGATGGTATACCAACAATTAAAGGGTATGAAAAATTACATGGAATACGGTAGTTTCATTTCTATTAATCCTTGATGCAACCGTATGTAAAATAAGCCACAAACAAAAATACAACCAAGTATTCACATGCGCATAGCACCATGAACTTGGTAGCGTGTTGTGCTATATGACATAGTAGAGTACAGAGAAATACTGCACAGTTCTGACAATTTTGAATTAATGGAGAAAAAAATAAAGTTGTGCACCTCCATTGGGGAGGTTTGGGAGATGTTAACACTTAAGAGTTGAATAGCCAATGCAACAAGGTCTACCATGAAAAGACTGAGACATCAGAGTGATTCAGAATCTCTCTCTCTCAACAAGGTCTACCATGAAAAGACTGAGACATCAGAGTGATTCAGAATCTCTCTCTCTCAACAAGGTCTACCATGAAAAGACTGAGACATCAGAGTGATTCAGAATTTCTCTCTCTCAACAAGGTCTACCATGAAAAGACTGAGACATCAGAGTGATTCAGAATTGGATACCAAATGAAGAATCATCTTTGTGACAATATAATGTTGGCAAATAAAAAATCATTTGAAAGGAGTCTCTGTATTTAGTACATGAGTGTTTAGAAAAGATTGGTCTGCTTCTATGCACAATTCCTATTTACCTGTGTGCATTCCTAATTCAGTTTAATGACTGTAGCCTATCATTTTTACATCATGATCAGAGGAAAGTAGATATCACAAACACTTCAGAAATCTATGAATTTTATGTTTTTAGTTTATTTAAAAGAAATCTAAACAAACTTCTGCACTGACTTTACAAGAGGCACAGCTTTCAGTGTCTTTCTGAGTGGCATAAATTTATCCCATTGTTAGAAAGGAACAGTAATCCAATGAGATATGCACAGTTAAATTACATGTGACAACCACTGCTACATAAATGATAAAAAGAAAATACACATAACTGCATAATATTTAAACTATAATGCAACCAAGTGCTTAGTTCTTGAGTAGTAATGGCTGTACATCCCATCAACAATAGCACATGTTCATATGTTTATATAATACACAGCTTTGAGCCAGGTTAGATTCTGATGCAGTAGGGCCTGCCATGCACTGTGATTGGGACCTGACTTAAGTTGTACACAAATCAAGGCTTCAATTATCATTGTCAACACTGTTATAAAATACTGACATAATTATCATCAGAAAAAGATGTAAATTTCAGATCCTAGCTTGGGAACAGTACCATTTAATAGGGCAACTCTCCATGGTTAGTTAATTAGTCTGGATCTGTATCAAGTATTTGTGTGTGATAGGGATCTCCATGATGCCAAAATCCATGTAAAAATACACATATTTAAATTTTGAATGCCAAAAAATTAACCGAGTCCTTGGTACGCAGGTTTTCTTTTGGTGAACTTGTCTTTTGTTTGATCTGTTTCTACAACATGAGTATCAAATGCATTATCAAAAGTGTCTAAGTGATTATAAAGAGTTTAGGTGAAATCACAAAGTCCAGACCTTGCTAGATAAGAAGGTTAAAATGCCTGTTGATTGTCAGTGCCTTATCGTAGCTTTGATCAATAGGCTAATTACATGTGTGCTTTGAAATTTCACTTTGATAAGCACCATTCAGGACAGTACTTTGAATCCTTCTGTGAAATTTGGTATGCTCACTGTTTATTCTATACCATATGTAGAAAAATAGAGATATTGGGACTTCGCGTTATTCTTCCCTATAATGTAATTAATTTATCTTTGTTGGATAAATAAGAACACCCATGGAAACGTCATCAAATCACTTGTTTTTTGGTGTCATGTGCAGAGATCATTTCATTTTCAAATTATTGTGAAATGTGTGCTTTTCTGATGGCAGCCTTACATACTCTCCTTGGTACCAAGCATAAGGCTGCAGATGAGCCTGATTTCACAAGATTGGCTGACAATTCATGGTCTTACAAGTTTGATAATTTCATAATAAAACTGATTTAAATTTATTACTGAAGTGAATAATAAAGGAAGAAATCAGCATGATTAAAAGACTAATCTCACTCTCTCTCTCTCTTTCTCTCTCTCTCTCTCTGTTTCTCACTCTCTCTCTCACTGATGATCACTTGGCTGTCTAAGATGTCCAGAGAGCTTTATTATTTTCCAATATAAAGAACAAGAAAAACCATAAATTATAGCTTGCTTCCTTGCCTTTACATGTTTTGGTCTAAAATATAATGATGCTTGGGAGCATGAGACAGACCTCAATATCCAAAATAAAAATATCTCTCTCTCTCTCTCTCTCTCTCTCTCTCTCTCTCTCTCTCTCTCTCTCTCTCTCTCTCTCTCTCTCTCTCTCTCTCATGATTACATTGCTTTGTCATATGCTCAAAGATTCTTGTTATTTTCCTTCAAAGAAGAAAAAACACATTACGTTATCAAATATACCTTGCTCATGTGCATTTCTGTGTTTTGATCTAAAAATATATGATATTCAGACTGTGAAGTCAACTTCAATGTCCAAAATCAATTTCTCTCACCTGTCTGGAGAGACCAGATTTTATTGTTCAGCTTCATTGATTATATACATGTGTTATTAACTGTCTTGAGAGACCATGAATTCTTGAAGAAAGGGTGGTCCTTCAAGACAGGCTTTACTGCATGTGTGTGTTTGTGTGTATATTATATATATATATATATATATATATATATATATATATTCTCACTTTACAGGGTCCTCCCTGGACCAGCTACATATCTTTGCCCTGGCTCACATCCTAAGGAGGCCCATCATAGTGTACGGAGTCAAAGTCATAAAGAGTTTCCGTGGAGAAAATATTGGTTATGTCCGATTTGAAGGTACTGTACATTGTCCCAGCTGCATAAGCATGGTGAGATATAGGTACACCTCTTCCTCGATAACTCACACCCAGATAACTCACGAACCAGCTTATAACACAGGGCCAGGCATGGATCCATTTTTTTTTTTCTCGAGAAAATACCCACAGAATTGGCCTCTATTTTTTTAATGTGAATAAACCCCGATCAAAAGTGGCAAATGAAACCTTGATATTTTTTATTGTAAAAAACGGCAGTTAGTGCCCAGAAATTTGAATCAACATCATGAAATTTGAAACTTTAAATAAGAAGTCATATTTTTTGTTACATTTTCTTTATGAAAAAACTATTCTCAGTACACTGTAAATAGCAATATTCAACAAAATTTTGATCCATGAAAATGTCAGTAATGCCTACTGGTGGGATCACTTTAAGAAATAAATACTAATTAAATAAGTTTTGTCAAGTGAAATTCTGGTTTTAGTTCTATCTTTTAATTCTGTTTCAGTGTAATCATCATAAATGTAATATGTCCTCTTGTATTCAAATGTGAAAAGTGTCAATCTACCATCACAGCTATGTTTGTGAGTGTTTCTGTGAATACCTAATTAAGTGTTTAAGTGCCAACTGTATTTTGATCTCCGATTTGTGGAAGTGTTTGTTGTATTGTTACAATCAGTTAAAAGTAGACCTGCTTTGTATTATCACATTCATTACGTCTTTTGCATCAAATGAAATAAAGGAGGTGTAATAAATAAAAAAGTTAAAAGGTATGCAAATCGTACCGGTGGATGAGCTAGTGGTCATGGTAGTGTGTCAAGTCAACTCATTTCAATTGACAAATCGAACACTATTATAAATGGTATTATGTAAGTAACATAATTAAAGTATATAACATTAATCAGTGGTTTAGCCTACTAATTCACCAATATGATCCAGGATAGCAAATGAAGCAAGTGAAAGGACTGCTCAGTGAATGAAAAGCTTTGTTTCACAGATACATTTCATTACGGAGAAGTGAGTTTCAAAGTTTGTAGTAAACTTAAAATTCCCGAATTGACACTCAGAGGTTTGCTCAAGGATGAGCAGAAATTTCACTATTACTTGCAATGAAATCACAGCAGCAAATAATTTACAATAAGAACAATAAGTACAAAAATCAAGTTTCAACATTGACATTGATTGTTTCACAAACTAAATGTCCCTACATTTTGGAAAAAGGAAATCTTGTTTTGTTGTGAATCAACAATAACACTCAAATATATCCACATTCATATGCAAAAAGCTGTGACATAATATGCAATTTTTTTTGAAGATGCACATGGTGAAGTAATGTTTTTAATGATCTTTGAGAGGTTGGTTATCTTGAAAATAAAGGTAATTTAAACAAAAAGCGAAGAACTTCATTAGAAAAAGCATTTTTATTGACACTTATTCCCAATGCGATTATAAAACGAGTATTAAACCGTTAAAATGCCCCTGCCCCCTTAAGCTTCTCACTGTCAGTGTCCAGCTGGGATGGTATCCCCTTCTTTATTTTCTTTGTTTTTGGACCCCACTGTGTGAGAGTTATCAAGGGAGAGGTGTATCTCATTTTTCCAGCCTCGTCAACAATGTTTAAGCCTTTTTGTAAATGTTTTTGCAGGTATATACACAGGGTGGGATATATCAGCAGATGGACACAAGTGGGACACTGGTTTGAGCGGAACACTGGTTTTGCCTGCAATTTTCAGATAGTGAGCCTTAGGGATCACTTTTCCATTGGCAATAGTTGCATTGTTGGCATCATCGGTCTTAAGCTTTTGCATACAGACTTTTTGTTAAGATTTTTACAAGTCATGCACAAGCTTGTGTATTGTAGCTCTTTTGTAGGCAAGACTGTGTTCCATGGAATATCTGTATTTTGATATTGAATAAAAAATTTCAGTTTGAAATTAGGGGATAACAAATGGGCATTTTACTCTCACAAACTGAGTTTTACCATCATCCCAGAATGTGTCACATTAAAACAGATAATTTCAACCGTAAAGCCAGCATGAAGGTCCTTAAATTCTCAAGAAAAGACTTCCCATTTTAATACAATGGAAAAAATAATTTATACAAAAATTCAAGATTATGTGTGACACTACATCACTGTAGGGAAATGATACATATTATGGCATCAAAATTATGTAAGGAATAAATTTGTATAGCTCTGCTGGTCATAGATCAGAAGAGTTTATGCAATAGCCTTTAATCCGTTGTTAATTAGCACAAGTTTGTTATTGCTACTACTACTAAACTGCTGAGAAGATTGCCATTAATTTTACATACGCATTTATACCAAGGTCTTGTTGGTCATAAATGAATATGGTGCTCCTTAGACATCCAATATGGCCACTGTGGTTGCCTTAAAATCTTATTACATGTATCACTACACCTCCTGAACATATGGTCATATCGACATGGGATTTTCACTAAAAGACTTCTTATGATGTCTAGTTAGTCCTAAATGGAAATGGTGGCAACCTGACTTCTAATATGGTCACCATGATGGACAACTTAAAAGTTTTTTTTATCATTTCTTCTCTTGAATAGATATTTGTACATTGTTCACCTCTTTAATGACCCTGATGACCAGCAACCACCCACATTTTATAACCAGAATCCTTAGGTAATGATGAGTTTGTGTTCAAAAGTACCCCTCTAGGATGGCCACTTATCTAATGCAGCCAGCATATTAGTGCCAAAACTGTCAAATTTACCACTCATGAGTGGACATGTATCAGAGTTTACAGATGGAAATCTTACAAATATATGTTGATTTCTAAATTAAAAATATTGACATTTGTTTCCACTTGCCAATAAAGTACCCACAGTAACTAATCCACACAGAGAGGTCAGTAATCCAATTATCCTTACTGCTGTTTGTTCCTTAGATTTCAGGTTTTTCCACTTTGGTAATTACTGGCTGTTATTACCAACGATAATTATCAAGATGACAAAAGCTAACAGCTGAGAAGCACAGTATTGTTCAGCTCAAGTCAGCGTGACATCCAGGCACCATAAAATAAAAATTGTATGTTAGTTATTGTGGCTTCTCTTTTATAGATTACAAAATTTATTTGAAAAGATACAGACTATAACCAGTGAATCACTTGACAAACTCACTTCCTTTATATTTCGTGCGGTAGCTACAAATTAGTTTCACAGGGGTGTGCAGTAGTTACCAGTGAAAGAATAGGTTGTTGCAAAAAGTGTGAAATGTCATTAGACAGTCTCAGTTTATAAGGAAAAGTGAAAGTAATTCATCTAAATGAAAAGAGGGAGAGTCCTTTGATCACTCTGAGAAATTTTACATCAGAAAGATTCAAATAAACATTGTCAGTTCTACATTCTTCAGCAGTGGGAAAATGGATTCAACAGAGACTGATAGTTACAACCAGAATTTTGTACCAGGATTTTATTGACAAGGACTTCAAATGGTTTTGCACCATGATTGATGATTATTCATAAATACATATATTTTAAATAACATTAATATACGTTTTATCCCATTGATTCCATAACATGCATGTGATTTTAAATTTTAAAAAATATTAAATATTTAAAATACAGTTACACCTTTCTTTATATGTTATTATGACTCCCATCTGTGTGATCCCCCTCTAGAAAGACCACTCCTCTTGTAAAGCCACTTTCCTGCTGCAGAAAGGGTGGTCTGATAAGAGAGGGCCACAGTATTGACATGGGGTTTTCACTAAAAGACTTCCTATGAGGTTTAATTGGTCCTAAATAAAAATGGTGCCAATGTAACTTCCAAAATGGCCCCATTGGTGGCCATCTATAAAAATCTTGTTATTGCCACTTCTTCTCAATGGATGGTCATATCAACATGGGGTTTTCAATCAAAGGCATCTTATGATGTCTAGTTGGTCCTAAATGAAAAAGGGGCTGCTACTCCGCCTGAATGAATGTTCATATCAACATGGTGTTTACACTAAAAGAATGCCTATGATATCTAGTTGTTCTGAAATGAAAATGTTGCCCCCATAGATATCTAATATGGCCACCACAGCAGCCATCTTGAGAATCTCATCTTCAACACTCCTCCTGAATGGATGGTCATATTGACATTGGGTTTTCACTGAAAGACTTCTGATGATGTCTAGTTGGTCATAAATGAAAATTATGCTGATCTGACGTTGAATATGACTACCGTGGTGTCCATCTTGATAATATTGTTATTGCTAGTCCTTGTGACCGGATGTTCATATTGACATTGAGTTTTCACTACAAGTCTTCCTACAATATCTAGTTGGTCCTAACTTAAGTTGCCCCCTCAAACATTCAGTATAGCCACCATGGAGGCCATCTTGAGAAACTTTCTATTGCTCCTCTTTCCAAACAGAAGGTCATATCATTATCATACCTGTCAACCTCCTGAGACAAAAACCTGTACACCAGACCAAAAAAAAACTTACAAAGACCTGAAAAACCTTACGCCAAAGACAGGGCTGAGCAAATTTTTTTTCCAACCACTTGTCCAGGACAAGTGGTTTCAGAAAATTCACTTGTCCCACCTTACTTTTCACTTGTCCCAAAATGGTAATCACTTGCCGAGATTTTATGAGATGTATGTACTTAATCCATAGAAAGAACAAATGAAATAATACACAACATAATTATTTCTTAAAAGAATTTAATTTTTCTAAAACAGCTGTTGATATACGTTTGGCTACTTCAGGTACATGTATATATGTTTTAGCTGCTGGATTTTGAAAAAAATGTCCATGTACATGTCTGCCACCTGCACCAGCACTAAACCAACAGTTGATAGCTGTGTCTGAGTTAAAGTCCTCAAGCGCTGGTCCATTTGGTGAAATGTTCATTAGAATTTTTACACTCTCTTGGTTTAAGGAATTCTCACACTCAGTAGCAGTCTTACATTTTATCCCTCCACTTTCACAAGAATTTTACTTCTTCAAATCGTCCTTATTACCCTCCTTGTGAAAATAATTAGCAAAGCTAATTTTATCCACATAGTAAATATCAGCTTGCTTGACAACTACTTCTAAAGTGATCATAACAAACATTTTCTCTTTTAAATACAAACAGCTCATTAATTAGCGTAATTGTTCGCTTCAAACGCAATATCGCATGTGAAAGTTGATCATCTGTATAATCAATTAAAAATGAAAGAATCATTACTTTCATTTAATCAGTTCATAAAGGAAACCAACACTGATGTTGGTAAAGTACCTTTCATTAATTTAATTATGCTGGCTCACTGGATTAAAATCAAAGTGAGCCACTCGTGAGGATCTGGTTTGAGTAAACACAGTGCAACAAAGCTGCTTAAAACACTGCTAATTAATCATACCGGCTTTGTTTTGTTTGAGGTGTTTTGATTTGCCGATAATTTGGTCGCTTAGCCTAATATGCAGTCAAGCGGTAACAGAACGTACACATATGCGTTAGTTATCACTGAGCACCTGTAGATGTTATGCAGGATGTAAATGTATACATGGAGAGTGGTAGAATCAAATATTCAGTACGCCCAGAGGGCATGAATGGCCAAATAAAGGTAGATGTAGTGATTAAAGCACGAAAATAAGGACTTGCTGTGATTTTTGTTTTTAAAATATAAAAAACTGTCCAAAATGGTTGTATGGCCGTACACTGCAACCGACCTCCCCCCCCACCCAAAAAAACGTATAAATGACAGGATTCTTGTTCAAGTTGACAGGTATGCAATATGGAGTTTTCACTAAAAGACTTATTAGAATGTCTAGTTGGTCCTAAATGAAAATGGTGCCGATACAACATCCAACATAGCTGCCACAGTGGTCTTCTTAAAAATCTCATTATTGCCACTCTTCCTGAACATATGATCATATCAACATGGGATTTTCAGCAAAAGACTTGTGATGTCTAGCTGGTACTAAATGAAAATGGTGCCTATCTGACCTCCAACATTACCTCCAAATCTTGATACACTGTATTGCTGCTTCTCCTAAACAGATTGCCATATTGACATGTGGATTTCACCAAATGACTTCTTATCTTGTCTGGTTGGTCCTAAATGAAACTGGTGCTGATCTGACATCCAATATGCCAGTAGGGTGGCCATCTTGAAAATCTTGTTATGGCTACTTCTCCCAAACAGAGGACTGTAGCAACATGGAGTTTTCACTAAAAAACTTCTTATGATGTCTAGTTGGTCTGAAATAAAAATTGTGCCCCTTGGACAGCCAATATGGCCACTATTGTGACCATCTTGAAAATTTTGTTATTGCTGCTTCTCCTGAATGAATGGTTGTATCAACATGGGGTTTTCAATTAAAGACTTCTTATGATGTGTAGTTGATCAGTAATGAAATTGGTGCCAATAAGACCTCCAAATGGCTGCCTTAGTGGGCATCTTGAAAATCTTGTTATCACTTCTTCTCCTGAATGGATGGTCATATCACATGGGTTTTTCACTGAAAGACTTCTTATGATATATAGTTGGTCCTAAAGGAAAATTGTGATGATAAGACCACCAGTGTAATGGCCATGTTGGCCATTGAGAAAATCTTGTTATGGGTGTACTTCTGAATGGATAGTCATAGCGACATGGTTTTTGCTAAAAGACTTTTTATGATATGTAGTTGGTCCCTAAATAAAAATGGTGCTGAAAAGACCTCCAGTGTGGCCGATATCTTAGCCATGTGGCTGACATCTGAACCATCTTGAAAACCTTGTCATTGCTACTTCTCCTTAACAAATGGTTATACAGGCATGGGGTTTTCACTAAAAGACTTATTATGATATCTAGTTGGTCCTAAATGAAAATGGTGCTGATCAGGCTTCCAATTTGATAGCCATGGTAGCTCTCTGGAAAATCTTGTCATGGCTGCTTCTTCTGAATGGATAGTCATAGCGACATTGGGTTTTCACTAAAAGACTTTAGTATGAATTGTAGTTGGTCCTAATTGAAATGGTGCTAATCAGACCTCCAATATGACTGCCATAACAGTCATCTTGAAACTTTTTGTATAGCTACTTCTTCTGAACAGATGGTCCCATAGACATGGGTTTTTCCACTTAAAAACTTCTTATGATATCTAGTTGGTCCTAAATAAAAATGGTTTTTATCAACCCTCCAACATGATGACCATGGTGACCATCTTGAAAATCTTGTTATCACTAGTTCTTTTTAAGGGATGGTTATACTGACATGGGGTTTTCACTAAAACACTTCCCACTGTATTTGATTGGACCTAAAAGAAAATGATGTCACTGTGACCTACTAAAAATTTGACAAATATGTTAACAGGTTCTTCTCCTGAACACATGGCCATATCTTCATTTAAAACAACCACTTGTTTCATGCAATATGTAGTTATTACTGTATCAAAATGATGCTGATCCAACCTCCAAAATGGCTGCTTTGATGGCCATTTTGAAAATCTTCATATGGCTATTTATCCTGAACAGATGGCTATATCAACATTGGGTTTTTACTAAAACACTATAGCAACATGTAGCTGGCTCTGAATGAAAATGTTGTTGCTTATCTTACCTCAAACATGGCACCATAGTGACCATCTAAAAATCTTGTTATCACTGCTCTTCTTGCATGAATGGTGACATTGACAAGAGGATTTCACTGAAACACTTCTTGCAATATTTAATTGGGTGTGAATGAAAATGGTACAGATCTAACCAGTAATATAACTGCACTTTTCTGAAGGAGTTTTGACAACCAGACCTAATTGACCTTGGGGTCAAAGGTCATTGCTTGCATTTCTGTACTTCACTGAGCTTATGAACACAGTGACTTGTACATATGTAAGAGAATATTCACCAGGCTTTGTATTTAGTTGCATTCCTATAAACAAATTGATAATCATTTTATGATCAGAGGTCTTCACTCGGTGTTTTAGCTGTACTGGCTTGTGAGTATGATAACACAAGCAAGTATGAATGGATTTTTATCAAACATATCATCGACCATCCTAACTTCGTTCCCATCCTTGATTCATGTGCCATGTTTCTCATGACCTCATGTGCTTGGTTTTTTCAGATCCTGATGGCATCATCTGGCTCACTAGCATTCATTGACAGTGACAATAAGTGCTGATTAAAAAATATTTGATGAAATGAGATTTAAATATGTACTACAATTCAAATCAAAGAAAACACAATGAAAATGTTCAGTTTAACTAATGCCATATTTGCCTCAAATTTGTGGCCCTGGAGTGAATGTTAGCTGTTCATGTGTCTGTTTTCTTTACCTTTTTATCAATAGGAAATTCATGACAGATTTCTGAGACAGCAAAGGCAATATAAAAATTTGATTACTATAACATGTACTTTTTATATCATCTTAGAAAAATAAATCCAGTTGAAAACTATACAGTACGAGATTCTTCATTGGATTATTTTAATAAATGAAAAAATTCTTTGTTGTGAAATAACCGGGAAAAAAAATCTTTTAAAAATTGACTATATCTTCAAATATGATAATTTTATCAAAACAGCTTGAATAAAAATAACAAAATGCATCATATTTTTTTTAAATATTTTTATTTTGATATTTTTGTCATTATTTATATGTGTTTTATTGAAGTCAATATGCATTTGAAAGCAATGAAAGATATTATAAATGCAAATAATAATAATACAGAGACAATATTATCGATTGATTTCTATACCTTGGCCTAATTATCACATTGCAATCTTACATCATCTGGCCTTTAATTCAGGGTCACAAACCATGGATGATGAACTTCCAGAAATAGACACATTTTGACACGCTCAGACAAACATTAGCTCACAAACAATTTAGAGAGTTTATAAACATTTTTCAAAGATGAATAAATTAAGTAGATATAGATGAACACTTTCTATGGTGATTTTAATACTTTTTCGCAATATTATAATGCAAGTGTTAAAATTCACTTTGAGGGCATGAACCATGGCAGGTCAATGATACTTTGTGGATATATCTGAAGAATACATGTACATGTACCTTGAATGATACCACTTTAGTAACTTCTTTTTTTTCCCCAAAATTGTTAATTATAGATTTAAGCAAACTTAGCATGTGGGTATGTCTTGACATTGTCTGGAATCTTCTGTCAATGATATCAGGTTCAAGGTCAGACACCATGACAAAGACTTTTGTACTGTACTTACAGGTATCTTGCAAACATGTTAACCCTAGCATGTAAGAAAATATTTTTGTTATTAAATTTGGTATGTTGGAGTGTCAGAGTTGGTTTCAGTAATCAGTAGTTGAAAAGAATATAAGGACAGAAGAAATAGACTTATTTTGGATTCCTGGAAATTCTTTTCTACTAGTAGAGCATTAGTCCCTTCAGAGGACTCTTGTTCTCTTCATATTTGTATATTTATTAGAATTTGTAAGTAGATAACATATAGAAACTTAAAGATGCACAAAGTATCAGCATTTTCTAAAGTTTCTTAAGTCTGCACCACATTATCGTATATATTAGAATATGAATTTAAATGGGTTAGAGTCGAAAATAACAATGTTCACTGTTCAGGACTCAGTTATTTTAGTAGACAAGGAAATTTTGGTAACCGTACTATAGTCTGACTCAACAACAACTAATTAAAAGTATATAATGCTGGAAAAGTGAATTATAGAAAGTAATAAATCCCTAACCCGAGAGCTAGCCTCCCCTGTCACGAGCCTTCCATACTGGGATTTGAATTCTTAATGCTAGAGTAACCATTCCCCTCAAGAATGTATATTTGTCATTTGAGTCTACATTTTTACCTTCCTGTATGCTACTTTGGAAATAAATGCAACAGTGTTCTTTGGAAATAAATGCAGCAGTGTTCTTCCTGAATATTTCATCGTCTCTTATTTACATTTTCTATGAATGATCATCGACCCTGGGCTCTCAATTCATACCCAAGCTAATCAAAGTCAGTAAGACATTTGTGTCAGCCAATGAAATTGATCATCTCGTGCTTCTTGGCAACGAGTGCACTCTATTTGGTAAGCTTGTGATGCATTTGGTTGAGTCAGTCAGTCAGTCAATCAACCATAAAAATCTTTTATTTTTCTTGGGCCCTTTTTATGCTCCCTAGGGGCACCATAGAGGGAACTTTTTTGCATAAAAATAAGAAAAATAAGGGTTATTGGTGCAAGGCACAGCCTAAAATAAACCCTGGGTTAATCAAATCTATCACTGAAGTGCCTGATGTCACTTTTAGGTGGGAAATTCAAATAGTCAAATGAATATTTGTAAAGAAATCATGTCCTACGAGTTTTGAACTGTAATGAACTGTGGATAAATAAAATTCAGGCTGGATTTGGTGATAATTCTGATTGAAAAATAAGATAGTTATACCAATAATTAAGATTTATCCTTTGAATTCAGTTGCGACCTTGCATAGCTGGTTGGTATGGAGTGGGGCAGTGGTGCTAGCAATAGTTACAATACTTTAGGAAGTACTAAAAAGAAATTGTTTAACCAGCTATCAATGCTGTGATGACAAACCATGGACAGATCGTAAAGTTACGTACAGGTCATTTGCAAACTACTGATGTATATATTTTTGGGTAAACAGGTCTGATTTCAAAATGATTCATTTTAGCAATAACTGATATAATAAGGCACCGCTAAAAAGAAATCAGCATAATCTCCATACATGTTATCCAGAATGGCTCCATTGTCACATACATATTATTGTTTTTTCAGGAGTTTATATTCCCTTTCTCTGGGAGAGAAACTTTTGTTACAAGACTCCCATTTCTCTGGGCTATACTAGGGGTCATTTCTCAGCTCTGGTTCCAATGGAAATGGTGACAGACATTCCTGTAGGGGCTGGGGCCAATATTGACAGTAGTGGAGAAGATCAGATCACTTATCTACCCCTTGTGGACCATGAGGGATCATTTCTTCCTATACATTTTATCAAGGAGTCTGAGGTAAAGTCTTAAATCTATTTACAGTGCAACCTCTTTTAACCAGTCACCAATGGGAAGGAACAAATTTGATTGTATAAGGGAGGTGGCTTAATGGAGGTAAAATATATAGATATTATGAAACACAGAAAATTAGTACCTAGCTGATATGGGAGGTAATTGTTTAAGGGTGACTGTTATGGGAGGTAGAGCTGAAATGAACACCAAATTTTCCTATTTGAGTAGTCATTGAACATATTTGGATAGAATTTGAATATTTGTCTATGGTAATACAGCTACCAAATTCATTCTTTTTTCTTTGTCTTCTTTGGTATTTATTGACTCCCATTCCCATTGAGCGGCATTGAAAACACCATGAACTCAGTCATCTATATCTAATTAAATTACAGTTTAGAGGTCTTGAGTAGATTTTTGGGGATTCAGACTAGAAATCAAATGAATGTAGGTGATATTTTCCTGTTTGTCTTCAAACTCAGTATGACCAGCAACGTTCCTTTAGTGCTAAAGACAGACTTGGTAAAGAAGGGCAGTAACTCTTGATTGCTTGTTCAGTTAAATGCAGGGACTGTCTCAGACAAATTCGCCGGGAAGTGATTTGTTCACAATGAAAATTTCATGGACATGTGGCCAATTTTAATAAATTAAATTTGGATACCTTGGTTGATACGTAAATGTTTTATTGACTTTGATATGACCACAGTTTTATACCAGGTTCTTTATCAACTTGTCATACCAGTATTATACATTTATCTTTTCAAGAACACCTGAACGACAGAGAATAGAAATGGCAATGTTATGATTACTGTGACTATTCAGAATTTTGACATTATGATTACCTTGTGAATGGGAGTTTGAAATTTCAGGTGGTTTAGGAGGTAAGCTGTTCTCTTGTAAATGAATTGAGCATTTTGTCTTGTTTGTTTCTTTTACACTATCTGATGGTACATGACATATGGCTTATTTAATACAAAACAAGCTGACATCATCTGAATCTGTTCAACCTACTTAATTTGGGTCTTGTGCTGAGGGTTCCATATGGTGGATGCATATTCCAGCTTAGTCTTACTAAGCTGAAGTAGGCTCTCTCTTTTACTTTGGATGGACAATTGCTTCAATTACATTTAAGGAATTCCAACACACTTGAAGTTGTGTTGGTAATGTTGTTGATATGTAGGTTGTACTTCAAGTTGTCAGTCAGTTCTACTCCAAGGCATGGATGTTGTTGCACAACATCAGGAACTTGGTCTCCCATGGTGTGGTTGAACTGCTGCTTTGATGTTTTACTAGAGACCTGCAATGTGTGACTCCATTTAACCATTGTGTTGAGACCTTTCTGTAGAATTAGATGGTCATTGTAGTTGTTGATTTGTTGGTACACTGTGCATTCATCAACGAAGAGGCAGACAGTTACATGTAGATTGTTGTCATTTATGATGATCAGAAACAGAGTTGGACCAAATACTGTCTCCAGGGAAGTGCCATATGATATGGCAGTGGATATGTTGACGCAACACAATCCAGTATGACCTGTTGCTTTTGGCCTTGTAGGAATGAATCAATCCACCTCTGGATCTTTTCTGTGACTCACAAATGTAATATATTGTGTGACAGTATCTGGTATGAGACTTTGTCAAAGGCTTTAGTAAAATCTAACATGGCCATATCAACTTGAATGCCTTTGTCCAAGTTCCTGGCATTGTCATCAGTGGTTATGAAGAGCTGTGTTTCACTGGACCTTTTGGCACCAAATCCATAAAAATTTTAATGCAGGATGTTCTGGCTGTTTAGGTGGTCCATTATATGTGAGACTATTATGTGTTCCAGCATTTTTGACACATCAGCAGTTAATGATACAGGGTGATAATATGCTGGTTTGGATGCAAGTCTTGGACATTCAGTCTTCTAAGACTGTGCATCTTGTGGACCCACAATAACTAGCCATAGATCCTCTGTATTTTTAAACTTTGAATTCCCTGTGGATGTAACCCAACCCCCAACCCCCAAATTGGCAAGAAAGATAATTATAATTACATGAACAGAAATACAGAATCCTTACATGAAAAAAATGTACAAGAGTAAATGAAAGTTTAAATGAGATAAAAAGAGAAATAATTATACATTTGTACATAATAAAATTTAGTATAGTGAAGTTGTATTGATTTACTTAAATGTAATGATTTTATGCCAGCTAATGGATTCCCACTTTTCTTACCTGGAGCACCAATTTTCCTATCAGAACTCCCAATTTTTAGAGACAGAAGGTCCTGGACTCGCAGTGTCAAAGCCATTTGAGAGCTCTGACTATGTAGATACCATTTTCCAATACCATTCAATGCTATAAAAACATTAATTGAAGCGCAAAATGATTAAATCTAAACAAAAACTAACCAATAAGGCTTTTCCAGATATTAAACACCTTTTTATTTATCGTAATGTGTTGTCACCATTGTTTTGGTTCACAAAGATAGTTGTAATTTGATTGGATCTTTCTAATTTTACCTGCCAATCCATTAAATCATTTGAAATTGTTATCACATGAGATCCTATTGGCTTTCCTCAGGCTAATTATCCACATAAACATCCAGTAACAAACTACAGGGCCAGCAGTGCTATGATAAAAGGCGTGGGGAAATATTACTATAGCAATAACATATGTTGATTATCTACTCTTGAATGGGGATTAGCAGTAAGCCAGCAGTGCAGTTATTGATTGATTAAAGGACTGATAAGAGACATGGGGCAGGATTAAATAAGTGAGAAATAAAGGTTACTGATGCACATAGCATGCTATTTTACTGATTACTGACCCTGCAGTTCAGATGAACTGTATGCTGTTGAATCATTTTAGAGAAATAGCCACTGGGGAAGAAAATTGCTTGCCCAGTCGGACATGACCTTGAGAATGTGCACTTGGCCAGCAGCATGAACAGCTTGTCCTCAGCCACTGGGCAATGGATTTTTATACCGCTGAATCAAGGATTGCATTTGAGCATGCATGTATATACACATTGGTTTGTAATATAATGAATCTCATCCTACACTGCAAGAAATGTGAAACTCAGTAGTATAACTGGAATATGTTCGTGAAATGTACATTAAATATACACACGTTAAGTATTATGAGGATCACAGTAGTTCAGGTGACTTGAAGTGGCAGGAAGTGGATGGAAAATTGAGAAAAGCATAAAACCTGGACATTTTATTATAAATTTCATGTTAACAGATATGACCAATACAGTGGGTGTAGTTTACATTTTTTATTCATTTGAATGCAAATAACCAATACAGTGCATTTATTCTATTTTAATTTTTTTTTTTAACAATATGATCCTTACAACTGGCATGTTATGAATGATTATTTTGACATCATCCTTTGTACTCCAGATTGGACAGGAGGAGACAATAATGAGACGATGGATGGACTGCTGTGTGACAGAGGATGGGCTGCTGGTAGCTGTACAGAACATTGGCAAGCGACCACCACTCGTGAAAGAGATGATTGAAAAGTGGCTTGATCATTACAGACAGCAGAGCAGTCAACTCACGGACACACTTCCAACGCAAACATTCACCAGTGATTGGGAGAGTGATCAAGAATGAGTCACAGGCATTGTGAATGTCTCTGTTAATCCTGTTATCATATACATAACTATTTGAAATAATTGGTTGTCATTATAAGTGATGGATACTTACTTAGCATTGCTTTTTTTCCCCAAGAACATTCCTTCATCTGTGATGTTTTGGAGAGAGTGGAAGAGAAAAAGTCATACTGTATTTCTCTGATGATAATACCTTGCCCAAAGACAATCCTGACTATCAGGATTAGCCCAAATTTGTCTGTGACTGTCAGTTTTAGATGAAAGTACTACAGTATTTCATGAGTATGAAATTTGTATGTTGTAATTCATTCTAAATTAAGTATTAGTCACTTTTAAATTAATTTTCTCAGCTTTTTACGATCACTAATTCACATTACCATTAAATGTGGTCTCAACTGTTTTTTACCCTGTAGAAATTTCTATTTGTCATGTCCTTACCCAATAAAATGCCCACCCATATTTTAGAAGTTATTTGATTAACCCCCTTTGGGGATTATCATTGGAGAAATATGGTATATTCAAGAAGAAGCAGTGAGATAATAATGAAAGCCACAGAATTTAATAGTTCATTGGCCTATTCACCTTTGGAACTGAGGAATTTCTCAGATAAATTGAAAGCAATCACAAGTTGACAAAAATCATGAACAGATTCTTTGCATATGAGAACATATTAAAGTGATGAATTTATTTCACAAATATCATTGTAATTTTTCTTTTTTTTCCAATGTCAAATCCATCGAAGCTTATGTCGATCATTTGTAATATATCTACATGAAAATTCATCTTTGCTTGTAAAGGAATTACATACAAAGCAAGCTGTATCATATTTGGTGCAAATTACACTGGGGTTATTCACTATCCACCTGATAAAGGTATTTAACCTGTGGCTAAAAAAAGCCCGTTCTCCATTGAATACATTACCCAATCACATTAACAATAGAAATTAACTTCCACTACCTCTTGAATGAAGCCCTCTCAGAAGTACCTCAAAAATAGTATCCATGGGAAATAACTCTTCCAAGATACATAATTACCTCCCCTTATCACTGCTAGGTTGCTACCCATATACTGGATGTTCTTCAGTTTAAACTTTCACTGCAATACTTTCAACTTACCTCTTGAAATCCATCAGATTTCACCCGTCTTTTCAGCCATCCGCTTGCTATACTAGCATTTCTTCAATCATTGGTAAATGTTTTTCTTTTCTACTGGTATTTTTTCCATATGTTTTTCCTTATTTTGGACTTTGCATCTAACCTTGTAATCACACACAGTATCATTGATACTAGCTTTAATACTGTTTATTTTGCAGGCACTGCTGTTATTTCTTCATGTATTATACTTTGGTGCTTTACTCAACATAGTTTACACCAGGGGTGTCAAACTCATGCGGGCCAGATTTTATATAAATAATAATATGTGAACTAGATCCTTGTTTCCATCTGGATCAGTACACAGCCAGGATCAAAAATGGCGCCATGCATGCCATGTGGATGCATCTATTTTTAGAAACAGGGATTTTCTTAATGTGACCACTCACACTATTTAGCTTCGCTACAACAATCCATGGATAGGATTGCAAAGTTATGGTTTTAATATTTGTCTACGTACTTGTAACATTGTTGTCTATTGGTTAGATACTATTTGCTTTGCAGCTTTTTTGTATTTTCACAAAAATGAGTGATGTAAGAAAACAACCTTGATCTTACAGTGCTTCCTGCATAGCATTGTCCCATACATTTTTGACCTTAAAAAAAAATATTTTTTTAGCTAAATCTTCTATTACATAATATTTAGACATTGTTTTCTATGAATTGTATATTTTCCTAAATGTATGTGCCAAATGAATTACGAAAACAGCCAGTCTAATGAAGAGGTACTTCTTGGACAACGCGATGTCCGCCATTACTACTCTATGACAGGTTCACTCATGGTTTCACACTGATACTATGAAGAAAATAACACAAGTACAGCAGTTAAAATCTTCAGAAAATATAAAAAGTGCTTTCACTGATTCTGTTCTTAAAACACACATTGGTATTTACATATTGATGTTTGAAATTTTGAAACACAAGTTGGTACGTTTTCATCATGAAATAATAACAAATGATAACTGGCATAAATCTGGCAGTGATAACAAATGATAACATGCAAGAGAAAGGGTTCAGCTGAAGAACATCTGGTATATGAGCAATCACCTAGCAATGGCAAAGGGGTACAGTTAAATAGTATCTGAGAAGTGGTAATTCCCATAGATACAATCAAACCTGTCCTAACTGCCACCTTTACTCAGTAGTCACCTGTTCACAATGGCCATTCTAATTTCCCCCTGTCAAATATCCTATATAAATGTCCTGTATGTAGCAGTCACATGCCTTCAGCAGTCACTGGAGCATATCTACAGTGACTTCTCAGTCTATGCAAACTAAAGTTTTGAATCATTAGGAAGGCATTGTTTAGATAAAGGCATATCACGTTAATCAATGTGCAAACATTTCTTATCTTGCTTGTACTCGCAACTCCAGTCACATTGACAGTGTAACTCAAAGGTGTCAATATGTCACATTCGAAAGCAAGGCAGTTTTTATCATTAGGGTAGAGGGTCAAAGCAATTCATTTGCTGGATGGTGGGAAAAGTAGTCATGCTATCGCAGCAGAAATGTGCCAGTGTGACAAGTATAGTTCAGTATATTCATCTATTTGCCTGTGAATTAAAGCTATCTCTGAAGAAAAAGTTGGTCTTTGAGAAGAGATACAAGTTATATCTCTTTTCATTAGGGTCAGGGTCATTCAATATTTAATTCTTGTAATTAAAGTCAAGGCTAAGTTTTGGTTCATAGGTCACAGAGAATATTCATATACGGCTTCCTTGGATTTCCTATTCATCACAGGCTTCTCACATAAGCCAACTGTCTTTTGATCTCGGCGAGTTGAGCATTTGGGTTATCCAAATATTATTTTAAAGCATGAACAACTGTTTTAAAGTGAAACTTAACACAATTTGGCCAACGAAAGAATCAGTCTTTTGTTTTGTATGTAAGCTGTAAGGGTGATTATTTTAAGTCAGTGATGATTTAATTTATAGGATGGATTAAAGTGAGCAGAATACAGTAATTGTGTGGAACATAAATTTGGGAGGTAACATATATGCGTATTTTATGATTTTATTGAATCATGCACATAAAACAATATTGATAACATAATAATAATAATATAATAATAATAATGAAAATAAGAATGATAATGATATTCAGTGCATGGTATTTGTTCAAAAACAAATTTTAAAAGGTGAACCAGTGTACAACCAACAGTTTTGCCTGATCCCATGGGTGGCTGCTGTTGACAGGTTTGACTCCTCTTTTAGAGGGAGAACACTCATATTGGTGGAAAAAATGTTTTACTTTTCTGTTTTTGATGGTATCATCATAAACAACAGCGTTAAGATATTATGTTACATGGTATCATCATAAACAACAGCGTTAAGATATTATGTTACATGGTATCATCATAAACAACAGCGTTAAGATATTATGTTACATGGTATCATCATAAACAAGAGCGTTAAGATATTATGTTACATGGTATCATCATAAACAACAGCGTTAAGATATTATGTTACATGGTATCATCATAAACAAGAGCGTTAAGATATTATGTTACATGGTATCATCATAAACAACAGCATTAAGATATTATGTTACATGGTATCATCATAAACAAGAGCGTTAAGATATTATGTTACATGGTATCATCATAAACAACAGCGTTAAGATATTATGTTACATGGTATCATCATAAACAACAGCGTTAAGATATTATGTTACATGGTATCATCATAAACAAGAGCGTTAAGATATTATGTTACATGGTATCATCATAAACAACAGCGTTAAGATATTATGTTACATGGTATCATCATAAACAAGAGCGTTAAGATATTATGTTACATGGTATCGTCATAAACAACAGCGTTAAGATATTATGTTACATGGTATCATCATAAACAACAGCGTTAAGATATTATGTTACATGGTATCATCATAAACAAGAGCGTTAAGATATTATGTTACATGGTATCATCATAAACAACAGCGTTAAGATATTATGTTACAGTTTTTACGCTCCACAACAGTGTTCCTATGTCTGTCTATCTTTCACACACCTTGGTTAAGTTTTGCATTTAGGTAAGGGAATTTGTATATTGCAAAAGTAGACATGGTTGGGCATTCAAGTTCCATGAACACGTAGCTAGTTTAAAGTCATATAGTTCACATACATCATAACCCTTTTTGCAGGTGAAACATACTCTACCTTGGAACCTTTTTACATAGTTTTATTTCTTATTTTACTTTACACGTATTAAAAATATTTCATCAGCAAACTTCATTGCCTGAACCTAAAATTTAGTTAGTTTGCTGTTGTGAATGTTAAATAAAATAACAGTGAAACTCGGAGCCAAGTATCTGTGTGGTGAGATTAGGATTTATTTTTATATTGTGCGATGGGTAAATGAGCAATGATCAGTTTTGTACCATAAAGTATTGTATTCCAGAACAAAATATGCAATTTCTAGCAACATCTTCCAACTCTTTTTTTTTGCAGTCTGTCAGTGTGTGATTTATCATACAAGTCATTTGAGATCATAACTATACTACAGTTGAGTTTTGGTTATCCACCATTATCTGGATATTGGCAGTTCATTGCAGTCTGTTAAAATGTGATTTTTTATCATGAAAGTCATTTGTGATCATAACTATATTATAGTAGAGTTTTGATTATCCTCCATTATATGGAAATTGTCAGTTCAACTATTTTCCCAGGTTTTTCAGCTATTTTCCTGGGTTTTTGCAAAATGATGTTTTCATTGGTACTTACATTAGTGGTTTGGGGACATAGTTAGTTTGTTTCCTCAGAAGAATCATTGTTCATTTAAATTAGCAAGCACAAAATCCATGAAAATTGGTACCTTATGAAAATTGGTGCCTCGCAAATATTGGTCCTCCTCAATAAAAGATAAATTAACAGTATTTGGTTTCATTTGAACCAACACCAAATCTCCAGAAATTTAAATGAAAAATGCACTCAGTTATCTGAATCCTGATTATCCAAACAAATCTCAGTTAATCTCGCTCTTTCCCCACCCCCACCACACACACACACATACACATACACACAACATACAAGTTTTGCAAAGTGAGGTTCTACTGTAAATAAAGTGAAATCAGTTTTAATTGCATTTTCAAGATGTGAAGTTGTGTTAAGAATGTACACATTTGTTATGCAAGTGCAAAATTAAGGTATGAAAAGTAGTTTTGACTGGATTGCAAAACTATTCCATCTTATGGATTGATGATGTATCTCTCCATCCATCCATCTCTCTCTCAATACTGAGATTTGGGTTTGCATTTAGGTCAATATCTCAAACACTATTGCTCGTAGAGTATCATGATTTAGTATGTAAATGTTTTATGAGGAATACTGAAACCATCAGTGAAAACTAGGTCAGTGTGACCTATATTTCATGGTTCAGTGATTTTTGCTTACCTTTGTGCTGAGCTCAGTTTCTCTTGGTTAGGATTTGCATTTCAGTCATTTTCTCAGACATAGTTGCCTGTTGAGTCAAATGACTTTGTATGAAAATGATTCATGATGAGCACTACAGCCATCAGTACAAATTTCATGGTTCAGTTATTTGTGCTTACCTTTTCATTAGGCTCAGTTTCTTCTTCAAACTCATTACCCAATCATAATATTTGAAAGAGTACTACCACTACCTTGCAAATCCAGCCTTCCCAGCTACAATTTTTAGCTATGGGAGCTAAATGCTGTCTGGCCACATATGTGGCTGTCAGACAGAGTGATCTCCACTTGATATAGGGATTGGCACCATATCCTGTGTGTACTTCAGTTACTACTTCTGCTTGTGCCGAGTAACACCATCTCTTCTAATGAGATACTTCGCAAATCATCTTCAAGAATTTTTGAGGATATTCAACATTAGAGCAAGTTGGAGGAGATTTCTCTTCTCAGGAAAGTGTACTCTATCTATATATTTCCAACTTTTTCTTGCTCCTTCCTTTCACACACAGATTTTTTCAATCATAGAAATTACAACTTTGTTATAAACATAGGCACTCTTCTGTACTTACCTGCATGGGTCCCTCGTATGACCTCTCATCTTAAAGCATTTGCACTGTGTTGTGCAGGTAATGTTTGTGCTATAGAAATCTCTATTTGCAGCAGTTATTTAAGTTCATGCTTATATTGCTGTATAAAATCTGCTTTGGCTTCAGTACTGGAAGCACAAGCTAAAGACAAGGGAAAGTGTGCAGAAACGCACTCAGTCAGTGTTGAACAGCAACAGGACCTTCTGTCATGACGTTTTTCGGTTACCAGTTGCATTTACGTTTCAGTCACAGATGCCCAGTCCATGAACAATGCAGTTACCGAGAAGTATTATGAAACGATGACTCAGTTTCACCAAGACTGAACCTTGCCATCTGATTGTGTACAGTCATTACTGATTCTGTATCTGCCTTTTTCTTTCACCTAAGGGGACGGGTGTCCATTATCCAATCCCCTGTATCCCTCCCCAGCACCATAACATGGGCTTCCACATCACAATCACATGGTCTCTACCCAGTATAGGACCCATGTTGGTCTATGGTCAGTATAGTGCCACAGTATCTAAGTGCCAATCATTTCAGAGCTGGTTTCAATTCTTGAAAGAATTGAATTTCAGCCTGATAATTCCTCCTGAACAGAGTGTCTCCCACAGGAAAGTGCATCGAAATCATTTCAACGGGAGCTGACATTTTTACAAAGAACTATTTCTCAGCCTGAGGATTTCTTTGCCTACCTCGTTATCCTGGGTTGCCTATTTATGAGACAATTACAAATGATACTGTTGTCCCAATGGAAGCCAAAACTTTGCCTATTGGAACAAACAATACCAGTCTCCATTCATATGAGGTCCCATCTCAGAAAATGGGAGAACCTCACTTGGCGTATGTTGGGTGTTCCCTTGAAGGTACAACCTCCAGAGATAATGGTTTGTATGGATGCAAGCACAGCGGACTGGGTTGCACATCTTCCATCATTCCAGAAGGCCAGTGGAGAGTGGCCCACTTAGGATTGTCTATTGCATATCAATATCCTTGATATGAAAGCCATACTTAAAACATTTCATTGGTGGCAGGAGAAGCTACATGGAAAGGGCATTCTCATTGTATCTGACATCTCCACTGTGATGAATTATATCAGAATGCATGGGGGAACCAGATCCCCAGTTTTCTGCATTCTTCTTTGGGATTTTCTAAAATGGTGTCATCAAGGACAAATCCATGTACAATTCATCATATTCCAGGCAGACTAAACGTATTAGCAGACTTGCTGTCCAAAAAAAATCAACTAACACAACAGAATAGTTGCTTCATCCCTCCATTTTCAGTCTCATATGTACCCGAGGGGATTGATCACTGGTGGATTTATTTGCATCAAGGTGGAATGCAAAACTCTCAACCTTTGTCTCACCAGACTTGGATCCAAAGGCCTGGGCAATTGACACTCTTTCCATAGATTTTGGAACAGCTTGGATGCATACGCTTACCCTCCAACACCTCTGATTCCAAAGGTTGCTACAAAAAGCAAGAAAATCGGAGGGTCGCATCATCCTGATTGCTTCCCTCAAGTGGAAAAAAATCATGGATAAATTACTTGATAAATCTCGCAGTGGAAACCCCAAGGAAAATATATATTTTCTCATCTGATTAATTCTTTAACTACTAGTGCTGCTGTAGTGGTTCACTGCCCTGCCTAGCTGCTGGGGCCACTACTGCAGCTGATTTGGGGGCTGACTACAAGAGCCTGATGCCGCTGCAGCCAAATGATAACTTTTTAGCTGATGATTTGGGGATGTGGGCTGATTGTTTTAGGTATTTTCTGTATAATAGACTGATTTATAGACTAAAACCATGCATATATCAAAGCTATAACTATCTTATGTCTGTTTGATTCTTTTATCTTGCTTATATCCACAAGATTGGTATAAAATCCATGAATAGAACACAAAAAACTATTTTTAAACACTAAAATTTATCTGTCAGTCTTTTATGCAAAGTTATTAGTCAAATATATACATGTAATTATTTTAAAATGTTTAACTAGTCACTATGTTCTACTACTTCTTAAGTTGCTGTTCATAATATTTATAGAAGCAGTTATGCTTTATACACAGCTGGACATCACACTGTTTGCACATGATGGACACCTCATGCTGCATTTTTTCTTTGGAACACTATTTGCATCGCCCTGTTTTTTCAGCTTATGTGGGCCAGTGTGCATCTCCACAGTTATCAATTACAGATATGGTCCTTCTCTTTTCTTGATCTTTGAAATGTCCCTGTCATTTTCTGTGCAAGAGCAATTCAAAAATCCAATTGTCTCCATCTGATTTCTGTATTTTATTTGGTAACAAGTTTGTGGTTGGGTGACTCCTGCATAGTTATTAATGCATTGACTAAAGAAACATCAAAGTAGAACCAAAACAGATCTTTCCACCATTTGGTAGCTTTGCAGCAGGTGGAGTACTGCATCCTTTTCTGGTCTGCCAGGTCAGCCCCATACTTGTATTTATTGTAGAGTTCTGAGACAATCAGGGCTGGTACTTCCTGGTAGGTTCCATTTTTTGCCTTCTAGGCACCATCCTGCTCTCACTTGGGTTACAACTTGTTTATAGATAATGGACAGTTTTTTTTGTCCTTCCACGCTACAGTTTGTCTTAGGAAAAACCTGAAAATTTGGATTCTAAATCGATAGCATAGGCGAAAGCCATTGTTTCCACCGTCAAGTACAGACACACGTATTAACTAACACATGGTGCAAAATTGCAGAAAATCCCCGGATTTAGTAAGAACAATCGTTTACAAACTCTATTTTGATTGATTTAATATTCTTTTACTTCCCATTATTGACCAATAAGACCGATTGTAACATGAACCTACAGAGCGGATCTGTCCATCACTTAGGTCTAGGGAGCATAACCAGCAAGCGGATATATCTACTGTGGTGGATAGTAGTGCTTGTTTACAAGCGGATTTATCAGTCACTGCGGAGGCAAGGCACATCTATGCAGCGGATATACATGTCAGTATTAAGCAAAGAGTTAAGCAACCACAATGGCAGGTGTTTCACCCAAATCCAGAGCTGTTGAACCTGCACGTCTGAATCATATTAAACAAACAATCAAGAACTAATAGTTCTCACAACAAGTGGTGGAGAGGATTGCTCGGGCGATAAGGCCCTCCACTTTGAAAGTGTAGGAGGGGAAGTGGAGAATGTTCTCACAATGGTGTGAGCATGAACACATTTCTCCACTTAAGGCATCAATACCCCAAATAGCTAACTTCCTACTTTGGCTCTTTCACAATAAAGGCTGCTGTTCCATATTCTGTGACATGCTGCATCATCATGGAAGAGAGGACAAAACAAAGACCTCTTATCTTCTGTTGAATTTTGATTTCACATGCCCAAAAGCGCTGGCTCTGTGCCCTAAGTGGAATCTATCATGGGTGTTAACCTTGATGAATAAGGCACTGTTTGAACTGCTTTCAAGATCTTCATTAGTTCACCTCTCACATAAGACCTATTTCATATTAGCCACAGCAGATAGAATCAGCATAATAATAATTGCTTTGTCAGTTGACCGGAACTACTTGCTGTTCCAATAGGATGGGTCAGTGTCACTCATGACGGCCTCTGCTTTTGTTGCGAAGAACATGCTCCTTTTTTGGCCAATCAGTCTTTTGTGGTGCAACCTCATTTAGCCCGGACCCTTCAACTCAAGGTTGTCCACAGGACCCTCTGAAAGCTTTGAAGTGGTACCTGAAAAGAACAAAGCCGATGCGAAGAGGGAGACACCATCTATTCATACTTAAAAAAGAGAGAAATTGTGATATCTCAGTGCAGGCTCTATCATCCTGGATAAGATGGCTTATCCATTCTGCATACGGAGAATTAACACAAAGTCAGATGAACATGTTATGCATTTCAGCTCATGAAGTTAGGGCATTCGCAATGAGTGTTGCATCAAAGTGAAACTGTTACCTAACTGACATTATACAAGCCATGGGATGGAGGTTAGAGTCAACTTTATCTAGCTTCTACCTCAGGGATCCTTGATCCCAGAAGGCTCAATTAGACCTGCTGGGACCTATTGCCACACTGTAACAGGTTACCATCTCCGGTTCTTAAGGACTTGGCATTATGACTTCACTTGGATTTGTGGGAGGGAAAATCTTCCCTTTTCCTAAAATGAAGTCTCAGCATATGGAGACAATGCCCCAGCTTGATTCTCAATTTAGAAGCTGCCTCAAATACTATACGGGACTGCAGATGGTCTGTCTGGAGTAAGAGGATGTAACTCTCTCCACTTATTACATATTCTCCGAAGGTATTATGATCATGTAATGGATTTGAAGAAGAAACCAATTTTTATAGTAAAATATGTTTCTCCGATAATACTTAGATGATCATAATACAGATACACTCTCCCAGCCTCCAACCAGTTACATTCTTCTAGAAGAGCATGCATTCTGCTCCAGTAGTAACTGAGGTACACACTGGATTTGGCGACAGTCCCTGAATCAAGGAGAGATCACTCTGTCTGACTGCCATCTATGTGGCCTGACAGCATTTAGTACCCATAGCTAAACATTTTCGCTGGAAGGGCTGGATTTGCAAGGTAGTGTTAGTACTCCCTAAGGTATTATGATCAGGTAAGTATTATTGAAGAAACATATTTTACTCTAAAAAATGTTTCTCTATGTTAGGGTTTGTGTTTCGCTCAGTTTATCGGACACAATTGTTTGCAGAGTCATTTAACTGGGAATAAAAATGCATCATGAAGATTACTACACTCTTCAGTCAAAACTAGGTCTCTGTGACCTATATTTCCCATTACAGTGACCTGCATTAAGTATTGTATTAGCTTAGTTTTTCAGACATTATTGTCTGCAATCATATAACTTGGTACATAGATGCCTCATGAAAAGTTTTACATAGTTTGGTCAGAACTAAAAAGCTGTGACCTGTATTTCATGTCTCAATGATCTGCATCAAGTTTTGCATTTTGCTCACATACATACTATTACTGCAGAGTCATGTAACTGGATATATATGATGCATCATAAAAAGTACCACAACATTTAGACAAAGTTTTGCAATCCAGCCATACTGCCATTGGTGGTTTTCTTGTCTCTGAGCATGTGATGATGAGTTGGTTTATATATGATGTACATTTTTATAATAGGATATTAGACAATTTATAGGTCCAGAATATCATATAATCATTGTCTGTTGTTGTGATTTACCCTGTATGTTATCTGTTAAGAAGATGCACACATTGAATATATGCTTTTCTTCATTAGTGTTATTTCAAACAGTTAATAATGTATCACTGTTAGTGTTGATACATAACACTCTCAAATGCCATGTTCAGATACTGTTAGTGTTGATACATAACACTCTCAAATGCCATGTTAACATCCTGTTAGTGTTGATACATAACACTCTCAACTGCCATGTTCAGATACTGTTAGTGTTGATACATAACACTCTCAAATGCCATGTTCACATCCTGTTCCAACATTTAAAAAGTAGAAGATTTATCCATATTTCTTCAATATTTGAAAGAAAAAGGACTGTAGTTATAGAAAATTTTGATTGTAATTTATGTACTATTGTGGTTACCAATTTTCATTTGTTTGTGGAAACAAATAGAGAGTTTATTTGATGCCCTCACTTGGCTTGTTCATAAGGACTGTGCCAATTAAACATACATGGTACCCAGGGAAGGCACTTTTTTAAAAATATATTCCAGGGTACTCTTATTACTTAGAGAGTTCATATGAAAATGATAAAGAATTCTAAATTGCATCTGTGGGTGACTACTCCACATTAAAAGTGCCTTCCCTGGGTCCTAAGTATATTTTACTGGAATAGCCCTAATCACCACCATAATGTCATATAATATATGTAAGACACACTGTAACAGAATGTTTTTAATGTAAAAACATTCATGTTCTGGACAAATTCTGTGCCTTGTGTGATTAATAGAAGCTCTGATTAGTTTTGATTATTGTATGTACCATCTTCAAGTAGGTACATCCTCATAGCTTTTTCCTACAAAATATTTCACCAAATTAAAAATAGTACTTACTGACCTTAATATGTGATTGCACTTGTGTTGGCCATGTAAAAAAGTTTCAATATTGTATTAAGTAAAATTTGTAGGAGATGATGTATCAGTAAAAAATACTGTACAGTCTGTGCCATTTTCCACAAGGATTTTGGTAAATTTTCTGAAAGTCATTGTGGGTATGACTGTTACCCTGTTACACCTAGACTGATACACCTCTAAAATCAGTGAAGTTCCCATATGGTAAGTGTGCACTGGATACCCAGAGTGACTTCCATAAAATGAGGATGTATGCACCTGAACCCACATGGCATGTATATTAGACATTAAATTTATGAATCTGATTGAATAATGAAGTATGCCATTCATTTATAGAAGTCTGTGTTATTGTATTTTATTCAATAGTTTTCATAAATTACATATCTGATCATAAGTGTTTTGCTATATACAGTACAACAGTTGTACCTGTATGACTGGTTATTAGTTAAATCAAAACTGTATTGACATGAACTGGTTTATCAGTCTTGATTACAGGAGAGCATGTGGCATCATGAAAACAGTGTGAAATTATGGCATTTTACTCACATACATTGATAGTATACAGTCAGATCTGTTTTTATAGAATTTAATTCATGATTACAGCCTGTTATGTATCAGAGTTCAACATTGCAAACTGAGTATTTGATCTATGAAATTACCTACTATATATCTCATTTAGTTCCACATTTCGCAAAAGAATTTCTTGCCAGATATTTACCTTTTGTTGTAAATTCATGAAAAATATTTCTTTCATGCCCATTTTAATTATATCTGATCTAGTATGACATAATTTCAGACCATAATGTTTTTTTAAAATCTATTGTACTGAGAAATTCCTTTTTTTTTTTTGCATCCTTCATCAAGTGCTTTTTTTTAATTCATTTACCATGTTCTGTCACAGATCATAAAGGAAGTCTATTGTGCTTTTCAAATAAATTTTAGTTTCATTTCGGTAAATCTCAAAATAATTGACAAAATTCAGTTGGTGGTGGTGGCGTTTCCTTGTAATACATTGTTCATTCATTTTAAAGCTTCTCATAATAACACTGACCCTAATATAAAACTAGCATGATCATGAATCCTTGATATTGGCTGAATGTTTTTTTTTTAATTTGCAAACCATATCTATTTCATTTAATTTCAGTTCTTGGCTGATTGTAACCATTAATAAATGTGATTATATACATGTACATCAAACATACTCAATCATAATGCAATATCCCAGTAATATATAGCCATGCTTTCAATGTTTTCCAGTATAAGGTAACCTCACCTGAAATGCAGAGCTCTTTATGGTTCCCTTGGCTAGTGAGCACTGCCATTGAAGAGGAATTTTCTTTTATGGTCGTAAAAAAGGACAAAATTCAAGTAATAAATCTGTGTTCTGTAGCTCCCTTGTAGATGATAATTGTTACATTGTTGTTATGTGTGCTGTTCAGATCTTTTCATATTAAATAAAGTAAACTTGGTGAAAAATGTGTTAAATATCAAGAATACTACTAGCTGAATTAGGAAGGATTTGGTAAAGTTGGGGGTGGTCTGTAACCAGGTATTTAAGATTTATGTATGTAGTAAAAGTGTACATTTGTTTCTTCTCATATGTTTAAAATGAAGGAGACCTTTCCCACAAATGTTGGCCAATAATTGCATATTTATATGCCCATCTTATATCGGGTGGAAAAGGTTATGGGGTTGGCCAGTCCATCTGTTAGCATTTGATTGTCTGCCCATAACTTTGTAACATTTTGGAGATATTTTCATGAAACTTTATCCAAGTATATATCATAATTAGATACTATTGGGTACCATATCCATACCCCCTGCCTCAAGGTAAGGTCACAGCAAGGGAAAATATAATTTTGTGACTTTAATCTTTGTCTGTAGTATTCAATTTGAACCACTTTAGATATCTGAATGAAGCTTTAGTCAATTATATATCGTGTATAGTTAATGAGTTGCATACCATGGCCACGACCCCTGCCTCAAGGTCAATGTCACAGCAAGAGATGATGCAAATCTTTGATTTGTATCCTTGTCTGGAGTACAACCTTTAAACCACTGAAGATATTTTTTAAGTTTTGCCATATATATCATGTATGGACAGTGTGTCTCATTCCATAGTTATGCCCCCACCTCAAAGTGAAGGTCACAGAAAGGGACAATTAATTCTGGCTTGTATCCTTGTCTGGAGTATCACTTTAAACTACTGAAAATATTTTCATGAAACTTTGACCAGTTATATATCATGACTAGACAGTGTGTCACATACCATAGCCACACCCCTGACTCAAGGTCATGATAAATAAGTGACCTCTATCCATTTATTGGTATAACTATAAAATCAGTGAAGATATTTTTTTGAAACTTTAACTTTTTATATATCTGTACTTGACAGGGTCTCACATATTCGCAGTCATCCCCCCTGCCTCAAGGTCGAGGTTACAACAAGGGATAATGCAAGTCAGTGCCCTGTTTACTGTCACTTTTCAAGACCTGCAGGCATTTTGATGAAACTTTACCAAGGTCCACACCTTGTTATACAATAATCCAGTCCCTAGCTCAGAGGTCAGTGTCATTTGTAGGGTAAAGGCCTAGAGATGGGTGTATCATGTTTTGATCATGCCTTGGAGGAAGCTCAACATTGCAATCATTTCAGCATCTATATGTGTGTGTCTGTCTGTCTGTATGTCCATAGTCCATCTGTCTGTCCACACCCTAGATTAAGGTCAATATAAAAGTTTTTTTACATTAAGCCTAATGTTAAAGTTTTATGCTTTCTAGGTAAATAAAAGGTGTGCTGGACAAAAAGGGAGTCTTGTATTTTATTGAGAAATATAATATTGTTATCAGCTTTATCTATCAGTTTACACCATGTTAAGTTTCAACATCAACTAAATTTAAGATTATTTTCTTTTATGATACTTAATTATTATTATCACCCTTTTCTTTTTAGATTTCTATGTTTCTTATTAAATGTCTTCTAAATTTGTCATGTATTTTTTGCTGTAGAATATTGTCCATAATTACTATTTATTTTGTCCTAACTGGATAACTTTGCTTTGAACTCTGTTGTTTTAATAATAGGCTTTGTGTTCATCTTGACATGCAATTAAATGGATTTTTTTTATGTACATGTGAATAAAACTATGTTGCTATTGACTAGCCTGAATTTGCAGATATGTATAACTTTTTAGCGTAATATAATGTTGTTGTCAGGATGGAGAGTTTGCATTATTAGTTTTATTTTATCTGGTCATAGACCAGCAGAAGTTATAGGATGGCCTGTTGTCCTTCATTTGTCCTTTGTCATTGTTACTCCTCCTGAACTACTTGCAGGATTTCCATGAAACTTTATACATTCATCCCAAGGTCTAGTTGGTCCTAACTGAAAACGGTGCTGGTCAGACTCCGAATATGGCCACCAAAGTGGGTGAACATCTTGTCATCACTGCTTCTCCTTAATGGATGGTCATATTGACTTGGGGTTTTTACCAGAAGACATATTATGATGTCTGGTTGGTCCTGAATGTAAATGGTGCCAATCTGACATCCATTATGGCCACCATCTTGAAAATATTGTTATTGCTACACCTCAACAGAAAGTCGTATTAACATGGGGTTTCACAGAATACTTATTATGATATCTGGTTGGTCCAAAATGCAAATGGTGCTAATCTGTCATCCAATATGGCCACCATGGTGTCCAGCTTGAAAATCTTGTTTTCGCTACTCCTCCTGAATGGATGGTTATCTCAACATGGAGTTCCCACCAAAAGATTTCTTATGATGTATAGTTTGTCCTAATGATAATGGTGCAAACCTTACATCTAATACGGCACCATGACAGCCATCTTGAAAATCTTTGCTCAAGAATATCAGAGATGGTTTCAACACTCCACAGTTAAAAAGAAGAAATGGTCTTAAAATTGGATTCCTGGAAATTCTTTTCAGCCAGTATTGTAACATTCCCTTCAGGGGACTATTTTTTTAAAAGTATTATAATCAGGTAGGGAACATAATGGTGCAAGTTGCAGACTAATTAAGGATGCCATAGCACTTGACACTGATATTGGAACTCTTGATTTGGATGCCTTGCTATGTGTTCAAATCAAGAGGTCAAAGGTAAGCATTAAACATTAAGGCATCCTCATCTAGTTACAGGCCAGACATAGTACAGTGTATTTTGCAACTGTTTTTTTTTCCAACATCATCAATTGCATTAATCAGACAATACCTTTTGAATGAAAAGTTTCCTTGATTTTACTTCTGGACATTTATCTTTAGCATAAAAGTCCATGGAAATATCTCCTTATCACAAATGGACAAGATGGTTTCCATGGAAATATCTCCTTATCACAGATGGACAAGATGGTTTTGATGTTTATGCACATATAATCTAACTGAAATAATCAAGATTAATATGTTTGTTGTAAGAAAAATACAAAAACTAAAAGAAACTGTAAAAATGAAACAAGAAAAGTATTGTGGTTGAAAGTGTCCTTATAAATTGATAACAGAAAAGCTTGTTGATTGTGTCTATAGATCTGAAACATCAAACTACATGTACTATGCTGTGTTAAATGAAAAAAAAAACATTTTTCATTGTTAGAATGGAATGATGTTGGATTCAATTAAACTGCTTGCTCACTTGTTGCATTTTCAGCATGGCAGACATAGAAGAAAAATGTGGTTCAGAATTATTAAGGTATTTAAATTTACTTATTATAAACTAAACAGCATTTACATTTATTAAATTTCAATTCAGCAAGTTAACAGTTTTAAATAATTGTGAGAATACTGATTCAGAAGTTGACGAAACTCAAAGTCAAATCTTAGTCCTCCAAGCCTCTTTCAAGTTGCCTCCCCTAGCAAGCTCTTCAGTGAGTAAAACCATTTTTGATGACCTTTTGCTTGATGAGCTACTTCCCTTGACTTCAAGCTTTTCTGTTTTTGTTGCTGCAGACTAACATCTTGAATGATAGGGCTGATTGCAGAATATTTTAAAGTGACCAAGTTATGTTTTTTGTTTTATTGAACACAGCCATGACCATAGAATTAGATGCAACCTCACTTGGCACCACATGTGCATAGTCCCTTGTGGCAATTGTTACAAAATTTTGTCATATTCTTCACATTTTACTACAAGGTATTGATTTAACAATGCCAATTAATGTTACAGTTTGAAATTTTGGAATTTTAATTATATTATAAAACAAGCAAAGCTTGATATCAAATATATTGTGTACATAACAGGAGTCTATGAAAGACCATGTGAAGTACATGATGATATGAAGGTCAAAATACAGTAATCGGTTTGATCTTGCCTAATTATGAGTGGTCATTGTTTTTTTTTTTGTTGGCAGTTTGTACATTATGGAGAACAGTATAAAAACCCTTTATTCTTTCAACTTTTTGAGCATGTCACTTGAGTTAAAGCTGCAAACTCCAGAATCAGTGAGACACTAAGAGTAATTGTATGTTTTTGAAATTTAGTATGCTAGTAGAGGGGCTAATGTTAAAGAGAACCTGAAATTTAGTATGCTAGTAGAAGAGAACCTGAAATTTACTATGCTAGTAGAGGGGCTAAAGTTAAAGAGAACCTGAAATTTAGTATGCTAGTAGAGGGGCTAAAGTTAAAGAGAACCTGAAATTTAGTATGATAGTAGAGGGGCTAAAGTTAAAGAGAACCTGAAATTTAGTATGCTAGTAGAGGGGCTAATGTTAAAGAGAGCTTGCAAGTTTATGATTCTTTTACTTTGCTTGTATTCAACTTATTGAATGTGCAATAATTTTCAGTTTTTGAACATGCTGAAAATAGTGAGAGAATATGAAACGCAAGTTGAATGTGACCTTACAGTCAAACATGAAGCTAAATGTTCAACCATGGGGCTCTTAGAAACTGGATGTTGTTAGCAGATAGCCTGTAGTCACAGGTTCATAATGTATAGGTCAACATGGCTGTTTGTGCTATATTTAGGAACACAGAAAAGTTCATATCAACACTGCTGGAGGTTGTTGGTTGTTTGAAGGAAATGGAAACTATTTTTGTTATTGTTTCATGCCATTTTTATTGTTCCCTCAAGATGGAGGCATGTTGCATTTAGGTTGTCCATTTGTAGCTGGGTCTGTGGAAATTTTTTGGTTAAAGTTTTTTCCAGCACTTGTAGCTTAGTAACGACTTACCAGATTGACTTTCATATTTGGAATATAATATCATCACATTCTCCTTTTCACTCAGTACCACTCCTGCCCATGGATTGTACCCTTGGGTGGGACCATGGATTGCACCCTTGGGTGGGACCATGAGGTAAAGAATGGTAATAGGGATACATTTTACTTAAAGTGTTTTCCAGCACTTGTAGCTCAAAAGCTCCTTACCCAATTCACATCATATTTGGAACATAATATCATCACATACCCCCTTTTCTCTCAGTACTACATGTTTGGGTGGGGGCCAGTGGGTCTGGAATTAAAACTGGGACATATATGTAGGACATGTAGTAACCCTTTAGTTACAGTTTTGGTTACATCTTTTATGTTTTAATGAACTTGTTAACCAATTCACTATTAATTTGGAATATTGTATGATCCCAAAATCCCCCTTTTTACCTATATTGATGTTGTCACATGGGTTATGTCCCTAAATATATGGGGTCAAGAAGAAGAGCATCTTTTGGTTAAAAAAAATTTTCTTATATTCTAGTAACCCCTCTCTCAGTTCACTTAATAGTTGAAATGATGCCGTACTTCCATTTCTCCCGATATAACATTTTTGCAACAGGGTTATGTCACTGGCTGTAGCCATGGAGTTGAGCAGTAGGACACTTTTTGATGATGATGATTTCAATGTAGTCTTATCAGATTCAATGTATATTTGGAATATAACATGATCACACTCTTACCTGTCACCTTATACCACTCCTGCTCTTGGATTATATCCTTGGAAGTGGTCATTGGGTCAAAAAGTATGATACTTTCCTTTGGTTATAGTTTATTTTGCACCCTATTTGGAATATAAAAAATATTGTTTACTTCCCTTTCTGTAGCATTCCTGCCTTTGGGGCATGCCCCTGGTTGGGGCCATGTGTTTTTGCTCTTTGACATATCAACAGCTCATCTCGTGGACATATCATATGTTTCTTTAAAAAAAAACAGTTCTTGTTTGCCACAGTGAATGTGTTCTGCATTCGGTATTAATCTGTGTCAAATGTGTAACCAGCAGCTGCAAACAACATAGACCCATATCTACCATTACATAATGTATAACCATCTGCAAGCAACATTGATCCTTATCTATCATTACATAATGTGTAGCCAGCTGCAAACAGAGATCCCTGTCTACCATTACATAATGTGTAGTCAACTGCAAAAATATAGATCTATATCTACTATTACATAATGAGTAAAGAGCTGCAAAAAACATAGATCCATATCTGCCATTGCATAATGTGTAGCCAGCTGCAAACAGATCCATATCTATCATTACATAATGTGTAACCAGCTACAAACAACATATATCCTTATCTATCGTTACATAATGTGTAGCCAGTTGCAAACAGCATAAACCCAGATCTACCATTACGCAATGTGTAACCAGCTGCAAACAACATAGACCCAGAAATATCTAAGTATCTACCTTTCAATAAAAATGTTATTCTGGTTCTGTACAACAGACACCTTGACCCTGGATTTAAAATACATTGATCAATTTAAGTTCATTATCAGTATAAATAGTGATACTTGTTTAACTGACTTCCGTGTCAAAATAATTTATTTAACCTTATTACACTATATCAGAACGTATGTGAATTTTCCGGTAATCTGTGTGTCTAATTTTTTCTTATTTTGGTACAATGTGCAGCTAATTTGCCATATTTCCATTAATTTAATGTGACGTTTTAATGGTTTCTTTTCCTACAGATTATCATTGTCACGAGAAAAAGTCATACAGATCTACCGGCAATAAAATCCAGGTGCACAGGTTCGGATATTGTATATTATATATAGACAGCCACAATCTCACTCATGCACAATGTGAGACTAAGTTTATAAAATCATGAGAGGGAAGTTTCAGGTTATGCGTGAAATTGATACATAGAAAGGGGGCGTTTGTTTTAATTGGACAACCCACAGTCTGCAATTGCACTTCACATCAGACATTGGTAGCCATGATAGAGGTAGTTGCTTTGTAGAGGTGACTTCTTACTCGGGTTTGACTGTAATAACAAGTTAGAGTCTGCACTATTAGCAAATAAAATGCCAAGAACAAGGGCAAAATACTTTCAAGAGAAAGTTTGTTTACTGTTTTGTATGATGGTGATTTTTATTAAAGTGACTCATAGCAAGTTGTTATTATTCAGAAGTACAAATATGAATATATTAATATATAATTGGTAATTGCATGTTTTAAGTATAAACTGTCAATAAAAGATAATTTTTAATATTGGGCTTTCTATTTATATTGATTGATTCATAGGGTCTTCACATTTTTTATATTGGACTTTCTATTTACTAGTATATTGATTGATTCATAGGGTCTTCACATTTTTAATATTGGACTTTCTATTTACTAGTATATTGATTGATTCATAGGGTCTTCACATTTTTAATATTGGACTTTCTATTTATATTGATTGATTCATAGGGTCTTCACATTTTTATGATGGAGCCCTACAGTAATCTTTGTTTTTCTTCCAATTGTCAACCTATCCAGTGTCCCTCCATTTATCAGATATTCAACCTAGCTCACCCTCCATTGATTTAACAGATTTTTATAACTATTTTACAGATTTTTAGTCAATTTTGTAAACTAATTTTATGCTTAATGAATGTTATCGCATGGAAACCAATTTGCTTTTGTCAGTCAGTGACCTTGACCTTTGATCTTTTGACTCTTTAATCATTAGGGTTTTTATCTCTGATAAGGCAACCCACTCACAGAGCTTGGTTAAGACATGTAAAATGGAAATTATTATAACAAGGAAACCAATTTGTTAAGGGGTGGACGATCTTGACCATAACATTTTTTGCTCCTCCATATGGCGGGCATACAATAATAATAATAATTATTATTATAATAATTCATTGCTATAAGTCCTTAGCTTAATGAATGACAAGTTTGTGGTGCCTTTTAACTATTTATTCAGTATCTTTTATGTCAAAAAATAAATTTTTCTATAAAAAAAATGTAACATTTGATATCACAAATAAATTTTGATATAAAAAAAATAATTTTGATTTAAAATATTCGGTTTTTGTTATCAAAAATTTTTTTATATCTCAAAAATAGATTTTTTATATCCAAAAATAAAATTTATATTTTAAAAAAAATTGATTAATAAAAAATCTAGAAATTGTTGATGTAAAATTGTTTTATATCTGTTGATATAAAATTTTATATCAAATATGTGACTTTTTGATAATAAAAATTTGTGTTTATACTGAAAAATTCAGTTTTGTATATAAAAGTATTTTCATTTGTGAAAAAATAGACTATTTGATATCAAAAATATATTTATGTCACAGCAAATTTATATGTAAAACAATCTATATCGATATACAAAATTATTTTAAAAAAATATTGCTATAAGAAAATTTATATTTTTATAACAAATATTCGATTTTGTGATATCAAATAAAAAACATACAGAATAAAACGTAAAATGGCACCCTATAGATAAGAGTGGTGCCCAAAACTATTGCTTGAAAGAAAGAAGATGAATTCAATAATGTGACCTCCTTTCCATCTGACCTTAGATGGGCGACCACATAGCATTTCACATGTAGAACCCATGGATCAAAGACAGGACTACAGAAGTGTGAAGTGAGTGCACTCCATGCCGCTCTCATGCAAGAAGGGAAATATTAGGCTTTGTATGAATAAAGCTCTAAGGCCCTTTTGGTGAGGGTGTTGGACAAGAGATTAAAATGAAAAACTGAAGAAATATGATTTTATTTAATGTAATTACACATTAAAACTTAAATTTTTTCGGGAAAAAATTATACGGGATTTTTCACCATTATGGCCATAGTCACTGATGTAGAATTTTTAAAGACAGTGTTCCATATAATACTACAAAAAGATGAACTGATTTTAATTTAAAATTGCTGTAGGTGTTGACCATAAATTTTCATAAAATACAGCTATTGAAGGAATTTTAAATTGTAAACAAATATATCTCAAGTATTTTGGTTGGGTGGTTGGTTTTGAGTTGTATTTTAGTCAGCAGTCTTTATATTGTAATTATTAGGTGTTCACAGTTCTGGTAAATTACTGAAAAATTATTCGGAAAAGATTTTGAATTCAGGAGCTTGTGATGTGTAACTTCACACATATTTGGACATTCCTCAAGGGTTTTGAAATTATTTCTATTTGCACCACAACCAACATAAATAAACTGCTCACACCATCCAGTTTCGAAATCATAGAAGTATTGCAGTATTCGTTGTCGTGACTTGGTTGGTGTCAGCGACACAGAAATTGTCGGAGGGATGAAAAATGAAGGTGTCACTGCCATCCGTAGAATCCGTATAAAACATAACAACAATTTGCAGGACACCAATACCATTATACTCACCTTCAACACACCAACATTGCCAAAGGTAGTCAAAGTTGGATTTTTACAAGTTAAGGTTGAGATATACATACCAAACCCACTTCGGTGCTTCAAGTGTCAGAAATACGGACATCATGAAGATAGATGCTCCAAAAACAAGAGAAGGAAATACAAAGGGTGAAGTACACCTCCAACATCTCCTTTCCAAAGGCCAGAAAGATTGTTCAGGCTAGAACCTCCCTACCCGGCCCAACCTTCTCAACTGTAGTTAAAACCAATCAAAAAACAACTAAGGACGCACAGACCCAAACAAGCCCACCTGATTCAGCATCAAGCTCAAACACTCCAAATTACAAACCTCAGAAAAACACAATATCAACTCAAACAACATTCAACAACACACCAACACTAAAATCACCAAACAGTAAAAAGAGACAACAAACAAATAGGCAGCAAAAGGGGTGTGATGACCCTATAAAGCTGCACAATAGGTTTGGCAACTTTGAGGATATGGACTCGGAAGAAACTGCTCCATGTACTCAAAGTAGCTCCAAACTTACGAACAAAAAATTTAATCCCGTACTTCCTCCTGATAAATAAGCACATAGAAGTGTTCTCTCTGAAAGGTACAACCTAATTACTACACCATCCCTAATTTAATTTCATAATGAAGAACACCATCTTACAATGGAATTGTCGAGGACTTCAAACCAACTACAGTGATATTCTTCTGCTTTTAAGTGAACAAGATCCTGCAGTACTATGCCTGCAGGAAACATTTCTAAAAGAGACGGACAACATTACACTTAAAAATTACTCCCTCTTTAACACCCACTCAAAAAATGTTGATCGCGCCTCAGGAGGAGCTTCCGTTGTTGTGAACAATTGGGCCCCTCATCACGTCATTTCTTTAAATACAAATCTACAAGCCATAGCTGTAAGCGTCGCTCTACATCGAGTGATTACTTTTTGTTCTATTTATATACCACCAAACACCAAATTACTACCAAATGACTTAGACAACCTCATACAACAGCTGCCCACCCCATTTGTTCTACTCTGGAATTTCAATGCCCATAACATTTTATGGGGATCAAATTACATGAATGACAGAGGAAAAAAGGTAGAAGATTTCATTTCTAGACACGATTTGTGTCTATATAACATGAAATCACCGACATATTTGCATCCAGGAACAGGTACATACACGTGCATCGATCTGTCAATTTGTTCTTCTTCGCTGCTTTTGGATTATGATTGGAAGGTCGCTGATGACCTTCACAGCAGTGACCACTTCCCAATCTCTCTTACGAATATTAACTCTACCATCGATGAGCAAATTCCACACTGGAATTTAAAGAAGGCCGACTGGGCCAAGCTTGAAACATTATGTATAACTAGACTTAACAGAGATGCCTTTTTAAACGTTAATGACCCTATTCAACATTTTACATCTATTTTAATCGAGATTGCAGAAGAATCCATTCCTAAGTCCTCACCGAACCCTAAAAGAACACAAAAACCATGGTTCACTAAAGAATGTAAAGAAGCCATTAGACAACGCCGAGAAGCATTGAGAAAATTTAATAACCGCCCAACGCCCGAAAATTTAAGTACATACCGTATATTCCGGGCTAAAGCTCGTCGCACGGTTAAAGAATGTAAAAGATCATCATGGAAAAAATATGTTTCTACTCTAAACTCTCGTTCCTCTATAAAGAAAGTATGGGACAGAGTCCGCAAAATAAATGGTAAGGGAAAACACAACTCTTTCCGACATCTAAAAGTAAACAATAACAACTTTTATTTCAAACATGACATAGCTAATATACTTGCTGATAGCTTTTCAAAAAAATCATCATAGCTAATTATTCATCAAATTTTCGAAAATTAAAAAGTCAAAAAGAAAAAATACCTTTAAAATTCACATCCAGCAATTCAGAAAGTTATAATCAACCGTTTTCACTTTTAGAGCTTATGGAAGCTTTGAACAAGGCCCATGATACATCCGCTGGGCCTGATGAAATACATTACCAGTTTTTGAAACATCTACCAGAACCATCATTAATCGCTCTTTTGGAAATTTTCAATGATGTATGGATCACTGGCAATGTACCAAAAATTTGGAAAGAAACAACAGTAATACCTATTCCCAAACTAGGTGAGGATAGCACAGATCCTACCAACTATCATCCCATTGCGCTGACAAGCTTTGTATGTAAAACAATGGAACGAATAATCAATGCTCGGCTTGTTTTGTATTTGGAAACTAATAAGTTATATCTCCTTTCCAAAGTGGCTTTAGATATGGCCGTAGTACCAATGATCATCTGGTTAGATTAGAAACATTTATTCGCGATGCTTTTATCAAGAAGGAACACTTAGTAGCTGTTTTCTTCGATCTAGAAAAGGCCTATGATACAACATGGAAGTACGGAATAATGAATGACCTGCACAATCTGGGTTTAAAAGGCCATCTGCCCTCTTTTATATCGAACTTTCTCCCAAACAGAGAATTTAAGGTACGAGTGGGTTCCACCCTCTCAGATATGTACGAACAAGAAATGGGTGTGCCCCAGGGCAGTATTTTATCTGTAACACTTTTCAACATCAAAACAGCATTACCAAATGTTTGGCTCCTGGTATGGATTGCTCCCTATATGTTGATGATTTCCTAATATGTTATCGATCCAAGCACATGCATACAATTGAAAGACAACTGCAACAAAATATAAACAAGATTCAAAATTGGGCCAGTGCCAACGGTTTCAAATTCTCAAAATCGAAAACAGTATGCATCCATTTCTGTCAGTTACGAAGACATCATGATGAACCTAAACTCACACTGGACGGAACACCTATACAAGTTGTGGAGGTAACAAAGTTTTTAGGTATTATCTTCGACAGAAAACTCACCTTTATTCCACACATAAAGAACTTGAAAGCTAAATGCTTGAAATCGCTAGATCTACTCAAAGTAGTAGCGCACACTGACTGGGGCGCTGATAGAAAAGTCATTCTAAATTTATATAGAACTTTTATTCGATCCAAACTAGACTATGGTTGTGTTGTTTACGGTTCAGCCAGAAAATCATACTTAAAGACACTTGACCCAATTCACCACCAAGGAATAAGACTCGCTCTGGGAGCATTTAGGACATCCCCATGTGAAAGCCTTTTGGCTGAAGCAAATGAGTCACCACTATCACATCATAGAGAAATGCTGTCTCTACAATATGCCCTCAAATTAAAATCGAACGCTTTGAATCCTGCTTTTTCGGGTATATTTCAACCAAAATACAAAACATTATACGAAAACAAACCAAATGCCATACCTACCTTTGGCATTAGAATATCACCCAGCCTTGACAGTACAAAAGTTGACCTTTCTAAAATCCAGAAGATGTCCATTTCTGAAACACCTCCCTGGCTGCTTAAACAACTAACAGTACTTTTTACACTACACGACGGCAAGAAATCGGAGACAAACCCTTCCATCTTTCATAACACTTACCACGAACTCCTTACCGAATTTAATAACTACACAAGAATTTACACTGATGGGTCCAAGGACAAGGAAAAGACTGCTGCAGCCTTCGTTAGTGGAAATCACACCACAAAAGTTCGCTTGCCGGATGGTGCCTCGATTTTTTCAGCCAAAATCAGGGCAATAGACCTTGCTCTGAAATATATCGAAAGCAAACATATTTTAAACTCCATCATCTTCTCGGATTCACTATCAGTACTTCAGTCACTTCAAAATAGGAAATTGGAAAATCCACTACTGACCAACATTCTCATGCAACATACCGAGCTGTGTACCTCCCACAATATAGTGTACTGTTGGCTACCCAGCCACATCGGTATTAAAGGTAACGAAAAAGCTGATCGCGCAGCTAAAATGGTCCTATCCCTAGAACCATCTGATTTTAAAATACCATACACTAATTTTAAACCTAGTATCAAAAAGTGTTTACTTAATAAGTGGCAGGCATCATGGGATGATGCAGTGAATAACAAACTACATATAATAAAACCAACCCTCGGCGACTGGGCTCCTTCCTACCGAACCATCTGTAAAGACGAGGTAGCCACTGCAAGAATTAGAATTGGTCATACTTATGTAACCCATTCCTACATCCTAATGGGTGAAGACCCACCTGAGTGTGTTTCTTGCAATGAACCCTTCACTGTGAAACATTTTATGATAGATTGTTTCGATCTCCAACCTACACGCGATCGTTACTATAATGTTCAACACATGAAGGAACTTTTTGATACAGTAAACGTACCTTGCATTTTAAATTACTTGAAAGAAGTAAACATCTATTCTAAAATCTAACTTTAGAGCAATCACTTTGAGTATTTTTAGAATATATGTACAGTCGTTCATCCTAAGTACCTTTACTCGTATTCATAGACACACCATTTACATTACCCGTTGATCGTGAAACTTCATATATTACCCTCACCGCTTCATCGTTTACATTTTAATTGTTTGACTCAATTATCGCTGGTCGATAATGAACCTTTTAACATTTGTAAATTATTCATCATACAACCTTTTCTATGGAACTAAATAGCCTCACAGTGCTGATGCGCCGTTAAACCACAATCAATCAATCAATCAATCAACACCATCCTACCATCCATGTCAAAACTGTACAGGGAATTGGCATTAAACACAGTGATGTACAAATGTGTATGTGATGAATTCAGAGCGGCATTAGTACTTGAAGGATTACACTGACAGTCAAACTGATGATACTTCTCTTCCTCTCCTGTACTGGTGATCAGGCTCAAGTAGTGTTTACCTTTATCATTACAGTCACCAGATACAATTATATTCCCATTCCCTGCCGGAGTGATACCCCAACATTTATATCTGGTTTGAACTATCCTGGTGGGTTTGATGGTCCTGCTTGTTACAGACAGGAACTGAATTGTTTTCTGATTTGGTATAGAGACAGCCACAGCCTGACGATCTCCTTCCTACACATATGTCATATGGCTCGTCTGGTAATGTGAAGCAGGAGATGCATTGGTATGAGGAGCTCAGCAGAAGCACTCTTTTATTATTCTCATCCGTCGGCATCACTTGCAAATATGTAACACCTGTAAAGTAGGGATTCACATCATCAGGCCCTTTTGCCTCCACAACTTCCTCCATCTCAACCTGATATTCTTCCCAAGGCTTTTCTGTTCTTGGTATCAGGCAACTTTTCTGTTCCTTTCTGCATATTACCCTCCCAATATCAGACATCTGGGCCATGACACACTGGATTTGTGGATCAACTTCAAGATTTAATGTGACGGTCTCCGTCTCACCAAACTTCTCTTTAAACTGTTCGTAGTATAACTTCACTTGTGATATCATTCTGGCAGCTATTAGAAATATCTGAAAAGTTCATATACATACGTATATAGAAAATAAAACAAGTAGCGGCTTTCTAGAATTTCTTCACATATTTTTAAACATTTGAATTTACTCGATTACTGGAATAAATGAGAATGAAATATATTTGTTCTGTATCTCATAAGTTTTAATGACCTAAATGTCTCATACATCAAACCCTCTTATGTGTGTGTTTGAGAGAGAGACAGAGAGCAAAGTGAACTGACGTTTCTTTATATACCACAAAGCAGCCGTAATTGCATTTAACCACCCACTGGCCCTGGCACACAATTTAACAAATCACTTGAGAGATATGATGCTGTGTGGTCATAAAATTATGTCTTGTCGTTTTTTAGTGCCGAGGCAATTGGAGTAAAGTGCATTGCCCAAGGACACATCAACGTACCCGACCCAGTTTCATCTGATGGTGCAATTCGAACTGCACCCTTTTCGGTTAAGAGTCCTTAAAAGTAACCACTTAGCCACCGCGGCTAATTTTGTCAGTGGAAGTAAAGACAGTAAATGCCGTGACATTGTATTTTCATGCTTTGGTAATGAAATCAAAGTCTAAGTATATTTTGTGAGGAAATATATTCCACCGAAAGAATAACGACCTTTTGTCATGCCGTAGGATCCAATTTTTAATGCATCTAATCCAATTAGCCGAGGAAAAGGAATGTATAAGTATATAATATTTATATGTATATACATAGGTAGGTATATGTATCTATTATATATATATATATATATATATATATATATATATATATATATACATGTATATATATATATATATATATATATATATATATATATATATATATATAAAAATTCAACATAATACTGCATGATACAATATAATATGTAATATAATGTCACATCATGTTACATAACAATGTAACATAATATATATATTGTTACAACTAGGGGTTATGTAACAAAAGAAAAGACTCAAACAAGCTTTCAAGATTTAAAATATAAATCTTTAATTTCCTAAAATATTAAAATATTTCAACAAACAATTAAAGTGAAAGAATTAAAAATAACTTACAGTATAGAATATCCTCAAAAGTCCTAAATTGTTTTAAAGTTCACTGTTCCGGAAGTTAATCCAAATATTCCGAATGTAGTATTCCGAATGAAATAGCCTTCACTGTGCTAATATGTTGATAAGTTTAAGTATATCCAAATAATCCTTGTGAATCTGGAATATCACAAGTTTTAAAAATGTTTCCGATAATTCCATGGAGCTGTATAATAATTCAGATTAAAGACAGTACTAAATCCTAAATGTACTGTATTAATAATAAATAAATCTCCAAATAAATATATCCCACACACAAACTGAACCAATTTCGTAATGACCTCTCTCTTCAAATGTAATTGTAAAGAATATTTAAACACATGATTACTTCCTATATGTATAGCATTAATGCGCAGAATCGAAATAAAACCCATACGACGTCTTCAATAAACAGGGTATTTTAAAATAATGCAACCCTCTCCGAACCAATCAGGAATTAGGTTATGCGTGATTCTGCTAAAGTGCTTGAGTACCAGTATTTTAAACAGTAAATACTGTATTGATTCATTCTTAGAATGTGACCTTAAACTATAATTCCTAGTCAATAATGTTTACTCCTAAAAGTACAAGAACTAGGTCGAAATTTCATTACTCTCTTTCGCGCGAAAAATACGTCACATGACTAAAGCTACAAGCAAACAGGCTATTGATCGAGGCTACCGTATGTATACTCATAAGACGACAGCTGTTTAGACAAAGAAAAGAGATCATAAACGAAGAAAAAGATATGTAATTCCGTAACAATATATATATATATATATATATATATATTTATATATATATATATATATATATATATATATATATATATATATATATATAATACACTCCGATTCTGTCCTATTACTTAACATAGGAAGTAACTGAACAAAATTTTCATTGTATGTCTTTGTCAAGTGGAACTCTTCGTCGACAAGGACGCGTGTAATGACATTATGGAGTCATCTATCTTTAACGTTATGATGATATACAGCTCACTATAACAATTCGCGTGTGTCAAGAATGAAAGTTTGAATAAAGCTGAGTAAAAATTAATAACAGCACATTTATTTCAATATGTATATTTTTCACCCAACAGTAACGATAAGAGAATTAGTGACTGATACTATTTATAAAGTGCACAAAAAGTAAATAAACAGGCTGTGGTATGTTTTCTGTCTAATATCTAGGGTGTTCTTGTTGTTTAGGCATGGCGACTCACAAGCTCGCCGATCACATGCCAAAACAACTCGTTCAGTGAGATTTACAACAACATGGAAATATTTACATCGTAGTAAAAAACACGACATAATGTGACGTCATTCATCTGTTGCGCACTATTCCAGAGAAAGGACCGAGGATGATAAGTGCTGAAAATGGCCTCAATTGTGATTAAATTTTATTTGCTAAGTTTTATTTCAGTTCCATATGTTAAGACACTATATTTGGTTGACAGGAAATGATGCAGTACGCCTACTGATAACCTCATTTTGAGTTGACCAATGAAAGGGCAGTATTCCATTCAGCGCATTGCACTTTCATATTACGCGGGCGTGATCATAGCCATGTCCAGCGATAATGTTGGAAATCGGGTAGCGAGTCAAATATGATGTAGGCCTAAAAAGTTGAAAATGCTAAAGTTATTACACTACACGAAGTTAGCCTGAGATACCAGGGTCGATTCTTAAATAGGTCGCAAGAGAAATGGAAGAAGTGTCCTCCCTTGTATTATTATATAGTACATATATTATTTATAGGTAAATTGTAAGCAATGATACGAGACCTTGTGGTGCGTCAGCTGAACCATTTTTGATAAAAAAGTTGGTTACGGCGCATGATGTGACTGACCTATACTATTACTAATAGGCTGTGAGGTATTACGTTATCACATGCATAATGAATACTTGTTGGATCATTCAGTTTGATGCTCTGACACAGGTAACTGTCGCTATTTCTACTCATCAAACGTCTTCGTTCTCGGGCATAATCAAAGCTGAGAGAGAGAGAGAGAGAGAGAGAGAGAGAGAGAGAGAGAGAGAGAGAGAGAGAGAGAGAGAGAGAGAGAGAGAGAGCAGCAATAATTCATATTTTAATCGGCAATCAGATATAGTTTCCTACTTCAAAACTGCAGGAAATTATGAGTGCTGAATAATTCGATTGTTGATGTATTCATTAAAAATTTAGGTTTAAATGTTAAACTATAACTGTATTTTTTGTTATTTCTCAAGTAGTTATTTGATGACACTACATTTTTAAAATTTTATTTTAAATAATGTGTATAACCAATACAAATGACACAGGAATGTAATTTAAAACAATTTTCCTGTAATCTCTGACAATGATTATATTTCTTTTCTGTAAATTCTTTGCAAAGAATATATGATTGCTGTTCAAGTTAATTTCAATAAGAACTGGTCAATCATTAGGAGGCGAGACAGTAGACACTGATAATTTCATTTTGATCTAGTGCTTCCGTGCTCTAACAACGATTAAATATGTGCAAGTCTCCTGTTGTTTTGTGTTCTTTTTGCTGCTGCTGCTTCTGTTCTTTTGTTAAGTTTGCATTGCTCTTGCATTATTGTCAATGAAATGTACACAATATTTCCATTTTTATGGGGGAGGTTGGTGGGTTGATTTTATTTAGCTTTTTAATCCCAATTTTATTTTGGTTTATTGTGAACGAACAACTCTCTTCAGATGTCAAATGCATTGCCTTCCGTAATATGATATATGACTCTCTTTTGAGAAGTAACCTCAAAGAATTTTAAAAATATATGAACATTATAAATCTTCGATGCAGATAACTGTAAAAGAAATTTAAACATACAGAAAAAAATTATTTCTTCTTTTTCAGGTATCTGAGCTAGCATATAGAGCTCAGCTTATTAGTCTCCGATTTTGTATAAGTTGTCACAGTTTCTAGTTGACTTATCTTATACACTCGCCAATAGAAATATGTTTGCGAATCCTATAACCGGTGTGTGGATCTACAAGCTACCACAAGGTTTAATGTCTCTATCTTGAACTGTATAGGAGGAGTTATGTGACGGGCAGCATAACTGCAACATTTTCTTCAAAAGGCCCAGGGATTAATACACTTGATGTTAAACTTGATGTTGTACCGCAAACCGCTACTACAACTACTACTCCTACTACTCATACTGACGATGCTGGTGACTTTATATTTTATATACATATTACAGAATTTGAACATCTATACATTTTATATCTTATATTTTTGTGGTTCATGTTTACATTTTTTTTGGTACTGTTTATCTTCTTAAATTTCTGTGGAATTTAATTTTACATTTTTCGAACTTTACTTTTAGTTGGCACCATACATCCACTATTGTGCTGACATGTCGTAAAACGCTACATTCATACATAGACTTCAAAATCGAGACAAAAGGGTATAATATATATATTTATGATTGGACGCAAGGGAACTATACTACATAATAAAGCAAGAAAGAAAAAAAAAGGAAAATTTAATTCTGCCATGAATCAACACATTGTAAAATGTAAAATGGGATGATTAAAAAACAAGTCCATTAAACACTGAACATGATGACAATAGGTGTATAAATGTGTTGAGTGCAGGCGATCTTGGAAAAGAACTTTTACTTGGTCTCTTTTTTAAATATTATAACAAAGGAAACGGAACTGTACAGTTCTAGACAATGTGATGGCATACTATTGAATGCTAATATTGATAAGTCCAACTATTTATCCATAGGATCTCGGGTTGCACACAAAACGTAATACAGAAAGCATTAACAGCACAGTTGCATTAAGATTTGTTCGTGAACTCGGTAGATAATTAACCGATGGATCCATGGATACTGTTGGTTGTAAGATGTAGGAGTCAACACATGCAGTTTCTATGATAAATGATGCAACAACTTGAACAACAAGCAATCTTATGGTCTCTGCAATAACACTTTAATTCTTTTTCCTCGTGTTCTTGACAGCGAAAACCCTTGTTACGGCTGATTACATTTTAGGGTCTTTTTGTCAGCTCCTCTATGGTTACAATGGTGTGGTCCTTTGTTGCCTTTTGTTTTTGGTGAACCTTTTGACAACTTTCACACATTGCCTGCTCACACACTACACAGAATCAATGAGCCGTGGCGGAGACGCCATCAGATACACAACAGTCACAAAGTCTGTCCACTTCCTCGTTCTCTTTGCCTTTATCGATTGTAAAATTAAATCTATCAGAAAGAGAGCAGCCCACATTTTTGAAGTTTTGCTTTTCCTCAGAATGGGAGCCATGGTTCTGCATATTGGACATTCACACTTGTCCCAGTCGTCGCTCAGGATTTATTGTCGTTTTGGCTTCTTTTCTCCATGGTCACTTCTGAGATGGAGTTTTTTGTTGTTCTTATTGTTGTAGTCGAGATAGGACCTAATCGCTGGAAGAAGTCTCGTCGTCCGGAATTTCTCTCCCTTCCATGGACAGGAATCATCATCATCATCATCGACAGGAATAATCATCATTATCATCAGCAGCAGCATCATCAGCACAACCACTACCACCAATTTCATTGTTATCATCATCGTGCAGAACAGGTCTCTGCCAATGACAAGCCTGTCCAGTCGTCAATCAGGATTTGTTGTCGTTTTGGCTTCTTTTCTCCATGGTCACTTCTGAGATGTAGTTTTTTGTTATTGTTATTGTTGTAGTGCAGATAGGTCCTCAACGCTGGAAGAAGTCTCGTTGTCAGGAATTTCTCTCCCTTCCATGGACAGGAAGCAGCATATCGAAGTCTTCGATTTGAATAGGATTGTGCTGCACCGGACTCTGCCAGGGACAGGCTTGTCCCAGTCGTCGCTCAGGATTTGTTGTCGTTTTGGCGCTGGAAGAAGTCTCGTTGTCAGGAATTTCTCTCCCTTCTATGGACAGGAATCATCATCATCATCATCATCATCATCATCATCATCATCAACAGGAATAATCATCATCATCATCAACATCATCATCTTCATCATCAGCACAACCGCCACCACCACCACCATACCATTGTCGTTGTCATCATCGTCGTGCAGCACCGGTCAATGCCAGGGACAGGCTTGTCCCAGTCGTCGCTCAGGATTTGTTGTCGTTTTGGCTTCTTTTCTCCATGGTCACTTCTGAGATGGAGTTTTTTGTTGTTCTTATTGTTATTGTTGTAGTGGAGATAGGTCCTCAACGCTGGAAGAAGTCTCGTTGTCAGGAATTTCTCTCCCTTCCATGAACAGGAAGTTGCATATCGAAGCCATTCAATTTGATTATGGTTGTGCTGCACTGGTCTCTGCCAGGGACAGGCTTGTCCAAGTCGTCGCTCAGGATTTGTTGTCGTTTTGGCGCCTTTTCTCCATGGTCACTTCTGAGATGGAGTTTTTCTTTGTTGTTATTGTTATTGTTGTAGTGGAGATAGGTCCCCAATGCTGGAAGAAGTCTCGTCATCAGGAATTTCTCTCCCTTCCATGGACAGGAAGTTGCATATCAAAGCCTTCGATTGGATTAGGATTGTGCTGCACTGGTCTCTGCCAGGGACAGGCTTGTCCCAGTTGTCGTTTTTAGGATTTGTTGTCATTTTGGCTTCTATTCTCCATGGTCACTTCTGAGATGGAGTTTTTTGTTGTTCTTATTGTTATTGTTCTAGTGGAGATAGGTCCTCAAAGCTGGAAGAAGTCTTGTCATCAGGAATTTCTCTCCCTTCCATGGACAGTAAGTTGCTTATCGAAGCCTTCAATTTGATTAGGATTGTGCTGCACTGGTCTCTGCCAGGGACAGGCTTGTCACAGTCTTCGCTCAGGATTTGTTGTTGTTTTGAGGTCTTTTCTCCATGGTCACTTCTGATATAGAGTTTTTCTTTGTTGTTATTGTTATTGTTGTAGTGGAGATAGGTCCTCAAAGCTGGAAGAAGTCTCGTCATCAGGAATTTCTCTCCCTTCCATGGACAGGAATCATCATCCTCATTATCGACAGGAATAATCATCATCATCATCAACATCATCGGAAGCATCAGGAGCACCTCCACCACCACCACAACCACTATTGTCGTTGTCATCATCGTCGTGCAGCACCGGTCAATGCCAGGGACAGGCTTGTCCCAGTCGTTGTTTTTAAGATTTGTTGTAGTTTTGGCTTCTATTCTTCATGGTCACTTCTGAGATGCAGTTTTTTGTTATTGTTATTGTTGTAGTGGAGATAGGTCCTCAACGCTGGATGAAGTCTCGTCATCAGGAATTTCTCTCCCTTCCATGGACAGGAAGTTGCATATCGAAGCCATTCGATTGGATTAGGATTGTGCTGCACTGGTCTCTGCCAGGGACAGGCTTGTCACAGTCGTCGCTCAGGATTTGTTGTCGTTTTGGCGCCTTTTCTCCATGGTCACTTCTGAGATGGAGTTTTTCTTTGCTGCTATTGTTATTGTTGTAGTGGAGATAGGTCCTCAATTCTGGAAGAAGTCTCGTCATCAGGAATTTCTCTCCCTTCCATGGACAGGAAGTTGCATATCAAAGCCTTCGATTGGATTAGGATTGTGCTGCACTGGTCTCTGCCAGGGACAGGCTTGTCCCAGTTGTCGTTTTTAGGATTTGTTGTCATTTTGGCTTCTATTCTCCATGGTCACTTCTGAGATGGAGTTTTTTGTTGTTCTTATTGTTATTGTTCTAGTGGAGATAGGTCCTCAAAGCTGGAAGAAGTCTTGTCATCAGGAATTTCTCTCCCTTCCATGGACAGTAAGTTGCTTATCGAAGCCTTCAATTTGATTAGGATTGTGCTGCACTGGTCTCTGCCAGGGACAGGCTTGTCACAGTCTTCGCTCAGGATTTGTTGTTGTTTTGAGGTCTTTTCTCCATGGTCACTTCTGATATAGAGTTTTTCTTTGTTGTTATTGTTATTGTTGTAGTGGAGATAGGTCCTCAAAGCTGGAAGAAGTCTCGTCATCAGGAATTTCTCTCCCTTCCATGGACAGGAATCATCATCCTCATTATCGACAGGAATAATCATCATCATCATCAACATCATCGGAAGCATCAGGAGCACCTCCACCACCACCACAACCACTATTGTCGTTGTCATCATCGTCGTGCAGCACCGGTCAATGCCAGGGACAGGCTTGTCCCAGTCGTTGTTTTTAAGATTTGTTGTAGTTTTGGCTTCTATTCTTCATGGTCACTTCTGAGATGCAGTTTTTTGTTATTGTTATTGTTGTAGTGGAGATAGGTCCTCAACGCTGGATGAAGTCTCGTCATCAGGAATTTCTCTCCCTTCCATGGACAGGAAGTTGCATATCGAAGCCATTCGATTGGATTAGGATTGTGCTGCACTGGTCTCTGCCAGGGACAGGCTTGTCACAGTCGTCGCTCAGGATTTGTTGTCGTTTTGGCGCCTTTTCTCCATGGTCACTTCTGAGATGGAGTTTTTCTTTGCTGCTATTGTTATTGTTGTAGTGGAGATAGGTCCTCAATTCTGGAAGAAGTCTCGTCGTCAGGAATTTCTCTCCCTTCCATGGACAGGAAGTTGCATATCAAAGCCTTCGATTGGATTAGGATTGTGCTGCACTGGTCTCTGCCAGGGACAGGCTTGTCCCAGTTGTCGTTTTTAGGATTTGTTGTCATTTTGGCTCCTATTCTCCATGGTCACTTCTGAGATGGAGTTTTTTTTCTACCTATTGTTGTACTGGATCATCATCGTCATCATCATCATCATCATCCATCATCGTCATCATCGTCATCATCATTTTCGAGTCAGGTCAGGCATTGCCTGCTACCGTAAGTAGAAGTAGACGGTACTACCTGCGACTGTCATCATCATCATCATCATCATCATCATCATCATCATCATCATCATCATCATCATCATCATCATCATCATCATCATCATCATCATCATCATCATCATCATCATCATCATCATCATCATCATCATCATCATCATCATCATCATCATCATCAACATCATCATCGAGATCGTCAATTTTTTCTCCATGTTGACTTCTGAGATGGAGTTTTTTTTTTTGTTATTGTTTAACTGCATCATCATCATCATCATCCATCATCATAATCATCATCAATCATCATCATCCATCATCATCATCATCATCATCCATCATCATAGTCATCATCATAATCAGCCGTCATCATCATCATCATCAGCCATCGTCATCATCATCGAGATCATCAATTTTTTTCTCCATGGTCACTTCTGAGATGGAGTTTTAATCTACCTATTGTTGTACTGGAACATCATCGTCATCGTCATCATCATCATCCATAATCGTCATCATCGTCATCATCATCATCATAGAGTCAGGTAAGGCATTGTCTGCTACCGTAAGTAGAAGTAGACGGTACTACCTGCGACTGTCATCATCATCATCATCATCATTAATCATCATCATCCATCATTATCATCATCATAATCATCCGTCATCATCATCAATTATAATACATCATCATCATCCATCGTCATCCATAATCATCTTCATCATCATCATAATCATCACCGAGATCGTCAATTTTTTCTCCATGATCACTTTTGAGATGGAGTTTTTTCTACCTATTGTTGTACTGGATCATCATCATCATCATCATCATCATCATCATCATCATCATCATCATCATCATCATCATTCATCATCATTCATCATTATCCATCCATCATCATCATAATAATAATCATCATCATCCATCATCATCATCTTCTTCTTGTTCTTCATCTTCATTTTCTTTATCGTCCATCATCATGATCATGATCATGATCGTCATCCAACTTCATCATCCACCATCATCTTTTTCCATCATCGTCATCATCCACCATCATCCATCATCATGATCTTCATCGATTTTAACCCATCATCCATCATCATGATCTTCATCCATTTTCATCCATCATCCATCATCATCATAATGATCTTCATCCATCATCATCATCATCATCATCATCATCATCATCATCATCATCATCATCATCATCATCATCATCATCATCATCATCATCATCATCATCATCATCATCATCATCATCATCATCATCCATCATCTTCTTCTTCTTCGTCATCTTCTTCATCATCTTTATCTTCTTAATCTTTTTCATCTTCATCATCATCATCCATCATCATCCGTCGTCATCATCATCATCATCATCATCATCATCATCCATCAGAGAGTCAGGTCAGGCATTGCCTGCTACCGTAAGTAGAAATAGACGGTACTACCTGCGACTTTCATCATCAAGATCGTTATCATCGAGATCCTCAACGTCGTTATCATCATCATCCATCATCATGAAGATCGTTAAGATCCCCATCATCATCATTGTCGAAATCCTTCTCCTGCTCCTCCTCAATCCATCCATCCATCTGTTATCATCATTATCATCATCATCATCATCATCATCATCATCATCATCATCATCAGCAGCAGCAGCAGCAGCAGCAGCAGCAGCATCAGCATCAGCAGCAGCATCGTCGTCGTCATCACCATCATCATCATCATCATCATCATCATCATCCATCAGAGAGTCAGGTCAGGCATTGCCTGCTACCGTAAGTAGAAGTCGACGGTACTACCTGCGACTTTCATCATCAAGATCGTCATCATCGAGATCCCCAGCGTCGTTATCATCGTCATCCATCATCATGAAGATCGTTAAGATCCCCATCATCATCATTGTCGAAATCCTTCTCCTGCTCCTACTCCTCATTCCATCCATCCATCCGTTATCATCATTAGCATCATCATCATCATAAAGCATCATCCATCATCATCATAATAATAATCATCATCATCGAGATCGTCAATTTTTTTTCCTGGTCACTTCTGAGATGGAGTTTTCTTTCTACCTATAGTTGTACTGGAACATCGTCATCATTATCATCCATCATCATCATCTTCTATCATCATCATCAGCATCCATCATCATCATCATCATCATCCATCATCGTCATCATCATCATTTTCCATCATCATCCATCGTCATCATAATCATCCATCATCTTCTTCTTCATCATCTTTATCTTCTTAATCTTTATCATCTTCATCTTTATCATCATCATCATCGTCGTCGTCATCCGTCATAATCATCATCATCATCATCCATCACAGAGTCAGGTCAGGCATTGCCTGCTACCGTAAGTAGAAGTAGACGGTACTACCTGCGACTTTCATCATCAAGATCGTCATCATCCATCATCATGAAGATCGTTAAGATCCCCATCATCATCATTGTCGAAATCCTTCTTCTGCTCCTCCTCCTCCTCAATCCATCCATCCATCCGTTATCATCATTAGCATCATCATCATCATACATCATCATCATAATCATCATCATCATCATCATCGAGATCGTCATTTTTTTCTTCATGGTCACTTCTGAGATGGAGTTTTTTTCTACCTATAGTTGTACTGGAACATCATCATCATCATCCATCATCATCATCATCATCATCATCATCATCATCATCATCATCATCATCATCATCATCATCATCATCATCATCATCATCATCATCATCATCATCATCATCATCATCATCATCATCATCATCATCATCATCATCATCATCATCATCATCATCATCATCATCCATCCATCCATCCATCATCATCATCCATCATCTTCATCTTCATCGTCCATCATCATGATCATGATCATCACCATCATCAAACTTCATTTATCATCATGATCTTCATCCATTTTCATCCATCATCCATCATCATCATCATCATAATGATCTTCATCCATCTTCATCCATCATCATCATCTTCCATCATCATCATCCATCATCATCATCATCATCATAATCATCAATCATTTTCTTCTTCATCTTTATCTTCTTAACCTTCTTTTCCATCTTCTTCATTTTTATCATCATCATCCATCATCATCGTCGTCATCCGTCATAATCATCATCATCATCCATCAGGGAGTCAGGTCAGGCATTGCCTGCTATCGTAAGTAGAAGTAGACGGTACTACCTGCGACTTTCATCATCGAGATCGTCATCTTCGAGATCGTCAACGTCGTCATCATAGAGATCGTCATCTTCGAGATCGTCAACGTCGTTATCATCGAGATCTTCATCATCAAGATTGTCATCGTGGAATCGTCATCATCGAGATAGTTATCATCTAGATCGTCTTCGTCGTCATCATCGAGATCGTCATCGTCGTCATCATAGAGATCATCATCTTCGAGATCGTCAACGTCGTTATCATCGAGATCATCATCAAGATTGTCATCATGGAATCGTCATCATCGAGATAGTTATCATCTAGATAGTCTACGTCGTCATTATCTAGATCGTCATCTTCGAGATCGTCAACGACGTTATCATCGAGATCTTTATCATCAAGATTATCATCATGGAATCGTCATCATCGAGATCGGCATCATCTAAATCGTCTACGTCGTCATCATCGAGATCGTCATCTACGAGATCGTCAACTTCGTCATCATTGAAATCGTCATCATCAACATTGTCATCATGAAATCGTCATTATCGAGATAGTTATCATCTCGATCGTCTCCGTCGACATTATCGAGATCGTCATCTTCGAGATGGTCATCTTCGAGATCGTAAACGTCGTCATCATAGAGATCGACATCTTCGATATCGTCAATGTCGTTATCTTCGAGATCTTCATCAACAAGATTGTTATCAAGGAATCGTCGTGATCGAGATCTTCATCATCACGATTGTCATCATGGAATCGTCATCATCGAGATCGTTATATTCGGGATCGTCATCTTCGAGATCGTCAACGTCGTCATCATAGAGATCGTCATCTTCGAGACCGTCAACGTCGTTATCATCGATATCTTCATTATCAAGATTGTCATCATGGAATCGTCATCATCGAGAGAGTTATCATCTAGATTGTCTACTTCGTCATCATCGAGATCGTCATCTTCGAGATGGTCAACGTCGTTATCATCGAGATCTTCATTATCAAGATTGTCATCACTGAATCGTCATCATAGAGATCGTCATCTAGATTGTCTACGTCGTCATCATCGAGTTAGTTGTCATCTAGATCGTCATAATCGTCATCGTTATTATCTATATCGTCATCATCTAAACCGCAATCATCGAGATCGCCATCTTCGAGATCGTCAATGTAGTTATCTTCGAGATCGCCATCTTGGATATCTTCAACGTCGTTATCATCGAGATCGTCATCATCAAGATTGTCACCATGGAAACGTCATCATCGAGATCGTCATCATCTAGATCGTCGTTGTCTAGATCGTCAATATCATGATCGTCATCATCAATATCGTTATCATCGATATCGTCATCTTCGAGGTCGTCATCCTCGAGATCGTCTACGTCGTTATCATCGAGATCGTCATTATCTAGTTCGTCGTCGTCTAGATCGTCAACATCGAGATCGTCATGAAATATAACGTCATCGTCTAGACCGCAATCATCGAGATCGTCATCTTCGAGATCGTCAACGTCGTTATCATCGAGATCGTCAACGTCGTTATCATCGAGATCGTCATCATCAAGATTTTCATCATGGAATCGTCATCATCGAGATCGTCATCTTCGATATCTTTAACGTCGTTATCATCAAAATAGTCATCATCAAGATTGTCATGATGGAATCGTCATCATCGAGACCGTCATCATCTAGATCGTCCACGTCGTCATCATCGAGATCGTCATCATCTAGATCGTCTACGTCATCATCATAGTAATCCTCCTCATCCTCGTCCACCTCCATCCAATCATCCATACATTATCATTTGCTTCCTCCTCCTCCTCCTCCTCCTCCTCATCCATCATCATCATTACCCTCCATGGTCATCATCATCATCGAGATCGTCAATTTTTTCTCCATAGTCACTTCTGAAATGGAGCTTTTTCTACTGATTATTGTCCTGGATCATCAACATCATTATCGTCATCAATCATCACATCATCATAATCATCGTCATAGTTATCATCAGCATCATCAATCATCCTCATCATCCATGCATTATCATCTTCATCTTCTTCTTCTTCAATTTCATCTTTTTCATCTTCATCATCTTCATCGTCCGTCATCATGGTCATCATCCATCATGATCATCATCTATCTTCATCCATCATCATCATCATCTTCATCATCATCTTCTTTTTTCTTGATCTTCATCTTCATCTTGTTCATCTTCCTATTCATCATCATCATCATCAACATCGTCATCATGAGGATCGACAATTTTTTCTCCATGGTCACTTCTGAGATAGCTTTTTCTACGTATGTACGTATTGTTGTTCTGGATCATCCTCGTCATCATTATCATCACAATCTTCATCATCATAAACATCGTTATCATCAGGATCGTAAACAGTGATCATCGTCATAGAGATCAGCATTTTTATCCCCATGGTCACTTCTAAAATCGTATTTTTTGTACCTATAGTTGTACTGGAACATAATCCATCATCATCATCATGATCATCAAAGTGGTTATCATCGAGATCGTCATCATCGAAATCATTAAGATCGTCATCATCGACATCTTCATCATCGACATCGTCAATATCGTCATCTTCGAGACCGTCATCATCAGGATCGTCATCGTCGAGATCGTCAAATTAACCATCATCAAGAGCGTCATTGATATCATTATCATCTATATCGCCATCATCGCGATCGTCAACGTCGTTATAATCGTTGTCGTCGTCATCGAGATAATCGTCATCGAGATCATCATCATCGAGATCGTCATCATCGATATCGTCATCATCGAGATCGTCAAAATCGTCATCATCGAGATCGTCAAAATCGTCATCATCGAGATCGTAAAGATCCTCGTTATCGGGATCGTCATCTCTTACATCGTTGAGTTCGTCATCATGGAGATTGTCATCTAGATCCCCCTCGTCAAAATCGTCATCATCGAGATCGTCATTTTCGAGAGCGTCGTGATCGAGATTGTCAACGTCGTTATCATCGAGATCGTCACCATTAGGATCGTCATATCGAAATCATCATCAGCGAGATCGTCAAGATCATCGTTATCTAGATTGTCATCATATAGATCGACATCATCGAGATCGTCATATTCGAGAGTGTAATCATCAGGATCGTCATGATCGAGATCTTCATCTTCGAGACCACCATCACCGGGATCGTCAAGATTGCCTTCATTGAGATCGTCATCTTTTAGATCGTCAAGATCGTCATCATCGACATCGTCATCATTGAAATCGTCATCATTAAGATCATCCAGATCGTCATCATCGAGATCGTCGTTATCGAGATCGTCATCATCAAGATCATCATCATCGCAATCGTCATCTTCGATATCGCCATCATTGAGATCGTCATCATCAAGATCATCAAAGTCGTCATCATCGATATCGTCATCATTGAGTTCGTCATCATCAAGATCGTCATCTTCGTGATAGTCACCATCGAGATCGTCAAGATTGTCATCATCGAGATCGTCATCATCGAGATCGTCAAGATCGTCATCATCGAGATTGTCATCATTGACCTCGTCATCATCGAGATCGTCGTCTTTGAGCTCGGCATTATCCTGATCGTCATCATCGAGATCGTCAAGATCGTCATCATCTAGATCGTTATCATCAAGATCGTCATCATCGAGATCGTCATAGTCGCGATCGTCATCATCGAGATCGTCATCATCAATATTGTCAAGATTGTCATCATCGTGATCGTCATCATCGATATCGTCATCATCAAGATCGTCATCATGGAGATTGTCGTCATCGAGGTCGTCAAGAGCGTCATCATCGAGATGGTCATCGTCAAGATCGTCGTCATCTAGATCGTCAAGATCGTCATCATCAAGATCGTCATCATCGATATCGTCATCATCGAGATCATCGTCATCAAGATCGTTATCGTCGTCGAGATCGTCATCTCCCACATCGACATCATCAGGATCGTCCTCATCGAGAACGTCAACGTCGTTATCATCGAGATCGTCATCATCAAGATCATTAAGATCTGCATCATCAAGATCATCAAGATCGTTATCATCCAGATCGTCATCATCGAGATCGTCATCATCAACATCGTCATCATCGAGATTGTCAAGATCGTCATCATCTAGATCATTATCAAGATCGTCATCATCGAGATCGTCAACGTCGTTATCAACGAGATCGTCATCATCAAGATCGTTAAGATCTGCATCATCGAGATTGTCAAAGTCGGCTTCATCGAGATCGTCATCTTCGAGATCGTCATCATCAGGATCGTTATCATCGAGATCGTCAACGTCGTTATGATGTATGCATTAGATTTCGGCATCCTTAGTATTGATTAAAAGGAAATTGATTATTGTTTAGAATATTAGCATTATAGTGTGGTTGTCTGTGTGTATTTTGTCGACAGTGCACAGTGAGTTATGAGGCATTGGTACTGATCCGGAAGTGAAATCTGTGACTCATTGCATGTTGCTTTGTTTACAGTCCAGCCATTCATAAGAATGCTGGTTAACCTATGGCAAGAACTTCAGCGCGAGTTCATCTTTGAAGATACTTTACAGCAACATATGATTTATTAGGATTTGGAACAGTGGAAAGTTCAGTACTGACAAACAAATGCAGAGACTATATTGGAAAATTAATTGTGGTCTAAGGCCTGTCAGTAGGAAGGTTATAAAAGTTTAAATTGTTTTTCTGAGTTTGTTATTCAAGGTACATGCATGAAATTTGGACATTTTGTGTATATTGACTTTAAAAATAGAGCTATGAAATTAAAACATTTAAATGTTGTTAAAAATTTTAATTAATTTTTAAAATAAAATTTAAATTTTAAATTTTTTTTTACAAAATCCACTTGTATAGAGCCTATGGGGTTGATACTCATTATTATCACCATGTATGTATTTCTACATCTTATACAAGTTGCAAAGGTGGATAGTTTTGAAATTCTGTCAGAGAAAATCTTGTTCAATTCTGTGACAGCACCTAACAGTATTTGCATACTCTGGACAGGCAATGTAACATCCAATAGGCTATATGGGCTATTGTCATATAGGGACCCTGAGACTAACATTTGGAAAAAGAAACATGTCCATAGACTGGCATTCATGATAGAGATGAGAATTGTAAACATTCCAAAAGAGTTAGATGCATCGAATTTATGCCACAATAGTTTGTGTGTGAATGCGGATTACCTCAGCCTGGAACCTCATCATATCAACAACAAATAGGCAGTACTGCATCGGATATGGGAATTGTTTTAGACATGGTGAATTTCCAAACTGCATGCTACAGTTGAAATATTGATATGGAATAATTACAGGTATAATGATATGCCCTGCACACCCACCCACCTACATCCATATAGAAATTTGCTTTTTTCCTTCTCTTGTTCTTATTCCCAGAAACATATTTTTCACTAAAAGTTGCAGAACTACACTGTTTGAGATCAGGTCTCTCACATCTGTTGTCTTGATTGCCATTACGATGGATGATATCATTCCACATTTCAACATTTTTATTCATACAGATCATACGTGTCCCCTCATGCTGATTCACTTCTGTCTCCTTCAGGATCAGTCTTGCTTTGGATGATGGCCATAGAATTCTAGCAGACCCAGGTGTGCCATTACAGTCTGGTGCCACAAGTGACTGGAGACCCCCACATGTCGGCTTCATCACTGCCATGAGAGAGAACTTCTCTGCATCTATTCTTCTGGTCACTTGAGCAGATGCAGCACTGGAACTTGGTAGAGTATCATCAGTCAGAAATCTGACCCCTTTGTTATATGGAATATTTCCTGGTTTAAAAAAAGTGTTCTTCTTCTTGGTGTACAATTTCATGGTTTCAGTTAAAATAACTGCATGTAAAAGTACAAGAATTATCCTCTCTCCCCCTTATATAACTAGGAAAAGGTGTGCTGCCCTGGTATTATAGAACTCCACCAAATCTTCAATACTATTGGAAGCCTAACATCTACCCTACAGGGGTGAAAATGACATCACTACCTTAGTTACCACCCCTAACTAGCGTATTCAGATGCTACCAGATTTAAGGTGCTACCTATTATTGACAGGCCCTGGTTTAATTACTTCACACCTGATAAGGAAAACCATTGATGTTTGTGATAAAGGACTGGAGACATGTTGCAAAAGAACAAATTTGTCAACTTAAATTTTTTAATTTTCATGAAAATTTAATTTAAATTCAAATTTTTCAATAAAAACATGCAATCATATTTTAAAATTGACTCTCCTAGGAGAGTTTAACAGCCAGGTTTAATTTCTAGTCATTTCCAGATTTGTATGAGGACTAAAAACTAATTACAGTTTATTTCAAGTGTTTATCTTAATTAATAAATTCACCATTCAACTTTACGTTTTGTGCATTGTCGACAGTCTGCCATTTTGAATTTCATATAGTTTTTAATACAATGGTGCTAGATAAAATGTATACAAATGCATCAAATTCATTGAAACTTTGCAGCAGTATTTCAGACACATTTATTTTAGTTTTTTCCATTCAGGTGAAAATTTCTGACCCTGATAGGAATCAGGTCACAATTAATATTTCCGGTTCAGTACCCAATGTAGTCCCAGTATATTTTTAGATCATTTTTTCCTCTCTCATTTTGGTGGTGATGTATGCATTAGATTTAGTCATCCATAGTATTGATTTAAAGGAAATTGGTTATTGTTTAGAATAAGAGCATTAGAGTGTGGTTGTCTGTGTGTATTTTGGCGACAGTGCACAGTGAGTAATGAGGCATTGATGCTGATCCGGAAGTGAAATCTGTGACTCATTGCATGTTGCTTTGTTTACAGTCAAGCCATTCTGGTTAACTGCTGGTTAAACTATGACAAGAACTTCAGTGTGAGTTCATCTTTGAAGATACTTTACAGCAACACATGATTTATTAGGATTTGGAACAGTGGAAAGTTCAGTACTGACAAACAAATGTAGAGACTATATAGGAAAATTAATTGTGGTCTAATATGAGGTGCTGTTGAGGACAAAAGTTGGTCCATTGAGAATGTAGCAGTTGAAATTTCAATGTTGTATGTATAGAATTTCAATTTCACATGTTGAATCAAATTATTTGTGTTCAAAGTTCCATTTTCTAGGTCGAGGTTCTAGATTTTATCTATAGAATTACACAGCAGTGGTTGAAAGTTCCGTTTCCTATGTAGAACTTTTAGATTTTATCTGTTAAATTACACAGCAGTGGTTGAAATTTCAAGGTTGTATGTCGAGGATTCCAATTTCGCATGTTGAATAAAATTCTTTGTTCTGAAAGTTGCAGTTCATATGTCGAGGTTTGAAATTGTATTTCTTGAATTACACAGTCATGGTTGAAAGTTCCATTTCCTGTATCGAGGTTTTAGGCTTTATCTGCTAAATTACACAGCTGTGGTTGGAATTTTAACGTTGTATGTCGAGATTTCCAGTTTCATATGTTGAATCAAATTGTTTGTGCTGAAAGTTCCATTTCATATGTTGAGTTTTACGGATTGTATCTTTTGAATTACACTGCGGTGGTTGAAAGTTTCATTGTGCTTGTCAGAATTGCTATTTTTATATGCTGGAATGATATATGGGTGTCGAAAGTTACATTACACGATGAGAATGTCCACTTTAACAATATCGAGTATTAAGATGTATCATTTGTGCATTCAATTATGAGGCGCCATTACATGTTATGCACTTACAGTTTTAAAGTTACCATTCAAGGGTCGAGAATTACTATGAATTTCTTCGCTAGAGGTCGCTCTTGTGAAACGGAGAGCGTTATTTTTAAACATGGAGGCTGCATGACGTCTTCTCTGATCATGGTGCCTGTTAATACGAGTACACTTCTGCTGAAAGTATTGATCGTACTCTTTTTTAAAAAATTTATAAACAGCAGTCATGAGCTGCAGGACTTAATTTCAACTATATATATTAACGTAAAAAATTGTGTGTTTCCGCTGATGATAAGATGGCCTTGTGGGTAAGCTTAAACCCTAATTTCGGTGACATTCTAATGAATCGAGCAGCCGACACAAATGGATTGGAGTCCGCTGCTAGCTTGTTGGATGGAGGCAGAAGGGCAGTAGAGTCAAACATCAGCGAATTAGATCGGTCGTCTGCTAGCTCTAGAGCCACGGGCCCTACAACAGTTGAGGATGAAGTCTGGAGTCTCTTTAGGTAATGGATACACGCACAATGTTGGAGCTGAAAGGAATAAGTCTACCGAATTGTTCTGTTTGAAGATTAGTATTCGGATATAATTAGAATATTCCGCTATGTTAATAAAGCTATAAAATCAATGCTTATTTGTTATGTATTATTATATTGAGTGACACCCCCCCACCCCCCACCCCCGCCTTACATCGCTCCCTGCCAAGCCAAATTGATACACTGTGAACTCATTCATCTAAATGTAAGTAGCTAAAAATCAGGTGAACCCAAGTGTTATTTTTGCTGTTTATCATCAAACTCAGTGTGACCAAAAACGTTCCTATACTAAAGATTGACTTCTTCACTGTATATAGGCTGAATAGGTAAAGCAGGGCAGTAACTCTAAATTACTTCAGTTCAAGGTGTGGATTATCTCCACAAAATCCCCAGAGAAGTTTTTTGTTCATGAGGAAAATCACATAAATGTGGACAATTGAATTGAATTAAATTTGGATACCTTGATGCATACAGGTTGTGTTGACTTTGATATGACAACCCCAGTTCAATCCCATGTTCTTAATGAACTGAGCTCCTGATTTACTGAATAGAAACGGCAATATTGTGAAGAATGTCACTATGGAGAGTTTGACATTATGATTATCTTGTGAGTTGTTGTTTGAATTTCATGTCATTTAGCAGGTTTTACGTTGTATCCATATAGACTAATTAGGCATTGCATAATTACATTTCGCCTTGTTGCCTTCATCTGGAAAATGGTTCAGAATTCACAATGTAAACAAAATAATATTAAAATATTTACTTTCTGTTTGAATAATTGTAAAAAAGGTATTCTGATTTGAATTTTGGCTTATTTGTTTTCATTCATATGAGCATATTAAAATTTACAGAGACAATCCCATAAACTTGCATATATTTATAGTTTGTGTTTAAACTTTATTGCAACTGCAATTCTTCATCAATCTTAATAAAATTGTGACTAAAAGATGCAGACCTGAATGGTCGGCACATAGGTAAGTTTCTCAGTTGTCTCCATATTTACAGCCAGTTTTCCATAAATTTATCTTTAAAAAGGCATCAAAATTTTAAGTGACTTTTTCTATATGCCATTGTGTTAAAGATATCAATTTTGGGCCCATGGAAACTGCAAATTGTTAAATGCATGACCCATAAAATTAATTTTTTTCTGTACAAGGGGTATTTTGAAAGTTGGGCTGCTTTCAATATCCACTAACATATTTTATATTTTGAATACAAAATACAATGTATCACTAGCAAGAAACTTCTAGTTCTTTTTTTTTATCTGCAAGCAATTTACGGGCATATCAGAATTGTAACTAGCAGAATGCTAGCATCAATTTCAAGCCATGATAAACTTAATGCTTTACATACATCTCCTAGGAAATGGTTTGTAGAGAAAGAAGGATGAGTGGATTTTTCTATATAAAGAAACAGTACAATTCGGTAAAACCTGTCTGGGGGGAGAAGTTACTATGGCATTGATGGACTTAAAACGCTAATAAAACATTGTGGAACAGATAAGATATCTTGCATAGTAGTCAGCAAAGCACTGATTCAAGAAAGTTAAACTTTGGCAGAGCTCTGTTAGTGAAAACTATCATTTTGGAGCAGAGATATCCAAGAGACAATACCAATGAGCTGTTGAAAATTGTACATAATAACCATAAAGAACAGTTTTCCAACTTGTTCAAGCTGGCTTAGCTAGCTATGCATATGTGAAAGGTGGTTCTCAGCACAGAGCAATATTCATATGCAGAAAAGACACAAATTAAGCTCAGAAATGATCAACAGATTAATGCTTATACAACTAGAGGAGACATCTTTTGAGGATTTTGATTTCAATAAAGCAGAAAGAAAGAAAGAGACAGTTATTTATGGATTAGGTAAATCTTTAACTATGGCCATTTCCTCCTCCCCCTCCCCCCTTATTTTGGTGACAAGGGGGGAGCTCCCCCCTTTAGATAAAATCCTGGCAGCATCTCTACTAATGGATGAATATACAGATGGAACTTATAAGTATTCCCAACAATTTCTACAAATGTGTTGGAATAACAGGGCATGTTAAATGCTTGTAATGTGTGCTTGAAAATAGTAAATTTGTATTAATTGCTTCTTTGGAATCATGATTTTCAGTGTTGTAATCCTCTAGTGAATCTTTCACAATGGAATAGCTTCAAAGTTTATTGTATTAATGAAATTAAAAAGTATAATTACTTCAAGGCTGAAGTAGTAATTACATAGAAGATTTTTCTTTTTCAGCTTAGAGCGACTGCATTCTGTCCATCAGAGACTTCTACCACCATTTCTAGAGGCTGGCCAGCAGATGACAGGATATTTTATCACAAAGATATGCAAAGATAAGCCACTGTATGTAAGAACATCTGTTGGTCTCCTTTCAGATGGAAACAAGGTATGTGTTCTCTCTCTCTCTCTCTCTCTCTCTCTCTCCATAGATAGATTTTATTGTGTGTGTGTTGGAATATGTGCTTATCTTTCATATTCTGAGGACTTCATGTATACAATGATTTTGATGAGTTTATCTTCCTTCAGTTTTTTGCCTTTACATTTTTGGAACCTAACTTTTATAAGCACTGTATAGCTGATGTGCTGTTAAACAACATACATATATCCATCCATTCATCCATCCATCCATGCACACACGCATACATACAGCTTTTGTATAACAGATATAAGCAGACTCACAAATGCTCTTTTAAAAAAAAGACCCTGCGTGACATTTGACTAAAATTTACTTTCAGATGATAATAACAATAATAATGAAAATCCTTCTTTTTCAATCCTTGCCCCTCATATGGATAGTGGTAATTATGCTTTTTAATGAGAATGAAGAGTGTCACTTGTCACATTATGACGGAATTCAAATACCACACATTAATCCAAGTAATATTTTAAAATCATACTATTTCATGTGTAAAGTAGGCAAGAGTAAAATATTAAGTATGTCGTAAGAATGAGTGTTGTAGGGAATCAGAATCTAAATCACATTATTAAAGACTTGACAGCATCATTATTAAAAATTCTTAAAATTTGCTTTTGTTAGTATGGTATGTGCTATTAAGTTTTGGTTCATATTTTATTTTTTTAGTTGAGAAAGAAAATCATCAAAAAGATAAAAATATTCGAGGTATTATAAATGCTTGTTGGTTCAGTTACAGTTTATGAAAGATAACATTATTGAATTGAATGAATTACATTTCAGAAACTTATTAGGCAGTAAAAGTTATTTTACTCATTCAATTTTTTGAAAATAATGAACTTGTTACTTTATAATTTCAGATTCTGCAACATGTCAGTCCTGGTGTATTGCACACTTCAACAGAGGCAAGTAAACATGATTTACAATACAATCAGTAAAAGAAAGCAAATAATGTAAAGGCTGTTTGTGTCAAATCCTACAGAAATATTTTTTGGAATAAAGTTAGATAGATATGATGTCCACTCTTGAATGATTGAAGAGGCAGTTAAGGAGACCAGTTGATTAACATCAGCTTTATTCCAGAATTTTGTCAATTAAGAATGTTTTAACAAGAATGCTATAAATCCTACAGTAAAATCTAATAAATCCTAACACTTTAATTACCCACGACATTTTATACTTATTAATAAAGTAATTGGATTAATCATTTCCGAGAAAGGGGATACCTGACATAGCAATTTGGATATCAGTACATCTGGATACATATATAGTCCAGATGACAATGCCTCAATGTATTTTGATTCCTTTTTGTTTAATAACATATGTCGAAGCACATTATTTTATGGCTATGTTCACCCTTTTTTGTCTGTTACTATAATAACAGTTTGGTTTCCATATGGTAGTGTGAGAGTTGTCTTGCATACCTTTTCCAATTTAGTGTATGGGTTGCCATTATCCAATTACCCTGCACAATTTGTAGATTGCCACATAACCCTGTTGGTTAGTGTTATTAGAAGTTAAAGCAGTGTTGCACCTTGAGCGAGCCCAGGGGACAATCTGTCACCTAAAACTGCCATTGTCCTCTTAATTTTAACAAATATCTATACACGTATCTTGATCATTATAGGGGAACAGACGTACATAAAATGTTCCTGTGACAACACAGTCACAACCAAGTTGCAACACAGCAACTTCACTGTGTTTGTGATCTGAGATGTGAACTTAATGCATCTCCACTAAGGTTTGTTATGTTGTTCCTTATACAAAGAAACCAAATAATAAAGGTATCTAAATGCCAAAGGTTAAGGTCACTGTGATGTGGCAAGTGGAATTTTAAGTTCTTGCATTTAAACTAATTTATACTGATTAATACTTCACCAAATTTCACATATTGGTCACTTTATAATAACCATTGTAATCTGAGGAAATAAAGATCAAGGTCTTTGTGAACCACAAGTAGACAGATGGTTGACATAAACCACTCTTTTTTATCGCGTTTGTTGTTTCCCTTTCCTGAATGGATTTACCTCCCTGTAGTATGCATTGTTATGTGCATTGCATAGTAAAAATATTACAATATATATATATATATATATATATATATATATATATATATATATTTATATATATATATATATATATATATATATTCCACATAATACTCATAGGGTATAAAAACTGGATAAGACACTTTTTTTTCATTCCTCAACAAAAACTATCCAAAAGCTGCTAGATAAAACACCTTAAAAGTGGGCTTAGTCCAACCAAATCCAAATGTTGTATTGTGTCTCTGATGCACATCAGTAATGATTTATGCAAATAACTTAGTTGTAATAGTCTTTGTAGACAGTTTCCTTGATTATGATCTTGGGGGTACATGAAGAGAAGTCACTAGAATCCAGAAATCCTTAAATTTTAATTATTGTTTTCTTCAGTGTTTTCTGTCAAAAATCCTTTCTTTCTGACAAATCCAACAGCAATTTATCCATATAGTTTTAATATCTGATGTTTATTTATCTTCAATTTATCAGTAAGTATTCTAATTATTTGAAAAAAAATTATGTTGCTTTTTTTCTTCTTTTTTTATAGCTTGGATTCAACAATAACAGAGTTGTCCATTCCTTATTTGGCTTAGATGTCCCAGAACTTTCAAATGTAAGGACTTGCTATTCAAATGTAAGGACTTGCTATAATTCAAATGTAAGGACTTGCTATTCAAATGTAAGGACTTGCTATAATTCAAATGTAAGGACTTGCTATTCAAATGTAAGGACTTGCTATAATTCAAATGTAAGGACTTGCTATAATTCAAATGTAAGGACTTGCTATTCAAATGTAAGGACTTGCTATAATTCAAATGTAAGGACTTGCTATTCAAATGTAAGGACTTGCTATAATTCAAATGTAAGGACTTGCTATTCAAATGTAAGGACTTGCTATAATTCAAATGTAAGGACTTGCTATTCAAATGTAAGGACTTGCTATTCAAATGTAAGGACTTGCTATAATTCAAATGTAAGGACTTGCTATTCAAATGTAAGGACTTGCTATAATTCAAATGTAAGGACTTGCTATTCAAATGTAAGGACTTGCTATAATTCAAATGTAAGGACTTGCTATTCAAATGTAAGGACTTGCTATTCAAATGTAAGGACTTGCTGTTCAAATGTAAGGACTTGCTATTCAAATGTAAGGACTTGCTATAATTCAAATGTAAGGACTTGCTATGCCCCAACAGCAAGTAAAGAGGAGGCATCTTGATTTGCCTACTTATGTAGCATGGTAACACAAAAACTACATGATATAGAGAAATGAAAATTTACAGGCTTGTTTCTATTGCTATTTACATCACCTGATTATAATTATATGACATGCAGCCAATTTTTTTCATTTAAAAAAATTTTTTTTTAACATGGTGGACATATTTTGTGAAAACCGTGATAGCTTATTACAGTCATACAATAACTAATCAAAATTTTCTATGCATGTTTTTAGCTTTACTGGTCATAGATGAAAGAACTTATGGGATGGCCTGTTGTCTGTCATCTATCTGTTAACACAAGTTTATTATCTCTACTCCTAAACTACTTGAATGCTTGCTATGAAACTTTACACACACATTTATTCCATGGTGATTGGTCTAGTTGGTCCTAAATGAAAATGATCCTGCTGGGAAATCCACAGTGGCCATCTTGAAAATCTTGTTATCACTCCTCCTAAATGAATGGTCATATCAACATGGGGTTTTCAATAAAAGAATTCTTATGGTGTCTACTTGGTCCTGCATGAAAATGGTGCTGATCTGATGTTAAATATGGTACCCATGGCAGCCATCTTGAAATCTTGTTATAACTACTTCTGAGCGGAAAGTCATATCTTCATGTGATTTGCACCAGAAGACTTCCTATGATGTGTAGTTGGTCATAAATAAAAATAGTGCTGATCTGACATCCATTATGGCCACCACAACAGCCATCTTCAAAATCTTGTTGTTGCTAGTCCTCCTAGCTGGGTGATCATATCGACATTTGGTTTTCCCCAAAAGACTTATTGTGATATCTAGTTTGACCTGCCAATATGGTCACCAAGGTTGCTATCCTAAAAATCTTTTTATCGCTACTAATCCTCTACGGATAGTCATACTGACATGGGGTTTCCACTGGACTACTCCTTATGATATCTCATAGGTTCTAAATTAAAAATTGTGCCAATCTGATATCCAATATGGCTGCCATATTTGGCATTTTGAAAATTGGAAAATCTTGTTATTGCTACTCCTCATGAATGAATGGTCACAGTGACGTGCTTTTCACCAAAAGACTTCTAATGCTGTCTAGTTGGTCCTAAATGAAAATTGTGCCAATCATACATCCAATATAGCCACCATTGTGGTTAATTTGAGAATCTTGTTAATGTTCCAAAATATTAGAGATATTAGAGATGGTTTCAACACTGGGGAGTTAAAAAGAAAAAATGATCTTATCTAGAATTCGAGGAAATTCTTTTCGACCAGCAGAGCACCAGCCCCTTCAAGGGTCTCGTGTTTTTGATATATAAATATGCTGAAAAGATTCTCATGCCAATTCAGCATTTCATTTACAACTTTTGTGCACTTGTTGGATTTAGACCTTTCATTTAGGTGGATACCTTGCTGCCACAATTATACAAATTCACTTACTCTAAGCAAATTACATTTTTTTAGTTTTTTTTATGCATCTGTAGATTGCAAATTGTACCTGTTATCTGTTCTAAAAATTGTCAGCCATTGAATTTTTGTGGTTATGGGTGGGATACATGTGTGTATTCCATCTTAATCCCTTTTTATATACGTCCATCTTAAGTTGTCTGTCCTTCCATTTTTTTACATTTGCTTCTATGGCCTATAACTTTGTAATGGTTGGTGAGATTTTCCTGAAACTTGCTGAGGTATATATCTTCAACAGACAGTGTTACCATAGCTACCCCATTAGTCCATCACACCTCATGGTCAAGGTCAGAACAAGAAAATATGCAATTCTCTGAATATTATTGTATCTTGTCCAGAACATAACTTGTACATCATAGAAGATATTTCTATGATACTTAGTCCAATTATATATCATGACTAGAATGTTTTTCACATATCTTAAACATGCACCATGCCTTAAAGTCATGGCAAGGTAAAATATAATTATTTTGTATCCTTGTCTGCAATATAATTTTGGAACCACTTAAGATATTTTAATGAAACTTTTTGGAACCACTTAAGATATTTTAATGAAACTCTGCCCAAGTGTATATCATGACTAGAAAGTGTATTGCCTACCATAGTCAATAATGTGTTAAAAGTGACAATAAATCAACCAAGCTGGCCATAAGGTCAAGCAAGTTATATTGGTGTGGCCAGTCTTCTGTTGTGCATCATATATCTTCCATAGGTATTATGTGTAAAACCTACTGCTTAATTGCTTCTCCAGGATGGCCCGGCTAATTTTGGGATCAAACTCGACAAAAGTCTTGTCAGAACATCTCTGCCAAAATTGTGTCCAAGTTGGCATCCCTTGCAACTGTGTAGGTTCCATGATAACCAGGTGTAAAAATGTAATTTCAACTTCTGGAAATGGCTAAACATGTTGAGTAATAGTCATCTAGTATCAGATTTATTTCCTGATTGTCTTTTATAGTAATGGATTATGTAACAACCAGGTCAAAAACCTGTTTTGCTTGTTCTGTTACAGAATCATGGAGACAATTTTGATCAAACTTGTTAGGAATGTTCCTTTCTCCGCAGCTAGGCAGAACCCTGCATAAATGCCTTTCAGTTTCACACAAATATATTAAAAAGTATCACAAATTCTTATGAAAAAAAATTGAAGTTCACAGGTATGTGCCCATAGGGTGGCATAAATTGAGTGAACACTATAGGTGCAGCCTTCAGTGTAACAAAAAAAAAACAAACAATAGTGATTTCAAGTTGAGGTGCAAGTGATTAAACAACATAAAAGCAGTGTATCTTAAGAATCAGGTAAAAAGTCTCTTAGGTAAGTAATGTGTTTTTCCACAAGCAGAGTAGTTTTAGCACAGAAGTGAATTGTTTACCCAATTTAATTTGTTGAGCTCTGATGTAGCACGTTTAATTTTTTTGTTAATTAGTAAATTTGTATTGTTAGGTATCTAGACTATTAACAATAATCAATTTTTTCAGGTCTGACAATCACTCAAGATCAGCGTCTTCAGAGTTGGTCCTTCTCTGTGTAATCCACGCACCTGAGTTTTCTCACTCTAACACTGGTGAAATATCACAGACCAATTACACGCAAGTTCTTTTTTTAATTTAGACATTGGTAAATAGTAAATGGTATTCTCAGAGTCAAGTTAAAAGCAAATGAAATAATTTTTCCAATAGAATATGAAGCCAAAAATTCTGTAAGGTATGTTTAAACAATATCTCACTGATATACACCTCTCCCTCGATAACTCGCGCTCAAAAAACACTGTGCAAGTTACAGAGTGACCTCTGAAAAAATTAAGAAAGGGATGGACATCAACATTGTAAAGGTGGGGAGTGGCTTAAGTGGTTGAATACTTGTTTAATAATTGCATTGGGAATAATTGTCAATAAATAGCTTTTCTAATGAAGTTTGTTGATTTTCTGTGTAAATTACTTTTATTTTACATATATCCAATCTCAGAAAGATTGTTTGAAACATTACTCCAAGTGGTTTCACATTGTGTAATACATCCATGTGTTTTGCATGTGAATGTGATAACATTTTAGTGTTACTGTAGATTCAGAATAAAATAAGATTCTTTATTTCAAAAAAGAGTGACAGTTATTTAGAGATACAATAACGTCGAAACTCGAGTTATTTTTCATTCCTATATTGGTAAAATACTGATGCTGTGATTTTATTGCAAGTTACAGCAAAATTTCTGCTCATCCTTGAACAAACCTTTGAGTGTCAATTTTGGAATTTTAAGGTCACTATAAACTTTGGGACTCACTTCTCCATAATGAATCCTATCTGTGAACAGGTCTTTTAATGCATCTAGTACACCTCTTACTCTGTTTCTTTGCCATCTTTCATCACATTTGCCAATGAGTATCATAAAGTACTGAATAATGTTAGATATTTTAATTATGCTACATGTACTTACAGTGTTTTCAGTGTTTGATTATTCAATTGAAATGAGTTGACTTTACACACGACTGTGAGTGCTAGCTATGAAGGTAGGATATGCATGCCTTTTAACCTTTTCTTCTACCCCCATTGCTTGATTTGAGACAAAAAACTAACGTGATAATACTATGCAGGTCAACTTTTAATTGATTGTAACAATGCAACCAGATCTTTCACATGTCAGATCAAAACACAGTCTACTAAATTAGGTTCTCACGGAAACGCTTGCGGTCATCGCTGTGACATTTAAATGCAAGAGGACATATCACGTTAATGATGATTACACTGAAACCCAAATTAAAAGATAAAATTAAAACATGAATTTCACTTGACAGATTTGCATCGTTTATTGTTATTTACAGTGAGCTGAAATCTTTTTTTAAAGAAAATTAATTCTTATTAAAAGTTAAAAATTTCATGATGTTGATTTCACTTTCTGGATACTAATTGCCATTTTCGAGTATAAAATGAGTGATATATCAAGATTTCATTTACTAATTTTGATTTCGATTTTATTCACATTCAACAAGCTGGGGCATTATGCGTTGGCATTTTCTATAAGATGAAAAAAATGGGATCCAAACCTGCCTCCATGTTATAAGCAGGGCTGCAAGTTATCTGGGCATACTATATCTTTCAGAATTATACCAGCTACTTTGACAATGTATGGTAAAACTATTTTCTTTCATGTTTTAGAAGGTCAAGGAAACATGTCTCTGACCCTGAAGGATCTTCTTGCCTTCACGACTGGAGCAGATTATACACCAGGAGGACTTAAGAGATGAGGCACAGTGCTGTACTGCAGGTTTTTCATATGCAAACACATGCAGTATGGAACTGAAGATTCCAGTATTGAATGACTACATCACATTCCAAAGGACTATGGCAGCTGCCATTTCTATGACTGCTACATTCACAAATCAGTGAACAGTAAACCAAAAATAATAAACAGTTGTCCCTCATTACAAGGCAACTACTGTGAATCACTTTATATTCATGGGTATCAAATATCATGGCTTTCTTAAAAACAATATGTACCCGTGGGTACTTTATTTTGTGGATTTTTAATTTTAAAAAAAAAGCAATATAAAATATGTAGAGTGACAATCTCTATAAAAGATATATATATCAAAAATGATACCATCACTCATTTCCAAATTTCCTCATACCTTTTTCCCAGCAACATGAACTAAACCCCCAGATTTATCTTTGAACAAGTTATCCAAGGGGACTCTTGAGTCACACATTCATGAGTGGTTTTCGGCCCGGTTGATTGCTCAGTTAATAAGCAAGAGGCAGTGGAGGTGGACAATGAGATAAGGTCTTGTTTCACATGAAAACAAAATACCTTTAAGCCAATTAACGCAAAGTGAATTATCTCCACACATGACAAAGTATCACTTCAGTTGGACTTTATTATAATGGGCTTGGAGAATGCAGGACTGATCACAAGATCATTAAAACAGAACTATTAAAATGGAAAGTACATTGCATATGGGGTAGCTTGAAGAAAAAATGCTTTATTGTTTAATCATTGGGTAATGATTTGTACAAATGTTACTACAATAATGCAAAATGAGCACATGTATGCACAAGAAAAGAGGATCTATAGCTCCTATTCTACTCTTCTCTTTATTTCTCTTTTGGTCTCCTTCCTCTCTCTCTCTCTCTCTCTCTCCTTTTCTCTTCTATATCTAAATACATGTATATTGAAATCCCCAAAAGCATAAAGACATTGTTTTGTTTACTCCTGTATTTACTCTTGCACCTTTTTTATTCTGTATGATGTTGATTACATAACATGTATTTTAAAAGGCTGTCATGTGATGACTCTTGCCCAAGATCAGGCGAAATGACTGGGACTCCCTGAAAAACCTCCATAAACAAGGTCTTAAATTACTTTATTATGTTTATATGTTTTTTTACATGACATAGATGAAATCCTTATGATGAGAAGCTGCTTGAATTCCAGAAAATAGATTAAGCGACTTCAGTTTAGTTTTTCGTTTAGTTCAGTTCCTCTAACATTGTTAGTCAGAGAGTAATGCAACTTTGTATGTAGATGCATCTTGAGGAGTACCACAACTATCAGCTAAATTAGGTCACTGTGATCTTATTTTATCCTTAATTGCTTCTCTCAATTTCTATTTTCAAGCCAATGTTAGTTGGAAACAAGACAGATCAATCACTTTTCCAATGGCAGCATCTGTGTTGTGAACAGTTAAGGTTTTGTTTTGTTTTGTTTTTAATTTGCATAGATTTTTTAGACCCCTTCATAGATTCTCATATTTGCTTGAATCATTATGAACGTACAACAATTCATTCTATAACATGCTCACTTGGCCCTTTTAACTAGGTGAATGTCACAGAAATTGTGTTACAGTCTTGGTTAGTTTTTTCATTTGGTAATATTTCCTAAAGTCCTTGATAGATTCTCAACATACTTGCCATTCATCAATATAAATCTAAGACCATTCATTCTGCAACATGCTTGTTCACCCCTATGACCTTGGAAACAAGGTCATGGTCATATAAAGTTTACATTAAGGTTTTGGTGATAGTGTTTTCATTTGTTTATATTTTCTAACTTCTTGATAGATTTGTTGATACTTGGTACGAGCCATATTAAAACGAATACAATTCATTTGTTGATGTGCACACTTGCCCCTTTGACCTTACAGTCATACAAAATTTGTTTTTTGTTAATTTTTAGTTTTCCTTTGCTTATATTTCCTAAGCCCATTGATGAGTTTTATTCATACTTGGGGGGGAATCGTCATGAAGTTAAAACCACTCTACCATATGCACTCTTGCATTTTTGATATTTGGGTCACAGTTGTGTAGAAAATTTGAGTTAATGTTTTATTTTAAGTTGGATGAATCATATCAACTAAGACAATTAATTCTGCACCATGCTAACTCAACCGTTTGACCTTGGGTCAAGGTCACATGTTTTGCAGCAATGTGTAGATTGTGTGCTCAACATGCAGGCCCTAGCCTTCTCGTGTTTAGTTCAGTTTCTCAGGATTATATGTATCATAAGCATCCTACTTGGTGTTTACATGGGCGTTGGAGAGTGCAACACTATGTAACACGTATGACCTATCTTATGCAACATTGACTTTGGTTTCCTTTTGCATATATGTTAGCTTGAAGCCATTTTTCATCTCGGAGTCATACAATGAGTGGGTGGCTGGATATTTGTGTTCTGTGCACATATTTGTAGCTTGTCTGGTTATAAAACTTGATGAATGTATCCATGAAATTGAAATGATCATGTGCAAGCTACTTTATTCACATACATGTACTAGCTTTGATGTCTTCTGACAGCTTCATTCCTTCTTTTTAAATTTGTTTGAACCTGTCTCAATACAACCAAGTCATAACATTCAATCAAGTCATCTTTGTATAACCTATGATTTAATAATTTTGTGATAAAAGCTATTGTTATGTATTAAATACTACAAATGTTATATATCTCAGATTTTTTTAACACCCCCCACCCACGCCTAGAATTGAACAAAAATTTCCTTGTAGCCAGAAGCACTAGTATATTGAGAAATTTACTAGTCCTGCTGCATCTTCACCTGTCGTTCCCACAGAACAATGTCAGACACATATCTGGATTAACAACAAATTTATTTTTTAAATGTCACCATCATTCGTAATTCAGAAACATCTTGCGTTAGAAAACCACAAAGGTTACTTGAAAATATTCACTAAAAGTTCGCAAGAAAAAGCAATGACTGAGTCTCCAGAAATTAATTGTAAAAAAAGATGACTCAGAAAACATTTTGTAGAGTCTTTTCATGTGGAAAAAAACATAACCAAATAAAATAAAAGACAAAGAACTCAATTACTCTGGTCATTACATATTGTAACTCCCCAGACAGACGATTTAAGGCAGTACCCATTGTACTACAGTGAAAGCAGGGTGAAAAGATCTCTTATTATAGCAGTATAAGTATTGTGCAGGTTTTCACAAACAGATACAAACCTTTGAGCAAAATACAATGTTAATCCTTTAAAGATGGAATAGTTAGTAATAATGGCCATTTATGATGACCATGGCAGTTTGACAAATTCACAAGTCTGGTTTACGTTCATTTATAGCCCAAGTTTCCTTTGACCTTTCCTACCCCATTTTAGATATTTTAATATTTATGTTGGGGTGTGAAGTCGGAACTCATTGCCTATCGAAAAGTTGGTACTTGCAATTTCTGAGAAGATAAATCATCTTTCTATCGATTTTATGTGGATAGGCCTCGATATAATGTCATTTAAGTTTGCTAGACCCAATAGTAAGTGACTACTCCATGTCAGCACAGCATGGCTTCAGCGAATTCCAACATTTCAATAGGCAATGAGCACTAAACTAACACTCCAACACAAATCTCAAAATATCTTAAATGGGATAGGAAAAGTCGGCGCAAACTGGGACCAGCAGTCTTTGACTAAAATTTTTCCTTATAAATCTAACAAAATCGGTAAAGATTTTAACAGCCTTTTTGTTCTTACCTTCTAGGGGAGCAACTGAATCTTGGGGGTTTATGCGATAAGCTTTGAGAGAACTTGGACATTGTCCAATCATTCAGACTTTTGAAAATTATGTATGGTAGCGTAAATACATACTGACTCCTGACAACTGAAACTTTACTAGCCATCAGACTATCCAAATTATGAAAACTACTAGTCTGACAGAAAATTTACTAGCCTCGGGCTAGAGGACTACTGCTAATTTTGAGCCCTGCCACACACACACACCCCGTTTTTAGGAGCATAGTGTTAGAGATGTCTGACAGTGTTTCTTCCATCATCTTCTTCCATCACAAATTTAAATCCCATTAATTTGTGAAGTATCGCATGAATTGAAACCAACTTGTATGTAAGAATTTATATTTACAAAACATAGCCTAAGTTCAATTACTATAATTTTCTAACAAATTCTTGTCTTGTTAGAGCTTTTATGCAATGTCTAACACAATCATGTGATTGGTTTTTTTGAACCTAACCTTGATGGTAAAATGCCATAAGCAACTTTTGTCCCCGTGAAACAAAATTCATTTCTGAAATCTTACTTCATTCAAGGGGGGGGGGGGGTGTTGGGTAAACATCATTTCCCTTAACAATTCTTGTGGTTTTGTAATCCATCATGGTCGTCATGCCCCAATAACTCCTGTTACAAGTAGTACCAGCCATGAATCTGATTACATTTGAACACGTATGAAAGGCTTCATGGATTAGAACCAAATTAGGTACAATCTTTATATCGCTTAGAACTACCGGTACCTACAACTCAATTGTCAACACTTAAGAACTAATTTTACAAGAGTTATGGCTCCTGTTTTGGCTTATGTTGTTGAAGATTGCCCTTTGATTGCATTATTTTGTTTGTGGCATATCATATGGATGTATACTACAGCAAGGCATTTGTTCAAGCACATCTTCACCATTGATCATGACCTAATATGTGAAACAAAAAAATATGTAATCGCTAAACTTATATTTTTTAAACTTTTTTTTCAGAGGAAAGAAAATATACTTGTTAGAATGTGTTCATGATAAAGTCAAGAATTGTGTAACATGCACAAAATGGTTTATGCCATGATTACCATCATCAGACAAAGGATCACAAAGGGCCTGCAGGTGGTTTAATGCATCTGGGGGTAAAAATATATTCACAAATGGCACCTGGACATTATTTTCAGTATTGATATTTCCAATTGGTCCATTATGGTCTACACCAAAACTCTCTACATCAACAGCATCATAACCTAAATTGGCAGAGTGCAGGAGGACACCTTGCATCCAAAGGGCAAGAGGAGATTGATGGCCCATTGAACTCGGTCCATGATAGTTCCACTGATTATGAAACTCGTCTGAATTCGGGGAAGGAAAACAAAATGGAGGATGTAAAGATCTACTTCATCCAAGCTGCAAAGAAGTCCAGAGTCTTCCATGAACTTGAAGAGTCTTTTTTAGTAGATAGACAATACTATATTTGTCTCTGCCCAAAGTCGCTCTATGCATTGATTGTGGACTCCACTTCCTGTAATGAAATTTCTTCTACCAACACCTTTCATGTGAATGACAAAACGAGCTACATCAATATTGTCAACTCCCATCTCTGCTCGAACTCATGATGGCATGCCAAATGCCCTTACACCCTCTTGAAAATAGCCAAAGACAGTTTTAGCCAAATTATCTAATGAACATTTTTAAGATAAATGATGCATCTGCTGGCTCCATCAATGCATCCATGAATCACAACACACCAAGAAATTAGCTTGTGGTTGGAATTCATGTGCCTGAAAGAAAAATGGAAAAAACTTGAATGTCAAATTACAGGATTTGACAATTGTACTGGCTAATTTGCTCTCAGTCCAATACACTTGGTACAGTGCAATAGTACAGGAAGATAGGAAAGTATTACAGATATTTTCTGCATAAATGAAACAAAAGGCAGCCAAATTAAGACTTGCTTCCATGTGAATGGAAGAGCTGCATATGTATAGATTTTGGTCACTGAGTTGGAACTGTTTCCAATGCAACTTTATTATATTATTCATAACAATAGTCAGACAATAAAACAATAAAATAATCGAAGATCGGTCAGAATAGTCAAACTATCAAGCATTTGATTAAGATTTGCCATAATAGACTATAACTGATTATAGTTTTTTTTCTTTTTTCTCCCTTTAATTGTTCGACTTTTTGTGACAAATTTTTCAGGAAAAGTCAAATATGTGAAAAACTTAAAGTAATATAGCCTTTTCATTTTTAGTTCAACCCATGTACCAACAACATGGCAGATGACAATTTTGCAGGTAAACCCATTCCGCTGTATGGAGTATAAGCAAGAAAACCATTATAAAGGATGAAAAAATTACCTTTGAAAACATATAGAAAATATCTGCAACCGATTAAAATCGATCGTTGATTGGTTATGGTGAACCAATCATCGATCTTTACATTTCAACCATTTGTCAATACTTATTCATATAACTGTAATTTTATGTCAACAGCTTATTCCTTTCCAAGTTAAGTAAAAAGCAATCTCACTTAACATCCATTGCCCAGGGTTTTATACTGCTAAGGGGTAAGCAAGATACTAGTAGATGGTACTCCAAGGCCTCTTGTTTTATATCATGCCATCAACTGGAGCAGCATGTGTTTGCAACATCTGGATAACACTCAAAACAAGTTAAGGCTTTTTGATTCTTTGAAAATAACAAGTCAACGAAATTCAGGGTGTTCTACATTAAACCTCAAAGACATTCATGTTTTGACATGAAAGATAATTCTTTACAAAAAGTATGTAACTTTGTTTTAGTGTTTGTACTCTGCCATTTCAAGAAGAGCAAGAGACATTTAAATTGGTCTTTCTATCTGTCGGTCTGTCTATTGCACTTTCGTTCCAGATTTATAACTTGAAAGTCCTTGAAAATTGTGGAATCGTCACAAGAAGGCATGTTGCAAACCACATTTAGAGTACTACCTTCAAAGTCAAGGTTACATCCTTGTTTTGTGTTTTCCTTCACTTTCTCTTATGTTCATTAACTTTGAAGCCATCTAATAGTAAGGGATGAGACTAGGTTCACATGTACATCATCACTATGGAGTGCAGAGCTTACCGCACTTTTGGTCATACTGTGAAAGCTAAATATCCTCTATTTTGTACACTGATACTTTCTGTATTCTTAACATGTTGGGCAGGGAACATAAATTGGCTGAACTTGCCCATTTTTACATTTCCTTAAAATAATTTACAATAACAAAATTTTAATAAGGCTTGATGCATGTTTTTGCAGAATGTTAAGGTACGTACACAAAAACATATAAAAGCTGGTTAGGTACTGTGATGTTGTAATTTCTCCAATGTATTGCTCTCCTCTGTCTCAATGCTCGACCAACAGGGTCAATAATGCGTAATCTTTTTGTAACACACCATCTCTGAACATGAATACCATGCCCTGTAAGTAGAATATTAAAATGAGATATATTTCACTCCATCATTATTATCCTTGTGCTTTGTTGCAAAAAAGGTAGACACATATTGTTATCCTGACTATATGTACAGGTGTGTATGCATGCATGCATTCATGAGTGTGATGTCATACAACTCCTCTTACATTGATACAGAGACTTGAAATCATGGGATATGATTGGTAGTATCTACATATGTGCAAAGTGGTTTTAGAATTTTGATGCAACCTCTAGGGCATAGGGTATGCAGTGGGTGGGTTTTACGTAAAAATTTAAATAACTTAAGATGACTGAATTATACATATTTGAGAATTAGTTTGTGATCATTGACTTACAGGTGAACATATTTCAGATAGTTTTCAGAATGAGATGCTCTGGGTCATGCCTGTGAAGCAATTATAGTGTGGGTGGCTCAGAATGAGATGCTCTGGATCATGCCTGTGAAGCAATTATAGTGGGGGTGGCTCAGAATGAGATGCTCTGAGTCATGCCTGTGAAGCAATTGTAGTGGGGGTGGCTAAGTGTTAAAACAAACAAAATGCAGGGATTTGTGTTTTACAAACATAATATAGTTGAAACAGTTATCCCTTGCCAGGAAGTGTATTTAAAGGTGCTATGAACATTGTCACGGAATTGTATGGTTTATATCAATATGTATATGTGATCAAAAATGTATTCGGGTTTCGTTTCCGACTAGAGCGTTACTCGGGGGTTGTTTATTTTTTCGGCTCTAGTTATCTTGAAATACTGAGCGCGATTCACCCCATGCTGCACGTGCAAATTGCCTGCAGTGAAAACTCACGTACCTAGCTGCTGCGCATATCTGTCACAGCTAGAGTACATATAGAGCGAATTCTCTATAAACAAATTACACTACGACGAGTCTTGTCAGAAAGCTTACCTCTTTACGGGAGCAAAACTTCAGCTGTAGAGGTATGTGAAATTTAAGATTGTATTCTTTATCACTATTCGTTTTATATGACATAATTGTTTCATATATTAGATGTTTTAGAATTTATTCCAAATTCTACAGAGAGTCAATACCTAGGTCATACAACGCCATGATATTAGAAATACTATAGGCTGGTTCAAGTTAGCTATTTGTTGTAACTGAACAGACGGGTATTATTTAATTATACGCGGCATGCATTGAATGATTAATCTAATGTGTAACGAGACGTAATTCATGTGCGCGCATGCGCAACATATATCAATACAAAAGTACTAACCGTGTCATATGTACTACACGGTTTAGTTGTTATACTTTTAGCTGTTCCTTATGTATGGTTTGGTGATGTGATGTCACAGAACTCTGTGTGGTTTCGTGTGACGTGTACGCTGTGTCTGGTGACGTTGTTTCGGAAGAGTGTACTGGTTTTCTCGATGCGAGGGACCAAGGCTTCTCGACCAACGGGTCTGTGTTAATGTGAAGGCTCTTGAGGGATCCTTCAACAGGCTGGGAGGGGTGGACCATGCGTGGTGGCTCCTTGACCATGGACTAGAGCGGGTGGAACCGGAGATACATCTTGGTCGTCAAACGGGCGCCACGATAGTTATATCTATTGCGTGTTCCATTTTATTGTTATCTCAATATTGCTATCTGTGCAAGATCACATTCATTCCCATTTCAATGTCGCTATATGTGTGATAGATTCATAATTTCATGCATTCCCATTTCATTTTCGTTATATGAACGATATATTGATAAATTGATGAGTATCATATTGATAAGTGCATAAATCACATGATTTGGTCACCCTTGGTGCTTAATAAGACCTTGTTTATATTGGGGTGTAGATCATATACTCTTATTTGTTGATTGGTGATAGGATGCTATTCACGTTTGTTTAAAATTCCATTCATTAAATTCATCTTTGATTTTTCTCGTTGAGTTACTTGTTGTTGATAGTTCCATGTTAGGAACTTTATAATTTTCCTTATCTTTTTGTTATAATGGTGTCAGATTTGTTCATCTTTAAATTGCGTTTATAAATAAGCATCTTATTAACGCAGTTGCTTTTGGTGTCTTCACTAATCCAGTCCTCACCCGGCTTCATCCTGTGACAAATGGTGTCAGAAGTGGGATTTATTGGATTAGTCAGAGCACGCACGTTAGTTTGCATAGGTCTTGACTCCGATAAGATTGTTTCAGTTATCTGTTTCAGATTGTGACCTTCCTGACAAGAACTAATTCAGGCGGGTGAGTGAATACCTCACTCATATTTTGTTTTATTTACCATTTGTTTATCATATATACATATTGCATATATTTGGAGAAGGGATATACGGTTGCTTCGTGTAGTCCTAAAAATTGTATGTGTTATATGATAGTGCACTTAGGATTGGTGATCTTATCAACAGTATTTATCATGTCGTCACTCAAAGATCTAGTGGAGTTGGGTAAACAGTTTGGGTATGAGGGGGAGGCCCTTAGAAAATTCGTTCAGGAGGAGCAGTCTCGGGAAAGGGATCAAAGGGTAAAGGAGAGGGATATGGAAAGGGAGAAGTTAGAATTAGGGAAGCAGGATGAGAGGGAAAGAAGGGATTTTGAAAGGGAGAAAATGCTATTTGAGGATGACAAAGACAACTTAGATAGTTATTTACATAGGTTTGAGCGATATGCTACCATGCAAAAGTGGAAAAAAGATGATTGGTCGCTCCATCTCAGCGCGTTACTTAAAGGTAAAGCGCTAGATGTATATTCGCGTCTACCCGTGAACGAGGCATTGAACTATGACGCGTTAAGAGAGGCACTCCTTAAGAGATATGAGTTGACAGAACAAGGGTTCCGCAAAAAGTTTAAATATAGTAAACCCGAGAAAGGCGAGACATTCACCCAGTTCGTCAGTAGGACGGGGAATTATTTCCAGCGTTGGGTTGAATGTGGTAAGATTCAAAAAACATTCGAGGGTCTTACCGATTTTTTACTTAGGGACCAGCTGTTAAACACTTGTGGTAAGGAATTGTACTTATTCCTGAGGGAAAAGTCCTTCAATAATATCTCTGATATGGCTACTCAGGCAGACTATTTCGCCGAAGCTCGGGGAGGTACCCAGAATGTGATTTCAAGGGATAACAAGGGAGGTAACCAAGATAAAGATCAGAGACCCAGGGAACCCGAGAAACTTGGTACAAAAAAAGGTGGAAACTTTCAATCTGGGAAGGGTACAAATCGTAGGGATAGACAATGTTATACCAGTAAGGAATGGGGTCACATCATGCCCGATTGTCCGAAAAGGAAGGGGTTTGTCCAGAGAGTCGCGGTTGCTATTGAAAGCAGAGCATGGTCAGGAGGCGGTAAGCGCGATGATTTTCCGCGTGATAATTCGGCATCTAATAACGCGAATAAGGTATACGAGTCCGCAGCGCGTGCGCAGATCGGTCATGATGTTATTCAGTCGATCGGCACTTGTTTTTTTCCCGAGGCGAGGGTACCGACTGGTACTGGTACCGCCAACGGTCAAGCCGTCAAGATCTTACGCGACACCGGGTGCACGGGCGTCGTAGTAAAGCGGAGTCTCGTTAGGGATGACTAAATGCTTGGTTGGAAATCCCCGTGCATGTTATTAGATCAAACAATTGATCGCGTTCCCATCGCGAGAATAGAAATCGAGACGCCTTTCCTGACCGGAACCGTAGAAGCTCTGTGTATGGAAAACCCCATATACGACCTAACCATCGGAAATGTCGAGGGATCCAGACTCCCAACTCAGTTGATTTCCGGTTTCCCATTGTACAAGCGGTCGAAACTAGGGCACAGGAGCAGGCGGATAAAAAGCCGCTACGTAAGTTAAAAGTTCCGGAAGCCGTGACTGATATCTCGCGCGATGAATTTACGCGTGAGCAGAGGCAGGACACGTCCTTGAGCGCGACCGCGGAGAGGATCGTATCCGGTACCATGAAACATTGTAAGGGCGGTGCAAGTCTGAAATTTGTACGTAGGGAAGGGTTAATGTACAGGCAATTTACTTCATTGGAGGGTAGAACATTCTTCCAGCAAACAACTATCCAGCATTTTGCTCAAATTTCCAATTTTTCCGGAGCATTTTGCTCCTGATCTTAGAACAGGTGTAAGTTAAAGATCCAACAATGAATGATATATGGGATAAATAAAACAAGGCTCTATCTCTCTCTCTCTCTCTCTCACCCTTCGTACGTCATAACGGAAGGCTTCAGCAAAATTAACATGTATCATGAAAGCAGCATTGTATAAAGGAAAATTAGTATCACAAATAACATAGATAATAGGGTAAATGTTAGTTTCCCACTAGTCCTACAATCCTACAATGTAAGACGTGGACTCGGATATTTATGATAGAGACGGACTCGGTCAAAAAAATCTGGGTCCACATCTTATATTGTAGGACTAGGTTCCACACCTTCTAACATGAACTGGAATATATATATATATATATATATATATATATATATATATATCACTCAATATATATTGAGTGATATACACTTAAAATGTAGTCCTGCAACTCAGTTGTTACAGTTTCTTCAATAAAGAGTAGTAATATAACTAATATTTGGAGATATCTCATTGCTTTACAGGTCACCATTATTAACAATATACGGGAAGCTTCGATATTTAAAAATAACGCGGTCCGTTCACGAGAGCGACCTCTAGCGATGAAATTCATAGTAATTCTCGACCAGTGAATGATAACTTTAAAACTGTAAATGCATAAACTGCAGTTGAATACATAAATGATACATCGTAATACTTGATATTATTTTGAATTGTTAAAGTGAACATTCTCATCGTGTAATGTAACTTTTAAGACCCATATATCATTCCAGCATATAAAAATAGCGATTCTGACGAGCACAATAAAACGTTCAACCACCGCTGTGTAATTCAACAGATACAATCTAAAACTCGACATAAAAAAATGGAACTTTCAGCCCAATCAATTTCATTCAACATGTTAAATTGGAATTCTTGACATACAACGTTAAAATTCCAACCACCGCTGTGCAATTCAACAAATAAAATGTAAAAAATCGACAAAGGAAGTTGAAGTTTCAACCACCGCTGTGTAATTCAACAGATGAAATCTAAAAACTCATCATATAAAATTGAACTTTCAACACAAACAATTTGGTTCAACATGTGCATTTGGAATTCTCAACATACAACATTGAAATTTCAACTCCTACTTTCTCATTGGACCAACTTTTGTCCGCTACGGCGCCTCATAGTGATTCTCATTGAACACTGAACGAAACTAAGTTTGTTAAAGAGGATGGAATGTCATGTAGCCAAAGAAACACAATGAAAATTTGATATTAGGAAAATAATAACGCAACACATCAATGAAAGTTGATGAACCATTATGAAAAGATGAGCCAGAAAAATTTAGTCTAAGGTTAGAGTATCAATAAGATTGTCTCAATGCTGTTGTCGTGGTGGCGGGTAAATTTGAAAGTGCAGTGTGCGTCGCGATTATTGCCAGGGTTTTGCGGTCCATCGGTCTTGGATAATACCTCAACAAACAAAGGATATAGATTCATTTTGGAGTCGCTTGTGTTTCATTAAATTCCAGTAAATGATAAAACAATGCTATTTAGAGTGGATAAAAGTACACTGTTTACGTGAACGGAAAGTTTTTGACTGATACATTCTATCAACGATCAGTTTGACTGACTCTCTCTCTCTCTCTCTCTCTCTCTCTCTCTCTCTCTCTCTCTCTCTCGTACTAACAGCAGCAACTAGCGATCACAAGCCGTCCATTTTCACACACACAAAAATGTCTAAAAAATAGTTATTTTCTATTTTTTTTCCCTTGCAATTTAAATCGTTAGATGTATACAGATTTTCTTTATTTAATTTGTATGACGGATAGTTTTATATGGAGGAGAGCTAGATCAACTGATTCTCCAGCACTGGTGTCAGGTAGAGAAGGTTACAGTCTTTGTCACAATCTGGTGGACATCAAATTTACGACGTGTTCCGCGCTCCACTTTTATGTCGACATTTTTATTTAGCCGTTGACTGAAGTAGTTCATCGAATGCGGGCACGTGTTTACCATATAAGGAAGCGGTGAATATTTTTACTTAACATCGTTCAATACCGCTGGATATTGACCGGTAGCAACAACGTTAAAGTAATGGGAATATTTATGAAGTATATTATAATGTATTCCATTTCATTCTATGATCTATTTATGACAGAATGTAAATCTCTAACAGTTTGTTTTTTTGGTGGATGTGACATGTTCTATAATAAAATTTAATATAACATACTATACTATAATATAATTTAATATTCAATATAATATAAGTTTGATTTAGAGGTGCATGGTATTAGCGGAATACTAGTTTACGCGTATTTTTTTATTCCGGTGGTACATACTATGGTACATTTCACTGCACCAATACTTCTGTAGTTTCCGTCAGTAAGGAGTGTACGGAAATTCCTGAGTGATCTTGTTACGAAGTTATTGATATTAACAGTATGTTTTCATGACAAAATATATTTTTGTAACGAAACAGTTGTATTTGTGACAAATTAATTTTTTAATGTTTAAAATATAATTATCTTTATGATCCTTTAATCAACTGTCACTTAGGCCCCCTATGACAACGTGGTGGCCAAATGGGATGTTGTGAATGATATTTGGGCCAAATCCAACTTTTGAAGCAAATTCAGATTACAAATATTTTTAAAAAACATGTCATTTTTTTTTTTTTATTTACTAGCATATAATAATGTGTTAAGTACCTGTATTCCTTTGTAAAACTGCGAATCATCCTAAGATTTTCAGAAGTGCAGTTGTTTTCTGTTTGAATTTTACTTAATTTCTCAAGTCCACTAAATATTTTCTCGTTCGTTGAGTAAGTGTGTTTTAAGTTTACTGGTCTTTTCTGATAAATATCTTGCCCGGGTGTTGGCATCCCACTCAAAGTTTTCCTGCTATCAATAGTATAGCTATTAAATTGTAGGCTTCAGCATCAACACTTCCTATTTTTTTCAACAAGCTCTCTGCTGTCAGCACAATGTCTTTCACAGGGTGTCAGCTATAGTGTAAGCTTAATTATCCCACTTTAATTACAGTTTTTAGATTACAAATTATACAACAATTAACATACACATGGCAAATTCATCTAAATTAAGGTACTGACCATTCAGTTTTCGGGGCGGGGTGGTGCGATTTTCTATATTTTATTTTATTTTATCTTAAGTCAATTCATTTTTGTTTCAAATAATGTGATGGATATAATATGGTGTTATTTTGCTATAAATAAGAAAAAGATATTTTTCCAGGTATTGACAGACGGAAATTTAAAACAAAAGACCCAGGCATCTGCCGCAGAACATGAAAGTATTGGTCCCTAATAAAATTGCAGTATACCGTGATACGTATCGCAGAATATTCAGAAATACCGCTGTACACAATTTTTCGTGGTACCCAGCTCTACCTATAATACCCCCAGAAACAAGTGCAATTTTAAAAAATGTAGTAAATACATGAAAAGATACATAGACCAAGAGAGATCATTGTAAAATTAGTTTAAATTTCAATTTTGAAAGTTAGTAGAGTTGCTGATTTGTGTTAATTTGAAAGGACAAGGCTGCATAACGGTTGGCTTTATCCCCAAATTAGCGATACACTAAACTGTTTATAAGAGTATTTTGTATGGTTATACCATATTCACTCTATGTCTACAAATATATATATATATATATATATATATATATATATATATATATATATATATATATATATATACATACATACATACAAACATGATATAATGAAACACTGTGAAATTAACAGTTAATTTTGTTCCTAAATTGGCGCGTGTTCATCCAAAACTCAAGGTTTTGCCATATTTCCGTATCTTCAAAGTCCTCAAAACTACCAGCGCAATCAAGAACATGTTCTTTTTTGACAGAAGACGCCATCTAACGCATATGCAAATTTTAAGTGTTCTCGTTTGCGCTCATCCCTAACGAACAGAAAAATTAAGACAAACTGTATTCTTAGTTTCACACATATAATGCCTGTCGCCATATGTGCCCAGAAAGTTTACTTGACAGAATCACAAAAATTACATATTTGTCTATAAAACAAAACAGGCATTCAAATGTTGATTGCCATTTTTTTTTTTTTTTGATCAACTGGAATATTGGGATGAGGGTAACTAAATATAGAACAGGCACATGAAGGAAGGAGACGCACAGCAACAACAAAAAACAGTCTATGTTTTTGTTTTTTACTAAAGTAGTCTGAAAGAAAAAGAATGACGATAAGAAATAAAAATTTCCGTGTATTTTTCGTTACCTCGATCATTTTAAAATGGTTTTGTAAACTATATTCTATCCTTATACGAATTCACAACCTTGAAGTATGCCCAACATGATTAGAATATAAGATAATAATGTGAATCACACCCATACAAGCTACGAAAGTACTGAAACTAGCATTTAACCCAGTTAACATTCAATATTTGTAAGCATGATTATTCATTTGTTTCATTTGATAAATTTGTTTAATACACAACTTCAAAGTATCCTATGTAGTAAAGAAAATGAAGACAATATTTTGGGCTACAGTAGATTAAACATGGAGAAATAAACTTGATTACAATAGATCTCGAAGAAATAGTTATTGAAGAAAGGGATTATATTGTATAGTTATGAATTTTAGTCTGTTTTAATTCGAGGATATGTATACAATAATTTTTACAAGAAGGGGAGGGAGAATCGAATTTTTGGGATATATTTGTTGTTACCGTAAGGGACCTCACAAGGCCACATGCTATCTACATAAAGTACTTTTCCTATTGCTTTGTATCCCTTTTGCAGTGGCGTATTGTTAAGATGGTCGTGCACTTTATCACAAGTATGAAAAAAAAAAAAAAAAAAAAATGTATCACAAGTAAATAATAGAGCTGTGGTTCAAAGTTAACTTCGAGCTTGCCTTTTAGTTTTAATACATATAAATAAGGTTTCTTTATTTCTCCCTTCAGTGCTTCATACTTATTGATGTTGCACTATTTCTTTATTTCTCTGTTTTTCTCATTTTACAGAATTTAGATGAATAGCTGAAACCATTATCTATCCAAAGGTTTTAATTAGCTTTCAACTATTTGTCATTATCTACCTCATTTCTTATTTATCATTCCAGTGTTTCCTGAAGTTTATGAGTACTGACTTTTTATTCGTGACCATCCATGTATATATGAGAGAATTATGACTGAGGTTAATATGCATGAAATGTGGAAAAAGGAAGGAATTTAGTTTGTTGCATAGAATTTTCTGTTGCATGTTTTGTTTTGAAGGGTATTTTTTAAACATATTATTTTGTATATGAAGTGATGGCGCTGTTTGTTATAGGACAGAAAAGTCTTATGTTTGGTAGCACATACGATAAATTTTTATAATCGCATGAAGAAGAAGCAAAAGTAAAAGGAAAACTGTATTACAGAAAGGATAGATAACTATTATCTACGTTGCCTTGAAAGTGTAAGTATATTCCATAAGGAACACAGTGATGAAATAAAGCTGAATGGAAAAACATAATATATGTACATAAACATAAATAATAATCGGAGTTGAATATGACATATAAGTATATATATTAAATATGAAAAATATAACTGGAGAGTACAGGTAGGGTATGCTGGTTCTGAAATAAGATTTCACAATTTAAGCATATTTCAATACTAAATGAGTTATGGTTGTTAAATGTTTAAAAGTCAATGTTCATCAACTAAATATAATAGACCAAGATGTTTGCACGGTTCTTTCATTAACGGAAATACTTATTTCAGTAGCAGTAATACCAAAGAAACAATTTAAGATGCGTTATGATACAACTGTGCAACATCTAATGTTATTTATTTGATAACTTGTAAGAAGAAATATGTTGGACAAACGAGGCCTCTGATTGTTGATCTGTGTGACGTAGGTGACCGGTACGAGAAGACCAGTGGCCTATGACCGGTGACCGGCGACCGGTATTGGATGACCGGTCACCGGAACGATGTGACCGGTGACCGGTGACCGGTGACCAACCAAAGACCGGTGACCGGTGACCGGGCACCCGGTGACCGGTACCGGGTGACCGGTGAACGGTCACCCGACATTGACCGGTGACCGGTGGACCGGTCACCCGACACTGACCGGTGACCGGACCGGTCACCGGTCAGTGACCGGTCACCAGACATTGACCGGTGACCGGTGGACCAGTCACCCGACACTGACCGGTGACCGGACCGGTCACCGGTCAGTGACCGGTCAGAAGACATTGACCGGTGACCGGAAGACCGGTCACCCGACACTGACCGGTGACCGGACCGGTCACCGGTCAGTGACCGGTCAGACGACATCTCAGATGTCCGTCTGTCTTCATTACTACCCAAGGTGCGGTGTAGCCCCTCCTTGAGAGGGTGCGACACGCTACTTTGGGAATGTTTGGAGTGGTATACTTCCTTCCTGGTGGAAGGAAGTAACACACTACTGCTCTTTTCGTCTTCTCCCTTCCCGGGAGAGGCGATTTACTCTTGGAGCGTTCACTGGCCCCTACAGGAGGGACCTCAACTATGTCCGGGGAGGCTGGTGCAGGCTCTTGGGGCCCCGGAATGTTCTTGTGAACTAGAGTGGCCTTCTGCTGTATGTTGCCTTAGTCTGAGTACCTGTAAAAGAAAATCCAGAGAAATCAGACGATGAGGGGGATTTAACTTTTTTTTTTTTTTTTTTTCCGCCCTCTATAAGTACGCCTGGAATCAGCAAGATTCCAGGTTTCATTGGTCCAATTTGTACAGATATTGCAGCGACTGTTCCGCTTACACTTGGAACAGGTAAGACAGTCTGAGTGTGTATTCCATGGGGCCTTCTTATGGCCACACTTACCTACAGACTGATTTGCTGGCATTGTTTCTTTTTATCTGAAATAAATATTATCTGAAATAAATATTATTGAAATATCAACCAATAATAATAACAACGTGTAAACTCACCTTTAAAATCTACACGTAGAAAACTCACCTTTTTTTTGGTACGTCGCATACTCTATACATACCCGTTCACCATATACTTTGCGGGCTATCTGCACCACAGTGGTTAGTTTGCTACAGGTAAACAATATACATATATATGTTCTTCCCAAGAGATATTAGAAGCTAGTTCACTTGACAAGCTTTATTGGTCTCAGGAAAGTACAAGAAAAGCATGCGACGCGACACGCGTAGATAATAAAGAAACAATTGAAATAGTAGGAGAATAATATATAAATGAAATATTAATTCTGTAAAATTATGCGCCTGTTAATTGCGGCGCTATCACAGTTGTTCTATGTCGCGTTGTGATGACATAGACGACTTACCGTGTACCTGAAAAGAAACAAGATATATTGTTTACCCTAACCCCTCTAAGGGTAGAGTACACGTGGAGAACTAGAAAAACTCTTCCTAGAACTAAACACTGACGAATAGCGGCATAAAACACATATAGCCGAGACGGACAACTGTAACACAGATGAATTTAGAAGGAGGGAAGTCCGAAGTGTTGTTGAAAACCGCAGCAGACAATTTTCCTCAGGTTACGTTTTTGCGACACAACCACCAGGTATGGCGTCCATGAAAAAGATGAATGTTCGCGCAGGCGCAGAGAGATGCACGAGCGTGACGTGGCTTGTTGACAAATTCTCCACTTTAAGTGGGAGAATGTTTTCACATCGAACGGACGAGTTTTTCGACACGAAAAAGGAATAAAGCTATATAATAGTGATGGGTAAATGTATTGCTGCTATTAAAGTCAATGTTCATCAACTAAATATAATAGACCAAGATGTTTGCACGGTTCTTTCATTAACGGAAATACTTATTTCAGTAGCAGTAATACCAAAGAAACAATTTAAGATGCGTTATGATACAACTGTGCAACATCTAATGTTATTTATTTGATAACTTGTAAGAAGAAATATGTTGGACAAACCCGTCAGCAAGTATCTAAATGCGTGAACAAACATAGATTTCGCATAAATAACATGATTTAGCCATTATTGTTATCTCATATCTCCAGGCACTTTAATGATGGCATCCATAATTTATAAGATTTTGAATTTAAGGCAAGTGATATTGTTAATTCGAATTGTTAATTCGGAAATGGAACGTCTGTTGAAAGAAACATATTGGATTCACCGTCTGGATACTATCTATCCAATAGGTTTAATTCTAAGATTATATATGAACTTGATTGATAAATTTATTGTATTAGGTCACTTCTGTAGTTATTGGTTGTGGGTCAGAAACACATTCTCAATGACTGGTCTGGTTGGGCTGAACCCGCTTTAAATTATTTTGCCTACAATCTTTTCGGGTATTTCTACTTCTCAATGGTAACCTATACAACGCAGATGGATTTGTTTTTTCGCTTTGTTTATAAAATTTATTGCCCTATTTACATGTTAAAATATACAAAAATGTATCCACTATAATATCACTATAATATATATAAGCAAAACCACCGCTTTTTGGTGTGTCAGAAACACATGCTCTAAAACTGTTTGGGTGAGACTACTTTAAAGTATTTTGCCTACAACTTTTGGTCATTTTTATTTCTCAGCGGAAACAGCAGCCTGATCCTTTCGTTTGCTTTTATTTGTGCGGACACCTCTAATACCTTTAGCTATGATAAACTAGCAGGTCTTTGAGGTGACCCCCTTGTGCCGAAAGCTATAAAAGGATTTTATATCTGTTTTCCCCTTGATCTGTTGTTGTGGGTTTCCATAAAAAATCAAAAGGAATTTTGAGATAAAAATGTATTTATGTTATATTGTTTTTGAATTAGGGTTCTTCTTGGTTTTTGTTGGGAACGTCCTTGTTTAGATTACCGTCTCCAGGTTTCCACTCGTTCCGCTCGCTGAAGTCATTTATTAATCCTCAAAAATCCTAAAGTCTATGAGCACTTTAGTATTTCCAATGAATATTTCAAATAAACAATTCCTCTCTCTGAATTTGCTCTGATTTTCACAACACAACTATAAACATATAATTATTAAACCAAATTCATTAAAGACTGTTAGCGTAGAAATGAAATACTGCTTACCAAACTTTCTATATATAAACACAGGTCACCTGACAGAATTTTCTAGAAAATCATATGACTTACCTGACAAATATCAGTAATTCTAGTGGAAAAACGAATTTAATTGTAAACAAAAGCAACCCTGACCTCGAATTCTATGTTATCAACTTGTTTACATCCTATAACCAATGACAGAGTTAAATATGCAGGACAAAAGTTAAATACGTAAACATTGTACATAACATATCACCTCATAAAGCAAAAGAAAGATTTATGCAATAAAGCTTTCTTTTAAATATGCATCTGATACTATAATAATCAAAATTACATAGGAAGATGTCTTATAAATGTCACTCAGCTTAATTACACAAAATAAAGCCATATAGTCTATACACATGAAAGTGCATCTGCGTTCACATTGTCTTTTCCCCTGATGTGTTGAATGTCAGTGTTATATTCCTGCAATATTAAACTCCATCTCAACAATCTCCAATTTTTTTCTTTCATTTTGTTGATGAAATTAAGGGGATTGTGATCATTGTATACAATAACCGGAGAAAGAGCATAGGTAAAATAGACTTCAAAATGTTGTAAAGCCAATATCAAAGTCAAACATTCTTTCTCAATTGTGGAATAATATGTCTGCTGTTTGTTGTTTTTTTATTATTATTGTTTTTTTCTTTTATAGAAAAATAGCACACTGGATGATCTACACCATTTTTGTCTTCTTGAATCAATACTCCACCAACCCCTACATCAGATGCATCAACAGTTATTTTAAACAATTGGATGGAATTTGGTGCAGAAAGAACTGGTGCATTCTTAAGCATGGCCTTTAATTTATCAAATGATTCCTGACACAGGTTGGACCAATGAAACATGGATTCCTTACTCAACAAATTTGTCAAAGTTCAGCAATTATGGAAAAATTTGAACAAAATTTCCGATAATATCCAGCCGTACGTAAAAATCACATCAGTTGCTTTTTACAAACAGGCACAGGGAATTCAGAGATAGCCTTGACCTTAGCTTCTACATGTTTAACTTGACCTTGTCCCACAATATGTCCTAAAATTGTGACACAAACATGGCACAAATTCTCTTTTGCTTAAATTAATCGTCAGATTTGCATCGTTGAGTCGTTCGAAGAATTTCCGAATGGTTTCCAAGTGATCTTCCCAGGTATCGTTGTAGATAATGACGTCATCGATGTACGCGTCACAATTATCTAGACTAGATGTCATCATGTTCATAAGACTCTGGAATGTTGCCGGATAATTTTTTATACCAAAAGGCATCACTTTATATTGATAAAGCTCATCTGAAGTTACAAATACTGAAATTTCTTTTGCCCTTTCCGTTAGTGGAATTTGCCAGAATCCTTTGAAAAAGTAAAACTTGGTGACATATTTCGCATTTCCAATTTTATCAATGCAATCATCCGTTCTTGGCACTGGGAAGAAATCCGTTTTGGTGACACTGTTGACTTTTTCTATAGTCAGTACACATGCGGATTGTATTCTCTGGCTTAGGCACAAGAATACATGGTGAACTCCAGTTACTTTTACTTGGTTCTACAAAAGCATTCTCCAGTAATATATTGAATTTCTTTCTTCAAATATTCCTGTTTGAGAGGATTCATCCTATAAGGAAGCTGTTTCACAGCTGTAGAATCTATAATGTCAACGTCATTATAGATTGTATTTGTTCGTGTAGGAACATCAGGAAACAAGTGCTCATACTCATGTAATAGCTGTTTTAGTTCACAACTTTCCTTTCGTTGCAGATGTCACAATTTCTGGTCCAGATTGTTCAATATTTCTAAATTCCGAAGGTGTGTTAAACCAGAATCACTACAGTCAGATTGTATTCCATCGTTTACATCCTCACTATGTGGGACAGGTACAACTAAATTAATTGAATAATTAACTGGGCTATCTAAGTCAAAATATTCCTTTAACATATTTATGTGACAAAGTTGTTTCTGTTTCCGCCTCCCAGGAGTGTTAATGATATAATTTAAATCATTTACTTTCTTTTCAACGGTATACGAACCATAAAATTTAGCCCGAAGAGGATTTTGAGGTATGGGAAAGAGAGCCAGAACTTTATCACCAGGCTGAAAACCCCTTTCCTATTTATTTCTGTCATACCTTAATTTCATTTTTGACCGAGTAGTGTGAAGATTAATTCTTGCTATTTCACAAGCCTTTGACAAATTATATTTCAAATCTGAGACATAGTCAAGAAGATTATCTTTGAATCTTCATTTGAAAGAAGTTTCTCTTTCAATAATTTCAATGGTCCAGTATGTCCAAAAACCAGTTCAAAAGGACTGAAACCCAATTACTCTTGAACTGATTCCCTAACAGCAAACAACAACAAATGAATACCCTCATACCCCTTTCCTGTATCAAAGCAATATGATCTAATCGTATTCTTTAAAGTTTTATGAAATCTTTCCAAAGCTCCTTTACTTTCAGGATGATCGGCAGAAGATTTAGACTGTTGGATGCCTAATTCATGCATAACTAGTTGGAAAATTTCAGACAGAAAATTGGACCCTTGATCAGACTGGACAGATTTGGGAAGGCAAGCAAGTGTAAAAAAAAAAACTCACCAAAGCTTTTACAATGGTTTTAGTTTTAATATTTCTCAAAGGAATTGCCTCTGGAAATCTTGTAGACGCACGCATTATGGTCAACAAGTATTGGTTGCCTGACTTGGTCTTAGGTAAGGGACCGACACAGTCTACCATTATTCTACTAAATGGTTCGTCAAAAGCAGGAATAGGTTGCAGATGAGCCTTAGGTATCTTCTAAATGGGTTTTCCTACCATTTGACAAGTGTGACAAGATCTACAGTATTTAGAAACATCAGTATTATGTTTCGGCCAATAAAAATGACTCAAGATCTAGGTTTTATTGACTCCTAAATGACCAGCCAAGGGAGTTTCATGGGCTAGACTAAGAATTTCCTGTCGATATGACCTAGGAACGACAATTTGACAGCTCACTGACCACTCGTCACCAGCGGGTACCTCAGTTGGTCTCCATTTTCTCATAAGGACCCAATTTTTCACAAAGTAACACACTGGAACTTCTGTGGCTTCAGTTTCACTAATAGCCCTCTGAAACAAACAGGAGATCTCATAATTGTGTTATTGTTTGACGAGTGATTGTCTTTTGTCACCCTGATTAGAATAGAGAGAATGAGTTGTAAAAAGAGGATAACTGTGATCAATACCTTTTGATTGATCAATATCAGGAGAGAAAGTGACCTCATCAAAAGACTGATCAATAAATGTGTCAGCTAAATGAATATTTTCCTGATCAACATCATTCTCAAAATCTCTTTCTGCCATAGCTCTGGTAAACTGCACCAGCAGGATACAAATCATGGATTTCAATCTAAATAGGATCAACTCTTTGATCCAAACAAGGCTTGTCAGTTACAAGTGGATTAACCACGACCTTATCTCCAGCTAGGTCATTGCCTAGTAATAAATGGATACCTTCTATACGTAAAGAAGTCACTGTCCCAACAGTCACAGGTCCGGAATTGACTCAGTGGAGGGGAACATTTACATAGCCGTACTCTACTCCCTGAATAAGTACACTTTCACTAGAATAAGACTTCTTAGACAAAGGCAAAGTACCTGATAATAAAAGACTCTGAGAAGCTCATGTGTCCCTTAATATTTTAATAGGGGTAGCTTTGGCAGAATCACAAATAAGTGATATAGAACCTTCTGACATGAATGGTTCATTAGTCTCCAAAAAAAATCAGACTGGGGTTCGTTTGACTCAACAAATGTATTGCTTTCAATACAAGGCCGAGACCTTGATCTCTTTGAAATAAGAACATTTGGAATAGCTCTGTCTTTATTCTGTTGCTCATTTTTCAACCTGAAGCAATCAGAAATGACGTGCCATTTCTTTTTACAACAAGCGCACGTATGAAGAGATGTGCTGCTTTGAAATTAAGAAGTACTTGTTTGAGACTGAAATGGTTAAATGTTTTTTTTTTTTTTTTTTTTTTTTTTTTCTTTCCAGAAAACTGCTGAGAGGAAGACTTATTGACCAATTAAATTTTGTGAGTCAAGGAATAATCATCAGCCATGCGAGCAGTATTTTCCAAAGTTTCCACTTTCTGCTCATCAAGATAGGTTTTAACATCACTATGAATGCACCTCTTGAACTCTTCAATTAATACGAGCTGTCTGAGGTTATCGTAATCTTGATCAACCTTCTTGGCTGAGCACCACCTATCAAATAGTTGTTCTTTTTCTCTTGCAAATTCGGCATGAGTTTGTCCAGTTTCTTTTCTACAATTCCTAAACTTTTGTCGATATGCCTCAGGTGCCAACTCATAACTCTTCAAGATGTACTCCTTAACCACATCATAATCAGTGCTTTGTTGTACTGACAGTGAATTGTAGACTTCACGAGCTTTGCCAATAAGTACACTTTGTAGTAACACAGTCCAATGCTCTCTTGGACATTTCAAGTTTTCAGCAATTTTCTCAAAGTGAAGAAAGTATTTATCTACTTCTTTTTCCTGAAAAGGGGGTACTAACCTAATATATCTAGTAACATCAAAACCTGAACTTGTGTGTAAAGAAGAGTCCTCTGCTTGCCAATTCTAATTCTTTTAATCTGTATTGCATTTGTCTTTCTTCTCTCTGCATCTTTCTCCCCTTCACCTCTCTCTGCATTTCCATCTCTTCTTCTTCTCTCTCTCTCTGTATTTGTATTTCCATCTCCTTCTCCTATTTCTGAATTTGTAGTTCCATCATTTTTTCTGTAGCTGAAACTTTCTTAATTCTAATACCACATTTATTTCTGTCCCTTTTCTTTGGTTTTGTTTTAATGAACAGTATTTCTTGGTTATTGTTTTAATTTTCCCTTTTAGTCTTATATTATGACTTTCTTTATTAAAACATTTGTGTAGTATTTCTATTATTCTTTCTGTATACTCTTCTTCCAATATTGAGTTATTTTATCTTCCAAAATCTGTCCTCATTTAGTCAGATTTTTAACAATTATATTTATATTAATGGCGTTATGATAAGATATATCATTTTTTACATCATTTTGTTTTTAATTTCACGTGTTTTTATCGATTCTATTCCTCTTTATGATACGTAGAATTTGTCTAGACGACCAGCTTGATTATTACCGTATGTATAGGTGTATTCTATTTTGTCTGGATTTAATCTTCTATACGTATTTATTATCTTATTTTACCAGTGAAGTTTTCTATTTGGTCTTTAAGTGCTCTATTGTTCCTATTAAATCCCATAATTCTATATATGCTTTTATCCGTCCAATTAAAAATCACCTCCTATAATAATGTTCTCCATAGAAAATTGCTGGATATATTCAGTAAGGTTTTTAATAAATTCTACTTTTTTCTTGTTCAATCCTGACTGCATATATACATTTAGTATGTGCCATCCATCGATTCTAATATATATTAGTCTCCCATTGAAGGTTTCATTTGTTATTATCTTATCCCATGATAGTTTTAGGGAAGCACTTTTTAAAATTGTTGCTACACCGGCCCTTACTTCATTGTTATTATTGTTGGCTATTACCATTGCGTTGAGTTTTTCTTCGATTTGTTAAATTAATTTTTGTACAGGGCATGTGTTTCTTGTAGTTGAATTATGTCATAATTTTTGGATATTTCGTTTAACTTTTCTATTTCATCTCTTATTCCATTTATATTCAAAGGATAGGACACGGAGGTTTTGTCCCTCCATGGCATCCTTGGAAGTAATAGTATTCGGTCTAGATTGTTGTTTTATTTTGCTTTATTATTTATTGGGTTGGATTTAGGCCGCTTTTGGCGTTATCACTCTGTGAATCTTTTGTGTATTCTTGTTTATCTTTGCTTTGCTTTGGTTTGTCATTTTCATTTTCATTTTGGATTATGTTTTCAGGTTGGTCTAATTGTCCTTAGTTTTTTTTTAGAACGGTATTGCTCTATGGTTATTATCTTCTTTGTTACTTTTTCACTGGAGTTAAAGTTCTTGGCAGTAATGTTCTCCTCACTCTGAGGGGAGATCTCTGTCGACTAATCATTTGGTCCAGCTCTTCTTTTGGCGGCCATTCTGCTGAGACCGTATTCCTCCTCTTCTTATTCTGCGAGTGCTTAGGAGTGGAGGTTGTAGGGGTTAAATATGCCACGACATGTGAAAAATCCTACTCTCCCATTATTAGATTCACGGATTGTTCCCCAATCTCTGCTTTTTTTTCTCCTCCTCGGTTTCTGTCTTTTTCAATTAAGTTTGTTTTACTTTTTTCTTTGTATTCCTTCTCTGTTTCTTTCTGTTTTTCTTTTCTTCTCCCTGTATTTGGAAGGGGATTTCGTTTTTATTGTCAAAATCCTCCCACTCTAGATCTATTCCTGTTGCTATTTCTGCTGTATTTGTTTCAGGGGCTTTTGTTTGGTTAAGTTCTGGTTCGTTTTCTTCGTCCAATAACGCCTCTATTTCCTGTACATGTTTTTCCTGTGTTTGCATAGGTATAATTGATGCCTTTGCAGCATATGTACTTGCCAGATTTGGTTATGGATGGGTTTTTTACAGTTCCTTGGCACTTGCCCAGTCTGTTGGCACCTGGTGCACGGCCTGTGGTAGATGCATCCCCTATACTAAGTTTTCAACCGAAAACCCATGACATAGAAAAATGTAGGGAGCTTTTTGGCATCCTTAATAGGCATTCTGACTATCCTCATCCCAGAAAGCAGCCAGTTTTTCCTTTTTTTTTTTTTTTTTTTTTTTCAATTACTTTTAGTTTTCTCTCCAATTTAATTCTTTGATCTATCAATGGAATCTCAAGTGGGAGTCCTGTAAAGTGGACATCAAGGAGGGGGAGGGGTACTGCGGCTACTCTTACTTTTCCTTTTACTTCAAAATTCCCAAGCGGGAGTGATGGTATACCTCCCTTCGCATAGAATAAATACCTGTCCCTTCCTCCATTTTGAAGGGCGGCTATATCCTCCATGGCCGCTCCGTTTGCCACTAGTGCTTGGAGTATATCGACCGGTCTGTGGCGCTCTCCTTCAGTCAAGTCCTGACAATCCAGGAGCTGGCACCCAGCTTCTCTGTGGGCTAGGAGGATTCTATCTACGCCCATGCTTGTAATCTCTGTTTGGAAATATGATTCCATTTATTTTTCCTTCTATGTTGAAAAGGTGGAAAGATTGTGTTGCAGATAAAGTACGTAACGTAAAAGGATCATATAGTTTAGGTAAATGCAAGGTGAAAGATGAGAAAATGAAGATAAATGTATATAAGGAAATCCGGTTGTTTTACACACTGGGAGATGTATTCTCTATCTGTCGGCGTGTGTGTGTGTGACGTGTACAGTATTCGGTTATTACATTATATGTTTTTACCTAAGTATGAGAAAGACAGTCAAACAAAGGAAGTACATGTACTCTTCCACTTAAAAAATAAAAACAGCCCCAAAACACCCTGATGCTAAAAACAAATCTAATGAAAAGGACGCTATAATGTATAGTTCTGATTGCCGACCTCAACTCTGGTACACAATTTTCGTTATGTATGGAGTTTAGATATTGATGCACATAAAAAAAAAAAAAAAAAAAAAAAAAAAAAAAAAAAAAAATTGTGTACATTATTAACACCTGAAAGTTTTGTTGATTTCCCTGTTCAGCAATTTAATCTAACATTATTAAAGTGGAGAAAAACTGGCTTCTTTAGACAGGTGGCTGCTTAATACATACAGGATATCTACCTTTTTTTAGTAGATATAAGGAAATATGTCACGAATAAATTGGAAACATTGTATTGTCACGAGTGGTGAAGCACTCGTGACAATACAAAATGTTTCCACTTCACGAGTGAAATGTTTCCTTATATCCACTCAAAAAAGTAGATTTTCTTTTTATTATATATTTTTTAAGGCAAAAACCTTCGATTTGCATGGATTTTTCCTCCATTCTGTGTCAATGCGAATAACGGCTGCATTACTACATCGATAAAAAGAAGTTCCGAAACTTTACAATAATTTTAGAACAGCGACTTTTTACAACTTTGATTGTACATATTATGATTTAGATTTTGTATTTTGTCAAATTAATGAATGTTTTCATACGAAAATAAAGAGATTTTTATTTTCGTTAACACATTTCTTGCGCAGATTGATACAGTCAACATTGCTGGAATAGGGGTACTATAGAAACATGACAGAACGGTCAACAGATATCCGAGCGTAACAGCATTAAACAACAGATTTTAATTATTGTGAGTTTACTTGTATAGATTTTGTTTCCCCCTTTTTTTTTTTTTTTTTTTTTTTTAATTCAGTGGGTGGCAAGAATGCAGTCTATTTCAGTAACAGGCGCTGCACCCAAATTTCAATAGTCACTTAATTTCGGTTTGCAATCCACACTAATCAATACCTGATTTCTCGATCGTTTAACAAACATGATTATGATTGTGATGACATTTAAAATTCCTACTTAAACGATTTTATTACTATGTGTAATCAATAGTTTTTCTTAAAAAATGTGTACCGTTTGTCGTTGAGTGTAACAGGCATACGATACTGTATGGGTGACGCAGAATATCGAATATCAACGGGTCATGTAAGTTCAATCACTGACAATTTGCATGATTCATGTTGAAAACTAATTATAAAAAAATATTTAATAACTGAAGCCTGCTTTTTGTTGTTTGGGGTTCATTTTCAGGCATACTTGATGACGCCTGCTCATTGATTACATAATGTATACTAGAGGGTCGACAGTCTTGACACATTTTTAAATCTATTCATCCTGAGAGAGAAGGAGAGACAGAAAGAGAAGAGAGAATGAAAAGACGAATAAAAAATGAAAGTCCGAAATCTGGAAATACTGGTCTGAATAACATACATAAGAGCAGATATACTTCCTTCAAGGAAAAAGAAAGTAGTTCCAAAAGTGGTATCACAACTGTGGCGATATCATTTTTCTCCCACTGATATATTTCAATATCTCATTATGAAATATATAATAAAAGTTTATTTCTTCTAAAATGTTTGTTTCAGGCACTTTCAAAATGTGTCTGTTTAAGACTGATTGTTAATAGTTTTGGAGTGAGGGACGATATGGCGGTGAAGAAAAGAAAAAAGATACTCTTGGGTCAACAGGAATTTAATATGAGCGGCCATCTTGGGTTGGGCTCTGTTGTAATGGGAATTTAATGTTAAAAACGTACATAGGTTTCACATTGGGGGCCGCTATGGCGGTAATGGAAAGTCAACCTAATGTGTATGTATGACGGTAATGGGAATGGAACATATACATTTTTTGACCAATACCCATCTGACCATTACTTATACCTACTGACCATTACCTACACCTACTGACCAGCACCCACATCTACTGACCAACACCCACACCTACTCACCAACATCAATACTTACTGAACAACACATAGAGTTAAAAAGGACATAAAGTAGGATCAAGGTAGAATAAGGAAGAGTAACACCAAGAACAGACAAAATACATTTCACATTCATCCTGAAAGAGAGAGAGAGAGAGTTAAGAAGAAGTAGAAGAAGAAATGAAATAGGCCTAAATGTGGAAATACTGGTCTGAATAACATAACCTTCTTATATGTCTATCTATCTATCTAAAAAAAAAGAGACTAAAATAAGAGAGCAAAATTAATATTTATGGAGCCGTATACACACCACTTGCTGAAACAAATCAATAATAAAAAAAAACAATTGATCTGAATACAACGTAATAAAGAATCCAAACCAAAAAAAAAAAAAAAAAAAAACATCTTGCACATATGCAGAATTCCAAGTCCGGTCCATTGATTCTATCCATCCGTGCCTATATAAGGAAAAAGGTATCAGATACATAGTACGACTAAAACAATTATACTATAATCTGTGTAACAGTGTTGTCAATATGGGCTGTCGATTGTGTGAGATAGTCTTGAAGACTTGGCCTCTTGTTCTGAGGTCAGTCAGTGAGGTTGACTCACCTAGGAACCACTATGCATAAATTCTTGTAACTTTGGGAATTACATCACTTTGAACCCATGTACATAAGAGTTACACCACATGCCCTTTATATATATATATATATATATATATATATATATATATATATATATATATATATATATATATATATATATATATATATATATATATATATATATATATATATATATATTAAAACAAGACAGGAACCGGAAAAGGCGAGCAAGCAGGCTGGTTGTTCACATTGAAAACTGTCATTTGGTTTCAAACTCGAACAAGATGCAGAGTTAGGGACCCCCTGGCGACAATCAGATTAGAAATTATACATTAATTAATGAAATTACTAAGTTTTGTATCCGTGATGCTTTTAATTTTTAAAATCGCAAGAGGGATAATGACATGGGGGGGGGGGGGGGGATCGAATACAAAACACGTCTGGGAACATGGGAACATATTCGTTTCGTTAAAGAAAAGTAACGCATTTCTCGGCTACCTTCGCTCTTCAACCAAATGAAATGGCACATAACAGAGTTTGAAAGTTTCAAAAACTGAACCACTTGATTTTGCGTGGATATATTTCAGTTAGGAAAAAGGTATTACAGTAAGTACAGTACGACTAAAGTAATTAGACCTTAATCGGTGCAACAGTGTCAATATGGGCTGGCAACTATGTGAGTTATTCTTGAAAATTTTGCTTGTAGTTCCGGGGAACATGCGTCACGGCACCGCTTATTGAAGCAGAAGACTTCAACCAGTCTCTATAATACAGGGCTCGAAATTAGTGGTAGTCCGCTAGCCCGAGGCTAGTAGATTTCCTGTCGGACTAGTAACTTTCATAATGTAATAGTCCGATGGGCTAGTAAGTTTCGGTTATCAACAGTCCGCGTTGTTTACGCCTCTCCCTAATAAAGACTTGACTTCGGCAGATGTTATGTAGAATCAAGGCAGTGAACCATTGTAAACACACAGTCATAAAATATTAGCATGAGAAGATGATGTAAATTTCTGCCTCGGAAAGGTGCGTTTCTATGACAAGAAGCCAGCAAAATCGGCTGGCTTCTTGTTATAGAAACGCACCTTTCCGAGGCAGAAATTGACTTCGTCTTCTCATGCTAATATTTTATGACTGTGTGTTTACAATTGTCACTGCCTTGATTCAACAGAACAATTACCAAACTTCCGCTGTTAATGATGAGACCATAATTGGAGCTGTAAAGTACAATGCGCCGAGTCTGATGGCTTCGTTTGATAGGAACGCACCTTTTCCAAGCTGAAACTAACATTATCTTCTGATGCTAATATTTTATAACAGTGTTTACAATAGCCATTGCTTTGATCCTGCAGAACATCCGCTGAAGTCAAATCTTTATTGGGAGAGGCCATTTAATTTTAAGGGGGGGGGGCGGGCAGAGGCACATGCTTTGAAACATGTTTCTTGCTCTGATTTCGTTATATAAAGGACACTGTGCCATTCCTTTTCTCACTTTAAATAATCCGCGTCAGCTATACTGTGACATCTCGTATTTCAAAACGAGGCACCATTCCCTCCTTGCAAGACAGGCAAAATGTGGCGTTTTATAGAAGGTGTTCAGCCACCAGAAAAAAAGCAAAAGTTAAATGAAAATGACATAAAAGAGAGGAATAATTCTTATGATAGGGAAAAGCGTAATCGAACGTTTCAGAAGGCATGGACAAAAGACAGGGAATGGCTAAATTATGATAAGGAGAAGAACGTTATGCAGTGTAATTTATGAAATAAAATTGTTGTTAATCTCAATACGAGTGTGTGACATTGTTTTTTGGACAGGACTAGTAACGATTTGGCAGGACTTGTAAATTTCTCAGTATACTAGTCCTTATGGCTACAAAGAAATTTGTGTTAAATTCAAGCCGTGTAATACATATCAGGATCGACGTCTTATATTGTATGACTACAGTCATATGCAGCACCGATTGTTGACGCAGTAAGACGTCAACCCCTCCCCCATCATGCATATCGGGTTAGACATCTTAACACCAGATTTACTTAGCTATGACACATTTGATGTGAAAATCATCCATTCTTTATATATCTTCTAACGGCCAGTTGTCGTGGGCCTCCTTCAGTCGTGCGCCATGTTTCTCGCGATCTAACGCGCTTGTTGCGAGATAATGACGCCATCAGCTATGTCACCAGCGTTCTTATAGAGCAACAGAATTTAATTATATAGTAAAATCAAACAAAATGAGATTCAAAAAGTTAATTTCATGTAATTTTTAAAAAAATCATAATGAAAATCTATGTTTTCACTAATGCCTTTTCTGTGTCAGACATTTTGGCCTTGAATTTTCTATTATATGCTAAAGATAGTGCCGCCGATCACATGATGACTTTGTTTACATATTTTGAACAGGAAAACCAACTTTGGGAATTAATACAACTAGATAACGAATGTAAATATTTGGTTTTAATCATGTGGGGTTCTTATACAATGTAAAAAAAATTTACACTCTAAATGTATATTCACTACAGACTTTTTCGTTTCAGTATTATTTCATAATAAACATATATTCTACATCAAAAGACATTGAATCTATTATAATAAAATGTGTATCCATTCACCAGTGTCTATTTTTAAATTTCTCTCTCCCTCTGTCTCTGTATGTATGTCTGTCTTTTCTCTCAATCTATTGAGTCATGTATTTATATGGTAAAGAACAATGAAGCAGTAATGTAAATGCACAAACTGCATATAGAACGAACAGAAAAAAATTATTAATTTTTAAATTTAATTTTTTTTAATTTAAAAAAAAACAAACTAATAATATCCATACCTTGGTCTAACTGGCACGGTCCGGTCATATGATATGTGACCTTTAGGTCAGTGTCACGAAACATGGACGTCACTTCCGGAAATAAGTAAACATACACACGCTCGGAAAAACTGTAATTATGAACTAATGTACATGAATGCCAAAATTTATTTCACGCTGATTAAATGAAGTAGATATAATTGAACACTTTTATGGTTTATTTGAATAGATTATCATAATATTATAATGAACGTGTTAAAATTCATGTTAAGTCAACTAATAGTGGTTACTCAAGGATATATATATATATATATATATATATATATATATAAACAATAACAAAACTCTCAACAATAGTCCACAAGGGATCATATAGTCAGACAAATCTGTGTTGATACCGATGGACGATTTGTGGGTATGATGTCAGTCACCTGTTCATTAAAATGCAATTTTGCTGCATACAAATCTGTCCAGAACACACCAGAGTACAGTTTAGACACTTACCGGTATTTGGTAACAGCCGTATATAGCCATGAAATTCAAAATGGCCACAGGACATAGGGTGTGTTATTTCACATGGATTTAGAAGTCATCAAACACAGGATTTGATCCAGAAATAGTCTGTACATATTGCCAATAGGACTCTCAACCGACAGTTGCTCAGGAGATGCGAGAAATACCGTTAAGAGTCTAAAATGTACACCGATGTGTTGCTGATAGAACTGTCTGCAAAAAATTCCTTGATTTTATGAATAGGTGAATTCAGATACACAAATCATTCATCAGTATCAACACAGATCTGGAGAGCTGATTTATCAGACTAGGGATCATATTGTTGCTTAAAATGTACCTGTAAATAATATATATACTTTACTTTATATAATAACATATAATAATCTTGTACATATGTTATGTATAGGAAAATTGTAAGCAATGATATGATCCCCTGTGAGTAGTCTTAAGCAGAGATGTGAAATGTTATTATTTAATTGGAACAGGTAGTTCCTGCGTCATTGACATTAAAGTGTATGTTTATTTTCATGGTTACTGATTTTGTAAATGTTTACAAGCAGTAAACTAAACTAGGCCATTTACACACGTGGATGTTGCAGCCTTACAACTGGGTTTACAGAAGCACATTCTTACCATGTGATTTCAAGCTCAAAATATGCAATGATAGCGAGGAGTCTGCATTACAAATGTGCTTTAAGTACCAGTTAGGTATCCACAGTGTTGAAAACAAAATGAAGCAAAAATAGCCAGAAAATGGAATATGTTAATAGATGGATAAAGTGTAGCTTTATCTAAGAATATAACCTACCAGAGAAACTTCTCTGGTTGAGCTCATGATGCTATTCACAACTGTAACCAAGTGTCTACCAAGTATCTGGGGAATCTCTGGTGAAGCTACGTATATTTATTTGGTGTTCAATTTGAGCTTGCAGTTCTGTGGCTCAGCATCGGAAAACCAAGCAACATATATATCTTGGAGATAAAAAGTAAAAATCAAGTAAAGCATGTAAGGGAAAAAGATCTTAAAAAAGGGCATTTCTCAGCAGACTCTATGTGAAATATCAAGAACAAAAGAATTATGACAAAGACAGATTGCTTTGTGCTATGGCTATAGTATTCACTTACCCTCCTGTTTGTACCCCCCTACCAATTGTAAAAACAAAAGCATCAAGGACATAAAAAATGCACAAAACTTAATAATTTCATTCATATATTAATAATATAACTCATGAGATTTCTTTGACAGGTGTGTTTGGAGAAGAAAAAAAGACACTCATCTCTAACGATGAGCCACCTGAAAATCTTGCACCCACAAGCAGTGTTTACCTGTATCATCTATTATTTATGCAGTGTTTACTGGTATCATCTATTATTTATGTGATTATCACATGAGACTGATACATACAGTTTGGCAAATAATTAAATGGATAAATATTAATGTGAACAAATTATTTTTAAAAGTTGGCTTGTCAAAGATTGTTTAGATGCATGTCACCGATATCAAGGTGAAAATTGGATGACATGGTAGTGCAAGCAGACATGTGAGTGAATGCACCACTCACCAGGAAAAAGCAAAAAGTGAATTTATTGTTATTGGAATGTTTCAGCGAGGGACTCAGTTTTACCTTGTTTTCTTACTGGATGGATACTTAAAGCTGCATGATCAGTTGATCTTTAAATGGAAACAGATAGAGAAAAATGTTACATGTATGACATATTGAAACATGATTAAAACTGAGTTAACACAGTTCTTTTCTTTTCTCTTTCATTTTTCAGTTTAAGGTCTTTTTATCTGAACATTTTTCTCTCACTTAAAAATCTAGCCATTTTCCAAAAACCTTTATCTACCTATCCATTTATCTGTCTATTTGTATACATGTATGTCTGTCTTTGTTCTTCTAACTATATCTGCATTCTAACCTTTTCCTTATCTACATATCTACCTACATGTACTATTTAGAAATATCTTTCTTGATAACTTTAATTATCAACATATAAGGTGCAAACAAAGATAAAATGTAAACAAAATGTCTATATTTGTAAAATAAATATAAAGCAATTTCCCTGAAACATCCTGTATTTCATTTTACCATATTTTTTAACATTTTAGTTGTGATTTTTTTCTTTCTTTTTTCATTTGTTTAGGCAAGTTCAAATCCCCTTTGGCAAGTTCAATTTTCCAGTCAGTTTGCCCTGTAAAGCCCCAATTTTATGTTGACCCATTTGGTCACAGACAACTCATTATTTTATGAGCTGCAGAACCAGACAATGTATGTTGGAATATTAAATACTATAATTAAAAGCATTAAGGTTGCTGATTGACTGAAAATAATTACTGAAAACGATACCTAAATCTTCCAAAGAAACCTGTGTGTGGGTAAACTGTACGCAATAATAAGTTTGAACCTAAAACTAGTATCAATTGTCATTTTATGGCAGTTGCCGCACAGGTACTACCGGATGTAAACGGACATTTCACCAGGCTGGAAATTGATAGTGGGCATCTACAATAAATGTTATCATTTTAAACATTTATTCTTGGATAGCTCATGCATCGGATGTAAGTGTGTTTTGCAGTTCTTACAATGAAAGTAATTTTGCAAAACATTAACATTGTGATCTGTTGGAATTCAATTACTGGTTGTTGTCTGTGCCCATTTCAATACTGGTTCGCATTTTTTTCTTCATATAATTAGTACCATGAGTCCTGGAAAAATGTTTTGACTGTTGTATAGTGAGTTATTTTTCCAATTGTCAGTTATCTGAAAACAGGAATCAGTTATTGGTTGTATTTTTCATCGATGTAATCAATTTATTCGCCCACCTTTATTAAAGCAAAAAAAATTATTTTTGAAGTTTGTCAGTTTTATTGTCTTTACAAGAAATACTGATGTTATAGAACTGATAATTTGCTTCACTGCATGCAACAGATTCCCTTTGCAAGACAGGTGATCCATTGAGATTTGCCATGGGACAAAAAAAATATATAGGCCCTATGTAGACTTTTGTATGTCAGATTAGCAGTGTAATACTTGTCTTTGTGAGTAAATATACAGTTGTGAAGTACATGAGCAAACTAATAAACTAAGGACAGAGCAAAAAAAAAACCAAATAGGATAGCCCAGGGCCCTCTTAATCTATATTGAGCCCCTCATGTATTCTAAGTGAGTTGCTTGTTGGGCCTGAGCAAAAAAGTTTTATCTAATTTCTTGAAATAAACCTCGAGCCCACTGATGAAGGGTGGCATTTTCATTTTGAAGTTCTCTCAAGTCTGGTAAATTATTAATACTCGGCCCCCTGTTGGGCTCCATTTGTAGACCCCTCCATCGTATGAAGATCATCTGCTTCATTGTATTGAAAGTGAGAAAATTTGTGTACAGAAGCGAAGCATGTGACCTATTAATGGGGAACAGTGCTATTTCTGTTCACCATATTTCATTGGTTACCTATAATTAGCACTCATTTGTCCTGCATGAATAATAATAAGCTGTCCCTTGCTCATGTTGACTTGGTAATGCATCACTGGTTAAATATATCGAACGGTACCTATGCAATTGTTTGACAATTAGGTTAAGTTAGGGGATTAGGAACTTATATAAGCCCCCAATACAGTGTTTTTCAACCAAAAGAAACTGAGATCAGTACATTATATTTTAATCTCTTGAGTTAAGAGAGTTGGTAGATGCCCATTCTATTGATATAGAGTGTCGTTTGTAATTGTGACACATCCACAGTACTATCACATGAAATATATTATGAAACTTGAAGCTACTGTTTTTGCTGATTGATATAAAAAAGACCTGTGTCTCTGACGTCATTTCTGTTGTCAACTTTGATAGAGAAACATTTTTGCAGCTTTCAGAAATTGAAACTACTCCAAGGCCCCTGAATACTTACCCCTAGTGATCATGATGAAATACACAGACTGACATAACTGGAAAGCAAAGCTGAAGACATACAGTCAGACATCACAAGAGCAAAGGTATATGTTACAATTATTCAGAATTCCACACCTGAGCATGAATAGATTGTGGAATTGTTGGAAATCATATTAGTTGTTAGTCTCTCTTCAGCAGAATGTAAACGAGGATTCAGTCTCATGAACATATCACAAGTATAAGGGACCGACCATTTAATTATGGGGGGGTTGGCGTTGTCAGAATAATGGTAAAAACATATGGCCTTGTTGGGCAAGTGGATTTTAAATCAAGGCAAGTGATTTTTTTAAAAATGTTTACATGACAAAAAACACTTTGTATTGTCATGTGCTGTAAACATTGAAGAAAAATACTTTTTGATATGCTTCTGTCAAACGGTTTTGATATCCAACCAGAGAATGATTCAAAATAAAAATAGTCCTATATTTCTAATGGACCCATTTACAAGTATTGCAGTTATAGTGGGTAAACTTGTACACAAATCCTTTGAAAAGCACCAAACCAGATTGCCCTCTACAGCTAGGTAGATGCATTCTATATATTTGCCACCAAATATTACCATCATTTCATTTGTTTTGTTTATTTTTCTTTTATTACATTGTACACTGTCTGTTATGGATGTTTTTTACAATAAATACATGGAGTTGAATTGAGAAATTAAATTTAAAGAGACGAATGTGGTGAACTCTATATATTGTAAGTAACAAACATAATGTTTGTCAAATGACAAATATTTTAGCAAGTGTATTTATGTAAAGGGTCTGCAATAGTTAGCACATAGAAATGGTTGTCATATTTATTGTTTATTCTTGGATCTGTGCAGTATTTTTGCCATAGAGAAAAAGAAAGGAACTTTTTGCTTTGCAGCCATTGAAAATACTCTTTTCAGCTAGTATAATATAGCTCTCTCTTCATTACTATGATGGAAAGTAATGTCATCAATATGTAATACAGTGAAACCCGGCAATAACGCACCCCACGATAACGCGAAATCGGATATAATGCGATCGTGGCGTGGCTTCCAAAATTTCCTATATTTATTCGCACATGAAAATATTTTTTTTCAAAGTATGAAAAATAGTGTATAAAATGTGTATATTATCATTTTGGGGAAGAGATCGCATATGAATTCGAGTATAATACGTTCATGGCGTGGTTCCTGAAATTTTATATTGTGTATTTTCTCGTACACCGAACAAATTTATTTTTTTTAATTACGAGAAATAGTGTATAAAAAGTTTATTATCATTTTGGGGAAGAGATCACGTATGAATTCGATTGTGGTGTGGCTTCTGAAATTTAACAATTTTACCATTTTCTTTAAGTGTTATGCCAAAATAAACATTATCGGAAATGTTACTTATTACTGATCCATGAGTAAACCAGTCGGTCTTATTTGTGTTTGTCTTCAATTCATTCTGTATACAATCATTGTTCAAACAATAGCTGACATGTATTTATTCTTTAACTGCATACACAACCGAGCATCAGACAATGTGGTGGTTGATAAAAGATTCTCACGATTTAATAAACATAAAAAAATGTAAGCCGCCAACACGTGCACTGGACTTCAATTCATCCTGTATACAATCATTGCGCAAACAATAGCCGACTTATGCTTCTTTAACTGCATACACAACCAAGCACCAGACAATGCGGTGGTTGATCAAAGATTGTCATATGTGAGTGCTTATGTTGAGACTGAGCTTGGGCTCTGTAAGTAACACTTTGATCATTAAGTCTTTGAAATCTATTAATGGATGCAACTGAACACATGTCAATTGTGCTACAAGATTACAGGGAGTTCAAATAACCACTCTCTGTTACTTGGCACTGAACAAGTATCAAACTTGCGGCTCAATCAAAGGGTTGTCATGTGGGAAAGCAAAGACTGCTCGATATCAGATTGTAAACTGTGTTGATACCTATTCATGCTATACATTAGTTGTGTATACATTGTTCTCTGATTAAAGTATTATATATTTAGTAAAACCCCGCAATAATGTGACCCCGCTTTTTCCGCGATTGAATTTTATGGACCCCAATTATCACGTTATTGCGGGGTTTCACTGTACTAAATTGTGAATAGTCTGCAATGGAAGGAATGTAAAATTTAAAATGGCAACAAGTAATGAATAAGAAATTGAGACCCCACACACCAGCGTCATCTTTTCTCTATGAATAGTGAGCATTTTTAACATTTTATTATCAGAAAATAATAAAATCCTTTATAAAATGCATGCTTCAGCATAGATTCATTGTTAGATAAAATATGCTACCTAAAAAATGCTTTCTGTTGTTTCAGGTTTCTCTAGTTTAATGGCCAATGGACCAGTTCCCTGCCTACTTTTGCTATGTGGCCTGCCAGGAAGTGGAAAGACTACCCATACAAAAGTGCTAGTGAAGCAGTTCATGGATGAAAATGTTCTTGCATTGGTCTTTGATGAGCTTATGCCGCCTGAGTTGGCAAAAAAGATGATCCTTCAGTCAGCAGATAATACAAATTTGGTAAAAGAAATTTCAAAGTGCCAAAAATATGATTTAGTCATGCATGTGTCACACTGGAATACAAATTTCGGGCAAAGTGCCTTCTCCCTCGTGTCTGAGAAGTTCAAAGTAATGGGGTTAATATGGCTAAGTGAGTTAGAGGTCATACTTTATAATGGCCAAATAAGTTAATCAAGCGTGCGTTTTACTGACTCAGGAAATTAACTAGTATTGAAATATACAAAATACTCCTCATTATCCTTTATGAGAAAATTAAAAACTTTCTGTCTATGTTCTGAAAAACTGCTGCATAGGTGTGTTAATAACATTAGATAGTAGCCTCAAAAATAGGTAACTGTTCTCAAAATAGGTGACTAATACTGGTCAAAGGCAAATAATTTCATCCCACTGTGTTTTCAGGTAAAATATTGGATATATACATTAGTCTCTTCATAGTTTTTGGTCTCAGAACTACTTTAATGATACAGTAAATGGTTTGGGGGTTTTCATTCACTTCCATGAGTTTCACATTTGTATGGTTGCAGGGTTCAAACTAGGGCCAGAAAAATGGGAGAAGTCACTTCTCCCTGCAGATACATATTATTTAAAAATGCTGATATAGTTATTACTGTGACCAAAATAAAAAATTTTGCGTGATTTACAGCAGAATGTTCTACTCTTGTTTTGAAATGAAAGATTACAGTGCTGTACATTTATTTTATAATGTCTTGTTAAAAGAATGTTGTAAAAAGGTCTGCTCCTGATAATGGTGAAAAACTGATGTAATCAAAGCAATCTCTACGTATACCCTGTGAAGAATTTTTAAAGGGAACATTTTCACAAGATCTTTGCAAAAATATACTCATTTATTTATTTATTTTTTTAAAAATTTTGTCTGTAAACTTCAATCAGAGCATCATCCTCAGCCTTTTCTGTGAAAAAACCCAGAATGTGTTGCAGAGGCAGCCATTTGAATTTCGTTCATAATACATTGTATGAACCTATCACATGAGGGGATCATGCAGAAATACTATGTCACTCTGTATATGAAAACTAAAGTATTGATTCATTTTTAACAAGATTTAAAAGCTATTTTAAGTTAATATATTTCTTAGCTTGAATATGTTTAATTTCCCTTTTATTTAGTCCATGTATGTTTAGTTTAGGAAACAGGTCATAGACTGTATACTACTCCATTGTGCAAGAATTTTGTGCCAATTGGATTGCATTTTTTCTGGCTTGACAAAAGGCAGAGGTTGCTCCAATTGCTGTAAATGTGTCATTCAGTAGATTCTTATGTGCATAATTCTGGAACCTGTTTACACTGTTGATTCAAAGCAAGAAATAAAGTTGCCCCATTTGGAACACCTTGAATTTTACTCTACAGACAGCTTTGCACATGTCTTGCTTTTCCTGTGGTGTTTGCACACCTTATCTTTTGGATCAGATCAGTTAAGGTCAGTAGTAATCTACTTAAATTATTCCTGTTTCATCAAGTCAAGTTGTCTCATAATATAACCCATCCAATACAGTGGTTGATTATGTAATTGGCTAAGCGGGTAATTAATAAGTTTTTAGCAGTTTTAAATGGGACCAATTACAGAAGACTGGTAAGAAGTTTTATGTATGACACATTGGTCCCCGGCTATGACTTTTCTGCATAATAGAACTCTATGGAGTGTTCACTTATGTGTTAAAACCTAGATAATGTGTGTTGGGAACCCAGGATCTCTGTTGTAGGGAGTAAGAGGGGTATAACTCCAAGCCATGTTTTACTGGGTATCATCTTCAAATCGGTCGGCAGAGTGAAAATCACTCAAATGCATTACAAAAGTGACTTCTTGGCAAAAATAAGTGATTAAAATGACTGTTTCACCTGCTTGAGTTAACTCTTGTTTAGCAATAAAATTATAACTTAGTGAATATTTGAGGGCACCAAAAGCTTCTAAAATTGTTCTGGTTGTTTAGTTTTTGTAATTTTCTTTCAGCCTTTCAACATGCTAAAAGAAGTTGGCAAATGGAGCCATAAAAAGGCTTCTTGGGACATTCACCCTACCTGATTGGCATTTGCTAAGTGCACATGTATGGACAAATGTCCTTTATGCACCTTGTGGACAGATAAGGTGTAGGAAATGGAAGAGAGCCACTGCTTCTATAGCTGCATGAAGAAAAGAGCCACTTGCCCTTCTCCAGTGGACACCTGCCATTACAGTTAGATCAGTGGCACTTCCCGGTGTAAGGAAGTCGCCAGTGAGTCGATCCTGGGAGGGATCAATGGCACTTACTGGTGTAAGGAAGTTGCCAGCATGCCAATCCTAGGAAGGATCAGTGGCACTTCCCGGTGTACAGAAGTCAGCATCTGTTAGCAAAACAGACTAAGAGGCATCCACTGCCTAAATGTTTTCAGCAGGGTTTAACTTACCAAAAAGAACTGCCAGACCTCTTCCAAGCTTCTTCTTGACTGACATTACTTGGAGAGTGACATCTCTCATATAGAACAATTTGCGGAGATGAGGTGGTGCTGTACCGTTAGTGGACAAACATACCTGACTCATGCATACATTCTTGTCTAGTGTGTTGACTTCCACCCTGTGAGGCAGAAATATTTTGATATGAACTTGATGAAGAAACTGTATTATAGGGGCTTTACAAATTTTATAAAAGTCAGCTGACTGTAAAATAGAACTTGCCCATGGGGAATTTTTGCTTGCCCCAAAATATGACAACAAAACATCACAACAAAAGTAATAAAAAATACAGTAAAATAAAGTATAGGATGTTTTAAGGAAATCACATTATATTGATTTTACAAATATAGAACATTTGTCTTGTTTTTTTTGTTTGCACCTTAAAACGGTATGTCAATAATTAAAGCATTAAAAAAATATGTAAATAGTACATGTAGATAGATATGTAGATGAGGAAAGAAAGGAAGGATAAAAAAGCAGATATAGTTAGAAGAGCAAAAACAGATTTATACATGTATAAAAATAGACAGATAAATGGAAAAATATATAAGAATTTGGAAATGGCTAGATATTTAATAGAAATTGATGTTTAGGTAAAGACTTTAAATTAACAAAATAAACAGTGGAGAACTTAACTGTGTTAACTTAATTTTAATCATGTTGTAATATGTCATAACATTTTCTTTATCTACCTTTTCACTTAAAGTTCAATTGATCATGCAGATTTTAGTATAAAGTCGATTAAGAAAAAGTAAAAGTGAGTCACTCACTGAAGTATTCCAATGTCGGTGAATTCATTCTCTGCTTTTTTCAGGGGAGTGTTGTGTCTACTCACATGTTTGCTTCCCCTTCCATATCATCCAGTTTTCACCTTGAAATCAGTGACAAGAATCTAAACAAATTGACAAGCTGACTGTTGAGAATGATTTGAGAACACTTATTTTAATCCATTTAATTATTTTTACAAGCTGACGGTTGAGAATGATTTGAGAACACTTATTTTGATCCATTTAATTATTTTGACAAGCCGACTGTTGAGAATGATTTGAGAACACTTAGTTTGATCCATTTAATTATTTTGACAAGCCGACTGTTGAGAATGATTTGAGAACACTTATTTTGATCCATTTAATTATTTTGACAAGCTGACTGTTGAGAATGATTTGAGAACACTTATTTTGATTTAATTATTTTCCAAACAGTAAGTATATATCATTCTCCTGTAATAATCATGTAGACTTTTGAGCTTTTGCCCTTGAATCTGTAGGAAGCTGCCACTAACCAAGTGTGCAACACTTACGAAGATTTGTGAGAACTTGCTACATTTAGCTAAGTTTATGATGCGGAAACCAAAATCACAAATTTTGGTTTCATTGACTTTGACCTTTGAGTTGACCTTCAGCCCCAAAAGTTCTTCCTCTACCTAGTGCAGTTCACCTCAGAATTTTGAAGAAATACAGCTGCAAGAAACTTAACTAAGTTGAGTGAAAACCAAAATCACAATTTCTGCTCCAACAACCCAACAACAACCATGACATTTGACCTGTTCACCTGCAAATCATCAGGGAGCTGCCTCTACACATATGTTGTCCACCTATAAAGTTTGATGAGAATTTGGTGCAGTAAACTTCATTTATTATACAGCAACCAAAAGTAAACATTTTTTACTTCGGTGTCAGTAACTTTAACATTTGACTTTTTGACCCTTAAATCAACATGTTTTTTCCTCCACCAAAGTGCAGCCCACCTTTGAAGTTTAAGCAAAAAAGACTGCAGTTAACTTAAGTTACTGCATGGAAATCACATTGTCCACAGAAAGGAAGGCAGGACAAACAGACAGATGGATATTGCTAATGTCATATCCATTGGCCTTTTTGGTCAGGCAATAAAAAGATAAGCAGGGGTTGATAACTACACCCAGGTTCATCACTCCTAAATTTAGCATTGTACAGCCATTTCCATACTATAAGAGTGGAGAAGATTTAAAAAACTTGTATAGTCTTAAGTATGTCATATTGTAAAAATGCAGGTCAGAATGAATTGGTCGAGACATTTTTGATCCATTGATTGAAAATATGTTGTATTCATGATGATGGGTGCATTTTTGGCACAGAGTTTGGTCTGGCCATGGTTGCCATTGATACACCAACATCTGCAGCTTTTTGAAGCTAGAAAGGGTATCTTATTGACCAATTTTTCTTACGTGCTTCAGTAATTATAATTTTCAGCTCATTTTAAATTACACACATTTGATAACTTCTAAAAGTGATATGAATGCAACGGTGTTGTAGATTGGATCCAAAGCGCAGGGGACAGTGTTCCCCATCCTCCAAATTTGGGGATCACACAACATTTTAGAGGGACAAAGGAAAATAATAGTATATAATGCACTAATATTGCAATAAAAATGAGATAATCTTATTAGCTTTGACAGTTTTGCCACCTTAACTTTGATGCCTGCACTGTACTATCATATTTTCCTTGGCCACTTACATTATTGCAATAAAAGTTTTATCATGTGCTCAGATAACTCATGAAAACATTAACATGTTTGAATATCTGGTTAACCTGAAATGAGCTGTGCCATGGAATTTTCCATTCAGGATCTTACTCTTGTTTAACTTTAGTGTACACTTATTATCTACCAGCATTTATTATAATAATTACCTATGTTTTTCTGAATTACTTTTCTTTCCAAACTAAAAAACATTAATTAAATGACAAATTGTGTGTTTGCATACATTTAGTCTCTTGTGTCATTATTTCTACCTCAAAATAAATTAAATGTTCCTCGCCATAGGGGTGACTTTATCCTTGAAAATATGTTACACTAACAGCCATCAAACACTTTAGTACATGCTGTACTAATTCAGCTCCTATAGTAAACCTCTGGAAACAACATGATATTAAAAATTCAACAACTATAAATTTCTGAATGCTCATGATCAAACCTATATTTATCAGTATAGACATATCCTTGATGCAAGCTTCTCTGTATAGAAAACCATATGAGCCGCAGCATTTTCTGGTTCTACATGTGTTTGAAACCTGTGTTTTCAATTCCACACACAAATAGTCAGATGCTAATTGCAGTAATGAGTTTTCCAAACTTAAGTCGGTAAAAGGACTAATATTCCATAAATAAAACATTGTCTATATTTTTTTCAGTTACAACTAGGATAAACTCACACAAAATTCTTTTCACTACAGGGCTGAGCAAATCCAATAGCCCGGGCAGGTCCTTATTTTCGTGCTTTAATCACTGTATCTACCTTTATTTGACCAATCGTGCCCTCCAGGCATACTGAATACTTGATTCTACCCCTCTTCATGTATACATTAACATTCTGTATAACACATAAATGTGGTCAGTGATAATTTTCGCATATGCGCACGTCTTGTTACCGCTTGACTGCCTATTGAGCTAAGCGACCAAATTATTGGCAAATCAAAACACGTCAAACAAAAGAAAGCCAGTATGATCAATTAGCAGTGTTTTAAGCGACTTTGTTGCATTGTGTTTACTCGAGCCAGATCCTCATGAGCGGCTCACTATGATTTTAATCCAGCGAGTCAGTATAATTAAATTAATGAAAGGTACTTTACCGACATCAGTGTTGGTTTCCTTTATGAACTGATTATATAACAGTAATGATTCTTTCATTTTTAATTGATTATACAGATGATTAACTTCCACATGCAATATTGCTTTTGAAGCGAAACAATTATGCTAATTAATGAGCTGTCTCTGTTCATATTTAAAAGAGAAAATGTATGTTATGATCACTTTAGAAGTAGTTGTCAAGCTAGCTGATAGTTAATCTGTGGATATAATGTGTTTGCTAAGTTATTTTCGCAAGGTAGGTAATAAGGGCGATTTGAAGAAGGAAACTTTTTGTGAAAGTGGAGGGATAAAACGTAAGACTGCTACTGAATGTGCGGTAGCTATTTCTTCAAGGAGACATAAGCAGAGCCTTTGAGATGCTTTAGAGCATTTGACTACAGGCACTTTCCTCATGAGAGGGCAGCTCTGTTGAAATATGGGAGGGAAGACTTGCAGGTTCTTCTTAATCATCTTCAGGGCTGAGCAAATCCCATAGCCCGACGTCCCGGACTATTTATTTTTGAAGTCGGGTAAGTAAAATTTTCCAAGTCGCTAGTCTGGGACTAGTGGATGGAAAAAAATTTTGCTCAGCCCTGCACTAAAATTTTACTTTCATTATCAACCAATCCTGGCCAGTCAAACCCATATATACTCCATTTTATGTTCACCCATTTCTAGACTGGTTCCCATTCTTCCATATCATTAGTACCATGAGTCCTATTCATTACAACTCGGCTGACTACCATAAACCTTTAATGTTTTCATTGTCAGATACATCGTTTTAAATTAAATATTCATTGCCATCTTACAGTTTTTATCACCTTTTATGACTTTGGCCATTACTAAGACAGAGACATAGATGGACATCCACTAATGCAAAATTGTAGGCTTATTTTTAGATTTTTTGGTGACAAAAAGAGTCCAGGTGGGTGCACAGGGACAAGATTTGGGGGACAGAAGACCAAAAATTGTGAGAAACCTGTGAGCCTGCGCTCAGTGTGCAACAGTGATGCAAATAGTGAAATAAATAATTATGATTCTGATAGATTAATGGCTTGTGAAAATTTGGATGGTATGAAAAGTTAAAGATAATTCAGGTTCATGTATAGTTGAAAAGGTCACAATGAAACTATATTTTTGGACTAGCATTATCAACGTCTCATTCACTGAAGCTGTTTATTATAATGGGTTGTTATGTATTTTTAGTTTGAGTTCCTATTACCCAAGAAGTATATGTACCAGGGTATGTATAAATGTTTGTATGTATAGGTTTAATGGCATCTCAGCACAATCCTGGATATTTAGTGCAGATTAAAAGTTAAATAAAAAAAATTGTAAAGGTGACAATTGCAAACAAACTTTTGGAAGATAAACCCTTCCAGATAAACATAAACATGTTCTCCTGTAAATATGTTTAATTTCTGTAAAAGGTATATCAAATCAAAAGATATATATATATATATATATATATATATATATATATATATATATATATATATATATATATATAGAGAGAGAGAGAGAGAGAGAGAGAGAGAGAGAGAGAGATGGTAATCCCTGCTTCAGGGACCTCACTTTTTTGTCCTGGACTAGCTTTCAAATTTTGTCCATTTTCTACATACTGCATCACATCACTATGTTTTCGGAAAAACATGGCCCTGGACTTCCATTTCAAAACACCCTCAGGGATCTATGTGTGTGTGCAGTGGCAACTGCCCTGTCTGCCCTGTTAGTATGCTACCATGTATGTGTGTGTGTGTATATATATATATATATATATATATATATATATATATATATATATATATATATATATATATATATATATTCCTTCAAATATATGGTCAAATTTTGTTATATCAACCACATTTTATTAAAAAAATACAACATTTTCTCAGGTGGTACATCATCAGTAAGCTTCCTAATTGAGTTCACATAAAAACTTCTGTCTCTCATGGTGGAAGTCAATATACTCAATAAGAATGTGTTCTACTGTCATTGGACACTGGCATGGTATTTACTCTGGTTGAGGTTCATCCTTCAGGAGGTATGCACAAGTCGCCATTTTATTTGTTCTGTATGAGGGGTGACATTTTCCAATTTCGGTTTTGATGCTCAGTTTGTGGAGTTTTCATTCCACATATTTTGTCAATTATATAGAACATGCCTATTTACATAATATTTAAAGTCAGCATTTGGAATATTCTATTTGGAAATGGGTGACAGCAGGGAAGCTTTATCTGCCCTTTTATTAATCTTATACCTATTTGACTAGGTAGCTAACTGTACACAATATATTTTCCAGATTGTATGAGCAAACCATCTTTTCCTAAGATTTGGGATGTTACCGGGTTGTCAAATTTAAGGTTTTGAAAGACTTTTTGTGTGGAGAGGGAATGTGAAAATATGATCAAATTAATGTTTTTAGAGGTTTTGATGTAGTTCAAAGATTTGAGTATGACTGTAATTTATGTGTTTAAAATGGAGACTTTATGTAGTAATTGGCTGGGGATTGTGCATACCTACATATATACACCGTTATACTTGCTTATAAGTAGTGTTCAAATGCAAACAACATAGACATTGATCAGCTGTCGCATAATGCACTGGCAGATCAGGGTCTATGTTGTTTGTTTTACTGATTAGTCCTTATAAACTGCATAGACCCAGATCTGCTGGCGCATTATGCAATGGCAGATCTGGGTCTTTGCAGTTTGCAGTTGGTATCAGATTATACGCGAGTATATATGGTATATATATATATATATATATATATATATATATATATATATATATATATATATATATATATATATATATATATATATATATAAAGCTTGTCATGTAGGCTACATAGAAGAGACTTAACAAAGAAGGAAATGAAGTAATGTGCAAATTGTTTGTTATATACATGTATTTTTGAAACTTTATTGTTTGGAAAATTATTTTCAGCTGGTAGTTTATTGTATGATATCCATACAGATTTTTGATGTTTTCAGGTTGCATCACCATGGAAACAGTTCAGAGAAGACATACTGTGTTGTGTTGACATACTGGTCAGCCATCTTGTTAGTGACAGCATTACATCCAGTAAAAGAGACATTTTGGATATTATCACAAAACCAGTTGATGTTAATGAAGAATTATGGCATGGATTTATGACAGCCATTGTTTCAGGTTTCGTAGCTGGTTGGACAAAACCTGCTTTGATAGTGATAGATGACAACATGTATTACAGAAGTATGAGGTACCAGTATTACCAAATTGCAAGGAAGTGTGAGTTATCTTGCTTCTTGTAAATAAAGATAGTGTGTTCTAACATGAATAGAATGTAGGGAATTTATGATTTTAGAACTCTGCATTATTGTAATAATGAAATTTCTTGATTATCTAAGATACATGTACCTACACGAACACGATCAAGCTAAAAGTTGGGGAATAAAAATGCAATGCTATAAGGAGTGTGGTACATATTTTCAGGTAAATTTGAACAACTATTTAATTCCTTAGGCATTTATTGGGGCTAAGCTGGCTTCCCAAGTAGCTGTGTGGATACCATAGCAATCATATTTTCAACTTGTTCTCCTGAATGGCTGAGCCAATTTTCATCAAACTTGGTAGGAATGTTTCTTTATAACATGCTGAATACAATTTCATTGGATTGGCTCCACTTGCAATGGTTCTGGTTTCCTTAGCAACCAGATGGAAAACATATTTTTGACTTCTTCTTTAGAACTCTTGAACCAAATTTGATAAACTTGACTTCCATGGCAACTGGGTGGAAAACCTACAAAGCAAATGACACATCTCCCATCAAGTATGGCTATTATTACTAATAAATATTAAAAAAATCATTGAATGATTTTCTCTCCAAAACTGTCTTACTATATCAGACCAAATGTATAGGTAGAGTCCAAGCATGAACATATTTCACATTCACACAAAAGATGCCCATTCACCATCTGGTCCAGATGAAGTTACTCACAGTTAAACAACATGTCAAAAGACACCATTTTCTACCAAATTGCTCGACATTATCCTGACTTTTGTTGTCTTTCAACCTAAGGTAAGGCACCTGGCTTATTACTACATCTGTCTTTTAGACCAATATATGCAAGGTGATCACTATATCAGGCCAACTTGGGCTCTTGGTATTACTTCATTTGCTGTATTCATCTGAAATGTGGGTAAAATATTAGAATATATTTCAAGTTTGTACCCAGACCAGCTAGTGTTCTGCCTCACCTTCATAAGCAGACTCTAACTCAACAGAATATTACTTCATTATTCCTACCTACTACTTCCCTATGAATGTAATATTTATTCAGCTGGATTTAGCATTCTCCAACAAATCAATCATCACAATGGTTTTATATTTCCATGGGCAGATCCAGTAATTTTTTTATTCTGAGAAGGTGATGATGCTTAATTTAAAATGACCAGCTTTCACCATTTTTCAATTGAAAGTCCAATGGGTAGCGGGTTCAACTGAACTCTCCGAAATCCTCTGTCACTGATTTCTGATGGCCAAACAGATGTGTAATACTGTTTTACGAACAATATTGACCACTTAAGTTAATGGAGCACAAGATAAAAATACTTGATATCTTAATTTAGAATAAAATGTATCAACCTGTGACCTTGCTAAATTTGATTATTTTACATAGTCATGATGTAGTCCATAAGGTAGAGAAAATCATAAATCCTGAAGGAAACCACTGACCTTAGATTTATAAAAAAAAACTGAACTTTGTATTCTGCATGATTCATGAAGCTTGAATTACACATTGCATGAATGGATCTGATGTAGTGAAACGAATGACATTCATGTATTGTGTGTAATTGATTACACATTGCATAAATGGACATAATAACTGAAACAAAGAACATTAATGTGTAGTGTGTAATTGATTTTCGAGCTTCATGGCTTCATTAATCCTGTAAAATATGTAGTTCAGTTCTTATAATTACAAATACATATAGTTATAACAAAAATAATGAATCTCAAGAAATAAATAGCAAAACCATTGTTTACAAATATTGTTAAAGAAGACAAAAAAGGTGCACAAATACATAAGTAGTTCCTTAACTAATAAATTATAGTTTTCTGCATCACATGATGCAATTTTAACCAATCTAAATTCTTGTTATGAAGATCTTGTAAAATATATTAATTATAGCCACTTTAATTGAAAAATATTAGCAAGAATAAAGCTTTAGCAAGGTTAAGGAGGAAACTAATTTTCTTAAAAAATTTCTTCTTGCTAAAATTATGTGATCAAAAGATCATAAATAAATATGGCATAAATGCCAAGAACAACCTGGATGGATGGTTCTGGTAGGGTGGGGATAGATTTTGGCGGTTGCCATTTCTGGTAGGGTGTGGATAGATTTTAGTGGTTGCTATTTAATGAATGCCATATTACACTTAAGACATTAAACTGATGAGACAGATCTGTGGATGTTGTGTAAAATGAAATAAAATAGTAAATTATATTTTGATTACAATTTTACTTGAATAGCCCCAACTGATGGCGGGGGGGGGGGGGGGGGGCCTGTTATTTTTGGTTAAAAAAAAATCCCCTTGTGTCTGAACAAAGTGACCACTTTGTTTTATGTGTGCATTTACAGAATTGGGTTAAATGAGGAATTTGTAGGGATTAACATGATATTGGAAAGTCGATGGCATTTATGGAACACAACCATTCTTTTACTATGAGAGAAGTTTTAGTGCTATTGTCTTCAGATAGCACAAAAACATTAACCACAAACAATGTATTTTTGTCCATTGGTAATTTGTTTAATTTTTATATTCCTAATGTGCTGAAATTAAAAGTGAATGGTAACTGTTTATTCAGTGAGAGGGGTGCTGCAGTTTAGGGGTAGGGTGTGTTTTTTTGAGGGGGGGCACTAAAAATATGTATGGTATTTTTTTTATGTCAGACTAAAGGTAGGGTACAGTGGTATGTCTCATGATAGGGTATCATATTCTGTGTAATGACTTTTGGGAAGGGGTCAAAATTATGTATATTCTCTCCCCAATACTTACTGATCCCCTGACACTACAATATTGTAATTTACATTATCCTGGTCAGTTTCACCATGGAACTAGACTTTTTTGTAACCTTTCAATCTGGTAAACTCGAAATGAAAGTAATGTTATTCTGCTTAACAAACTTTACACTTAGTATATATTTCTTACTTTTCTCTTGACAGATAATTCAGGTTTCTGTCAGATTTATCATAGCTGTGATGTAAAAGTAGCCTGTGTTAGAAATAAGCAGCGAGAAGCTCAAGTTCCAGATGATGTCATTGTTACCATGGCAACCAAGATAGAACCACCTGATCCACTCAATAATGGATGGGAAAAAATTTCTATAACAGTGAATGCAGAACAACAGATAGATGTGTAAGTAATTTTATTGCAGTAAAAGATTATACTGACATTCATTTCCACATATTTGCAAGCAAACGGCATTTAATCCATATTGCAGTAATTAAATTGATTAATTAAGTTATTCATTGCTAACATCTGGCATAAATCTGGATATCTTAAAGAAAATGCTGACTTCTTTTTCCACACGTCTGAGCTAACACATTTAATACCACTATTGTAATCTTAAGTAATTAGATTCTTAAGTGTTCGTAAAGACTGCTATCAAAGCATAAAGTTCTCAATTAGGAATTAGGTGCTTGAACAAAGCCAATGACTGTAAACCAGCTGCATGTACGGATAAGTTGCAACCCCTAGATTTAACTGTTAACAACTTTTACAAGGAGGAACTGAAATCCCGATTTCATGAGTGGTATTCAATAGAGGTGATTAATCAGTTAAATGAACTGGAGGACAGTGGAGATATACATTCAGATCAGGTCTTGGTTGACCTGAAAACAACTGCCCTTAAGCCAATGCACACATGACAAAATGGCACTTCGGAGAGACTTGATTGAAATGGTCTTTGAGAAAGTGGGATTGATATGCTGATTGTTTATTTAGCAGTTAGTTGATATGTGCAAAAATATATCTATAAATGGGAATAATATGTGCTTTGGGAAATAAAGAAGGACACAGACAGTGAGTAAATCTGCATTTATTACTATACATCAGGTAGAGTCATTAGAATCTTACAGGAGTTTTCATGTTCATGAAATTTTGCATTTGAATTAAATTGTAATCAATCAGTTTCCATGTTCCTCATCATTCATGTACTTATTATAATGTATATTTCATTCTCAGCACTATAGATAGCTGTGGTATTAAAACAAAGAAAGAAACAGGTGATGCCTTTCTATTGCATATGACAGAGGTGGGGGGTGAAAGTTGGCTTGGTTGATATTTCATTATGGCTTTAAATTTGTGGTCTAGCTCACCCACGTAAACCATGAAAACTGGAACTCAATGAATTTAAAGTGTTTCACATTATCTTTTGTGACTTCACCTTGTAGGCAAAAAAATATTGCCCTTTGACTTTAACAATTGGGGACATTTTTATATATAGATCACACTTAACAAAACTTCATTTCATTCTTGCTAGATATTTCCTTTCCTTCTGTTAAGTACCAGTGTCACAGGATGGCATCAGTTGTCATAGTGGTGGGAGGGAAAAAGTTTTTACTTTTAAAAAAACATCCATTCTTGTGAGATATTCAAGTTTCAAACATATGTTTTTAGTTATTCCTACCTTGGTAATTTGGAAAATCTTTTCCAGGTGTATATGTTGGACCCACTTTGTATGTATTGTAATAATGTGATTGCTCACAATTAGCCAGCAGTATTATTGGTCAGAGGTCCCATAATAAGCAATATTTGATGTACAGTTTGCATTAGGTCAGTTGATTTTGATGTTATAGGACATTATGGTATACATTTTAAAGCAAGATCAGTGCCTTAGAATCCTGGCAAATGCTACTGCAGTCTAGACACAGTGTTCCATGGAATCATTGCTATGGAATCTTTATATAAGAGCACTTATTATTTTAATTTTATGAAATTCACAGTTGGCAAATTTATTTTACACAGATGTCAGATTCGGGACCTTGTTCATAAAGCTAGACTTGAACCAGTCCCGAGTTTACCCCAGGTTGATGTGGATCAACAGAACCAGTCTAGAAGATTGTGTTCAGAAAGTTTGGTGCACCAGTCTGACCAGGTACTGAGGAAGCTAGTGGCTAAGCACATGGCACAACTCAAAGGTAACTAGACCTATTAGTGATGGGTGCATCATAAAGGGTCCCATTCGCTACAATCTACTTGGCAAGTTCTTAAACCAAGGAACTTATGTTGGGAAACCAAAGATAGTAGAATGGTCATTCAGGGGCCAAAACTTACTTAAATGATTAAGTGGAATGCAGGAAATCCAGCTCATTCAGGGTCTTATCAGTATAAAGGTTTGATTGAAACCCAAACTTCTGTTGTAAAGGTATCCTGTGGATACCAAAGCTGTGATGATGGTCAATCAGGGGTCATAACTCTTTCTTCAACTCATTTAAGGTCTTATCAGCAGAAAACTATGCTAAATTTGTTTAAAAATCCAACAATTCTTGGTAAAGTAATGATGTAAAAACCAAAGTCTGGTGAACAAACAACAGTCAGCTGCCATAACTTATGTAAATTAAGCCATGAAATACTAGAAATCAAACTAATTCAAAATCTTATCAGTATGAAGCTGCATGCAAAACTGGGTAGAAATCTAACAATCCTTGGTTAAGTAATGCTCAAGAAACCCAAGTTAGAAGGATGTACAATCAGGGAGCATAACTCCTGTACATGATGTTGTGAATCACTGGAAATTAAACTAATCCGAAGTCTATTTTATATTGAGTTGCATACCAGATTTGGCTGAAATACAACAAACCTTGGTAAAGTTATTTATCCTGTGGAAACCATTCAAGCGAATGGGCAGTCAGGGAGCATAACTCAAGTAAATGATGTCGGGGAACACTGGAAATTGAACTCATTCAGGGTCTCATCAGTATATATATCAGCGTTTCAAATTTGGGATAAAGTTATTCTTTGGAAACCAATGTCAGGCAGACAGGCAATCAGGGGGCATACCTTCTGTAAATGACAGTGTGGAATGCTGGAAATCAAACTCATTCAGGCAATAAAGGGACTATAACTCCTTTATATTGGGACATAGAAGGCTGGAAATCAAACTTTTTTGAGTTTCATCATTATAAAGCTGCTTAATAGTAAATTTATCTTGCAGTAACCATATTGTTGATGGCAAGCTGCTGACCAACATGATTACTGTAAGGCTCTGTCAGCTTATTCAAGTGGAGCTCTAATAAGCACCTCCTCCAAAATCATCAGTTATTTATTTAGAGGAGACTTGGACTACTGCTTAATGTTCAAAAATTGTATCGATTATCGTTTGAAGGCAGCTGATAAATTATCTGCAATTTCATTAGTGTTTGATGTCTCTTGTACATATGAAATATTGAGCCTTTTTCACTCTGGAATGTATATAACTGTTTGGAATTGAGCCTTTTACAATAATTTTTCATTCATGGATGTTTTTATGTAACGGATAAAGAAATTTAAAGGCATATGCTGAAAGTTGCCATCTTTGTTTCTCTATCATAGAATGATAAAAGCAGATAATTTTCACTTTTAGAGTGTTTTGCTCATTGTTTTGGGGGATAACTCCAGTTTGTACACATGACAATCATTGCTCTAGTCAGGTATTTAACAATCTCATCTGCTTTTATAGTGAAATGACACAGAGAATGATATGTCCTGATTGATAAATTGTACATAGAAATAGTAACTAGTAGCTGTGCATGCTTTCATGGCTTTGCTAAGGTGTTAGATTCTCTACTTTGGTTTCAGAAAGATGTGCAGAGATGGCAGTTTGACAATAGATATGTGTGTTTTGTTTCTTCTCTGTATTAAACCACTATAGGGGCTTTAATTAACCCTTTTCATACTGAAGCCCATTCAGACAGGCAGTTGTATAGAGCTGGAAATTTTTCAGTCAGTGGTTTATGCAGCATGAGCGAATGCAGTGACGTTGGTTAATCTGGCTTTACAGTACAATTTTTTAAAATTATTTTTCAATGTTGTATACCATTTTAAAAAGCATAAAATTTTCCTTAAGGTCATATATTTCTTGACTGAAAATTTTCAGACGTAAAACTTCAGTTGAAAGTAAAGTTATGTAAGCAAAAATAAATGCTTTACATTTTTTTGTAATAACTTACTTTTAATGCAATTTTCCTATCTGCAATATTCATTTTACCTCCTATATGTAATTGTATGAAATGGGGGGAATTTTATACCACTTAAGAAGGTGACAAAATAATAAAAATCCATCAAGAATATCTAAAGTTATTACAATTTTATTTAATTTACTCTCATGAGAATTGGAGAACAAAAAACAGAATAATCCTTACTGGTAAGTCGACAAAGCTTTTCATTTTGGTTCAGTGTTTTTATTCCACAATAAATTTAAATGTAATAATATAAGAGTTATATTGGGTGTATTTTGGTCCATTTCCAGGGATGCAGGAAATTTTCATAATATTATGCACACACTCAACATCGGTATATGTGCGAACTTTATGAGAAGTGAAGTTCTCAAAATGTCCAGTTAGCTTGAAAAGCATCCACGTCTTCATCATCGTCAATATCCGAGTCAAAAATACCAATTAACTATTTATCATCAGCTCAGTTCATTCGATGCAACCAAGATAACGATCCCCACTGCCTAAAATATAAATTTCCCCCACAAAATTGTCTTAATTTTCATCAAAATCGGTATCAGCATCACGACCGCTTCAGTACTGTCCGCCATTTTGAATTACACGCGTTAAAATTCAGTTTTGATATCAAATTTTCGACTAAACAGTTCTCATCATCTCCGTTCATTTCGTCGAAGTGAAGCTCACGATATGCACTGCTTAAAACATAAAGTTTCCCCACAAAATTGTCTATATTTTCATCAAAATCGGCATCCACATCACTGCCGTAAATTGATGTTTCAGCACTGTCCGCCATGTTGATCTCCACACATTAAAAGTCGTGTTTGAAATCAAATTTTCAAATAACCAGTTATCATCAGCGCCATTCATTTTGAAGAAGTAAAGATAGCGATCCCCACTGGCTAGAATGTCAATTTTCCACGTGAAATGGTCTTTATTTTCAACTAATTCAGCAAGCACATAACTCTCTTCAATTCCCTCTTCAGAATATCACCACCATATTTTATCTCTGCACGTTAAAACTCGATTTTGAAATCAAATTTTTACCAGTTTTGGGGTCTTTTAAACACAATCATGCCACAACATGTGTACCTTCTACCTTTATTTCCTTCTTTTCAAAAGAGTACACGTAAACTGATGACGTTTTATACAGTTAAACACGTGTCTGCAAATGTTGGTAAGGAAATTTAGTGAACATACGACCGGAGTCGTATCCCGCTGGCAAAGGTAAAGTACGACTGGAGTCGTATCCCGCTGTCAAAGGGTTAACATACTAATAATTGTTTTTATCATCATCTTCATCAGTGGATAAAACAATGGAAAGATATATTGTGCTAGCCCTGAACATTGTATGTATTCAGTAAAGGTCTACCAGAATATCCTGTGATTTTACCTTTTATGAGAACAGTAATCTTTTGCCTTGTCCACTTGAAAATAGGGCAGTTGATTTGTGTACATTATGCCATAGGAGCTGTGGAGTTGATTATTTGTTTGGGAGTTTATTATGAACTGCATGACTATAGGTATCTATAATATACTGAAGGACACTCATTACATGAAAGTGCGTCTTGTTTTTGAAATTTGCCATGTCAATAAGTGCAGTTAATACTATTTTGTGCCTGCAACATTGGGATTTCTCATAAATTAAACAGAACTTGATAATCTAGGTGGACTTTGATGGTAAGGCAATCATTGTAAAAAGTTTGCTGCAAAGAACGTGTTATAATAATAATAATGAGGACTTAGTACAGTGCTTAATCTTTAAAAGCTTTTTAAGCACTTTATAATATTAGTTAACACATAAGGACATATATATGGACACAATTACAAAAACAAATACCATGAAATTACAACAAACAAACAAAAAACATGTTGAAAATAATTAAGCTAACGAAACATTGCTGAAAATAATTAAGCTAACGAAACATTGCTAAGTCTCAAGTCTGTTCTTACAGTCAAAATAGGTGAGTTGTTAGAGCACTTTTGAAAGAGATCAGTGTCATTGTGTCAAAGTTCAACAGGCAATTTGTTCCAGGTAGCTGGGCCCTGGTACGCAAAAGAACGTTGTCCATAGGACTTCATTTTGATAGTGGGAATAATGAGAATAGGAGTGTCGGAAGAGGAGCATAAGTATCTAGAAGGGGTGTACATGTGGGTGAGGTCCGATAGGTATTTTGGACTGGAGGCAGTCAAGAAAATTTAGCATAGAGAACAGATTTTGTGTTTGGTTCTGGAGCAACCAGGTGACAAGTGGAGGGTTTGAGCAGGGGGGGGGGGGTGCTCGATTCTTGGTACTCTAAGGATAATCCAAGCATCTGTGTTTTGAACTTTTTTAATTTTCTGTGGAAGATACTGAGACAAACCAGATAAAAGAGAATTACAATAGTCCAGTCTAGAGAGTACTAAGGAGCACACAAGTGTTTTAGTGCCATCAACTTAAAGAAAATTGCGAATGCAGCTGATACGTCTAAGCTCCAGATATGCAGCCTTGCATATGTTAATGATATGTTATTGTAATGAGTGAGTACTGTTGAGAGTAACAACTAGGTTTCATACTGATTGTTTAAATTTAATGTTGGTGTTGCTGGTACTTATTGTTTGAGTTAAAGGATGGGAATGAGAAAATCTTTGTGTGGTGATTAGAATGGCTTCAGTTTTATCATCCTTCATCTGCACCTTGTTACATGTCATCCATGACCACATCAACTTCAGTTGGGTGGCTAGATTGATATATTTGGGTGTCATCAGTATACAATTCGTGAGACACTGGATGACGATCTATGACACTTGAGAGGGACTGAGTGTATAGGATGAAGAGAACATGTCCAAGAACAGACCCCTGCGGGTTATATCAATTCAGAATTTTTGGGAGGGAATGCAGCTTAACACATAACATGTATAATATTTCATAAATCTATTTCCCATTTGTTACACTACCAGTGTTATATCAAATCATGATGTCATACATGATACCCTATAGCAGGTTAATTTTGCCATGTAAAATTTAGAAATGTTGTCCAGAAAGAGTGGTTTTAAATATTGGCAAGTTATATTTTAGCAACTGCAGATATAGGGAGGTTTTTATTTTAGAGGGGACAACCAGCAGTTATTTTCTACCCCTGGCAAAAATTGCCATTTTAGCACATGCAAAATTACTCGGGACTACACAACTCTCTATTCATGAAAAAAGGCTTATTTGCGAGGGAAAAATCAAGAGGAAGAAATCATACAATCATATTATGTCATTTAACTGACATATCAGTTCCATTAAAATGAAATAATAGTTCAATGTTGTCAAGTTAATCTGAGATGATGTCTGAGATTTCAAACAAGAATACTTCCTGCTATCCATTGTGAAGGGGGAGCAACGGTAGCTCAGTTGGTAGAGTGTTTGGCTCATAATCCAAGGGTTGCAGGTTTGATACCTGCTAGGCCGGCCAGGGTTGGTTGCATCTGTATGTCCTTGGGAAAGGCACTTGCTTTCTCTGCATGATAAAGACAATAATGTGTTAAAAGTGTCGTTACAACCAGCAAAAACACCATTATGATGGCTGTTCCATTTAAACATACATGATACATAGGGAAAGCAGTTGTTTTTCAAAAAATATGCTGTGATATTCTGGTTACTTAAAGGGTTCAATTGAAAATGATACTAAATTCTTAATTACATCCATGGGTGACTATTCTACATTGAAAGTGCCTTCCCTGGATCCCAAGTATGTTATAATGGAACAGCCTTGAACTTGACTGGTTAATGTGTGTTGCGTCAACAGTCCTAATATTGTCCATATAAGTGGATAGGTTATTATGGTCCCTGGAACTCTTTATTCACAGTATCAATTACAGCAGTCAGTATTTTATTATTCAGTTTATATGCCAGTTCCCACTGAAGGAAGAAACATTATTTTTGGATACTATCTTTTGTATTGGTGTATTTTTACAATATATGCTGAGACCACTGAAGCATTTTCATTTAATGAAATTGAGGACTGATCCATTTTTGTTTTTAAGTTTGATGAAAATATTAAAATTTTGGCCACATTTAATATTAGCTCACAAATAAAAAAAATGTAATCTCAATCTGAGGCTGCTAAATCACTAAAACTTTTCAACCACTAAAAAATCCTACTATACAGTATGTGTAACATTAGAGACATCCAAACACCTGCTATACACTATGTGTATAGTGTTTCCCCCCATGTCATTTTACAGTGGTGCTAAGCTAGGTAATTTTTTTATTGCACCAGAATGTTTTTTACATAGTGCTGGGCCATTTTTACCAACAGCTTGACCATTTTTCGGTTGCAAAATGCCCTTTTTTGTTTCTCATGAACTTAAACAGTCGCTTATGTAATCAATTTATTTTCAATATTTTTTATGATCTCAAGCGGTAATATATCTGTGCCCAAAGCTTAGGCTATTCACCATGTAGCAGGTCACACTGCTAATTATTACTACACAGTGATGTATAAAGAAGGTCTTTGTTTATTGGAAATGAACTGCTTGTGGCAGTGGGAACACTCACTGGATAATGTTTTAACACTCAGTTGAGTAGATGTGATTAAAGGGATTATCTTTTCCAACAAGAATTGTCTTTGCAGCCACTGGCTGTGTATGGTCAGTTTTGTTTATTTAAAATGACATGCTGATTATTTTAACTTACACAGGAAGTTACAATAATTAGCATGAGTTAGCACAGCATTAAATATGAGCTTATTAGAGAGACTGTTTTTGCAAATATCTTCTGATTGGTTTCGATAGTTGTCAGGTAAAAATTTAATGACATTCATGTAGTTTATTGCTTCAGGTTCAAGCTAAAAATCCAATAGGAAATTGTTACTTCCATTTTAGCATTACTACTTCATTATTGAAGTTACAAAACCAAAGGGTACAAATAAATGCTATTGATTGGTTATAGCATTCTTTTTTAAAGGTATATCTGATAAAATAGTAAACACACAGATCCTGCCGTTAAATGAAATATATCATACTTCATCTAAGAATTTAAAGGATGCATAAAAGAAGAAGAAATATAAAGCCTAGTAACATTAAGACATTTCTTAAATGTCACTTATAGTCACTGTGATTAATAATTATTATTTCTATTAGTAAGAGTTTAAATTAGTGCATGTACTTAACCATGCATTAAATTTCCTTTCAAAGCATTATTGCCACATGTATCTTCTGCTAAGGAAAGATAGAAAATTAATGCTCAGTACATTCGTATCACAGATTTTACTCAGATAAATCGCATATGAAATGAGCAGTTATGTAAGATCTTTTAATTTTTTTTTCAGCCAAAGGCTGTAGCAAAGCAGACCTTAAGGTATGTGCAGAAAAGTTGCAATCTCAGAGGTCCAAGATTCTAGACTACCTACGGTCAGGGATTATTCTTGTTCCAGATTATATTGCTGATGGTGTATCAGATGCCAGCAAAGATCAACAGAGTTTTTTTGCACAGTTTTTTGAGAGACTTTTAACACTGGAACATTTGGATGAATTCAGAAATTCTGATGAATATGAACAATATATCTGAATTAGGAGAATCATATGCTTCAAGGTCAATCACTATAAACAGCCCCCCCCCCCCACCACCACCACCACCACCACCACATCATATTGCAGCTCCTTGTGTTACATGAGTATGGTAATAGATCATGTTACATTAACTGTAGTTTTATCATTGCTGCTTAATTTACTTATAAAATGTTAGTTTTTGACTGATGAAAACCAATTATAATGTGATTTTACATCATTAAATACTTTGTTTAGTGGTTTTGTGTATAATATTATACTGACACACTCTAGCTTGCAACATATCCCAGTGTTAGTTGATCTTACTTGTAACACAGCATTCTTTGGGGCTCTTATCAACCACAGCACATTAGTAATTAGGGACTATTGTGCATCAATCAGTATTTCAGTTACTGACAAATGATGATGATAAAATGACTTCATTCAGCATGCAGAAATGTGTTTTACATGATGTATATATGACTTCATTTACACATCTCTTTAACACTATAGATCGACACAGTTGTATAAAGAGGTCGATTCACACAGATAAATATGGATGTATCTTGGGATAGTGACAGTCACTTCTAAACAAAATATAACTTGGGAATGGGATGTAAAATTTAAGGAAAATACAGTGATTGTGCAAAATAATAAAACCTGTTTTTGTTGTTTCTCTGATATGCTTTAATAAATAGAAACACATACATTTTAAAAAGAAAGGTTTATTTCTTCAATACTGCTTAGCAGTTATACTTGTAAAGTATACAAGTGTGTATTGTGTGATTTAATTCTTATATTATTTTCAGCACTAAATTTGTTATACAAAGCATGTATGTCTTTCAGGAATATCAATCATGAATATACAAAGTCTACATGTAAATGTAACTGACTATACAAGGAATAATAACTAAATATAAACAATTTTTTGTCCAATTCTTGTTAAGTCTCTGAAAAAGATCAAAATCATCATATGCTTGACTTTGGATTGGTTTATATGCTCGACTTTGGATTGGTTTACATGCTTGACTTTGGATTGGTTCATTTTTCAAGAATATTCCATGCTCATTCTTTGGTGTAATCCAGCTACAAAAGGTTAAAAGACATGCAATAAAGGAGGTTTTAGGTTATACTAAACCACAAAACAATGGATGGGTCAAAGGTTAAGTAGATGAGTCTGCTGTCTGCATTCTCAGGTTTGCTTAGGGTTTATTCATCCCTGACATGCTGCTCACTGCTCATACTCTTTAAGGTCTATTCTATGACATACAATTGCTGGATTCTTGCTAATTTATTGAAAAATCATGCAGAAAAAAAAAACAATATGTTAATAACATGCATCATATTTTCAAGTCCTACCTTTATTTCTTCATTAAATCCCTCCTTTATTCAGAAATGTCCCCATTTTTTCAAATGGAGAGGAAAATTCTCTATTAGATTAGACCCTGCTCTTTAAGAATATATCACTGCTGTAATGATGTATTAACCCCTGCCTAAGTTCCTTGCCACCACAGATCAGTACATGAGAAACTTCAAGGGTTCCTACCGTTGTTCCCTATGCACACACTGAAATTCCATCAAGAACATGGGTAAAGGATCCAGACTAAATATGGAGGCTGAGACAAGTTACATTGTGACATTATTGGTAAATTATGATGTCTGCTCACATGCTGTGTTATAACATTATGAACCTTATGTTCCATCATGGTGAACAAAAAATCCTAGCTGTTTTTTTCTCCAGCATGTTGTACAAATCTTCAGATTCTGCACCAAAGACACATAAGAGCAAAATATACAGTAAATACAAAATTAAGTTTCATAATGTTATCAAAGAGTATAGTTTTCTCCAGGTTTCATATTACCACCAAGTTTACAGCACTGTGAGCAGTGGTGTATCCCATCAAGGGGAGGTAACCTACCGTGAGGCATGAGCATCCCCGAAACAACACAGGAAAACCATAATCACACACAAAACTACTAAGGGTTGTTCCATTTGAACATACATAGTACCCAGGGAAGGCAATATTTAAAAAATATATGCGAAGGTACTTTATTTACTCAGTTCAGATGAAAATGATACAAAATTATAAATTTCATCTATGGGTGAATATTCCACAATGACTGCCTTTCCTGTATCCCAATTAAGTTTTACTGAAACAGTCCTAATGTGACATATTACATCAACACAATATGAATCAAAAATCTTGTAAGACCTATAAATAGCAAATTCTTGGAAATGTACTCTTCCATTCAACCAATGACCTTGCCATTTTTTTGTTATTTTTAACCACTTGTGACTAATGTAGAAAGAAAAAGGCCAAGAACGGGTTTTTCTCTCCCCTGTGGGTGGCATCAGTATTAATGTTAAGATTCAATGTTTTGCGTTTAGGTTTCTGTAAGTAAGATATGCAGGGATACATCATCGCACCAGTTGCAGGTTAAACACAATGTTCTGTTGAACCATTGTCTTGTCATACATATTATGTATGTATTTGTGGAAAAAAAACAGTATCTAATGTTTACTTATATCCATGAATCCCTGATGAGTATGTGCTGTTGCTTTTTAAAAAAACTGTTTTCTTTTACAGAGATGATCAGTATTTTCCAGAAATCTAACAAACATTTTAACTTAATTAAAATCTAGAGGATGGAATTGAAAAATAATTTTACAAGGCACAATTCTTACATTTTTGCATAATGCAGGTGAATGCCTGATTTTTCTACTTGTGTTATTAGTAATACCTGGCAACAATATGACTGAAATGAATCTCTACTAAATAAAAGCTTTGTAATACAAATAATACGTACAACATTACATTTTATTACAATTATTGACTAAACTAAAGTCATAATTTTTTAATTTTTACTTTCAGCACTTAATCAAATATACATACTTCAAGGGGGAAAAAACATGTTAAAAAAATTCATTAAGCAAAGAAACAACCCACATGTAAAAACTAATGTACAAATGAAAAGACTACATGAAATAAACTATAAACTCTATGCAATACAATAAGGCACCAGACTGAAGATGACAGCTCATCTTTTTGTTATCATCACTATGACAATGTAGCAGTTAACATGTTACTGGCATAATAGTGTCTTTAACATTGTGCAAAAAAAAATAAAACTCTAAACATTTTTCTTCTTAATCTCCTTACAAAATCGTAATAAATCTTAATATTCTAGATCAAAATCATGCTCAGATAAATGGACCATATACTGATACCATTTAAATTGAGTATGATTAAATCATTTATATAAAACTGAAGGTGGTGACTGGGGGGGGGGGGGTCCACTATATGTAGTTAAAATGACAACAGTTCAGGAGACATCCTGCTACACAATCACTTTGAAAATTAAGAGTCAATTAAAAACTTTCATCACTTTGTGATTACAAAAAAAATTACTACTCAAGTACTTGTAAAAGAACTGTTCAGGGCTGTTCCTGGAAACCTTGGAACCCAGGGAAGGCACTTGCAATATGGAGTAGTCACCCACAGATGCAATTTAGAATTGTGCATCATTTTCATATGAACTCTGTGAGTAACCAGAGTAACCTGACATATTTTTTAAAAAGTGCATTCCCTGGGTACCATGTATGTTAAAATGGAACAACCCTCAGATTTGTCCATTAAAATAATAGTGGATATTTCATTGTTATATATCACTGGATGATTACCATAATTATTGATATAAATGAAAATGATAAAAATATTTGTAAAATAGATAATAAAAGTATTAAAAATGCAAAAGAAATTGTCTTATCATGAATTAGCCTCTTCATGTGTGTAACCAGACCCTGTATTCTCAACTCTTTGAGCAAGAGACCCAAGCTCAAGTTCAAAACTCTCAATTAGGATACAGTACTTGGATCAAAACCCTCAAAATTAAGATAAGGTACTTGGATCAAAACCCTCAATTAAGATAACATACTTGGATCAAAACACTCAGTTAAGTTAACATACTTGGATCAAAACCCTCAAGTAAGATAATGTACTTGGATCAAAACCCTCATTTATGAAAATGTACTTGGATCAAAACCCTCAATTAAGATAAGGTACTTTGAGTAAATCTTTTACTTATTCAAATTTAGCATACAATTAGTGGAGGAAAAGAAAATATTTAAGGTTGAATGTTTGTAACTTTACAAAAGTTACAGAGTGTTAAAATTCTCAAATTCAAAGTCTTAACTTGAGTTTCCAGTTCAAAAAGTTTCAAGAATATGGGGACTGGAGAGGTGCTTATTTTACCCAATTGATGAATAGGTTTGCTAGAGGTTAAAAGTATGTTTAATGAAGATAACATCTACTTAATAAGTAAGTTTAATGAAGATAACAATAACTTCATATTATTATTAAAGAACTCCATCTCCTTATAAATATTTACACATATCAGGCAGGATCACATACCCCATCTTGAGATCCCATGACTCTTAGGTGGATATGTTCATAATCTTGAAGACTAAAACAATATCCAAATTTCACACTTTCTCTGGGCCTTTTCCATACATATTGTGCATATAAATAACATATCCATAACACCTCATTTGTGTTATTTGTTTTTTGATAATTAATAAATTAGTTAAATTAAGCAACAACTTAATATACTAAGATATGGAAGTGAAATTACCATAACAAATCCTTTCACATGCTGAGATACAATTAATCAGAAGGAATCCTATGAATGTAATTGTGAATAATGAAATCTGACATGCACGAACACACATTCTATGTGCGTCACCTTTTTCCACACATGGTAAGCCTAAAATGTTTGATTGGCCAAAATTCCTATTTGACAATGTAGCTGTTGTAAATAAGAGTCACAGCCAGACAAGGGACAGGCAGGGGCATCCACACATACTCAAATGGATGGACTTTGTGAATCCTCAATATTGCCCATATCTCTGGGGGTATGAAAATTAAAACATTTACTTGGCCTGGACGCGAACCCATAACTGTCAAAATTTTTACTACTGAGGCAGACACTTTACCTTTAAAATACAGCTCCTGGCATTTCACTCTGTGGTGCAAATAAGAATTGTTAATTTGGAACATTTAGCCTCTGCAGTTCTATATGCAACTGCTTAAATACATTTAATGTAGGTCAGCACTTTGTTGGAATTCTTATGCACAGTAAAATTTGCAAAAACAACCTTTTAGCATGCACATCTTTCACCTAAGAAATGGCTTAAAAATAATTATAAATGATTTTATATTAAGGCATTTAGAAATTTTCAAATTTTGTTACATGCATAACATTTTTTGATACAGCTATCACTTACAACAAGAGGCCCAAAGTGGTCTGAGATCACTTACCTGACTGACATCTCCATAATAGCTAAAAGCAAGGGCAGTTGGCCAAAAAATCTGAGTTAGTGGGATGTTTTTTGTATAAATTGTTTCCAATGCTGTTGGTTGCATGTATGAGGGGTATTTAAAAAATTCTGAATATTAGTGCGCTGTACAACAAAGTTCTTTAGTAGTGAACAGTAATACTGTGCATCCTCTCAAAGTACCCCCCATGCACCTCTATACACTTTTTATGTCTGATTATCCAGTTATTAAATGCCATTTTGTATTCACTGTTTGGTATGCTGTTCATACACTGGAAAACTGCACTTCAAACTGCATGGCTGCTTTCAAATTGTCTGCCCCTCATGGAATCTTTGATAACAGGATTCAGACAAAAATCACTTCGAGCTAAATCAGGTCTGTATGGAGGATGTGGCAAAGTTTGGATTCTGTGCTCCTTCAGGAAGTGTGTCACAATGTGGGGATTTATGCGCCAGTGTTTTATCATGGAGTCTGTTTTTCATCAGCCACTAAAAAATGCATGACCTATCTTGCACCAACCTTTTTGAGCTTCAAATGATTCTTTATTGTATTAAAAAGAGCTGATGAATGAATGCCCGTGATAATAGAAATATCTTCCACAGTGTATTGGGCATATTCATCGTTTGCCCCCTTCACAGCAGCCACTTCCCGCTCACCAATCACGGACAACTGTCTTTCAGAACGTAGGTCATCTTCTATGGATTCATGACCATCTTTAAAACGATGAAACCACCTCAAAATTGTATGATATGACAGAGAACTTTATCTGCAAACTTTATTCAAGCCAGTCTTGATATCAGTTGGAGAGTACCCAAAGAGCATCAGGATTATATAGATGGTCTTTTCACAGTAACAGAGTTGTTCTTCGCTGACATTTTTATGTCACTGTATTTTACCTATGTTATGTCACATGCATATATCTGCAGATGTCCAGTGTGCTGCACGTGCAGCTGCAGATCATTTTATAGAACGTTATTTTGTCTATCGATCGGCATTAAATTTATTGACAGGTTCAAAGAAACCAAAAAAGTTACAACAAAATATTCAGAACTTTTCAAATACCCCTCGTATTATGACAACAATTGTTGCAAGGTTTCACCTTTTTTGCATTTTTATCCATATTTGATACCACATCTGCATCCTTTGAACAACATGCATTCTATTAACGTTGGTTGAATTCTATTCAGTGTTTTTTTTTTAAAGATGTTTAAATATATTTCTAAATTTAGTAATGAAGGCCATATCTGATGACAGATCAGCATCACTTTTATGAATCTGAAGGGCCTTCAAGCTTAGACACTTTATAATTTTGTAAAATTCTGTCAGGCGGTTTTGATGAAGTTTTAAAAATGGTTTTCCTGTTTTTAGTAAGTGACCATATTTGATCGTGGATTGGCATCAATTGTGCAAATCTGAAAGTCCTTTATGCCAGGGTGCATTCTGTTATATAAAGTTGCTTCTGTTCAGCAGTTTTTCACAAGAAGTTTAAATGTTTTTCTATAAATGGTGGCCAAATGTGATGGCAGCACATCATCACCTACATACACTTGAAAACCCTTCAAGTTGATGCTTTCTGTCAAAATTGGTCAAATTCTGTTGAGCAGTTTTTGCGAAAAATGTTTTTCTAATTTTAGTAACAGTGGCTATATATTTGATGGTGAATCAGCATCCAAAATTGAAAGCCTTTCATGCCAGAATGCTTTCTTTCTAATTTGGTCAATTCTCTGAAGCAGTTTTTGAGAAATTGTCAAACTTGATCATGGCTGAACATCATTTGTTCAAAATTGAAAGCCCTTCATGCTGGGATGCTTTCTGTCAAATCTGCACAAATTCTGTTAAAAGTTTTGGAGAAGTTATTTTTTATTGTTTAGCAATGGCAGCCACATTGACAGCAGATCGGCATTATTTGTACAAACTTTAAAGCCCTTTATGTCAGGATCCCTTCTGTTAAATTTGGTCAAATTCTGTTTAGGTCTTTTGAGAAGTCATTGAAAGTTTTTTTAGCTCATCTAGCCATAAGGTAACAGTATTAGACATCATGCTTAATAGGATGCTTACTATTTCTTCCAATATCGTTTTGCACCTACTGGATATAGACTAGAAATCATGATTGAATAAAGCTACCTTTGCATGCTGTTTGCTAATAATGGTCAGTTCAAATTTACAGCAAGTTGTATCAAATGGAAATTAAAATTTTATAGAGAGTGCATATGTAACTATACTATAACATCATGTTGTTGAGTAATACTAACAAGGTCTTTTCTTATACAGTAAAACCTGTCTTGAGAGACCAGGATCTCCATGCAAAGATTTATTGATTATATAGTGTTATGACCTGTTATGAGAGACCACCTGTCTTGAGAGACCATTATTTTTTGGCAGAAGGGGTGGTCTTTCAAGACAGGTTCTACTGTACAACCATGGTTCACTTTCTGTAAATGAAGGAGAAAAGTTTTGTGAAAAAAAAAAAATTCCAACTAACCAATCCATTATTTTTTATTTTGGGCATGTAAATGGAAACATGCATATTTTTTGTTTAGGCCTAATAGACAATGTGGCAGCTAAGTGCTCCAAACATTTCTTTCCACTCCACAGATTCAATACATGTATGAATTTGCTTTCAGAAGCTTACATATGTCAGTTACCCAAGTGAGCAAAATCAGTCCCACTTGGCCCTCATTATTTTTTAGTAATGGCAGCCATATTTTGATTGCAGATCATCATCATTTGTAGAAAAATGAAAGCCCTTCATGCTAGGTCAAATGGTGTTAAGTGGATTTTAGCCCACATGACTGTAAGGTCCTTTGTCCATTGAGCATCATATGTTCACAATTGTTTTTTAAAACTTCTCAAAAACTGCTCAACCGAATTTGACCAAAATTGACAGAAAACATCCTGGCATGAAGCTCTTTTAATTTATTCAAATGATACTGATATGCCATCAAATATACCTGCTGTTACTAAAAGTAGAAAAACCTTTATATTACTTCTAAAAAACTGCTCAACAGAATTTGTACAAATTTGACAGAAAGCATCCTGCAATAGATGGCTTTCAGTATTGTACAAATTATGCCAATCTGCCGACAATTATGGCCAACATTACTAAAAATACAAAAACCTAACGACTTCTCAAAAAACGCACAACAGAATTTGACAAAAAGCATCCTGACATGAAGGTCTTTCAACTCTGTTCAAATGATGCACATCTGCCATCAAATATGGCCTCTGTTACTAAAAATAAAAAAAATTTAAACGACTTTTCCTCAAAATCCACTCAACAGAATTGTATCAAATTTTACAGAAAGCCTCCTGGCATAGATGGCTTTCAAACTTGTACAAATGATGCCAATCTCCCATCAAATATGGCCAGCATTACTAAAAATATAAAAAAAACTTTAAATGACTTCTCAGAAACTGTTCATCAAAGTTTGGTCAAATCTGAGAAAATACCACTCAACAGTATTTGTCCACATTTTACAGAAAGCATCCTGGCATAAAGACCTTTCAAGTTTGTACAGATGATGGCGATCCACCATCAAATAAGGCCACCATTACTAAAAAAAATTTAAAAATTTAAATGACTTCTAAAAAGCCACTAAACAGAATTTGACCAAATTTGACAGAAATCATGTCTGCTGCTGCTAAAAATAGAAAATGTTTTAATTTATTCTAAAAAAAAACTGCTTATAGAACTTGACTGAAACCATCTTAGATTAAAGGCCTTTCCCATTTATAGAAATGAAGCCTGTCCACCATCAAATATGGTGGCCATTACTAAATATAGGTAAACATTTACACAACTATATCTCAAAATCAGCTTAACAGAATTTGACCAACTCTGATATAAAGCATCATGGCATAGAGGCCTTTCAATATTTGACAAATGATGTTGATGTGCCATCAAATATGGATGAAGGTATAAAAACGGGAGAAACCTTGAAACAATTGTTTTCATAACATATGCAATCAACATCACTGGAAGTCATCTTTACAGAAAGCAGATCCAGATTTTGTGGCCAATTGCCCTTGCATTTGGCTGTTAGGCTGGTGTCAGCCAGGTGAGCAATCTCGGGCCAACTTGGTTCTCTTGTTGAGAAGAAGTTTAGAGGTTTTTCTGTTTTTAGTAGCAACAGCCATATTTGTTGGTGGATTAACATCATTTGTTCTTGAAAGCCCTTCAAGCCAGGATGCTATCAAATTTAGTCAAATTCTGTTAAGTGGTTTTTGAGAAGTCATTTAAAGGTTTTTCAGTTTTTAGTAATGGTGGTCATATTTGATGGCAGATTAGCATCATTTATAAAAATCTGAAGGACCTTTATGTCAGGATGCTTTCTTTAAAATTTGGTCAAATTCTGAAAAGCAGATTTTTGGATGTCATTTAAAGTTTTTTAGTTATGGTGGTCATACTTGATGGCAGATTGGCATCATTTACACAAATCGGAAAGAGACTCACACCATGATGCCACCTCTGAAATTTGGTTTGAATTCTGTTAAGCAGTTTGTGAGAAGAAGACTAAAATTAACAGATGATGCATGAAGCACACAATGTGGAGGACCATACCATAGAACACTTGCCTGACTTGGTGCGCTCCACTGAAGACCAAAATATCTATATCCAGAAAGTTTAAATATTTTATAAAATTTTAAAAATTGCAATACCTGCATGATAATTTAATTGGGTTATTGTACATATGCATACGAAAATGCATGCCAAACAGACAAGGTATGATAATTTAATTGGGTCATCTGCATATGCATATGAAAATTCATACTAAACAGACAAGGTATGATAAGAGCTGATTTGTCCCACTCTCAAATTGCAACAGAATTGTCATGGGTAGTAAAGATACCTCCATTGTCTTCAAATATGCCAGCATTAGTTGTCCCTGATCATCGTTTGTAAAAAAAAAACCTGCCCTCAAATCATGTTATGTCCTTTACTCGATTAGCTATAGTATAATGATGGAACATATCCATAGAAACCAACTGATTAAACAATAGTTACACACTAAGTTACACCAAATTATTTATTGACTGACAACCACCACAACCACCATCATCATCATCATCACTACCATCAATGTATGTATGTATGTAGTAGCATTTTACTACACCTCGGTACAATAGTGGCTATATAGTGCCAACTTAAGGTAAAGTTAAAAAAATGTAATAATGAAGAAATGCACAAACTTTAAGAACACAAAAAAGTACTAGTCAATTCAACTTAAAAACAAGAAAAAGAAATATTTTGGACTGACTCAAAATGCTTTCTTGCACATCAATCGATACAGTGGTGTCAAGGGACATAACTATTTTTATAAAGAAACACATGGAATGTTGAATAGAGATACCTACAATTACACTGAATAATTTGTGTCAGTTAACTGGAGACTTTTTTTTATAAAATCATTCTAATTTCCATATGATTTACTGCATACAATTTAAAACTGAATACCTTATTGTTGTTATTTTAGGTTCTCTGGAGTGATGCAACTTATGATGGAATGGAGTGTGTGTGGGTGTCTATACATAATAGTGTTTACACATAAAGTTGACTTACAGCATTTTAAATACTAATACAGTCTCCAATTGATACTAATTCACACCATTTGTGAGAGTAAATACATGTACTAAGGTGTGTAGCAATGACAGTACTATGACATCAACTGTTATCAAAATCAAGGTGGTTTGATTTCATTTCTTTAAAATTGCAGAAAAGAGTAGCTGAAATGGATAAAAATTTCATTTACTGAATCAATATTAACATTTTTTTCACCACTTTAATTTCTTCTAACAGATTATCAGATAAAAACAAATCATTTTAGTAGTGAGCTATCACTGATGATCTGTAAATATGTCTGTACCTAAGTTTTTGTACATTTTTTGCTTCATCAGGATAAGCAAAATTGAAACCATACTCACAGGATCACGTTACCGTAGACGCATCACTAAATGTTTTCTTGTTTGTAAAAATGTTATTTTGAAGACACTGAAATGGTCGAATGGAAGACCTGGCTGATTAATATCTTAAGTTAATATTTTTTGCAATGATTTTTAAAAAAAGTCAATATGAGGAAGAGTGTGAACCAAATATATATTTTTCCTATAGTTGTGATGATGGAGTTTGGCTGTATTTTAAACATTCCCAGCTGCTTCGGATTGTAAATATTTTCCACAGAATTAGATGAATCTTTGGAATAAGGAAGATTATAGCTAAGCATGTAACTGTTGGATAAATTCAACATTGAATTTTTTGTACAAAAATAGAGGGCTGATAAGGCCCTTATTGAACTTTGTCCTTTCATGTGTCTACCTCAAGCAGTATTTGTTTAATTGTGCAAGGTTTTCATCCCAAAAAGCACAAGTTAAAAAAAAATAATTGAAATATGGCTATGAATATAATCAGGACATTTAAATATGACTAAAAAGTATGCCTACCAAATTTCCTTTTTTTTTTTTTTTACCTCAAGTGGTTGTTGCTTATTCAGGCTAACAAGGTTTTTGTCCAAAAAATCTAGGTCCAAAAAGTTTTTAAAAAATATGTAAAAAAAAAAATGAAATATTGCTAATTAGGTCATTTACATATGAATGCAAACATGCTAGCAAAATTTCATTTGTCTGTGTTGAGTGGTTTTTGTGCAATATTGCTCAGAAGTTTCTCAGGCTGGACATACAGACATGACCAAATCAAGATATTGTCATTGCAAACAGTGGAAGAATAACAATATGATGTTTAACCATTTAACCTAACAACTGACTCACTCACAATGTCTTTGATGATTACAGTTCACTCGACAAAGTCATCAACTCTTCAATAATTGAGCAACAACAAAAAGATTACTGCAGGTAATAATTATTGACAAGGTATAAATGAGTAAAGAATACTGAAAGTTTTCATGTATAAAAAACCATTAAGCAAATTATAAACTGGCATTTTGTGTGCGTCTGTGTGTGTACACAAACTATGATAATTATTGGTCAACATGTGTTGCATTATCCATGAATAAAATATAATTCATACATCTCTTTAAATCCAGTGTAAATGACAAATATTATAAGAATAATAAGACCATATGTGACCTAATATAAGTAAAATCTGAGATACTCCAAAGCCCAGATTCATAAGGGTCACCTCTTTCACTGTATTCTAATCTAAATAATGTTATTATCTTTTAGCATATGCTGATGCATTACTGAATAATTGTTTACAAATAAAAGTTATAAATCTTGCTATTCAAGTTCATACCGAAGGATGATCACTTGTGAAATGTTGGAGTATTTAACTTTTATAAAAATTTATATTTGTACATAGCTCGGAGTCCAAGCAATCCAAAATCACTTAAACATTTATAGATTGGTGTATATTTTCTTGTGCTGCACTTAAGTCAATCTCTATTACCAAGTAATGGTCATTACATAAACAGTATGGGAAAAAGTACTGTGTCACTAATTGTCCATAAAATACTAGCTTAATGAGTATTTAAAAATTAGCCACATTTGAATAGATGATCAGAGACATGTCTTATAAAATACACAAGAAAAGTGAATGTTAGTGAATTTTATTTTTCAGTATGACACAATTAATGAGATCATGACTTTCTAAAACAGACAGCCTGTATGGCAGATCATAAATCGTTAAAGATTTCCCAATATCTCATATACTTTTCGAACTTTTATCATTTTTGCCTTGGAGGGATTTCAATTCCTCCATCATTTTATCAAATATAGTTTGTGTTACTAATAATAGTAACAAACTTTATGGTCCTACTAAAATTAGTAACAAAGTATAAATCCACTGGCCTTTTATGTCAATTTTATGTATCAAGGGAGGCAACTTAAATTTAGGTAAATGAATAGCCCAATAAAAAAAATCATTGGCCTTGCATGCTAGAAAAAAACTGATATGTAAATAAGGGCCATTTTGTACTGTCCTCAAGCCAGTGGTTGTTATTACATCATAATAACTTCATAACATCACAATGAATAGATGATGTGTCATCACTAACAGCAACATGAGCATTATTTACAGACAATTGAAACTGAATGATTTCTTCGATTCTTTAATTACAAAGTTGCAGGAATAAGAATAACATTAAAAATTAAATGTGCAGGTATTGCATTGATTGTTGAAAAATGACGTCCAGTGTTATTTTCAAGACCTATCATGTTATAAGACTCTGTTCTTTGCATTTAGCTGGATTTTCGTCCACCAAAAACTTACCAATTTGGGAGTATCACTACAATTACCTCCGAGTCTCTTTCAGAGAGTCGAAGTTATTTGACTCGCATCAGAAAGAAATGAGGATGTTCCAAATGATGAATAACCCCGATAGTATTTATCTCCCCTGGATATTGTTCCAGTTGTGGTAATACTTGAATCAAAAGTAGAAATATTTTTTAAAAGGAAATCACAAAAATTTCAAATGTTAATATAAATTCTCTGTTGACATATAAAGAATGTAAATTTTACATAAATATTATAAAAGATGATATATAGCAGCATGTTTATGATAGTAACAAGGACCCTGCATAGCAATATCTAAGGAGTTATGTTCCATCTGATTTTATGTAAATTATATTACTTGAACCCTCCGTGCAATCTTCCACAGGATTGGTAATGTGACTTTAAAAACTGCTGTATGAGCATTTTTCTTTTCTCATTAATTAATAAGATATAGAAGTCAAAACCACATCAAACTGTGTCCAATCTCAGATTTCACAGCATTATGATAAGAGTAAGATAAAATGGGATGTCATAATGTAATGATCATGTTTTGAGTTGCACAGTAAGAGTTGATTTTACAAAAGCGGACATCCTTAAATGCACAATATAAAAAGCTTTTATTCTGAAATTTTCAACTTATCCGAGTGTAATAAAACTCCTTTCATGATTATAATAAGAGGCTCAAGTGGGCCTGATATTACTCACCTGGCTTACATAACTTAACAGTTGACCATTTTGGCTTCTATAGTACTGTATGGACATAACCCTATGTAAACTATCTCCCAGTCTTTACATGATGTCAATTTTACTACAGTCTGAAATTATTTTTTTTCGGAGAATAAAAGCATAAATAATATGCTAAGCTCTAGCTCATAATCAAACTTATCCAAGATTTTGATGATATAAACCTATATACCAAGTTTTATTGAAATCATTTGAGAATTATAGTTGATAGAGAACCACTGAGAAAAGATCACCTCATTAATGTGGGCAGATCTCACTTTTTATCAAACCAGTCTAAGACCATGATATACATGTAAGCTTGATTACCAAGTTTGAATAAATCCAGTCTAAATTCGGTCTCCACAGTGGTAACAAGCTCAGTCAACCAGATATAAGATTACCTCACAAATATGTGTAGATCTTGCTCATAATCAAACTCGTCCGATACCTTGAGGATATAAAACTACTGTACTTAACAGTTTTGTTCAAAATCTAATTATAAATAGTTGTAGTGTTGACAAGCTCAGCTAAATAGATGCAAGATCACCTCATAAATGTGCATTGATCTCACTCATTATCAAACCTGTCAGAGATCATGATGATATAAGCTCATAATCCAAGTTTTATCAAAACTAGGTCAGAAATATGGCCTCCAGAGTGGTAACAAGCTCAGTCAATCAGATGCTAGTTTATCTCATTAATATGCATGTATCTCATTTATCAAAACTGTCCAAGATTATGATGATATAAGCCCATATTCCAAGGCTAATCAAAATTGGAGCAGACATATGGCCACCAGGGTGGCAACAAGCTCAATGAAACAGACAGATGCAATATCACTCATTAATATGCATGGATCTCACTCATCATCAAACTTGCCAAAGATTCTGGTGATATTAGTCCATATTCCAAGTTTGATCAAACTCGGATCAGACCTATGGTCTCCAGGGTGGTAATAAGCTGACCCAATCAGATCCAAGATCACCTCATTAATATTCATAGGTCTTGCTCATCAAAATCATTTGAGATCTTGATGATATAAGCTTATATTCCAAGTCTGATCAATATCAGACCAGAATATGGCCTCCAGAATGGTAATAAGTTCAGCCAATCACACACAAGTTCACTTCATTAACATGCATGGATTTCACTCATTATCGATATAGGCCCAATTTCAAGTTTGATCAAAATTGGACCAGAAATATGGCCTCCATAGTAGTAACAAACCCAGCCAGTCAGATGCAAGATCACCTTATTAATGTGCATGGATCTTTCATTATCAAACTCGTCAGAGATCTTGATGATATAAGCTTATTCTCCAAGCTTGATTAAAATCAGACCAGAAATATGGCCTCCACAGTGGTAAGAAGCTCAGCTAATCAGTGCGCCAGTGTAAATTATTGTCTAAGAAACATATGCCAAAATTGTAATTTGGTAATGTACCAAATATGCTTTTAAAAAATGCACTACATGTTGCTGTTTCTTAATAGCAGTACCCCTCTCTTTGTCATACTTAATGCTACACTGTATATATGTTATTTGATGTTGCTGTAGGCACAAGATATCAAACACTTGGATTCGCTGTTGCCAAGATTGTCATATGCTCAGAGAACCAGTCTCCATCTGTAACATGGAAATGACTGAATATAATTGATTACACACATCTTTTCGAGGTAAAGTTGCTCATTTTCAGTACCATCATTGGACTTCATCGCCAAGCTCTCTCTATTTCAAACATAAGCTATAATCAAAACCTTGTTTAAAATAGTCAAATGATGAAGAAAAAAAAGTTTTAATCTTCAAAGAGCAGATATTACTTCTTGGGTTAAATATTGAGATACTCCCATGATGAAAACAACTATCTGGAGCACTGCTTCATTTATATGCATGGATCTCGCTCATTATCAAACTTGTCCGAGATCTCTAAGATATAAACTAATATTTCAAATCAGAACATAAATATGGCCTCCTGAGTGGTAACAAGCAACTGCTGATGGACAAATGAGCAATGAATGACAGACAAATGGACAATGGATGCAGGGCCATACCAGAAGCTCACTTGGCCTTATGGCTAGGTGAGCTAAAAACTGATGTATAGATGAAATTTTTCATCAGGCTTTGAAATCTTGTTTTTTTTTTAATAGCTGCAGTAATTTACCACAAATGACAATTCTAATTAAATTATCCAGATGTATATTTGTAATGTTTTGGCAATGATAGAAGATAAAATGATCATTTCTCGAAAGATCACTTTTAATTTTTTATAATAAAAGGTTATTCATTAAGAGACATAAAAATGAGCTAGATCCACACCTTTTGGGTGTGCTTTGAACACCTCAGAAGATTACCAGTGATGTATCATGGAGTTGAATAATAGCTCCACCACACAGTTCATGCCATATACAAATCATTTTACTCTGTTTCTAAGAAAGTCTCGAGAAGTAATGTGACAGATGATGTAAGAATTGTTTGAAGTATTTTGTGTACTATCTAGGACACCCAAAAGTAGTCTCAAAATGAAGTCTTTCTGAACAATCTGAGCTAAAATTCATCCAAGAATTATCTGAAGTGTTCCAAATGAAATTTTGTGGATGTAAAATTCACCTCTATATCCTTAAAAACGTTTCTAAAAATTGATCAAAATAAGTGTTGAAAATGTTTGTCTTTGATCAATGAATGTTGTACCAAATTTCACTTTACAAGTTTTGACCATGTGCATGTTGACCTCCTTTGATCTTCTTCCATTCTGACATCTGTTCATGACAAGTATAGTACTAATATTAGTACCCCTGCCTCCTTTGTTAACCATCCAAATCATATTGTAGCTAGGACAGGTAATCATGAGTTGTGTCAAGAGCAGATGACTAAGATAACCTGAGAAAACATTACACATTTGAGTGGTCAGTCCCACTGCACAATATTCCATGTTTTGACTGGTTTTCCAAATGATACCAGCAACACACCTGCTTAGAAGTGAACACCAGTTAACCTGTTCATGTTATTTCAATCTTGCTGCTGTAAGCAAAAGTCAAGGTGTTGAGTGGACTGTGCCAGTTGTAAAGGATGTCCTAAATGTAATACATTGTAAAGTTCCACTTTGTCCTTCTCCAGATGAAGTTTAAGTAAGCAAGCATTCTCTATGAGTAATAACTGAATTTATTTACTTTTACAAAAGGACATAATCTGATTTTCATTTCTGACAAAAATGAACTTGCCCTGGACTTGATTCTTGTTGTAAGGCACTTGCCCAACCGAGGAGACACTGCACTAGTCTTGGACATCAGGCAGTCCAATCTGTACAGTCCTGGAATTGTTTGGTGCAATTTAATAACAATACAAACAGGCCTAGGGTAAAATGGAATTTTAAACATGCATTAAGGTTCATACCATATTATATTCAGATTAATTCACTGTAAATTCTCTATTTTTTGTGAGCTAACAATTTCTGTGTATTGTATAGTTGCTACAAAGCACTAATTTAAGGACAGAACCATCAATGATCCTTCTGTGGCAACAACAGAACCCCTTCCCAACCCACAAATTTAAGTAGTGACAAAAATATGTTGTTGTTTTTTTTACAGAAAAACAAAAATTGATACTCATGAAAATAAATGAATTCATAGTATTCCAAAGGGTTTTATTTTGATATAAACTTCAATGTATGTAAACTGGCATATTGCTATCACACAAGTCCATGTTTTTCTTTGTATCTCTGTCGAGCCATTTCAATCATTGCTTTTTTCCTCTCTGCATAAGACAGCTGTCGGTCTGCAGACGTCCTTCCAAAGTCTTGTGCCTTAAATTGGAGTGAATAATTAGTCTGAAATGAGGCAAATATCATATTTACTTCTTATGTCAGTATATGAATTCAAAAAGTCTACCCTAATTCTTTTTTCAAATACAGCCTAGTCACAAGATCTCTGCATGACATTATTATTTATTTCTTCATCCATATTGGATTGCACATAAGCATTGTTTGTTCAATACTGAAAAGTGCTTGTGCCAGAATGCTTTCTGTAAAAGCTGATCAAATTCTGTCAAGTATTTTTTTGGATAAAGTTGTTTCAACGTTTTCTATTCTTTTTTGGCCTAATGTGATGGTGGATTGACATTGTTTTTATATATTTGAAATGCTTTCAAGGCAGGATACATGGTCAAATTTGGTACAATTCTGTTGAGCACTTTTTGAAAAGTATAAAGAATAAAGAGTCTTCTTTTTATATTTAGTAACAGCAGCCATATTTGATGGTTGAGAGGTATCACTTGTACAAATTTGAATGCCCTTCAAGCCAGGGTGCTTTGTGTTAATTTAGTCAAATTCTGTTAGCATCATGTGTATAAAAGTTAAAGCTATTTATGCCAGAATGTTTACTGTCAAATTTGGTCAAATTCTTTTGAGTGGATTTTGAGAAAAGTAAGTTAAAGGTTTATCTATGTTTAGCAACAGCAGCCATATATCATGACAGACCATCATCATTTTCTGTACAATTTTAAAGTCCTTTATGCCAATGTTTCTGTCAAATTTGGGCAAATTCTGTTTAACAGTTTCTGAGAAGAAGCCATTTACAATTTTTTTAAAGTGATGGCATCCATATTTGATGGTGGTCATATATAATGGTAGATCGGCATCAACTGAGCAAACTTGAAAGCTTTTTATGCCACAATGCCTTCTGTAAATCTGGTCACATTCTGTTGAAATGTTTTTGAGAAGAAGCCAATTAAAGCTTTTTATTTTTAGTAACAGTTGACATATCTAATGGTGCATTAATCATTTGTACAAATTTGAAAGCCCTTCTTGCAGGGATGCTTTCTGTCAAATTTTGTCATATTCTGTTAAGCGGTGTTTGAGAAGATAACATTTTTTAAAAAAATCTAATTTTAGTAATGGTTGCCATATTTGATGCTGAATCAATTGTACAAACTTGAAAGCCCTTCATGTCTGGATGCTTCTGTCAAATTTGGTCAAATTCTGTTAAGCAGTTCTTGTGAAGTCATTTAAAGGTTTATCTATTTTTAGTAACCATGGCCATATTTGATGGTGGTGTATCATCTGTACAAACCTAAAAGCCCTTGATGCCATGATGTTTTGTCAAATAAGGCAGCCACATCTGATAGCGGATCAGAAAAATTTGTACAAATTTGAAAGCTTTCTGTCAAATTTAGTCAATGTCTGTTGAGCAGTTTTAAAAAAAAAAGTAATTTAAAGGGTTTTTCTATTTTTAGTAATAATGGTCATATTAGATGGCAGATTAGCATCATTTGTATAAACTTGAAAACCCTGTATGCCACAATACTTTCTGTCAAATTATATCAATTTGGTTCAGTCATTTTAAAAAGAATTTGCTTAAAGTTTTTTTTATATTTTTATTAATGATGACCATATTTTATAGCAGGGCAGCATCAACTGTAAAAACTTGAATGCCCTTCATGCCAGAATGCTTTCTGTCAAATTTGGTTGAGTTATGTTCTCTCATTTTTGAGAAGAATGCCAGTCCAGGTGCAAGGTCATACCATAAGCTCACTTGGCCTTATGGCCAGGTCAGTTAAAATATGTAAAGAATGAATAAATACAACCAAGTGAATGAGTGAATAGAGTAAGAAAGAAACTGTTGTTTGTATACCATATATGGCTAATTTTGCTTGGTCTTATTTTCATCATTTTTACAACTTGGACACAAATCATCAAACATTACCTTTGTAAGATAGGAGAAAAAAATGTGAAAAATACAAAATCATGAAACAAATAAACTTACACAATTTAATTAAAAAAAAAAAAAATTACAATACATCCATTTAAGTGCCATAAGCACATGAAATACCTGTGAATGTGTGGTATTTAGGGCTGTTCCAATAGCCTCTTCTTGACACTCTATGCGACCTTCCAAAATGTTAGTTATAGTTACATCAACATCTCCAGTCAGCTCTGAAATAGAAGAACTATGTAAATATATAACACAGTAAAGTTATGAATGCTAAAAGTTTTGTGGGCCTAAACTTTTGTTCAAGTTTAACCTTATTTTGGAGTTTCTGAGGTCATAGGCAATAGAAGACTTTACCCTGGAACTGAGTAGGTCATTTAAGTGATGCCCAATATGTTGCTGTCAAAGGCAATAGAAGGCTTTAGTGATGCCCCATATGTTGATGTCAAAGGCAATAGAAGGCTTTAGTGATGCCCCATATGTTGATGTCAAAGGCAATAGAAGGCTTTAGTGATGCCCCATATGTTGAAGTCATAGGCAATAGAAGGCTTTAGTGATGCCCCATATGTTGATGTCATAGGCAATAGAAGGCTTTAGTGATGCCCCATATGTTGCTGTCAAATTCAATAGAAGGCTTTAGTGATGCCCCATATGTTGATGTCATAGGCAATAGAAGGCTTTAGTGATGCCCCATATGTTGATGTCATAGGCAATAGAAGGCTTTAGTGATGCCCCATATGTTGCTGTCAAAGGCAATAGAAGGCTTTAGTGATGCCCCATATGTTGAAGTCATAGGCAATAGAAGGCTCTAGTGATGCCCCATATGTTGAAGTCATAGGCAATAGAAGGCTTTAGTGACGCCCCATATGTTGAAGTCATAGGCAATAGAAGGCTTTAGTGATGCCCGATACGTTGAAGTCATAGGCAACAGAAGGCTTTAGTGATGCCCCATATGTTGAAGTCATAGGCAACAGAAGGCTTTAGTGATGCCCCATACGTTGAAGTCATAGGCAATAGAAGGCTTTAGTGATGCCCGATACGTTGAAGTCATAGGCAACAGAAGGCTTAAGTGATGCCCCATATGTTGAAGTCATAGGCAACAGAAGGCTTTAGTGATGCCCCATACGTTGAAGTCATAGGCAATAGAAGGCTTTAGTGATGCCCGATACGTTGAAGTCATAGGCAACAGAAGGCTTTAGTGATGCCCCATATGTTGAAGTCATAGGCAACAGAAGGCTTTAGTGATGCCCCATACGTTGAAGTCATAGGCAATAGAAGGCTTTAGTGATGCCCGATACGTTGAAGTCATAGGCAACAGAAGGCTTTAGTGATGCCCCATATGTTGAAGTCATAGGCAATAGAAGGCTTTAGTGATGCCCCATACGTTGAAGTCATAGGCAATAGAAGGCTTTAGTGATGCCCGATACGTTGAAGTCATAGGCAACAGAAGGCTTTAGTGATGCCCCATATGTTGAAGTCATAGGCAACAGAAGGCTTTAGTGATGCCCGATACGTTGAAGTCATAGGCAATAGAAGGCTTTAGTGATGCCCGATACGTTGAAGTCATAGGCAACAGAAGGCTTTAGTGATGCTCCATATGTTGAAGTCATAGGCAATAGAAGGCTTTAGTGATGCCCGATACGTTGAAGTCATAGGCAACAGAAGGCTTTAGTGATGCCCCATATGTTGAAGTCATAGGCAACAGAAGGCTTTAGTGATGCCCCATACGTTGAAGTCATAGGCAATAGAAGGCTTTAGTGATGCCCGATACGTTGAAGTCATAGGCAACAGAAGGCTTTAGTGATGCCCCATATGTTGAAGTCATAGGCAACAGAAGGCTTTAGTGATGCCCCATACGTTGAAGTCATAGGCAATAGAAGGCTTTAGTGATGCCCGATACGTTGAAGTCATATGCAATAGAAAGCTTTAGTGATGCCCCATATGTTGAAGTCATAGGCAATAGAAGGCTTTAGTGATGCCCCATACGTTGAAGTCATAGGCAATAGAAGGCTTTAGTGATCCCCGATACGTTGAAGTCATAGGCAACAGAAGGCTTTAGTGATGCCCCATATGTTGAAGTCATAGGCAATAGAAGGCTTTAGTGATGTCCCATATGTTGAAGTCATAGGCAATAGAAGGCTTTAGTGATGCCCCATATGTTGAAGTCATAGGCAATAGAAGGCTTTAGTGATGCCCCATATGTTGAAGTCATAGGCAATAGAAGGCTTTAGTGATGCCCCATATGTTGAAGTCATAGGCAATAGAAGGTTATTCTCTGAGTCTGAGTAGGTCAGTTGAGTAATGTCCATTATGTTGAGGTCACTGGCAACAGAAGGCTTTACTCTGGAACTGAGAAGGTCATTTGAGTGTTGCCCCATATGTTGAGGTCATAGGCAATAGAATGCTTTACTCAATGACCAAGGAGGTCATTTAAGTAATGCCTGGGATGTTGAGGTCACGGGCAGTAGATGGCTTTACTCTGTGACTGAGTAGGTAATTTGAGTGATGTCCAGTATGTTGAGGTCACATGCAACAGAAGACTTTACTCTGGGACTTAGAAGGTCAGGTCACAGACAACAGAAGGCTTTAATCTGGGACTAAAAAGGTAATTTGAGTGATGGTTCATACAGAAATTTCAAACTGAAATTTAAGGACTTGTTAGGGCTTTATCACCCATTTGAAAGGCCCCATTAAACCAAACAGTTAATCTTACCTTTACCAATGTGTTTCTGCATGTTTTCAACACTGCACATGCTTAAATCTTCATTATTACATCTGATTCTCCAGTTCAGTATTTCTAATGCACTTTATACACATTAACATATTTACACTGTGGGTGTCCACTGTCAAAAGCAATAAAAGTAATATATTTATACTTTTTGTCCAGTGTCCAAATGCAAAGTATATCACAAAACACAGATTTAACAGTCCTTCAAGGCTTTCACTTTTTCCTCTAGTTTCATGCTTAGCTTATTAGACAAACCCAATTTTTCCTTTGCTTGTTGCCTAAGGGAGTTGGAATGGGTGACATGATAATTTCCCCTCCTTTTCTGCCTTAAGAGCATATTCATCAATAGAGTTATATAGAGTTTCAACATCTACCATGGCTTGTTTGCACTGTCTCTTTAATTCTTCAATTTCCTGTAATAATTGCTCCCTTTTTTTTCTGTGTGTCAGTTTTCTTCTTTTGTCTTTCCTGGGCTAAGTAGGCTTCATATCTACTTCTAGCCTGAGATGCACTTGCAATTAACTCATTGGTAACAGGAACATTCAAAACACCTCCAACACCATGTACATAAATCATTCTCTGTGCAATCAAAGACTGTTCTAAGACTTTTAAATTTTCGACTTCTACTTCTTTGTTTATAAAAAATCCCCTCTCTACAGAAGTCTGACCATGTGAAAGAACAAGCAACATCTTTACAGCATCCAAGATTTTACTGTATGATTCACCTGCCATGAACATGCAGTAAAACTCATCTAATCTGTCTTGATAGGGATTGAACTTTGTGAATTTCTCTGAACCAATTGCTGGGATATTGTCTATGAAATCAGTGTAGTGCTGAATACACTCATCATAGTCTCTCTCTAAGACCCTTTTGCATGTCACCAATCGTGTCAGAACTCTCTTCAATTTCTCTTTAAATTTGTCTTTGTTTAAAACTATTTCCTTTGGATTCAGCATAGATAAGTTTCTGACTAACAAAAAAGTTGCTGGGCACTTTTCTAAGAGCTTTTTCACTAGCATCAACACAAAGCTCCTGCATTCCATTTTGAATTCTAACACTTGTCTCTCACTTAGCTCTCCTTAACTGCATCTTTTAATGCCTTTTCTGTAGAAAATCCTATGTCAATCTTGGAGTGTGGAAGGTATAATGTATTGCCATCAAGATTGATGCTGAATAGTTTTGCCCCTGTTGCAGTGCTAAGTACATCTGGCTTTAATACCCTTTGTAGTAATCCTCTGATTATGTTACTCAAGTCTGTAAACAGAAATGGTACCATTGGTCTGTCTGTAAGGTAGTTACCAAGGAATGTTAGCAAATGAATAGCAATGCATCTAAAATATTCCATTTTTGCTTTCATCAACTTGTCTTTTACTGCTGCAGATATAACTTCATATGACTTATTTGCTAGTTTTTTGATTTCCTTGGCTTCAACTTTCTTTACGTAAACTAAAATGTGTTCTCAGATAAGAATTGCCCTATCACACACATGCACATTTTCCATCCATCAATGTGATCTGAGCTTCAATGGCATGATACTAGAGTCAGTGACTTTCTGGAAGTCCTCTTTTCTGGCAGAACTATCTTTGAAAAGATAGTATAAGCTTGACAACAGAGATGAAACACCCCAATCAGTAGCCAATGCTCCTGTCTTGAATGCGTTATTGACAACATGCAGCCTGCATGACCCAATGTTAATTAAAGAGACAGCATAGTCCTCTTAAATTTTCTTGCTCATAAAATCAAAGAATTTCCAATTCACATTTGGGCCATCCATATATATCTGTAACATCTGCTTAGTTTGAGTTTGCAAATCTGTGATGCCATTTCTAAAATGTTTAACCATATCCTCTGCAGTTGCATGGCCCAGAAATTGGGACTTAGAGTACCGAGTCCTTACAGTGTCTCCGATCCATCTGCTTGGATTGCAACTTTTTGTTCAAAATCTCATCAAACAATACAACAAAGTAACTCTTAATCACTTGTCTCACTCGAGTCTTCTAGTGTTCAGCAATGCTGAAAACACATAAATAAGATGTCTTTCTCTCACCACATGAAAATCAGTCAGCAATGCTGCTATCAGGAAACATAAGCTTGAAAAGCTTTAGTGTTGTTTTCATTGGATTTATAAGACTTATGGGTCACAACTGTTTGTATTGTCCACAAAATGTCAGCCATAGAACTGCATAATTTATTCAATAAAGCCAGCAATACTTTGTATGCCGCTGGAAGAGGTACAAGGGCCGGCTGGAGGTGGCTGTGGCGGTTTATGTACGCAGAGCGAGTCACGTAAACTTGCCGCTGTATTTTTTGTTTCCATTTTAAATTCGGCCAAATTCAAGCTTACCACTTCTGTTGGCATTGAATCAGATTTTGTTTTTACAAAGAAGAAATTTCCAAAGGTTTCTAATTCCAAACATTTCGCAAGAGTCTCGGTTTTTGAATGAGGCTTCAGCACACTTTCACCCATTTTCCCCCAAGATCTACATTCTTATGACAACATGCACAGTATGCCTTGTATCTACTGCCCTTTATTTCTCTGACCCAATTTTTGTCAGACAACCAATTCCCATTGAACACACACTTTCCAGGCAGGACGAAACAGAATAATTCTCATTTATGCATGTCGGCCATTAATATTGTTAATTGGAAAATTGCTCTCCCTTTTCCATCACATCGGAATTTTTTTTTCGTAACTAATGTAATGGTGACAGTGACTGGGTATGTATAATATGAGATCCAATTAAAAGTGCAGATATAGTAGTAACCATGCAATGCTAGTACTTGCGAATTTCGACAGGCTAGTTCTACGGCAACCGGTGTACGTTATTCTTTATTTCAGACCAAAATTTCACCTTTTCTTCTTAATTTTTTAAAAACTACTTCAAATATAATTCTTTTTGTGGAATGTAGCTCTGATCATGTGAAATTCAAGAGCTTTTGAAGGCCTTTTGTAGAAATGCCATGAGTTTTCAAGGCCAGGTTGAATTTTAGGACTTTTAAAGGCTACCGGTGAAATTCAAGGACTTTTCAAGGCTGCGCAAATCATGTACGTTGAGCTCGGAGGCAACAGAATAATTTATTCTGGGACTGAGTAGGTCAGGTCACAGGCAATATAAGGCTTTACTCTGGGACTGAGTAGGTCAGGTCACAGGCAATATATGGCATTACTCTGGGACTGAGTAGGTCATTTGAGTGATGCTCCATGTGAGGAGGTCCTAGGTATAGAAAGCTTTACTTACGGACTGAGTTGGTCATTTATGTCATGCCTGGAATATTCAGGTCACAGGCAATGGAAGGCTTTACTCTGGGTCTAAATAGGCCATTTGAGTGATGCTGGGGTCATAGGCAATAGAAGGCTTTTACTCTGGGACTGAGTAGGTCATTTGAGTGATGCCCAGTATTCAAGAGACCGATGTCTGAGTTATTCAACTTTTACAAGATAAATATAGTGGAAGTTGCTTAATACAAACTGGGATTTAAAAATTTATTCTACATTTATAAAAGTACTAATTTAGTTCTGAATGTGAACAATATATTTATGTATATTAATGAGACAAATTCCCCAGTTGCTGATGTTTGTTTTTAGCAGGTTTCATAATATACATAAACTGTATTGTCAACTTTATTTACACTTTTTATTAATTATTTTTCAGGTGTAAAATAATCATAGGTAAAAAAAGGAATTATCATTTTCTTAGGTACCAAATATTTGCTAAATTTTAATAAGAATATAGTTCTCTGGACCAAATGTTACATGACAAAAAATATTTATAATTTTCATTGATTGAGGATCTGAAATATTACAGACACTGCAGTATCATGTATTTCAATGAAGATGCTAATAACTTAATTGAACATAGTATAAGAACAAATAAAGTTTAAAATCCTATGTCAAAATTCTTAAAAGTTTCACCTTAATAAAAAAAACTATACATGTAGAAGCTTAGATCAGCATGTACCTGTATGTTTATGTATACTAAAATACTGGGAAGACTTGGTACTCCAGCACCCATCATTCAAAATAAAAGAATTAAAATCTTGGGGAATATATTTGAATCGATTTATCTGTTTTAGAAATTTAACATTGATTTTTTTGGAATGAATGGACTGTAAACTGTTCTAATATTGTGTTGTTAATTGTATCTGTTAATCTGAAATTCAGTGCATTGGTGTGATAGGCATTTGAAAGCTTATTCATGTCTCATAAAAAATTTGCAATTTTCCATGACAGAAAAACTCTCCATATATCTCTGTAAAAGAGGCTGTCGTTTCTTTTATCATATAGCAGTACTCATCACTGGGATATTACATATTTGGCATTAACTATGCAATTATGAAAGTTCAAAAGCTCTTTGGAACTCAATTCATTATATATGCAGCAAAACCTGCCTACAATGGACACTCAAGGGACCACAAAATATGTTCTTTATTGGTGTCCCCTATATGGGCATATATCCTTTATATGGCTCATCTTATATGATCAGGTGTCCTTTATGTAATGTGTCTCATATGTGCAGGTGACTTTATATAGGATGACTTATATGATCATATGTCTTGTATGATCAGGTTGTCTTATATGAGCAGGTGCCTTTATATGGGTGTCTTGTATTCACAGACATCATTTATATGGAGATGTTATATATAAGCAGATCTCATTTATATTGGAGGTGTCTTATATAAGCATGTGCCTTTATATGGGATGTCTTATATGAGCCGACATCCTTTATATGAAAGTTTATATGAAAGTGTCTTATATGAGCATACATCTTTTATATGAAAGTGTCTTATATGTGCAGGTGCCTTTATATGATATTTTATATAAGCCAACATCCTTTATATGGTGGTGTTCTATATAAGCATATATCCTTTATATGGGGTGTCTTATATGAGCATATATCTTTTATATGGTGGTGTTCTATATAAGCATATATCCTTTATATGGGGTGTCTTATATGAGCAGGTATCTTTATATGTCTTATATGAGCATGTGCCTTTATAGCGAGGTGTCTTGTATGTGATGATGCTGCCTTTATAATGAGGTGTCCTGCTCAAGCAGACATTTTATAATGAGGTGTCCTATATGAGCAGACATCCTTTATATGAAAATGTGTTATTTATATTGTGGTGTACTATATAAGCATATGTACTTCCTACTGAGGTGTTCTTTATATGGAGAGGTATGCTAAAGTAGGTTTAACTATATATTATTTATAAGAACAAAGTTTGTCAAGAATGAGTGGTAACAAATCCCCTAAAATGGAGGACAAGGGCTGTTTTTTGGGCACCTCTTTGATCAAGATTTAATTTCCATGGGTAGCAAGCATACGTATCTTCCTTTAAACATACATGTTTGTTTTTTTTTACCTCTAATCCTCAAATATCAAACACTTTTTGAATTTGATATCTATATTCAATCCACATACATGTTTTTGAGGCAGGCTTAATTTAAAATCTTTTGGGTATGAGATAACCATGATTGTACTCACCTATATTCCTAAAGATAACGGAGACAGACACATGAGGAAGAACATCTTTGACCTGAAGAACCATTCTCCTCATCTCCTCATTGAGACTGCGCAACAAATCCTCCTCCTCCAAGGCTCCTAAAGAGGGGGGCTTGCCATCTTCAATTTGTTTATGTAAAGCTCCTCCTGCTGTGAAGTTAGTTAAATAAAACTTTGATTTTTCACATGTAATAGAACTCACTCCTCCAGATGGCATATATTTATTTTTTAATTTGACCTTTTGGTTTCCTGTTTCAGATTTTTATGTTTTAATGATATGCAAAGTGTTATGAAAAAGTGAACCAGTTTGCAAATCCTATCTAGTGACAGACACAAGTAATGAATGAGTTCTACTTGATGAAAGGATTTTCCTTTGCACATAAAGGATTTCACACAAGTGCTAATTTAAGATGAAATATATGAATAAAAAGAAGGACAGGATCTGCATGTCAAGCCCACGATCAAATCATTGCTGTAAAACATGTGACCTTGACCCTGTGGTCAATAGGTTAAGCAAGCATGTTGCAGAATGAATTGTCATAGCTTCATAATGATTAATTTAAAATATGAAGAAAATCCATCTAGTAGTCTAGGAAACATAAGCAAACAAAAAAATTGGAACCAAAAGTGTATCACAAATTATCTATCAAAGGGTCTAGTGAGCATGAATTGTCTTCAATTCATATTTTGATGCCAATCAAGTAAGAAGAAAATTTATCAAGGATATATGCAAATGAATATATGCAAATGAAAACAACATTAACCAAAACCTTAGTGCAAATTTTCTATTACATGGGTTCATGAAACAATATTAATAATCTCCTGTAATACAATTTGTATAACATGGGTTCATGAAACACAATATTTATGTCTTGTAAAAAAAATTTTATACCATGGGTTTGGGAAACATAATATTGATGTCCTGTAATAAAATTTGTCAACAAGATATAAATAATGTGAAACTTCTCCAAATCAACCCGTCTAACAACCTCCTCTGCAAAATGGGTATATTGGTCCCAATAAGGCCATTCTCACTCGACAACAAGAGTCCCTTGAAGGGACTGACATTGTACTGTCCAAAAAGAATTTCCAACCATTCAAGATAACCATTTCTTCTCTTTAACTGCTGAGTGTTGGAACCATCTCTGATATTCTTGAGCGATAAGATTTTCAAATTAGCCACAGTGGCAGCCGTATTAGATGAAAGATCAGCACCATTTTCATAAATGACAAACTATACACCATTAGAAGACTTATGGTGAAAATCCCATGTTGATATGACCATCCATTCAGGAGAATTGGTGATAAAATTTTGAATATGTTCATTGTGGCAGCTGTATTTGAGGTCTGATCAGCACCATTTTTATTCAGGACCAAGTAGATAACTGTTGAAAACCCCATGTTGATATGACTTTCCATTAAGGAAGAGTAGCAATAACAAGACTTTCAAAATGGCTGCTATGGTGGCCATACTGGATGTCAGATTGGCACCATTTTCATTTAGTACCAACTAGACATCATAAAGAAGTCTTTTAGTGAAAACCCGATGCTGATACGACCATCCATTCAAGAAAAGTAGTGATAACAAAATTCTGAAGATGGCTGCTGTGGCAGCCATATTGGATGTCTGAGCATCACCATTTTTCATTTAGGATCAACTAGACCTTGGGATGAATGTGTGTGTAAAGTTTCATGACAATCATCCAAGCAGTTTAGGAGGAGTAGCGATAACACACTTGTGCTAAAAAATGGATGGATGTCAGTTGATGGACAACAGGCCATCCCATAAGCTCTTCTGGTCTATGACCACTAGAGCTAAAAACTCTCTACTCTGGCCTCTATATTAAACAACCACAATTTTTTGGTCCCAACAGTGCCTGCCTTAAGGAAGTTTTACTATAAATTTTGATAATTTAGAAAATAAATTATCAGTCAAGGGATTATTCTAGCACTGTGGAGGAGTGAAAAGTCTAGACTATGTGTATTTATATTATACAAAGCTTCAGACTACAAAATGGCACAGATTTCTGTTGTAAATTATGTTTCTATGATGGTACTTACCCATCATATTTACAACAGGAATTGAATTTCTACTACCTCCTGAATTCAGAACTCCCAGAAAGATGAATAAATTTGCCTTTCCTATCTATGTACTATAAAGACTAAAATAAACAGCATCTATGGGAATAAACTCTTCTGAGATACCATTATAATTACCTTTCCTGTCTCTGCTAAGTGGCTACCTGAATACCAGATATTTATCAGTTTAAGCTCGAGTGATAGATCAACAAGGATGCTTGCATTTGTGGAGAGATGTGAGAGGGCTTATCCAAAATGTGACTGGGTAAGTATTCCTGGATAAAATAATTTGCAATAAAAATGTCCTTTCTCCAATGAATACATTACCCAATGACACTTACTTTAAGAGAATATATAAGAGGAGGAGGAAATGCAAGAGTATCCAACTCCTATCTTGGTAATCCATTGGAGGACACAATGATAGGGATCCTCATGTGATGGATAAGACCATTCTCCAAATAAAAGAGGCAGTGCAAGCAAGGGATAACAATGAAATCAAGCAACACATACCATCTGTAAAGCTTTTACCAGAGGACTAGGAGAAATGTATTCCATTTCCTTACAAAAAATATTTTCAGGTGAATCCAGTGAAAGCTTTAAACCAATGTCTGTGAAGCAGTTGTGCTGGCATCAACAAAGTCAAGGCAACCACCACTGAACCCACTAGATTCAGCTATGGTGAGGCTCAATCCAGAAGTTAAAAATGGTAAAGTGTGCATGCCAGCCAACAGCTTAAATATTGTCTCAAATATAACAGTTGTGACTGAATGCAAGGCTTGCTAAGATGACTCTTGTTTCATGTGCTGATATCTTCAAGAGGTATATCTGATCCTGAGAGATTTCAGAATATGCCACATTAATCACACACTTAATAAGCCAGGAGGCCAAGGCTTTCCCTCCTTTACTGGAAGGAAAAGTCTCTGATGCCATGACAAATACTTTCTGTGCATGTATGGTGCCACCTTAAAGCAGGAACTGGATCCTGGAGTTTTGCCACAGTGACTCTAGAAGGATCTAGTGATCCAAGAGAGTGAATGATAACCTTATGATTACACACAGGAGGTAACCACTTTTTAGCCACAAACCCTGACTGCATCAATAAAACAATGAAACCATCTGAGTTAACTACAAATATTTGGGGCTTACTGAAAATACATGCATTTGTTAAATGAATAGAGTTATCAGTCCCTTCTAAACAACTTGGATCACTCAGCTGTATGGGAACCGATCCATCCAAGTCTGTCCAAAGTAAAAAGGTCTAAAGCATACTGGTATATTGCTGGTGGGCAGCAGGGATGACGAGTCATTGTCATTTACTTGGATGCTTGGGAGAGGAGAAACTGGGTTTCCTCTCCGCTTTATTAGAAGACTGCTGATACCAATATTAATGTTGTATTCAAAATAACTGCTGCTGATTAGGGCTTGTTTACTTCTTCTGGCGATGGTCATCTCAATGTAGGGACTAAAACTGATTCTGACAAAGGGAGGAAAAAGAAGGGCAAGTTGGAGAAGCTATTCTTTTGCAGCCTGCTTCTTAACAGCATCAGTCACAGTCTCCGAATAATAGGGGAGCTCTGATCTAAATCACCATAGCGTAGTGAGCTGCCCTATTAATAATTTTGACAATGTAACATGCAGACTCCCACACTGATTTGTTACTTGCTTTCTCAACAAGTCGAAAAATATCGAGTGATGCCAAGTATAACAGGGAAGAAGTTGCCACTATATTTATAACTAGCTTTAAAGTTGCTTAGAACACTAGTCAAGCATCTTTGTAAAAAAAAGTGGGGAAGATATGTTGACCACTGCAATATCCTTATGTAGGTTTGGGACTTCCATGTGATAAGAGTTTGAATGATTATTATACCAGAGGGTGGAGAATGATGCTGGCAGCTGACTTTCCATGTTAAAGTCATCTGCAGGATTTCAATTTTAACAGTGGCAACATCTGATGGTGAATCAGCAACATTTGTACAAAACTCGAAAGCCCATTACGCCTGGATGCTTACTGTCAAATTTGGGTCAAATTCTGTTAAGCAGTAATTAAGAAGTCATTGAAAGGTTTTTCTACTTTTAGTAATGGTAGCCATATCTGCTAGCAGACTGGCATTATTTGTATAAATCTGAAGTTCTTCATGCCAGAATAATTTCCTTAAAATCTGATCAAATTTAGTTCAGCCATTTTGAGAATAGTCTGGTCTTTTTCTTCTATTTTTTATAACAGTGGCCATATTTTAAGACAGATCAGCATCTTTTGTAAAAACTTGAAAACTCTTCAGGCCAGAATGCTTTCTGTTAAACTTGGTCAACTTCTGTTCAGCCTTGTTTGAGAAGAATGATGCATCCACATCAATGGCAATACCATAAGCCAGGTGAGCTAAAAACATGTACAGAATGAAAAAATAAAACCAGGGGTTGAAAAATCTCTACAAAACCCACTTGCCCAGTCAGGCAAGTACTAACATTTTTTACTCGCCCAGAATAAACTCTTGCTCAACCAGCTACACTGCTCCCTTGTTATAGCACACCCAGATAACTTGTAAACCCACTTGTAATGCAGAGTCAGGTGTTTATCCCATTTTCTTCTTCTAAAAAATAATAAAAAGAATTGGCCCTTATTTGTTGAATGTGAAGAAAATCGCAATCAAAATTGGTAAATGAAACCTTGATATATTGCTCATTTTATCATTGAAAACCAGTTAGTAAGCAGAAATTCAGAATCATGAAATTCACAAGTTTTAATGAGAAATCTCATATTTTGTTAGATTTTCTTGTAAAAAATATTGGTAAATGCTAACAGGTGGCAAAACTGTATAAAATAAACACCAATTAAAGATGTCTTGTCAGGTGAAATTCATGTTCCAATCTTATTTTTGAATTTGGTTTCAATGTAATCAGTACAATTGTAGTATGTTTTCTTCTATTCAAACATGAAAAGTGTCAACCAACTGTCACATCAATACTTGTGAGCACTTATGTGAGAACCAAATTAAGTGCCGACTGTGTTTTGATCTACAACTTGAAGTGTTTGTTGCATTATAACAATTGATTAAAATAGACCTGCCTTGTTTAATCACATTTATATTGTTTCTTTTATCAAATCAAGTAACGGAGGTAGAAAACAAAAGTTCAAAGGCATGCAAATCCTACCTGCATAAGCTCTTGTGGTCACTATCGTGTGTCAAGTGATTTAATTTAATCAATCGTACATGGTTTCAAATATTATGTAATTAACATCATTAAAGTATATATATATATATATTAATCAGTAACTTATCCTAATCATCTGCAAATGTGATCATGGAGTGTAAGGGAACCTAGCGAAAAGCGTACCTGGTGAATGAAAAGCTTAGTATCATAAACAGGATTCATAACGATGAAGTGAGATTGAAAGTTTGTTATAAACTTAAAATTCCTGAGTCAACACTCGGAGGCTGGTTCAAGAATGAGCAGAAATTTTGGGACTACTTGCATGATGTTGATTCCAATGATGGGATTAAATAGAAATGGGCACAGATTGCAAATGATATGGAATTAGATGACGCTGTGTACACCTGGTTGACACTGCAATGTCAACAAGGTGTTCCAATCTCTAGAAAGATTCTCAAGGCCCAGGTGGAGAAAATGTCAAAAACTATTGATAATGACTCTGATTTCATGGCAAGCCATGGATGGCTTTGGCGATTCCAACACTGACATGGGATAAAATAGAATTCATTGTCAAGAGAGATACATTTAGCTAAACATTATGCAGCATGTAATTATCCTAACCAGCTTCAAGCGAGATTCACCAGCGAGGATATGCGAAAGACCAAGTTTGCAATTGTGATGAGCTGGTCTCTGTTATAGAATGATGCTAGACAAAACTCTTGCTACCAAAGATGAGATGCACAAGAAAGAGGGCTTCAAGCAGAACAAAGATGGGATAACACTTTTGTTTTCTTTATGAACAAAGCTGGTAAACACAAGATGAATCCATTATGTATTGGCAAATACAAATCTAAACATTTGTATACAGAAACAGTGGCAATGCTTGGATGACTGCAACTAAATTTGTGGAGTGGTTTTTCAAGATGATTATCACAGCCTGCGATCTAGAGGCTTAGAGAAGAAAGCTCAACTGCTATTCGATAAATGCTCAGTCCAATCCCCCAGCTGATTCATTCATAACAAGAGATGGAAAGATCTGGGTGGAATATCTCCCTAAAAACACAAAATCTTTAATCCAGCCACTAGATCAAGGAATAAGTACTCTTAAACAGAACTGCCATTAGCTGTTAATACAGTCAATGCTGGATAGTGGAGAAGGTGTTACCACCTTTGTCAAGAGTGTGTGTTTGAAAGAGACTGTATTCATGGGTGGTCAAGCATGGAGAGCTGTCACCCCATAGATAATAGAGAGGTGCTGGAATTGGGGTCTTGGAGCTGCCTTTGACATAAAGTTAGTCAGTGATTGAGATAGTGACAATGACAGCGACTTTGAAGGATCCAGCGAAATGGATGTAATTAATGCAGAGACTGTTTGGGACAAATTTGTAAAGACCCATGTTCTGAGAGGGTGTTACTCATGATGATTTGGATGGGATATATGCTGACAATGACTGTCCCACAGCTGAATATATATCAGAAGAAGAAATTGTCAATTCAATGACAAACAAATTCACAGTGGAAGATGATTCCAACTGGAGCACCACTAATGTTGAGAGTGATGCTGATTTAGATGCTGTTCCCCCTCCCCCTTCCATACAGGTAGCCCTTGATCTTTAAAATATTGCCATACCGTGGTTGGAGACCCAAGGGTTATCTCTGTAACTCATGCAGTTAAGAAATCTGAGAGACTTTGCTTGGCAGCAGAGAAATAAATGGATCACACAAACAAAATTTTTACTGATTTTTTTAAAATGTCAACTGATATCTGTTAAGTGCAATAAAAACTGCCAATATTATTGCATTCTGATTTGTGCTTTTTTTAATTTAATTTTTACATGTTTTCTGAAGTTAGGACCCATTAAATTCATGTTTGGTAATGTTTACATTTGATAATTTTTTTACATTCTAACTAAATACATATATATATCTTGTGATAGAAAAATACAAAATCAAAAACAACACAGGTTTTCAATGCTGTTGTTTCTTTACATTAATGTCAACCTTTTTGAAGAAAAAAAATCTCATTTTATTTTGAATGAACAATAACACTAGAATGTATCCAATTCACATGCAAAAAGCAGTGACAGCATACACAATATGTTCACTGTTACAGATATGAAGTGTACTGAAACCTCTTGGATTACTGTTGTTAATGATCTTTTTACAAAAATAAATGTAATTTATAAAGAAAAACAAACAACTTCATTATTAAAGCTATTTATTCACAATTATTCTCAATGCGATTATAAAATGAGTATTCAACAATATAACCTACCTTCCCCCCCCCCCCAACTTTTTCCTTTCTCTGTTGATCTCTATCCCATTCTTAGTCTTTCAAAGGTGCTTAAGTAACTTGTGCCCTTGCTTATGCCACAGTCTATGTTTTTGGACCCCACTGTGCATGAGTTATCAAGGGAGATGTGTTTTATAGAAATATATAAAATTGTTCCTTCTAGCACCAGTTGTAAGTAATCACAAACTGAGACCAGTCTGCTCTCCTTCTAGTAAGCATTTATTAATACTGAAGTGTTATGTATATTGAATTTATCATATGTGTCCATGAGGTAAGTTGTACTTTAGTGGTCATTTTGTAAAGAGTTCAAAGTCAGTCTTGTTTACATAGCATTTGGTACTTAGATTGATAATTTCCATGTCTTGATGTGTACGCACAGGAAATTATCATTAGAGTTACTCATATTCTAGAACATTCTGTCACATGACTTATGTTTATATATAGAGATTTTGGTGGACAATATTTCATTCTTGTTCAAATGGTAAGTCTATGAAGAATCATTTTAATAATCAGATGTTTATAGTTTTGTTGTGAAAATTCAGAGCAAATTCAGAGAAAGGAATAATTTATTTGAAATATTCATTGGAATTACTAAAAGTGCTCATTCTCATTTTGGATTAATACTTGACTTTGGGATTTTTTTATTAATTCAAGATTATTGGAACTGTAGAACATCATGACATTCAAGACTACTGGCACATCAGAACATTCAAGGATACTGGAATTCAATTAGAACATTCTATATTTAGGATTTGTGATTAGGACACTTAGGATTATTGGATTATTTGGACTTTAATTCATGTTATTGTAAGTGTCTTTTGAATTTTCACTTTAATTGTCAAGAAATAAATTCTTATTGATTTTACTTACACTGTTGGTTTCACTTTCTTTCTTTTACATTATTTTAAGACCCAGAGTCATAACAGAAGAGTGACAACAAAGTGCTTGTATGGGCTGAATAAAAACAAATGGAAAACAAACTTCAGGCAGAGAGTATGGAAACACTGGTTAGCACTGGATCAGCACTCACCAGATTGGACAAGTGGGGCAACTGATTAAAAAATTCATTCAACCACCTGAAATTGTTCACTTGACATTTCAAGTTGGGCAAGTGAATTGTCAACCCTTGAAAATATATATTTATTTGCCTTATGTGCATCATTTACCCAGTGAATAAGTGAACAGAGTGAGAAAAAAAAGAAAGATATGGTTTATATACTATATAAAGGGCAATTTTGCTTGGTCTTATTTTCATGAGAAACCTTTACTCTGGGACTGAGTAGGTCATTTGAGTGATGCCTGGTATGTTGAGGTCACAGGTAATGTCAGGCTTTACTCTGGGACTGAGTAGGTCATTTGAATGATGCATGGTATGCTGAGGTCACAAACAACAGAAGACTTTACTCTGAGACTGAGTAGGTCATTTGAATGATGCATAATATGTTTAAGTCATAGGCAAAAGCAGGCTTTACTCTGGGACATAGTAGGTCATTTGAATCATGCCTGGCATGTTGAGGTTACAGGCCATAGAAGGCTTTACTCTGGGACTGTGTATGTCATTTGAGTGGTGCCCAGTTTGTCAAGGTCACAGGCAACAGAAGGTTTTATTCTGGGACTAATTAGGTCATTTGAATGATGACCAGTATGTTGTAGTCACAGGCAATAGAAGACTTTACTCAGGGACTGAGAAGGTCATTTGAGTGATGCCAAGTATGTTGCAGTCATAGGCAACAGAAGGCTTTACTCTGGGACTGAGAAGGTCATTTAAGTGATGCCCAATGCGTCAGGTCACAGGCAACAGAAGGCTTTACTCTGGAACTGAGTAGGTCATTTGAGTGATGCCCAGTATGTTGTAGCCACAGGCAATAAAAGGCTTTACTCTGGGACTGAGAAGGTCATTTAACTGATGCCCAGTATGTTAAGGTCACAGGCAACATAAGGCTTTATTCTGGGACTAAGTAGGTCATTTGAGTGATGCCCAGTATGTTGTGGTCATAGGCAATAGAATGCTTTACTCTGGGACTGAGTAGGTCATTTGAGTGATGCTTGATATTCAAGAGATTAATGTTTGAGTTATCAAGGTTTTACATTTATATATACAGTGAACATTGCTTACTACAAAAATGGAAATAAAAAAATTCTACATTTATATAAAGTACTAATTTAGTTCTGGATGTTTACAATATATTTTGGTATGCCTCTTTTAATGTGATAAATTTCCATTCTCCATCTTGATGTTGGGACTGAGACTGATGCTGACAAAAGCAGCAGGAAGTGGAAGTTGGAGAGGCAATTCAAGTGCAGCCTGCTTCCTAGCCTCCGAATAATAGGGGAGATCTAAATGGCAACAAAGGTAAAGTCAAAGAGTGGTGAGGTCTGAATGATGATGAACTTTGGAAGGCATTTCTCATTAAGTCATGATTACCCAAAGTGGTCAGGGCATTTGTCATAGTAATAATAACTTTGGCAATAAGGCATGTACATTCAGACATGTTCTTTACATGCTTTCTCAACAAAGGAGTGTGGCCAAGTCCAACAAGGAAGAAGCTGCCACTATATTCCTAACTAGCTTCAAAGTTACTTGGAACACTTGGTGAGCTACAGTAATGACGGTAAGTCTTGGGACACTATAAGTCTTGGGACACCCTTAATTATTTTCAAAAGTAATATTTTTATGACCTATAAAAGTTGGGACACAAAGTTAAAGCAATTTTTTCATGTACTATAAGTCTTGGGACACCTATAACATTTATTTTTTTCTACTGACTGATTGGCGTAACTTTTGGATCGTAATCTCATGTAAAATAAACACAACTTCATGATTCTAAAGGGACTCTCATTATTAAATATTACATGGAAATGTTATAATTATTATAATTTGTTTGAAAAGTCAATAAATATATTTATCTTTTCTCTTTTTTGTTATTATTTCTGCCGAATTCAAATATGTATAATTTAATCAGACGATGACAAGAATTGACCATTAGCAGTATGTTATATACCTATTCAACAGTAACTTCTCCCTTTTGTGCTCTAGTTTTTACTATTGTCAGTTATTGCATTATTGCATTAAAATTGTCAAAAGTCACCTGTAATTAATGGGGGGGGGGGTCCCTGAAAATGGAAAGACCTAACTCATTCAAATGTGATACCAGTATGACAACAACGAATATAGTGCGCATGTTTACATCATGGCATAACCACATGTACATTGAAGATTTTACTTGTGATGAATGAAGTACATACATTGGATTTGCACTAAACTTAAATAATATCTCTAAAATACAATAAAGAAGTTTAAGAAATAATGCTTTTAAAATAAAAACTCCGTGGGAGTTTGCTTTGATGTAAGCGACCTTAAATAAGTACATGTTTACTCAACTACGGTAATCGTGCTAATATTATTGAGTAGATGCCAAGCACACATCAAAGTACTGGCATTGCCGCCAGACAAAATTTCCTCTTTACCCAAGCCAATTTCAGGGTATAAACAATTAACTGGCCTGGATTGCTGTCAGGAAACAAAAGACAAATCCAACAATTATAAACAAAGGAGACGCCAAAACAACCAGCTTGCCAAAATCAAAAGTGCAATGAATGATGTGTGGAAAATTACGATTTTGTGAAGCCGAAACACAAAACTAAAATGGATCGATGATGCTCTTAATCGATCTATATTCAAAATTTTAACATATATTACAATCATTCTTTCATGAATATATCACTTATGTGAATTTATGCTGGTTATGTGCTTTATATAATAAAATATGTGTGCCTTTTCATATAGATTACATCACTTTGTAGGATCGCTTATACCACTGAAAAACAGTGACTGTTGAGCGCGTGAATCCAAATAAATGAAACAGCAATGAATGTGTAGCTGAAATGTTGTCTGGAAGAATGCAATTTGGTATAAACAACAAATAAAGCAAAATCTGCATCGAATATTTGTCGGGAATAAACAAGGATATAGGTGACACAAAGCACGATTTGCACTGTGTAAGTACTGTACACTATAGTACAGGTCTCCTGTTAATATAAGCAACCCGTGAATTATGAAGTCTTTATTTACCTTTATTTTAAATCATGTTGGAGAAATCGGAAAATATGCACATGCAAAATAATAACATAAAACATAGTAGTTTATAACAGTTTATTGATGTGGTAATTGAACGAGCTGGTCACTGCTGTGTGACGTATGATGATCTTCCCAATTTTGTCTTTCCTTTTTTTGTGTCTACAAGTTTTGGGACACCGAAATTTTTTTATATTTTACGTGCATATAAGTCTTGGGACAAAAAAAAAAAAAAAAAATCCACGTCCCAAGACTTACCATTATTACGGTACCTTGTAAAATAGTGGAGAAGACATTTCGACTGCCATTATATCCTTATCTAGGATTAAGACTTCCACATGATAAAAGTCCAAATATGTACAACAGCAAGGAAAGACCAATGACAGCAGCTAGCTTTCTGTGAAAAAGGCTTGGAATTACCAGGGTCCTGTATTTTTTCAACAAATGGTTGACAATCTCGCTATCTTAAGGAAATGAGGCAGTAGATGTAAGGAGGGATGGGCATCCTCATTATCTTCATCTACTGATGCCTTGACACAGTATGCCTCACCCTATGATGGTGGTGTGAGGACATTCAGCAGGATAAAAGATTCAATGAATCTCTTCAACTGCCACCTTAAAACTGAACTCAGTCCTTTCCATGCTAGGATCTAGGTTCTGCATCTTGTCAAGGTTATCCTCATTGCCATTTGTTGGGTATTACTTGCCTGGTAAACCTTTCACATCTGCATATATCATTCCCATCAAAAGGGAATAGGCAGAATCATCAATGGTAGCATGCTGGTACTGCTACATACCCATGAGAAAAGAAATAAATTTGAATGGCTGAATGGGTGGACATTAATTGATGGTGTTTGGATAAGTGGAGACAACTGTGAGAAAGTTATGTGAATGGAAACTGCTCACTGTAGCAGCTGACTATAGCCAGATGGATTGGCTGATCAGAAACCAGGATGATGGAATAAGTTGTAATTGGCAGATGTGGCTGCAGCAAAGCTCTAATGAGGTCAGTCTGAAACCCCATGCGATGAACCTGACAGGCATTCTGGCACTGCTATGGCATGTGGTGGGGTTTACGCTCACTGGGCTGCCAAAAAGAACAAACAAATTCTCCCAACATATTCAAGAGCTGTAGAAAGATGGGAAGACTGGAGAAATAAGAAATCCCCTGAAGCCAACATCAGTGTAAGCAGATGGCTAATATTTCCTGAGAAATCCAACATATTTTGGGAATGGACAGATATGACATAACCATTAGAAAGCTAAAGCTTTAACTGATAAACATCCTGTATACAGAGAGGTAATAATAATGCGATCTCATAAGAGTTCTTCCCATTGATGCTATTATAATAGTCTATATAGTATATAGACAGGGAAGATACATTTTTCATCTTTCTGGGAGGGATGAATTCAGGAGGTATTGGAAGTTCAATTCCTAATGTAAATGTGATCTGGTAACGAATTTGATACAGAAAGATGGAAGTTTAATGATGATGGAATCTGACAAATCTTGATATTAGACCCTTTGGATCATAGACTCACATCAGATTATTTTCACTCTATTCTATATATAAAAAAATCTTCTATACAAATAAAAACATTGTGAAAATTTCATTAAAAAAGTTAGGTAATAATAAAATAATCTGATTGATAGCAGTGCTAAATTAAAACACAGACAAAAAAACTTTCTTAAGACTGGAAGTGTTAAAATTTTTCATCAAAAAAATAACTAGTTATACAATATCATTAATACAAACCAGGTTTTGGAGCTGAAGGTTTGGAAGACATAGTGGTTTGGTTGAGCGAGGCTAACTGCAGTTTCTTCCTGTACTCTGCTTTGTCAGAAGCAGTATATTGGGTGGCCTTGGTATTTATACTTTTAGCTATGGACATCTGGGCCCTCTGGGCATAAGCTTCACTGCCCTCTCCCTCAACTGGTTCTTCAAGGGTGAGAAATCTACAGAAAAATGGTTCTAGGTATATCCATGGCCAAGATGCTTGAACATTCCATTAATGATTATATAGATGTAAGACATGTTGTACATACAATTCCATTAATGATTATATAGATGTAAGACATGTTGTACATACAATTCCATTATTGATTATATAGATGTAAGACATGTTGTACATACAATTCCATTAATGATTATATAGATGTAAGACATGTTGTACATACAATTCCATTAATGATTATATAGATGTAAGATGTGTTGTACATACAATTCCATTAATGATTATATAGATGTAAGACATGTTGTACACACAATTCCATTAATGATTATATAGATGTAAGACATGTTGTACATACAATTCCATTAATGATTATATAGATGTAAGACATGTTGTACATACAATTCCATTAATTATTATATAGATGTAAGATGTGTTGTACATACAATTCCATTAATGATTATATATATGTAAGATGTGTTGTACATACAATTCCATTAATGATTATATAGATGTAAGACATGTTGTACATACAATTCCATTAATGATTATATAGATGTAAGATGTGTTGTACATACAATTCCATTAATGATTATATAGATGTAAGATGTGTTGTACATACAATTCCATTAATGATTATATAGATGTAAGACATGTTGTACATACAATTCCATTAATGATTATATAGATGTAAGACATGTTGTACATAAAATTCCATTAATGATTATATAGATGTAAGATGTGTTGTACATACAAATCCAACAACAAACGCTATCAAAAAATCTTGCTGATTGGTTGATACAGCCTTGTTCCACCCACTATGGCTATTCCAAAGTCAGTGAAACAAAACTTGTTTTGGACAAGCTCACACATTTAGATATACCAACCCATAATGATGTTAAACAGGAAAGCCTGCTTTAAAAAAATGAAATCTGAATATAAAAATAGGAATACTTAAAACTTTCATCTAACAATTTATTTTAAGCATTAATGATTTAAAGTAGTGTTCGGCTGAAATGTGCTTCCTACAGTCATCTTTCCCACTATGTGACACAATAAAGTTGTTCTAGAAAAGACTGCAAGGGCATGGTATTTGTCCAATGTTTATGTCTTGTGTATTCCATTTAGAATGTACGTAGCACATGTTTTCTAATCTAGGTATAATCCTCATCAGCCATTTTCTGTTCAACATCTTTTTCTGAACTACCTCAGGCAAAGCAGGGAGCTAAGCTGATGTCATTTTTAACTAATATTCAATTGCTATTTTTAAACAAACACTTAGGTATGCATTCACTGAAAAATTGAAATCAGACATTACAAGTGTTTTTGTGACCTAGCCGTATCAGTGATCAAGTTGCGATTCGCCTGCATAAGATTTTATCTGACCTGAAAATCAGAATCTGATAAAAGCAATGGTAATGGTCTAATCTGCAATTAAATACTGCAATGATTCAGCCAAAATCAGAATGGTTGGTATCTCTGCAAATTTCCCAGTCAAACTGTCTTCAGCCAGATACAGATCAGTAAAACCAGTACACTTGCATTTTATGTAGCATATATATATATGTATATATAGTCAAACCTGTCAATGGCGGCCACCCATGGGAAAAAGACAAAACTGACCTTAGTACAGGTGACCTCTGTACACAGGTTCACCTTTTAAAAATGGTTTTTGAACAAATACCATTCACTGAATATTATTATTATTATTATTATTATTATTAAGATTATTAATGTTATTATTATTATTACATTATCAAGATTGTTTTATGTGCTCTTTTCATCAATACAACTTAAATGTAACAACAAAATCAAAATGGAGTCCTTATATCTTCAAATACATGATTGTTATCCCAGAATTTAGAGTAATGGTCATTCTTACTTGACTCTAAAAACTGTGCATGGTGTAAACAGGCACCAGAAAAGATCCCACCAAAATGATCCCTCCAGTGTCGTCTGCAACAAAAGGTGCAATTATAAAATTAACATAACAGGGTAATACATAAAAAAAATGTGTGCTATTTGTCTTCAACAGGATACAACTTGCAAAAGCACTTACAAACCATAATATTATATACTCACACAATTCACATTCACAAACCACATATATTGTACTTTATGAAATAGGTAATATATATGGGGTGTAATCCCTCTACTTTACATATGCTAAAATTCAAACTCTGTTCTTTACTGAAACTCAAAAAAATACATTTATATCACAAACTGTATCAATGTGTGAATTCAATAATTATTCTGCAATAATAAAAACAATATGTGGCATCCATATTGAATGTCTGGGCAGCACCATTTTCATTTAGGACCAACTAGGCCTTGGAATAAATGTGTGTGTAAAGTTTCATGGCTATCCTCCATGTAGTTTAGGCAGAGTAGTGATAAAAAAGCTTGTACTAACAGACAGATGAATGATGGATGAACAACTCATAGACGACAGACCATCCCATACACTCTTCTGGTCTATGACCAGTAGGGCTAATAATAATAATAATAATAATAATAATAATACCTTGTAATGATTTAATAGATTTATATCACTTTGGTGTACAACCACACAGGATGAAAGATCAATGCAGATTCTCAAATGAAAAATAGCATGTGAATTAACTGCAAGCCAATGACTGAGACCAAATTTCTGGGACAATTTTTGGAATGCAACTTACATACTGGAAGGTCTCATATACAAGTATATATGGAACTTACAAATTAGAATGTAAATCTGAATTTCTCTTATATGAAAACTAAGTAACTAATCAGATTAATACTCTCAATGTGCCACATGTAACCTCAAAATGACATATGTAACCTCAAAATGCCACATGTAACCTCAAAATGCCACATGTAACCTCAAAATGCCACATGTAACCTCAAAATGCCACATGTAACCTCAAAATGCCACATGTAACCTCAAAATGCCACATGTAACCTCAAAATGACACATGTAACCTCAAAATTACACATGTAACCTCAAAATGCCACATGCATTCACTTCCATACATTTTCAAAGAAACAGACTTAATGCCTATAGCAGTAATTAGGTTGATTGGGTGAAGTATTCTTTGCTAATTCTTAATACGAATTCTGAGATATAAATGAAACAAGATGCCAACAAACTTTTGCATGCATGTACTAGCTTAATTACACTATTTTCATTAAGACTAATTATTTTTTACACCGTTCTTAAAGACGCTATCGAAACATAAACTCTTGACAATTTGGGATTAGGCACTAAAAGAAAGATATAACAGCATACCAGTGGTTTTCAAACAAAACTTTTGTCTTTTCCATATATCAACAGTTCTGTCAAAACTAAGTTTCATTCTCTCAACTATCATAATGTCATGGAGACAGTGGTTAAAAAGCACTATCATAATGTCACTGAGACAGTGGTTAAAAAGTACATCATAATGTCACTGAGACAGTGGTTAAAAAGCAGGAAACTTGAAAGGCAATAGAGCTCTTTGATGTTTTCAAAGCATATGGCAGGAAGAAACTCTCATTTAAGGGAAAATGGTATCATAACACTGTCTGTGCCAGATGCATGCAACCCCTGTATTTATATAACACTGTCTGTGCCAGATGCATGCAACCCCTGGATTAATATAACACTGTCTGTGCCAGATGCATGCAACCCCGGGATTTATATGTCACACCGCAATTAAATGAATGAGAGGGCAGTGGAGATGTCCTCTCAGAAAAGTTCTCAATAAGCCTAAAGCCATATACTCTTAAGACATATCACGCAAAGTGGATTATCTCCACACATGACAAAGTGTTACCTCAGATGGCCATGATTAAAATGGACTCTGAGAAAGCGGGACTAGTCTGCTGATTGTTTATTCAGCAGTTAGTTGCATGTATGAAATGTTATTAGTAATAACAATGTGTTCTTGTGTTCTGTTTGCTCAATGCAATAATGAATAGTATTTGTGATCAACAAAATTAAAAATGTGGTGAAAACATTTTAGTTTATTTATGAAAAGGCTAATATTTTAATCAGACACAGTAATTGCTTTCACGTTAATATATATTCAGAATGGAACAGTAGATTAAAACAATGCTTCATTGTCCATTATGTTGGATATGCTCATGGATTAATAGAGACAAATGTATTTCAAGAATATTAATACCATCACATTTCTCGGATGTTTCCTAATTTCATTGGATTGCAAAAAACTTTAGTAAGTATAAATTATCATAAATGGATATAATATGCTCTTTTGGAGGTAAAGAAGGACACCAAACATGATTAATTTATTACCATAACATCAAACAGAGTCATTAAATTAGTATGACGTTTTCAAGTTTATGAAATTGTGCATGTAAATAAATCATAATGAATAAATTTCCATTGTTTATCATCTTTCATAAATGTATTATGATATATATTTCTCAGCACTATAAATACTTCTGGCATTAAAACAAGCACAGAAACTAGTGATGCTCTACCAATGGATATGGCTGGGGTTCACTTTAAATATCAGCTTGGAAATATTTCATTGTGACTTTAAATTTGTGGTCTAGCTTACCCTTGAAAACAATGAAAATTGGTACTCCATGAATTTAAAGTCGTTCACAGTACTTTCTATGAGGTTTTGTTTTCTTCACACTGTTGACTTTTTTCCATGAGACATCTGCTTTCATGACCTAAATATTTATTGTGATCCAAAATGATTCCTTACAAAATCTGTCAAATAAATTGATTTTTTTTTGGGGGGGGGGGGGGTACTTTCAGTGTTTGCAGCTGAGGAACACTTTGAAGGCTATACTGTGCTGAGGCAAGTTGAGTATAGTATCTTGCCCAAGGACACACTAACACAGCTGATCCAGGCTGATCCCATGGTGGGAATCGAACCTGCACCATTCTGGTCATGAATCCAATGCCTTAACCACTGAGCCACCACAGCTCCTCAAATAAATTGTAAAAAAAACCTCTATACTTGCCAATATTCATCCAATATACTGAACTTTTACTTACCAATGCTATTGGAATGCCCAGCCTTGTTGCTGCGATTGAAATCTTGAAATACAAGAAATGAACACAATTATTATCAATTCACACTGACAAATATCCTTCATCAATTAAGGACTACATGTATTTATGATATAAGGCACTCTGAATTTGCATCTTCTATTAAGGATTACATGTATTTATTACATAAGGTACTGCAAATACTTCAATTAAGGATTACATGTATTTATTACATAAGGTACTGCAAATACTTCAATTAAGGACTACATGTATTTATTACATAAGGTACTCCAATTACTTCAATTAAGGACTACATGTATTTATTACATAAGGTACTCCAAATACTTCTATTAAGGACTACATGTATTTATTACATAAGGTACTCCAATTACTTCAATTAAGGACTACATGTATTTATTACATAAGGTACTCCAAATACTTCTATTAAGGACTACATGTATTTATTACATAAGGTACTCCAAATACTTCAATTAAGGACTACATGTATTTATTACATAAGGTACTCCAAATACTTCTATTAAGGACTACATATATTTATTACATAAGGTACTCCAAATACTTCAATTAAAGACTACATGTATTTATTACATAAGGTACTCCAATTACTTCTATTAAGGACTACATGTATTTATTACATAAGGTACTCCAATTACTTCTATTAAGAACTACATGTATTTTTTACATAAGGTACTCCAATTACTTCTATTAAGGACTACATGTATTTATTATATAATGCACTCTGAATTTGCATCTTCTATTAAGGACTACGTGTATTCATTGCATAAGGTACTCCAAATACTTCTATTAAGGACTACATGTATTTATTACATAAGGTACTGCAAATATTTCAATTAAGGACTACATGTATTTATTGCATAAGGTACTCCAAATACTTCTATTAAGGACTGCATGTATTTATTACATAAGGTACTGCAAATACTTCAATTAAGGACTACATGTATTTATTACATAAGGTACTGCAAATATTTCTATTAAGGACTACATGTATTTATTGCATAAGGTACTCCAATTACTTCTATTAAGGACAACATGTATTTATTACATAAGGTACTGCAAATACTTCAATTAAGGACTACATGTATTTATTACATAAGGTACTCCAAATACTTCAATTAAGGACTACATGTATTTATTACATGAGGTACTCCAAATACTTCAATTAAGGACCACATGTATTTATTACATAAGGTACTGCAAATACTTCAATTAAGGACTACATGTATTTATTACATAAGGTACTATAATACTTCTATTAAGGACAACATGTATTTATTACATAAGGTACTGCAAATACTTCAATTAAGGACTACATGTATTTATTACATAAGGTACTCCAAATACTTCAATTAAGGACTACATGTATTTATTACATGAGGTACTCCAAATACTTCAATTAAGGACTACATGTATTTATTACATAAGGTACTGCAAATACTTCAATTAAGGATTACATGTATTTATTACATAAGGTACTGCAAATACTTCAATTAAGGATTACATGTATTTATTACATAAGGTTCTGCAAATACTTCAATTAAGGACTACATGTATTTATTACATAAGGTACTATAATACTTCAATTAAGGACTACATGTATTTATTACATAAGGTACTGCAAATACTTCTATTAAGGACAACATGTATTTATTACATAAGGTACTGCAAATACTTCAATTAAGGACTACATGTATTTATTACATAAGGTACTCCAAATACTTCAATTAAGGACTACATGTATTTATTACATGAGGTACTCCAAATACTTCAATTAAGGACTACATGTATTTATTACATAAGGTACTGCAAATACTTCAATTAAGGATTACATGTATTTATTACATAAGGTACTGCAAATACTTCAATTAAGGATTACATGTATTTATTACATAAGGCACTCCAATTACTTCAATTAAGGACTACATGTATTTATTGCATAAGGTACTCCAATTACTTCAATTAAGGACTACATGTATTTATTACATAAGGTACTCCAAATACTTCAATTAAGGACTACATGTATTTATCACATAAGGTACTCCAATTACTTCAATTAAGGACTACATGTATTTATTACATAAGGTACTCCAAATACTTCAATTAAGGACTACATGTATTTATTACATAAGGTACTCCAAATACTTCAATTAAGGACTACATGTATTTATTACATAAGGTACTCCAAATACTTGAAGAGCAAAAGAAAAAGCCTTTGGGCCTACTTTGTATTGTCTTTTAATTTCCTGTAAATCTGCTTTTATTTCTGGGGCATTTATTCATTTTGTGGTTGCTATAAACTTTTAATATAAAGACCCAATAAACAATGATCCTTCTGATAATCTACACATTTAGGTGCCGATAAAAATACAATTATTTGCAAGAACATGAAATCTTATAAATATTTCCACAAAAATAAACAAAATCACAGTTTTTCTTCATGTATCAAACAATTCGCTGAATAATGATAAATTCACCTGTGCCACATAACATCTAAGTCAATAACGTATACAGAACATTCGGTCATGAAAATAAATTTACACATTCAGGAAGATACACATTCCAACATTCCAAACTTTTATTCCCATGTATTTAGTGACAGGCAAGCCTTACACAATGCAATGCAGTAAAGACAAGGGTACAATATTTACTATGCAAATGGTATGCAATGCAGTAAAGACAAAGGTAAAATCTTTACCATGCAAATGGTATGCAATGCAGTAAAGTCAAGGGTACAATCCTTACCATGCAAATAGTATGCACTTATGTTATATGCTTCAGCAATGTATTAGCAACATATTACATTCATGGTACTACACTGGCAAATTTGATATGTACGTAAAATATATGTTACTTTGGATTGATATATTTGACAATGTATGTTTGAAACACAAATATCCCCACATTATATAAAACATGTGACATCATGTAAGTTCTTGAGATGACAATTCCCTAGCCCAGTCAGCCTGGACAACTAAAAACATCATGTGGAAAGTGAAATTTCATGTAAGTAACAATGTTTTACATAGAAAAAAAGAAAAACATGATTGAATTTGGAGACCATTCCAACAGCATCACCCTTGCTGGGCTAGTAGGTCAAAACTGTACTTGTTAACCCTGATGTTTAGCATTATATAAGTAAAACAAATCTGGTTCATATGAAAAAATGGAAAATGCGGGTGTACAAGTGAGCTGATACAGATGAATTACATGTACATGTTTTGCATATGGATATGAATTACAGTACATCTGTTTTACTTAATTATGTGAAAAGTATTTCAAATTTGTTTTGACATGTGGGAACTTATATCACTGGCAAATGCTAATGTTAGACATATATGATGTCACATATGTCTAATATAGATATTTGCCACTGAAACATTAAACTAGTATTATGCACATTGGTCGATCCATCCATCCTTAAATGACATGCCACCAAATTTTATTTGTCAACCTGAAATGGATTTTGCTTAATCCTGCTGAGAAGCTTTTCTTGTTAAAAAAAAAGTAAAAAAAGGTTAAAAAACATGTTAAAAAAAACTGAAAAATTGCATAATGGCCTGAAAATCTAACCAGGTCATCAACTTATGACCATGATAAAGTGTATAGAATTCCATGGCTCTAAGCTTAATTGTTTTTGTGTTACAGTGCTTATAAGACTGCAGGACAGACAAACAGACAGCAGCCAAAATAATATACCCTCCTCCTTCTACTATCACAGAAGAAGTTGTACATAGCAACTGTGAACAGGCGATGGATGATAGACAAAGCATAATGGAATAAGGATCACACCATACACTCACATGGCCACATAAGAAAAAAAAATTAAAATGTTTGAAAAATTGCTGTAATAGCATGAAAATGTAACTAGATCATTTACAAACATGAACATACAAACATGAACATAGAAACATGAACATACAAACATGAACATACAAACATGAACATACAAACATGCCTACACAAGTCTCCATTAAGAAAACAAGAGCACTGTAAATGACACATCCCTGCCCCATATTTAATAGTCCTCTATGTAGATAACTTTTGTGTAGAAACCATTTTTCTTCTATTAGTTAGAGTGACTTTGACCTTTGACCTTTCGAACCTGTAACTGACAGGTCTTCCTTTCCCTAAGTGCAAGCCATCTACAAAATGTGGGCCAGGTCTGTGATTTAGAGTTAATGTTATTGTGGAGAAACAATATTTATTCGTTCTGTCAGTGACCTTGACCTTTCATCCTTTGACCCCAAAATCAACAACCTCCTTCCTTACCCCAAGTGCAAGCCATCCAGAAAGTTTGGTAACTGTAGATGGTGGAAAACTTAAGTTATTGTGCAGAAACCATTTTAATTTTTTCACTCACAGTGACTGGTCTTTTGAACCCAAAATCAACATGGTTTTTCGTCACCCAAGTGCAAGCCATCCACAAACTTTTGTAACTGTAGATGGTTGAGAAATCGAGTTATTGTGTGAAAACCATTTTTCTTCTTTTAGTCACAGTGACCTTGACCTTGGACTTTTTTTTACCCTGAAATTGATTGGATTCATCCTTACACCATGTGTAAGCTATAAATAAAGTATGGTAGCTGTAAATGGTGAAGAACTGGAATTATTATTTAGAAACCGTTTTCCTTCTTTCAGTCACAGTGACCTTGACCTTTGAGCCTGAAATTTAGTGTTCTTCCTTACCCCTAGTCCAAGCCAGTCACAAAGTTTGGTAACTATAGATGGTGGATAACTAAAGATATTGTGTAGAAACCAAATTGTTAACAGAATGATGGACAGACAACACAATGTGTACAAAAATTGAAAAATTATGTAATGGCCTTAAAATCTAATAAGACTATCAACTTATGATAAAGTGTGTAGAATTTCATGGGTCTAAGTCTTACTGTTATTATGTAATGGTACTTATAATGATTCAGGACAGATGTACAGGTGCAAAACAATATGTACCTCTTCTGATATCCTAGTTAGGGACATACAAATAATATGCCAATTTTTAATATGGTATTTCATATGGCAAGCATTAATTTAAAGGTGCTTTTGCACAATATGAGAGCTGAAAAAAGCATCTTTTACATCTTTGCAAATATTTGACAGATTTGTATTAAGTAAAAACTTAACTTACTGGCTGTACTGGCATTTTCAGTTCAAATGGAAAAGAACTGCAATTAATAAAAGAATAATAATTATGTTCATCTAAAAACAGGCCATACAATGTCATGTCAGCAAATGTGTAATGTTGATACAACTTTTTATATTTAGCACATTAATGGATTTTCTTACAGGGTGACATGAATTCAAGATACAACAAGCCCCCAAAGGACCAAAATTTGATGTGTCCAAACTCATATAATATGTGTTGTTACGACTCTATGGTCTAAGAAAAATGTAACAGAAAGAAAGTGAAACCAACAAATCAAGTAAAAATCAACAAGCAATTTATTACTAGATAATTAAAATGAAAAATCAAAAAGTCACTTACAGTAATGTGTTTTGAAATCCTAATAATCCAATAAGAATGATTGTTCTAATCACAAGTCCTAAATATAGAATGTTCCGAATTCACGGCTGTGTCCTTGAATGTTATGATGTGCTAATGGTCTCCAAAGTCCTGATGTACTAGAAATCTTGATGTGCTGATGTCAAAATGAAGTATTCCAAAATCTCTGAATAAGTTCAGTTAAATTCCAAAATCATTAATTAAAAATCCAAAATCCAAAAGTTTGTGAGCACTGTTATAATCCAATGAATATTTAAAATAATTCCTCTCTTAGAATTTGGAATGAATTTTCACAACTGTAATAGCTCTTTACAAGACTGATGGTAATGTCAAAACTGAAAAAAATGTCCACCAAACATGGTATATATAAAGATTGGTCACATGACAGAATGTTCTAGAACATGTGTCATCTTAATGGAATTTTACTTGTAAACAAAATTCAACCTTGACCTTCAAATTGAGAAAACATATTGATCAAAACAACCTAATTCAAGGACACTAGTTAAACATGTTTTTCCTGATAACATTAAGATTTAAGCAAATATTAAAGTGAAGAAACATTTATAATTTCCTAAAATATTTATAATATTATATAAACATCATACATAACACCTCCCCTCATAAAGAAAAAGAAAGATTTATATAATAAAGCTTTCTTTTGAATATACATCTAATACTATAATAACCAAAATTACATAAGAACATGTTTTATGATACTGGACTTAATTACATCAAGCAATATTACATTTCTAGGCACGTGAGAGTGCATCTGCAATCACATTGTCTTTTCCCCTGATGTGTTTGATGTCAATGTTATATTCCTGCAATATCAAACTCCATCTCAACAATCTCCGATTTTTATCTTTCATTTTGTTGATGAAAGTAAGGGGATTGTGATCACTGTACACAATAATTGGAGAAAGAGCTGAGGTAACATACACTTCAAAATGCTGTAAAGCCAATATCAAAGCCAAACATTCCTTCTCAATTGTGGAATAATTTTTCTGGTGCTTGTTTAGTTTTTTAGAAAAATAACACACAGGGTGATAAACACCACTTTTGTCTTCCTGAATCAATACTCCACCAACCCCTACATCGCTTGCATCAACAGATAATTTAAATGATTGGCTGAAATTTGGTGCAGAAAGAACTGGTGCATTCTTAAGCATGGCCTTTAACTTGTCAAAAGATTCCTGACACTTGTCAGACCAATAAAATTTGGCTTTCTTACTCAATAAACTTGTCAAAGGTTCAGCAATTTTGGAAAAATTGGAACAAAATTTCCGATAATATCCAGCCATACCTAGAAATCGCATCAGTTGCTTTTTACAAATTGGAACTTGAAATTCAGAGATAGCTTTGACCTTAGCTTCTATAGGTTTAACTTGACCTTGTCCCACAATATGTCCTAAAAATGTGACACAAGCATGGCAAAACTCACTTTTGCTCAAATTAATTGTCAGATTCGCATCACTGAGTCGATCGAAGAATTTTCGAATGGTTTCCAAATGATCTTCCCAGGTGTTGTTGTAGATAATGACGTCATCGATATAAGCGTCACAATTATCAAGACCAAATGTTATCATGTTCATCAGACGTTGAAACGTTGCAGGCGAATTTTTCATTCCAAACGGCATGACTTTATATTGATAAAGTCCATCTGGAGTTACAAATGTTGAAATTTCTTTTGCCCTTTCCGTCAGTGGAATTTGCCAGAATCCTTTTAAAGGTCAAACTTGGTGACATATTCCGCATTTCCAATTTTATCAATGCAATCGTCCATTCTTGGGATTGGAAATGAATCAGTTTTGGTGACACTGTTGACTTTTCTATAGTCAGTACACATACGGAATGTATTATCTGGCTTGGGAACAAGAATACATGGTGAACTCCAGTTACTTTTACTTGGTTCTATGAAATCATTCTCCAGTAAATACTGAATTTCTTTCTTCAGATAGTTCTGTTTGAGAGGATTCATCCTATAAGGATGCTGTTTCACAGGCGCAGAATCTACAATGTCAACGTCATGATAAATTTTACTTGTTCGTGTTGGAACATCAGGAAACAAGTGCTCATAGTCATGTAATAGCTGTTTTAGTTAATTTCTTTCCTGTTGTTGTAGATGTGAAAGTTTCTGGTCTAGGTTGTTCAATATTTCTGAATTCCGAAGATTGGTTATACCAGAGTCACTATAGTCTGATTGTACTCCATCGTTGATATCTTCACTGTGTGGGACAGGTACAACTAAATTAACAGAATAATTAGCTGGGCTATCTCTGTCAAAATATTCCTTTAACATATTTATATGACAAAGTAGTTTCTGTTTCCGTCTCCCAGGAGTATTAATGATATAATTTAAGTCATTTACTTTCTTTTCAACGGTATAAGGACCATAAAATTTAGCCTGAAGAGGATTCTGAGGTATGGGAAAGAGAGCCAGAACTTTGTCACCAGGTTTAAAACTCCTTTCCTGTGTATTTCTGTCATACCTTAATTTCATTTTTGACTGAGTAGTGTGAAGATTAGTTCTTGCTACTTCACAGGCCTTTGACAACTTGTATTTGAAATCAGAAACATAATCAAGAAGATTAATCTTTGAATCTTCATTTGAAAAAAGTTTCTCTTTCAATAATTTCAATGGTCCACGGACAGTATGACCAAAAACTAGTTCAAAGGGACTAAAACCCAACGACTCTTGAACTGATTCCCTAACAGCAAACAACAACAAATGAACACCCTCATCCCAATCCTTTTCTGTATCAAAGCAATATGATCGAATCATATTCTTCAAAGTTTGATGAAATCTTTCCAAAGCACCTTGACTTTCAGGGTGATAGGCAGAAGATTTAAACTGTTGGATGCCTAATTCATGCATAACTTGTTGGAAAATTCCAGACATAAAATTTGACCCTTGATCTGACTGGACAGATTTGGGAAGGCCAACAAGTGTAAAAAACTTCACCAAAGCTTTCACAATAGTTTTAGTTTTTATATTTCTCAGAGGAATTGCCTCTGGAAATCTTGTAGATGCACACATGATGGTCAACAAGTATTGGTTGCCTGACTTGGTTTTAGGTAAAGGACCAACACAGTCTACCATTATTCTACTAAATGGTTCATCAAATGCAGGAATAGGTTGCAGATGAGCCTTAGGTATCTTCTGATTGGGTTTTCCTACCATTTGACAAGTGTGACAAGATCTGCAGTATTTAGAAACATCACTTTTGAGTTTCGGCCAATAAAAATGATTCAAGATCTTGTGATAAGTCTTACGGACTCCTAAATGACCAGCCAAAGGAGTTTCATGGGCTAAATTAAGAATTTCCTGTCGATATGACTTAGGAACAACAATTTGATAGCTCACTGACCACTCGTCACCAGCAGGTACATCAGGTGGTCTCCATTTCCTCATAAGGACCCCATTTTTCACAAAGTAACACACTGGAACTTGTGTGGCTTCAGTTTCACTAATAGCCCTCTGAAACAAACAAGATATCTCGGGATCTTGCTCCTGTTCAACGACAAGGGATTGTCGTTTGTCATCCTGATTAGAACAAAGAGAATGAGTTGCCAAAAGAGGATCACTGTCTTTGATTGATCAATACCTGAGGAAAAAGTGACCTCATCAAAAGACTGACCAATACATGTGTCAGCTAAAGGAATAATATCCTGATCAACATCACTCTCAAGAGCTCTTTTTGCCATAGCTCTAGTAACTGCACAAGCAGGGTACAAATCAGGGATTTCAGTTTCGACAGGATCAACTTTCTGATCCAAACAAGGCTTGTCAGTTACAAGTGGATTAACCACAACCTTATCTCCAGCTAGGTCATTGCCTAGTAATAAATGAACACCCTCTATGGGTAAAGAAGTCACTGCCCCAACAGTCACAGGTCCAGAAACTAAGTCTGATGCCAAATTTACACAATGAAGAGGAACATTTACAAAGCCGCACTCTACTCCCTGAACAAGAACACTTTCACTTGAAGAAGACTCCTCAGACAAAGGCAAAGTACCTGATAATAAAAGACTCTGAGAAGCTCCAGTGTCCCTTAATATTTTAATTGGGATAGGTTTGGCAGAATCACCAATAAGTGATATAGAACCTTCTGACATGAATGGTTCATAAGCCTCCAAAATAGAATCAGACTGGGGTTTGTTTGACCCAACAAATGTATTGCTTTCAATACAAGACCGTGACCTTGACCTCGTAGAAATAAGAGCATTTGGAAAAGCTCTGTCTTTTCTCTGTTGCTTATTTTTCAACTTGAAGCAATCAGAAATAACGTGCCCTTTCGTTTTACAATAAGTGCACGTAGGAAGAGATAAGGATTTCTGATCAGTCTTATCAGATGTTTGATTCCTAACAGTTGTGCTGTTGTGAAATTTGGAAGTACTCGAATGAGATTGAAATGGTTTTTTACCAGAAAACTGCTGAGAGGACGACTTATTGCCAAATGAAATTTTGTGAGTCAAGGAATAATCATCAGCCATACGAGCAGCATTTTCCAAAGTTTCCACATTCCGCTCGTCAAGATAGGTTTTAACATCACTATGGATGCACCTCTTGAACTCTTCAATTAATATGAGCTGTCTGAGGTTATCATAACCTTGATCAACTTTCTTGGCTGAGCACCACCTATCAAATAGTTGTCCTTTATCCCTTGCAAATTCGACATGAGTTTGTCCAGTTTCTTTTCTACAATTCCTAAACCTTTGTCGATATGCCTCTGGTACCAACTCATAAGCTTTCAAGATGTACTCCTTAACCACATCATAATCAGTGCTTTGTTGTACTGACAGTGAAATGTAGACTTCACGAGCTTTGCCAATTAGTACACTTTGTAATAACAAAGTCCAATGCTCTCTGGGCCATTTCAAGTTTTCAGCTATTTTCTCGAAATGAAGAAAGTATTTATCTACTTCTTTTTCCTGAAAAGGGGGTACTAACCTAATATATCTAGTAACATCAAAACCTGAACTTGTTTTTAAAGGAGTGGAGTGTGCTCTGTTTGCCAGTTCTAATTCTCTTAACTTAAATTGCATTTCCCTTTCTTCTCTTTGCATTTGTATCTGCCTCTCTTCTTTCTCTCTCTCCATCTGTATCCGCATTTGTCTCTCTTCTTTCTCTCTCTCCAACTGCCTCTCTTCTTTTTCTCTCTCCATCTGCCTCTCTTCTTTCTGCATTTGGATCTGCCTCTCTTCTTTCTGCATTTGGATCTGCCTCTCTTCTTTCTCTCTCTCCATCTGTATCTGCCTCTCTTCTTTCTCTCTCTCTCTCTGAATCTGAAGCTTTGCCAATTCTAAATCCATCTGGTTCTTTAACTCTAATTCCCTTAATTTCCTGTCAGAACCAGATACAGGCTTTCTCTTCAAACTTAAAGCACTATTTTCAAAAATTCCCTTTCCTACTAAATACTGAATCAAAATAATCTTTATCTCCTGTTTTGTCAATGATACTTTTGCCTCAGATAGACTGTATTTTCTGGCAAGCTCGAGCAACTCATCCTTTCTCATGCACTCTAACCCCTCCTGGGTAGGTTTTGAAATGAAATTCTGAACATTAGATGCCATTGTAAATGCTTGTTGGTTTCACACAAAAAAAATTTCTCTATTAAAAATCTTTGCCAAAGACAAAAAAAAAATTCCGAGACAAAATCAATATGAATTTCAAAGATAAATTTAATATCTCTAATATGCTTTAAAGAAATTCAGATCCCAGAAGACGAGCCCCCAATTTCTGTTACGACTCTATGGTCTAAGAAAAATGTAACAGAAAGAAAGTGAAACCAACAAATCAAGTAAAAATCAACAAGCAATTTATTACTAGATAATTAAAATGAAAAATCAAAAAGTCACTTACAGTAATGTGTTTTGAAATCCTAATAATCCAATAAGAATGATTGTTCTAATCACAAGTCCTAAATATAGAATGTTCCGAATTCACGGCTGTGTCCTTGAATGTTATGATGTGCTAATGGTCTCCAAAGTCCTGATGTACTAGAAATCTTGATGTGCTGATGTCAAAATGAAGTATTCCAAAATCTCTGAATAAGTTCAGTTAAATTCCAAAATCATTAATTAAAAATCCAAAATCCAAAAGTTTGTGAGCACTGTTATAATCCAATGAATATTTAAAATAATTCCTCTCTTAGAATTTGGAATGAATTTTCACAACTGTAATAGCTCTTTACAAGACTGATGGTAATGTCAAAACTGAAAAAAATGTCCACCAAACATGGTATATATAAAGATTGGTCACATGACAGAATGTTCTAGAACATGTGTCATCTTAATGGAATTTTACTTGTAAACAAAATTCAACCTTGACCTTCAAATTGAGAAAACATATTGATCAAAACAACCTAATTCAAGGACACTAGTTAAACATGTTTTTCCTGATAACATTAAGATTTAAGCAAATATTAAAGTGAAGAAACATTTATAATTTCCTAAAATATTTATAATATTATATAAACATCATACATAACAGTGTACAACTCAACTTTCTCAGTGGTCTATGAAACAAAACATCACGTGATACTTATTACTGATTATTACACTTGTGCTCTTTTCCAATAAAATTTATAAAACTCGTTTCAAAAATTTTGCCTACTGTATCATTGCTTACAATAAAGGAAAAAAACAAAAATCCCTCGAAGGGACTGACACTCTACTGACCAAAAAGAATTTCCAGGAATCCAAGATAAGACCAACCAGAAATCATAAGAAGTCTTTTGGTGAAAACTACAAGTCAATAAGACCATTCATTCAGGAGTAGTCATAACAAGATTTTCAAGATGGTCATTGTGGTGGCCATATTGGCTGAAAGATTGGCACCATTTTCATTTACGATCATCTAGACATCATAAGAAGTTTTTTGGAAAATGTCCATGTTGGTATGAGCATCCATCAAGGAGAAGTAGCAATAATAAGATTTTCAAGATGGCCACCATGTCAGATCAGCACCATTCTTATTTAAGATGAACTAGGCATCATAAAAAGTTTTTTGGTGAAAACCCCCAAGTCAATATGACTTTCTGTTCAGGAGGAATAGCAATAGCAAGATTTTCAAGATAGCTGCTATGGTGGCCATATTGGATATCAGATTGGCACCATTTTCATTTCATCAAACTAGACATCATAAGAAGCCTCGTTGGGAAAACCCCATGTCAATATGTCAATCCATCTAGGTGTAGCAATAACATAATTTTCAAGACGGCAATCATGAATAACATAATTTTCAAGACGGCAATCATGATGGCCATATTGGATGTCAGATCAGCACCTTTTCATACAAGTCCAACTAGACAACATTAGAAGTCTTCTGGTGAAAACCCCATGTTGTTATGACTTTCCATTCATGAGGTGTTGTGATAACAAGATTTTCAAAATGACCACCATATTGGATGTAAGATCAGCACCATATTCAGACATGACCAACTAGACATCATAAGAAATCTTCTGGTGAAAAAACCCTTTTAGATCACTTTCCATTCAGGAGATGTAGTGATAACAAGATTTTCAAAATTAATACCATGGCAGTCAGATTGGATGTAAGATCAGCACCATTTTCATACAGGACCAACTGGACATCATAATAAGTCTTCTGGTGACAACTCCATGTTGATATGACTTTCTGTTCAGAAGGAGTAGCGATAAGATTTTCAAAATGACCGGCATGGTAGCCATACTGGATGTCAGAACAGCACCATTTTTAGTTAGGACCATCTAGACATCATAATAAGTCTTTTTGTGAAAACCCCATCTCAATATGACTTTACATTCAAGAGGAATTGTGACAAGATTTCAAGATGGCTGTCATAGTGGTCATGCTGGATGTCAGACTGGCACCATTTTTCATTTATGACAAATCACACATCATAAGAAATCTTTGGTCAAAATCCCATGTTGATATGACCATCCATCCAAGAGGAGTAGCAATAACATTTTCAAGCTGGCCACCATGGCAGCCATACTGGATGTCAGATCAGCACCAATTTCATACACGACCAACTAGACATCATATAAAGTCTCTGTTGAAAACAACATGTTGATATGACTTTCAATTATTCTGGAGTAGCGATAACAAGATTTTAAAACAAAATTGCCATGGTTGTCATATCAGATATCAGATCAGCACCATTTTCATTTAGTGCCAACCAGACATCATAAGAAGTCTTTTATTGAAAACCCCATGTGGATATGACTATCTGTACATGAGTAGCAATAGCAAGATTTTCAATATCAGTTTTTCACCATAGGTGTATTAAGTGGATGAAATCTAAATCTTAATTAATACAACAAGGCCTATCCACCTCCTCCAGCTACTTTTTTGTATATAAATATATGTTGGTATGTGTTATGCATGAGTTTAACTTTGACTAGTGAACATTGATAGTAATTTCATCTGTTTGGGTGTACACCATTTACATGTGTACTGTATTTACTGTATATCTTGGGACAAGATAAAAATAAATGATTTTTTTCCTGTCCCATAACTTATGGTTAAACTTTTTTTCAGCTAGATCATATGTCCCAAAACTTAAAAAACAAAACAAACTGTGTTGAATTTTCCGCCCCCCCCCCCCAACACGCTGCATGTTACAATAAAGTAGGTAAATAAAACACTTATTTGATAATAAACTGAAAGAAACTGACCTTGTACTGTTCTCATTTATTCTTATATTTTGTTCTTCATAAGCTATTTATGTATAAAAGACACAAATGTATCCACTATCCAAACTCCACATGGTCCTGTGGCATACTGTAGTGTGTATCGCTTATGTCAGGTAACAACATTGACACGTTGTTCATTGACTTGAATATAGATAAACGACTCATGCTTGGTTGTCCTCAAAGGTTTGAATATGTTATCAAACTTAAAATTGGATTCACAAACAAAAGAGAGAGAGAGAAAGAGAGGGAGAGAGAGAGAAATAACAACCAATTGCTTGAAGGCATGAGCAATTCACACATGACACGGTGTATGGTGCAAAACAACCAAGAGTGTATTATATTCAGGTTAACAATATAACAATATTTCGCAAATAAAAATTCATTATTAGCAAATACATTCACTGTGAGTGCATATCACAATATTTTCATTAGCGTGGGTTACTGCTATTTACCCTGTGGACATCAAAGCCTGTTTGTATCAATTATGTTGACAGATGGCAAACAATAGAAGCTTGGGTGGTGAATAAACACACCTGGTAGAGAATAATGAACCCATTGTTTCAACTTAGGCTATCAAATACAAAGATTATTATACTACAAAGCAAACCGACCACAGAAGCCAACTTTGGATTCTTTTAAAATCTGAAGATTGTTTTATATACAAAGTAGGCCAAACAAGGGAACCCAACTTTGATTTCATTTTACTGATATTCACAGGAATTTTGAAAATAAATTAAAACAATGGAACAGTTTGAAAAGAAAACTTATCACACATTGCTACAATAAAGTGACTCCTCACATTCATTGTTACCGTATAACTGTAGCATATATAAAGGGGAATAAAAATAAAACAAAATAAACCATATTATAGATCTCAGCTGCCTCTTGCAAGGAAAGAAAATCCTTTGATCTCATTCCCAGACAGGCTGACAATAAAAAAGGGGTTTACAAGTGAGAATTGGCATGACTGTTTCAGATAAAACAACCATCCAACTTTACTCCTTGCAGTTTCCTCAGCAGGGAATGTGTTGCCCCAGATGATAATTGTTCATGGTATGAGGGACCTAAAGGATATTAAGGCACCGAAAGGATGGATCATATGTGTGCAGAAGAAAGGTTGTGTTGATAAAGAGGTTATAATGCAGTGGATTAAAGAGATCTATCTTAAGTACACAGGAATGGAACGATCTCTTTTGGTGATGGATTCATTACCTTAACACTTCGTCAACAAGACACTTTGCTGAAGTATAAATCAGAACGGAAAAAGTTGAACTTGTTCTCATACGCAAACAATTCATTTTTACCTGAACTCTTGTTCTTCAAAAATTTGCAGTTAGGAAAAAAAGTATAAACAAACACTGACAGCAGTTCATTATTTTATTTATTTAATAAAATTTAAGTTTGAATGCATTTTTCAACATGCGAGTTTCAAATGATTTCATTTTCAAATCCTACAATTTATATCCCTTATTATTAATTTTTACCAGCTAAGCATCAATATTATGATTGAAAAGGTGTCCCAAAACGTACAATTTGAACAAAAAATTATTTGTCCCAAAACATACAATGCACAAAAAATTACTTTAAAAACTAATTTATGGTGTCCCAACATATACCGTGTCCCAAAATATATGGTAAATATGGTAGGTAACTAGTCTGTGTTCGCAATTTCTATGTACAAGACTGTGTGTATGAATGTATGTATATATACGTGTATGTGAGCATGTATGTGTGACATAGGTAGTGATTGACTGCACTGTATATATCTGTACATATATCTCAGAGGGCCTCAAGGTAGATTAGTTCTATTATGTAACTGAGTTATCTCATTAAATAAAGTCTTTATTTTTATTATTGATTATTAATATTATTATTATTATTATTATTAAGATGGCCACTGTGGCAGCCGTATTGAATATCAGAGAGGCACCATTTTCATTTAGGAGCAACTAGACATTGTGATGAATGTGTGTGTGTAAAGTTTCATCGCAATTATCCAATTAGTTTAGGAGTAGAGATAACAAACTTGTGCCAATGGATGGATGGCAACCAACAGGCCATCCCATAAGCTCTTATGGTCTATGACCAGTAGAGCTAATTATTCCACTCTTTTTGCATAAATTGTAAATGAAGTGAGTGCTTGTATAAATCCTGCACCTCTGTCTGTTACCTGTTGAGAATAACTATCAAAGAAAATTTAACACACCTAAACTTCAGTATCCCTGCCTCTCCATTGGTTGTTGTTTGCTCTGGATGAAACAAAACTGGTGTGCTAGAGTCTACAACAAATGAAAATAATCATGTAAAAAAGCTGACATTAAAAAGTTAATGTATTTTCACTACATGTTAAAATACAAGTTTTTTCATATAAATAAGAAATAAATTGCCTCTCAAAAATTAATCTTTTTCACTTAAATCAAAGAATTAAACTTGGCTGAAAACCTACTTCCAAGCAAGATAGAAATTGAAGAGAGAAACAAGATAAATCTCCCTGACAAATAAAAATAGGTGATAACAGTGGTGTGCAGATTCATTGACTTAGTCAAAGATAGGTTTTTTCGGCAGTTGTTCAATAGTTAATTAATAATGATTTCATATGATTTATTACACCATGGTCAGTGAACTTTTTACAAAGTGGGTATAAGTATAACAAGCACAATCTTCTCATTTGTGGTTTGATCTGTATTTTTCATGACACTCAGTGTTCCAGCTAGGATTTCAAAAAGGTAAGGTGCCACTGGCATCAAAAGACCCACAATACAAATAAACTCTGTAAAAAGACTTTTTTTTGCTAGTTTCCTATTTTAGTATCATACTTTGATTGTGTTAACTTACAGTTTTAGTTGGATCTAAGAAATGATATTTCCATGTTTTTGGTCCAAGACATAAAGAAATAACATTTGTATTCTTATTTCCCTATTTCTTTCATATTTACAGAAGCAAATTTACATGATATATTTTCTATGAAAATACTGATAAATCTCATTTAGAAATGTTATCAAATTTTGATTCCAGAAGAAATTAAAGATCAACTGTAATGGGAATATTTGTTCTAAAAAAAAAGCTATGGTTTACAGCTTACTGGGTAGCTGTATCACATTTCTAGCAACTTGTATTACCTCCCTTTACATTCACTTAGATCCATTACTGAATGAAGCTAACAATGAATTTTAAGTATTCAAAAAAAGAAAGATGTAATGCTGTATTAAGTAAATTTGAAAATAGCATTGTATCACTGGCAAAAAACTACAGGTCAGTCTTCAAAATGATCATACATAATGGCGAACATCTTTTCATACCGATTTTCTACAGTTTGTCAGGTAACGGAGATGATCTCAATTACAAAGTTGTAATCTCTGTTTGAAATTAGAATTATGGACAAGTATTCAAAGAACTGGATCATTTAATTCTCCCTCTGTTTCTGTGTGTTCTACAATAATATTGCATATCTATGCATGGATATTGCTGGGTAACTTTTTTTTATACAGAATAATGATCTCTGCAAGTAAGGAAACCCCATATTACTTAATTTTGTGTTAGGATTTTTTAGTAAATCTCAATATTCTGATGTGGCAGTGGTAGCTTATTGTATGTAAAACAAATATATCAGTTATTCTTAGTAAGTTTGCCTGTTATTTTGCCACTGAACTAATTAAAATCATTGTCATATGGTGAACTCTGAAAACCCATGTGGTGCAGTCATGTGTGACATTGCTTCGTGGAGTGACAGTGGGGTCAACACCTGTAGAACAAACCATTCATTGATTCATGATTGGTACAAATAGTCTTCGGGTAACTAATAAAGACTTAGACCTGCTTTGTTTGGACTGAATTATATGATTAGAGGAGAAAACAATATAGTCTACTGAATCAAAGGGCTGTGGTGTCCTCATTTTCGTTCGATCAGACATACAGAAGAAGTATTGACCTTGAACTGGAGAATATTGAATGTACAAAATAACCCTAAAGAAACATAAATAGCTCTTAACCAGCAGTTACAAACCTCCACACATGCTAGATACTATGTTCACTAAGGACTGTACTTTGTTATTACATAAAATTACTATCCATTATGATAATTTCATGCTGCTAGGAGACCTAAATTATGAAATTTAGACCATAATAAATATCAGCCCCTTATCAATATTTTAGATATTTTTAACATCATAAACAAACCTGTTTTAAAAATCATGACAAACCCTCGCATGTAGATGTTATTTTAGTTTTAAAAAAAGCAGTATCTATTTAACTCTGGAAATGTTAACACTGGTATTAGTGACTTTCATAACATGATTTTCACAATGATCAAAGGAAGAGTACCGACAACAACCCACAGTAAATTCAGTTTTAACCTCAGTTTTAAGGATTTTAATCAGGAAAACTTCAATGCCAACCTACGGTCTATACCTTTTCATGTAGCTTATATATTTGATGATCCTGATGATGTCTACTGGTCCTTTGAGCAACTGAGCAATTTTATTACCAGATTACAGAAATGATGTTAATTTATCAAAACAGTTTTGTTGATCTCTAGGAATGAAACACAATAAGAAATTGTGTATATGGGGAGGGGGGGTCTTAATCATGTGTGGCTAATTTTTGATGAGGTCTTTAAATTGGTGGTTTGAGGCAACAATGAAATCCACGAAAATTGGTATCCCATGAAAATTGGTGATACTACAGTATTAGACTTACCATGACTTTGAACTCTAGATACTAGAATAGGTTGCTTTATTATTACTCTAGCGTAAGCCATCATCAAAGTTTGGTCAAGGAACTTGCTCTAGAACAAAAATTATTCTGCAAAAACCTTTTATCTTTGAGCCACAGTGACCCTGACCTTTGACCCCAAAATCAGTAGACCTCTTCCACACTTTAAGTGCAAGTCCTCCATAAACTTTGGTCAAGGTATGTGGTCTAGAACTAAAGTTATTATGCAAAATACTTTTCTTATTTCAGTCAGTGACCTTGACTTTTGAACTTTTGACCCCCAAATCAATAAGCTTCTGCCTTATTCCAAGTGCAAGCCATCCATAAAGTTTAGTCTAGGTTTGTGACATAGAATTCAAGTTATTGTGCAGAAACCTTTTTTTACCTGTCAGTCACAGTGACCATGACCTTTCACATGACCCCCAAATCAATGTACTTTTATCTTACCCAACATGCAAGTCATCCGCAATCTTTGGTGAAGGCACATGTATAAGAACTGAAATTTGTGTGCAGAAACCATTTTTTTAATTCAGTCAGTGGCCTTGGCCTTTGACCTTATGAACCCAAATCGAAAAGCAACTTCTTTATCCCAGGTGCAAGCTATGCACAATGTTTGGTCTAAGTCTGCGATGTAGAACTTATGTTATTGTGCATATACATATATCTTCTTTCAGTGACCATGACCTTTGACCTTTTGACCCCCTTATTAATTACCCAAAGTGCAAGATATCAACAAAATGTGGTCCATGTATGTGATGTAAAACTAAAATTATTGTCTCTTTTGACCCTGAAATTGATAGACTTGTCTTACACCAAGTGCAAGCTATTCACAAAGTTTGTTCCAGGTCTGTTATGTAGAATTAATGTCAATGCTGAGGATACCCAATTTTCTTCTTTCAATCACAGTGACCTTGATCTTTACCCCTTTGACCCGAAATAGACAGGCTTTTTCCTTACTCCAAGTGCAAGCTATCCACAAAGTTTGGTGAGGGTATGAGCTGTAGAACTTAAGTTATCGAAAAGTTAACAGACAGAAAGAGAAACAGGGTCATAGCATAATATGCTCAACAAAAATGGCTGATGTAAAACAATCAGAGAATGCTCTGCCCACTTATTAGCATAACGAAGATCTAGGATCTGCATTTCTGATCTTGAACAACAAAAATGGTGATTGATAAAGGACTTTTAATTAAGTGGTGAAAATATCATGAAAAGTGGACCAGGAATATTAGGGCTGTACCAGTATAACATACTTGGGACCCAGCGAAGGCACTTTCAATGTGGAGTGGTCACCCACTTATGCAATTTAGAATTTTATATCATTTTCAAATTAACTCTTTGAGTAATCAGAGTATCATGGCATATATTTTAAAAAAACTGCTTTCCATATGTACCATGTATGTTTAAATGGAACAGCTACAGTGTAAACTGCATATTAGATGACCTACTGATCTCCTGTCTGACCACTTGACCACCCAAAAATGTGGAGTAAATACAGGGTGATTTGATTGGTCAACAGGCCATAGTGGTGATTACTAATTACATCACCATTTTATGTGTTCCACACTATGTAGGACATGCACTCTGACAAGTAGGACAAACCACAATGAAAATATATTGTCAACCAGTGAACCTGTGTATAACTTAAAAATGATACAAAATCATATCCCTGAAGCAAACTTTTGTTTGAAAGACATTGATGAACACTCTGTGAATTAAATGTGTACGTCTGTGTTTTCACAGATGGTGTAAGAAACTTTGGAGCCTCAATTCAATTTATTCATTATCATGTTGAGCTTCCATTCAAAATAATTTAGCCTTGCAAAGAAAATGTATAAAATGAATGATCATTCATGTTTCAAGGAAACTCAGAAATCCAAAGTCGAGATAATTTCAGATGATTGTACTTACAGAAAATGTATTGTGCTTTAGGACTGTGTTGGTAAATCTTAAACTTCTGACATTTTGTCAAGTTCAAGAAATAATTATAGATCAACAGGCAGACTTGCTTAAGTAAAATAGCTTCAATTTTGGTCTGCAGTTTTAAATACTCCTTTTGTTACCATGCTTCAATTTTGCTTGGGTAAAGGCAAGGAAAAGTATGAATGATTGACTGCATTACTCTAAAACTAATCTGAAAGTTGCAGAATCCCATATTCATAAACAGCTATACCTCTGACTATGTGATATTGTGTCAATCAGACAAGTTCATTTTCAGGACAAAAATGATGCACTTAATTACATAAAAATAATTAAAGTCCATATATATCTCAGTGATTTTTACTCCTGGGCTCTAAACAGAGTTTCAGGATGAGGAGCCCCCTGGAGTAATCACTCATGGAACTCAGGAGTCTCCAGCCTATTTCTGAGAGTCCCTAGGCATCAACTCATGATTCCCTTACTTTCAAAAGGATAGAAAGGAAAATGAAAAAGTACATCATTATTGTTTGATTGCATATCTGAATTAAATTCTCAGCCTCATAAGATCACATTGGAGAGAAACTAATTTTCAGTAATTGTCCAAATTTTTTTAAATATCATATTGCACTCTCTCATCTGCAAACTAGTTTTTCAAATGAGTTAGTTTCTTCACTTTTACCTGTTCTTTGACTTAACAAATATATTGCATTCTGGTTATCAAAGTCTTCAAGTTCAGGATGTTCCTCCATTATTCTTATTAATTTATTCATGTACTACTTTGCAGTCATCATCAGTGCTAAAAAAATCCAATAGCCTGATGCTCGGAGCTCCTCTAATTTCAGATTGGGCCCTCCTGTATTCTAAATGAAGTGCCTGTTGGGCTTGCCAAATTTTAATATATAATTTGCCGAAGAAAACTTTGATCTCACAGACAAAATGTGGAATTTTATTTTGAAGTTGTTGAAGGACTAGTAAATTATTAACAGTTATCCCCCTTTCCCATATGAAGATCATCTCATTATCATACTTCTATCGAAGGCTGCAAACTTTGTGTACAAAGCGAAGCATGTGACCTATGAATGGGGAACAGATTGCAGGGGTTACCTATAATTAGTGCTCACTTGGCTTTAACATACATGTAATTCTACCGGCAGAAGGACAAAAATACATTTTTGGGGCCGTCTACTGCACATACCGTTTTCTAGTTGAAATCTACTGTTTTGAAAATAAACTGATTTTTTTTGTAAAAATGTTAAAAAGTAAGAAGAAAAAAATCCGGTATTTTTTTACACATTCTATCCGTGGATTACAAAAACCAGTTGACTGAGAACTTGAACTGTTCCAGTGGTCGTTGTGACCAGTGCACAGCCAGATCTTTCAAGTAGCAGATTGTAGCTGCTGCAAAATGAGCATCCACGTGATTGCGCCTTTCACTGTTTGCTGCCTTAAGCAGCTTGACTGGCACTGTGGTTACGTGACACTTACCTTCAATCGTCGCCGAATTACGTGGAAGTAGACGTAGATATGTTCCTGCGCGACTGATGCTGAAGCCATCTTGGACGAGGGCTTCATGCAAGTCATCCAACGTTTTGCAGCTACTAAGCTTCTCAGATCGTCGCTGCGGATCAGCAGCTGCTCCACATGATACAATGTCCACGATTGTCTTTAGCAACTGTGGTTGGTCATCTTCTAAGTGGGGCCTTCATACTTTCTGCCGACAGAACTTTTTGAGTCGCTGGCCAATGACTGGATGTTCTTCCGTAATTTCAGTCAGCTTTCTCTTGAAGTCAAGCCTGGAGTTCTGTTTGCGTGCTCATTCAGCTGCCAGATGTTTTAACTTTTTCTCCAGCTGCACCTTTTTGCTGCCGAGTTCATCAGACTTTGTTTTCATATCAGCTGTCCACAGTCCAGTGTTTTTTACCCGTAGAAGACTAGCCATTTGTGCGTTGACAGATTCTAACTCATTGTTTGGTGCGTCTTGTGCTGGTGTAGAGCATTGGGTTTTTTCTTCACTAGACATGCTACTGCTGTCGTTTGCGTCTCGGCATCTGTCTCTCTTGCTGTTACGTCAGCAGAAGATGCCTCTTCCACCTCTGACTGAACGTCACTATTTATTATCACCACAGTTGACGGAAGTTCCTGAGATATAGTTGAATCTGATGCTTGGCTTAGACTGGCCTTAGGCGTGGCAGCGCCAGCCCACATGCTCATCAGACGACTTTTTCTTTCTGCTGCTCTCGCATGCCAAACTCGAATCAAGTTTGTGACTTCTTCTTCATTTTGTTTACAATTGTTCCACTGCTCCTGTGCACGTTTATGTGCCAGATCTGCCTTCAGATCAGGGTTTGCAGCAATGAAAGCATCCTTAAAGTCGCTATACAGTTTATAACGCGCATCCATTATTAGCATCGGTAGTATACAGAATATTCTTAAATAATATGTAATATTAGCTGGAAAAATATAGATATTAAAAACTCTTTTAAACAGTACATTGCCTATGTCACTGATTAACATACACGTGTGCGGAAGGCAGCTGGAGTCGATGCTTTCAGATGTACTGTGCGTAGCAGCAGTGTAGTGGTGGCTACTGCAGCCAGCCGCCTGCTTCAAGGGAGGCTGGCACTAGCTCTGCAATCGCATGGTCAGCCAGGGTCTTCATCACAGGCCAGGCACTGTATTGTCTGAATTGAGAGCCTTATACAGGCCATGGTGCATCTTACTTGGCTATTTGTATACTCGCTCAGGTCCGCAGGGCCGATATGTGGGCCATGTAATCAACCTCAGGCACTGGGAGCCAGACCTATGTATTAATGCCAACCCATTCATATATATTCTGTGGCACGAATCGTACAAATTGAAATTAACAAATAATTTATACTTAGGGATCACCCATAAAGGACGTCCGCAAAACATACTGGAATACACGCAGTAGGCCTAAAGCAGCTGTTCAACACAGAATATCATAACAAAAAATACTAGCTTGCGGACGTCGGCAAGGTCCTTTACACCCCTCCCCCCTTGTCCGCAGTTGTCCGCATTTGAACACCCCCCCTCCCCCCATCTTTGCGGACGTCCTTTATGGATGATCCCATATGGAATTTGAGTCCGGGCTTGTGATTTTTTTTAAAGTCACCAGCCCTGGGCCTGTGTCTAAATTTTTTTATCTTTGAGCACTGATCATTTTTCATACTAATTTCAAGAGTTTTCTCAACAGCATATGGGACTGTGTGTCTTTTTTGTCTAGTACAGCATGATGGCTAAAAACTGATAGTTGCAACATATTATTTCATTTCGAGTGAAAGAAGTTTCCTTTCCAGCAGTCTTACACCACTCACAAACTGCTTTTAATGTACCATCTGATTCCATGCTTTTCAACCATGAGAACTGCTTCTACAACTCAGGTCTCCAACTTCTCACATTCATAGTTCTGCCACCATTTTTATCAGTGTCCTTCACCTTAGTTGAGACGGAGTCAGCATTAAATATACATTCCAAGTTTGAGTTTTCGAGATAGTTTTCTTCTTTTTTATTTATACTTCTTTCCTCCTTCTTCCTCCAAGCCTTGGTATCCTTACATTTTGTCACTTACTGGTGTTAAAAAAAAACAGTGCAAAACTAGCATTTTTCTTTATAAAATGGAACTCAATTCTGATTTACAATCTCACTGACCATCAATGTGTCCTAATACTTGACCTCAAGAGTTTGTCACGATACCAAATGAGACCACTATGCGTGTAATCGGGCTTATCTAGATACTTCTATTTATAGCACAGGCCCTTGGTAGTTGATCATTATTATTAAAATGTCTATTACTTCTATTTATAGCACAGGCCCCCTTGGTAGTTGATCATTATTATTAAAGTGTCTATTACTTCTATTTATAGCACAGGCCATTGGTAGTTGATCATTATTATTAAAATGTCTATTACTTCTATGTATAGCACAGGCCCTTAGTAGTTGATCACTATTATAAAAATGTCTATTACTTCTATTTATAGCACAGGCCCTTAGTAGTTGATCATTATTATTAAAATGTCTGTTATGTGATTGTTCATTTACAGCTACAGTTCCCATGTAAGAGGTAAATAATAAAATTATCTTTTAAGGTAGACGTTTCTATGAGAGTCAGCCTCATGTAATTATCCATGTCTGGTGACTAATACCCTTATCTTCAATAATTTAGAATTTGAAGAACATATTCCAACTTGCAGAAAAAAGTGCAAATGATTTTGCTAGTTCAAAAAATCTGAGAACAAACTAGAAATGCTTTCATGAAACACTGATGCCTCAGCATAGTGCCTGGAAACTAACTTAAACACAAAATGTAACCAAGGTATAGCAGACAGATGGACAAGGGTAACATTATATGCATTACCACAATTGTAATTACCTTGAAGGTGCTTTTTAATGTTGTTTATGAACCTTTCTCTGCTCTCTTCATACCCAAAGTCTCTGTAGCCAAAGTTCATTCTCAGTAATGTATGTATGTCTGGATTGCATGGCTGAAAATATTTACAATATTATCCAAGTGGAATTTAAAATTTTATCACACAGTCAAGAAATGTTTGTGTGCAATAAGTGATTAGCCAATTACAAGAGTTACTGTTCTTATGCACATTTTATTAATAGTTATCTTTCCCTGCCTGACAATGATAGAATTTTAAGACATTTTACTGAATAACATTCAGAAAGATATTAATGCAAATGAAAAACTGCCTTCTAAAAATCTAAGGAAGAAAATAGCTTAGTAAAAATTTATTGTTTTCTCCTCTTAGCATTTGCAAAGATTTTTACAGTGAAGACAAATGTAAATTTATTTCACAATAACACTGATTATCACTCTTATGGTCCAATGAATTGCACTTTATCATATTAACAGAAGGTCCAAATGAGTATGACTAACATCTGACTAACACTAGTCTTCAACCTAAATATAATACCAATTGGCCAGGTAATTTGGGTTGAAAGGTTGCATTCCTATGGAAGCCAAATGGTTGCTAGGGAGGTCTCTAAAAGCTCGAACTTGGTAGAACAATGGTAGGATGTGTCACATAAAATATTGCTACAAGTTTTTATTCACAATAATTCTGTTTATTGAAGATGTTCAAATTACATTTTCAAACAAATTGCTATACAAACTAAAAGGTTGCTACCAAAAATAAGTTTGATAAAAACTGACTAAGAGGTTTTAGAGGAGATGTGAAGAAACAAATATTAGCAATAACTCTGAATATTCCAAAAATAACATGCTGATGTAAGCATTAAAATATGCTGATGGAGACCTGCAATGACAATGACTTGACCTATACATAAACATTTTGTTTCAAAACTAAACTCAACTAGAGTGTAATCAGTGATAACATAGCTCACCTCTACTTTTAGTAGTCTCCAGTAGCCATTGTAAACATTAATTATCATGCCAAAAATAAGTTCAGAGTAAAGAGATCTTGATAACATATTGTGTGCTTCTTTTCTAAGACATTTTTGCAACTTTTTCTCTTTACATTTTAACTTTTAATCTTTTTAGCATTTTAAATTTTAACTTTTAATCAGCACTATCTACCTACCTACCCACCTACCAGGCATAAAAAGACAAAAAACAAGAAAGGATGAATCTATGGTTTCATGATTCTAGGCAGGACAGTATGCATATAGCATGCAAAAAACTCATGTGATCACAAAAACTTCAAAGCCAGTAAAAAACAATATAGATCACAATGAGCTTCTTTTGTTGTAAGGGTTTGTTAGCAACAGAGATGCATCTCATCATGAATTTAATTATTCTAGCATGAATAGAACATGAGAAATGAACATCAAAACAAAATTTAACCCAAGTCAGTGAAGCGTAAAATATGGGCCATAATGACCTACTACTGGAAAGAGCAAGTAGTGCTCATCAAGGTGCATCCCCTCATTAAGTTTCATGATTCTAGATAGAATAGTATGTACATAGCATGCCAAAAACCTATATGGTCATGATCTAAATGCTAACAATTACTAGAAGCCAGTAAAATGTGCAACGTAGGTCCAGGGACCTATTTTTCTATGGGTGTATTACTATGAGAGGTATACAATCATCTAGTTTAATGATTCAAGCATGAACAGTAAAAACATCACAATGAATTGAAGTCAGTGATGTTTGAAAATGGGTCACAGTGACCTACTTTTAGGATGTGGGTGTAGTGCTCATCAAGATGCATCCTTTTCACTAAATTTCATGATTCGAGGTATGGCAGTATTATACAGGAGATAAAAATAAACAATGTGGTCATGAGCTAAACACAAAAAACTCAACACAAGTCAGTAATATTGTAGGTCACAATAACCCATTTTTGTTGAAATGTAGGTCACTATGACCTTTTTTTGTTGTAAGGGTGTTGTACTAATAGAGATGCATACAATGATCTAGTTTGATGATTCTATCATGAACAGTGGTTGAGAAAGAACACAAGTCAGTGAAGCATGAACTGGGGTCACAGTGACCTACTTTTGTGATGAGGGTGTAGTATTCATCAATTTGCATCCCTTCACTCATCAAGATGCATCCCCTCACTAAGTTTCATGATTCCAGGTATAACAGTATGTATACAGTGTATATAAGACCTGAGATAACTGCAAAGACTTAATCAAATGTACAAAGTTAGCCCCCCCCCCCCAGGGGATAGGCGCTATGAAACTCACTCCAAACTGCTGCCTAGGGCATAGGAAGAAAGAATGGTTAAGATTCAGCGAGGGTGTATGTATGTATATGCTTTTATCTGTGCAGATGCTAACACTGACTGTAGCACAATAGCTTACCTCTACTTTCTAGAGGTGAGCTAATAATGTAACTGCAAATGAAAATACCCTGGTATGTACACATTTTCTATGGAAAACTTACTGTAAAATTGTTGGTGATGAGGTAAATCACTATTTGGTCTAATTCAGACAAATGGTTTGAAACAAGCAATTTTGATGACTTTCCTGCTTTTCTTTTGTCTTCTGTCACCACAACTTGGATACCAAGTACACCAGTAAGTCCCCGCAAAATGAAGCTGTAAATGAGACAAAATTGCCTTTTTGTGTTGTTATATACAATTAACATGTCAGAAACTTTAAACTTAAAATCATTTACAGCACTTTCTACAACTATTTCAAAACTGGAAATTAAAGCTGGATAACAGCTACAAATTAAACAATTAACCCATGTTATATATTTGTCTATTGAGCCAGACAGTCATTTAAATGAATATAATTTTTAACAAGAGATCCAAGTGGGCCCGAGATTACTCACCTGGCTGACATCTGCCTAAAAGCCAACTGCAACAGCAGTTGGCCAAGAAACCTGGATCAATTGGATGCAGTCTGTTGAAATTTCTTCCAATGCTGTTGATTGCATAATGTTATTGTTCAAAGTTTCTCTCATTTTTCTATTTTCATCCATATTTGATGGTAGACCTGCATCATTTGTCCAATATTGAAATGCCCCTATGTCAGGATGCTATGTGTCAACATTGGTTAAATACTGAACAGCAGTTTTAAAAAAAAAAATAAAGTTGTGCAAATGTTTTTCAACTTTTAGTGATGGACTGGCATCATTGCTACAAATTTTAAAGCCCCCTATGCCAGGATGCTCTCTCTTTCTCAAATTTTGTCAAATTCAGTTGATCCATTAATGACCACATCAGAATATAATATAAACAGCACTGACCTTTATTTAATCCTTTGTAACCACAACCACTTAGTAAGATATGCAGGCAAAGTGCAGATTGTATTAAACGATGTTACAACAATAACCAGATAACAATTCTCAATGGCTTTACCATGCCATTCTTAAATTTTGTGTGCAGCTAGAATGAATCAAGGATAATATTAAAGTTTCTTTTCTACATTAATTTATATAATTAGCTTAAATAATTTCATTTTAAATAAATAAATTTGCCAAGACACTGGAATAGAAACAAATTATAATATTCCATTCACTTTTTTCACTTAAACTTTGTGCAACACAGTATACTACATTCATTTTTTTCTTAGACAAACTTTAACTCCACTGCAGGTTTAGGATCAAAATGGCAAATAAATGATCTTTTCGGACCTCATGCCTAGTGAATATTGAACTTTGCAAGTTTGATGTTCCATAGGTTGCCATTGAATGTTTCCTTGCAGTCATGACACCATTTACAAGTACAGCCAATAATATCCCATTGTTTTCTTGTCTTGCAGCCCTTGGCAAATGCTTGATTCTACAATTCATTCAACAAATTTCTCAGTCTCTTAGGCATTGTTTTTTTTTTTATCAGAATTAGATACATTAAATACTTTTTGTCAGCAAATCTCATGAGAATCATACACTGCCTTGTACTTGGCACCAGAGAAAGTATGTAAAATTACCGTAGGAAAAGCAAATATTTATAATTACTCAAAAACAAAAGTAGATCTGCACATGTCACCAAAAAACAGCTGATTTTATGACAATTCATGATGATTAACATAGGAGTTCTTCTTTCTCAGACGAACTGATGGTAAAACTTGTGAACAGAGGTGATATGTCAGTAAAGGCAAGTGCCTTAAATCACTCTGCCACCCAGGGCCCCTTGTAGAAACTGATCAAATAAAAGAGAAGTTTGCAAAAGAAATCTTGTGTACTAGGACCTGGCTGCTGGAATTTTCATGCATACAAAATTAAAAATATGCATACTTTTAAGCAGATTTTAGCATTCCCGAGAACTCTAGTCACTGAAGATCATAAACAAGATACCTAAAGAAGTTCCTAATTAATCAAGGTCATCAGTTTTACCACATACACATCATTTATAGTCATGAATGTATCCTGGTTTTAGGACAACTTTTCTAGGATCTATTAAATCTGTTCATTATTTTACACCACAAACCTCTGCCATTATGGAAGTTTATTACAACTACCGGGTATCCAACACAGCCTTGTATAGTTAAGATATACTCCTTCATAAAATTGATGAGGTTAGCCTACAAGGACATGTACAATAATGTATTCAGCCAGGCTAAGCAGTGCCAGTAGAGCTGAAAGTGACTAATAATGTGCTGCTCAGTAAATATATGGAATACACATACAGTAAAAATTTTTCATTACATTCTTGGCTACAACGTTTTCTCTCTTAAAACATTTGAGTTTAATTTCCCAGCCAAATTCCAAATTAGTATGTATTCCAAAGGCTTTGTTATAACGTCCTTTTGTTACAACATTTAACTGGTTATAGCATTTGATTTGCGTGGTCCGCCTGAAAAAAATTAGCTAAGTTATAACGTTCTTATAACCTGATGCGCCAAGCCAGACAAACAATGGTGGTCATTTAAATAACAAAGGCATAACAACAAAGGTGCATGGTAACAAAAGTGTGGTAATCACATGTCATTCATAATTGACAAATAACAATGGCCTGGAAAAGGTGCCAGGTAACAAAGGCATGATAATCACACCTCATTCAAAATTGGTACCGGTACTTTAGAATCACCGGCTGCTGGTTCAATGCAATTAAAGCATGAAAAGAAATAATTTTGTTTTGTACTTTTTTGACTAAATAATTTAGAAATATCCTTTAGCTATCATTCTATACATGCATGTTCACTAATATTTTAATTTCTGACTGTTTTGAAAATCACTAAAAATTCACCAGGTCAGATCAAGAAAAAATGTCTCTTTAGAAACAAAGCTACAAATAATACAAGGAATAGAAACAGGATGTTCATTAAAGGATATGTCTAATTTGTTTCAGTTGCCACTTTTAATGATTTGAACTATTTGGTGCAAGCATGAAAAAATCATGAGTGTAACTGTTTCTGAAGAGATGGGTCTGGTAACAAGGATGTTGATTTCTTGAATTATATTAATTCTGATAGTGACAATGTCACATCTGTGATACCAACAATTGAGGATATTGTTTGTGAAATTAGTGATCGCCAGGAAGCAAGCAATGTTTCTGCTCCTGAAGTGACGAGGATGACAATGATTCAGTATCAGCCGTTGTACCTGGAGTCAGCGAGGTTCTAGTTAGCAAAGCGGACACCAGACTGTACCTATAAGCTCCATGTGACACATCTGATATTCTTTGTGAATATGTCATTGAAAACATATCAACAAAAATTCTCAGAATAATAAAACACAGATGACTATTGACAATTTCTTTCTATCCAAATAAATAAAGGTATACTTTACTAGTCGTTACATTATTGAACAAAGATGTTTTCACATAAAAGTAATTTTTATGATTCATCAGCCGAGACATGTACATGTCGAGACTTTCATCTGATGGTAAAACTTACTGGTTTATCATTTGTTTTCATGATAGCATGTATTTATTTCATTAATGAGATAACATGTATTTGTTTCATTAATGGTAACATGTAATTGTTTCATTAATGGTAACATGTATTTGTTTCATTAATGATAACATGTATTTATTTCATTAATGATAACATGTATTTGTTTCATTACTGATACATGTATTTATTTCATTAATGGTAACATGTATTTGTTTCATTAATGGTAACGTGTATTTATTTCATTAATGGTAACGTGTATTTATTTCATTAATGATAACATGTATTTGTTTCATTAATGGTAACGTGTATTTATTTCATTAATGGTAACGTGTATTTATTTATTTCATTAATGGTAACATGTATTTATACAAATGTATGTTGTTTGAAAATTATGTAACCATTACATACGAGTTCTGACAGTAATCTTACCAGTTTACCGGTATAAAATGTTTACAACATGAATGTCCAATGTCATCGACATGGACAAGTACATAGACATTTTGAAAAATAAACAATGAATTTGGATATAACATATCTCAGTTATAACGTTCTAAAAAGTCTAGTCACCGGTGAAATGTTATAAACAACCTTTACTGTATTTAGTTGTTAGCACTTGGTGTTTGAGCTCGGTGGTCCAGTACATGTTCTTTAGCAAAACGCTTGCATCGATATTGTCGAGTGCTAGTGTTAATAGGCTGGCTGGAACCAAATGCAATTTTTATAGACAATTTTCTGAGATGCCTAAATGACTGACTAACACATTGGATTCAGTGATACCCTTGTGAATATCTACACCAAGTTGAGACAGTATTGGTGACTAGGCAGGAAATGACATGCAAGCTGACATTGTTTACTTTATTGGGAATTGCAAATCAATTAATAGGCACAATTTAACTGGCTCTATGGCAAAATTAAGTTGCATTTCAGAATGGTTGCAACAACAGAAGTTTATTATTTGGGCATATATGTACAAAAAGGGAAGTCCCAAGGCTGTCAAGTAGTATAATTCTGGACATCCTGAAGAAGAAGTCAGGCATATAATAATGACCATATGTCTGTTAAAGGAATCACTGTTACTGTTTACCTCTTGTCTTGGATGCTTGACATTAGCACTAAGGTCCATGGCATTACAAAACTGTACAGGATTATGGCATTACAAAACTGTACAGGATTATGGCATTACAAAACTGTACAGGATTATGGCATTACAAAACTGTACAGGATTCCAGAGCACTCTGATCTTTAAGTCTGAGATATGACGGAATGATTAAAAAAGATGCACCACCAAAAAAACTCCATATCTATGTTCTTCAATAGGTAGGTGAGACATATGGAATGCTGCCATACAGTAAAACTCAACAACAATAATTCTGACACAGCCACTGCCACCATAGAAGTGGTATCTAAGTCTCACCATCTGCTAATGCAGGTGAGACAAAAACCTACCTTCGAAGACTGGACACGGGAAGTATACTAGCAACCAGCAGAGTGTGAAGTCCCATAAAGATCCGTAAAATTGCTAGGCATATTCCAAGAGGGAAGTAAATTATGACAGAAATTATTCCAGGGCCCTCAGGGAACCTGCAGATAAAAATAATTAACTAAAATTAAAAATCATGGTTAGACAAATCTTGTGCCATGAGCAAAAATCTCAAATTTTATTAGCATCAATGATTATGCATGTTCTGTAGGCTTCACATTTAAACTATTAAGCTTGAAAGGTCTGTCAACCTTGTCTTTATAGTGGACAAGGCAAATATGCCAACTGTAGAGGGTAAAAAAAAAAAAACAATGTCATATAAATGAATTTAATAAGTAAAGTTAACTTTTTGGGAAATTTCAATCTGTTGCATCTTTCTTTCCTTAAAGGCAACAGAAGTTGGTAGCCACCAAAGTTATGCCATGCATTTGTAAAGGAACTCCAATCTACATTTCAAGACTTTCGAAAAAGTTAATTTTAAAAGTTGTATAATACATTGCCATATTCCATCAAAGACAATTCATCCAATTAAGATTAGCATCTTCTTCCATTCTTTATATATCAGTTTAAGCCAAGAAGACACTTGCTTTTTTTTAATCGGCATCACTGAAAGCATTTGCCTGATACATGATTCAATCTATGTCAAAGAGCACCATAAATATTCAATCTCTCACCTTCCATGCACAATAGCTCACAATCAAAAGTGGGGATAATGTGCTAATAATGAGGTGAGGAATGCACACACTTGACTTTTGGCTAAATAAAATACCAACAAGTGGTTTGTAACAAATTATCAGAGAGTTCCATAAATTATGCAACAGAGAGGGGATGGCAAGAAACAGGCACATAATAAGATAGGCTAGCTGATGCTTACTGATACAATATACAAACCATACCAGTGATGATCAACATGTCAAACATTCTGCTTACAGTCTGACCAAATTACTACAGACAAAAGCACATCATGGACATAAAATACAACATGAATACAACATACATATATTCAACATTTATTGAAAGTGAGTCTACTCCTTTCAATTATTTTAGAAATGAATGTGTAATTTATTATAATTTGTGACATTTTCAGCATACATGTATATAGTGTTATAAAGTAGGCCTACAGTATCATCTACCCAGTACTTTGCCCACATCAAAATACATCCTCTTCTTAAGTTGATTTTATTGTTGATTGCAGTTTGTGTATTATCGCGAAACCTCAATTTATCTTATTTTTGCTTCACCTGGCAACTTGCATTTTTCCCAACCTTCTTTTTGACCACTTTTTCAATATATTTTATTTTATTAGCTAAGTAATCACAAGATCTTCATTTCATTCAAAGAACTATGAACATATGTTCATTATCAATATCAATGAACCTGATGATTCCACATTATAATTTTTTTTCCTGATTAATAGCACAGAACACATAATATCATCAGGACCCACCTCCCCCACCCCACAGATATAAATCATCAACATGAATTTTATACAAAATTCTATAATACAACAAAGTTATTTTCAAATAAATTTCACATTACACATCAAGGAAAGACAATCTAACTTTCGTTGATACACCAACACCATTTCAGCTTATGGGAGGTAGCTACCCATACCTACACCACCACCACCACCAGTGGTGTTGCTCCCTGGACCACCAGAGGGATGCTTTGTTCCCTATCCAATGTCCTATTTTATTTCTTATTAAAACCCCTGTAATGGGGTTAGTGAAAAGAAAACAGCACCTTGTTTTAGTTTTTCCCCCAGATTCTAAAAAGGGCATGATAATTATCCATCCAAAAGGACACTTCAAATTCCAAAATTGTGATTTAAATGCATATCTCATATTTCATTATGAATTGTTTTTGCTGTTGGTGTTGCTGCTATTATTATCATTATTGTTATTGTTATTATTACTATTTTTATTATTATTATTATTATTATTATTATTATTATTATTATTATTATTATTATAATAATTATTATTGTAAAATTTGGAAAATTATCAGTGTAGTTGACTTGTAAAGTTCTAAAAACCAATTTTTTTCTAGTAAATTATATTTTTTCGATAATACTTACCCAATCATAATACCTTAGGAGAACTACTACTACCTCACAAATCCAGCCCTCCCAGGTTAAAACATTATAGCTAAGAAGCTAAAAGTTGTCTGCCCACATAGGTGATCTCCCTTTCACACAGGGATTGGTGCCAAATCCCGTGAATACTTCAGTTACTACTGGAGCAGAGTGCATGCTCTCTATATGGATGTAACTGCGAGGAGGCTGAGAGGGTGTACGTGTATTATGATCGGGTAAGTATTATCGAAGAAACATATTTTACAAGAAAAAATTGTTTTCTTTTTCAAATACATCACCCAATCATAATACCTTAGGAAAATAGGTCAGAGGTGGAGGGAGTTACATTCCCTTACCCCACAGAGGCCATTTTCAGTTTAAGGTCTTTTACATAAACATATCTCTCTTTGTCTCTCTTAAATCAAACTATTTCCAAAACCCTTATCTACCAATCCATGTATCTATCGATATACATGTATGTCTGTCTTTACTCTTCTAACCATATCTACATATCCACCTACATGTATTATTTACATCTTCACAAAAAGATATATGTAAATATCTTTTTTGATAACTTTAATTATCGGCACATGATTTTAAGGTACAAACAAAGATAAAGTTCTTTATTTGTATAATAACAATAATGTGACTTCCTTAAAACATCCCATATTTTATTCACCTTATTTTTTAACTTTACTTGTGATATTATGTTGTCATATTTTGGAGCAAGCTCAAATCTCCCAATAGCAAGTTGTTTTCCGGTCAGCCTGCCCTGGGCAAGCTGACTTTTATTCAATTTGTAAAGCCCTGATCTAGGATAACTGTACTCATTATGAAAAAGATGAAATAGAAAAAAATACAAGCTGAAGCAGGTAGAATCCTTTATGGGGCAAATAAATCTACATCATATGCTAGAATTTTGGAGAAGACAAAATGGGAAAGAGTCAAAAAGATGCTACAAACATAGATAATGTTTTTTAAAATGCATCATGTTGTATCATTAAATTATTAACTGACAACTATCAAAACCCGTCAGAAACTATTTGCGAAAAACAGTCTTTCTGATAGGGTCAGATTAAATGCATTGCTATCTCATGTTAATTATTGTAACTTCTTGGATAAGTGTCATTTAGAACAAAATTGACCATACCCAGCCATTGGCTGCAAAGACAAATCATGTTGGAAAAGATTATCCCAGTAATCACATCTACTGATCTGCAATGTCCAATAAGTAACACCTCATTTATACATTGCCACATGGTGTCAAATCAGTAGTGACTTTATATATAATGAAAACCCTAAGCATTGGGCACATGTATATTGCTGCTTATTGTCACAAAAATGTTGAAATTAAATCAACCACATAAGTGACTGTCAACATTCATGAGAAACAAAAAAGGGCATTTTGCAACTGAAAAACGAGCGAGTTCTTGGGAAAAAGGCCTGTCACTATATAAAGAATGGCCTGGCATGAGAAAAAACAGCCTGGCACTGGGAAAGAACAGCATAGTGCAGTGCCTTCATAAAATGAACTGAGGAAAACACTTCTATCTTGTTCAAGTAGTATGGAAAGGATCTTCCACTTGTGAAGAACCTTTGTCTTTCTCTACAAAAGGAAATGCTATCCCACAAAGCCTGTATCTGGTATGAAGTATTCTAAATGACATATATTCATGATCCTTCATCCGCTTCATGGTTTCAATTAAGAATGCTTGTACTGAGCTGTGGTCACCATCTGGAGTTCTTGTACAACTCTCCATCTTAATGTACATAATTTTAAGCCAGCTTTTGCAGTCAAAAATTTTAAAATTTATTTGTAAAATTGTTTAAAATGGACAATGTATTATTTATGTGAATACAATAATAAACATACCAGTGTTATACAACTGAACTGGATTATATTACAATTAATGTAACACTGGTCATCGTTATGCAGCCATGCAAGTAATATAAGGGTTGGCTGTGACAATAAAGTAACATGGCAGATGACCAGTGAATGTATCTTTTTCTTGTCATTCACTTTTTAAATTAAAAACCAGAATAAAAACTTATTTCCAAAGGCTGTAGCAGGACTGCGTGTAGTGAAAGTCCCCACGTCCAGACACTTCAGTATTCAAAATTTGGTGGAGTTTGTTATGCACCTGGCTCTTGCTTTTTCTTAGGATAAATCCACCCTCCACACATACACCGGTGGAATTTTTTCCATTTTTTTTTTTTTCTTTATTATTTATTTGTTTGGTAGAAATTTGCACCCGTTACATGCTTCGCGAGGCAGAGAAAAATGGTTTTAACTTATATACCTTGATGCTGAAAACAGATTTTTCAGAGCGACCATATTTTATCCAAATTATATGTTTCCTTGAAATGAATGTTACACAAAATGTGAACGTATGCGAACGGGAGTTCTGTTAATAGGGCGCTGACATGTTTACGTTGCATTGTGGGAATAGCATAAGGCGCTTACGGTAGATCTTTCACGATACGCCACCCGATGAAGTAAAAAACCAATCTGAAAAAGAATAGACTAATTTCCGGAATAGCAATATGTACATGTTTCTAAGTTCACAGTGTGATCACATTCACTTCCTCAGCACTGCAACCAGTCCCCGTTATAACTAGAAATTAATCAACTCAACATTAGGTGTGTGTGTGTGTGTGTGTGTGTGTGTGTGTGTGTGTGTGTGTGTGTGTGTGTGTGAATACAAAATCTGGGGTGCTCCAATAAAATACTGGAAGGATTTACAATCAACAACAATATAGTGAAGGGGGGTAAATAAATAAATAAATAAGATCTAAAAGTAGCATATTTTCCAGGATACTTCGAGGATGGAGATACACATTTTTTAAAAAGTTTTCTTTGGGCAAGATTTCTAAGGTTCAGTGTCATTGCTGGTTAAAATGAAGAACATTAAGAAGTGGTTAAGAAAAATCATCTATGTTGACAACCCTAAGCTTTAGCAATGAGCATTGATCAATCATTAATAAGTAGCATACACCTGATTTGTGGTATTTAAATTTCTTGAATCATGCAATTTTTTTTTCTTTATAAATCTGCAGGAACAACATAATGCACACATCCTGGTAATTTTGTTAAAGGAAGGTTGAAGCTTTTACAAAGAAAAAAAATGGTGACTAATATAGCAGGCGGTTTTAAAATAAATTCATATTGCTACATATTATAAACACTATTTTGCATATGCAGAAAAATGATGCTACATATATGTGAAATTCTTTTCTGCATTCTGCCATTCTCCTTCATGTATATGAAAGATTTTAAAATATGTAGGAAACAACGTATATATGTAAAAAAAAGTCTTTTTGTACATGCAGTATATGAAATTCTTCTTTGCACATGTGAAATTCTGTTTTACATACATACAAAAATTATTTATTTCACAAATGTGAAATACTATTTTACATATTTGATTTTTTTTCCACACTAGTTAAATAAAGTCAAACTATTTGACATATGTAAGCAAGAATTTCACATTTGTGAATATGTTTTTCACACATGTGAAATAATTCCATAGACTAACGGGTCTTTCAAAACATTATTTTTTTCATCATAAGTAGTAGTAGTAGTTTTATTTATTGTCAAAGCAAGCTACTTGACTGGAAGCATACCAAGGACTGCAAGGGAGCCTATCAAGGGCTGCAAGGGAGCATATAAAGGGCTGCAAGGGTGCATATCAAGGGCTGCAAGAAACATTTAGAATTTAAAGCTTGATATTTAGATAGAATGTCAAAAGCTCCTATTTCTCCAGGGATATATGCAGGATGGTTATTTCCTAAGAAATGGCAGAAATTTATGAAAAAAATTCTTTATGTCTTAAAATTATGATCTAATCAGTAGAATAAAAACAAGTGCAACTAGATTTTTCTTGCATTTTTTTACAAAAATAAGCATAATTTTTGTTCTTGTATTTTGACCAAATTTTTCATAAAAATGTTAAACTTTTTAGTGCAAAAGTTTTGGTATTATTAGTGTGAGATAGACCAACAAGTTGTTTTTTTGGTACCTTTTTTTTTTTTTCTGGCATAGCTAGCAATGTCAGAAAAAATACAGTGTGGCAGATAACAACTTGTTGGTCTAAATGTGAGATAAACTGTAAACTGTATCAACATGATGTCTCAAAAATGTTGGTTGCAATGGAAACTGGAATGTTGTTGTGAACTCTTTTAACCCTTTTAAATATTGGCTTATTAATATTTCAGAGCAAAGAGTGGTTATGAGAATCGCTCATTAAATTTGTATTGTCAATTATCTGTTTTATTCCACTTTACTGTGCACCAGATTTGAAAATTAGAATCATTATTATTCCTGAAAAGTACACTTGTAATACGCAGATTTTGTATACCGCTGCCATTGCTGTGTCTTTATATTAGTGGGTACGGGTCATTTCGGCCCAAAACCAGTTCATCCCAGGTCGCTTTGGCCCAAAGGCTATGTTCGGCTGGGTCATTTCGGCCCCCATATGTTTTATTAAATACTATGCTAGTTAAATAAAGATGCTTTCACTGGAATAGTATAACATTGAGCAACAATATCTATGTTCACTTAATTCTGAATCCAGTGGGACACATCATTCCACATCCTGTTTATCACATTACATTCCCAAAATAAATGCAGTATTGTTTCTGGGACATTTTTTTTACAAAAAGTACATTTATCAGTGTCATACAATTTTATTTTATACAAAAATGAATTCATTGGTAAAATTATGTGACTAACATGAAATTGAAACCATTATAATTTTGAGTTTCTTGTTATTGTAAAAACTTTAGTATATATTTTTGGCCACACATCCATATTTAAATTGAAATTTTCATTCCATTTCTTTTTACTAGTAGGTTTAACATCCGTTTTCAAAAGCAGTTTGTAAAGGTCTTTACACCCTTAATTGTTATGAAATACAATTTCCAAATGGAAAGGGATAAATGGTCTGACTGGTGTCGTTATATCTAACTGTAACTTTTTACGTAAAAACCTTACACATTGAATTATACCTTGTAAAGTAAGGAAATTATTGTTGAGAGCATATTTAGCTTTAAAACTATCAAAATCAATAATTGTTCTCTGAACTGTAAGTATATCACCAATATAAATTATATTATGTTCAAACCATTTCTTATAGAAAATTGGTACCTTGTTCACCCTTATAAGTGAGTCAATCCATAACTTTGTTTTCATAAGATCTTCTCCTGTCCGGGGTATATTTTTCTCTATTAACAGTTTCCAAGCCAATAAAACATCACACCAGAAAGCATTTTTTGTCTTTTTGGATAATTTCATTACATTTTCATCACCTAATAGGAACAGGTATTTAATCTCGCATATTTCATACTCAAACAAATTGAAAAATTTTCTATTAGATAGAAGAATCCTAAAAAAAATTAAAAAATTATTTACTTCTTAAATATGAACAGCAATAAAGATGGAAAACTGTCATAAATATACCCATTATAATTATAAGACACACATATATGCATTCGGCAACTAATAATATTGAGTGGGATTTTGTAAATCTTTCTTATCTAAGACTCATTATAACATATAACATTAATTTATTGACCAAAATAAATCACCATTTTGCAATCAGTTACATATGTTAATCAATCCAATAATAATGCAGATGATAAGAGACAACGAACACTGAAAAACATCTACTTAACCAAGTTTAATTGAATTAATACATTTATTAAAAACATTACAAACACAAGTCATGTATGCACATGAGAAAATGTTATTTAATATTCTATTGATATTTGCAGAATACATACATTTACATATTTGTAACTAGAAAAAGTTGGCATTCACATTCTCTTTTGCTTAAATGTACATGAACTCTTTATATACTGTTTATATCAAAGTACAAAAACGACCCTGTTGAAATAACAGGCCGAAACAACCGGGCCGAATCGATCCGGGACGAACTGGTTTTGGGCTGAAATGACGATAAGCGATATTAGTCAGTGCCATATCCGCTTTCAGTTTATCTAGTACTATGTCCAAGAGCTACGCAAATCATTAGCAGAGAAAATGGTTGTCTGTAAATTTTTCTTGAATGGATATTGTAGATTTGGAAACAAATGTTGGAATGAGCATCCTACTGGTGGAAATGCAGGTATTCTCTCTCAAACTTGTTGTGTTTTTATGTTACTCAGACAACTGACGTCTCTGATAGATTTGTATGGTATATACCTGGTACCTGAACGTTTCTAGGAACACTAGATACACACAATTATTATAAGAAAGGGACACAAGAAACACTAAATTATTATAGCCAGGACATTTCGCCCCACTTAAATGGAAATTTCGGACATATATAGAAATTCATCACCATTACACCATTGTCCCCACTTTACTCGCCTTTTCGGACCATTCAGATCTCATTTCATAATCCCCTCTCTCCTAAGTTTTTTTTGTAGAAATTCAGCAAGTGTTATTTGGGCTTAATTACAGCCAGGTAGCTTGTTTTATCTACATAATTAATGGTTTTGAGTAAGTCATGGAAGCTTTTGTGCAAAGGAAATAAAATATTAGCACATATGTTTTGAATAAAAAAAAATATAATAATTGAATTTAAACATTTATATTTATTAAACGATGTCAGAACATACAATGTCATGGTTCAAAAAAATCCAGTAAAGTGGGGCGAATTGTCTATTGAAGTGGGGCGAAATGTATTGGGCCGAAGTATATAAGACATAGACCCATATAATTATGACGACCTCTCCTCCCATCATTACTATCAGGGTTGACGTCTTTTGTTGGAGGATTAGTAACTACATTGTTTGATGTGGTGAAAGACAGTATTACCTGGTATGCTCACAGCAATTGTAAATGAAAGAAGCATATGATCTATGCTATATACATAAATCTAGAAGAAGATAATTTGTGTAGCACTTTCAAAACCTTACATTGGTATATATCAGAGTTAAGTTGCACATCTTGTTTGTAAAATTGATATCAGCCATCAAGTTTAGATAAGGTTAAGGAGCTGTTCTTATTTACCTTAGTCAAATGATTAATTGATCGGATCTCCTCAAAGTACACAGATGTAAAATCTATCACATAACAATCAATATGAAGGGTTCAGTTTTGCTTCAATCCTTAAAAGTTTTTTTTACAAATATTTTTGTTTAGTATGCATGATTTGTACTGTTTTTCCTCTAACTCTTCGGACAGGTTACATGCTAACAGCCCAGCGCCAATTGCATGGTCAGGGAGGAGGTGGAGGCTACAGAGGTGGAGGAGGAGCTGGTGGTGGTGGTGGTGGAAGAAAACAGATTTCATTCAGGGATTCATTTGGACAGAACCAGAACCCTTACAAATGGATAGCTCCTGATGCTACTCAGAAAGCTCAAGGGTCATCCTCTGCTGCCCAGGGCACACTCTCACCAGCAGAAATTGTGTATGTAATAATTTTGTAGAGGAGCTTAGATGAGTGTTCATTATGTAAGGGGTAGAAAAATACATTGCCAAGAAGTCCGGGCAACCATTTTTCCCAAATGGAAACCAAAAAATATTATAAAAAAATGATCATGTTAAAAATTAGAATGGAATTTTATATTTCTTCTAGCGACAAACATTGGACCATTAAATTGTCACTCTGGGTACCTTTAACAAGGTGCCAGAATTATCTCTGTATAATTCCCTAGTTGAGTGTTGGGTGATTTCTGTTGGTAAGAAGTCACACTAATCCATGTGTGTCAGTTACTCATTATCTGATTAAGTAATCTCAGTCCATACTACTAGAACCTTGGGGTGAACCCATAAAGAAACAAGACCAGTGAAAGCTTGTCTTTTATCCACACACCAACATATGATAGTGGTATGTTTCATCTTTGACTTTACACACTGAATGTACACTTTCTCATTGGCCAGTAGAAGACATGGGCACATGCTGTAGATCATGTGACACTTCTTTCTGTTGGCTAACTTTAGCTAAAGAACTATGGCAAATATAAAGAATTGTTGCTGTATACTATATGATAATGACTAGACAAAAATCCCAAGTGAAAAGTTTACATTTACTGTACAGTTTAGACACTGGAATAATAGTATCAGTTTAATGATAATGTGAACCGTAATGATGTAAACTCAGATAAACATAAAAGATAGATACATTTCTGGTCAGGGGTGGCCAACTTGTAGAAAGATGACGGACAACAAGACACCAACTCTGTTTACCCATCAATACTTTTATAGGCTTAGGGGCTGAGTAATCAGACTACTACCATCAGCAAAAGGAAATTGTTTGATTATCTTTTATATGCTGATCTCAAACAGAGTAAAAAAGTATGTCAACATGTGTGACACTTTCCATTGGCATTGTATGCTATTTATATATGTGACAAAAGTTGTTGAATAATTTTGATTACAGCAATCTGTGCAATTGCAGTCATTTACTGGGCAATCAGAAAAATCTGGTAGGCAACCAGTTTTTCAAAGGTAGTTACCCAGGGACAACCATGGATTTAAAAAAAAAAATTCTACCTCTATGTTTAGTTTTAAATAATACTATATGCCACTAGCTACTTGCAGTATGTGGTATATTGTCTTATTCAATGAATTCTGTGAATTACATGTACATGTCTGTTGAGTTTGGTATTATCACTTATCTGTAAAAGCAATGTATTTGTTAATAAAATTGCTATATGTTATATCAAAGTGCAACATATAATTTTATGATGACAGGGTGTTATTATGGTAACAGTTGTTAATATCATGGGATAAATTATGGTCCTCATACATGGAATAATTCAATAACAAAAGTACTTTTCTACATAAAAGAATTCATTTGGATGTAAAACAGAGCTGTCATAACTTCAATAACTGCAGTCACTCCTTGGCTTTCAAATTTGGCACTTTCATCGACTGGACTTCATAGTTTTTAACTTACCTATACAAAGAAGAGGGGAGCTATTGTATTACCCCTGACATCAACATTGGCATGTGCAAATATAAAAGCATAATTATACATATGTACAGCACCACTGCATCTCAACCATTCTTGCTGAGGCAGCAGTTTGGAGTGTGTTTCAGGGTTTTCCAGTACACAGAAATCCATGTAAAAGTATGCCTACTTTTCATTTTTGTATGCATTAAAATTCCAACAACTGAGTCCTCAGTACACAAGTTTTTTTGTCAACAAAAATGTCTTTTATCTGATCCTATTATACAAAGTGAGTATCAATCATGTAGTGTGCGACCCATCAAACAAAGTTCAAGCAATTGTAACTGGATTAGGTGAAGCCGTATAGGTTAGACTTTAGCAGACAAGGAGCTTAAAACACCTGTTAATTGATTGGCAGTTCCTAATGATCATTTTGATAAAGAGACTAATTACATGTGCATGTGATTTGACACATCTCTGATGAACATTACTCAGCCAAGTTTTAATTCATTGTATTATAAATCCTTATGTGATGTTTGGAACACTTGCATATTATTGTATACCGTATGTAAAAAAATAGTGCCAAGATTTTGGGACTTATTTTGTTTGTTGGAGAAATATGAACTTCCATGTTAATTGTCATAAATCTACATAAAATCAGCTGGTTTTCAGTGTCATGTAGAGTTATACTTTTATTTTAGAGTGATTTTATCATGTGTACTTTACTGATGGGGCAACTTTACATTATTTCTTTGGTGCCAAACACAAGGTTGCTGATGAGCATGATTCTCATGAGACTGGCTGACAGAAATTAGTAGATGTATCTAGTTTGATAAAGAAAACCGGATGTCAAAGAGACTGAGAGATTCGTGGAATCAATCATGGAATAAGACATTCCTAAGGGCTGAAAAACGAGAAAACAGTCAAACATTATTAGCTTTATGCACATGGTGTCATGACTGTGGGTGGAAAAATGCAATTGCAACCCAAGGAATACTAGGTCCAGAGCTTAAGGATTTGTATTCTTAACCTGCTGTAGAGAAATTTGTTAATGTTTGTTTAAGAAAAAGGTCAGTGTTGCACCTATGATCCCAAAGGCCAGTCCATATTTGGGTGACAAAATTTTTTAGGGACAAAGGAAACTTGTAGTGCATAATACACTAACAGTGCTAAAAAAAGTGAAATAATCATATTTGCTTCAACAGTTTTACCACCTTAACTGTACTATCATATTTTCCTTGGATACTTACATTACAGCAATCAATGTTTTATCATGTGATCAAGTATCTCATGAAAACATTAACATGTTTGAATATCTGATTAACCCGAAATGAGCTGCACCACAGAATTTTCCATTCTGGATCTTGCTGTCACTTAACTTTAGTGTTTACTCATTATCAACCTGCATTTATTATAATAAATACTAATGTTTCTTTTAATTACTTTTCTTTTCAAATGAATAAATTGTTCATTAAATGACAAATTATATATTTGCATAAATTTAGTCTCTTTTGTCATTAATTCAACTTCAAAATAAATGAAATCTTCCTTGTCGTAAGTGTGACTTTAATCTTGAAAATATGTTACACTAGTTGCCATCTGAGACTTTACTCAGCCAACTACCACAAACCTTGAATGTTTTGATTGCTAGATACCTTGTTTTAAAATGGATATTCATTGCCATCTTACAGTTTTTATCACCTTTAGCAACTTGGGCCATTGCTAGCGCCAACATAGGCGTGGATGGGCATCTACTAAAGAAAATTTTGTGGCATATTTTTTTTTTATGATGAAAAAGTGCACCACGGGTGGCACACAGGGTCAAGATTTGGGGAACATACATGTAGGACAAAAAATTGTGGGAGACCCACGATCACAATATAGGTGCAACACTGAAAAGTGAATGTAGTATGCTGTATTGCTTAAAGATGAAATGAAAAAAGTGAATGTAATATGGTCATTTGTTTCTTCTAGTGTCTAGGAAAATGTATTTATTTGAAATGGAATTAAGCTAACTAAATAAATTAATATAGAAAAGAAAGTGTAATCCCTTCCTTGATTCCTTCTTGCTGCACACAAAAGTAAAGAATGGCAAGGTAAAGGCACTGAGAATTGTTGTAGTTGTAACATCACAATTACAATTAACATGGTTATCAAATGCCTTAGTTTTTCATTCTTGTATTATATTACTAAATATGTCACAATGAATGAGCATTAGCAATTTGGTGACAACAATATACACATAATGTTCTGAATTATTGCATGGGGGAAAAAATGTATCATTGTTGGGACTCTTTGTTTTAGGCCGGGACTGCAACTTTTTCCAAGGAACGAGTCCTGGACTACAGCTTTAAAAATTCTATGGAGAACCCTGGGTTTTATTGCACCTTGGAAGGGTGCTAACTTTGTTCATACATGTACATTATTTGTATATTCTTGGTTATGTTTTTACGTTTAGCTCAGTTATACCTGGAATCATTAAATTTGGTGTGGGATGCATCTTGAAAAGTACTAGAACTTCATTGCAAAAGTAGGTAACTGTGACCCATATTTCACTGACTTTGTTTAAACTGTGTTTTTGACTTTGTGTTTTAAATTTATTTCTCAAGCTCGCTTGCTAGAATCATCAAACTCGATGATTGTATGCATCTCTGTTAGTGCCACACCCATACAACAAAAGAAAGTTACTGTGACCTACATTTCTCATTTTATTGGCATTGGTTACATTTTTTGTGTTTAGCATGACCACATGGGATTTTGGCGTGCTATGTATATACTGTCTCATCTAGAATCATGAAATTTGTATTTTGATGAGCTCTCATTCCTCATTGCAGAATTTTACATTTCACTGACTTGGATTAAAGATTGTATTTGATGTTCATTTTATAGGCAGGGTTCATACGGTCATACAGGATAATTGAAAGTCATTGAGAAATAAACACCTTATTTCAAGGCCTTGAAAGTCATTGATTTTTCATGTAGGTCATTTAAAGTTCTTGAATTTGAGAGATTTTGTTTACAAATAAAATATTATGCAGGGGTCAAGCTTGACTTGAATTTTAGGGAGAAGTGACTTCTCCTTTTGAACAGAATAGGGAGAAGTGAGAGCAGAACAGGAATAAGTGCTCAGCAAAGCAAGAAACTTAATATATATGTGTGTGTGCTCTGGTTTTCTTATATGGACTGTATCCTGTATTTCTTAATATCCATATTTACATTTTACATTGGTTTTAAACGATACTTTGTTTTCAAGTAGAAAATTCTCTATGTTGTATGTATATTATAAACACATTTTGTAACTGTATGGATGTATTATACTCATATGCAGTGTATTCATACTTGAAAGTGTGTATGTTAAGGTGGAGTGAAATATGCATTGTATTTTGAACATATGACTTCAAAAAAGCATAGCAGAAACTATACATTGTAATTAATTTTAGCTGACAGGAGCACCTAGATTACAGTATTGTAATTAAAAATTGGTAAAAATACTTGAGCAACTGCCACTTAAAGAACAAATTAATTTTGTGTAGTTTCTTCACTCGAAAACAGCAGTCAAAAACAGTTCTAAAAGTTTGAAACAACCCCTATAACACACACATGAGAGCACATGGACATGTGTCTTCAACATTATAGTGTTCATCCATTCAAACCACAGTGGTCACTGATGAGTAATCTCAACTTTACAACTGCATTTTGAGAAGTTGATTCTAAAGCAAATGTGAATCTTTTGACTTTACTATTTTGCTGAAGTTTTTAAAAGTATAAAAATTAAATTGCTTGTTCTAGTAGCAGTTGATTAACTATTTATACCTATTTATAATTACAGTGATGTAATATATGTGAAACGATGAAACATAAAGTAAATCGGCACACAGCTATATACAAATATGAAAATATGGCATGACCCATGCCATGTAGATGCATCTATTTTTAGAAACAGGGATTTTCTTCATATGACCACTCACTTTAGCTTTGTTGCAACAATCCCTAAATAGAATTGAAAATTTATGGTTTTAATATTTGTTTATGTACTCATAATAACGTTGTGTATTAGTTGGGTATTTTTTTTCTTTGCTACTGTATCTCGTATTTTCACAAAAATGAGTGATGTAAGAATACAACCTTGACCTTAAGTTACAGCGCTTATCATCCATTCCAGAACATAGCATTGTCCCATAAAATAATAGTTACACTTTGCTTTTTATGAACTGTGTAATTTCTTTTATTTATGTGCCCAATGAATTACGAAAGCAAAGTCTAATGAAGACATACTTCCAAGACTCAGCGATATCTGCCATTATTACCCCTTAGTTGGTTCACTTATGGTTTCAAACTGATTTGATGAAGAAAATAATACAAGCACAGCAGTTAAAATTTTAAACATATACATTTAGAAAGTGCTTTCGCTGATTCTATTCTTAAAACACAAATTGTTATTTACATATAGATGATTTAGTTTAGAAACAAGTTGCTATGTTTTCATCATCAAATGATAACTTATGGAAATTGGGGAGCGATATCTTGCAGGGGAATAAAGTTAATGGTCAGCCAGCTATTAAATGTGCATATGAATGTGCAAGAATTTGTTTTGTCGGCGCAATTGATATGAACACCTGCTAAGGCAACATGCCTGGGGTTTAACACTAACTACTTGGCTGGGTTGCGGGAGCATCTCAAAAGCCATAAACTATAGGTCACTTGGTGTAGATCTAAAAAAAATGACAGGACAAAGTAATTTTGTACGCTTTCCTAATAGAAGAAGGCGAAGTTTACATTTTTTCAGTGAGTTAGTCGCCCACTTTGACTGGTAGCATGACCACTGATGATGGAAAATTTTGCTTTCAAGTTATTTATTTTATGTTCTGTGAGTATTGGAAGTACAGTTTGATTTTTCTGTCATCTGCTAGCCTTTCCATCATTATCAGAATCCACATGAAGTAATAAGACATTGTGCATAGTGTCCCTTTTACAAGATGTCATTAACACATGCACACTCTTTCACTTCACCACATTTTTCAGCCAAGCAAGGACGGTTCATTTGTGACAGTCTTTTAAAGAGCGATCATTGCAAAATGCCGGGAAAGTGCACATTCAGCAATAGTTGTCTGCATGACAAAGAGTTCATTAAGTAGCTGAGAAAAGATGTGACCTTGAAACACAGCATTTAGCATAGTGTGCAAGAAAAACGTTGATATTGCAGGAATGGACAATGCTGCCCCAAGTAGCCATGCAAAAGAAAATAAATACTCAGAACTAATGAAAAAACACAAGCCTGCTGGTTTGATGACAGTGTTCATAGGGTCAGCAGGTGGGGCTGAGCAAAAATATCAGCAGTATCTAGATGAAAAGAAAAAGGAAGCAGAAGCAGCCAAAAGAAGATTGAAGAGAAAAACAATGATGGAAATCGATAACTTAAACTTAAAGTGCAAGAAATGCAGACTGGAGGAAGACGTCAGCAGACAAATTGGCAGATGAAGCAGAAGAGGAAGGGACAAGCACACTAATGTCTCAGCCCATTGGACTCAGAAGAAAAGGAAAAGAAGAGCAAGCGAAAGCACTGGAGTTGCAGCTGGAGGAGATACAGAGCAATGTTTAGTCCAGTTACAGTAACTTTATTATTATGATTTGCCTTTCATATTTCATTACATTTATTTATTTCATTATTGTTTTTGTTGTTGTTTCTTGTATTTAAATTAGTAATTGGAAGTAGAACACTTGATACCAAGAGTAGACCTTGAAAACTGGTCATTGAAAAGTCATTGAATTTCAGTTCTCCTCAGGGTTCTCAATAGATTTCAAAACTGAAGAGTCATTTGATCCTTGACACCAAAATCTCAAGAGTCAAAATGAAAATCTCAGTCAAAAGTGAAATATCAAGAGTCATTTGTTTTTGAGTCATGATCTCGTAGCTAAAATAATTCATTATTTGTGGAGCAAACTGATGCTTAACATTTCTTACAACTTTTGGAGTTTTATTCTAATTCTCAGAATTGTTACTAACTTTCTGTTTCTTTGGAGTCAGAGGGTCGGAATGATCATCACTGTCAGGTCATTTCTGAGACTGAGACAGAAAAAAAAATATACTTCTTTGAGCCATTGTGATTAATTAATATGAGCCAGTGTAATGCAATTCAATGAAGAAGGAAGAGGTATATATCTCATAGTTCACTGGAAGGATTTTTTAAAATAAAATTCACAAGGATTTTTAGTTTCCTTCATAAGATCACTGACTGGTGACCACTGATGACATTAATTGTGATTATTAAGTTTCACACTTAAAAGTTCATCATGAGGAGAGAGTTTCTGAGTTGGACATGAGATGTATTCCCGAGTTTCATATTTCTTTGCAAGTGTTTTTTTTTAGCATTGGGAGAAAGCTTATGTTTTGGCATTTTGACATGAATTGAACTAAAATATACATCAACTGCCCTAAAATATTCCTATAAAAACATCTCAAACAATGCAATAACAATTAAACAATACAAAAAATCAAGATACCTACTCAAGTATTTCTGCCAAAATCATTTTTTGGTCGGTCTCTACTTTTTTTCTCACCTCTGCCAAAGGTCAGCTAATTTTTGTCAAAAGACTTGAAAGCCATCATGGACCACCTTTGATCCCTTTATTATTTATAACACCTCATAAAACATCCTGCATTTGACTTTAAACTCTCCAGATTACAGCAGTAAGGTAATCAGTTAACAGCTTGTTGTGTACACATGTTAACCTTTGTAATCTGACTACTCAGCCACACATCATCGCACCAGTATAACATTTCCGTCCCCAGTAGACTGGTTTCTTTAATGTGGTGATAGAATGCACAAATATACCGAATTTTTTGTCATAAAAAAAATAAAATAATAATCATTTCATTTGCAGAAGTGCAAGATTTCAGCTATAAAACGGAATATGCAGTAGACGGCCTTTGAAACTATTTTTTTCCTACTGCCTACTGTAGAATCACATGTACAGTACAGCTCACGTGATTTTTCGGAACCCCACGCATCGCGGTGGGGTACTTAATCCCCTCCACTCTAGCTCCGCGATAGCACTCCGCGGTGGAGGCATAAATTGGCATAAATACCTACAAATCACCACCGCCATTCGACAAGCACGCCGATGTAAACTCCACCGTGGAGGGGCTAGGCAACATTACTGATTGACATCTGAACAGTCAATGAATGAAGACCACCTATGGAAAGACGGAGACGTCAAGAGTGATTTACAACCGGATACCATTTGAAGAATCAGTCGTCTTTATTTCGATCATATTTGGACAATAAAAAAATTATTTCAGAAGGATTGTATATTCAGTACACATTACTGTTTATAAAAGGTTGATCGACTTCTTTTGCAATAAGTTTATGATTTTAATTTGTTTCAAAGAAATATGAACAAACTTATGCACTGACTTGACGAGAAGCACACATTGCTGAGCTTCTGAAGCAGAATAAATTTATCATTTTGTTCCAAAGGAAAGTAATTCTCTGACAATTAAAATCCAAATTGACATCCGCTTCTGCTTACCCCCCCCCCCCCCAACAACAGCAAACCTAAAACACTGAATTTACACTGAAATGCAAACCACATCCTTAGTCTTTAAGCAGTAATAGCAGAGTGACGAGGCTGAATATTATGACTCCATGTGTACTGTAAGGGACTGACCATTTAATATATGGGGTTTATATGTTGTTTTGTTTTTTTCGACCGGGATATTTTTTGTTCTTTAATCACAATATTTATTTATTTTAAGTGAAATATGGAACGGATTAACGTCTACTACAAAAATCAGAGAAAGACAATTGTTTTCATGCATTAACCCCCCCCCCCCCCTTGGAAAATTCAATTGTCTCTCCCTAATAAAGACTTGACTTTAGTGGATGTTCTACAGAAATCAAGGCTGTGACCATTGTGAACACTGTTGTAAAATATTAACAAGGGTTTGCATCAAAGGATGATGTAAGTTTCAGCTTGGGAACTGTGTGTTTTTATCACACGAAGCCATCTGACTTAACGCGCGTTGTACTTTACAGCCGCAATTATGGTCTGGTCCCGCCATTAACAACGGAAGTTTGATAATTGTTAGTAATTAATCTGAACTCGGCTTATTACCAAAATGAAAAATAATATGGAAAATTCTAAAATCTGAGATGTTCTGAGATTTTAATTTCCAACAAGTTTAGAGCATTTTGCATGGATGTATTGTCTTCAAGTGTATCCTATTATTTGCTCATTTTTCTACGGCGAAAATATAAAAATAAAATATACTCTTTTAATTATTTTTACACAGATATTAAAGAATGCAGTTTCCTGTTTGTGACTGTTAGAGCCTTTGGTTATTGAGCATGTTTCTGTGCCTCGTCCCACCCTGATTTAAAAAAAATAATAAATATATCCCTTTTACTTCGGCGCCCCCCCCCCCACCCCCCGCCCCCCCCCGAAAATTCCTGCGGATACCCATGAACACACACATGACTTTAGAGCACGTGCTCGGGAGTTCCTGTGCAGTGGTGGGAAAATTTCTTTCTCTTTTGCTCCATAACGCTATAATGTCTAGCACGTTATTACTTTTTTACCACTACTGAACGTTTCCAGATTTCAGTTTGTGTACGTTGAGATTTATAATCAGTCAGATTTTAATATTTTAATTCTGGCGACTGACTAAAAATGTCGACATGTCAAGCAGCGAAAAAGAAAAATTTTGGTTAACATTAATGAGCATTTTAGCGTTTTTTTTTAAACTCGCATTAGTGAAAAACTCTTCAAAACATAAGCAGAATCACGAAAAACTTTAATGGCAGGAACATCTTTTTGGCTTAGTGTGAATGAGGCGGCCGCTAATTGAAGAAAGCTAGCCAATCATGGAATACTTAAACTCTTACTGAAGCATGTACAACCCCCCCCCCCCCAAAAAAAAAAACCAAAAAAAAAAACGGTTTTTAATAGTAATAGATTACAAAGACTTGCGCATTAGTGCTTTGGATTCCATATTTTATGAGAGAGAGAGAGAGAGAGAGAGAGAGAGAGAGAGAGAGAGAGGGGGGGAGGGGAACTTTACTAAGAAGAGTTAATGATCTAAAATTATTCATCTTATTTTTCTGTATTATGCAATAGGAAAACGAACAGAAAAGAAAAAGTTAAACATTAATTTCATCTGATGCGGAAGTTTGTCAGATCAATGGCAAAGAAAACAAACCCGCAGAAGCGCTGCTGTTGTACTTTTAGGTTTACAGTTAGCACATTAAATTAACGCGTCAATATCAGCAGTGCTGATGGCTTCTCTTGTGCTAGGTTACTTGCACATGTCAACTACATGTATCTAGGATGACCTTTTGCGGCCATTTGTGATTTTAAAAAAACCCGCTACTTTGGTAATTAATGCAAATTAGTACAGTTTAAAATAAAATAACGATGTGAAATCTTAATAATGCTTTATTTAAGCGATTGGATGTCAGAAAAAATCGTACAATATGTGAATGAGTACTCATGCATGGAGTAACCATCGGAACTTGAGCAATTTTGTTTTACTTCAGTCAGGTATGACTGCAGCTTTGTTATTAATTTGTTCGATGTTTATCGTTCTTTTCATTGCAGGTAGTACAATATCACTGGCTTTCATATGATCATTACAATTTTGTATTGAGTTTACTGAAAAAGAAATAAGGATATGAATGCATGTTTAGATTCCGATAACACAGTATTAAAAAGAAAAAAATAGATTCAATGCGCAAAATGTAGTATTAATACAGTTTGCGAGGCATTGTAATTACGTTATCATCATCTAAAATATGATTTGGCACTATGTATCATATATTATCTTCGTTAGAACAAGGAAATATTTATAATTAACTGAATTACTATGTTTTTTTCAGTATCAAAAAGTTAGCAAATTGCTCCCCAGAGGGATAACGATGTAGATAAATCGGTGCCCCCCCCCCCACCTCTCGTCTCTCTCTCAACCTCTGCTTGCATGTGTGATAAACAGTAAACCACTCCCATATTATCGAGACCACGTCCTCTCCGCGGTGGTGATCGGATGCGACTCCGCGAGAAAGCGTGGTGTGCAGGGCTATTCTCCGCGACAACTCCGTCAGGATGCGTGGAGTGATGGAGGAGGGGTTTTTCTTAATCCTCTCCACTCACTCTCCACCCCCACCGCGATGCGTGGGGTTCCGAAAAATCACGTGAGCTGTACTGTATGTTGATGGGCAATCAAACAAACGCTGATATTTGATCAAAAGTTAATCAAATCAAGTCGTAACTGATTTCCTCTTCCTATCATAAACATCAAAGATAATCTCAGAACAATCTAACCTTGATTCAGTTATACCCACCTAAGCTTGACATCAGTGACCTGTTAACTCTGCCCAGTTCAAAAAGAAACCCTGAGAAGGACATCTTTTCCTTTAAAAATGCATATTAAAGACTGCAGATTATCTTCATTGGGTTTATTCTAACAAAATATAAAGCTACAGTAAAGAGTGAACTCCAGAGGGGAAGTATGTTTCATATAGTATGCCATTCTCTATGTATTTGTGTGTCTGTGTGTGTTTGTTCTGTCAAAGAGAAAGGAAGCAGTCAGATGCTTTCTGGTTGTGTGAATGTCAGAATTTAAGGATGTAAAGCCCATTATATACTGTAAAATTCTTTCAGTCAGTTGTGATGTCATGACTTTTCCTGTATTATAATTCTTTAGAGAATTAAATTTTCAGCATTTTTCAGCAAAATTTGTTCAGAGTGTTTTAGAATGTGTCTGTCAGTCTTATGTTTGAGAATTTGAGGATGTTCATGGTGGTTTTACTGTTGCAAATATCCATTTTACTGGCTTTAGTGACACTTGTAAACTCGATTTCTAATAGTAAAACCACCATTAATACCTAAGAGTCCTCAAGAACAAACAGGTGGAGACATTTCCAATTTGGACCTCCTAGCCTGGCAAGAATGATGAGAGAAAAATGGTGTATACATTTTTTTATATTTTTATCGAAGTAAAGATTGGGATACTTACATGAAATTTCACTTGCCTAACAATGACTTTTCTTGTATTAGCATGGTGAGACATGTATTACATTATTTTCCAGTGGCCATGGCAATAGCATCAACAATGTTAAATTTCTGTGTTCAAGTTTAGCATTAAATTTTGTGCAAGTCAGATATAATGGTGATACATCATTGAATGGAGACAGCTGAAATACGCGGTTTCATGGAACACTTGTTACCCAGTCTAGTTTGGGAACTGATACAAAACGGTTATTCCATATCAATATTTTTATCTCTTTTCAGAAGCAGCTTAGCCGCTGAGATGGAAGTCTGGGAAAGTTCCAAAATGTGGCCTTTCTCCAGTTTGGCATATGAAAAGGAAGCACCCTGCATACCAGGTACAAAGTGAAATTTTTTCCTCTTCCTTTGTTTGTTATTTCCATCAATTAATATCAGAATAAATCAGTGATAGGATGAACAACCTATGAACTATTGTATATGCAAGGTGGACAACTGACTACATGACTATTGTATATGCAAGGTAGACAACTGACTACATGACAGCAGTACCCCCTTAGAGGATTGCAGAGCTTAAGATAAACAGCATATTTGCATATTTTATACAAACAAATTGAATAAAAACATATAGAATATTTGTAATATGTTCATATTATGCAAAACAATTTAATTTTAAGCATGCATTTGCATCAAAGCTGCCAGTGTATTGCTCCTGCCATATGCATGCTCCCTGTTGTATTATGACACAGTCGATCAATATAAACTATGCTTGAGACAAGTTTCCAGATGTTTCATACATGTTTAAAATTACAGTTACTGTATTTGATGACTGTAAGAACACTCACTCAAAAAGACCTATATAATTGAATGTATATAATCATCACTAAACAATTTTACGCATTCTACAAAAATTTTAATTTTCTTTCCAAACATTCTCAGTACACTGTAAATAACAATATTCAACGAAATTCCAATCAATAAAAATGTCACTAATGCCTACTGGTGGCAACACATTAATACATAAATACCAATTAAAAAGTTTTTGTCTAGTGAAATTCGTGTTTTAGTTCTATCTTTTAATTTTGTTTCAGTGTAATCATCATAAATGCAATATGAATCTTGTATTCAAACATGAAAAATGTCATTCTGCTGTCACAGCTATGTCCACAAGCATTTCTGTGGGAACCTAATTAGGTGCTGACTGTGTTTTGATCTCCGACTTTTGGAAGTATTTGTTGTTACACTTATTTAAAAGCAGACCTTAATTTGTATTATCACGTTAATTATGTCTTTTGCATCAAATCAAATAAAGGGGGTGGAATAAAAGAAAAGTTAACAGTGTGCTCTTAGAAAGCAATTTATTTTTTTATTTTTCTGACCGGCGAATTTTCAGTTATTTTCACGACAGTCAGTATTCAAAATGAACACAAGATTTACTTTGAGCAGTACTCAATTAGTCAAAATAAATGTGGAGAATGATAGTTAAAGGATATTTCTAAATTCTATAGTCAAAAAAGTACAAAACAAAATCTTTTTTTTTCATTCTTTTATGCTTTAATTACATTAAACCAGCAACCCATGAATATGATTATGACGCCTTTGTCACCAGGTGCCTTTGTTATGCCTTTGTTATTTACTGATTATGAATGACATGTTATTATCGTGCTTTTGTTACCGGGCACCTTACTGCCATTGTTTATCTGGCTTCAGCGCGTCAGGTGATAAAAAATTTTCATTGAGCTAATTTTCTCAGGTAGACCTCACAAATCAAATGCTATAACCAATTAAACATTGTAAAAGGAACGTTATATCAAAGCCTTTGGAATACATAGAAATCTGGCCGGGGAATTTATATTCAAATGTTATAACAGAGGAAACGTATCCAGCAATGTAATAAACAGTGTTTACTGTGTGTGTGTATATATATATATATATATATATATATATATATATATATATATATATATATATATATATATATATATATATATATATATATGTATGTGTGTGTGTGTGCTTTGGTTATCTTATTTGAACTGTGTCCTCTATTTCTCATTATGCATATTTGCATCTAATATTGGTTTTAAGCAATACTTCATATCTATTTTATGTATATTATAAACACATTTTGTAATTTTTTAATGTATCATGTTCATATTCAGTGTATTCATACTTGAAAGTGTGTATGTTTGGATGGAAAGACATTATGCAATGTATTTTGGCCATATGACTTCAAAAGAGCACAGCAGAAACTATACATTGTAATTAATTTTAACTGATAAGAGTGCCTAGATTACAGTATTGTAATTATAAATAGGTAAAAATACATAATCAGCTGCTAATTAAAGAAGAATTATTTTTTTTAGTTTTTAAAACTTGAGTAGAAAATGACAGTTGAAAACATTTCTAAGCTAGTTTGAAACAACCCCTAATACATTTACTTGAGAGCACATGCACAAGTGTCTTCACACCATAGTGTTCATTCAAATCAAAGTGGTCACTGACGTTATGGATGAGTAACTGAACTTTACAAGTACATGTTTAGGGAGTTAATTCAAAATTAAATGTGAATCTTTTGGACGGTCAGTTTTTGGTGAAGTATTGAAAAGATGAAAAATTAAATTGCTTGTTCTAGTGGTAGTTGACTAACTATGTATACCTATTTGTAATTACAATGATGTAATCTAGGTACTCCTATCATTTATAATTAATTACAGTATATAGTTTCTAATGTGCTCATGTGAAGTCATATGGCAAAAATACCTGGTGTAGAGACCAAAAGGGGCACATAAAAGTTGTCTGACTTCCACCTTCGCAATCATACAGTTTATTAGCTTGGGAGGGGTTGATTTGCAAGGTAATGGATGTACTCCTAACAAATTATGATTGGGTAAGTATTATCAAAGAAATATATTGTACTCTGAAAATTTGTTTCACTGATATGATAGTAGTAATTGCAGACATTTGATTTTGGTGGCACATGCATTTGTCACAGCATATGCCACCTGAAAATATATATAATGCCAATCAGTTTGTTGTTGCAGGGTTTTCAGATATTTCAGCAGAGGAATTGAGATTAGATGCATATGAAGCCCAGGCCACAGGAAACTCACAGGCCTATGTAAGCATAGATACATTATGTTTGCAAGACCATTTCTATTTTGCAGTCACCTGTATGAAACAGCTACAGTGGTCTCTCACTATAAAGTGCCTCAATATAGTATGATCCATATATAACATGGGGGGGGGTATTGTCTATAATCCCATATATAACATGGGGGGGGGGTATGCTCTATGATCCCATATATAACATGGGGGGTATGGTCTATAATTCCATATATAACATGGGGAAGTATGGTCATTGATTTCATATATAACATGGGGGGTATGGTCTACGATCTCATGTATAACATGGGGGATATGGTTTATGATCCCATATATAACATGGGGGGTATGGTCTATGATTTCATATATAATATGGGTGGGTATGGTCTATGATCTCATATATAACGGGGGAGTATGGTCTATGATTTCATATATAACATGGGCGGTATGGTCTTATGATCTTATATATAACATGGGGGGTATGGTGTATGATCTCATATATAACATGCTGGGTATGGTCTATGATCTCATATATAACATGGGGGGTATGGTCTATGGTCTCATATTTAACATGGGGGTATGGTGTATGATCTCATATATCAAATGGGGGAGTATGGTGTATGATCTCATATATCATATGGGGGGAGTATGGTCTATGATCTCATATATAACATGGGGGGGTATGCTTTATGATCCCATATATAACATGGGGGTTATGGTTTATGATCCCATATATAACATGGGGGGGTATGGTTTATGATTCCATAGATAACATGGGGGGGTATGGTTTATGATCCCATATATAACATGGGGGTTATGGTTTATGATCCCATATATAACATGGGTGGGTATGGTCTATGGTCTCATATTTAACATGGGGGTATGGTGTATGATCTCATATATCAAATGGGGAGTATGGTGTATGATCTCATATATCATATGGGGAGAGTATGGTCTATGATCTCTGATCTCATATGCAATATGGGGGGGTATGGTCATGGATCCCATATATAACATGGAGGGGGTATGGTCATGGATCCCATTTTGAGCATGAATGTAGTTATGATATAGAACCTACCTTAACAGCAGACAACATTGCTAGTAACACCTTGCAATTTTATGGCTCCCCATTACAGTGTTATAGTGAGTGATCACTGAACTTTTTTTCTTTCCTCAAACAATTTAAAGTGGAAATGATGTTGCAATGAAGTCATGACAGTAGAAATTAGGTCGCATTAGGCAACCACTGTTATGGCTTGAAATCTGAATCAACTCCTTCAAAAAAATTGCTGAATGCTAATTTTTAAGTTTACCCAGGGCAACAAAACAAAAATTATTTTTTTCCCAATAGTCTTTATTTTCATTATATTGACTTAAGTATCTTTTTTTCCCTCATGTTCTTATGTTCAAAAATAAAAGTGTATCTGATTTAATTTTGAACTGCATACATAAATGTGGTAGCCATGCAGTTCTAAATGAACCAAAGATTATTATTCTTCTTCTTGTTATTATTATTGTGGCTCTTCAAAATCTAATTTTCAAAAAGGCTTGGATAAAAATTTCACCTCAGTGTGGGCTTATACCCATGACTGCTATATTCAGAGCTATCTGTTGAAGACCAACACTCTAGACCACTAGACCATTGATGTTTACAATGTACAGATAAGCTGTTTTGTTCTCTATTGGGGCAGTAGTTGCTGCACACAGTGTATTCAGTGTATTCTTGTTGGTCATAATCTTTACAACTATTACCAGTATTACCAAAACAAAATCCAGCATTTTACATGTGCCAGATGTCTTATTGTTGTCCATATGATTCTATTTCATATGAAGACCATTTAATACATTGCAATTTCTTTTTTACAGATACAGAAATTTGACAGTCTTGCGAATGAATTCATGAGCAAGAGGAATGAACTGAAAAATCCTCTCTCAGCTTCCAGACAATCGTTGGTAATTTGAAGTGAACTAATTTCTGATTAAAAATATTCTTTATTGAGCAATGAGCACTGTTCAGCAACCATTTAATGGGTTAACGAACCTTTGTGTGTGATTGGTTATGCAGGCACCTAGTAGTGCATAATGATTTATTAGATTGCATTAATCTAATAGGGTTTTATTTAAGAACAGTCTGAATTCCTTTCTGATGCCCAAAACAATAGTAATTTCTTGTAACTTTTAAGTTTGTCAGAGATGGCTTGAATTTTTAAAAAGAATTGAAATTTTATCATGTTTAAAAGGGCAGAGAGGTTTATCTTCTCGCGTCTGTTGCAACAAAAAGTGGTGATAACTCGTGTCAAATCCACTAAAAAAATCTTTTACTGAAAATGTTTAACTTGCATATAACTTTCATATAAACAGATTTGATTAAAAAAGAAGGATCTTGCATCTTACTTACACAATGCAAATACAATATGCCTCTCTCTAAACAAGTGATGAGTTGCATCTTACTGACACAATGCAAATACAATATGCCTCTCTCTAAACAAGTGATGAGTTGCATCTTACTGACACAATGCAAATACAATATGCCTCTCTTTAAACAAGTGATGACTTGCATCTTACTGACACAATGCAAATACAATATGCCTCTCTCTAAACAAGTGATGACTTGCATCTTACTGACACAATGCAAATACAATATGCCTCTCTAAACAGGTGATGAGTTGGATATCAAGAAGTGTTGATAACCCATATTAGTATAAATGGTAATAACTAGGGTCAGCACAAGTTTTTATATCAGTTTTAAACAAGTCATACCCATATTTATCCAGCAATAAATCCATGCTTAATGATAAACCCACTCGTTTACACAAACTGTTGGCAGATGTTTACTAAAGATATCTTTGTCTCATAATAACCCCACACCATAATTTTGATCAATTTATTAGGCTGACAGACTGGTCCTATCATGGGAGAAATACTGTAATAAGATGATTTTTTAAACACTAAATAGCTGTTAGTATTTATTGTTAAAACAAGTGATGATATCTTTCAATAAAATAAGTTTTGATTGAAAGAAACAGAAAAAGATGTGCATTAGCACGACAGGTTTGTTGACACTTTCAGATATCTTTCATAGAGGACTGCAGAAGAAGAGGATCTGAAAGGTAATTTAAGAATAAGATCTTTTACATTAAACAAAATGTGTTGAGTAATTTGCAATCAAGTGTAGGCATATTGTTTTATGATCAGTTAAATTTTACCCCAAACGCTCACATATAAGCATGACTGGAGTGCAGGATTCTTTTTGCTTCAGTCATTGTTATACATCCACCATAAGGTGAGTGTAATATGGTATGATATCCGTCCATCTTTCTGTTACCAATCTAGTTTCTGCACAATAACTTGAGTTATCCACTGTCTACAGTTACCAAACTTTGAGGATCCCTTGCACTTGGGGTAAGGAAGAACCATATAGATTTCAGGCTCTTAAGCTCAGAGGTCCAAGTCACTGAAACTGAAACAGAGAAAAAAAATTCTGCACAATAACTCAAATTTTTCATCAGCTACAGTTACCAAATATTGTGGATAGCATGTACATGAGGTAAGGAAAAACAATATCAATTTCAGGGTCAAATGGTCAATGGTCAAGGTCACTGAATGATTGAAGAAACCTGGTTTCTGCACAGTAACTCTGAGCTCTCCCCCCATCTACGGTTACCAAACTTTCTGGATAGCTTGCACTTGGAGGAAGGAAGAACCCTAACAATTTGGGGCTCAAATGGTAAATGGTCAAGGTCACTGACTACTGACTGAAAGAAGAAAAATGGTTTCTGCACAATAACATTAGTTCTACATCACAGAACTGGTCTGAACTTTGTGGATGGCTTGCACCTAGGGTAAGGAAGAAGCCAATCAATTTTGAGGTCAAAAGGGCAAAGGTCCAGGCCACTCTGAGTTAAAGAAGAAAAATGGTTTCTTTGCAAAAGTATCAGTTATATACAATGAGGACTGTTAAACATGGGGTTGGCCTATAATGTGCTGTTCATGGTACTCTTATTCTTGTCCCATTTTTGTAATGAACAGTGATAACTTACAAGACTGTGTGATGAGACTGACAAGACTGTGTGATCAGACTGACAAGACTGTGTGATCAGACTGACAAGACTGTGTGATCAGACTTACAAGACTGTGTGATCTGACTGACAAGACTGTGTGATCAGACTGACAAGACTGTGTGATCAGACTTACAAGACTGTGTGATCAGACTGACAAGACTGTGTGATCAGACTGACAAGACTGTGTGATCAGACTGACAAGACTGTGTGATGAGACTGACAAGACTGTGTGATCAGACTGACAAGACTGTGTGATCAGACTTACAAGACTGTGTGATCGACTGACAAGACTGTGTGATCAGACTTACAAGACTGTGTGATCTGACTGACAAGACTGTGTGATCAGACTGACAAGACTGTGTGATCAGACTGACAAGACTGTGTGATCAGACTGACAAGACTGTGTGATCAGACTGACAAGACTGTGTGATCAGACTTACAAGACTGTGTGATCTGACTGACAAGACTGTGTGATCAGACTTACAAGACTGTGTGATCAGACTGACAAGACTGTGTGATCAGACTGACAAGACTGTGTGATCAGACTGACAAGACTGTGTGATCAGACTGACAAGACTGTGTGATCAGACTTACAAGACTGTGTGATCTGACTGACAAGACTGTGTGATCAGACTGACAAGACTGTGTGATGAGACTGACAAGACTGTGTGATGAGACTGACAAGACTGTGTGATCAGACTGACAAGACTGTGTGATCAGACTGACAAGACTGTGTGATGAGATCCTCTTTACATTAAGTATGCTTTTCTAACAGTGTTGATGCTAATTTTCACTTTATGCATTAACATTGATTCTTGATAATAATTAAACTTGAGCAAGAAAAACTGTTACATTTAAAAATGCACATCATGTTGCTTGACTTACCATCAGAAAATCTTGGTATATATTATTGCATGTTAAACACTTTAAGATACAAACCCATCATATTTAATGATGACATGCAGAATTTAATATGTATGTGTTTAAAATATACCAAGTACACATTATTGGCTTAAATTTGCATTTGCAGGTTAGGTTCTGCAAAATTTACTGTGAATTCATTTATTTTCATTGGGATCAATTTTTGTGGGTTTGCTAAGAATTTCATTTTTGTTGAACCTAACCTTGACATAAATAGCATTTATTGCTGAAAAGGTTTACATTGGGTATGCAAATTCATGTTTAGAGCAAATATAAATTCCATGAAAATTTTTACTGCATTTAACAAAATTTTAATTCACAATATATTCTACATTCTGTGCATTGAATCTTCCAGTATTATTTTGTCAACCCTTGACCAGAAAAGTCAGTCTTCTGAACTATTAAGGAATATTGCTGGTAAAATGTCAGAATATTTAACTTTTTGCAAGGAGGATAATTTTGCATTACTTAAAGAGTAAAAAAACTTTTAAAAAAAAACCAGCAGGAAATTCATAGGTTGCTGTGCATTTTGTTGCACTAGGCTGTACAAAATTTGTGTCCCTTGAAAAAGGTAATTACATAGATATGTATATTAAAGTCAATCATTAAAATAATTTAAATAAAAGTATTTAGAAATCTCTGAAATTTCACTGGTTGAAGATTGTATATTTTTCTCACATTATACATAAAGAAAAATGTTGCTAGTTAGGTGAACTTTTCTGCTATATGGTAAAACCTTCAAAAAATTGAACCTCTTCCCTTTTGATATGCAAATGAGGTTCCCAGTGGTCAGTTGAGCACTAAGATCAAAGGCACAGCTGGGGTGAATTTGCTCTCAGAACATGCTTACCTTGATTACAGGTTCAAGTTAGCTGTATCATTGTGCTCTTGGAAACAATTTATGTTTTCTACCTTTCCTATTTTAAAATAACATTTAAGATTTTGCTAATATCAGTGCCAAAGGAAACATCTTTTCCACTTCATTCTGGTATATTTTTTGCAATTTTATGATAGACAGTGACCAAAATAATGTCACTGAAAAAGAGCTCCTTTTGCTACTCTGAATAACCTTGATTTTCAATATAAAGTATAAAAATGGGTAAATAAAATGACATGCTGATTTAAAATGAGTAGCAATGCATTTTTTAGCTCACCTGTATGAAGTAGAGCAAGCTATTGTACTACCCCCCATTGTTGGCGCCATCACAGATAAAAGCATATACATATGTACAGCCTTGCTGCATCTCAACCATTCTTTCTTCCTAGGTCCTAGGCAACAGTTTGGAGTGTGTTTCATAGCACCTATCCCCAGGAGAAGGGGCTAACTTTGTACATGAACATTGCAGATTGTATACATATTGTTATACATGGAATCAAGAAACTTGGTGGGGGGATGCATCTTAAAAAGTACTACACCCTCATCACAAAAGTAGGTCACTGTGACTCATATTTTACACTTCACTGACTTTGGTTATGTTTTGTAGTTTTAAGTTTATTTCTCAAGCTCTGTTCCAGGTAGAATCATCAAATTAGATGATTGTATGCATTTGTGTTAGTACCACACCCATGCAGCAAAATAAGGCTACTGTTACTTACATTTTACATTTTACAGGTTTTGCATTTAGTTCATGGCCAAAGAGGTTTTCTGCACCCTGTATATTGTACATAGAATCATGAAACATGGTGAGGGTATGCATCTTGATAAGTACTACACCCTCATCACAAAAGTAGGCCACTGTGACCCATATTTTAAGTTGAACAGACTTGGGTTCCATCTCAAGAATTCTTCATGCCAGAATCATCAAACTAAATGAGTATATCTCAATTAGTACCACACCATTAGAACAAAATAAGAAATGTCAATGTGACCAACAGTTTATATTTTACTGGCTTATGTTAAGTTTTTGCATTTATCTCATGACCATGTAGGTTTTTTAAATCATATATAATACTGTTATACCTGCAATCTTAAAACTTAGTGGGAGGATGTAACTTAATGAGTACTACACCCTGATCTCAAAAGTATGTCACTCTAACCCATATTTCATGCTTAACTGACTTTGATTCAATTTTGTGGTCATGCTTGAATTATTAAAATTAGATGATTGTATACATCTCTCTTAGTACCACACACATACACAAAAGATCATTGTGACCTACATTTCACATTTTACCAGTTTAAGTTAAGTTATTGCATTTAGCTAATGACCACATAGGTTTTTTGCATGTTATATATCTACTATCCTATATAGAATCATTAAACTTTGTGAGGGTGTGTATCTTTATAAGGACTACTTCCTCGTTTCAGTTGTAGGTCATTATGGCCCATATTTGATGCTTCACTGACTTGGATTAAAGTTTGTGTTTGATGTTCATTTCTCAGGAGCTGTTCATGCTAGAATTGCAACATTTTTGGTGATATGCATCGCTGTTAATACCACACCCTTGCAACAAAGAAGCTAATCATGACCTATATTTAATCTTTTATTGGCTTTGGTACAGCTTTTTGCATTTAGCTAATCACATGCGGTTTTGGCATGCTATATGCATACTATCATAATTATGAAACTTGGTGATTGGATATGTGTTGGTAGGTTATGCATCCTTGTTGCCAAAAAAGTCTCTGTGACCTATATTTCATGCTTCAGTGACTTTGTTGAAATTTTGTGTTCAGAGCTCATTTATTAGATGCTATTTATGTTCCAATCACAAAACTTGATAATTTGATGCATGTCTGTGAATACTACACCCTTACAACCAAAGAGGGTCACTGTGACATATATTTTATGCTTTACTAACATACGCTAAGTATTTGTGTTTAGCTCATGACCATATCGATTCTTCCATGCTATTATACATCTTGGCCTACTCAGTGCAGTTGGAAATAGCATTAAATATGCTTATTCAGAGATAAACTTTTCATAACAATGACTGTACATTGTATATTGTGATAGGTCACCTTCAGGAGGTTAACTGTATATTGTACATGTGAATGCATATATGAATTAGATAAGTGGTCTGCATGCTGCATGCCTTTAATGTGAAGCCTTGGCTACAGTTGGTTACATTTGGCTTCTAGGGTGAGTAATGATAATAGGTTCTGTTGCAGATACAAAATCAAGATTTAAGATTTTTCAGGTGGGGGGGGGGGGGTAAAATTGTTATAGTACTTTTATTTTGATATCATAAAATAATTTTTTTTATTAGCTCACCTGGCTGCAAGTCCAAGTAAGCTAATGGCATGGACCTGCATTTGTCATGTGTCATACATCATTTATCTGTCAACAATGCAATTTTAAGCTTCTCAGAATCTACTTTACTTATTTTGACTAAATTTGACACAGATCATCATGGCTTGAAGGGTTTTTAAATATATACAAATGAGGATGATCTCCAATCGAACATGCTGCCATTACTAAAAATAGTAAAAGCCCTTTAAACAACTTCTCAAAAACTGCTCAACAGAATTTGATCAAATTTAACAAAACAAACCATCCTGACAGGAAGACCTTTCAACTTTGTACAAATGATGCTGATCCGCCTTCAAATATAGTCACTGTTACTAAACAAAAAAAAAGCCACTGTTACTAAAAATATAAAAACCTTTAAACAAACTTCTTCTCTTAGACCCATGAATAGAATGTGACCAAAGTATACTGGCACGAAGAACTTTCAGTGATACCAATCTGCCATCAAATATGGCCACTGTTACTAAAAATAGAAAAACCATCAAACAACTTCTCAAATTTTTACTCAAAAAATACTCAACAGAATTTGACCAAATTTGATGGAGAGCATCCTGGCTTAGAGGACTTTCGAGTATTTTACAGCTTATTTTGATCCGTCACAAAGTATGCCTGCCATTATTAAAATATTAAAACCTTTAAGAACTTCCTCTCCAAAACTGCTGAATAGAATTTGATGAAACTTTATAAAACACATCCTGACATAAAGACCTTTCGGATTTATACAAATGATGCCAATCTGCCATCAAATGAGGTTTGCATTACTAAAAACAGACAAGCTTGTAACCAACTTCTTCTCCAAAACTGTTTAATAGAATTTGACCAAACTTCACAAAGGGCATCCTGGCATGAAGACTTTCAAATCTGTACAAATTATGCCAATCTACCATCAAATATGGCCACCTTTACTAAAAATAGAGAAACCTTAAAATGACTTCTTCTCCAAAACCATTGAATAGAATTTGACCAGATTTGACAGAATTATTTCTAGCTTTAACACCTTTCATATTTATACAAAAATGTCATTCCGCCATAAAATATGACTGCTGTTACTAACAGTAGAAAGCACTTCCCCAATTTTATCAACAACAAAAAATGCTGCACAGAATTTTACCTACTTGGACACAAATCATTCTGGCATAGGCACCTTTCAATATTGGAAAAATGATGCTGATGTGCGATCAGATATGGATGAAGATACAAAAACGAGAGAAATCTTGAAACATTTCTTTTTGTAACGTATGAAATCAACAACACTGGAGAAATTTCAGCAACCTACTGTCCCAGATTTCTTTGCCAACTGCTCTTGTATTTAGCTATTAGGCAGATGTCAGTCAGGTGAGTGATCTCAGGCTGTTTTTGTTTTTTTTTATGCCCGATCACAGTATGTTTGTAAGTACACTGTATGTATGTATGTATGTGTGTGTGTGTGTGTGTGTGTGTGTGTGTGTGTGTGTGTGTGTGTATGTATGTATGTATGTATGTGGTTTAACAGTATGTCAACACAATACTGTCTATATAGTGCTGATTTTAAATTTTAAATAGATACAAACTTACAATTTAAAGACAAAAGATTGCCCACAAAAAATTTAGTTAGAAAAGGGGCCAAAATTTCATTGTCAGGATCACTTAATTGGAATGTATTTTCTGCATGATAATTAATGCTTATGGTAGCTACTGGAGACTTCTAAAAGCTACATGAAGGTGAACTATGTAATTACTGATTACATTCTGGTTCAGTGTACTAGGAGTATATAAATGTAACCTTTCTTCACGTATCTTGCATGCAAATTTTGTAAAGTGCTTTGCAAAAAAGCCATGGTGCATAGTTTCTGTTCAAATTTGAAATTCATGTAAAAATTTAGGAAAAATGTCAAATTAAATTATACCAATGCCCTCTCCCATTGTTTGCCAAAAGGATACCATTATTTATAATGTTAATGATGAAATATAGACACAGTGTGGTTTACAAAATATGTGCGATGAGTGAGCTTCTCTGGTCCCAACAACAGGGAATAGGTGATATTTGGTGGGCTATGTAAAGTGTTTCCAATCCCTTATATTTTAGTCTAAGCTTTAAACAACTTCTCAGAAACTGCTCAGCAGAAATAGACCAAAATTGACGGAAAATATTTAGGAATTAAGGTATTTCAAGTTTATGCAAATAATGCTGATTCACCATTAAATCTATCAAATGTGACTGCCATTACTTATAATAGAAAATCCTATGAATAACTTCTCAAAAATTACTGAACAGAATTGGACCAAATTTGACAGAAAGCATCTTGGCATAAAGGACTTTCAGGTTTATACAAATAATGCCAATCTGTCTTCAGATATGGTTGCTGTTACTAAAAATATAAAAACCTGTAATAATTTCTTCTAGAAAGCTGCTTAACAGAATTTGACCAAATTTGACAGTAATGATCCTAGCATCACCTTTATTGAAATTAGGCAGATCCACTATAAAAATATCTCCACCATTACTAAAAGTAGAAAAACATTTACATAATTTTATGTAACAAAAAACAGAATTTGACCAGCTCTGACAAAGCATCCTGGCATAGATGCCTTTCAGTATTTGACATATGATGATGATGTGCCCATCAAATATGGATGATGGTATAAAAACTAAAGAAACCTTAAAGTTGTTTTCATAACATATGCAATCTTCAGCAGTAGAAAAAATTTCAACAGAAAGCATCCTACTGGCCCAGATTTTTTGGTCAACTGCTCTTATATTTGCCTATTAAGCAGATGTCAACTGGATGAGCAATCACAGGCCTACTTGGTCCTCTTGTTCAGGTGAAAAATCAGCGACATTATATCATAAATATGAAATTGTAAGGATAGATCTCATATATAAAATCTGGCTTTGCGGACACAGAAAAGGACTCAAGTAATTGAGAATATGGAATTCTGCACAATAAAAAATTATACAACTTGATGGTACTAATAAAACAGATTTATATATGTTTTTAAACTTAAGTATTTACCTTAAAAACATTGTATGATCATAATTTGATTATTAACATTTTATTCAGAAGAAAAAATGTGGAAGCCACCAATTTTCAATGTAGATTCTATGAAAGTGGACTCCATGTATTACTTTACCTTGTTATGAGTCTCATAGACAAATGAAACCTGTTCATTGAGAATGATAATTTCGTTTTTTAAATTTACCAAGGACAAAATAGCCTCTGATTCCTTACTTGTTGTTGAGCACATGCTAGTAGGAAGTGAGACATAGCAGTCAGTTTTCTGCTGAAGGTGGCAGTGGCATCATCAACAGTTTGTTGTAGTTTTGGTTCAAGTTTTTAATTTGCTTATATTTCCTAAAGCCCTTGATGGATTTTTTTCATACTCAGGATGAATCATTATGAAGCTAAGACAATTCATTCTGTCAAGAGGCACACAAAATTAGCAGTAGTCCGCTAGCCTGAGGCTAGTAAATTTCCAGTTGGACTAGTAGTTTTATAATTTCTTTAGTCCAATGGCTAGTAAAGTTTCATTTGTCACCTGTCATCTAGAGAACAAGGGCCAGTGAAAATTCAGCAGGACTAGTAAATATCTCAGTCTACTAGTCCTTCTCCCTACAAAAAGATTTATGTTTAATTCTAGACCAGGGTCAAGGTCAGTCATATATAATTTGCATTATGGTTTTAGTTAGAATTTTCATTTGCTCATATTTCCAAAACTGCCTTGATAGATTCTAATCATACTTGGCATGAATCATTCTGAAGCTGAGACAATTCTATTCTATGACATGCAAGTTCACCCTTTTGACCTTGGACCCAAGGTCACAGTCATAAAAAATTTGTGTTCAGATTTTGGTTAAAGATTTTTAATTTGCCTTTATTCCTGGACTCCTTGATGGATTTTCTTCATACTTTGGAATAATCAATATGAAGCTAACACAGTTCATTCTGTGATATGTGCACATGCCTCAAGTTTTTTCATTTGCTTGTATTTCTTAAACCCCTTGATGGACTTTCTTCATATTTGGGTTGAATCATTGTGAAGCAAAGACAATTCATTCTGTGACATTCATGCCTGCCACTTTGACCTTGAAGCCAAGGTCACAAATATAAAAATCTGCATTGATGTTTTCGTTCAAGTTTTTTCATGCACTTATATTTCCCAAGCCCCTTGATGGATTTTCATCATATTTGGGATGAATCATTATAAAGTTAAGGCAATTAATTCAAGAATGTGTTCACCTGCCACTTTGAGCTTTGAGTCAAGGTCCAGTCATGGAAATCGTTGTTAAAGTTTTGGTTAAAGTTTTTTCATTTGCTTATAATTCTTAAACCCCTTGATGGATTTTCTTCATACCTGGGATGAATCATTATGAAGTCAACTCAGTCAATTTTGTGACACACTCATCCTTTTGAACTTGGGGCCAAGACCACATGGTTTACAGCAGTGCTTTGATCATAGGCTTGACATTCAGGCACTGGCCTTCTTGTTTTATATTATCTTAACCTTACAGGTTTTGAAATATGACTACCATATTTGACTTAATAAGTGCCCAGGATGCTAAGAAAATTTTGGTTTTGGGGTAAATACTTGAGGTTAATTGTTGTTAAAAGTTCCCCCCTTCCCCTCCAGTTTTGCTGTGTTGATGAACAATATATGCAGTTATCAAAAAAGTTTCAGTACTAATTCTACATTGAATTTGTTTTAGTTTATCAACATTGTCCTATGTAATGATTTTTATTTATGTGTAATGCTATATAATAGTTTGGAGATCAAAATCATATTGTGCTCTTGCTACATAGAGGGATCTCAATAGATGCATACCCTCAGGTTTTGACACTTGGAATATAAATGTGACCCATTTCTGATGCATGGAAATTCCAACCTGTGCGTTTCTATGATGCACTTTGATTTGGGCCAGAGCATCAGTCTTAATTACCCTTGATTTGCCTCTGGCATAAATTTACTGTATGCACCAGTGATCAACATTTGCTAGAGTAATGTTTACACCTTATTGGCCAATATCACACCTATGCAAAATCAATATGAACTGGGTGGAGGTAACAGGTCACTGATGTCATGCTTAGGAGTGCATAATTGAATCAAGGTTAGATTGTTTTTACATTATCTTTGATGTTTATGATAGTTAGAGGAAGAGGGAATCAATTATGACTTGATTGGATTAACTTTTGATCAGATATTGGCATATGTTTGATTGACCATCAAATTATAATTAGTTAGACAAAACTGGAAAATATGATGGCTCACGAAGCCAGTTGTCAAAGGTAAATGGACAAACTTTAACTGTTTTCTTGGTGATTAATTTACTTCAGTTGGCAAAATGTTGAACAATTCAGGTGTTTTAATTAATTTATCATTCAGTAGGAATTTACCAGGCATTATGCTTTGTGATTTATTTCATGCTTTGGAATTACTTTAGATTAAATAGTGAGATGGAATAATTTTGTTATATTAGATGTATTTGTAAACTTTCAAATCACAATGTCCATCAGTCAAAAACTTTGATACAGAGGGTTGTTGCTAAGTTTGTAAAGAGTAAAAATAGGAGGAAATAAGTAACTGACATGTTCTGTTGACAGATGACTTCATTGTATACAAAGTCACCAATTGTAATGTTCATCCATGATATAACTGAATATGCCTTGCTCATATTGTTTGATGCATTAGTTTGATGCATGATGATCAGATTGAAATGGTTATGATATATAAATTAGATATTTGATTCATATATCACTTTCAAAGTTGTAGGGGTATATTTTTGTATTTAAAATGATTTGAGGAGTTTAGAAAAATATGTTGAGAAGTAACAAATATAATAAAGTATAAAATAATCCTTTTTCTGTTTAATATACCGAATATAGACACAGTCATATATAATTAAAAAGAGAAACAATTATACAAAAATCAGTAATGGCCATGTCTGTCTCACTGTCTGGTTGTCTGTTTCTTACAAAATACTGCACAAGTGTTTCTCTTCATTCAGCATGAGACAAGAAATCTTACATGTCAGTTTGCTCCACAAATAACAAACAATCCCAGCTATGAGCTCATGCTTGTCAAAAACTAATGACTATCAAGATTTCAGTTTTGACTCTTGAGATTTTCATTTTGACTGTTGAGATTATGGGGTCAAGGGTCAGATGACTCTTCAGTTCTGAAATCTATTGAGAACCTTGTACATACCCATTTATTATGACGAAATAAAATGAAGCTTTGAAACACTGCTGATTTCCATCAGAAATAAGCATTATAGTTAGTATATGTCAAGAAGATGGAATAATTAACAACAAAAAAAAGATCCCAAAACTTTACAATAGTATGGTAAAGTATGCAAAAATCAGTATGCTTAAATGCATTGTGAGATGTGGTCGTGAGTCAAAATGAATGGATAGTCATAATAATACATATGGGATCGTCATTAAATATCCAGATTGTTGGAAATGACAGTGTTTACAGGTGTCCACAGACATTTTAATAATTAAGCTAGTCAATTAAATCCAAGAAGAAAAAATGGACAGGCATAATTGTCATATTTTTTAATATCTTCATTTGGTTCAAAATTTTAAGTAATGCTGTCCCTAAATTTGGGATGACATAAATGTTAGGATGAAAGCTCCTGCATATCTGATAGTGATAACAATTAGTACATTGTGTGAACTAGTAAAAAAAAATGTAAATAAGCAAAAAGAGTGACAAGTCTTTGAACAGGGGTAACCTGTCAATATTTGCATTAGCACTTTCTATATTTGACCTAGGTCTGTTATGTCAGAGGAAGCACAAGCATTTTACCATATTACTTTTTATTTAGATTGTAACGGAAATATTATGCAGGAAGACAACTGTGATGATTTACAACAAATTTATTACATTTAATATCAGTAATATGTTACATGTTGTTATTGCATAGCTTGTTATTCTTTTAATTCCCAGAATAACAAGCTTTGCAATATTGACAGGTAAGTACAATAAAACCCCTAAAAACTGAAAAACCTTGGGACCCCCCCCCCCAAAAAAAAAAAAAATTGGTTTAGAGGAGTTTTCGTTTTACTGAGGTTTTTGGTAGATGTGAACAAATGTCTTTTCTAAGGGCTTCTGTGACGAGAGAGAGAGAGAATGAGAGTGTAATTATGAGAGCATCAGTGTCTATGTGTGTAAGAGTGCACAAAATAGTTAAATTTTTCTTAAATACATGTATTTAATGAAGAATTAGCTGAACAATACATGTTCCTTCCGAAAATCATATCCTGTCACATAAATAAATACAATTGTTCCACATTAGAAATACAATTCTTGTCACAAGAAACATCTGAGGAATGAGATACTTTTATAACTTTACTGTAAGTCCTTTCGAATTATGAATGATACTCCGCAATGTTTAAATACTCCGTATAATTCATAATGTTTACAGTTCAAGAACCTGGCTTGAAGGATGTGTGGAGCGTTGTATGTTTTTTTTACATCTTTCTTTAACTAATGTGGCTTGTGTTAATGACTCCATAACTTGTGCTGTAGCCAAATAACTTTCATCCTTAGCAATTGCAAAGTTTTTTAATCTCTGTATAAGATCTGAAACTTCAAGGTATGTCATTGAGTGAGTCTGACTTTTAGAATACTGGTACTACTTTTTTGGTCTCCATCGGCAAAGCATCAACAAGTGTGGCCACATGCCTGGTTAATGAAGCCCTGATATTTAATTAAAAAAACAAGCAAACATTGTTCTATTGATCATCTATACAAATGAATAGCATCAATCACAATTAGATAAGAAGCAGATAAACATAGTCTTTCTTAAGTGGCTTACCTACAAGCATTTAGTTATTAATAATTCGCCTTAAAAGCTGGCTCTTTTTGTATGGTGCCAAGACTTCAGATTAGCCTATTGTCAGCCCTAATCTGTGTCGACATGCATGTCAAGTATTGTTTTAACCTTGTGTGCCCTTGGGACATTTTCAGCCCACTACAGTACTTGCTAACCATAATTAATCTGTTCCAGCATTGATCAGGAAATTAGCAGCTATAATATATATCCTAGTTTGAAATAAGTTTCAGTTTTATGGGGGGGGGGGGGTTAAGCATAAAATTTAAAAAATTTGGGATTGAAATTTGTTTAGGTATTCGGAGTTGAAGGGTTTCATTTTACTGGGAAAAAATGATGATATTAAAGAAGGAAAAATTTGGGACTACAAAAATTTCAGTCTTGAGGGGATCCCAGTATGCTGAGATTTAAATTTTGATGAGTTTCACTGTATTACATCATTAAAATTAGTTACCCCCCCCCACACACACACACACACACACAAAATTTAAAATTTTTTTTTTTTAAACCCCTACATATTTCTTGTTGTTTTGTATACATTGGTTCTGTTACTTGTTTTCTTTTACAATAATGTTAAGTTCTATAGAATGTTGGTCTTAAAATTCATTTATTAGTAGCATAACTTTGTCCTTATTACCGGTATATTAAAAGGACATATTTCCCATCATTCCTTGCTTCCTTGCATGACACCTAATAGCTTTAATGAATGCTATCATATATAACAATGAATTGATTATGCTATCTTAAAGTGAGCCTTATACATGAATTTGTGACCAGTTGACATCCTTTATATGAAATGACTTACAAGTACCATATTTCTTCAATGGTCTGCCCTGATAACAAGAAATCTTTAGAGGAAAATGTGATAAAAGAGACAGGCAAAGTCCAAATAAATAGGTATGTGTAAGGTCAATTAGATAATAGGTACTGAAAACCATAGAAAATTAGTTTGATTCATTGGTATTTCAATTAAATTTATAATGAAAATATATAATGTTATAACATATATTAACTGATCTGTGTTAATTGTATCTAAAACAAACTCTTAATTGGACAAACAAACTGACACAGAAGTGGACCCATAGACGGGAATGGGTTATTGTCAGCAACACACACACTTCCATCCCAACCCCCAACCCTTCCAGGTTGCTTGGATTTTTTAAAGTGGGGATAGGCTTATCTTAAAAAATGGTCTTATCATAAAAAAAAAATATGGTTAATTCAATGTGTCCAGTTTTAATATGATATTTTTATCTTTTACAGCACTGGAACTGGTCAAGTTTCTCTTTTTAGTAGTAAGTACTTTCATATTTTTATTTTTTAAGCTCTACTCATCATAGACCAGAAAAGCTTATGGTATGGCCTATTGTCCATTGTCCAACATCTGTCTGTCTGTTAGCACAGTTCTTAAACTACTTGGAGGATTGTCATGAAACTTCACACACACGTTCATCCCACAGCAACCATTTTGAAAATCTTGTTATCGCTACTCCTCCTGAGTGGATAGTCTATCGGCACAGTTTTCACTAAAAGACTTCTTATGATGTCCAGTTGATCCTCAATGAAAATTATGCCGATTTGACGTTCAATATGGCAGCCATCTTGAAAACTTATTGTTGTTACTCCTCCTGAAAGGAAAGTCATATCAGCATGGGGTTTTCATCAGAAGACTTTTTTATGTAGTTTAATTGGTTGTAAATGAAAATTGTTCCGCTTGGACATCCAATACAGCTGCCACAGTGGCCATCTTGAAAATCTTGTTGTTGCTACTCCTACTTAATGGATGGTCGTATCAACATGGCGGTTTCACTAGAAGACTTCTTATGATGTCTGGTTGGTCCTAATGAAAATTGTACCAATCTAACATCAAATATGGCCCCCACAGCAGCCATCTTGAAAATCTTTTTATTGCTACACCTGACCAGAAAGTCATATAAGTACTGAGATGTCACTGGAAGACTTCTTATGGTATCTAGTTGGTCTTATATAAAACTTGTGCTGATCCGGTAGCATATATGGCCACCACTGTGGCCATCTTGAAAATCTTACTGCTACTCCTCCTAGATGGAAAGTCATATCAGCATTGGGTTTTTACCAGAAGACTTCTTAATATGTCTAGTTGGTACTTTTCAGACAGTAGGGCACTAGTCCCTTTGGTGGATTCTTGTTATTTATTTATTTATTTCAAGGGAAAATAAATGGTTAACAGTGTCACTGATCATTCAAAAATGAAGATATTTGGATTGAAAGGCACTTGTTATCAAAAATGGATGTTGGAGTAAAGCCTAAATAATTTACAAGTGAATCTCAGTATGATTTTAAAAATCTGACGATTGGTTGTCTTTCATCAGAGGTCTAAAACTACAGGAATGTAAATTTCAATGCATTTTGGCAAAAAATTATATTCAGTATTTCTGTACAACCGATGAAGCAATTGTCCTGGGCTGCTCAACTTAAATCAAACCTGTACTGAAAAATATACTGTAGTGGATGAATTTGTGAAAAAATTGAAACTTAAGGCACAAAAGTTACTTTCTAATAAATTTTGGGTATTCTTTGCCCTAGCAAATAATCATGCCAAAAGTTAAAATGCTTTCTTCAGACTCTCTGTAGGTTTAGAATGAACTCTTTTACTAATCATATTTATTTACAACAATTTAAATTTTAATACTTGACTGTGGACAAATGATGTACAGAGATTTCAATATTTGTGATGTAATTTTAGTTAATTCTTTTTAAAATTTATTCTTTTTCAGATTCAGTGTCTGCCTCACCATCTCCTTTTGGTGTTGGAAGTGTGAACACGGTTAACACAGTAGGATTATTTGGGAAACCCACCACTTCCTCTTTTTCTTCTCATGGACTGTTTGGAAAGTCAACAAGTACATTTAGTCAGCTCTCTAGTGCATTTGGTGAGCTGGAAAGCTCTTTTGGACAGCAGAGTAGCTTTGGACAATCTTCAGTTCAAGCTCCTAGTGCTTCAGGTCCCTTTTCAACCCCTACCACATCAAGTACATCAGGCTTATTTGGAAAAGGACCCAATGTTGGTGGAACATCTTTTCCCTCTCAAGGTCCCAAAACAGGATTGTTTGAAAGTGGGAACACAGGATTTAGGTCCCCATTTGGAAGTCAGCAGACACAAAATTCAGTTCATTTTGGTGGTGCTTTGTTTGGACAGTCTGTTACAGTGCCGTCTAGTTCTCCATTCTTAAATCAGGGGCAAGCTTCTGGCACTACTTCTGGATTTGGGCTCCAAGGGGCACAGGGAGGGGTTCTAGATTCTTCTCTGTACACCCCTATGGATCAGTTGACAGAGGAAGAAAAGGAACACTATCTGGCCCCGACATTTACCTTGGGAAGAATCCCAACCAGGCCACCACCTAGAGAACTGTGCTTCTGATTTTCCTTTGTAAATCTACTTATTCATGAGTTACATCATGAAATCAGGACATAAAGTGACCTATTTTTAGATATTTTTAAAGAAAAGAGACAACTTGCTGCTGATGTCTTATTTGCATCCAAAGAAAAATATTTGGAACACATGCTCGTTCATATTCAAGTTCTGCTCATTATTTGTACATTTTGGTCGTTTTCTTTCTTTAATTTCTTTTCTTTTCTTTTTTACCATTGTAATTTAATTCAGTCATACTCATACAAATAAGAATGTGTTGTATTGAGTACCTATAGTGACAGCAATGTTGTCTGCAAGATTGCCTTTAGCTGAGGATACAGCAGCTCTAATAAGTCAGTGTCATACTTAATTTGGGACCTCAGAGAAGATATCATATTAGTATTGCAGGGAATGGACCTTATCAGAAATTCACAAAGCATCATGGATAAAAAAACATTGTGTACAAGATGATGCTGTGTTCAGTTACTTTAACAACAATGGGCAGGTTTGATCAGTGACTTAACTTTAAAAGTCTTCTGTTTGTAAGAACTTAAACATGCATTATCAGATCAGTAAAAGACACAAAACTACTATACTCTTTTTGTCCATAGTGATCAACACTGAAAAACCAAATCTGACATCATGATGACAATGAGAGAAAGTGCATACACATTGCTCCCCAAAACTTGTTACTATGTCCCTGGTTGTAACTGGCATTTATATCATTCATAATATGATCTTTTCATCACAAATAAGTTTCCCTGCTATATTGTCCAGGGCTGGACAAATCCATTAACCTGATGCCTGGGACAAGCTCAAATTTGTCTCAGGCAAGCTCAAGTGTGCAAGGTATTTGCACATGGACAAGTCCAAAAGATTCAGAGAGAGAGAGAGAGAAGTCATGTTCAGTTAATAATACTTTATGTTCTACAATTTTTGTACTCTGTGAACTTACCACTGTACATATATCAGCACCTTTATTTGGCTTTTATATGTACTTCATGTATCTGTTACATAAATACCTGCATTTTTATTCATCAATAAATCCTTTGTCACAATCCACTGTCAAAGCCTGTCACTTCCATCTTGTAGACAATGTCAAGGTCAGGTTTGCATTTCCTCATGGAGACATGATAATGTGACTGCTTTCTATCTGAAGCAAGTTTAGTCAGATGGGAAATAAATATTTATATTTTAACTTTGTTCTCAGTTACATTTTAATTGTAATATTTGTAAGTATAAGGCATTGCCTACTTTCAAGTCCTAACCCAGCCACAGGCAGTGACAGAGTAGGCTCATCTCCAATCAGTATGCTGGTCAATAAAACTGCCTGGCAGACTTTCTGGTCCGATGAAATTTGGAGTTTGCCAACTCTCAAATGCCAGCTTGTCAAAGATTGTTTTGATGCATGTCACCGATTTCAAGGTGACTACATGAAACAATAATTATTAATTACATAAATCACATGATTTTCTGTTACTGGTGCATTTGAAAATAAAAAGCACTCATCTCTAATGATTAGACCATGCAGATTTCTCTAATACAATGACTGAAACATCTACCACCCACAAACAGTGTTTATTGTCTATTGATTTCCAAAATTAATAATCATCAAAAATCTTAAACATTTAACTATTTATAAAACAATTATCTATCTAACTATCTTTGTTCTTCTAACTATCTATGCATTCTATTCTCCAGCTATCAAGTCAAACCCTTCCTTTTTATCTCATCTACATATCTATCTACATGTAATATTAGATATATCTTTTTTTGATAACTATAATTATTGGTACAAGTTTGCTATGTGCAAAGAAAGACGATAATAAAACAAAATAAGCTGTTTACAAAATAAATATAACACAATTTTACGAAAAATATCCCATATTTTATTTTACCTTATTTTTTAACTTTCATTCTGATATTATATTGTCATGTTTTGCGGCCAGTGGCAAATTCAGTTATCAAATCTGCTTGCCCAAAAATTTGTCCAGGTCTGTTGTCTAAAGGTTTATGCTCATTACTAATATGTGATTTGCAGTATTTCATCAAAAACTGAATCAAACAGCTCATCGGTACACAAACTTCACTTAAGCTTTTCTCAAAATAATGTCTTTCATTTGTTTGTTTTTGCATTAAAGTAAGAAAGTATAAGAAGAGGTAATCAGTGATGACATACAGTGTCTTGTCATTATGAAGTGCTAGAGTGTGATCAGATTGCATGATTTATGCTGCAGATCTGTGGGGAAAGCTCAAATGAAGCAGCCAGTGAAGCATGAAATATAGGACACAGTGAGCTAATATTGATGTAATGGTATTGCACTTACTGGGATGCATCTAAACTTCATGACTCTACTGCCAACAATGTGAGAAATGAGCTACATCAAATATATTATACAAAGTCAGCGATGCATGAAATATAGGTCACAGTAGCCTACTCTTATGGTCAGGACTTTTAAATAATCTGAAACTGACACCAACACTATAGGATAGTAAATTACCTCCCTTCTTCTTGGTAGAGGAGAGCCAAGAATAATGTTGATATTACAATTTTTAATCACACTGATTCAAGACCTCAGAAAGATTTAGAAAACTTTCATCAATCTAAAAATATGTATTAAAAGCTAAAGAATAGAACATACTGCTTTCCCATCAACAAAATATTTTTGTGCTTTGTAGCAGTTGAATAGATCTTATAACCAACACATTTATATCTTATGCTTGTGGAAATTCATAACTGGACTAGATTTTAGTAGCCAGTTTTTCATGTATACCATGTCAAACTATCATATCAAAATATTGTGTAAATATGAAACAAATGAGTGAGTTGATGGACTTTGAAATGAAAGACTGCCAACTTATGTTTTATTTTCATTTTTATCTAACTGTCCTTCACTGTCGGCCACAATTCATAATAAGTACTCCCTCACTCTAAGACACATAGTTTTATAAGGTGGTTATGGTCATGGATTCCATTTAATTTAATATTAGTAATATATATATGATACCTCAATATAAGGCAACCTCACCTTTAAAGCAGTGCACTTTTATGGCTCATGAACAGCATTTTAGTGAGGGAGTACTGCACCGTAAATTCTGTTATTTTTTTAGGCATCAATTTTTGGTTTTACCAAAACTTATATTTTTATCAGTCCTTATTTATAAATTGTGACTCCAACAGAAATATTATTCATGGCAAATACATTTTATATTGATTATTTAAATTTGTAGCAACCACAAAATCCATGAAAATGAGTACTACTGGAATAAAGTTACTGCACTTCATTTCATTTGTGTTAGGTAGCATTAAATAAGGATATACACCTTTTGTAAAGGACAGTGATGAATGAAGTCAAAGACAATAGTAGACCCAACACATGTTTACCTAGGAAAGGTGTTTTATCACAATTGTCTTTCAAGGACACAAAAAATGTGAAATCAGTGAACCCAAATATTTGTAGTTTTGTATTGGTGATTTAATGAAATGTTATATTGCTAATATGCAGATATTAACGATTAGCTCAAATTTAATGACATTAAAATACAGTTAAACCCATCTTTGGAGACTACTTCTGTCTATGGTTTCACAAGAGGGGTATAGAGGTCACCACATTATATAACAAATTAATCCATGAGTTAAGAATCTGGTTATAAATAGCAGGTTGTCCACCAAAACAATTGTTTTTCAAATCAAATTTTACTGTATTGTGATTTTACATGTGTCTTGTAAAATTAAGGAGATGAGATGTATAGCTTAATAAATTTCTTGATAAACAGGAAGAATGTAAGAGGGCAAAGGAGGAAATTCAATCATCCTACAATTTCAAGGGACATAATTCTACTTTACTATTGACCTCTTCATATTAGCATTTATTTAGAATATGAATGGAAATGTGTTATATAGGAGAAACTCTTAAAATGTACCATTAGTAATGAGATTCTCAGCAAAAAGACAATCAAAACACACAGTTTAATATTTTGAAGAAAAAAAACCTTTTCAGCATGTTCCATGAACAGCTACATTTCATTTTTCTGGAGGAAATTATTGAGAGCATTGATTTTCAGTTTAATTTTCCTGGCCTGGTTGCTTTTCAAAATGTTGAAAGAAGTTCACAAGCCTGTTTGCTACTGATTGTGTTAACTCACCAGGCCATAAAGCTAAGTGAGCCTATTGTATGGCTCTATGTCCATTGGGCATCATCCATAAGCAGTTGCTATTTTCAATTTTTGCTTCAAAAACCACTAAACCAATTTCAACCAAAATCCTGACATGGAGGCCTTTCAAGTTTGTATAATTGATGCCAATCTACCATCAAATATGGCTGACATTACTAAAACAGAAAAACCTTTAAATGACTAAATTTGATAGAAAGCATCCAGGCATATGGGCCTTTTAGATCATTACAAATGATGCCAGTCCACCATCAAATATTGCCATCATTACTATAATGGAAAAAAGACTTGAAACTACTTCTTTTCAAGATCTGCTTGCAAGAATGTAACCAAAGTTCTGGCATGAAGACCATACTATTTTGTACAAATTATTTCAATTCACTATTTAAAAAATGGCCACATTTACTAAAAATGGAACATCCTTTAAACAACTACTTCTCAAAACTACTGAACAGAATTTTACAAAATTTGACAAAACATTCAGGCTTAATGAACTTTCAGATTTATTAGATGATGTCAGTCCAGCTTCAAATATGCCACCATTACTAAAAATAGAAAAACCTTTAAAAGTACTTCTTTTCAGAATCTTTTTGGCAGAATTTGACCAAATTTGACAGAAAGCATTATAGCATGATGACCTAAAAATTTGCACAAATGATACATATTCATCATCAAATATGGCTGTTGTTACTAAATATAGAAAAACCCTTAATAACTTCTAATAAATAAAGTGTTGAACTGAATTTTATCAAACTAGCTTGAAAGCCTTTCAAATTTTGTACAAATGATACCTATCCACCATCAAATATGGATACCAGTACTAAAAATAGAAAAACATATACTGGTAAACAACTTTATTGAGAAAAAAAAAACATTGAACAGAATTTGACCAACTTTGACAGAACACATCCTGGAATTTAGGTTTTTCAGTATTGGGCACATGATGCTGATACGCCATCTAATATGGATGAAGGTACCAAAAACAGAGAAACCTTTAAACAGTTGTTTTCATAACATATGCAATCAACAATAAATTTCTACAGAAAGCATCATACTGAACCTAGATTTATTGGTCAACTTCTCTTGCATTTGGGTTTTAGGCAGATGTTAACTAGGTGAGTGATCTCTGACCCACTAAAGCCTCTTATTTGTTTATTGAATGTCTCTCCAGTGATGAATGTCATTGCAGTTGAGATTTAACTCGACGAGTTCCAAAAGAGCATATATTCTAATCTATGACCTCTACTTCTACCACACTGACCTGGCATTCATATGGATTTTACACTTGTATTCAAACTCTGATAAAAAAAAAAAGATAACTGGGGAACATGAGATAAAATTATTTCCAACAATTGTCAACAATGTACCTCTAGTGATGTTGATATTTGATCTTGTGACCTTAAAATCTCTAGAGAACTTCTATGTCCCTTGGCAAACTAGCATGGAACATAGTGACAATTAATTAGTGGAAGCAAGATATATTTCCCTATAGCAAAAAAAAACGCTGTATGGCAGATGGACAGAGAGGCAGATAGATGAACATGGTGACCAGTCTCCCATTTTGTGATGTTCTTTTTTGGTGAGACAATAATCTTATGACCAATCAAATACGGCAACATAAGCTATGGTTACTTCTGTCTTCCTAATCCTGTTGGGAATTTTCCCAAAAAGCAGTTCACCCTTCAACCCTGAACTTTTACCTTTTGATCCATTATCCCCATAGATGTTCGATGTAACCTGAGGATTTTGTTTTTAATATTTCATAACATATTTATCAGTGGAAAAAATATAGAGAATTCACTTCTAAAACTTGTAATAATTGACCATGGTGGCCATAATCTTTGACCTTTAACTTCCAAGTCCTTTGAGATATTTCATGCCCCATGATAAACGATGCATATCTGATTCAGTCATAAAAACTATATTATTCTCTCATATCATTGTAGGCAGGGCATGCAGGCTTCTTCTTACAGCAATTTCATTTGGCTAACAAAGTGTCATTTACAATTGTGTGCAGAATTAAATTGTTACATGCATATTTTTTAACACTGATAATATCATGCCTGTGATATCTCACAGAGTGAGGCAAAAAAATCTCACAGAAATGTGGACCATCTCATAGTCTCACTCCTTGAACTGAACATCTCACAGAATAATTTATTTCTTTTACTAATATTTTCGCTGGGAATATTTTTTCTCTATTAAACTCATTCGACTTGTGATGCAGAAATAAAAGCCAGAACAAAAAGACCATACCTTGCAACTCTTTATTTGTACATCATTTTGGTAGCAAATATGATGCTGTGACCCTGTCTGTCAATCTATCTGTCAATTAACTTTTTCTATCCTGCACAATACCTTCATTTCTACAGTATATACCTCCACCAAACTTTGTGGATAGCTTGCACTTGGGGTAAGGAAGAACCCTATTGATCTCCGAGTCAAAATGTCAAAGGGTCAAGGTCACTGTGACTGAAAGAAGAAAAATGGTTTTCGCACAATAACATTAGTTCTACATCACAGACATGGACCAAGCTTTTACTGGATTGCTTGCACTAAGAAAGAATCCTATCAATATTGGGGTCAAAGGTCAAGATCACTGTAACTGGAAGAAGAAAAATGTTTTCTGCACTATAACTTGAGTTCTTCAGCATCTACAGTTACAAAATTGCTGGATGGCTTGCACTTCTGGTAAGGAAGAACCCTATCGTTTTCAGGGTCATAAGGTCAATGGACTTGGTCATTGTGACTGAAAGAAGAAAAATGGTTTCTGCACAATAACTTGTGTTCTCCAGCACCTACAGTTACAAAACATTGTGGATGGCTTGCACTTGGAGTAAGGAACAAGCCTATCAATTTCTGAGTTAAAAGGTTCAGGGTCAGGGTCACTGTGACTAAAAGAAAAAAAATGGTTTCAGCACATCACAGACCTGGACCAAACTTTGGGGATGGTTTACACTTGGGGTAAGAAAGAATCCTATTAAATTTTGGGGTATAGAACTCGACAGGCAAGGTCACTGAGACTGAAAGAAGAAAAATGGTTTCCATGCAATAACTTGAGTTCATCAGCATGTACAGTTATCAAACTCTGTAGATGACTTGCACTTGGAGTGATGAAGAAACCTATTGATTTTAGGGTCAATAGATTCTGTATTGAGGGAATTTTGGCAGTAAGTTATTAAGAGGTATTAGATATATAAGATTTACTTCAATTGGATATATATTAAATAGACATGTAGATATTATTATATATTAAATAGACATGTAGATATTATTATATATTAAATAGACATGTAGATATTATTATATATTAAATAGACATGTAGATATTATTATATATTAAATAGATATGTATATATTATATATTAAATAGACATGTAGATATTATATATTAAATAGACATGTAGATATTATATATTAAATAGACATGTAGATATTATTATGTATTAAATAGACATGTAGATATTGGATATATATTAAATAGACATGTAGATATTGGATATATATTAAAAAGACATGTAGATATTATTATGTATTAAATAGACATGTAGATATTGGATATCTATTAAATAGACATGTAGATATTGGATAATATTAAATAGACATGTAGATATTAAATAGACACGTAGATATTGGATATATATTAAATAGACATGTAGATATTAAATAGACATGTAGATATTAAATAGACATGTAGATATTATTAACATGTTTTTTATGTGTACGCATGAGAGTCTAAAACATGTTTCTGTGATTACAGAAATAAAAAGATCACTATCTCCTCGTCAAGACAGCAATAAAGTTTTCCAAAATCTCATAAATACTCAACAATTACATTCATATTCCTGTTTGAAATAGATTATCCAAACTACTTCTATCTGTTTATTTATATCACAAAACACTCTTTCGAGTGCAGGTGCACTTCATTGCTCTATTAGTGTAAAAATAAAAGTATAAGAGAAAAGATGAAGTCTATACAGTATTGATAGGACAATGTTAAATATTAATAAAGGGGTTTACAGATGAAAACAGAATAAAAACAGTGTTTAATGGTCTAAATTCTGTAAAAGTTCAATTGACAGACCTTCTGCTTGAAAGATTCAGGTCATAAAGTGTTGCAGTTCATGTATGGAGTTTATTCCACTGCACAACAGTCAAAGGAAAAAAAAAGATCAAATTGATAGTAATAGTTCTCAACTGTGTGTATTTTGCTAATAGAAAAAAAGGTGCATGTGTCAGGGTTTGCCTCATGGGCTGCTGGAGATATGATGGAAGGGGTATTGCAACTAATCCACAGTAAATCTTCTAAAACATAGTCATTTAAAGTCATACATCAGCCCTTCAGTTTTCCAAAGACCTCCATCCTAGCTTGGCAATCATTTGTTTGACACTGTCATAGGGTGAGTATTTGTTTTTTACTCATCTGGCAGCCCTGCGTTGAACCATCTCAATCTTTTTTTGTGTCTTCAGTTACATATAAGGGCTCCAGACAGTAGAAGTGTACTTGACCACAGACCTTACCATTGTTTTTTATATGCAATTTCCCTAACCCCTTTTTTTAATGTTGCACCTGAGGAAGCTTAGTGGATTCAGGGATTTTTTTAGCCTGTTATTTGGCTTATACTTGGTCCCATTTGCAATGCCAATAACTCCATTTTTCACCAATTAAAGTGTAAAAATTTGTAATCAGAACTTTACAAAAATCAAATGCTATTTGCCTTGAAAATACATCTCTTATAAGATTTAGCTAAACAAAAATAGAATGCACAGGAAGTTTTGATAGCTAGTTACTTTCCTTGCTTTATCAGTCTCATGCAGATTTAGTAAAATTTCAGTGAAGGAATTCAAGCATCTGACTAACATCAATCTGATCTGTTTCATAAAAGATGCAAATTTTGCATTGTATGTTAAAGAACAAATGCCTAATTGACTTGACTTGGATGCACTAAGATACAAAAATGTCTCATAATTCTAAATATTATGTGACAAGAACCTGTAAAAATGATTTAAAAAACATTCTTGATCTCTTAAAATATGGCTTGGTACAATCTAAAAATGGTGTGGGCAGTTTGGAGGATGATATTCAGGTTGCAATGAATTTGACAAATGAAACAGAAATGGCTGGAAGTGGATGGTTAGAAGACCCAATTTAGGAACAGTCAAACACACCTTCCTCTGAATCAGACTGTTACGCACACATAATCATTGATACCACTATACCTGATTTCTCTCTCACTATCTGGCAGCAGCAGCACACAGTCATTTCTTATCTAACACCCACCAAAATTGATATTTTATTTAATCCCTCTCATTGTTACCAGTATTTTACTCTATGTCTCTAAGTGAGATCTGTGCTGATTTCTACTCTGTCTCTATGTGAGATCTGTGCTGATTTCTACTCTGTCTCTAAGTGAGATCTGTGCTGATTTCTACTCTGTCTCTAAGTGAGATCTGTGCTGATTTCTACACTGAGGTATTTGTTGCTATCAATGGCTTCAAGAACCTGACCTGGTTTCAGCCTGCCCAGACTGTATCAGCATAGAGAATTTTCAGATATAAGTCTGGGGACAAAAACAGCAAAAACTCTGCACGTTTGCATTTGGTTTACATCATGTGGATACATTTTTATCTCATCCAATGAGAAATTGTTTGACATCATCTAGATTATGATGTGATAATGATGTCAAAAAGATGCCAGGCTCTTATTCAACTAAGTTGTTCTTACAGCATTCTTCCTGACTGATATAAATTTTACATTTCTTTGCCTTAGAAGTGTGAATTTGCATGCTTTGTTTTCATGATTAATTTTATTTAATCTTGGTCAACATTTGCAGTGTTGCCTATCAAAGCCAAAGTGGGCAGGGTGACCCAGACTAGGGCTTGACAATGCAACATACTTGTCTTGCCCCCTACTACTTAACTTTTTCAACAGTTTCTTTCATTCCAAACCAAAAATATTTGCATCATCTTTTCAGATTCCTATTCCACACTGAAAGCCTTGCAAAACCTGAAATTTGTCAACTCATTAATATCCTAGATCTTACAGAAACATGATTTGCTCATACAGTCTGGAAAGTATTATATGCTTTTGGCTGTCTAGTCACACTGGTAATAAGAGTAATGTAAGGGCAAACAAAATCCCCAAGAGAAGAGGTGGTATTGTGCCAATTGTGTATAGGACACACATACCTGACTTATGTATGGTTACTGAAAAGTGAATCTCAACCAGAATGCATACTCTGCCAGTGTCCATAACAGTGGAAAGCTTTCTAGTAGAAAGTATTGACTTCCATCCTGTACAACGAAAGTGTTTGATGTGAACTCAATTAAGGATCTTTATGATGATGTGTAACCAGAGAAAATCTTGGACTTTTTGAGTGGAATTCAGATTTTATATTTCGACCAAATATTTTTAAGGATTTTATATTTTTTCTACCTTTATCTCTTATTTTCTAGACATTTTACAGAATTATATTATCTTTTCTTTTATTGTTATCTTGTAATAGTTCACGTTTATATTTCTTTGGAAGGGTTTATTTTCCTAAAGTTTTTGCACAGTTCTTTTATTTATATATTTTTCTAAACTTTAGTTTTAATCAAGATCATAAAGCCATTATTGTGCTGACATGCCACTGAACACCAATACATACATGCATATACATATGTACATACATACATACATACATACATACATACATACATACATACATACATACATACATACATACATACATACATACCAAACTGAACAATGAGTTAAATATAGTGGAACCCTCAAGCTTTTTATAAAGCAGAAAATTGTTCATCATACAATAAAAGGGCAAATAAAGCAACCAAAGCTGCCCTGCATTCACCCATTTCCAAATGGAAGCTTCCATATATTGACTTCAAATATTGCATAAATCAGTTTGTTCATCATATTTGGCAAAATATGTGGAATGAAAACTCTACAAACTTAAGAACATCAAACCCACTATTGGAGAGTGGCGTCCTTTGTACAGAACAAATCAGAGAGATATGGTATTGTGCCGATCACATATCGGACACACGTATCTGACTCGTGCATACCTTTTGAAGGGTGAACCTCAACATACCATGCCAGTTGTCACTGACAGTAGAACACATTCTCGTTGAGTGTGTCGATTTCCACCCTATCAGACAGAAATATTTAGATGTTAACTGCTTTTAGAAAATGTACGAGAATGTACAACCCAAGAAAATATTGGACTTTTTAAGGGAATGCAGTTTATACAGCAAATTTTAATAATGTTTTTAGGATTTTAGATGCGTTATCTTTATCTGTTATTTTTTTAAAATTTATATACATTTTACAAAATTTTTACATTTTTACATTTTACATTTTATCTTGTATTTAATGTTTACATTTATTTGGAAGGGTTTATCTTCCTAAACTTTTGTGCAGTTCATTTGTAAATTTGTCAAACTTTACCTTTAGTTGGCACTACATAGCCACTTTTGCACTGAGGTGCTGTAAAACATTACTACATACATACATACATACATGATCATACATTTTATCTGGTCATCAGGTCATGCCTGCTACTGTAAGTAACAGCAGACAGTAATACCTGCGACTGTTGACCCAGAGTGGACAGCTACACCAGGCTCCCTCTGGAAAGTCCTCTCTGGTAGATCAGGTGGTCAAACAGATATGCTCATCTCCCTGGCTGTGAAGGCAAATGGCAAGAGCTGTGTGGACAGTACAGTGCATCAGCTCAGGTGCAGTAGGCCCTAATGTCCTTCCACTGCATCCAGACTCGTCTCCAGATGCCTAAACATTGTCATGTCACTGGATTCATACAAGCCTGGACGAGAGAGTAAGGGTGATTCTGCACAACTTAAATTCAACTCAAGCACAAATCATAATATCATCCCCTTCCCCCCACCAGATACAAGTCCTGTAGCAACGAGCAAGTGGCAAAGCATCAGGTGTGGATACGCTGTGAGCTGTAGGTCCAGACCTGCACACTGGCTGCTCAGGGCATAGAGCCACTTTTCAATGGAACAAAGAGTAGTGGAGCTCAGCAGCCCTTTTTAGGATCATGCTGCTCACCTCCGTAGCACAAGGAAGGGGCTAGAAAAGTTGCCCTAAACATTGCCTGCTTCATTTTAACCCTGATCAACATACATGGCTGATGGGGATCCCACTTTAGTGGTACAAAATTACACAGAAAGATAAAGGTGGAATGTGTGCACACTAATATCAGCAGATAGGCCAGAGAGAAGAACAGCTCTAGTCGGTAGAGAACTGGCATGATTCAACATCCTGATAATACACCTGAGTGAAACTGAGGTAGGAGCAGGCTACACCTCCTGGTGTGGCCAAAGTAAAGAAGAGTGACATGAAGCTGGTGTTGGGTTTGCCATCAAATCACAGCTAGGCAGCAAGCTTACAAATCTATCAAAGGGCTGGAATGACACACTCATGCAAATGAGACTCCCACTGTCTGGAAAAAGACATGCAAAAATCATCAGTGCATAAGCACCGACAATAACCAACCCAAAGGAGATCAAGGACAAATTTTATGAAGACTTGGAGGCTCTTGTCACAGAAGTGCCGAAGGCAGACAATCTCCTCATCCTTGGTGACTTCAGTGCCAGAGTTGGCTTAGATCAATAGATTTATCAGGCATCATTGGTAAAAATGGTTTGGCAAATGCAACAACAATGAACTCCTCATTCTGAGAAAATGTGCTGAACACAGTCTTCGACCAGCCAAACTGCAACAAGATGTCCTGGATGCACCCACACTTCAAACACTGGCATCTCATTGACAATGCCATCATCTGGATGTCAGACAGACGAAGGCCATGAGAAGTGCAAAATGCTGTACTGACCACAGGCTCAATATCCAGATTCAGCCTAGCAGACAACCACAAGTCAAAAAAGCACCCGAAAAGCTCAATGTCTCGAAATTGAAACAGGAGAATATGAAGCAGACACTTGTTGAAGAACTATGCAGCCAACTAGTAACAATTGAAAACCTCTAGGAAAAATGGGCATCCTTCAGAGACTCTGTGTACTCGGCTGCATCCAAAACCCTTGGTCCCATGATTGGTTTGATGAGAACGATGCTGACATATGGAGATTACTAAACAAGAAACATCAGCTCCAGAAGGCCTGTTTAGAAGACAGCACTTGGTCATCTAAGAAGGCAACCTTCAACAGCATCAAGAGGACTATCCAATGCAAACTCATGGCTGAGAAATGAAACAAATGAGATTCAGTCCTACGCAGACCTGAATGACCTGAAGAACTTCTATGATGGTTTGAAGACCATCTGTGGGCCACAGTCATCAGGAACATCTCCAGTGCAGAGTGCTGACAGCACCACACTGCTCACTGGCAAAGAAAAGATACTACAAAGATGGGCAGAACACTTCAATAGCATCCTCAATCAACAACCATCTATCAGTGAAGAGGCAACTATTGACTTCCCCAAATCAACTTATCTCTTGCTGATCCTCCAATGCTGACTGAAAATGATAAAGCAACTGACCTGCTGTCAAATGGCAAAGTACCTGGGTACAGATGCAATACCAGCAGAAGTCTATAAAACTTTAGGCTCACACATGGCTCAGAAACTGACTTAACTCTTCTAGTCAATGTATACTCAAGGAACTATATCCCAGGAGTACAAGAATGCATCTATCATCCACTTGTACAAACAGAAAGGCAACAGACCATCCTGCAACAACTATTGCAGTCAATAGCCGGCAAAGTCCTCGCCAGAATTCTGCTGAATTGCCTTGCGCATCACATGAATCTAGGTCTCCTGCCTGAGAGTCAGTGTCGCTTCAGGAAAGGACGAGGGACCATATACATGGTGCTTGCAGCTTGTCAACTCCAGGAGAAATGCCAGGAACAGAACTTCAACCTGTACACGACTTTCACTGACCTGACAAAAGCCATTGACACAGTCATTCATGGGAGTCTCTGGAAGATCATGTCAAAATTTGGTTGCCTATAGAAATTAATCGTAATGGTTCAGCAATTCCATGATAACATGCTCGCTCGTGTTGTTGACAACAGTGAGTCATCTGGACTATTCCCAGTTACCAATGGAGTCAAGCATGTATAAAGCTGCGTGTTGGCCCCAACCCTCTTCTGTTTGATGTTCTTGCCATGCTTACTGATGCCTTCTGTTACTATGACACTGGGATTGACATCAGATACTGGATTAGTGGCAGACTCTTCAATCTGAGGAGACTACGGGTGAAGACGAAGTCACAGGAAGTGACTGTCCATGATCTCCTATTTGCTGACAACTGTCCCCTAAATGCCAAATCCTAGTCTGGCATGCAACACCATGTCTTTTCAGCTTATGACAATTTTGGTCTCACAATCAGTATAAAGAAAACAGAGGTGATGCACAAACCTGCAGCAGGAAAGCCTTACATAAAACCTACCATTACAGGGAAGTTTAATATGGGGATTGTAGTCAGGGGACAACCTAGTCATCAACTATCCATCACTTAGTTATCTACTATCCAACAGACTGCTATTCCCATGTAAAATTCCCCGTATGCCCCATACTGTCCCATGTTAAATTTCCCTTATGCCCCATACATTTTCGTATGTTAAATGTTCCTTCTGCCCCATAAATTTTCTCATGTTAAATCTCCCATATGCCCTATAAACATGTGATTCTGTTTAACATATGATCCCCCCTTCAGGCTCAAGTGCATTTTTACACTATGGTCATTTTCGAACTCTAAGGACGAACAACACAACATATTTTAGTCCGCATTATGGTACTGTTAGTTCTTTGATTTTTATGGCAGTGACCTTGATCTTCTGATAAAACGTGTGCCGCTGCAAGAGCTTGTGCAGTTAATTAGTCTCGATGATTTTCTACAAGACGAGGTTACTTTTGACGCAAGCGCGAGCGAGATTGCAACATTTTGCGAGTGTAAATCTACCGGGGTATTTTTGCCACAAGACATTTCTGGAATTTCAGCCAATAGAAAGCATTCGCTTTTTTGCTGCTGCAACCAGCTTCAACATGGAGAACTTCACGAAAGACAAAGTTGTGCCTGATGTGATTGATAAAGCGCCGCCCAAACTATTAAACGTGTGTGACAGTAACTTGTGTGAATCAATTTTGCTACTCTATACGTCATGACACTCTTTTGGATAGATAAAATGCGTAACATATTTTTATTATTTACGTATTTCACTGTTCAAGTGCATGGGGCCTTGAAGCATAGAATGCTGGCTGATTTGCATTCGGATCATAGACCATGACTGATTCGGACCATGTGAAATAATACAAGAAAACAATGGAACACACACACACCTGATTTATTTTAGTAGTTATTACTGTTTTCGTAAACATAAAAGAATGTAAAGGGTTTATTTTCAGCTCTTCATATATGTGAGAGAACCAGGATTTCAAACCAGTATCCTGGACTCCCCTATTTTGACGCACTTAAGAACTTAATTTCACCTTTTCAGAAATATACTCCTTGCATAGTGATATCTCTCATTAGTATAGAAACATTAGTTATTTTAGCAAAGCATGCATAAAAAATGACAATGATATATTCCCTAATACTCTTCCTTGCATGCTTTCAACCAGACGACCCCTCGTCGGAAAGTTTGTGATTTACGTCACCCATTATGACGCACTTCACAGAAGTCTATTCTATTAGTGACACCATTGTGCATATGCGCGGGGAAACAAACTATATTACAGAGGAACAACAATAGGACATAGAAAACTCAAGTTTATGGGAAAAATTATATACAGAAATTTAAATTGGCATTCCTAAACTTTTCACACATTTATCATTAATTTGGTTTTGGTACAGATTTTGTCTTGAAAGGAAAAAGAATCAAATTTGGAAAAATCATGATGGTATTATTATAAAATTGTGTAGTTATAATTATAAAATAATTAGATTCAGCATGTGACCTTTTTCCCAATACTTAATTGGTATTGTGAACATGCAGAACCTCATTATTTGAATGTACTGTTTTCAGAACATCTAAACTGTTTTGCATCCTTCACAACTTATTTATCCAGAATGCAAATGATCAATGACAGAAGACATAAAATTACAGGAGAAGGTTTTATTTACATTATTTATCATTCGTGCCATTATCAAACAAGACTGAAAAAAATAAATTGGTCAAAACAAGTTAAATATCAAGAATGTCTTAAAAGATTATTGAAAATTTACTGTTAAAGTAAAATTGCTTAATTATCAGATAATAAATCCTAATACTTTGATTTAAATAAGCAAAAATGTAAAGGATACTAATTTAATTATGAAATATATCGTAAAAGTATACGTTTCTTGTAAATTTCCACAAATTATAATAACAAATAACCACCTCTGAAAATCAGTTATGACAGATCCACATGAAACTGTATAACATTGTACACCTTTCTAAACAGTGATACTGATGCAGTTATCAGCTGTGAGTCACGTTGCTTACACATGTTGAGTAGAAGACTGGATGCCGATTATGGCAGGAAGTTGATTTGCCTCGTCAGAATAGTTAGTAAAGATTTTTATGAGGATTTGCTGGTTGAAAAAAGAGAATTAGTGAAATGGCGTTTTTTTCATGGTATGTATCTTTGTTTCGTTTCACAACCGATAAGGATAGGATTTTCTACAAATTTGTCTCTCTGTGTGACTCAATGTTGATCAGTGTACAATAATGTTGTGGTTGTGACGTCATTGAAAGATGCGTTCTCTCAAAAACTGGGAGTTTATGACACTGCATCAAAATAGGGTAGCGTCAAAATAGGGTGTGGGATGATAGATTTACAAATTTTGATCAGTAGCTTGGCTTCTCAACCAGTAGATTTTTTATCAGCATCAATTTGACGTGTTTTAAAGGGTTTGAAAACAAAACAAATACATTTTTTGCTATAATATGTAATTTCTTCATACTGTAATAAAAAAGCAAGTTTTGGACATGAATCAGATTCTGATGGAAAAGGGTTACAATAATAATTAATTAATATGAGTCACTATATTGTCAATTAAATTAAAAAGGAAAAGTTGTTTATCTGAGAGTTCACTGCAAAGATTTTTTTAAATATAAAATCCAATAGCATTTTTAATTTCCTTCACAAGATCACTATCTGGTGACCACTGTTGACATTCATTGTAATTATTAAACATCACGATTAACAGGCTCTCAATAGTTCTCAGGTCCAGATGTCCCCTTGAATCACTTTGTATTTTGTGAAGAATGGAGAATGTCCTCTTTATATCAGCATTGGAATGTGGCAACAACAGGACAACCATGCTCAACCTGGAAAGAAGTTCCAACTTCAGTTTTGCTGTAGCTAGGTTTGTAAGGTTGCTGACTGCTCTACAATACTCTTCCAAGCTATGCTCACCTCGAGGAGGAAATTCCTGACTTGGACTTAAATTGTATTCCTGAGCCTCACCCTCATGGGCTTCTTTCTCTTCATGACTGTAATCCAAAAATCTGTTAGCAAGTTTCAATAAAGATTGATTTAGACTTGAAATAAACAATGAAAAAATACATAATTTATTTATGCTTTTATGAATAATTTATCCCAACTTACAAATTAATTATCTTGTAATATATTTTTAGCTGATATATTTTATCTAGGACATGAACTTAATTTATGTGCATGAAAGCTTCAAATAGTTTATGAAATGCAAATGATGCATACCATTGAAAAACATAATGCAAACTCAGGACCTCTGCTACTCACCTGCACACACTTAAAGTCTGATATATAAGCATTGTTGAACTTGTAATATTTTTTAGCCGGTGGTTTTTTAGCATAAGCACATGTTTCGGCATTTTGACATGAGCAAAAAAATGTAAGAGCTGTCCATAAATATTCCTCTTAAAACATCTTGAACAATACAATAACAATTAAACAAAACAAAAAATCAAAATTCTTTCTCTAGTGTGTCTGCTGAAGCATTTTTACGGTCGGTCTCTCTATTTTATCTTTCCTCTGCCAGAGGTCGGCCAATTTTCATCAAAGGCTCAGAAGACATAATGGACCACCCATGATCCCTTTGTTACTTATAACACCTCAAAAACATCCCACATTTGTCCATAAACTCCCCAAATTACAGCAATAAGGTAATCGATTAACAGCTTGCTGTGTACACATGTTAGCTGTTCTTTAACAATTCTAATCCTATTACAGTAGACTGGTTCTGGCTGGTTTCTTTAATGTGGTGATAGAACATGTAAAAATACTGTGCTTGGTTTTTTTTCTTCAATTTTTAAAAAATTCTTTTAATTTTCAAAAGCAGTAGAATTTGACTACAAAACAGTATGTGTGGTAGACTGCCTTTAAAACTATTTTTGGTCTACTGCCGGTAGAATCACATGTATGGCTCTTAATTTAAAAGATATACTTATTGCAAATTTCTAGCCGAAATCAGAACAAAATAGATACGAGTTATCACATTTAGATTTTTTTAACCAAAATAACTTTTTAATGTTTACAATAAAGAAAATATAAACTTATTATTTGAATTTATATGTATGATAAAACATTTTAAAACTTTTCATAAATCAAGCCAGTATGACTTACTTTCAACACTATCAAACAGTAATGCATTTAAATTTACTCATGGTTTTTATTGATTTCTAATGCAAATCATGCTTTGTTCACAGTGTATTTACCCCCAAAAATTGTGTGTAAAGAGTTATTGATGAGTAACACAATAGTATAACGTACTTTATCATTTAATTGTTATCTTTTGAGTAAAATCTCAAACCAGTAAACCAACTAATTGTTTTTATTTTAACCTTTGAAACATTTGGAAATATTTCATTTAAAGCACATATTAAATCTATTCAGTATTGATTTCTGAATAGATATTATTATAAAATATATTTCATCTTGCGAGGTCCACAAAATTAGGAGGATATAGACGTATGATATTGTACGGAACTAAATCATAAATTTTACAGGACCCCACTTTCATTTTTTAGTATACAAGTTTTTTATTTAGTACTATTAGTATATAGTACAATACACAGTATAAAAATGAATTTTACATAAATCAAACAAAGACATTAACATACCCAGACCAGTATGTGTTGACAAAAACAATATAACTAATAATAATAATAATAAGGACTTTGTACAGTGCCTAATCTTTACAACATTAGAAAACATTTAAAAACCTATATAAAGACATGATTGCAAAAACAAACACAATGAAATTAGAAAACAAAAACATGCTGAAAATAATTAAAGTAAGGAAACATTATTAATTCTTTAAGTCTGTTCTTGCAGTCAAAATAGGTGAGTTTTCAGACCACTTTTGAAGGAGATCACAGTGTCCTTGCATCTAAGTTCAATGGGCAGTTCGTTCCATGTAACTGGGGCCAAGTATGCAAAAAATAACGTCCATATGACTTCATTTTGATAGTGGGAATAATGAGAATATGAGTGTTGGAAGAGGAGCATGAGTAACTTGCTGGGGTGTACACATGGGTGAGGTTATATAGGTATTTTGGACTGGAGCTAGTCAACGAAATGTAGCATAGAGAACAAATTTTGTGTTTGATTCTGGATCGAACAATTGGCCAGTGTAGGGTACAGAGCAGGGATAAGAAGTGCTCAGTTCTTGGTACTCTAAAGCATTAACATACTCAGACCAATATATATATATATATATATATATATATATATATATATATATATATATATATATATATATGTGTGTGTGTGTATATATAGAGATAGACAGAGATATATGTGTGTGTGTATATATATATATATATATATGTATGTATGTTTGTGTGTGTGTATATATATATATGAACAAATTTTACAGCATAGGCCATGTTTTCACGATTTTTTGCAGTTTATTAATTTGCATAAAATTAAATGAAATATTAATTTATAAAACAAATAACATATGGTGCTTTAAACAGATTTGTCAAATATATTTCATCTTTCAACAGACATAACCACCATTTTCATTACATTATCATTTTCTTTATTTTAGTTATTACGAGGTCTACAAGATTAGCAGAATATGGACGTATAATATTGACACATGATATTGTATTGAATTAAATCATAAATTTGACAGGACCCCAGTTTAATTTTGTCATATATATATGTGTTATTTAGCACTAATAGTATACAGTACAATCTACAGGATAAAGATAAATTCTAAATACATCTAACAGAAGAATTTACATACTCTGACCAATATATATATAGACGAAAAAAATATAATTCTGCACGAGCCATGTTTTCACGATTTTTTTTTCAGTGTTAGTATTTGTATTATTTATCAATAAACTAAACTATTTAAATTTTGCACAAAGGTGAATGAGCTGCTTTCTTACATTATTTCATTTCATTATATATAACCGCTATTATCTCACGTAAAATTGGGGTTTAGTTTCCTTAAATGCAGGTTTGAACTGCTCAACGTACCTGGAAAATATTAAGAAATATCATATTTGAAAGAAATATAAATGTCACTTTTTAATCCAAGATGAAAATTATTATTTCACCTGGTCTGAATCAGCCTGGCATTTGGGCAGAATCACGGCATATTATGGTCCGAATCAGCCTGTTACCGAACCATACTCGGATAGTTACTGTGCAAGATGTCAACCCTGATATGTACGAAACAACCAAGTTCACCCAAATATACCCCAAATACAGCCGAATATACCTTTGATACGCGTAATATACAAATTATCTTATTTAGATGTCATTTATTATACACAAATATTAGAAAAGTAGATAATTTGTAGTAGATGGTTAAGATTTTCTTTGCATAGCATAACATATTATGGAGTCCTTGGTTTTGACTCAGTTATAGTACTTTCTCCTTTTTAGAAATATGCTCCTTTCATATTGATACCCCTCATTTCTTTTTAAACATTAGTTATTTTAGCAAAGCATGCATTTCAAATGACAATAATATATTCTCTCATACTCCTCTTGGCATGCTTTCAACCAGATGACCTCTTGTCCAAAAGTTTGTGTATTACATCACTTGTTTTGACACACTTCACAGGAGCCTACTTCTGTATGCGACACCAGGGTACACTTGCCCCTATGAAAAATTATATTGCAGAGCTACATCAATAGCACATAGAAAACACAAATATAAAGAAAAAAGACATAGATAAACTTAATTTTGCATTCGCAAAGTTTTTCATGTATTATATTTTGGTTTTGGGAGAGAATTTTTGTCTCAAAAGCTAAAAGAATCAAATTGGGGAAAATCATGATGGTATATTCTAATAAAATAGTTTCCTTGTAAGCAGCAAATATTAGATTTAGCTTATGACCTGGTTTTTTTTATAAAAAATTAATTGGCAGTGTGGATATGTATAAAATCAGTCCTTGAATATACTGTTTTGGTACTTCAAAACTGTCTTGTATCTATAACTTATTTCCCAGTAAGTGCAAATAATCAGGGACAAAAGACAAAGTTACAGAAGAAGGTTTTATTTTAAATTTATCATCATTCTTACCATTACAAATTAAGAAAAGTGTATACCGGTAGGTCAAAATAAGTTAAATATCAAGATTCTCTTAAAGGATGATTGAGAAATTACTGTTAAAGTAAAATTGTTTCTGTGTCATCAGATAGAAATCATAATATTTTGATATAAACAAGAAATAATGTTGAGGATGCTGATTTAATTATGAAATATATCATAAAAGTATGTGTTTGTTGTAAATATGCACAAGTTATAATAACAAAGAATCGCCTCTGAAAATCAGTAATGACAGCTCCACATAAAACTTTATAACTCTACGTTATTCAAAACTGTTACTGGTGCACTTATCCACGGTGAGTCACGTTATCACATATTCAGTAGCTGACTGGCTGTCTATTATGGCGGGAAGTTGATTTGCCCCATCAGAATAGTCGGTAAGGATTTTTATGAGGACTTGTACTGACTGGAAAAAAAGTGAATTAGTGAAGTGGCAGTTTTTTCATAGTGTGTATCTTTGTTTAAAATCACAACTGTGCATGATAGGATTTTTGGAAAAAAAATTCTGTCTGTATGAATCGGTGTTGATCGGTGCAAACAAATGTGGTGCTCATAATATCATTGAAATATGCATTCTCTCGAGAACTGCAGGAGTTTATGACACTGTAAAAACATGGCAGCATCAAATGGGGCATGCATATTTTTAACATGCTTATTTTTTTTACATGCTCCTGTGTACAACTAATACATATAAAAAAGCTTGTTAAAGTTTTTTAAAAACCGTGTAAAATTTTTTATAATGGCATAAAAATGGGTGCAGCTGAATATATATATGCTGTTTTATTGACGGCTTCTTGGAGAAAAATGGAAGCGCATCTTGAAATTGAACAAAAATTGAATGACAGATATGAAAAATTAATTAAATTAAAAGGTGCATAAATTCAGTTGGCAAACCACACAATTATGAGTTGGAAAAGCTTTTTCTCTTTACAAAATCAGAATACTGACAATTTGGTGTTTTCACATATTCCTTTGTTTACTTGTGTGACAACATACAAAATTGGAATTTTATAGACTAAACCAGAGTGAGATGAGTCATTGGCCGAAGTTATAATTGATGTGAACAAAAGAAAGCATAAACCTATGCATAATGTATAGTGTGTTTGGCTGAATGTATTTTACTGTAAGGCATAGACAATTCAATATACTTTTTCCGGAAAAGAAGAAATAGGCCCTTTTAGTATAAAAATGTCTTTATTTCTGTGTGACAACGCGATTCTGTGTATTGGTTAATCTAGGTAAGAAGAATCTGAACTATAGTTTCTTGTCAACTTTACTGATAATTTCATCAAATACATGATACCCAAAGAACATACACTGTATATAATGCAAATTTGGGTGTATTGGGGTATATTTGTGCACACCTAAATACACACAAATATACCTTTAATACCTATGATATAGAGTATATAAACCAGGTACTTGTTATTTGGGTATCATATGACGTTAATAAAAAGAAGAAATTCTAAATATTAAAAATGTGTATGTCATTACAAATAATTTGCAAAAATTTTAAAAAAAACTTTAACAAGATTTTATACATATCAGTAGTACACAGGTGTGTTAAAATAATGCACACCGAACTGTCTGTTATGCTGTGCAAGAAAATCTTAATCATCTAGTGTAACTTATCTACTTTTCTGATATTTTCGTGTGATATATGATACCTAAAGAACACATTTTTATATTTTATGCATATCAAAAGTGTATTTTGGTGTTTCATGTAACCCAATCATAGTACAATGCCAATTATACATATCGGAGTTGATGTCTTATACATTGTAGAACTAACTCAAAAGGATTCTCCCACAGGAATCTAACATTTGCAAGGGGAAAATTATTGACAATGCCCAACTCGTCTCTCAGTGTCAATGATGGGTGAAAGGAAGCATGTGTTATCAAAAGCAGTGGCATAGCAATTGCCCAAATGCCCAAGCAACCCCTGCAACTGTGGAGGATTGGGTAGGGTTGACCCAGGCACAGTGGAGACCCAGAAATCTTATAAAACAACTTTTTTTATTGGGAGGCAGAATTTTTTGCTATGCCACTGATCAATAGTTTTCCCTTTTTATTCACTGATAGAAATGAGTGCCTGTTTTAAAATGGTCGTTGAATTAAAAATTATCCAGATAAATGCCCAAAATCCTGTTGTTGTTTTTCTAATTATTATTATTGGGTTTTAGACATTTATTGGGATAATTCTTAATTGTAGGCCTATTTTATAAAGATATTGGACATTTATTGGGATAATTCTTAAGTGTAGGCCTATTTTATAAAGATATTAGACATTTATTGGGAATAATTCTTAATTGTAGGCCTATTTTATAAAGATATTAGACATTTATTGGAATAATTCTTAATTGTAGGCCTATTTTATAAAGATATTAGACATTTATTGGGAATAATTCTTAATTGTAGGCCTATTTTATAAAGATATTGGACATTTATTGGGATAATTCTTAATTGTAGGCTTATTTTATAAAGATATTGGACATTTATTGGGATAATTCTTAATTGTAGGCTTATTTTATAAAGATATTAGACATTTATTGGGAATAATTCTTAATTGTAGGCCTATTTTATAAAGATATTAGACATTTATTGGAATAATTCTTAATTGTAGGCCTATTTTATAAAGATATTAGACATTTATTGGGAATAATTCTTAATTGTAGGCCTATTTTATAAAGATATTAGACATTTATTGGGAATAATTCTTAATTGTAGGCCTATTTTATAAAGATATTAGACATTTATTGGGAATAATTCTTAATTGTAGGCCTATTTTATAAAGATATTAGACATTTATTGGGAATAATTCTTAATTGTAGGCCTATTTTATAAAGATATTAGACATTTATTGGGAATAATTCTTAATTGTAGGCCTATTTTATAAAGATATTGGACATTTATTGGGAATAATTCTTAATTGTAGGCTTATTTTATAAAGATATTAGACATTTATTGGGATAATTCTTAATTGTAGGCCTATTTTATAAAGATATTGCACATTTATTGGGAATAATTCTTAATTGTAGGCTTATTTTATAAAGATAGACATTTATTGGGAATAATTCTTAATTGTAGGCCTATTTTATAAAGATATTAGACATTTATTGGGATAATTCTTAATTGTAGGCCTATTTTATAAAGATATTAGACATTTATTGGGATAATTCCTAATTGTGGGCCTATTTTATAAAGATATTGGACATTTATTGGGAATAATTCTTAATTGTAGGCTTATTTTATAAAGATATTGCACATTTATTGGGAATAATTCTTAATTGTAGGCTTATTTTATAAAGATATTGCACATTTATTGGGAATAATTCTTAATTGTAGGCCTATTTTATAAAGATATTGCACATTTATTGGGAATAATTCTTAATTGTAGGCCTATTTTATAAAGATATTGCACATTTATTGGGAATAATTCTTAATTGTAGGCTTATTTTATAAAGATAGACATTTATTGGGAATAATTCTTAATTGTAGGCCTATTTTATAAAGATATTGGACATTTATTGGGAATAATTCTTAATTGTAGGCTTATTTTATAAAGATAGACATTTATTGGGAATAATTCTTAATTGTAGGCCTATTTTATAAAGATATTGGACATTTATTGGGATAATTCTTAATTGTAGGCTTATTTTATAAAGATATTAGACATTTATTGGGAATAATTCTTAATTGTAGGCCTATTTTATAAAGATATTAGACATTTATTGGGAATAATTCTTAATTGTAGGCCTATTTTATAAAGATATTAGACATTTATTGGAATAATTCTTAATTGTAGGCTTATTTTATAAAGATATTAGACATTTATTGGGAATAATTCTTAATTGTAGGCTTATTTTATAAAGATATTAGACATTTATTGGGAATAATTCTTAATTGTAGGCCTATTTTATAAAGATATTAGACATTTATTGGAATAATTCTTAATTGTAGGCCTATTTTATAAAGATATTAGACATTTATTGGGAATAATTCTTAATTGTAGGCTTATTTTATAAAGATATTGGACATTTATTGGGGATAATTCTTAATTGTGGGCCTATTTTATAAAGATATTGGACATTTATTGGGATAATTCTTAATTGTAGGCCTATTTTATAAAGATATTGGACATTTATTGGGAATAATTCTTAATTGTAGGCCTATTTTATAAAGATATTGGACATTTATTGGAATAATTCTTAATTGTAGGCTTATTTTATAAAGATATTAGACATTTATTGGGAATAATTCTTAATTGTAGGCCTATTTTATAAAGATATTGGACATTTATTGGGATAATTCTTAATTGTAGGCCTATTTTATAAAGATAGACATTTATTGGGAATAATTCTTAATTGTAGGCCTATTTTATAAAGATATTGGACATTTATTGGGAATAATTCTTAAGTGTAGGCCTATTTTATAAAGATATTAGACATTTATTGGGAATAATTCTTAATTGTAGGCCTATTTTATAAAGATATTGGACATTTATTGGGAATAATTCTTAATTGTAGGCCTATTTTATAAAGATCTTGGACATTTATTGGGAATAATTCTTAATTGTAGGCTTATTTTATAAAGATATTGGACATTTATTGGGAATAATTCTTAATTGTAGGCTTATTTTATAAAGATAGACATTTATTGGGAATAATTCTTAATTGTAGGCTTATTTTATAAAGATAGACATTTATTGGGATAATTCTTAATTGTAGGCCTATTTTATAAAGATATTGGACATTTATTGGGAATAATTCTTAAGTGTAGGCCTATTTTATAAAGATATTAGACATTTATTGGGAATAATTCTTAATTGTAGGCCTATTTTATAAAGATATTGGACATTTATTGGGAATAATTCTTAATTGTAGGCTTATTTTATAAAGATATTGGACATTTATTGGGAATAATTCTTAAGTGTAGGCCTATTTTATAAAGATATTGGACATTTATTGGGAATAATTCTTAATTGTAGGCCTATTTTATAAAGATATTGGACATTTATTGGGAATAATTCTTAATTGTAGGCCTATTTTATAAAGATATTAGACATTTATTGGGAATAATTCTTAATTGTAGGCCTATTTTATAAAGATATTGGACATTTATTGGAATAATTCTTAATTGTAGGCCTATTTTATAAAGATATTGGACATTTATTGGAATAATTCTTAATTGTAGGCCTATTTTATAAAGATAGACATTTATTGGGAATAATTCTTAATTGTAGGCTTATTTTATAAAGATATTAGACATTTATTGGAATAATTCTTAATTGTAGGCCTATTTTATAAAGATAGACATTTATTGGGAATAATTCTTAATTGTAGGCTTATTTTATAAAGATATTGGACATTTATTGGGAATAATTCTTAAGTGTAGGCCTATTTTATAAAGATAGACATTTATTGGGAATAATTCTTAATTGTAGGCCTATTTTATAAAGATATTGGACATTTATTGGGAATAATTCTTAATTGTAGGCCTATTTTATAAAGATAGACATTTATTGGGAATAATTCTTAATTGTAGGCCTATTTTATAAAGATATTAGACATTTATTGGGAATAATTCTTAATTGTAGGCCTATTTTATAAAGATATTGGACATTTATTGGGAATAATTCTTAATTGTAGGCCTATTTTATAAAGATAGACATTTATTGGGAATAATTCTTAATTGTAGGCCTATTTTATAAAGATATTAGACATTTATTGGGAATAATTCTTAATTGTAGGCTTATTTTATAAAGATATTGGACATTTATTGGGATAATTCTTAAGTGTAGGCTTATTTTATAAAGATAGGCTATTAGATTCCTGTGGTTCTCATTATATTTGAGAATGATTTATAGTAGCCTACATGACATGTTTAATCACTCAAAATGTGTAATCATTAAAAACATAAAATAAACAATTTTTGCATAAAACAATGTACAATATAGTAAATAGTCTCTATGCAGTAGGGTACAGGCCGATTCAGATCATGGCCAATTCAGATCATGGCCGATTCAGATCATGGCCGATTCAGATCATGGTCGATTCAGATCATGGCTGATTCAGATCATGGCCGATTCAGATCATGGCCAATTCAGATCATGGCTGATTCAGACCAGGCTTATTCATACCATGTGAAATACTATTAAGTTTCGTCTTGGATGTAAATGTGACATTTACAAATGTTTAAAATACGATATTTCTCATTATTTCCCAGGTATGTTGAGCATTTCAAAACTGCATTTAAGGAAACAAAACCCAATTTTATATGAGATAATGGTGTAGTTCAGTACCGGTATATAAATCAAATTAAATAATGTAAGACTGTTTATCTTGCATTGCCAGTTTATTAGTGAAATAGTTTATTAGTGAAATATTTTCATAGCAACTCATTCACCTTGTACAAAATTGAAATAGTTTGCTTTGTTTTATTGTGAAATAATACAATTACTAACACTGAAACAAGTCATAGTAAAAACTTTTTTGTCTATATATATATATTATTCTAGAGATAGAAAATGACTAAATGGCAGCATCCATTTTCATTTAAATCATGAAAAAAAATACTATAGTCAGAGTTATCTACATAATATACATTTTGATAATGTTACATTGTCCATGAAAAAAAATTGATATGGTGAAATGACCCGTTGATCTTCATGTAAGAACTATTGATGTAAATTTATGAGCTAAAAATCGGTCTTTTATATGCTCTTACTGTGTTTTAAAAACATCAGGAATAACTACTAAAACAAAACAGGTGTACGTGTTCCATTGTTTTTCTTTATTGTATAATATTTTACATGGTCTGAATCAGCCTGGCATTTGGTCCCAATTGGTCCATAATTTGGTTAAAATCAGCCATGGTTCGAGTCGTCCAGCATAGTATTACTCAGTTTTATGCAAGCATTGTTTATTTAAAATTTTTATAATGCTTGTGTGTGTTTTCGGTGATTAAACACCAGTGTTCTGTGGAGTAGCCATTGCAAGGGTGCAGGTTAGCGTTTAGATTAATGGATATAGGTGTGATTTTTACTTTTATTTTTTTCTCAGAGAAATTTGTATATATTCCAGAAACAGAGCATTGTTGTTGTTGCTGCTTAAACATCCCAGGGAAACTACGGGCCTTGAATGATAAAACTGCAAAGTCTGAGACCAAACATTTTCAGCTCAAATTATGCACTTTTTACCCAGGGGTTTCAGAAAGAAATAAAGTAGTAGGAGAAGCTGGAAAAGTAGCAGGGGTGTGGGGAAAAACCTTTTTGGTGGTCCAGAGATATGGGGGAAAACACTTTTTTGGTGGTCCAGGCTGCAAAATTCTCCCAGCTGTATCAACTCAAGTTAAACTGTCTTTATTTGATGGGGGAAATGTGAGATTTCTTTGAAAATCTTTTTTTGTTGTATAATAGAATTTTGTTTAAAATTCATATTGCTAATTCATATCACATGTTGTTTTTTTCCCTGATGATGTAATGGGTTCCATCCTATTAGAAAGGAAACAAATGTATCATGCAGAATCATCTGGTTCATTTGTATTGAACCATTGCAATGTGTTCATAGTTCTTTGAATATCTATTCTCTGAATTACTTGCTGCAAAAAAATCTGTTTTAAAAAGAAAGTATTAAACAAGAAGCATGGAAAAATGCAAGATGAAAGAATAATAAGAAAAGTAATCAAAATAGATGTTGTATAATCATACACAAACTAGAATCAACAATAAAAACAATCAAATTAAGAAGAGGTTCTTTTGTGGTGTTGGCAAAACCCTGGGCAGAAGATACTGTTCTCCACCTCTTTCTTATTTATCTGACATTAGTGGTGTCACTTGTCTAACTGTGGACCTACTTTCAAATGCTTTTATGTATGCTGAAACTTACATATTATAAATAAATAAAATTTGTTTCTGAAAGAATTGTAGGACGTTGACTAACTTTCAATACATGTTTAATACATGTCACAAGATGTGTGTTGTATAAATGTATTTTATGTTCATCATGTGATTTTATCTGCTGTATTTGGGTCAGACTATAAGCACAACGTTTGACATGTCAATCCTCACTGGTGTCATTCGTATATTGCATCAGTCAGTGTCCACTAGCCTATCTTATTATGTTTCTGTTTCATGCCATCCCCTCTCTACTGCATACATATAATTTATAGAAAATAATTTGTTACAAACTACTTTTTGTTTTTTTATTTAGCAAAAAGTGAAGCATGTGCCTTGCTTACTTAATAATTCCATACGATCACAACTCCTGAACATGACCAATTAGGTGCAAAAGGAAAAAGACTGAACATTTATGGTTCTCATTGACCTAGATTGGATGCATGCCAGGCAAGTTCTTGCAGTGATGCTGAATTGGAAAAAGCAAGCATCTCCGAGGCATAGACCAATATGTATCAAACGGAAGATGTTATTTTAATTGGATGAATTGTCTCGGGTGTAGTACGGTGATGAATTATACAACTTTAAAATAAACTTTTTTGAATTCTGGAATTGTTGTCGGTGGTGATTCCTGTATAGATACATGGTGAAAAATTGTTGGCCACTGGCTTATATTGAAACCCCTGCTTTTTACCTGTACAGTTTTCTTGAAAAGTTTGGATTCTTTTCAGTGTAACCACAGTATGATTTTTAGAGGATTTGCAACAGCTGCTGCATGGAACTAGTTACCACCCAATTGTTAATTGTTTGAAATTCTATGCAGTAGTCTGATTAATTACAGACACACAATGTACTTTGCATCAAGCTGTTGAGTTGAAATGAATACCAAATTTTCCTTAACTGAATATTTATTGACTGTATTCATATATAATTGTATAATTTATATTTGTCTTTTTTCTTTTCTTTTGGTCTGCTTTGATTTTTATTGACATTGCATCCCCTCCCCTCCAACCCCTAAGCCGCATTGAAAACACTGTAAACTCGTTCATTTAAATCAAATTAAATCACAATTTAGGAATAACGAGTAAATTTGGAGGTAGAATTCAGACTAATAATCGGATGAATTTAGGAGTCATTTTCCCAGTTTATCTTCAAGTTAATTTCCCAGTTTATCTTCAAGTTCAGTATGACCAAAGCATTTGTTTAGTGCTGAAGACAAACTGTTGGTAAAGAAGGGCAATAACTCTTGATTGTTCAGTTAAATGCAGCGGACTGTATAAACAAATTCTCAAGGAAGTGATTTATTCACATTGAAAATCACACAAATTGGCTTGTGCTGTAACTTGACTGAAGTGCAAAAAATTGATCACAAGTCATGCACATAATTGACTTGGTTTTTAATTTTAATGTGTAAAAAATTCAATTTAGACTAAAATACAAGATTGCCAGTATTTAGTATCATAGTGCTAAAATTCGCAATTAGGTTAAATTGCTGAATCGCAGGAACTTGCAGCCAACTTCACTTATGAAAGTGCATTAATTAAAAGAAGATGGCAGTATAGATTTGTCAAAACTTAAATAGTGGTATAAAACAAGAAAAACAAAGATGATATGCAGACAAAACTGGTTTATTTTATGAAATCCAAATGCATGCAAATGAATCCTTGAACATAGCAGGCCTTTTTGTGCAAAGGGTGACCTTTCAGAGAGGTCATATTCAATTTTCTATTCATTATGTTCTACAAGTTTTGTACTCTGAGATCTCACCTCTGTACATATATCAGCATCTTTATTTCACGTTTATACATACCACATTTACAATTACATAACTGCCCCCAGTTTCTTTCATCTGTCAGAGTCTGTCATTTCCATCTTATAGTCGGTGTCAAGGTCAATCTCACATTTTCTCGCGTAGACATGATAAATGTGAATATTTACTATTTAAGGCAAGTTTTGATAAATAGGAAGTAAATATTGACATTTGAACTTATTACATATATTTTAGTCCTAATATTTGTACGCATATTGGATTTGCCAACTTTCAAGTCCTAACCAAGCCATCAGCAGTGTATGTCGCTGATTTCAAGGTGACTAGGTGATAATTGCTAATAATATAACTCGTGAGATTTCTTTGACAGGTGTGTTTGGAAATAAAAGGCACTCGTAGCTAACAATTAGCCACCTTGAAATCTAGAGCACCCACAAGTGGTGTTTATCATCTATTGTTTTAGTGATTATTACAGTAGATCAATACATACTTAGTGTTTGGCAAATAATTACATGGATAAAAATAAATGTTCTCAAATCATTCTCAAAAGTCAGCTTGTCAGAGATTGTTTAGATGCATGTTGCCAATTTCAAGGTGAAAACTGGATGACATAAAAGTGGAAGCAGACATGAGTGGACATAATACTCCCCAGAAGAAAGCAAAGAGTGAATTGATTGATGTTGGAATGTTTCAGCGAGGGACCTTGTTTTCTTATGAGATGGATACCAGTACTTAAAGTTGCATGATCAAAAGAACTTTAAGTGGATAAAAAAAATGTCATGATATATTGAAACATTTTTAAAATTAAGTTAACACAGATCTGTTCTTGGCTGTTTAATTTTTCAGTTTAAGGTATTTTTACCTGAACATCTCTGTATCTCTTTAAAATCTAACCATTTCCAAAAACCCTTATCTACCTTTCCATTTTTCTATCTATTTTTATACATGTCCCTTTGCACTTATGTTTCTGCATTCTAACCCTTTTTTTCCCTCATCTATAAATCTATCTCCATGTACAGCTCTCCTTCATTTTAACGCGGTAGTTGGGGTCCATTACCGTCGACCACATTATGTACCAAACCGCATTATACTGAGAGCCACGATATATTGAGAATAGCATAATATGCATAACCATGGTATAGCGGGCACTATCAAATTTTTTTAAATAATGGTGTTTTGAAAAGGAAATATAGATATATGACTAAGTTTCACCTTGTTTTCTTTAAACCCTTATTGTTATACATTGGCATGATTTTGGTCATGGGGTCCAAAGTAGTACTGCTTTATATCCGGAATCTCGTTATAACAAGGTGTGTTATAACGGGGGAGAGCTGTACTATTTACATATATCATTTTTGATAACTTCAATTATCAACATATGGTTTTAAGGCACAAAGAAAGATAAAAGAAAAATAAAAGTTTTCTAAATTTGTTAAATAAATACATGAATGATGTGATTTCCTTGCAACAGCCTATGTTTTATTTTGCTTTTTTTTCTCACTTTAGTTGTGATATTTTGTTATCATATTTTGGGGCAACCTCAAATCCCCCAAGGGCAAGTTAAGTATTCTAGTTAATTTGCCCTGGGCAAGCAGACTTTTATAAATTTTGTAAAGCCCTGCATGTTTTTGATATTATGTTTTCCTTGTAACTGGGAGTTTGAATTTTCCTTGTAACTGGGAGTTTGAATTTCAGGTGATTTTAAATTAGCAGGTTTTGATGTTGTTACAGGTGATTTTAAATTAGCAGGTTTTTAAGTTGTTACATTGTAAACTAATGAAGCATTGCAAAGCAAAATTTACATTTTGCCTTGTTTGCTTCTTTTACAAAATTCTGCCAAACAGTGCTACAGAAATCCATGGTCAGCACGGTTGACTGCTGAGTCTGGTTGTTAATGTTGGTGTCACTACTCATTAATTAATCAATTTTCTATTCAGATATTTGTGAACAAGTATTCTGATTTGAATATTTGGGTATTCATTTGAGTTCTAACCTTGCAAGGCATGTTAATGTTTACTTTTCTAGTTCAAACTATACTGCACAGAATCAAGAATAAGTAATGATCATTCAGTATATGGTTCTATGATGCAGCTTATGCAGACCCTCTAATAGCAAGTCTGAAGCAAAAGTGCAAGGTTTTGTTTTATTTATTTATATACTTGACAATTTTGGGAATTCAGGTTTATTGAGCTTAAAGTTGGGTTTGAAAGGGTTAACTGAGCTGATTTACTCTGTGCATGTGACAGTAAACAGACCTCTGGATAGGTGCTTGATTGGTCATTTACCAGTCTGATTGTTTTGAAAGAAGCATAGACTCTCACCTGTACAAGACAAACTGGTTGGTTTAAAAACCCTGTCTTTAAGGCTGCATTTTCTCAGAGATAGCACAGGTTTTGAAAAGTTTCGTAACACATTGAAATGGTTGTATGGCTTGCTTCATTAAATATTTTTTACATGTAACACTTTGTAAAATGACTTCCAAAACAGTTAAATTAACAATTCAATTATCATGACAGTTGCATTATGGCAGTATCGAGGTAAAGCCTGGCATGGTGTTGACCCCAACCCAGGTCAAGGATCGTCCTAAAGTGGAGTATGAGGCTGAAGCTGGGGCATACTACACACTGGTTATGAATGGTAATAATAATAATAATAATTATAATAATAATAATACTTTTATTTTCAGAGGGTACAATTCATTTAGCCAAATTGTCAGCTAATCTTACATGAGGCCCTCGGGCATACAACATTCTATACATGTACATAATACTTGTAAAAGAAAGAAAGAATGAACATATTGATTACATGTTAATGTCACACAAATAGTTCACTTAAAACTTGCAATGTTTATACATCTGCATCAGTGTAACATGTTTGTTGCTGATTTATACATACTCATAAGAACAAAGAAGGAACTGTTGGAATATTTGGTGAGAGACATTATTATATTTCGGTAGCTGAAATAGCCTGATTTTAACACGGCAACACTGTCAGCCTGCTTTAGTTCAAGTGGTAGCTGATTCCATTCTGAAGATCCTGTATATGTAAAAGTCTTTTTTAATGCATTAGTTCTTGGTCTTGGTAGTTTTAAAGACAGGTTTGATGCGGATCTTAAAGAGTACATAGAGGCAGTATTGCTGGCTTTGACAAGCATATCATTCAGGTAAAGAGGTGTTAAATTATGAAGGGTTTTATAAACCATAATACATCTATGATATGAAATTCTTTTGCCATAAGGGAGCCAGTTTAAAGACTTAAGCATGTCAGCAGATGGTGTCATTCTAGTATAATTCTAGCTGCACGCTTTTGAAGTTTGATTATACAATTAATATTAGTTTGTGTGCATGAGCCCCATACTGTGCAACAGTAGTCCATAATATTGAATATGTAAGTTGAATATAATAGCTTCCTTGCATGCATTGGTAGATACTTCCTCAGTCTTTGCAATAGTGTTATTTTGGAGGCTATTGTTACAGACATGATCTGTGTGATGATTCCAAGTTAGTGTATCATCAACATATACTCCTTGCATACATGTGACAGAACAAGGATTTCAAACCAGTAGATTTACAAATTTTGATCAGTAGATTGACCTCTAAACCAGTAGATTTTTTATCTGCATAAATTTTACGTTTCAAGGGGATGGAAAACAAAACCAGTGCTTTCTTGTGCCATAATATGTATTCTCTTCATACTATAACAAAATAGCAAGTTTGAACATGAATCAGATTCAGATTCTAATGGAAAATGTTACAATAATAATTACTTATTATGAGTCAATATATATTCAAATAATTAAAAAGGAAGAGTTGTTTATCTGATAGTTCACTGCAAAGATTTTTATTTTATAAAATCCAATAGCATTTTCAGTTTCCTTCACAAGATCACAGTCTAGTGACCACTGATGACATTCATTGTGATTATTAAGCTTCACACTTAACAGACTTTCAATAGTTGTCTGGTCCAGATTTCCCCTTGAATCTCTTTGTATTTTGTGAAGAAGGGAGAATGTCCTCTCTGGATCAGCATTAGAATGTTGTAATGACAGGACAAACATGCTCAGCCTGCAAAGAGGTTCTAACTTCAGTTTTCCTGTTGCTGGGTTTGTAAGGTTGCTGATTACTCTCCAATATTCATCCATGCTATGTTCACCCCGAGGAGGAAGTTCCTAACTTAACTTAAGATGTATTCCTAAGCCTCATCCTCAAGGGCTTCTTTCTCTTCATGGCTCAGGTCCAAAAATCTGTTGGCAAGTTTCACCACTGTAAATAAAAAAAATCAAGATGATTTAGACTTGAAATAAAAATGAAAAAAAAACATGATGTATTGATGCTTTTATGAACAATTTATCCAAACTTTAAAATTAATTATGTTGTAATATATTGTAACTAGGGCATGATCTAAATTTATGTGCATGAAAATTTAAAATAGTTTATGAAATACAAAAGATGCATTCCTTGAAATACACAATGGAAACTCTGGACCTTTGCTGCTCACCTGCACAAACTTAAACTCTGTTATCCAAGCACTGTTGAACTTGTAATATTTCTAAGCCGGTGGTTTCTTAGCATTGGGAGAAAGCACAAGTTTAGAATTGAACAAAAAATGTAAGAGCTGTCCTCTTAAAACATCTGGAACAATACAATACAAATTAAACAGGACAAAAATCAAAATACTTACTCTAGTGTGTCTGCCAAAATAATTTTTTATGGTCGGTCTCTTTGTTTTATCTCCCCACTGCCAAGGGTCAGCCAATTTTTATCAAAGGCTCAGAAGACTCGTGGACCACATTTGATCCCTGTATTACTTATAACACCTCAAAAAACATCACACATTTGGCCAAAACTCCTCAAATTCCAACAATAAACTAATCAATCAGCAGCTTGCTGTGTACACATGCCAGCTGTTTAACAATTCTATTCCTATTGCTCTGCAACGCATCATCGCACCGGTCGTTGTACTGATGGAATATTTCCGGACCCCAATAGACTGGTTCTGGCTAGTTTCTCTGATGACAGAACATGTAAAAATACTGTGTTTGGGAATTTTTATTAAATTTTTTAAAAAATTCTTTTAATTTTCAAAACCGGTAGATATTAACTACTAAACGGTATGTGCGGTAGACAGCCATTAAAACTGTATTTTTGGGCTACCGCTGGTAGAATCACATGTATGTCCTAGAAGCTTATGGCATTCTACATTAGATATATATTCATAATTTACAGAGAATCTAATGGGGTTTTGCATGGATAATCTGTTTGATGTTCCTACTAGTATTGCATTGGTCTTTTTGGTATTTATATACATTCCATTGTCTTGACACCATTTACTGATATGATTTAGATCATGCTGCTGCTGTCCTTGTATTGTGTTGCTGTTTTGACCCAATGTGTGGAATGTTGCATCATCTGCAAACATATCAGTTTCAGTGTTTTCTGTATACAATGGCAAGTCATTAATGTATAAGAGAAAAAAGATAGGTCCTAGAATTGAGCCCTGAGGCACACCATATTTTATGTGACCAGGACTTGATAGAGTACTGTTTAGTTGCACTTGTAATACACTTCTGTGTTTATATACCTTAGGGTACTACTGTAATTAACAGGTTTAATGAATTTGGCAAGGAAACTCTTTTTCTAAAATATTATTTACCACAAAGTACATGATATAGTACATGTACTGTTAATCAGTTATTTGCAAAACCTTTAGTTGCCAACGTGGTATATTAACTGTATTCATGAATAATCACTGATGCTGAAATATTATGATTTACAATATCACAACATTCATGAAACAAGTTGAATAGTCAGACCTGCTAACTGCTGTTATATAATAACCATTTTTATATGAAGGTCAGGTTTTAAAGATTATATTTTGTACTTGAGTCATATACATTTAGGGTCCATTCTACCACTGAAAATGTAAGGGGGGGGGGGGGGGCAATTTACCATTTATTTGAAACAAGGGGGATTTTTATGAATATAGGAGGGACCTAATGAAGAAATAAGTTTGAGCTTGAAAATATAATGTGCAATTTTTGGGCATTTTGAAAATATAATGTGCAATTTTTGGGCATTTTGAAAATATAATGTGCAATTTTGGGGCATTTTTAAAATTTAATGTGCAATTTTTGGACACTTTTAAAATTTAATGTGCAATTTTTCTGCATTGATTTGACTTTTCAGCATGATTTTGATACGCCTACCATAAGGTGGAGCATATGTTATGAAGTGCAGCCATCTGTCCATCCATCTCTGTCACCAATTTCATTTCTGCATAATGACTTGAATTATCCATCATCTACAGTTACCAAACTTTGTGGATGACTTGCACTTGAAGTAAGGAAAAATGCTATCAATTTTGGGCTAAAAAGCTCAAAGGTCAAAGTCACTGAATGGAAGAAGGAAAATGGTTTCTGCATAATTACTCAAGTTCCATGTGAATAGCTTGTACTTGGGGTAAGGAACAATCCTATCAATTTCTGGTCAAAAGGGCAAAGGTCAAGGTCACTAACTGAAAGGAGAAAAATCCCCAATAAACTTGAGTTCTCCACTATTATTTCCTTTAACATCTTAATTGTACATGACATTACACATATAATATTAAGAATATAAATTACAGGGTGAAAAAGTAACTAAAATCACTTGTTTTGGCTGAGGGGTCACCTTTTTTATGGCATATAAATGGTTTTCATCTTTGCCTGATTTTGGAGATGACTTGGGTTTTAAGTTGTACCGCCTTCCTATATAGTTCTCATTGTTCCCATATTCACAAATCACCTCATCTATGTTTTTATGCTTGAGTGAACATCCCTTAGGGTCATGTTTTGCAGCCCATTCATAGCTGGGACCCATGTGGCACACATCTTATCAGTCATCTGTCGTTGGTCCCCTTCATAGCCAGAACCGATGAGGCACACAGATCTCCTTGTCATTCATCTGTCATTGGTCCCATTCATAGCTGGGCCCTGTGTGGCAGACAGATCTCCTTGTCAGTCATCTGTCATTGGTCCCATTCATAGCTGGGCCCTGTGTGGCACACAGATCTCCTTGTCAGTCATCTGTCATTGGTCCCATTCATAGCTGGGCCCCATGTGGCACACAGATCTCCTTGTCAGTCATCTGTCATTGGTCCCATTCATAGCTGGGCCCCATGTTTCACACAGATCTCCTTGTCAGTCATCTGTCATTGGTCCCATTCATAGCTGGGCCCCATGTTTCACACAGATCTTGTCAGTCATCTGTCATTGGTCCCATTCATAGCTGGGCCCCATGTGGCACACAGATCTCCTTATCAGTCATCTTTCATTGGTCCCATTCATTGCTGGGCCCCATGTGGCACACAGACCTCTTAATAAGTCATCTATCATTGGTCCCATTGATGCAGATTAGAAGATATTTAGATATGCAGGCAAGCAAGGAACCAAACAAGTAAATGGATAAGTAAAGAATTGCATGAATGAAAAATACAGAAAGAAGATTTTAATATTCTTGGGAAGATTTGTGTAGATTTTGCTGATTACTTCAGTTTTTCACCAATATCAGGAATAGATTTTTTAAAAGACTCATTCTATTAACAACACATTATTTTCTTTTTTAAAATTGAAGCACTAATTTTGTATTTTGAAGACCTGGATAGAACATTCTGTGCACATCGTGCACAGTTAGGATTATTAAAAATTTGATATTTTAAATCAATAAAATTAATATATATGCAAATAAAAATTATATTCAATTCATACTCCATAATATCTCTCACAGTTGCTCTCACTTCTCTTTTTTTACACACCTGCCGTAAGATGGAGCGTATGATGTTACGATAGGATTTTGTTTTTATTTTTGGGGAAGTTTTAAAGGCACTTTTAACAAAGTATTGACTATATCATGCAGAGGAAATAGGAGCAAAGTGCCTTTCCCAAGTACACACCAATGCAGCTGATGTGGGCTGGCCTGGGCTGATACTGAATACGCTAGCCTTGGATTACTCGTCCAGTGCTCTACCAACTGAGCTACCGCGGCGCTATGTCCTTCCATGTATGACCAGTTTTGTTTCTGCACAATAACTCAAGTTTGTGACCATCTACAGTTTACCAAACTTTGTGGATAGCTTGCACTTGGTTTAAGGAAGAAACCTAATCATTTTGGGGGTCCAAAGGTCAAAGGTAAAGATCACTGTGACTGAAAGAAGAAAAATGGTTTCTACACAATAACATTAGTTCTACATGACTTACCTGGACCAGACTTTGTGCATGGCTTGTACTTAGGGTAAGGAAGAAGCATATTGAGTTGAGGGTCAAAAAGTCAAAGGTCAAGGTCGACTGAAAGAAGAAACATTTTCTGCACAATAACATTACTTCTACATCATATAAATGGACCAGACTTTTTGGATGGCTTGCACTTGAGGTAAAAACAAAATGTGTCAACTTTAAGGTCAAAGGTCAAGGTCAGTGAAAGAAGAATGGTTTCTGCACAAAAAGTTAAGTTTTTGACCATATACCTTCACCAAAATTTGTAGATGACTTGTACTTTGGGTGAGAAAGAAGCCTATTGATTTGGGGGTCAAAAGGTCAAAGATCAATGCCACTGTGTGTGGAAGAAGAAAAATGGTTTCCACACGATGACATTAATTCTACATGACCAACTTTGACCAAATTTTGTGGCTGGCTTGTACATAGAGTAAGGAAGAAGCCTATTGATTTTGGGGTAAAGAAATCAAAGGTAAAGGTCTCTGACTGTAAGAGATTATTGGTTTCTACAGACTAACATTAGTTCTACATCATAGAGCTGAACCAAACTTAGAAGATGGCTTGCACTTGGGGGAAGGGAAAAAAAAACTTGTTGATTTTTGAGGTCAAAGATCAAAGTCATTGAGAGAAGAATAATGGTTTCTGCAGAATAATTTAAGTTCTTGACCATATACCTTGACCAAAGTTTGTAGATGAGTTACACTTTAGGTAAGTCTATTGATTTTGGGGTCCAAAGGTCAAGGTCACTGTGAATGAAATAAGAAAAATGGTTTCCACACATTAACATTAGTTCTGTATCACAGACCTGGACCAAACTGTGTAAATGGCTTGCACTTAGGATAAGGAAAAAAACTATTGACTTTGGGGTCAGGGTCAAGGTCACCATGTGAAGAAGAATGGGTTCTGCACAAATATTTAAATTCTCTACCATGTACCTTCACCAAAGTTTGTGCATGACTGCTGCTTTGAGTAAGAAAGAAGCCTATTGATTTTGGAGTCGGTGGTCAGGGTCACTATGACTGAAAGAACAACAGTATTTTTTTGCATAATAACATTAGTTCTAGACCATGTACCTTGACCAAAGTTTGTGGAGGGCATGCACGTAAGGTATGGAAGGAGCCTATTGATTTTGGTGTCAAAAGATCAAAAGTCAGGGGGGTTGTGGCTCAAAGAAAAATGGGTTTTGCATAATAACCTTTGTTCTAGAGTAGGTTCAATAACCAAACTTTGTAGATGGCTTGCACTTAGGCTGATAAAGAAACCTATAGATTCTGGGGTATAAAGCTCAGAGGTCATATTCATGGCAAGTCTAAAAAGAAAATAATTATTTCTGCGCAGTAACTGAGTTAAGACCACATACCTTGACCAAAGGTGCAGGTCATTGAGATCCACTGATCAATAATCTCCAAGATAACCATGCCATATTAGTGCCTACATAGAGGACTATTAAACACCAGGTGGGCATATATGTGCTGTTCACTGTACTGTTGTATCTGGAGGGTAAAGTTACTTCTGATTTTCTGACCCAAGTTTGAGACCTGATATATTGGGATGAAATAAATGGAATGATCAGAAATAATTAATTTATTAGAGTAGTTGACTACTCATAGGTGCTGTAGAAGGCCTACACAGTACTTCAGCTCGATAGAAATAGAGGGGTGCTCCCCCATCCCCCTAGTACCCTCCCTCTGTCCTCAATTCCCTTCTAGCCCCTCCCTCTGCCCTTCAAGAGCCCTCGCCTCAGTCTCCAGATCACCAAAACACCTATCTAACTCATTAACCCATGTGCCACGTTTATGCATCATGAGGTTGTACCCTACTTCCAAGTTCTGTAATATCAACAACATTTATGATAACCAAAGCAGATGGTATTACAGAAAAGGAGAAAGATGTTGTTCTGCAATTATACCAAATAAAATGTAGACTTTCTACTCGCATTAAAAAATACAGCGGAAAAAACTTTATTTTTGAGACCTGATTTTATTTAGGTCGAAAATTTCCACTTTCGGAACCGGAGTTTGTGTCCAGATTTTAGACTTTTCAGACATAGATCTTAAGCAGACCAGTCTGAACTGCACATGGACAGATGAACTTTTGCAAAAGGTAGGATAAGTTTTAAATTGGAGTAAAAGGGGCCAGGACACAAAAATCATAGGTCCAATACACAAGAAAAAAAAGTAAAATTTTCACCCTTCTGCACATGCTTGGGGGAAAAAGCCAGTTGAAAACGTCATTTATAAACCTAAGCATTCAGCTAAACGAAAATCTTTCAGAAACAGATGTGTTTGGATGCATTCAGAAGTAACCCAAAAAATTTGTTTCCTACCCCCATTTCAGGTGAAAATTAAAAGAATCTCCAGGGGTCAGTGAGTTAAAACTCATTTTCTATTTCAATTGTTTTTCAACTTAATTTAAGATGAACATGAATGTGCTTTTGTCTGTTTCTGTTTACAAAAAGATACAATTTTAAATGTTGTCATTAGTATCAGCTCATTTTATCACAAAAAATGCCCATTGTTCAACAAGTGCCCCTTCCTTGAACAAAAATGCCCTTTTTGCTAAATGTGACAATTTTCCCTTCCGCTCTGTAAGAAATTCCTAGCTAGAATACTAAACCTTCATATTAAAAACAGTATGTGTATCATGGTGGTATGATGTAACTGATTTTTTTTAAAAAATGCAGACTTAGAAAATCTTGTATAGCAGTGAAAGAAAAGTGTGAGATCATACATGGCATGCAAATTTTATTTCAGTCTCCTGGAATTTGAAATGCCAGTAATTAGAACAGAGAGGTAGAAGTAGGAAAAAGTTTGGATGTGGGTGAAGGAAACTTGGAAGTCATCTTTACAGTGTTTGGTGGAAGATAATTTTGTCTGAAGCTGTTCGTTCAGCATGACTCCATTAGAAAATCAAGAATCTAATCATGTGATTTTCATGTGGCTTTCTTTTGTAGATCCTGATGCTCCATCTCGAAAGAACCCAGTGAAGGGAGAATGGCACCATTGGCTAGTAACTAACATTCCTGGTGCAGATGTCTCCAAGGGTGAAGAAAACACTCAGTATGTGGGCTCTGGACCACCAAAAGGCACAGGTAGCCAGACTTGTTTCAGTTGAGCTATAAAAAAGTTTGTCATGATATAATTTACAAATTTACATAACACTTGTTTTTAAAGCTAATTTTTGTCAAGTCTACATTAGGGGAAGTCAGACATAGCAGTCACTTTTCTACTGGCAGAATTGTCATCATCAGCAGTTGGTTAAAGTTTTGGTTACAGTTTTTCATTTGCATACATTTCCTAAACCCTTGATAGATTCTCATAATACTTGGCATGAATCATTATGAAGCTAAGACAATTTATTGTACGACATTCTCGCTTGCCCCTATTGCACTGTGGGCAAGGTTACAGACATAGAATATTTATATTAAGGTTTTGGTTAAAACAAATTCATTTGCTTATATTTCCTAAACTCCTTGATAGATTCTCATAACTTGGCATGAATCATTATGAAGCTAGAACAATTCAATGATGTACTCACTTGCTTGGTCTTAACAATTTCCATTAAGGTTTTGCTTAAAGTTTTCTTTATTTGCTTATATTTCTTAAACCCCTTGATGGATTTTCTTCATACTTCATATGAATCATTATGAATGTAAGACAATTCATTTTGTGACATGCTTAGCTCACCCCATTGACTTCAGGGTCAATTTCACAGTTGTAGAAAATTTGTGTTAAGGTTTTAGTTAAAGTTTTTCATTTGCTTATATTTATAAACCCATCAATGACAGAAGGATTTTCTTCATACTTTGGATGAATCATTATGCAGCTAAGACAATTCATTCTTCGGCATGCTGGCTGAATGTTTTGACCTTGGGGTGAAGGTCACACATTTACATTGATGCTTTGATCATGGACTTAACATGCAGATGGGGGTGGGGTCTGTTTTGTTTGTAATTTAAGAAACTTTTGGAACTTGTTCAGTATAGGAAATAAGCTTTTGTCGATTTCTTCTTTTTTTTAAATGTTGCTTGTAACCAGCACAGTTTAAGAACCATTCAGTGTATTTTAATGCAATTTGGTTTGAATATTGTCTCATAGACCTAGATGTGCCTTTTTAGGTGTTGTCTTCTTGAGTCCGTTTTGAATAATAGGAGCCATGATGGCTTAGTAGTTTGCATGCCCACCATGCAACCAAAAGGTCGCAGGTTGAAATCATACCATCAGATCTTTCTGGAATGGCAACCATTGTGTGTCCTTGGGCAAGGCACTTCACTCCAATTGCCTCAGCACCAAATAACCTACTTGTGTTGCTGTGCCATAAAGCACCAAACCATTTTATAGAGTTATGGCCCTTGACAGTTCATATCTGTTTGTAACTGGCATGGCTCATGAACATGTATGTGCCTTGCATGAGTTTAGTTTTGTCTATACTGCATTTCAGACAGAGTTATACCCCATGTCAAGCAAGTTTTTGTTTTCAAATGGAAACTTAGAATTTTGGTTGCAGTTAGCCTAGCTCAAGAACCATTCATTGTATTCTGATGGAATTTGGTAAGAACATTGTCTCATCCATGTAGATGTGCCTTTTTGTGTGTTTTGTCTCATCAATGCCATTTTAGGACAGAGTTATGTCCCTTGTCAGTCAACTTGATATATATACATGGTATATTGTTTGTAATCAATATAGATGAATAGTGCTGAAACGAATACCTGATTATACTTTTCAAATAGTCATAGCCTGTATTCAATTCATATTTGAAAATTCTTTGTGATGTAATTATGAAATATTGACTTAAGTTGAATCAGAAGCCATGAAGTTAGAATTTGTAACAAATTCTGTGAACAGTTGCGACTCACCTGACTTGTATATAGACTTATAGGTTGCTGAATTAGTAAGTTGCATAACCATTCTATGATAAAAACAGATTGAATAACATTTTAAACTGTAAGTTGCATAACCATTCTATGATAAAAACAGATTGAATAACATTTTAAACAATGTAAGTTGCATAACCATTCTATGATAAAAACAGATTGAATAACATTTTAAACAAACACTGAATTAGTAAGTTGCATAACCATTCTATGATAAAAACAGATTGAATAACATTTTAAACAAACACTTAATTAGTAAGTTGCATAACCATTCTATGATAAAAACAGATTGAATAAAATTTTAAACAAACACTGAATTAGTAAGTTGCATAACCATTCTATGATAAAAACAGATTGAATAACATTTTAAACAAACACTGAATTAGTAAGTTGCATAACCATTCTATGATAAAAACAGATTGAATAACATTTTAAACAATGTAAGTTGCATAACCATTCTATGATAAAAACAGATTGAATAACATTTTAAACAAACACTTAATTAGTAAGTTGCATAACCATTCTATGATAAAAACAGATTGAATAACATTTTAAACAAACACTGAATTAGTAAGTTGCATAACCATTCTATGATAAAAACAGATTGAATAACATTTTAAACAATGTAAGTTGCATAACCATTCTATGATAAAAACATTGAATAACATTTTAAACAAACACTGAATTAGTAAGTTGCATAACCATTCTATGATAAAAACAGATTGAATAACATTTTAAACAAACACTGAATTAGTAAGTTGCATAACCATTCTATGATAAAAACAGATTGAATAACATTTTAAACAAACACTGAATTAGTAAGTTGCATAACCATTCTATGATAAAAACAGATTGAATAACATTTTAAACAAACACTGAATTAGTAAGTTGCATAACCATTCTATGATAAAAACAGATTGAACAACATTTTAAACAAACACTGAATTAGTAAGTTGCATAACCATTCTATGATAAAAACATTGAATAACATTTTAAACAAACACTGAATTAGTAAGTTGCATAACCATTCTATGATAAAAACATTGAATAACATTTTAAACAAACACTGAATTAGTAAGTTGCATAACCATTCTATGATAAAAACAGATTGAATAACATTTTAAACAAACACTGAATTAGTAAGTTGCATAACCATTCTATGATAAAAACAGATTGAATAACAAACACTTAAGAGATATTTCTTTTGATGAAATGCAGACCCATTCATTCCCATTGAAACCGCCATTGTTTATCTCCATAATTAATGATGGCCAATGAAAACGGAGAATGCATGAGAAAAAAAAATGTTGAGGGGAGTTCTCAAAACTATTTTCCTACATCGGTGAAAGATGTATAGCTTTGTTAGTAATTAAAAATATTCAAAACTTGAGAGGCACATGAAAATTGGAGAGTCAGACATTCTTATATAAATTATACAATAAATATTAGAATACATATTTACAATTAAAATATTCACCCCAAAGTATTTTTATTTGAATATTTGCATTGACACTAGTTATGACCTTTGTCTGTCAACTTAATATCTTTGCTTGTGATGAAGAGTCCTTGAAGGAGTTGGATTTTAAGCATTCCACATCATCATTTAGAGAAGTCATGGCTCCTGAATGCCCATCTTCTCCAAGCTTTGGTTTCCTAACACAAGTTCCTCTGTGCAAGGTGCTATGAAGGAAATTGTAGTGACCAGGGTCCTTTGTGATGCACCTATCACTAATAGTACTAGTTATGCACCTATCACTTGTAGTAGTCATACATGTGACAGAACCAGGATTTCAAACCAGTAGATTTACAAATTTTGATCAGTAGATTAGCCTCTAAACCAGTAGATTTTTTATCTGCATAAATTTTACCTTTCAAGGGGATGGAAAACAAAACAAGTGCTTTCTTGTGCCAGAATATGTATTCTCTTCATACTATAATAAAACAGTAAATTTGAACATGAATCAGATTCAGATTTTGATGGAAAATGTTACAATAATAATTAATTAATATGTGTCAGTATCTGGTCAAATAATGAAAACGGAAAAGTTGTTTATCTGATACAGTGGTCCCCCTCTTATAAGGCCACCCCTTCTGCAGCAAGAAAGTGGCCTTATAAGACGGGTGGCCTTTCTAGAGGGGGATCACACAGTTGTGAGTAATAACTACATATAAAGTATAAAAGATGCAACTAATTTTTATATATTTAATATTTTCATTTAAAAATCACAGGAATATTATCTGGTTAAGGACTCAATATGATAAAACTAATATCAATGTTATTTTAAAAAAATATGAATAATCATGAATCGTGGTGCAAAACCACATTGTCGGTAAATTCGGGGCACAAACATTTGGTTGTAACTATCCCTGTACGTCCGTTGATTCCGTCTTCCCACTCAATGCAGTTGAATGTATATTGATGATGTTTATTTGAATCTTTCTGACATAAAATTTCTCAGTAGTTATCAAAAGACTCTCCCTCTTTTCGTTTAATTTAATTGCTTTCACTTTTTGTTCTAAACTGAGAATGTCGGACGATATTTTGCGACAACTTATTCCTTCGCGGGCAATCACGCGTGAGGCACAGTGTTTACAACGGAAGCGAGTCTGTCACGTGATCGACTTTTTTTCTTCTTCTCCAGTCTGGTACCCGGTTATGTACATTTCATAATCTATTAGAGTGAAGCCAGAAAGGGTAACATACCATTTTACTATCTGGCGACCGGATGTCACGCTGACTTGAGCTGAACAATGATGTGCTTCTCAGCGGTTAGCTTTTGTCATCTTGATAATTATTGGTGGTAATAATAGCCAGTAATTATCAAAGTGACAAAAGTTAACATCTAAGGAACACATGGCAGTAAGGATAATCGGATTACTTACCTCTTTGTTACTTTATAAAGTTACTTTATTGGCATGTTGGAACAAAATGTCAATGTGTTGAATTGAGAAATTAAAAAATATTATCAAGATTTTACTCGGTAAACAATCATTATGTGGCCGCTCGCGAGGGGTAAATTTGACCGTTTTTGCACTAAAATCCTGGCCGCTGGTCGCGTTAGAGGGGTGGCCGTCCTTGAGGGGTACTTTTGAACACAAACTCGTCGGTGCCAAGGGATTGTGGCCGTATAAAGCGGGTGGCCGCTGGTCAGGGGGGCCGTTCAAGAGGGGGACCACTGTAGTTCACTGCAAAGATTTTTCTTTTATAAAACCCAATATCATTTTTAGTTTCATTCACAAGATCACTGTCTAGTGATCACTAATGCCATTCATTGTGATTATTAAGCTTCACACTTAACAGGCTCTCAATAAATCAGATTTCCCCTTGCATCACTGTGTATTTTGCGGAGAATGGAGAATCCCCTCTCTGTATCAGGATAAGAATGTTGTAATGACAGGACAACCACGTTAAGCCTGCAAGAGGTTCTAACTTCAGTTTTCCTGCTGCTGATTTTGTTAAGTTTCTGACTACTCTCCAATACTCCTCCAAGCCATGTTCACCCCGAGGAGGAAGTTCCTGACTTGGACATGAGATGTATTCCTGAGCCTCATCCTCAAGGGCTTCTTTCTCTCCATGGCTCAGATCCAAAAATCCGTTGGCAAGTTTCACCACTGTAAATAAAAAAAATAAAGATTGATTTAGACTTGAAATAAAACTGAAAAAAAAAATACATGATGTATTTATGCTTTTATGAATAATTTATCCAAACTTTAAAATTAATTATCTTGTAATATAGTTGTAAGTGATATATTTTATCTAGGGCTTGAACTTAATTTATGTGCATGAAAACTTCAGATATTTTATGAAATACAAAAGATGCATACCTTTGAAAAACACAATGCAAACTCTGGACCTATGCTACTCTCCTGCACACATATATCCAAGCATTGTTGAACTTGTAATATTTCTTAGCTGGTGGTTTCTTAGAATTGGGAGAAAGCACATTTCTGCATTTTGACATGAATTGAAAAAAAAAGTGTAAGAGCTGTCCTTTTAAAACATCTTGAACAATACAATAACAATTAAACAAGACAAAAATCAAAATACTTAGTTTACTGTCTCTGCCAAAATAATTTTTTATAGTCGGTCTCTTCGTTTTTTCTCTCCTTTTGCTAAGGATTCACCGATTTTCATCAAAGGCTCAGAAGACATAATGGACCACCTTTTATCCCTTTTTTACTTATAACACCTTAAACTCCCCAAATTCCAACAATAAGGTAATCAATTAGCGGCTTGCTGTGTACACATGTCAGCTGTTCTTTAATAATTCTAATCCTATTGCTCTGCCACGCATCATCGTTCTGGTCATTGTACTAGTGGAACATTTCCAGTCCCCGGTAGACTGGTTCTGGCTGCTTTCTCTAATGTGTTGACAGAACACGACCAAGTACCGTGTTTGGGTTTGTTTGGTTTTTTTAACAAAAATAATCTTAAAATGTTCACAAGTGGTAGATTTTAACTACTAAATGGTATGTGCGGTAGACGGCATTTAAAACGGTATTTTGGGCCTACCACCGGTAGAATCACATGTATGAGTACTAGTTATGCGCCTATCACTAATAGTACTAGTTATGCACCTATCACTAATAGTACTAGTTATGCACCCATCACTAATAGTACTAGTTATGCACCTATCACTAATAGTACTAGTTACACACTTATCACTAATATTTCTAGTTTTCAAACTGAATGGCAGTAGCAAGATGCATGTATGCTGTGATTTATAATTTCATGACATTATAGTCAGATCTATGTGCACAATATTAAAGTAAAGATGAGTAACATAAAACATACAGCTATAAAAATATATGTGAAACAGCTATCAAAATATCTGTGAAACAGCTATCAAAATATCTGCATCATATGTGGAGACTGTTTTAACTCTTTACTTTCTGCTAATGCATACATGCATCTCGAAAAATAGTCTTTCTTTCCCACAGACACCTCTATGCATTGCTAGCAATACTCTCTCTGTCCTTGTTGACTCCTACAAGCTTTTCTGGCAAAGGGTTGGAAAACTCCATAGGCATATATATGCTTTTCATATTCAAATTTTGTGTTGGATGAAATTGCAGACATCTGGGCTAAGTAGTCGTTACATAAAAATTATAAAAGTGCACTGTTGTGAGTTTTACATCCTATAAGCAGGAATTACCACTGAAAACAAGGTCAGATGTTGAAAGTGAAACAAAATGGCAACCTTCTTGGATTCTGATGATTCTGATGCAAGTTTTTAAGGATTTGGAAGTGATGACATTGCAAGTGATATTGATTTGATCATCAGATTTAAGATGAAGGATCAGACATTAGTGTAAGTCGTGTTTTTACACCTAACATTTCGGATTGAGCTGATTGAGGATGAAACATGATGATTTTGTATCATCGGAACACATGAAGCCCATACACATGGATGACTTAACAGCGGAGTCAGGGCCAACATTTCATTTGGATGAGAATGCAAGGGAGAAGAATTAATTGGGTCAGTAATAACTGAAATGAATGGGTATGCCGAAAAATTTGTGGAGAAGCCTGATCACCTACTTCGGTAGCAGAAATGAAATATGCAAAGTAACACTATGAATAGACAGAGATTGCTTTAGACAGTATCACAGAAAACTTCCAGATTCTCAGTAAAATTGTGGACCCAATGTTGTTTAAAACAGTGCTGAGAAAAATGCTGTAATATATATTATAAACACATATATCTTAGAAGTATCATAAATAACGTGAATATAAACATTGATTCCTGAGGATTACTTATAATGTGGGGGGTAAATGAGAGGTACAAAACTTTGGTGAGTGTTTTAAGTTTTATTTTTCATTAAATTACATAGTTTGCATGGGACAACATTCATGTAGAAAATGTTGAAAGCATGTAAAATTGACTCAAGTTGCTTTCACTTGGGCAGCCATTATGATGCTCTGGTGTTCAGCCTGGCAACAGCTGCTAGAAGGTAGACTTATTAGTAACCTCAGTAGCCAGGGTACTCTGTACTTGCAGAAGGTAAAGAGTTAAATGACAGTGTGCACAAGAATCAGAAACACAAGTTCCATGAAGCATAGTGTCTTACCAATGAAAGCATTTCCTAGTACAGAGATTAACAAAGGTTAATACAAAATTAAACATTCTATGGTTGCTATGCCAACTTTGCCAGCGGAGGTATCCCTCTGTCCTCATTGTTTATACTACCATAAAAGTACTGACTTACTGGAGGTTGCTTTGAAAAGTTCTTGAATTTCAAGAAGTTAATTTGTTTTATTCTTTGTCAGTCTTTGAATTTAACAAAAATAAAAAGGAATTTTGCCACAACCTAATTGGATTTGATTGAGAAATACAACATTTTACAACTTATTCAGTTGTGCTATGTTTTATGACACAACAGGGCTCAGAGTTGCAACAAAAATTGTTTCATTTGCGAATAGGGGAGTGAAAATTGTCAGCTGGTTGCCTTTAGGCTATCTTCAGAATCATAATGTGACAACTGAAAGGGTGCATAAGCACTCTTAATTACAAGTGTATACCACGTTGTATGCAGATATAATTTAATATACAGCACATACTTACCATATACCCAGACAGTGTTGGTTTTTTTTTTAGACTTCAGAAGTGTTTTAAGGTCCCAAGGGGGGTCAGTGCTGTGACCCCCCAAAAGCGGCATCATCCAAATGAGAATAAGATATCTTTTCAAATCAGCCTATAGCAAATGACTGGAAATTCAAATCTGAGTAAAAGAAGATACCATCTGTTTTCTCTGAAGCATTTAATATACTTAAAAACAAAAAAAAAACAAAAAATGGTAGACTTAGCATTGTCAAATAACATCACCACAAACATGGTCACAACCGCACGGACATTAAATACAAAAATACACCAAGTTCCTGTCTTTAAAATCCATTGTACAGTGGAATGTAGTTTTAATTACATGCAGTCTTTGCTGCTTTCAATAGTTCAGTAGTTGGTGTGATGGTAATGCAAGTGTCATTTGTGTTCACAAATATGCCTACACTTTTCCTTCATGAATGTGCATCCACATCTATGTTAGCGTAAGCAATGGCCAAAGTCGCTAAAAGTGATAAAACCTGTAAGATGGCAATGAATATCCATTTCAAAACAATGAATCTGGCATTCACAGTACTCTTGTTGACTTTATTACTTTTGCTGGTCATAGATCAGAAGGGTTCATGTGATGGCTTTAATCTGGTGTCCATTAGCACAAGTTTGTTATTGCTGCTGCTCATAAACTACTGCGAGGATTGCCACCAAACCTTACAGATGCATTTATCCCAAGGCCCAGTTGGTCCTAATTGAAATTGGTGCCCCTAAGACATCCAATATGGCTGCCATTGTGGCCATTTTGAAAATCTTGTTCTCGCTACTCCAGAAGAATGGATGTTCAGATTGATGTGGGATTTTCACTATAAAACATCTTATGAGGTCTGGTTGGTAATAAATGAAAATGGTGTCAATTCGATTATCATTATGTCTGCCATGATGGCCATCTTGAAGATCTTGTTACCGCTACTCCTCCTGAATGGATGGTTGTATCGATATGGGTTTTTCAATGAAAGACTTCTTATGATGCCTAGTTGGTCCTAAATGAAAATGGTGCCTGTCAGACAGCCAGTATGACTGCAACATTGGGCATCCTGAAAATCTTGTTATCGCCTTTCCTTCTGAATGGATGGTCATGTTGACATGAGGTTGTCACTAATGCCTAATTGGTCCTAAATTAAAACAGTGCCAATCTAACATAAAATATGACTACTAAGGCATCCCACATAAAAATCATGTTATTGCTACTACTCCAGAACAGACAATCACTGAAAGACTTTGTATGGTCTTGTTGGTGCTAAATGAAATTGGTGCACATCAGACATCCACTTGAACACACAATTTTGAAACTCTTGTTACATGTATCAATACTCTCACTGAATGGATGGTCATATTGACATAGGGTTTTCACTAAAAGACTTAATATGATGTTTAGTTGGTTATAAATGAAAATAATACCAATCTGACATCTAGTATGGTCACCATGTAGGCCATCTTGAACATTTTATAATGTACCCTTCTGAATGGATGCTCTTATCTACATGGGATTTTTACTAAAAGACTTATGATGTCTACATGGTACTTAATGAAAATGTTGCCGATCAGACCTCCAACATTGTCCACCAAATATTTTTATCACTACTTCTCCTACTTCTCATTGAAAAGCATAGACCCAGCTCACAGATCCTTTAAATGGCCTATTTTTCTGTTTTGGAATCAGTATTGCCTGAAAGTGAACCTCTGTGGTGGTTACCGAGTCTTCTTCTCTCCATCACTCATTCAAGGACTCCACTCTTTATATCCAGATACTTTGCACTCATTACTCTGTCTGCTTGTTTTGTCCTTGGCATTTTCTTAAGTCTTTCTTTCACTCTTCTCCACTCACAAAAAGAAGACTCTCTTACATTGAACCCCCTCCCAGCAGCTGTTAGCATGTGCTTCAGCATAGGCAATAATAATAATAATTAATAATGCTATATTTATAGAAGGTAACTCGATTAGTACATAACTATTCTCCCAATCTACAGTATATTGATTATTTAACGCCCAATCTACAGTATATTGATTATTTAACGCAAGTTGAAAAAGAATACTTATTTCTTATTTAACATGTAGTCAATGCATTTATTTTTACAAGCAAAGAATTTGATTGTTTTGTATTAGAAGGCAAGCTGTTCCAGACAAGAATTCCTGAAAATCTAAAGCTCTTCTTGAATTGCTGTATTTTAGGTTTTGGTAGCAGGAGATTTCCAACTTCTGCAGAGTGTATTGCATAACTTGATTGTATCTTTTGTAGATAATGTGGTATGTTCCATTGAGAGTTTTATATACAAAACCAGCTTTACTGTAATCAGTTCTTTTGTAAATTTCCATCTAACTTATTTTTTTTTAACTGGTTCTGAAGGTTTATATAGAAGTATACATGCTGCTTTGTAATTTTATAATTCTGTCAAGGTCTTGTCAGGAGCAGTTTCCACATTAAGGGAATAATCTAGCATTGGTTGAATATATGCATTAAAGCATAGTATTCTGACATCAGGAGGGAGGTATTTCTTAATTTGACAAGTAGTGCTATCATAGAAGAAAACAATTATGTACATTATTAACCTGTACACCCCATTTAAAAAACTTTCAACATGAATGCCGAGAAGTTTATGATTTAAATTTCTTAAGATTTAAATCATGAGGTTTCTGGTCCATGTGAGTCAATTTTTGAGCTGTGGTTATTAACATGTACTTAGTCCAAAATATGGTACTTTTCTTGTATATAAATGTATGTTGGTATAGAGTTTAACTTTGACTAGTGAACATTGTTAGTAGTTTCATCTGTTAGTGTGTATACAATTTACATATGTAGTTAACTAGTCTTGGTCTGTAATTTCTATGTACATGAATGTGTGTGTGTCCGAGTGTATATATATATATGTGAGCAAAATGTGAGTACAAACTTGAACCTGTAAGTCATCATGAGTGATTAAACACTGCGTAAGCCAGATTTCCATTTGGAAGTACTCTACCAGCTTAAACAAAGAACAATATGGCTCTCAACATGGCGCACTTGCAACTGGTCATACAAGAATTCATCTACAAAAAATAACATTGTGTACTACAGTATTCATGCTATACATTAGACGTGTATACGTTGTTCTCTGAATAAAGTAATATATAGTAAAACCCCGCAAATAACGCGACCCCGCTTTTTCCGCGATCGAATTTTATGGACCCCAAATATCGCGTTATAGCGGGGTTTCACTGTACTCTTGCCCAACAGTGATATCGCCCCAAATCCTGACCCAATCATACTCTTGCTCAGCCTGATGTGAATCCATAAAGTGAAACCAACAAGGTTTGCAATGTGATTTCTGTGATCTCTGGACTTGTAAAAAATGCACTGATTTGACAATTACAGAATACAACCAACTTAGCAAGTCTGATGAACCATTTTTGTATCCATCTACCTGTGTTAATAGACAACCATTTTTGTATCCATCTACCTGTGTTAATAGACAACCATTTTTGTATCCATCTACCTGTGTTAATAGACAACCAGTTTTTACAGATTCCTTTTTTGAGGAGGCCTATGACTTACCCATGCAGCATACCATACTTCTGGATGCAGACCCAACAAAAGAAGATATTTTTTTTTTAATTCTTCAAGATACCTGTAAAAAGCACCCCAATAACTTGACAGTTGCCGAGATTAACATAAATAGTGTAAGATATAAGTTCAGAGAAATTTGTGAAGTTCTGACCAATAAAATTGTTGATTTCCTCATCATATTGGAAAGCAAACTTGATTCTTCTTTTAGTGATAGTCTCTTTCATGTTGACAGTTACAAACTTGAGAGATTGCACTGCCAGTGGAGGTGGGATCATGTCCTTCATTCGCACAGGTATTCCAGCGTGCAGAATTAAAGAACTAGAATCTGAGTGCTGGGAGTACATTACACATACACTCTATCTAAATAAGACTAAATGGCTAATCCATACTGTATATAGGCCTCATGAATGAATGAAAAACGCTTTTTGGATAATGTCAAAATGATTGACAAAGGTTTGATTCAATGTGAAAACATTATTATCATTGGTGACCTAATTTTTATATGCAGGACCTTTGCAAATCTCATTGTCTAAGTGATACTTGTGATATTTTTTTATTTTTTTTTGTAATGCTTAAGCAGAGAACCTACATGTTTTAAGAATGGTTAAAATCCATCTTATGTTGATCTAATACTTATAGATGAACAAAATCAGTGTATGAATACTTTGAATGTCTCAACTGGAAATAGAGATTTTCATAATATAGTTTTTACTCAGCTAAGAGACACTGCATTCTGCAATCAGAATAAAAAAAATCTTACAGAGGTTTCAAAGATTTTGATGTAAATGGCTTTGTGACTGATTTACAAAATTCTTCATTTGCTGTTTTGTCTACTAGTAATGACTCAGATTCTGTAAACTTTGCAAAAGTTCTGCTGAATGTTATAGACAAACATGCTCTAATAAAACATACAGATCCACGTAGAAAACCATTACCTTATATGAATAGAGAACTGAGGAAAGCTCTATATGCTAGGCATATGATGTTTACAAAATACATCTACACTCTGTACAGATCATGCAAGGGAAAACTACAGAAAGCAGAGAAATTTGGTAAACAAGTTAAAGAATAAGTCTCAGAAAACATGCTTTTTAGAAAGATGTGCTGGGTACAAGAAATCTAGGAACTTCTGGTTAACTGTTAAGTCCTATTTTTATAATAAATGTTTTACTGGTCAAGATAAGATCATTCTTGTTGAAGGTACAAAAATTGTAAACCGTACATGTACCAGGGAAATATGTGATATCTTCAATTTTTTTAAAAATGTGGCATTAGACACTGTCATTAGAATGTTCCTTTTGACCATGTATAGCTCATCAAAGTATCGAGGCTATGAAGGACAATAGTAACATAGATACAGATTATGAATGTGAGCAGGTTAACCGTGAAAGAGTGTATAAAATGATAAGACGTTTGAATTTTTATAAAAGTTACTGGGAAGAGGGGGAGGATCAAATTCGTATTCAACTATTAAAATATGGGGCACCAATCCTTGTTGGTCATGTTACAGATCTAAGTAACAAAACACGACAGTCAAATATTTTTCCAGATTGTCTGGAGGAAGCACAGGTAGTTGCAATATTCAAAAAGAGAAATCATCTTGATAAAAGTAACTACAGGCCAATTAGCATTCTATCCATCATATCCAGACTGTTTGAGAAATCAATTGAGACCCAGTTTGCATCTTTTTTTGAGAACATTTTAAACAAATATTTGGTTGCTTTTTGAAAAGGTCATTCATGCCAGACCACTTTTTTAGGTTTACTCAAAAACTGGAAGAAGGCTCTTGATGAAAATAAATATGTAGCTGCAGTTCTGACAGATTTATCTTAGGCTTTGACTGTCTCCCTCATGATATTCTTATTTGCAAGCTAAGGGCTTATGGTATGTCAGATGGCTCAGTAAGTCTCTTGTTTAGCTCTCTTTCAAATCGTAAGCAGCAAATTAAGATGCAGGGTGTTTTGACTAGCTGGACTAAAATTCAAAAAAGGGGTTCATCAGGGGTCAATCCCCGGCCCTTTACTCTGTAATGTTTTTATTATCAATAATATTTTGATTTTATTAAATATGGTCTCAATATAACTATGCTAAGACAACACTGTTCTTTTCCTCACTGGACTTTGACACTCTGATTGACACACTTGAAAAAGAGTCCAAAGTTCTGATTGACTGGTTCACTGCAAAAAAAAATACAAGCCAACCCTGAAAAGTTTCAAGAACTTGCTGTGGGTAAAAAGACATTTAGTATGAAACCTGTACTTAACATAAGCAATGCTGTCATAAACTGAAGAAATTTTCATACTGCTAGGAATTTATATTGACTATCAACTGCAGTTCCATTCACATGTAAAAAAATCTTTGTAGGAAAGCTTCAAGGCAACTATCTGCCTTGAAATGTATTGGTCAAAAGTGAAAAAGACTCAACAGCTGACAATCTTGCATACATTTATTCTTTCCAATTTCAACCTATGTCCCTTAGCATGGCATTTCTGCAGTGAAATGAACAGTACTAAACTTGAAAATATACAAGAGCATGCTCCGAGATTTGTATATGATGATTACACATACCATTTCCATAAACCATTACTTAAGGCAAAAGTGCCAACCCTGAAGGTGCGCAGACTTAGGTCAATGGCTCTAGAGACTTTTAAAATTCTGAATAAGTGTGCTCTCCAATGTTTGGATGATTTTATATGTTTTAAACAAAATAAATACAATTTTAGATATTCAAATATTTTAGATGTCCCCAGAATTAAAACCTCATCAACAAAGGTTTTAGGCATGCAGCTACCATTCTATGGTATGAATTACCAAATCACTTTAGAGAGGAATCAAATTTTAATTCATTTAGATCATTAATTTTTCACTTGGAATGGTAATGACTATAAATGTAATATCCACAAATAATACTTGCTTCCCCCCCCCCCCCCAACTCTCCTGCCAAGATGATGACCATTAATATCTGTGTTACCATTTTGTTTTACCATCTTTGTCTCATGTATCATCAAGTACCCTACTGTTACCCCCTTTTTTTCTTTTGAAGTAAGGCTTAATTCTTAATTTTCATCAAAATGCTTTTAGTCCTAAACTGGTGCTTCCTATTTTAATTTCATTTAATTTAAAATTTAACTTACTGTTATGTATGATGTTTATATAATATTATCAATATTTGAGGCAATTATAAATGTTTCTTGACTTTAATATTTGCTCAAACCTTTATGTTATGTTATCGGGTTTACATGTTCAGCTATTGTCCTTGAATTAGTTTGTTTACTTAGTATTTGAGTTCAAGGATGGTTTTGGTAAACAAGTTGTTGATTCAATTTGAGGTCAGGGTTGATTTTGTTTACAGATAAAACTAGAATTTCGTTTAGAATTATCTGTTGAAAGTCGCATCATATAATTTTCTAGAACATTCGTTCATGTGACCTATCTTTATACAATGTTTAGTGGACAGTTTTCATTTTGACCTTACCATCAGTCTGTAAAGAGTCATTACAGTTGTGAAAAATAATTCCAAATTCAGAGAGAGTAATTATTTAAAATATTCATTGGATTATAGTGCTCATAGACTTCTGGATTTTGGATTTTGAATTGACGACTTTGGAATTTATGTGAACTTATTCAAAGATATTCTGGAGTACTTCATTTGACACATTAGCACATTAAAGACTACTGGCACATCAGGACAGTAAAGACTATTCAGCACATTCAAGGCGACCGAAATTCATTTGGAACATTCTGTATTTAGGACTTGTGATTAGGACACTTAGGATTATTGGATTATTTGGATTTTAATTCACATTACTGTAAGTGTCTTTTGAATTTCATTTTAATTTTCTAGAAATAAATTGCTTGTTGATTTTTACTTCATATGTTGGTTTCACTTTCTTTCTGTTACATTTTTCTTAGACCATGGAGTCGTAACACTTATAATTTCATTTACCTAGACTTTTTTTTTTCTTTTATTTTAGCATCCTTCAGGTCCTAACCTGTTGGGTTTTTTTTACCTAAATATTAAATTCACTTTTAATTACTGTCTTTTTAAAATGCTTTGCTTACTTATATTTTAAGTTATGTGCTGTGTGATTTGTCCCATTGTATTTATGTATTATGCTGTGTTGGTATGACTTACAAATCATGTTCATTTGTCTTTGTTGTTTTTATGTCATGTCCTTTCAAAAGCTCACTAGAGCTTGAATTGTTGTTTAAAATCATGCCAACTATAAATAAATCTGATCTTGTCTTAACATGTATGTGTGAGATGGGTAGTGATTGATTGCACTAGGTATATATCTATATATATCTTGGAGGACCTAATTGAGTTACCCTCGTTAAATAAAGTCTTTATTATTTTTATTATAAAGATCCTCTGACGCTTTCATGCCATTTGTACATCTTGCCTCTGCTATATGGCTGTGCCAAACACACAGTAGATATGCTAGATTTTCATAAGTTTAAACTTAAATATTTCCATAAACAAGAATTTTTCTGTACTTCATTTATATTTTCCATATTTATGAAGTTACTGTCAGACAAATAATAGAGAGTGAAATTTTTGGAGTTTCTTTTTAAGTCTTGCTTTGCTAGCATGACAGAAAGGTGTTTTTTTCATATGATAGATTTGTTATTTTGTACAGGATGTACTTTTTTAGTATTCTAGATGGCAGACTTAGTCAAAAAGGATTGGAAGATTTAATTTGTTTGATTATTTCAGGTCTCCACCGCTACGTCTTCCTGCTTTTCAAACAGCCAAAGGGGAAGATGACATTTGCTGGTCTCTCTAAACTGAGCAATCGCAGTGGTGATGGCAGAGCAAATCATAAAGTGAGAGACTTCGCCAAGAAACATGGGTTAGATGGAAATTTGGTGGCTGGCAATTTCTACCAGGCTGAATATGATGATTATGTACCTAAATTGTATGAGCAATTGTCAGGAAAATAAATATCTGAAAATTACTCACCAAAAAACCCATACATTTTGTTCTGGAAAGTGTATATGACTTGGCTGTAGTATTATTTCTAGAATTAGTGTAAGTCAGGTATAGATATCTTCAATATTTGCACACAAATAGAAAAATACATGTGGTAATAGAATTAGCTGATTTGATTATTGATTTGATGGTTAATGTTACCGTGTTGGAATGGCATGTTCTTTATAAAACAGAGTAAGGAGAGGAAGATGAAACAAATGAAATTAACAAAAAGGTTATAAGTGAGTGAAACGAAAAGGTTATAAGTGAGTGAAATGATAAAAAATGAAAGCCATTTTCAAACCATCAAGTTAGTGAAATCTAAAAATGGCAGTGGTTCACTTAAATTTTTTTTCATGTTTTGTAATCTGCAATGATTGTATCCATTTGATATTATGTACAAAATTTGTCCTGTCTGCAATTTTATTAATCAGATGTCAGATCCATCTGCAAACTTCATAGACCCAGATCTGCCATCGCACAATGCACCAGCAGTGATGTGGTCTATGCAGTTTGTTAGGAGTAATCACTAGAACGAAAAATAAATACCCTGATCTTTTGGCTTATTATGTGATGGCAGATAAGAATCTATGTTATTTGCAGTTTGACTGGACTTATATGCAAGTATATATGGTACATTGTATTTTATGTACCAATCTCAGAATGGGCAGTATGTGGAATACAAATACACAGATTTTTTTTCATATTATTCAGATTTGACAGGACTTGTATTGCAATTCTGTTTTTAAACATTATCAAAGCTCCCAAATGTTAAGGTTACTGTATGGTGTAATTTTTGGTACAATTTTTATTATTTTTTCAGGTGTACTACTAATTACAGGTACAAAATAATTCTGATTTTCAACTTAATTCGTCGAGGAATTTGACACTCCACGAATAGTCTTAATGTGCTTTAGTAGTAACCCATTCATGATGATTACCCCAAGTGCTTGCATATATTACATCCCATACACATCTAGTCTTGTAAGAATTGTCAAACATCTGAACTCTTTGTACAGAAAATCTGATGCAGTCTGTTGCATCAAAGATAAACAATAAAGAGTGTGTCATTGCAGCAAACAGCCATTGAATATTGAGAGGTTAGTGTCCTGACAAAATTCAAAAAAGCCCGATTACTAAATATTTTGTGTGGCAACCTAATAATTATTTTAACTTAACACTCCCATAGAAATATTTAAGTGAGAAAAATCTCAGCACAATAATAATATACCCAGTGCTTCAGATCTCTTTTTTTCATTTCCTTTTTTTTTTCCCACATACTTACAAAACATTATTATTTTAAAAAATTGACAGAACAAAATAAATGGAAGATTTGTCAAAAGAAATCTGATCTTATTAAGTCTTGTATACCTTTTTATTTTGCTTGACTTTTATAATCACATCTTTCAAGTTTTCCTGCTTTTTTACCTTTGTATGAGGGAAAATTTCCAAAAATTGTTGTTTGTAAAAACATTTACCCTGCAAGAGCCGTTTTAAATTTTTTGGGTGTTAATTATCCTATGGTCTGTCTGAATGTTAATGCTGTATGTTGATTATCCTATGGTCTGTCTGAATGTTAATGCTGTATGTTGATTATCCTATGGTCTGTCTGAATGTTAATGCTGTACGTTGATTATCCTGTAATTTTTATAAGTATTAATTTCCCTTAAATACAAAAATTTGCATATTTAGAAAACTTCTCTATACATAAAATTAAGGTACAAAAAAATACCAATTTTTTTTTTGATTGATGATGTTGGAAAAAATAGAGGGTATGAAAAGTTACCATCTTGGTGGAAGTTCAATATAGTGATCACTTTGGTGTCTGGGTGTCCATCTGTTGCTTGATCTGTAAGTCAGTCCATCCAAGTCACCCTAGATTAACTTCAGTGTTGGAGGGTTTTTTTCTTTCCTTTTATTTCAATACCATTTTATCCCACCCTCATCAGATTGAAATATAGCTTAAATTGACATTTTGTTGCATTTTGAATTTTTTTTTAGTTTTATTCACTGACAGTTGCAAGTTTTCTACTTCCACCTTTCATAATTTTCTTGAAAGTTACATCATTTAAAGTATCTGAAATTAATGTGCTATAATATACTAATCTCTTTTCCCAGTTTCTCCAGTTTTAGTGCAGAGATGTTTTTTTTTGGACATGAACATGCAGTTAAAAGTTTGAAGATGTAACATGCTTTGTCCTTATTAACATTTGAAGGAACTAGTTATTTTTCTTGAGTTTTTCTTAGTGAATTTAAATTCTTGCTGAATTGTAGCACTTTTAATGCAGTTGGTTCAGATATTTAACATAATCCAATAGATATACGATGTATTGACAGGTTACACTTGAAAACAAGTCATTGTACCATCAGGTGTCCAGCCATTTAGACATTTTGCCAGTTTTCTTAGCTTTAGTTTAAATCCAACATTTTAAACAGTACTAAGCAAGCAATGTATGCATTATTTTCTTTTATATTCAAATCCCATTGCTGTTCAGTTTCATGAAAAATTGAATGTTTTAAGAATAAACTTAGAAATAAGTTTTGCGTAGTTTGTTCATGCTCTCTGTCTCAGGAACACAGTTCAGTTATATAAAAGATCTGAATCTCTTCATATTCTTCAGACCCACCCCTACCCTCCAAACCCCACCCTTGGTCAGTCACCAGCAATCACTTAAAACTGGTAGGAATTTTACATTTTAATTTGCTCTTCAAGTGGATTCATACTATATACATCATTGTATGCATCTGTCTCAGTATAATTGAAATCGAAACAATCGGACAATCACAATGATAACATTGACACATTTCTTGCATAGATAACCTTATAGAAGCTGCATAGGTGAAGGGATAAAATTGCATTCATACAGCAGTCTGTCCATCTATCCATCTCTGCACAAGCTTCTGAATACTTGATCATCCACATTTTCCATTTAATTTAAACCAAATTTCCAGTGAATCTTCATCCAAATAGGGGCTGGATAAGTTTACAGTTGGAGCATTAGCTGCCTTTTTCGTCCCCTCTGAAAACTTGGATATGTGGCAGAGGCAGCCATTTTGAATTTCACTAATGAAAACGAACCTGTCATGTGATACACTACTACATTACAGTGTAATTTGGTTTGATTTTCTAAAAATTAGATTGACAAGCTACTTTCACAGGGTTCCCACACTACCAGGAAATGGGTGGAAAAAGTCTGGAGAAAGAACAAGTTTGTTCCCAACCAGGCAAAGCCCTTGAAGTTTGCAAATATTGATCAAAGTCGGGGAAAAACCGGTAATTTTCATCTGCCACTTGATCACCAAAAAAATGCACCATTGAGTTGTAGCTGAACAAATCAGGAGTTAAATTTATTGAGTTCTTACCGGAATTTTGGAGGTTGCAGAACTCTTCAGTCAGTTGAGATATAATTGCTGTATGGATCATTTGGGTGTCTGCCCTAAACATATTTGTATAGTCAATCCAAGTGTTCAGGTGATTGGATTGGTCAAGTAGACTCGTTACCTCTTGATCCGCACCATATCAGTATCATTTTTATTTCTTTATGTAGAAATTATGAAGACCAGTCTAACATAACAATGTGTCATCACTGCTGCGACGTGTAAGTGTAGTGAGTGTAAAAGAAAAATAAAGCTTTTCTTCCCCAGTTCCCCTTTTGATATGTAAAGTTAATGAAAATGTATTGTGATAAATCTTTGTTTATTACTTGGTAGTTCACACTGGGAACACAGTGTTGAGTATTATCGATAATAGTAACCTTTGCCTCCCCCAACTCACCTTTGCGGTGAATTTTACTATCAGACCTTGCTAAATACTTCAGAGATGATTCCAACAATAGAATTTTGAGGATTCCATCCCAAGAATTGAGAACCTTTATCGCGAAACAAGTATTTTGGGAAATATTTAGAGTATTTTGGAACATTTTTAACACATAGTATTATGGTTTCTATCTCATATCCCAATTTTTGAGAGCCACGGTGGCTAAGTGGTTAGCGTGCTGGACTCGTGACCAAAAGGGTTTGGGTTTGAATCCTAGCATTGGACCAGCTACCATGATGTGTCCTTGGGCATGGCTCTTTACTCCAATTGCCTTGGCACTAAATAATCTACTCGTGTTGCTGTACCGTAAAGCACCAAACCAGTCATCAATTTTTGTTGCAATTTATTTTCAAATGTCCCTTTATGGCAGATTAAAAATTAATGTTATAAGGATTTGTGTATAGTGTAAACCAAAATTAGTTCTCAAAGTTTGTTCTTTTGTGGAGAAGTTGCCTTCTTAAATAGCAGCAGTAGTAGAAGTTGTTGTGTTCTTGGCATAAAATAGTTTTTTTAAATAACAAGCCCTTAATATGAAACAAATTTATCTGTTTATTCATCTGACATAATGTAACTTTAGGCTGCATCATAATAATTTTGTTTTTAACTTACAGGTGTTACTGGAATAAAGGTGCCCTATGATCACATGGCACCATTAGTTTCACATCAAATTAAAGTTAAGTTCTGTTTTAAAGAATATGAATCTTTACAGGATATTTATCAAGCAGACACATGTTGTATATTTACCAAGCAGACACATGCAGTATATTTACCAAGCAGACACATGTAGTATATTTACCAAGCAGACACATGCAGTATATTTACCAAGCAGACACATGCAGTATATTTACCAAGCAGACACACGCAGCATATTTACCAAGCAGACACATGCAGTATATTTACCAAGCATGCAGTATATTTACCAAGCACACATGCAGCATATTTACCAAGCAGACACATGCAGCATATTTGCCAAGCAGATACATGCAGCATATTTACCAAGCATGCAGTATATTTATTAAGCAGACACATGCAGCATATTTACCAAGCAGACGTGTGATGTAAATTTACCAAGCAGACACGTGCAGCATATTTACCAAGCATGCAGTATATTTACCAAGCATGCAGCATATTTACCAAGCAGACACATGCAGCATATTTACCAAGCATGCAGCATATTTACCAAGCAAGCAGTATATTTAACAAGCATGCAGCATATTTACCAAGCAGACACATGTAGTATATTTACCAAGCATGCAGCATATTTACCAAGCATGCAGTATATTTAACAAGCAGACACATGCAGGATATTTACCAAGCATGCAGCATATTTACCAAGCACACAGTATATTTACCAAGCAGACACATGCAGCATATTTACCAAGCAGACACGTGCAGTATATTTACCAAGCAGATACATGTCAACAAACTAGAATACTGAATACTGTTAAAAACTATTCCCCATAAAATGCAAAAACCATGAAATAGAATGTCATAAAAAAACACAAGAAGATTTGGTACATTATAAGTAGAGTAATCGAAAAGAGTTATTTAGCATTTCACGCTAGACAGCGTGACTCCAAGCACATCTTGGCAAATGAATCACAGACTGTTGAATTTAAGTAATTCAAAGCACAAAATGTGATTATCAATCATTACTAATATGTATTGTCAACTATCAAAACAGCTAATCCAAAAAAAAAATTCACTGAGGAAGGAACTCGTATCTTTTGCAATGAAAATGGAAGAGGTGTCTGCTCACTTGTCAGCTTTTCAACAATGCACATATGCTCAAGAATCCGAATACTTGCAGGGTCCCTGCTAAGGAGTGATCGGGCAAAATAGTCACCTTAGAGTCTCTCATTTCATCTAAACAGGCCCAAAAAGCAAAGATTACTTTGCCATGCATTGATTTCAAGACATTCCTTCCACCCCATTTGTCTTGATACAATGTATTATTAATCAAAGTTAAACGTCTACGTTTTGTATATTCCCCCTTCAAAAAGGATGGTGGAAATATAGAAAAAGATGTTAATGCTCTGTAGTCAATTTTGGTGCTAATTTGATGATCATAAATACCAGAAATTACATTGCATTCAACGGAATTCCTGCCTAAAATTCACACATGATCTGTCAAAAACAAGTTACAAATGTAGTTTGTGTAGCCCTATCTGAAGCAAAATAAGACTCAGTGGGCATATCCAGGTCCATTACTAATAAAAAATAATAATTGTAAATGGTTGCATATTTTCGACTGTAACATACTTTCAAGGTTATCGTTTTATGTTGTACAACAACTGTAGTGAAGCAATACAAGAAAAGTGTTACTATTTTTTATAATAAACTTCTAATAGTATTTCATCAGTATTTTAATCGTCTGACATGAAAATATGCAAAAACAGTAGTTTCAAGTAACTATTTTGAACTTTGTACTCCCGCTTCTCCCTATTTGTGACTACTTCGCTCTATTCTGGCTAGAGAGAGGTTATTTCACCTAAATCTTGGGAGTCCAGTTTGGACCCCGACTTATTATGATTAAATACACTTAAAACAATGCCAAGCTGAATGTAATGAAGTAAAGGTTCTGGCAAGCAAGATTTACTAACATTCGATTGGGATATTTCAAAATACAAATTCTGGGGCAGTCAGGTGGCCCCGATTAATGTAGAAGAATCGTCCCTGTACTTAGAAATCTACTGAAAACTGGGCCAATTTTTAATGCAGAATCCCATGCTCTGGGTGTCCTTGTCAGTGACTGCATTAAATATACAGTCCATAGATTACATTAAAAGTAGATGTTCAGGAACAAACTAGACATTAGTGGAATGTTACAAATTTTAAAAATCGGTCCTTTCTTTTATCCCAAGGTATTTAAATTGTAGGGGCTTTTCACCAAATTTAAAACAACCATTGTCTAAAGACTTTTTTCATACCAACATAAGCAGCTATGCTAAGTAAAGTTAACGTTTTTATTCTGTAAATTAAAACGAGTTATATGCAAATTTATATGAATTTCAATAGTTATACTTGTTTCTAGTGATCCATCCTGTGATTTAGTACATGGTCATATGTTTAATTCAGATGTTATGGGAGAATCTCAAAACAAAAACAGCTTTTGACTTTAAAAATGCACGTTTTCTAAACTGTTTTTTATTCCGTAAAGTAAGGGTCATAAGTAATGCTTGAAAAAAATCAATTTAATTCAGGAAAAACCTGGAAAGTTTGGTTTTAAAAAGCGTGGGAACAAAGGACTAATAGAGAAAAAGAATGCAAATATATTATAAACAGTTTAAATATGGAAACAGCAAAAGAAATATAAAAAACTTTACAATTTACAATACAGATCCAAAAGGAAAAAAATTAGAGCAGGAAAATATAAAGATATATATATAGATATATATATAAAAGCCAGAGGAATATATAGAAGGGAGGAAATCAAGAGAGGGAAATAAAGAGCTATAAATAGTTTGTCAATAAATGGACAAATATCAACAGATAAAAATGAAATCCTGAAAGAAATCTATACTGTTATGAAATTTTATATGCAAGTCAAGATATACAACAAACGAAGATAGAGGAGTACTGTAATAGTATAGATTTTATACAAATCACAATTCAGTACCTGCTTAGTTCTGTTAGAACTTCTTTCTGCACTGTTTATATCGTTTCTTTACATCAATTGTATCAGTTACAGTCTGGACAGACTCACATTTGACATCAGGTTCCAGACCTCAAAATTTATTAATTTTTCATGTGACAAGTGATGAAAAATGAAATTAACCTGTTAGGTGCCATAAACGCTTCTTAATATATGATTCAAGAAAACAAAATCTCCAATTAAGAAAATTTGAGTAACCAAAATATGATCTTTATACCAAAAATTGATGAAAATAGGGGGTTGTGTAATTTGATGCCTCTTATTACATAATGCTTATAGGTGGATATTTCATGGATGCATATCTGAATAGCAGACAAATGGGTATTAAAGAAAAACAAGAGACAAACTAATAAAATCACTGCATTTATTCAGTTATCTTCATCTGTAATATATGAATATGGTAAATATTCTTGAAATACAACATTCATTCTTATCATCTATAGGCATTACATAAATGTTCATTATTATCATTTAGTGCGCTTGGAATATCGCCCAAGTTAGAATAGTACATACTTGGCGCCTAAGGTTGTCAATACACAAAAATGCCACAAATTTATGTTCGGTATAGGTATCGGACCACTAATTATTTTACAGCCAGGGAACCAGTCTACTGGTGGGAATAGAGTACTAAATCTTTTGAGATGCGCGCATTGGGTAATCAATGGGTTCAATTTTGTTTCATTATCAATTTCGCAAACTTAAATCTATGTACTATACCTGACAACAAAATATGTACTTTTATTTTGATATCCTGTATTTAATTTCCTTGTGACAAAATAGCATATCGACTCTTGGCGCGAGGCAATGTTATTATGTGCAGACCAGGGAGCCCCCCCCCCGTAAAGCATCACGAGACTCGAATACATGCTGCGAAGCACCTGCTTTTCAGGGTTGAAATTTTTTTTTCTAACTCTAATGAATGAAACCATGTGTGGTTTGTATGCCAAAATAATGAAAAAATTATTTTTATTTTTTAATATATTAACATTAAGTTCAATAGAAAATGAATTAGTGGTCCAATCCCTTGAACAGGAGGAATCACGAATCTTATACTAGTGCACACCCGAAGACATGCCCCAATTATATCTTTAAAAAAATTAAGTTAGAATGTCTTACCTTGAAAGAAGAGATACCAAGTGACATAGGACTGCCGATTTACATGCACCCTTATATTCACAATAGACATTGTCTCTCCACTCCTCCTTTATTTAGAAGGAGTGGGGCATGGCGTAAATAATTAGCTGAGCAAATCTAATAGGACGGATGTTGTTTGCATATGTGTGTGTGCACATGCATGTGTGTGTGAACACACTTATAGGTGAAGAGACACACAAACCTGGATCTAACATACTACCAATAATAAACACAATGCCACTAGCAGGGGCAGATGTCCTCCCCCCCCCCCCCCTCGAAAAATGAGCTCCAAACAGTCAGAACGTTTCCTAGAAGTTTTCTTTAGTTAGATGGATACTATTATGCCCTGGAAACATTTAAAATCATACATGTGATAAAAATGAGGGATCAGCTTGGAACAAAGAGGGAGATTTGCACAATTTGGTCAGGAGTTTTTACCTCAAAAGAGGGAGGTTTTTCATCGACCTGATTTTTAGCATGCAAATGGGCAAAAATTACTACTATTGAAAACATTTCCATATTTTTTATATTAAAATATGCAATTCAGTTCTTTCACATTAACTTGTTGCCTTTCACACTCTCCATATATGTAACACAAGCAGTTTTAGAATTTCTTGCAAGATCATTGCCTGGATTATATTGATGGCAGTCCTTATCATTGTTCATCTAAACACTTAAAAGATTATGTACCGTCACTTGATCCAGGTTTCCTCTAGAGTCAGACTGAATTTTCATCAGAATGGAAAATGTCCTTTCAGTGTCTGCATTGGAATGTGGCAATGTTAATACAACTCTACCGAGTTCACCAAGAAGTTTAAATTGTTTCCTGCCTGTGGGTAAAGTCAGATTGCCAACTGTCTGCCAAAACTGCTCAAGACTGGTACTGTCTCTGTCGAATTTGGGAAGTTCTTCTTTGAGAGTCGAAATCTAGTCCTCAATTTTATCTTCCAGTGCAGTTCTCTCACTCTGGGTTAACGTCATGAACCTCTCAGACAGCTTCACCACTGTAATACAAAACGCAAAACATCAGAACTTTGAAATTTACTTGCCATGGATATACAATACAATTAAAATATTATACTATAATAATGCAATTGTCACTTGCATATCCAATGCAACTGGCCCAATGGAGATTTCTCTCTGAAATATTATAGAATCTGTTGTAGTGGTTTCATACAGCTTAGCGAAATTTTCCTTTTAAAGCTACCCATCACTGTTTTCAATTTCCAATTGTCATTGCAGACCTATAATATTTTTTTATTGTTCACCCATCAATAGCTGATAATTATCTGTATTGATCATAGGAGATAAGAAAACCTACCTAATCGGATTAGTGAATATTTATTGCACTCCCAAGCATCTAATGTAATTTTTATATCGGTAAGATTGTCCACATGAAGCACTGATACATACATTAATGATTAGACTATCACACCCTTTGTGACTTTGAGCTTAATTTGCAGACACCTTTGTCGTCATCATTATCATCATTATCACAATTATTTAACAATAACAATCAAATGCGGAAAACGATTATCACTTATTAGAATTATAGACGAAGATAAAGACATTCATCCCAGGCATTATGGATTAATTCTTGTTCTGTATCCATATTATTCATATTATTATTTATATTATTATTCAGATTCATATTTTTATTATTATTATTATTATACAATTGTGATTATGATTTCTTATGAACAATAAATAGTTAAACTTTAGCAATACTTGGGTGAATATTTTATGCAAGCATGCAAAGATGAGTTCTGCTGATCCAATGTTACAGAAATCTTGTTAATATCCTGTTTACATTCTTGTCAAAAACACGAACTAAGACTGTCATCATTTTATTATCCCCTTTATGGGGTTTATGCATAACGCGTGATGTCATTTTTGCCACCGTAACAGACTTTAAAATCAGCTTTACAGGAAGAGCAGAATGCATATTCATGTCCCTTTGAACTCGACTGCAATCACTGAAATTCCCGTTTCCATCCATCACTGAATTTCATGTGATATTTCGCTTGCTTGGATTTTGGTGTTTTGACATTGGGAGATAATGCACGCTTAGACATCTCGCCAAAATTTAAACACCGAAGTCAAGCCGAGGCAGTTTTATGTCACTTGAGCTCTTGAGTGGTCCAACCATAATCAATTAACATCTTTAATCCTGTCCAAATTACTTTTATCATACATAGTATAGACTCCAATTCATAAGTACCGAAGCAGAACAAACCTTGCGGGCAGAATCAAAGTAATATTTATTGTTTCATGCTGATTGAGCTTTTAAGTAACCCAGCCATAATCAATTAACGTCTTTAATCCTTTCCAGATACTCACACATAGCATAATCCACCTCGACAAACTTCAAATGAAGCCAGTTGACCATGCCGACAGGATGTAGGGATGAAATTAGCAAGTACATTGACTTGCCCTGCTTAAACCAGCTCAGTCACGTGATTATATGAAGTTATTACCGTAAATATACTACACTGGATAAACTTGTCCTGCTTAAACCAGCTCAGTCACGTGATCATAGTCAGTATTACCGTAAATATACTACACTGGGGCCAGATTGTGAAATAGAAAAGAAAAAGAAAATTTTCAATAATAATTTTGCGTAAGCGGGAGATTTCAGGGAGGGACGGGAGACACCCCTAAACTCGGGAGAAAACCCCTCCCGTGCGGGAGGTTCACATGCATTGTAAAAATGCAAGAGCATCTGGGTGCTTTCCCTTATGGGCACCAACTGGGGGTTCCGTCCCACAGACCCCTCACCTTCTTGTTTGCCCTCCCCCCCCCCCACGATATTTCTAGATCTGTACTAATATTAGTACCCCTACCTCCTTCGTCAAATGCCTACGATGTCGTAGCAAGCACTGGTGCATGCACGAGACGGAAGTAGGTGATAAAGTAGTTCCCGTGCTTGATATATGGTCGCGCGGTTTCGGCGAATTCCAACTTTTCGATATGCATTGCGCTCTGACCTCACACCCTGTCAACACATTTAAATGAAGTGGGAAAGGTCAGAGGAAACTAGGACTATTTTTTTTTTTTTTTTTAAGCGCAGGTGTTACAAACTTCATAATTGGAGAAGACAAATAAATCAATAAATAATATATATTTAATTTTTCGCTAATAGGCTAACTTGTTAAGAGTCATAACAGGTATTGATTTATATTTAACATAATAGCGGCTGCGGGCAGGAACTTCCTGATGCAAATATATAATATTGTAACAAACTCGTTCCGGTATGCGAACACGTAGTCATTACTGAGGCTGTCCTTCGACATGGTGCCGATTGCACTGATTAATGACAGAAAATGTACGAAAATTATTGCATTTCATCGTCGGGCAGTGTCTTACTGATTGCAATTGCATCTAGTGTAATTTGTATGCTGGGAGTTACGGCTGTCGAACCTGACAGCCTTGCGAATTTTAAGAAGGATGGAGTTGTCCCAGACGTCATTGATGAAGTGCCACCGAAACTGTTAAAGGTGTGTGCCATATGTTTGAACTAATTCTTTTGTACACATATTATTTTTAATTTTATCAATATTTCACAAGTTGCAGTAAGTTTACTGTAATAGAAGGGGAGTTCTCCCAATTGTCGATATTCAATTCAATTCAATCAGTAGTATTTAATCACAGGAGCTTCATGTTAAGTAACCTTGTATTGTGGTTCGCACCCAGGATTATTCTATACACGGTACGATCCAGACAAAATGTCAACACTTTATAACGTCATATAAACAGGGTACAACCCAGGAAAAAAAATAGCACCATCTACCGTCAAGCCCATATGGATTTTAATCTGCCCAAGTGTCATTCAGTGGTAGGCGACCACAGACAGCTCCCACATTCAAACTTGGACTCAACGCGGACGTATGAATGGTCACTAATTTTACTTAAGCCAATCAAAAGTTAACACTTTTAGTTCAGTCTATGTACCATTTTTAATCTTGAGGCCACCAATCAAAAGTTAACATTTTTAGTTCAGTCTATGTACCATTTTTAATCTTGGGGCCACCAATCAAAAGTTAACATTTTTAGTTCAGTCTATGTACCATTTTTAATCTTGGGGCCACCAATCAAAAGTTAACATTTTTAGTTCAGTCTATGTACCATTTTTAATCTTGGGGCAATTTATACCAGATAACAATAAACGAGCCCTACTACATAATAATGTCAGGCCTGTAAGAAATGGCATCCCATGTAGCATCAGAAGCTGTTGTCTCGAAGCAAATATTGACTTTAAAGTTGCAGTTAAAAGATAACTAATTTCATTGTAATCCAAGCCATTGTAAACAAGAATGAGCCTAATGTTAGGATGTGATTTTCTAGCATTACAAATGAATATGATTTTCTTGAAAACTTATGCTTAAAATTAGAATAATTTTCTAATATTAGAAATTACTTTTTAATATTCAGAAATCAAGCCATTTATAATATTGCAAAATGCATCTTATTTTCAACAATTTAAATCATTTTGTAATTTATATTAACAATTCAGACATTGTCTAATAGTCCATAAGTAAATGATCTTCTGGTATTAGAAAACTAGTTCATTTTCTAACATGTACTTTTAATTCAAAAGCAGATGGTTTCTTTTTTTACAGGTGCAATATGGCAGTATTGATGTCCAGCCTGGGATGATTTTGACCCCAGCTTGGGTCAGGGATCCTCCCACTGTGGAATACCAGGGACAAGCAGGAGCATACTACACTTTGATTCTGCTTGGTATTTTTTTTATATTTTTTTAACTCACCTGGGCTTATGGTACAGCCCAATGTTCATTATGGATCCATTTACTACATTTATAACATCTGCTTGAAAACTGTGGTGCTAATTTTAATCCAGTTTGACCAGGATGTTCCTTAGAACATGTTGTACCAAAGTTCTGGGTTCCTTTCCAATCATGTGGTTTGTATTTCAACCTGATGGAAAATGCATTTTTTGACATCTCCTATTGAGCCAATTTTGACCAAACTTTGTAGGAATGTTTTTTATGGCTTCACTTAGAAACAATGTGGCATGCATATCAGAAGATTAGAAATGTGTTTTGGACATCAAAAAGACCACGGAGCCAATGTTGATTAAATTTTGAAGGAATCTTCCACAAGATCTGTTCAGCTAAAATTGTGAGTTTTGTTGCTTACATAGCAACCATGTGGCTTCCATAGCAGCCAGATGGAAAATTAATTTTTGTTTCCTGGAACATATTCTTGTGGCTTCCCTAGCAACTCTATTGCTTGCATAGCAACCATGTATTTTTTTAGATTTCCAAAACTACAAAGCTAGTTTTCATCAAACTTTGTCTGAATGTTTCTTTGGACATGTTTTACCTAAGTTGTGTTGTTTACAGCTTCCCTAACAATTTGAGTGGCTTCCATGGCAACTGGGTGGAAAATAGATTTATGACATCTCGAACAAAAACTAATGCTAGTCAATTATGATCAGACTTGGTAAGAATTGAGTTTTTGTTAGTTTCCCTAGCAGCCATGTGGCTTCCATAGCAACAGAGGAAAATGCATTTATGACATCTACAAAAAAATGTAGGAATTCCATAGAACACGTTTTACCAAAGTCTAACTTTTTAGTGGTTTCCCAAGCTACCATTGTGGATAATGTATTTCTGATATCTCCTCTAACACCACTAGTTAGTTATGACCATATATTGTAGGAATGTTACCAAAACTGGCCTCACTAACAGTCTGTCCACTTCTATGGCAAGCAGGTGGAAAATGTAATTTTTACATCTACCCTAATACTTTTTGGCAAATATTTAGAAAAATTATTTGGGATATTTGTACTGACATATTCTAAAAATGTTTTTCCAAGGTTGAGCTTTTTGAGGCCTCTATCAGCCATTTTTGCCTTTATGGAAACCAGATTAAAAAAATGCCTTTCAACCAAAATTACCTGCCCAATTGGTGTCATTTTGGCATGTAGGCTACCATGAGCCATGAAGAGCGCATAGTCTTAGCCTATTGGGCCTTTTGTTCTTCTTTTCACCCTGATGAATGTTGCAACAGAGTCACAACAATGTTTTCAGATTAAGGGTCCATCAAATTCTGAGTTTGGAGCCCAGCAGAGACTGCCTCAGTGTTGGGTCAGGACCAAGTCCGCCAAGGGGGGGGGGGGGGCAGCAACTGCACAGGGCCCATCAATTTCTAGGGGCCTGCCGTCATCTCAGTTATAAAAAATAAATTAATCTTTGCAGTAAATATTAAAATTTGTTTCTTGCAAGAGTCAAAGTTATGGCAGATTACCACAGGTTTTATATGCAAAACTGTACACAGGGTTTTTTATATACAATAAATCAAACTAGTTTTGAGGTCCATGACTGCTCTGACAAGGGGCCCAGAATATCTGTCGGCGGGCCTGGTTAGGGCTACCATAAATCAAACTCTGATAGTCCAGTGAACTACATGATGTCATTACTTTTTCTATATTTAAAAAAAAATAACTATAGAAATATTTTGTAATGGACAATAATTAATAATGACTCATGACAAGGGAAAAGGGAAGTCTTAAAAACTGATAGTACCATACCAGTAATTACTAGCTTTCTCTGGGCTACCAGGTTATTCTCCAGTGTGCCCACTGGGCTATCATCTGATTTTAAAATTTGCTCAACCTTGTATATTGTTGTGTTTTTTCTTTTTGATCATTCTTTCAACATGCATTTAGAGTTAGCTCTGGTAATACCTGGGTGAAATATCATTCTCTTCGTCACATCTGTGAATTAGTATTTGTCTTCACAAGTAAGATCATTTAACGGTACATAAAAAGTTGCAAGATCAATGTGCCAGAGCATCAGAGGTCAAAGTTACTGAATGTCAATATCTCAGGATTCATTTTGTATGCCGCTACTGTGATTGCAGAAGGGGGAATATTGTTTCGCTGCAGTCTGTCCATACTTCCTTAAAGTCCATATGCATGTATGTCTGTCACAGATTTGTTTTTAGCATAATAGCATTAACTATTAAGGTTAAAGCCATGACATTTTTTATACTTTTATATAGTATTAAGTAGATGACCTGATGAGATTTTCAGGGCATTACAGCAATGTTTCAGTTTTTTTACACATATTTGAACTTTTTGGACTTGGACTTGTTTGACAAAAAGCTTCTTAACACAATTGAGCAAAAACCACTTTAGGCGGGCAAATGAAACTTGGTAGCCATATTTGTATTCATATGACCTGATTAGTTTTTTTCAGCCATTACAGCAGTTTTCCAATTTTTGTTCACATTTTTTTTAACTTTCAGGACTTTGACTTTGACAAAAGCTTTTTAGCATGATGAGCAAAAACAATTGAGGTAGAAAAATGAAATTTGGTAGGCATATTTGTATTCATATTTGGTAGGCATATTTGTATTCATATTTGGATAACCTGATAAGATTTTCACACAGTTATAAGTCATGAAGCAATTTGTCAATTTATTACAGTTTTGAATTTTCAGAATTATACTTTTTATATACTTAACCTTCTTAGCACAATTTAGGTAAATCCGCTTGAGGTAGGCAAATGAAAAGTAGCATGCTTCTTTGTATTTTACATGTAGATGATCCTGATTAGATTCTGATGTCATTATAAGCAATTTTGTAATACACAATTAGTTATTTTTATATGCTTGTTATAAGGCAGAGCATGTCATACTATGATGTTGTCCATCCATCCATCCATCCATCCATCTGTCTGTTGGCATCAGACTTTGGAAAGGGCAAGCTGATATGTGATGAAATAGGAATTCAGTGTTTGTAAGACATGTATCCTCACACTTCCCCATTTTAACTACACCAAAATGTGAGCGTCTAGGGTTTGTCCAATTTGAGCATCTAGGGTATGTCCAGTTTGAGCATCTAGGGTATGTCCAATTTGAGCATCTAGGGTATGTCCAATTTGAGCATCTAGTGTATGTCCAATTTGAGCGTCTAGGGTATGTCCAATTTAGGGCAGTGGTCCCCAATGCAGTGCCCATGGGCGCCAATGCGCCCACCAAGGTTTTTTGTGTGCCCGCAGAAGAGGTTATAAACGAAAGAGGTTATAATGAATAATGAAAAAAAATGGGTTAAGTTAATTGTTTGGTGGCGTCCACTCTCTCATAAACTCACAATTGTGCCCATAGGCACAAAAAAAGTTGGGGACCCCTTGTCTAGGGTATGTCCAATTTGAGCTTCTAGGGTATATCCAATTTTAGTGTCTAGGTATGTCCAATTTGAGCGTCTAGGGTATGTCCAATTTGAGTGTCTAGGGTATGTCCAATTTGAGCGTCTAGGGTATGTCCAATTTGAGCATCTAGGGTATGTCCAATTTGAGCATCTAGGGTATGTCCAATTTGAGTGTCTAAGGTATGTCCAATTTGAGTGTCTACGGTATGTCCAATATGAGTCTAGGGTACGTCCAGTTTGAGCGTCTAGGGTATGTCCAATTTGAGTGTCTAGGGTATTCCAAATTTGAGCGCCTAGGGTATGTCCAATTTGAGTGTCTAGGGTATGTCCAATTTGAGTGTCTAGGGTATGTCCAATTTGAGAGTATAGGGTATATCCAATTTGGGCATCTAGGGAATGTCCAATTTGGGCATCTAGGGTATGTCCAATTTGAGTGTCTAGGGTATGTCTGATTTGAGTGTCTAGGGTATGTCCGATTTGAGTGTCTAGGGTATGTCCAATTTGAGTGTCTAGGGTATGTCCAATTTGAGCATCTAGGGTATGTCCAATTTGAGCATCTAGGGTATGTCCAATTTGAGTGTCTAGGGTATGTCCAATTTGAGTGTCTACGGTATGTCCAATATGAGTGTCTAGGGTATGTCCAATTTGAGCGTCTAGGGTATGTCCAATTTGAGCGTCTAGGGTATGTCCAGTTTGAGTGTCTAGGGTATTCCAATTTGAGCGTCTAGGGTATGTCCAATTTGAGTGTCAAGGGTATGTCCAATTTGGGCATCTAGGGTATGTCCAATTTGAGTGTCTAAGGTATGTCCAATTTGAGTGTCTAGGGTGTGTCCAATTTGAGTGTTTTGGGTATATCCAATTTGGGCATCTAGGGAATGTCCAATTTGGGCATCTAGGGTATGTCCAATTTGAGTGTCTAGGGTATTCCAATTTGAGCATCTAGGGTATGTCCAATGTGAGCGTCTAGGGTATGTCCAATTTGGGCATCTAGGGTATGTCCAATTTGGGCATCTAGGGTATGTCCATGAGGGTAAGGACTCTCCCAGGTTGGGTATGTGCATTTTTCTTTTTTTCCCTGTGAGTGTTGTTACGACCAGGGGTAATGTAACAAAAGAAAAGACTCTAACAAGCTTTCAAGATTTAAAATACAAATATTTAATTTCCTAAAATATTAAAATATTTCAACAAACAATCAAAGTGAAAGAATTAAAAATAACTTACAGTATAGAATATCCTTAAAAGTCCTAAATTGTTATAAAGTTCACTGATCCAGAAGTTAATCCAAATATTCCAAATGTAGTATGTTCCGAATGAAACCTTTGCTGTACTGATGTGTTAATAAGAATCAAGTATATCCAAGTTTTATAAATTCCAAATAGTCCTTGTGAATATAGAATAACACAAGTTCTAGAAATGTTTCCGATAATTCCACGGAGCTGTATAATTATTAAGGTTTAAGAAAACAGCACAAATCCAGAATGTACTGTATACTGATATATCACAAAAGTAGAATCTACACAAAAAGAACCAAATTCGTTTATGACCTCTCAATCCAGTGTAGCTATGAAGAATGCTAAAATCCTATAATATAGTCTCTTACTACGCAGAATCGAAATAAAACCCATTACGTCTTTGATAAACAACTGGGTATTTCGAAATATTACAACCCTCTCCGAACCAATCAGAAACTAGGTTATGCGTGACATCGCCAAAGTGCTTTTACACTAACGTTATTAACAGTCAATAACGTATTGACTCTGAAGAATCACAGAATCTAGGTCAGAAGTTCATACCCTCACGCGCTAAATCACGTGATATACTAATGTTACAAGCGACAATTCTTCCCACGACCTAATGTACTGAGTCACATTGAAATACCGTATATGTACTTTCTGCAAGACGACAGCTGTTAGACTATTATGCAGAGATCATAAACCTATACCATTATTTAAAAACGAAATTATACATAATTCCGTAACAGTGTATATCTGATTATATGGTGGGGATCTCAATAGTTACCAAGTTATGGCCCAGGGACTATATTCATATGGGTAGTTATAGACCCTGGATCAGTGTTGGTTGCATTTAAAATACATTTTTGTGCCTGATTTAGTATACATCTGATTATAGAGTTGTGATTTCTGTATTTTCCAAATTACAACCCAAGGGCTAAGGCCCTGTGGGTAGGGATGGACCTTTGGGTAGCCTGTTGCATATATAAATTTGTCTTTTTAAGCCCAGTAAGTGTATACATGCTAAATAGTGGAGATCTCCCTTGGTTTATGTTATGACAGGCCTAGAATTTAACATAAATTTCTTTGTAGCCAGAAGGACTAGCAGACTTAGAAATTTACTAGTCCTGCTGAATCTTCACTAGTCCTTCCCAAAAAACAATGTCAAACACATATCAAGATTTTTTTCAGACTATTGAAATTATTAAAACTACTAGGTAGTCAGACAGGAAATTTACTAGCCTTGGGCTAGTAGACTACCACTAATTTTCCTAATTTTCGAGCCCTGTGTTATGATCAAGGTGTAAGTCCCTGTCGGTAGGGAAACACCCCAAGCACCCATGGGTTCCAGTCTGAAATATGTTGACCTTTAGGGTATTGATCACATAGGCTGATTCTAAGACATGTGAGACATGTGACCCAGGAGTTATCTGAAATTTATGTAAAATCATTCCTACACCTCTAGTCCCATCCCCACGGGTGTAATCAAATTCTGATAGTATTCACACAATTCACACCCGTAGGGTTATCATTGACCTAAGTTTCATGTGTGTAGCACTAATGGTGTAGGAGAAGTTCAAGGATATTGCACATGTGTATACATACTGACAGATGGACTGTATCACAATATCTATATAAGCATGTGTATAATATTGCTACAGATGTTGGGTTAGACAGGTTACAAGTCAAGGTCTCAGTGACCCAAATAAAGACAGTTTGGTTTTCTTCATGATACCAATAGCTTGTTTCTAGACCATCTTCTTTCAACAAACTTAACACATGGGTTGCCTTCTGGAAAAGGAAGGAACCTATTCCTTATAGGGTTTAAAGGTCAAGGTCACTGGAGAAATAAAGTAACCAAAATGATCAATGGGGCAAAGAAGAATTACTATCAGTCAGCTTTAGAAAATAATTGCAATACACATTCTATGTGGAAAGTTTTTAACAAACTTGGTGCAGGTAAACAGTCCAAAAGGTCATCCAAAATCCAACAACTTAGCCAGGAAGGCCGGATTATTGATGAGGATGTTGAAATAGCAAGTACATTCAATGAATTTTTTGTCAGCATAGCTTCCAGAATTAAGAAACCCATTGTAAACTCCAATCACGATGAACTTAGAAATTTCTGTTCAGAAAAAATTCCACCGGATACAAACTTTTTTATCTCTGCAATACCAAATGAAAAAGTTTTAAAATTTTTGCAAACTACTGCAACAACGAAGTCAACAGGCCTAGATAATATTGGACTATGTCTCCTGAAGGCTGCTGCAAACATAATATTTGATAGCATAGCTTACATATGTAATCTTAGCATATCCACCTCAGTGTTTCCCCAGACATCGAAATTGGCAAAAGTTACCCCCATTCACAATTCTTGCAGCAAAGAAGATGTCAGTAACTACAGACCCATATCTATATTACCAACTCTGTCCAAACTACTTGAAAAACATGTCCATGACAATCTTTTGATGCACCTATCAAACTATAATTTAATTCATCAAAACCAATCAGGGTTCCAAGAAAACCACTCCTGTGAGACAGCCTTGGTCTCCATGATAGATAGATGGATAACTGCCTTGGATCAAGGAAAATTAGTTGGATCCATACTAGTTGATCTTAGAAAAGCTTTTGACCTTGTTGATCATGATATTCTTATCAATAAATTAAACATTTATCAATGTGACAATTCAACGATTGATTGGTTTACATCATATCTAACAATGAGAAAACAGTGTGTCAAAATAAATAGTTTTTCTAAAGAAGAACCAATTACATGTGGAGTACCACAGGGATCAATCCTGGGCCCACTCCTCTTTCTCATTTTCATAAATGATCTGCCACTGAAAATAGGCAACTGTATTTCATCTACCGACTTATATGCAGATGACACCACTCTATCAGATTTCAAACAGCTAAAATCAGACCTAGAGGTTTCCCTTCAGACAGCTTTACTTAGAATAGATTCCTGGTGTAAGGAAAATGGCATGAAAGTAAACACGGACAAGACTAAAGTATTAATGATTACTACCCAACAAAAAAGAGCAAAATTGGAAAATAACAATTTGAATCTTAATTTGAATGAAATTGGTCTTCAAATGGTTACACATGACAAAATCCTCGGGGTGATGGTTGACAACAATTTGCAATGGAATGAACATATTCAAGTCATATGTCATAAAGTCAATTCATGTCTCTGGTTATTTAGCAAGATAAGGCCATATCTATCAACTAAACATAGGTTAATATATTACAAAAGCTATATACAACCTTACCTAGACCTCTGTAATGTTATCTCGGGAAACACTTCTGACAAGAATATTTGCAAATTATTCCGCTGGCAAAAAAGAGCTTGCAAACTCATCCTAGATAATGCTGAAAACATCCCAAATGCAATGAATAATATTAAAATGTTAACAGTAAGTGAATGAATATTTTTGAGAAAGGCTAGACTTATGCACAAAGTTTCAAACAATATGGCCCCATTATATCGCAAAGAACTATTTCATGCTAGAAAACAAGGCAACACTCCCAGTTTAAGATCAATTTCAGCTAACCACCCCTGCATTCCAAAACCAAATAAAGAACTCTTTAAGAAAAGTTTTAAATATTCGGGGTCACTAATTTGGAATCGAATCCCAAAGGAAATTAGAGAAAGTACAAATATAAATGCATTTAATTATCATCTAGTTCAGTGGATGAAAAGTGGAACCTGTTTGATTTGACAAATACATTGCAACTTAAAATTTAAATTCTCAAACCTTCCATTTTGTTGTCTCACAATTTTTGTACTGTATATACACAATGTACCTAGCTGGAGCATGTTCTTACAAAACTTTCTGTTTATTATGTCTATATATACATGTAGCTTATTAAGCTTATTATCAATGCTTTATTATTATTATTATTATTATTATTATTATGCAACTATGTACATGTACTCTGTATGTAAATATGCATATAATAGAGGGCCACAAGGAGGATTAGTTCCATGCAACTAATTGTGTCACCCTCTTTAAATACATGTAAAGTCATTATTATTATTATTATTATTATTATTATTATTGTTATTATTATTATTATTACATACCAAACAGAGAGAAAAGTGCAAATCCCTGGATCCCACATTATATGTTAGAATACATGATTATATGAAAGAAATTTATATATAATTACACCAATATAATCTAACAGGTTAGAAAGTTATAATTCATTCCAAACAGGAATTAAATCCATGATACGAGTAGTGGCAACTATCACCTAGCTCTCATGCACCAGTGCCCTAACCCACATGGTCATGTGCTCATCCCCAAAAAAGGATGGAACAAGGTTGAAGGTGAGGACATCATTCATGTTGACATGAACAATAACACAATCAGAGTCATAGGTCTCCAATGTTTCCAGAGATTGATGACATACTTAAGCATTTCTCTTTCATTTCAACTCATTTAAAAGGCTTTTAAATATACCACCAGTGAAAATCTTGGGAGTTTTTAAAAATAAAAATGTAGTTTATATAGAAAAAATGACTTTTTATTTTGGGGATTTTACCTTTTTACGATTATCTTTTATTTTATATTCCTTTTAAATAAATTTAACACCATTTTCCTTTATCTTTTATCTTGTAGGAATAAATGTTTATAGGTATGTGGAAGGGTTTATCTTCCAAAAGATTTTAACAATATTTACCTTTACATTTCTAGAACTCTTCTTTAAATTGACCAGGATTGTACTGATACACTGTTAAACTCTATTTATGCATATGTATGACCATCTTTGATGCACAATCAAAGTAATATAAAAATCCAATGAAGTTTCAATTAAATTTTTTTTTTAATTCATCAAGTCCCATACACGACCAGGAATTACTATTCATTTTCATACTTAAACTGTTGTGTCGTATTCGTTTGTAGACCCAGATGCACCCAGTCGTGTGAATCCAATGTATGGAGAATGGCAACATTGGTTGGTCACGAATATTCCAGGCAATGATATGAAACAGGGACAAGATAACACCGAATATGTGGGTGCTGGCCCACCAAAAGACACAGGTATGTATACAACTCACAGTTTTGTGATACAATTATGCAATCTTACATGAGTGTTTATGGGATATAAAAATCTATCAGATAAATTTAATAATATGTGTTGTGTAATATGCACAAGCTTCTTGCAGAGAGAAATATTTATGTATTTTTTAAAAGATTATTTGTATGCATTACATATCTAATAACAAACATTATTTTGTGACAACACATGTATCACACAAGTTCAGTGAGGCAATACTGTGACACCATAAGTTTTCAGACAGTCATTCATGATGATTTTATGTTTTACCCTAATTTTTGGACACATTAAATAGGATCAGTGAGTTTGCATGAAGAAACAAACAATAAATTAATTTAATACTGAGCTCAGTATTTGAAAAATTAAACTACAGTGACTTACCACCCCAGACTATAACAGACTGTCAGTGTTTGCAAATCATGTTTTCTTATGTTTCATATATATATATATATATATATATATATATATATATATATATATATATATATAGTGATTATTTGCAAGTTAGCATTGATCAGTAGACATGATTATAGAAAAAATGTATTGGTTGTGATAACAAGTTTTTGTTTGTTTTCTTCTGAAATTGTTTCACTGGATAAAAAGTACAACATTTGCTTAAAAAGAACTGGTAAATTGAAAAAAATTGGTAAGTATAAACTTTCATTCCCAAATACAGTTTAATTAAAATGTTGAGAATCATAAGAATTAGTCCTATGTAAGTCATGTAATGATTCTTTAAGGTGTTCGGCCCCTTGTAAGTCATTTTATTGATTCTCTACTAAATCATAAAATACCTTATTAAAAGTATGCATTTAATTTAGTTACTTTGAATCAGTCAAAGAGAGAAATCTTAGTTTAGTAGATTACTACATTCATGAACAATTACACCTGACATTTACAATTGTTTAATTCACTTTTTAATCAGTTGAGTTAACATTTTGCTTCTCCATTTAGGTAAATGACATAAGTCTAATATATTTGTCATTGAAAGCTATTTCTTTCACATGAGAGAGAGGGAAATGCACACAGACCACATTGCTCAAGTACATGTATGACTACCATTAACCCTGCTGAATACCAATCAACTCTTTCACATGTCAGCATGAAGTTTGAATTGCAATAATACTTGCATCTCATATTGATACTACATGCCATACTACGACAGTGCATGCTACTTTATCAAATGGCCACCGCCATGCAAGCACTTTTTGGCTAATTGATCAGTCTGTATTCAAATGGTGGTACACTTCACACCAGACAGCTCTTGGGAATATTACAGAGTACAATTAAATAAGGAAAGCAATATTTTCTCAGAATTTTCTTTGCATGAAGGCTTAAGTCTTTGACAGTCTTCCAAAAACAGACTAATTTTATACCCAGTTCTGACAGGATACCTGCCATATCACTATGTGTCACATGAAAAACACGATTTTCTCATCCCAAACCCATCATCACGACCATGTTTATAAAACTAATAAATCTTAACTAAAGAGAGAGAGAGAGATAGATAGACCTTTTTGACACTGATATATGCATGTAACAATGTAACCTGTATAAGCAGTAATATGCTCGTGGAATACTATCACCCCTGGGCAGTTTATACAGATAGTTGTGACAGAGATGATAAAAAGGTAAATGTAGTCAGAAACCAGCATTCCACTGATTACTGAAATGATTGACAATAGCTGTGGCAATTTGTAGTAATTGCCCTTTAAGTATTGCTGTAGGAGAGCTGGCCCATGAGACTAATTTGTGTACCTAAAATACAAGTATTGATGTAGGAGAGCCCATGAGACTAATTTCTGTACCTAAAGTACAAGTATTGCTGCATGAGACCCCATTAGACTAATTTTTGTACCTAAAATACAAATATTGCTGTAGGAGGAGAGCCCATTAGACTAATTTGTGTACCTAAAGTACAAGTATTGCTGCATGAGACCCCATTAGACTAATTTGTGTACCTAAAGTACAAGAAGTGCTGTAGGAGAGCTAGCTCATTAGACTAATTTTTGTACCTAAAGTACAAGTATTGCTGCATGAGAGCCCATTAAACTAATTTGTGTACCTAAAATACAAGTATTGCTGTGGGAGAGCAAGCCCATGAGACTAATTTATGTACCTAAAGTACAAGTATTGCTGCATGCGAGCCCATTAAACTAATTTGTGTACCTAAAATACAAGTATTGCTGTGGGAGAGCAAGCCCATGAGATTAATTTATGTACCTAAAGTACAAGTATTGCTGCATGCTAGCCCATTAAACTAATTTGTGTACCTAAAATACAAGTATTGCTGTGGGAGAGGGAGCCCATTAGACTAATTTGTGTACCTAAAGTACAAGTGTTGCTGTAGGAGGAGAGCCTATTAGACTAATTTGTGTACCTAAAGTATAAGAAGTGGAACAACCCAATTAATTGAAAACTGGGTAAACCAGGTATGTGTGTTGAAAAAAACAATTGCTTACACTTCTTGCTTTGCATCAGACTGTTAAAGATTATTGGCTAGTTCACGATCAGCAGCAGTGTTTCTTTGAAGTCCAATTTTACTTGATACATGTAATCATGAAAAAGCAATGTGTAATTATTACTAAAGTTAGGAGCAGTACTGAAGTGTGATTTCTTCTTTTGAAGGCAAAATGTTGAAATGCAACTGTCATCTACTATCAGGAATGACAATATGTGACATGATAATTAGTGTGCCCATTGCATGTTTGGATACTTCCTCACAACAGTGCAGATGCAGTGCCATCCAGTTTCTAATGAGTGCACAGAGGTGAACTCTAATGAAACTGGCACCTGTAAAACCCTCTAATGAGCTAACTGAGAGAAGCAAAGTCTGCATGTATTCCATTGTGCAACAAATAGTAGCATTCAGGAGTAATTCATGAAGACATAAATGAATGAAGTGGATGCTATTGATTTTGTTTGGTAATAGATTTTAAAGACAGAAACTGTATGCCCCACCACAACAGTTTTCGGAGCATATATTCCATATTTCTCCAATGATAAGCCTAGGGTCTAGCCTAATATAATTTTAAAAAAGCGGGGAATAGGCTTATTCTCAGATATGGCCTTATCATATTAGAGTCAAATTGTCAAAAATTGGATGTACCACACTTCACTATTCATGCAGTTGCAGGCAGTGATAGCAAAGAAAAAGTCATTGTTTTAAGCCCATTTTTTTACCTTTTAGATTAAATATTTTCTCATAAAAACACTTTGAGAGCATATTAATTTTTGTCTGGATGTTTTGTGATGACAACTAAGGTGCAGGTAGCTCAACAATCAGGAATAGGCAGACTTTGGTAAAACTACATTGGTATTAAATTTTAGAACAACAATTAATATCAATCAATATTTTATTTAAGATCAATAAAGCATACCTGTGACAGAACCAGGATTTAAAACCAGTAGATTTACAAATTTTGATCAGTAGATTGGCTTCTAAAAAGGTAGATTTTTTATCTGCATAAATTTTACGTGTTTTAATGGGATTGAAAACAAAACAAGTTCATTTTGTCACATAATATGTATTCTCTTCATATTATAATAAAACACAAATTTTGAACATGATTCAGATTCAGAATCTGATGGAAAATGTTACAATAATAGTTAGTTAATATGAGCCAGTATATTGTTAATTAAATGAAAACGGAAGAGTTGTACATCTCACGGTTCACTGCAAAGATTTTTTATTAGTTGACAAATGTTGTGAAATATTAAAAATAATATACATTTTTGCAAATAATTATACTGAATTTATATTTTAAAAAATGAAAATTTTAAAAAATTACATAAAAATCTGGTTGAGAGATCTGAAGATCATGTCGCTTATGCCTATGTTGCATGTTGGAATACCAAGCAATCTGGTTGAAATATGCTGAACTGTTTGATCATACACACGGACTAGAACATTCAACATTTTATCATCCCCTTGATCATTTGATTCATCAATCATGATACTGAACTTCTGACTCCTATACATATTTTAAACTCTTCTGTCCCAGTGGGGGGCTAGGGCCTGAGTGACAATATGTCTTGTCTTTGTACGCTGGCATGAAATTTTTTGTGCAATTTCAGAGTCAGGAAACATAACTTTAACCAGTTTAGTGAAATGATCTGCTATGAGGAATGGTAAATTGTGCTCTGCCACAAAATTTGCAAGCAAAGTCTCTGCAAGTGTCACTTTATCCACTTTTGATTCAGTCTCAAATAATGCCTTCAATGTGGGTGTGTTTGTTACAGAGGAATCGTTGCTCCTATGTGATGGTGTCTGCATATGCCTGGTGATATCATTTCTTCCACCATATGCTATCTTAAAATCCAATTTGCATGAAAGACACAATGCAAAGTCAGGACCTTTGCTACTCGCCTGTACACACTTAAATTCTGGTATCCAAGCGTTGTTAAACTTTTAGTATTTCTTAGCTGGTGACTTCTTAGCATTGGGAGAAAGCGGACGTTTCGGCATTTTGACATGAACTGAAAAAAAAATATACAAGCTGCCCTTAAATATTCATCTTAAACCATCGTGAACAATACAAGAACAATTAAAAGACATCAAATCAAAATACTTACTCAAGTGTTTCTGCCAAGATCATTTTTGGTCGGTCTCTCCGTTTTATCTTCCTTCCATGACAGATCAGCCAAGTTTAATCAAAGACTCATGGTCATCATGGATTACCTTTGATCCTTTTATTACTTATAACACCTCAAACAACATCCCGCATTTGGCCTTAAACTCTCCAGATTAGAACAATAAGGTAATCAATTAGCCGCTTCTTGTGTACACATGCTAACAATTGTAATCCGACTATTCAACCACGCATCGTCGCACCGGTCATATCATAGGTCGAACATTTCTGGTTCCCAGTAGACTGGTTCTGGCTGGTTTATCTAATGTGTTGATAGAACGTGTAAAAAAACCGGGGTTTTTTTAATTTTTTATTTTTCCTTAAAATTTTCAAAACCGGTAGATTTTGACTACTAAACGGTATGTGCGGTAGACGGTCTTTAAAACAGTATTTTTGGCCTACCGCTGGTAGAATCACAGGTATGAATAAAGGCACCTACAGGAGCACGTTGATGTACACATTAGATGAGTCTGAATGTAGCAAGGAATGTTTAAAATTTGTAGTTTTGCTTGAATAAAGATTGACCAAAGTGCCTTCTATTGGTAACAGTGATCAGTGAAACATTTGACCAGACCTTTGTATAACAGATTATGGAGCCACCTGAGAGCCTGTTGGAGCAAGCTATCTCTGAACCGCTATTGTGGTTATTACAAGCACATGTAGTGGTAATGGATCTAGGAATCAATTTCACTTAAAAAGTTTTATTTTAGATAATAACCCAGCATTAAGAAATACTAACAGTTTATGTGTATTTTATATTATTTTGAATTTACATGCATTGGACTGTGATTCCTTGGATGCAAGTTTTCAGTACTGGACCACACAAACTTGGATTGGTTTGTTCATACTGCACCTGAGTGCAGTGCATACTGTATTTTGTTTCAACTGTGTCATGGTATGCGGAAAATCATGACACCAGATAAAAAACATGTAGTGAGTTTAGTGAGTGTAGTGGGTAAGAAAAATGTAGTGGGCAACAACATGTAGTGGATTAGACAATGTAGTGACTAGGAAAGTTTAGATGCATACATGCCATAACACGATGTGTCACGTGAAAAAGACAATTTTGGACTCCCAAACCCCCTGACACGGTCATGTTTAGAAAAACATGATTTTCAGCAATCTTAGTGAAAAAAAATGTTCCCACAAAAAAAGGAAAAAAAAACCCATGTATTTCTTAATTACATTGATATATGCCCATAATCTGTGTATGTATAAACAGTAAACAGTCCTGGTCAGAGTTCATGTAAAACTATCCTCGGAACAGTTTATACAGCTGTTTTAGAGGCAGTTAAAAGGTAAGGCGGTCAGAGATAAACAGCCACCTTTTATATATTTACTTAATTGGCTCACTATAGCTAGGGTGGTGTGTCGTGTCAAATCCTTTGAGCACTGCCGAGGGAGACACCATTAGGCTAATTTGCATAGGTAAAGTACACTAAGTGGAACAACCCAATTTGTCTGAAGTTAAGTACATCAAAGAGCTACGTGCTGAAGAACAAATGTTATTACACATCACTGACTGCATTGAATGAGAATGTTGAAACCATCTTTATTAAAGTTTGTGATCAGCGGCAACGTTTCTTTGAAGTCAGAGTTTTACTCCATATATAAAATGCAAAACATGATTATTTTGGTAGGTTGAACAACAGCACCATTCAGTCTCTAATGCAGTGTTGCACCTAGGTTCCCAAGGTCAGGGGACACTGTGTCCCTCACCCTTCAGATTTGGGGGATAAACATTTTAAAGGGTCAAAGGAAAAATGTAGTACATAATGCACTAGAAGTACTAAAAAAATGAGATAATCTTATTTGCTTCAACTGTTTTGCCACCTTAACTTTCTCATATTTTCCTTGGACATTTACATTATTGCTATAAACGTTTTGTCATGTGATCAAGTAACTCATGAAAACATTAACATGTTTGAATATCTGGTTAACCTGAAATGAACTGCACCATGGAATTTTCCATTCCGGATCTTGCTCAAATTTAACTTTAGTGTTCACTCATTATCTACTAGCATTTATCTATTGAAAGAAGCAAAGACTGCATGTAATTAAAATTACATTCCACTGTCCAATGGATTTTAAAGACAGTAACTAGGTGTAGTTTTGTGTTTAATGTCTGTGAGGTTGTGACCATGTACATATGTGTGTGGTGATGTTATTTGACAATGCTAAGTCTACCATTTTTTGTTTGCAAGTATATTGAATGCTTCATAGAAAATGGATGGTATTTTCTTGTATTCAGATTTGAATTTCCAGTCGTCTGATATAGGCTGATTTGAAAAGATAGCTTATTCTCATTTGGATGACATTGCTTTTGGGTGGTCATGCGCACTGACCCCCCTTGGGACCTCAAAACACTTTTTGAGTCTCAAAAACCCCCGAACACTGTCTGGGAATATGGCAAGTATGTAGATGTGATGTCAGCTGAGCATGTTGTAAACAAAAATTTTCAATTGAAATCATGCATATGGAAAAAAAATCCCACTTGATGATGTTCGAATATTATTGTTTAATTTGTCGGCATCCCAACATGTCTTAAAAATACAAATACATATGGTATCCATCATATATGAAAACTTATTGGAAATGGTAACATTTTAAAAGAATTGCTGTGTTAGGCTAGGGAAATGTTACTTTATACAAGTTAAACCTCTTAAAAGAAGTGTAAATTTGATGCCATCTAAAGAAGGAAATCAAACTTGTGTTAAATGTGGTCTTTTTTACCCCCCCCCCAAAAAAAAAAAAATTTGTATGGATGATTCTGATTTAAAAGTTCTGCTAAGAAACAGAATAAAAGCAAATTATATCTATTAAAGCAGGAAGAGCTACAAGGAAAAAAATATGTATTAAACAGCAAAAAAGAAAAACATATTCAGAAATGATCTCATCTTCCAAAACAGGCTCTGGTGAGATCTAAAATTTGTCTCTGATAAAATTCAATTGTCCCATCTGGATAATATATCTTGTATCCTGTTTGAAGCACCTTGGGGCTATTACTTCACATGGAAAGATTGCACAAAGGAAGCAGATTTCTCTCAAGCATGACTGTAAATTTCTTTTGTTGTTGTTGCTTTTTCAGAGCCGTGATTTAAAACAGATAAAGAGACCATATTCATTTTTTATTGTCACAAAATAGGACTACCGGTATGTGTTTGCTTCTGAAACTACTACCCCAGAATTTAAACTTACCACAAGAATAAGTATTTAAAGTGCATTGATATCTAGTTATTAAAACAAAGTAAAACTAGGGAAACTTGTATGAAACAAATCTCCCCTGAACAAAGGCTCCACAACCTGATAAGCAGGCATCAGTGGCTAATTTAGCATATGGTTGTGACCATTCTTCTGTGGCCATTATAGATATTCCATTGTAAAGAGGTAAATATGTGTATCACCATATGAGATCTTTTCTGACATCTTTTGGTGTAATTTCAGAGTTAAAATCTCTGTGAGTAATGTTTACAAATTAAGAAGTCTGAACATAAATATCCTTCCAGGTCTGACACAAGTGGCAATAAAGTTTAATTTTAAGGTAGCTTTTCTTTCATTAACCACAGACTGAGACCTTTGTCACTCTTTCAGGAGTGATTTCTAAAGTTAACTGAATAGTATCTCAATATTCCCATGAATATAATTTGGATACAGGTTCTCAGAAGAGTCTTCTAAACCACAGGATTTTAATAGATTGCTTAATGTGTAAAAAGCAAAATCAGCCTGATCTACTGTATCTGCACCAGTAAAGTCAGCTAAATTTAAGGATTAAAAATCAAGAATATACATTTTTATGCTTCACATGCTAGGTGGAGATGTAGAATAGGCACCTGCATCTTGTGAGTAGCGGCTAACTGAGGCAGCCTTTTTGCTCTGGGATGTGTCTTGGGTTGATGTTGCATCTTAGAAGGTCTTTGATTTTTTAAAAGACTGCGGTTACTATCCGACATTGGTCTTTGTATTATTAGAATTTTACCCATCATAAGGCCAAGTTAGCTTATGGCTTGGCCCTGCATCCAACGTTCTTTGTGTGTCTTCTGTCTGTCAACTATGGCTTGTTACCACTCTGGAGTCCATATTTCTGATCCGATTTCAGACAAACTTTCAAACTTGGAATATGGGTTTATATCATCCAAATCTCAGTTGAGTTTGATAATGAGTGAGATACATGGATACTAATGAGGTGATCTTGTATCTGGTTGGCTGAGCTTGTTACCCATCTGGAAGCCACATCTCTGATCTGATTTCGATCAAACTTGGAATATATGCTTATATCATTAAGATCTTCTATGAGTTCAATAATGAGCAAGACATACATATACTAATTAGGTGATTTTGCATCTGATTGGTTGAGCTTGTTACCCATCTGGAATGCATATGTCTGATCTGATTTTAATCAAACTTGAAAATATATGGGCTTATCAAGATCTTGGATGGGTTCAGTAATTAATGAGATCCATGTATATTAATGAAGTAATCTTGCATCTGATTGGTTGACCTTCTTACCACTCTGGAGGCTATATTTCTGATCTGATTTTGATCAGACTTGGAATATATACTTATACCATCAAGATCTTGGACGAGTTTGATAAGGAGCAAGATCCACACATATTAATGAGGTGACCCGATTTTGATAAAACTTGGAATACACATGTATGCTTATATTATCAAGATTTTGGACTAGCTTGATAATGAGTGCAATGCATGAATATTAATGAAGTAATTTGGCATCTGATTGGCTGAGCCACTCCGGTAGCCATATTTCTGATCTGATTTTGATCAAGCTTGAAAGTATGGGCTCATATCCTCCAGATGTTGGATGGGTTTAATAATGAGCGAGATCCACACATTAATGAGATAATCATGCATCAGATTGGCTGGACTTTTTACTACTCTTGAAGTTATATTTGTGATCCGATTTTGACCAAACTTGGAATATATGCTTATATCATCAATATCTTGGACTGTTTTGATAGTGAGCAAGGTCCATATATATTAATGAGGTGATCTTGAATCTGATTGGCTGAGATTATTACTACTCCCGGAAGCCATAATTCTGATCTGATTTAGGCTTGTATTATGAAGATGTATGTTTTGGGTGGTTTTATTATTATGAGCAAGATCTACATATATTAATGAGGTGATCATGCATATGATTGGCAGAGCTTCTTACCACTTGATAGACTGTATTTATGACCTGCGTTTAATCAGACTTGGTAAATATGCTAATATCATTAAGATGTTTAATGATTGTTATTATGAACAAGATCTATGCATATATTTATGAGGTGGTTTTGCGTCTGTTATGGAGATTCTTTTACCTCTCTACAGACCTTATTTTTGATAGGATTTTGATCAAACTTGGTAAACATATGTCGTATGTCATCAAGATCTTGGTTGAGTATGATTATGAGTGAAATGCATGCATTATTATTTGTTGTGATCTTGCATCTGATTTGCTGATCTTGTCAACAATGTAACCACCATATTTATGATCAGATTTTGATCAAACTTGTTAAATAATCTTATATTTTAAAGATGTAGGGTGAGTTTGATTAACTTGTATCTGATTTTACTGATCCTGTTACCACTCTCAAGACCAAATTTGAATCTGAGTGTGCTGCACGTTAAACTTATATTATCATTGTCATAGACAGGTTCTGTAATAAGTGAGGTCAGTCAATAACCTTTGCATTTTGCTTAGAAAGAGAGTGTACTCATTTAGAAGTAGAATAGCTAGTTTTAATAACAAAATCTTGAAAGAAGTGTTTCACTTTGCATGCTGTCATAATTCATCAATAATTGATCGTTGGAGCAAATTGGAGTAGAGTTTCAGAGATAGCTTACCTAGGTTGTGTTCATACAATACTACATAAGTCTGCTTAATGAAATAGTCAACTGTTAAGCTATATAAGCCACGTGAGTGATATTAGGCCCACTTGGGCCTCTTGTTTAACCTTGTTACCACTCTGGAGGACATATTTCTGATCTGATTTTGATCAAACTTGGAATATTTGCTTATATTCCACACAATCTTATATCATTAAGATCTCTTTAGTGTTTGATAATGAGCGAGATCCATGCATACTAATTAAGTCATCTTGTAAATGATTGGCTAAGCTTGTTACCCTTCTGGAAGCCACATTTTTTGTACCTGATTTTGATCAAACTTGAAATATCCTTATATCATCAAGACCTTGGATGGGTTTGATAATGAGTGAAATCCACACATATTAATGAGATAATCTTGCATCTGATTCGCTGAGATTGTTACCACTCGGGAGGTTGTATTGCTGATATGAATTTTACCAAACTTGGAATATATTCTTATAACAACAAGATCATAGACAATTTTGATAATGCGCAAGATAAATGCATATTAAAGAGGTGATCTTGCATCTGATTGGCTAAGCTTACTGCCACTCTTGAAGCCATAATTCTGGTTTGATTTGAATAAGAACTGGTAGTAGGGCTATATCATCAAAATCTTAGAAAATATTGAACGTGAACGTGATCAACATATCTTGCATCTGATTGGCTGAGCTTGTTGCCACTGTTGAAGCCATATTTTTGATCTGATTTGAATCAAGCTTCAAATATATGCTATATTAATTAGATACCTTGCATCTGATTGGCTGAGCTTATTAACTCTCTAGATTTAGAGACTATTTCTCATCTAATTTCTATAAAACTATGGAAATGGGTTATATATTCATGATCTTGGATGACTTTTTTGACTGTGCATATTAATTATGCCATTGTCTTTTGAATTTTTTTGTATCAGGATTAAGGCTGCAACGTTTACACATGTAAATGGCTTAGTTTCATTTACTGACTGTAAACATTTACAAAATCAGTAAACGTGTAAATGAACATGCATGCAGCTGTCATTGACACAGGTACAACTATGTCCAAATAAATTTTATATTACCACATTTTTGCTTAAGAAGATTGTTTAGTAGGATTTTTATATTAATTCTTTCTTTAAAGCATGTATCTATGATTTTCACATCGAATGTGGCATCGCTAGGAAAAGAGCAGAAGTTAATGAGAATTAGTTATATCGCACATTACACAACATTACACATCAGGTTCATTTACTGATTATATTGATAAAAAACGTCTTTAAACTACAGTATTTACTTTTAAACAACATGTTTGTCAACAGAACCTTTGATTAGTAACATTTAAGAAAAAGAAAAGAAAAAAAGCCCACAGTTTCAAGTTTGTAAGCCACTGCATAGTTTCTTGGTCATTGTAGATCCTAGAAAAGCATCCTATGCGCATGTCGAGGCAGTACATCCTGATCCATTATCAATTTTTTTTCATTATGTATATATATGTAACAGTAGGAAACAAAGTCACTATAATCCTAGGGATGTTTTACTGAAATTGTCAGATATATTCGACAAAGACATGTCTTACAAACTGAACTTGTCATAATACGAGGTGAAGAATGTACAGCAAATTAAATCAATCACAAGTTGAGCAAGGCACAACATGCACATTATAATACTAGTAGCTGTCAACTTTTCAGTAAGATTAGCGGGTAGATAGGGGGAAAAGTTTAGTTTGTAATTGTTTTGATTAAACTGCATCGTTTCGGTTATTGTACACATCTAGACATTTTGATAAATGTTACAGCCTTAATCAAGATATAGTAAAATAGGTAAAATCAACATAATATAAAGTTTGGGTGATAGTTTACCTAGTCTTTGTTCTTAGAATACTACATAAGCCTGCTTAATGAAATGGCGAATTGTTAAGTTATGTAAGCAGGTGAGCAATATCAGGCTCATTTAGGCCTCTTGTTTTGGTACCTAAACTTACACACTCTGTATAGCCAGGATTGTGCTGATGTGCAATTACACCCTATATATATGCACACACCTTCATAACTCGCACCCAGATGACTCATGAACCCGATTATAATGCAGGGTCAGGTGTGGATTACATTTTTTTTCTTCTGGAAAATAAAAAAAAAAATTGACCCCTATTTGTTGAATGTGAAGAAAATCGCGATCAAAACTAGTAAATGAAACTTTGATATATCGCTCATTTTATCATTGAGAACAGTGGTTAGTGCCCAGAAATCTGATTCAACATAATGAAATTTGCAACTTTTAATAAGAAGTCATATACTTTTTCAGTTCTCCATACAACAAAATTTTAAATACGATATTTTGATCCATGAAAATGGCAGTAATGCCTGCTGTTGGCAGCATTTAAGAAATAAATGCCAATCAAATAAATTTTGTCAAGTGAAATTTGTGTTTTAGTTCTATCTTTTAATTCAGTTTCAGTGTAATCATCATAAATGCTATATGTCCTCTTGTAGGGGTGAAGCGATACACCTCTGCCACGCATCGATACAATTCTCGATACACAGCCTACGATACGATACATTATCCATACACATATCAACTTGATGGTCTTTTCATCTTTAGAATGTCTGTCAATGGTAGGGCGGTGCCATCTTTTATGTGTTGACATATTGGGTGTATTTCCAGTATGCAGATTACAAACAAACATAGACGAATCATCAGTTCATATGCTATTCTCATCCTTGACAAGATTTTTTTAAAAAACACTTCTAAACAGACTAGCTGTTAGTGATTTTTGTTCACCCATTTAGGCCATTTCAGGCAGCTCCATTCGATCATGTGCATGACTCATCCTGGTCACCACGCCCTTTGTTTTACATTGAATGAATGTTTTTAAAACATCTTATTACCAGTTTCATGTCTTCACTTAAATTTTGAAGAGAGTACAGTGTTATCTTCAAAACAGAAGAAGCAGTGCAATTTCCTAGTGCAAGGAAATTTATATCTAGAACAAGTCCAAGTGTGGGAGCGGAGGTGACTAATGTCAAATCCTTCACATTGTACTTCCTTCAGATGCAAATCAACTGCCGTGGCCACATACATTTGTTTCTGTCAGTGAAAAAGGAAATTATTGACAACACCCACTCCCTTTCTACAAATTGACGAGGTGGCTATAACTCGTGCAGTTTGGAATCTGCCCCCTTGCCAATTCTGTGCTTTTTTTTTTTATCCCATTGGCAGGTTCGGTTACTGATTACATATATCAACGTAAAAGGAGATATTCCAAACTTATTCCCGATGTACAATTTAAGTACTTTACACATATCATTTAATAGTCACTTTTGTGTGAAGTTTAAATGTTGTTTTGTATCTATTTGGATAGAGTTTGGATGCCAATATTTCCGGTATGTCACGCAGTGAAAACGCTACAGTTAGTTATGATTGGTGGTTATTGTTTTACCCTGCACTTGAACAAACAATAACCACTAATCAGAATTGCATGTAACACTGGATGTGTAGCCTTCAATTCGATCCAAGTAGACAAGATGCAATGCAAATGATAAATTTCAAGTAAAAGTGGTTATTAAATGATCAGTAAAGTACTTAAATCGTACATAGGGAAGAAATCTGCAATGACTTTTTTCCGTTGATATATGTTATCAGTGGCTGAAGATGCAGACGAGATAAACTAATTAGCATGGAATTGGGGTGGGAGAATGAGGCAGATTTCGAACCACGTGAGTTAGTCACCTTGTGTTAATTTGTAGAAGGTGAGTGGGTGTTGTCAATTGCTTTTATTTTATACTGACAGAAATGAGTGCATGTACTTGCTACAGCTGTCTCAGATGAATTCTCAATTTAAAGAATGAAAAGGCAAATGACTAATAATTTTTCACAACTGCTGAAGATTAAAGTAACTTGCATAGAGTAAGTATCATTTTGTATTGATTCTTCCCCTCTTGTATTGATATGGGTATCGATATAGAAAAAGTATTGATACATTGATATATTGAATAATCGTTTCACCCCTATCCTCTTGTATTCAAACATGAAAAGTGTCAATCTTCCATCACAGCTATGTCCACGAGCATTTATGAGAACCTAATTAAGTGCCAACTGTGTTTTGATCTCTAATTTCCAATCCTTCATTGCATAATTTCAAAGTCTACTTGAATTGAGAAAAAGAAATCACTCCATGTTATTATTATATTGGTGATCGAATGTCACAGGTTATGCATGTTAGGCTAAAAACAAAGTCTGGTAGTTTAAATTATGATTTATATACAAATCATGTATCTAACTATACCGGTACGTGTTGTTTCAGTGGTGAAATAGAGAATGCAAAATACTTTCTTCTTGACTGTCCAAAATACTCAGATGTTAGAGATCGTATCTTATGCACACTCCCTTTTGCTTTCACATTTGAAACTTTATTATTTGGCAACCCTATGATCTTTATAGAAAATAACATGCAAATATTTGTGTCTGTGCCAAATTTCATTTGGATAACTAAAAGATTTCAGTAATTGATTTTTCTCAGACCTTTTGAATCATATTAATTTAGTTCTTATTCTTTGTTTGTTTTGTATATGTATGTGTATTTGTACTTTTCCTTTACAGCCACTTGTACCAGCATCCAGATTTATGATGTTTTGCATGTGTTTACTTCTGGGGAGACAGTACTCTAATAAGCTCGTGCTTTCTACTGGATCCCCCAAATCATATGTTTGCAATTGCATTTGACAAAGTTTATCAAAATAAATATGGTTTAAACACAAATAAGGGGAGTTGAATAATAAAAAAAGGAGTTAAAAGGCATGCAAATCCTACCCTCATAAGAGCTAGCAATCATGATAGTGTGTCAGGTGAACTCATTTCAATTGACCAGTTGAACACAGTTTTAAATATTATCATGTAGATAAGATAATTAAAGTATCTAACATTAATCAGTGGTTTATCCTACTAATTCGCAGATGTGATCAACAATAGCAAGGGAAGCAAACCAAAAAGTGTACTCTGTGCACGAAAAACTTTTTTCACAGATATGATTCATTATGGAGAAGCAAATTCCAAAGTTTGTAATGAACTTGAAATTCCCAAATTGGCACTTAGAGGTTTGCTCAAGGATGATCAGAATTTCACTATTACTTGCAATGAAATTGCAGCATCAATATTTTACTAATAGAACAATATCTTTTAAAAAATCGAGTTTCAACATTGACAGTTGTTGTTTTATGAATTAAATGCCCCTAGTTTTTGAAAAAAGAAAATCTTGTTTTGTTGTGAATCAACAATAAAACTCGAATATATCCACATTCACATGCCAAAACAGTGATGTGATACTCATTGTTTTCCAAGGTACACATGATGTGTTTTAAAACCTCTTGGAGTAATGTTTTTAATGATCTTTCAGAGGTTGGTTTTCTTGAAAATAAAGGTAATTTATTCAGAAAAGCGAACAACTTCAGTAGAAAAAGCATTTTATTGACAATTATTCCCAGTGCAACATACATACATACATACATACATACATACATACATACATACATACATACAAACATACATACATACAAACATACATAAAAATAAGTGCTGTTGATCTAAGACCCAAGGTTAAAACTCTGTCAACAAAAATTTTCTTCTTCCATCGAAAGCTACAAGACTAGGGTCTATTGAAAATAGCATGTAGGTTCTTTTCAAATCTCTTTTGAATAATCAACAATCATTGCCCATTCTTTTGATTAGATCTATAAAAAAAATTAATTGTAGGGTAAGTTAAAACAACAGTTTCACCTAAATAATAATCTGTCAGGATTTTACTGTTAACACTATTCTCAGGTGAAAAACTTAGATCTAAAATAATGTTTCTTTTTGTCGTGTCCGCTGGCACAGAATTAAGGGGAGAATAAATATGCTAGTATTGAATGAATTTTTGTCAAAATGACTTATAATAGCTCTTTATGAAGCTTCTTTGATCAGGTATGCATGTATAGGGGTCAATTTATATGAAGCTATACACCAACTCGTGGTATGACTGAGTGCAAAGTAGAAGTAATGGGTTTGATACTTGATGGCCATTAAACTTTGCCCTTCTCCATCTACTGGGGAGGGGGCTAATCAGATCCTGGACAAGCCCACCACCACCACCAGCTGTAACATGAGCACAAATCATAGCCATCATTGAGTATCAAACCCAGTACTGCTGTTTCGTTAGTACCAAGTTTGATCTTCGATGGCGGCTGTGCTTTGTCCTTCTGCTACACATCTGGACAAGCCCACCATCACCAACAACTGTAACATGAGCACAAATCATAGCTGTCATTGAGTATCGAACCCAGTACTGCTGCTTCATTAGTACCAAGTTTGATCCTCGATGGTGGCTGTGCTTTGTCCTTCTGCTACACATCAATATCTCTTGCCAAATGGCTGGCAGTGGAAAAACTAAATCCCCTGAATGTTAATTGGAAAACCATATCTAATAAGTTGACAGTTGTTGATCATGAAAGTCTATTTCTTTTGGCATGAATTTAGTAAATGTTCCATTTATTTTGAATGAACTGATGTTTTACAAAACTTAATTTTTTTCTTCTAATTTTTTTAATAAGGTCATTAATTGTTTCTGAAAAATTAGATGAAAACACAAGAACAGAACCAGAAAGAAGATTCACATAATTCAAAGTGTCTCTGTGTTTGTAAGTGCCATGCTTCTTTTTGACCTCGATCTGGTTAATGTTTTTAGTTAGAGAAACTTGAGTAGAGTCAGCAGTGTTGACATCCTTCTTCTTGCATGAGTTGACTCTGATATGCAAATTGGTTTTAACAGTTTTTATCAAAGTGTATTCTCCAGGAGTATCAGTAAAGTTTAGGAAGAAACATATCAACCAATAGTTGTTTATCCAAAACTTCTTGACAAGTATATACAATTTAGAAAATAAGCAAATTGATCCACCTGTGACAAATGTAGAAAACCAGCACTTTCCAGGGTCTCTCTCAATATATATTTTCATTTGTGAATGCTACAAAACAACAAAATATGCATGACCCCCCCCCCCCCAAAAAAAACCCCCATCTATCGATGGCATGAGATATGATGCTGATAAAAAGAAGAACGACTAACAAGACTTTTTTTCTCCATTTAGCCAAACTTCTCTGAAAAATGCACGAATACTTTTTTCTGTCACCAATCTGCAAAGACAACCAAAACGCCAGTGATTAGTAGGGACACAATCATCGATTGTGGTTAGCTTTTTAACATTGACTTGATATTTTTCAGGGCTCCACCGTTATGTCTTCTTACTGTATAAACAACCAAAAGGGAAGATGACATTCAAAGACCTACCAAAACTGACTAATCACAGTGGCAAGGGCAGAGCAGGCCATAATGTGCGAAAATTCATTAAGATGTATGGACTGGAAGGAAATTTGGTGGCAGGCAATTTCTTCAAGGCAAAATATGATGATTATGTGCCCACTTTGTACAAGCAGTTGGCTGGATAATTCCTGGAACAATCCGATGAAAAATTTTGCTTTGATGAATCTGACTTTCTATATTGTGAACAAGGGCACTTTTTAGACTTGCATAAATATTTATTTATAAAAAATCAATAGGCCTTAGAAGTGAATACCTTCAAGCAGGCAGAAACATATTGAGTGTTGTACATACTATATATTACCAAAAGCCCATTACTTGTGGAAGTGTCATACCTACCTATACAGTTACACACAGTAGTAATACATTCAGTTACTAGGTTAACAATTAATTCATTGCTTTGATTACATATTTTTTTTCAATTTTTATCAAATTCAACCATTTGTTTTAACAAACCTTAAAAAGTGTCAAAGTAATTGCTTTTGGTATAAATAAGCCAGGAATTGTTGGATTTTTTCATCATTTGTTTAAAAAGTTTTTTCTTTGTGATCTATATTTTGCTTAGTAATTTGTACCCTCATTCAACATAGGTCATGCCCACTCCTATTAACAGACAATTTTGACCTAATATTAGCAGCAAAATGACTTTGTGCCATGGTTAGTAGGGTAGGTGAGCACATTTTGTATCTGCATTCCTGTATTTGTATGGGGGGGGTGTATTTCAAAATAGGAAGGAATAGTAAACATTGAATAACAAAAAACTGGTTTAAGTTAAAAGCTGATAGAGTAAAATGTACATGTTATGACTGTATGAATCAGCATATGCAAATACAACTAATATTAGTCATGAAAGAGAAGAAGGTATTGTGGCAAATTAAATATGTATGTGAAGACTCAGTTTGCCATTAATTAAGGTTCGTGTGATCATTTTGGTAATTAGATGTATTTTGGCTCTGTGACTTCAAATAAGCACAACAAAACTACACCTTGTAATTAATTCTAACTGATAGGAGTACCTAGATTATATTATTGTCATTACAAATAGTTACAAATATTTAATCAACTGCGACTAGATTTTTTTTTTTTGTAGTTTTAAAATCTTCACCAAAACATGGACATTTATTTTTAACTTGACCCTTTAAAATGTAGTTTTAAAGTTGCTGTTACTCACACATAACACCAATAACAACTCTGGTTTGAATACATGACCACTGTGGTGTGAAGACATTTGTGCATGTGCATTTTATAAGGGTTGTTTTAAAATAGTTTTGAAATGTTTTGGACTTGGTTTTTTAACTAAAAAATTGAATTAGTGTAATGGCCGCTGATTCAATATTTTTATTTTTACCTATATGTAATTATAATGATGTAATCTAGGTGCTACTCTGGGTTAGAATTAATTACAAGATATAGTTTGTGTTGTGCTTATTTGAAGTCATATGGCCTAAATACATGGTGTAATGACCAAAAACATAAAAAAGTGGACCTAAACCCTAACACAGACTGTGTACTCTCTGTACTGTACAGGTTCATGACTTAGGTGGCTTGTCCTCAATGCAGCTCAGTTCTAGGTGAAGGTTATTAAACAATATTATTTGTATGCATCTTTATAAGGTCAAATTTGGTCTATGTCAGGAAGTGCATTCATCCACCTTGTGAAGGGAGCACTTTTTGACAATTTAGGCAAAGATGACAAAAAATAAAAAAATAAAAAATTGTGACTGCATGAAAAGCTTCAAAATTTCTTGTATGCTGGTAATTATGTTCACATGGCAACTTTTATAGTATTAAAACTTTGCTCAGTTTAGTGGATTTGGAGTAAAAGTGAAAAAAATAAATACAAAACAGGTTTATAATGGGAATCAAACAGAACAAAACTAGCTGGGCAATTGTAGCTAAAAATAGTCACAACCTTGTAGTCACCATTGCATTTCTCCAGAGTTATAAAGTGCACTAAGGGAATCAGAAATCCATATTGAAACTTTCCCAGCCTGCACCATGCAAATACTTGATCTATATTATGCTCCAGTAGCTGGGACACCTAGCAGAGGGACTGTTATGGTATGCTGTTTGAATGATTATGGAGTTTTGTTCTGTTATAAAGGGTAATAGATGGAGTGGCACACTTCCCTCCTGATGTTACTCATTTTGCTGTTGAAAGTCTGATACTTATCCAAAATCAAAAGATTTTTTTCTTCTTCTATGGAAGAAAAAAATTGAATTGTTTGTTAAACCTTGTTCATTTTTCTATTACATGGGGTGGGTAAATTTTTTTAAAAAAAGTTTTGTTTTATACCTTAATGTTTTTTTCTATTATAAAGGCTAATGCAAAAAAATGTTTGTAAAAAAAATTAAAACTGCTGTGAGAGACCACCTTTCTTGAGAGACCAGATTCTCGGTGCAAAGATTTGTTGATTATATATAATTATGTCCTGTCATGAGAGACCACCTGTCTTGAGAGACCATGATTTTTTGGCAGAAGGGGCAGTCTTTCAAGACAGGTTCTACTGTATTGTATGTAATGTATATTAATATATTGTATGCATGTATGTTTGTATGTTAATACTGACAGTGTGTATGTATGTTTTCTGGTGTTTGTACAAGTATATAATTATGTATTGTATGTATGTATTATATATGTAATTGTTATATGGGTCTTAAGATAAGGTTTTAATGTCTGTTATGTGATATGTATGCATCTTTATGTCTAAAATATTTCTGTTGCTTTGTCTGTATGTGCATTTATTTATGTGTGATATATATGCATCTTTATGTCTAAAATATTTCTGTTGCTATGTCTGTATATGCATTTATGTGTGATATGTATGCATCTTTATGTCTAAAATATTTATGTTGCTATGTCTGTATATGTATTAATTTATGTGTGATATGTATGCATCTTTATGTCTAAAATATTTCTGTTGCTATGTCTGTATGTGCATTAATTTATGTGTGATATGTATGCATCTTTATGTCTAAAATATTTTTGTTGCTATGTCTGTATGTGCATTAATTTATGTGTGATATGTATGCATCTTTATGTCTAAAATATTTCTGTTGCTCTGTCTGTATATGTATTTATTTGATTGTTTGTCAAAGCAATAGCTCTTCAGAGTTAATGTTATTTGTTGCAATATCTGACATTAAATTTCCTATGTCTTATGAAAAGACTAATGTTTGTAGTTTTTAAAAACCATGATATCTGTTTTGAACAATGTAAGTGGTCTGTCACAGGGTGGGGGAAATAAACTGACACATAATGGTGCTTTGATTACAATTTATTCCTCCTTCTTGCTTTCTAATACAGACAGTTGTTTCTTTGTGTTGATTTTAACAGCACTTTTAACACATTTATTCGCTATATCATGCTGGGGAAACTGGAGCTAAGTGCCTTTCCCAAGGAATTCATTTTTGAATAGGTCCCCTATATGACCAGTTAAAATACAGCATTTGTTTTGTTCCAAGAGCAATATTAGGAGATATTTAGCCCATACAATTTTGCATAATGGAAACCTTAAATTTTTTAATGGCCCATTGTTTTTCTTCATTTTGCATTGCTTTATATATGAGAATGTACCATTGGCCCATCACAAGGGCCCACTAATTTTCTGAGCTAGGGAGAACCCTGTAACTTAATACATTCTTATTGCTCCCATCTATACCAAATAATGAATCCATGACAGAGATCAAAGAGATGCAAAGCAAATTCATTACCACTGGACAATCCAGATCCCACCTACTGAATTATATTACCTACCTCAAATGACCATCATATCCTCATGTATTTACTCACCTTCCTATATGTGCTTCCATCCATTCCTCCAGTCATTCTTCCACATTATAAATTAACATGGTCTTTAGCATAATTAAATTGTAATTGACTTAAAAAAATTAAGTCAGTTTATGCAGCAGTTCAAAAAAATTTAAAAGCACTATGATATATGTACTATGTTACATCACACAGTTTTAATATAAATATTCATTCTAATGTAATGGTTATTGACACTTCACAGTTCATACAGACAGATATTACCTAATCATACATATGGTATGTGCATTTCAAAATAGATGAATTTCCTTGAATTACAGTTTCTGCATGGGAGTTTTTTGCACATCCTGGTAAATCAAAGACTTGCAGATTTTATAGCATGTATACAAGACTGACATTTTAGTCGCAAACACTAGGCCTCTCCATATATGGAATCAGATGGAATGGTTTCAGTTAGAAATGAGTTGGATAAAAAAGAAAAGAAAGTAATGAATTTCATGTAGTAACCTACAAGTTTTTGGTATACACTATTTTTATGAGGTAGCCATCATGACAGGCCAAAAAAAGGATCAAGGTACTGGAAGTACTGTAAGATGTTGGTGTTGAACGTGATCGAACATGGTTGATGGCTTTTTTTTCTCCATGGGTTATGTTTTCATCATTATATTTTATCTTCAAAATCATTCTGAAGAATTACTTCATTAACTCTTTTTTTTCCACGTGTTTTCAGTGCTATATATCATCTTCAAAAATCATTCTGAGGAATTACTTTGTCAACTCTTTCTTTCCATGGGGGTGTTTTCAGCATTATATTTCATCTTTAAAATCATTCTGAGAAATTACTTTATCAAATCTTTCAAAAAAGGATATCAATTTAGTCTGAGCTATGGTGTACAGGTAAAACTTACTCTGCCTTGTTGCATGAGGTACTTATAAAATCTAAGAACAAAGCAAGCCACAGGAGACAATCTGCTACACTCTATCACTCATGGCTGCCTGTGCTGAGATTTCCTTGTTTTTCATGAGTTCGCATAAACAAAAATACGTTGTCAACAAAATGTAACAATCTCCAACACATACATGAAAGTGCCCATTTTATCCATCATTTTTGAAAGAGAAACTTTGATTGGCTCATTCAAACAGCATGTAGGGTCATGTTGGGTTAGAATGGCGAGAAGATTTTACTCGTGTTCGCAGTGATTCGTTAAGCAGGTTTATGCATATACATGTCAGATGAGGAAATCTCCACACAGCCAGCCATGGGTGCTAAAAGAGCCTAGTGGATAGTCTCCTGTGGCTTGCAATGATGCAGCAGTGTATGCTTTGGCCAAACGTGAAATTGACAAACCTATGAAACCATCACAGCACACTTGTTGAGTATTGCATGTTTCAGATTTATCATGGTTTCTCGACAAGTGACACATGGTTATGTTTAAAACAACTGAAGAATCTGCATGAATGCAAATAGACTGCCACTGCTAAGGGACTTCTACATGTGAAGGTACCATCTGCTTTTTGATGCAGCTTTGACTAAAATCATCAGCAATAAAACACGCGCCGTTCCAGCAGTATGAAGAGTCCCTCTATGCAGCTTATTTATAAACTATGGTGTATGAGTGCACTGTCGATGCTTTAAAAACATACTCTTTTGCTTGATAAAACAGAGACAAATGCTACAGGCAATCCCAGTCAGTAGTATATACAATACTCTCCATTGCGTACTAATAATAAAGGTGCATATACTCTCCCCAATTATGATGCGGTAATGTGCACGTGCTCCTTGAAGACAAAAACAATTTAATTTAACGTTTGATATTACAACAAATAACAACAATCAGCTAAAAGCAGATACAGATGGAGGAACATAAGTATTTTAGACATATTGATGCAGACATCACAAATAAAGCATATAAACATCACCATACAGTAATACATATATATTTTAAAACAAAGATTTAAACAGACATACAAACATTCTTATAAGACCCATATAATGATGACATGCATATAGAATACACGAGATGAAATATATCCATTGTTCCATGGGAACAAGCAGATTTTATTTATTTTATGCTCAAACGTGTTGACTATCTAAAGTGTGTAACATACTGAAGTAGCAGATGTCTTACGGCAATGTAAGCTCTTTACCGTTTATGTTCTGTTGTGTTGTGTGTACATTTCCACAGAAAATATGAGTAGTAACATATTTCTCTTTCTTAATTCAAGGTAATAAAGCACATACTTGGAAAAAAGTTAATTGTGGGATTCAAATGTGGTTCTCTTGTGTGAGATGTATGCTGCCATTGCATCAAACGTTTGACATTATGGCGGTTGAAATTGATTGGTCATAATGTTATTAATGTCTATTGAAAAAAGTTCTTCAGTGAAAAAATAAATTGATATTAAACTCAAGTGAATTATGATATGAAATAAATTGATATTTCACTAAAGTGAATTATCAAAATTATTATCTCAGAAAAACAAGTAATTCATGGAGTATCCTAAAATAAAGTAGTGTTAATTAGTTTGACTATGAGTACTGATTATTCAGGTTTACCATATTTTGCCAGTTTTAGAGGAATATTGTCTACTCAAGATGTTTTTGTTTTTTTTAATTTACATTAAGGATAGATCTACTTAATGAGTTTTTAAGCACACACCTAAAATATAATTCTGGTAGATCTCGGTTGATTTATCAAATTGCTTCTATTCTAGGACGTATGGGTAGCAAATCAAAGCATTAGATCATATTTGTATGTATCTTTATGTTAGGTATGCAGGTATAAAGCAGAGTACCTATCACACAGAGTACCTATCACACAGTCTGTTTTGACAGTATGAAACGCTGTTAAAGAGTTAATGCACCTATTAATTTTAGAAGAGTAAGGTGACAACACAGATGAAAGCATTAAGTTAAAATTCCAACAATACATAGCAGATTCAAAAGTGAAAATGGACAATGCTGTTGGAGGTAACAGTATCTTTTGTTACTGAGTGACATAGTGATGCAGACGGGTAGTGTCTCTGGATATAACAACAACTTACAGAAATCCAGTGACTTGTTTAAACTTAGATTAAACCTAACATCAATACAGAGGTAACAAAGAGCGGTGTTTCAAAGACTGACAAACAATCAGTGACAGTACGACAATAAATTTTTGAGGGCAATTAAAAAAAGTGGGTAAAAATTATGTAAAGAAGAAGGATTTTGATGATAATATTCCTCCGGAAAACATCATCCCTGGCAACGATATTTCTACTCTCATGTCTGCCATTGCTGTCCGATTCTCAGACGTTCAAATTACACATGCCAAATTAGCAACGCGAAAAAAATATTGACCATGAAATAAACAATCATTTATATTGATGCTAATGGTTGCAGGAGCTGCTATAGTTCACCTTTTGAAATAGGTGACGAACCTCTAACTGTCTGAGGCTTTGTTTACACCACTGATGCAAATGCAAATAACAAACCTATTAATGACAAAACAAGTAAAACAACATCTTCAGCAAGAAAAGAAAACATTTGTCCAGCACTTCTAAGCAACTAACATATCACACTACCAATAATTGAAGGCAAAGCTGCTATTGTTCAGGTTTTTATTTTTTTTATTTTTTGCTAAACCAAACAAATAGTTATAAATATTTATTGAACCTTTTGCCAATAAGCTAATCGTCTTTGCCTCCTGATGGAGCAGCTCTTCCCACACAACCAGTTATAGCACCTTTCTCAGTGTGGACAATAGACTGAGTAACTATTGATATTGGTAGAACTATAGCTGTGCCTAAAGCAACTATTTGTTACACCATTTTCACTGAATAACACTTTTAATCATTTTTACCCTAGAGGGGGTTTACTTGTTATTAATTTTTAATGTTGTTTCCGTGTTGAACTCGTAAATAGTTTCAAAGTTTTCAATATTTTCATATAGATCTGACCTCATAATGTTAACTGTCTAATTCATTTTGTAATTTTTCCTTCAAGTCATTTTATCTGTTCGTCATGATGTTCGAATTCTATTTTAATATCTTCTATATATCCTCTCAGCTTTCTTTTTTTATTGTTGTGCAAATAATCTTAGGACAATTTCTTGTTCTTGATCTGCAGGTGAATGCTGTACTCTTTGAATTTCATCAAGCATTTCAGCTGTTTCTGATTCCAATTCTCTTATTTATTTCTGAGCTGTGGATTTGTTTGACTGAAACGTTGCATCTCTATTTCTTCATGTACTTTATTGGTTCCCTTTGTTCAACAGTAGGTTCAAGCGGTTATTTCGGTTGTTATTCTTCTGTGTCACTAAATCTCTTTAATCTTTACAGAAATTAATCTGTTACTGTTCTAGTAGGAACAATTTGTTTATTTGCTAAATCTTAAATTTTTTATTTTTTTCATAAACCATATCCACCAACTTTTTTCTCTATTGATCTAGATGCAGACAGATTTTACCACTTTTCTGTGTGATCCTCAAATAAACTCTACCACTGGATTTGTCTGTGGATTCAATTTGCAATTCATCATCACCACCTATTAATTATTTCTTACATATTTGCTTCTAAAGCCCGAGTCCACTTTATAACCAGAATTTGTGAATACTTCCTCCATTATAATTTTGTGTTGGTCATACAGTACCATACTTGTTACATCATCAAAACGTCGCAGACTTGACCTGCAAAGCTACTGGTAATATTTACAGTATTATCAACGTCTATTTGATATTGTGTTTGCACTATATCATCATATTCATATAAAAGAATTTTAAATTCATTCACTTCCAATCTCCACCACCCTCAACCATCTTTAAATTATTTAGATAGCGCAGAAATGGACAAGGTGTGTAAAGCGCAGGCAGAGCATGGCACAACATTTAAATCAATTGCAATTTATTAGATGTTTCAAACAATTGTACAGTCTGCAAAAAACCGAAGAGTACAAACAGGAATTGAACATAGCTATTGCAAATAAATATGCATGGAGATAACGGTAAAAACTGAAAAAAGATTCTAAAAGTGGATAAAAACAAATCAAGAAAACGTATGAAATCTTTCTAAATGCAAGAGCTGATAATATGTCTAAATCGTTGTTAGCTGTCGTTATTTACAATGTGCCATCAATAAGTAGCACATTTCTTCCAATTCACAACCTGGATAGTTTACAAAATTGATTGAAAGATGGCTGCATGACATCATAGGGAATTTGATACTTAAGCCTATTTTGTTTTATAAGTTAGGTTTGCCTCAGTATACAACGAGTATTTTCAAAGTTGTGCCTGATTTAATATTTTGCCTTATTGCTATTAAAATTGTATTTTTTTGTCATTTTATTTATTGTGGTATCTATTTCTAATCATTCTTGTACACTTTATTTTCTCTGTACCACTTTTTGTTGTATTCTTTACTATTTGTTTTCATTGAACTAATTTTTTTTCATGTACTTTTGTGTATGCTTTTGGTAAGGTTTACAGTAAGTGCTAGTTCTGTAAAAGTTATTTAAGCATTTATCGACTTCACACATAGGACCTGTCTTGAAATCAATCCTTTTATTTATCAAATTAGATTTCAAATCAGTTTTCACTATTCCAAAAGAAAACCTATAAATCTTTTGCAACTAACCTCTTTAACATCCTGAAATCATGCTTAGTTAAGTTTTAACAATCTCTTGCAAATTAAATGGAAGATGAAGAAGACACAAATCAAGATGAATCTAAGGTTGAAAAATCACCAGAGAAAGTAGCTTTACAAAAACCAAATGATCCAGGTAGAGCTGAACATGGAAGACAAATTATAAAACATTCACATGAGTTTAAAAATGCCAAAGCAGGGCGTTTGAAGACTGTTCAACAAGAGCCTACCAAATCATAGTCAACACTGAAATCACACTACGTAGAAACGAAACAAATTCAAACAACACTGAAATCACACTACGTAGAAACGAAACAAATTCAAACAACACTGAAATCACACTACGTAGAAACGTAACAAATTCAAACAACACTGAAATCACACTACGTAGAAACGAAACAAATTCAAAGAACACTGAAATCACACTACGTATTTGATAAGTGGTGGTATCTCTCCTTTTTGGCATCTTTTTCATCTGGTCTAAAAGTAAGTTGTTTTCACAGAGTCTTCAACATCCAGTTGTAAAATATGTTGGATTTAACAATAAACAATCAATAAAATCACAGCAACAAAATTTAACCATGTCGGTATCTTACAATCCAATCCCAGTTATGCTTTAACTTTTCTGGTAATAATAATAATAATATTAATAATAATAATATCTACTGAAAATAATCACTATTAACTCTATTTCCAATGCAACGCTTAAATCTGCTCTCAAAAAATTTAGTACAGCATGATTTTAAAGAACAATACTAGAAACAGAGACATAGCTAGGGGTCGACTTAGATACCTACAATAAGTGGAGATCAACTTCGTTGAGTTTAATCGAAGAAACGGGTGTTCTAACGGGTTGTTTATATAATGCTGGTTTTGAAATGAAACACTTTGTACTATGCAAGCCCCTGACTAAAGTATTTTAATTTGAACCCCTTTTTAATATGTTTTAATTAGGAATCTGTTCAAAGATTACAAACATTTTAGACACAATTAGAGGAGCGAATTCCAAGAAATTGGAGATTTAATAGATGTTAGTCGTTAAAGCCTATAGGAACATTATATTTTAAGTCCAGTCCACATATTGACTATTGCTCATTCAATGGTGCATTCGTATCCATGGTTTGCATTTCTATTTCTTCTATGGTTTGGGATGGGGGTGGGTTACTCTGAATGTAACTATCAGTTCTATCTGACACATTTGACTTGTGTTATGTTTTAATGTTGCTCTGGTAATAGCTCACTGGGTAAAATAGATATATCCAATATTGGCTTAAATAGTGCTAGATGCTAGCAAATCTGTGAAGTAAATGAATTGAAGATGTTATGACAGCCGTCTTCTATTGAGATCTGATTTATTCTCATCAGCCTCTGGGTCAAATCAGAGATTTTCATATTTCAAATCTTCATCTGTTGTCATTATTTATTTGACTATACAAGGATCAAACCTTAGAAACAGAATTAGGTTTCATGTAAGTCAAAAATTCTGACTTTGGGGAGGAGGGGGTAAAAACGGAAAAATATTAAAAGAGCTAGTCATTGATATAACTAAAGAAACTTGTAAGAAATAACTGACAAAAAAATTGAAAAATGAATGAGAAGGAAATCCAGAAAACCTATGACATCTTTATAATTGCAAGAACTGCTTAAATATCAAACTTAATATCAGATACAGTCATCTATACAGTTATTTCTTTGTTCAGCGTTCCGCAATTGCAGAGTGGATTAAACAAGGATTACTTGGCGTCCAATTGCGTTATATTCTTCTCAGGAATATGAGTTACCGAAATCGGTATTAAGTGCAATTATCATCACCTTTACAACATATGCATCTGAAGATTAAAGAAGGGAGCGAATCACAATGAAATGCTCAATATATTATTGCTGTATAAGTCTCAATTACACTACTGTCATCTTTCAAAATTACACTGAGATGAGTCTAAATTACACTACTGTCATCTTTCAACATTACACCGAGATGAGTCTAAATTACACTACTGTCATCTTTCAACATTACACCGAGATGAGTCTAAATTACACTACTGTCATCTTCCAACATTACACCGAGATGAGTCTAAATTACACTACTGTCATCTTTCAACATTACACTTAGATGAGTCTAAATCAAAAGCAATAATGATTTGTATATTATACTTGAATATCAGTAAAGTAGCTTCAGATTTATGTTGACTGAACTTACTAAACATTTTGGTAATAAATTAAATTTATGAAACATTTTGGTAAATAAACTGAACTTATTAAATATTTTGGCAAATAAATTGAATTTATTAATCATTTTGGTAAACAAATGGAATTTATTAAACAATTTGGTAACTAAATTGAACTTATTAATCATTTTGGTAACTAAATTGAACTTATTAAGCATTTTGGAAACAAATTGAAATTAATAAACCTTTTAGTAAACAAATTGAATTTATTAAACATTTTGGTAAATAAATTGAATTTATTAAACATTTTGGTAAATAAATTGAAGACAAACAAAGCAAACTTGAAAATGGAAATAAGGTTGACAGAGTCCCGGATCTGTACCAGCTTTTAAAAAATATATTGATAAATTTGGCATTTTGGATACATGTTTCTCAGATTCTTTAACTCCGCTAAAATGTCTTGTAACACACTCACCGTTTTGTTTTCCTCACTCCCTTCTTTCTGTCCTTCATACTTCTCCTCTTCTAACTTTCTTATTTCTTCTTCTTGCTTTCTTCTTTCCTCTTCTTGCTGAAGAAAAACTTCTTTGGCTTCTCTCTGACGCTGTAAAAAAAATTCCAATTCTTCTTTTTGCCTCTTTTTAAAATCGTCCATGACAGGCAAAGAGGATGGTGGTACAGCAGTCGTTATTTCAGGCAAAAAATCTTGAGGAGGACAAAAAATCTAAATTAAAATCTTCCGGTTGAAAGTTCACCACGGCATTCGCTGCTGTCGTCGTACTCTCACTCCAAACATAAGAACTTTTCGTCGTCACAGGCTCACCCCAATACATGCTCTTCGTAGTCTCCGTCATACTTACGCCGCCCAAGGTAAAACCCTACGAACGCTGTGATGCCTTTATACTCAAGATGACGTCACCCCCCCCCCCCCCGCTCTCTTCCGATTGGAAGAAAAACCTACCCGGTTGTAACGCGCCTTTGGATTGGTAGTTCATTTCGATCCGTTTCAATCCGCTCTTAGGCTATGTATACCACCGCCTGTGTCATAGAGCTTCACCGGTTCTCAAGACTAGAAGATGTATACCTCAGTGGAATCTTCCAACATCGTATCGGGAATGTTATTCAACCCAGACTTCCCGATGTACGTCAAAGCCTCATGGGCCATTACCAAGATCACCACTACAGCGATATGGAAAAGAAGAATCTATATCGAAAGACAAGGCTGTCTGAAGCGGGTCCTTCTCTACGGACCTGAAGTCCATCGAAGCTTAAGAAGAAGAAGGCCCTCCATGAGATGTTCACTGTCTTAACTTGGTTGACACCACTCCAACGGCCCTTTTCAGGGCCATCCACTTTTCTCGAAAAGATTATTTTTTTCATTATTGCCTTTCAACAAAAACAATTGGCGTGTGTGTGTGTGTTTGTGTATGTGTTTGTGTTTTCCCTCCCTGTTCCATTCCCGTTGGTACCCGTAGTGCCACCCTCAGTACCCCAAGTGTCAACCCAGTAGCCCAAGTGCCATCTTTATGTTCCATTCCCGTTGGTACCTATAGTGCCACCCTCCATGTTAAATTCCCGTTGGTACCCGTAGTGCCTCAATGTTCATTTATCATTGGTACCTATAGTGCCACCCTCCATGTTAAATTCCCGTTGGTACCCGTAGTGCCACCCTCAGTACCTATTTACCCACCCATAACTACTACTGTGTACAGCATAGGCCGTGCGCGAGATGTAAGAAAGTAGGTCACAAGGCCAGAGACTGCAAAGCCAAGCTGGTTCAGGTTAAACCCCAAAGGGTCAGCTATGCAGCAGTGGTCACATCAAATGATATAACAGGAGACATCTCAGCATCAGGAGAGATGAAGATGCTAAAATAAGGGGAAAATAGCATCAGAGGCAAAATGAGACAGAGAAGAAGTTGATAGAGAAGATGTGTCAGACTCTGATCCCATCTTCTCACAACTTTTCTTAAGAGAAGAAGACTTCCCCCCTTTTTAAAATGAGGGTAAATCAATGGAAGAAGATAAAGAATAGAGGGAAAGAAAACGAAACAAGCAAAAGACACAGAGTAGGAAAGACAAACGACAAAATCTGGGACATAATCAAAAAGAACCTGGCTTTCCTGGTCCAGACATGGAAATGGAAAGCAAGGAATTTCTTGATAAACAACCACTAACTCCTATGCCATCAGGGAGTGAAGAAGAGGGTGCTCAAATTTAGCATCATTTTTCCATGAGACAGATGAGTAAGAGGCAAACAGCACCCTCACAAGTGAATGGTGAGAAAACGAAGAGGCGAAAGTTGAAAGATTCGAAAGGGATCAAACAAAAACTTAAATGGGCACAACGCCAAGATCAAAAAACAACAAAGCGCAAGAATACTATTTTGGAAAAGGTCAAACAACAGGTCACACAACAATTATAAAATCAAAATAAAGTAGCATACCAGGGAATAGAACATAAATAGTGGAATCAACAAAATGCCACAGAACATTCTATTCAAAATAATTAATATCAACATGTTTGAGTTTATATGATTCGGAACAAATGATTGTAAAACAATAAATAAAACCCAATCATGTGACATTAATAAATCACAAAACTGAAGTCCTTTTTATGGAAAGGTACATGTTAGAAATAATCTCTATAAATATAAATGGAACTGATAAAAATAAAATAGATGAATTATACATTAGATATAAAACTTATGATATCATCTTCCTTCAGGAAACACTGTATAACAGATGATTTAAGATTGTATATGGAGGACACATTTAATGCAATTCTATACAAAAATAAAAGTAAAGAGGAGTAGGAATCCTGACATCTAATAAATGGAGTAATACACGATGTCAAAATATAAGTACTAGAGAAATTTTCAAAGGGGGAGTAATCCTTTTAAAAATTAATAATTGCCATCTCATAAATGTGTATGCACCATCCAAATATGGAATTTTTTTCTAAAGTTAAATGATCTAAACAACAATGCAACATGTAAAATATAATGATAGGAGGGGATTTTAACTCGATAGAATGAAATTGACACAAGTACTGGTTTCAATTGAAAAGATAAGCTCTTATTAAAATGTGTTAAGAATCTAATTGAAAATAAAAGATTAAAAGAATTAACGAAGGCATAATATAGACAAAAGAGAATACTGTGAAATATATAAGTGGGAGAAAAATGATATAGCCACAGTGGCGATATCACTTTTGGAACACTTTTGGAACTACAGTCAACTTTATTTTCCCATTCAGAAAGTAAATATGCCATTATGTATGTTATTCAAATCTGTATTTTCATAATTAGGCCTTTTTCATTTTTCTGCTCTCTCTCTCTCTCTTTCTCTCTCTCTCTCTCTCTCTCTCTCTCTCTCTCTATCTTAAAATGTATAAAGGCTTTTTAAAATTAGTTTTCCACATGAATCATGCAAATTATTAGTGACTGAACTTGCATTAACTGTTGCTATTCGATAGTACGTGTCACCCATACAGTATCGTATACCTTTTACTCTATATGACAAACAGACACATCGTTTTGGAAAAATCTTGATTAAATATAGTAATAAAATTCTGTAAGTATCGATTCTAACTTGCAGCACAATCATAATCATGTCTCAAAACGATGGAGAAATCGGGCATTGATGAGTGATAATTGAAAACCGAAATTAAGTGACTATCGAATTTGGATGCAACATCTGTTACCGAACTAGACTGCAAGCTTGCAAAGGTCAAAAATTCACGTTTGAATGCAGAAACGAAAAAAAATAATGATCTAACATCCACACAATTAAGCTCACAATCATTAAAATCTTTTGTTTAAAGATGTTACTCTCTGAAATCTGTCGGATGCGAGCGCTCTGTAATGTTTCTACAATAATCCAACCCCAACAATGCTTACTGTATCAATCCGCGCAAGAAATGTGTAAACAAAAATAAAAATGTCTTCAATTTTGTTTGAACAGAGTCATTATTAGATATTTAATATTTCACTCATGAAGTGGAAACATTTTAAGTGAAATATTTCTCTATATCTACTCAAAAACGTATATATATATATATATATATATATATATATATATATATATATATAGAGAGAGAGAGAGAGAGAGAGAGAGAGAGAGAGAGAGAGAGAGAAAATGAAAAATGTAGAATTTATATATTGTATGCAGTTTCATATTGTGAACAGGTGGTAAAAGAATGTAAAACAGACAAAGAACAAAATAGCCGATCATTACCCAATAAGCCTAAGCCTACAAATCAAAATGTGAAGACAAAAAAGGGATAGAGAAACATGGAAATTTAATCATTCTATATTAGAAAATAAATTCTATTGTATACAAGTACAACAAATACTAAAAGAGTTTAATGAACATGAAAGTTATAACATTACAAAAGAAGGTATGACTGCATGGATGAAATAATATATATTAATCAAAGACGTGGAGAAAAAGGTAGAACAATACAGCAAATAAAACCAACTATAAATATTCAAAATAGAAATGATTTTATAAACTAGAAAGGAGAAAAAGGGATAATGGTTTTATTCAACCAAGGAAAAGCTTTTGATAGAATGTAACATAGCTTTATAGATACTGTATTTAAAAAATTTGGTTTCGGAACAATCTCCCAAAGCTGGGTAAAAATACTCCATAAAAAACATTTTCTCGAAAGTACAAATGAATAGGGATAAATCAGACTGGTTCTGTATAGAAAGATCAGTGAGACAGTGGTGCTCACTCTCAATATTGTTATATTTAATTTAAATACTCACTTTGTAAGAAAATAAATTCAAACAGAAATAGCAATGGTTTCAATACACCCAATCTAGCGAAAGACATAAAAATATTACAACACGAGGATGACTGCACCAATTTCATTAGAGATGGGAACTCTTTCGGACACGTAGGAAAGGAATTCTACAATTTTGGAAAAGCATCGGGGTCGAAATTAAATAATTCAAAACATAAATACTTCTAATTGGGAATCGGAGAGGCAATCATCCGGGTTTACCACCATACTATATAAACGAAGCGGTAAAGGCCCTTGGAAAATACTTTGGGAAATATGCAAAAACGTTAAACTTTATGATGCTAACAGACACAATTAAACATCATATATGAATATGGCAAATGTGAAACTGAACATAATTGATAGGGCACACACACAAACACACACACACACACACACTCACACACACACATATATATATATATATATATATATATATATATGTATGTATGTATGTATGTGTGTATATATATATATATATATATATATATATATATATATATATATATATATATATATATATATATATATATATATCAACCTCTGCGTACGGTAGTCTTCAACAATGAGCAGCTAAACAAATTAGATCCATTAATTATAGACCATATATGGCGGGGGGGGGGGGCACATCTTATAAAGAAGATAATTTGTATAAATGCAAAACGGAAGGAGGGTTAAATATACTCAACCTAAAAACTCAAAAAGAAACTTTCCAAATGAATAGACTTGGAAATTTAACAAAATAAAAGATGTATCTTTGGACTGAAATATGCATATACTGGTTCGGGTATACATTGAGGAGTATACCAGAAATCTACAGGAACAATAAGTTAGCTAAAATACTTGAACCGCCTAGGAAACAAAATGAAATTAAACAAATTGCTTTTAAATATAGAGATCAGGAACATGTTCGGAATACAAATGAAAATGAGAAAACATATAAAAATAACCTAACATCTAGAAATAATGTAGAGCAAAGAAACCTAATTCTGAATTGGGAAACAATATGGAAGAGATGGGCCTAAATAACTAAATAATTCAAACAATCATTTGTACATACTTGCATGATGTATGGATGACATGGTAATTAGTATACACAATATACCTGTCAAACTATGTTCTTCCATGCCTGATATGTAAATTGGAACTCTATGAAAAAAAGAAAAAAAACATTATTATGATTCAATGTGAGAAAATGGCAACTGTAAGAAAACCAGTCATAGATAGTTTAATTAAGGGATATAGAAAATACGAGATTAATCAAATACTATACACCAATCATATTGACAAAGTATCGATATACAAATATGTAATAGAATATATATTACAAGTAAATAAAATGTCATACCGTAACCTCAAAATATAAAATGTCTTTAGCATGTCCTAGCTCCATTCAAAATACGAAATGTCTTTAGCATGTCTTAGATCCATTCAAAATATGAAATGTCTTTAGCATGTCTTAGCTCCATTCAAAATATGAAACGTTTTAGCATGTCTTAGCTCCATTCAAAATACGAAATGTCTTTAGCATGTCTTAGTTCCATTCAAAATAAGAAATGTCTTTAGCATGTCTTAGTTCCATTCAAAATACGAAATGTCTTTAGCATGTCTTAGCTCCATTCAAAATACGAAATGTCTTTAGCATGTCTTAGTTCCATTCAAAATATGAAATGTCTTTAGCATGTCTTAGCTCATTCAAAATATGAAATGTCTTTAGTATGTCTTAGCTCCATTCAAAATAAGAAACGTCTTTAGCATGTCTTAGCTCCATTCAGAATATGAAATGTATTTAGCATGTCTTAGCTCCATTCAAAATACGAAATGTCTTTAGCATGTCTTAGTTCCATTCAAAATACGAAATGTCTTTAGCATGTCTTAGTTCCATTCAAAATACGAAATGTCTTTAGCATGTCTTAGCTCCATTCAAAATACGAAATGTCTTTAGCATGTCTTAGCTCCATTCAAAATATGAAATGTCTTTAGCATGTCTTAGCTCCATTCAAAATAAGAAACGTCTTTAGCATGTCTTAGCTCCATTCAGAATATGAAATGTATTTAGCATGTCTTAGCTCCATTCAAAATATGAAATGTCTTAGCATGACTTAGCTCCATTCAAAATATGAAGTGTCTTTAGCATGTCTTAGCTCCACTCGAAATGTGAAATAAGATGAGGTATCAATCAAAATAATAAATATACTCATCGAACTAAACAAAATATCCAGAGAGGAAAGGCAGACATCGAATCCTCTTTATCGAGGGCTGACAATGGGCAGGTCCGTATCCTCAAAGTGAGAGCGGCAACAATAAATCTCATCTCTGTAGTCTCAAACTTTTGTTACGACTACGGGTAATGTAACAAAAGAAAAGACTCAAACAAGCTTTCAAGATTTAAAACACAAATATTTAATTTTCTAAAATATGAAAATATTTCAACAAACAATCAAAGTGAAAGAATTAAAAATAACTTACAGTATAAAATATCCTTAATAGTCCTAAATTGTTCTAAAGTTCACTGATCCGGAAGTTAACCCAAATATTCCAAATGAAGTAGGTTCCGAATGAAACCATTAAAGTGTTGATGTGTCTACAAGAATCAGTTATATTCAAATATTATTAATTCCAAGTAATCATTGTGAATATGGACTATCACACAAGTTCTAGAAATGTTTCCGCTAATTCCAACTGAGCTGAATAATACTTAAAGTTTAAGAAGCAGTACTAAATCCTAAATCTACTGTATAATAATAATATCACTGAAGCAGAATATCCACACAAAATGAACCAATCTCGTTTATGACCTCTCAGGCTGAACGAACTATGAAAGAATCACGAACGCTCCAATACATCCATTTATATAGCTTCTGACTCCGTAAATAAAAAAATAAAAAACAATTATTCTACGTCTCAAACAAACACATCAGAATTGTGATCTTAAACTCTAATTTCTGGTCAACAAAAATGAATCACTCCTCTGGGATTGCGAAATCTAGGTTAGAAGTTCAAAAGTACAAATTCTCACGCGCTAGATCACGTGACATGACTCATGTTTAACCGACAATATTCATTTTCCCAAAACCAATGTACTGGGTCACATGTACCGTATATGCCCTTTCTGCAAGACGACAGCTGTTATACTATTATACAGAGATCATAAAACTATACCATTATTTAAAAACAAAATGATACATAATTCCGTAAAACCTTGTACTTTCAGTTTCGTATATAGGAGATGGGGCTACATAGTGTCTATAAAACAAAGAAACTCACAACAAATAATAATGATGTATACATATAAGAGTGCACATATATATCTGATATATAACCTGTATGTTAACCTCTTTCTTAAGATATACACTTTCTGTAAACTTAAAGACAGGGATTTTGCTCGCCTAGGACGGGGGAGGAACGAAGTACAGCCACTGAGAGGGCAGGGGTTGGGTATATCATTCCCACTATGGGGATGGTGGCCTGAGCCTGCCCAACCCCCACCATCACATGCGAGGAAAAATTCCACCACCCCCCTAATAGAGAAAAACATGTCCATTCATACAATAAATAGATAAGAAAAGAACATAAAGATAACTTCTAACAAAACCAGAAAGCCTTGCATTCACCAACAAAAGTCTAACCCAAATTTTGATAGGAAACAAATTTCAATGTAACAGGCAAATAACAGGGGTTATGTCCCTTAAGTAAGAGGTGAGGGGCATGAGAGGCTATGCTGTCATAGCGCTACGCGAGGTAGAGAGACTCGCATAAGGGGCTCAGACAATAATGGCATAATAAAACTATCTATAAGACACAAGAAACAAACGTGAAAACAGATATAAATGCTAACAAATGCGAGTCAAAAACACACATATTATACACTCAGTACAAGAAAACATTTTTTTATTCCTTTTATTAAATAATTTTCTTTTGCTCTTATATATAAGATTGATAAATAAACAACTCATAATAGATTTGATCTAAGGAAATGCCAGTCCTGACATATGCACATATTAAAGGGAGAAATGCACCTTCTTACAACAAATATAGAACAAATCTTGCATAAATTAAAAGAAAAAAATATATCGATCCATGGCAAGGATCACTTAAACTGAGGAAACCAGCCATAAGGTGTAATGCCTGTTTTGACATGCAATTTAGGCTCGGGGACGGAACGAATGAAAACCTGACCACGGGAATCAAAACAAGTACGTACCAATAAAAAAGAAAGAGGAACCCCGGTCAAAAATGATTTTTATTATTTTTCACTCAAAATTCTGTTCGATTTATTTTTGAAAAATATCCACAATACAGATTGTGTGAGTGTATGGGGGGGGGGTAGAGAAAGAGAGAAACATATATATAACAAAAATTTTTTACTTTAGAATAAAGGAAGTCACTTCATAGACCTGCTAGTTTCTCATCGCTCGAGATCTGGAGGTGTCTACACAAATAAACAGAAATGGATATACTTAGACTGATTTGAGGTAATATGGTATGGGTTGTTTTCAATATATTATTCAAGTCGTAATATTTTTCAATTCAGTAGTTGCAATAAGTAGTGATGTTTGTATTTTAATATATACAAGTTTTGTTGTAGAAATGTTATTAAATATGTGTTTTCCAATTGACCTTTTGTATGTTCCCCAGTCAGTAGCATCGACCCTGATCTTTCTGCATAGACCTTCTGTCGTCTGCCTTGTCTCAGGCAAATGGAACCAAACAGGAACGTAGAACCATGACTGACCTTGAATTGACAACTTCTCAAATACGATTAAGTGACTGTGACGTCATAAAGTCCCCCACCCCACCCACCCACACACACAAATGAACAAGAACTATATGGACAATTCTCATTTAGTACATTTTTCCTTTATTGTCTAAACTTTGTCCGAAACTATAAATATCTAATTTTGAGCCAAATTTTAAAATTCTTTTGTTGTACAGATTTAATCTCAACGTCACGAAAACATTTTTGCACATTCTGATATAAGATAATCTATCTATCTATCTATCTATCTATCTATCTATCTATCTATCTATCTATCTATCTATCTATCTATCTATCTATCCATGCATCCATCTATCTATCTGTCTATCTATCAAATTTTGTAACATCACACATAGATCTTTCCAAGATATGTTCAAAGGACGACAATTAATGTTGAATATTTTGTAGCCTAGTTCACACAAGTATGAAAATCAACAAATGATATTCACTGTTAATTGCCGTTCATGTCATGAACTTAGCAGTTTTCATGAAGAAAAGCTTTTCTTCACTATGATTTGTTTAGCTTATACTGTAGAAAATCTTCATGAAAAAGTTATCTTTTTTGATGTAATTAGTGTGGAACCCGGCCAAACATGTCAATAATTGATTATTCTTTTATGAATAAACAGGTTCTAATGACTCCCCTTTTCACGAAGACTGATACCTTTTTCCTGGAAAAAAATCACATCATTAGTGAAGATTGTACTTTTTAACGAAAATACGTAACTGTTTGTGAAAAATATGAATGTACGTATAAAGGCATGTTTTCCGTGAAGGAAGTATTTTTTAATGGTACTTTTGGACAGATTTTAAAATCAAATTTAGTTATTATGACAGGTCTACACAAGCAAACAGACAAACAAGTATAGGATGTAATAATTATTACAATTTGCTTACACATTTACCGTAGGCCAAAGCAAGTGTCAGGGGTCATATAGCCTGGATCCTACAGGTGCCTCGAGCACTTGGGAACTTCATGCCTTCACTCCATTTCGGCTTAGTATGATTTTCACTTTACCTATCACCCTTCTTATCATGTGACTTTATTTTGGGGAAGGGTTTGGGGTGAGGAAGAGTATCGGGATGTGACATAAAGGACAACCGGTGCCTTTAACTCTTTGAAGGGATTTTTGGAGAGAGAGAGAGAGAGGGGGGGGGGGTGTTAACTGTTCTGAGATATCTGCAACTTCTTGAAAAGCCGCAAGTTTAAGCACGTTTATATATGATACAGAGATATAATGCTTAGTGATCATTTTATAATGAGTAAGTAAATGGGAAAACAGATTTACCTTTTTAAAAAATCACTCTGTAAGTTCTGAACTCAATTTAACTACGCATGACTTGGTAATCAAGTATATGGAAAACAGCAAAGTTGAAAAGCTTGTGTGAAAAATAAAACAACCGTAATAATAATAATAATAATAATAATAATAATAATAAATACAGTTACGTATTTTCGTTAAAAAGTACAATCTTCACTAATGATGTGATTTTTTTCGGGAAAAAAGTATTAGTCTTCATGAAAAAGGGGAGTCATTAGAACCTGTTTATTCATAAAAGAATAATTAATTTTTGACATGTTTGGCCGGGTTCCACACTAATTACATCAAAAAAGTATACTTATACTTATTATTATTATTATTATTATATCATAAGCCTGAGAATTCTTTGAAGCATTGAAAAAAGTACACATGTAAATATATACAAATCTACCCCGAATACAATGTAAACAATGAATTTGGTAGAATTAATATGCAACATATGAGATACAAACGGATACTAATATACAACATATGAGATGCAAACGGATATTAATATGCAATATATAAGATACAAACGGATATTAATATGCAACATATGAGATACAAACGGATATTATAATATTGGAATCAAGTCTTGAAAATATTAGATAATAAATTCCCAACAACTTGAAATGGGGCGAACACTGTGATTATCGGGCTAATAAAGTTAGAAAGTTTATCTTTCAGCATTTGTTTGATGGTGTTTGAATGAGACAAGAAGCTGATGAAGGAGAATCTATTTTTTGGAATGTTCAAGCAAAGATGTGAAGATATATGTAGACAAAAAAAATGTAATGCGGAGAGAGATTCTATGAATACATTGCGTTGTACAAATTAATAAAGTTAGATTTTTTTTGTCAAAATTTGTTTGGTTATGCTGGTGACACAAATTTTGAATGTCTAATCACTATGCTCAGGACAGTATTTGCCATTGAGAACAAATTTAGGAATAAATGAACATGTTGTTATGAAGACAGATTATGTAAGTTATGTAATATTTCAGTTGAAAATGAATACCATTTTACAACGATTTGTCCTACCTATTCAGAATTAAAAAGAAAGTGTATACCTTCATACGTTTATAGAAGTCCAAATGTGAAGAAATTTCTATGTTACTTACAGCAGAACAATCCAAGACTATTAATGCTTAATATAAGACTGATTATTAGCATGACTTTGAAAATTATAGAAAATGTAGTATTGGACATAATAAACACGTAATATTGTGCTACTTTTGTTCTAATTATATTTGGTACTTTTGTCCCTCTCAAACAAATATGCTACTTTACGGATTCACATCTATCCTATAGTATTTATTCTCATTAAGCTTTCCAATATCATAATTATAAATTACAGTGCAAATATTACAACTACGTTGTTGTTTATATCAACGTTTTCTTGTAATTATTATTATGACTGCATCATAAACTACGGGGGGTTGGGGGTTGGGGGGGCTTTTTGGTAGTTTTTATTAGTAATTTTCATATTTTCATCAGCATTTGACAACATGATATGTACATTCAGGAGTGGGTCTTTTGAAAAAAAAAAGAGAATACCGAGATAACAAAAACCAAGGAAAAGGTGTATATTTACCTGTAATTAAAAAAAGAAAGAAAAAAAAAGACTTAGAACCGGTCAGCAATTTAAAAGTCATGCCAGTCAAGTACGTAGTTTATCCAAAAATATGCACGTCAACCCGTCAATCACACATGTCACCTGGAATGGGTACTGACAGATCCCACTGCTGTTTTTACCAAATCCATCAATTCATTCATACATGTATGCATGGGTACTGACAAATCCCATTGCAGTTTTTACCAAACCCATCAATTCATTCATACATGTATGCATGGGTACTGACAGATCCCATTGCTGTTTTTACCAAATCCATCAATTCATTCATACATGTATGCATGGGTACTGACAGATCCCATTGCTGTTTTTACCAAATCCATCAATTCATTCATACATGTATGCATTGGTACTGACAGATCCCATTGCTGTTTTTACCAAATCCATCAATTCATTCATACATGTATGCATGGGTACTGACAGATCCCATTGCTGTTTTTACCAAATCCATCAATTCATTCATACATGTATGCATGGGTACTGACAGATCCCATTGCTGTTTTTACCAAATCCATCAATTCATTCATACATGTATGCATGGGTACTGACAGATCCCATTGCTGTTTTTACCATATCCATCAATTCATTCATACATATATGCATTGGTACTGACAGATCCCATTGCTGTTTTTACCAAATGCATCAATTCATTCATACATGTATGCATGAATAAATAGAAGAGAAAAAAAAGCAGGTTGTTCCTTAGTAACAATGACCGGTAATATAATGTACATTTTTTTTATTATTACACGATATTTTTCAGATATATACACATATAGTAGACAAAATATGCACTGATAATACTGTCCCGAAGTTTCAGTTAAATACAGCTGGTGATGATGTAATGTAGAAGAAATCTGACTTTTAAAAGTGTTACTGCATGATCTTAACATAAATCTCATCGTTGGCAACACCTCCGCCGCCGCTGATACCTAAGTTTCTCCGTTAACAGGCGAGACAAAGACTATTTAGATGTGCATTGCCTGATTGTAAATTATATTCTGATTCACTGAGACAGTTGTTAAGATAAACGTTACTTTATGATACATAGCAGCATAACACCTTATTGTTTCAGGCAGTGGCGTACTAAGGGTAAATGCAGCCCGGGGCAACGATTATGGCCCAAAGGGCCAGAATTCGAGGCCCGAATTTTTATCAGCTGTTATGGCGCCCCAAGACTTCTGGCGCCCGGGGCAACCGCCCCGTCCGCCCCCTCCCCCTCCCGTTTGTACGCTACTATATATGGCTGCCATGTAAAGCTGTGGAAAAAGCACATCGGTAGTGGAATTGCCAGCTCCAACATTTCTTTTCAAACTCAGCACATAACAGCTATAATAGCATATCGTATTCAATTTGTTATACCACAGGTAGGGTTAGGTCGAAATTTAGAGCCCCTTAGGCACGTTTGGCCGCTACTCGTTATGTTGGCCACACTGAATCGCCATGATCTTTCTTGATCACAATTTACCTTCTCAGAGAGTTTGATTAATCACGTAGCGCGTGATTTGCATGAACGGAGCATTGTGTTTTGAAACAACGAAAAGAGGCGGAAAAACTTCCATATTTTGGTGACAGATGGAATATGTCCAAACGTGTACTTCTTAAATAGGTGGAATGAATGGTAATACATCAAAACCAATAAAATGTCGGATTTTGGTGAAAACCGAAATTGATTGCTAGTGTGCTTTTTATTTTTGACGAAATCTTGCCTAAAAGGATGCCAGTTTTTTAATACCAATTAGTCTGTTATCTGTAGACGGATTTGGATGAAATCAACGGCATTTGATGGGCCGGAAACAATATTCGAAATTTGTGCCAGGAATCCGAGATTTAAAGTCACGATTTGAATAATTCCTTGACGAAGCAAAATATCGAAAAACTGTGAATGGTTTCAGAGAAGAGACTTTGGTCTATCGTATTAAAATACTTTGAAGAGGAATCATACACCAGTTAAATAATTCCAATTATGAACCAATTATTTTTCCCCTGCAAGGTGCACTGACTCAATTAATTAAAAAAATTAAAGGTCGTTATATGAATTTATTTGGAACTTAAAGATAGACAAAATTAAATTGTAAACCTCGGTACAAGATACTAAAGCGGGTGGGTGTGTGTGAAAATAATGAACATTGATACATTTATCAGTGACTTGAAAATTACTTGGATTCATCGACTTTTTCAATGGATAGCAAAATTTGTCAATTTATTTGATTTTTTTTTTTTTTTTTTTTGCAAAATAAATTTTTGGGTTGAGTTGAGAAAAGAATATATATCGTCCATCCTCCTAACTTCACTCTCTTCTTCGAATCGTGCGCCATGTTTCTCGCGACCTAATGCGCTTGTTTCGAGATATTGACGTCATCAACTGTGTCACCAGCGTTCTTCAAGAGTGACAGCAAGTATTTAACAAGTAAAATTAGACAAAATGAGATTTAAACAGGTAATTTCATGTAATTTTTAAAAAAATCAGAATATGAAAATCTATATTTTGACTAATGCCTTATTTGTGTCAGACATTTTGGCCTTTAATTTTGTATTTTATGCTAAAGATAGGTTCGCTGATCACATCTTGGCTTTGTTTACATTTCTTGAACAGGAAAACCCACTTTGGGAATTTATACAACGGCAAAGCCAATGTAAATATTTGGTTTTAATCAGGTGGGGTTTTTATACAACGTAAGAAAAATGTACACTGGAAATGTATATTCACTATTGACTTTTTCGTTTCAGTATTATTTCATTGGAAAGAGAAATGTTTTTAATAAATTTATATTTTTTTTTTCGAACAAATGGAGACGCTATAAACTAATAATATCCATATCTTGGCATAACTGGCACATTCCGGTCATATGCCACGTGACTTTTTAGTCAGTGGCACGAACCATGGATGTACTTCAATAAATAAGTAGACTTACACACGTTCGGAAAAACGGTAATTCTGAACTAATGTACATGAATGCCAACAATTTTGTAACGATGATTTAATGAAGTAGATATAGTTGAACACTTTATATGGTTATTTTAATAGATTCTCACAATATTATAACTAACGCGTTAAAATTCCCGTTAAGGGCACGAAATATGTCAGTTTGGGAATAGAACATTTTCTACATGGAACAGTGTTGAAATGGTGATAAGAGAGTGCATTGACTTATTTAGGAACCGTCAGATTAGATTTGTGTTGTCCAGAGATATTGAGAACAGCATCCACTTCATTTGTTTGTTTGTTTGGGTTTTTTTTTTTTTTTTTTTTTAATTTTAGGGGTCAATTTATTAAAATGACACACAACGGTTTTATCATATAGAGACAACGACAAATTACATGAAAACAAATATTGTGTCTAAACATGAATTTTGTTGAGTAATATCTAAAGCTAACTTTTTATTTCATTTATTCAATCTTTAGTAATTTAAATTTTATTTCATCCAATATCCCTTATTTTCCATATCAGGCCTCGGTTTGGGGGCAGGGGTGCGGTGGGGTGGGGGGCTAAAATGAGCATGAAACAACTGGAACGTTTCCTAGAGTACGTTTTCGTTAGTTTGATGATTATAAATTACGCCCTGAAAACGCTTATAATGCAGGAGCTTACGGGTGCTTCGCCCCCTGGGCCCCCACCAGGGATTCCATCCCACAGATCCCATTTGCCTGCTTGTTTACGTCACCCCCTAAACGATATTCCTTGATCCGCCCGTGACAATTTCAGAAATCCCTACTAGATCGCCGAGAGTGTAATCGAGTTGACGATCACAAGCATTTCATGTGGTTAATAGCTGCTTATGTAGTGAAAAGATGTATTTAAGTATTCCATTGACGTTAAATAGATCGATTCTTGTACTGTACTCCAAGCCAAAGATTAACACAACTTTTGAAGTGAATCAGAGTATCAGACTGTAAAGTCACGTGTTATATACAGGGGTTAAAGAACCTGAATGATAACCGACAAAGTATATATTAATCTTTTATTAAAGTAGAAACGAAAACCCAGTGCTTTATTTAATAAATAGAAACATTTATGTATTCACTGTGTGTCTTTATTGTCAGTATAAGACATTACTTTGCTCTTCAAGTCTGTCTCCATTTTCGGTCATAACACTGATATTTAGTCCCCGTGAATGGTTCAAGTGTGTCTCTAAAATATGGAATTTATAGATTAAACACTACGTACATGTAACAAGCGCCGTATCACACAACGGCTTTAGAAAAATATTATTCATTTTGAGTAAAAAAAAGTAAACAAAGTAATATCCAAAAGCATTTAAATATTAATAAGTCAGATCTACACATGTTCTTATGTATCACAATGAAGACAAGGTTGACTAATTTAACCATCAGACTAAAACAATGCCACCGACATTTTGTGTAAATTCTTTCATAATTAGAAACATTCTCTTTAAGAAAAAGTCTTTGAAAAAGGAAAACCTAGTAAAGACCTGTATGCTAGTCTCAGATAGCGATGAATATACAAAAACAAGCACGCATGCACAGACACGCAAAATACTAGCTAGTGAACATTTTCGGCATCATTTGTTTTACTTTCTGTCAGTATGTGAGCATATCTACAATACATATTCGTGTTCGATGATACATATCATTACATAAAAATAGTTCTTGTAATAGTGATATTTTGGAAAGCATTTTAAGTCCACAATAACACTGTCAGAGATGAATGTTATTTATACGGTTGAAAAGCATTTTAAGTCCACAATGGCACTGTCAGAGATGAGTGTCACTTATACATTGTTTATTTACTACAATTGTCGACATGTCTTCCTCAGGCCAAGTGACACAGATTTCCTGTCAAATAGTTTGTTATTTTACAAGCATTCTCATAGTTGTAATCATTATTCAAAGTTTTACATGTCTAAATAAAATGTAAAACAATATACATGTGGCTTTACATGCACTAAATTTACAAGTTATATTGTATGTGAATGTTTTGAAAAATTTAACTGTCACTAAAACAAATCTCTTTTCTAGCAGAAATATGAAAGCTTTGGTGCAAATCTATGCCTTGCAATGGATAGAATAGATCATAATTATTTTGGGGAATATTTTGTCGACTTCCTTATGTTTGTCGTTTGTGACTGGATCCATTTTGACACCAAACAGATTGCTCACGCGTAGTATGACGTCAGCGACAGATGTCACGAAAGAGCAAATATCCACTGGGAATGGATGTCCGAGTACGGGGATGGTCGCTGTGAAACGGTTTCGTGAAATGATTTGGGCCTGGTTATCTTGGGGGCGTGGTTATCTTATCCATACTAGGTTAATATTCTCACAATACTTGCTGAAGTGACCATTCAATATGGCGCCATGTGCACACGTTTCTCTCGCCGTTAGCGAAAGAAAATGGAAGAACATTGCTGCATTTTGTCGATATACACTGTTGCTTTTTACAATCGCATCTAGTGCATTTTGTCTGCCGGGAGCTTCAGCTTTCCTGCCCAGCAGCCTTATAAATTTCAAGAAGGATGGAGTTGTGCCAGACGTCATTAACACAGTGCCACCGAGACTGTTAAGGGTGTGTGAAATTTCTTTCACTTATTTTTTGTAGAAACAATTTGTTTTTTGGAAAAAAGAATTTCTTCTTCTATTAAATATAAGTTGTCAGGATTTTACATATTCCCAACATCGCCACCTGACCGGGTGTACTGGGGATTACCTTAAATTGTTCGGTATCCTCACCTCTACATATACATGTATTTGCTTACTTAAACACACACACACACACACACACACACACACACAAGGTGTTATTAAATTGCCTGTTTTCTTGAAATGTGACATTCTTTCATTTGCATAAAAAAAACATGAAAGTGTAAAACTGTTTTTTAGATAAATAAAAAATATTTTATTAAAGAGAATCACATATTAAAAGTTGATAATAGGATCTACTTTTTCTTAAAATCATCAGTTCTGTTATTTACTTTGAATACATATTTGTCAAGGCTTTTATTTGATACAAAAATGTTTATAATAAGTAAGATTTTGAATTTTTGATGCGCAACATGATCTGTATAAAACATTTTGCGAGTAAAATTAAGAAATTAATAAGCTTATCAAAATTGTTATTTCCTATATCAACATCTTTTCGCGTAATTCTAATTTGGGTTATAAGTTCGGATCCATTCCACAAATGATTTCCAAAACTATTTAGTAATTGGACGGTCATAGAATACTCGTTCAGTATTTTCTATTCCCTCCTTACAAAACTGCATTTTATTTTGTAAGTATTGTCAATATTTTCAGTAGCAGTAAACGCAGACTTGGACATGTACCCAGGTGTGTGGGGGGTGGAGTGGGTAGGGTGGGTGGGGGTGTACTACAATAATACACTACTATATGGACATTGTGCGATAACTGTTTTCCGAGTGGCAACTGCAACAATTCCTCTAGTGTTTTCACAAAGATATGCTTCCATGGAAAAAGTTGTATTCGTCATAAAAAAGATCACGTGTTCACGCAGAAAGTGTGTAAACTGGCCGAACATATCACAGATTAGGGAGTTTTCATGGAGAAACTAGTTTTTATAAATCCTCTGTCTTCACATAAATACTTATATATTTTTTCATGAAGATTGTTAAATTTTTCACGAAAATAGTCACATATTTTTCATAAATATTGCACTTTTTTTCACGAACAAGAGGTCCAAGTTGGTATGAGATCGCTCATCTGGCTGATATCTGGTTAATGGCCAAATTCAAGTGCAGTTGGCCAAGAAATCTGACTAAGTAGGATGCTTTCTGCAGAACATTTCTTTCCTTGCTGTTGATTTTATATATTGTACAATCAGTTGTTTAAAGTTTCCCAAATTTTGTTATTTTCATTCATATTTGATGGCATCATTTGTCCAATATTGAAAGGCTTATATGCCAGGATGCTTTCTGTCAAAGTTGGCTAGATTCTGTTAAGCGATATTTTTTTTTTTAAAATATGAAGTTGTGCAAAATGTTCGACTATTTATTTGTAATGGTGACACTATTTGATTGCGGATTGGCATAATTTGTATGAATGTCAAAGGCCTTCAACTAAGACGCTTTCAGTCAAATTTGGTAAAATTCTGTTAGGCGGCTCTTTAGCATAAGTTATTAAATACTTTCTACTTTTATCAACAGCGGTAATTTTTTATTGCAGATTTGCATCATTTGTACAAATTTGAAAGTACTTAATACCAGAATGTGTTTTGTCAAACTCTGTCAAATTCTGCCGAGCAGTTTCTGGGATGAAGTCGTTCAGAGGTTTTCTATTTTTAGTAACGGAGAAAATATTTAATGATGGATTGTACTCTTTTGTAACAACTTAAAATTTAATGTCAAGAAGCTTACATACATCATGAAAATGACACTTTTTTTTCCACACAAGTGTTAATTCCACGAAAAAAGTTATTTTTTCGTGAAGCGAGTAACATTTTTCGTGTAAGGTTTGCATCGACGTGTAAAGGCATCTTTTTTTGAAGAAATGTACATTCTTTGTGATCATTACACATTTTCAGTGAGAAAGTAACATTTTAATGCAATTTTTCTAACCCGACCCCTATTGGAAACCAGACCATACCAGAGCGGCCTGCGATACAGTCTTCGTAACAGTGCTTTCTAGACGTAAATTGTAAAAGCTTCGTATAAAAATTACCTTCTGCAAGAAAAGAGTAGAATCTTCCTGATTTTTTTTTATTTGTTACGTAGAAAATAGATAGTAAATTCTTCACGAAAACTACTTTTTCGTGAAAAAAGTGCAGTCTACATAAAGAATGTGCCATTATACGTCCAAGCAATTTTTCGCGAAAAGGTTCCTATTTCATAATCTTTACGAAGAATGTCACTTTCTTCACGAAAAAATGCCTGCACATATGGATGCACGCCTTTCATGAAAACAGTGACTTTTTCACTTTTCTTGAAAAAGTGCAATTTTCACTCTGTTATTGATATTTTTTGCAATAATGATATGCAGGGTATCTTGACAGTTAATGTGGTGTATTCCTGTGGTTCATCTCCAAGTATACTGATATACTCTACCAATAACACCAAGTATACAGTAAGTGAAATTCGTGCCAAGTCGTTGTCCTTTTTCTCATCGAGTGACGATGATCATCATTAGGAATTCATGGTGCTATACAACAATTAACCTATGGCCAGAGCAGCGATAATCACGCCTGCAAATTAGCATATCACATCATGCAAAATCACATTTGTTTGATTTGACAACTGCTCCAATATGAACTAGTATGGCCGCTAAGTATATACTGAAAATACCATACAAATGTTTGTAAAATGATGAAGTTATGCTCTTTTGAATTTGTATATCTTAAGTAGTGCCATTCAGTTACATTAAACCAGAATGTCCGTCACGCTGACCATTGTGCCTGTGATAACGTAACGTCCGACACCTTTCTAGAGATAGTGTTGGTCAGCGACCCATGAGTATCGGCATTTGTTTGACTTTGAAATTCAGTGATAGGTTAAATCTTCAGCGTCCATCATTTGTCTCATTCTGGACAGCTCTTTTCTTCACTAATACCGATCACACAATTTATCGTCTTTACTCTGGATAGCTGTCATATCATCAATATACAAACTGTCTGTATATCATTGTACATCAAATTCTGCTTAACATGACTCGTTCCCTTCAATTTGACAACAATGATTCTACTGTTCTTAGTAAGAATGCCACTACTGAAAGCAACGTATGTTGACAATGATGCAAGAGTGCCAGCTACACAGGCATCATTTTAGTGTACTGGCCTCCTACATTTTGTTCTGTTTTGTGCACCATTCAAATCGTATGTCCTAAGAGCAGGTTGGCCTTTGTAGGATTGCATAGTATTAAAACAAGCAAACCATGTGTTCGGTCACGAGTCTTGGATCTTGTAGGCATATGCTCCTACTTTTGGCTCACAAGAGTCAACCTTACAACAGCATAGCATAAAATTGAAAATCGGATTATCTGAGGCAGACTATGTACACTGCATTTGCAGAAATATTAACCACTGCTATACACATTACATTTAAAAGCAACCTAATTCTATATCATAATTATTAAATTTATGATTAAAGTTACTGCCATATCATAATACAGTTTTGCTTTAGAGGCAGTCTCTTCTAAGAGACCACCTGTCCTCAGAAGAAAGAAAAATATTAAACTGGTATCAATGCCTGAAAAGAAGCAAACCTTGCATTGGACAAAATAACAGTTGAATATAGATGGTCCAGTTATCAATATTTAGCTTGTACCATACTCAGATGCATTACTATCTGACACTACAAATTTTGCAGCTGGTTTTATATCTGCAATAGGAAATTACCTGTCTTAAGATATCAAACATAGGTGGTCCTTACGTTGTTCTTTATTCCGGTTTTAGTGTATACTGGTCATTGAACATTACTTTAACTCTTACCTGGCTTCGACTGACTTTGGTTCATCATTAAGGTCATCTAGATTGTCAAAGACATCACAAATTGGCAGACCATCTTCAAAAAGGGGGACAGGTTTATCTGGACAAACAGTGCTTAATACCAGTTACATTAAACAACACTTCATCTTGAAGCTAGTAACAAATTTCAATAAATCATGTATTAATAAAGTTACTGAGTATATACGTATCACCTGTTTACTAAAGAATAGTCTTACTTTTACCGTTATTTCCTAGAAGTAGGAAAACGATACTGACGTTTTCTGATTCCATGTCACCACACTCTCAAACGAGGCTGGAGCTACACGCCTTTCATTTATAATACTGTTATTTTCATGCGTATATATCAGCTCATCAAAATGTTATGCTTTTTTTTTTTTTTTTTTAAGATAAAGTTTGTAAAAAACGGTGGAAATGTTAAGCACTTTCTTCTGTTTTTCATGGATATTATTAAACTATCTGAAAATTAATAGGTATAAAACAAAAATATAACTATCATAGCAAATCGATTTGCTACATCGCGTCTTGTTGTCAGCATCAGAAAATCAAGCAAAAACTTTAATATCGCGGTTAATCCAGGATGTGGACGGACGAAGAAATGGAAGCCAAAGTGGACGCCAAAGTGATAGCTATATCGAGCTTCCGCCAAGGCGTCTCGACACAAATCAAGGAGAATCATTTGTGTTAGAAGTCCGCTTAACAACTACAATAAAAAACAAAATGTACTACTTGACATCCAAAATGATATGGTAGGTACATATAAACTCAAATATAAATTTCTCACCTGGACGGTTTCAACTTTACTGGGTGCACTCTAGGATAATTATTGATATTTCATTAGCATATATTTTGTGTCTATTGCCAGAAAAGGGTTTTGAACCTCCTTGTACACTACAATAATTATGGCTAGGCAAAATAGTTGTACCGAGTAAAGCAGAAATGCACCCTTTGGTCCATAATTGTCACCTCGGGCGGCATTTACCCTTAGTACGCCACTGCCCGTCGTTTACATCTGACTCAGATCTATCGTTATCATCAGATTCGTCCAGTTTCGTTATTATCAGAAGCGGTCCAGTTCATCTCAGTCTGCGCTCTCTGGAGGTACATCTAAACTGTCTCCTTGATACCGAGTGTGTTGATGAAACCATCTATCCTGACCATGTATCTTATCAGGACCATCAGTAGTATAGACCGTGAGGATTTTCGCTCACTGTGGTATTTTCTAACAATTTAAAAAATTACACATAAAAGCATTTACCGTATTTGAAATAGTATATGTAAAAGCTGTTGATTTTAGCATATTGCCCTCAATCGTCAAGGGACATCTAGCTAAAGAGATAAATGAATTAAATTTTCTTTCACCAACAAAGTCTAATACTGCAGAGGAAAGACAAGAAGAACATATCTAATAAGAGTTTTAAAATATTCTTGGTGAAAGTCTTGCCAAAGCTGATAGAGAAATACGACATAAGAGGTATTCAATTTTTTGTCTAACAAATTATACATTCAAAGACAAAACTTAGACAGACCCTTTTTTCATCAAAGATAGAGAACATAGAAGAAAGTTGAAACATATTGATTATTTTTGAAGAGATAATGCAAAAGGAATTGGAAGAGGACGTGGAACAAATAAAGGAAGACAAACAAATCCACAATGAAGACAAAAGGACAAATCTTTGTTTGGATCACATCGCATATCAAACTTTATCGAGTTAATCAGCATATAATATATCATGTACAAGTCTCAGACATAGCCAAAGCCTGTACAAAATCACATTTTTTCAAAGAGTATCAAATGCATATGATCACAGAAAGTCCGGCACAAACGAGGAGCAGAGCATAACGGCAAAGCCTTACAAAGCGTGTCAAATGCATACAGATTTTACGAAGCCTAATAGCGATTATTATATGTACCCGTATGATGTCAATGAAACCGGATAAAAACAGGTGCCGGGCCGTAGGTTCCACATACCTGAATTATCACATCCCTGAAATGCTGTTGGTGTACCTCAGCATAACTAATGATACTTACAATGTAGCAGGACATTCTCAAGATATCTCTATCAACTTTGTCCAATATAACTTGACAGCAAAATGTCAGAAAGAAACAATATCATAAATATAAGTTGTCAATCAGTGTTTTAGACACTTTTAACTGTTAGATATAGAATGATGTTAGATAAACTATCAAATTACAAGATAGGTCCACCATTTAAAATGTCTATTGAGTAGTTTCTAAAACTGTATCTACATGTCGCTTTATGCAGTGTCATTATAAACCATATGCTAGTATAAGGTTTAATACCAGATGGAATAGTTCCCTGTGCACAAATTCCCATACATTTTAAACAAATATTTTTTGTTGTTGTTTTTGTTTCCGTAGACTTTGTCACAATATCGACAGTATCTGATGCCTTGGAAAAAGTCCATGATGTATTGCATTTCATGTTGCAATCTGTCTTGAATATGTAGGATGTAGCTACTATTACTCGCTCCTGAAACAGTTGGAAGTTTATTCAGATTCCGGTAGCATACATACATTGCTTTGTTGAAACTACTTTATGTATTACGTCAAACACTTTGGTCCTCTGCGTGATACGCACGAGAAACACTTCTTTTAATTTTGTTACACAACTTTTTGTTGGGCTGATGGCAGCATAACATAGATATGTAGTTTAACCGTTTTAGATCGTTTTTTTCTTTTTTCTTTTTTCTTTCTTCTATTGTTTATCCTTTGTGTATTTTCCCGTCATTGAAACATATGGGTCTACAGGTGGGTCTACATAATGCTATAGAACGGCTCATCTTGAAAATTTTTATGTCTTTGGAATTGGCAATATTGAAAGAAGGGACTCTTTTGGGAGGCAATATTCATGGGCGGATACAGTGTGGGGCGGACCCGACTCGCGCCCTTCAAAAAATAAGCACAAAACAATCGCAACGTTTCCAAGAGTAAGTTTTCTTTACAGTTAGATGGCTAAATTTATGCCCTGGAAACGCCTAAAATGCAGAAACTTCTGGGATGGGGTGGGGGTTTGCAACGATATTTCTGGATCCGACACTGATATTGAAATATATAAATCGATACAATTTCTCACAAGGCATGTATGAGTGACGTCTCTTTGCATAAGGTCATTCAATGAAAAAATACGTTATGCTTATTCAGATTCGTCACAAATATGACCTAGTTTTAACAAGTTCAGAATAAATAAATGAATAAATAAATAAATAAATACCTTATCACTTGCATAATCATCTGAATGACATAGGTATATGAAAGAGTAAAAGAGAATTTAATTTCTCGTGGTCCAGCGGTTTCGAGGTAATTTTGCTACGTTTATTTTGTGAATTTACCCCTACTACTACGTGACCGCTCCAGTTTCCTAATCGATGCCAATTGAAAACAAAATCTGTTGACTTAGATATTAAAACTAAAAATAAGCCAACGCTGCTTTCTGTAAAGAGTGTTCAAATCTAACCTGCATAGTTTAAGGAAAGACAAAAAACACCACCTTACACGTACAATAAGATAATAATGTACATTTTCAGTTCAGTGACAAATTGAATTGTTTCAGAGCAGTTAACATCTTGCAATCAAATCAGTCATATTGACATTTCCAAACATTGTAAATATTCATACATTTTCTGTAAAGCGAAGCTTAACACCAACTGAGTCGCCATCTAGAATGAATACTGCTACCCATACTCAAGTGCATGGGTTAGAAATATTACCCAAACTCCCGAACAAATATTTACCATAGTTTCCCAGTAGCTATTTATATGATACCTATGGCAACTAATTGCGACCCATGTATATCATTGGCTACCAAAGGTACCTTCGATATCAACTCCAAACGCACCTGCAGTAATTTGAAACAAATAGCCCTCCATATGGTATATAAAGCTATTGCTTACAATCAAATATTGACGTTGAAGTTGCAAGGTAAAGATACTCTTTTCATTTTATAGCAGGCCGTTATTAAAACAAATAAGTATGTATAATGCTAGAAAATTATTTCCAAACATTACAATACCCATATTTTTTCTTATATTAGAAAACTAATGTTTAAAATTAGAAATCAGTTTTCCAATATAAAAATTCAAAATTATTAATAATATTAGAAGATGCGTCTTATTTTCAAACATTTGACACAATTTTCTATAATAATAATAATAATAATAATAATAATAATAATAATAATAATAATGTAATAATAATAATAATAATAATAATAATAATAAAAACACCCATTTTTTGATATAAGAAAAAGATTTTCGGATATTCATGTACTTTTTATTCAAAAGCAGATGATTTCTTTTCACAGGTGTGCTATGGCAATATTGATGTCCAGCCTGGGATGATTTTGACCCCAACTTGGGTTAGGGATCCTCCCACTGTGAACTTCAAGGCAGAACCAGGAGCATACTACACCCTGATCATGCATGGTATTTGTTTTGTTGTTGTTGAAACCATGGGACTATGATATCAACCACATGGAAAATGTATTTTGACATCGTCTGTACAACTACTGAGCTAAACTGATCAAATTTGTTGGAATGTTTGTTAGAATGCAAGTTACTCTGTTGCTTGCATAGCAACGAGGTAAAAATAAAAATGTATTTTTGAGCTCTTTCAAAACTACCAAGCCAGTTTTCAGCAAACGTTGTTGGAATGTTTGTTAGAATGCAAGGTACTCTGTTGGTTGCATAGCAACGAGGTAAAAATAAAAATGTATTTTTGAGCCAGTTGTCAGCAATCGTTGTTGGAATGTTTCTTTGGACATGTTCTACAAAAGTAATATTGTTCATGGCTTCCCTAGCACATGTATGGTTTCCATGGCAACCAGGTGGACAATGAAATTTTGATATCTTGAAATAAAAACATACTGAGCCAATTATTGTCAGACTTGCTAGGAATGTTTATTCATGACATGTTGTACTAAAAGTGTTTTGTGATTGCTATCCTAGCAAATGTGTGGCGTCCATAGCAACAAGTGGAAAATATATTTGTGACATTTCTGAGAAAACTACTTAACTAGTCTTGACCAAACTTGAAGGAATATTTCTATGGATATGTTCTACCAAAGCTGTGTTTTGGGTAGTTTCCCAGGAACCATCGAGCTTCCGCAGGAATGTTACCAAAAGTGTTCTTTCAATGGCCTCACTAGCAAGCTTTGCACTTCTACTGCAACAAGGTGAAAAATGTGATGTTTGCATCTCTACTAAAGCTTTGTTGGAATATTTAACATGACACGTTCTACCAATGTTCACCATGGTGTAGCTTTTGGAGGTTTCTAGCATGCATTTGGATTTGTATAGCAAGCAGATGAAAAATGCTTTTCAAACAAATTTTACTGGCCATTTGGTGATATACATGCTTGTGAAATAGCCTGAATCAGGCAAGCGGTCTCAAACATACTTGGCCTTTTCTATTTTCTTTAACCTAATGATTGTTTCATCAAGGTCATAATGATATATATTCGGGGTCCAACATATATTGTGCTTAGAGTCATGACGGGGTTACCTCATTGTTGTGTCTGGGCTACCATATCTCAAACTTTGGTAGCCTAGTGAGCTGATACATGATAACATTACTTATTATCAAATATTTTGAAAAATAGTAATTAGATAAAGATAAGAGAAGTCTTAAAGCTAACACTTTCATAATTATGAGCTTTCTCTGGGCGATCTGTGCCTCCGGGTTCTTTCCATGATTGCCCAAGACGGCCATCTAATCTTGAATTTGTTCAACCTTTGTATATTATTGATATTATTGTTTTGATGTTGTTGTTGTTTTTTTTTCTTTTTCTTTCTCACTTCTTTTCAACATACATCTAGTGATGGTTTGTGGTAAAATCTGCATGAAATATTTATTTCTCTGTGGATTAGCATCGATCTTTCCAAATAAGAACATACAAATTCATTGGATGTCAGTGTGTCAGGTTTAAATTTGTTATTTCTCTATGCCCTCTGTAAGATAGAGCGTGTCATGCTATGATGCTGTCCGTCTGTCCATATGTCCGGTGTGGTTTCTGCTTAACTTTAGTTTTAGACCAAATATCTCGATACAACTTTGGGTAAACAAGAAAGCTGTTGATTTGAATTCAAAAGGTCAAAGGTCAATGTCACTGTGGCTGAAAGAAGAAAAATGGTTTCCACAGAGTAGTTTTAGTTCTGGATCACATACATAGACCAACTTTGTGGATGGCTTATACTTGCGATAATGAAAAAAAGGAGTTTTCAAGGAATCTCTTATTCTAGATTCATCAGGTTGTTTATTCAAGAAAAACTCATCTGAGGGGAACAATCAGGATCAGTCTGCTTTCTGAATGCCACCGTCTTTCAAAGTGAATCCGAGAGGTTGGGAAAAGGCATACGCAGCGAGACCTTTCCAGTTCAGCGAAAGGGCTTCGATTTCCCAGGCTTTCAGATCTGGGACTGGGGAAACGAAACTTGTGAGCTTTGCGTTCCACCTCGTCACAAAGATATCCAGTAGGGATCGACTCCACCAGGCGCATATTCAACTGACAACTAATGGTGAATGGACCATTCTGTGAGAATCGCAGATTAAATCAGGACAGGGACGTCCACTAGGACACTGAGCCTGCCTGGGATGTGGGGAACTTGAATGTGGATCTAGGGTCATGGTTTCCCTCCTCCCCCGTTTTTGGAAATAATTTGCGACGCCCTTGCCAGATAGCGTCCCTTGCCACGATCGAAAGGCATTCGCAATGGCTTTCATCTCATGGGGAGTGATGTGCATGGACCACCCCTGAAGGAACCCACGCCTGCTCGCTTCTTGAAAGTCTTAATGGCGTCCATGAAAACTAATTTCCGGCAGATGATCCTGAAGCGGGAGGCTCACCTAAAGCCACGAGAGGTGATCCATTTTGCTGATATGGAGTCTTGTGTGAATTTGATCATGTGATCCAGTTTGCAAAGCTTCAGCCATAATAGAGACAGAAGAATAATCAGCAGGAATCTCATAAAAAAGATGCTTACACGAGAAGATGAACACCCACAGTAAGAAGAGCCAAGAGTCAAAGAAATTCGACTCTTCAAGCGAATGGAAGACGATCATTAGAGAATGTTCCTGGAGAGGCAAACGTGGTTTGAAATGTTTTAAACTCCATGCCCAGATAAATGAAATGCTTGGATGGGATAAGAACTGATTTGTCCTTGCTGATGTTTGAATGGGAAAACTCCTTGAGAAAACGTATAAACACACAAAATAGATATAAATTTGCGAAACCTCTGAGCCAACGTGCTGACAAGGTAAGAGCGGAAGTAATAAGTGACAAATTATGGGATTTGGTGCTAATCCCTCTATTCAAGTGGAGGTCACTCTCTAGTCTTGGAATCAGTTGAAATGTTTAAAGATCGATGATTGTTTCGTCATAGCCGACCAATCATCGATTTTAAAGGTTGAATATATTTTCAATATATTTTTTAATTGCCAATGTCTTTTGTGCACACTTTGCAATAGTTCAGGTACTTGTATGCCGTACAGTCTTACCTGCACAATTGTATTCAATCATGTTGTTGACCGGTATGATGGCCGTTTATGTTCTTATGAAAGATGCCTATCAGCCTTTAACTATGGCCGCGGTTACTAAAAATATAACATTATTAAAATTACTTCAACTAAGCAAGAGGACTTTGACAAAGCGTATTGACAGACAGTGCTTTCAATTGTATACAAATTATTCTGATTCGCCGTCAAATAAGGCCACCATTACTAAAAATAACCAATTATTGGCAAGAGTTTTTCCTCAAAGCCCGCTGAATAGAATATGACCAATATTGACAGTAAGCATCCTAGCATAAAAGCCTTCAAACTGTTATAAATGATGACAATCCGCGATCAAATATGGTTGTTGTAACTTAAAATACAAAATAATTAAGCGACTTCTAAAAATGAACAATTATAAGAATTTGACCAAATTTGACAGAAAGCATCCCGGTACAAAGGGATTACCAGTTTTGTAAAAAGAAAATCGTGTCAATTCATCATCAAATATGGCCACCATTAAAAAAATTGAAACAATCTGTAAACGACTTTTTTCAAAAACCACTCAAAAGAATCAGACCACCAATTTGCTTAGAAAGCATTCTGGAATAAAGGGATTTCAGATCTGTACAAAACGATGATAATTATGGCTATATATATATCTATACACGCACACACACATACACAGAAGTGACACTCGTTCAATAGAATTTGACCAACTTTGACAGAAAGCATCCTGACATAAAGGCGTTTCAATATTGGACCAAAAGATACCAATGTGACAACTAGTGTAGATGAATATACAACACACAGGTAAACCCTGAAACAATTGTTTTCATAACATACGCAACCAACAACATTAGACAAATTTCTCCAGAAAGTATCTTGCTGAACCAGATTACTTGACCAAAGACTCTTTCGTTTGGTTATAAGGCAGATATCGGCCAGGTGAGCGATCTCAAGTCCATTTGGGTCTCTTGTTATATTATAATGGATAGTTGATATCAGAGTTTCAAATTATCTGTACTTGAGATATTAAATATACGTTATTCATGCTGATGTGAAAAGGGCAGCTACATGAACAATATTAAAATCATTGTCATTTAAGTTTTGGTTAAGATCATAGGTCCCAGACTTGTCCAGATATTGATGAGATGCTCAAACGTTTCCCTTTCATTTTACCGTCTTTGAGGCACAGTCTAGATTCGATAAGTTCGTTTAATTTTGTTTATTTCGACAACCCCCATACCGTACAAGGAAATGTTATTAATTTTCATACTTTAAATGTAGTATCAATAAGATCTGCTTTTTTGTAGACCCAGATGCACCAAGTCGTGCGAATCCAGTGTTTGGAGAATTTCAACATTGGCTGGTCACGAATATTCCATGGGGGGATGTAACAAAGGGTTTTGAGGCCACTATGTATATGGGTTCAGAACCTCCACAAAACACAGGTATGTGCACCACTCAGAGTTTTATCCTACAATAACTCAATCTTACATGAGTGTTAATGCGATATAAAAATGTATAAAATATATTGAATATTATACTGTGCGTACTATCCACAAGATTCATGCAAGGAGCAACACTGTGTATTTTAAAATTATTGTGTGCACTACATATCTGTAAATATGCATCTCTTGCTTGTCCAGTCTCTTTTACATGTCTAATAAAATCTGCATCTCTTGCTTGTCCAGTCTCTTTTACATGTCTAGCAAAATCGGCATCTCTTGCTTGTCCAGTCTCTTTTACATGTCTAGTAAAATCTGCATCTCTTGCTTGTCCAGTCTCTTTTACATGTCTAGTAAAATCTGCATCTCTTGCTTGTCCAGTCTCTTTTACATGTCTAGTAAAATCTGCATCTCTTGCTTGTCCAGTCTCTTTTACATGTCTAGTAAAATCTGCAAATTCAAAAAAATGTATAAGATCAAGCACTAATCTATAAAAAAAAATTAAGCAATTAATTTTTTTTTATTTCAATGAATCTTTGAAATATCTGTATACGTCTGCTATATACATTTTGAAAAACACTGTACAGTGTAACCTCTCTTCATCAGTCATCCGTGAAATGGATCAATAATGCCTGTGTATGAGAGGTATTGAAATATAAACGTACAAGAAGTGTTTTAGTTTAATCCGGTATCTTTGCAACATTCGTGCCAGAGGAGTATCGATAACAAAATTTTCAGGATGGCCACTATCGCCCTATGTTGAAGGTCGGATGAGCACCATTTACACACGTTTCTTCGTGTGTCGTCTGTCATCCGTCGTACATTAACAATTGCTATTTGAAATTTCTTCTCCAAAACACGCAACAAATTTCACATAAATGTGACAAACAGCATCAAGGCATAAAGTTTGTACAAATTATGTCTACCTACCATCAAATATGAGCACCGTTACTAAAAAAAATAGCAAAACAATTTAAATTCCTTCCTCTCAAAAATCGCTAAACAAAAAATTTATCCGAAGCATCCTGGTATAAAGGACGTTCAAATTTTCTAAAATAATGCCAATCAATGCTCATATATGACATTTAAACAACTTCTCAAAAACTGCTCAAAAGAATTTGACCACATTTGACAGAAAACGTTCTGTTATAAAGGCTTTTAATTTGTACAAATGATGCCAGTCTGCCATTAGTTAGTGATCTTTCGTTATCATCTGGTCCACAGGAACCATACAAGTATACCATGCTAGTATAGGCTATTTGAAAGGCTGTATGAAAGGCTGTATTGTACTGTTATACCTAGGTACGTTACTTGTTGCTCCTTGGTAAAATAGGGTACATAACGCGAAGAACGTCGTGGTGACTTATGATAGGGTTTTCGTTTCCATTTACAATAAATTAACTAAAATTAACTTGTATAAATTAAATAGCAACATTAAACTGCAAATCACTCAACATGATGTAATCCATGTCTATAACTGTGTAATGCGAGGGCCTGTTGCATAACGAAACGCTTTATGGTTTGGATCGCAGAACTAAAATATGCATGACAATGTTCTCAATTAATGGCATGAGGTATGATACTGAGAAGAAAAAAGAAAACAAAATGACCGGATAGCAAAACTTTTTTTCTTCTCTATTTAGACAACCATATCTGAAAAATGCACAAAAATATTTCTTTCTGTCACACATCCTCAACGGCGACCCAATCTCTAAGAATTCAAAAAGGAAAAAAAAAATGCTTATGGTTTTAACCCTTGCGTTTCTACTTCGTATATTTCAGGACTCCACCGCTATGTGTTCTTGCTGTATAAACAGCCATATGGAAAGATGATTTTTAAATGCCTTCCGAAACTGACCAGTGAAGAGGGTAGGATGAGGCAGAGTGTGCGAAGATTTACCAGAATGTATGGACTGGACGGACATTTGGTGGCTGGCAACTTTTTTAGGGCAAAATATGATGATTACATGCCCACTTTTGAACAAGCAGCTGGCTGGATAATTCCTGGAAAAAACAACTATATAAATCCCTTAACAACGTGGTGACAAAATTTGCTCAGACTAATTTAATTTTCTGCACGGTAAACATAACAAAGACACTTTTCACACTTGTTTAAATGTAATCTTACATCTAAAAATCAACAGACTTTGGAAGTTTATACCTTCCAGTGGTATCAAACTTATTTACATACTTTATATATTACCAGGAGCCCATTACTAGGGGAAGCATGACCTCCCTACACGGCACTGTATTCTCCGTGGGATAATCTCAGCCAATAGACAAGGTTAACCTAGCTGGGTACCGGTAGTTCTAGTTGAAAATTGATACAACCTTGCAGTCACCATTGGGGTTGGGTGGGTAACTGATGTAAACACTGTTATCAGTAGCAAAGGAGGGACGCCACTAAAGAACATTGTCCTCGGGTGCCTCGAATCCTCGCGCCGCCACTGACCATCGGAAATCAGAAGCCATACCAAGGTATCCCATGTAGAATTTTTCCCAGCATGCACCATGCAAACACGATCTATTTTCAACACTAACACTCCCATAGCTCAGACACTTAGTAAAGGGACTGTTATGTCATTATTAATAGGTAGAGTATAGTCCTGTGGAAAGAGGTAGTGGAGGGTGTGGCACACTTCCTCTAGTAATGGACTTCCGATATTGACTTTGAGAGTCCGATTCTTGCTCATAATCAAACGATTTTCTTCCTTCAAATATGGCACCTGGTCATAATACGTTAGAAGCATATTCACTACCTCGCAAAAACAACCGTCCGAAACTAACAAAGACATTCACCACATCGTTTGGCTTATTTTAGCACAAAAGTGACAAAATATAGTCTGCTTGCTGAAGCAGAAATCATACTTGGATATAGGGATTTGTGCCAAATCCCATCAACCTTACTGCTTCCACTCTTGCCTGGTCAGTACGCTCTTATCGATGCCTCACAAATACCGGTTATTCATTAGTTATGCGATTTGTATGACTTTTCATACCTCATGTAAGTATAATGTATCTGTTTTATATGTCTAGTTTTGGCTGTGTCCTCGTAGTAGAGAAATATGTTTCATTTCAAATCTCTAACTTCATCGTTTGATAAGCTAATCGGCGCCATCGTAATTGCCTGCTCTAGGGTCTTTAGTACTTACAATTCAACACAGTATTCGACCTATTTTGCAAGTTATATCAAGTAAATTATAATTTATTCCATGTGATAAGATCACTTCTACATGTTTCTCAGACATTTATCTGAATTCATAACGTACACTTTAAAGTAAATTCAACGCAACCCTTGACTGATTGCGACTGTATATGCCATTGTCACGCTTTCACAAATTACATGTATCAACAAAATGTCAGAATTAAGTATTTAGGATGCAAGAGTTTCAAGCTAGCTGAGGATTATCACCCCACCTGTATTGATCGTACTGGGTGCAGTTCGGTCCATACATGTGACGTCGTTACACTGGTCGAAGAAATGCTGGGCGATCGTCTCAATCAAGCAACTGACCCCTGCAAAGGAGAGTTCTAAAAACACACGAACAAGGATGCAAACGCCATCGCCTTTGTCGCCAAAGCTACCTCTGTTGTCAATTATCTGATCTCTTAATCACTGCACGCTAAATGAGCTCCCATTTAGAAGAAAATTCGGTAATATATTATCACGGGGTTTCTCACACAGCTTCAGCCTCGCCGTCGCCAGAACCATAACAGATCATCACGCCACAACCTATCAGGCCAATACAACATATGGTATGTTGGCCTAAACGGTCCAGTCATGAATACACCAACTTGTTTTGATTTTGTGAACCATCCCATACGATCCAGTGCATGACCCATAGAAGTACTGCGGACCGACACTGGACGGGTCGATCACCGTTCCCGGCTCCATCGCGACTCAGAATCGGTGACTACCCCTCCTCAGGCACGTGGTACCAATCCCTGACATCAAATGACATACATAATGAATCCCTGGAGATAACCGTATCACAGCATAAACGGACTTCGAGCTTAGTTCACCGTTTGTGACAATCTACTTCGACAATTCAATCACCGCAACCTTCGCAAGATTCTTCGCTATCAACTCACTCGTCTGAGTTTGAAGATGGACGCTCACAAGCGCCATCTTCTATCATAGATCCATTCATCCCAGAGAAGTCAGCCTTTCGCACATCGATTGAAGAAAACCTGTAGAGTTCTGTCTTTCTCTTCCTGCTCCGTAAATGGCCTCCTACATCTGTGGATCTCTTAACCAACCTTCTTTCAAATAACTCCCACAGTCTAGTCGAGTCCCTGACATCGCACGTTGCTTTAAAAGGCAGATTCAAGACCAAAGTATTAACAGGCCTATCGTTCCACAACAACGAATCCCATCAAATATTATTCCGATTTTTACAAGACACGCCAAAAATCTAAGCAGTCGGCAAGGACAACATGGGCTTGGGGATATTCAAGCCTTCCTTTGTGTGTGTGGACCGGGAATCCTTCCTTGACAAGAATTAACCGAATCTCTGTAGGGCACACCAAGTAGAGAACCTTCCTCCAAACCTTTTCCCTCGGCGAGGGCCCATTTTTAGAGAAATACCAATGATTAAACATGGAGAGATAAGGACCGGTTTCGAATTCGCTTCTTACCCGATCCACCTTTCGCCATGCCCTTTTTCGACATCCCGGTGCAGGGAAGACTTCAACACTTTGCCACGGAACGGGAGTGTATATGCCTCGATGACCCATGGGTCTTGCAAACTCCAGATCACATTCCACAAACAACACAGGAGGACTATACAACGAATACTCTACTTACGAAAATGGCGGTAGGTATTATTTAAGACACCAAGATTTGTGTCCTGTCATAAATCTAAGGTCTTTCAACCGATACATTTGGGCACCACGCTTTAGAATAGAGACGCTGTTATCGCTTCTCAACGCCGTTTGGAAAGGACTTTCGTAGTCAGTCTCCGAACTACAAGATGCGTACCTTCACCAATCTTCCCGGCAATTCCTGAGATTTTAATACAAGGGCACTATGTACCAGTTCCGCTTTGGTCAGAATCCCAGTCCCTGGGTCTTGACAAGAATCATGGACAGAGTAGTGTCTTACTTTAGAACCATTTCCACATCCACGATATCAAACTACTTAGACAACATTCTCCAAAAGTATCAGGTCAGCAACTTTTTGTACCTAGACATGCAGTCCTTTGTGTCGCTCTTTCCTCGCCTTGGATTCCTTGCCAACATGGAAACAAATTGATCTCACTCCATTCAAGCATTTTAACCATTTTGGGAGTGGAGGTCAAAACCCTCTTGAACCAAGTCTGTCCCTTCAGAAACGTGCTGTAAAAATGATCTCGTATACCATTCTTCCCAATTTTAGCCAAGGCATTTTTTTTACACTTGGGTCTCGTCCATGCCTCAGCAGACCTTCTTGTCCTATATCACCTATTCATGAGACTCTTGAAAACGATCTTTCTATCTCAGTGACGACTGAACCGTTGACTTCTAGATCAAATTATCAAAGTTTTGGACCACACGAGGTCCCATCTTAGCAAATGTGACCACCTAAGTTGACTTACGACGGGTATTCCGCTGCAATGCCAACAGCAGGAAAGTACAATCTACACTTCTCTCGACCGATGTCCTTGTATGCAATATTCCGTGGGTTCTGACGTATTTTCATAAAGCACCCTTTGACCCATTATGCAAAGCTTCTATGATTCACCTTTCTTACAAGACCTGCTTCGCAGTCATTTTAGCTACAGCAGGCATAATTAGTGAGATACACGCTTTATGGGTGGACCCTAACTATAGGAATGATGGTTCGGTTTATCTCATGACGGCCCGTGCTTACATTCCCAAGAACAATTTGAAAATACCATTGTCTTGAGACCGCTGTTTTCTTTGATCTTTCGTCCCAAGGGCATCTACAAGACACCGCCAGGGTTCTTAAATGGTTCCTAAAGTAAACTGAGCTGATCCGAGGAGGGGGATCTCGCTTGTTCTTACCACTCAGCGAAGGAATGTATGATATTTTCGTTTAGGTCCTGTCATTCAGAATATATTAGGCTATCCCCTTAGCCAGCAAGGAAATAGCCCAATACCAGATGAATTTCTTACTCATATCGGCTCATTAGGTTAGGGCGGTCACTAGCATAGCATCCTATCGCATCTGCCCCCTAACTGACATCATTTAAGCCGTGGGATGGAGGTCGAAGACAACATTCTATTGCTTTTACCTCAGAGACCCTCAATGTCAAAGGCCTCAGTTTTACCTGATGTGACCTATATCAGCAGCACAATAAGCCAACATCCCAGGTTTATCAGGAGCTTTGTTGTGGGAGTGAAAACACTTTTTTTAAAGAGCAAGCAGGCGACCTTTCTGCACTTTTATTACTAAAACAAGGCAAAAGATGTGGCGAACGTCTCATTTGGCTTGGGCTGGATGAATTTGTGAGGTAGTGGATGTACTCCTAACGTAAATTGATTGGGTAAGTTTATTGAAGATACCTATTTTACTCTAAAAATTGGTTTCTCCAATGAAAGAAAAATGTTTAATACCTTTAAAACCTTGTTCATTTTTCTTTTCTATCTCAGAGTGCGAAGAAATGAACAAATTATTCTGTTATGTCTTGTGTAAAAAATAAAAGTGTTTTTTTTTATACCTTCATATTTTTGTCTATAAAAAAGGCTGATGGAATTGAAAAAATTTCATGTCTCATCCGGAAACACTACAGTTTTGTACTTTCTAACCAATGTCGTATGTTTTTGAACTATGCTGTCCATCACATAGGTTGATGTAAATAAACTGATGGGTATTGGATTATGATGGTTTTATTTTAATTCATTCCTCTTTCTTCCTTTCTAATATAAACAGACATAAACACAGTCATACACGAAACACAAACATGAAACAGATATTTATTACACGGTTGAAGAAAAAAAAATAGCATTGCTATGGGCAGCCATCACCTCTGAAATTACATAAATGAAATGACGTAGTATGAAACGAAATGATTTAAGTCAATAAATGATATGATGAATTCAGATTCGAAATGACGTAATATTAAATTAAATGAGTTGAAGAAACAAAACGGAACGAAGACTTCTAATTCAAAAGTAAATGCTACAGTAATGAAATGTATCGCAACATTGCAGTTTATATAATATGAAAGGAAACGAAGTACAGGAAAATGGAATAATTTACACAAACCAATCTGAAGGGTCAACTGATATTCCAAATTAATTAACAGGATGATGATCGAAGTTGTGTAACTTACAACATGATTTGAAGTATAATAAAAGTACATGCTATAAAAAGAAATCATTTGAATAAAGAAAAGAAAATAATGTAAATGAATCCAGTATCAAACAACATGATTACGGTTGAAGTGATATGACGGAAACGAACGTAAAAGGGCCCAGAGTGCATCGAAAGTAAACAGTTTAGCAAAGTCTGGGACTAGAATGACAATTTTAAGCCAAACTGCAGATCATTTAGCGAAAAACCAAACATACACAGGGTGGAGCTACAATCCATGCCGCATGTTGTCTGACGCCCCAACTTATAATCTACAGGCGCAATGCAGCTTTCGGCTGAGGTTTTTTTTTCTCTGTAGACTAGACTCGGGCAGCTAAGATCCAATACGTGTAATTATCGATACAATGAAAAATCTATAAGCTAAGTGTTTCTTTTCATGAGATACAAACTAAGACAACATTTTCCAGTCAGCACAAAGTGATCCACATTGTAGAATGTGCGTGCCAAAGTGAGTCAGTACTTTTTTTTATGTTGCTTGCACTGCTTCAGATTGCAAAGCTTTAACAAACCTACATCAATCGTCAAGGAGAATAAATCTTAATATTATTTCATCAACAGTAATTACCAAGTTTATTGACCGGACATACCACACATACTAAACCAAAAAGTTGTTCCCCGCCACTTTTTATTTATCTGACATTACCGGCCGCACGAACATACACATACATTAGTCCAATGTTGATTTATCATACTTCTTTTCGAAAGCGTATCCCTCCTTCCCCCTGTCCCTTCCCCACCCCCTCGCCAAAACCTGTCCACAGCGACATAATTTTTTTGGTGGTAGTGGTGGTGAGGATCAAATATAATTTTATTTAGAATCCCTGACTCATATCTATACCAAATAATGAACCCGTGAGGGAAAACAGAGATGCAACGCGAATACACTACTAACATTGGACGTTCCGGCTCCAAATTCTTAATTATATCACCAATCTCAGATGACCAGCTTATACCCACACCCACATTTCTACACCTGTATCCGTCCATTCCTTCATCCATCCTTCTACATCGTCTTAGTCTTTAGCATCAATAAGTTTTAATTCACATACAAAATTGAGTCGATTCAGCAGTTCCAATAATCCTAAAGTATTGCATCTACTTGCCTGTATCACACAGTTCGAACACACATATTTCTTTAAGGAATTAGATTTCATCTTTTAACAACAATATTCATACTATTGTCACTAACTGACACCTTTACAGTTCGTACAGACAGACATTAAACATATTTATTGTGAGGAGTTAGCATGTTTACAGCAGTGTTGCATCTGCAGAGAGGGGGGATTTTTTTACCTAATACACTGAACATGTTTCATAAATAATCGGCACTAATATTCGTTGACAGTGAATGCAACAAAATCTACTGTTATAAATACCTGCATCTGTTTAGTAATGCTCATATTGTATTGTTTTTTGAGCCTGTAACACTGGTCTACAATCGTTTCGAAGTCGTCTGCTTCAGAGATATAATGTGCTATTTATTAGGGATTTTGATGTGCTGAATTCAAATATGACCATTAAAACAACTGATTGGCTACAGTTTCCAATATATTTAAGTTTTTACATTTTACGTCTATGTATATTGTGTGCATAGTAGAGTTTTAATCATAAATTGTAAACCTAGGTCTTTTCATGTGTTTATGGTTGCTTTACATGATAATATTTCACCTGTCCTGTTTATGTAACACTTTGAAAAACAGCAGAAGGGTTATATAAATAAAAAATATATTGAAACAAAAGTCAAAAAACAATTATGTATATATAAGTACATAGTTTAGTCCTTATTCAGTGTCTACTCGGCGCTTCTTGGCTTGTCTCTTGTATTCATTAAATGGAGCATCTCTTGTCACTGTCCAGCAATAGTCTGCAAGCAATAGTCTGCAAGCATTGATCGGCTCCATTTGCCCTGATAGCGTTTATCCATTGTTGCAATGTCCTGGTTAAATCGCTCGCCGTGCTCGTCGCTCACTGCTCCGCAATTCGGTGGAAAAAATCTAGTTGAGAGTGCAAAAATGTATCTTTAGTGACATGTTGTAACCAACGCTGTTGTATGCCTTGACTAGGTTTTCCACCAACTCCCTGTAGTTGTCTGCCTTGTTGTTTCCGAGAAAATTTGTTGCCACTAACTGGAAGGCTTTCCATGCCGTCTTTTCCTTGCCACGCAGTGCACGGTGAAATGCATCATCTCGAAGAAGTTCACGAATCAGAGGACCAACAAAGACACCTTCCTTTATCTTAGCTTCACTTAATCTTGGAAAGTTTCCACGGAGGTACTTGAAAGCTGCTTGTGTTTTGTCCATGGCCTTGACAAAGTTCTTCATCAGACCTAGCTTGATGTGCAAGGGTGGTAACAAAATCTTCCTTGATTCAACAAGTGGTGGATGCTCAACACTTTTCATCCCAGGCTCCAATGATTGTCGGAGTGGCCAATCTCTCTTGATGTAGTGGGAATCTCTCGCACGACTATCCCATTGGCAGAGAAAACAGAGGTGTTTTGTGTATCCAGTTTGTAGACCAAGCAAGAAAGCAAAAACCTTGAAATCGTCACAAAGCTGCCACTGATGTTTGTCATAGTTTATGCACCTCAAAAGTTGTTTCATGTTTTCATAGGTTTCCTTCATATGGACTGCATGACCAACTGGAATTGATGGCAAAACACTGCCTTTATGCAGCAAAACAGCTTTAAGACTTGTCTTCGATGAATCAATGAACAGTCTCCACTCATCTGGATCATGAACGATGTTGAGGGATGCCATCACACCATCGATGTTGTTGCAGGCTACAAGATCACCTTCCATGAAGAAGAATGGGACAAGATCCTTTTGGCGGTCACAGAACATGGAAACCCTAACATCACCTGCCAGGAGATTCCACTGCTGTAGTCTGGAGCCCAACAGCTCTGCCTTACTCTTGGGTAGTTCCAAATCCCTGACAAGGTCGTTCAGTTCACCTTGTGTTATGAGGTTTGTTTCAGAGGAGGACGATTGGAGAAAATATGGGTCATGTGACATTGATGGTTCAGGAGTAGAAGTTTCATCCTCTTCCTCTTCCTCGTTTGACTCAAGTGAGAATGATTCTGGTGCATCAGGAACCGGCAGTCCTTCTCCGTGGGGTACTGGGCGTATAGCTGACGGAATGTTTGGATAATGCACAGTCCACTTTTTCTTCTTTGACACACCTTTCCCAACTGGAGGCACAATGCGGAAGTAACAATTACTGATATGATCTGTTGGTTCTCTCCAAATCATTGGCACTGCAAAAGGCATAGATTTCCTTTTCCTGTTAAACCACTGGCGAAGATTTGTTGCACAAGTGTTGCAGCATATGTGTGGGGCCCACAATTTTGCAGCCAAGATAAAGGTGATAGGCTTTCTTAGCCATAGTGGTTATACTGCGATTTTGTGATGCAAAAGTCACTTCACCACAAACATAGCAGAAGTTATCTGCATTGTTCACACAAGTACGAGACATCTCTGTTCAGTTTGGTTAAACAGAAATGTGTCCCTTTGCAAAATCAAACATTGACAAATAAGAGAGCACGATACTGTATGATTTGTAAAGCTGATATAGGGCAATTTCTTCAGCAGAGTGATGTAAGCTTATGATCGCATCATCCATGACTTATAGGAATAACATGATGCAATTAATATCATGCATGATGCAATACCAGCTTCAGATTGCTTCATTCATTGTTTTGCCTAAAAAGCAAGTACTGTCCAAACTCAGTCATAGATTTATTCATAGATCCCGTCAAAGATGTTTTTTTAGTCATGTCTGGTTTTAATTGAGATCCCTTCAGTTTATAACTCACTTATCCTCCGCCATTCCCAAGTCAAGGGTCGTTTATACTGACCCAGTATAATATCTTTAAAACTAGAGCCAATCAACAATTTTAAGCATCATTTTCGTTCTCAGTGACCCAGAATTAGTCAAGTTTGACAACATTTATTGCGGAAGCACTTTGGCTGCAGACCAGTGTAATCGACGATTGTTCTCCACATTGTCATTGTTCGTGTAACGCGGTGTTTGACCTCATTGCTGGAGTTCACTTTCTACAGTTCACTTCCGGTTCATATCTAGTTGAGATTCTCGCTTCAGTTATCACCGGTATTCAAAGGTTTCTGTAACTTGATTTAAGGCCTTTGCATGGGGTCTTTTTGCATCTTGCTTAATCAAAGATTTGCAGATATTATTGCATGTTAAGAGCCTGACATTTCAGTCGCAATCTGTCCTGTCCATATATGAATTGATAAGGAATGGTTGCAATTGGAAAGGAGCTCGATAAAATAGAACCGAAAGTGATAAATTTCATACAATAACCCACACGTTATTGATATATGATATTTTTATGAGGTAGCGATCATGACTGCAATAAAAAGGACACGCATTATCATGTATTTTGGATTAGTTTTTCGTGACACAAATACTACAGCATGCTGCTTGTTTTTCCTTCACAAAAGACCGCCATATTATATTAAATGAAGTACTCGGTATTTTTAAAAAGCTTACCAAGGTTTTCAAGAAAAGAAACGAGTCAATGTATTTTATGAATTTTATATAAATGTTGATATTTTGACAAACTTGGAGGGAGGCTTATATTGGCTGATGTTCCAAAAGGGCTGTATCATAATAAAACATATAGACGCAAAACCATGGTATTTCATAATGTAAAATCACACTATTTTCATCAGCCAACTCATTCAAGAAGAAATGATAAACAAAACTCAAACAATCTAATACAGTAAATGACACCCAGTTATAACCGATGAAATGGGGTTTACTGAAGGGCATTACTTCGAGTTATAACAGAGGAAGGGGGTTTACTGAAGGGCATTACTTCGATTTATAACAGATGAAGGGGGTTTACTGAAGGGCATTACTGCGAGTTATAACAGAGGAAGGGGGTTTACTGAAGGACATTAATGCGAGTTATAACAGAGGAAGGGGGTTTACTGAAGGGCATTAATGCAAGTTATAACAGAGGAAGGGGGTTTACTGAAGGGTTTTACTGCGAGTTATAACAGAGGAAGGTGGTTTAATGAAGGGCATTATTGCGCGGCAAAGAGCGGTCCTACTCCTGCTACTGAAATCTTCGTTTGACTTTGCGCGCCTAGGATTGCTCACATATAAACCCGAACGCTATCGTGAGAAGCCGTGTGACTTGTCCAGCATAAAACACGCAAAGCCGTTGCTGACCCCATGTGCGATATAGTCAATGCGCATCTTCTCGTTTACTGTTTGCTCTGTAAACGAAAACAGGCTGGTGTCACATACAGCTGTGCCAAAATGTATCCCGAATAGCTGCCATAGATGAATTTCGTTGCCAGACCGTGGTTTTTCCTGTGCTTCTGCTACCTGTCTGAGATTTTATCGGCACCAAAGTCGTTACAAAAGCGCTCGTATGCGACAAGTTGATACCGTTGTCATATGCGTTCCACCCTGTCTGGGCCGGAAAGGTACAACGCATCTGGTTTAGGATCTTTCTCATCTGTAGTAAACACGAAACCGGTACAAGCTGAACACCGTTTCGCTGCCGTACAGATGGTCGGGGACACTGACACCAAAACCGGTAGGTGCGCACTAGATTGCAAAGTTCAGCTGAGTTTGCCAAAACTGCATCATGTCGGTTACTCCTTGGTTTATGCCAAAAAAGCGGCCTACAACCACCTTTGACCTTTGATTCACGTACTTTAGCACATGCTATCGGTTATGTCGATACATTTGGCTTGGAACGAAACACTCTCTCGCACAAACACGTCTAATTTGAGCAACTATTTCGAGAATGCTTGTACTCTCCGTATCATGTCGAAATAGACACTACCAACGCCATATTTAACGCCGCCATATAAGCGACATGCTTGTGGCAATATAATAGGTCTCACTGTACAGTTTCGTATTTTGACCCCCCCCCCCCTAATTTTTAAGGTAGAAGGCATGAGCCTAATTAGCATAAGCCTAGGGTTTATAAATTCACACAGAAGCTAAATCTGTAATATGGTTTACATTATCTCTGAGTTAGGCTTGAAAATGGGTAGGCTTGTTTGGTGACTACATGTCACAGTTAGACTAGCATTGGAGATCAAATGCGGAACTTGGGCTGCAAATGAACAGCCGACTTGGCTTACGCATTTACGTATGTCTGCTACAGCGGTAAGTATCTCAAAATCGAGATGGTTAAGGGATGATGAGAAGTATGTTAATTTGTTATAATACCAGTGAACTTTAATCATGCATAAGGCACATACTGATTCTTTGAGCCTTCTTGTCACAGGAAAATATTCAAAATAGCTCTTTGCTGTCAAAAATTAATGTAAAAAAGAGGGGTTGGTGATAGTGTCGATTAAGTAAAAAAGCCTTCAGTTGTACATGGAATTAACCTGAATACCTAAGTCAAAATCTTACAAGCATGCTTTCTACAAAAATCATTGTCTAGGTTTTATTTGTATCTTTAATGTAAAATTATTCTCATTTTTCTGCAATATGTCACTGTCGGATGAAAATTCACCAAAACAACTGTACAGTGAGACCATAGCTCCGTCGTTCTGACAATGTATGTATGTTGTGTTGACTAATCCTCAAGCTGGGCCGGTGGGCTGGAACAGATGATATGCACTTATCCTGATACCCTCGAAAAAGTAATGCAAGCTGACATTCCTGGAAGGAGTGCAGATTACAACACGGCGACCGGGTGGGTCAGCATCACGCTCACTGACCCAAACTATCAGCTCTATCTCAATTCTTTCGCCCTCATCTTTGGATTCACATTGGCCGGTTTGTATGGAGCTGGCACACACACGTCACCCAATGCCCCATCGTTTATAAACGTTCCACGCTTTTTGTTTACAGCGATCAGAAAAAGACAACTGGGGGTATTCTTGATGGAAAAAACAGTATCCTGCTACAAGTCATTCCTGTGGATGGTGAGACCAACGGGGAGTCGCGTACAGTCTCCTATGAAAAAATTACATTGGCATAGACAATGTGAAAGCAGCATCCATGAGCTCTCCATACACATCTTATACGAAAGTCAATCGCCGGTTTATATCCTGAGGTGCACTATCCGGGCTTCCTTAGTAACCGCACCATAGGCGCCATTGGGCCATAGCCCCCGTTTAATGCCACCCCAGATGATCCCACAGATACTGAAACTCTCTGCCACGTGACGAGCCAAGCCCATGTTGGTACTGGTGCTGCCTTGAAGATCGCGTACTTAACCGCCGAACATATTACGTTGGTCAGCGGGATTGCAGCAATAAATGCGTCTGGTTACTATAGCTAGGATTCAAAGCAAAACTTTCAAAACATTAGTGATTTTACCCTCAGTAACACCAACGACATTATAACTCTCCTGGGTACCGGATTTTACTTCATTACCCTCAATGGGAATCGTGGTAAAGCTTTCAATCCGTATAAACGGAGTCCTACGGGCACATAATGACAGCAGTGATCCTTCACTCTGACAATCTTCGGCTTCCGTAATTAGAACCCGAGCTATACTAGTGAGAAAAAAGGAAAAAAAACAAACATGAGGGAGCAACCTGACATAGACAAGGAACACGAATCATTGGTAGCGCCTGCCGATACAGTGATCGGCTAACAAGACATTGTATTGGTGCAGCTCGCACAACAAGTGCATTACAGAGAGAAGGAATATAAACCACTGGTGCGAACGAGCCGAAGTTCGCGAAGTTTTCATAAAATAAATTAGCTGGAGATTCACCATAAGCTGTGTGCGCGTAATCCATCGTTCCAGCGCTTGCGCTGTTTCACTTCAGCGGGCACTCGTACCGACTGCACCACCGCCGCCACATTTACACAGCTAAAGCGCCACTTGCAAAACCATACCATGTTGTTGTTTTTTCGCGCTTGTTAAGTCCCGGCCGCTTTAGCAAGGACTGCTGGTCCGCCACTCCTGGCAAAGTTGCACAATGGATTCGTGTCCGTTTTGGCGGCCCTGGCCGTAGCAAAGCTAATGTTGGTGAAGCCCAAGTCATATTGAAGGCTCGCGATGGTCTCGTGGCCTTTTCTGGCGGCGGCTAAATACATAGCCGAATTAATTTTGGTGGCGCCTCAGTCGTGGCATACTCGCCCAATGGCGAATCAAAGTCGATGACACCACAGTTGTGGTAAAGGCGTACAAGGCCCTCTTGGCCATTTCTGGCGGCAACTTCCATGAGTAAATCAAAGTTGCTGAAATCAAAATTGGTGGCGTTCAATTCGTTGCACAGTCGCACAATAGACTCATGGCCATTTTCAGTAGCCACCCAAATAGCTAAATCAAAGTAGCAGACTCTGCATTCATGGCATAGGCGCTGTATTCGGTTATTTCATAACTGATACATATGGAACACCAAAATTGGTGAAACAGTAAGAATTTCAAAATACAAAGCAATATTTGCAAAGGGCTCACTTCCTAACTTCCCCGAGGAAGTTAGGCAAGTAATACTATGTGATCGGTGGTTTACCAGCTAAAGACTTGAAAGGAGATGATATAGAGGGCATGTTTTACGAATAAGAGATATCATAATACGACCAACAATATGACATATACAAAATATTTTTTGAAGAATAAATGGTAAAAAGTATGTACTCTTGAATGGAAAGGATATGATGAATCGTATAATAGTTTGGAACCAGCAGAAAACATTATTCCATTTGCATAAATGGAGGAATGGCAATACATATATAGCAGTATCAAGCAGCGTGAAATCTCCAAGTTTCTGAAAGATAACCAGCTTCTAGAGTGTGACAAATGTGGCAAAAACAGTAAATTAAAAAATGAGGGAGTTAAAACCTACACATAATGCGAATTCGTATTTATCACATTGCAGTTAAACAACAAAATGGTAAACATGAAAAACGTGATAATGAGGCTACAGTGTAGGCAATGTTCTATCAAGGTACTAAAATAGATCACAGAAGAAATGCAAAGAGTTAACATTCAAACATATGAAGTTAATTGCAATTATATTTTAAAAGCAAAAAATGAAGAAAGAAAAAACAAAACAAAACAAAAAACAAAGTGAAAGACAACAAGTTGGTCTACAAGAGTTAGTACCAAATAAAAGGCAATGAAAATAGAATAGACGTTGAAACAGTCATCAGGACATTTAAACTTTTTTCAGACTTCATTCAAAAAGATCTAACACTGAGTCATACAATTACTCAATTAAATATGCATTTTTGCTGGGCAACAGTTTTAACACGAACAAGTTTAGGACAGAGTTTTCACACTCGGAAGTAAAAACCAGTACGCTTAAAAATCAACAATTAGAGCTAGAGTTTGGTGTTTCCTTCACAAAGGCCACAACAGTGGATACAGTGAAAGACTCTCTCCTTTTTGATATATGCTCACCACAATTTTAATGAAAGGAACAGCTGTTGTACTTCACAAATCAGTATATGGATGTTGACAATTTGAAGAAAGGATCTTTCATAATATTTTTGGTAGTTAAGTATAAGATACAGTCACTACCACATATCAGGGTCTAAACTTGATTACGGCACCAATGATATTGACCTAATATTTATGAGGTGCCATTTTACTATTTACGAGGGGTATTTAAAAAGTTCTGACAATTAGTGAGCTGTACAACAAAATTCTTTATTAGTGAACAGTACATCAGTGCATCCTTTCAAAGAACTCCCCATGCACCTCTAAGCGCTTTCAAAGTATGATTATCCAATTTTTAAATGCCATTCTGTATTCGTGTGTTGGTATGTTGTTCATACACTGAAAAATTGCACTTTCAACCACATGGCGGCTTTCAAAATGGCCTGTCCCTCAGCAAATCTTTGATAATGGAATTCAGCCAAAGTCACTTGGAGGTAAATCAGGGCTGTAGGATTTGGCAAAGTTTGGATGCTGTGCTCATTCAGGAAGTCTGTCACGACGGCGGATTTATGCGTCTGTGCGTTGTCCTGGAGTAGATGTATACCTCGGGTACCGGTATGCGGACGGGTTCGGTAGTGTTCCAAATCTTTTGGCAACACTTTAGAGGCATACAATGTCCAGTGATACTAGCAGAGTCAGACACCTGGACGACCTGGTTTTTTGCATCGAAAAATAATGCCTGTAAAACTCTCTGGACAGTCCGACTATGTTGAGTGATTTGCGGTCGCTGCTCGTTCTCTCCAATCCAAACTTTATTATTATCTCTCAAGTTGGGTTCAAAAACAGTAAATCCATGTTTCATCACCTGTGATAATCTCATTGAAAGGTCTCTGGTCACACTTTTTCATATGTGGGAAGTAGCAATTTGGCTATTTCAACAGAAGTCTGTTGGGTTTTTTTAAGTTTCACAAGTTTATTTAAATCAATCCATGTACATCATTGAAATGTCACAGCACGTACTATATGCATTACACGTACAAAGAAATCTACTCGTACCACTGTCACACATAATAATCTCTCTCTCTCTCTCTCTCACACACACACACACGCGCGCGCGCGCAATTCCAGCATTAATATTTTGACATTGTAGCATAAATAGGTACAGTGGCCACTGATATATAACGGCATATGTTATCAATAAGTATTAAATAGGTAAATTAGCTACATAAAATCATATTTAGTACAGTGTGTACATGTAATTTTGAAAATATTGATTCGTATATATCTATGTAAGTCAGCTAAGAAGTATTTGCGAGCTGCTATTGCTCTAATGCAGAGCATCTGGGGTAAGAATTTACCCACTGCAGGAACAATAGAATATAATCTTTTTAGATAATTATAATATTTTTTAAAATTTATTTATTTATTTTTTGCATAAAAAATATTTAAAAAATAGTTCTTTATTTTCGAAATGAAAGAAAGAAACAAAAAGAACAGACATAATGGTGAAACAGAGCAAAATATTAGGCAAAGCTTAACGCATACTCCAACTTATACAAATGAAAAAAACGCATTTCCAGTTATTTATTAGCAAGCATAGGATTGTGTATAGCCCAGTTACCTCATCCATACAAAGTTATATCGATTGTTCATTTGTCTAAGTATAAGACAATATTCACCATAATAAGCAATACTGATATTGACACTAATTATATGTAAACATATCTTGTGTGACTTTTTTAATATGCCTGTATAGGAACAACCGGTATTAGTCAGAAAGTGTTTTATTATATACAGACCATGTTGTGTCAAATTTATCCCAGTTGCACTTAACATAGCACGAATATTTTTCAGTCAAAAAGTCTAATTTACATTCGTTTCTATAATGCAAAAGATTGGGTATTTCGATACTTATTTGTTACTTATTTCAAATTTATTTAATAGTTGCCTATATGCAGTAAAAACATCTGTCCAAAATCTATTCCGTTTTTTAATTTTTTTTTTATAACAATATTTGGGGAAGATGCGGTTAATATATTTTCCACTTTCCATCCATTTAAGAGTCTTCTCAGCCAAGTCAGTTTAACAGGATCATTAAAGTTCATTATATTTATCATGTTCATACTTCCTTCCTTGTAATCTTTAATCATCCCGTTCCTTTTCACTTTATCCTTTGTACCATTCCAAAGGAATTTATAGAAAAGTGAATCAAGTTCTCGCAAAACTTTATGAGGAGGGTTTGCTAGGGTGAACAACATGTGAGTTAATTTTGATAATTGCCAAACGTTTTATAACTGTTATTTTTCCCATAGGGTGTAAGTAATCTTATTTACCACTGAACCAGAAGATTTTTAATTTCTCTAGTTTCGGGATCATAGTTTTACTTAAACATATCATTTAAATTAAAAGAAAATGTTATGCCAAGGAAATTGAATTAGGTAGCGTTTCAGGCCAGATTGTAATCTGGACAATATTAAACTGCACAGCCTGTTCTACTACCAAAAAAAACCAAATTACGTTAGTTTTTTTCAATATTTACAGTAAATCCAAAAAATTTTGAAAACTGACAGATAAAATCTAATGCAACTTTTAGTGATTTTTCAGAACCATCTAAAGTAAGGGAAGTGCCATCTTCATATTGAGATATTAAATAAATTTTAGTATTTATTTCAATACTCCTAATATTTGGTGGTTTTCCTGATCATGTGGACCAAAATCTCTGCACAAATTATGAATATATATAGGGAGAGGGGATCCCCCTGTCTGCAACCTCTTTTTATGTCAAACCATGAAGAGCACTGACCATTCACTATTACACAAAATTGTACATTATTATAAAACAGTGTTATCTATTTTATAATATCTGAGCTAAAATTGTAAATAGTAGCACTTTTCTATAAAGGACCATACTAAAGACTCAAAGGCTTTCTCAAAGTCTATTAAAAGTAATAGACTTAGCTTGTTACAAGTTTTTTATTTTGTTATTTTTATATAGAACAATTTATCATATAAATTGCGGACATTTTCAGCAATATATTTATCTACCTTTAATAAAGCCAGTTTGGGCTATATTTGTGATATCAGGTAAAACCATTTTCATCATATTTGCAATACAAGCAGTGGCTCTTTATATGAAACATTTAAAAGATATTGGCCTACAGTTTCATTTTAAGTATTGTTTTGGACTATCTCTTTTAGGTATAGATGTAATTACTCCTTCATTTTTTGTAGATGATAATTTTCCTGATACATACGAAAAGGTTTTTACTCTTACAAAAAATGACCAATATCTTTAAAAAAAATAAAAAATTTAAATTAAAAAAAAAAAATTAAAATAAACAGTAAATCAATCTAAGCTAGGACTTTTATTACTTGGCATATTTTTCAAAGCTGAACTTGCTTCCAAATATGAGATAGGTCCTTGTACAGATGTATTTTGAGCATTATTCACGTTTGGTATATCTATATAACTTAAAAGGGATTAAAAATTAAATATAGAAACATGTTTATAAGAGTAATACATTTTGATTGTACAATTTAGTGTATATGAGTAATACATTTTGATTGTACAATTTAGTGTATAAGAGTAATACATTTTGATTGTACAATTTAGTTTATAAGAGTAATACATTTTGATTGTACAATTTAGTTTATAAGAGTAATACATTTTGATTGTACAATTTAGTGTATATGAGAAATACATTTTGATTGTACAATTTAGTGTATATGAGTAATACATTTTGATTGTACAATTTAGTTTATAAGAGTAATACATTTTGATTGTACAATTTAGTTTATAAGAGTAATACATTTTGATTGTACAATTTAGTGTATATGAGTAATACATTTTGATTGTACAATTTAGTGTATATGAGTAATACATTTTGATTGTACAATTTAGTGTATATGAGTAATACATTTTGATTGTACAATTTAGTTTATAAGAGTAATACATTTTGATTGTACAATTGAGTGTATAAGAGTAATACATTTTAATTATACAATTGAGTGTATAAGAGTAATACATTTTGATTGTACAATTTAGTGTATAAGAGTAATACATTTTGATTGTACAATTTAGTTTATAAGAGTAATACATTTTGATTGTACAATTTAGTTTATAAGAGTAATACATTTTGATTGTACAATTTAGTGTATATGAGAAATACATTTTGATTGTACAATTTAGTGTATATGAGTAATACATTTTGATTGTACAATTTAGTTTATAAGAGTAATACATTTTGATTGTACAATTTAGTTTATAAGAGTAATACATTTTGATTGTACAATTTAGTGTATATGAGTAATACATTTTGATTGTACAATTTAGTGTATATGAGTAATACATTTTGATTGTACAATTTAGTGTATAAGAGTAATACATTTTGATTGTACAATTTAGTTTATAAGAGTAATACATTTTGATTGTACAATTTAGTTTATAAGAGTAATACATTTTGATTGCACAATTTAGTGTATAAGAGTAATACATTTTAATTATACAATTTAGTGTATAAGAGTAATACATTTTGATTGTACAATTTAGTTTATAAGAGTAATACATTTTGATTGTACAATTTAGTGTATATGAGTAATACATTTTGATTGTACAATTTAGTGTATATGAGTAATACATTTTGATTGTACAATTTAGTGTATAAGAGTAATACATTTTGATTGTACAATTTAGTTTATAAGAGTAATACATTTTGATTGTACAATTTAGTGTATATGAGAAATACATTTTGATTGTACAATTTAGTGTATATGAGTAATACATTTTGATTGTACAATTTAGTTTATAAGAGTAATACATTTTGATTGTACAATTTAGTTTATAAGAGTAATACATTTTGATTGTACAATTTAGTGTATATGAGTAATACATTTTGATTGTACAATTTAGTTTATAAGAGTAATACATTTTGATTGTACAATTTAGTTTATAAGAGTAATACATTTTGATTGTACAATTTAGTGTATATGAGAAATACATTTTGATTGTACAATTTAGTGTATATGAGTAATACATTTTGATTGTACAATTTAGTTTATAAGAGTAATACATTTTGATTGTACAATTTAGTTTATAAGAGTAATACATTTTGATTGTACAATTTAGTGTATATGAGTAATACATTTTGATTGTACAATTTAGTGTATATGAGTAATACATTTTGATTGTACAATTTAGTGTATATGAGTAATACATTTTGATTGTACAATTTAGTTTATAAGAGTAATACATTTTGATTGCACAATTTAGTGTATAAGAGTAATACATTTTAATTATACAATTTAGTGTATAAGAGTAATACATTTTGATTGTACAATTGAGTGTATAAGAGTAATACATTTTGATTGTACAATTTAGTGTATAAGAGTAATACATTTTGATTGTACAATTTAGTGTATATGAGTAATACATTTTAATTATACAATTTAGTTTATAAGAGTATACATTTTGCAAACAGCTTAGGAATAAATGCCCGTGATAATAGAAATATCTTCCACTGTATATTGAGCATCTTCATCAATTGCCCCCTTCATAGCAGCCACTTTCCACTCACCAATCTCAGACAACGGTCTTCCAGAACGTGGGTCATCTTCCGTTGATTCGCGACGATCTTTAAAACGATGCAACCACGTCAACATTGTAGGATATGACCGAGAATTAGAGCTTTATCCAAGTCGGCTTTGATATCAGTCAGATAGTACCCTCAGAGTGTCCAGATTTTACAGCATTCTCTTTGCACAGAAACAGAATTGTTCTCCTTCTCCAACATTTTTACGTCACTGTATTCAACTGTTACGTCACATGCATATATCTGCAATTGTCCGGAGTGCTACACGTGCAGCTTCAGATCGTTTATGCAACGTTATTTTGTCTATCGATCGGCAGTAAATTTTTGTCAGGTTCAACGAAACAAAAAAAACAAAAAAACAACAACAACAAAAATTTTTTTAAAAAAAATTTTATACTAAAAATCTTCAGAACTTTTCAAATACACGAACCCTGCGATGATGTAGCAGTGTGTCGTCGTCATAAATTAGAATATATGATATCATAAAAGTAGCTAAAACTAAACCCAGACAAATTCCTTGCAACAGCAACTTAATTTACGACTTTTATGGAATATCTAAAGATATTTCTGCCTGTCCATACTCTGCGGACTGCAATCACCAAAGAGATTCCAGCTAGCATCCATTCCCGATAGATATGCAAATGATGACGCGTGGCACGTTTAGATCAAAGGAATGGGATAGGTGATTGTGCTCTGAAGCACAGAGATTGAACCAGTGTATCTATTATTCCCAGGTCAAGGATATCATACATTGAAAATAATTATGTCATATATTCAAATTTATTATATCAGAAAATAAACTTTATGATATGATACATTCAAATTTATGATATCATAAAATGTGAATTATGATACATCATATATTTCGAATATATTATATCAAGACTTCGAATATAAAATAAATTCGAATATATATCAAAAATATTTTTTAATATCAAAATAATAGTTGATATAATCAATTTGAATATATGATATCATAAAGTAAATAATGCATAGTAAAACGGCTCCTGATAAATATACACGACAGTTGAATCACTTACATTTACGTCTAATATGCACTTCAACATCGACTCTTTTTATCAAAATAAAATCCTCTTTTTGTTGGAAAATCATTACCAAGCAATAAGAAAACTACCAACATAATCCAAATTTTTAAAAATTAAATTGAATGGAAAAAATATCCAGAATTTCCTGTAACAGAAAATGAGTCCCAAATACTGCGCTGTTCCCAATGGCTAGTCGTAGTGTAGTTGCAACAAAGGGAAGTAACTTTAGTGAGAGAAATAAATGGGTAACGTGTTTTCGAGAAAGTGTCGCTCCGACACAACGCTTTTGAGGTTTGCAGTGGATTAATCGTGTCCCTTTTCTTGCTATTCAGGAAACTCTAGTTCACTCTGTCCCTCTCTCTCGTATGTATGCATCGTTCAAGCAAAGACGTGACATTTAAGACACTTACTGCTGCTTCTTTACTTTGTTACGTAGCAGCTTACAGCCTAGACAATTTTGACAAGGATGGGGTTGTGCCAGACATGATTGACGAAGCGCCGACACAAGAATTAAAAGTGAGTTTCAGGCCTTCTCGTGTACTCTTCTAACTCAGTGTATTCATTCATATTAAGCAAATGGATTTGTTTAAAAATCATTTAACAACTGTTGAATTCAATGTGTTGCTTCATGGAATTTTCAATGAGTTACAGGTGTCACACCACTAAACATTTTTGTTTCTTTTACACACAAACACACACACACATTATATATATATATATATATATATATATATATATATATATATATATATATATATATATATATATATATATATATATCTATATATTGACAACTGACTAAAACTATCCTCATTCTGTTGTTTAAATTATTTATGAATACAAGATAAGTGTGCAAGGAATTTCAATGAGGACACCGATCAACATACATGATGTTTTGTTTGGATTATATATGTAGCTCTTATTTAACAAAAACAGAAAATGATTAGATATCACTTTATTCGATTAAAAAAATAATAAATATTTTATTTTACGTTACAACTATAGTTCATAATATCTGTCCATAGTGTTACAATTTTTGTTTTGAATCAGGCCCATTACACGCTTAGACCCCTAAAGAGAGAGAGAGAGCAGGTTCTGAGCTCAGCACGAAAATCATGTCAATTACACACCTATAGGAAAAAGCAGGTTCAAAGTTCAACATGAAAATCATGTAAATCATTGGCCACTAAAACCAGACTAGTGAGAATATCCACAACACTAAGATCCCATGCACTATTTACATGTATGGCCTGTACTATTTACATGTATTGCCTGTATATTAATTGATATCATTAACGGACAATAGGTCCATACAGATATGAAAGCAAAGCAGATACGGGTTCCGCACAATTGTAAATATTCATGTAGTAAATAGCTCAAGAGATTGAGTGGTCTGGAATTGATAATATTACATAAATAATTTGAATTCGAGACCTATGTTCGCTTTTTTTCCCTATTTTTATTTTTTGCTTTTTATATTTTAAAACACATGCTGTTAATGTGACTTATGGGTGCACAAACTTGAAATATATCGTAGAAAAAGTATCGTTTCAACTGAATCTGATTGAACTTTGAGATATGATTTTAGAAATATTTGAATATAAAAATAGCATGCAACAGCAAAAAAGCACGCAGCTGAGAGTGTAACGTGCAAGTCAAGCATGATTTTCGTGATTTTCGTCAGTATGATTTATATGTGAGATAATATACTTTCATCAAACGTTTTATGGGGCGACTGGATATTTCAGCCCACAGAATATCTTTCCTAGGAAGCATCAGAAAAAGTCGAATAGGAGACCGGTTATCTACACCAATGAGACATGCGCCAATGCATGTCAAACGGTGTCGAAATGTTTGCCAAAGAATGGAATCGGGTTCTATACCCCCATGAATAACGGAGAGAACTTGATAATTGTTGATGCGGGATCTAAAGATGGATATGGCCCCGATTCCTCCCTCATTTTCAAAGTGACATCATCTGGCAGTGGTTATCATTCTGAAATTAACTTCAAAAATTTAAAGAAGTGGTTTCGACTGAAATGTTAATACCCAGTTTACCTGAAGAATCTGCATTAATCATAAACAGTGTACCAAATAGATACTTGTCCAGCAATGGCAATCAGGAAAGCAAAAGGCAAGAATTGTTGCGGAGCTATAATATCAAGCATGATGAAAACATGATGAAAGCATCTCTGCCTGTAAGACTGAGAAAGAATTTAAACGATTGGACAGAGAAAAATGGGAAGAAATCTTGTAATCACCTGAAAAAAGCCTCTAGGAATCTTATTGGAAACAAACGTATTGCTGTTGAAAGTGAACTGGAGAAAATAAACCATTTTGAAGATTAATTACTGAGATAGTGATATACATGCTTCAGAAGAAGACTTAGACACTGGAAATCTTAGACAAAGGAAATCTCAGACTTTTGCAGTGACTTTTCTGACTATGGGGAAGTGTCCGTGGTTCCAAAACTCAACAGCAGAAGTTTCTTAAGAGGACAAAGATGGTGGCTTGACAGCAAGAATAGAGACTCTGGAGACATCTGAAGCCTCTAATTGTGACAACAGCAGCTCTACAGAGACAGCAGATGCGGTGGTGATGACACTAGGCCAACACAGCTGACAGTTACAGCAAAGGAAAAATCAGAAAATATTGAGGGTGAATCAACAGAGATTCTGAGAGACTGCAAGTAACAAAGACAATGTATAAAACAGAGATATCTCACATCGTTGCCTTATAGAGTTTGTTTATGTTCATGTCAATATATTTTATTCCTATCACTTTTCTATATTCGTATGTGAAATTAGATGTGTACACAAATTAAATGGAAATGAAAGAAAAAAGTAAAAATTTAAAAAAAAATACCCCCCTCAAATAATAATAATAATTATCATAAGAACCAGAAAGTCAATGTTAACAGGATACAACAAGAAAAAGATTGGAAAAGTTTGATTGCAACTGCTGTGTTCGTAAAGGTGAAAGAGTTTATGCTTACATTTTGTTCTCAAACTGAATTCTCTTCTTAAAAATACTTAGACTCGACCATGTTAATAAACAGTGTGCCAAAAGATCTGTGTTGTATCAAAGAGAATGTGTACAATATATGAACTACTGGTGAATCCCCAAACTCCACATATCTACCATCAGCTGTCTTTTTTTTTTTTTTTTTTACGAGGAACTGAGATTTCTTTTTTTTTTTTTTCTTTTTTATTGAACACAAGGTGTCAGGATTTTACATATTCCCCTACATCACCACCTGACCTGGTGTATGGGGCATTATCTTAAATTATTTTGCGTCCTTATCTTTTACAAAAAATCATGTACCAAAAGTTGATAATAGGATCCACTTTTTCTTAAACTCGTCACTTCTGTTATTCACTTTGGCGACATTTTTTTCCAGTGTTTTGTATGATAAAACACAATTTTTATAATATGATAGATTTGGAATTTTTGATGCACAACGTGATCTGTATATCACATATTTTGCAAGCAAAATTAGGAAGTTAATAAGATCATCAAAGTTGTTATTTCCTATAAAGACGTCTTTTCGTGTAATTCTAAAATTTGGGTCATAAGTTTGGATCCATTCCACCAACAGTTTCCAAAAGTGTTCAGTAACTGAACAGTCATAAAATAAGTGCTCAATTTGTTCTATTCCCTCATTACAAAAGGTACATTTATCATTATCACTTAAATTAATCTTTTTTAGAAACTGGTTTGTGGCAATGTTTCTATGGAGAAATCTAAAATTAAAGCTAATCAGTTTTGTGTCTTTTGTACAAAGTTTAGCCAAAACAAAAGAGTTGGTCCATTCATTTGCACCAATTGCACACTCTAGCTGCCTGGACCAAGTTTCATGTTTACCATTTGGCTTTTGTATCTTGGTTCTTATCAGGTCTTTATAGATAAATTTATTCTTTGCTCTTACCCTAAGGAGTGATGTTTTGTCCAAAACTACATGAAAACTATTTCCACTTTCAAAAAACCTTTTAATTTTCTTTTTCCACAGCACCGAGATCTTTGAAATAAGAGCAAAGTACTGTATGAAATTATTTGTTTTTGTTTTTTGTTTTATTTCATCAAAACTTAATAGAGATCCTTGTGCATCAAAAAGATGTTGAATAAGTACAACACCGTTTGTTCTCCACCTTGTGTATGATTTAAAATTATCTACAGTCACTAAATTAAGAATATCTTGAGACAAGTATTCATGGACAGTAGATGGTTCATTTTCCATTGTGATAAAGCATAAATAACATCACACCAAAAAATATTTTTAATTGATTTAGAAATTACTTTTAATTTAGTTTTTCCTAATGTAAATAACAGCTTACCTCCAAATTTTCCAAATATTTGTTCAGAAACCAGTTTTTGCCATAAGCCATCTTCGTTTAGTAAGAGACGCCTAATCCAGGAAAGTTTTATATAACACACAAATGAATGCAAGTGAATCATATTTAATCCCCCTTCCTTAAAAGAAGCTATAAGAGTGTCTCTTTTAACCCTCTCAGTTTTACCGCCCCAAATAAAGTGGAAAAATAATGTATTCAGTTCCTTTTCTATATGGGGTGGAGGATTTGGCAAAGCTGCAAAAAGATGAATGAATTTAGGCAAAATCAAGGACTTTATCAAAGTAATTTTTCCAATAAGAGATAAATTTCTTCTGCTCCACCAGCCAAGCAGTTTCTTTACTTCCTTTAACTTCGTCGAATAATTAAGCTCTACCATGTCCTCCAAGTTCAAAGAGAAATATACTCCCAGTAATCTAAAATTGGACATTGACCAGTTAATATCAATTTCTGGACATATTTTTTCATTAGAATATTTTTTATTTCCAATCCAAATAGCTTTTGATTTCAAAACATTGCAGTACAGACCTGACACCAAGGCAAAGTCATTTAAAATCTGCAAGGTTGTCTTCAAGGACAAATGAGAACCATCTAATAATAGAAAAGCATCATCAGCGTACTGCCCTAATTTGAACTCCATTTCATTATAGAAAATGCCTGTAATATCTGTGTTCTTCTTTAGTTCTATTGCAAGAAGTTCAATTCCTATTATAAATAAGTAGGGTGATAAAGGGTCTCCCTGGCGACAACCTCTCTCCAAATTAAAAAATGGGGATAAATGTCCATTATTAATGAGACAACTTTTTGATTTATTGCAAAATAATCTGAACCATTGACAAATTGATTCTCCAAAGTTAAAAGACTTCAGAGCAGTTTCCAGAAAGTCCCATTCGACCGAGTCAAAAGCCTTTTCAAAGTCTATCAATAGGAGAAGACCAAATTCATTTTTTTCCTCAAGGTATTGCATCAGGTCATACAAAAGTCTTGTATTTTCACCAATGAATCTCCCTTTCATAAAACCCTTTTGGGTGTCACTAATGATAAACGGGAGCACTTTTTTGAACCTATTAGCAATTGATGCCGAGGCAATCTTGTAATCTACATTAAGTAGTGAGATTGGTCTGCAATTTTTTAGAAATTTCCTGTCTTTATCTTCTTTAGGAATGCAGGTAATGATTCCCTGAGACTGAAATTCTGAAAAATGTTGCATATCGTATCCAGTATTTAGAGACCTAAAGAGAAAGCCGCCTAGGTCTTTCCAAAAGAATTTGTAGAATTCTACAGTAAATCCATCGGAACCAGGGCTAGTTTCATTTTTCATATTTTTTAGTGCTAGACCACATTCCTCAAACGTTAACCTACCTTCACATGAGCTTCTTTCAAGATCTGAGAGTTTTTTATCATGGTTAAAAAAGTGGTTGAGCGTTTGGAAGTTATATTTGTTTTTGCTTTGGTATAATTTTTCATAAAAGTCTTTCTGTTGATTTAATATTTCTTTTGGATCTGTTACCCTTGTTCCATCTTCAGTAATTAATTCTTTTATTGTTTTGTTTGTGTAATTTCTCTTTTCGAGATTAAGAAAATATTTTGAGTTTTTTTCACCAGACTCATACCATCTTGCCTTTGATCTTAACATTACACCTTCCACCTCTTTTTTCCTCATTTCTTCTAAATCCGCTTGTTTTTTGTTCAATTCTTTCATCGTAGCGGGGTTATTATTTTGATTCACTAAAGCATGTAAGGTATGTATTTCAGCTTCAATTTTCCTGAAATGTTGCTTCTCCTGTTTTGCCTTAGCTTGTGAATACATAATTGATTCTGATCTTATTATCATTTTAAGGATTTCAAAAAACAATTGATTATTACAAGTTAGTTTCACCTGTAGTGGGTTTTCCTTATCACCTTCACAATAGTATTCTTCTACTGTGTTGGTTATAACCATCAGCTGTCAGTTGAATGTTCCAGTGGTCCACTGACGATTCTCAAGCTTGTATCTGTTTGATGTATTACACATTAAAGTCTGTGATGTTTTGGTCCATATATTTTTTAAAAAATTCTCAGTGTAATACATTTGTAGAAGAATCTTGTAAATGTTGACATCATCATTGTAGATTAGTATGGAATCTTGGAAATGTTGACATCATCATTGTAGATTAGTATGGAAATCTTGGAAATGTTGACATCATCATTGTAGATTAGTATGGAAATGTTGACATCATCATTGTAGATTAGTATGGAAATCTTGGAAATGTTGACATCATCATTGTAGATTAGTATGGAAATCTTGGAAATGTTGACATCATTGTAGATTAGTATGGAAATCTTGGAAATGTTGCCATCATCATTGCAGATTAGTATGGAAATCTTGGAAATGTTGACATCATTGTAGATTAGTATGGAAATCTTGGAAATGTTGACATCATCATTGTAGATTAGTATGGAAATCTTGGAAATGTTGACATCATTGTAGATTAGTATGGAAATCTTGGAAATGTTGCCATCATTGTAGATTAGTATATAAATCTTGGAAATGTTGACATCATCATTGTAGATTAGTTTGGAAATGTTGACATCATCATTGTAGATTAGTATGGAAATCTTGGAAATGTTGACATCATCATTGTAGATTAGTATGGAAATCTTGTCTTATTTATATAAATAAAGATATAGTTAAAACAAATTTCCTGTATAGAACCATATGACTAGCAAGTGTGACCAGTTATAGTTAGGGAAAGGAAAAAATACAGTGTCTGTTCAAACACCTGCCTACAATTTAGTTCTTGCAGTATGAGCGTACATAAGGATTCATATTCAAACACATCATTTGGAATGGCTTAGTTTCCACTAAACTCTTTTCAGTAGCAACCAAATTTCCATCAATAATAAAAACCATGTGTAATCCAACACGTCGGTTATTTTCAACGGACAGAGAAGGAAAAAATCAGTAGCCAAGGAAGATAATTTTAAAAATGTATTAGCCATCTGGGAAATTAATAAACAATGGCTATTTGGGCTATCACTATAAATTGGAACATAGAAATAGGGATTTGATATCAAGTCTGTTCCTTACAATAAATCGTGCATTCTCTTTTCAGCTGCATTATGGCAGTATTAATGTCCAGCCAGGGATGGTATTGGCCCCAACTGAGGTCAAAGATCGTCCTGAAGTGGAGTACGAGGCCAAACAGGGGGCATACTACACACTGATTATGAATGGTACATCACAAAGTCTTGTAAATGCATTGCATGACTTCTTTTAGGAATGGAACTTTTTTTTAAATTCTACTTAATAATTTGTTCTACTTTTGAGACATAGAATTTGTTGAATATGCATCATTTTTTTATTAGATATAGACCTCAGTGACACGACACTTTTGTTTTGTAATTTATTTTAATTTCAAGATTTTTTTGCTGTATTACAACACCAAGTAGGATTAACTCTTTGAAACTGTTGAATCTGCTATTATTATTATTATTATTAGTAGTTGTAGTATCAGAATGCAGTCTAATTAATACAATATTTCATATTTTCTCTCCCCCCCCCCCCCCCGCTTCACTCCTCTCCATGAATCCTCTTCACTCCATTTTATAAAAGGGTCTTTATGATGTTGACGTCGGTCCATCTGTCTTTTACCCATTTTGTTTTCGCATGATAACTCGAGTTCTCCACCATCTACACTTAATAAATGTTGTAGATGGCTTGTACTAGGGTAAGGAAGCCCATTGATTTCGGAATCAAAAGGTTGAAAGTCAAGGTCAATGTGACTGAAAGAAGATAAATGGTTTATGCATAATAACATTAGTTCTACATCATATACCTGGACCAAAACTACATATATGGTTTGCATTTTGGATTAGAAAAAAAGTCTTTCGACTTGAATGTCGAAAGATCAGAGGTCATTGCAACTGTAAGAAGAAAAATGATTTCCGCTCAATAACATTGGTTCTACATCACATACCTGGACCAAATATTCTGGATGGATTGCACTGGGGGTAAGGAAAAGGTCTTTTGATTTTGATTTCAGAGGGTCAAAGGTCAGGGCTACTGTAACTGAAGGAAGAAAAATGGTTTTCGTGCAATAACATTAGTTCTACAAAACTAAGTGAATGGTAAGCGTTTGGGGTGATGAAGAAGCTTGTCTATTTTGGAGTTGCAAGGTCAAAGGTCAAATTCACTGTGACTGAAAGAAGAAAAATGGTTTTTGCAACAAAAATTCATTTCTCGAAAATGTATCTTCACCAAAGTTTATGGTTGTCTTACATGCTGGGTAAGAAAGAAGCCTATTGATTTGGGGGTCAAAAGGTCAAATGTCAATGATTTTTTTATAATAACTTTAATTCTACACCATGTAACTTGGCCAAATTTTGCACTTAATATATGGAAGAGGCCTATTGGTTCTGGGGTAAAAAAGTCAAAGATTAAGGTCACTGTGGCTCGAAGAAAAGGGTTTTTCTGAATAACGTTTGTTCTAAAGTAAGTTTCTTGAGCAAACTTGATGGATTGCTTGCATTTAGGATAATAAAGAAAACTATAGATTATGGGGTTTAAAGGTCAGAGGTCATGGTATGTCTGATAAGAAAATAATGGTTTCTGTTCAGTAAGTTTAGCTCAATACCGCATACTTTGACCAAAGATCCAGGTCATGGAGACCTGTTGGTCAATAATCTTCAGAGTCAAACATGCCCTACTGATACCGACATAGAGGACTATTACATATGCACGTTACTTTTTGTTAAGATTGTATTGCTCATGGAATACTATATTTTGTTTATTATAGTATCGAAAAATCAGCAATTCTTTGATTATCTCCATGCACTGTTCGAGTCTAAATCACAAAACCTCAAAGAACATTAAATGTTCACAAATTTAGTAAGGGAAAAACGTAAATATTATACAGGTTTATTAGTACCAGTATTCTTAAGATATATTTACAGTAATTCACTTTAATTTTCTATGATAAATACAGTAAAATCAGTCTTAAGCAGCCACCTTTTGGAAGTGAGAAAAGTGGCATTTGAAAGCAGGTGACTGCATTATACAGGTTTATTTCTACAATTAGTAGATGGGTGTAATCTTCAAGAAGTGACTGTTTATAACCTATTATTGATTAATACAGGTGATCCATGATGCAGGTTTGACTTTGCAGTGTATGTCAAATGTACTGATCTACTAAGTATTCGCCCATGTTAATCTCAGATGCGGATATGCAAGAAATAGTTCAGCTAATTGTTTACTACTGTTGGATACAGCTAACTAAGTTAAGAAACCCAGATGGATGGAGGGAGGGGTTTATCTAATGGATGTAAAGTAGGATGTATTAAGTGATTAAGTGATTTTAGTTGTATAGTTTAAACATGTGGCTTTTAGTTAAGAGTAGTATAGTGGTCATATTAGTGGAATTGTAAGTTAATAAGTTGAAAACATGATTGAATTAGAAGATATATAAGATATATTCAATTCAGATTGAAATTCACGTTGCTCGTATTTTGTTAAATAAAAGCTTTAATTCTCCGTACTAAAATCTTTTTTTTTTGCAGATGCATATAATATACTATAATATACAAAAGTGCAGTAATTCATTTTCATTATTAACCTCAAAGCCATCTATACAGCATTTTTAAGTTGGAAATTGGGACCAACTCTCAGTTTAATTGCAGTTTTAACAAACATAATTCATTGTATTCAACTGCAGTAAACTACCACTCCTATATGCAGCTTATGAGCGGTTGCATTTACAGTACTTACTATTTCCGGTACAGATCCTGATGCACCAAGTCGGAAGGATCCTGTGATGGGAGAATGGCACCACTGGCTGGTGACTAACATACCCGGTGCAGATGTGTCCAAGGGTGAGGAAGTCACACAGTATGTCGGTGCTGGACCACCAAAAGGCACAGGTGTGAGAAACTGGAACATGTTTTGATACTATATATGGGGAAATGTCTACCTTGTTACATTTTCATACATTTTCAATTCTAAAAATGTAATATGTCTCATGTTGAAATTGTTTTTTTTTTCTTCTTTTCTTCTGCAATTACTGTATTGTAAACTTTTCATGAATTTGAATTTTGACAATATTGCATGTTTAGTATGAAAAATTGTTTTGTTTTCGAATTGCCACATTGTCTTTAATTTATGTACACTTTATATAATTTTTGATGTACAAATAGTTATTGATAAAGATACTAATTATAATTTTTGATGTACAAATAGCTATTGATAAATATACTAATTATAATTTTTGATGTACAAATAGTTATAGATAAATATACTAATTATAATTTTATGAATACAAATAGTTATAGATAAATATACTAATTAAAATTTTTGATGTACAAATAGTTATAGATAAATATACTAATTATAATTTTTGATGTACAAATAGTTATAGATAAATATACTAATTATATAATTTTTGATGTACAAATAGTTATAGATAAATATACTAATTATAATTTTTGATGTACAAATAGTTATAGATAAATATACTAATTATAATTTTTGATGTACAAATAGTTATAGATAAATATACTAATTATAAGTTTCTGCTCATCTTTAAGTACAACAATTTGTTAATATTTTACAAGAAGAGATTTATGTTTGAGAAATGAAGAGTACCTAAAATGAATATGACTTATTTTCTTTTTTAAATTTGAGGGTAGTTAATTTCATTTCCCCAATACATATATTGGTAGAATTTGTGACTAGGTGTTGTAATTCACAATAATTAAAGATAATTAAAGTATGTGGACATTTCCCCAGATGTAGTATACATTAAAATGCACATTCATGATTAACTGGGATTGGTGGACATTTTGAGGAATGCAATATATTTTGCCCTGTTTTAGTTATACTGGTCATAGACCAGAAGAGCTTATGGGATGGTCTGTTGTCCGTCCGTCCTTTGTCCGTCCAATAGCACAAGTTTGTTATCTCTTCTTCTCCTAAACTACTTGGAGGATTGCCATGAAACTGTACACACACATTCATCTTATGGTCTAGTTAGTCGTAAATGAAAATAGTGCCCCTCAGATATCCAATATGGCCGTTACAGTGGCCATCTTGAAAATCTTGTTATCGATATTCCTCCAGAATGGATGGTCATATCAACATAGGGTTTTCAGTAAAAAGACTTCTTATGATGTCTAGTTGGTCCTAAATAAAAATGGTGCCAGTCTGATGTCTAATATGACGTCCACAGTGGCCATGTTGGAAATCTTGTTATTGGTAATCCTTCTGAATGGATTGTCATATCAAAATGGAGTTTTTACTAAACAACTTCTTATGATGTCTAGTTGGTCCTAAATGAAAATGGTGTCAATCTGGTGTCCAATATGGCTGCCACAGTGGCCATCTTGAAAATAGTGTTATCACTACTTCTCCTGAATGGATAGTCGTATCAGAATCGGATTTTTACTAAACAACTTCTTATGACGTCTGGTTGATTCTAATGGTGCCATTCAGACATTCAATATGCCTGCCACAGTGACCAGCTTGGAAATCTTGTTATCACTCTTTCTCCTGAATGAATGGTCATATCACAATGGGGTTTTCACTAAAAGGCTTCGTATGGTGTCTAGTTGGATCATAAATGAAAATGGTGCTGAACCGACTTCTAATACACGTGCCACAATGGCCATCTTGAAAATCGTGTTATCACTTTTTCTCCTCGATGACTGGTCATATCGACACTGTGCTTTCATCCAAAGACTTCTTATGATGTCTAGTTGGTACTAAATAGAAATGGTACCAGTCTGATATCGAATGTGGCCACCATGACATCCATCTTGAAAATCATGGTATCGTTGTTCCTCCAAAATGGAAAGTCATATCAACATGGAGTTTCCAACCGAAGACTTCGTATGGTGCCTTCGTGTTCTAAATGAAATGGTGCCAAGTTGACATCCAATATGTCCACCACAGCAGCTAATTTGAAAATCTTGTTATCGCTGAAGACTATCAAAGATGGTTTCAGGACTCCGTATTTAGAAGGAAGAAATGGTTTTATATTGAATTCCTAGAAATTCTTTTCAGCCAGTTGAGTGTCAGTCCCTTTGAGGGACTCTTGTTTAACGAAAGTTTTATTTAAAGACAAATTTTACTGATCCCGGGGGGTCAGCTATGAGGAGATTCCACTATGTATGCATGTAAATGTTCACTTCTATAATATAACGAGCTTAAACACTTATCATATTCGGTTTGTGCTTAGTTATTTGGAACCGATGTAGTTTATAATTATTATTTTATTAGAGGAGACAAGATCTTCAGCATTTTGCAATATATCCAAGGGAATTATTTTAGAAAAGTTTTAAAATAAATCAATTCTTTCATAATTTTTTAAATAACAAATAGGTGACATAATTGCAGTAGTATGCACACTCACCCCCTTTCTTATCAGATTTTGGGGTATACATTTTGTTAGACATATTGGGGTATACATTTTGTTCGAAATATTAGCAGAAATGCAAGGTATGCTGCGAATTCATTTATTTTTATTGGTATAAATATCAGTGGTTTGAGAAAAATGACATTTCATCAGTGCTTAAATTGGTGGATTGGTGAAGGGGTCTGTTAGTTGACAAACGGATGGCTGTTCATTGGAGCTTTAAATTCTTGGTTTGTAGCAACCATTAAAATCACGACAATTGATACCCCACGAAAATTGGTATCCAATGTGAATTCACAGTATTTGTCACTTTTCTGCCACCACCCGTATCATAGTTGTGAACAGGTTTGATGCGGATCTGGTTTAAAGTTTGTCATTTGTTTGTGGCTTCGACATGCTTGTCATCGCCTTCATATACATAATTTAAGTTATATGAGACAATTTCCTAAATATTACATTTATTTCAGTGAAAGTATCTTGCATATTGTCCAGTATCTACTATTATGAAGCCAAATTCCGGCAGTTTGCTTCTGAGCTTACAATAGGTATGCTGTAGGAAACGTAAATACCACTGGCACTTGTAGCAATTTATATTTATAGTATATACTATAATAATATCATCGATATTCCTTAAGTCATTTCTGTAATTCTATCCAAATATAAATTGTTACGTGTCCCTTTGAAAAATACTGATTTGATGTTTCATTTCAGGCCTCCACCGTTATGTCTTCCTTTTATACAAACAGCCAAAAGGGAAGACGAGCTTCAAAAATCTTCCAACACTTACCAATCAGAGTGGAAATAGAAGAGCCTATAATAAAGTGCGAGAATTCATCAAAAAGTATGAGCTGGAAGGAAATTTGGTGGCTGGCAATTTCTTTCAAGCTGAATATGATGATTATGTTCCCCAATTACATTCTCAGCTAGCGGGAAAACATAAAATAGAACTCTGATTTCCATGATGCCGGCATTATCAACAAGCAAGACTTATTGCTCCAAAGTTTTTTCCAATATATATATCTGTGCCTAGTTCAAAAATGTATCTGACTTATAAATACAATAAATGAACGGTATTTTATGCAATTTAATCGTATTATGCAACCAGTTCTTTTGAAAATCCATTCGTGTTATTTGTTTGAATTATCATGTTCATAATCTATTGTAGTGCAAAACCTTATGTTATGACCTTTGCCACATCTAACCTTGCCCCCCCCCCCCCCCCATCCCGCCGGCTTGGGGATGTAGAATATGCCTGATTCGCCTCCTGCATGTCATAAGAGGCATCTAAAAAAAAAAGCAGCGCCTCCTGCATGTCATAAGAGGCATCTAAAAAAAAAAGCAGCCTGTTTGTTTTGGGTTGTGTCCCATGTCGGTGGAGGAGAGGATCCTAGTAGTAGAGTATAGGAGTGGCTGATTGTTGCCAGTCCGATGCAACACACTACTTTGACCTCAACTTCAAATAGACGGATAATGAGAAGGGCCTGGTCTGATCAATCAGCTAGTCATGCTAAGCTTCAGGGGCTATGATAAAAAAAACATTTAGTTTCGCTGGACTCCATATTTTTAAAGGCCATCTCTGTTATTAAAGAAATAGTGTTGTGCTTGGAACCTTAGAAAGGACATGGCCTCTGAGGATGGTGGCAAGGGTCAATCGAGTAAGGTTTCTTCTATGCTTGAGTATAACAATACATGCAGTCCTGACATGAGAAATGCGACAAATCAGCGTAAACATCTGTCCCCTTATTTTACTCCAAGGCAGGGAAGGAGCACAGGTGACATAGTAATAGTCTTCCATTATGGGAAAACACACAAAAACAACTTTGAATAGTATGAGACCTGGTCTCAAATAAACCGGGAATAATTCAACCAATGACTTGGAAGAAGCAGTTGTTCCGAGTCAAGGAAATTGGCCACGATTTCTTATCACTGAATCCATTGATGAGAATCAAAAGCTAACAGAGCTTTTGCCTTTTGTGATAGTAAAAGCACTTCAGGACTTGTCTGGAGGGCCAAAGAGTGTCAAAAAAACCCAGCTCAGGCCAACTGCTTGTACAATATAGATATAACGTTCACTCTGATAATTATATTTGCTCAAAGTGATTTGTCGAGATACCCATTAAGGTATTTCCACAAAAATCTCTTACCTCATCTAGAAGTATCATGTGATCTAGAGATTGGATGGTTGACTGAGACTGAGATGTATAAAAAATCTCAGATCTTAGAATGTGTGAAACGAATCAACATGCATGATAATGGTATGTTTTGACTCCCACAAACACTTACATCATGGCGTTTGATTGCACCATTTTGCCGGCATCGATCAAAGCTGGGTTCTTGAACATCTCAGTCGATGCTCTCATTCCTAATCCTTTGTGGTGTTTAAATGCATGAAATGAGATCACTACAAAGCTAGTTACAAGAGGAATCCAGTCTGCCATAGGCGGGGGCAGGAGGATCTCGATGGATCGTCCTTCATAGAGTAAATTGTTTGTGTGAATTAATAGTACGACAATTTCTTTTACTCTAGAGATTGCCCTTAGTGGAAGTAGGAAAAGGAAATACAATGGGTAGCATTAAAAAAAGGACTGAGTTTCCCTGAGGCCAGAAAGTTTGTGGAAGCCTAAACTCCACTAAACTCTGCTGGTAAATCCTACGCCAGTGCATCACAGGTGGAGAAGAAACTTTCCACAAATTCTGTCTGTACCCAAATAGACATTACCTGACTACAGGACCAGACTAAGTTTACAGTCTTGACACATCCCAATTATGTGCAATCAATCGTCCAATCCGAGAGTGAAGTAGATAAAGCATAGTTCATCTAACAGTATGACCAATAAGAAACCGAACGCTACAAGCGGAAAACAATTTAGATCCACCCAATGAAAAGAGCAGCAAGCCACTGGCCCCAGTGGTCATAGTAACTGTGGGACACCTAAGCAAACCCAGCTCAGCTAGCCAGAAACCAGCTAGATCAAGCCCACCAAAAAAACAGCAGATCGCGGCGCCGGTGGAAAAGCCTGCTACAGACTGAAAAAGGAGCGAATTAAATAATCTACCAGCTCTTCAGCAAGTTTGGAAGTCTAAAAAGTATGGACACTGGAGAGGCCATTGATACCTCTCAATGGAAAATTCCCAGACGTCCCGTACTTCTACCACTGCCATAAATATGTCAGACACCACAATACAACGGTTATGCCGAGGTTTAAAGGCAACATTGATGAAATAGGTCTTTTACTTAAAACAAACATGAACCAATATCGTTCTAAAAGAAAATGATAGAGTTAATCTAAATATTTCATAACTTACAACCACTTTAAAAAAAAAAAGAAATACTGATAAAGCCGCTAGAGGAGTGTCCGTTATCATAAATAACAAACTCTTCACATTCAAATTAATCTCAATACCACATTACATGCTAAAACCGTTTTTGTATCCATAAAAAAAAATTAAGCAATATATCTCCCACCAATATCTCCCACCAAGCATTCCACTCAATTGATCTGAACTTAACCATCTTACTGAACAGTTACTATCACCTTTTATTATACTTAGCGACTTTGGGGCTACAAATATATCAACGAGAGAGGGTATAAAATAGAAGACTTTGTTTCAAAACAATCTTTGCATTTTTAATGATATGTCGTAAACTTACCTGCATCCTGCCACATGATCCTACTCGTCTTTAGATCAGACCATCTGCAATCCAGTTCTTTTACTTGACTTCTCTTGGGAAGTTGGTGATGCAAGTGACTACTTCCAATATATTTAAGAAATAATACTCCCAAATCTCAAGAGCTAGGACAGAGGTGGAAATTCAACTTCAACAACGCAGATTGGGAAACGTTTCAGTCTCTCTGCGAATCGCATGTGACCGTTGATCGTTTCGACAAGGTAGTGGATCCAATACCCTCATTTACAAAGATACGCTAGTATATTGCTGGGGACACAATACAAAAACTTCGGCGACTCCTAAATGTGTCAACACACCATGAATTAATTATGCTTGCAAAGATACCATCAGGTAATGGAAAAGGGTCCTTAAAAATGTAAATGCCAATCCAACAACTGTCAGTCTGAATAAATACTATACATACCGAGCTAAAGCTCGTCATACCATTAGAGAGAGCAAGAGGAAAGCATGGCCATCCTATGTGTCTAGGTTGAACTCTCGCTCTTCTATTAAATCAGTATGGAACATGGCACGAAATATCATTTGCAAAAATAAAAGAAACTGCATTAAACACTTTACAAAATCTGATGAAATGGTCGCAACTTAATCGGAAATCTCAAATACATTGTCTGAAACATTCTATAAAAACTCCTGATGAGAGAACTATTCTGAAAACGTTCATCTTGTCAAAAACCTGAAAGAGAAGGTTCCTTTAAAATTAAAATCTGCGAACGCTGAAAAGAAACATTTGACTCTCGGAGAACAACAAGGCTCTCTTGACCGAGTCCATGACACTTCTGCATGACTAGATAATATCCACTATCAGGTTCTGAAATACCTGGCATAGCTCTCGATACACTTCTAAACATTTTCAATACAATTTGGGAAACTGGCGACTTCCCGCTGTAATGGCGAGAAGCAACAGCGGTACCAGTACCTAAACCTAGAAATTACCATACCGACCATTCCAACTATCGTCCCATACCACTAGCAAGCTTTATTTACAAAACCATGGAACGAATAATATACGACAGACTCCTCTGGTATCTCGAGTCCAACAAACTACTTTCAGGCCTTTATTAAGAATTTAGACGCTACAGAAGCACAATTGACCATCTAGTCAGACTTGAAGCATTTATTAGAGAAGCTTTCATGAAGAAAGAACATATAGTTGTCGCCTTGTTTGACTTGGATAAAGCGTGTGACACCACATGGAAGTATAGCATAATCAACCTTTGTCTAAAGAGCAACATATTTATGTTTATATCCCGTTTTAGGAAAGATGGAAATATCAGATATAAGGTAGGTACCACCCTATCACCCTTTCTGAATATTATCCCCAGGAGATGGAAATATCAGATATAAGGTAGGTACCACCCTATCACCCTTTCTGAATAGTATCCCCAGGATATGGGTGTACCTCAGAGCAGCACATTGTCAGTCACCGTTTTCAACATCAAAATTAACAACATAGTGAAATGCCTTAATACAGGAAATCCGAGTTCATTATATGTCGATGGCGCTTTTGATCTGTTGTTGATCGAAGAGTATGCATACTACTGAACGTCAACTAAAGATATGCTTGAGAAGAGTTCAGAAACAGGCAGAAGAAAACGGGTTGAAATTTGTTAACTCTCAAACTATTTGCGTGCACTTCTGACAATTAGATCGAATTCACGATAACCCCAAACTCTTATCTTGGCGGCTATCTTATCCCATTGTGGAGGAGACCTAACTTTTATAGCTTATATTTTACTATAAACGAACTTTCCTTCCGCATATTCGATACTTCAGGAACAAATGTCAAAAAGCCCTGGATTTAATAAAAGTCGTGGCAAACACAGATTGCGGACCAGACCGAAAGGTCTTGGTCGGGTTATACAGGTCTTTACTAAGTATTAAACTGGACTATGACTTGATAGTGTACGGATTGTAAAAAAATTACCTGCAGATGCTTGATCGCGTGCATCAGCAAGGACTTAGATTTTCTCTAGGGCTGGGGGCATTTAGAACTTCCCCTTCAGAAACTCTATATGCTGATGCAAATGAACCATCGCTTCATCTGAGCCGAATTAAATTGCCTCTTCAGTATGCCTCCAAACTATCTTCGAATCCATCTAATCCTGCATATGACGTAGTCTTTAGGCCCAAATACCAAACCTTGTACGCTCAGACACCAAATTGAATTCCACCTTTGTCATACGAATTCATCTCCTAGAAATAGCAAATATCAATGTTGCAAATACCGTAAAATTCGATATTCCCAAATCAACATCTTGTTTATCAAAAGTCCCCAAAATAATATCTGACCTCTACCAATTCAAAAAGTCTTCAACAAATCCTCTCGTTTTTAATCGTAAATTCAATCTAATCAGAGCGTCCTATCATGGCAAAACGTTCCTATTTACAGACGGTTCGAAAGATGGAGACAAGGTTTCAGTTCCGTTGCAACACTCTCTGGCACCGTCATTTATCTGTTTACAGGATGAGGCCTCCATTTTTACCGCAGAAATTGCAGCCATACTAAAATCTTGGAACAGCATTGAAGTCTCTCAAAAATAAATTTCATCATCTTTTTGGATTCTCTTTCGCTCTAAAACCTTGCAAAACCTAAAATTTTACAACCAATTAATATCCCAAATAATACAGAAGCATGATTTGCTCATACAATCTGGAAAATGTATTCTGTACTGTTGGCTGTCGAATCGCTTTGGTATTAAGGATAATGAAAGGGCAAATAAAGCAACAAAAACTGCCATGCTTCGTAATGGAAGATTCAATATACTGACTTCAAACGTGATATAAATCGCGTATCGGACACACGTTTGACTCATGTATACCTCCTGAAGGGTGAGCCTCGACCAGAGTGAATACCCTGCCAGTGTCCACCAACAATCTGACACATTCTTGTTGAGTGTACTGACTTTCACCCTATGAGACCGGCGTTTTATTTTATAGGTGAACTCAATTAAGAAACTTTATGATCATGTACCACTAGTTGAAATCTTTGACTTTTTTGAGGGTATGCGGTTTATTAAAAAAGAAAACAAATTGTTAACCTAATATTTAAAGGATTTTATATTTTTACCTTTATCTTTTATTTTATATACATTTTATAGAATTTTAACATCCTTGGATTTTATCTTTTATATTGTGGTGCTTCTTGTTTACGTTTATTTGGAAGGCTTTTTTTATCTCCCTAAAAAAATATTTCCTGCAATTCTTTAGATTTACAATTTTAGAACTTCACCTTTAATCGGCACCATAGAGCCATTATTGTATTGACGTGCCATTAAACCCTAAAACACACACACACACACACACACACACACACATATATATATATATAGATAGATAGATAGATATCCATCCGACATTGAAATAAGGTAAGGGTCAAGAAGTGAAAAGTATTATATTCTTATGAGCTATTGTTGAGATGTTCGTATGTACTAAATTCAGTATATATTCATATTTCTGTTGCCATGTTCACTAGATATATTATGATTTAAAAAGACTCAAGTATAATCTTTGACCTTGAAATCAAGGTCACAGAAAACTGTAAAACTCGTCAGTTCTTAAATGTATCTACAAGCTTAGTTTGGAGAAAATCAATTGCTCGTTTGAATTGTCATTTTCAGAAGCCAGTTTAGTTCAAAACGTAAGTCTTGACCTTTAACCTTTAAACCTACGCGTATTTTGCTGAGTGATTTTCAAACTCATCTGAAATCTTTGTGAGCTGTAACAAAATACCACGTTTAGTCAAGATCCACGTGTACTGCGTCATTGTTGTACCAGCTGTTCGTAATGCTGACATTTTAGTTGTTGCTTTGACCTAGAACCCAAGGCTATAGACAGCTGAGCTATTTGCGAGGTATAATATATACTTTGTTTGATCAAAATAAATTCTTATTTGTTCATATGACTTTTGTTCACAACCAATATTAGTTGATAGACCTAAATTATTGAACCCAACTGTGCTTATTATCTCACCAATCGTTCTCAATATATTGCTGAAATGTACCCACATGCGAAGTTGAATCAAATTCCTTTGTATTTGTTGGAGTTATTGCGTTCATAAGCACGTGCTAACAGATGTTGGCTCCAAGACAACATATCATTGCATAGTCGCAAGTTAAAACCAGGAGAGCAAACAAATGACTGCTCTGTTGTAACAATAACTGGTGTGGGTATTTAAATGTGCCAATGTGTGTGAGCTTAATATATAAAACTAATAGTTTTTAATAGAAAGTTTCATTTTTTAAGATTGCTGCATTTGCTTTTCTGTTCTACTTGTATGTGACGTCAAACTCTTACTTTGATAGAGCAGAGATGATAGGCTATGATAATAAAATAAAGTACTAGTATTCTGTCAACTGTCTTTCTACCTATCGGTTTCTAAAAAGTTGTGCTGCAAGGAGTATTAAAAAGCAAGTCAAATACAAAATCAAAAATGTAGATAGTTTTTATATGACGTGAAGGGGCTTGCATAATTATTCCCTTTCAATCACTAATGCTAACTTTTGGATTATCCTCCCCAAACAAATAAATGGGAAGAATTTACACCATGAAAAAGTAATTGATTTCAAGTCGGCTGCAACCTGTACAGATAGAAAAAAGCAATAAATTTGTTTGTATACAACTAATAATGTATGCAGGAGAAATTGTATTTCTATTGCAAAAGTATCAAATCCGTAAAAAAAATATTTAAAAAATAAAAAAAAATAAAAAAATTCATAACAATAATAAAACTGTGAAAGGTTGACCTATATGAGGCGCCATTTTATTGTCGAGCCCACGTGAGTGGAAGGCGAGACAGAGCAGTCACTTTTCCACCAGCGGCATCAACATTTTGTAAGGTTTTGGTTAATGTTTTTAATTTGCATTTGTTTTCTAAATCCCTAGTAGAGTCTCCAGATACTTGGCATGAACAACTATTACGAAGCTAAGAAAATTCATCTACGACATGCTCAGTCGCTCCTTTTACCTCGGGGTTAAGGTTGCAGTCAAAGAAGATTTTTGTGGATTTTTTGTGTTCAAGTTTCTTCTTTTGCTTATATTTCCTAAACACTATTATAGATTCTCATAATACTTGGCATGAATCATTATGAAGCAAGGCAATTCATTCGCCGACATACTCGCTCGCACTTATGATCTTAGAGTCAAGGTCAAAGTCATAGAAAAGTTGCATTAGGGTTTTGATGTATGGGATGAATCATTATGAAGCCAAGACGATTCATTATGTGACACACGCGCTTTCCTCATTGACCTTATGGTCAAGGCTAGAGTCATTAGAAAATATGCATTAAGGGTTTGGTTCAAGTTGTTTCATTAGCTAATATTTCACAAACCCTTTTATGGATTTTCTTCGCACCTGGGATCAATCATTATGAAGCCAAGACGATTCATTTCAAGACATGTTTCCTCAGCCTTTTGACCTGGGGTCAAGCTAGACGTACAGGTTATGTTCCTCTTGTTATTTATTAGGTATTTTTTGAGACCAGAAATTCGTTACATGGTAGTAGAAATAAAATAATTTTATAATATAAATAAAAATTGTTGCTATCCTAACTTCGAAGTGATGGTCTCAATATTTTCATATAATATATAATATAAAAAAGTACAATTTTCGCCATTTTAAAATCATTTTATGATTCTTAAGTTCATAATTTTGAATCTATGGTATCATATATAGTGATAAATGTAACATATCTGACATTGACTTTTTATGTCTCAAATATTCATTGTATTTCCAATTCCAGTTCTTGTATCTTCTCTGAACTAGTACTAAAGCTTAGGGGAAAATATCAGAATGCAGTCAAAATGTTATAATACAAGAGACGTTTTTACTCTTTTAAAATATGTTAAACGTTACTCTGAGAAAATCTTTACTAGTACAAGTTAATTTGAGACTTCTACACTATTTTTTTTGTTATTTACAGAAAAAAAATCTCTGCCTTCGCATCACATACTTACAATTCTATGAGGCGTCGAGTAATGAGCGCTTAATCAAGTATAGGCTCTGGTTTTACAAGGGATATTTGAAGTTAATAAATGTTTTATTTTTAATTATGTAGAAATTCAGAAAAAAAAAAATCAAATTTAAATATCATCAAATGAATATATAAAAAGGCGCCCATTAGATTCAAAAGCGTTAGGACACTTTTCAACGAAACTTAAATCCGACTAGAACTGAAATCCATCTACAGTTCGTGCTGAAAACAAGAAATGTGCTCATGAAATACAGACGCCCCACCACAGAGTCCGAAAACGGATCTAAAAACGAAACTTATTATTTTTGGCAGAATGTATTATGTTATTATTGTGACAAATAGGTAACATAACAAGGCAAAATATACGCAAATACATCAGTCTTTTCAGTATGAAAACAGTATTTTGATATTTTAATACAATGATACGTGCAGATTTTTTTTCAAATATAATTTTTAAAAAATATATTTTAGGACAATTGTGTACAATACTAACATTAATTGTACGTGATAATGTGTGAGTATTTATGACATTAATTGTACGTGATAATGTGTGAGTATTTATGACATTAATTGTACGTGATAATGTGTGAGTATTTATGACAAATAAAAGAGCCTCTTAATAATTTTTCGAAATAAATCACGTATACTTTTCAAGAGAAGGGAAGTTTGAGAAAGAAAATATCTGGCGACGGTTATGCAACCTCCGAGTCATTTAATTTTATTTGGTTTCACTGAATCTTGCACATGTACCCATCCATAGACATTGTTTCACTGGCTCACATGAAGAGATTCTTGTTCGGCAAAAACTCCCCAGAAAGTTTGCTTTGTCCAAACTGCTAAAGTGCATCTCTGACCAGCAATCTCTGCAGAAGCTTCAAAACTTGACCTAGCCAAACTGCTCTTGGACACTGATTTCCCGTATTTGTCCCTTTTCTGAACACTATATTTAACACTGCCTGGAATTTGTATCATATTGCTCAGCATACCGCTAGAGTACGCAACCTACCCGCAGCCTAACTGCTTCAACAGTGCAACACCAATGCTAGAAATTATCAAACCTACCTTAAATCCCCCCTCCCCACCCCTGCCCGTTCTCATTCCGTTGTCTTCAAAAGGGGGAAAAAACTAGATTACATACACTGTGTGTTAGTGTGAGTAACATAATGGTTTTAGTTTTAATTTCCTAACGGCATCTTAAAAGGTTGGTCATTGTGAGAAATGAATCGTTAAGGGAATCAAAGTAATCTAGAAATTACTGCTTTTTTACTGTACATGCTTTTAAATTAGTGCGCATGTCACATTACATTATGTGCACGCTTTGTGTGTGCACATTATGATAAAGTGAAGTAGTTTGTACTCCTTAGTGTGTACACATTTGATGTTTGCACTCTTTGACATTGTGTTTACGTTAAGTGAGAAGGTTGTTTCAGTGCGCGCTTTGAAACTTGGGGATCGACAATTTTTCATGAAGTTCGTTTTGTGCGCGGAATTGGTAGTGTAAACAATTTTTTTTAGTGCGCATTTCATTTTGTAGTTTGGTTATGCGGGCATTGTGTATTGTACGTACCTAACAGCTTAGTACGCATTTTGTTAAGTTATTGCTCTTGATTGTCTGTTGTGCGCGTCATTTGAAGGTGTTTTGTGTACACTGTAATTTGTGCACACTGAATAGCTTGCAACAACACTAAAAATATACATGATAATGCTTCTCCAGGCGAGTAGTTTTAAAGAGAGCAATGTTCTTAAATATAGATCCTGGAGGGATAATACAGTTTTTGATTTATCTTTCCATTTATAGAGCCAACATCCATGTTGTTCTTATGTTATTGAGCTACGTCTCGGCTTGACACTCTGGAAGACGGGTATTGGAAACTAGTAGAAAGTTGGATCAGGCCGGATACCACTCTAAATTCATTGGTAAGTTATTGTTTACACTGTCATAAAGTTACTGCCTCTCTTTACACTGTATGCTATACCCCGCGTCGTTGTATAGTTTGGAAGATTTACACCACACACACACACACACACACACACACACACACACACACACACACACTTGGCTAACGACCTAGGCTTGGATAGGCGCCGGATTCCTAAAGAGTACGAAAGAAACAAAATGGGAATGCAAACCATTAGCGCTAATATTATATAATGACACAAGAACTGAGCGAGGAATTTAACAAAGTTTCCCTACGTTTCGACCTAAAGCAAGGTTTTCCTCAGGGGGCAATGAAATACACACAAAGAGACAATCACACAAAGATTGACACGTGCATTACAATATGTGACTATTATCTATGAAAAAGGCAACGATTCCTTTCTAGACATGTAGACACAAAGATTGACACGTGTAGTACAATATGTGTCTATTATCTATGAAAAAGGCAAACGACTCCTTTCTAGACATGTAGACACAAAGATTGGCACGTGTAGTGCAATATGTGTCTATTATCTATGAAAAAGGCAAACGACCCCTTTCTAGACATGTAGTCTTGACATGTAGACAAAAACTACCCCGTTCTAGACATGTAGTCTAAACATGTAGACAAACGACCCCTTTCTAGACATGTAGTTTCGACATGTAGTTATTTCTTGTTATTTTTTTTTCTCTAGCGTATACCTTTTTATTATTCTGGATATTTTTCTTCACTATGCCAAAATGTAAATATGTATTGTTCTACATGTGCAGAACAGGGGCATCATTGAATTTTTGTCCAAGTAGACAGCATAAGAAGTCTTTTAGTGAAAACTCCATGTCAGTACGACCATTTGTTCAGCAGGAGTATCAATATCCAGAATGGCTGCTATGGCGGTCATATTGCATGTCAGATTGGTACCATTTTCATCCAGGACCAACTAGACATAATTTGAACTCTTTTAGTGCAAACCCCATGTCGATACGACAAAGTGGGAATGCAAATCATCAGCACAGGACGAGTAGTGATAAAAAGGTTTTCAACATGGCAGCTGTGGTGGCCATATTCGATGTCCAAAGGGATGTCCGACCGGAATCGTGTCGATACGACCTTCCGTTCAGAAGCAGTTGAGATAAATGTATTTTCAAGATAGATGTCTTTATGGCCATATTAGATGTCAGATCAGCACCATTTTCATCTAGGACCAATTTGACATCAAACGAAGTCTTCTAGTGAAAACCCCATATCGATGACCATCCGTTCAGAAGGAGCAGCAACAAGAAAATTTCAAAATGGCTACCATAGCAGCCATATTAGATGTCCGTGGGCACCATTTTAATTTAGGCCCAAATAGACATTGGGATGTTTGTAAAGTTTCGTGGCAACCCTACAAGTAGTTTAGCAGGAGCAGCGATAAGAATTTTGTGCTAACGGACGCCTGACGACGGACTAAAGGCCATTGCATAAGCTTTTCTGGTCTATGACTATTAGAGATAACAATGACAATATCTGAATAGTCACTACGGTTAAAATAAGTCAATATATGTGATAAAACTTTATTCGCTGAGATGTGGAATACACTCACTGCCGTGTCAAATTGCTCTTGGTGGAAAATCAAGTACAACATTGTGTGTGCTAGTCAACCCCGCCCCCACCCTCTCTCTCTCTCTCTCTCTCTCTCTCTCTCTCTCTCTCTCTCTCTCTCTCTCTCTCTCTCTCCTTAGTATTTTAATTGAGGAAAACAAAAAGGGGATCACAATTAAATATTGCTGGAAAATGCAGAAATTGCTGATATAATAGTATGTCAGATCTGATCTCATCTAAAAATCACTTGTTGAAAAGCTATTCGACAGAAAAAGTAATGGGTCTGTAAGTAAACAAGTTGAACTCAAAACATTATGGTGTCAAGTATTGACATAAAGAATTGAAAACAAAACTGTACATCAATCTTAGTTCCAATTTGTTTATCACAATCATTATTAAATTATTGAAAATACACCAAAAAAATGGGACGACGTGATATGTAACGAAAAGTATTATTCATGCAAATGTATATGGTCGTCAGCTCGGTATGAAATTGTATATTTTGTTCAGCAAGGTGAAGAAAATAATATTAATAATTCCCATTATACTTGTGTACCTATTATGAATGAATAAGGATAAAACAAATCGATTATAAAACAATAAAGTAATATCTTTTTATTGAAATACTAAAGTTATATGTCACATCCGTCCCCCTTCATAAACATCTTCATTTGTCTGTAATTTTCTAATTATTTTACCCTTTTAAAAATAATTTGATATTGTTATGTCACATAATGTCAGAGCACAATGCATCTATGAAATAAAACAAAAAAAGTAAAAATGAAAAAGTATATACAGTATTGTACTTTTAACAAGAAATATTAGAAAAAATATTAATGCAAATCTGGACTCATACAAACAATATTTTAGATGAATTAGCCTAAAAAATGTTTCTCATACAGGTTGGCATTTATAAGGAACAAACAACTGGATTGTCTATTATTATATTGTCCTTTTAGATTTATCTGAAAAGTAAGGGGACGGATGTTACAGAATTTTAAACCTTTAAATTACACTTTATTAGTGACCCCTGAATCACTAAAATTGTGAAATTACACATTCACTGGTTTTTCCAGATCATTAGAATGACTTCTTCAATTTGAAATTCCTCTAATTATTATGTTACAAAAACATTATGCCATAAAGCTGTGATGACCTATGTACATAATGACATCCTGCCATAAAATTAGAATAACAGTAATATACATAGCTTTTAAGCTCCAGAGTGAACTAGGTACCTTGGAGTACTGGATACCTTGGAGTATTGGGTACCTTGGAGTACTAGGTACCTTGGAGTACTAGGTACCTTGGAGTACTGGGTACCTTGGAGTACTAGGTACCTTGGAGTACTGGGTACCTTGGAGTACTAGGTACCTTGGAGTACTAGGTACCTTGGAGTACTAGGTACCTTGGAGTACTAGGTACCTTGGAGTTCTCTGAATGTTAAAACAACATACTTCCTTAAGCATTGTGCTAAAGGTAACAAACCAAACTAAAAATGAATGACAAATTCCCAACTAACCCAAATAAAGGTGTGAAAATGATCCAGGTGTTCAATGCTTAAATAAAACATGTTGCCAATCTTAGGATATAGGAGGGTAGAAAACATATACCTAATCGAGGTGACAAGTGACAATGATGTCCACGAAAGTAAATTGAACGGGGTTCTTGTATAAAAAGCATGCACAAGACCATTTACATCCATATCCAACTGTGCAACAATGGATGCACGATCTAAACGGGCTAAAGAGGAGAAGAACAAACAAACAAAAAAACAAAAAAAAAAAAACAAACAAAAATAATTGAAGTTAAATCGGATAATTAAGTCAAAGATTTCATTATTTTCTAAAATTACATAATTATTTCAATTTAATTTTATTCACTTCAAAAAGAAGGGTATACTGTTATCACAGAAGATTTGAAACACGATTCATAATTTGAGAAAGCTGCCGTACAAACATCTTAGGGACAGTTGTGTCAAAGTGAATGCTGTTCATCAGTGGACAAATGAATGTGAATGCTGTTCATCAGTGGACAGATGAAAGTGAATCCTATTTATCAGGGACAGATGGAAGTGAATGTTATTCATCATTGGACAGATGGAAGTGAATGCTATTCATCAGTGGACAGATGGAAGTGAATGCTATTCATTAGTGGACATATGGAAGTGAATGTTATTCATAAGTGGACAGATGGAAGTGAATGTTATTTATCAGTGGACAGACGAAAGTGAATGTTATTCATTAATGGACAAATGGATGGGAATGTTATTCATCAGTGGACAGATTGATGTGCAGCCCAATACAAATGCAGACACAGCTTCTCAGCTATCAGCAAAGCATAATCAACACTTAAAAACAAAAGTGACCAGTCATTACTTTGAAACTAGTCATGGGAAAGGATCATATGGTGGACTTGGTGCAATAATTAAAAGAAAGGTTTCAAATGCTGTGATACAAGACAACAATTTGGTAATATTCAATGCCACTGAACTGACAACTTTTTGCACTAATAATCTGAAAAGTGTTGGTGACACTTCATTCAAATCCACGAAGTATACAGCTAGTTCAAGGAGATGAAACACAAGAATCTGTGGACGATTTACAACATCCTGTTGATCCCAGTGATGAACAAACGGCCCATGAATCCAATGATCTAGCTCTAAATGACTTTGTCGCAATTAAATTTGAAACAAAGGAATTTAAAGTGTGCTAGTTTTCTAAAATCTATGAATTATAAAATGATGATATTCGTGTTGAGTACCTGGAAAAAAAGTGTCCGAAACTACGAGTATCCGGATGTGTCTGATAAATCATGTCAGAAATGTTCAGATATAATATGCAAATTGAGCACTCCAGATGTTGTTGTCACTAATTCCATAGTTAAATGTTTATTCCAAATCACTGAAAATCAAAATGAGCTAGGAACAGATTTTAAACTCTATTGAACGATTAAAATCGTCTTATTGCTGCTATTTTTAAAATATTTTTTGTTCTCAGTCCAGTAAATAATGTTGGTTCTTAACCACAAGGAACAACCTCTCACTGACTGTTGTCTTTAAAACATTCATGATGTTATTCACAAGAACATTGATTCTCCTCAAAACATATGTACAAATTAAATGTAAAACATCCGTTCCCTAACTCTTGTTTTTTTTTGTTTTTTTTTTTGTTTGTTTGTTGTTTTTTTTCTTCACTTTCACATGAATAAAACATGAATAAAGATGTTTATTATTTGATTTTTGTGTTATTTTTAATATTGGTTTTACCCATATTTATCACATGAAATCTACTTTAATAAAAAATAAAAGATTAAAATATAGTTGTAATCATTATACTTCAATATGACATGCAAAACCATACAGAACTGACTAACATATAAAATCATGCAAATGGCTGCTTGTCTATTGTAATAAATATCGCGGCTAAATAATTTGCTGCATTTTGGTAGCTTAAACATGAAAAGCAGCTTTACACATCAGCAAACTGTGATACAAAGTAACGTCGGTCCCCTAGTCTGAAAACAATCAAAAGAACTTCAGGCAAAACTGTGATACACGGTAACGTCGGTCCCTTAGTCTGAAAACAATCAAAAGAACTTCAGGCAAACTGTGATACACTGTAACGTCCGTCCCCTAGTCTGACAACTAAAAGGACTTCAGGCAAACAAATCAAATCAGACCAAACTTATCTTTTCTTTGATGGTTTCACCAACTTGAATCATCAACTTACTGGGAAAAACCAAGAAATAATGAAACAAATAAACTTTACTTTTTGACTTAGATGCTAGCCCAACTGGATCATTTATTGTGCAACAGACATTGGGTTACTGATTGTGCAGCCTTGAGAAGTATGTAATGTTCCAGATTATAGGACGGGGAATAAAAACTCCAAGTTTTCTTGCCTCCCACTGACATTCTTTGTTTACCTTGCATAACTAACATCCCCACCATATAGGATCGTGCGTCCTCTGGTTAAAACAAAGTATGTGTAACCCGTGATGATATTTTACCGAGGTGAGCAGGACTTAAGAAAACGGTTATACAGACCAGTCTTTCCGAAGAGGCTAAAATTAAATCTGTTTGCATGCATGACATCCATCCGTTGTACGAGAAGTTCTACAAGGTTATAAATCAATGACTCTTGATTATGGAAAAGATGCCATATTAAGGTGAAGGAAACCGGAGAATACCATAAACTCTGGATGGGTGACTATATATCCATAGGTGACAGTGCAAGAGATCACACCTGGGACCGCCGAAGTACACAGCAAGCGTGTCATCGCTGTGATATCCGAGACGCTCTTATCATAAAACTTGTTGTCAGATATATGTTTGATCACAAAGTAATCGAGATGTCTTGTGAACGCTGTGAATTTTTAAATTTCATGCCTGCGATGAGTGTCACCGTGGTCTTAGTAATGTATTGCGTCCCGTGATCTTGACCTTTGACCATCAACGTTTTAGAGATGTTCAATCTATGCTGGTTACATTTAGTGCAACATCAGATAACAAATAGGCTTGGGCCTGCATGTCGAGCCCAAGATTGAAAGATTATTGTAAAACGTGTAGCATTGATCCCACAGAGGAAAGGTAGAGCGAGCGTGTCGGAGAATGAATGGCCTTAGCTTCATAACAACTCATTCAAAGTAGGAAGAGAATCCATCTAGGGGTTTAGGAAATATAAGCAAATGAAACAACTTTAACTAAAACTTCATGCAAATATTTATTTACTCATCTTGACCCCAATGTCAAAGGGCCCTGCGAGCGTGTCCTTGACTCGGGCGAACGAGCATGTCGTAGAATAATCTGTCTTATCTTTATAATGATGCATGCCAAGTATGGTGAGAATCTATCAAGGAGTTTAAAAAATATATACAAATTCAATTTTTTAAAATAAAACCTGAACCAACTATTGACGCCGGACAGTGACTCCTATGCTTTGCTCCTCAATAACGTGTGTTCGACTCTATGCCATGCACGGAAACTCGACAATATGCCATCCACGGAGACTCGACAATATGCTATCCACGGAAACAGATTTAACAATCCCATTAATTTTATCCCTGACCCTGACCTTTAATATTTCGATCTGTCATCCACATGGGTCTCTTTGTACACTTAACTTTTTCTTTCATAGTCCAATGTCAACTTGTTTTCGGGGAACAAGTTAGGTCAAAACTAACAATTGAGCATTGTGATCTTGATCTTTGAGGCTGACATCGACCAAGAGGCTGACATCGACCTAAAAGCCAAATGCAAGAGCAGTTGGCCAAGAAATATGGGTTCGTAGGATGCTTTCCGTCAAAACTTTTTCATATTCTGTTGATTGGTTATGAAAACAGAAAAGTTGTTTCAAGGGATCTATGCTTCGAATATCTTGAGCCATATTTGATGACAAATCAACACCATTTGTATAAAACTAAAAGGCATTTAAACCAGGATGCTTTCATTTGCAGACCTTCATAGTAGAATGATAATTAAAATGTTGTCAATTCTAAAGAGTTGGTTCAGAGGTCGTTGAAGGGTTTTCTATTTTAAGAGGGGATTAAATTAGATGGCATATTGGCCTTAGTCAAAAAGTTAAAAGACTTCATGCCAGTACGCTTTCTGTCAAAGTTGGTCAAACTCTGTTGAGCACTTTTTGCAATGAAGTCGTTCAAAGGTTCGTCTATGCTCGTAACAGCAGCCATATTGGAATGTGGATGCCCATCATCTGCACAAACTTGAGATGACCCGATGATACGATGCTTTCTCTTCAATTTGGTCAAATTCTGCTGACCGATTTTTGAGACGTTGCTAAAAGGTTTTCATATTTTTAGTTTCGGTGGCTATCTTGGGTATTGAATCAACATCATTTGTTCAAACTTGAAAGAACTTGATGCCATGATGCTTTCTGTCGAATCTGATCAAATTCTATTGAGCGATTCTTGAGAAGTCGTTTAAGTGTTTTTCTATTTTTAGTAATGGTGGCCGTAATGGATTGCAGATGGGCATAATTTCTACAAACATGTAAGGCTTGGTCCAGTGGTTTTTGAGAAGCTGAAAGTAGGAAATATTGATGGAGGCAGATGAGACGACGCAGGCAGGGTCATACCATACACCCTACTTGGCCTTACACCCAGGTGACCCTGAAAACTGTAACCATTTCTAAACAACTACCCTTTGATCTTGACCTTTAACCTTTTTTATCCGCCGATCCCTAGGGTTGTTTCTAACCCTTTTGTTTGCATCCACTGATGCAAGCAGGGAATATTGACCCCCCCCCCAACCTGCTGAACGACAGACTGAAAAACACCAACCCACTTTCGTGAATAGTCATTTCCCCGTTAACCAATCAGATAGGTGTGCTGAGTCACATGATGTAAACAAAGCAATTCGCCAAAGAAGGTCGGACAAATGTTCGACGTGGTGGTTGACACGATTAATACGATGGCATGTGTTTTGGTTATATCCATCGGGATTTTACTGAATAATTTTGTGCTTGTACTTTAGGTTACCACCCGTAAATCCTCAATGATCTGTAAAATAAATCCTCGAGTGAATTTTGTCATATTTCGGCTTAAATGGTGAAAACATCGTGTGCATGGACAGTCGGATGTGTGAAGTATTGACAGCAGACACGATTGATGCTACGAGGTAACTACTTCTATAATATAAGACCATGATAGTTATCATGGGGAGCCCCCATCCCAATTATCAGAGCGGACGCATTACAGTTTAAGACGACGAGGTGACAAGACCTTCATTTCGTTAAAAATCGGACCGTCAAAGACATTCAAGGTGGATCTTAATCACCCAAAGTCATATTCAAAAGTATTTACCCCGGTTAATGCAGTTTGAGACATACAAAAGGGGAAGGGGTGTAAGAGCCATTTAAACAGATATACTTGTCGGTACTCTTTCTTTTGCCTTTTTGAAATTATAGTTTTCATATATGTTGTGGAATTCATAGGGAAACATGTATGAACTTTGTGCAGTTAGTAAACGAAAATGATTGAAAAACTTGTTACAACAAGCTCTCAGCACTGTCGAGATGATTGTGTGCCAAAATCAATAAAGTTTTAAACAACTGTTGTGTTTAAAGATCTATTTTATTCTTTCTTCACAGAATGTAAATCATCAAAGAACATCAGAATCAGTCAGATCTAGACTAATGCATTTACATGTGCCAGATTGCTATCAGGATGTACATATTTGAAATCATTCTATCTGTGCTGAAAGGTGAGGCAACAATTTTAAGAAATGTAGAAATATATTGGACATCGGAGAGAATTTTAAAAATGTAGACTTTTATCACAGTGCATGTGCATCTTTCTAGAACTTCATGTATTATTGTAATGTTTAAATACATTCTCAACAGCAAAAGTCTTTTTTTTTTCTTTTCCTTTTTTTGTGTGTAAATACGCGAGTTTCCTGTAATTTTATCGTATATGCTTAGATTTTGCTAAATTTGGACCATTTTATTTATCTTGATATTTACTTACTGTCCTGTCATCCAAGCTTAAACATTTTTTTTTTAAATATGAGGGCAGAATTTTGACCTACATTTTACACTGATTGTACAAAATATTCACACACTAGATAACAATCTTGACAGCACACGCACCTACCTCGTGAGCTCTTTGAAGAAGAAAATTTGGAACCTTTGATGAGCATACCCTGACTCATGGTGAAAGTGGGTATCTTGTCTGGGACAGCAGAGGTACAAAGATAATACACTAGCCTGATCTATTTATACCAAGTAGATAGTAAGTAGATCTGACAGGCACCGATAAAGATTCGTGTTCTGGTGACCGATGGAATTCGCGGTCTACTTATTTTTAGTAACCCATCAAATAAAGCGTTGTATTTCGTGTTTCGGAGAATTATCGTAAGAAAAGATATGTTCCGAATGACGTTTTTCACTTTCATAAATGTGACAGCAATAATGTGATTGGGGGCTCGAAAGGTCAAGATAACATGACCTCACATCCATGTCCATCAGATCTCGGTTATGTCTGGAATCTCGATTTTAATCAGACTGACAAAAATGATTAATAAGTTAAAATCTAATTACTACAGAAAACATCTAAAGCATTCCTTATTAGTGGTCTCCTTATGTCCCAAATTTCTCAATTCTTAGGTAATCTTCTTTTCACAACACCGTAACACACACCTGTATACTGTAACAAGATACAGTGTATAGATCTACTAAGACAAATCTTCAATATTATTATGTAAATATTGTAAACACAAGGTGGTATGATCCCAGTTAAGGGATACGAAGCTGAATTATTTTATTTTAAAAAACAAATAAATCAGAAATTACTAATTACTGTCGACTTAAGACTCAAGACAACTCCTATCTGAAGTTTATAGCAAAATACATTTGTTTAATGGACATTTTTGCATGCATTCTACATGATAGAACTGGTTAATAGTTTTTATAGTTCTACATCCAACTAATAAAAAGAAATATAATTTTGTTTTCTCCAATAAATGAAATATCTACCTTCATCTTGCTTTGTTTTGAATACTGCTGTGAGTCATGTTTCAAAAACTTAACTGCACCATGTGTGTATTGAGGGTCGTGATTCATGTTTCAAAAACTTAACTGCACCATGTGTGTATTGAGGGTTGTGGAGGAACATGGGATTGATCAAAAAGAAAAGATCAACGCTTATGCACAATCCATAACCCAATCCTAAAGAAGCACACGTTTATAAAACTGTCCATCATCTCTTTCAAATCTATATCTCGATCACCAAAGTATGTTGTGCATACACAAGCTGATATTATTCGTGTATTGACCACAACACAACTGGAGCCTGAAGACCCACATTTCCAAGTAACTGGATGCAGGGAAGTAACTTGCATCAACCTTAAATTAGTGCAAAAGAAGACATTAATCCTATTTTATACAAGTGGTAAGGGATCAAAATATAAGCTTTTACTTATCATTAATAATACACACCAAAAACTGCTTTTGCATATTTCCTGGTATTAAATTGTCAGACAAAAGATTCAGAGCCCTGTAGAAGTTTCAACATAGCTTGAACTCTTTAAAGTTTCAAAACTTAATTTAAGTGATATTGGTAATTTATAAATAAAATATATACTTTTTTGCACAAAAATGCAAGTTATTAAAGTTTCATTACTCATGAAATGCTGCTTGTGTGTTAATGTACTTGACATTGGCAACTTTTGCCCTTTTCCCCAAAACGAATTTTTAAAAGCCTCAAGTATATTTTCTAACTATCAAAAATCTACAGTAACTTTTAACTTTGACTGGAGCATAATTCACGTAATCATGTCCAGTAATATGAACTATGTGACTTTGGCTTTGGCTTTGTAGGGTTTAACGCCATTTTTCAGCACATGATAGGTTGTATATGGCGGCCAGTATATCTGGTGAAGGAAGAACCCGGGAAGAACCCACAGACTCACGGGAGCTACTGGCAAACTTTCTCCCATGCCCACGTTGGTCAAACTGAAACTCGAACTCACGTGGACAAGGTGAGATCTGTGAGTGACCTGTCGAGGCGAGCTTCTTAGACCATACGGCCACCCGGGGCCCCTGAACTCTGTGTGTTTATGCGTGCGTGCGTGTGTGTGTGTGTGTGTGTTTGTGCGGGGTGGCAGGTGGGGGTGGTATTTCCCGCTCTTGCATAGTTAACTTCTTATAGATCAAGCATTACGTACGAGGGAGTGTGAGTGATTGGCAAATAGCTCGTGCATTGTCTATAGTGCTATAGTTAAATACATATCATGTCATATTAGTACATCACATAATAAATCTTCGGGTTCCGATTGGCCGACTTTAGGGAGTATACCTTTGGGTCAGACACTATACCCAAAAGAACAATACTATAAGAACAGAAACCTCTGGACAAGACATAATAGAATAAATATCTGTGTGTGTGTGTGTGTGTGTGTGTGTGTGAGAGAGAGAGAGAGAGAGAGAGAGAGAGAGAGAGAGAGAGAGAGAGAGAGAGAGAGAGAGAGGGCGAACATGACCTGAGAGCTCTAGAATACTCTTCAAAAGCTTGCACTTTCAAACATATATAAACTAGAGGAATGGCAAGCAATTTGCTCAGGTAAATATACACCCGCCCCTCCCGCATCCAACATCCAACCCATGATGGAGATAAATCTATAGTAATAAAAGCGCATACTCGTCTGAAAATAGTGCGAGTACAATGATTTGTCAACATGCATAACTTCTGATGATGACCATAATATGTACTAAATGTCATAGCAATCCTCGATAGGACTGACACTCTACTAGCCGAAAAGAATTTCCAGGAATCCCAGATAGGTTAGTTTCTTCTTTATAACTGCCGAGTATTGAAACCATCTCTGATATTATTGAAAAACTCCAACTTACCAAATTTGGTAACAAAAATATTTTCTTCTATTCGATTTATCATGTTCACAAGATACCTGTCTGGTATCATTTTCATTTAGGACTAACTAGATATATAATAAGACGTCTGTTTGTGAAAAAAATGCACGTTAATACGACTATCCATTTAGGACAACAAGATATAACAAGATTTTGAAGATGGTCACGAGAGCGGCCATATGGGATGTCAGATCGGCACATTTTTCACTTAGGTTGCGCTCTACAGTTTCGCACTTTGATTTTTAAAGGAAGATAATTTCTCAGGTTTTCCTCACTGGTTATCCTAGTTATTTAGAACAGACCTTGTATATCCTAAGTATTGTTAAAATAACTTTTAATTCCATTTATTTTGATGTATGATTGATGGGTGTAATTTGGGTTATAGAGTATACAGCTTGGCCTTACTTCAGATGTGAATCTCTCAAAAGACTGCTAGCTCCGCTTGGTCATTTTCTCTTCTTGGACTTCAAAAGTATTTTGTAGATGAAAAAAAAAAATTAAAAAAAAAATGTTAAATTTTTTTTACAAAACCAGCCGATAACCTTTCTATCATTTTATATATTTTATGATTCATTCATTGCACTTTCAGAAGCTGGTATTGTCTAATCTGCCAAAGTTCGTTTTCCCTATTTAAATAACTGCTAAAGCTAGTGTACTTTGGACTAGTTTAGGCTCATTTTTCGAGCACATGGGAGCAGCCATTTTATCAGCTGTGTGCTTTAGATAGTGTATAGTTTCCATAATGACAACGTATAAAGAAATTTCAGTCACAGTACATGAAAGTAATATAGCGGTATGCCAACATTCTCTCCATTGTGCATGTTGCCAATGCAAACAACTTCACCTTATACCGGTCCCTCTCTCAGACGTACATACTAACTGTAGAGCGCTACCTTAAGACCAACTAGACATCATAAAAAGTCTTCTAGTGTCGATACGGCCATCTGTTCAAGAAAAGTGGCCACAACAAGATTTTAAAGATAACAGCCTTACTGGTCATATTGTATCTCAGATTGGCATAATTTTCATTTAGGACCAACCAAACATAGTACGAAGTTTTTTGGTGAAAATCCCATGTAGTTAATGGGATCCATTTAGGAGATGTAGCGATAGTAAGATTTAGCGGCAATGTTGGATATCAGAACCGCACCAATTTCATTTAGTACCATATTGACATCATAAGTCTTTTAGTGAAAACCCCATGTGCATACGACAATACATTCGGGAGGAGTAGTGATAACAAGATTTTCAAGATGACCACTGTGGTGGCCATAATGGATGTCCAAGGGGCGCCATCTTCATTTTGGATCAACTGAACATAATAAGTCTTTTAGTGAAAACCCAATGTCAATACGACCATCCGTCAAGGAGGAGTAGCAATAACAAGATTGTCATGATGGTTACCATGGCGGACATATTGGATGTCAAATCAGAACCATTTTCATTTAGGACCAACTAGACTTCATGCCAAGTCTTTTAGTGCAAAACCTATGTCGATATGCATATCCATTCCGGATGACATGTTATCTGATTTTCAAGATGGCCGCCGTCGCATCAATTCTGGATATCCAAGGGCATGTCCAATGGGCATGATTTCCAGTTAGGACCATGTCACATGAAGCCTTTTAGTGAAATCCTCATGTCGATATGACCATCTATTCAGGTGGAGTAGAGAAAAGATTGTCAAGACGAATGCCATGGTGGCCCTAATGGATTTCAGATCAGCATCATTTTCATTTTGGACCAAGCAGACTCTGTAGAAGTCAGTGAAAACTCCATGTCGATGTGGCCATCCATTCAAGAGGAGTGGCGATAAAAAATTTTTAAGTTGGCCGCCTTGGCAGCCATATTGGATGTCGGATCGACACCATTTTCATTTAGGACCAACTAACCATCAAAACTTTTTTTCTTCTTTTTTTCTTAAGCCATAAGTAAAAGTTTATATGACTAACCATTCAGGAATAATAGCGATAACAAGATTTTGCTGCCAGAACGGCTATTTTGTATGCCCGATGGTCACCATTTTAACTATGACCAACTAAACCTTGGGATGAATATTTTCGTAAAGTTTCGTGGCAATCCTCCCAGTTGTTTACGTGGAGTAGCGATAACAAAGTTATGCTAACAGACGCAGGACAAAAGGTCATCCCATTAAAATCTGCAAGAGTAGCTGCATTAAAAAATTAGGTCATACATTGCAAGTGGGCCTAATATAGCTCCCCTGACTTATGTAACTTAACAGTGGACCATTTCACTAAGCAGGGTTATGTAGTACTGTCAGAATACAACCGAGGTAAACTAACTCCCAAGCTTTATATCATGTTGATTTTACCTATTTTATTATATCCTCACAAAAATGTGTTCTACAAATACTGGCATAATTTAATAAAATGCAAAGTCTCTTGCTCATAATAGAAATCATCCAAGATCTTGATGATATAAGCCCATTTACCAAGTTGTATAGAAACTGGATGAGATCTAGAACAGTAACAAGGTCAGTCAATTAGATGCAAGGTATCTAATTAATATGCGTGGATCCTGTTAAATTTCGATATTATCCAAAATCTTGATCATAAAAGTCCATACTCCAATTGTCATCTAAATCTAATCCGAATTATGGCTTATAGAGTGGTAACAAGCTCAGTCATTCAGATGCAAGATCATCTCATTAATATGCATGGCTAATTATCGAAACTGTCGAAGATCTTAATGATATAAACATATATTCTAAGTCTGATCAAAATCGGATCAGAAATATGACCTTCAAAGAGGTCACAAGCTCAGCCAATTAGATGCAAGATGCAAGATAATCTCATCAATATGCGTGGATCTAGCTCATTATCAAATCCGTCCAAGAACTTTATGATACGAGCCCATATTTCAAATTTGATCAAAATAAGATCAGAAATACGGTCTCCAGAGTGGTAACAAGCTCAGCCAATCAGATGCAAAATCACCTCATTAGTATGCGTGGATCTCGCTCATTATCGAACTCATCCAAGATCCTGTTGATATAACCATATATTCCAAGTTTAATCAAAATCAGATCTTAAATATGGCTTCCAGAATAGTAGCAAGGTAAGCCAATCAGGTGCTTGATCGCCTCATGAATGTGCATGGATCTTTCACATTATAGAACTCGTCCGAGATTTTGACGATATAAACCCATGTTCCAAGCTAGATTGAAATCAGATCAGAAATATGGACTCGAGATTGGTAACAATCCAGACAGACGCAAGTCGGACGACGTCGGACACAGAGCCATATCATTAGCTCACTTGGTCTTACGGCCAAGCGAGTTTAAAATAATGGGAGCACACAGATTTGTCCATACGTGCTTCTTTAGATGATGACCATACTATGTAGCAAGTTTCACAGCAATCCATTAAAAAAAAAGAGTCCATCGAAGGGACTGACGCTCTACTTGCCGAAAAGTATTTCCTGGAATTCAAGACAAGACTATTTCTTCTTTATAATTGCCGAGTGTTGAGACCATCCCCGATATTCTTGAGCGATAAGATTTTCAAAGTAGCCACTGTTTCAGCTATACTGGATGTAAGATCGGCGCCATTTTCATTGAGGACCAACTAGACATCATTATTAGTCCTCTGGTGAAAACCCCATGTCGATACGACTTACCATTCGGGAGGAGGACCAATAACAAGATTTTAAGATGGCTGTCATGGTGGCCATATTGGATCATACGATTTATGGTGAATACCCAATGTTGATGTGACTTTCCATCTAGGAGAAGCAGCAACAAGATTTTCAAGCTGACCACTGTGGCGGCCATATTGGATGTCAGATTAGCACCATTTTATTCAGGACCAACTAGACATCTTAAGAAGTCTTTCAGTGAAAACGCCATGTTGATACCACCATCCATTCAAGTGTGGTTCCGCTCTACAGTTTTGCACTTTGCAAAGGGTTTGTTTTTTAAAGAAAAAGAGCTTCCCTGGTTTTCCTCACTGGTTATCCTGTGCGAATGGTATGGAAGGGAGTCATTTCACGTAAAGACATTTTAAGAGTTGTATGTTTATTAGGTTGATGGCAAATGTGAAATTTGCCTAGCTTATATTTAAGTGTACATAGTAACGCAGACTGTGTTCTTTATGACATTTAGATAGTGTATTCTGAACAGTTGAGTGAAAACATAAATACACTGCATGTCCGTGCTGTTCAGAGTATACTGTTCGACAATAAGTAAAGCTCTTTGGCAGTGAAGACCACTCGAGTGATCATGGGTGTCAGTGTTGATCAGTACAGTGCGTCGATTGGTGCGTTCGCTTTTACTCTTTCTGTTTTGTTATATCGAAGGGCACATAGGTATATTAATGGAATGGTGAGGAAGATGCTTGCGCATACTATGACTGGACGAATTGTTGTTTTAACGTTCTGCTGATGTTACTTTTCATGGCGGGAATCGTACAAAATCCAGGCTCGGGATCAAACGCTGCATCGAAACCATGACAAATTAAGGTTCTCTGTGGAATCAAACCAGAACTCAGTTGATCATATGGTGACGACTAAGAAATATGAGATGAAGAAACTTGAATAAATGATTTGATGAAAGATTCGAAGTGGTCCAGAAGCAAATTTATGAGGTACAGGATACGGTCAATGAATGTCTTGCTCTGTCATAACAAATTAAGGAACTTGAGGAGGAAAATGCCACCCTAAAGGCCAAAGTGAGTATTCTGGAAGGCAAGGTTGACGGCCTAGATAACCAGTCCAGAAGAAACAACTTAATTGTTCTTTGGAATCAAGAGAGGAAAGGGGAAGAAGATATGGAATCAATGTGAACAGAAGCTTCGCGAAGTAATTAAGAACGATCTTAGATTCAGGAAGACATTGAAATAGAACGCGCACATAGGGTTAAACGTCTTGGTATTATAGTGAAATTTCTAAGACACATAGGGTTAAAGGTGACGGTATTATAGTGAAATTTCTAAGACACAAGGACAGAAATCTCGTTTTATCCAGAGTACTTGAACCGAAGGGCACGGGAGTGGGAATTGGTAAGGACTTTTTGCATGTGGTAAGGGACAAGCGTAAAGAGTTAAGAGAGTTCTTAGATGATCTGAAGAAGGATGGTATCATAGGACGGTTGAGATACGACAAAGTCTATGCTGAGGACAAAGTGTACACATAGGATATTAACTAACCGCGTATTGTAGAATGTACCAAAGATTAGGGGCATGGCCGGCTCAGAATTGACAGTGGTCATCAGAAATCCAAAGCCATATAACTAGTTTTCATTATAATATTGTTGATGATAGGAATTCGTGTAATTTCATCAATATAAGTAAAAAATTGAATGAATGATACTCAGACGATAATAAATGCCAACATAACTTCAGAATACATAATCATTGTATCAACCTACCATCTTGAATATACAGGACATAAAAATAAAGTTGTATAATTCGGATTTCATTTGATTTATAAGATGCTATAAAAATATAATTTGTTTTACTTAAGAATAGAAATGTGATTTATCTATGATCACTACTTTTTTCCCCCTGACTATACGCGTGTAGTAAATCAAAGAGCTACTGATGACTGCGGTGGTATTCCAGTGCTCCTGCAAAATGCACATTTCAATCACGTGAAACATGTTTTACACTGAGTATAGGGGCTGTACTTTTTATCTTACTTAACAAGCAATTATTTGAGGTTCAGCATGATGTCATGCTAGGTTGTATCTATTAAACCCCCCCCCCCCCCCGTTAGGTTCACCTGTGTACGACGACAGGTCCTCTAATGGCATTGAGAAATCAGTGTGATTTAAAGTTCATTCCATCACTCGATTTGTACATTATACGATTGGCGACTTTAATAATCCCTAAAAATCGAGAGATACGGAGGTGAATGAATTTGGTAAAAGTTTTATTCAGTCATGCTGTACCTTTGGTATTCAAGGAAATTTTACACGTCTTGCAAACGGGGAAGGAGCGTAGTAGATTATATGATACTATCGTCAGATTTATTTAAACCTGTTGAACGACTCACTGTTCAAACGAGAACTGAATTTGATCATTTAGCGATCATCAATCAAAATATTATATGAAAACAATAGTACTCTGTGTGATATAAATTTTGGAACAAAACCCTATTATCGCTTCAAGTGGAATGAGAATGTAAAGAATTTATGTGACTAAATTTAGGATTGCTACTCACAGAGGGGTTTTTAATTTGTTGTTAAAAATGATTATTTAAAGTCACAAAGGATATAGAACAGGCTCTTGACATACTCCTAACAATGTTATGTAATGCAGCACATAGTTTTAAAGTAGATTGTAGAAAATCAAATATTCCTAAAACGTCCTGGTACGATTTGGAATGCATGGATTTCTAAAAGAGGAAATATACTCTCTTAAACCAGTTTAGGAAAACAGGCATATGGGAATTTTATCAAACGTTTCTAGAACTCAGAAATAAATACAGAGAAGTATGCAAAAATAAAAAGAAACGTTGGATCAAAGCTCTGTATAACAAATCTGAGAATTCACGTTTTAATTCCCCTTATTTTGGGTTACGAATAATGTGTAATTTGGGTTACAGAGTATATAGCATGGCCTTACTTCAGATATGCTCCTCTCAAAGACTGCTAGCTCCACTTGGTCATTTTCACTTCCTGGACTTCAAAGGTATATTGGGAAAATAAAAACGAGACGAGAACTTTATTGTTACTTTGTATATATTTTATTATTCATTTATTGCACTTTCAGAAGCTGGTATTGTCTATTCTGTCAAAATTCGTTTTCCCTATTTTAATAAATACAAAATTTAGTGTACTTTGGACTAGATTAGGCTGCACACGGAAACAGTCATTTTGATAGCCGTCTTCTTTAGATAGTGCATAGTTTCCATAATCACCACGTAATGAAATTTCAGTCACAGTACACGAAAGTAGCATAGAGGTATGCCAACATTCTATCCATTTTGCATATTGTCAAATGCAAACAACTTCACCTTATACCTGTCCCTCTTTCAGCAGTGCATTACAACTGTAGAGTGGTACCAGTAGCAATAACAAGACTTGAAATATGGCCGCTGTGGTAGCCATATTGAATTTCTGGGCTGCGCCATTTTCATTTAGGACCAACTTCACAACGTAAGAAGTCTTCTGGTGAAAACCCCAGTGCCAATACAACTTTCTGTTCTGGCAGAGCAGCAATAAATAAATTTCATGATGGCTACCATGGCGGCCATATTGGACGTTAGATTGGGACTATTTTCATTTAGGACCAACTAGACATCATATGAAGTCTTTCAGTGAAATGATATGTTGATATGACCATCCATTCAGGAGGAGTAGCGATAAGAGTTTCAAGATGGCTGCTGTGGCAACCATATTAGATGTTCATGAAGCACCATTTTCACTTTGGACCAACTAGACCTTGTGATGATTACGTGTATAAAGTTTCATGGTAGTAGTTTCAAAGTAGTTTAGGAGGAGTAGCGAGAACATACTTGTGCTAACGGAATATGGACAACAGGCCATCCCATAAGCTCTCCAGTAGTCTATGACCAGCAGAACTAAAAACTGCAAGACAAACTGCTGGACTAGTTGCTCTAACAAGATTGTCATACACTACATTAAGCTACAAAACAAAAAGGCAATAACAAACAACAAGAGTCCATCGAAGGGACTGCCACTGTAATGTCCGAAAAGAATTTCCAGGCATTCAAGAAAAGAACATTGATTCTTTTCAGCGGCTGAGTGCTGAAATCATCTCTTATATTCTTGAGCGATACAATTTTCAAATTAGCCGCTGTGGCAGCCATCCTGGATGCAAGATTGGCACCATTTTCATTTAAGACAAACTAGATGACATTAGAAGACTTTTGGTGAAAACTCCATACCAATATGACCATCCATTCAGAAGAATTAGTGACAACTTTTCAACATGTTCATTGTGGCAGCCATATTGGATGTCTGCAGGGCACCATATTCATTTAGGACCTAACGAGATATCATAAGAAGTCTTTTAGTGAAAGCTCCATGTTAATATCATCATAAATTCTAGAGAAGCTATTACAAGATTTTCAAGCTGGCCACCACAGTGGCCATATTAGATGTCCGATTGGCATAATTTTCATCCAGGACCAACTAGACACTAACAAAAGTCTTCTGGCGAAAACCCAATGTCGATATGACTTTCCATTTAGGTGGAGTAGCGAATAGAAGATTTTCAATATGACTGCCATATTGGATGTCAAAGCGGAACCATTTTCATTTAGTACCAACTAGACATCATAAGAAGTCTTCTGGTGAAAATCCCATGTCGATACGACTTTCCATTCAGTAGGGGTAGCGACAATATTTTTAAGATGGCTACTGTGGCGGCCATATTGGATTTCAGATCGGCACCATTTTCATTTAAGACCAACTATATATCATAAGTCATTTAGTGAAAACCCCATGTTGATATGAATGACCATCCTTTCTGGAGAAAGAGCAATAAGAAGATTTTCAAGATGGCTGCTGTGATGACCATATTGGATTTCTGAGCAGCACCATTTTCATTTAGGACCAACTAGACCTGTGATGAATGTGTGTATAAAGTTTCATTGCAATCCTCCAAGTAGTCTAGAAGGAATAGCAATAACAAACTTGTGCCAACTTATGTATGGATGGCAGACGATGGACAACAGGCCATCCCATAAGCTCCTCTGATCTATGACCAGTACAACTAACAAAAATTGCTAGAGCAAAGTGATTTGTCAACATGTGCATCCTTTGTTTCATGGCAGACAAATCACAGAATTTCCTCTAATGCATACTTAAGACATTTGAAATACAACTGAAACAAATCAAAGTACAAGTTTTTTTATTTTTTATTTTATTACACGCTATGCTGGTATGATTATCTAAAATTTAATTAGTTTCGTCCCCATTAAACAATAATGTACTGTACTGCATGTGTCCCTATTAATCAATCTATTTGGTATTATATACAGTTTCCTCGTACAACTGAAACATTTAATTCAATAATTTTTGGTTTGGAAGATCCATTTTTAAGCTAATTTACTCTTTTCTAAACAATAGTCAAATTAATGGAGAAATTTTGAATCGGTATTGTATGTGACCGCCATGTTGTGTCTATAATGTCAGACCCAGAGACACTACTGGCTGTATCTTAAGGTTTGCGGAGTTTTTCTATCGATAGTGGATTAGTGTATTGACTGCTATCTCACATTCTGCAACATTTGTCACAACAATCTGTGCAATCGAGTTTGGTAACAACAATTATAGTGTCCCATGTTTCAGTAAACGCCTTTAGTTAATACAAAGGGCAATCTCGGCGAGCTGAATTGAACAACGTGCCGTATCCTTTATGGCATTATTATGGAGACAGGATGCTTATAACACTCTCAAGGTGATGTCCAAGCTTCCATGTTCTCAGTCTGCTACAAATGTGTTAAAACAGAGAAAGAGAAAAGACAATCAATTTCCTAAAACTTCATGAAAAAATAAAACAGCATTATACTGAACACAAATTATTGCTTTAATGGCATCCAAAATATGGCCGACTCGTACTCTGCAGTAACAACTGAACACTTTGCAAAAGAATCAATTAGGATTCAACAATGTGGAATAAAAAGATGGTTAGAGTTATAAATATTCTTATCAGTCAGAATGCAAGCTTTAATTTCTGACGTTCTTCTTTCAACAATTTTCCCCTGATGTAAAGCACTTAAAACGTTTAATTGGCATGGTAGCAATTGATTTTACTTGAAATAGAAGAATAACATTGTTGTCATTATAAAGCTCTGACCAAGAGTCCAAATACAACAAGCTAGATCAACATCGGTCATAAAACACAATATAATCTAATCAGTCTGTTAATCATTATTACAACATTTTTGTATATTGAGCCTCAAGAAATTTTAATCCTGTGGGGTAATGAAACTCGTTACTTTGAAAAACAAACATACAACAAGAAAGGAGACATGTTTGTTAGATCTAACTATGAAACGTCTGGTCAAATTCAGTCTCCTGCAATATAACCCACTTCAAAACAAATTAGTCACCTCCTCCACCCATTCAACATCTTGATAATACCAAGTTAACAATGTAGTATGTGAAATTGTCAAGAACAGTCGTTGCTCAGTGGACAGTGTGCCGGGCACGCTTCAAAGTGTGCTGGTTCAAATCCACCACTGGATCAGCCTGGACTGGCTACTGCGGTGTGTCCTTGGGCAAGGCACTTTACTTCAATTGCCTTGTCACATAATAACCAACTCGTGTTACTGCGCCGTAAAACACCAAACCAAACCAGAATATATGAAATCTACGAAAGGGTTATAAAGGTTTATTCCAAGCAATGCTAGCCTGTATTTTTCTCTGCATCACAATGACCCTCACCTTTGACCTTCTGAATCCCAAAATCAACAGAGCTCTTCCATACCTCGAAGTGCAAGCCATCCACAAACTTTGATCAAAATGTGGTCTTGAACTAAAGTTAATATGCAAAAACCATTTTTCTTCTTTCAGTCAGTGGCTTTGACCTTTGACTCCAAAATCAATAGGCTCTTTCCTTACACAAAATATAAGCTATCTACAAACTTTGGTACATGGTCGAGGTTTGAAATTTTGTGAGAAGCCATTTTTCATTTTCAGCCAGAGTGAACTTGACCTTCAACCTTTTGACACCAAAACCAATAGGCTTCTACCTTACTCCACGTGCTAGCCATCCACAAAATTTAGTCCAGGTCTGTGATGTAGAAATAGTGTTATTTTGTGGAAAGCATTATTCTTCTTTCAATGACTTTGACGCTCAAATTTATAGGCTTCTTCCTTACCTCATATGCAAGCTATTTACAAAGTTTTATAACAGTAGATGGCGGAGATCTTGGGTTATTCTTTGGAAACAAACTAGGAAACAGACAGATGGATGTATGGAGGAAGTCAGAACATATACTCCACCCTACGGCAGGTGTATAAAAATGTGTCCCTTCTATGTCGATGCCCCGCCAACAGTGGCGTACTACCACCACCGCAATGCGGGGGAGGCGCCCATTCAAAAAGAGGTCCAAAAATCCCAAGTTAAAGTTTTACATTGGAGAGGCGGGGCCCTTTCTGAATTTTTGCAAGTGTGGTGGGGACGGGGGCGCCAAATTTGAAGTTGTGTCAATGCCCGCCAAAATGATGCAACTGAAGAAAGCTTTGTTCAATATGCAGTTATAAGTCAATCATGAGCCATGACTCTATAAAATTTTGTTACACAATGTTAAAAACCGAACTTGACCAAGATCTTCCCGATGCAAAACCTCGAACTATTTTTTTTTTCTTCTGAATCCAGAGTTTTACAAAATTATTGAGCAGAAACAAAATCTGTGATGGATGTGACATGATAGATGACATTATATGCCTCCTCTGTAGAATAGGGCAGGGGCACAGGTCTTTGTCAGTTACATTTGTTCATATTTGTTGGTGAAACACAGACGCGTTTTATGCTTAATATTTTGCTAATTAGACCCAAACAAAATCTTTTAAATGGTTTCCAGTTCTATATTACGACCAAGATGTTGCAAAGGTAAGGTTACCCTGTCCCAACTAGCATTAGCACAGGTCATGCAATTAAAGCAGGAGTTCAAACACAATGATGACTGGGTTAGGAATGTCAACATTTTGCTCTATTGTCCACAGTGGAATGTAATAACGTTTCCTTTAACTGCACTACAGTACAAAACAAGACCATAGCATCTGCCAATTCTTAAACTTGAGGGCATCATAAAGATTAATGCTTTATGTGAGCCATTTAGCAAGTCAAATTTGTCACTGCATGCATTAGAAGGTGCTATGCACCTATATATGAGTACCTCCCCCATTTTCCCATATACAGGTATTGTTCCATCTTTTTTATGTAATAGAGTGAATTTACTGATTTTCATGGAACACCAATTTTATTTATGGATTTTATGGTAGCTGCAAAATCTAATTGTGTGTGTGTGTGTGTGTGTATGTGTGAAACTAATTATAATTATGTAATACTTACCTGCTACTATTGCATTGCTTTCCCTTTCCGGAATTCCTAGTCCCTAGTCCAAACCAATTATTCCCTCTTCCAGTTAGTACTGGAAGGCCAGAATTGAAAGGAACATGATCCTAGTCCGACTCCTCAGTCACAGCCAACATACAGAATATCTTCCTCTTTTGACTTTGACCTAGAGTACAGGGCATCAGAGCGTTGTGAGAAAAGGTAATCTTTCCAATAGTTGCAGGCAAGTATCACATAATTAAACCCAGTCCCCACCCACCCCTAAATTTTACTAGTAGTAATACAAAACCTACTACTATTGCACTGCTGATAGAAGGCTGTGCCGCATGCTGTGCCGTTAATAAGGGTCTAATGAAAAATAAGCCTTTGAGCTGATGCAGCAAAAATCGAAGGTAAAAGGAGAAGGTAGTTCGACACCATCCAAAGAGGATTGATTCAAACAGGCCCCAAGATGTAGCAATAGCCCTAGCTTCATGGGCTTTAATTCGAACGAAAGAAAGGTCCCTCTCAGTGAGGAATTGATAGCGAGAACACTCTACCTGGAAATGGTGGCCGTCCAAATATCAGAGGAATCCTTAAGCAGTAGAACGAGATGATTCCGACCCTTCCTTCTCCCTTCAGAGGCCAAATAAATCTTTAAAGCCCTAACTGGGCAAAGGAGCCTATCTTGATCATCCCCAGCACAGATACGATTGAGACTGGGAATCTCAACAGGAATTGGAGCTAGTAAAGTTAGCCGATTCTTATCCAGAAACCCAAATTGGCAAAGAAGACAAACTGAATCATAATAACCTTTGAAACGTAAACAACCTTTTTCAATCTTTTTCCACTGACAAGGCATGAAGCTCACTCCTTCTCCTCGCTGATGCTAAGGAGAGCAGGAAAACAGTCTAAAGTGCAAGGTGCTGGAAGGAAGGTTCACTCAAAGGTTCAAAAAGGGATTTTGACAACGCCCAAAGAACACCCAAAAGAGTCAATCTAGGCATTAGTGCGTGAAACACCGTTCTCTACAGCTCAAAATACTTGAGATCAAAAAGATGAAGGTCTGACCCAATGGGGTTTCCCAAAAAAACTCTAGAGTGTTAGAAAGGGCTGTCCTACAGCTCTTAGTAGTGGACACAGAACATTCTCTTTCCTCAAAAAGGAAGAGAAGAAAATTGCAACTACATTTAAAGGGGGACAGCTAGGACCAAAGGATTTCATACTGCACCAATTACAGAACATTCTCCACTTTGCATCGTAGATCCTGGAAGTAGATTACCTCCTAGTCTGGACGATGGAGTTGGCAACCTGTTGAAGGTGGAGAATCAGCAGGCTGTTACGGAGGAAACCCCATTGTTGCGACAGCAGGTCGCTCCTCATACCTCTGTGGTAATCTCCTGGGCTCATCTTTCTGCAGGTCAAGTAGGTTGTTGAACCACGACCGTTGGGTCCACAAAGTTAGGATCTCCACTTCTCAGTTCATCCTGCATGCCTCCCACCCCCACCCCCCAGGATGAGCCGAGAAGTGGAGATCGTGACTTAACGGACCACCTGCAGGAAGCGTTCACCTCCTAGGCCCTCTGATCTGGTTTGGTTTGGTTTAACGCCATTGATCAGCTCATGATAGGCTATACATGGCGACCTGTATATTTGGTGGAGGAAGACCCCCAGAAAGAAAAAAAAAAAAAAACCCACGAGAAGTTTCTGAAAAGCTTCCTCACAAACCCACTTTGGTCAAGCCGAGACTCAAACTTGCGCGGACAGAGGTGAGGTGTGCGAGTGATCTGTAAAGACAAGCGCCTTAGAGCACTCACCCCACCCCATGGTACTTGAGACATAAAGGGGGAACTAGTTGTTGAGTCTCCTCAAGGGGAGCTTGTTGTTCAGTCTTCTCACGATCAAGTCCACCAAGTTATCCTCCACCACATTCTTGGAAAGTGACTCTGCTACCGACTGGTGCAGAGACCATTCCCCAAGGACCACACGGCCCCCTCTGGACAAGACTGTCCACCAGGATATTCCTCTTGTCCAGAATATGGTAGACTCCGAGAGTGATCTCTGAGGCTGCCCATCGACTGAGGTTTGCACACTAAGAAAAGGAGGACATGCGTACCTCCCCGATACCAGAAGTACACTAACTACTGACGTGTTGTCTAAGGTGACCATAAAACAAAGCCTTACGAGGTTGACACACCCTTTTAAGACTAGGAACACTGCCCGCATATCCGAGTTGTTTATCTGAAGGATCGCTTCTTCCCAGGACCAAAATCCCTGCTGAAGTAACCCTCTGGCTCCAGGTGAGAACCCTCTACAGAATCTGATGTGTTGGTGTATAGAAGTGGAGTGGGGTTTGAGTGTGTGTGTGTGTTTCTGTGTGAACTGGGATTCCAGTCAGAAACTAGTCTCGATTTATCCCCCAATGCAGGTGGTGCTGAAAGTCGGATTACACGGGGATCCCAGTTAATAGCAGGTCCTTATGCAGCCTCCAGCTTGCTAGAAGCAGGAACTGGAGCAAGTTAAAGTAAAGTCTCCCTAGGGGAACCAAGTCCGCAGTCAAGTTCAGAATTCCCAGGAGATAGAGGTAAGGGCAAAATGATGAGGTCTTGGGCAGAAAAGCCGTTATGAGGAACACAAACCCTCCCTAGGCTGGCAAGTAAATTATTCCCCCCATATATGTAGTTCTAAGAAGGACGAGATGTGACTTCTCTAGGTTGGGGTCAAGACCGAAACGAGTCACCGTCGACCAAAAGAAGGACAGGTCCTTCAGGAGAGGATATACTGGAGGACAGGTCCTTCAGGAGAAGATATACTGGAGGATGACAATCCCTAAAGACTTCAAGTGGTTTGCTACTACCTCCATCAACTTTTAAGGGCTCTGGGGGCAGAGGCAAGACCGAATGGAAGAGCTCGAAATTGAAATACCTCCTGGTCGAGACAAAACCACAGGTATTTTCTGTGTGGTGGAAGATGGGGATGTGAAGGTATGCAACCTGAGGATCAATGGAGACTGTCCAGTTAGGGCCTTATGACATTCCTCATGATTCCTCCGATGAAATCTGTTTAAAGTGGAAATGTCGATTATGAGCCAAAACTTTCCGCCTTTTTTCAACATCAAAAAGACTGAAGAATAAAAACAAGGAGTCTGGTCATTTTCCACCCTCTCAACTGCACCCTTCCGCAGAAGGGTGTGTACCTCTTCCCTTAACTAAGCCAGTCTGAACTGGTGAAAGATGGGGTCTGTGATAGAGAAGGATGTTCCTGGAAACAAACCTGGTATCTGTCCTTTAAAGTGAAATGGACCAGACATCGTCCATGATTACTGACCAAACCCCTGAAAAAAAGAGTTAGATAAGCACCCACCGGCATGCACGAGAGAGTGCAACTCATTAGGGCCGCCAAGTCTGAAGACTTGCTCCTTTGGCCTCTCCAACCGCCTAGCCTAGCGAACGATGGACAGAAGTGTCATACTGACAGTACTTTTGAGATTGTTGATGCTGCACCTGCTTGAAGAACTTGGGAGGAAGTCCCATAAGGTGGTCAGGGTGGGCGTGTTCCTTAGTCCATTTTGACGGGGCCACCGCTGCTGCCAAAAACCTGCCTTGCTGGTCACTCAAATCCTGTGACGCTACGGAGGGGATGAGGCCTCCGAAGAGCATCTCGCCCCAAGAGGTGCTGACCTTAAAAGTTTATTGCTGTAGCTGAGCAAGACCTTAGATGTCTTCAAGACGGCATGCCTGCGGAGGAGAAGAAGCTCACTGTGAGCGCCATTGACATGGATATTGCATGACTCGACGTCTTGAAGCAGAAACCAGTGACCCAAGTTTTGAAGGGGCAACAGACCACTCCTGCTGCTGCCTGGCGATCTGCTGGCCCCTGAAAAACGTCTGTGTAAGCTCTCAGACCCTCGTTGAGGGAGCAGCAGAAGATATGGACGAGAAGAGGCCCCAGAGAGCCACTCCAGACTGGAGAGAATCTTACTGTCCTCAGCGCCAGAAGGTTAAGGACACAGGTTTAGGGAAAGGAGGTGCTAAACTTCATTTAGCGCCTTATCTAACATCCAACCATCGCCACCGTTTCCTCTGAGAACTATTGCACGAGTCCTCCATGATATAAAATACATCGACAACTTGAGCCCGCTCCCGAGGCGAGACATTACTGTCCTTCACAGTATCTCTCCCTGGAGGGAAGACGTTGAAATTGGATTGCCGTCATCCAAAAACTGCTCATGGGTGTTGTGTGATGGGACTAACCATACCAGCCGTTCTCCTAGGCGAATGGGATCGCTTATCCTTCTAGACCGTCTAAGAGGTGAGTGGCGGCCCTATCCATTTTGTTAGACAAGGCTGAGAGCAGGTCAATGGCCTGTCGAATCCGCCCTACCTTGAAACCAAGAATGGCCTTTCTGTGCCTGCACTTGTCCACACTCTGCAACATAATAAGCTCTGAAAGAGAAAAACAAATCATACAAAACAAAAATCCCCATAAAAACTTACCCTACCACCGGTACTATGAAGGGGAACACAATTTACTGAAGCACCGCTTGCTAAACACCACATAAAAACCCTTTAAAATTAACAAAAGGAACACAGAAAAAGGAAGGACTGAGGAGATAAACACTCAATCAACACAAAAAAGGTATGTGATAGACCTAAGAGACATTCATAGACGAAAATGAAGGCAAATTTCAATATGCAATATAGCACACATGTAGACCATGGAAAAAAAGATGAAGGTAGTCCATACGTTGATTATGACTAAGAAATCAGATTGGGCTCATTTTCTTTTTATTCTAGCCCCCCCCCCCCCAATTGGCGGGGGGAATAATTAGCTTGGACTGGGAACTAGGAGTCCCGGAAAAGGAAAGCATTGCAATAGTAGTAGGGAATGTTTTTTTTTTTTTTTTACTGCTATTAAACGAGAAATTTAAATGCACGAAGGAAATAAACCTTCATTGACAGAAATAAAACCCCTTTCGAATCCACAAATTTAAGTGTCAACAAAAATGAATTTTTTTTTCAAAAACTGCCACAGCTGTAAATGATTTCACAGCATGCAGTGTTCTAGATCAGTACCAAATACTCCAGTCTTCACTCTGTAGGATGTTGACACTGAGAGTGCTCAAGTTCTCAGGTCTTCAGAAATTGGACAGGTGTCCAGTTGAGTAAGGGGGGTTGGGTGGTTAGTGGGCAAAACAGTCAATGCAGATCAATACTACCTTGATGTAAATGTTATTGACCATAATTATTACTATCATATGTTCATTACCTTTATATTATTTCTGTTCATTTGATAATGTTTCTTGCTGACTAGGACTTTTTTCTTGTAAAGCTGTAGGGGAAAATGCATCCACATACGATTCAGTGTTTTAGAAAAGTGAGAGTCCATGGCTAGTTTATCAGGGGTCCAAAGAAAGAACAGTTTCTGAACATTATGGAGTACAAGGCAAGCATTCCAGGGTCCAGGATGTGGTGGAGACTACACCTTTACTGAGTGCTCTACGATTGCTTGTGACATCTTGTAAAAGCAACTTTTTATTCTACTCTGTTGTAATTTTCATAAACTAATATTTCGGATTTACATGTATCTGATGCACGATACTGTTCATAAAATTTTTGTAAGTATACATTTTTGTCATTTTGTGCAGATGCCGTCTTCGTCTGTACTGAAGTTCTTAGATTTGAGAAGGGGTCGTACTGTTTCTACAGAGGATCATTGTTTCTTTGGTCTCTGAATTTGTGGTTGAAGAAATCACAAAATACACAAAATTCGGCACTACATATCATGAAAAATATTAAATTCACAGTATCATAATAGAATAAAATATAATACATAAATTGATTTATTCTTACTTCATTTCATTTTCCTCCTTTTCACAAATTATGTCAAATCCGAAAACATGATCATCAATACACTATTGGATCCTAAAACCCTACAAAGGTCACTTCATGTGCAATTGTTGTTTTTTTTCTCCCCTTTTCAAACCTGCACAAAATGCAATAGAACATGCAAAATATTTACTATACTTGTTTCTTTCTAGATGAAGTCCATTACACCTTTGCAGAAGAAATACATACAAGCTTTGGCACAAAAAACAAGCAAATCATCTGACGGTGACACTACCAAGCAAATATTATGCCTTTCAAGCATTGTTTCACCACCCACTGGTAAATCAGGGGTGTGCTGTTTTAATCTATTACATATGTACATGATGGCATCATTTTCTATTTCTAAATGCATGGCCTATACAACACAAGAAAAAATGCCACATTTAAAGAATGTTTCACCTGCATGATCGCTGGGTATCAAAAGTGAGATCATTCAAATTTATTTTTGCACACAGCTATTTTCAATGTTAGTTTTTAATGTTTGTTCGTCATTCAAGTCAGGCCACAGGTTGACTGGATTCAAGATAACCTCCTAAAAAATGTTTTTAGTCATATATTCAAATAAATGTCCCATCATTTCAATGCCAGTTCAACATTAAAATATGTCATAAAAATTAAAGCGATGTCTGCAAATAATCAATCTTAAGAAACTTGCCATAGGTACAAAAATTTGGTACAGCAAGAAATTCATGAAAGTAATTTTTTTAATATCCTGTGTTATTATTTTCCCAATACTAAAATATATTTCACATTTAGAATGCCACCAATGTTAAATCAAAAACTGAATGTAAACAGCTTCAACTTCAAGCTCATTTGCCTTGGAATTTTCACATGCAAGTATGATATTGTCCATTAATGCAAACATTAGCCAGTGGTTCTTAAGGTTTATGTGCCCAAAAGACATGGTGTAATCACCAAGAAGGGCATATGGCCAAAAGATATGGTGTAATCACCAAGAAGGGCACATGGCCAAAAGACATGGTGTAATCACCAAGAAGGGCATATGGCCAAAAGACATGGTGTAATCACCAAGAAGAGCACATAAACCTTTCAATATCTATCAGTATGGCGTGGACAAACAATTTAGAGCACAGGAAAGTACATGTAGATGAACAATTTGTGAAAGAAACATCACAAACATTATAATCTGTTAAAATAGAAATTCATTTTCAGATTTACAAATGATGCATTATGAGGCACTTAAGCAAACATACTATTTAGGATCCAAGGATGGGTATCAGCTTAAGTATGCTCAATGTATCAGTTGATATGGGAGAAGTTAAGAGAAAAAATGTTATGATTTTCATCTGGTAACTTGCATACATTGAACCTCGTGCCTTTGATCCTGTCAGTATGGTCAGCTGGCAACATTATTTTAAGTCTGTCGAGGTGGATTATACAATGTGTGAGCAGAAGTAATTCCAAAAGGATTAAACACATTAATTGATTATGGTTGGGTTGCTAAAGAGTCCAATCAGCATAAAACAATAAACATTACTTTGAATCTCTCTGCAAGGTATGTTCTGCTTCGGTACTTGAAGTCATCGAGATGAATTAGAGTCTATACTATCTAGGATCAAAAGTAATTTGGACAGGATTAAAGATGTTAATTTAATATAGTTGGATTACTCAAGAGCTCAAGTGGCATAAAACTGGGTCAGTTTGACTTCGGTGTTTCAAGTTTATAGAGATGTCTAAGCATGCCAATGTCAAAACACCAAAATCCAAGCAACCGAAATATCACAAAATCCAATGATGGTTGCAAACAGGAATTTCAGTGGTTGCAATCATGTTTGAAGGGACATGAATATGCATTCTGCTCTTCCTGTAAAGCTAATCTTGAAGTCTGTCACGGTGGCAAGAATGACATCATGTCATCCAGAATCTCAATCTCATAAAAGCATATTAACCGCGACAACAAATATGCCATCACTGAAATACATCATTTCTGAATCAGTATCAAATGTGGACAAGTTCAACATGCTTAGACACTATCTGCCAATTTTATAGCCATACATAATCTCTCGCGAGTGACCATTAGCAGAAAGTGACCAGCAATTACGATTTTTAGACAAAATATGCGTTAGACATTACTATGAAAGACCACATTGCAAAAACTGATATAAACACCACTGACTAGATTTAATCCTTTGTAAACATGAATGTAAACCAGACTTAAGTACATGTCACTAAATGCCATTGGAATCCATAATGCCTGGGATGAATGGGGTCTTCGTCTCAGTTTATAATACTAGTAAGTGATATCATTTTCCAGATCTGAATGTCATTATTAAAGAGTGGTGATAGTGATGATAATGATAACAACAAAGGTGTCTGCAAATTAGACTTAAAGTCACAATGGGTGTGATGGTATAATGCACGTGTTTGTGCTTCATGTGAAGAATCTTACTGACATTGAAACAATATTAGAATTAGATCCAGACAGTACCAATCTAGAGCACTTCTGGCAGGCAATCAGCAATCTGAATCTACCCACAGACTGGAAATGATTTAAACTTCTTGGTGGAATCAGTGTAGTTGTACTGACATTGACACATTCCAATGCAGACACTAAAAAGGACATTTTGCATTCTGAGGAAAATTTAGGCTGACTCTGGAGGAAACATGGATCCAGTAACATCTCCCATGTGCTAAGATCAACAATGATGAGGACTGCCACCTATATAATCCAGCAATGATCTAAGAAATGCTAAAAATACTTGTGGTACATAGAAGAGTATGAATGGCAACAAGTTACTGTGAAAGGACGGACTTGACGAGATGATGTGCACATTTTAATATATAAAAAAATGTAAATATGTTCAATAGTTGTAATTTTTGTCCATTTGCATGTTACAGGTCGAATCAATGAAAATCTTCACTTTTGAGGTCAAAACTCCTGACCAAATTTTGGAGATCTCCGAACCCATCCTGTCTTTTTCTATCACACGTATGTGTAAGACATTGTTACACTTGCCCCAGATCACCAGTATTTTCAAGACTGTTAAGCTTTATTAATACATGTACATTGTCACACCAAGGACACCAGCAGATATTTATAGATGAATGTAATTACTATTCACAAGAAAAATGTCAGTAACTTGCATTTTAAAGAAGAATTCCAACCGTCTCAATTTCAACCAACTTTCGTACTAAATGATCCATTTTATCAAACCTCAATTCTAGATACCACAGACGCCATAAAAAGGAAGATTGCTGATTGGCCAAATGAATTGGAAAATTTCTCCGTCATTACCCAAACTATCGTAGACATTATCTGCTTTATAAATAGATTACAACAGCATGCATTGTGTGAAATTTGCTGGTAATCGACCAAGACACTTAAAATACTCATTACGAATGTAAGTTGGCAACATTTTTCTTGTAAAACGTAATTACATACTGTACTTATAGATATATCTGCTGGCATCTTCCCTCACAATGTATCAATAAAGCTTTAGTCTTGAAAATATCGGTTACCTGGGGCAACTGTAACATTGCCTGACCAGATGAAAAATCACATAAACTTTGACATTCTCTGTCTCCTAACTTCTGAGAGGTCTGAATGTGTAATAGTTTGTTGAAAGGGAAACTTCCTCCTCATCAAAATGACGCCTAAATTACTGAGAGGTGTCACTGTAAAATGCGAACACCATTACAATATCGAGGGCTATGTGTGAAACTGCAACATAATATGTTCATAATATTTACCCATTTTAGTATCAAGCTTACATCGGATAACTGTGTAAAAGAGAACAAAGTCATTTCCTTTGTGACATGTTCTAGACTGACAACCAATAGGTAAATAAGGCAAAGATTATTTACAACTGACCCACACCAAATGTTAAGCAGTGTTGAACTTTGACGCTTGTTATGGGTTGAAAATACACTCATTCATTCTCAAGGCATGAATCTGCATCTACTCAGCCCAGGTACGAGTACGTAGTAAAGTTTTACTCAGCCCAGTCAATTTTAACCCCATCAGGATGAGAGGACGAGTGGTTTTCCTCGGGACCTGCCTATGTCAGGCATATTTGTATGTATGTGTTTTGAAAATATATATAAAACAATAATGATCTAGTAGCACACTGAGCTACCCAATTTCAATATATGGTAGCCCAATAACCCTGGCTCCATCACAAGATTTGTTGCCATCTGTCTTCACTCATTATCTACCAGTGTTTTAAATTCAATAATTTCGTCTTTTTGGGTATTTTTTTTCTTCAAACTAATAATTTAATACTTTATTACATATTGCTGCAAATTTCTTCCTTCAGAAAATGATTCCCTGGAGTCATTTAATTCAACCTTGAAAAATACATTACTCTATCAGTTGCCAGTGCGAATCAGATGATAACAGAACCTACCTGGATATTTTCAACTTCCAAATTTATTTTTTAAATGACGAATTGTCCTCTGAAAATATTCAGTGCCTTTGGCCACTCTGGTGATGGCATGTGTCAACATATTTTTATCATGTGCATGGGATTGTAGTGCTTGCCTGAACTATTGCACCTCATTACTATTAATAGTGCTGCATTACTGTTTCATCTGTATGGACAAGTTGTGACACGTGCATATAGAAATGGCCAAAACAATGTTTGCAATATGTCACAGTTCACAAGTATTATTCAACCCAAATGTGCCTTGTTTTTAAAAATATGCCCCGTAAGCTTCATTCTATGCAACTGTATGGCACCCATTCAAGCACTCGTGCTACAGCATGCATATATATATATATATATATATATATATATATATATATATATATATATATATATATATATATATATATATATACACACACACACACACACACACGCTATTTCACTTGTGTGGTAAGTTACTACCATGGGTTCACACTCAAACATTTCTAGTGGTAGCCAAAAATGTATTTTCTTTGGGAGCTGGGGTTCAGGAAAACCAATTTTAATGATGTAATACTTGCCTGTCAGTATTGCATAGCTTAGTTATTCCAGGATGGAATTTCCCTTGTCCATATAAAATGAATTCATCCTCCCATGGATGAACCTCCATAGAGAATTCTGGAAAGAATCCAAAACATAACACTGACCCAGTCTGTTGCTCAAGTCAACGATGCATGGACTGTAGTCCTTTTTTCTCACGACTAGACTACTCATGGGACATCAATGGGTGGGGGGGAATCTGTCAATACTGACTGGTATTATATCATTAAAATTAGTTTTACCCCCACCCCCAAACTAATTTAACTCTTTAACTATGACCGACATGTACATAAGCTGCATACATGTGCCTTACCTCCACAGTGACTGAAAAAATCGGCTTGTAAACAAGCACTGCTATCCACCATAGCGGATATATCCGCTTGCTGGTTATGTGCCCAAGACCTCAGTGACGGACAGATCTCCTCTACGTTAATTTTACAAAGTTGTATGTCAATAATGAGCGGTAAAAAAATATTGAACCAATCAAAATAGTTAACAAAATGATGGTTCTTGCTGTGAAAGACGTCATATACTAAATAAGGCTACTAAATGTGGATTTTCTGGAATTTTCTACCACGTGATAGTTAATACATGCAGTTGTTCATAGTGGAAACAATAGCTTTTGCTAGCAATTCGGAATCATAATTTTCAGGTTTTTCAGAGGATGAAATTGATTATATCGATTTAGGAAGTGTTGGCAGTGACACTGATTTATCGTCTTTGTCCAATTAGTCAGAAATTGCGATAAAATCAGATCAAGAAGATGGTGAGTGTGGATAAGAGAGCCATGTTCTCTGCAAGTCACAGAGTTCACTGAAAGCATTGGTCCAACTTTCGTTTTCGGTGAGAGAGAAACTAGAGATTGATTTCTTCTTTAAACATTTTCATCATGAATAAAATGAAAGAATTGTGGCTGAAACCAACAACTAAGCAGCAAAATGTATGAAAGAGAAGTCAATGTTTCAAGAAAAAGGCAGCATGAGGTGTCCATAATGTGCAAGCAGTGGAAGGTTCATCTTTGTGTAAAACAAAACTGCTTTTACAAAAATATCACCAACAGCAACTTCAGAACTAGTAGAACATAATGATCAATTAACGATTGGTAAACAATTATATAGCTGACATAACTTTGTATAAAACAATGGTCAAATTTTAGTGTCACAAATAGTGTGTTCTGTGCTCAATTTATGGATTTTCTTATCGATCTTGTCGAAGTCAGTGGAATAAAAGAATCACTCAGACAAAAGGTAGTTATAGTTTTTATATATGCATGACTTTAATATTTAAAATCAGTCAGTTATAAGGAAAACTACAAAAATTGGCCCATATCCCCAAATCATCCGCTAAAATGTAATCATTGGGCTTCAGCAGCATCCAGCTCTGGTAGTCAACCCCCAAACTAGCTGCAGTAATGACCTCAGCAGCTATTTAGAACAGTGGGTCACTAAAGCAGCACTAGTAGTTAAGGAGTTATTATCAGTCATACAATGCCTATTGGTATTGCATAGTTGAATCTGCCAGTGCTGTGGCAGGCTGATGGCCTCAAGAACTGGAATAAACAAGGATCTACTCACCCTTACTGTAGGAATAACTACTTTAAGTTAGTATCCACTTCAGCTACATTTTATGCTGCAACAATAGGCCCTAGAGAATAAAGGCCTTCGCTCTGGCGTGCCAAGGAATGAAGGTAAGAGGTCGTGTGTAATCACCAAAACGTGGCCTTCACAACATCCTCCAGTGATAAATGAGTTAGATAGGCCCATGAGGTAGCAATGTTTCGGACCTCATGGGCTTTAATCCTCATGAATGACAGATCTTGTCAGTCTGGAACTGATAAGCTCTCTTGATCATTTGTACAATCCACCGAGAAACAGTGGATAGCAAAAAGTCAGCAGAGCCCTTAAAGGGAAGGAAAAGACACTTACTACCCTTTCTTTTCCTTTTAGAAGCAATCATTTAGAATCCTAATGTTCTAACTGGGCACACGAGTCGATCCTGAACATTCCTAGCACAGATACGACTGATACTGGAGATCTCTATAGGAAGTGGAGGTAGCTACTTTGGGGCTAAGAAACCAGGTTGGCAAAGGAGAGATACCAACTCGCAACTGCCCTTGAACCTTGGACAACCTTGTTCAGTAGAAAGGGCATGAAGCTCAGTCCTTCGTCTTGCAAGGCTAGGGAGACCAAAAAAAATAAAAAAAGAACAGTCTTGAGGGTGAGATTCTCAAAGATTCACCCAAAGGCTCATAGGGGGTTTTAGTTAATGACCACAAGACACACAAGAGGTTCTATTTTGGCATAATTGAATGAGACACCAGTCTCTGCAGCTCAAAATACCTTACAAGGTCGGCAATGTATCTGAACCGATAGCCAGGTCTTTAGAAAACTTTAGTGTGTTTGTCAGGGCTACTCTCCAGCTCTTGCTAGTAGAAATGAAGCAATGCTTCTCTTCAAAAAGGAAGAGAAAAAAATCAGCCACTACACTCAAAGAGGAACAGCTAGGATTGATGCGTTTCCTACTGCACCAATTGCAAAAGATTCTCCACTTGGTACCATAGACCTTGGTCGTGGAGTGTCTCCTAACCTGAATGCACTCAGCAACTTTGCTCAAAAACTTATCCTAGTGGATAGATTGCTTGAGATGAGCCAAGCGTGAAGGTGGACAATCTGTGGGCTGTTGTGTAGGACAGAACCACTGTGCGGAGACAGAACGTCTCTCCTCCGAGGCGATGTCCTGAGCTGGTCAATCAGCAGGCCGAGAGTGGGGGTGGGGATGGGTGTGTGTGAATGTTAAACAGGGCAGTGCTGAATCTGTAACAATAACTGCCTGGAAAAAAACCACCAGAGTATAAATCGCAAACGAAAAAGTAACGGACTGAGGGTATAACCGGAGAATTACAGGAACCCATATTAAAATGCCCACTGCATGTTAAGATGCAAGTCGATGGCAAAAATTCTAGAGCGAGGTTGCATAGGCAGCCAGAAAAAAGATGATTATGGCGCATTTGCCAGTAATCTGGGCAGCGGTCGGGTCTGTGCTATGTTCTGGATTCTTTGCATAATTTTCTATGGCGGTTCATCTATGGGAGGATGAATTCTTTTTATATGAACAAGGGTAATTCTGTAATGGAATAACTCGGCTATGTAATACCAACAAGTAACGTATTACTAATATTAAATTACATCAACAATCAGGCCTAATGCATAAATGCCCTCGCTCTTGTGCACCATCAAAACAAAGATAAAGTGGAGTGACACTGACAGAAGGTGGCTTTCATGACATCATTCAGAGAGGCCCAAGATGCAGCAATAGCGGAATCTGACAATGATCCCCTCCAACATTGTCCATTGAAGGAGTGCCTCCTTGGCATCTGAGGTATGCCGCAACCGACGTGTTGTCCGTGGCAACAACAACATAGCTGCGTCTAATGAGATTGAAACACCCCTGTAGTGCTAGAAAAACAGCATAAATGTCTAGGTTGTTGATATGCATGGAAGAATGCTGCCTGGACCCCAAGCCCTGAAGGACTATATCCTCTGGCTCTAGATGAGCACCCCAGCCTGAATTGGATGTGTTGGTATACATGGAAGAGCAAGGTCACTGATGTGCATCAGAACTCCAGCAAGAAACCTGTACCAATTTATCCACCAGTGAAGGTGGACAAAATTTGAATACGATTTATTGAAATTATGGCAAATAACACTTGGATTAGTGAAATTCTGGAGTGCCCAGACATGTGTTATCACTGTACAAAGTCCAAGAAAAAGGAGGGTGATATTCTAAACGATGGAAGTGACCAAGTCATTAGACTGGGACTATTTATTTTTGTTCTAGCCCTCCAATTACAATTACCATTGGAGGAGGGAATTTTTACCTTTAACTGGGAACTAGGGCCAGGAAAAGAGACAGCAATGTAATAATTGCTGGACATCTACTACTGCTATTAAAACCATTTTTCTTCTTTCAGTCAACGTCCTTGACCTTTAGATCCCCGAAATCCACCGACTACTTTCTAACCCAACTTGCTAGTCATTCACAAATTTTGTAACGGTTCATGGTTGAGAACTGACATTTTTGTGCAGAAACAATTTTTTGTCTCGCAATCAGTGACCCTGATCTTTGACCCCGAAATCAATAGGCTTTATTGTGCAGAAGCGAAACTGGTAATAGATAGGGATCACAACATAATAGGTTCTTCCTCCTCATGGCTGGTGTATACCAAGTACTTTCTGTACACATGGGACGAGTGCACTTCTGGACACGGCCAAATCTGACCTGAACAGATGTATAGACACTATTGATTGCTATCCTTCACCTGGAACTGACCTGCATTGAGGACAAGCCACCAATGTCATGAACTGGCCATGCAGTACACAGTTGTGTTAAAGGCAAAGAGTCATGGCAGACGCATGTAATTAGCCAAAATGCCTTCTCTTTCATAACCAATATTTATTGTATTTACATACTGATTTGTAAATGAAAATCGTACCATGTTTATTCAACTATACGAGCTTTAAATAAAACCTTTTTTTTTTTCTTTCTTGTCAGTTTTAACTATCTTTTCTGTTTTGAAATAACTCCTCCTACAAAAATGAGCTTGCAGATGCAATGTGTGTTCACCTACCTACTGATCATGGGACAAAGCCATGTGACTAAAATATTAGGTGAGAATTGACTGTTGAGAGAAGTGAACATTATGTAAAAATGGGATGCAAATTACGAAGCAAAATATAGAAAACACAGAAAACAACTTTATAAATAAAAGATAGAAAAAATCCAGTAATTCTTGGCTAGTTACATATGCCAATAGCAATTATTATGAGAATTATTAGGTTTTCTGAACAAATGGTTTTTGATTAAACTTGAATCAAAGTATTGGGAATACTGATGGCTTCGATGGTTAGGTAATACAGTACACTGAACAGGCTCAAAAAGACGATTGGTTTGGTCTTTCACAGCACATCAACACATGAAGGTAATTTAGTGCCGAGGCAATTGGAGTGAAGTGCTTTGTCCATACAGGGACACGGAGCTTGAGAAATAAACTTAAAGCAAATTTTTTAAAAAGTCTGTGAAATCGGACATATGGGTCAGTGACCTACTTTTGTGGCGAGAGTGTAGTACTTTGTCATGATGCATCTCCTCACGAAGTCTCATGATTCCAGGAGTAACATTTTGTATACAGAGTGAAAAAAAACTGAACTCCATGCAGAATGTGCAAATAATGTACATGTACAAAGTTAGTTCATTTGGCCCCCTTCCAAGGAACAAAGAATGGTTGAGATACAGTCAAGTTCTACATATGTGCATACTTTTATATGTGCAGATCCCAGTGGAAGTACAATATACTCCACTCTAGTAAGAAGTATGAACCATGGCTCTTCAACTTCATTTTTTATTTCAAGTCAACATCATGTATATATTGTCCAAGTGTTCATGTAGATGTAGATGTTTTGACAAGGAAACTAACAGTACTCAAGTCCCTGACAACGGGGTAAAAGCACAGGAACAGACACCTTTTGGGCAAGTAGAATTGGAGTCGAGGCAAATTAGTTTTAAACACCACTTGCCCAAGGCCAATAAACATTTTTAAAAAATTTAAAAAATAGTATGCTTTGCAAATCCAGCACTAGATGTACCTAATTCACCTGGTAGAAGTATATGGTTCAATTCAACTCGACATCTTAAGTTGCTTCTGGTCCAAACTAGAGCTGGATATAACACGAGGCAATCGAGTGGCTACTATGGACATGAGTGGAAAATGGTCAATCCAATTTGTGTATTGCATTTGCCCCCATACGATACGAGTATTGTTTTCAAATGTTTGCTATGAAAGAAAATGTGAACAAAGCTAAATTTCTACAATACACACTTTTTGTATAAAAAGAGAAGAAAAAAATACAAAGAAGATACAACAGACTTCATTCCATTTATAATAGATAATAACTAGTCGAGATCGAGTTATGTTCTTAATTGTCAATAAAGACCCAACTTCTGAAATGTGTTACATGCAAGACAAACACTGTACACCAGAAAACGCACAGAAACACCCTACACCAGAAAACTTGCAGACAGCGAATCCTCAAATAAGAATGCCATACTAGCAAAATGATAGAGAATTTATCATTTTAACAGAGTAACAACGCCTTTATTCTTCTTGTTCTAGCCAATAATGCTCTTATTAAACTAAAAACAAGAGTACCATAAATGGTACATTATATGCCCGCCATGTGGTAAATATTATTATACTTTTATGTAAACCCCCTTTCATCGGTTGGATACTCAGATTCCAAAAGTAGTAGTACCATGTAACTCGTGTCTCTGTTGCTATGTGACATTGTTTAGCAATACTATTTGAAACAAGTTATATCACTGGTTGATGATGTTGACAGGCATTTTGACAGTTGTCATTGCATGTGCTAGATTTGTGTCCAAAGCTTTCCCCAAGTAATCACTTTTCCATTTCGACATGACTCTGCTACTGTTCACCTTTCATGCTCAAACACTTCAATGGACCAATTTGCTATAACTCTCTAGGAGACAAATCAGAACCTCGATAGTTTCTACATAACCACAATCATACAAGTGCTTGCATGCAATCATGTTTACCCAATCAATTGAGATCATGGAGAAAAGGACATAAACACGATGACTTGATAAACATTTATTTTGAATTGTACAAAAATATTTTTCAAAACTGCATGGGGTACAACAAATCGCAGGTACCACAGGTAATTTGCAAGATCTGTCCCCATAACGTTGTAACTGGTTTTTTGGGGGCGATAATCTCGCAACTGCTCCAACTTGAAACTTGGTGACCTTGACCTTTGATCTACTGACCCCAAAACTGATAGATGCATTAGTTTTTCCTTATTTCAGTCCATATGACCTTGACCGTAAAATTATTTGGGGTCTTCCGTGTCTCAAATGCAAGCCATCCACAAAGTATGGTCAATGTTGGTGTTGAAGAACTTGTGATGTCGCGTGGAAACCATTCTTCTTCTAGTCACTGTGACCTTAATCTGACATTCTAACCCCGAAATCAATAAGTGAATTTCGTATTTGACATGCAAGCCATTTTCAAAATTTGATTAATGTATCTGGTATAAAAGTCAAGCTGTTGTGTGGAAGAATTTTTCTTTCTTCAGTCTGTGACCTTGCCGTTTGCACCTAAACTTGATAGGTTTCCTCCTTGCCCCAAATGCAATCTGCTTACAAAGTTTGGTAATGATAGATGGCAAAGAATGAGTTATTGTGTGGAAACAAAATCGTGAACATATTGACATACAGATGAACATCACAACATGATATGCTCTGCATTATGGCGGGCATATAACAAATCCTTTTAAAAAGTTTGTTTCTATGTGACAATGTTTGATTTAGTCTAACATCTGAATAATATTCTCCAACTGTTCTGAGCTAAAATGAAAATTTCCTTTACTACAGTTCTGTTAATATAATAAAAGTTGTACATATTTGGTCCATAGCATATGCTGCACCGTAACATTTTTGTTCACGTGTTCACATTCAACAATACTTTCTAATGTGAAGGAAAACAAATTTGATTACAAAATTAGACAATTGCAGTAAACAAATCTCTCCATTACATTCTCCCATTATATTTTGCATTTTCACAGAGCACTTGGCAATTATGCGGCATATTACTACATATAATTCTGCAAATGTCAATTAATCATGGGTACTTGGTACATGTACTTCAAAAACTACCTCCAAGGTGAGTATTTTGGATTCAAAACATTGGCAGTCTGACATTGTACAGAATGGGTGGTGATTTCACCAACCTCATTTCTTAGAATTTACAAGTTCAACTGATAAGTTTGAAGATGTTGCTACCATTGGTATTGTGATTAACATAAATTATAGTGCTGTGATTTGATCTTGCATGCTGCTGCTGAATGAAAGTAATGAACACTGCTGAATGAAAGTAATGAACATTTTAAAATTTTCCTGTTATTGATAAATTAAATGAAGTGTTGCATACACGCACATCATAAGAATCAAATGACATACTTCTTTAATTACCCTAACTCACTGAAAGAAAATGGTAAGTATGTAAATTGGAACCTAATGCCTTCTTAATTTTTTATATACTTTGTAATAATACCCACTTCGAGAAAAAATGCAGATGTTGCCATCAGATTCACAAACCTCCGAGCATACAATGCACCAAAAACACCATACAAGTAGCACTTTTATAATATCTGTTATTATTGGCATCAAATGCACTTTTTCTGATGTAGTAAACGAGAACTAGAAATGTGTTCACAGAATATGGATGCGCCAACATGGTGCTTAAAATCTGTCCTAAATGCAAACCTTAACCAAGGTGTGACAAACATGCAAAGATAACACAACATACCCTACAAATGTCATGAATGCCCTACAAATATCATGGTGGAGCATAAAAAATAATGGTATGGCATGTTATTATTACCAGAGTGCTCATTGCTTTCAGGGATATACCACACTATGTCAAAGCAACCTATTTTTTGGTACTTTGGAGTAGATTTTAGTAAAATGGACTTCACTCAACAAAATAAATCTGCATGCAATGCACATTTCAGAGGTTTTGGTTGTCAAAGCATTAATACTTCCTGGACCTCCAAACTCTGGTAATGGAAAGTACTTTGATAAATGTTTCAAAGTCAAGTCTTCTTTTTTCCTTCTGCTGGACTTCTCATTTGTATGCGGACATGTGGACTAGACTAGTGATGTTATATATTGCCATAACAATGTACTGTTGCTTTCTGCACAATGACAATATTGGCAAAACAATACAGATCGGTGATATCATATAGATGTGCAATGCCCCCCACCTCCCTTCTGGATCCTGGACCATGTAACCCATTTCCGATTCACTACAATACAAAGCACAAAATACAGAGTAGCATGTTTACCATAATCAGCTGTGTCCTCAGCATTAGTACATTTCAGTCAATACATGTTTGTTAGATATAAATAGCAACAATCCAAAAGACCACATGGTCAGAGAAAAAATAAAAAGGAATTTCCCACGAGTTGTAGCCTTGGCAATGGCACTTGGTCAGGCACATCTTCAGTGCACTTTGTTGAGAATGAATCGTTGCTAATATAAATACAATAACATAAAAAGGTGGCAACATCTCAATACAACTTTAGCTCACAATAACATCTTTACCTAGGACTACTATTTTCCAAATTCGACAAAAAGCTCAGACCTTTCGTTCATACTAATCGGATAGTCCATGAAATTAAGCAAAATGAAGTAGAATCTGTTCAACTGGAACATGACTGCCTGGTCATAGTGACCTAAACACAAAACAACTGGATGTATGGACAGAGGTAAAACTATTTGCTCCTTCCACATTTATTTACTGGAAAAAAAAAAAAAAAAAAAACAGTTGCACAAGCAGGAATATGAAGTCCATGTGACCTACTTGTAGTAGCAGTAAGTAGTATTTCAGGATAATTATACTCGTGAAGATATGTCCGAATGTTTGTCAAAAAATACAGCTGATGCAAAAAAATGTCAAGCTGCTGTTCTTAGCCTTCTGAACAATCAGTACAGGGGTTGAAAAATCTTTTTAAAAAATCCACTTGCCCAGTCATGCAAGTACTAAAAATGTTTACTTGCCAAGAATGTACACTCATTCAATCAGCTATTACAGAAATAAACAAGTTGATGATGTTAACGACTTAATCTGATCATGTGAAAGGTTGTTTTCTGGAAATTATTCTGTGATCCTTCTAAAATCAATTGTAATTACAAACCAAGACCAGTCTGCTCTCCCTTTGGTAATTGTTTGCTAGTACTGATGAGTGAGAAAGAAGCGCTTGTATGAACAAATGGAAACGTAAAGCACTTGTATGAACAAATGGAAAACAAACTTCGGTATAATTTTTGGGCTTTCAATGAACAAAAAACTGCAATATTCTTCACAGAATGTTCTTTTCATTAAAGAGAAACACTGGTCAGCTCTCTGAAAATTCATTAGATCATTTTAAACTTTAACTCGCCATTTCAAGATGGGGAAGTCAATTTTCAACCCATGCACAACAAAACCTTCAAGGTAATAAAAGCAATACCTAGGTCTTCCCCAGGCTTTGCAATCAATACAGTAACCTAGTAATCAATCACGTTTTCTTACACAAATACTTATGCTGATTTTTCTGTACAGGTACCATGTATAGATGATGGCAGCCACAATGCAGCAGACAAGACACAATCACTACAGAAATTATTTCACTTGGATTGGCTGGTGTAAGCACCAAACTGGCCAGTGTGAGTACTCCACTTTTCATTCTTACTTTTGTGCCAATACATCCATAAATTTTAATTGAACAATTTACTTTTCACTTCACATCATCGCCCTGGCATTGCACATCATAAAACATCCATTTAATCCCATCCTGTATTGCCAAGAACTTGGACAACTTCTACTGTCTTGTCACTTGAAAATATTCCTGTCCAATTTGAAGAAAAAAATTGCTAGTTTTTCACTAATATTAATCCTTGCTTTGGAATATGTATAAATTGTTTGTGGCAGCTACTGCTAGAATGTTTTCCTTTGGGTGCCATGCAGTATGAAGTATTTTCCTATTAAAGTCCAAGCAATCTACACTGATCTCTTCTTTTTTCCTCTTGCCACCAGTGCACACTTTCCGAGGTTTGAGTACTGTTCTAGGCTTCATGTTTTCTCTACTTGCTTCCAAGGTACTGTCTCTTTTACTTTCTCTATCAAACATTCTGAAGAAATTGTTATATGAGCCTGTCATAATGTGCCTGAAAAACATGAAACATTTTGTAAATAAACTGAAAGGCATCCTTTTAAAAAGACAAGTTCTATCAAGTAACTTTGACAGTCTACATTGTATTCTTAGTGAAATATAATATTCAACATGTTTTGTGGTCTCCATGACATTCCACTCGATCCATCAATGCCTCTGTGAACAATTCTTTAATTTTACTGTCATTTGATATACTGTACATGTATTTCAAATTTCTTTGTAATACAAGACCAGGACCAACATGTCAAGCCCAAGGTCAAAGCATTGCTGTAAAGCATGTAACCCTGACCCCAAGGTTAAAAGGTTCAGCAAGCATGCTGCAGAATGATTTGTCTTAGCTTCATAACAATTTAAACAAAGTATAAACAAAACACTTAAAAGATTTTTTAGGAAATATAAGCAAACAAGTCCCCTGAATGGGCTGATCCGCCACTAGCTGAAAAGACTTTCCAGGAATCCAAGATACATCCATTTCTTTGTTTTTAACTGGTGAGTGTTAAAACCACCTCGGATATTCTTGAGCCACGACATTTTAAAATTTGCTCCTGTGGAGACCATATTGGATGTAACTGGCACCATTTTCATTAGGATCAACTAGATCTCAGAAGTCTTTTGGTGAAAATCCCATTCAGGAGGAGTAGCAGTAAGATTTTCAGGATGGTTGCCATTGTGGCCATATTGGATGTTAGAGTCATATCATTTTCATTTAGGATAAACAAGGCATCATAATAAGCCTTCTGGTGAAAAACCCATGTCAATATGGCTTTCTCTTTAGGAAGAGCAGAGAGAAGATTTTCAAGATGGCTGCCATGGCAGCCATACTGGATGTCAGATCAGCACCATTTTCATTTAGGACCAAGTAGAAACCCTATGTTCATACGACCATCCATCTTGGAGGAATAGCAACAAGATTTTCAAGATCATGGTCAGTTTGACACCTTTTTAATTTAGGACCATATAGCTACCTTAGCAAGTCTTCTGGTGAAAACCCTATGTCGATATGACTTTCTGTTTAGGAGGAGTAGTGATAGCAAGATTTTCAAGATGACTGCCATGGCTGCTATATTGGATGTCAGATTGGCACCATTTTCATTTATGACCATCTAAACAGCATCAAATGTCTTTTGGTGAAAACTCAACTCAATAAGACCTTCCATCCAGGTGGCGCAGAAACAAGATTTTCAAAATGGCCAATGTGGTGGTCATTTTGGATATCTGAGCAGCACCAATTTCATTTAGAACCAACTATACCTTGGGATGAATGCACATGTCAAGTTTCATGGTAGTCCTCCAAGTAGTTTAATAGGAGTAGTGATAACAAACTTGTGCTAACGATCAGACAGATGTCACATGATGGACAACAGGCCATCCCACAAATTCTTCTGGTTTATGACCAGTAGAGCTATTGAAAAAACTTCAACTAAAATCTAAACGCAAATTTTCTACGAATGGTGATATGGATCCCAAGGTCAAAGGATCGAGTGAGCATGTTAATTGACACAATGACAAAACGAATGACACAACGAATGAATTGTCTTAGCTTCATCAGCATTCATTCCAAGTGTGAACAAAAACCATCATGGGGTTTAGGGATTATAAGAAAATGGTACAAGAGGCCCAAATAGGTCTGAGATTGTTCACCTGACATCAGTTGGTCAATAAATCTGGGTCAGTAGGATGATTTCTCTAGAATTTTTTTACCTAACCCTTGCATATCCCTCTTTCTTCCTGCTCCACTTGGTTAGGCCTCTACTGAAATCAAAATCCTCAAAAGATGTTCCTTCTAGTTCGATCACCAATAATCTGTTGATTGTTTCTGAGCTTAATCTGTTCCTTATCTATGTATGAACATTGTTCTGTGCTGAGAACCCCCATTCATAGTCTGCTGTCTGCATATGCATAGCTAGCTTAGATAGCTTAAAGTGCTATATAGTTTTTGTAGCACAAGAACCCTCAGTGCTGAACAGTTTAAGAAAAAATAATAATATTGCACTCTACTTCTAAATTGCCTGTATTTTAGTTAGGCTTGGTATTCTCCATTTAATTAATACTGCTGAATAGGGATTTCACGGGCATGTCATCTGTTTCTATCCATCGAGTATGTATATCATACTCATATTCAACATCATTATTGGGCTCAAAATCACTCATTGGTATTTCCAGTAATACTTTCCCAGCTCCAATAATCTGATATACTTCAAAACTTTAAAAATCATTGTCATCATCACTATCATCAGCCAGTATTTGTTTAATCAAACAATAATCTTAAGATGAACCATGCTGGGAGTAATCCATTTTGGGTTTCGAGCTAGCACGGGTTTTAAACAAACATTAGTAAAATTTCCTTGACAAATGCAAGGTTAAAACTACGAGAAAATGCTTGTTCCAGGGCCCAATGTACCAATCAAATTTAGTTTAGCAACCATTCATGTCAAGCTGAAGTACACAAATGTGTGAACAGTCGCCTACCTCAAAAACGTACATTACTACAAACTCTTCAAGACCTCTTATGGCGCCACAACTTATGTTGCGACAAGCACTTAAAGCGTTAAGAGCTAAATAAAAATTGTATACTGAGCAAAGTAGATTTTTATGTGCGCGACAGTTAACTAATTTGTGAGAGTTCTCATGCATCATTGTTTTTCAAGTGCAATATCTCTGCAATATTGAAAGGCCTTTATGCCATTAATGTTATTTGTCCAAGATCAAAAAGCTTTTATGCCATGGTGCTTTCTGTCAGGGTGTGTTTTGTCCAAGTTGATCCAACTCCGTTTAGTATTTTTTTATTTACATAGAGCTGTTAAAACGTTTCTCTTATTTCTAGTAATGGCAGCCATATCTGATGGCAGACTGTTGAGCAGTTTTCGCAACAAAGTTTATAAAAGTTGTTCTTTTTGTTGTTCTTTTTTTTAGTAATAGCAGTCATATTTGATGGTGGATCAGCATCATTTGTACTGGCTTAAAGTCCATTAGTGCCAAAATACCTAAAAACAGATTTTGTCACATTTTGTTCAGTTGTTTTTTGAGAAGTCATTTGTAGGATTTAAAATTTATAATAATTGTGACTGCATTTCATGATGAATCGGCATCATTTGTACCAACTTGAAGGTCCTTCATATCAGGATGCCTTCTATCAAAGTTGGTCAAATTATGCAGTGTGGTTTCTTAGAAGAACTTGCTTAAAGGTTTTTATATTTTTAGTAATGGCAGCAATATATGTCGATGAATCAGCATCATTTGTAAAATAAATGTAAAGCCCTTTAGGTCAGGATGCTTTCTGTCCAATTTGTTTGAATTCTGAAGATAGGTATTTGTGAAACAAATGTTGAAAGGTTTTTCTATTTTCAGTAACAGCAGCCACATTTGATTGGAAGATCAGCATCATTTGCACAAAACTGAAAGTCTTAAAACTAGGAAGCTTTCTACATAATTTGGTCCAATTTTTGTTCAGCAGTTAAGATATCATTTATAGGATTTTCTATTTTAAGTAACAGCAGCCATATTTGATAATCAGCATATGTACCAACTTGAAAGAGATCTATGCAACTGGTCAAATTAGATCAAATTCTGTTGGGTTTCTGAGAAGAAGCTGTTGTAAAAATCTTCCATTTCAGCATTGGTGGCCATATTTGTTGGCAGGCTGCTGTCATTTGTATAAACTTGAAAGCCCTTCAAGCCAAGATGCTCTCTGCCAAGTTTGGTCGAAAATGTCCAGTGTTTTTTCAAAGCAAATTGTGCCCAACAAATGACGTCATGCAATTTTGGTGGATTTTTGACCCCTCTCCACCCTCATCACAAAAACTCAGATCCTCTATCACATATGACGTCACAAAGCTTTGCCCCACTCACATACAAATTCTCAAAAATAGAATTGGTTTGAAATCACTTTGTATTAGAAAAACACAACAATACAAAACTGCCTTCTGAATTATTTAATACTTTAAAAAAAATTATCTTGATTAGTCCGGGTTTAGTCCTCTGGAAACCTATACTAAAGAGAAAATTATGGTTAGGAAAAAGACTTAAAATCCAAGGCGCTGTTGTTTTTGTGACGTTACATTTTTCAAAAATCCTCCTACCACCCCCAATCGTCACACATCGTAACAGAAGTTGGACCCCCCCCCAGTGCGTGATGTCATAAATGGACGGCCCCAACTGTGATTTTTTTAATCCCAATGTCAAAGGAACAAACAAGTGCAACATAGAATGAATTGTTTTCATAATCATTCATACCATGTATGATAATACTCTATCCAGAGGTTTATGAAATAAATTTCAAATGCTAATGAAGAACTTTAACCAAAACCTTAACAAAATGTTGACAACAAAAACAATGGTAAAGTAACTCCTATGTTGATAAAAACACAAAAAATACTATATGCTATACAATCAGAATATACCTAGGTAAGGAGTAGGAACAAGACTTGTACTGCGGTCTTTTAAGGATGGAGGTGTAAATGATTGGGACCCAAGTGAACATTTTCCATATGAACAACGAAATAAGGACTTGCATATAATTTTGGTATCAACTATTTGACAATATTTCCCACTTTATGCAGACTTGTGGAGAACACAACAAAGCAAATTCTTTGCACAACTTGCCATCTTGTCGTGTACCACTGAACAGTTTGCATCACATGGATGCAAAGTATAGTCTTTTTAAATCTGAATTGATGTATCTTTCATCCAGAATGAAAAATTGTGTGTCATTGCAACTAGTTTGGGAATCAGCTGAAATGTCAAGTTCGTGGAAACCATCAAGTTTAATCAGCTAGATATATTTTCTATACTTTTTTCGAGGATAATGTCATTTTGCATGCTTGTTAATGGATAAATTACTTATATCCTGTGAAGCTGAACAGTTTACCAGCTCATTTGACGTCTGCCATGTTGGCACTTAGATTGTGCTCCACAAATAAAGGTTACATTAACTGGGAAGCTTTCATTCACTTATTTAACTTTTCCAGGAAGATTTTGTTTTTTCTATAAAAGGTCAAACAGTTAAAAAAGAAAACATTAAAAATGCATATTCAATTATGGAAAATTGTAACTGAATGCTTGGTCATTCAACTTTTCCGACCAATGTTTGATTATTCTGATTAATCATCACATCACTAACCCGACAAAATAGTCAAAATGGCAAGATAAAAAGGACTTGTCGAAATGAGATTAAATCACAAATTCATCAAATATGAACTACAAGAAATCTATTCCCTTACCTGTCATCTCCACTCCAAGCACATTCAAACTTGTCAAATATACAGTCATTCTCATATAATGAACACAGTTTACTTCTCAAGTATTCATGCACTTGGTAAGTTTCTATGGGCTTGGTATCCATATTCAGATCCCAGACTTTGACTGACAAATAATCTCTGGTCACCAAATAGCGTCCATTATGGCTGAATTTCACATCAGATATACTAGAAATGATTTCCGAAAAGAAACTCCTATTAGTTGGATCTTCAGGTTCCTCAAACACTAAAAGAGAGAATAGCACAAACTATTATCAAATTTATGTGAAGAAAAAAAAAAAGGAAGTGAAATACGACCAACAAGAGTATCATGAGCAGCACATTACATGCCCACCCTGTGTTTAATAGCCCTATACATAGGCACTAGTTGAGCATGGTCATCACTGAAGATTATTGACCAATGAGTCTCAATGACCTCTATCTTTTGGTCAAAGTATGCAGCCTTGAACTAAATTTAATGTTTCTAGGCAGACTTAACCTGACCATGACCTTTACACTTCAGAATCTACAAGTTTCTTTATTACCTCAAGTGTAAGCCATTCAAAGTTTGGTGAAGGAACTTGCTCTGGAACAAAAGTTGTTCTGCAAACCCACATGTCTTTGAGCCACATTTACATCGATGTTTCATCTTTTGACCCCCAAAATCAACAGGCCTCTTTAATATCTTAAGTGCAAGCCCTCCACAAACTTTGGTCAAGATATATGGTCTAAAACTAAAATTATTATACAAAAACCATTTGACTTCTTTCAGTAAGGTAAATGATCGAGAATTGTAATTCTGTGCAAAAATAATTTTTCTTTTGTCAGTTGGTGACCTTGAGCTTTGACCTTTTGCCTCCAAAATCAATAGGTTTCTTCGATACCCTACGTGCAAGCCATCCATAGTTTGGTCCAGGTATGTGTTGCAAAACTAATGTTATTGTGCAGAAAACATTTTTATTCTTTCAGTTACAATGACCTTGAAATTTAACCTTTTGACCACAAATTGACTGGCTTCTTTCTTAAGCCAAGTGTATACCATCCACAAAATTTGGTAACTGCAGATGCTGGAGAAGTAGAGTTATTCTACAAAAATCATTTTTCTTCATTTACAATAATCTTTTACCTTTTGACTCAAATGACAGTTCTTCCTTAATCCAAGTGTAAGCCATCCACAAAGTTTAGAGAAGGTACGTGCTGTAGAACTGAAGTTATCACATGGAAAAGGAAAATTTAACAGACTGGGCCATAACATAATATGCTCCACCAAAATGGCAAAAGTATAAAAATTTAAGTCTCCAGCTAAAATTGAAGAAAAGCAGGGACGATTCCTACAGTAAAATGTTAGGGCCCCCATCCCTGAATTGGGATTTTTTTAAAATCATAAAATGAGTATTTTTGTGAATTTTTAACATAAAGGCTTCTCGTGTTTCTAACCCATTTTCCTTCATCACTCCTGTAGTTTTTGTTGCAATTTTTTTTCCAACTGTCTCTTTATAGCAGACTAAACAATCAATATTATAAGAGTTTGTGTAAACCAAAATTAGTAACACTATTTTGTTCTTGTTTTGCAGAGAAGTAGCCTTTTTTTGTAGAAGTAGTAGTTCTTGTTTTTGTGTTCTTTGGTATAAAACAGCTTTTTCAGAACAAGTCTCAATATCAGACTGTGGATCTGCAGCCAACAAATGTATCTGTTTATTCATGGAACATAATATCAATTAAGGCTGCATTATAATAATTCTGTTTCTTACAGGTGTTATTGGAATAAACGTGCTCTATAATCATATGATACCTTTAGTTAGTTTCACATCAAATTAAGGTTCTGTTCTGCTCTTAAGGATGTGAATCTGGTGCAGCATACTTCAAGCAGACCCAAGTCAACCAACTAGAATAATGAACCCTATTAAAAAATATATTACCTTTTCAATAAAAACAAGAATTTCATATAAAAAAACATGATTACTGTTTCATTAGAAGTAATGTCGTTGAAAGTCATTCAGCATTCATGAAAGACAATGCAATTCCAAGCATACCTTGGCAGACAAATCATAGGCCCTGTGTTCAATGAAAACAATTCAAAGCATAAAATGTATGCATTAGTCATTTCCAGTATGTATCGTCACCTACCCCAAATGGCTTGTCCCTACAAAAAAAAGCATTTTAATAAAGGAATACATATCTATCGCTCTGAAATTGGAAGAGCTGTCTGCTCACTTGTCAGATCTTTTGACGATGCACATACAATGGAGAATCCGAATATCTATTCTTCCTAAATGCACGATGGCAAGCTTTTGTATGATCAAGAGGACTTCTAGTAAGGAAAAAGGTAAACTTACAGTTCTGATCCAGTAACATGTTATGGATTTGAATGGAACGAGTAAAACCTTCCAGCAAGCAAGATTTTCCAACTTGGGATATTTCAAAATAAAAATTCTGGGGTTGCCAATGGAAAAGTCATAAAAAATGTACTACTCTATATTTAAGTTATTGTGGTACATGGGTTGAGCTGCAAGTAGGACATTTCAGTACTTTTGTCCCCACCCCCCAGGTTATAATGAACAAGATATGGGGATTAGTCAAATTTAGAGGGACCCTTGCAGCATTAGGTGGGTAAATGTCCCTCGGGCTCACAAAAGGTACAATATTTTAAATTCTATTAATCCTGCATCTAATATCAAAAATAAACTTGATAAACCGTGTTTGAAGCAAGCCATAATGCACGTACTGCTGACTTTATTACCACAAAATTTGTCCAAAAATTCATTTAATTTGATTCCAATGGTGGACTGGGTGAAAAGAGGGAAGCCTCTTTAAACAACTGCAGTCAAACTGTATCAATTTGATTTATTAATCTGGGCAATTTTCTACAAAAAGTCAACATGTTTGAAAATCACCTCTCATGAAGACATCTGAATGCATATAGTGCAAATGGGTATCAATTATCGCCATGTTAAATATGAATTCACTGTCACAAGGTAGTGTAACCTGCCTAGCTGATCCAACAGACTCCAAGTCCAACACTTATCTACATAATGCACATCACAGGTAATGGGCTCAATTCACAACCTGAAACAAAGCAGGTTCAGCACTGTGCGAAATTTGTGCCAATTATTTTTACAGTGTGTGGATGCATCTTTCATTTTTGAACGGGCCATCTCTCTCTCTCTCTCTATATATATATATATTTTGAGCCTCTGATGCAAAAACACAGCCTAATTTGAACTGAGACCACCCCATACATTACTTTATGTGGAGACATTTACTAATAATTATCTCCCCTAATCCAGTGATCCTGCAGCACATTATTAACAATTTCACTATTTCTACCTAAACTTTTTTTCTTTCCAGGAGATGAAATGACACCATCTCCAGCTAAAGTTGCAAGTGGGTATTAGTGAAGAATTGTTTACATCCATTATTGATGAATTTTGTTAAATTTTTTGGGAGGAAACTGCTGTCTGATGGTAACGGGGCTGAGTACTCTGTGTAGGAAGAGAACCAGCACGAAGACCACCGATTTCTTTCCCTACCACTATCTTGTACACATGGACACCTCAGTCACAGTATACTAATGTCCAGGTAGGATGCAACCAATAAATCTCTGACTCTGGCTCCAACATACGGAATAAAATCATACTGGCACCTCAGTTTTGCAAACTATGCTAAAACCTCTTTAGTAAATATTCACGGATTCATGGACATGTGCTTGAGGTAATCAAAACACTGAGCAAATATATAGTTCACAATAATTCATTAGTGTATGCAGTGCTCAAAGTACCTTTTACACTTCCGTAGCCTTAGGAAAACCTACTTGAAAATTTGTGTGGCCATTCAAATTTACGATGCTAAGGCCTAATCATTTTGTTGCCATAGAAACCGAGAACAGAAATCAATCGAGTGGGGAATTAAAGATTAACTAGTACTATTAGCAATAGGTGCTTAGCAAAGGTCCTTAAATAGAAAAACATGATGGGATACCATAATTACAAGATGGGCATTCAGGGCCCATGACTCCTCTAATTGATGTCATGGAATGCTGAAATCCAATTCTTTCATGGACTCAAAAGCACAACAACTACATTTGAAGATTTTCTCCAAAACTGACCTTTAATGTCACAAGATGGAAGCCAGCCCACATTTTTCTGACACAGAGAAGATTATTTTACTCGCTTGAAACACTGGCACGTTTTTCAGCATATAATAGAACAATTTCTTGCAGTCATAATAATGACTTTTCTTCTTTTCTTTAAAAAGCTGATTGATGTTCAAGTCTGGAGACTTGTTAACTTAATTTGGAATAGGTTTTGAAATTACAATAATTCTCATTATGTTTGCTCCTCTCCGAATCTGATACACTGACATTACCATGACTGTACATATTCTGAACTATTTAAAAAAAAAAAGTACTTGCCCATTTTACATGCTACCAAGTTCCAGTTCTCCAGTAAAATGCAAACCCAGAATAGATGAGCATATGACCTTGTGGGTGTAAACTCATATACTATCGTTTGATACTACAGAATTAAATTCATTATCTCCCATCTCTATTATGCATAATAAAAAAATTTTATGTGATAAACTACTCACATTTAGCACTTTTGTCACAGAGAGCCTGTGCTCTCATATCACAGAGACGTAATGTCCCTTTGCTACTGCTGTACACGAAGAGACTACACTCAGTGGGATGGAACTCTGCAGCTGTTATCACCTCTGTCAGTTCTTCCATGTTGGCAGGCTTGATGTCAACAATATCTGATTATTATTAAGGAAATATTCCCGTATAATTTCAAAGTGAATACTGCACTGACACTGCAGAAAAGTGTTAGATCATCTGTTGACCACACCTTCATAATTAATGTTTAATATCCTGCCCCAAATATCCTTTTTTTGTTAAATCTTAAAAATATTAACTGTTCCCTTCCATGTGCATACATGAAAAAGGACATAAAAGAATATTGATGCCACAGACTTCCAGATGGGATTTAAAATGGAGGTGGTTTGACTGTTTGTAAATATTCTCAATTGTCCGAGGACTCTGATATATTAAATGGAAAAGTGGTGGGAAAGTGCACCAAAAAAAACCCAGAAACCGTAAGTGTGAATACATGCCACCTTGTAGCCGATTCAAAGTTACAAATGTTCTTCAAAGTACAAACATCAGGCAAACAAAAAAAAGTTGCATCTTGATCATTTTATTCCAAGATGGTGCCAATTAACTCCATTGCTATACAATCTGTACACCCTTTTGTATCTGGCAAAAATCATCTTGAAGAGAAATACTCTAGTTTCATTTTTATCCAGTTTCCATTTATCCAACAATTATGCCATTATTATTACACAAGTTGAACGAATTTACTAATGTCAATGGAGCTCAAGATAAGCAGCATATCTGCACATTTTACAGAGACATTTCAACTAAAAATGTGTACAAAATGTTGTAATGTGTTCAAATTACACAAAACAACTTTAAGAATTTAATCCAAAGTTGTCACCCTACTGTTGATGCCATTAGCACAGTTCATGTTGTATATGGCACATTCAATCAATATAAACTGTTTTTGGTTAAAGTTTCACATGTTCCATGCATGTTTACAATGACAGGACTTGATGACTATGAAAACACTCACTCAAATAGTGTCATATAATTAAATGCACCCTGAACTAGTCTTGGTCAGTAAGGGTCGTTTCATTTAAACATACATGGTACCCAGGAAAGACACTTTTAAAAAAGATACATGCAAGGTACTTCGATTACTCAGAGTTCATATGAAAACGATAAAAAATTCTAAATTGCATCCATTAAAAGTGCCTTCTCTGGGTCCCAAGTATATTTTACTGGAACAGCCCCAAGCCATCTGATGCATTCAAAATGGCACAATTAACATCTTGATGATTTAAGGAAAACAAACAACACACTGGTCTACCAAATTGGTTGCAATAAAGTTCTGGAATTGTTGAGAAAAAAAGAGAGAGAACAACAATGTTAACCAATATAGTAAATACCAAAAATGAATTCTGACTTATGGAGATACATGGGGAAACAGCTTATAAGACTGTCAAATTTGTGCAACCAACTCCTGGAACCTACCACTTACTTTTCTCTATGGCAAGATAAATACTACCGATTTCTTACATAAACTATAAAAAAAATCCTCACATTGCTAAGACATGTTTTTTTAATATGAAATTAAATTATACCCAAATTATCTCAAAACTTGCTAAAATCTACCAAAACTTCAAGTCACTTTCAATCAACCGACAACTTGTCACCTAACCGGAATGGACTTCATAACGTCAGAGTACAGACTATTACTGCTATCCCAGGGGAAGAGCTTATAAATATGCCAGCTTTCTATACATCAGAAAAATCATAAATTGCAGAAATGAAAGTGAAAAACTATCCCTTACACGAGTGAACAAGTTAAACGTTAGTAAATTTCTCATTTTCTATTCATTTTACATTTAATAAAACCAGTATGTTATAATAAGTTCATTTTCCTTTGATACTGGGGCATTTATAAAAAATAAAAAAAGCCTGAAAATTTTAAGGTGGGTCTGGGGGGTACTCCCCCATGAGGAGCCCTTTTGATTTAGCCAAATAGAAACGTAAAGCCTTAATCAGGCAAAGGAGTATCTTAATCACTCACAACACAGGTACAACTATGACTGGGAATTTCATTAAGATCAGGGGATACAGAAGGTAGCAGATTCTTTACCAGAAATCCAGGTTGGCAAAGAAAAGACACTGAATCATAGTTACCACTGAACTGCAAACAACCCTTTTCCACCGACATGAATTTCACTCCTTGTTGGCGCCAGAGAGAGAAGGAAGACTGTCTTAAGGGTAAGGTTCTCGAAGGAATCTTTACTCAAGGGTTCATAAGGTGGTTTAGATAATGACCAAAGAACACACAAAAGGTTCCACCTAGGCATTCAAAAAGCAAGCCACTGGTAACTAAAGCTCGAAGTACTTGATCAGTCCTGAAAGATGGGTGGTCTGACACAACAGTGGAGCCCATAGAGAACTTTAGTATTGGACTGGGCTTCCTATAGCCCTTAATGGTGGATACTTAAGTATTTTTCTTTGAAAAGAAAACAAGAAAATCTGCAACTGCAGTTAAAAGGGGCCAGATAAAATCAATGTTTCCAACTGCACCAATTACTGAAAATTCTCCATTTGGCATCATAAAACTTAAAAGTCGATTGCCTTCAAGCCTGGGCAATGCAGTTTGTAACCTTGCTTGGAAATCAATCTTGGCAGACAAAGTTTTGGTATGAGCCTGGAACGAAGGTGGAGAATCTGAAGATTGTCATGTAGGAATATCCCTCTGTGCTGCAACAACAGAGCCCTCCCCAGCAGCAATTCCCTGGGGTCTTTAACCAACTGACTGAGGAGGTTGTTTAACCACAACCACTGGGTCAACAGGGGAGCTATCTGGATTAGGCATGACACTGAGGTCCTGATCCTCTGAACAACCTAAGGGATTATCCTGAAAGGAGGTAAAGCCAAAGTGCACAGTCAATCCCACCACAAACTGAAGGCATCCACTGCCCATGCCCTCTGGGCTGAAACTGGAGACATAATGAGGGAGCTTATTGTTTAACCTTGCTGCAAACAGGTCTACCACTGGCTTTCTCCACAGCTGAAGAAGGGTCTTTGTTGGTACAGAGACCATTCCATGAGGACAGCTAGTCCCAGCCTGGACAGGCCATCTGCCAGAATAGTCCTCTTGCTTGTAATGTAGTGGGATCGGAAAGTGATCTCTTAAGAAGCTGTCCAATGGGGGAAGTTCCAGACTTCCTATTAGAGAGAAGGGGCATAGGTGCCCACTTGACTTGCGAGAAACACTGTGACCAACATGTTGTCCATAGTGATCATGATGCAGCACCATCCTTGCAGTGCTAGAAAAAGAGCCTGCATTTCTAGGTTGTTGATATGAATGAAGATTCTTCCCGAGACCACAAGCCCTGCAGGACTACCCCCTCAAGCTCTAGGTGAGCACCCAAGCCTGAATCTGAGGTGTATAGGAAGGAACGAAGTTCCAGTGCGTAAATCAAAAGTTAGATCAGAAACCTGTCCTGATTTTTCCACCATGGATGGTGATGAAATTTGGATCCCAAGGGGATCCAAGCAGATGGGGTCCTTGTGATGTCTCCAGTTCGCTAGAAGCAAGAACTGGAGAGGCTGTATATGAAGACTTCAGTCTTCTTGCCTAGTCTAACTATGACGGACAATATTGGTGAGATTCTGTAAGGGCGAATACCGATTGTCCCTTGATGGGTGAGCAAATTCATCCACATGTACACAAAATTCTGAGGAGGGATTAGATCAGACTTCTCCTGGTTGGGGATTGAGCCCCTCCAGCAACCTTGTTGTGTGAAAGATGGGTGGAAAGGAGTTTTAAACTGGGTTGAAAGTATCAAGTACCACACAGAAATGTACATGACTAACGGTAATTATGCCAAAAGACACTGTGAATGATGAAGAACATCAAGTGCTCAGAGACATATAACACGAGATTCCATGAAATGAAAGACGATATTCCAAATGACAGAAGTTGACTGAAGAATCAAACTGTGATCATATTTTTTATTCTAGACCTCCAATTACTAAATGGAGATGGAAACTATCACCTTGTACTGGAAACTTGCACCTGGAAAAGAGATTGCAATGCAATAATAGCAAATATTGTATTACTGCTATTAAAATGGGTTTTCTTTGAAAATAGAAAATTTATTCATCCAATTTTCAAATTATTTAATATTTCCAGATTATATGATGTAGCTGAAACAAATATCATTAGTTTTTCTCTGTAAAAAATTACCAGGCAGCCTGATAGAGGAAATAGTTGGTACACACCACTTCAGTGTTCTTCCGAGGGCCTTTTACTGTAGCGGGCCCACTATGCTATCGTTTCAAACTCTGATAACCCCCCGACGCTTTAGAACCTGCCGCTACGCTATGCACTTGTGCCGCTACGCTTTGATGTTTCCTTCCCACTACCCTTATAAAATTAATCCGTTAAACAAACATCCTGTCACCTAATTCAAAGCCCCACTCAAATGACACCTGTTCTTACCTCTTCTGGGGTATTTTATCAAGATAATCCAGGATAATTGCTCACTCACTTAACCATTATCCATTGTACCAGGTTTGCGTGACCGCCGGTGTGCGACTTTTGGCGAGGGTTTCGTCTGCACCTAGTCACGTGATTGGCCAGCAACAATGGAGTCTACTGGTAGTGTGTTATATATATGTCAGTCGTTTTCATTAACAGCCAAAGAAGTTACACCGATTAAATTAAAATTTATTGTGAAAAATGAACACACCACCTGGTTACGACAATCAGAAATTTTCGTCACAAATAGTGGCAGTGATTCTGATTCCAATAGCGCCAGCATGATTTCCAAAAAGAATGATATCAAGAAACGAAGGACGGGATTTAATAATGAATGGAAGACATTATTCCCTTGGGTGGAAATTGCTGGATCGGATGGTAAGTTTTTCATATTGCTAACTTAAGTGAGTGCTGCCCTATTAATTTCTCATTTCTGTCTATCCAAGTAATAAACAGAACAATTTTTATCTTCCAGTTTTACCTCTTTTGAAAAGATATAAATAAAAAGTATTCCTTTATAAATACAACTAAAATAATTTCATCCATATTCTTACTTATTATTCAGTGAAGTCATGACCTCAAAAGTTTATTCCACCCGGTCTATATCGAATTCTTGAAAATAAGACTATGTAATTACATATATATTTTGCAGGTATGCTGTGTAAATTGTGCCTGAAGAATTTTTCCATAATTAACTTAATTAGGATTCAGGAATATTTGTCTCTTTTTTGTACATCCATTAATAAATTTTATGTTCCATTTTTTTCAGATTGTGAAAGGTCATTCTCAATGAATAGAATTAAGAGTGTTTTAAGGAACAGGTTGTCACAGAGGGTACTGAACTACCTGATGACAATCAGTACTGAAGGACAACCCATAAAAGACTTTAATTATGATGTTGCAGTCAGTTTATATGGTGAAATGAAGAAAAGACGAATACCATTTATTTAAATTAAGAAATAAATGAGATATGCATTGTTGTTACTGTTATAACTTAGGTAAATAAAATATAATTTGTAAATATATGCGCTTCTTTTTATTTCATTGATATTAATTTGTTTCACTTTTATGACGTTAACGAGCGCTTTGTAAAACATTTTATGACCCAAACACGCGTCCCCCGATGCTATCAAAAATTTCTGGGGAGATCACTGCACTGGGCTAACAAAATTCAAACCATCCGCTTGCAGTTACAAGTGGTGGCTGAGGAAGGCCAAGTAATTTTTCAAGATGCTGATCTGACTGAATGTATGGCACTTTTATTATGTACAGTGTAGGATGAGTAAAATTGATGCAGGACAAGTAAAAGGTCCAAGTTACTTGCAGCAGGGTTGCATCTAGGCTTTGGTAAATAAGGGCACCTGACCCCACTAAATCCGAAAAAAAGGGGGCCAACGAAGTGATCAGGAAAAGGCCTCCCAGTATGGTGTAAAAAAAATAAAAATAAAAAAAAATAAAAGATTCGAACAGAGCAATAGCAAGTACAATAAGTGCATATCATGTGTTCTGAATATTATAATACAACACTCAATACATACGTGTTCTGTACATTACAGTATAGCACTAAAATTTTTCCTGCATGTCACATGATAGTTGTCATGCATGTAGTTTCAAGATTTTCAATTAGTTTCAAATCCTGAATTGCATGTTTGTGAGCTGGTAATTAAACATGTCTGTCAAGGGCTGATGTCCTGAAAGTAGTATTTCCAAGTGCAAAGGAATTTTCTTTGCCAGTTTTCAGACACCAATTGCAATGAATCTAATTTTTTTTCATTCATTTCCAGCCATGGTCAATTTTTTTTCCCCTTCTGAATTGACAGAGTATTTTTTTTTCTTGATGTTGGATGAACCCTTAGTTTCAGTGCTGCCATCTTTAGGCACATCATCACTAGCATTGTCTGATACGTGATTAGCTGGAGGATTTGTTTGTTCACTGTCACTGTGCCTATTAACAGAAACATCTGCACTCTTGACTGTTATTAAAAGTGTTACTGCTAAAAAAATGAAAAAGTGCCAGTTTTGACTGGTTTTGCCATTTGACACATTGTCATGCTAAACTAGCCTCAGCATCAAACACTCACCTGACCTTTCTTAGTAACGAATCAGAACTGAGCATGTGACATACAGGAAATGCATCATGTGATTCACAACTACACAATGATAACCAATAATAACATATCCTCCAAGAGTGAGAACTGCGACTTTTTACATTTAAAAAAAAGAGAGAGGGAGCATTCATCACAAAAAATGTGCACAATTCTTATTTTCCACCCGACTTTGCCCACACAGAATTGAAAATTTAGCAGGAAATCTTAAATTTGGGGGATATTTTCACAATCGCACATCCTAGATGCAACCCTGTTGCAGTGCAGCAAAAGTAGCCAACTGAAAATTTATTTGAACCCTGAACCAATTTTTGACAACTCAACTCATCTGTAACAAACATAAAACTGTCTATGCAAGTGCCAAGAATAACATGTTTTATCATGATTTTGAGCATTCTAGCAATGAAAGATTTTTTTTTTGTCCAATATCAAGCATATGAAAATATTTAAGCAGAAAAAAGTGGCTCAGCTAGGCATGCTCATGGTGAATTGCACTTGTCCTTCAGATTTTTCAACTTGTTCCAGGTGGTGAGGCAATGGATTTTTCCATCATGGGACAGACGGGTTATATGACATTTTAATTAGCAAGGTTTGAGTCTCATTACCAGGACACGAGTACAAAAAAAAAACATGCCAACAAGGATAATGAAGCTTTGATCAGTAACTTCTAAATGCCACAGATTGATGCGAAGGTCATCTGCTGACAGGAAGGTTTCCTGGTCACTGTTAACTGATATGGAATTTATGTGATAGGTGTGAGCATTGGCAAATATTCTCCGTGGACTAGCCTCAACCATAAGCTCCATAGGTTTGAATACTGGGACTCGTAATGTAGTTACTGTGGATGGATCCCTTAAAATGCCCGTATCATCTTTTAGATTATAACCATCAGGCCGTTTATCACGCTCTGTAACTTTCCATAATTTTACAGTTTTATCTGAAAAAGAAAAATTGAAACATGAATGTTAACAACTCATTTCTGCTGCAAATAATTGCTTAAATACAATACTATTACTATATTGGCTTTAAATGTACTCTGCACTTGTTTACACAACACCTTGAAATTGTCCAAATATCCAAAACAAAAAAAAAAACATGTCTATCAGCATCATTTGCCTTAAAGTTAATTAATGAAAGAAAAAAAGAAAGATTTTAAATGACAAGATATATAAAAGATTGAAATCTGGATTGTTAAATGTATTAAAATTTTGAGATGTCTATTAATGTAAAAAAACATTCTTTCTATACAAGTCTAATTTCAGTCAACAGCCACAATACCAAATTTTGAAAGTTGAAAAGCCAGAACCAAAGACAATAGGTCTTGGAGGCAGGGACTCTCATCACAACTACAGCTCAATCTAATTAAAATCAAGATCTCTAACACAACATACACCTGATGGGCAATGCGAGGTCATGTTGAGCTTTTGCTTCACCAATCAAAACAGAGCTAGTAGTGATGTGTGCATCACAGAAGGCCCCTCTCTCTACATTTTTCTCATTTGGACCTTAAACAGAAGAACTTTTACTAAAAAACCAAAGATGGGGAAAAACGGGCATTCAGGGACTATAAATGATGATGTGGAATGCTGGAAATCCAATACATTCAATATCTAATCAATATACAGGTGCATGATAACTTTGGCTTAAATGCAATATTCCATATTCAAGTTATTCTGTGGAAATCAAAGTTAGGAGGACAGGCACTCAGGGGGCATAACTGTTCTAAATGATAATGTAGAACACTTGAAATTAAACTCAATCAAGGTCTTATCAATATAAAGCTGCATGCCAAATTTGGTTGAAATCCAGCAAAGCTTAGTAAAGCTATGCTGTGAAACCAAAGTCGGAAGGACAGTCAATCAGGAGCAACAACTCCTGTAAAATGCATCATGGAACGCTAAAAATCAAACTCACTCAAGGTCTCATCAATATGAAGTACATGCCAATTCTGGTTGAAATCCAACAAATTTCAGTTCAGATATCTTGCATAAACCAATATCAGAATGATGAGCAATCGGGGGGCCATAACTCTTGTGAACAAGACAAAACCCATAAAAGGCACATGTACGTCTACTGGACAACATTCATAGCAAATTGCCAAAGAATATGTTGCATAGTTCTTGACCTATGCTAGTTACAAGCAACATCCGATGTGAAGATATGAAATTACTGTCAAGGGCCGCAACTCTATCCAAAACGGAGTTGAGACAAAAAAAAAACATGAAAGGCACATCTAGGGTTATGAGACAATATTAACACCAAATTACATCAGAATATGTTTAATGGTTCTTGATCTATGCTGGAAACAAGAATCTGCTGTTTTGGAGAATTAATAATGATGGAAAAAGGACAACTCCATCAAAATTGAACCCGAAAAGATGAAACCTTTATAATGCTTATCTAAAAGTACTAGGTATTTCACCTACCAAATGGCATCCAATTATGTGTAAGAGTTCAGAGCCATGCTGGTTACAAGGAACACCCCATGTGAAGATATGATATTAATTGTCAATGTCACAACTCCATTCAAAATAGAGTTGACAAGACTAAACCCACAAATGGCACATCTAGAGCTATGAGACAATGTACACACCAAATTGCACCAGAATATGTTGAACAATTCCTGAACTATACTAATTACAAAGATCTGATATGGTCGAGATGTAATACTGTTTGGAAAAAGGGCAATAACTTCATCAAAATTGGACCTGAAAAGACAAAACCTTCAAAAGGCACATCTACATGCTATAGGCAATTCATGTACTAAATGACATGCAATTATATTCAAAGGCTGTAGAGCTATGCTGGGTACAAAAAGTGTGAATGGATGGGCAAAATAGATGGATAGATGGAAAAAGTGACTACTATAGGGCTTCTGCATCTCAATGATGGGCCATAATTACAGCTTCTGACAATGAAAATGTAATTATAAACATAGTTACTAACTCTCCATAACATGAAATAACACACTTTATCTGATAAGCTACTAAAAAAGAGGGCTGGAAATTTAAAAGGTCACTGGAACAGTAACTTTTATCGGTACATGCCAGACTGAGTTCTTGTAAGTAGATCTCTAATAGAATCAAAAGTTTGTACAGTATTGGTGCTATGGTCATAAATGAATAATACCTGCAAAAACCGGAGACTGATTTCAAATATGCATGTACATGAAGTCCATACCATTTGTGGAGAGTAGAAAATTGGCTGGATTGGTTCTCCTTAGCCAGCGAATCTTGTTGATTTTTTCCTCAATCTCCAAGCTCTTCAAGTAGTCAAACTCTGGCTCATGGCTTTGAAAGGTGCTGTACACATTGTACTCCCCACGACCAGCATGCCCAGCCCCATGTGGATTCTAAAATCAATACAGCTGCTCAGTTTTTCATATCTGAATACAACATAGAAAGGTAGTTTTCCTGTACATTCCATCCAAAACCAACATTATGACTAATGTTAAAAGTGTGTTCTTTGTAGATCATTATGTAAAATGATTGCCTAACCACTAAAATCAAACAAATTCAGCTTGTTAAAGTTTTTGGGAAACCTTGGTGTCGACAGCTAAAAATTGTGTTGATTACACTGTGACAGAGGTTTTGAAAATCCGACTCACTTTTCCCCGATTGAAAACATGCACAGTGTTTAGATGACTATTTTTGTTTTGGGAAACCTTGGTGACAAACAAAAATTGTATTGATTACACCGTTACATGGAAAATTTGAAAACCAGATTAATTTTCCGCTGATTGTAAACATGCACTGTGTTTAGATGATTATTTTTGTCAGGATCTTGTACACATTTTGAGGTAAAACAGGTTTTAGGTCTGGTACAAACTGTCTGGTAGTTACACTGGGACAGTGAGCACACATGCTCTATACTTGCCTTTGACAAGCCTTCAAGTTTAGACCCATGGCCATCAAGGCTACACCACCTCAATGATGATACAATCGAAGCAGGATGTTGCTTCATACAAAAAATTTCTCACATATGCTCAAGCTTCAAAATGCCATACCATGTCTATCAAGTTTTCCGATTGTCTCGTGTAATATTGTTCCACCCACCACTGCAATTTCAAACCCAATGAAGCAAAATGTAACTATTCAACTAGCAAGCATATTTTAGTCAAGTTGTCCTCAACTAGGTGGAATCAGTCAAGTTGTCCTCAACTAGGTGGAGTAGGTTATTTTTCACCTATATATGCATTATACTTGTTTGATCTTGCTCTGCCGAGTGGTTAGTAATTAATTATTCAGGCAAAGTATTGCTACCATGCTAAGTTTCAGCTATGCTTTTTTGAACTCGCATGGCCAAAATACATTGCATATTTCTCTTGATCTAAATATACACTTTCAAGTATGAATACACTGCATACGAGTACGATACATTCTTACACTTACAAAATTTGATTATAATATACATAAAACATGGAGAATTGAAGATAAAGTATTGCTTAAAATCAATGTTAAATGCAAATATGCATAATGAGAAATAGGACACAGTTCAAATAAGAGACCAATATATATATATATATATATATATATATATATATATATATATATATATATATATATATTGCATTTCTTGCTTTGCTGCCACTTCTCCCTGTTCTGTTCTCACTTCTCCCTATTCTGTCCAAAAGGAGAAGTCACATCTCCCTAAAATTCAAGTCTAGCTTGACCCCTGGTGACCTACAATTGAATTCATGGATTTATCATAAAAATGGATTTAAAATGTCAAGCATTATGGATTTCAATGGATTTTATTACATGAAGATGGATAAATTATAAGTTGTCAATGTATTTGTGACATATTCCACTCTATATCATTGTATTTTACACTAGTTTTGTCTTTATTTTTCCTTTTTATCTATCCAGTTTGGCTTGTTTATTTTTCCAAAGTGCAACTCAAGTCACCCTTCCGATGAATCTGACATGCAAAATACACCCAGACTAATAGGCGGGTCAAAGAAAAATTGGCTTTTTTGAAACCCTAAAAAGGGTGTGTCAACGTATATCGAGTATATACGGTAAACCAAAGCCAGTAAAAGATGAAATACAGGTCACTTCTGTTGCAAGGGTGTCGTAGTAACAGAGATGCATATAATTATCAATTTCATGATTCTAGCATGATCAGTACCCGAGAAATGAACATCAAACACAAAATGTAACCGAAGCCAGTGAAGCATAAAATATAGTTGATACTGACCTACTGAATTAAGATGTATCCCAAAGTTTCATGATTCTATATATTATTATATTTAGAGAGTATGCCAAAAACATGTGGACATGAGCTAAATGCAACAACTTAATCAATGCCAGTAAAATGTTAAATATATGTTGCACCAACCTTTTTTGGAATGGGTGTGGTACTAAGATAGATCAATACAATCACCTAATTTAATGATTACAACATGAACAGTAAAAACGTCAAACTGAAACAAAGTCTGTGAAGAATGGGTCAGTTACCTACTTTTAAGATAAGGGTGTAGTACTCCTCAAGATGCATCGTAAGAAGTCTTTCAGTGAAAAACTCATGTTGATATGACCATCTGATCAAGTGTAGTAGCCATAACAAGATTTTCAACATGCCTACTATACTGGATGTCTGAGCAGCATCATTTTCATTTGAATGCAATTTGGACCTTCGGATGCACGTGTGGGTAAAGTTTCATGGCAATCTTCCATGTAGTTTTGGAGAAGTAACGATAACACAAACATGCGACCGGACAGATGGTCAACAGGCTATCCTAAAAGATGTACTATGACCAGCAGAGCCAAACAAGAATACCACAAATGGACTGAAAATCTACTGTCTGAAAATAATTTCCATGAATTCAAGACGAGACTTTTTTTTTTAAATGCTGAGTGCTGGAACCATCTCTGATATTCTTGAGCAATAAGATTTTTTAAATTAGCCGCTGTGGCAGCCATACTGGATGCAAGATTGGCACCCCTTTCATTTAGGACATACTAGACACCATTAGAAGACTTTTAGTGAAAACCTGATATTATGTCCATCCATTCAGGAAAATTTGTGACAAAATTTTCAGTATGTTCTTTGTGGCATCCATATTTGAGGTCAGATCAGCACCATTTTCATTCAGGACCAACCAGATGTCATAATTAGTCTTCTGGTGAAAGCTTTATGTCAAAATTACTTTCCATTTAGGATGAGTAGCAATATAAAGATTTTCAAGATGGCTGCCGTAATCACCATACTGGATATCAGATCAGCACCATTTTCATTTAGTATCAACTAGACATCATAAGAAGTCTTCTGGTGAAAACCCAATATTGGTACGACTTTCCATTTAAGAGGAGCTGCAACAAAATTTTCAAGGCAGCATGCTGTGGTGGTCATATAGGATATCAGAACAGCATTTTTTTTGGTGTAAATTTGAGACCAACTATACACCATAAGAAGTTTTCTGGTGAAAACCCCATGCTGATGATTTTCCATTCAGGAGAAGTAGCAATAACAAGATTTTCAAGATGGCTGCTGTGGTGGTGATATTGGTTGTCAGACTGGAACTATTTTCATTTAGTAATTACTAGACATCACATGAAGTCTTTTCATGAAAATCCCATGTTGATATGACTATCCATTTTGGTGAAGTAGCAACAAGATTTTCAAGATGGTTGTTGTGGTGGCCATATTGGATGTCTGGGTGGCACCATTTTCATTTAGGACCAACTAGACATCACAAGTCTTCTGGTGAAAACCCCAAATCAATTTGAATTTGCATTTAGGAGGAATAGCAATAACAAGATTATCAATATAGCTGCAGTGGTGGCCATATTGGACATCAGATCAGCATGATTTTCATTTAGGATTGACTAGACATCACAAGTCTTTTAGTGTAAATCCCATGCTGATATGACCATCTCTTCAGAAAGAGTGACAAGATTTTCAAGATTGCCACTGTGGCAGCCATATTAGATGTCCAAACAGAATCATTTTCATTTAGGACCAAGTGGATATCATAAGAAGTTATGAGATGAAAACCCGAAGTCAATAAGACTTTCTGTTTAGAAATAGTAGCAATAACAAGACTTTCAAAATGGCTGCCATGCAGGCCATATTGGATGATAGATCTGCATCATTTTCATTTAGGACCAACTTAGCATTATAACAAGTCTTTTTGTGAAACCCTGATATTGATATGGCCATCCATTCAGGAGGAGTAGCAACAAGATTTTCAAGATGGCCACTGTCATGGCCATATTGGATGTCTAAGCAGAACCATTTTCATTTGCCACCAACACGACCTCACAAGTAGTCGTCTGGTGAAAACCCAATATCAAATTGACAGTTAAGGAGTAGCAATAACAATTTTCAATATGACTGCAGAAGCCGCAATATTGGATGTCAGATTGGCACTATTTTTATTTAGGACCGACCAGATACTATAAGAAGTCTTTTAGTGCAAATCTGATGTTGATATGACCATCCATTCAGAAGGAGTTACGATAACATTTTCAAGATGGCTGCCATGGCACCACCATTTTCATTTAGGACCAACTAGACCTTGGGATGAACGTGTGTGTAAAGTTTCAGGCAATCCTCCAAGTAGTGGTAACATACATGAGCTAATGGATGCATGGACGGCAGACAACAGACCATCCCATAAACTCTTGACCAGTACAGCTAAAAATAGTTTAAACTGCATATGATTGAGACCTATTACTAACTGTGCTGAATTTGCCGAGATATGCCAAAATGAAAGATTAACATCTTCAACTTGATACCATTATCAATGTACACACTAGATTCTATTAGGTTGACATGTTGTGGTGACCAGGCAGGATATGACACATGAGTTGGCATCGTTTTCTTTATTGGGCATTGTAAATCAATCAATCGGCGCAAATTAACTGCTCCCAGTGGCAAAGATAAATTGCATATCAGAATGGTTGGGACAACAGTGGTTTAGTATTTGGGTGTATATGTAGACGAAAGCAAGTCACCAGGCTGCCAAGTGGTAAAATTCTGGATGTCTGGGGGAAGATGAAGGGTATATAAGTCGTGACATATGTTAATGCAATCACTGTATCACCCTACAGTCAAAAGTGCTTGAAAAACTGACCTGAATGAAAAAAACAGTGTGAAAGATGCACAAGAAAAACACTATATTACCCTTCCAAATTTGTGGCAAGGCATGAAAATAAAGAAGCAACACCCATTTCTAATCACCCAAGAAAACAAAACATCAGTAAGACTTACAGACTTGTCGCGCTGGAATATCACAACACGTCCCCCTTTATCACCAGTAGCCAAAAGATCACCGTCATTGTTGAACTCAACACATGAAATTATATCCGCTGAAAATATAATTAAACATTTAGGACTTTTTACATACAACATTGCTACAAGTCAGCTTGCATATTTCAAAATGCATTTTAGATCAGTGTATATATAAATAAAATACCCAAACATTCACTTGCACAGTAAAACATGTCTTGAGAGAACATGCCTTCTACAAAGAAAAAGTGGTCTCTCAAGACATGTGGTCTCACAACAGGTCTGTTCAGGAAGGCACATTTTCAAGGTTGAAATTCAAGCAAGTTTAGGAAGGCAAAATACCCACAATGTGCATACATATATTTTATTCTTTATTCAGTTCTTGTTAAAGCATTACATGCATTCATCTCAAATTTTATATAGCAGTAAAGATGTACAGCTATCATATCAGCTGTTCACCTTTGTTATTTGCGTGGACATGTAACATATGTGATTAGTTGTAACAACTACTGTATTAGTTCTAATCAGACCTTGGGTAAATATTAGGGATGAAACGATTCATAGATATATCGATACTTTTGCCATATAGATAAACATATCGTTACAAGAGGTTAAGAATCAATACAAAACGATACTTACCATATACAAGTAACTTTAATCTTCAGCAGTCATGAATAGCTATTAGTCGTTCTATTTTTTTCCTCTAAATTGAGAATTCATCTGAGACAGCCGTCGCTGGCACAGGCACTCATTTTTGTCAGTAAAAAAGACAAAACTATTGACAACACCCACTTGCCTTCTACAAATTAAAACAAGGTGATGTGGTTCGAAATCTGCCCCCACCCCCTTGCCGATTCAATGCTAATCATTTCATCCCATCAGCATGTTCAGCATAAAGGAGACATTCCTGATTTGTTCCCCATGTATGATGAAGTATTTTACTCCTCATTTAATAACCACTTGTATGCGAAGTTTTTCTGTTGCTTCATATCTTGTCTACTTGGATTGAACTTGAAGACTACACTTCCGGTGTCTCACACAGAGAAATATGTTACATTCAATTCGGATTGTTGGTTACTGTTTGTTCCAGTCCAGGGTAAAAAATATCAAACAATCAGAACTTATTGTAGCTTATTCTCTGCAGGACACGGTAGAAGTATTGGCATCCAAACTCGATCCAAGTAGATACTAAGCATCAAAGAAACTTAGTGCAAAAGTGGTTATCAACTCTTTAACTACTAATGCTACTGTAGTGGCTCACTACTCTGCCTAGCTGCTGGAGCAACTACTGCAGCTGATTTGGGAGCTGACTACCAGAGCCTGATGCTGCTGCAGCCAAATGATAACTTTTTAGCTGATGATTTGGGGATATGGGCTAATTGTTTTAGTTACTTTCTGTATAATAGACTGATTTAGAGACTAAAACCATGCATATATAAAAGCTATAACTACAGTACAGCTCACGTGATTTTTCGGAACTCCGCGCATCGCGGTTTGGTACTTAATCCTCTCCACTTTAGCTCCGCGATAGCACTCCGCGGTTTGAAGCATAAATACATACAAATCACCACTGCATTTCGGCAGGCATGCCGATGTAAACTCCACCGTGGAGGGGCTAGTCGACATTACTGATTGACATCTGAACAGCCAATGAATGAAGACCACCTATGGAAAGACTGAGACGTCAAGAGTGATTTACAACCAGATACCATCTGAAGAATCAGTCGTTTTTATTTCAATCATATATTTGGACAATAAAAAAATAATTTCAAAAGTCTTGTATATTCAGTAAACATTACTGTTTATAAAAGGTTGATCGACTTCTTTTGCAATAAGTTTATGATTTTAATTTATTTCAAATAAAATATGAACAAACTTATGCACTGACTTGACAAGAAGCACACATTGCTGAGCCTCTCAAGCAGAATAAATTTATCATTTTGTTCCAAAGGAAAGTAATTCTCTGAGATATGGACAATTAAAATCCAAATTGACATCCGCTTCTGCTTACCCCCCCCCCAACAAACCTAAAACACTGAATTTACACTGAAATGCAAACCGCGTGCTTAGTCTTTAAGCAGTAATAGCAGAGTCACGAGGCTGAATATTATGACTGCATGTATACTGTAAGGGACTGACCATTTAATATACGGGGTTTATATGTTGTTTGTTTTTTTAGACCTGGATATTTTTTGTTCTTTCATCACAGTAATTATTTATTTTAAGTGAAATATGGAACGGATTAACGTCTGCTACAAAAATCAGAGAAAGACAATTGTTTTCGTGCATTTACCCCCCACGGTTGGAAAATTCAATTGTCTCTCCCTAATAAAGACTTGACTTCAGCGGATGTTCTACAGAAATCAAGGCAGTGACCATTGTGAACACTGTTGTAAAATATTAACAAGGGTTTGCATCAAAGGATGATGCAAGTTTCAGTGTGTTTTTATCACACGAAGCCATCGGACTTGGCGCATTGTACTTTAGAGCCGCAGTTATGGTCCCGCCATTAACAATGGAAGTTTGATAATTGTTAGTAATTAATCTGAACTCGGCTTATTACCGAAATGAAAAATAATATGGAAAATTCTAAAATCTGAGATGTTCAGAGATTTTAATTTCCAACAAGTTTAGAGCATTTTGCATGGATGTATTGTCTCCACGTGTATCCTATTATTTGCTCATTTTCCTACGGCAAAAATATAAAAATAAAATATACTTTTTAAATTATTTTTATGCAGATATTAAAGAATGCAGTTTCCTGTTTGTGACTGTTAGAGCCTTTGGTTATTGAGCGTGTTTCTATTTCTTACCACTTGCAAACTTTTCCAGATTTCAGTTTACGATAACTTGTGCAGTAGTGATTTGGATTCATATTTTATGAGAGAGAGAGAGAGAGAGAGAGAGAGAGAGAGAGAGAGAGAGAGAGAGAGAGAGAGGGGGAACTTTACTAAGAAGAGGTAATGATCTAAAATTATTCATCTTATTTTTCTGTATTATGCAATAGTAAAACAAACAGAAAAGAAAAAGTTAAACATTAATTTCATCTGATGAGCAAGTTTGTCAAATCAATGGCAACGAAAACAAACCCGCAGAAGCGTTGCTGTTGTACTTTTAGGTTAACAGTTAACAGTTAGCACATGAAATTAACACATCAATATCAAAGAAAACACGCAGTGCTGATGGCTTCTATTGTGCTAGGTTACTTGCACGTGTCAACTACATGTATCTAGGATGACCTTTTGCGACCATTTGTGATTTTAAAAGAACCCCGCTACTTTGGTAATTGATGCAAAATAGTAGTTTAAAATAAAATAACGATATGAAATCTTAATAATGCTTTATTTAAGCGACTGGATGTCAGAAAAAAACGTACAATATGTGAATGAGTACTCATGCATGGAGTAACCATTGGAACTTGTGCGATTTTGTTTCACTTCAGTCAGGTATGACTGCAGCTTTGTTATTAATTTGTTCGATGTTTATCGTTCTTTTCATTGCAGGTAGTACAATATCACTGACTTTCATATGATCATTACAATTTTGTATTGTGCTTACTGAAAAAGAAATAAGGATATGAATGCATTTTTAGATTCCGATAACATAGTATTGAAGAAAAAGACATTAGATTAATTGTGCAAAATGTAGTATTAATACAGTTTACGAGGCATTGTCATTACGTTATCATCATCTTAAATATGATTTGGCACTATGTATCATACATTATCTTCGTTAGAACAAGGAAATATTTATAATTAACTGAATTACTACGTTTTTTTCAGTATCAAAAAGTTAGCAAATTGCTCCCCAGAGGGATAACGATGTAGATAAATTGGTGCCCGCCTCCCCCGTCTCTTTCTCAACCTCTGCTTGCATGGATGATAAACAGTAAACCACGCCCATATTATCGAGACCACGTCCACTCCTCGGTGGTGGTCAGATGCGACTCCGCGTGAAAGCGTGGTGTGCAGGGCTATTCTCCGCGACAACTCCATCGGGACGCGTGGAGTGATGGTGGAGGGGTTTTTCTTAATCCTCTCCACCCCCACAGCGATGCGCTGAGTTCCGAAAATCACGTCAGCTGTATTGTACCTTACGTCTGTTTTATTCTTTTATCCTGCTGACATCCACAAGACTGGTATAAAATCCACGAATAGAACACAAAACACTATTTGTAAACACTAAAATTTATGTCGGTCTTTTATACAAAGATATTGGTCAAATATATACATGTAATTACTAAATGTTAAACTAGTCACCATGTTCTACTACTTTTTAAGTTCTGCATGGTATTTATAGAATCAGTTATGTTTTATACACAGACAGACATTGCACTGTTTGTCTATTTCTTTCTTCCTGTCATTTAAACGAAAGTTGGGCCGACACTTTCGGTAAACAAGGACTTTTGGAGCATGTGGCTCTCTTGTCCACACTTCGCTGTCTTCTTCATCAGATTCTGTCTCAATTTCGGACCGACTTGACAAAGAAGATAGTTCAATGTCACTACCAACACTTCTTAATTCAATATTGTCAAGTTCGTCCTCGGAAAAACCTGAAAATTCAGATTCTCGATTGTTTCCATTGTCAACTACAAACACATGTATTAACTAACACGTGGTACAAAATTGTAAAAAAAAATCCCTCGATTTAGTAAGAACAATCATTTGTTAACTCTATTTTGATTGGTTGAATGTCCTTTTACTTCCAATTATTGACCAATAAGACCGATTGTAACATGAACATACAGTGCGGATCTATCCATCACCAGGGTACAGGAAGCATAACTAGCAAGTGGATATATCAGTCACTGGGAGTAGTGCTTTGTTTACGAGCGGATTTATCAGTTACTGGGGAGGCGAGGCACATTTATGAAGCGGATATACATGTCAGTCGAAGTCAAAGAGCTAAATGATCTGTAAAATACTTAAATCGTACACGAGGAACAAGTTTGGAATTTCTGTTTTCATGCAGATATATGGAATCAGTGACTGAACGTGCAGACGCGATAAATAATATTAGCACCAAATCGGTGATGAGGAAGATTTCAAACCGCACGATTTTGTCACCTTGTGTAAATTTGACAATTTTTTAGAAGGGGAGTGCCTGTGGCTGAGGCAGTTGTTTTGCATCTGGAGGAAGTACTATGTGATAGATTTGGTTGTTAGTCATCTCTGCTGCCACCCAAGGACTTGTTCTAGATGACATTTTCCTTGCACGAGGAAATTGCACGATTCTGTTTTGAAGATAACACCTTAATGTCTTTACAGCTTAAGTGAAGACACGAAATTGGTAATAAGATGTTTTAAAAGCATTTATTCAGTGCAAAACAAAGGGTGTAATGGACAAGATGTGCACTGCATCCAATCAAGTGGAGCAGCCTGAAATGGCCTAAAAGGTTTAATAAAAATCACTGACAACTGACAGGTAGCCTATTTCGAAGTATTTTTGTTATGTTGTCATGGATGAGAATGGCATATGAGCAGATGCCAAGTCTCTGTCTGTCTGTAATCTGCATCCAAGAAATATAACCAACATGTCAACACACATACAAGGGCACCACCCTGCCACTGACGATGAAAAGGCCATCAAGTTGATATGTGTATCGATAATGTTTGTACCGTAGGCTGTGTATCGTGAATCATATCGATACGTGGCACAGGTGTATCGTTTTTCACCCCTAGTAAATATGGAATACATATGTACCAATTAAATTGAAAGACGGAATTAAATATATTTAGGGACAAAAGCCAACAACTTAATTCACCCATTACATAAATAGATTAACTCCATAAATAAAGGATGCAACCCACACAATACGGTAAACAGATGACAAGATCGCTGCCATTGGCACTTTTGGCATTATGTGTGGGTTTCAATAGCCAGGTTTTACTGGGCAAGCCACTGGCTTCGGAGAACCCTGGAATGATGACCAGTATTACAAGCATGATATGGATTTTGACTGCATTGTCTCGTTGACCAAGAGATGGTGCACAAGTAAGGTTATTGTGCAGAAGCCAGATTGGTAACAGAGAGATGGGTGAACAAAAAATATAATATGCTCTGCCTTACGGCAGGTGTTGAAAAGCTTGAAATGTATCAAGGATTGTATATGTAAAGATACTGTAGAAAATTAATGAAGACTGAACATGGAAAACAATCTCTACACATGGCACACTATGACGTAGTCCATGTTTATTCTGACCATTCTGAGCTCATGTTAGATATTTGGAGAGTCCAGCTGGGATCACGGGAGTTAGACATTTGATAGCAAACATAAAGACAAGAAAGGACAGTTGCCATAGTTGATTCCTTTGATAGTCATGTAGGCGGATAATACTCCCCTAACAAAATGAAGCTTTGATATTTTTCTGGGTTAAAGCTCTTGCTATGCATTTAACGAATTTATCAGCTTTTATTGCTAAATGCCCCTGTGAAAATGAAAATTTACATCTGCATTGGATTCCCCTCCCTCAATGGTTTAAAAGTGTACCTACAATTTGACATTTGAGGGCATCCTCACATTGGAAGACCACAACTGAAGTTATTTAAGCAGCACCTAGACAGGTCTAGAATTTAACATAAATTTCTTTGTAGCCAGAAGGACTAGTAGCTTGAGAAATGTACTACTCCTGTTGAATCTTCACTAGTCCTTCACTGGCCGATTGGCAACATTGATTACACATACCTTTAAATGGTGATTATTGACTTTATTTGGATCCCCATACATCCATATTCCTTTGGAAGGTCATTATTGACACACCTCGAGTAACACATACGGCGAAACTCAATGTTAAAATACGTGGACATTTTTGGACGAGGTCAACTTAAAGGTGTGATCCAGTACAAACCGGATGAATCTCATGTGCCGTGACATCAAAATGACAGCTATGCATGTTGAAAATACGTGTACTACCCTATATTGTGACGATTAGACTCAATTTGATTGTTTTAAAACCCAGATTAGTACCTGGCCAACATTGTAAAAGTCCACAGCAATCAATAATTTTCGTTTGTAAGTTTTTTTTATGATAGTTGAGATGCTGAGCATTCAATAATCAGAATTGAATAGACTTTGGTTAAGCTATATTAGTATTACATTTTAGAACAACAATTAATATTTAATTTAAGACGAGTAAATGCGCCTACATGACCACACTGACACACTTCAGTACTCGCATTTGAAAAGGGTGGGTGGGGTGAATGCATATGCTGCATTTTTAAAGTAAACTTTTAGAGGTAAAAAATATATCTTTGCATTGTCAGCTTCAACGAATATAGTATTATGCGGGAACAGTTGAATGGTTCAATGATAAACACGAAACTGTCCCATTACCCTAATCTTTTCAGCGGACTATAAATTATGCAAGTAAAACTTGGCACTTCCGCCAATAAAAGATTTCTATTCACCTTCTGTAACGTCCTCTTCAACAGTTCCTTTCACCTGGGAGAAACACCACTGAATTTCTCCACCACTGCCTGAAAAAAATATATATAAAATTTTTTTTTTTTAAAGTTAATTGTTAATTTAACCGTAATTACTGTCTAGTTTTCCATCTGCAAAATTGAAACGACACCGGTTCTGAACCATGCATAGTGATATTTTTACCTGCCATTTCTAATATGAAATATGAACTAGAATTCAATCTTCACTGGCTAAATTATACATCCAAATAAAGAGTGACAATGTACATTCCTCATAAATATAGATGACACTAGGTTATGCCTTATCTCCTCCCGGACAATGTTTTTTAAAATGGCGCATTGTGGCCAAGATTCAGAATGACGTCACGCCCACTGCCGGAGCAATGCTTTGTGGGTAATAGTTCAATCTGACATTCTTTGCTGAAAGATTTTAAGCAATTGATGGGTGAATCACAATATGTCAATATTCTATTTTCAAGATAATGAAGAATCAGTTTCATGATTTTTATCTTTATATTTAATAAGAAAATGTGTAAATATCGCTACAGTAACATGAACAAATAAATATGTATTGTATACATTTAAATATTCCATTTAAAATAATTTCTAACGAGAATTATGAAAACAGTTGACAAAGAAGGATGCTGAAAAATTACTTTATTTCTTAGTATTTTTTGTTTGCAATTAAATGGAAAATATATGAACAAACCAGTGTTTAAAATTTTATAAAGCTGTATATATTTGAATACTGAGCATACCTCAGAACTAATGAAACATGTTATTAACCGTTTGTTCATGTGCCTGCGTTGATTTGCATGTTCTTTACTACCATATGTCTGTCTGTAATGTGATCTATATTATCTGGGACTAACATACATGTGCTGTAAGATGCGACTAATGGAGGCAGGAGACACAGTGTCTCAGAGGTTAGCGTGCTTGACTCGCGACCGAAAGGGTGGGGTTTCGTGTCCAACCATCTGATCAGCCCAGATTGGCTACCATGGCGAGATCCTGGGCAAGTCACTTTACTCCAATTGCCTCGGCACTAAATAACCAACTTCTTTTGCTGTGCCGTGAAACACCAAACACCATATACTGCCCCTGATATAATAAAACTGACTGACCTAGTTTATACTTGATCATGTTTCAAAGTTTTGTGTCAACTGAAGTTTCATGAAATGTATTTATTTATTTATTCATGTATTTATCAAATAATGGTTGGGAAATCACCAGGGTCGAAGGGGTTGGGGGGGGGGAGGGGGTCTGAGTTAGGGGAGGGGCGTAAAAACAAACGAAAGGTTTCCTAGAGTAAGTTTTTCTTCACAGTTTCATGGTTAAAAGTATGCCCTGGAAACGCTTAAAATGCAGGAGCTTCCAGGGGTTTCGCCACTTTGCCCCCCATTAATGGTTCCTTCCTACAGACCTCTTGCCCACACGTTAAACCACGCCCCCCCCCCCCCCAACGATGTTCCTGGATTCGCCGCTGAACCATATAGTCTTGTAAAAATATATATTCGAATTCGTGTTCTTTGTCTTTTTTAAGCGCTCTGCTTATAGGATATGTGATTTAAAGTCTGCTAGAAAGATTACCGACATTTTCATACAAGACGTGCCTTCCGTAAATGTTACTGACTCTCATTATATTAGAATATCGTTTGTTTTTGAAGAGTAAATATATCTACGCATCTTAAGTATTTTTTGTTTTTGTTTTTGTTTATTTGTTGTTTTTTATTATATATATATATATATATATATATATATATATATATATATATATATATATATATATATATTATTTTTTTTGTATAATATTATTAAGTTCCCTACGGGGATAACGTATCTTCTTCTGATTTGCAAGTATTCCTCAAAACTCTGCGTACTGTAAGTTTGTATTTTCGTTCTTTTCTTTCGTTTTGTTTTAGTATTTTTTTGAAGTGCAGTTTCGATACAAATAACTGGTGACCGAACTGAATATTAATAATTGTGTTTGACTTGCTATATTTAGTTGGACTTAAAGAAATGTTTCATTCCCCCGACCCCCCTTTCCGGTATAAGGGTTGAAAGACCACTGAGAGAAGTATAATATACAGAGGGTCAGATTCGTGTGTGTGTGTGTGTTTGTGTGTTTGTGTGTGTGTGTGTGCGGGCGGAGGGGGAGGGGCAGGGGGATTAATGGACGAACGAGCGAAAAGACAGAAAATGATAAACAAACTTTCAAAAGAAATGAATAAAAAAAAAGGAACAAAGAGAGAAGAAATCTAGATTGAATGAAAGAATGAACGAACGAACGGAAAACAGAAAGAAAATACTAATGAAAGACAGATGCAAGAAAGGAAGCAACAAAAAGAAAGGAGATAAATAAAATGAATCAACATCTTCCCCCTCCCCCACCCCCAACTGCATATTGCGCTGACTTCCTGAAATGTCAGATAGTATCGAGCGCTTTTTAAAAAAATCTACAAATAAACAGTAAAGTCTTTGGTCTTGTGATATATTTTTGCAACACTGACTGTAACGTAAAAATAATATATGTTCTTGAGTAACCCCGATGAAAATCAATCTGCTTGTGATTCACAAATAGCGTTCTTACCCTCTGCTCATTGATTAAGTCTTATGTTAAGCATTGAACTGAAGATCTAAGCTAACATTTATAAGGGATATATCCCATCATTTTTAGGATCAATTTTAACTTCACTCATGTAGATCGGACAAATTTATGCTGTCGCCCCAATATTTTGCGTTTCATATCCGTTCATTCGATGTTTAATACTCATTTTCGGGAATGGACTCGTGTTAAGAAATCGGCATATTTTTGTGGGGCCCAGAATTTATAATCATATTAACCATAAGAATTTTTTAAAAAAAATCTCGCCTATGATATCAGGGAAGTAGTATATAACTGGCTAGTTCTAGAACAGTCGCTTTGGAGGGGGAGGGGGGGGGGGCTGATTTGTCAATTTTTGAAGTCAACTAGAAAAAACACGACTCAAATACAAACTTTGAAAGATGTTGGAGCAGCTTCCTTTAACTTTTCTACTACACAAACATGAATTTAAATTATAATTGATTCAAATGACTAAAATACAATAGCAATTTCTCAACAAATGGCCAATTCTGTACTACTATGTCTACGCTGATGCATTGCAGACAAGTATTGTGCTGAAGATACAAATATATTACAAAAATTTATACAAACTGCGCATCCGAAGGATGTCGTTGTTTGTCGAGCAAGACAAATGACGCCAGAAATTCGACGTTACAACAAATAAGTGTGTATGTGAAAATAACTGCACTAGCGATGCTCGCGTACTCCTAAACGAGTGCATGTACGACTGTAAAAAATTACTTTACTCCGCCGACATGATTAAATCGGTACTGAAAAAATACTTTGAGCACAGACTTATCAGGCATCAAATCATTACTAATTAGGTAGTCCTTGGTCGACTCAGACAAACCTACAGGTACAATTAGTTTGAGCAACTCTTCAATATTTAGGTGCCATGGTGGTCCAATCATGAATCCTAGAGTTTCGCTTGGCAAAAACTGTATGGCACGATTAAATCTATGCAGAACAATGAAGGTACAAAAGTGGTCCTCTGCGCTATGTGAGTAGAGTAATATAATGGAAAAATATCGGAATAGTAGTGCTTTGTATAAATGAAAAAAAGGCCGTTTCTAACCCATTGTTGCTTGCAACAAGGTCTATCACGAATGAGAAATCCGTTTTAAATGATGCCTGAACCATATTTAACTCTTCACTCTTTGTTGATGATTTGTCTAGTGAAAGATCATATTATTTTCAGATATCAGCTATTTATTTTGTAGTAGTGATATATGTTATTGTACTTATTGTTTGGTGTACCTGAAGATTTTTGTTGTCTTTTATTAGTTGGATCCTCAACTCTTTCTGATGGTGTCAAAGTTTCAGCGGCTTTCGAAACAATGTTTTGTTCAATGACAGAAGGTGTTCAATTTGTTGTTTGTTATCTTCTAACTCAGCCTCAAGCTTGTCTATTTCATAGAATTATTGTTTTGAAGCATCACTTGACATTTCACAACAATGTTTGTAGAATAAGTCTTGATACGCCATCATTGCGTGGGTTTGTAACTGTGTTCTAAGATTAGATGAATTGTACTCCTTTGATTCCAGTCTTGCCTTTTCCCTGAAGATATGTAAAAAGTCATTGCTACTTGCCAGTTTAACGAACAAAGACATTTTCGCGGAGATTCTTCACTATTTATCTCCCATTCCAATATTTCATACACATTTACGGATATTGAATTCTCAGTTTTTAAATATCTTCTATTTTCACAGAAGATCTATTAAACCAATGACTGTATCTGTTTAATTTGTATTTAGATTGTCTATCTACATGATTACTAGGTGTATTTAACAAAGATTCTACAGCATATAAAAACACATATTGTCTTTATTTTTTAGATTGATACAAGCTTAAATTTTTCTTAACCCATTCAGGCAAATCTACATACGAGTTTCCTCTGAGCGGCTGGTATTCTATGTGTAATGTCAAATATTCAACCTGCCCAACACGCACCTTGTATTTTAGCTTATTTCCTGCCCAAATCTGGTATGTAAAATGTCTAATAAACATTCAATGGCACCATCCATTTCACCTCTGTTCATTATCTTCATAGATCTTGTTCCACAGGAAACAGAATTATGTGCTCATCATGCCACCCTTAGCTGGTACGGTAGTGCTACGGTAGCCATGAAGGCCTACCATGCACTCAGAAACGGTCGACTAACGAGGCTCTGGTGAAGTTTCCCACAGCTTTGGTGGCAGATGAACTTATAACCGATGGAAGTCAACGTCGATCGAGGCGGAGGATGGTTAGACGAGGAAGTACGATGATAGAGCGAGAGGTGTAATTTACATCAAACCGGACATCTTCATGCCCTGCGTTTACCTGGTGAAATACTAGGGGAACCGGAACAGCCAAAGGAATAGATACGAGTTTCACCAAAGATAAAATTACTAGTATCCCGCCTCGCTCGTCGCGCGGTCGAACAAGGAGCGCGATGTGCTGCCCATCATCGGCCGACGGATAAGTAGGCTACGGTAACAACAGTGAAAAAGTGAAAACTGTGAAAGCACCAATCGACCTAAGGTACTTTATCCCCACTGGGACATTTAATGTCAGAACACTGATAAAATGTGACGCTGCTAGACTACTGGCAATGGAACCTGAACGCATGAATATTACAATAATGGGTCTGCAAGAGGTGAGATGGCCAGATTCGGGGAGATGGCCGCAGGAAAGTAAAAGTTTCTGTGGTCAGGAAGAGACCACGCCCAACCGAGACGTATTGCAGTTGCCATGGCCCTCTCGCAAAGCATTGCAAAGGTTCTTTGCGCATGGCAGCTAGTCAACGACCGCATAATGTGGGCCATTTTTAAGCATAGATATGGCGACATGACGGCGATCGTGGTGTATGCTCCAACAAACGAAGCCCCTGATATGGATAAAGGCAGTTTCTATCAGACACTGGACGTCACGATGCGTATGGCGAAACGAAACAGCCTTGTCGTATGCTTCGGGAACTTAAAATGCAGTCTCAGGCACAACACGAACGCCTTTACCGCACGTGGTTGGACCATATGGGAGCGGAGTGCCGAATGACAACACTGACAGACTGCTTAGACTCTGTGAGGGAAACAGCCTGAGAATTTTAGCTTGTGGTTCAGGCGGCCAGACATCCATCGTAATTCAGGGATTTAAAACGACGGTCGGACATGCAAGGAAATTGATCACATCCTTGTAAATGGCAAGCGGAAGGCAGTCCCAAAACTGCCTGATTTTCCGCTCGTTTGAACTCTAATCTGACCACCAATTCGCCGTTGCTGCCATGTCGACCAAACGGAAATGCTGCCAAAATAATTCCACAAAATCCGTGAGATTGACACTACCAAACTGAGAGATCCCCACGTGCAGCGCTTTCTGAGGAAAAGGGACAATTCTGGGAGTGTTTCCGCAATGCAATGAACGACACCGCCAAACTACATCTGGGTCAAACAAAGAGTGTCAAAAAATACTGGATTTCAAACGAAACAAGAGAAGTCATTTAGTCCAGAACTGTTAGACTCTAAGGTGATTTAACAGCCTATCACAATTTCGACAAGATCTTGACGAAACAGTCAATAATGGATAAGAAAATTGGGCTCATAGCAAGGCTATAGAGGCAGAGGAGGCCTTAGCCAAAGACTGTAGCAGTGACGTATTTGTTACATTCAGGGCAATGTGCAGGCAGTTCTCTGGATCATCCAGCCATATTGAAAATTCGGCGGTTAAGATTATATGTGACAGAAAGCAGACGCTAGAACGATGGAGAGAACACTACTCCTGGCTGCTAAACAGGACTTCCGCCACCTCATCCCAAGAGCTTGAAGACGCCGCCAATCTAGCCGCACCAGCTCAGAGCATAAATGTTGGGCCACCAACGGATATCGAAGTAGCTGCAGCACTTAAGAGATTGTAAAATGGGAAATCATCCGGGACCTGTGGCATCACGAGCGAATTGCTGAAAACTGGAGCGAAGGCTGCATAAAGTGACTAATCAGGAGTTTTCGTTCTGTGTGGGAGACAGGTGACATACCTGATGATTGGAAAAAGGGTATTATCCTGTCCTTCTACAAAGGCAAGGGTAGTAAGCTAGACTGCAGTAATTACCGCGGCATTACCCTGCTATCCGTGCCGAGAAACAACTTCGCATCTATCCTCCTAACCAGAGTGAAAAGATCGTTTACTGGAATTGTGCAGGAAAGAACAGAGTGGCTTTACACCATGAAGGTAAACCAATAACCGCCTCAATATGCTAAACACATTGATACAAACCCGTAAGGAACTCAACTAACCACTATGGCAAGCCTACGTCGACCTAAAAGCTGCGTTTGACTCGGTCGACCGAGCCGTCCTCTGGCCTCTACTCAAGAGCATTGGACTCCCTGACAAGGTCGTCAACCTAATGAAAGCTATTTATACCGACACCATCATCTGCGTTTGAATCGATGGTGAATATTCGTAATGGTTTCATATCAACAGCGGCGTTCGACAGGGATGTACCATCGCCCGGAACATTTTCCTGCCACCAATGGAATGGACGCTGGAACGAACGGCACGGAATGGGCAGCTGGGTACAACCATAGGTGACCAAGGTTTACCGACCTTGATTGTACCGGCGACATCGCTGTATTGTCTGAGTTGCTACAGATCTTTGGCTCAGTCTGAACATCATGCAGGAGGAAGCGAAAACTTTCGGGCTTCAGATCAACTAGAGGAAGACCAAAATCGAAACGACCAGTCCACGAGCCATGACATCAGCAAAAAACTACAGGGACACGAGGTTGACGTACTGGACTCATTTACGTATCTCGGCTGCTCACTCCACAGCTCATGTAGCGCGAACCAGAGATCAGGGGCCGCATCAAAATCGCTCGTGGCTGTATCAAAACCATGGAGAGATACATCCGACACTCAAAGATCAGCCTTGTTACATCGATCCGGTTGTGTAACGCATACATTCTACCAGTCTTGCTGTACGGTGCGGACACGTGGACGCTTTCAGCTGCGATGATATGGATCACACTTGTGCACTCAAAGCCGCAACTGGAAAACCAGCGCAGGGGTGGATGTGTCCAGTGAGAAGACCGACAAGCATCTGCCTTTGAATGGTGGAGCAGGATCTTAAGGAGTTCAACCTCGGACTGCACACAGCATGGAAAACGGCACAAGATCGCATATACTGGCGCCGACTCGCATCTACAACAACGCTACCTCGGGTGGCATGCTAATAACGACGACGACAGTTTCACATGCCCTGTAATCCTAAGCAATGTCAACTCAAGTCCCATGGCACTGATTTGATTTCATAATCTCTCTACTCAGACCGAACAACCCAATCCACTGTCGAACTTGAACGAATGAATTGACTTAAGAGTGCAGGTGTGTTCAGTTGTACAGAAAAAAATCTGAGAGTAAGCTTCAAACTGCAAAACTTCTCGATCTGAAATGCAACGCTGAGAGCGTTTGCGCAATCGAACTTGCTTAATAACACTGTGAAAGTCCCTATAGATTAACATACCAGCAGACAATATTTGCTGTCCGCTGCACTGCACATATACTCTTGTAATATCCCTGAACGTTAACAATTCCATTTATTGTTAGTATAATTACTTCAATAAAATTTTAATAACTAGTGGGATAGAATAATGGATAAATACAGGAATCAATGTTTTACGGATGCATCATGAATTGATTTTCTGCTGGGTTGTATATGCACAATCAAGAAATTAGTGTGTGGTTCAGGCACTTGATGGTATTTTTGTTTTATAGAAAAATGAGTGGTTCTTGGACTCGAGGGCATTTATATAACGTCAAATATGAAACTAAGATTGGGCAAATACAGCCATCAGACTTAAGCAACTATCCGACTGAAGGTCCTGAGTTGGATGAATGATATGTGGTGTAGACCAACAAATTACTCTTTTAGACGAAGTCGCATACTTTTATGCCTCTTTTATGCTTTACCGTGCAGACAACACAACTATGGTCAAAATGAACCCACTTCCTTGGTCAGAAAGATCAGTCGCTTTGGGGTCGAATGGGAAGGATATCCAGTATCCGACCACACAGTTTGCTGGTATTTGATTTTAAACCTATTGAATCAAACCAACAATTAAAAGCATTAACGAATGACTGCGTTCTAAGGTATATCTCTCTATCTATCCCCATATATGGACAACTATTTAAATTTTGCTGGTAGTTACGTTCCGACAGTCCGTAATCAACTCTTGCCCTATGTTGGGTGTAAATGTGCTATTTACAGTACAGCATCATTAAAGAAACAAAATATATGCATGTAGACCGAAGACTTGCTTGTAGGTTTGAGGCTTGCGCTTGAATTGCCGTTCCTCATTCTCACACTACCATCTATTTAATCCTTTCACCTCAGATACACTTTGAACCTGACTGATGAGCTAAAACTACACCGACAGCATGACAGTATATTCACTTTTCCGTTTACTTTACTTCAAAATGTCAAGCAAACGACAATGTAGAAAGTTATATATCATACATAATGATGGCATAGTTGGATTTGCGTTGCAACAAAATCTTTGTACACTGCGTTGTAATGAAATCACAGCCCAACACAATAAATACACGTTCTCTACCATCGAAAACTCACATGGCTATATTGACTCAAGTGCCCATTCATGACAACTATTGAAATTGACCACATGTCTCGAAATAAGTTCAGACAACGGAAAATCTTTGTTGAAGCGGCATATTTAACTGCGTGGTTGTCAAACGGTGATCAGTTTTAGAGTAAAATAAAAAAAAAGAAGGAATTCATGATTACAAAAAGTAAGGGCCGAAAGCTGAATCTTTCAGACATTTTGTGCAACTATTACCAGTAGCAGCGTTATTGTATTTGTATAAATAAAACATAAATCGATCACGAACCCTCTTAGTGGCTCCTGCATATAATTTTTATTGCTGCCTGCTCATTGAAATATTGTTTCCGGTGTCTTTGCATCGTTGCCGGTGCGTTATGATTGGTTAGAGTGTTTTAAATATGATAATTGGATGAAAAATGTCGAAGTTAAAAGATCTGAAACTCTGTGTTTTATGTCGTGCAAATTGCATAGTTGACCCACTGGGTTCCTGTCCGACCGCTTGATCAACCCAAACACGTGGAGTAAAGGTAAATATTCACACCCAAACTAGTCAAGTTACTTCGGTCAGGGGGCATTCAAAATGTCTCATGTGAGAGTTCATTGACAGTCGTCGCGCTCACCCAAAGGGTCAATTCTGTTTAAATTACGCAGCTTGATACATTGTCATTGGTGGGGGAACATTGGCGGCATTGAAATCTATTAAGACCGGCGACCAATATTCGTAAGGTACATTAGAGCATTTAATTGAAAGTTTGTGACTTGCTGATTTATCAGCGTGAAACTTTCTCTTACGTATTTAAGAAATAGAAAACATATTTATATTTATTTCTTCAAAAATTAGCACATATCAAACAGCATGACTTTGATTTCCCACATCGTTATATTAACGCCACATCATCATCATCATCATCATCATCTCTTAAAAGCGTCGGGAATATTGTAATCGGCTCCGTCTGTCTGTAACTCTATCTCCTCAAAAACCACCGGGTGGAAAATCACCAAACTTGGTACATAGGCTGTCGATGTGATAACCATTTACATGACATGAGGGGTATGAGTTTTGGGCATCTTCCCTGGGGTCTCTGTGAGGGGACAAAAGGTCTAATACTTAAAATTGAATTTACATTGACATTTCAGTATATTTTTACCAAACGTTACACATAAAATACGTGAAGGATTTTGACTTACGACCCCTTGGTCACAGTCCAGAAAGGGGTTGTATAATAAAAAAGATTGGGGATTTGCAATGGAAGTAGTTCCAGTTATTATTATTATTATTATTATTTGATAAGAAAGGGTCAACATACGTTTGCATATATTCAATGATTGCATGCTTTGCAAACTGCATACTGATATACAACTTGTGATTAAGTAGATCTTCATAAACATTCGTCACGCAAACCAAAGTGCATACAGCATGGGAAATATTTGAAAGTGAGAGAGAGATTCCACATTATTCTGTACGTGATAAACAATTCCATTAGTTTATCGTTGTTGCAACCGGTCAATATTCAGCTAATTGATCGTAGTTAAGTAAAAAAAATATTCACTGATTCGTTATATGGCAAAGAAGTCCCCACGTTCAATTAACTATTTTGGCTACGGCTAAGTAAAAATGGCGACGCAAACGTCGAACGCTGACCATGTTATAAATCTCACACCCGCCAGAGGCCAACAATGGCAGTGCCCCTTTCTGCCCGACACCAGTGCTAAAAAATCGACTGTCTGAGAATGATGATGTTCGGTATTGCACTTTATATTCTAGTGGATCACTTGGCCACGCTGACACAAGTCTCGCCTTCTTGGGTTCTTTGGATAGGTATTTATGTTAGAGTGAAACCCCACTATATCCGTCAGAGGTCTGGCGTTCCAGAATGTAACAGATCTCTGCGCCAACGGGATTTGTCGTATCTGCAGCATCAACTCGCCGCCTGGTCGCTGCCTAGGTCGTTCTCTAGGTATCTTACTGTGTACCCAACTGTGTCGCTCTCGTCGTCAATTGTATCGTGCCGTGAGTCGCCGACTGGATCGTGTTCTGAGTTATCAACTTGGTCATATTCTGAATCGTCGATTGAGTCGTGGTCGGAGTCGCTGATTGATCGTGGTCTGAGTCATCCTTTTTCAAAATCGACACACAGACGAACAGAGACGAAGAAATGAGAGAAGAGGGATCTTAGTAACAATCTGTATTTTTGGATGAGACTGGTAAACAACATCTCTGTGTTTTCTTAAAGGGCCTTGAAGCTCCCTTGCTCTAGTCGACGAAAGACCTAATTCGTGACCTTTCATAATCCGTAATTCCGCATTATCCTATTTGGCGATCTAAGGCTAAATGTGATTACTCTGGCTGGATGGATTGGAAACTTCACTCGAAAGGGACGTCTCATTTTGATATCTATTGTTTATTCCACACCGCTTTAAACTAAAATCATAACCAAATATCTTATTATACAGGTTAGAGAATTTTAATTCGTACTAATTAAAATTCTCTAACCTGTATGATAATATTATTTTATTCGTATTTAAAAATGCTGGTACTGTTATCAAGCATTCTTCTGTAGGATCTATGGATATCACTTTTCGCTCTGTTTGGTGTATATATGTAATTATCTCTCTCTCTATATAAATGCAATAAACTGACAACGAACAGTGCAAAATTAGTTTTTAACTAGCCTAAGCGTTCGACTCTCAATGAGTCTTTTTCAAAGGCAAGCACAAAACAGAGTCAAGACAATAAACACAAAAAAGCGTTGATATTACAAAAGTTTACGTAACTATGTCTACGGGAATTACAGCTTGAAAATGTTTGATATGTCGTCTAGTTGGCTTCAACTCGACTGTTGATGCTGTAAATTAGCTGTTTCGACCTACAAAGGGATGAGTCGTATCTCCGTCTGTTATTTAATGTAAATTGGCGTAACCACAGATTATATTGTGGATATTTCATTCTTTCCGTAAGGCGAGTAATGACCATAGCAACAATACTACCAGCAAGAACTAAAGCAAACCCACCCACCCCAGTAATTATAGGTGAGTGAGTGACTAATGAGCAAAATTAATGAATTATTCAATTGATAATGTTGTGCCTGTAAACAGATGATGATTTTATTTGAGTGTGGTTGTCTTTTTTCTAGTCTTGATGGTTTAAGCCGCTTGGTTTCAGTGTTCTAAGATTCTTTTCTTTCCTGGTTTCGGAGCTCCAGTTTGGGCTGTGATCAACTGCAGTCAGTGTTACATCACTGAAAGTGTGGCCAGAGCAAGAGAAGTGTTCTGCAACTGGACTTCTCTCCAGCTTCTTTGTTATTCAATTAGATCTGTGAAGACTGATCCTTTTGTGTAGCTTTTCAGTTTCTCAGACATACTGAAAGCCGTAGATCTTACATGTGATGAGATAAACTACATTCTCTGCTTTGCACGTTCTGTTTGGACCATGTATGTTCAATTTTTCTCTCGTCGCTGTGCTAGAGAATGTGCTGGTCTCCATCATATGTTGACAGGTTTTGCACCTTTTATCACCACAGGGACCAGATTTGCTAGGGTGGTCTTGGCTTGCGATTGGCGGTAGCTTCGCTCTGATTAAGATGTCTTTAATGTTTTTTAGTCTGCGGTAGGCTACTACTGGTTTGTTCGGGATGATTAACTTTAGTGTGTCACAAGATTCCACGATGGGCCAGTGTTTCTGGATGATTTTGCCTACTTTGGGGTTGTCTGGATGGTAAGTCAGGATAAATGGTATCCGATCAACCTTGTCCTTCCCTCTATATTTTAGTAGGTCATTGTGGTTTGTTTGTTTAGTCTTTTGTGTTGCCTCTGCTATCAGGTCTTTGTTGTAGCCTTGGTTCATCAAATGTTCAGATAACTCTTCAGATCTTTTTTAGAATGTTTCAACATCGGAGCAAATTCTGCGTATCCTCAGTGCTTGACTATACGGGATGTTTCATATATATATATATATATATATATATATATATATATATATATATATATATATATATATATATATATATATATATATATATATATATAAGGCGGGTTCACGTGACCAAAAACTAAAACACTAGATGGTGCTACTGAAATGAAAATTACTGTCCATGTGTTTTTCTTATAACGCAATTCAATAGATCTAGCTCTCATTTAATGAAATATGTATCATGCAAATTTGAAAAAGAAAATCTGAATACACGGAAAAACTTAAATTGCAACGAAAAACAACAACAACAACACGACAAAACTAAATACGATTTATACAAGTATTGAAAATAGACCGCTAAAAATCAGCTTCCTATCCATTATGAATTATACCCCACCTTCTATCTCCTAAAGTATTTACCTGACATTATTACAGTCTGGCTGAGAGTTATTTAATCCTTTCATGCTTTACAAATTTCAGACTATACAATGCTCCGTCTGCGCAAACATTTGTAATTTGAACAAATAAAGTCGTCAAAGGCGAGTGCAATGTTAAAGCCATGCTGTTTTAAGTAGACGGTGCAGCCTAATGTACATGATAAGCTGCAGGTTTCTTACGCAGGTAAAATAAAACAATTAAAAAAACAGTACATCTATATTGTATACAACATGCAAGATACCTACCGCTTTAACGGCTGCTGTTAAAATAAAGGGAGATAAATTCACAGTGACAACATTTTCTAAGTCATAAAAATGTCGTGTTAGTAAATTAAAGATTTTTTTATCCTTTTATATTATATGCTCAACATTCCAAAATAATGCAGCATGAAATAGAAGTGTCTCTACCTTAGAATTTTTAAAAAAAATTCATTTTTAATATCATAAAGACCAACTCAGACGGAATTATTCTGACACATCTATTCATAATTGTATCTTCAATTTTCAATGATGCTTTTGCGTCACTTTTTCCTAATATCAATATTCCTTGTTTTCTTTGGCTACACGACATTTCATTCTCTTTAAGAAACTTAGTTTTGTTCACTGATGAAGGAAAATCACCACATATACGCGCGCGCTGGATGAGAAGAAAAGTAGCGTGTATTATTGCGCGGGGCTCAGGTTCCATTCATAAATGAACGACATATAAAATGTTCAATTAAACGTTGAAATAATTGTTTGTTTCAATTGTCTTATTCATATAACATAAATGAACGAATAATATGCTTGTTTTTAAGTATATAATACAAAGGTTATTGACTGAGTATTACAAAATATTGGGTCCTCTTTCATATAGTGACGTATGACCTTGGTCCTAATATTTGTCAATGCTTAGTTAATGGCCTTTAGATAACGACAACAATTACATGTGTGGAACGCAAAAAACATATTTGCTAGTTAATCTCGTTCTTGCACAGACGGACGAAGATAAAACGATAGCAGTATCATAATACTCTCCAAGCTGCGAGAGTTGGAGCAGTGCGAACAACTGGCTGTTACTTAAATAGCGTTGTCATTCTGTCTTCCTTTTATATTTCTTTCTTTGTCTTTCTTTCTTCTTTTCGTATTAAAGGCAGGGACTTAAACATGCGGAAGTACAAGTCCCTGTTACAGGTAAAGAAACTGCGATAAGTACAGTTTCATTTGCTGTGTATTTGCTGTATTTTATACACAGCCAATAGACGTCTCTTGTCCAACTGTATGCGAATGTTGGACTGAAGTACACACATGTACATATATTGTATATGTACGTCTATAGACAACCGATAAAAACCGAGCCTCAGTTGAATACACTCCCAAAATAAACTCTTAAAACAGGAAATAATATCCGAGCCACTTTTATTTGGCTATGAGGTTACAAGTAGTAGTATCAATAAGAGAAACATTTGTGTACATTTTTATAACATATACACGTAAACACATGCTATATATGTAATCCAGTTTAACAGTATATGTATATATTATCTCTATAAACTATACTTTAACCTTTGCGACATATGACCGGATCCCTATTGCTTCCAGAATACCTACTGGATACATGTTGTCTTTCAGTTTGGTTTGGTTTGATGTTTTACGGCACAGCAACAAAAGTAAGTGATTTAGTGCTGAGGCAATTAAAGTGCCTTACCCTAGGTACCCTAGGACGCACCACGGTAGCTGACTTGTGTTGATCCAAGAGAAGGAGTCGAAGACGCAACCTTTTGGTCACGAGTCCACCATGTAATTACGGAGCCAACGCGGCTCCTGTCTCCATTTGTCCCTTATTAAGACATGCGAGAGTGCGCATCTGGCCTATTCTACATCCCTGAGCCCGCAGGGGGTTGAGTGTCTTTCAGATTGTTTTTCAGAAAAGAAGTGATATATGATGGGGGGGAGGGAGAAGGGGTGTGTAAAGCAACTGGGAATGGAGGTCTAGTTTAATCACAAGAAAGAAAGAAAGCAATGTACTAAGTTAATAATTGGCTCTACATTTAAGTATCAAGTGGCGGCAGAAATTTTGATGCATGGGCCCATTTTTTTTTTTTTTTTTGGACATCCATCAATCTCTAATGAATATACTGCGAACTGCTGAGAGAGAGAGAGAGAGAGAGAGAGAGAGAGAGAGAGAGAGAGAGAGAGAGAGAGAGAGAGAAGAGTAGTAAAATTTCCAGCTGGACGACAAAAGCCTATCGAATAGGTGATTGTGATCAATGATTTATGACTCACCTTTGTGCTCATGTGATTTTTCCTTGGACGTATGATGTAAAATGGTGTGAATCTTGTTGGAAAACTTCTGTCCAGCTGAAATAATGCCTCTGTGATATTTAGGCGATGACGGTGCTTTGTCCACGCTGTTAGTTTTAGAGCCGTTGGTTCCTCCGCTACTCATTTTAACCAATCGGTTGGCTTTATGTATCTATATTGTACCTTGAAGGACACTATGATATCTATCGGTGTATACATCCATGTGAAATGGTGAAGTCCCTGAGTTATGCTTGGACTTTGATATGCTTGTCTTGTAGGTGAAGCGAGGCGTTTTTGGGTCAAGCAAAAGAATCCTTCAAAGAGATAACAACGTGTACAATGGAGACTACGAGTCCTAATGCGACATTAAACATATAACTACAACTGAGACCATGAGTCTTCCTCGTACGACATCAACCATATAAATAGACTAGTACCTCACTGGTAAATAGGGCTTTCTGTTTTTTAAAAAAGGAAACAAGATATCACCGATTATCCGCGTGACGTACCAGGATATTTTTATTGTCAACACTGATCTAGCACCGTATTTCATCTAACAATCATCCGAAGGAACAAAAAAAAAAAAAAAAAAAAAAACACAACACCTTTTCGTAAATCAGAATCTAAGATTGATAGTGCCTTTTCTGTGTAAACGATTCAGTTAAGCATCAGTCATTTTAATTGCACAGTTTCAGTGAAATTATGAATTATTCGATATGATTTCTTTCATCGATTTTGGTAAAAATTAAATTTGTCACCAATTGCACTGTTTCCACAGGTGCTTGTGACCCAGATAGACTGCATATTTGTTTTACAATCCCCCCCCCCTCCTGCCCATGTTAAATCTGTATGAAAATTCTAGCATCCATGTTTTATGTACGTTTCATGAATGCATTTGAAAGATTTATTGGAGTGAGTGAAGGAAATACCCCATCAACGAGCTAAAATATATATAATTTAAAAAAATAAAATAAAAAAAACCCATCTCCGCCAAATTCTATACTTGGCCCGATTTCCTGTAGTTGTTACAGGAAATAACGTAGGTACCTCCATCCTGAATGACAGATTAATTCTTGGCAAGGAGGAAGGGATGTTATATTGCAACATTAGATAGCAAGCTGGTGAGAGTATCAATGGACAAGAGTTTACAGATGGCGAGTGTACGAGTCACTTGCGTCAATTACTTATTAAAATTGGGTAACTATTTTCTCCCATCTTCTTTGAACATTTATTTTTTTATGTTAGAGATGTAAAACTTGAAACATGGAGAAGAATGCACCCAGCAAAAACCTAAATTATATCCGGGAAAAAATGAAGATTTCAAAAATTGAAAACTATTTTAACAATTGTCAAAATAGTAAAAAATATATTTAAAAAATGTAATACAAATTATAGAATGAAAACATTGTCAAATTTTTAAACTTTTGTCTACATTATTTGCAAGAAAAAGTAAAATTTTTTAAAAATTTAAACAAATAAACAATGTTAAAACTGTAATATTGTAAATAAAAATTAAAATAATAAACAAATCGAAAAATTAAAAAATTAATTTTTTTTTAAAATTACGAAAATGTTAAAACAAAATTTACAAGTTGTAAAGAGTTAAAACATGAAATTAGTTAGGTAATATACAATTTTTTTAAAAAATTACAAAACGTAAAGCATTGCAAAAAAATCTAAACATTAAAACTTGTAAAAAAAAAATTCAAAATTTTAATATTGTAAAAACAAATAAATACATAAAATTGCAAAACAAGTTATAATTTACAAATTGTAAAAAATCAAGATTCAAGAAATTAAAAAATGTAGAAAAATCTATAAAGATTAAGTTATAAAAATTTAAAACTTGTTAGATTTTCAAACAATTTACAAAATTAAAATGTTAAAAAATTTAAACAAATAAACAATGTTAAAACTGTAAAATTGTAAATAAAAAATTAAAATAATAAACAAATCGAAAAAGTAACAAATTTAATTTTTGTTAAAATTAAGACAATTTTAAAACAATTATAAATCGTAATAAACTAAAACATTAAAAAATTCTAAGTTTTAATTTTTTTTAAATTTACAAGTTGTAAAGAGTTAAAACGTGAAATTAGTTAGGAAATATAAATTTCTTAAAAACATTGTAACGTGTAAAACTGCAAAAAAATCTAAACATTAATACTTGTAAACAAAATTTTCAAAATTTAAATATTGTAAAAAAATAAATACATCAAATTGCAAAACAAATTATAATTTACAAATTGAAAAAAAAATCAAGACTCAAGTAATTAAAAAAATGTTGACAAATCTATATGATTAAGTTATAAAAATTATAAAATTGCAAAAGAAATAAAAAATGTAAAACTTGTTAGCTTTTCAAACAATTTACAAAATTAAAATTTAAAAAATTAAAAAAATTTAATTTTAAAAATAAATTAAACAATTACAAACTTTAGAAGCAAAATCTTAAACAAACCCCTCTTTCTCCTTCTCTGGGTCTGTGTAATGGTATGTGCGATGGTATAGTGTGTGTGTGTGTGTCCTGTTAATAATAACAACAATAAACAACTCAAGACATTGGTTTGGTATACCCACATAATCAAAGAAAAGGGACCAGTTATCCTAAGAATGGAAAAACCGGGTCGCGAAATAAAAGGAAAGATGAGTTTTTTTCTGTGTCGTAAACAAAGACATTGGTCTTCGGAGTGTCCAGAACGCCAAAGGAATGTGAAGAAAGAGGAAAAGGAGGAGAAAATGAATTTGAGAACTAGCAAAATAACCCATTCCCTCTAAGAAATGCAAAAAAAGACATTAGCAAGAACAATTGGAGTTTTGTGACATGATTAACATTCATTGTGATTCCTATTGCATGAAAATATACCAAACGTGTTAAAAAAAATGTCTTTATTTGTTTATAATTATTTTAGAATATAGACATTCAAACATAAACACCTATAGAGCATCATACATTTCATTACAAAGACCCAGAAGTTGAGGGGGATATTATTTTTTTTTATTTGTTTTTATTTTTAAATGTTTTAATTTATTATAGAGTTTCATAATTTTTCTTTACATTTTAATTTTTTCAAATTGTTTTGTATAATTGTTGAAATGTTGAACTTTCTACAAAAATTTAATATTTTAAAAATGTTTGTTTGTAAAGTTGTTTTTAAAAGTCGTAGTTAAGTTTTGTTATCTTGTAAATGTTTTTGCAAATTGTTTTATTTTTTTAAATTTTGTTAAAAATTTTTAATTCCTAAACTTTTGTTACAACTTTTTGAATAAACTTTTGTTAATAAAAAAGTGTATTTTTTGCAATTGTTTACAATTTCTAAATGTTAAATTTGTAAAAATTTGTCATTTGTAAAATGTTTTTTAATATTTTAATTTTTAAGTTTTTTTAATACTTTCTAATTAGTTATAGTTTTTTGTTTGCAGTTTGTAAGTTTGTAATTTTTATAAAAATGTATTTTTAATTTTATTTAATACTTTAAGTTACAATTTTTAATAATGTTTTAATGTTTTATTTGTAATTTTTTAAATTGTTAAATTATCATATCATTTTTTTTCCAAATGTATTCCGATTTTTCTATTTCTCCGCTAATTCCGTTTCGGATTCGGAATTTTAGCACGACTTTTAGTCTAGGCCTTTTTTTAGGTTATTCCCGATTTGTTTCAGTCTCTTAGAAAATTCCCTTTAAGTGTTCGAATTTTAGTTCTACTTTATTATCAGACATTTTAATATAATATCCCGGATGTTTCTTTTGTCTCAGGTAAATTCCGGAATTTTAGTACTAATTTTAGTCTGGGAGATTTTAATTAAATATTCTGAGGTTTTGGTTAGTCTGCGCCAAATTCCATGTCAGTTTCGAAATTTTAGTACAATATTTTGTCTTTACCATTTTCATAAAATATTCGTTTTTCCGGCTACATTCCGTGTCAGTTTCGGAATATAAGTATTACCTTTTGTTTGGATCTAATGGACGCCATGTTGGATTTTTAAAGGGTAAGTAAGACTGTGTCTTCATAAGTATGTGTGGGTGTTGGTCAGTAGGTGTTGGTGTTTGCCAGTATGTGTGGGTGCTGGTCAGTAAGAGTGTGTGTCAGTGACTCTCAGGTACCCCTACATTTTCTCTGTGTGTATGGATTCGGGTCCACATGACAATTTGTTGCACAGTATGTATGGATGTTGGTCAGTATGTAAGGGTATTGGTTAGCGTTAAATTCCCATAGATACTCAGAGTGTCCCCCAATATTAAATTCCCATATGGCCTCAAAACTACCCCCCCCCCCCGTTAAATTCCCATTTCCAGGCATACCGTTGCACAATTTTAAATTCCCTTTCCCCCACAGTGACCAAACTGTAATGTTAAATTCCCCATATGGCCATAATGTTCCCAAATGTTAATCCTATGGATGTTTTTAACATTAAATTTCCCTTGTGGCCATAGGGTAATATATTCAAAATGGCGACGTAAAGTTAGTTTCCTCTTGTGGTCATAGAGTCATTTTTTCAAAATGGTGGCATAATGGTAACTTCCCTTTATGACCACATAGTCATTGTGAACCATAGTGTTCCCATTAACAACTATCACTGGCCGATCTTCAGTACCTCACAATTTTAATTGACCACACGGTCTTAGGTGGCATCTGTCAATCCACCATCCCAGAATAAAATTCCAATGGACCACTGACCAATCCAATCGCTAGCTAGAATTATTATGCAATCGCATCATTTGAATGGTAATGTTTGGGTGGTTCAAAACGGTTCTGTCAAACCGAGTGGATCATCTAGGTGCTTTTTATATTGTAACATACAATTTCAAAACTGTATAAATTTTACAATTTCCATCCAAATTTCATGAACGATTCACTGCAAATCTTAAATTTTAAGTCATTTGTCAATTAAAAAATGGAGTTTTTTTTCAATCAAAAACAACGCCTGTTGGAAAAATTAGCAAGACAGGGCACTTTCCTTGTCTGAGGATTAGAGTGGGATCGGGTGGGGTCAAAACTGCATTTCCTCCAAATACCATCGCTTCAGATTGACCATAGCGTTTGTCTTTGCCGCTTTGTGGCAGAACAACAACTTCTTAAAGCAGCAACACTGCTCCCACACGCCACAGCCTGTTTCCGAAAAAAGATAAAATACATTAACTGCATTGAGGCCGCTTCCAAGTGGAGGGATGGCTTTGTACTGTTTATGGTTACTTCAGGAAAAATCTCACTCCGAAGCAGACGATATATCTTTATGCGATGATCGCTTAGCAGCAACAGCCAGTATGCATGCACATGGTTTATTTTATTAATGTTAAAACATATTAAGCATATGTCAACTGTTTGTGATCAGTTGTATGCTTTGAGATTCCTGCTCTCTTGAAACGAAGTATAATCAACAGGTGCGCGGAGAGGGTATCCTCATGGAGTTGCAAATTTAATGTTACATAGAGGCAGCCACTGCTAACCTCAGTTCAAATCTATATTTCTTACTTGTCACGAAAACATGCTATAATTTCCATTATACATCTATATTTTAAGCACTGACTTAATGCTGTGTTGCATTTGGGTCAAGAGTTCCGATACAGATAGGTGATGTGGGCTCTAATAATTAATGTCAAATGTGGGTCGATGTAATTCAATAGTTTATCTCGTGCAAGACTATCAAAAATGACAATGGTATTCGTAACTTAGGTATAGTCATCTTCCGTTTTAATAAAATGAATATTCGTTTTGATACCGTATTTCTCTTTTATAACACGCACTCAGCTGCGAACAGTGTAGACTCAGACCTGCCGTCCCATAAATTTATTTCTATGACTTCAAGTGAACCATATAAACGTGAGTGTTTGGCGCGTAATACGACGGCAGATTTGGGTCTACCCTGTTCGCAAGTTGAGCGCGTGCTATACACTGTTAAATAAGTTGCTAAGGTTGCGTCATCACAGGATAACATTGAAGACATCTTACCATATAAGGGACCGACCGTTTAATGTTTCGAGGGTGGTGGTGTTGGTGGTGGGGTGTGGGATCTTCTTTTACCTCAGGATAATATATTTTGTTCAACTCATATAATGGATATAATAGGTTCTTTTGGTGTGTGTGTGTGTCTGTGCATGTCCGTGTACGTGTGTGTGTGATATACATCAGAGCAAGAATATTGTCCCCCACCCCGCCCGCACACACACACGACCCACGAAAATTAAATGGTCGATTCTTAAGATTCTTATTTATGTGGTAAGAGTAAACTGCACTAATTGAACTGTTTACCTGTACTTCACAGTAAAGATCATTTTCAAACAGATGTCATCTCCCTTTCACCGTCATGTTAGTGGCTTTCGGTAAATCCTATCATTAAAGGTTTTAAACAGAGAATCTATTGTATAAATTAGAATTCTTTCTTAATTTACAATATCAGGCCCAAAGTTCTGTTACACATGAGATTGATATTAAGAATTGTATTCGATGCAAATAAATTCTGTTTGTTAAGATATAGAAACCCTCCGAAATGGTCGAGAACAACTCTCACCAAAATTACCCTTCATGAAAAATGGGACTATTGTAATAATGAGTCATACAGAGATGCTTTCGTATCAAACTGGTGTAATGGAATTCTTGTAGTTATTGATAAATATACGGTAAATGGGTGAAGTACCGATCTGTCTTGCAATATGTATAGTTGAAGTGACCCGGCTCCTCATACTGTGGCTTTCGAACCCAGTGCGGAACAGTGCAAGTACAGCTTACATGGCTGAAACGAAGACTTTGTGTTGGTGTGGGCTTGCAATGGATAATTCTTATACCCGGAGTGACAGTACTACTGCTGTAGCGAGTGTTATTTCAGAGAAAGACTTGGATTTGGTTTTGACTTTTTGCTATTTCTTATCCTCGCAAGAATTTTTACAGGTGCCACCTTCTCCTCCCTCTCCATCATTGCCAGGATATGATGATTTAGAAAAGAAACAGGAGGAAGAATTATAGACTTTCTTACAGCGCCAAAATGTAGAATAGACGTCTGTTCAAAAACAACAAGAAGAGGGAAAGAGAAAGCAACAAGAGGAGATGAAAACATTGAGATGTGAACACAGAAGGAAGGAGTGAAAACAGAACTGTCAATCTGTTACAGGACATGTATAAAATTACTTCGACGAAACCAAAGAGAGACCTTCACAAAGCAAGAATTATAACCTTCCATGACTACATCGACTACCACCACGAGGCAGCAACAGCGGCAGCAGCAACCACTACCACCATAGCAGGAGTAATACTTTGGCGTGGAAAATGTTTACTCAGTTACAGCTGATGTTGAAAAGTCCATTATTTTTTTCCAACCCAACCGCCCTTTTGTTTGTGTGTGTGTGTGTGAAGATTTTATGAATACTAAAAGAACAAATCGAAACATAGATACACTTTCGTTTTGCTATATTCTGGTGAATAAAAATCACAATGAAATTTCAAACACATCACAAAAGTAAAAACATTTCTTCTTGCTGTCTTGCTCTTTGTAATTTTTTCACTGGTATGGGCTGTTCTGCTTTTTTTGCTTTACATTTCTTCGCTGGAAAGGGTTTTCCTTCTGTTTCTTTTGAAAGCTCCTCCTTTTTCTCTTTTTTCACTTTCATAGGGCACTCTGAAGACCAATGTCCTTTCTCTCAACATTGGCAACAGGTGTATTTACTTTTGTCACAATGCCTGCCTTCTCCTGTCTTTGAAATTCCTCTTCTTCGACGCTGTGGACATTCTGGTCCCCAGTGTTCTTTCTCATGACAGATGTAACATATATCTGCAATTGTATCTCGAGATTAGTAGTCCGGAGTCTCTCCATAAATCATGTTGGAATTGTATTTTCGAATCACTCTCGGTAAATCTCTGACCAGAAGTGTTATCTGTTGTGGCTCATCCATCTTCACAGACTGAAATTGGATGAGTGTGTTCTCTAATGTAGAGGGTGCTCAATATATAGGGAGAGAGGGCTTGCCTAGACAATCAAACTTCAATCATCTACCATCATGAAACGATCACACCCTTCCAAGGAGAAATCAGACACAAAGCAATGACACTCGCCACGAAGTTTTGGCATAACTTCACCCTGGAGATTTTGAAGAGGACATGGTGGATCCCTATCCAACACCATCCACAACATCCCCAGGACCTAGAGAGTCAAGATCTACCAAGAAAGAAAGTCGTTCGGTTGTCCCTGAAGACTATTTTCACATTCAACCAATCCACAAAATGACCTCCAGAAAATTTATAACGACCGCTTACACTTACACAGTCAAATTTAAAGAGTTCAAGTCTCAAATCCCTGCAGAGAAAGTATCTGCATTTATTGCAAATTTTTTTAGAGTCTATGTTAGAGGAGTTAACAGTTTGAAATCCCCTGTTTGGATCGAAGTTTGTACACCTGCGGTATTAACTTCTTCCGAAATCATGGTCAAAATTCAACACGTCCAACAATCCAATCATAAGTTTGACATGATCGATGAAAAAGTCACCCTTTATGTGACTCACGTTTCACCTTCTTCAGACAGAGGAAAACGCAAAGTTTTATTGGTGGCTCAGCTGGGACTATTAAGCGAACTATCGTCAAGATTAATAACGACCTAGATTAGACGTGCTTATCCCGCACCATTGTGGTAGCTAGAGCTTATACAGAGAAAACCGATACACCGGAATGGACACGATGATGGGTAAGTATTATCATATCGGACAGAGCTAAACAACGGAGAGAAGTAGAGATCCTTTTGGAACAAGCAATAATTTTGAAAGAGACCGTGTGTGGAGTTCCTGAAAGTTTACCCTGAAGTCATTCATAGAGCCATCCTGTTTCGAGGACCCCATTTTCCAGACGGAAAATACATTTACGTCTATCGACACTAAAAATCATTTTGATGCTATTACTAGTATCAAAGGATTCCTCAAACACAATTACTATTATGACAAATGTGACCAAGGATTTAGCAATCGGGAGCAAAATATTTATTGTGGAGAGACATGTCGTGGCTGTTTAGCGTCCAGACCTTGTGTTCCTGAAGGACAAAATATGATTCGATGCTCTACCTGAAAACGAACATTCGTGAGTCCAGCGTGTTAAGAGCGGCATCGCACGAAACAATTCCAACAACAGAAAAGTGCTTGAGAATCAGTGATAGGGTGTAGAACCTGTGGACAGCATGCTCATACCAATAACAAAGAGTCAAACATTTGTCCAGGAAAGAAACGATGTCGTATTTGTGGTAAAGTGGATGAATTGGATCATCAGTGATACATTCAGAGATATGATAACGAACCCGAGGAAATATTAAATGACCAGAACAAAAAAAAGAAACGGTACCATCGTGTCGATTTTATCATTTTTTTATTATGAATGTTCTCAAGAGACCGGGATTCACGTTCCTAATTTTTGTGTGGCCACGACTGTATTCAGGAACCTTTATTTCATCATTGTCGAAATTGCTGAGTGATTCCAGGGGGACGTTAAAAGAAATTTCGTGGCTCCCATACTCTTTCTGATTTCGCTCAGTGGGTATTAGGCCCCACGGACGACACCTGCGACGAAGAGGAGGCGTATCGTTACGGCAACTATCATCAATACGCTACAGTGATTACTCACATTTTCTCGGGATACGACGGACAATTTCTTTTGAAACGTTTTTCAGAACAAGAAACTGAATTTCAATAAATTACCATCAATGGAGTCAAAATCATTGACAAGGAGTTATACGTGGCACTATGGCGTCTAACGGGAATTAACATTAGCTAATGTTAAACCAATGGAAATTCTTCAAAATGGCACTCTGACGTCATGGTGATGACACTATGGAGCATAAGAGAATTTAACATGGGAATGACACTATGGGGCATGCGATGAATTTAACATTAGGCCGCCATCTTGAACGTATAACTTCCCTCTCACCCCCTTTTAAACAAAACTACCATCCCCTATCGGAGACCGCGTCAGTTACTTTGACACCGATAGTTGCATATACATCGTTCGTCCTGGAGGCTGTCGCCCTCACATTGAAGACGAATGATTAGGAACGTCGACTGACGAACATACTGGAGTCTATTTCGAGTTTTGACAGTGGTTGACTTAAAATTTACCTCCACCAGTACAGAGATAAGAAAGGACAACTTCATTCCAAATATAAAGAAAAAGGACTGATCATGAACTGTCGTTCGAGTCAAAGAGGTAAATTTTGACGTATTGAAAGAAGCCTTAAAGTCAGGTCAAGATCAAGACTTTCGTGTCAAAACGGTCGACCCTCACAAGATTTTATGTTTGTCAGATCATCAAATCGTCCGTCGACCCTTGGAGAACGTGCACCATATTGTCTACAAGAAATAAGTGCGACTTCATGATCACAACACGGTACCATACGGGTGCCGCTCTTCATTATGAAAAAGATCATTTTGTGAAAAGACGTTCACCGAGAAAGATGATTCCACACAGAAACCATGGGATGGACCCACTAATTCAAAGTTAAGAGAAGACGAATGTGACCAGAGTGATGCTATGCCCTGCTACGAGATTGAACAAGACATAGGGAATCCGGCACAGCGTCGCTCTCCAAAGTTAAATGAAGACTAAGGTGATGCTGCATCTTGCGATAAGAGTGATGTTATACCCTGCGACATTGACAATGCAGCACGACCTCACCGCTCCACTGTCAAAAGTGATGATGTCCGTGTACCCATCTATGAATGCCATCCATGCACTCACACGTCACTCTTTATATTACAAGCTCAAGGAAAATCACAAATCAAGAAGAATACACGTTTCCTGTGGTTTGCCTGGCTATGGTGATTTTGCCAGTCGATTCCAGACGTTGAAAGGGAAATGGCCCAAATATCTGGCGCGACCCACTCCCAAATCTTTAGCGACAGCAGGATTTGTCTACTTGGGAGAAAGAGATACAGTACAGCGTTTCAGTTGTGGTGTGAAACTTCACGAATGGGAATATAAAGATACAACTTACCTTGAACATACCAAATGGTCTCCAGTCTGTCACTACCTTCCCTTGGTCGGTGCAGATTATTATCATCATGGATACTTTAGAAGGAGAGAGGATTGCAGCTGTGGGAACGCATTTATAGAGAGTTTGTACAGATTCAAGTGAAAGGCAATGAGCACTTGCATCCTCAGCGGCATAAAATGAATAACCATTGGTATTTTAATGCTTTAAAAAGACTGCTTGAAGAAGGCTGTAGCATAGTCGGAAAGAGAGGTTTTGTGCCAACAGGTGTTAAGACTCTTCTGCACACACGTTATAAAACTTGCAATGCCACTACTTATTAGGTCAGCATTGCGCCGAATTCCGTAGGAGGCAGTCAAAATGAAAAGGCTCAAGACTTAGTGAATTACCAATTGCTTTTAAAAGAACTGATTCCACAAGACGATACGATTCCTTTGAATTGGTGACGACGTGACTAAATTTCTTTTTTTTTTTGATTTCGTTTACCGGTAGATTCTCTTTGGCAAATTTATCACCAGGTCATGCAAAGACATGACGACCAAAACTTTCTGCTCAAAAAACTCATTGTGTTAAAAGCATTGTGATTAGTGATGAATACGACTTTTCTACGTCCCACCTTATTTACTTTTCATACTTACCAAGAAGCATGTGTGGCTAGTTGGATTGTTATGTATGATGTTTATATAATATTGTGAATATTTTAGGAAATTATAAATGTTTCTTCACTTTAATATTTGCTTAAATCTTTATGTTTATTAGGAAAAACATGTATAACTAGTGTCCTTGAATTAGGTTGTTTTGATCAATATGTTTTCTCAATTTGAAGGTCAAGGTTGATTTTGTTTACAGTTAGAATTCCATTAAGATGACTCATATTCTAGAACATTCTGTCATGTGACCAATCTTTATATATACCATGTTTGGTGGACATTTATTCAGTTCGACATTACCATCAGTCTTGTAAAGAGCTATTGCAGTTGTGAAAATTCATTCCAAATTCTAAGAGAGGAATTATTTTAAATATTCATTGGATTATAACAGTGCTCATAAACTTTTGGATTTTGGATTTTTAATTGACAATTTTGGAATTTATGTGAACTTATTCAGAGATTTTGGAATACTTCATTTTGACTTCAGCACATCAAGATTTCTAGTACATCAGGACTTTGGAGACCATTAGCACATCTTAACATTCAAGGACACAGCCGTGAATTCGGAACATTCTATATTTAGGACTTGTGATTAGAACAATCATTCTTATTGGATTATTAGGATTTCAAAAAACATTACTGTAAGTGACTTTTTGATTTTTCATTTTAATTATCTAGTAATAAATTGCTTGTTGATTTTTTACTTGATTTGTTGGTTTCACTTTCTTTCTGTTACATTTTTCTTAGACCATAGAGTCGTAACAGAAATTGGGGGCTCGTCCGGGATCTGAATTTCTTTAAAGCATATTAGAGATATTAAATTTATCTTTGAAATTCATATTGATTTTGTCTCGGAGAATTTTTTTTGTCTTTGGCAAAGATTTTTAAATAGAGAATTTTTTTTGTGTGAAACCAACAAGCATTTACAATGGCATCTAATGTTCAGAATTTCATTTCAAAACCTACCCAGGAGGGATTAGAGTGCATGAGAAAGGATGAGTTGCTCGAGCTTGCCAGAAAATACAGTCTATCTGAGGCAAAAGTATCATTGACAAAACAGGAGATAAAGATTATTTTAATTCAGTATTTAGTAGGAAAGGGAATTTTTGAAAATAGTGCTTTAAGTTTGAAGAGAAAGCCTGTATCTGGTTCTGACAGGAAATTAAGGGAATTAGAGTTAAAGAACCAGATTGATTTAGAATTGGCAAAGCTTCAGATTCAGAGAGAGAGAGAGAAGGAAGAGAGGCAGATCCAAATAGAGAAGGAAGAGAGGCAGATCCAAATGCAGAAAGAAGAGAGGCAGATCCAAATGCAGAAAGAAGAGAGGCAGATACAGATGGAGAGAGAGAAAGAAGAGAGGCAAATGCAGATGGAGAGAGAGAGAGAAAGAAGATAGACAAATACAAATGCAGATGCAGATGCAAAGAGAAGAAAGGGAAATGCAATTTAAGTTAAGAGAATTAGAACTGGCAAACAGAGCACACTCCACTCCTTTAAATACAAGTTCAGGTTTTGATGTTACTAGATATATTAGGTTAGTACCCCCTTTTCAGGAAAAAGAAGTAGATAAATACTTTCTTCATTTCGAGAAAATAGCTGAAAACTTGAAATGGCCCAGAGAGCATTGGACTTTGTTATTACAAAGTGTACTTATTGGCAAAGCTCGTGAAGTCTACACTTCACTGTCAGTACAACAAATCACTGATTATGATGTGGTTAGGGAGTACATCTTGAAAGCTTATGAGTTGGTACCAGAGGCATATCGACAAAGGTTTAGGAATTGTAGAAAAGAAACTGGACAAACTCATGTCGAATTTGCAAGGGATAAAGAACAACTATTTGATAGGTGGTGCTCAGCCAAGAAAGTTGATCAAGGTTATGATAACCTCCGACAGCTCGTATTAATTGAAGAGTTCAAGAGGTGTATCCATAGTGATGTTAAAACCTATCTTGACGAGCAGAATGTGGAAACTTTGGAAAATGCTGCTCGTATGGCTGATGATTATTCCTTGACTCACAAAATTTCATTTGGCAATAAGTCGTCCTCTCAGCAGTTTTCTGGTAAAAAACCATTTCAATCTCATTCGAGTACTTCAAAATTTCACAACAGCACAACTGTTAGGAATCAAACATCTGATAAGACTGATCAGAAATCCTTATCTCTTCCTACGTGCACTTATTGTAAAACGAAAGGGCACGTTATTTCTGATTGCTTCAAGTTGAAAAATAAGCAACAGAGTAAAGACAGAGCTTTTCCAAATGCTCTTATTTCTACGAGGTCAAGGTCACGGTCTTGTATTGAAAGCAATACATTTGTTGGGTCAAACAAACCCCAGTCTGATTCTATTTTGGAGGCTTATGAACCATTCATGTCAGAAGGTTCTATATCACTTATTGGTGATTCTGCCAAACCTATCCCAATTAAAATATTAAGGGACACTGGAGCTTCTCAGAGTCTTTTATTATCAGGTACTTTGCCTTTGTCTGAGGAGTCTTCTTCAAGTGAAAGTGTTCTTGTTCAGGGAGTAGAGTGCGGCTTTGTCAATGTTCCTCTCCATTGTGTAAATTTGGCATCAGACTTAGTTTCTGGACCTGTGACTGTCGGGGCAGTGACTTCTTTACCCATAGAGGGTGTTCATTTATTACTAGGCAATGACCTAGCTGGAGATAAGGTTGTGGTTAATCCACTTGTAACTGACAAGCCTTGTTTGGATCAGAAAGTTGATCCTGTCGAAACTGAAATCCCTGATTTGTACCCTGCTTGTGCAGTTACTAGAGCTATGGCAAAAAGAGCTCTTGAGAGTGATGTTGATCAGGATATTATTCCTTTAGCTGACACATGTATTGGTCAGTCTTTTGATGAGGTCACATTTTCCTCAGGTATTGATCAATCAAATGGTATTGATCACAGTGATCCTCTTTTGGCAACTCATTCTCTTTGTCCTACTCAGGATGACAAACGACAATCCCTTGTCGTTGAACAGGAGCAAGATCCCGAGATATCTTGTTTGTTTCAGAGGGCTATTAGTGAAACTGAAGCCACACAAGTTCCAGTGTGTTACTTTGTGAAAAATGGGGTCCTTATGAGGAAATGGAGACCACCTGATGTACCCGCTGGTGACGAGTGGTCAGTGAGCTATCAAATTGTTGTTCCTAAGTCATATCGACAGGAAATTCTTAATTTAGCCCATGAAACTCCTTTGGCTGGTCATTTAGGAGTCCGTAAGACTTATCACAAGATCTTGAATCATTTTTATTGGCCGAAACTCAAAAGTGATGTTTCTAAATACTGCAGATCTTGTCACACTTGTCAAATGGTAGGAAAACCCAATCAGAAAATACCTAAGGCTCATTTACAACCTATTCCTGCATTCGATGAACCATTTAGATGAATAATGGTAGACTGTGTTGGTCCTTTACCTAAAACCAAGTTAGGCAACCAATACTTGTTGACCATCATGTGTACATCTACAAGATTTCCAGAGGCAATTCCTCTGAGAAATATAAAAACTAAAACTATTGTGAAAGCTTTGGTGAAGTTTTTTACACTTGTAGGCCTTCCCAAATCTGTCCAGTCAGATCAAGGGTCAAATTTTATGTCTGGAATTTTCCAACAAGTTATGCATGAATTAGGCATCCAACAGTTTAAATCTTCTGCCTATCACCCTGAAAGTCAAGGTGCTTTGGAAAGATTTCATCAAACTTTGAAGAATATGATTCGATCATATTGCTTTGATACAGAAAAGGATTGGGATCAGGGTGTTCATTTGTTGTTGTTTGCTGTTAGGGAATCAGTTCAAGAGTCGTTGGGTTTTAGTCCCTTTGAACTAGTTTTTGGTCATACTGTCCGTGGACCATTGAAATTATTGAAAGAGAAACTTCTTTCAAATGAAGATTCAAAGATTAATCTTCTTGATTATGTCTCTGATTTCAAATACAAGTTGTCAAAGGCCTGTGAAGTAGCAAGAACTAATCTTCACATTACCCAGTCAAAAATGAAATTAAGGTATGACAGAAATTCACAGGAAAGGAGTTTTAAACCTGGTGACAAAGTTCTGGCTCTCTTTCCCATACCTCAGAATCCTCTTCAGGCTAAATTTTATGGTCCTTATACCGTTGAAAAGAAAGTAAATGACTTAAATTATATCATTAACACTCCTGGGAGACGGAAACAGAAACAACTTTGTCATATAAATATGTTAAAGGAATATTTTGACAGAGATAGCTCAGCTAATTATTCTGTTAATTTAGTTGTACCTGTCCCACACAGTGAAGATATCAGCGATGGAATACAATCAGACTATAGTGACTCTGGTATAACCAATCTTCGGAATTCAGAAATATTGAACAACCTAGACCAGAAACTTTCACATCTACAACAACAGGAAAGAAATGAACTAAAACAGCTATTACATGACTATGAGCACTTGTTTCCTGATGTTCCAACAAGAACAAATAAAATTTTTCATGACGTTGACATTGTAGATTCTGCGCCAGTGAAACAGCATACTGATAGGATGAATCCTCTCAAACAGAACTATCTGAAGAAAGAAGTTCAGTATCTACTGGAGAATGATTTCATAGAACCAAGTAAAAGTAACTGGAGTTCACCATGTATTCTTGTTCCCAAGCCAGATAATACATTCCATATGTGTACTGACTATAGAAAAGTCAACAGTGTCACCAAAACTGATTCATTTCCAATCCCAAGAATGGACGATTGCATTGATAAAATTGGAAATGCGGAATATGTCACCAAGTTTGACCTTTTAAAAGGATTCTGGCAAATTCCACTGACGGAAAGGGCAAAAGAAATTTCAGCATTTGTAACTCCAGATGGACTTTATCAATATAAAGTCATGCCGTTTGGAATGAAAAATTCGCCTGCAACGTTTCAACGTCTGATGAACATGATAACATTTGGTCTTGATAATTGTGACGCTTTTATCGATGACGTCATTATCTACAACAACACCTGGGAAGATCATTTGGAAACCATTCAAAAATTCTTCGATCGACTCAGCGATGCGAATCTGACAATTAATTTGAGCAAAAGTGAGTTTTGCCATGCTTGTGTCACATTTTGAGGACATATTGTGGGACAAGGTCAAGTTAAACCTATAGAAGCTAAGGTCAAAGCTATCTCTGAATTTCAAGTTCCAATTTGTAAAAAGCAACTGATGCGATTTCTAGGTATGGCTGGATATTATCGCAAATTTTGTTCCAATTTTTCCAAAATTGCTGAACCTTTGACAAGTTTATTGAGTAAGAAAACCAAATTTCATTGGTCTGACAAGTGTCAGGAATCTTTTGATAAGTTAAAGGCCATGCTTAAGAATGCACCAGTTCTTTCTGCACCAAATTTCAGCCAATCATTTAAATTATCTGTTGATGCAAGTGATGTAGGGGTTGGTGGAGTATTGATTCAGGAAGACAAAAGTGGTGTGGATCACCCTGTGTGTTATTTTTCTAAAAAACTAAACAAACACCAGAAAAATTATTCCACAATTGAGAAGGAATGTTTGGCTTTGATATTGGCTTTACAGCATTTTGAAGTGTATGTCACCTCAGCTCTTTCTCCAATTATTGTGTACAGTGATCACAATCCCCTTACTTTCATCAACAAAATGAAAGATAAAAATCGGAGATTGTTGAGATGGAGTTTGATATTGCAAGAATATAACATTGACATCAAACACATCAGGGGAAAAGACAATGTGATTGCAGATGCACTCTCACGTGCATAGAAATCTAATATTGCTTGATGTAATTAAGTCCAGTATCATAAAACATGTTCTTATGTAATTTTGGTTATTATAGTATTAGATGTATATTCAAAATAAAGCTTTATTATATAAATCTTTCTTTTTCTTTATGAGGGGAGGTGTTATGTATGATGTTTATATAATATTGTGAATATTTTAGGAAATTATAAATGTTTCTTCACTTTAATATTTGCTTAAATCTTTATGTTTATTAGGAAAAACATGTATAACTAGTGTCCTTGAATTAGGTTGTTTTGATCAATATGTTTTCTCAATTTGAAGGTCAAGGTTGATTTTGTTTACAGTTAGAATTCCATTAAGATGACTCATATTCTAGAACATTCTGTCATGTGACCAATCTTTATATATACCATGTTTGGTGGACATTTATTCAGTTCGACATTACCATCAGTCTTGTAAAGAGCTATTGCAGTTGTGAAAATTCATTCCAAATTCTAAGAGAGGAATTATTTTAAATATTCATTGGATTATAACAGTGCTCATAAACTTTTGGATTTTGGATTTTTAATTGACAATTTTGGAATTTATGTGAACTTATTCAGAGATTTTGGAATACTTCATTTTGACTTCAGCACCTCAAGATTTCTAGTACATCAGGACTTTGGAGACCATTAGCACATCTTAACATTCAAGGACACAGCCGTGAATTCGGAACATTCTATATTTAGGACTTGTGATTAGAACAATCATTCTTATTGGATTATTAGGATTTCAAAAAACATTACTGTAAGTGACTTTTTGATTTTTCATTTTAATTATCTAGTAATAAATTGCTTGTTGATTTTTTACTTGATTTGTTGGTTTCACTTTCTTTCTGTTACATTTTTCTTTGACCATAGAGTCGTAACAGGATACACCAACAGATTTACCACTGGAAAAGTCTTGGATTCGACACTTGGAAACAAGCGGTTGACTATGCGAAAGACGTGTGTGACTGATTTGATGAAAGAAACAAAACATAAACTTTTTTTGAAATTTGAATATTTTTGTTGTACCATGAAAAATTAAATATATAAAATGAATAAAATGTCTTGTGTTCTGGTGATCGTCTCAGAATTTTCCAAACTACTCAAACTGATTGATGAAAGGTGAGATCGTGAAAGTTGAGATTCACTGTATCTTCGCCATCCCTTTAACACGTTGATTGCTGGACTAAGTGGTTCAGATAAAACCGAATTTATCAAACGTGTCATCGAACACAAATCACTTTTGTTTGACCGTCCTCCACAACATATCGTGTGGTGTTATAAAAGAGTGGCAATCGTCTTACATATTACTAAATGAAAGTTAAGGAGAATCCTTTTCGTTTGTAGAGGGATTCCTCGCGAAGACGATAGGATCCTGTCTGATTCTAGTCAAACGCATCTCGTCATCTTCTATGACATGTTAGAAGAAGACGAAGAAGAAATTAAATTTTGGTTTACACGAAAAGGACATCATCGTAACGCCAGTATTATTTACGTTACTCAAAATGTATTTCAAGAAAGTAAAACGCATCGCAGAATTGTTTTAAAGTCTAACAGACAAATCTCAAGTTCAAGTCTTGGCTAAACAGCAAGGAACACCATGGCTGAATTGCGCCAATGAAGATGCCATTTGATTAACACATGCGTATACTGATCGATTTAAAACACACCGCTCCAGATTATTTTGAGATTTCCTACCAATTTTTTTCACGATTGGTTTCAAGAAGGAGGTCCAGTCATTTGCACACCCCCTTCCTCGTTTTCGTCTGTCTAAAAAACAAACAAAAAAAAAAACAAAAAAAAAATCTACAAAAAAACCACACACACCCAAAAAAAAAAAAACATACAAATACCATTCACTTTTTTCCTCTCTGACAGTATTTAGCAAGATTTCGTTTCCATCACCTTCTCCTGCCAAATTGATTTGTGCACGGTATGCCATCAGTCGCAAAAAAAAAAAAAAAAAAAAAAAAAAAATGCACAAAGCGTTCACATTTATTAGAAGCCAGTCTCAAAAGAAGTGTTACGATGATTTACTTTGACAGCACTCAGTTACTACAAAAGGAATTATTCACATTCTTCGTCAAACACGTTGCATTTAGCTCTACTGGTCATAGACCAGAAGAGCCTATGGGATGGTCTTTAGTTCGTCGTCCGTCTGGCAGTTAGCACAAGTTTGTTATCGTTACTCCTCCTAAGCTACATGGAGGATTGCCATGAAACGTTACACACACATTCGTCCTAAATGCAAATGGTGCGGCTCTAACATCCAATATTGCCGCCAAAGCGGCCATCTTTAATATCTTGTTATCGCTACTCCTGAAGGGATGATCATATCAACAATTAGTTTTGAATAAAATACTTTTTATGATGTTTAGTTGGTCCTAAATAAAAATGGTGCCGATCTGACGTCCAATATGGCTGTCACGACAGCCATCTTGAAAATCTTGTTATTGCAACTCCTCCTGAACTGAGAGTCATATTGAGGTCGGGTTTTGGTCTCACCAAAAGACTTCTTATGATGTCCAGTTGGTCATAAATGAAAATTGTGCCAATCTGACATCCAATCATCCAATATGGCCGCCACACATATAGGTCATCTTGACAATCTTGTTATCGCTAATCCTCCTGAATGGATGGCCGTATCAACATGGGGTTTTCATTAGAAGATTTTTATGATGTCGAGTTGGTCCTGCATCAAAATGGTGCTGATCTGATGTCCAATATGGCCGCCACATCAGTCTTCTTGAAAATCTTGTTATTGTTATTGCTACTTCTCCTGAATGGATGGTCATATCAACATGAGGTTTTCACTAAAAGACTTCTGATGATGTCTAGTTGGTCCTACATGTAAATGGCCATATCAACATGAGGTTTTCACTAAAAGACTTCTGATCATGTCTAGTTGGTCCTACATAAAAATGGCGCCAATCCGACGTCCAATATGGCCGCCACAACAGCTATTTCTTGTTATCGCTCCTCCTCCTGAACGGAAAGTCATATTAACATGGGGTTTTCACCAAAAGACTTCTTATCACATCTAGTTGGTCCTAAATGAAAATATTGCCGATCTGATGTCTAATATGGCTGCCACAGTGGCCAGCTTGAAAATCTTATTATCACTGCCACAGTGGCCAGCTTGAAAATCTTATTATCACTACTTCTCCTGAACAAATGGTCATATCAGCATGGAGTTTTCACTCAACGACTTCTTATCATGTTTTCCGGATACTAAATTACAATTGTGCTGATCTGACGTCCAAAATGCGCCCATCTTGAAAATCTTGTTTTTGTTACTCTTAAATGGAGTTCTCATGGTGTCTAGTTGGTCCTATATGAAAATTACTAACCCTCAAAATGGCCACCATGGTGGCCATCTTGAAAATATTGTTATCTCTACTGATTCCATATGGATGGCTATATCAAGATGGGGTTTTCACCAATAGACTGTCCTATATAAAATGGTGCCAATCCGACACCTAATATGTCAACCACAACAGTTAATTTGAAAATCGTGTTATCGCTGAAGAAAATCAGAGATGGTTGCAACACTCAGCAGTTAAAAGGAAGAAATGATCTAATGATCTTATCTTGAATTTCTGGAAATACTTTTCGCCCAGTAGAGTGTCAGTCCCTTCGAAGGATTCTTGTTGAAAAACATAAAGTAGCTTTGACGCAACTGGCCGATCCAAGAATCGACACTCAAACGATTTTTGTAAAAACTTGAATCCAAGGGGAAGTGAATTTCTAGGAGGTGTGATTATTAGTTTGCTTCTACGATTGGATCCTAATATAGTAGTGAAGCTAATAAAGCAAAACATACTCAAAAACTCAAATCCAAAAGAAGAGAGCGGCAGTGCGCCCGCATTCCACATCAACCTCTCTAAAGAAGAAGTGGAAAATCTCAAAATAAAGAGAGGTACTGCGGCTAGAATGCGCAGGTCCTCAGGAAAACCTCGAGCAATGACTGTCTAACCTTCCTCGTCTCCTACTTTACTCCTCCGTTATTGATGATGCCAGCGAAACCTGATTTAAGACAAGTGTTTCCATACCTGATGAAAAATAGAAACCCATCTCTAAAGGGACTTCTATTTCTTCTCCGTTGTCATCGTTGTGTTCTTCTGCTGCTGCTGCGGCCAAAAAGGTGGTATCCCCTAAGAACAAAGTGCAAGACAGAACAGGAATGTTACAACGTGTACTGGATTTGTGCAAACAAGAACTGGCAAGATTTAGTCCTTTGACAACACCTCATCGTCCAGGGTTGTCCAAAGTCGAGTTGTTACGACGTCCCGACAATCAGAGGAGTCGAATTCCAGTATAAAACAAGAAGTGTTAAGCAGGCCTCTCTTCAATTCTCTTCCTCTCAAAGTTCACACCATCATCGACGTCCAAAAGACGTCTCCCACAAAAGGAAAACGGGCTATCCCTTCTTGTTTAGCTAAACATTGGGATGGCTTGTCAGTACTTACCAAAGTCAATGCCCAATTCGAAAACGGATCATTCGAAAAGCACCTTAAGAAATCATTGATACGATCTGTGAATGTTGTTTGAACCGTATTTAAAGGAACGGTTCCCTTGACCAAGGTATAGAAACAGCGATAAGGACGATATGGTCACGTTCTTTGCCAAATGGTGAAAAACAAAATGCTAGTCAGTCAAAAGAAAAAAGTGCTCATTCAACGAGAAGGATTTCTTCCCATGCTGATAGGTCCGTTTTTAAAAGTCGGTGCTCCCTTGTTAGGATCGAGTACTGGACCTCTTTTAGAAGAATTGTTAAAGTGAATATAAAATGGACAGACATTTCTGGAAGAACATCACACCTATACACCTAGATCTTATGGAAGGACGAAAATTAACTCTAGTTCCTTACAAATGGTGGTTGGAACTTCACCAATAGTACGAACAACGGATACCTCATTTACCTCGTAATCCTAATCTCACAGAGATGTCATTCTTACAATAAGAGTAACAATCGTTGATGAATCGAACAGATTTGTCAGAAACTAAAAAATCGCAACGGTACGGAAAATTATTACAATGCCTTCAATTGTTTTACCGGAAACCTACTCTGAGAGATTTTCAAGAATGTCATGACAACCGAAAAAAGAAAAACAGCAGCAGCAGCTCCAAAGACGACGACAGACACGGCCACGGATATGGAAGAGAGAAAGAAAAGTGAAGAGTTATAAGTGTTTCAAATCCCCTCTGCTTAACCCCCCCCCCCCCCCAGCGTGGCAGCCCTATTGACTCCATCCACTACTCCGAGGCGAGAAAAAATGAAAGACTAAGCCCAAAAGATGATGCCAACGCCATCTTCCTCAAAAGAAGAAAAGAAGGAAGGAAGACAGAAGTGAAAAAAGAAAGCCAAGAAAAATGTGAGAAAGAACCAATGGATTCTGTTGACACTTCCTTACCTACTCATATTGCTCGTCGGACACGTTATGCATAGCAATCCAAAATACTACACGAACCTATGAGCATCGAACATTTGGTGACTTATTGAGCAACAACAACATGGATACACTTTTGGCTAACATTTACTACAATCCTGCCCATGCAGCTGGATTAGGAGGAATTCAAAAATTGTATCGTGCAGCCAAAACCAAACTCAAAAGTCGGCTGCAAGATTATGACAATGGTTACAAGAACAATCGACGTACACGTTACACAAACATATTCGACGAAAATTTCAAAGAAGTCAAACTAAAGTTGCATGAATCGATCATTAATGGCAAGCCGATTTAGCAGATGTCTCCCATTTAGCTTCGCATAATCGAGGTTACAAATATTTGTTTTGTGTCATTGGTGTGTTTTCAAAATCAGCTTGGGTGGTTCATTTGACCTCTAAAACAAGTTCAGAGTTAGTGCAATTTTTTAAAATCGTCTTGAAACAAAGTGGTCGACATCCGCTGCGATGGCAAACGGAAAAATGTATTTAATTTCTTAACGAAGCTTTTAAAAAAGAATTACAATCATTTTTTTATCACTACTGAAAATCCTGAAACGAAGGCCATTTTCATGGAGCATTTTCAACGAATCTTGAAAGAACGTATGTAGAAATATTTTACACATCAACATACTCTCATTCTTTTCAACTCGAGTCCAAGCATTTACATTAAAAATCAGTGTATATAAAGTAAGGAAAGCCTGTAACAGACACTATTGTTCATTAATATATTCAATTCCTTTAATGTTGTTTGAACGTTACATCTCAAAGTATGCCGTTAAATGGTAATTATGTTTCGTCATACCTATCAATTCGTTGATGATACTACCTACTTGACTGATTGGATTGTGTAACTATTGTGGCCATCAAAGGCACGTGCAGCAGGTGTGAATATATGACATTTGACGAAAGCATAATCTACCAGTTTTAATTGCTTACGCAACTGAAGCTTGTCTTGTCTATTTTATGAATATTCTACACAATGAAATAACGATAGTTATACAATTATCAATAATGTTTCGCCGTTGGTCCTAAAATATAAAACAGTTAACCACCATTTTTGATGAAAGCTTAGAAAAAATGAAAAGAATGAAAAAAGTCTCTTAATGGAGACAAATATAAATGAATATAAACATATTAAGTTCCATGACTATACGGTTATACATGGTTTTTATTTGCTATTATAGTATACTGTCAATAGATAAACAACAATAACAACAACAAGAAACGGTACAGAAAGAAATATATAACAATACTATACATGCAAAATGCTTCATTTCTTGCTCCATTATTTTAATTTCTTTTACATTACAGTATTTCATCTACATTACTGTAATTTACTGTGTTTAGGTAGATCGGTTTGCGGGATATGTTGAAATTGGCCTTTCGTACTGTGGCACCCATCTTAAAACCTATGATGACTCGAGGATTGGATGCTTTAAAAGATGCTACCTTGATGCAAGGAAAGAATTTCTCCAAAAACGTAATAATTGACCAACAAAGTCGTAAGTAAGCTTTACTGAAGGCAGGAAAATATGTGTTGATCCAGACAGGAAATGAATTCATTGGTTGCTGAGACACTCCTATAAATTTACTTTACACTCCTGTCGAAGGCATTGATTCATCCTCCACGCCACAGGAAGGACAAGGCAGAAAGAGACGTCGAAAACCCTTTAGACCTTACAGACATGGCCAGAAAAAAGAATAAGAAATGAAGAACTGTCAGAGATTTGGACGTTTTTTTATTATTAAAAAGAAAAAGAAAATGATGAACCAAGATTCTTGCGAATGTTTCAAGACAGAACTCGATCTGTTTGCCATGCCTCCGATGATGATGACGATGCAAGAATCCCAGTATGTAGAATTTCATCCTGTGTCTTCTTTGACCACCTCAGCTCCTATTGAATGTGAAATCAAAGGACAACCCAAATATTTCATCAGTTACTTGTACTGGAAAGTCAAAGTTCTAGAAACGGACAAAATAAATCCAGATGCCGATGCCAGAAAGGGTTCCCACCAACAATTCCAATCATTTTTTCTTCAGCAAAGTGGATTTGTATTTGAACAACAAATTGGTCAGTAGCAACATGGACGCTTACTTTACTGAGCTTACCTTGAGAATCTCTTGACTTGTGGAAAAGAAGCCAAGAACACGCACCTCTATGCCTTGATGGTGTGGAAACCCAACACCTTTAGGTGTATTCAATGACACAGATTTGACAGAAGCTGATAAACCTCAGAATGTAGGATTTAACAATCAACAATAGAATATAAAACAAGGACTTAGTTTATAAATGATAGATCGTTTACACTTGGACATGTGGTTGGAAGTAGTACACTGTTCCATTTGATGGCTGATGTTAATGAGTACAAAATCAACATCAAAGAAGTCAGATTCTACGTACGATGTGTGGAATTCTTACCCAATGTAGGAAACGACATCAGTCAACCTCTGTCCGGAACTACAGCCAAATATCCCCTATGACGAGTGGCAGTCAAAACCTTTACCATTGCCTCTGGACTCAGATCCAAGATCGATGATCATGTCTTCCAAGGTCAACTGCCTAAGCGTTTGTTCATTGGCATCGTCAGCAATGCTGCCCTCAACAGAACTATTGATTAAAACCCTTTCAAGTTCCAACACTTCAACAAAAACTAGCAATTACTGATTTTTCCTATTAAAAAAAATATTTATTGTGAGAAGTTAAAAATAAACATGACCTTAGATGGAATTCGAACTGGATACCTCTAACATATTTGTCTATTTCCTCTATCCACTGAGCTAATCTGCACACAGTTCGACGAAGAAAATCCAAGATACTAGTATCACCACAAGAGCATGATAAATCTTGTCTTGTTTCTTTTTTCAGGAACAATTTAGCTATTCTGTAAATTAGATTTTGAACGTAATTTGTAGCACAGATGTTGGTATCTGTGCTTTAAACTCCTTGACTGAGTCAGCAGTGAATGCTTCCACAGGGATACATGCAGTTCCACTGAATCAGAGTTCGAATACAGAATGAATATTTATATGAATCTCTTGTGATTTGAATGGCACAAAAGGAAAGGTTGTGAGTTTGTCTAATTCTAGAGTTTTTTAGCATCAGGTCCTCTGATGGATATAAAGCAATGTAGTGATAGGCTTCAATGAAAAATACCAAGCAAGCACTAAGTATACACTATTGAAAAGTTGGCCAGTTCAGGGATGTTAATATATCATTGGCAGAACTAGTGTGATGGTATTGATTTGTAACATCAAGCAGCTGTTACATTGTTCAAATGTTTATCCCATGTAAGGACTGATTGGATGGTGATTCCTAATCATTTTAATGAATGTACTAGTTGCAGCAGTTGATTTTGAAGGACATAAGTATATTTTATTAGATTTTTCTTCTGTGTACAGAGCATTTATCTCGGTGAAAGAACATACCGGTAAGCTAGTCATTTTCCCACCTTGAGGCTGCATGTAGGTCTTGTTGTAATTTGGGAGTCACCAGGGTGCCTAATTGTACAATAAATTAGGCTATCATCAAAGAGTCTGATTGCACTGTGTTTTAGGTATTAAAACAAATCATATATGTGCACAAGGAACAGAACTGGGCCCAAAACTGATCCTTGTGGTACATCAGAAGAGACAGGGGTGTTGTCCGAACTCTCCTTCTAACACTACACACTGTTTTGTTCTGCAGAAAATCCAAAATCTAATTTAAAATATTAATGTAAACACCACAGTATTTGAGTTTATAAAGTAGTCTTTTATTAGGTATCTTATCAAATGCCGATTTTAACATAAGTCTGGTTATTGACGTTATTTGTGTCTAATTCATTAACAAAGTCCACTAATTGAGCTTTACATATGTATTCTGCCCTGAATCCACGTTGTTTATCATCAAGAATGTTTTTTATTATTATTTCTAAACGATTCATAAGAATACTAGTGATGATATGTTCTAAAAGTTTGCTTGTAATGCATACAAGGAAGATATGTCTGTAATTTACCGAGTAATGTTTTTCGCCTTTCATGTATACTGGATTTATATTGATGCATTTCCAGTCTTTAGGTACTTTCCAACATTCAGTGATCTTTGAACTCTGATTGTAAGGATTGGTCAGTTTCCAGACACATTTTTTATTTATTTAAAATATAACTTTTTCGCACATGGCACAGATGAGTATTTCCGTAATTTATCTTTAAAATAAAAAAAAATTCATAGTCTGATTCTCTGGAGCAAATATTGTGCAGCTTTTCAATTGTGCTTTATGATACATATTAGATTAAAGTCGGGAAAATACCCCCATAAAATGAAAATAAAACGACTGACTTATGCTTTTTTATAACTCAATTCAATGTAAGATCAAATTGTTATTGGCATATTTTAAAAATTCTGAAACAATTTCTGCAAAATATACGATATAATTTTGTCTTCTGGATATAAAATTTTTGCATTAAAAAACCAGTTTGCCTTTGGACAAATATCTATTAAGTTCAGCCTTGACATTTTGGAAATTGTACATTTAACCAGGTTCCAGAATTCAGCTTTTATTCACTTATTTGCATATCCTAGTGCTAGCAACGCTGATACGAATAAGCTACACACATCAAGAAGTTTTTATGTGACCATGCAATTTATGCATCAAATTAAGGTCAAACAAAGTCTACGCATATCTAATTGCACACTTTGGATGCATTCACTTATCTTTTAAAATCTCGCCATAATATTATTCTCTGATAATTCATCAGGAATTTGATCAGTTTTCTTTTAATGCAGCAAAATTTAAAAAAAAAAATTCTATGCCATGCACTTCAAAATTAATGGAGATGCTATTTATTTAAAAACACCGCGTAAGTCTTGCTATTTGCACAATCAGTTAAGTATTGCACACATTAGATTTACCAGCTTTGTTTCAGAAAATGTCACATTCATTACCGTTGATCTCGCGCCCAATATTGTAGAGTGCTGTTTACAATCCTTTTAATAAACTCACACAATCAGGTTTTTTTTTTTTTTTTAAACTTTCTGGAGGAAAAGAAATCCAATTGGAGTAGTAATGAGAAAAAGCTTAATAAGGTACTAGTAGCACATTTTGGATTGTTGTTTGTTTGTTTTTTTCTTCCGATACTGCAGCTATTTATTTTAGAAAATAGTACAAGGTGTGGTCACACTGTCACATCTACTTACTTCAGATCCTTTACTTCTGTATTCCTTCATACAACCTATCATCTATAATTTTATCTACATTATCTTTGGTATCAACCAGTCAGAAGCCGATATCCCTTCATCTGAAGAGATAATTTACTCAGCATTCATCCCTAAAGCTCCACTTTTGCTGAAACAATGCTGGATTATGTCTGTGGATACATATGTGCCACACAAAACAATATAAAAAATTTTTCTCTATTTTTATGATCTTGATTTCAACACGAGTATCATAAACTGTACATTATACGCCTGCCCCATGTTTAATAGTCCTCTATGTAGGCACTAGTACAGCATGTTTCACTTGGAAGATTACTGACCAAAGAGTCTCAATTACCTCAAGGTATGCAGTCTCGAACTAAACTTAATGTGCAGAAACCATTATTTTCTTATTTGACATAACGTGACCTAGACCTCTGATCTTTAGACCCCAGAATCTTTAGGTTTCTTTATTACCCTCAATGCAAGTCATGAGCATACTTTGGTCAAGGAACTTACTCTAGAACAAGTTATTCTTCGCAAAAAAAAATAAAATCTTTGGGTCAGTGACCTTGACCTTTGATCATTTGACTCTCAAATCAGTAGGCCTATTCGATACTTCAAGTGCAAGTCCTCTACAAACTCCAGACATGGAACAAAAGTTATTATGCAAATGCAAAAACAAAAAAAAATCTTCGTTCATTCAAAGTGACCTTGACCCTTCATCGTTTAACCCCCAAATCAATAGGCTTCTTTCTTACCAAACATGTAAGTCATCTACTCTTTAGTCAAGGTACTTGGTTGATGACTGAAAATGATGTGCACCAACCATTCTTCTTCTGTCAGTCACAGTTACCTTGACCTTTAACTGCAAAATCGACAGGGCTCTTCCTTACCTTAAGTGCAAGTCATCCACAAAGTTTGGTCCTGTTGTCTGTGATGCAGAACTAATGTTATTGTGCAGAAAGTAAACTTTTAAGTAAATTATGTTTCTCCGAGAATACTTACCCGATCACATTAACGTTAGGATATTAGCCTGCTACCTCCCGAATCCAGCCCTACTTAAATACGAAAAACGTCTTTTCTGTCTATATCATATACAGAAACGGCAATAACTCTTGCCCGTCATCTCCCCTTGCCACCACTAGATGTCGGCTTTTAAGCCGAGCGAATACCAACGAGGATGCTCGCAGAGCCGGGTGGTTGGGATGGTTTTTAAGTAATGTGATCGGGTAGTATTCTCGGAGAAACATAATTTACTTACTTTTCTCATCCAAATACGTTCCCCGATCACATTAACGTTAGGAGAAAAGGTAATAGGAAGAGGGAATGCTGAGCATCCGACCTCTACCTCGGGTATCCTCTAGGGAATGATGGCTGGATTCCCCATGTGAACGCTAATCCGTTCGCCTAATTTGATAAGCAACACAGCCTAGGGTAATGTGATCTGTTATCCCTATATCCGATTAAGGAGATGATTATTTAAATCTTCTTAGTGACCAACATTTCAATGGCGAATCCAGCGAAGCTATTAGGCTATGTTGACTTTTAACTGGGTCTCGTTGTCATCTGGGTCGCCGCCATCGGACCCACCAGATTCCAAGTTTGTCTCTGTGAAGCTAAATCTCTGAGATAAAGACCCAAGAAGGTTGACTCGGCATGCCAGCCAAAAGCTTCTATTCTGTCTCGTAACTAAACGTTACGTTCGAAAGCGAGGCTCGCAGAGATCGCTCTAATATCATGAGCAGAAATCTTCACAAGGCAAATCTGATCTTATGAGACCGCAGAGTACGCCGAGCGTATAACCCACTTAAGCCAAGATAGGGCTATAGGGGTGATATCCTGCTTCCCGGCTTTCACCGTGAGAAAGAGTCGCTTGCGTGTGCCACGACTTGTTCCTGTGCGCTTCAAGTAGTGCTTGTGGGTAAGAACAGGGTCTTGCATGGCCGCTGCTCGCGACGTGTCCATGAAAGAGAGCGAGCGTATTGCCGACTGACGGTGACCTATTTTTGGTTACGGAGTCTGGTTGCGTCAAGAGGACCACCGAATCATCCGATCTGAACTGAAGATAGTTTGGGTCCACTGAAAGAGCACGTATCTCCCTCACCCTGCATGCAGAAGCTACGGCTGTCAGGAAACATGTTTTGTACAATAGCTTCAACGAAGTGCGATCTAACGGCTCCAATTTATTTGAACTGAGTCATGTTAAAGCCCAGGACAGATTCCATTTTGGAAACAGGGTGAGGGATTTTGGCCGATTCATATCAAATTTGGTAGGCGAAGGCCCACAACCCCTCCCAGCTGATTGACAGTGCGTCCACGCCCAAGCTTCTGGATCTGGAACTAGAGAGACGAAGGTGGGGAACTTGTGATTTCACCTTGTCGCAAAAAGATCTGATCATCGGAAGACATCAAAGTGCGCAAATCCGAAGAAAGATTGATTGATAGAGAGACCATTCCGTGTGAATTACTTGACCTTTTATGGATAGTGACGGCCAGGAATGTGTCTGATTTGTACGTTGATACTGAGTTGTCATACCAACATAGAAACTACCAAATCAGAACGTACACGTTGGGTGATTTGGGGCCCCCTTATGAGGAGGTAGCTCACCACTACAGAGTTATCCGACATAATTAGGACAGTTTTGCACGAGTCAATCCTTCCAGAACTGAAAGGCGTTTTGATGACAGCCTTCACTTCTAGAAGGTTGATGTGAAGAGGCCGCTTCCCTGGCTCCCACGCGCCGCTGACAATAGCGAAGTCCTGCAACATGTGGCACCCCAACCGTACGTACTGGCATCAGTACATAACGTCATTTCCGCTTGGGGCTTCTCCAGAGGGACCCCCATCGTCAGCCAACCTGAGTTGCGCCACTGACGCAGGAATGATCGTACCTCGGGCGTGATCATGACATTTGATCGGCTTGAAAAAGGGGCATCATTGGGTTAGCAACGTCATCTGTAAGGGGCGCATATAAAGATGGCCGAGCGGGATAAGTGCGCCGCCGCATTAAATAATCCGAGGAGATGTAAGAACTCTCTCGCTGATATCCACGTCCTGTTGGAAACGGACTCTACGAATTCGACGATCCGTATGCCACGAACATGATGGAAAGATTGAGATTGGTTATAAACTCCATACCCAGGTGGACAAAACACTGGGATGGGTGAAGGTCAGATTTTTCCCAATTCACGAGGAAACAGAGATTATTCAAACGGGATAGAAGATCGTTTCTGCCCTTGAGGAGAATACAAACTTGCCATATGTTTCTGGAGATCGTCCAAATATACACCGCCGTTGCCGTAGAGGAAGTCGACCGGATCAGGGTGATGACGCAATCCATAATTTGCTAAAGACCCATGGGTTGATATTAGATCGAACAGAAGGACTCGAAACTGGTGAACTTGTCGCGGTAAGCAAACCGAAGAAACTTTCGCGACGCCGGGTGAATAGGGACATTAAAGTAGGCATCTGTGAGATCAAGACTGATGGCATACTCGTCCCCTCGGATGGAGAGTCGTATAGATCTCGCCGTCTCTATCTTGAATTCCTTGAAGCAACTCAAGTCTATGATCGGCCTCAACTTGAAGTTGGTCTTTTTGGTAAGGAACAGTCGCGAATAGAACCCCAGAGATTGTGGTTTTCATAAAATCTCCATCGTCCGTTTGTTCATGAGCGACTATTTCCTGCCGAAGAATATCGTCCTTCTCCCGCTCTGATGATGCATCCGTTAGAAAGAGAGAGAGAGGAAGAAAGAGGAGGAGGTTGGATAAACGAAATTCGAAGTCCCCCCGAAATGACTTGGATCACCCATTCGTTTTGCGGAAATAGGTTGATCCAACGTGAACGGAATTGCAGGAGACTGGCGCTCTTCGGTAGACTCTCTGATGGGAGACAGGAGGTTTGGGGGTGGAGAAACTTAGTTTCTTTTCTCCCCTGTAAGGGTGCATATTAGACCGGTTCGGCTGTTGTATGCTGGCATAAAATAGAGATCTGAACGGTACTTGTGAAGTAAAAGATCAATTTTTCTTGACTCGCTTATCGTCCCTCCGTTGGGTCAGGGACGACTGGTTTTAAAAAGAGGATATGGGTCTAGTGGCATGTTGGAGGGGTAGTTCTCGACCTGCATCTTCTCGGAACTTCTTCAATATTTCCATCAAACAGAAATGGCAAGCCAAATGGAATGACCCTTAAAGCGAGAGTGCGACGTGTCACGACGTATCAAGTCAACATTGGTAGAGGCAGTCAACGCATTCGCCATTGAATAGTGAACTTCTCCGTTAATGACCAGAGCATTTTGGGTCGTCGACTCCCAGGCATGTTGGTTGGCCAATTTTTCCACCAGTTAGAAAATCGCCAAAGAAACCAAATACAACTTCGATATGGCGATAGTGTTCCGAACTCGCTTCGATGTAACAAGAAATACATTTTTATTCACTTGATGAAAAATGGGACAGGTTAACCACCGCTAAATTTTTATCAAACGCCGGGAGTTCAGTATGTTAGGCGGTGGAATGTGTCTTGAACCAGCGCACTGAAAATGTCGCTGGTATTTGACTCTCAATCTTCAGGCCACAGATACATCCCGATAGCCTATCGTTAATCTTGATTTTTATTGACTGGGGAAGCAGCCAGAAGAATGGAGACTTCTTCATCGTCGATGTCGACCAACACTTTGACTTTGTAATCTTGCGTGGAGGGCATTCCAAAGCCGGCAACACCCGGTATATCTCCTTGACCGCAGCCTTAAAACTCAACTCCATCCTCTCCATGGTCGGATCAGAGCAGGGCTGTTGCTGAGGAGTATCTTCATATTCACTGTGTGAAGTCTTCTGTTCATGGTGCTTCCATTCCGGCATAAACCATTCCCTGTGGCAATGATGATGCAATGTCATCATCTTTATATAATTCACGGGAAATACACTGCGGGTAAGCAGTGAATCTAAGACAAGCTGGCTCCACCCGACGATTTTGTCGTACCGGTACAGACGGCTGGTTCGGTGGGAGTACGGTCGGCACGGCATTGCGGAAGGCAGTCTTGTTGGTGCCGGTACCGGCCGTCCTGTGGGCATAGCTGGACAGACAGATCTATCACTAAAATCCCCTTAATAATATGTTTATGTAGCTTTACGCCCGGTGAGACGGACGGATCTATCACTAAGATCCCCGTAATTGTAATTTTATGAAGCCATAAGCATATTAGGATGGACAGATCTATCATTAAGATCTCCGTAATTGTAGAGATATGAAGCTGTCGACCTGGCGAGATGGACAGATCTATCACCAAGATCCCCGTAATTGTAATTGTATGTAGCCATAGCATGGTAGGACGGGCAGATCTATCATTAAGATCTCCGTAATTGTAAAAAAATGAAGCCATCAGCCTGGCGAGATGGACGGATCTTTCAGTAAGATCCCCTGATTGAGACAGCTGGACAGCCGGCTCAACTGGTTGTACGATTGTGTACGGTTCCAGATGGGGATACAGTAGTATAGAATGGATCCGTTGGATCCGTTAAAAACCCCTTGCAACTGGACTTACAGGCCCGGAGGCCATGCTTGGATATGCGGGGGGACTTATGCCACCTGGGTTGCCTAAAAAAATTGGGGTACACTCCACCAATGTATCGTGATTACTTGTAGGAATTGAAAATTTGTGTTGTCGTCACCTTCTTTCTTTGCTTTGGTCGATTTTTGCAAAACCGTAATTCATACACTCTCTGACAATATGGTGCACACACTGCATGGAGCTGATGAAGTACATTTCGTACACACATGGCACAACTCATGCATGTCTTCCTTTGCCATGAACTTGTTTCATATATTACACTTTGTCAACAGGTTTAACTGAAACGACAAGCTAAAACAAAACACAACAAAATTTTATAAATTTATGATGCAGCATGTTAATCAGTCACTAAAACAACACCCATTACTACCCAGGTGAACAGCAATAGGCGGTGTGAGCGAAACCATATATAACAACATGTATTAATGATAATGTGGTGTACCATGCTGTCTAAAATTGACCAAGTCAGAGAGAATGAAATACTTCACAAAATATTCACAAAATTAAAACAAAAAAACATTTATTACCTGTTCAGGAATGAATATTAATCCAAATAAATGCAAAATTCTGTATGGATGGTTCATAAAATTAGGCTTGGATTGACGGGAGGTTTCATGTACGAAGTTGACAGTACGGCAGTGAAGCTTAGAAACTAGCGACACTTATGTGGTGGCATGTGGAGATAATGGACAAGAGTTATTGCCCTTTGTTTATATGATATAGACCAGTGGTTCCCAACCTGTGGGCTGCAGGATTATTCCTAGGGGTCCACGAATTTACATAGCTTTGCAGCAAGTATTGCTCCTCCAGTCAGCTGTTGCTTTCCTCTGTTATCCCCACCACTGCAAGCAAGGCATGTTCGAATTTAGCGTGCCAAGCTGCTAAATGTTTATCCCCGCCACAGCCTAAAAGTACAACTATTAGCATGTAGGGGTCTGTGCAATTTTTTTAGGTTAAAAAGGTGTCCTCATACTCAAAAAGGTTGAGAACCACTGATATAGACAGAAAGGACGAATTTTCGTCTTTAAGTAGGGCTGGATTCGGGAGGTATCAGGGTTATATCGTAATGTTAATCTGAGCGTGGAACGTATTTGAAGGAGAAACCATTTTTCTTCCTTCAGTCACAGCGACCCTTACTTTGACCTTTTGACCCCCAAAATCAATAAGCTTCTTCCTTACCCCAAGTGCAAGCTATCCACAAAGTTTGGCCCTGGTATGTAACATTGAACTAATGTTATTGTGCAGACACCATTTGTCTTCTTTCAGTCACAGCGACCTTCACCATGGAATTCTTGACCTCAAAATGTATAGGTTCTTCCTTACCCAAGTGCAAGCCATCCACAAAGTTTGGTAACTGCAGATGGAGGATAATTTATGTTATTGTGCAGAAACCATTTTCTTTTTCAGTAGTGATATTGTCCTTTGACCGTTTTAACCTGAAATGTATAGGATTTACCTTACCCAAAGTGCAAGTTTGGTAATTGTAGATGATGAAAAATGCAAGTCATTGTGTGGAAATAAAATTGATAACAGACAGACGGACTGCCAGACAACATCACAACATAATATGCTCCCCCTTATGATGGGTGTATAAAAGGTGTAAAATTCAGTACAGTTGACAATTTTACACCAGACTGTGGATAATGCCACAGTTAAACATAATAATTTCATCAACAAGAATCAGCTTAAATCCATATGGTAAAATAATAGATATCATCAATTGTACCTCCTTACATAACCTCAATAAACTGAAAGAAAAAAGAAACTGTTGTGATGTATGTATAATTGTTTTATTATTGTAATAGATAGAACTTTCACCTTGCACTATTTCAATTTCATGCAATACAATGTTAATACATAAAAATATATAATCATCCTATACCTTCAATATACATAAAGGATAACAGATGAAATTGTTCTATATAAAAAATGTCAACATGTTCTCATTTCATTCATGCAGAATATTGAAAATTAAATATGTATTTCTAATACCAACTGAAAAATCTATAACATGCTAATTAGATATTACCATCAAAGTCATTACAATATTTTCGCAGTATTGACTCTATTCTTTATTACAAGAAAGCATCACTAAAGTGCATTTTCTATCTATTTAACATGTTCATGTGCAAGATTTTGTTAATTAAATATCTGACATAATTGGTTGAGGAGTTGAATTCAAATAGTATTTAAAGGTATGCACAATCCATGGAAGTAGCTTATTTAGTGCCAAGGCAATCAGAGAAAAGTGTCTTGCCCAAGGACACATGGTAGCCGTTTAGGGTTGATCTGATGGTAGGAATTGAATCCAAACCCTTTCAGTCACATGTCCAGCATGCTAACCACTGAGACACCACAGGTCCTCCATTTTAAAACTGTCAAATGGTTATCTACAATTGTCACAGAGTAAGTTACAAATACTAAATTTTGTCATTCATGTTATTCAAGCTCAACTAAAGTGAACTGTAAAATAGTGGTTTTCTACCATGGCAAAATTGTGTGCAAATTACTGACAACCTTTGCTAAAATGTTCTGTGTTTTAAAATAGCAAAGTTGTCCACCCTACTCACCAAATGCATAACTGGTTCTGGAGTCATGAAATTATCTGAGGACAAACATTGAACTCATTCTCAAATTTTAATTTCTTTTCATCTTTAATAACTTTGGCACAGACGAGGTTAGAACTGCAAAAATTTCAGCTTTATTCTTGTTTTTATTTAAATATGCTAAATTTCAATGACATCGAAAAATGCTAAGTATGATTTTCATTGTGGAGTTTTTAGTCTTAAGTTCAATTTGCATGCTTAGTTTCATGACCACAAGGCCCTGTATTTCCACACCTGGATAGCATAAGTATCCCATCAACAGATAATTATATCATGAAGCTTCTGATTTTGCGTGATGTCATCACCATCATCTGCATGAATATAGAAAGGCCTTTATGCATTGATGCTTTCTGTCTAATCCGGTCAAATTCTGTTCAGTGGTTTTTTAGACCAATTCATAAGCTCACTTAGTCTTATGACCAGATGACCTACAAATCAAACAGAAAATATTGATCGATCACATTTACTACAGTGGAATCAACCCTATCAAATCTTGGTGTACTTTAGACAAAGCATAATCTTTGAACGAATGGAAAACAATGCAATTTCTGATTTATACATTTATATACCAGCACTTACAACACATAAACATGTAAACAAAATGCAAATTACACACTTACAATGGATAAAATGTTAACTAATTAATGTAAAATATATAACATTAGCTGTATTCTGTGTTCATTTTACCAGAATCATCATAAAACACATACAGATGCACGTAAATGAAATAAAATGTTTTAGTAATTTTTCACGATCAACATGTTGTACACATGACAATATGAATAACAAGCAGTAAAATCATGATATATTGCATTCAAGCTTGTCTGAAATTACACATAATCTCTGTTAACGGATGAAGGAATATCCTTGTGCAAAATTAGTTTGAGCTGTACATTCTGTAGCTCAATCAATTACTTTTAAGCATATGCCATCTGTATCCACCATGTCATTTTCACCACTGTTCTTGCATGAATTGGCCAGTACATACCTCTTCTGAGGTTGCATGTCACCAAGAAGAATTATAAATTTTCTTTAATTCCTAAATATTAGCATCAATCCATTTAGGATTTATAATATACACACATACAGGCTGTAGTTAACTTCCTGCAAGGCTGGCATAATCATCGGTTGAGAGCCCCTAAAATGGTTTGGACCATCATTACCAGTACTGTTCATAATTGAGAAGTTTCAGAATTGCTGATAAATGGGGGTAACATGAGTTATTGCATTATCTCCCTGATCAAAAATGAGGCTTTGGTGTAGGCTTCATGTATGTATACTAAAGCAAAATGAGGCTTTGGTGTAGGCTTCATGTATGTATACTAAAGCAAAATGTATGGACTATAATAGCTGAACAGCCTACTTAGCTATGAATTGTCTTAAATGGAAATAAAATATTTGAAATTGAATGAAATATAAAAATAATCAAAAAAGGGTCTCAAGATAAATACATTCTAATTGTTAGATATTATACCTTGAGGTCAACAACTAGAGTGTGACATGCTTTATCCAAACTAATGAAGTCAGTTGGATTTTATAAAAATTTAATTACCTATAGCAACCTTTAGAGTGTGATAATTATATTAGATATTAACTGTAAATTATTTACTCATTGTAACTTTCATCAGCTGTTTTACTTATCAGTAGCGAAGACACAGGAATATTGTTAAGGAAAAATTAATGATGTTCGCCACTAGAAGTTGAGATTTTCTATTAATTTTTAAGGAAGAATATATGAACTACTATGGAATAAAGAAGGGATAAGGAAATAAAATTGTCTTGAAAGTTATTGCTGTAAGAAAACACGAAGAATACAGCATGATCATTGATTTGATGTAACTGCCAATATTTTATGTGAACCCAGCTGGAGATGCATCCTCCCACTTGACTGTCTGTAAAAAATAATGTAAAAATAAAACTTTTATCCAATGAACTAAACTGATGATCATTTCAAGTATAATGTATTCAAAAATACCAGATGATCATTTGAAGTACAATGTATTCAAAAATACCAGATATAATGTATTCAAAAATACCAGATGATCATTTCAAGTACAATGTATTCAAAAATACCAGATGATCATTTCAAGTACAATGTATTCAAAAATACCAGATGATCATTTCAAGTATAATGTATTGAAAAATACCAGATGATCATTTCAAGTACAATGTATTCAAAAATACCAGATGATCATTTCAAGTACAATGTATTCAAAAATACCAGATGATCATTTTAAGTACAATGTATTCAAAAATACCAGATGATCATGTCAAGTACAATGTATTCAAAAATACCAGATGATCATTTCAAGTATAATGTATTGAAAAATACCAGATGATCATTTCAAGTACAATGTATTGAAAAATACCAGATGATCATTTCAAGTACAATGTATTCAAAAATACCAGATGATCATTTGAAGTAAAAAGGAATTCAAAAATACCAGATGATCATTTCAAGTATAATGTATTCAAAAATACCAGATGATCATTTCAAGTATAATGTATTCAAAAATACCAGATGATCATTTCAAGTACAATGTATTCAAAAATACCAGATGATCATTTCAAGTACAATGTATTCAAAAATACCAGATGATCATTTCAAGTACAATGTATTCAAAAATACCAGATGATCATTTCAAGTATAATGTATTCAAAAATACCAGATGATCATTTCAAGTATAATGTATTCAAAAATACCAGATGATCATTTCAAGTATAATGTATTCAAAAATACCAGATGATCATTTGAAGTACAATGTATTCAAAAATACCAGATGATCATTTGAAGTACAATGTATTCAAAAATACCAGATGATCATTTCAAGTATAATGTATTCAAAAATACCAGATGATCATTTCAAGTATAATGTATTCAAAAATACCAGATGATCATTTCAAGTATAATGTATTCAAAAATACCAGATGATCATTTCAAGTACAATGTATTCAAAAATACCAGATGATCATTTCAAGTACAATGTATTCAAAAATACCAGATGATCATTTCAAGTACAATGTATTCAAAAATACCAGATGATCATTTCAAGTACAATGTATTCAAAAATACCAGATGATCATTTCAAGTACAATGTATTCAAAAATACCAGATGATCATTTCAAGTATAATGTATTCAAAAATACCAGATGATCATTTCAAGTACAATGTATTTATAAATACCAGATGATCATTTCAAGTATAATGTATTCAAAAATACCAGATGATCATTTCAAGTACAATGTATTCAAAAATACCAGATGATCATTTCAAGTACAATGTATTCAAAAATACCAGATGATCATTTCAAGTACAATGTATTCAAAAATACCAGATGATCATTTCAAGTACAATGTATTCAAAAATACCAGATGATCATTTCAAGTACAATGTATTCAAAAATACCAGATGATCATTTCAAGTATAATGTATTGAAAAATACCAGATGATCATTTCAAGTACAATGTATTGAAAAATACCAGATTTACACCTTAAGCCTTATTCTTGATACACTTCAGCACAGGAAGCAACTCTTACATAAAACTGTGAAAAGGGTTTATTGAGGGGTGTACCCATGACACCTGCATCTGGACTTCATATTAATAATTAATGTAATTTTGATTGGCATATAACCAATATATAGTGCATTCATGATGGGTGATCCAAACCCCTATGTGGGTGCAATACAGTGATCCAACTGCTCTCCATATGTGGGTGCAATAGAAGTGATCCAAAACAAACCACAACAGTACATACTCATATCATCATGGCACTATATCCTAAATTTTTCAATCAAAAAGAAAAAAAAATTAGCTTGGGAATTGATAATATGTCAACCGCATACACATCCAAAATGTTGATGCTAATATTTAGACGGCTTTAGATACAAACACCCTATAAACATCCCTTTAAATACAAACACCCACGTGTCATTGTTCTGTAATGAGACTATTAAGAAACACACATATACAAGATGTAACTTGAAAGATTAGTGAAAATGTGCTGTTTACAAATGCAGCAAAATAGAATTTGTTGTAAAGTTTCATGCAAGAAGAAGTTACATAGTTTTGCTACTGTGTAATGGTGACTAACATTCTATAGGTATCAGCTACTGTGTAATGGTGACTAATATTCTATAGGTATCAGCTACTGTGTAATGGTGACTATTCTATAGGTATCGGCTACTGTGTAATGGTGACTAATATTCTGTAGGTATCGGCTACTGTGTAATGGTGACTAATATTCTATAGGTATCGGCTACTGTGTAATGGTGACTAATATTCTATAGGTATCGGCTACTATGTAATGGTGACTAATATTCTATAGGTATCGGCTTACAGAAAAAGTTTAATAGTTATTAAGGCAATACAACTGCTACCTAAAACCTGCATCAATTGCGAGTTCAAAGCAATTTGTGAAAGTAGAATAAATTACCTTTATGACTAAATCATGGTAACCAGATATAGGATGAAATTTAATCAACATTTAGACAGAACAGGATTTGATGATAACATTGAAAAAGATCATGTAATCACTTCAACAGTAGATCTGAGATGGGAATTTTGCTTCAGCATTTATAGATCTGACTAAAAACAAAAAAAGTCTCATAATCTTGCCACAGCATGATTTTTAATGGGTATCTCATTTGTTCTTTGAATAATGTGAAATAAGCAAAGCCTTGGAGAAATGAGTACTGCTTCAGATGTGTGTACTGACTGAAAATTTGCATGTACTGAATTGGTACTTCTCAATAAAGCAGAGGAAAATGTGGACAACAAATTCCATTTCTATGTGACTCAATGGAAACGTTTGGCATAGTGTCATGTGTACATTCTTTATCTGTGCAAAGGAAGTGTTCTGCACTGCATGAAATATTCATTTTTGTAAGAATATTGTTGGTTGATTTTAATGGTACTTTTAACACACTGGAGATATTATGCAGAGGAAATGGGAGTGAAGTGACTTTCCCTAGGGCACATCAAGGCAGTCAATCTAGGATAGCCTGGGCAGGTACGGAACCCATTACGCGTCTGACATTCTACCAACTGAGCTACCGCAGCTCCCTTGATGAACGTTGAATATATATTTAAAGTCATTAATTTATATTAGGAAAATTTTGTTTTCTGTTTTCTATTATTTTATTTGGTTCTGAATCCGTACAAAGGAAATTATGTGAGAAACCAGAAACATAACTACAAATGAAGGTTTTTCAAATGGACCTCTAGATGACATGCAATATCATAAGTGCTCACTATAAGATTCATGGTAAAATGGATACAACAAGAGTGTTGTTCAAAATATTTCTTCAGCAGGATAAGACTGAAAGAATGGTGGAAAGAATTTTGATCTTAATGACTGAAAATTTGATCTGGTCATAAAAGCAATAATGACCTTGTCTCTTTTTTAAATTCATTATCCTGAATTTTCAACAGAATCATCACAATACAAAAATATGGTAAACATTGTAAATTCAATGATAGTTGTGGGGTAACAACATTTGAGGATTTTAAAGTTCCTACAATTAAAGAATTTAAAAACCCAAAGAACAAAGTGCCTTCCATAAAAAAAATGGGGACACATCAACCAAGCCTTTAACACCAAGAAAAATGTCTTTTTTTTCCCCCAAAACCACAATAACGATACCCATGAAAATGCATCAATTCACCGTAATCTTAAATATATTTTCAATTTTGTTCCTGTTCAGCAAAGAAAAAAAATCTTAAACATGATAAAAACAGATGATTTTGAAAAACATATGCAAATTTATCAGCTACATGATGGATCACATTTAAGAATTTGCTCAAGTATATTTCAAAATAAATTGTCTGGAATTTTGATTCCATCATGATGCTGTTATGCTGCTAGTGCTGTACAGTCAAACAAAACATTCATTTTCCTACAGTTTTGCATAAAATTACCAATGTTAATGTTAGTTTTTATTGTCAAAAATATCCTTTTAGCTGACTCAGCTTAAAAGTTGATGGTAACAAAATAAAAAATACAACTACAACTGTAAACCAACATTAATGCTGTCAAATCAAATATTACCTCATTATCCCTCAATCCTGTGAATGAATAATTGATTTTCTCTTATTGGTTGATACTTTCCACATAATTGGCAGGAAACATTCCAACTTTTCCATCTGGTCCCCGTCCTGTCCACCATCCTGGGTCAATTTGTTCAACATTTGTAATCATATCATCGGGCTCAAAGGAAATTTCAGTGTCATCACCTGGCCAAAAAAATTTTGAAAGATAAGTTTGTTTCTGAGTCAGAAAATTGTTAAAATTAGATAGTAACACTACCTGAATAAAAAAACAACCTTGCAATCAAGTGAAGGCATTTTAATATAAAACTGTTAGCTTTAAGATTCATTCACATTTTCCTTTAGCAATTATTTCACAATTATTCTCTGTAAAGTTTACGAAATATTTTTGCAGATGTTGTACGATAAAATATATAACCAAAGATCCACATGGGTAACTAAATTCAATTGATAGTAGCCCAGACCAGTATACTGGTAACCCCTAGGATCCAGTTACAAGATCTGTCAAATCGTATGATAAAATAATATCCCTCAAAGAGACTTATGCTCAACTGTTGGAAATTAATTTCCAGGAATGCATGAAAAGTCTTTTTCTACAATTCTCTTTTTTTTTTTAGCTTCAGATTATTAAAACCAGTACAGATACTCTTGAGAAACTCCAACATAACCAAATTTGGTAACAAATATATGTTTGGATACTTTTGAAGTAACATGTTCACAATATGACCTTAAGTGCAGTGCAAAATTTTTTGTTATGACCTTTGACCCTAAACCTGATATCATGGATAAATCAACTAACTTGTCTCGGACAATGTCATGCAAAGTTTGGTTAAATCTAAAATATTTTTGGGAAGAAAAATAAGAAGTTACTGAACTAGCACCATTTAAGTTTCTCGTCAGATATATCCACAAACTGGCTTTGATAAAAATCCATTGATACTTGTGTGATATCATGCTCACAAGCCATTACAGTTAAAAATCTAAGTTACGACCTTTGTTCTTAAAATCAGTGTCAGACAACAACCATCATATTCTTTTTTGGAAATGCAAAGTCTGGTCAAAATTCATTTTGTAGATGTAAAATTCACTGTGTTTTGATGTTCAGTGAAATACAAAAATGCAATCAATGACCTCTGACTTGACCCCAAAGTCAATTAGGTCTGCTATACAAATCAAACTCCTAGACAAATGTGCAGATATTTTGGTAGTCAGATCTGCATCATTTTCATTCAGCCTCAAGTACATAATGCAAGAAGTGTTTTAGTAAAAACCCCTATGTCAACCCTGCCATTTTTTCAAGTAAAGTGGTGACGAACAAGATTTTTGAAGATGGTCACTATGGTGCCATGTTGGAGGTTAGATCAGCATCATTTTCATTTGAAATCAGCTACATATTGCTATAGTGTTTAAATGAAAACCCCACTCTGATGTTACCGTCCATGCCGGAGAAGTAGCTATATATAGATTTTCAAGATGGCCATCAAGGCAGCCATTTTGGAGGTTGGGTAAGCATAATTTTAATATAGGAACAGCTATTTGTTATATATTTCATATTGAGATAGTTAAATGTATCAGTGGGAGAAAATCGATACTGCCACAGCAGCGCTACCACTTTTATCACCACAGTGGTGATATCACTTTTGGAACTACTTTTTTTTCCCAGTTTTACTTTCTTTTCATGGTTTTGCCACTTCACTCATTAAATATTTCCTTGTATCTACAAAAAAAACCCCAAAAAACACTGATGCCATCTATTTATTGAATTAAAGAAGGGTTTAAAAAAAAAAAATAAACATCAGGAAATGTAGCTGTAATGAGATTTCTCACAATGACTGTTAAAGCCATTTTGGAAGTCATGGTAATCCTCCCAGTAGTTTAGGAGAAGCGATAACAAACTTATGCTAACAGACAGTCAGATGGATGCTAGATGAGACAACAGATGACAGACCATTGCATAAGCTCTTCTGGTTTTTGGTCACTAGAACTAAAAATGAAGAAATATTATATTTGGTACGAGTCTTTTGAGGGGGGAGGTTTCCACTGCAACAAATCTGATGATGACTTTTTTTTAAACAGATCACCAAATTCAGGTACACCACTCCCTTGATAACTTGTGCCCGGACAACTCGAGAACCCGTTTATAATGCGAGGTCAGATGTAGACCCCATTTTTTAAACTAGAAAATACAAAAAAACTTGGCCCCAATTTGTTGAACGTGAAGAAAATCGAGATCAAAAGTGGTAAATGAAACCCTGATATATCGCTTGTTTTATTGTTTAAAAAGGGTGGTTAGTACCCGGAAAATTCAATCAACATCATAAAATTCTCAACCTTTAATAAGAAGTCATGTATTTTGTTAAATCTTCTTTCCAAACAACATTCTCAGTACACTGTAAATAACAATATTTGACTTAATTTTGATCAATGAAAATGTCACTAATGCTTACTGGTAGCAACACTAATAAATTAACAACAATTAAACAAGTTTTGTCAAGTGAAATTCATGTTTTTGTTATATCTTTTAATTCAGTTTCAGTGTAATCATCATAAATGCAATATGCCCTCTTGTATTCAATTGTGAAAAATGTCATTCTACCATCACAGCTATGTCCACAAGCATTTCTGTGAGAACCTAATTAAGTGTTGACTGTGTTTTGATCTCCAAATTGCGGAAGTATTTGTTGTAATGTTACACTCAATTGAAAGCAGACCTGCTTTGTATTATCATGTTAATTACATCTTTTGTATCAAATCAAATAAAGGGGGTGGAATAAAAGAAAAGTTAAAAGGCATGCAAATCCTACCTGCATAAAAGCTTATTCACCGTCGTGTCAGGTCAACTCATTTCAATTGATCAATCAAACATTGTTATAAATATTATTATGTAAGTAATATACTGAAACTACTATAAGTTAGCCTACTCATTCACAAATGTGATCAGAGATAGCAAGGCAACCAAGCAAAATAAATACTTGGTGAATAAAAAGCTTTGTTTCATAGATACTGTTCATTATGGAGAAGCAAGTCCCAGAGTTTGTTGTGAACTTAAAATTCCTGAATTGGCACTCAGAGATTTCCTCAAGGATGAGAAGAAATGTCACTGTTTCTTGCAATTAAATCATGGTATCAATATCTAATAGAACAACAAAAAACTGAGTTTCAACTTTGATGGTTGTTTCACGAAATAAATGTCCCTAGTTTTTGAAAAAGAGGAATCTTGTTTTGTTGTGAATCAACAACAACAAAAAGCAGTGATGTAATACAATGTTTTCGTGTACATGTGATGGTTGCTGAAACCTCTTGGAAAATGTTGTTAATGATCTTTCAGAGGTTGGGTATCTTGAAAATAAAGGTAATTTATACAAAAAAGCAAACAACTTCATTAGAAAAAGCTCTTTATTGACAATTATTCCAAATGCAATTATAAAACGAGTATTCAGCCATTAAATAGCACCATTACCCCCCCCCCCCCTTCTGATGTACAGCTGGGATAGCATCTCCTTAGTTTTTTGAGGTCCCTTGGTAACTTGTGCCCTCACTTATAGTGCAGTCTATGTTTTTGGACCCCACTGTGTGCAAGTTATCGAGGGAGAGATGTCATTTTAATTTTCATGCCTTATGGTGGCCATTTAGTCTAATTTCTACATGGCTTCTTTCTACATAGCTATAAAGACTCTGAGCCCTTTGAGATGAAAGGTCTCTGAGGTAAAAGATGAAGCACGTGGTCTCTGACCTCCATCTTACAGCTTGAATGATTTCAGTTAGGTAGCTATTGTGCTAACTTGCTATGATATGTTCAAGAAATGTATTGGTCTTGAGAATAAGCATAATGGATAACCTATTATATCCAGGATGACTGAGCCTAAGCGAAAAGATCATCCTTTTCTTCTTTGAGTGGTAAGAATAAGTGAGATCTCTCTCTTCTGACTGGCTCTGACTTTGCTCTGGGTACCACATCCGAGTCATTACAATGTCCTGTAGAAGGGTCCAAGGATGATAGAGATTTCAAGACAACGGACTCATTCTAAATGAGCATGAGCCTGTTCTTGGTATTGAAAGATGGGGCCATCATGAGTGAATCCAAACAATTGTGGTGGAACTGCAGAATGTTTGGACAGACTGACCACGTATGTATCCCACTGATCTTATCTGCTGTATCTTGAACAACTAGGAAGCAGGATTTTTACCAGTATTGAGTTGCAGCAGCTTCAGACAATGATTAGAAAGGTATCTTTTATTCAACCACATCAGAGCCCAGAGAAGATTCCATTTCACACAAAGGGCCATAGCCTTCGGTTGAGACCAGTCAGTGAGGTCTTTGTGCTCGCCCATATCCTCCCTTCCATGATATCTAAACGTGTCTAAGATTGAGGAACCGTAATCTTTGACAGCAATGGGAGCTAACTTCTTCTCTTTGAAGAACCCATTTGACTGAAAGCTGCAAGGACAAAGAACCATTCGGTATGAATCAGCTGAAATCTGATGGGGCATGGAGTCTGCCAGGATATTTAGTCTGCCTGGAATGTGTTAGACTTGAACGCATATTTGTTGGCAATGACACCACCTGAAATAATTGGAGACTTGTATTCCCCTTGCCTTCTGATGCAACTGAAGACAGTTGATTTGTCAGAAAGAAATAAAATGCCCTTTCCAGATTGTCTCCTGCCATGATTGAAAGGCATGCACCATGGACTTCATCTCCAGTTTCCTGGAGATTAATGTGTGATGAGCACTCCTGATGGTGCCAGATCATGTTCACTTCAAGGAAGGGTGGCAGGTGGTTGGCACCCCAGCCTGTCATGCTAGAGTTAGATATCTTGTTGTCTGGTGTTTGCTCCTGCTATAAGCCAAGTAAAGTCCTCCATTTGCTGAGATGGGACCTCCTACAACCTTAAACTTGACCATTTGGACTAGAGAGCAAAAATCAGCTGCCACTTGGATAGAAGAATTGTCTGCTGGGGTCTCATGAACTAGTGGAACAAAATGGGGGGATCTGTTGTCATATTGAGGTGATCCAAGTGGCAAAGAAATTCCATGGATGAAATTTTATCCTCTAAGTGAATGGTAGACATCATTAAGATGATTTCAAGACACATTCCTGAGATAGGCAGGCTTGGTTCAAGAGGGTTTTATGCTCTATGCCCAAATGAATGAAATGTTGTGATGGGATAATGTTGCATTTGTCCTTGTTGACAAAGAATCCACATCAAAGCAGCTGTAAAACAAGCAATTGTATGTCTTGGTACAAAAATGACTTACGTGATGCTTTTGTAGAATTCTGACCTGGCAATTTGCCATCACAGACATGTAGGTGCTTAAGAAGTGTGACATGACTCTGTTCATAATTCGCATGAAACCCCAGGCACTGATATTCAGACCAAAAGGGGTCACATGAAACTTATGAACTCCAGGAAAACCTGTGACTGGATATGTTAAGGCATCTCAAAGGTCTAGGTTGACTGCAACTGGGTTCTTGTGTGCATTAGGGGGTCCTCCCTTTTCTTCCTATCTCTCCTAGGAAATGAGGGCAGGGCTCTGAGTTACTGGGCCTGTGATGTTTGCCTTTTGGGTGGCCTGCTGCAATCTAGAAATGGCTTGTGATGGTTTTCCAAGACAGCGGAAGTGGACAGAAATGCACCTCTTTCAGCTAGGTGAAGAATAACAGATGCAGCTATGGCACTGGGTACATGAGTGTTGAAGTACTCTGTTAACACATGAGGCATGGAAGACTGACTCCCAAGTGTCTGTGTCAATATGGTTCACTACCAAAGGGTTTAGGCTATGTTCAGACTGCTAAAAAAAGAACCCGGGAAACCGAATCAAAGATGGGTCCTATAACTACAACATTTTGAAGCAGTTGTGAATGTTTAGGTAGGACTTCTGGTCCATATGCACAGAGGCTGGTTGACAGTTCCAGGCCCATCATGTCTCTGTTGACAGCTGGGATTACAGGGTGAAAGGCTGTCAGGTGTGTCTTCTAGCATGCTGGTTTAAAATTGCTGGAAGTTGCTAGTACAAATGGAAAGGACTGTTGACACTTGGATCTTTAAGTTTCCTTTCAAAGCAGCAAAGTCCATTAGCAACTCGACCAAACTGTGGTAGTTGCTTGAGGGACAGCTGGTATTTTTTGACCAAGATCAATGGATACAAGAATTGGTAAGAGGCCATAGGTGGCTTAGAAGGCGTGGATGGACAGAGCTCTAAAAGCAAAGTGGAAAATCCTGAACATCATCAAGAAAGAAAGATGGCACTTGTAAGTGTGAATCTTCACAATGGTACAGTAAGGTGATAGAAGAACCTTCTATGAAGGGTGCTACCACTGAGGAGGTGTAACAGCCTATGTTGGACAGTGAATAAAGGCTGAGACTGTCCATTTAGGACATAGTTATCTCCAGGCATTCAATATATGTATCACCTATGCTCCAAGACTGGCACTGGGTATCCGGGAACGGGTCACAATAAAGCTGGGACCAGTGATGAAAAGATCTTGTGTCTGTCTTCTATACTTCCATGGATCTGGTAATTTCCATGGATCTGGTAATTGGTAAGGTGAGACTGTTAACCGATTTGGGGGCTGGATATGCCTAACATGCTTGGTGTCTATATCAGAGCCAATGCTAGAACTGTCATGGCCAAAGGCCAGGTGCAATCTGCATCCTGAAGCCAGGTTTTCTGGGAAAATCAATCACCATACCCAATTCCAGCACAGAACATACATTATATAATTGGCATCACAGTCAGAACAGGTGCTGGAACTGTTTGTACTTGGTGCCAAGACTGTGTATACTGAAAAAATTGATCACCATACCTGTTCCCAGGAGTTGAAGGCTTAGATTGGAATCTATGCCATAGCTGATGTCATCTGCAGTCAGGTGGTGTCTGAAGCCCAAGTCCGATACTGGCTATTTCAGGATAGATCACTGTAGCTAGTAATGGGCTATGTTTGTGTTGATGGCATATCTACTTATGGTCCAGATGGGCTGCTGTACCATGTCAGTCTTGGCCCATGGTTTTGTCAGGAAGATCTCAACTGCCTGTAGTGAATGAGATGAAGTGTCCACAGAGGTGGATTTGGCAGCAAGACTGATGGAGTCACATCTTTGATTGTGTTTCCTCACTCTTTCATTGCTTGTAGCAAGTTTGGTAATAATGATTCCCCATGCATTCTCAGTCTAGCATGAGCACACATGACAATTATTTCCAGAATTGCACCCCATACCATTGCTATGCAGATAGTATGGTTTGTCATCAGTCAGCTCGAGATGTTACACCCCATGCACTTGATCATGTGTCATGTGAACTTACTGTGAAGAGAATGCTATTGATAACAAAAATAAAATGACTATAGAAATTACATGCACAATTTTAATTCATGTAATAACAGAAAATTGTTTGACAGAATTTATAGACAAGGTTAAGGACTGTAGGTGAATTGACTAAAGTACTGTGGACTCCAAGGGCAGGCAAATTAAATTGATGTCAACATGCTTAATGTATGAGAAAGTTAAACAAATGAAGTGCAAAATATTAATCTACAATGAAGCTAGAGCAAGAAATAGAATGAAATATAGCTAGAGTATACTGTAAGAAAACTAGATGACTTAAAAAAGAGCGTGCTTCCAAGCATGAGTGAAAGTAGTAACCAACAAACTGACAGGATTTGGAACCAATCCATCTATCCAAGTGGAGACCACTCTCATCTGACTTCCACCTTGGCAAGCAGACAACTTTTTAGCACTTATGCTGCTAAAACACTCCTGGGAGGACTGGATTTATGAGGTAGTGGATGTACTCCTAATGTATTATGATTTATGAGGTAGTGGATGTACTCCTAATGTATTATTACTTATGAGGTAGTGGATTAGGTACTCCTAATGTATTATGAGGTAGTGGATTAGGTACTCCTAATGTATTATGATTTATGAGGCAGTGGATGTACTCCTAATGTATTATGATCAGGTAAGATATATGAAGTAGAAACTAGAACTCTCCCTGAAGCTTACACAAAATTCCTTATATAAATATTGTATATATTTTAGAATATCTCCCTAAAAATGAAGAAAAAATCTCCATAATCACATATAGGTGGCAAACTTACCAGCTTGGTAATCATAAAGTGCTCTGACACAAACCCCATACTCTGGCCCCAGGGCAGGAATATCCCCATCCTGGTGAGTGCCCTCCTGATACTCCTGGGCAGGTTTCTCCTCTCCTTGCTGCTCTGTGGGCTCCTTAGTATACCCTGATGTATGCACTGCTGTCGGAGTGGGGGGAGACTCTGTATTATGAAAAATGTTATCATGTAAAATTTGCCTCTATTGACTTCATACAAGAGTATAGAATCTTCAATCTAAGGATATGGTCACTACTGTAAAAATGATACCTAGGTCTTTCATTTGTTAATGCTGGCCAATCTGACTCTCAGAATGGTTTGGTTTTATGGGTTTAACGCCATTTTTCAGCACATGATAGGCTATACATGGTGGCCAGTATATCCGGTGGAGGAAGAATCCGGGAAAAATCCCAGGAAGAACCACCAACCCACGGGAAGCTACTGGCAAGCTTTCTCACATAACCACATTGGCCAAGCCCAAGACTCGAACCCACGCGGACAGAGGTGAGATGGCAGTGATTGGTAAAGGCGGGCACCTTAGACCATTCGGCCACCCCGGGCCAACTCTCAGAATGTAATCAACAATTACACATCTTGCCTCTACAAAGCTTTTAGTAGTTTCCAGCAGTCACTTAACTTTTAATCATCACTATATAGCCAAAAATTTGTTCATATTCCATTAAACAATATCTGTACTTACATACATACTGTGACAAGACATAAAAGACACTAAAAACAATAAAAAAAGAACATTCTTTTCTGTGATATCAAAGTAGAGGTACTATACTAAGTTGATAAAAAACAGATACATTTTTGCTTTCTTTTTTTTTATCATTGTTCTTAAAATCTGCTTCAGAAGCTATTATTGTTGTCCACCCTAGAAGCCAGATTTTACTGGGTGAAAGTAACTGGCTTTGAGTTACCTTGGAGTGACAGCCAGTATTATAGCATAGTTCATACATCAGTAATTACCTTGATTATGCACTACAAACTACATGAAAATCATGCAGTCCACTCATCTAATTCCTATACTCATTTACATGAACAATACACAGTTAACCTGCTGAAGATAATAATATACTATGTATAGTTGTTATTATGGAAAGTTTACCACTGAATAAACATTTATTCCTACTTCCAACTGCACTGGTAAAAAAGGGCCTTCTGTATAGTCTACGTTGTATATAGCATGGAAAAATCTATGTGGTCATAAACTAAACACAAATACCAACGCTATGTTAGTAATGCATGAAATGTAAATCACAATAACCTTCTTTTGTTCTAAGGGTGTAGAACTAACAGATTCATCCAACTTATCAAGTATCATGTATCAAACATAAACAGCCAACACAAATATGTCAATGAAACCTCTTTTCACAATAAGGGTGTAGGACCAATCAAGATGCATCCACTCAGAGCTAAATGCAAAAACTTAACCAAAGCCAGTCAAATATGAAATGTAGGTAACGATGAGCTTCTTAATGTAAGGGTGTGGTACTGACAGAGATGCATATCATCATCAATTTCATGAACAATGCCTGAGAAATGAACATCAAATACAAAATTTAACCCTAGTTAATGAAGTGTAAAATATGGACAATAATGACTTACTTCTGCAATAAAGGAGAAGTGCTCATCAAGATGCATCCAGTCACCAAGTTTCATTATTGCAAGTATAGCAGTATGTATACAGCAAGCAAAAAAGCTATGTGGTTATGAGCTAATACAAAAATATAACCTATGCCAATAACCTATGCCATGTAGATCACAGTGACCTTTTGTTTTAAGGGTGTGGTACTAACAAATGCATACAATCATCAAGTTTTATGATTCTAGCATGAACAATGCTTGAGAAAAATACTTAAAACACAAAATTGAGCCAAAGTCAGAATAAGTATGTAATTGGAGTTACAGTGACCTACTTTTGTGATGAAGGTGGTTTATTCATCAAGATGCATCCCCTAATGATTCCAGGTATAACAGTATGTACACAGAATGCAAAAAACCTATAGGGTCATGAGCTAAAAACAAAAAACTTAACCTTAGCCAGTTAAATGTGAAATGTAAGTCACTGTTACCTTAATTTGTTGTAAGGATGTGGTATGTCATGTCATGGTCCTAGGAAAAAGAAATGGTCAAGATGCAGTGAGGCTGTACATATGTATATGCTTTTATATGTGTGGATGCCAACACTGGGACTAGTACCATAGCTCCCCTTTACTTTGTACAGGAAAGCTAAAAATCAGGTTTAATTTGCTCCTAATACAGTCTTGAACCATACCAGGAGTGAATTAGAAGATCTGATTTTAATGAAACTAAGTACTGCATGTCACACCAAATTATGTAGCATACAGCACTTAAAGGGAGGTAGGGGGGTAATTTTGGTTGTGCTTTGGCCAACAATATGAAATACTGTAGTTAATACCTAGCAGAAAGTGAAGCTTTCTGGGTATCATGTTTGTGTATTATAACTGGCATCATGCGATGTCATAAAAAGTTGGCATATTATGTATTGTGCACATTTTTTTATGTGTAAAGTAATGTTTCTGAGTTGGAAGAAATATTTTTTTAGTCGTTGAATTGAAAAAAAGTGTACAAATCTTAGAGATTTTTAATGGTGAATAAGTCTGATGACCAAGAAATAATCAGATGAACACTTAATGTATTTACCAGCCTATAAATCGATGTGGAGTATAAGTCGAATTTGCTAATTTTGTCAATTTTCAATTCTTCATCCATATATAAGTTGATGTGGAGAATAAGACAAAGCCAGATTAACACCTTGACTTCGTCTTTTTTGCTAGCAACTTCCAGTTTCATGAATATTAATGGTATCACTATGCTATTCCAGATTAATTGGGAAAATGATTAAGATGGTCTATACATGTATCATTTTTAGATATTATTTATTGGTACATTGTACGCAACGATATGAACCATGTTTTCAAAAAGTTAAGTGCAACTTGTATTCTTACAGCAACAGTAACCTCATTATCAAATTATATGTACAATAAAAAATAAAAGAACTTGATCAAGACTTGTTGTTTTTAGTGAATGCGTGTATGTATGTGAGGGAGAGAGATGAAACAATGCTATGTCATTGTGTAAGAACGTATGCATTCAGAGCAGTTGTTACTTGTAATTGATCCTGTAAACCATGTTAATGTATGCAGTCATGTGTAATGACCTGTAATACCAGGTGCTTGCTCATTTAAGTTTCTCAACCAGTGACATCTTTTGTTCTTGCTGACAGAAGTGTATGAGATCTGAATTCATGCGCAAAGATCAAACCAAAATGCTGTCTAACAACAGGAAGTGTACATGCAATTACTGATAAAGGGTAATCTTATTTCATGGGAATATAGAGGTCATTGTACTTACAAACAAAACAACACAGTATGCTAAATGGTCATCTTGGGATTTAAACTAAATGGAGTCTATATGGATATAAATATTGTGAATATTGAAATATAAATTATATATCTTTGAAACTGATGGAGTATGGTATGTATTTTTAAAATTTCCATTTACTATTGTATTACTGTTTTCTCTCTTTGACAAAAGCTTCAGCTAAATGGGGTCAGTAAGGTACATTCAGCAAAACAGCACGAAGAAGGCTGAAATATCTCTCTCTCGCTCTCTCTCTCTCTCATTGAGTCATATTTTATTTTGATCATGAGGTGCAAGAAGAAAAATGAGCGATGGATTACCCATGTCCATGTCATGGTTATTCGTCTTCTAACTTTCCTATTCTAATACACACATATGTAAGCAAATTTAAACAACATATATTATTAGTGCATGCTGCTTTAGCGCAATTATGTCTGATGAAAGTGAATTTAATACTGACGATCATTGTTAATATCTTGGAATCCTTCTCTATGTCGGGTCCAATAGTTTTTCGCACAAGATCTCTTCCCCAAAATTATAATAATTTTTTTACACATTATTTTTGGTAAAAATATTTATTTTTCACATACTGTTATGTATGATGTTTATATAATATTATAAATATTTTAGGAAATTATAAATGTTTCTTCACTTTAATATTTGCTTAAATCTTAATGTTATCAGGAAAAACATGTTTAACTAGTGTCCTTGAATTAGGTTGTTTTGATCAATATGTTTTCTCAATTTGAAGGTCAAGGTTGATTTTTGTTTACAAGTAAAAATTCCATTAAGATGACTCATGTTCTAGAACATTCTGTCATGTGACCAATCTTTATATATACCATGTTTGGTGGACATTTATTCAGTTTTGACATTACCATCAGTCTTGTAAAGAGCTATTACAGTTGTGAAAATTCATTCCAAATTCTTAGAGAGGAATTATTTTTAAATATTCATTGGATTATAACAGTGCTCATAAACTTTTGGATTTTGGATTTTTAATTGATGATTTTGGAATTTAACTGAACTTATTCAGAGATTTTGGAATACTTCATTTTGACATCAGCACATCAAGATTTCTAGTACATCAGGACTTTGGAGACCATTAGCACATCATAACATTCAAGGACACAGCCGTGAATTCGGAACATTCTATATTTAGGACTTGTGATTAGAACAATCATTCTTATTGGATTATTAGGATTTCAAAACACATTACTGTAAGTGACTTTTTGATTTTTCATTTTAATTATCTAGTAATAAATTGCTTGTTGATTTTTTACTTGATTTGTTGGTTTCACTTTCTTTCTGTTACATTTTTCTTAGACCATAGAGTCGTAACACATACAAAAAATTACCTTAAATATGGTAAAGCAATTTCAATGACATAATCCATATATAAGTCGATTCAGAGTATTAGATGAAGCCCAGACTTTCAGGTAAAAAAGTATCGACTTATAGGCCGGCAAATATGGTACTCCTCTATCTTTGTTCTTTTCTTTCATGAAGCATGCATAAAACACAATTAGAAAATGTATCCACTTTTTAAAAACCGCTAGTGGTTTACATTTTACAAACCTTGTTTCACATACATGTTATCTGAAGAGATGTGCTCATGTATTGCTTGCTAATATTTATATAGAGTTAACATCATTCCATTTTACTTTGTATCTTGCAGTATTTTTGTTTTTACATTTTTACATTTATTTGGAAGGGTTTATCTTCCTCAAGTTTTTTTTATTTAAATTTTTAGAACTTTATGTTTAATCATCACAATACACCAGTATTGTGATGTTGACATGATGTAACCCTAATACACACATTATCACCAGTGCTCTTAATAACACTGGAGCTCATATAAAATACATACAAAATTCCAGTTTGATGCACGATTTTTGTAGCAGGGAATCCTGCTGATGCACATGTTTTTGAGATGGTGACGGATCTGCCTCAGTTTTGACCCTGTATGCAGTACACTATCATCTAAGTTTGTTTTAACATCACCGAGTCAATTGTGTCAGTGTTAATTATACAATAAGTCCAAACCTGGAACCGTCAATATTTACTTTAATCAGATGGGTGAGAAATGGTTTGCTAGTGCCCCACTATGCCTACCAGTGTTAATTATCCAAGCCTGGAACCATGAATATTTACTTTAATCCAATGGGTGAGAAATGGTCTGCTAGTGCCCCGCTATGCCTACCAGTGTTAATTATACAATAAGCCCAAACCTGGAACCGTCAATATTTACTTTAATCAAATGGATGAGAAATGGTCTGCTAGTGCCCCGCTATGCCTACCAACTTCAAAGTAGAAGCTTATCACACATGTCTCAACTGGAAAACAAAAACAACTAAGTGGAGTATCAGCTGATGAGTCCACAATATATGAATCTGAAACCATAATCAATCAAGCAAAAAGTTAAATTTAAGGGTCCATCCTGAGAGAGATTCAGATGAAATAGTCCCTCTAGATCTTGTCATTTCCAATCCAATAAGCTGAGAATTCCAAGTTGAGTTTGCCTTGCCTGGAGCCACTGCCTTTCTCCCCCCCCCCCCCCACTCCAACTTCCATTGTATGCTACTGCTTTCTGCACACAAAGTCAACTTTCATGACGCTTATGAAATAAAAGAGAAATCTAAAAAGTTGTTCCTCAATAGTCACTTTGTTTTGTACTCAACTTTTTGTTGATTTAGTGGCTGTTTATAGCAACTTGTCTCCAAGGATAAAAAAAGTCACACATGAACCTTCTAGGAGTGAAATTCCATTCTTTTGCAGCCCACATAAGCATACCTAATTCAAATTTCATTTGCTTAAATCTAGTACAGATAAATTAAATTTTCTAATATTTCATCTTATTACAGCATAAGTGAGGACTTCAACAAAGATTATCAGTCACTTATTTTCTATATTTATATATTTTCAATTTGCAACAACTGCCAAAATATCACACTGCTAACCTAAATTTTACAATGGCAAGTGTCTAAATTCAGTCTAAAAGTATGATAAGTTCTGTGGCACAATCAAAACTTAATGAAGAGGTATTGTGGATAATTTTAAAGATATCGGAACACAATTTGCCCCCCAAAAAAATGAATATCACATTCTAAAAAAAATAAAAAACTGATCAACATTAAAAGTGTAAATTTCAAATTACAGTCAAATCAGTTCTAATGGTCACCTGTACATAGCAGTTGCCTGATCACAATGGCCATTCTAATTTCCCCCTGACAAATTTCCTATATAAATGTCCTGTGTGTAATGGTCACTTGCCTTCTGCAGTCAGCGGCCAGGTGTTTCCTAACTAACAGTGGTTTCTCCCTGCCATAAGCGGTCACTGGGGCATATCAACAGTGACCATTCTAAGTATGCAGATTCAACCTTATTTTGATGAGCAAGGCATTGTTTAGATAAAGGCATATAATGTGAATTGATGTGTAAACATTTCATATCTTGCTGATACTCACCATACTCCAGTCACACTCAGTCTAACTTCTATGTCAATATGTCGGGTTCAAAAGCGAGGTGGTTTTTATTATTACAGGAGAGGGTAGAAGCAATTTGTTTGTTGGATGGTGGGAAAAGTAGTTGTGTTATTGCAGTAGAAACGGAATTCACATTCTGTGCCAGTGTGACAAGTATAGTTTGATATCTTCTTCTATTTGCCTGTGAATTAAAGCTATCTCTGATGAAAAAAGTTCATCTTTGAGAAGAGATATGAGTTACATCCCTTCTCATTAGGATCAGGGGTCCTTCAATATTTAAACTTTACTGTAAAGGCACGTGAAGATTCAGTTCATGGGCCACAAAAATAGCCATATATGGCTTCTTTTGATTCTCTATTCATCACAGGCCTCTCACATTAACCAATTGTGTTCTGATCTCGGCAAGTCGAGCAACTGGCTTATCCCAATATTGTTTTGGAAGCATGAATAACTTTTTCCAAGACCTCTGTTCTACAATCATATGTAAGATGTCAATCAGTAGTGAAATTAGTGGTTTGTCATGGTGCACAAAACAAACGAAGATCAGTGATTATTTTAAGTCAGTGCTGATTTAATTTATAGGATGGATTAAAGTAAGCAGGATGCAGTAATCTTGTGTGGAACATAAATTTGGAAGAGAACAATGTATACGTGTATTTTATGATTCTGTTGAATAGAGCACTTAAAACAATCTATACAATAATAATAATAATAATAATAATAATAATAATAATGCTATTCAGTGCATGGTAATTTTTCAAAAACCATTTTGAAAGGTGAACCCGTGTACAGAAGTCACATGTGTACAAAAGCAACTTTTGCATTTTCCCATGGGTGGCCACTATTGACAGGTTTGACTGTGTTTATTAAAATTCTGAATAAAAATTTGAAAATGGGTAAAAATAGTTTCATTTTTTCCAACACTGGGTGAACCATCATAATTCATGATAATACTTACGTTCTCCCCAGTCTTCTTCATTTTCTTGTTCATCATCTGAAGGCGCACGTGGTGGCAATGACTCAGCTAAAATGTTTCTTGTCCTAGGCCCTGACACATCATGGGCAGGCTGCCTTGGAGGTGAGGACTGCCTTCTAGGGGGTGATGGTTCACGCTGGGGTGAAGGTTCCCTGGGTGGGGGTGAGGTTTGCCTGGGAGGACATGACTTAGTTGCAGGGTGTGAAGTTGGGGCTGGAATGTCTGACTGTGGGGATATTAATGGCTCCCTTGTTGGGTCTGACTCGTAGGAGGACTGACTTCCAAACTGATGCTTGAGTTTTCTGTGAGTAATAAGCACAATTTTTTCAAATAATACAGATTTATTTCATTTTCAAGTAAATATACACATATCCTAGACTGGCTTAATGTAAAATTTTAAGGAAATTTGTATCGTTAAAAAAACCTTTTCGATAGAAGCATTGCATAGCATTTAGGAACATCATCATTGACAGTAAAATAAACAAAAGTAGGTACAGAAACAATTATGTCTTGGTTGACTTCTCATGCATTCATGTACATCTTGTTCTACCTCAAATGAGAAATGCCCTAAACAGTTTTAAAATTGTTTACAACCTATATTTACCCACATACCCTAATTAAGCTAAATACCAGATCCCTCCAAATCTCTGGACACCATATTTTCAAATTTTTTAATAATTTCAACAGTACAGAAAATTTCTTGACACCAAGTACATTTTTAAAAGCTGACTGAACTGAAAATATTCAAGTTGGAACTTAAACTAAGGAATGTTTTACCTGGACTAAAAAACAGGTGTTTGAATAGACAACCATCAGACTGCGAAACTGTTTTGATTACCCATATAATCTCTTGGATTAACCAAAGGTGTTGTCAATTGGCAGGAGTAAAAACAGCCGTCATGCTCCACAGTTCATGATTACTCAGTGTGAAATGCCCAAAAACTTGATATAGACAATTCACATTCTCATCAAAGTGGAGTAACTTGTGAGATATAAAATTTTAAATATGTAAGCGGGTTATTATCTTTGTTTTTCTTTTCCAGTAAGCTAAACTGGTTTACATTTTTTGTGATAAAGCAGTCAACATCTCCAAAATGCGAGTTTCACAAGTTTGTGTCATCTCTCTTTTATCAAATGGCAGATTTCCCCTTGATAATCTCATTTTGGACATAGTGGTCCAGTCTTTCTACCTATAGTATCATCAAAAATAATGGTGCTCCATAATGAAATTCCTGAACCAGTCTAAGTGATTTGGCTCATTTACATATTTTTAGGGCAATCACTGCTATATTTGGAGTTGAAGTGTTGAGATTGCTTAAAGTATTTTTGAAGGAAAATATCTTTCCGATTTTCAGAGGTAAGATAATGTGAATAGATGTATGTCATTTGGGTGATACATTCTGTTGTCAAAGACAATCTTTACATTATGAAACAATATTGATATTAAAACTGGCTCCAGCCAAGAATATGCATACATCATTATATTGTGTGTCACATACTAGGTTTCTAGTGATGATTGAGATTTGTTGGGCTTTAATCAATTGATTTTGTTAATACTATACTGCCACAGTTCTTGAACTTGCTCCGAGTTTATAGAAAGTAAAGTATGGTAATTATTTCAATTCAGGCCGCTTCACACTTATCACTGGTGGCAGTGTATGTACTAAATGAACAGACTGACATAGTTTTACAAACAAAACTAAATTCTTTATTTATAACAAGAACAATGAAGTGTTCATGAAAGTCTTTTTTATTGACAAGCATGGATATAATACAACACTGTTTATAGACCACTTCTGACCAGCACTGAACTTGCTGAGTGTATCGATACACAGACAATAAATATCTTAATTTTCTGTACAAACTATTCAGGAAAATTTATAACTTTCATTAGTATACAAATTATCTGGATCTATTTTTTAATGTCTGGATATTTACGTCAATGACATTAACAAACATTAGGATCTAAGCATATTTTTTTTCCCTAAAAGATCCCTAACAAAAATTCCCACAAATCCAAAGTGGCTTAAAGAAACAAAGATGTCTGCTACATTCCCAGGTGCATTTAGCACTAAGGTAAATACAGTACAAATACCTTGGAGGGGGAGCACTTCTGGATGAAGGGGCTGGTGTTTCCTCACTCTGTGAGGCCTTCCTCTGGAAAAACGATCTGGCATTGGTTGCACCACCTTTTGATGACAGCTGTGAGGCTTCCTGTAGAAATGACACAAGTAATTAAACTATTATATCCCACTTCTTCAAAATACCCTAATAATTAGACAAATATGTACAAATATTGTAATAATAATTTTTGACAAGAAAAAAGAGAAAAGAAAAATATTATGGCTGATACAATGTTCACGTGCTGAGAACGGAGGGTGGGATCCTGCAGCAAACTGCATACAACCAGATCTGCTGTCACATAATGTGCCGGCAGATCTGAGTTTACACAGTTTGTTAGGACTAATCAGTAGAACAAACAACACAGATCATGATCTGTCTACGCATTATGTGATGGCAGATCAGGGTCTATGTTGCTTGCAGTTTGACCCGACTTGTAAGCAAGTATAGACAGTACCTGAGTCCTTCCTCCACAAAAAAAATTTTCAAAGTTCACCTAGATAAAATCTTGGCCAAATATATGTATACCACATATATCAACTTCCACTTTTGCCAGCAAGGCTGATAGTGGATGATCTTGTTGTGGAAGAAAGCAATGAGCAGCTGACAAGCATTAAAGCTGAAAAGGATATGTATCTGTGTGTATACTATATTTTGCTATGTATAATGTACACTTATATAACGTGCACCCCAATTTTTGACTCAAAATGAGGGAAAAAACTTAGTTCTGCCATATAACAAGCATGTGATATAATACATTTTAAAATCATGATAATTTTGCTCCATTTTCATAATGCAACAATAGTCAGCCATTTTGGATAGTGCACTGATCATCATTTGTTACATGATGTTTTAACTGTTAACAATAAACCCGTGCTTGACTGTTTCTCTGGTCTTTCCTATGAGTATGTGACACCCGATCATAACCATTAATTTTTTTTAAAAGATATCATAAAAGTAGGAATGAAAAAAAGTTGCAGAACTGAAAGTATATCTTTCCGACTTTTTGGTCAGCCCTTAAAAGGGCCGTTTTAAGGTTTGATTTGTTGATGGAGTTCAGTCTGTTGCATCAAATTCCTCTTCATTGTCAGCACTCTTCAAAAGTTACTATGTATCCTCATCTGTCATTCTTCTCCACTCCCTAACAGATGATTCTCCTACACTGAACTTCCTCCCAGCGGCTCTTTTACCATGTGCTATTGCAATAGGCAATTTATGTTTAAATAGTCACAATATTTATATCCACATAAACTCCAATTAGTTTAAATCCCAAGAATGTTCATTAAGAATGCTGTGTTGTTTCTCTGCAAGTAAAAAAATGTCTCCATTCCCAACAAAGAAGATTACCCTTTGTCAGTAAGTACATGTACACTTCCTGTAGTTAAGCTACATTTGGTCTGGTCTTTGCTCTTGCTGAGCATAGTTGTTACTTTAAGTTCAAAGATCTGACACTTCTGTTGGCGAGTACAAAGGCATCACTGGTTTAGAAACTTATATGAGTAAACACCTGGCACTGAACTCTACCGTATATATTAACGTAAATTAACAATATCAAATAAAACAAAGATTGAAAATATATACCAAGCAGCACATGACCAATAAACTAATTCAATATAAATATGTTAATTAGTAAACAGTGTTAATTGCCTTAAGAGTTGGACCTAAGGAATAAAGGTGGGATATCAAGCGGACTCTATAAAGAAGATAAATTCATCTTGTACATGCATGTAGTTAAAGAGTTTAAGACTGCATATGTGAACTGTTGTCAAGATGAATTCACACACGCTTTAGGTGTTGATACCCAAATGTCACCACTCAAATGGAATATATATTTAACTAGTTCATTAAGGAAAAAGATGCCCCCTAAATGTACCTCTGATAAGAAAATTAGCACTGTTTGAATTCTAAATATTATATTATGAATTCAAGCATGAATAAAGAAATTAATAAATGAAGAAAAAATGTATTAGATCAACAGTTACAGAATACTGAACATTCATGGGTACAGAAATCATATTTGTTTTGCTGCAATGCAACAATTTGCACAGCTTTAATGTAAATGTGACAGAGTAGAACAACAAGTCACCATCGTAAGAACATGTATTTCCGGTCGAGTCACAGAGAAAAAAGTTACACAGTGATGTGAAATGAAATGAGTTTATTGAAATAAGCAATCAAAGAATAAGACTATAAGCATAAAATTATTGATACCACCCAGTGCCACAGTATCTGAATATTCATTATACCACCCAGTGCCACAGTATCTGAATATTCATTATACCACCCAGTGCCACAGTATCTGAATATTCATTATACCACCCAGTGCCACAGTATCTGAATATTCATTATACCACCCAGTGCCACAGTATCTGAATATTCATTATACCACCCAGTGCCACAGTATCTGAATATTCATTATACCACCCAGTGCCACAGCATCTGAATATTCATTATACCACCCAGTGCCACAGTATCGGAATATTCATTATACCACCCAGTGCCACAGCATCTGAATATTCATTATACCACCCAGTGCCACAGTATCTGAATATTCATTATACCACCCATTGCCACAGTATCGGAATATTCATTATATGTAACTGAAACTGTATTGATCTCAACTATCTATGAATTCACCACAGTATTTGAATATTCATTATAAATAATTGAAGCTGTCTGGGCCTCTTCTATCTATGAACTCACCACAGTATTTGAATATTCATCATAAATAATTGAAGCTGTCTGGACCTCTTCTATCTATGAACTCACCACAGTATTTGAATATTCATCATAAATAATTGAAGCTGTCTGGGCCTCTTCTATCTATGAACTCACCACAGTATTTGAATATTCCTTATAAATAATTGAAGCTGTCTGGGCCTCTTCTATCTATGAACTCACCACAGTATCTGAATATTCATCATAAATAATTGAAGCTGTCTGGGCCTCTTCTATCTATGAACTCACCACAGTATTTGAATATTCATTATAAATAATTGAAGCTGTCTGGGTATCTTCTATCTATGAACTCACCACAGTATTTGAATATTCATCATAAATAATTGAAGCTGTCTGGGCCTCTTCTATCTATGAACTCACCACAGTATTTGAATATTCATTATATCTAATTCAAACTGTTTGGGCCTCTTCTATCTATGAACTTGCCTTGGAATTTCAAAAGTGATTATATGTAATTGGAATTGTTTGAGCTTTTTATATCTATGAACTTGCCACTCTCTTTGTCTTTTTTTTGTCGAAAAGACAAGGTACACGTTGATGAGAAAATGTCTTCAACAGAGCTCTTTGCCTGAATGCTCACATAAGCCAATATGCTTCTATTGATAGCTCTTCTACCTGAGCACGGGATCACCTGTGAACCTTTTATAAGGCTACATATATTGTATAATCAGATGGATGAAAATGATGCTATATTGCAATCTTTTCTGTATATATTTATAGCTGTAAAAATGCAATATGTTGAAACCATACATGATTTGTTTGTCTAGAAAAACCAATTTAAAGAGTAAAATGTTTCTTCAATAATACTTAACTGACTATAATACGTTATGAGTACATCCACTGCTTCACAAATCCAGCCCTCTCAAGCTAACAAAGATGTTCGCTATGTCTTTTGGCTTGTTTTAACAATAGAAGTGCTCACAGGTCATCTGCCTGAAAAGGTCGCAGTCTGACTATAGTGGTCTCCCCTTTGATAGAGGGATTGGTGCCTAATCCCATCAATCATCAGTTACTACTGGAGTGGATGTGCATGCTCTTCCAGGGATGTATCTGTGGGATTGGTGCCTAATCCCATCAATCATCAGCTACTACTGGAGTGGATGTGCATGCTCTTCCAGGGATGACTCTGTGGGATTGGTGCCTAATCCCATCAATCATCAGTTACTATTGGAGTGGATGTGCATGCTCTTCCAGGGATGTATCTGTGGGAAGGGCTTAGGACTATGATTGGGTAAGTATTATCAAAGAAACATATTTTACTCTAAAAATTGGTTTCTTCTTCAAAAATGTTACTCGATCATAATTTATTAATAGAAAAGGAAAGATGCAGAGGGAATTACATTCCAATCCCCTGGAGCTGGCCCTGTCTCCAGTCTCCTAATGAATGTGAAGCAGCTAACAGTTTCATGCAAGATACAGGCTAGAGTTATCACATGGTTTATATATGGATGTGGCTTTGAGAAAAAATGTTCACTCCTGCAAATTCAGTGGAAGTAGAATAACCCACATCATATGAAGCTGCTGAATGATCTGGGATTGAAACCAGTTGTGCTGCTGGTATAGATCCCATGAGGTCAAACCAGGTATCAAGGGAATGATCACTGTAGTCAATACCTGGGTCTATATGAGGTGATGGAATGTCCAAGAACGGTTTAGGTGGGCTGCCATACCATGTTGCTACTGACCGGATGCAGGTGATATCTGTGTCTTGAAGCAGAGAATGGATATACTAGGAAACCAGGAAAACAGATCACAATATTAAGTCCTGGAAGTCAAAGGCATAGGTCTAGGCTATGTTGGAGATGGTGTGGTCTGCAGCAGTTTGGTGTCTGATGCTGGGACTGGGAATATTGGGAAAAATAGGTCACCATAACCTGGTCCTTAAAGTCAAAGGCATAGGTCTGGGCTATGCTATAGATGGTGTGGTCTGCAGCTGGTTGGTGTCTGATGCTGGGACTGGATATACTGGGAAAATAGAGAAGTCCTGGAAGTCAAAGACATAAGTCTAGGCTATGCCAGTGATGGTGTGGTCTGCAGCTGGTTGTTGTCTGGTGCTGAAGTCCAGTAAAGGCTAACCCGAGAAAGATCACCAGAGTCAGTAACAGGTTTGTCTGTGTTGAAGGTATATCTACTACTACTCTGATGGGCCACTGTATTCTGTCAGTACTGGCCCATTAGGTAGTGGCAAGAAGATCTGTTCTGTTTGTGGCAATGACAGCAATGGCAGGACTGGCTCTGTGTGAGAAGCTCCTAATGGACAGGATTGCCAACAAGATTGACAGTATCCGCAAATCTTTGATCATCTGCTTCACAGCTCTCACATTTGCCTGAGTCAGTTGCTTGGCAACCCATGGCTACCCATACATCTCCAGACTAGTATAAACAAAATTCACATGTATGGAATGAACTGCACCCCAAACAATTATGCAGATAAAATGATGGTCTTCAGCAAGCTTGAACTGCTTGCATCTAATACACTTAATCCTGCCAACTGTGTTGACACCTGTAGAATGTGAGAGCAAAATAATGGCACACACAGGTGAAATCATATACTGTGTTGAACTTACTATGAAGGGGATGCCATGAATAGAGAAAAATGCCAAAGGAATTTACAGGAAAGATCTTACATGTAATAAAAGATCAATTAATTGACAGAATTCATAAACAAGGTTGAGTAAAGAGTTGAATTAAAAGCACTACAGACCACAGGGCAGGTATTTACCATCTATACTCGCGTATAATCTGATACCAACTGCAAACTGCATAGACCCAGATCTGCCATCGCATAATGCGCTGGCAGATCTGGGTCTATGCAGTTTGTAAGGACTAATCAGTAGAACAAACAAGAAAGACCCTGATATGCTGGTGCATTATGCGATGGCAGATCAGGGTCTATGTTGTTTGCATTTAGACCTGGCTTATACGCAAGTATATATGGTAAGAAGGTGCCAATATGCTTATTATATGATGGAGTAAAATACCCTGAGGGAGGAAAACGGTATTTGCAAGACCTTGACCTTGACAAAGAGCATGCTTCAAGGCACAAGCGGAAGAAGTAACTGATGATAAAATAAAATGCCTGGAATTGAATTTAAACAGAGATGCTGATCCCTCTTGGATGCTGAGTATGTAATTGGTGTATCCAAAAATATTTTCTATCTTTATGCTCAATGTTGCTACTAGATAAGTCTGGATGAGACAAAATAATTTCTATTATTTGATACTGAACACAGTCTATGTTGTGGTTGGGTAGGTTCAATTGTTTAGATACCAGGGTATCCTTCTTTTGGCAGATATCCCTGAGCCGTTCTCTTTTATTCTCACATGAAATCCCCTTTTGGTCTCACCCCCACCCACCCAATAATTGTATTTTGATCTTTATCGCTAATGAAAGTCAAATCCAAGCTGCATTAAATGATAATATCACTCAAACCGAGTGCACTGACTGCAGTAAATGATAATATCACTCAAACCGAGTGCACTGACTGCATTAAATGATAATATCATTCAAACCGAGTGCACTGACTGCATTAAATGATAATATCACTCAAACCAAGTGCACTGACTGCATTAAATGATAATACCACTCAAACCGAGTGCACTGACTGCATTAAATGATAATACCACTCAGAGTGCACTGACTGGATTAAATGATAATACCACTCAAACCAAGTATACTGAATGCATTAAATGATAATACCACTCAAACCAAGTGCACTGACTGCATTAAATGATAATACCACTCAGAGTGCACCGACTGCATTAAATGATAATACCACTCAGAGTGCACTGACTGCATTAAATGATAATACCACTCAAACCAAGTGCACTGACTGCATTAAATGATAATACCACTCAGAGTGCACTGACTGCATTAAATGATAATACCACTCAAACCAAGCACTTCATACGCATAGGTCTGCGTGTTACATTTATAGCAGTGTAGTATATTTTAAGTTCAGCATCAATTTTAACCATTTTACCTTTTTTGTACACATCTATTATCTAAAGATAGGTTTAGTAGTAAAAATCTGATCTTTATAGTTGTATAATTATTTTTCACGGAAGAATTTTTTATATGCTTTAAAATCTTGAGAGAACTTGTTCATCGTCAAGTCAGTGAAGCAGTGTGACAATCCGTAGCTAACATTTCTCAACCTCGAAATCTATTGGTTTGTTGTATACATCAACATCGCTAAATCATCAGAATTTAATAAATTATCCCAAATCAGTGTTGCCTATATCGACATCGGAGCCTATATCTGAATTGAAGCTTTCATAGTCGTAATTTTAATCATCCAAACTCAAGAAGGTACTGAACGAAATCCTTGGCCTCCATTTTGGAGAGTGGAGAATCTGACCTAGTTACTTTAAATCGCAAATTATGACTAGATCTCAAATAGCAACCATGTAATCTGACGTAATGGTCATTTACCTAAATGGGTGATTTCCCCGAAGGTGGCACTACGAAAACCAGCTAAAAATGGTTGATGCTTACAGTAGGTGTCCAAACTCGCTTCCATGCAAATCGAGTAGAGACATCCACATATGCTTCCATGAGAATGGAGTAGAGGCATCCAAAAGCGCTTCCATGAGAATGGAGTAGAGGCATCCAAAAGTGCTTATATGAGGTACAGGGTTAAATGATAATACCACTCAAACCGAGTGCACTGACTGCATTAAATGATAATACCACTCAAACTGTGTGCACTGACTGCATTAAATGATAATACCACGCAAACTGAGTGCACTGACTGCATTAAATGATAATACCACTCAAACCGAGTGCACTGACTGCATTAAATGATAATACCACTCAAACCGAGTGCACTGACTGCATTAAATGATAATACCACTCAAACCGAGTGCACTGACTGCATTAAATGATAATACCACTCAAACCGAGTGCACGGACTGCATTAAATGATAATACCACTCAAACATAGTGCACTGACTGCATTAAATGATAATACCACTCAAACATAGTGCACTGACTGCATTAAATGATAATATCACTCAAACATAGTGCACTGACTACATTAAATGATAATATCACTCAAACATAGTGCACTGACTGCATTAAATGATAATACCACTCAAACATAGTGCACTGACTGCATTAAATGATAATATCACTCAAACATAGTGCACTGACTGCATTAAATGATAATATCACTCAAACTGAATGCACTGACTGCATTAAATGATAATACCACTCAAACATAGTGCACTGACTGCATTAAATGATAATATCACTCAAACTGAATGCACTGACTGCATTAAATGATAATATCACTCAAACATAGTGCACTGACTGCATTAAATGATAATACCACTCAAACCGAGTGCACTGACTGCATTAAATGATAATATCACTCAAACTGAATGCACTGACTGCATTAAATGATAATATCACTCAAACTGAATGCACTGACTGCATTAAATGATAATATCACTCAAACATAGTGCACTGACTGCATTAAATGATAATATCACTCAAACTGAGTGCACTGACTGCATTAAATGATAATATCACTCAAACCGAGTGCACTGACTGCATTAAATGATAATATCACTCAAACTGAATGCACTGACTGCATTAAATGATAATATCACTCAAACTGAGTGCACTGACTGCATTAAATGATAATATCACTCAAACTGAGTGCACTGACTGCATTAAATGATAATATCACTCAAACATAGTGCACTGACTGCATTAAATGATAATATCACTCAAACTGAATGCACTGACTGCATTAAATGATAATATCACTCAAACTGAGTGCACTGACTGCATTAAATGATAATATCACTCAAACATAGTGCACTGACTGCATTAAATGATAATATCACTCAAACTGAGTGCACTGACTGCATTAAATGATAATATCACTCAAACTGAGTGCACTGACTGCATTAAATGATAATATCACTCAAACATAGTGCACTGACTGCATTAAATGATAATATCACTCAAACTGAATGCACTGACTGCATTAAATGATAATATCACTCAAACTGAGTGCATTGACTGCATTAAATGATAATATCACTCAAACATAGTGCACTGACTGCATTAAATGATAATATCACTCAAACTGAATGCACTGACTGCATTAAATGATAATATCACTCAAACTGAGTGCCCTGACTGCATTAAATGATAATATCACTCAAACATAGTGCACTGACTGCATTAAATGATAATATCACTCAAACTGAATGCACTGACTGCATTAAATGATAATATCACTCAAACTGAGTGCACTGACTGCATTAAATGATAATATCACTCAAACATAGTGCACTGACTGCATTAAATGATAATATCACTCAAACTGAATGCACTGACTGCATTAAATGATAATATCACTCAAACTGAGTGCACTGACTGCATTAAATGATAATATCACTCAAACTGAGTGCACTGACTGCATTAAATGATAATATCACTCAAACATAGTGCACTGACTGCATTAAATGATAATATCACTCAAACTGAATGCACTGACTGCATTAAATGATAATATCACTCAAACCGAGTGCACTGACTGCATTAAATGATAATATCACTCAAACTGAGTGCACTGACTGCATTAAATGATAATATCACTCAAACTGAATGCATTGACTGCATTAAATGATAATATCACTCAAACTGAATGCACTGACTGCATTAAATGATAATATCACTCAAACTGAATGCATTGACTGCATTAAATGATAATATCACTCAAACCGAGTGCACTGACTGCATTAAATGATAATATCACTCAAACCGAGTGCACTGACTGCATTAAATGATAATATCTCTCAAACTGAGTGCACTGACTGCATTAAATGATAATATCACTCAAACTGAGTGCACTGACTGCATTAAATGATAATATCACTCAAACTGAGTGCACTGACGGCATTAAATGATAATATCACTCAAACATAGTGCAATGACTGCATTAAATGATAATATCACTCAAACCGAGTGCACTGACTGCATTAAATGATAATACCACTCAAACTGAGTGCACTGACTGCATTAAATGATAATACCACTCAAACATAGTGCACTGACTGCATTAAATGATAATACCACTCAAACCGAGTGCACTGACTGCATTAAATGATAATATCACTCAAACCGAGTGCACTGACTGCATTAAATGATAATACCACTCAAACTGAGTGCACTGACTGCATTAAATGATAATACCACTCAAACCGAGTGCACTGACTGCATTAAATGATAATATCACTCAAACTGAGTGCACTGACTGCATTAAATGATAATACCACTCAAACTGAGTGCACTGACTGCATTAAATGATAATACCACTCAAACTGAGTGCACTGACTGCATTAAATGATAATATCACTCAAGCCGAGTGCACTGACTGCATTAAATGATAATACCACTCAAACCGAGTGCACTGACTGCATTAAATGATAATATCACTCAAACATAGTGCACTGACTGCATTAAATGATAATATCACTCAAACTGAGTGCACTGACTGCATTAAATGATAATATCACTCAAACTGAGTGCACTGACTGCATTAAATGATAATACCACTCAAACCGAGTGCACTGACTGCATTAAATGATAATATCACTCAAACTGAGTGCACTGACTGCATTAAATGATAATACCACTCAAACTGAGTGCACTGACTGCATTAAATGATAATACCACTCAAACTGAGTGCACTGACTGCATTAAATGATAATACCACTCAAACCGAGTGCACTGACTGCATTAAATGATAATATCACTCAAACCGAGTGCACTGACTGCATTAAATAATACCACTCAAACCGAGTGCACTGACTGCATTAAATGATAATATCACTCAAACCGAGTGCACTGACTGCATTAAATGATAATATCACTCAAACTGTGTGCACTGACTGCATTAAATGATAATATCACTCAAACTGAATGCACTGACTGCATTAAATGATAATATCACTCAAACTGAATGCACTGACTGCATTAAATGATAATATCACTCAAACTGAGTGCACTGACTGCATTAAATGATAATATCACTCAAACTGAGTGCACTGACTGCATTAAATGATAATATCACTCAAACCGAGTGCACTGACTGCAAAACTATTATTGCCTACCACAAACCAGTTGTGCTGATGTCACATTACAAAAAAAGGTAGTTGCATTAGCTAATTGGGGGTATATAAATCTCACAACAAGATAACCTTTCCCTCTGATGAGTTACAAAGTCATTAAAAAAACTGGTCATGGACTGGAGGCAACTAGACCATTCCAGCAGATGGGAGGGAACACCTCCACATTTATTCAGTCAGCTTCTTCTTCTAGTAGTAACTGATGACTGATGGGATCTGTCATAAAATGGACCCACTCTAGTCTGACTTCCACAATGGCAAGCTGACAACCTTTAAGCACTTCTGTTGCAAAATCAAGCCAAAAGATGTGGCAAACATTTTTTTTAGCTTTGGAGAGCTGGATTTGTGAAGTGGTGGATGTACTCATAACCTATTATGAAAAGGTAATGTATCTGAAGAAGAAAGGTAAAATGACAATGAGAGAGAAAATATTTTCCTTGGGTTTCGATCTTCAGACCTCTGTTAAATTTTTCCATTACTCTACTGAGCTAATCTGAACACGAGGTTCACCATGGTAAAATTTTCAGATGACCATACAGCATTGTAAATACAAAAATTGCATTTTATAATACAGTCAAATCTGTCCCAACGGTCACCTGAGTTCAGCAGTCACCTGGTCACAGCAGTCATTCTAATTCCCCCCAGTAAATTTCTTATATAAATGCCCTCTATTGCTTTCAGCAATCAGTGGCAAGCTGTTTCCTAACCAAACACTGGTTTCACCCTGCCTTAAGCGGTCACCAGAGCATATCAGCAGTGACCACTCCAAGCATTTCATATCTTGATTGTACTTACCATAGTCCAGTCACGCTGTCAGTCAAACTCAAAGGTGTCAACATGTTGGCTTCGAAAGCAAGATGGTTTATGTCCTTACACGAGAGAATCAAAGCAATTCATTTGATGGATAGTGGAAAAAGTAGTTGTGTAGTTGCAGCAGAAATCGGAGTCGGGCAAACTCTGATGCAAGGGATTATTAAGTGTAAACGTGATAATATGGCCGATTTTTAGAACAACGTTAATCCAGAGAGTAAAAGATTACATACAATCACACCAAATGAGTATGTGTACATTGCACTTGTGATATCCCTTACGGTTTATATGCTACTAACAATAGCCCCAGGAAGCTTCTTTTCATTCCCTACTCATCAAAGGCACAGAAGCCAACTGTCTTTTGATCTCGTTGAGTTTGAGCAACTGCTTGTAGCATGAACACCTGTTTTCATGCCTATTTATACCAGCTGGCCCAAACAAAAAGTCAGTCCTGTGTTTGACAATCACAGGTAAGCTGTCAATTAGTAATTTTATTTAGATGCCGTTTCTACTGATAAGTGATGATTTAATGTACATGATGGATTAAAGTGGAACTTTTTATTTTATTACTTTGTTATTTTTCTCTTTGCTAAATAGCTAAACTAAATATATGTATCTTGATAGCATACTACTACTAATAATGCTAATGCTATTTGGTGCAAAGTAAATGTATTTGTCATGAACCAAGTTTGAGAGCTGAACCTGCCTTCAGAGGTCACCGGTCTACAAAGGCCACTTTGGCATTTTCCCATGGGTGGCCGCTGTAGCCAGGTTTAACTTTGTTCAAAAGCTACATTTTCATGAAAGTGTAGAATCAGCTACCTGCATTGGAATAAAACCTGTCCTAATGGTCACCTGTACACAGCAGTCACCTGATCACAACAGCCATTTTAATACCCCCCCTGGCAAATTTGCTATATAAATGTCCTGTGTGTAACAGTCACCTGCCTTCTGCAGTCAGCAGCCAGGTGTTTCCTAACCAACAGTGGTTTCTCCCTGCCTTCAGCGGTTACTGGGGCGTATAAACAGTGACCATTCTAAGTATGCAAATTAAACTTTTGTTTGATGAGCAAGGCATTGTGAAGATCAAGGCATATCATGTGAACTGATTTGTTAACATTTCATATCTTGCTGATACTCACCATACTCCAGTCACACTGTCAGTCTAACTCAAAGGTGTTAATATGTCGGGTTCAAATGTGAGGCAGCTTTTATTCTTACAGGAGAGGGTAGAAGCAATTTGTTTGCTGGATAGTGGGAAAAGTAGTTGTGTTATTGCAGCAGAAACGAAAGTCGCTTTTTAGGCCAGTGTGATAGATATAGTTTGATATCTTCATCTATTTGCCTGTGAATTAAAGCTATTTCTGATAAGTTCATCTTTGAGACGAGATACGAATTACATCTCTTTTCATTAGGATCTGGGGTCATTCAATATTTAAAACAGGTGAGGTTTCAGTTCATGGCCACAAAAATATCCATATATGGCTTCTTTTGATTCCCTATTCATCACATGCCTCTCACATACACCGATTGTCTTTTGATCTCAGCGAGTTGAGCAACTGGCTAATCCAGATATTGTTTTGAAGTGTCAACAGCTGTTTCCAAGCCTGATTTATACAAGCTGGCTGACCAAAGAGTCAGTCCTCTGTTTTACTGTCATATGTAAGCTGTCAATCCATAGTGAAATTAGTGTTTTGTCATGGTGCACAAAACAAACTAATATCAGTTATTATTTTAAGTTTAATTTATAGCATGGATTAAAGTGATCAGGATACATCTTGTGTGAAACATAAATTTGGGAGAGAACAACACATAAGAATATTTTATGATTTTGTTTAATAGTGCACATAAAACAATCTTGCTAATATACTACTACTAATAATAATGATAATGATATTTGGAGCACTGTATTTTTTCAAAAACCAATTTTGAAAGGTGTACCTGTGTACAAAGGCCAGTTTTGCTTTTTCCATGGGTGGCCATTGTGGACAGGTTTGGCTATTTTTAAACTTACAACATCTTGTAAGACAACTTTCTGAGCAAAATTTCAGGAGATACTCCTTAGAGTCTTCAGTAAAGTCTGGAAAATCCCCAATAAAAATTACAAAATTGTAAAAAAGTGTCTTTTTAAACTCTTTCTGGAAGTGAAAATTATATCAACAATTTCACTTTTTGATGATTTTCAAGAAATTAAGGGCTGAGTTGTGCAAAATATATCAAATATTTTGTCTTATTGAAATTTAATCCTGGGGCTTGAAAAACAGACTCTTTTGGGGCAAAAGCACACAACAAGCAACCTTGCCCGTTAATACATGTAAGATATGAACAGTATTTTGTCCTCTTTCTTTTCAAACTTGTCCCATTTTGGATGCAAAGCTGCAGGTAGTAGATGGCTTATATTTGGATTGACTCTATTAAAGGTACGATTATATATGTGGATTTATACAAAGGATTATAATAATTCTATGAGAAATGCAGATGAATTCTTTTAAAAGAATGTGTCCATAGATTCAACCAATACAGTATATACTCGTGTATAAGCTGGGTCCAAATGGAAACAACATAGACCCTGATCTGCTGCCACATTATGCGACAGCAGATCAGGGTCTTTGTTGTTTGTTCTACTGATTAGTCCTTACAAACTGCATAGATCCAGATCTGCCAGCACATTATGCGATGGCAGATCTGGGTCTTTGCAGTTTGCAGTTGGTATAAGCTTATACGCAAGTATATATGGTAATAACTTTTGCCTATCTACTTCTTTTTCACATTTACATACTTATTACTAATTTTGTTGTGGCCACTGTCAATGTGGTAACAACCATTATTTTTTCAATTCTTCTTGTTGCTATAATTGTTTGTCTTCCACTCAAATATCCCAAAACTATACCTACTTGCATTTTGGCATCTCTGAAACAACCAATGACATAATCATAACAACAAATCAAAGTATTAATTTTAAAAAATACCATTGTCCTTTCTTTTGTTGCCATTTCAGCACGTTTCTTTCTTTCATCCTCCTCCTCAAAAGATTTAGCTTCCTCTTGCTCCTGTCAATGGATAAGTTTTTTACCATTTAGATTTACCTCCATGTTAACTTGTCATACTTTCTATCGTACAATGCTCATTGTGGGAAATAGTAATGTTTGACATTCTCAGACTGAGCTACAGAATATAGTGTACTTGGCATATACTGTACTTTGGGTTACATATTTAGAAATAATATACTATGTTTGAAAGAAAATAAGGCTTTTATTAATTTTTAAATGCTTCATAAAAACCATTTCCTGCTATACATTTCTCATAACAGGATGATTAATAATATAGCTGACAGTGATTTCAAGGGAGGTAAAATATAAAGGTTAAATGTCATGTGAAAAATATCAACAGATGAAGAACACTGTATAAATCAGTAAAACATGAGGAATGGTAAGCAATTTGCTCACATAAACATACCCTAGACTCTCCTGCATCCCATCCCTACCCCATGATGAAGATTAGTTTATAGTAAAAGAAAGGGTATAACTATTCTAACAATTGTGCAAGTATAATGACTGGTCAACATGCATATCTTCTGATGATTATAATATGTACCAAGTTTCATGGCAATTCACTGACAAGAGGTCCAAGTGGGCCTGAGATTGCTCACCTGTCTGACATCTGCCTAATAGCCAAATGCATGAGAAGTTGGCCAAGAAATCTAGGTCAGTAGAGTGCTTTCTGCTAAAATTTCTCCAATGCTGTTGATTGCACTTGTTGTATATACAACTGTTTCAAGGTTTCTAAAGTTTTTGTATCTTCATCCATATCTGATTGCAATTCAGCATCATTTGCCCAATACTGAAATGCCCCTATATCAGGAAGCTATGTGTCAAACTTGGTTAAATTCTATTCAGCAATTTTTGGAGATAAAGTTGTGTAAGTGTTTTTCTACTTTTGGTGGAAGAGCATCATTTGTATCAATCTGAAAGGGATTCAAGCCAGGACACTTTCTCTTAAATTTGGTCAAAATTCTGTTAAACAGTTATTTAGAAGAAGTTATTAAAAGTTCTTCTATTTTTAGTAACAGCAGCCATATTTGACGGTAGATTGTCATCATTTGTACAAATTTAAAAGCCGTTCATGCCAGAATACTTTATGTAAAATTTGGGTAAATTCTGCTGTGATTTTTGAGAAGTTGTTCAAAGGTTATTCCATTTCTAGTAATGGTGAATCAACATCATTTTCTTAAATATGAAAGCCCTTAATACCAAAATGTTTCTGTCAAATTTGGTAAATTTCTTCTCAGCCCTTTGTGAGAATTTATTTAAATTTTATTCTAATTTTAGTAATGACAGCCATATTTGATAGTAGATCAAAACCAGGATACTTTCTGTCAAGTTTAGTCAAATTCTATTCTGCAGTTTTTGAGAAGACGACGTTTAAAGGTTTTTCTACATCAGTAATGGTAGCCATATTTGATGGTGGATCAGCATCATATCTGCAAACTTGAAAGGTTTTCATGCCAGGTTGCTTTCTGTCAAGTTTGTTCAAATTCTATTCAGTGGTTTTAGACAAGAAGGCATTTAAAACTTTTTCTATTTTTAGCAATGGTGGCCATATCTGATGGTGGATTGATATCATATGATTTGTATAAAGGTCTTCTTGCCATGATACTTTTTGTCAAATTTAGTCAAATTCTGTTTCAATGGTGTCTGAAAAGTCATTAAAAAGTTTTCTAGTCTTAGTAGCAGTAGTCTTATTTAATGTATATTGGCATCATTTGTACAAACTTCAAAGGTCTTCATGCCATGATGATTTCTGTCAAGTTTGGTCAAATTCTATTAAGCAGTTTTGGAAAAGAAATCATTTAAAGTTTTTTTTTCTAATTTTAGTAATAGTGGCCATATTTTACAGCAGATTGGCACAACTTGTATAAGCTTGAAAGGTCTTCATTCTAGGATGCTTTCTATCAAGTTTGATCAAATACTGTTCAGTGGCTTTTGAGGAAGAAGTCATTAAAGGTTTTTCTGTTTTGAGTGACAGTGGTCATATTTTATTGCAGACTGGCATCATTTATGCAAACTTGAAAGGCATTTATGCCAGGATGCTCTGTGCCAAGTTTGGTTAAAACTGGCATTGTGATTTTTGAGAAGTTGAAAATAGTAATTGTTGATGGACAGGATTTTCTATTTTTTGTTATGGTAGCCATATTTGATGGCAGTTTGGCATCATTTGTACAAACTTGAAAGGTTCAATTGTTTTGAGGAAGAAGTCATGTAAAGGTTTTTTAAAATTTTTTGGAACAATGGCCAAATCTGATGGCAGATGGGCATCATTTGTACAAACTGCAAAGGCTTTTATGCCTGGATGCTTTGTGCCAAGTTTGGTTGAAATTGGTCTTGCAGTTTTTGAGAAGTTGAAAATAGCAACTGTTGATGGATGCATATCTTCAAATGGTGACCTTGACATGTACAAAAATTTCATTGAGATCTACTCAAAGCTGTGAGACTAGTTGTGTACAAAAGATTCTGTCATACACTACATCAAGCTCCAAGTCAAAAAGGGCGATAACTCTAACAACAAGAGTCCCTCAAAAGAGAATAATGCTCTACTGTCCAAAAAGAATTTCCAAGAATTCAAGATGAGACCATTTCTTCTTTTTAACTGCTGAGTGTTGAAACCATCTCTGATATTCTTCAGCAATAAGAAATTAGCCACTGTGGCATCAATACTGGATGCAAGATTGGCACCATTTTCATTTCAGACATGCTAGACACCATTAGAAGACTTTTGGTGAAAACTCCATGGTGATATGACCCTCCATTCAGGAGAATTAGTGACAAGAATTTCAATATGTCCATTGTGGCAGCCATATTTGAGGTCAGATCCACACCAATTTCATTCAGGACTAACTAGATATCATAATTAGTCTTCCGGTGAAACCCTAGTTCAATATGACTTTCCATTTAGGAGTAGCAATAACAAGATTTTCAAGATGGCAGTCATGGTGGCCATACTGGATGTCAGATCGGCACTGTTTTCATTTAGACATCATAAGAAGTCTTCTGGTGAAAACCCAATCTAGGAGGAGCAGTGATAAGATTTTCAAGATGGCTGCTGTGGTGGCCATATTGGATATCAGATGAGCACAATTTTTATTTAGGACCAACTAGACACCATAGGAAGTCTTCCGGTGAACATCCCATGCAGATATGACTTTCCATTCAGGAGGAGTAGTAATAACAAGATTTTCAAGATGGCTGCTGTGGTGGCCATACTGGATGTCGTGACACCATTTTTAGTTAGGAGCAACTAGACACCATAAGAGTCTTCTGGTGAAAACCCTATGTCAATATGACTTTCCATTCAGGAGCAGAAGCAATAGCAATACTTTCAAGATGGCTGCCAAGGCAGCCATATTGAACATCAGATCGACACCTTTTTCAGTTAGGACCAACTAGACATCATATGAAGTCTTTTATGAAACTCCCATGTTGATATGAATATCCATTCAGGAGGTGTAGCAATAACAAGATTTTCAAAATGGACACTGTGGCATCTATATTGCATGTCTAAGCAGAACCATTTTCATTTAGGACCAACTGGACATCATAATAAGTCTTCTTATGAAAACCCCATGTTGATATGACTTTCTATTCAGGGAGAGTAGCAATAACAAGATTTTCAAGATGACTGCCATGGTGGCCATACTGGACATCAGATTAGCACCATTTTCATTTAGGACCAACAAGACATTATAAGAATTCTTTTAGTGAAAACCCCATGTTGATATGACCATCCATTCAGGAGGAGTAGTGATAACAAAATTTTCAAGATGGCTGCTGTGCATATGCCATATAAGAAATGTGTTACCCATTGTTTTTTAAGTTTGGTTTTGTCTACTTCATCTGCTTTCTTCTCTGCCTGTTTCTGTTGCAAAATCATTCTCTGTTTCTCTAATGCTTGCTTTTCCCTTTCCTGTGCCTCACTCACCTGTAACAGTAAGAAAATTATCAGCAAATTTACCCATGTCAATTTCACATCCAACTGCAAACTGCATAGACCCAGATCTACAGTTGCATAATGAGCAGTAGAACTGAATATATGCTGATTGTAGCTGGGTGTGTGCTACACACAAGAAATGCATAGACCCAGATCAACAGTTGCATAATGAGCCATAAGAGCTGAATTTATGCTGATTGTAGCTTTGTTTGTGTTATACACAAGAGAATACATAAAATGTAAACATTTTCATGTCTGATGAAACCTGTGTACAAAAAACAGTAAAAGGACAAGTAAACAAGTTGGCCCTTTATACAAAGTTTTTATACAGAGGCATTCCAAATTGTAAGGATTATCTAAAAGTCCATATTTTTTTTATTTGTTCAGGTTTATAAAGTAAATTTATATTAAGCTATAAGGTGCTGCTATTCAAAATTTAGTAACAGAAATGGACATACAATGTGGGTTTTCCAACATTTGACTAAATTGAAGTGGATTCCTTGCCAAGTTAACTAAATTCACAGGGGGTGTTTGGTGTGGTCAGTGCTCTTATTTGAGCTGCACAGAAATATTGCAAATATCAGCAGCTTGCCATATTTCTGTTCATAGTGGTTGCAGCCCCCCCCCCAATTCAATTTAACATGGTCTTTTGCACCTGTTAAATGAAATATGCAATACTTAATACAATGTGTCTAAAGTAAAGTTTATTTTTATGCAAATAAGTTCATGCTTGGTAAATATATATGAATACAACATAAAGGCCTGCATCAAACACTACACAAACACTTTGTTCTTAACAGTTCAACCATCTTGCCCAACATACTTTCCCTAAAATGCATGATCTTGCTCATGCAAGTTCCATGACTTCTGTTTATTTTTCTTTTCATAAATGTTGAATGAGTGGAAGTGGCATTTGCGCTGTTTGTATCTATCTCTACATTCATAAACTTAAACCCAGTGTTGCACCCAAGATCCAGTGAGTCAAAAGAGGATGGTATTTCATATGTTGGCTGTTACTAATGGGTCATATTGGGATCATGTTCTTTTCAATTCTGGCCCTCCAATACTAACTGAAAGAGGGACTAATTAGCTTGGATGGGGGATTATGAATCCTGGAAAAGGAAATTAGTGCAATAGTAGCATGTAAGTATTACATAATTAAAATTAGTTTACTCCCCCTCCCCCACCACATTGCCAAACATAGGTGAGTCAATGATTTTGTTAACAGAGCACCTGGGCTTATAGCAGTATATGAACATGAATTTACCTGTTACAAGAATGTTTTTCACAGAACTATATGATAAAATACATGGGGGTATAATAGCATGTCGTGTACCTGCAACATTTGCAGGACTATACCTGAGGTACATACCTGCACATAAATAAATGGTGCAAATTTGTCATGCATGTAGAAAAACTGTCCTTGTCTTTTTGCGGACAATTCTATGTTTTGTTCACACACACACACATATATATATATATATATATATATATATATATATATATATATACACACACACACACATTTAGAATCTGTATCTGTCATCAGGTTTGTGTAGACCTACAGTATCAATACTACATTGCTGGAAACTGAATATACACCAGAAGGAAAGTTTTGCAATCTAAAGAAAGTTGATTAAAGAAGTTTTTTCTTCTTTTTAAAAATGTTTTATTGGGCATGCCCTATCAAAGTTATGAAGTTGGCTATCTTAGGATATAAAATACATAGAAATATAAGTAAATACAAACAATCAACATTGTAAATTAATTTAAATATAAACTATCAACATTGTAGATACAAACAATCAACACTGTAAATTAATTTAAATACAAACTATCAACATTGGATTAGGCTCTATCAACTGAACTACTGCAGCTCCCCATTGCTCATATTAATACTGTAAATAAATATACATCTATATATAGTTATTAATAGTATCATAAATAGTAAAGAAACAAGTCAGTAAAAAGCATACTGTTTAAATAAGACATACTAAATTAAGATATGTGTATAGTATCTACTTCATGCATCAAGCATATTAGGGAAAGAAAAGAAAAGTTCAAAACAAACAAGTATTCTAGTGCTCTTCCAAGAAATAATGAAATACATGCCTCAGCTCTTATAAGCTTTTCATATGCAAGTGATTTCAGAGGTGGCAGACATAATATAGCATGAAAATGTTTCCATATACATACATGTGATTCTACCAGCAGTAGGTCAAAAATACTGTTCTAAAGGCCGTATACCGCACCTACCATTTTATAGTTGAAATCTACTGTTTTTGAAAAATAAAAGATTTTTATAAAAAAAAAATTTTTTTAAAACTGAATATTTACACTTTTTATCCCCACATTACAGAAACCAGCGGGAACCAATCTACTGGGGACCGGAAATGTTATACCAGTGCAATGTGTGGCTGAGTAATCGGCTTACCTTAAGAAGGCTAACATGTGCACACAACATGCTGTTAATTGATTACCTTATTGTTGTAATCTGTAGAGTTTAAGACCAAATGCGGAATGTTTTATGAGGTGTTATAAGTAATACAGAGATCCAAGTTGGTCCATGATGGCTATTGAGTCTTTAAAAAAAACTCGGCTGACCTTTGGCAGAGGTGAGATAAAAAGTTGAGACCAACCAAAAAATGATTTAGGCAGAAACATTTGAGTTAGTATTTTGTGTTTTTGTAATGTTTAATTTCTATTGCATTGCTCAAGATGTTTTTAGAGGAATATTTAAGGGCAGCTCATATATTTTTTTCTTTAATTCATGTTAAAATGCCTAAATATGCACTTTCTTCCGATGCTAAAAAACCACTGGCTAAGAAATATGAGACTCTGAAGTTCAGCTCAGTAACTTCCTCCTTGGAGTGAACTTAGCTTGGAGGAGTATTAAAGAGCAGTCAGCAGCTTTAAAAACCCAGCCACAGGAAAACTGAAGTTTGAATTTCTTTGCAGGCCATGCGTTGTTGTTTTGTCATTGCCACATTCTAATGCAGATACAGTGAGTACATTCTCCATTCTTCACCAAATACAAAGTGATACAAGGGGAAATCTGGACTAGAAAATTATGAAGAGCCCGTTAAGTGTGAAACTTAATAATCAAAATGAATGTCATCAGTAGTCACCAGTCAGTGATCTTGTGAAGTAAACAAAAATGCTTGCAGATTTTCTTTAAAAAAATCTTTGCAGTGAACTATGAGATATACAGCTCAGCCTTTTTGTTTAATTGACAATACACTGACTCATATTCATTAGCATTTTCCATCAGAACAGGATTCATATTCACAACTTGCTATTTTATTATAGTATGACAAGAATACATATTATGTTGAAAAATCCACTTACTTTCATTACAGTCCCTTAAAATACGAAGCCAATCTATTGATAAAAATTTGTAAATCTACTGGTTTGATGTCATGGTTCTGTCACATGTATGCATATACTCAGTATATCTCTCAAGGAATTACAATGAATTGCACATCTGCTGGTAAAAGTCTTCAAATGAAACAAATAATTGAATGTTGTAAATAATTTGATAGATTCTGCAACATATTAGACCCTTTAAGTGCTTGCTTGTTAATTATAATCACACTTAAGCAGACTATACGTAACAGAGCATATATGCAGCTGTAATGGAAAATTACCTTCAGTAAATAAATATTTAATTTGTTCTCTGTCATATGAAATTCCAACCATTAAAACCAAGAACCCAGCTGTGCCTGAATTATCTCTAGTAAAGGCATGTGCAACTTCCTCCAGGGTGCAGGCCGGATAGCGCTTTTTAAAGTCACACCATATGATGTAAATGTAACTTGACAAAACAAGGTCATGGGTTGGATGTGGACCGCAGGCCATAGGTTGCACATGCCTGCTCTAGTACATGCAGCTCTCCCTTGTTATAATGCAGTAGTCAGAGTCAATAACTGCCAACCACGTTATGTACTGAACCGTGTTCTATTGAGAACTACTATATATTCAGAATAGCATCATATACCTAACTACGGAATAGTGAGCACTATCAAATTTTTTTCAATAATGGTGTTTTGAAAAGGAAAACAAGATATAAGACTAAGTTTCATCTTGTTTTCTTTCAACCCATATTGTTATACATTTGTATGATTGTGGTCAAGGGGTCCATAGTGGTACCATGTTATATCCAGAATTGTGTTAGAATGAAGCACATTATAACGAGGAAAGGCTGTATTGCTAACATTTATGGAAAATTTTAAAAGGATAACATATAATTTGCTCAAAATGCTAATTATTTCAGTGAACTTTAGTATGAAGTTTCTTAAAACTCTTTTAGAGTCTTGGAATTCAGTTAATTCTAGCTTTAGCAACAGTATAAATTATCAGAATTCTAATCAATATGATCTACAGTCTATATTTCTTACAGTCACTAGCAAGTAAATAACTCAAGATTAGTTCTGAAATTTAAATCTTCATTGAATTCCAACATGAAAAGCAGTTGAAATTCTGTTAATCATTTATGGTGGCTGGAATTCAGAGTGTACTGTTTAAAATCTCCGATTATGCTGAGAAAGCAAATGATTTGTAAGTAAATGTGAAAGGTACAACTGAAAAACCACTTCAATCTCTTACCAATGATTACTTATCTTGTATCATAATACAGACAGCTGATCAGTATGACCACTGACATAAGAATACAAATTATGAAAAAAATCCACACAACAAAATAGCCTAAAATGAATACATAACGCAATATATGTACAAAAAATATGCACAAAACCCCCAAAACTACTTAATTACTACATGTAAAAAAACAGCAAAGGAAGAGAAAAATCTGAAATACAGCTGAACCTTTTGTAACAAAGTGCTTTTGTGAGCAGTTACATTTCTTGTAATAATAACAGAATTTGGAATAAATATAAATACATGTATACTGTGGAATCATTAATTTTATTGGGTTTTCTTTTGGTTATTTAGAATTTATTTTTAGTTTGCATGGGTAGTTATGTTTGTGGATATGCCTTGGATGTCTGTCTTCGTATTGGTGGATAACCTTTAGTTATGTCTTGAAATTAGCAATCTGAAGCTGAACAAAATCCAGAAGAGTAACATGAACGGCACATGATATGCCTGCCCAGTGTTTAATAGTCCCCAAAATCTATAGGTTCTTCTCTACCCCAAGTGCAAGCCATTCACAAAGTTTAATCCAGGTCTGTGATATACAAATAATGTTATTGTGCAGAAACTATTTTTCTTCTTTCAGTCACAGTGACTTGCCTTTTGACCCCAAAGCCGATAGGCTTCTTCCTTACCCTATGTGCAAGTTATTCACAAAGTTTGGCGCAGGTATTTAATGTAGAACTAATATTATTGTGCAGAAACCATTTTTCCTTCTCCCAAAATCAATAGGGTTCTTCTTTACACCAAGTGCAAGCCATCCACAAAGTCTAGTAACTGCACATGGTGGAAAAATCGAGTTATTGTGCAAAAACGAAATTGGTCCTTCATGGATTGACAACATACAGTCCTACCCACTTATATTGACATCTCTTATGTCAAGAAACCACCAATATCAACAAAAAAGAAAAGTCTCGGGCCCATGGTCTTTTGTTACTACCAAATTTGTTATGCTTATATCAATGTCGAGATAAAAAATAAATGTATATGTCGACATAAGCCCTAGGTCACAACTTAAACAAATCCTTTGTTTTCTAGTCATTTATTTTGACAAGCTGCCAGTTCTGACCCCTACTTTGTTCTACAATTATTTGATGTTGCTGCCAGGCTTTAATGTTGCTGTCACATTGTTTGGTCCTCCAAAGCTGGCAACTTCAATACGCATGCACCCTTCATCAAAGCAAGCCAGCTACAATCTTCAATAAAACAATGCACTCTTCATCAAAGGAAGTCATCACCAAACTTGAATAAAAGCGATGGAATCTGATATATTGTTGCATTTTCCAAAGTGATTGGTTATTGGAACATATTTACTGTGCCATAAAACTTTCCTTTTCTGCAGGAAGAAAAGTAACTTTATTTATGTGATGTGCTTAATTAAGACTTTTAAAAAAACTAATGTCATTAAATGTTATGGGATCATTTGTTATTAAAATTTTTACTGCTATTTCAAGAGAATTCATAACTTGTTGACAAGTTTTCATTTCCCTATGAATAGCCTGGGAGACATATAAAAATTGGTACACCTCAAATGACAGTGAATTCACTGTTAATCATTCAGCCTTAGGTAAGTACTTAATTATCTAAATTAAAAAAATGCACTAAATCTGACTTAATTACAACAGGTTCCACTGTGTGGGTTAGTAGAAAAAGAAAAAACCACCAAACAGCCCAGAGTGCACTAAATGTCACCACACAAGCAATCATGCTTTGCCGCTACCTCACGCTCTTTTCGTTCTTTATCTAATAGTTCTTTCTGTCGTTCAGCCTGTAGACGCAATTCCTCTTGTCTCTTCTTTTCTTCTCGCTGGAAGGTCATTGGCTAGAAATCTTAATTCTGAATTACTTCTCTAATACACTTGTGGAATGAAATGAATGACTTTTCAATCATTAAGAGACAGCCTAGTTGTGGTCACCGAAGAACAAAGACTCAAGAACAGGTCTGACCTGCCATATTTGAACTGAAGCTCAAGCTCCAAGTCCAAAAACTCAGACAGTTAATAACTTTAAATAGAACAAAGCTAGATTCACATAGCTTTTCAAATTTTACTTAACTTGAATCCCTCTACTTGATGACCAAATTCTGATGATGTAGGTGTACCCTAAGTAATTTAATGTCATATCATTTATTTTTGTGGGGCTGAATTTTCGTGGTTTTGTAAAAAAAGACATTTTTGTGGGTACTTAAATTCGTGGTTTTGCCTGTCAAAGTTTGCATATTAGTAAGTGTTTAATTTCATGGCTTAACCTCTACAAATACCCAAACTAAAGAATAAAAAAGAATAAAACTATGCCAATGCAAATGGCGGTCACTTGAATGTTTATAACAAAGCTACCACATGTATGAGCACAAATCAAGACCTGAAAAGTTCAGTACTTAGTGTGTTTTTGTTTGTCCAAGTGAATACCATCAATGGAAGTTGACGCAGCCAACAACACTAAAACAATACTACCACCTCTATGAACACAAATAAAACACCTGTCAAGATCAATCACTTACACCGGGTTTTCGTCTGAGTGCTCAACAACAAAGGAAGCCAACGCAGCCAACAACACTAAGCCAATTGGTTATTAAAGTACATCTGTATGATCTCTTACTTAAACCACTGTCCATAAAGTGAACAAAACATGTGACCGGTTGCCCCTTGCTCAATGCAATCAGCAGACAGTGGCAATATTTGATGTGTTTAGACTCCACCAATGTAAGAAGATGATAACTAAATTGAAAGACAGTGGAATCATGCGTTTGTTTGTGCCTGCCTCATGTACAACCCAACTTCAACCACTAGACTTAACAATAAATAAAGAGTACAAGAAGAATTAAAATCATACTTCCATAACTGGTATGCTAAACAGGTCATGGAGGCAATCACGTAAAAGGAAGATGTTACTGGTAACGATCACTGATTACAACCTCAGTAATCAAGCCAGTTCAGGTTGAATGAATAATTGCAGCTGATATGACAATGAGTGAAAGATCAGATCTAAGTATCAGTGGTTTTGAGAAAGCTGGACTTGTTTAATTATGCAATTTGGGGATTATTTACCTGACAAGCATTTGTGTGTACCTTGAGACTTGATTGACATAATGTTGATACAGTGGCTTTGTCCGAAAATCAGTTAAGTGTGAGCTTTAATACTCTGCTGTAATTAGTGTATATACATAGTGTTTCAATAATAATTGTGCTTCAAGCAATGCATGGATAAACTGAAATGTGGTTTCAGGAGATTTTAAATTTTTCAACAGCAGATTGTACTCAAGCGAATGATTGATTTGAATAAGTATTACATTTAATTTTCATATACTAGTATTATTTATTATTCTTTCTTTCATTTTAAGTATTACTAGTGTTTGAATACCTTATGCTTTTTCTCATTTCTCTTTATCCTAACTTATCACACATATCGATTTTAGGCAGTGAGTGTAAATTACAACTATCAGATACCTTATCGATATGTGTGCATTAAAACAACATAAAATGCTTTATAATTCTTTTTTCAAAGGGTTAAAATCAAACAAACACATGTAAAAGCTAATTTTTTTTACCAAATTACAGTATTGACGTTGATTTATCAAATACTAATAGCTTTGTTAATCTCTATGAATGACACACAGTAAGAAAATGAGTGGGGGGGGAGTCATCATCATATATGGCTAATTTTTCATTGGGTATTTAAATTTGTGGTTTGGGGCAACAATGAAAACCATGAAAATTGGTCCCCCATGAAAATTTCTGATACCACAGTATCTGGTTTTGGAGTTCTGAGTTTGAGCTTGAATTACTTACTGAAACATTTTCAAGAATATGGGGCCTGAATTAAAAAATCCTAAAGGCTTGATTTTGAACTTGAGCTTCATTATAAGCCAATCAAAAATGATGTTACAAATTAAAGTTACTCATGACTGGTTAAACACAAATTTCAAACTGAAACTCAAGCTCAAGAGTTGTAAGATCTCCAGGTCAAAAGGTCATTTATTTGACCACTGCTGCGTGCCTTTGAGCAGACCTCTTACCTTGCTTGCTCCGGTCAAACTAGTTGTAAATGGGTACCATCTTCAGCTGAATGACTAGTATGTCATGGAGTAGTACTCCGTTTAAAGGGAGTCATGTATTCTCAACCACTTCATTCCACAGAAACTGAGATAAGATCCATTATTATATACTCATTTTTTTCTCCATTAACTTTGCATTGTCAGAATCGTGCAGTATTTCTCCATACTGCACGGCTTAATACTGCACGAAACGTGTGTCTAAAAATAGTATTGCGTGTTAGGAACTACTTTTTATTATAAACAAACAATGTACGCTCACGTAGCAGACACCGGAATTTTTGCTTTATTAGATTTATCTGTGGATGAACTAAGCCAGCTGCTTGAGTCTTTTGAAAGTAGAGATGATAAAGCTGACCATGTGGATGAGATCATTAAGTCACAAAAGAAACTTTCAATCAAGCAAGCGACTGAACTTGATATTCGCAATGTCTAGTGGTGTTTTTATGACAACAAACGTGAGACATGCATTATTGAAAATATAATTCTAATCATTTAAACACTTATTTAGCTTATTGTTCAGACTATGAACCGTGCTCTCTAGCGTCTATAAAGAATAGCATAGAAATGTATCTTAAGGCCAAAAGATATTCCGTCTCTCTCAGTGACTGCCCATTTTACATGTTAGTTCAAACACGAAGTTTGAAAAAAATTACAAGTAAAGAAGGCGGGTTTTGGTATAAAAGCAAGTGCCTCTGAGCCAAGATAACGAAGAAGCCTTATTTTCCGCTGGCGAAATGGGCTCTCACATCCCAGCCGCTTTGCAATTTTCCTGTCTTAATTTTTTGAGAAAATGTTTGGATATATAGTACAAGTCATATAGGTGATGAAGCTGGGGTCCCTCCAACAAAGATCACGCAAGTGACATCACATAAAAATATGTTATCTATAGCTGGTAATAAAATCGGTAATAAAAAATACTTAACTTTCTGCATCTTGAATTTCTTCAAAATGTACTTTCTTATTCACCGCGCGAAACTGCACTGCAATCTTTAGACTATATTTCCAAGAGAAATCACATTCCAAAGGAGAATCTACTGCACTCCAAAATGAAATGAATTTGATATTCCCTAACAAAAAATATTTAATCCTGCATCTTCTTGAGAATTTCAATTAAAAGGATTTCATATTTTGTCCACCTTATGATTCCAAACTATCAGTGGTAGAACAGAAACACATGTACAACTTGCTGTCAAGACCAGTCCCTCCAGCTACATGTACATCGTACGTAATCGATCCAAATAATAAAGCCAGCCCCAACAACTAAAAAAGCAGAATTTAGTTGGATCGACAGAAAAACAAAATGCCTCCATTCCAGACTAACTGGGAAAGTTGTTCCAAGGCGCAGTCATTCACAATATTACTCTAAATTTCAATTTTAAGTACACCAAAATCAGATTTCTTTTTGAAACGAATGACCGAGCGTGTGGTACACTACCAAGTTCAAAGGTCGCTGGGCGGTACCATGTGCGCATGAATACTGTTACTGTGTATTGGTTTAACTTCGGTTGTGTATTTACTTTAGAATATAGCAGAAATTCAGTTAATTTGTTTCTTGTAGTGTGTTCTTTTTATTATTCACCCTTAGGTAGAAAAGCAAAGTGAGTATATAATAAAAAGGTTACTGCATTTGTATGGGAAAATATGAACTTGTTTTTTCTGAGCTATACTGCACTCCTGATGTCGTGCAGTATAACTCAGAAAACTCGTTCATATTTTCCCATACAAATGCAGTAACCTATAAGTCTTTGTCAGGAGATGTGGCATCTTATGATCAAAGTTTTCTGAATTATATATTATATATGCATGCAAAAATCAATATCAATCTCATCTGGCAGTGCTGTCCAAAATCAAAGTGAAAACTGTCAACTGTGAACCCCAGCTACTCCAAACCCTTACTAATTCTGAACAAAAAATGAATTCCTGGCAATTTCTATTATAGTCAAATTACTCTTTCTATCCTGACTCAATGTTCATTTTAAATATATTTTCTGATCCAAAGGAGTCTGCACAAGACAAGTTTCACTATATTTATTGTTTTGTGAAGAAAAAGCTAGGAAACGATTATATTAAAGCATTACAATTTAAGTATAAACTGATGTATATGTGTTCTTAACATGCTATGCTATATATGTACAGATTAGAACAATAATAATAGGAAAATAAATTATTTAAGTCTTTGTTCATGGAATATGAAAACGTCTGAAGCAAGATGGCAGCTGAAAATTTGTGTAGAATGCATAGTTACTTCTTAGAAAAGACACACACACACACATGTGATCATTTAAAAAATCTCACAATTGATCTCAAGTTCTAATAAATGGACTGAATTGAAAGTTTTGGACTGTTTTGCATAACTTGACCAACTCTAATGAAAGTCCTAGGTTCATGCAATCAGGTGATGTGGAACAAAACTTCGCTTTGAACCACCAGACTTCATCTTGTTTTACTGCCTGGGGTGAAGATAAAGTTCCTCTCTTCTAAGCAAAATCAATGGGAGGAGATTTTGTATTTACTCACAATGTGATAATTAAGTATTTTTTGTATGACGAACACCAGGCATTTGTTGTATTAAAAAAATTACCAAGATATTGGAGAAAAAATATTAAGATAAATGTTAGTGTGCTCGTCCATCTTTAGAAAAATTCTATAGCTTGACGTCATCTCCAAGTCCACAGTTTATATACCATTTATTAGCAAGACAAAAACCTGTACTTAATGTCTGAGAGTTATACTATAAGAAATGCATTGCGCTCCAATATAGTGACATTTTTTGTATGTATTATAGGACAGTAGCCTAAATTGCTGAAATAAAGAATATAAAGTTACTTCGATTTCCACTTGTAGGAAGACGACCTTGTAACGACCCTTTCAGTTGTAGAACAGAGTGACTTTCTATTAGGCTGTAAGATAATCTTTCCCCAGGAATATCATCTTCAGTTAACTCTACATATTGAAACGTAGCTGCCATGTTACAAAGTTTGTGTGTGGGGTTTAAGACACTTTCCATGTCGACTATTTTTAGGTGTGAGGTCATTTACGTGTTGTGTCACATCTGCCTCATTCATAACCTGCCCTATTGGTAGAATCACTCAGGTTCTGCTTGGTTTTGGTCTGTTGTTTTATGACATAGCAACACAAGGAGGCTATTTAGTGCTGAGGCAACTGATGTTATTATGCAGAAACCATTTTTCTTCTTTCTGTCACAGTGGTCTTGACCATTGACCTTTTGGTCCTAAAATTGATAGGCTTCTTCCTTACTGAATTTGCAAGCCATCCACAAAGTTTGGCCTAGGTCTGTGATGTAGAACTAATATTATTGTGCATAAACCATTTTTCTTCTTTCAGTCACAGTGACCCTGACCTTTGACATTTTACCTTTTGACCCCAATACAGATAGGATTCTTCCTTACCCCAAGAGCAAACCATCCACAAAGTTTGGTCACTGTAGAAGATGGTAAACTCAAGTTAAAGTGCAGAAACCATTTATCTTTCTTCAGTCACAGTGACCTTGACCTTTACAATATTGAATCCAAAATGAACAGGCTTCTTCCTTACCCCAAGTGCAAGTCAACCACAGCTTGGTTCGTGTATGTGATGTACAACTAATGTCATTGTACAGAAACCATTTTTCTTCTTTTCAGTCAGTAACCTTGACCTCTGACCTTTAAACAATTGGGCTATTCCTTACCCAATGTGCAAGCCTTTCACAAAGTTTTATAACTGCACAGGGCGGACAACCTAAGTTATTATGTGGAAACCATTTTTGCTCTTTCACTCACAGTGACTATGACCTTTAAACTTTTGAGCCCGAAATTGATAGGGTTCTGCCTTACCTAAAATGCTAGCCACGTACAATGCTTGGTAAATATAGAGGGAAGGACAGCTCGAGTCATTGTACAGAAATCAAATTGGTAACAGGCAAATGGTCTGATGGACAAACTCATAACATAATACTCTACCTTATGGCAGACAAAGTTGAATGATGTCACAATGTCATTATGCGCATCCTTATCAACAATGTATACCATTTGATGAAGAAAAAAAAAATATATGAGAAAAATATTGTTCATTTACCTCACATGTTAAGTCATGAGACAAAATCAGAGTATATAATAATTTCTCATATGTTACACATGACCAAATGCAAACAAGATAGAATCAGATTAACTACTGTTTAATAATGCACCAGTAGATCAGGCTTTGTACTGTTTGTTTATCTATGATTTAAAGTGAAAAGTGTATAGCCTAATCTGGCAGTTCATTATGTGACCACATTCATGTCTAAGCTTTTCACAGTTGGGTTCACTTTATAGGTTTGGTTCACCAGTACCTAGTGGGCTCATGATTTAAATGCTTAAGTCACAAACTGTGAGAAGTGTAGAAAAAAAAACAACATTGCTTCACTGGTCTTCAGACTAGCTTTGGTTCTTTTCAATCTTGATGAAAAGGATACCCTGGATTTTTTTAACCCAGCGAATGGATGTGAAATTTCACTGCACTACATGAATAGGAGAACTTAGGAGTTCATGAGTACCAGGTGTACCAAGATGTTTAACCTCCAGGTATTTTCTATCAGGGACTAGGTGTGCCTTACTTTCGGCTAAGGATACATTACATTTTTATGGAAAAATATCTTAAGAATGAAATAATCATATGCATCTTTCATTAAATTTGCAGCTCAATACCAAAGCACAAAAGTGTGACTATTTATCGCATTTAACATAGTGATATTTTGTACTTTGATATTAAGAGCTTTCATACATTTTACCCATGAGTTTATCATCGAACATAATAATAAATGATATTGCTTATTCAAAATAACTTATGTACAAAATAATGAATGATACTGACTATTTAACATAACTTATGTATATGGTCTTTCTTATATCCACAGAAAATACTGCTTAAATTTAAACGTTTGGAGATGAGATAAATCAAAAAGTGGTGTTCAAGATTATGTAGGTCAAATCGAGAATTGACAATTTCTAGTTTTTTTACAAAAATTTCTCACCATAAAAACAAACATTTTAGGAAACAAAACAACCCAATTACAGGCAAATCATTCCAAATTGTGTGTGCAAGAAATGTGGTTTAATAATGGCAGGAAGAGGAAATAACATAATACACCAGGTTTTCAGGTAAACTGGGTACTGGCGAATCGAGTATACAAAGATAAATATGGTATGCCAGCTCATGTGCCAGTCTGCCTAGCAAGTTGCCCAAATAAAATGTGTTTACAACAAAATTAAAAATAATGGGGGTCACTGGTGTGGTAAAGAAAAGTTTGCTAAATTGATATTTCTTTCCATATTGTTTTATGAAATGTTACTTTTAATTTATGGCAAATCTAATTGATAGGTAGGAACTGGTCCATTGTATGAATACTTCAGAAATGCATATCACTGTGTCATCAGAACATATGTATCAATAAAAGTCTCTCAATGGGACTGACACTCTACTGACTGAAAAGAATTTCCAGGAATTCAATATGGCCATATGATATGTCAGATCGGCAACATTTTAAAGAGATTCAAGATGGCCATTTTATATGTCAGATCGGCACCATTTTAAAGGACTTCAAGATGACCATATTATGTCAGATCGGCACCATTTTAAAAGAATTCAAGATGGCCATATTATATGTCAGATCGGCACCATTTTAAAGAAATTCAAGATGGCCATATAATACATCAGATCGGCACCATTTTAAAGGAATTCAATATGGCCATATGATATGTCAGATCGGCACCATTTTAAAGGAATTCAAGACGGTCATATTATATGTCAGATCAGCACCATTTTCATTTAGGACCAACTATACATCATAAAAAGTCTTTTAATGAAAACCCCATTTTGATATGACCATCCATTCAGGACTAGCAATAACAAAATTTTCAAGATGGTCACCATGGAGGCCATATTTATATGTCTGAGTGGAACTATTCTCATTTAGGACAAACTAGACATCATAAGAAGTCTTCTAGTGAAAACCCCATGTTTATATGACTTTCTATTCAGGAGGAGTAGTGATACATTTTCAAGGTGGCTGCCATATTGGACATCAGATCAGCACCATTTTTATTTAGGACCAACTAGACATCATAAGAAGTCTTTTAATGAAAACCCCATGTTGATATGACGATCCATTCAGGAGGAGTAGTGATAACAAGATTTTCAAGATGGGTGCTGTGGCAGTCATACTGGATGTCTGAGCAGCATAATTTTCATTTAGGACCATCTAGACCTTGGGATGAATGTGTGTGTGTAAAGTTTTATGGCAATCCTCCAAGTAGTTTAGGAGTAGCAATAACAAGCTTGTGCTAATGGACAGACGGACATTGGGTGATGAATGATGGACAACAGGCCATCCCATAAGCTCTTCTGGTCTATGAACAGTAGAGTTAAAAATACATCAAAATATCATAATTGGAACTCTAACGACTCTAACTGCACATATGTGCATACCTCGGTCTTGGCCCAGAATTCATCCCTGGATTTCGGGTTTATTTCCCTGTGAGCTTGTGTCTTCTCATACACTGAACCCTGAAAAAATGTACATGTTTAGCACAATAAAAAAGCAAATTTCTCTGAACACATTCAATATTTTTCATTTCTTTTACTTTATGACAATTTATGAACTAAGTTATGTGCATGCTGTAGGTATATTAAGTTATGTACATAATATAGATGAGGACTTCAACAAAGAATAGTGTCTACTAATTCAAGGTGCCCTCTTTTAATAAAGAATTACTATTATTATTATTATTATTAAATGACACTGATAATTTGCAAGTTTAACAATCCTGTGCATGAGTGGAATTGGATTATCTTGCATCCTTCTTGGTGAAAGTGAACTTTGTTCTTTTCTGATAAAAGACATGCATGTCATTATTCTAGTATATATCTCAATACCTCAAATTGTGTAATTAATCTGATAAAAGACATGAATGTCATTATTCTAGTATATATCTCAATAACTCAAACTGTGTAATTACAACACACAATTTATATCATTTGATCATATCAATTAACCTTACTCAGGACCTCCTTATCTCATAACCTTGGACCAAAAGTAGAGCCTCAGCTGTTGCCAAGTGTGACTGACTGCACACTGTTATATAACAGGTTATAAACACACTGTTATATAACACAGGTTATAACACACAACAGATTATCTTGTGGAATCACAAACTGACAAAAAGCTGGAGTAATCTAAATCCCACACCCTGCCAAAATGTCTATTATGAGACTGAAAGATTTATCCAAGATTTCATCTATAAGAAGTTCATATGAACAAAGTATACATGGAAGCAACAGTTATTAGTAGTTTGGTTCCAAATATTAAAGTGTGAATGATGGATGGATAGATGAACAGACAAACAGATAAAAACATTAAAGATATTGAAACTTAAGAATTGTGAATAGCAAAAGACACATCTACACCACTAGTTTAATAAGTGTACACAATTTCAGAAATATCAAACAGTTTTGGAGTTTTGCCCCGGAAACTAAAGTGTGGACAATAGATGGACAGATGGATGGACAGACAAATGGAAAAACATTAACTAGAACCTTAAAGAAAAATAGCTTTGTTATTTTGCAAGTTCCCCAAACGACCTTATTTTTTGCCTGCTGACCCTAAACAAATTTCCTACCATAAAAAAGGAATTGAAGAAAATAAAAAGAATTGAAGATTTTCTGAATGTTGTAACCAGTCCAGATTTTATTTCATTTGTAGGTAACAGTATTAGACATCATGCTCATTACTATTTCTCCCAATATTTTAAAGTGCCTACTGGACAAAGATTAGAAAGCATGATTCGATAATGGCTACCTTTGCATGCTGTTTGCTAATTGGGGTCAGCTTCAAAGTACCAAGTTATATCAGACAAATGGAAATTATTTAAGTAATTATATCAAGTGCACATCTTACTGTCATATAACATCATGTTGTTGAATAATATCAAACAGGTCTTTTCTTAATTCTGTGATTCACTATAGATAAATCGAAGGGAAAAAATTCTTATTCTGACCAACTGAAGGAATGCTTTTTTTGTCATGAAATCAGAAACAAACATATTACATTTTATGCCTTGATTTATGTTTGTAAAATGTGTATGCCCCCATTGCACACAAACAAAAAGTCCAAAATGTTTTTAAAAAATTGAAAAAAATTGCTGTGTGCTTGAAAATCTGAGGAATCTATATATGAATATAAATATGCATATTAAATTTCATTTGTCTACCAATAGTGGTATTCACTCAATTGTGCTGACAAGGTTTTAGTTTAATAATCCCAAAACTTTTAAAAATGTTTAAAAATTGAAAAATTATTGAAATTGCCCCGAACTCTAACAAGGTCATCTACATAAAAATACAAATATGCAAACCAAATGTAATTTATCTATCTTAAGTGGTTTTTGCTTAATTGTGATAATAAGGCTTTTGTCAAAATAAGTCCAACCAGTAGAATGGTGAGCAACTTGTTCATGTAAATATATCCCATCTCCCTTGTACCTTGCTGATGGTGATAAGTATATAGTCAAACAAGCAAATTCAGTGAACTGTTGTCCCCCGTCTACCACAACAAAGCCAAAAAAATTCACCATAATGAAATCTAACTATGATCTTTAAGGCAAAGCAGTAAAGTTACTGGGCAGACACGGAAAGTACCTAAGTTTCATTGCCGTATCTCAAAGGGCATTAGAGCAAAAGCACAGGAGGGGTTTAAAAAATGATCAATGACCTTGACCCTGAAGATAAAACCTTAACTGTGATACATGACATCAAATTGAGAAGCATAAGTGTACCATAGTTCATCCCTGTAACTCAAACAGCTCTATGATGGTAAAGCAGAAACAAAAGAAATCTTAAAAGATTGACCTGTGACCTTGACTTTGAGGATAAGACCACAATCAAAGCAACACATCTTCTAGTGATAATATGTAAGTATACTAAGTTTCATCCATTCATCTTAAACAGCTGTTAAGTTGAAAAGAAGAGGAGCAAATGCGACTGAAACCTAAAATATTGCCCTGTGACCTTGAGCCTTATCTTGATGAGAGGACACCCAATGTGGTCCATGACACATCTTCTTTCAGTAATGATATATAGTTATACAGTGAAACTCCGCTATAACATGATGGCCAGGGTCCACAAAGTGCTATCGTGCTATGTACTGAACCGTGCTATATCCAACCAAGTCAGTTAACTGAAGAAAATATTGAATATGTATTCTCTTAGGAATACATTATGGGGGGGGGGGGGAAAAGATGCAAAACTATGGACTTCACTGATGCAGTTACAAACTTGATGCATTTTAAATGAGAAATACTTAAAACAGTTATTACATATTTAATTTTTTTGTTGTTGTTGCAGAGAACCATTCATTGATACATACATATATGTGTACAAGAAAAGGTAACTTAAGTCTACTCACCAGCCAATCTCATAGTATCCATAATAATATATTCCATTGAAAATATGCACAAAGAAGCATAATTTATAGACATTTTCTGCTAGATTCTATTCTAATCCAAATATTTAATTTCTTGCAAATACACTCATTAACTTAGGAAACACTGTATTTCCGAAACAATCATATTTGCTGGACATTTCCAAAGAGTATGATTTTTTTTCCAGACATTTATTTTATTTGCTTATATCAGACATTGGCAGTTTCTAAAAAAAAACTTGCATTTGGGCTTGAAAAATACTTTAACTGAAAATTCATACAATGTTGGTAAAATAGCTTGTACAGAGCTAGTGTTTTATGTATTTTACCCAGACAACCAACATTAAATACAATTTCTTGCATCTTGTATCTAGGTCAGAGTTATTGACTTAGTAATGTACTTTTGATTAACACTGGAACAGTTGTGTATAATTGCTTGGACCCAGTATGGGAGTAAACCATTGAATTTCATGGGTAAAGAGTGATCTCCATAAAATAGTGAAGTCATTCTCTAAAATAAATAAAATAAACCCAATATAATTGCAATTTTATTTATAACTACGACTTTGCGCTACAGCAGAGGTAGAACATGGAATTGTATGTTTGATTATAATAGCAAATCCCTCAACCCCAACAATTTAAATGGTTATGTTTGAGTCAATGGTCCACATCAGTACAAGCTATGAATATGCATATAACTTTACTATTACAGTGGGTTGTGTATATGAGTGATATGAAGCTTCTTTCAACAGGTGTGTATGACGGTTGACTAAGCAGGCATTGGTGGTCTATTGTTTCCCTTTAATAGGTGAGTAAATTAATTGATTTATAAATTTGGTTGAGAAACCTTTAAGACCTCTGCATTGTTTGGTGCTTGGTTGAGTAAGCTAAATGACTGACTGAGCAAACATTTGTTGGCTACTGTCTACCCAAGACTTTGTTCACAGGATGCATTGAACACAAATGCAAAGAAGACCTAATGGCTTTATTGTTGATGGTTGAATAATATTCAGATTAACAATTATCAGCTTGTTAAGGAGCTAATGTCTTTTCAAAAATGAGCAAGACTGGTTTTTTTCTTCAAGAATACAACACATATTTTGCCAAATTATTAAATCACACTCTTGTTTATTTTGGAACTAAAGCTTTGTAGTACTTCAAAAATAGGTGAAATTATTGCAAAATTTCGGGAGCCACGTAACGATCGTGCTAACTGTAGTGAAGCGTGTTATAGCAGGGTTTCACTGTACCATGTTTCATCCCTTGATCTCAAAAGGCTCTAAAATTATACAGTGGAAAGGAAAGTGTAATGGAAAATATTCAACATATAATACCATAACACTGACCTTGAAGATAAGACCCCAACATGGAACACAACACCTACTAATGATGGCATGTATACCAAGTTACATCCCTGAATCTCCAACAAATCAATAGTTACAGAGTGGAAAAGAAAGTGTGATAGAAATTTTCAATTATTGAGCTGTGACCATGACTTTGAAGAGAGGAATCCCAAGGCAACACATCTTCATTCAAGACCAACTAGATATCATAATTAGTCTTCTGGTAAAAACCCAATGTCAGTATGAGTTTCCATTTAGAAGGAGCAGCAATAACAAGATTTTCCAGCTGGTTGCCATACTGGATGTCAGATCAGCACCATTTTCAATTACTACCAACTAAACATCATAAGAAGCCTTCTGGTGAAAACCCAATGTTGATATGACTTTCCATCTAGGAGGAGCAGTGATAATATTTTCATGATGGTCACTGCGGTGGCCATATTGCATATAAGATCTGCAGAATTTTTATTTCAGACCAACTAGACACCATAATAAGTTTTCCAGTGAAAACCCCATGCTGATATGACTTTCTGTTCAGGAGGCATAACAAAAACAAGATTTTAAAGATGGCTGCTGTGGTGGCCATACTGGATGTCATTCAAGAGAGTAGCGATAAGATTTTCAAGATGGCCACTGTTGTGGCCATATTGGATGTCTGAGTAGAACCATTAACTAGGCATCATAAGAAGTCTTTTAGTAAAAACCCCATGCTGATATGACCATCCATTCAGGAGGATTAGCAAAAACAAGATTTTCAAAATGGCTGCCATGGCCATACTGGATGTCTGAGCAGGACCATTTTCATTTAGGACCAACTAGACCTTGAGATGAATGTGTGTGTGAATTTTCATGGCAATCTTAAGTAGTTTAGGAGGAGTAGCGATAACAAACTTGTGCAACTGGATGGACGTTGGATGACAGACAACTGTCTATCCCATCAAGCACTTCTGGTCTATGACCAGTAGAGTTACAAATTGTAGCAACACAATGATTTGTTAATATGCACATCTTGAGATGATGATCCTGAAATTTTTTCAAGTTTAACTGTAATTCACTGAAATATGTGAGACCAGCTGTGTTCACAAGATTCTGTAATACACTACATTACACTCTAAGTCAAAAAGGTCATTAACTCTCATAAAAATTGTCAGAGCAATTTGATTTGTTGATATGTAAAATTTCAGGGGATGTCAATAAGATTTACCAAGTTTGATGGTAATCCATAAAAAAACTCCAGTCGCACTAATGATATTGTTTCACACATGAAGCTACTAGGGCAATAACTGTAACAAAATTTGTTGGAGTAAAGTGATTTGTTGATATGCACATCTTCAGGTAATGACCAAAATAATTACCAAGTTTCATGGCAATCCATCAAAACTGAAGAGAGAGGCAGGGTATAAAATGTTCAACAATGTATAAAAAAGACTGAAAAATTGACCAAATCAAGATTCCAATGCCTATCAAATTTCATGGACATGACCAAATCAAAATTCCAATGCCAGAAATGCCTATCAAATTTCATTGACATGACCAAATCAAGATTCCAATACTGCAAGCAGCAGAGACACAAAAATATTGAAACTGATGTGTGAATAGGAAAAAGGCACATTTGGACTAATATGTCTACGTTCATACAGATATCATGATTAGTTGTGGAGTTATGCAGATGAAATGAAAGTGACAAATGGGTGGATGGATGAATAGAGGGACTGAACCACTTTCTATATGCCAACTTCATGGGGTGGGGAAAAAACTAATTTCTATATGCCAACTTTATGGGGTGGGGAAAAAACTAAATTCTATATGCCAACTTCATGCGGTGGGGGAAAAAGGTTTCACAAATTCAACTTAAATATAGAGAATATAGTTTATTTTGAGCTTTGATGACTCAAAATGTACTGACTGAATGTTGCTCTTATTTTGAAGTTGGTGTATTTTTATTTAATCCTATAAGTTTGTAAAATTTAAAAATTTTAGGGAATTATGAAAGATTTTACTATGCAAATGAATGCGGAACAGGGATTAAAGTAAAAAATGCAACTATCAATTAAAAATTTTTCTACTTGCTTACTGACAAGTACTGTAGAAAAGATAATGTTCCAGGATTAATCTTAAAGATTTTTTTGACCCAGGTACTTGGCACAAGGAATTAGCCTTCATATTGCAGTTCACCTTTTTGAATGTTTATGTCTGACTACTTCAGGTTAAGTCAAGAATGGTACAAGGATTGTATTTTGTACAAAACTAAATGCATTACTGAAGATGTTTCGTATATAAATTTGACCCAAGTAAATGAATTATATACCTTATTTGCTTGTGCATCACAAGAACCCAGCTGCAAATAGCATAGACTCAGTTCTAGTATCGCATAATGGGTCAGCTGATTCGGGTCAGCACATTCTATTTTCTACTTAATGATTGGCTGTACATTATACAGTGGAGATTCTGAGTCTTTGCTGCTTGCAGCATAGTGTCCATTACATGGATAAATATGCATTGTGAAACATCTCTTTTTTTGTGTTGTCAAGAATCCTGCTGTCACCCAAACTTTTAAGTCTACCTTGATGCTACCCTCTAGAAAATGCACTCAAAGTATTAAGTTTACAGCACGTACCACAGTTCCTGGGGCCTCTATAGGCTTGCTCTTTTCCTTGTGGAAGCTGTAGTTGGCACCTGAAGCCTTGGCAACCTTAGTCATTATCAAGTCTTGTTCCACATCATCTTCTGACCGAGCATTAATTGTAACATGGACACTCTGCAAACAAATTATTTCTGTCTCATATGCAGAAGTCATATTTGAAACTTTTTGAAGCCATAGCAAGCCCCATATTCTCTGAACTTTTAAAAGTCATACCAAGCCCTATATTCTCTGAACTTTTAAAAGTCATAGCAAGCCCCATATTCTCTAAACTTTCAGAAGCCATACCAAGCCCTATATTCTATAAACTTTTTGAAGTCATAGCAAGCCCCATATTCTCTGAACTTTTAGAAGTCATACCAAGCCCCATATTCTCTTAACTTTTATAAGTCATACCAAGCCCTATATTCTCTGAACTTTTAGAAGTCATAGCAAGCCCTATATTCTCTAAACTTTTAGAAGCCATACCAAGACCCTATATTCTCTGAACTTTTAGAAGTCATAGCAAGCCCTATATTCTCTAAACTTTTTGAAGCCATAGCAAGCCCCATATTCTATAAACTTTTTGAAGCGATACCAAACCCCATATTCTCTAAACTTTTTGAAGCGATACCAAACCCCATATTCTCTAAACTTTTTGAAGCGATACCAAACCCCATATTCTCTAAACTTTTTAAAGCGATACCAAACCCCATATTCTTTAAACATTTTGAAGTGATACCAAACCCCATATTCTCTAAACTTTTTGAGCAAGAATCTCAAGCTCTGGCAGAAAATCCTAAACTGTGACAGTCTATTTCTTTAATTAAAACAAGGTTAGAATTACAGTACATTCAGATTTTTCTGAACACCGACTATCAAATTTCTATGACATAGGTACATTCTAAGTATAATATCTGATTTTATGTGTTTGAGCCTCAGCTTGAGTTTTGTATGCAAAAAGTTTCAAGAATAGATGGATAGCTGATGGATACACTATCTCTTTTCAGCCCTACCCAACATGGTTAGCACATGGATATACCATTACTTCAGTTTTTCTGCCCTACCCAACATGGTTAGCACATGGATATACCATTACTTCAGTTTTCAGGTCAACCCAATTTCACCCTTATAAGATGTAGATTTTCCTTAACATTACTTTATGTGTCTCATCTTTAGTCTTGTTGTATGCTAGCTTTAATATTTTGAAATTTTATTTGCTTTTGTTTGGTCTTTATTGGTGCAAGACTTGAAATACTCATGTAACATTATCTCCATCTCAAATTCATGCATCTGCAAAAGCGTGTAAATAAAATACCAACAGATTTTGGGAGATAATGCTTCTATATTTGGGTCTATTTTTGTTAAATCATTAATCTGCCTTCTCTTTGATATGATTTTTATGAGTTTGTATCAACAACAAAAACTGCATCAGTAGGAATTATGGGTAATGAATTTAAGTGGCATTTTACTGGAGTGGAAATTATAAGCTCCAAAAAATAAACATTGCAGTCAATAAATAAACTGTTAGTAATTGATCTTAATGATGATAATTTTTCAACTGTATGCTATTAAAAAAATATATATATCTAACATTTGAGGTATTTTGATGCTGCTGAAAACCAAATGAGACTTTCTATAAACATACCTGAATCATGTTGATAAGACTATAAAGCATCAATTGTTCAAAACGTTTGCTCTAGATGATAAGCACTTGACCCTTTATTTCTACACAAGCTACTGCAACATAAATATAAGTCAACAGCAGCAAAAAGGAAAATAAAAGAAAGTCAATATGCTCACATGGAAAAGATTGGTGATGTCTTTTAAATGGTTTGCACATTTGAACTTGACTGTCTCTGGAGCTCCCTGACCTTGCTGAAATATATTTAAAAACAAACACATAAAAGAACAGTATCCTTAAAATCACCAATGTTGGAATAAAACAAAACTAATGTCTGAAAGTTCAAGTTTATACATGAACCAACTGGTTCCATTTGGACTGAGGTATGTCATTTTATGCCATGAGCTAGGTGCAAAGTAGGTACCATATATACTGTACTCTCATATAAGCTGATACCAACTGCAAACTGCATAGACCCAGATCTGCTGGTGCATTATGCAATGGCAGATCAGGGTCTATGGTGTTTGCATTTAGATCTGGCGTATACGCGAGTATATATGGTATGTGCTATTAAAAGGTACTTGTCTTCTGAGGAATTTCTTCAACATCTGGGTTTAAGTTGGATACGAACTGATTTATTGTCTATTTTTAAATGATTGTTATTCATCAATTTAGAAATAAATACAACTTGCCTTTTAAAAAATGTATATTATATCACAATGAGTTATAAACAGGTCACGATACTACCATATGATACCACTGTCTAGTCATAAGCCCACTTCCTGCTTTTTTGAAAAATTTATTATGATGCCTCCCAAATGAAGTCTATTATGGGTGATGTACTGTAATGGCCAACAACTTTTTAAATAGATTAATGGTGTAACTAAGCTCTCGTTTACTTTTCCCCATTAAGTAGGACAGTTAGCCTAGCATAAGGAAATTGCGACATGATCTGCCCTTGGCCAGTTCTCTTTCGACCATAAATTTTTGACACTTAAATAGTGCCATGAACTGCCCATCGAGTAGGACAGTTAGCCTTCCACAAGGAAATTGCCACATGATCTGCCCTTGGCCAGTTCTCTTTCGACCATAAATTTTTGACACTTAAAAAGTGCCATGAACTGCCCATCGAGTAGGACAGTTGCCTTGCACAAATAAATTGCCACATGATTTGCCATTGGAAAATTCACTCTTAACCATTAGCTTGTGTCAATAATAAAATACCATGAACCTCCAATCAAGAATGACAGTTAGACTAGCACAAGGAAATCACCACATGATGCTCCACCTACTGAACACAGTTTTTTGAGGCATTTTCAACAAGGCAAATTACTGTCTGATTGGCCTGTGAAAAACAGACTGTTAAGCCCAGCCACCTAGTTCTCTTCTTACTGAACACAACGCTGTTCTTTTGTCATTTTTTAGATGAAGGATGACTGATTGATTTATTCAACCCATCAGATGAAACTGTTAACCTGGTACCATGAAACTGTTAGCCTGGTACCATGAAACTGTTAGCCTGGTACCATGAAACTTCTAGCCTGGCGCTATGAAACTGTTAGCCTGGTACCATGAAACTGTTAGCCTGGTACCATGAAACTGTTAGCCTGGCACTATGAAACTGTTAACCTGGTACCATGAAACTGTTAGCCTGGTACTATGAAACTGTTAGCATGGTACCATGAAACTGTTAGCCTGGTACCATGAAACTGTTAGCCTGGCACTATGAAACTGTTAGCCTGGTACCATGAAACTGTTAGCCGTGTACCATGAAACTGTTAGCTTGGTACCATGAAACTGTTAGCCTGGCACTATGAAACTAACACTTAATGCTATCCTTACTGAACAAAGCCCTGTTTTCTAATATTAGAAGAAATCAAAGAGTTTTTGGGCCCTTATTTTTAAAATTTTTTGAGCATGAAGTTCAAGATAAAATTCAAATTCCCAAAATCAGATCTGATATTTACATTATGTCCCATGTAGTTGAAACTTAGCATGCTGATAGAGGAAACAAAAATAATAATAATAATAATAATACTTTTTTTTATAGATGGTAACTCAATTAGTACAATACTACTCTCCCTTGAGGCCTTCTGCTTAAAATGTGGAAAAATTATATACAATATTTACGAAATAATATAAAATGTCTGTCTATTATGACAATAATCGGACATTATTTAACATGTAAGAAAAACACTTTTCTTTAAATAATTTTCGATTAGCACTCTTTTTGATGTTTTGAGAAATACTGTTCCATATGAAAACACCTGCTTATTGCATAGACTTTTTGAAGGTTTCTAACTTTGGTTTGGGAAATCAAAGATTCCCATCACAAACAGATCTTAATCCATATTCAGACGAGTTCGCTACAAACAATTCCTGAAGATATTGTGGAGCAATTCCTTGAAGAGACTTGTACACTAAAATTCATTTTTGGTAATCAATCCTTCTAGATGAATCCAGCCATTTCAATTCATGGAAGAGAGGCTTGCTTGGTGCATCAAATGGTTTTCCAAGTATAATTCTTGCTGGGTTTTTTCTGTAGTTTTGAAATTCTGTCCATATTGTGTTTGGAACAATTTCCCAAATAGTGACACAATAGTCAAAAAGCAAAATATAAGCATTATAATTGTGAATCCTTGTTTCCACAGGAAGATATTTCTTTATCTTATAAAGTAATGTAATTTTTGAATTTACAACTTTATAAATTTTTTATCAACTTGATCATTACATTGTGGAAATCTGTCCACATGAACACCTAGAAGTTTGACTTGCTACATTCTCAATTTCACTTCCCTTTAAGACTTAATCTAAATTTTCTTGACCTAATTGTGACTGTCATTGTGAAGTTGTTATCAGCATACATTTTATTTTATTTCCATTTATATGCATATTATTGTTGTGACACCAATCTTACATTTTGTTCAAGTCATTTCATAAGTTTGATTGCACAACATTCATGGAGGATCCAGATGTATGAAGTGTACAATCATCAGCAAAAAGGTCAACATTTGAAACTCTTATAATAAAGGTATATCATTTATGAAGACAAGGAATAACAGAGGTCCAAGGAATGATCCCTAGGGAACACCGGCTTTGATACTTTCTGGTTGCGATGTTGTACTTCCTATACACACTTGCTGTGTTCTCTCTTGTAGATATGAAGCTAACCAATGGATAGTGTTTTCATGAAACTTAGAGCATTTCAATTTTGACAGTGAGATGGAATGATTAACAAAATCAAATGCTTTTTTAAACAATTCCAGTTAGGTATCCTGTGTTCATTTCACTCAACCATACATCAGTAATTTTAGTTAGAGCTATTTGACAGGAGTTTGCATCTCAAAATCCTTACTGTTCTTTATGTATAAGCATATTTTGATTTAAATAAGAATATACAGAATTTGCTACAAGTTTTTCTATTACTTTAGAAAGAGTGGGTAGTAGAAATATTGGTCTGTAATTTTCTGGATTTTACCTGGCACCTTTCTTAAAAATAGGTGTCCCTTTTGCAATTTTAAGCAGGTCAGTATATTAATTTGTTGCAATACTGATGTTGATTATATGAGTAATTGACTTGGTTACCAAAGGTGCAGACAACTTAAGTATTCTGGGTCCCATTCCATCTAATTATGCAGCCTTGTTTACATTTAGGTTCTCCAATGTTTTGTAAACTTCATGCTCTGTAACTTAGTCCAATGTCAATGGTTCTATATTTTGTAGTTTCTCATTTAGGTTCTAATTTAGAACAGTCGGATCAAAGTTTTCGCTTTTCTTTTAAATTCATCAGAGACACTACTAAAATACTTGCTGAAAGAATCTACAAGGAGAAGTATGCCTATATCTTCACTTTTGCCCCCACCCCCGAAGTACTTGATATATTGATTGCTTTCAGATTATTTGACACAAACTTACCCAGTTAATAAGAACATATTTTGGCAAATTTGTGTTTGGATCCATCACTCGACAATAGGCATACATTATCTTGGATGCATTTAATTCCTCTGCCATCTCCTCCAAACCACCACCTGGAAAATAAAGTAACCATGGAAACTGTACATAAAATGAAAGCATGTTAGACTGAAAAATTCCATTTACAACAATATCTCAGTATCTGCAAGACAATTCTGGGGACAGATTTTCCTCTAATTTTATTTTACATATTCATTAGAACAATTTTAATTTTAATTTGTACAAAAAAGGTGGGGACAAGTGTGTCCAGATTAGAGGGGCTCCACAGTATAACTCCCCACCACCCCTCTTGAACTTGTAAACCTGCAAAAACAAAACAGGCTGTTTCTTTGTGATAGAGAATGACAGACTAAAACTTAAGGTTCGACTCAATAGTTTCATGTGACTGGCTTTATGTTTCCCCTAGCTATGTCTTGCATGGTGTGGCGCCATGCCCTTCTGCTTGGGTGCCATGCCCTACTGCTTGGGTGCTATGCCCTACTGCTTGGGTGCCATGCCCTTTATTGGCTTTTCCCTCCTTACCATTCCCTTTCAGTGCTATGCTGCGCTTTTCTCTACTAACTTTGCATTTTAAGGATTTTACCTTTTTTACATTTATCTTTTGTATACCATTTTTATATCTGAACTTATCTGGCACTATATAGCCTGGATTGTGCTGATGTACCATTAAACTACATACATACATACATACATACATACATACATACATACATACATACATACATACTGCTTTAAGCGCCCTTTTCCTGTCCTTTTCTACTGTAAAAATGTGAAAATGTTATAGAATAAGGTGCCTTGTTGACCAATGTACCTGCAATTAAAGTTCCCTTCTGGAAGGAGAATTACCATATCTGTTACAGATCCTGGGTGAAAAACTAGCTTGGTCATGGGGTACATTTTTCATTGTAGATAAAACCATACTTTATCTCCATGTATCTTCCTTATTATTTACAGTGGTGTCAAGAATGCAAGATTTTTGTTTTATACACAAGAAATACAATTCTGGCGCAGAAAAAACATGCTAGTCACTAACAGAGAAATTCTGAAATCTTACTGCAAATATACACCCTTTAGGAAGGCAACCTATGTTTGACTATTGTATCATGAACAGTTACAAAGTGTTTGCATTTAGAAGAAATGTGACACAAGTACATATGGACACATCAATGAAATGAATACATAATTCTTTTTTAAAAAATGGGTTTAATAAAGTCTTCAAAGAAAAATTAGGATACAATGAATGGCACATTATACACCTGCTCCATATTTAATAATCCTCTATGCAGATAGCTTACACTTTGTAAAGAAACCATTTTTCTTCTTTCAGTTACAGAGATCTTGACCTTTGACCCTTTGACCACAAAATGAACAGCCGTCTTCCTTACCCCAAGTATAAGCTATCCATAAAGTTTGGTTAACGTATGTGATGTAGAACTGATATTATTATGTAAAAACCGTTTTTATTATTTCAGTCAGTGAAAATGACCTTTGACCTTTTACTCCAAAATCAATAGGGTTCTTCCTCGCCCCAAGTGCAAGCCAGCCACAAAGTTTGTTAACTATAGATGATGGAAAAGTTATTGTGTGGAAACCATTTTTTTTTACTTTCAGTCAGAGTGACTTTGCCCTTTGAACTTTTGAGCCGGAAATTGATAAGATTCTTTCTTATTTTAAGTGCAAGCCATCCACAAAGTTTGGCAATTGTAGATGGTGGAGAACTCAAGTTATTGTGCAGAAACAATTTTTCTTCTTTTCAGTCAGTGACCTTGACCTTTAAGCTTTTGAGCACAAAATTAATAGGGTTCCTCCTTACCCCTAGTTTGGTAACTGTAGATGGTGGACAGCTCGAGCTATTATATGGAAACCAAATTGGTAGCAGTCAGACGGATGTTATAACATAATATGCTCCGCCTTATGGCGGGCATATAAAAAATTAGTTTTTCAACGTGTGATACAATATGGGACAAGGATCACAATGTTTAAAATGTCAGTAGATTTGCTGCATATGATACAAATTACGTACCTCCAGTCTCCACAACTTTAAGCGTTGTTGATTGACCTTCATATCCAAATACAGCCCTGAAGAGATAAATGTATATTTAATTTTTAAAAAGTGATAATTATATGTTCAGTTACAATTTTGCATAAGAGAATTGTCCCTTTTTAATGTTTCTTAGATCAAAAATTCACAAAGAAATACTGCAATGTCTCTTTCACCTCGGAAATGGCAGATATTACACTATACATAGGGGCCCCGGGTGGCCGAGTGGTCGCGCTCGCCTTTACAGATCACTGGCATCTCACCTCTGTCCGCGTGGGTTCGAGTCTCGGGCTCGGCCAACATGGGTATGTGAGAAAGCTTGCCAGTAGCTTCCCGTGGGTCGGTGGTTCTTCCCGGTGTTTTCTCTGGTTCTTCCTCCACCGAATATACTGGCCGCCATGTATAGCCTATTATGTGATGAAAATGGTGTTAAACCCATAACAACCATAACAACACTATACATTACATTCAGAACTACACAGTGTAATATTGTCATTTCTCATAACACTGTATATAGCTGTTACAGCCAAAGCTACAGTGAAATATTGTCATCTGTCATCACAATGTATATCATTCTGATACATTCAGAGCTAATGTAATACTGTCATGTCATTACAATGTATATATCTGTTACATTCAGAGCTGCATACAGTGTTATATTTTGATGTCATTACATGATATATACATGTAGTTATTACATTCAGAGCTACATACTGTAATACTGTCATCTGTCCTTACACTGTATATAGTTGTTACATTCAGAGCTACATAGTGTAATGACAGATGACAGTACACTATATGTAACTCTGAATTTAATACAATAAGTACGTTTCAGTTCATATGTGATGTCTCATCTGGGACAAGAATTACACAGGCATATATACCTTTCCTTCTCTGCCCCACTAAATATCTCTGTTGTGTCAGCGGCTTCCTAGCACTTAGCACATTACCTTACAATACCTGATTTGAACACCATACTATTTTCATATTTATTTATAAAGATTATGCAAGTATCTTTACATTTGTAAAAGATATGAATATGTACTGATGTAATTTATTTCGAAAATTGTGATTAAAGTGAAACCTTTGTGTTCACTGAAAATTTTGCTCATAAATCAATAGTATACCTTGATGCAAACCACTCTGTTGCTTTTTGTATCTGTAACAGAGCAATGAAACCTATACATGTACTGGTATATTCTATGGGTATTCAAAATGTAATCAAGTTACTTTTCTTTAAATACTTTGTCACTTTATACATTTTTCCCCATTTTAAAAAGAAGTAACAAATCAGATTTTGGGGATAATTTAAACACCATATGATTTCATGTTGTAAATTTATTTTCAAACACAAATTCTTAAAAAAATATACCAAGATGTACAGAAAGGATTTGACTTTCTACTGATGCAGTTTAAAGTGACTTTTAAAATTTTATTTTGGAATAAGAATGAGAAACAAAAACTATATATCCCTGTATGACAACACCAAATTTCACCTTTGGAAACCTCTTCCGTAGGTAATAACGAGTCAGGTAATAGGCCATCATGCCATACAACATCAAATGCTTTTTCAGCATCCAAAATAGCTATAGCCAGGGATTTTTCCAAATTATGTGCTTCACTTATTGCTTCCATTGTAAGGTGGGCAGCATAGTTAGGTGAAGTGTTCTTGGTGAATCCATGTTGTAATTGATTTTGGGTGTGGTTTAGGGTTCCTTCAATTTTTCTAGCTGGACTGCTTTTAGCACCTTGCCTTTAACTGGGATAACAGTTATACCTTTATAATTTCCTGGAAAGGTTTGGTCTTTACCCTTCTTTGGGACTGGAGAAAGGATACCAACTTTTAGGTGTTCTTTTGATAGTCAATTTATATCCAGTACTAAAGTAGTGACTGGGGCCTCATTTACATATCAGTGAAAGTCAGATAGGTTCAGAAAAGGCGTAAATACCAAATCCTGTGAAATTCTAGTCCCAGTAGTCATGACAGGTCAAACCTTCTCACTAGTACCAGTATATATGATAATTAATTTTTATCTTAACTACAAACTAAAACCCCTGTCATTTGCTTTTTATTTCTGTATGTTTTGAAATCTGAAGAGATGTGCTTTCAGAAAGATGAATTTGTTTAGATACATGTACATGTATTTTAGACATAAGTCTGAGAGCTGGCATTTACACAGACCATCTAAAGAATCAACTGGATAGACTATGAATAAGGCCTAAAATGAAAACAGCTTTGTTTCCAGTTTTCTGACCTACCCTGTATTATTTTGTCTGCAAACCCTAGGGTGTTTTCTGACCATAAAATTAAACAAATTCCAGATTTTCTGAAGTTGTAACCAGTCCAGATTTCATATCGCTGTTAGGTAACAATATTAGACATCATGCTCATCAAGATGCCTCCCATTATTCTGAAACACCCACTCAACATAGACCATAAAGCACAATTCAATAATGGCTACCTTTGTATGCTGTTTGCTAATTATTGTCAGCTTCAAATTTACAGGATATATCAAAACACAATTTTTTAAAGTAATTTTACAGAATATATATCTAACTATTGTACAACATCATTTTTTTTTTTTAGTAATACTGACAAGGTCTTTGCTGAAAAGAATAAAATTATATCATGCAACTGTGGTTCACTTCTGGTACATGGAAGAGGAAAATAATGAGTTTAAAAAAAATCTTATTCCAACTGACAGACCCAATTCATTTTAGCATGGAAGGTGGAAACACATTTGTGGGGGGTGGGAATGGGGCCAAATTATCCAGATAATATTCAAAGAACACTGGGTGCATTACCTTTTGCCACCAGCAGGTGATCACAGAAGTTTGAAGTCTAGCCCACCTAGACTGTGTATGCATAGAGAATTTGAGGATATCAGTCTAGAGGGAAAATGGCAAAAACTCTGCACCATTGCATTTTGTTTACATCAAGTGGATAGGTTTTGATCTCATTCCTTAAGAAAGTGTTGACTACGGGTGAAACGATACACCTGTGCCCCGTATCGATATGATTCCCGATACACAGCCTACGATACGATACATGATCGATTCTCAGTTTAAAGAATAAGAAGGCAAACGACAAATAATTATTCATGACTGCTGAAGATTAAAGTAACTTATATAGGGTAGATATTGTTTTGTATCGATTCTTCACCTCTTGTATCGATATGGCAAAAGTATCGTTCATCGATATATCGATGAATAGTTTCACCCCTTGTGTTGACATCATCGATTATAATGCCATAATGTACACAATGTCAAAAATTTGCTAGGCTTTTGCAATTATATTGTTCTGACATTTTTCCTGGTATAAATTTGGACATGCTTTGCTTTCTTTATTAACTGTATTTAATCCTAGTTGACACTCACAGCATTGCCTAGTACCCAAATTTTGATTAACTTCATTTCACTTCATTCATCCTGCCACCCTCAACAATACATTTTCTGTGCATCAAATCATCAACTCATACATGAGTTCCCAGGATCTCTAAGTATGATAAACGATTAAAATGGGTTTGTAAATGTCACTCATCAATCAGGGATGTTCCAGCAGGATAGGGCCTGAGATAGGATAGGGCCTGAGATAAGGGAAAAACTGATATTACAGAGAAAAAAAATGCTTTTTATTGAATTTGGGGGCAGGGAGAGTTTGCATCAAATGTGAGTTAAGATAAACAAGTTTCAGTTATATCAAGTATGCACATTAGGGGCAGGCCTAATTGTTAGGTTCAGGCATCAGCAATCCAAGCTAGTACACAAAATCCATATGAATCAGGTTCTACTGTACTTTCTTTTGTTTTGGATCAAGTTTGATGGACTTTTTTTTTCTTCATACCTACTCCTTTTATTAAATACATTTTACTTACTATGTAGAATACAATAATATACTGAAGGGGAATCTGCTGTTTGGGAGTAATTCAAGTACAGCTGTGACAGTCTCAAGTTGCTCTTCATTTCATGAGAACATTTACTAATTTCTTGTTTTGAATAAGTTTTGATTGCACTCTTTGCTCCTTTTCCTCAAGTTTAGGCATTCAAATCACATTCTATATCTGTGAAGAAAAAACAATATCTTCAGCCAAAAATGAAACTACAATGGTAGAGTTTCAACTAGTGACCAACAGTCCTCGAGGTTCTGTAGAGAAAGAACAAAATAATATATCTCTAATTATACCATCTTTCTCAGGGAGGGTGTTGGAGAATACTAACAATACTTGATTCTCATGGCCTAGACATAAGCTGGAAGTGATTCAAAAGCTGCATGACTTTTGAATCCAGTCACCCTGATACTTGGCCACATCCAAGGCATTCACACAGTATTCCAGCCATAAATTTCTTAGGGATGGGGTGGGGGTGGGGTGGGGGTGGTGGTAAGGGCACTTCTTACCATAAGGGTACTTTTTGCCAGAAGGAGCCTTTGTCAAGAGTCGCACTGTTATAATGATATTTATAATTTTACAATGAAAATGTACACTGATTATTTTCTTCTCAAATTATAATAAAACAAGTACAATTTATATGCAAATCAAAAATTCAAAGGTAACACTGTGGACAGATATGTATATTTTAATAAAGAATCAAAATTAAAAAAATGTAAAGTTTAAAAATTTTTACATTGTGTACAGTGGACTGATTAGTTCATACACACAATCATCAAATGATAACATGCTGGGATAATGAAGTAGGTATTTAAACTGGGTCACCAATACAACAGTGTTATGTCTGAGGACTGGAGAGTCTGCTTCATGTAATCTGTCACAACTGAAATAATTTTTTTAAAAAAAATAACAAATTTAAACAAGAGTCCCTATAAAGAACATACGCTCCACTGGTAAAAAAAAAAAAAATCCAGGAATTCAAGATAAGACCATTTCTTTCTTTTAAATGCTGAGTGTTGAAACCTTCTCCGATACTCTTCAGCAATAACAAGATTTTCAAATTAGCTGCTGTGATGGACATACTGGATGTCAGAATGGCAACATTTTCATTTAGGACCAAGCAGACATTATTAAAAGTCTTTTGATGAAAACCCCTAGTCAATATGACCATCCATAGTGACAGCCATTTGGAACCATTTTCATTCAGGATCAACAATGTTGATATACAGTAACCATCCATTTGGGAGGAGTAGAGATAACAATATTTTCAAGATGGCCACCACGGTGGCCATATTGAGCGGTCAATTTGCATCATTTTCATTTAGAAACAAATAGACACCACAACTCTTCTGATGAAAAATCCATGTCAAAATGACTTTCCATTTAAGAGAAGTAGCAACAACAAGATTTCCAAGATGGCCACCACAGTGGCCTTGTTGGACGTCAGATGAGCACCTTTTTTATAGACATCATAAGAAGTCTTGTAGTGAAAACTCCATACTAATATGACCTTTCATTCAGGAGGAGTAGCGATAACAAGATTTTCAAGCTGGCCACTGTGGCAGTCATATTAGACATCAGACGCCACCCTTTTCATTTATAACAAGCTACACACAGACCGCATAAGAAGTCTTCTGAATATAAATGTCTTTCTGTTCAGGAGGAGTAGCAATAACAAGATTTTCAAGATGGATGCCATGGTGGCCATGTTGGATGTCAGATTGGCACAATTTTTATTTAGAGCCAACTAGTCCTGGTAAGAAGTCTTTTAAGGAAAATTCCCATGCTGATATGATCATTCATTCACGAGAACTAGTAATAAGATTTTTGAGATGGCCACTGTGGGTCCATAATGGATGTCTCAGCGCCACCATTTTCATTTAAAATCAGCTAGACATCTTAAAGTCTTTTAATAAAAACCCCATGTTGATATGACCATCCATTCAGAAGAAGTAGCAATAAGAAGATTTGCAATAAGGTTGCAGTAGCAGCCATATTTGATGTGCAAGCAGCACCGTTTTCATTTAGGAGCAACAAGACATTATAAGAAGTCTTCTGGTGAAAACCCCATGTCAACATGACTTTTTGTTCAGGAGGAGTAGCAATAAGTAGCAATAACAAGATTTTCAAGATGGATGCTGTGGTGGCCATATTGGACATCAGATTGGCACCATTTTGATTTAGGATCAACTAGACATCATACGAAGTCTTTCAGTGAAACCTCATGTTATTCAGGAGAAGCTATAACAAGACTTTAAAGATGGACATTGTGGTGGCCATATTAGACATCAGATCAACACCATTTTCATTTAGGACCAACCAGACATCATAAGAAGTCTTCTGGTGAAAACCCCCATGTCAATATAACTTTCCAGTCAGGAGGAGTAGATGTTCATTTAGGACCAACTAGACACCATAAGAAGTCTCTTAGTAAAAAGATATGACCATCCATTCTGGAGAAGAAGAGATAACAAGATTTTCAAGATGGCTGCCTTGGTGACAATACTGGATGTCAGATGGGCACCATTTTCATCTAGTTAAAAATCTCCATGTCAATATGACTTTCCATTCAGAAGGAATAGCAATAACAAGATTTTCAAGATGGCTGCCATGGAAGCCATAATGGATGTCAGATTGGCACCATTTTCAATTAGGACCAACTAGACATCACAAGAAGTCTTCTGGTGAAAACTGCATGTCAATACGATTTTCCTTTCAGGAGAGTTGCAATAACAAGGTTTTTAAGCTGGCTGCCATGTCAGCTATAGCAGACATCAGATCAGCACCATTTTCTTTTAGGATCAACTAGGCATCATAAGAAGTCTCTTAGTCAAAAGATATGACCATCCATTCTGGAGAAGTAGAGATAACAAGATTTTCAAGATGGCTGCCTTGGTGACAATACTGGATGTCAGATTGGCACCATTTTCATTTAGGATCAACTAGACATCATAAGAAGTCTTCTAGTTAAAAATCTCCATTTCAATATGACTTTCCATTCATAAGGAATAGCAATAACAAGATTTTCAAAATGGCTGCCATGGAAGCCATAATGGATGTCAGATTGGCACCATTTTCAACTAGGATCAACTAGACATCGCAAGAAGTCTTCTGGTGAAAACTGCATGTCAACATGATTTTCCATTCAGGAGAGTAGCAATAACAAGGTTTTTAAGATGGCTGCCATGTCAGCTATAGCAGACGTCAGATCGGCACCATTTTCTTTTAGGATCAACTAGGCATCATAGGAAATCTTTTAGTGAAAACTCCATGTTGATTTGACCATCCATTCAGGAGGAGTAGCAATAACAAGATTTTCAAGATGTCTGCTGTGGTGGCCATACTGGATGGCCAAGCGGCACCATTTTCATTTAGGAACAACAAGACCATCAGATGAATATGTGTGTAAAGTTTCATGGCAATCCTCCATATTGTTTAGGTTGAGTAGCAATAACAAAACTTGTGCTAATGGATGGACGACGGACACTGGACGAAAAACCATCACACAAACTCTTCTGGTCTATGACCAGTAGAGCTAAAAATGAACTGTAGCTGCTTGATCAACAATAACAATAACTATAAAGTAATTAATAACATTTATTAGAGAACAAAGAAAATATTCAAGCTCTAATTAATTTCCTACCACCACCAATTTTACATGTTTACTGATATACATAGTGACTTGTGTATCTGTTCTTGCGGTAATTAATTTAAAATCCTACATAAAGGATTTATTTACCATTACAAAATTACTGGGAAATGTGTGTTTTATGACTGATTTCTGCAAGTTTTCCACTGTAAATTTTTCATGTCATATGTCTGCACTTTGATATGGTAAAGAAGGATAGCCAGTACTGCTTGTATATTGGAGCTTCCTCCTAACAGAGTTAGGTCAATAACAGAAAGTGACAACCCAGTGGCACCCCAGTGTGTACTGTAAACACTGTTCTAACCATGTAGTTGTCACATTTGTTACATGTATCAGACGTGCAAGAGGGAATTTTTAAAGAAAACAATTTACCTTAAGTATTTTACTCCCACACTGAATTAGATATACAAGTCCAGTACAACTACATCATAAAGATTTGTTTAACAAAATTAGGGTGGATCAGGGATCATTATCGATGATAAAATAGGAAAAGCTGTACCACAGGGTCCCTGGACTTGTAGTGTTGCTTACAATTTAGCTATAATAAATGTACTATACATAATAATACATTATACATGGTACATATATTATTTATGAGTAAATTGGAAGCATCAATACAGGCTTCTGTGAGTTGTACAATATATTAATAGGCATTCACATTACACCTACCACTTGCAACATCAACAATAATGCCAAAAACTACAGTACTGTAGTATCATCAATTTTCGTGGGGTACCAATTTTCGTGGTTTTCGTTGTTGCCCCAAACCACGAATTTAAATACCCAACGAAAAATTAGCCACGTATGATGATGGTGACCCCCCCCCGCTCATTTTCTTATTGTGTATCGTTCATAGAGATTAAGGAACCTACTTGTATTTCATAAATCAATGTCAATACTGTAATTTGGAAATAAAATAGCTTTTACACGTGTTTGTTTTATTTTAAACCTTTGTAAAAAGAATTAAAAAGCATTTTATATTGTTTCAATGCACATGTGTCGATAAGATATCCGATAGCTGTAATTTCCACTCACTGCCTTCAATCGATATGCGAGATAGGTAAGGATATAGAGAAACGAGAAAAACCATAAGGTATTCAAACACTAGTAATCTTGAAAATGAAAGAAAGAATAATAAAAAATAATAGTATATGAAAATTAAATTAAATACTTGTTCAAATCGATCCTTCACTCGAGTACAACTGTTGTTAAACAATTTAAATCCTCCTGAAACCACATTTCATTTTATCCATGCATTTTTAATCCAAAAGAACAACAAGCCTGTAAAATACTAGAACTATTGCTTGAAGCACTATTATTAATGAAACACTACGTATATACACTAATTACAGCAGAGTATTAAAGCTCACACTTCACTGATTTTCGAACAAAGCCACTGTATCAACATCGTGTCAATCAAGTCCCAATGTACACACAAATGCTTGTCAGGTAAATAATCCCCAAATTGCAGAATTAAACAAGTCCAGCTTTCTTCAAACCACTGATAATTAGGTCACATCTTTCACTCATTGTCGCATGTGCTGCAATTATCCATTCAGCCCGAATTGGCTTGATTAATGAGGTTGCAATCAATGATCGTCACCAGTAGCATCTTCCTTTTTTTCGCGACGGCCTCCATGACCTGTTTAGCGTACCAGTTATGGAAGTGTGATTTTAATTATTCTTTGTACTCTTTATTTATTTTCAAGTCTAGTGGTTGAGTTGGTCTGTACATGAGGCAGGCACAAACAAACGCGTGTTTCCACTGTCTTTCAATTTAGTTAGCATCTTCTCACATTGATGGGCTCTAGACACATCAAATATTGCCACTGTCTGCTGATTGCATTGAACAAAGGGCAGCCGGTCACGTGTTTTATTCCCTTTATGGATAGTGTTTTAAGTTAGAGATCATACAGGTTACTTTAATAACCGATTGACTTAGTGTTGTAGTCTGCGTCGGCTTCCTTTGATGTTGAGCACACAGACGAAAACACTGTGTAAGTGATTGATCTCGACAGGTGTGTTATTTGTGATCATAGAGGCGGTAGTATTATTTTAGTGTTGTTGGCTTCGTTGGCTTCCATTGATGTTATTCACTTGGACAAAAACACAGTGTCAGTATTGAACTTGTCAGGTTTTTGATTTGTGCTCATACATGTGAAAGTATTGTTATAAGCATTCAAGTGACTGCCGTTTGTGTCGGCAGAGTTTTATTCTTTTGTATTCTTTATTTTGGGTATTTGTAGAGGTTAAACCACGAAATTAAACACTTAGTAATATGCAAACTTTGACAGGCAAAACCACGAATTTAAGTACCCACAAAAATGTCTTTTTTTTACAAAACCACGAAAATTGAGCCCCACGAAAATAAATGATACTACAGTATATACCATGGTCTTAAAAAAAAAAATGATGTAATGTCAGTGCTAGTGGTTCTATCTTTTCTTTATGTTTATCAATTTAATATCTCATATCGTATGCCAAGTCCAAATACAGCCTCTTATTTATTATTCATTCCACATCAAAATGGGCTAACCATAGTGTCATGTGTCAGCTAATGTGGCAGGTAATGATCAACAGTGACTACACTGAGTTAGTAAAGAAATTAAATGAAAATAAAATAAAACTGCATACCGGGAAGAGCTGTTGTCCAAAATGGAGGTTGCTGAATGGTTGTGCTTCAGGGTTGAGCAAATTTGTTTTTCATCCACTTGTCCAGGACAAGTGGTTTCAGAAAATTCACTTGTCCCACCTTACTTTTCACTTGTCCCATCTTACTTTTAACTTGTCCCAAAATGGTAATCACTTGCCGAGATTTGATGAGATGTATGTACTTAATAGATAGAAAGAACACACAAAATAATATACAACATAATTATTTCTTAAAAGAATTTAATTTTTCAAAAACATTGGTTGATATACATTTGGCTACTTCAGGTACATGTATATATGTTTTAGCTGCTGGATTTGAAAAAATTTCCATGTACATGTCTGCCACCTGCATCAGCACAAAGCCAGCAGTTGATAGCTGTGTCTGGGTTAAAGTCCTCATGCTCTGGTTCATTTGGTGAAATGTTCATTAGAATTTTTTAACTCTCTTGGGTTAAGGAATTCTCACACACAGTAGCAGTCTTAAGTTTTATCCCTCCACTTCCACGAGAATTTTCCTTCTTCGAATCGTCCTTATTACCTTCCTTGCAAAAATAATTTAGCAAACTCATTTTATTCACATAGTAAATATCAGCTTGCTTGACAACTACTTCTAAAGTGATCATAAGAAACATTTTTTCCTTTAAATATGAACAGAGATAGCTCATTAATTTGCGTAATTGTTTCTTTTCAAACACAATATCAAATGTGAAAGTTAATCCTCTGTATAATCAATTAAAAATGAGAGAATTGTTATTGTCATATAATCAGTTCATAAAGGAAACCAACACTCATGTCATTAAAGTACCTTTCATTAATTTAATTATGCTGACTCACTGGATTAAAATCAGAGTGAGCTGCTCGTGAGGCAGATCTGGTTTGACTGAACACAGTGCAACAAAGCTGCTTAAAACACTGCTAATTAATCATACTGGCTTTGTTTCGTTTGACATGTTTTGATTTGCCGATAATTTGGTCTCCTAGAGCAATATGCAGTCAAGCGGGAACAAAACATGCACATATGAGATAGTTATCACTGACCACCTGTAGGTGTTATACAGGATGTAAATGTATACGAGGAGAGGGGTAGAATCAAGTATTCAGTACGCCCGGAGGGTATGAATGGCCAAATAAAGGTAGATATAGTGATTAAAGAACGAAAATAAGGACTTGCCCGACTTTTTTCAAATAGGAAAAAAGCACTTGTCCTGGACTAGCAATTTAAGTTGCCTGACTTCTAAAATGAATAGTCCGGGACGTCGGGCTATGGGATTTGCTCAGCCCTGTGCTTTGAAATGTTTCTTTTCTGATTTTCAAGCTGGGAATGTTGATATTTTTCACTTGGCATGATTGTACCATAGGTGTAAATCCCTCAAACTATCATTATTAAATGGTTCATTATTAAATGGTAAGGTTTATAGTTGCATAGGATTTTTATTTTAAAATATTGCTTATGCTCAGCATATTTAGGCTTTGACACTTATTATTTCATAAAGAATAAAGTCATCTTTGAGGTTAGTGAACTTTAATGAAATAGACACTTCTAAGTCAGACCCCTTGCAGTAACACCTTTGACCTCAGGGACCAACAATTTAATTTTCTTGAGCAAGTTATGCTCTGGCTAACATACACCTGCAACTCAGTGTTTAATCCAAGTAGGATGTGATCGGCAATCAATTAAGCAAGTGACTCAAGTTTGAAGAACAACTGAAACAACCAATTTAAGCATGTATAAAATGATTGTGTTTATAAAGACGTTAAATGTACAGTTCAAGAAGGCCGAGAGGTGCACTGAAAGGGGCAGATGAGGCAGAGGTGCACACTGAAGGGGCAGAAGGCAGGGTCTTTTGAGGGGCAGGGAGCCCCTCTATTTCTTTCTATCTTGAACACTGAAATATCCTGTGTAACCAACAGCTTAGTTATGCGTGAATCCTCATAGTGATACTACAAATAACGAATGCAAGTCTGAGAATAAAATGTATTATAATTATTGAAATCTTTTACTTTGGGTGAAAAAGCCCATTTCTATAGGGGCTTTAGACCCTTTTGATACTTTGAACCTTTACAAAGTATATAATATATTACAGGCGACAAGGTTAGTAGCTTGAGAAATTTCCAATGTAATGTAGCCTACCAATATGATAATGCTCTCCAATGGTATTTGCATCAACACAAACAGCTTTAAAAGCATTTTCATTTTAATTTTGCAATTAACCAATATAGTTATCTGCTCAATATTTATGATAAATGAAGGCCTATAACAATTTTGTTTTTAAATTGTGATTTTTCATCATTACAGGGGTTAGCCTCATTCCTGACCACTGCTACTTACCATTGAAACACTGACATAACAAAATGAAGGTATTGAAGCAGATGTATTTATATGTACTGAATTACTTTTCACACTTGGCATATCACAAAAGAAATGTAGATGTGATTGTTATACACCACAATCAGAAACCTTAATTTGTCAGGCATTTCACATGCACTGCAAAGGCTTGATGCACATTCATGCACTGGATCAGAAGACATTGCAATTTAATTATCACAAAAATGTGTCCTTTATGGAAACAGAAACAGCCAAGTGACTTTTTGTAAACAGCTCCATACCCATGCATGAGCTTGTGATATCAGTAGAGGAACTGTGCACAATATACATAATATCAATGAGAGTACCAATAAAACTTGCTTTTGTTTTGCAACATTGTTTAAATGATGTGTATATTTCCATTATGTATGTCTGACTACATTTGACACCTATTTTCATTTTTATTGAGAAGTTTTGCTTATGTTTATGTTTAGCACTGACCTGCATGTCAAATCTTGCCAGAATCACCCCCACCCCCCCCAAAAAAAAACAATTGATGTCTATCTTAATTGTTTTCTTCACAAAAAAGACATGCAAACTTTGTACAATAGTAACAGCTAGATACCAAATAAAGAATCAATTGTCTTTATGTTGATTATATATAGGGGCAATAAAAAAATCATATCAAAAAGAGTCTTGAACATTTAATACATGTGCATTTCGGTGTTATTCATGTTACCTGAAGCCATCTGACATGAAGCATAGTATATGACAGCCTCAATTGTAGCCCACAATTAATTAACAGCAGAAGTTTGAACAATAATTGATAGTTTCAGATCATGGTTTGGGAAAGGTTTAATTTATATTACACAAGGCCATATGACTAGGAGCATTATATGAAACAGCCCCAATTGTAGCCCAGCAATTAACAGTGGAATTTTAATAACTGATTGATAATTATGTAAACTGTAATTGTAGCTGATAACAAAATCAATACTTTTTTATATTTTATTTTTTCGATGTTGAGACTACACCCCCCCCACTTGTTTAGCCCTCAACTTTAATCCTTCTCTTTTGCTTTTTGTTCTCTCCTTTCCTCTGTTATTCTTGCATTTTAATTTTACATCTTTTCCCATTCATGGTTAATTTAAAATAATGAAATTCACTTTTAGCTGTAACTCAGTATATTTCAGTCCTTTCCTCTGTTATTCTTGCAGTTTAATTTTACATCTTTTCCCATTCATGGTTAATTTAAAATAATGAAATTCACTTTTAGCTGTAACTCAGTATATTTCAGTACATTGTTTAGTGATTGTTCACAACCTACTTTCTCTCTCTCTCTCTCTCTCCATGTTGCAATTAGAACATATGCAGTGTTTAAAAAATCTGATAGCCCGACGCCTGGGGCCCCTCTAATTTCAGATTGGGCCCCTCCTATATTTTAAGTGAAAAGCCTGTCGGGCTTGTTGAACAAAAAAATCTAAATTTGCCTGAGAAAACTTCAATCTCACTAACTAAATGCAGACTTTTATTTTAATGTTGTTGAAAAACCAGTACATTATAAATATTTATCCCCATGTGGGCCCCTTAGTCATTTGAAGTTCGTCTACTGATCATAATTCTATAGAAAGCTGTAAACTTTGTGTACAACGCAATTCATGTGACCAATGAATCGGGAACAGATTGCTTGGGGTTACATATACCTATAATTAGTGGTCAGTTGGCTTCAAGGAATAAATTGAGCTGCCTCTTGCTCACGCTTCTCGTTCCATTCTGAATCGTACACCTCTTTCGGTCTTCAAAAGTATTTACCTGGGCCAGTTACTATCTAGCTGAGGATTATTTAATCCCTTTATACCTTACAAATTTCAAATCAAGCCTTGTTCCGTCTGCACAAACTTTTTTAATTGCAAAAATAAAGTTGTTAACGGCGAGAACAATGTTAAAGAAATGCTATTTATAGTACAAGTACAGCCTAATACACGTCTTAAGGTGCATGTTTGCGACGCGGATCTTCGTGCAGTTAAAACTAAAAGTTGGTACATTTATACTGCATAAAATGTGCACAATACCATCTGCTATAATCAGTAAAATTAAAATAAAGACTATAAAACTACAGTGAAATTTTTTTATAAATCATAAAAATTTATCATTTCTTTGTTAATTATATGCCACACATTTCCGAAATAATGCAGTCTGAATAAAAATGGCATAATAATATTTTTGTAAAAATCATAATTAAGTACATTTAAAATAGTAAATAATATAGACATTATTATTAATATAGAAGACAAAAAAAACAAACAAAAACTTATACACATGCATGCAGAATAAGTTCTAATTAAAATAATAATTTATTATAATGTCTACATTACATGTGCTTTTCAAATGTTACTCAAATTGCTGGCATGCTAAATGCCATGTGAATATGAATTAAGTATGATGATACAGTGAAGACCGATTTGGTCAATATAGTTGATTTAAAGGCTGCAGATGCTAGGGGCATTTAAAGAACAGCAATTGCAATGTGCAACATCGTGTGAAACATAATAGTAAAAAATAGGGCCCTTTTGGGCACATGGTATTGGAGTCAGGGCTTGTGGATTTTGAGTCAGGGCTTGTGAATTTTTTCAAGGCATCAGCCCTGGGCCTGTGTCTGAAAACAAAATTAGATGATGATGTTTAATGTGGGGTTTCCCCCATGACATCACATGGAGTAAAGTCACAGAAACTGCCAAAGTTGTACATGACCATGGGGGGAATATTCACGACATGTACTTTTAAACTAAATATCACGATAACCATTAATTGCATCAGGTTGAAATTTTCTGATATTGCATAAATTATCATACTGAATAATTTAAAGGTATTTGATATAGAGTGCTCAGGTCTACCATTAAATAACAAACTAGAGGAATGGTCAGCAATTTGATATGGAGTGCTCAGGTCCACCATTAAATAACAAACTAGAGGAATGGTTACTCCAATACATATATACTCAACTCTCCCATATCCAACCCTATATCAAGTTTGTTCCAGTCGAGGGTAAACTATAACCACCAATCATAATTGAATGTAGCCTATTTACTGCCTAACATACAAGAAGTGTATACCTTCCAAACTCAAACTCAATCCAAATTTACAAGATATGAAGCAAGTGAGTAAAAGTGCCCAACAAATGATAATTAAGGTACTTAAATCTTACATTGGGAAAAAGTTGTGAATGTCTTCTTTATGGTGATTCAAGTTGCGAGTGGCTGAACGCACTGGTTGTATAAGAAAATTATCAAGGAATAGACAAGGGGTCTGATTTTCAACGGCGTGAGTTAGTCAAGTTGTGTTAATTGGCAGACGAGGAGTGGACGCTGTCAACAGTTTCCCTCTTTTACAAGTGCATGTGGGTATTTGGTATTTTCGATGGTCTCTATATTTGCAAATAAATTCTGCTTAAATGCTATAAATTCTGTTTAAATGAGAATAAATACACTACCTCTTTGCATTCGATAGAAACAGTACAACCCTACTTGATTGTTTCAGGAAGTGAGCCCAGAAAAAACTTCCGTGATTTATTATTGTTCAACCTGATCTACCACAAAACTACTCTTTAAATAAGAAATGGTGGACTTAATATTAAAACTCTGTTTAAAGCATTACCAAGTTATGCTTGAATTTGGACTGAAGACGTCATTATACGCTTTAACAAGCGCATCTTTGTGTTGCAATAGGTTGACGGCCATCCCGTTGTAGCAAGTGCTCGTGGTCCACGTCACCCTTTTCTGTGTACATTTTATGCGTCACGATTTATGTTCTTTCACCCTAATTCGACTTTGAATGATGAATCATTTCGTCCTAAAAGTTCGCCCTGTAACGTTTCGCCCTTTCTAAACACAAAAAAGGTTTATATTTTCGCTTTTTCTTATTTTATTGAGTTATAATCATCACAGTGAATAATATTAGTTAGTTTCATAATATGTGCCTTTTACTCATAATAATTTTATGTTTCGGAAAACAAGCAAGCACTATTTTTTCCCTAAATGAAATTTTTTTAATCAGCCTCGCTAACTGAAACATCAGCTATGACGAGGGATGATTGGGACACGCCTCTTCCTCTTTATTACAAATTAAAAAAAAAAAAAAAAAAAAAAAAAAAAAAAAAAAATAACATTCAACATGAACGTATTTACAAGGCTGATAACGTCGTGGAGTCAGGCTATAGTATTCGCACACCCTCCCGTTTCTTTGTACACCCCTACCGATTTTAAAAACGAAAAACGTCAAGGATATTTAAACAAACAAACAAACAAAACAACAACAACAAAAAATGCACTAAGCTGAGTCATTTCATTCATCAATTTATAATTTCTAACCTGATTGTGGCTAGGGGGTCCCTAACACTGTCAACTTGTTGGTGTTTTGAATCAAACGGGAGTTTATTTCGTAACACGCTCGCCATATTGGCATGGACGAGTCTATGTTGTCAAAGCAACAGTTGTGATGTCGTTTACCGTCTTTGATAATCTCAATAATTCCGTAAATTTAGGAGTCACAACTATTTGAACACATGTATTCAAGAGTTCCTCTCTTTTATTTGTTCAATTTTGTTTAGAAATATAAAAACTAGACATTGCAAATATTGGACGCAGACGACACAGTTTTTACTCATATGGACTGTTCTATAAATCAGAAAAGGACAGTGAGTAGTCTTGTCTGCTTGTTACATCTAGAGCTTCCGTTTGGTTTGAAACGCCAATAAGTTGACAGTGTTATGGATCCCCTGGCGACAGTCAGCTTAGAAATGACTAAGTTTTGTGCATTTTTCATATCCTTGATGCTTTTCGTTTTTTAAATCGGTAGGGGCGTACAAACAAACGAGAGGGTGTGCGAATGCTATAGACTTCATTTGATCTTATACGGTGTCATTTTGCCATCAATACACTCTACGTGTCTGTGCTAAAGAAAATAGATAGCCATAATGTCCACAGTACGACCCTTCTATTTATCATCGAATCATCGTTTCTAGAGTACTCACGGTCAAAACAAATCACTAAATGTTCTAAGGAAAATCCAAGACTTCTTTGATGAAGAAAATGCACACAATATTGTCTACGCACAATTAAATCTCATCATTGTAATCTCACATTATTTAATTGAGTAGATACAGCATTTCTTCTCATAAACTCAATGATGTCGTCTTCCAGAGGAGGTAATCCATAAGAATCAAAATATTCCACATTGATCGTTGGGAAAGTAGATGGCTACCTAATGGGTGCCTGGTCGATGACTGTTGTCTGTGTTGATGACATAAGCTTGAACGTCTTTAGGTTTTCGATGTGGACGTTCATCTTTAGCACACACCTCGGGATTCCAAGAAGCTGTGTACGAACTGTGAGTCAGAAGGTAATGAAGTTCCCAGGAAAGTTCTCCGAGTGACTTTCAGACGAGAATCATCCATCAGAAAGCCATCCATAAAATGGACAGCTTCCTGACAAAACTCATTTATTTGAGCTGGTTGAAGTCTGACACCAAGAAAACATGCATGTTAAATGAATAAATAACATCGTAACTCATCTTTTAGGCGTAGAAAACACTGCGAACTTCTAGGTACTGGAAGAATTCCAATCGATGAATTAAATTTAACCATCTAATACCATGAATAATAATATTGTGGAAGTTTCCAGATAATGTATACATTATATGTAATGACTGAAACATAGAAAATAAACTTTCAGTTGATAAATATTGCAAACTTCTTGGAAGTAACCCAGAAAAAGGTACAGAAACTCGGATATTCCCTGTGCTATTTTTTTAGAAGATATGCAGCACCACATGTCACGTGATTAGGTTCAATGTGAACAAATCAGGAGACTTACTCTTTAAATTTAAAAAAATTATAGGGACACCGATCAACACTCTAGTTGATCACTAGAAAGAACAAGCGTTTGTGTATATCTTAATCTGTCAGTTGATCGTGACGGTAATCAGGCTACGTGGTGTACATACATGAACGGCTACGTAGTATGGAGGGGGATTACCGCCATAACTCTATGTACGTATTTTAATTCTATGCCCTGCTCAATCACAAAAGCGTTCCAATCCCTCCTACTTATATATAATACACTCAATTTTTGATGACATTAAAACTTGCTCGCGTTCTTACCTTTATATAATGAAATTGTACAAACATGTTACTTACTTTCTAATTAGAGAGATAAATTGTACTTATGGCAATATATTACAGCGAAAACTGTTCACATTACCGGGCAAAAGCCCACCACTTTATTGCACACTGTCTTGAAAAGGATTTTAGACGCAATTTTAAAACAACGAAGGCTGCTTCAATATGGAATTGTGTTGCCCCAGCAACTATAAGTACGTGTTGCAACAGATTGTAGCAGGAAACGTTTTCACGCTTAACTGGGACGAAATGGTCATTTGAATATGATGCATTTCAGACAAAAGCAGGGAGTTCTTACGTTGCTTTCTGATTTAAAGAGATCATATAGTATAATGGATCTGAAATTGATATTGGAATCATTCGTTAAGTCGCATCAAATTAAGCAGAAGTCACCTGAATGGTATTCTTTGCTAATAGCAACAGTTGGTGGATCAGAACTAGCAACTCCCTTGGCATCTGCCTATTTGCAGCAGCACATGATATTGCCGAAAGAAAGCTTAGCACGCAACCGCACTATGTGACGTTACCATAACTGTGCGATACATTATTTGAACCTGTTATCAGAAGATTTGTTGAGATCACCATGAATGAAAAAGTACTTGGCAACGATATTTGCATTCAGACTCTCGATGGTTTTAGATACAGTCCCGACGGCTACATCGTTAACGGCAACAAAATTCTGCTACTAGAATTCAAGTGTACTTTTACCGGAGATATCAGCAAATTGCCAGATTACTATCTGACACATGTGCTATCAGGTCTTGAAGTCTGAGTTCTGACTTCATATGGTCTGGTTGTCGACACCAAATATGACTGTAGCAATATTAACACTGACAGCAAATATGTTGACCTAGGTGAGACTAAAGAGGCTGAAATTTTACCGTTCCTGAAGAAAGATCTGCATAGAGAACATGATTATATTATTGCTGACATTCAAGATCAACCTGATGACATTGCCACAGCGATTGATGACATCACAAAAAAGTGTCCTGACAAAAAGTTAGTTGCGGTGTTGCCATGGAAAATGTTCAAGATCACATACAACAATATTGCTCGCGGACCAAACTATGATAAGACTATTCAAGGCTTCGTATGACAATTTAAGCAATTTGTCGGCAAATTAGAGACTTGAAAACAGGTTATATAATGTACAATTTTGAATTTGAAAGAATAATGGCTGCGTACGAGCGTGCATATGCCGCCAATATAAAATTTCCTATAGGCTGGAATATTGAAGACGTCAGCTGGATGATACAGGAATTAAAACATTAACTGGCGCTTACAAATTTGTCGAGGAGGCTCTTAAGATGATTTATCAAACATCAAAACATATCTCTTGAGCATTTTAGCTATTATGCTGAGATAGCAATAGAACTTGAAAGATCTCGACGCCTGCTAGGTGAAGAGTACAACAAGTTGGGCAATAAAAGATCTTGTACGATTTTGTCAAGATGAGCATAGATGGCACCAAATTTTAAATACCTATTGTAGTCACCTTTACCTTTCCTCCGTAGTCTCTTAGTTTTTATATCCGCCAATGTCCTCTGCTTTAGTATCAACAGCATCAACGCTAGAACCATTGGTTCCACTTCAAAGCCCGCAGTGCTGATATTTGCTTCGGATATATTTTTTCGTATTTGGCAACGCACGTAAGACTCAACTCAGCAACAATATTATCTATGATCCGAACTTTTTTGACCAAATCTTCAATGTTAAAAGCAGCACCACGCAGGCAAGATTTAATCTGGTTTAATATTTTTGTGTATGTGATGTAAGCGTATTTGCACATGACCATCTTGTTTTGAATTTTTGGTTCTAGCCAGATATAATCAGAAGAAAGGGATTTAAGAAATCACCTGTATTGGCAACACCAGCCGTAGTGATTGCCAACGGAACAGCTGACAAGAAAAACAACAGGCGCTTGTATTGCCTGTATGACTTCTTAAAACAGTAGACTCGTTTGTGATAGCTGCGATAATACGCAAGAAGTTCTTCTCGCTGTTCTTTGTCAAGATGGCTGCTGATATGATTGAAATCATGATATATAATATTTGTTTACTGTTCAAGTTCAGCAAGTTTTGATCAGCTTGGCCAGTTATGGATTTGCTCCTAGGTATCTTCTGAAGAACTGAAGAAGCTGCTGTTAAGCTCCCTGTCTTCTATTTTTGAAAGAACTGCTATGTCACTTGAAATCGAACTAAGGAAATCAATTGCTGAAGAAAGTATATTGTCATCGTACTCATATTTCCTAAGATATGTAAAAATATGATAGTATGCTGCAGCAATTTTTTTATTTTTTTATTTTTTTTTATTTTGTTTCTGCAGGAACCGCTTCTTCTGGCGGTAGGTAATATTTTGGTTGCTCTGGTTGTGGAATCTCTGATTTTCCCTCACGTAAGGGCTCACGATCATCAGGCTTTGGTTGCAGTTGCTCAGGTTGTCGTTCCTTATCTGCATAATTTGGTTTTTCTGCGGCTAGATGTGGAATCTCTGGTTCCCGCTCTGGCTGTGGAATTGCAGTCTTTGGTTCTTGCTATGCAATAACTATATCACCTCGTATTATCTCCTCTGCTATCTTTTTTACGATAACAGAATAAAGATCGAGAGTTTCTTCCCGAAATATGTCATAGTACCGGCTTATATTTTCCTTCTCGTAAACTCTGTTTATAAACATCTGAAGCTTCTGGAGCATCGGCAAACTTCCTTTTGGTATCTTTGTCGTTAACTATGTTTGCTCCTTAAGAATATCAAGTCTGACATCGAACTTGGAACTTGTAAATTCAATAGCAGCATGTAGCTCGTTAGCATCATATATGTGCCTTTCATTGTACTTGACAACGATATAAAAGCCTCAATAACTTTTTGTAAAACAGGCAAGAATTCAGTGTGCAGTTTGTCCTTAATAAATTTCAGAAATGTTTTCAGATTTTTCTCAAGATATTCCTCATGCGATGTCATGTCAGATGTACGATCATAAAGCTAATATTCTATCTCACTATCCGGATAATCCGCACCTACAAAGTATCCGATTGGTATATTTTTTATTTTGTCATCAAAGATAGCAAGAGCGATTTTATCCTCGACTGATATTTTGCCAACATGCTCCAGCGTAGCGCCAAGAAATCTTGGATTATAGTCGTCATAATCCTTTTATCTTATGATGAGATAGTAACCTTCTGCGAACTTTTTTTTTTCTATAGCATTTGGAATTTCATCGAAATCCTTTGGATTCTCCTGCAATCTTTCTGCTTTTGGGATCTCTGGTTCACGAACCTCAGGAAGCGGCTGCTCAGGATGCGGCTGCTCAGGATGCGGCTTTTCTGCTTCAGGTTGTGGCTGCGGATCATTAGGAAGATCTTTTATATCAGGTAGCGCCATCACTCCCAGAATCGTTTCTACGTCGTCATAATCGAAATCAAACTCTCTGTAAAAATACCGCTTGTCGACTTGATCCTTAATTCTTTCTTGGTTTTTAATGTTTTTTTCCAAACTTGAGTGTACATGAATGCGTAATCAGCTTCTAGATCTTTTCTTTCTTTTGCGTGTTTTGTTGTTGTTGTTGTTGTTGTTGTTGTTAGGTTGTAGGTTACCAACAGTCAACTCATTAGGATGGTTTTAATTAGCATCCTTTGTTTCTAGCAGCGCTGGCCGATTCCTTGTCATTGCAAAACTTTGTTAGCTTGTCATATTTGTCCATCTCGTCCCGCAGCTGTGGCGCTCTCATATGGGTTACCGAAAAAAGCTTGAGCATGATATCATCAATTTTTACGCTTTCTGGATCAGCCAAAAACTTTTTATACAGTTGTTTGTTTTCACCAATTTCATCATAATACGTCTTAGTTCTCGCGTCATCAAAAACCAGGTCATTTTTTTCTTCAAACAACATCGTGTTAAATTCGAGTGCAATTCTCACAATTCTGACATCTTATATATTTGTTTACATAAGACCACCTACCGAAAAAATCTGAAAATAAGTCTGACCGGGATTGATTGACATCGCAGAAATGCAATACAATCTGTAGAGGCGATATTTTGTCGTGCCAGGGCTTGCAGTGTCAAAGGTAGCCAGAGCTTGCGCTAAAGTATCCGTACTTGTGTAAAGCGTGATCCAGTTAGCGCTGTCATTGAACGCTTCTAGACGCCAATTGTTGATGTATTCGGTTGCAACTGATCTGTCTTTAAGTTGAAAGCGCCAAATAGTAACCGCCACAGGACAATCTATTCTGATCCAAAAATTATTTTAAACGCCTGCTGTAGCCCATTCGCTAGTAGATATGTGGTCAGCAAAAGCCAGATGCGCTCTTAAGTCTGCTAATATTCCGATGATGCGGAGGCTACAAGTCCGCTGCGATTATTAGAATTGGACGATAGCGATGGAATATGCCCAATCGTATTTTTTATTCGCTTGGAATCTACATATAAGTGTGTGGTCGCATATGAATTATCTGTAGAAACACATTGATTTTTAATTTGTGCCGAAGATACATTAATTCCAGCACCAGTAACTTCAAAGGGGGCGCTCTTCAAATAGTACGTGCTAATAAGAGAGTGACAGGTGTAAGATGAAGTTGTTTGCATTTGCAACATGCACAATAGAGAGAATGTTGGCATACCTCTATGCTACTTTCATGTACTGTGGCTGAAATTTCTTTACATATTGTACTTGTGGAAATTGGACATAATCTAAGCACACAGCAGACAGAAATGGCCGCTCCTAAGTACTCGAAAAATCAGCATGAATTAGTCAAAAGTACACTATTTTCAGCAGTTATTAAAATAGGGAAACGAATTTAGCCAGATTAGGCAATACCATCCTCTGAAAGTACAATGAATGAATTACAAAAAAGGTTATCGGCTCTTTTTTTTTTTTTTTTTTACTTTTGAAGTCCAGGAAGTGAAAATAACCAAGCGGAGCTAGCAAGATTTTGAGAGGTCTTAAGTAAGACCAAGCTGTATACTCTATAACCCAAATTGCACCCATCAATCATTCACCAAAATAAATGGAATTAAAAGTTCTTTTAACAATACCTAAGATATACAAGGTCTTTTTAAATAGCCAGGTTAACCAGTGAAGAAAACCTGGGTAATTCTTTTTCTTTAAAAATCTAACCATATGCAAAATACGAAACTGAGGAGCGCTACAAAACATAACTGAGTTTACATGGTTGGTAATTCTAAAACCTTCCGGAGCTTGAATAATAATTGGACTATAAGATGTCTGAGAAGATCTCTGAACAAAAATCCGCCTTGTGGGCGAACCAAAAACGACGCACGGTGTTTTACCCACTGGCAGATCCACAGTTATTCCAATATATATGTTTTCTGTAGACGGCGGGCTATCCAAAGTGTCGATATCTGCGCTAAGTTTTGTATCCGCATATGATTTTGTAGCTGTATCTTTTTCAGTTTCTGGCGCGGCTAAGTTTTTGTAATTTTTTTAGAATCCATGTCGATGTTGTCATTGTTCCACCAGCTAGCGGCAAAACATATGGCGCCGATACTAACATTTCATTGCCAGTGATTACCGATGCCAAGTTTTGTCCTACAGAAAGTAAGCGTCAGCGAGGAAAATTTGGCATTTGCGTACTTATCTGTGTACTGTTTATTAGTCGCATCTGCGTTATCTGCTGGTGTAGCCACATTTGTAATCTTTCGCGAAGACATGTTTAGCGGACCGGTCATCGTGTCGCCTGTTTTTAGCAAGCGCTTGTTGCTTTATGCATTAGAAATAGTTGCTGTTGTGCTAGATTCAGCACCGCCGATAACTGTGCCAAAAAGCTCTATAATGACTCATTATATATACTCTGCTTGTAAAAAATGGGCATCATATCTTTGATTCAGAAGACATCAAGAAATCCAGACATAATTTCTTGTGTCCAGATTGCCACTATATGATCGTTGGTCCAAAGGACCGCGCCAAAACAAACTTGCTATTAAATATGATGCAAAATAAAGGACTTAACTACGACAAGGTAATAATCTATTACCCTTAATCCTGGCCAATATAAGTATAAGACACTTAGCGACTTTGATGAAGCCATTAGCAGCTCTGATGCCGTGCAAAAAACTTTTACAATATTAGAGCCTGAGGAAATAACGTCCGTAGAACAGATTGATGTCGACAAAGATTCTGTAATTGTATTTGATGACATCAAGATAGATCGCGACAATATGAACAAGATCAAAGAATTCTTCTCTTTGTCACGAAACAAGAGGTGCAATTCAATATACTTGGCGCAATCTTACTACCACGTGCCAAAGTATATTCGTCGCAACACCGGCTGCTTTGTTTTGTATTCAGATCTGCACAATCGCGACATAGATTCTATCGCGCGAGATCATTGTCGTGGCGTAGACGCTGCTAAATTAAAACAGTGTTATCATAAGGTTATAGGCAGCAACGAACATAATTTTATGACCTTTCAGAGCAGCTTTGACGAATTTTATTTGCCAGATTAGGCAGCTACTACAGCAATATTGTATGCAAATACTTTGTATACATTGCCGTTTGTACGAGTGGATACGCAAGAAGATAAAGCTAAAATTATGTGCAAGTATGCAGAGCAGCAACAGTAATTACGTGGCCGCGTTCTTCCAGAAAAAAATAAAAATAGGCGAACGGGAATTTCACGTGGTTTAGCACAAAAATTGTTTAAGCCAATAACAGAAAAAATAGAACAGACTGCGACAGCCCACGATACTAGGCAATATTTGCTTATCAAAGTGCTAAGTGAGCAACAAGAAAAAATGGTTAGGGATCAGCAAGATGTGCTAGAAAAGATCGCTCCAACTCAAGCTGGACTAGAAGAAACGTTTGATGAAAAAGAAGAATGTACTTGATGGTAAAACAAGAAGTTGTCTTAGTACTAGATGAGTATGAGTACCTCATAGGAAATAGGGAAGATGGGCCACCATCTCAGGTGATTAAACAAATGGAAAAAGCAAGAAAAGAGTTTAACAGAAAATGGGGCAGACCAAAAAAGATATTCCTGAACCTTAACTCGAGCAACAAAAAACAAAAGATCTCAACCAAGAGTTGCGGGCGCGCTCAAGAAGAGCAAGACAAATTGAGAGGCTGCCCGGAGAACAAGCTGCAGAAAAGATAATTAGTATAATCTACTGAGGATCTGCAGCAATCAGAATTATTAGCTCAGGCAGAAGCATTGGAGCCACCTTCTGAAGAGAAAAAAGAGTCAAGCGATCGGGTCAAAGGTATGACGGCATTAGAATATACAAATTTGCTGAAGAAGCTCTCGATATTTTTGAAAAATTTAAAAACAGGCGATCAATATCTGCTGAAGAAAATCACACTATTTGTCTACAAAATCTGATCTTGCTAGAGCTAATGCAAAGTTTAAGAAAACAACTGAATTTGGTTTGGTAAAACTTGTCACACACGTCAAGTTACTTAAGCTGCATTTTGATAATCTCGTTATAAAGATTAGGGTAAAGACGGGCAAAGGATTAAAGTAGTACAAAAATACCACATAGCTTGTCACACGACTAAAGTTGATTGTGCCCAGTAAACAAGCAGGAGACGCTGCATAGACGTTGATAATGAGATCGTAAGTACTAGATCATCTGCATCAACAAAGTTTACTTATTAATGCCGATTACAGTTTTGTACAATTATTTGATGTAGCTATGTCGCAAAATCTTCTCTTTGATTCTAAGTTGGCTCAAGGGAGCAGCAGTAATGTTACTACTCTCAGATATAGTACGCCCATAGATATATCGCAAGATACGTGCTATAAGATCGCGCTAATTTCTGCAGAAATATAGAATTCATTTCATAATGTTACAACTAGCAACAACAAATTTAGAAATCTTACTTCTACTAATGATGCAGGAACATTGCTCACCATAATTATAATTCCAGGTACGTACAACATTGTTGACATCGCTGATGAAATAAAAAAAGAATGATTGGCGAAGAAGATCATGTTGGCGATAACATAATCATGGAGCCAAATTATTCTACGCTTAAAACACGATTGACGCTTAAGGGTGGTTATCGAGTTGACTTTACAATCGACAACAGCTTAAGAAACTTACTAGGTTTTAGTTCGCAAATTGTACAGGAAAATGGTGTTTACGATGGCGACTTTCCCGTAAACATTAGCGACGCAAACAGCTTACTCATAAATTGTTCTGTAGCCGAAGGATTCTTTGATGCGCAACGAGACCATAGTCATGGTGTTTATAGCTTCAGTCCTAATGTCCCTCCCCCCCCCCCCCGATAATTGATGACCATAAAGCCTTCGCCGCTAATTTACTGTCCCATCAACAATGTCTACAGCATACCAAAAATCACAATGTTAATTACAGACCAACATGGAAACAATGTTAACCTTAACAACGAGCGAGTAACATTTTATCTGCATTTGCGAGCGCAAAACTAAAAACTATGTAACGGTGATGTATAAATGAAACCAGTACGAATTAAGCGCAGAAAGATCATAGGAGGATTTTTATCAAGGCTGTTTTCAAAACTTTCTGAGATAGTGCCAGGCATAGTCAAACGGATTGCTCCACCTGTCAGTAGCGTTTCAAAGAGTGCCGCTTCAGCAGTAGGATCAGTAGCTGGACACAGAATAGCGTCGAAGATTATGGGAGCTCCACAGCCGCCAGTTGAATTGGAGCCCATCAAAGAAATTGCGCGAACACAAGAAGCTGAGCGTGTGATGACTAGTACAGAAAAAAATATTGTCTAAGCGCAACCAGGAAATTATGAATGTACTAGATATGCGATTGGCGCCAACATCATTGCCTAACTTGTCAAATATTACGGCAGGATCAGGTCTAAAGAGAATATGTGTGTAACGAGGCTGTATGTTATGTATGATGTTTATATAATATTATAAATATTTTAGGAAATTATAAATGTTTCTTCACTTTAATATTTGCTTAAATCTTAATGTTATCAGGAAAAACATGTTTAACTAGTGTCCTTGAATTAGGTTGTTTTGATCAATATGTTTTCTCAATTTGAAGGTCAAGGTTGATTTTTGTTTACAAGTAAAAATTCCATTAAGATGACTCATATTCTAGAACATTCTGTCATCTGACCAATCTTTATATATACCATGTTTGGTGGACATTTATTCAGTTTTGACATTACCATCAGTCTTGTAAAGAGCTATTGCAGTTGTGAAAATTCATTCCAAATTCTAAGAGAGGAATTATTTTAAATATTCATTGGATTATAACAGTGCTCATAAACTTTTGGATTTTGGATTTTTAATTGATGATTTTGGAATTTAACTGAACTTATTCAGAGATTTTGGAATACTTCATTTTGACATCAGCACATCAAAGATTACTAGTACATCAGGACTTTGGAGACCATTAGCACATCATAACATTCAAGGACACAGCCGTGAATTCGGAACATTCTATATTTAGGACTTGTGATTAGAACAATCATTCTTATTGGATTATTAGGATTTCAAAACACATTACTGTAAGTGACTTTTTGATTTTTCATTTTAATTATCTAGTAATAAATTGCTTGTTGATTTTTACATGATTTGTTGGTTTCACTTTCTTTCTGTTACATTTTTCTTAGACCATAGAGTCGTAACATGTATAAACATGCTGCCTAGATTTACCCCAGGGTATTTTTAGCTCTTTCATGAAGCGCCAATTGACGAATCAACAACCGAATACGAATATGTGGAATATTTGGACAAGGACTCAAATCAAATGAATAAACCTGGTACAAAAATTATTGACACGCGAGATGAAGACGTTTACTTGTTGTCTCATATAGCTTTTCTTAAAGTCAGAGGTTATCTGCAGACGACTGCTGCTCCACCTGCCAATATTCCAGCTAACCCAAACGTAGCGTTTGTCAACAATGGTTGGAGCATGTTTAAGACAGCGCGATATCAACTTAATAATCAGACAGTTGAGGACATTAGCAGCTATCTGCCTGCTGCCAGTACCATTATGAATTTAATTTCGATGGGCGCTGACCACAACAGAAATATGTTCTGGTACAAGGATACGAGCAATGCGGCAGTTAGCATTAAGTACAAACAAGGTGTTGATTTGATTGCTGACAATATTCCTGCTGCTGCTGATAATGATGATCTTGCTGGAGTGCTACCTCAAATTCGTCTAGGTGTCTGTACTGCCTTTGTTGATCCAGAAAATCCTAATTATAATGCTGGCCTTGCAATGAGGCGCGCTCTCACCGATGCTCACAATGAGGTTTGCATGATGTTGACACTAAGTTCCATTTTTGGCTTTTGTCGCGACATTGATACAGTGTTTAGAGGTGTTAAGCACAGGCTGGTTTTGGAAATATCTGATCTTAATAAGTAGGTGCATAGTCCAGCTGGTGTTGATGATGGTCAATTTTTTTTTTTTTTTTACAAAACTATCACTTTGGATGCCAAAAATAAAACCTTCTATTTATCACGCGCTAGAAGTGGATAATCTTTTGTCCAGCTTTAGCAAGAAACTTTATTTTGAGCAAATCCGCGTCTACAAAAGTGTTACGTATTTACCAGCGCAATTATCTGTGAACTGTAGAATAGCTACATTGCCATATAGTGAACTTCCTAGACACATATTTATAGCTTTTCAAACCGCAGCACGAGATGCTGACCAAGAGACAAGCAGTCAGGTATTTGACAATATGGGATTGATTCGCATTGCTGTCAGAGTCAATAGAAGACAATATCCCGAGAGTGAATTTGAGTGTAATTTTGCACCACTTAGTAAAAATTATTCGCGAGCGTATCCTATGCTTCAGGAGGCTATGCAAAAATATCAGGATATTGATACAGGAACACAAATATCTCTAGATGAAATGCAAGGCTGCAAACTATTATCACTTTGATGTTTCTAAGCATTTGGAACGCACAAAAGATTCCATGGCAGATGCTAAAGTCAAGTGGGCTCTTCATCCTGCTGCAACGGCAACCTGTCATGTGTATGCAGTGATTACCGCCGAGAGATTTTTTACATTAAATGCTCTTAGTGCAAGATGACCTTACTCGTCTAGAAGAAACTTATCTCAGATATTGTGTCTAAGGAATATTATAAACAAGCTACTACTCAACAAAAGTAATTCTGACGCCGTCGCAACAGCAAGCAATTGCAGCTGCTCAAGGAAAGCGTGCTAGAGTTTCAATCAAACTTGAAAACAACCAACTGCATCAAGGACAACATGTTCTTGCGCTTACAAAAACATCTAAAGTTTATTACTGCAAAACATAATGACAAGGACTTAATTTTAAAATGATCTGCTAAGCAGTTGTCTCGCATGGGAGGCGTTTTACCAGCGGTCTTACCTATTCTTACAGCATACGGACCAAGAGTATTATCTGTACTTGGCTCGCTAGGAATGGCAGCGGCCACTGGAGTAATATCTGGAGCTACGCAAAAAGCAGTAAGTGGCAGCGGACTCAGGCGCAGAAAAAATAACAATGTGTTGTTTGCTTAAGTTGCAGATAAATGTTGTGTACAAAATATTTACTTAACTTGCCCACAAAATGTTTTACATAACCTGCTGACACTTAATCAACTGCTTGGCCTCTGGAAAGAGTTTTGTCTAATCATCTTAAATAGATAATGCAGTATCAGCAAGTTAGCTTATTTCTGTTTGAGGCTCAACGTAAAAAATTGCCCAGGCCGCTTCAAGAGGCAGTCCAATCTCAATAAGATTATCAGCAAAGCAGTTGTCATCTGGCAACGACGAGCTTACTAACAAAGCGCCTACACAAATGATTAGAAAACAGAGCGCAGCAGGAAAATGTCTCATGATTGATTTGTCCGCATTGCAGCTTAAGAAACAAGATGGAATTCTACCTCTGCTGTCCATGCTTGCCTTTGCTGGTATGTTTTCACCTAAACTTTTTGGCGTTCTCTTTGGCAGAGGTGTTGGCAGTAAAAATAAAAATAAAAGGGAGCGCAAGGATTGCAATACCCCGGAACACAGCGCCGCTAAGCAATTTTGACATTGAGAAGCCGCTTAAAGATATAAAATCATTTCGAGGTGTCTTTTCCAAAGATCGGATGCCAGAAAAAAAATCAGAGCCAAGGAAAGCTGCGTTATAAACATAGAGAATTATTTTGATGGATCTGGAACACATTGGGTTGCCGTTGTAAACATGCCAGATAGTAGCGACGTAGAATAGTTTGACTCGTTTGGTCTGCCACCATGTGACACAAACATAAATATATTTCTGGAGCTAGTAAAGGTTGCGTTTATAACTCAACACAAATTCAGCATGTGAGTAGTTCAGCTTTTGGTTTTTACAGTATTTATATTACCAGATCACGTTGCCAAGGAAAATCTGCATTAGATATCTTACTGGAATTTAACCAGGTGCCAACTATAGAAAATGACAAGTTAGTTTTAAGTAATCTTAATCGGCAGAAATAAGTATGTTGTTTTCAAGTGAACCAGCAGAAATAAGTATGTTTTTCCAGTGTATTTATGTAAATCCCAGATATAATGACAACTTCGTGGTGCTTTTCATGCAGAAAGAATACGGACAGTCTTGAAGAATCTTCATCTCAGACTAAAAATGGACGCTCTGTTGTGAAATCAATATGCGCTGAATGCAGCAAAAAAAAAAATCCAGATTTGTTAAAGCAATTTCTGGTGGTTGTGCTGATGCCCAGTCTATTATCGTACTTGACACATAATGTTATATTTACTCGTTATATATGCATGCCTGCTCTGGTGATATTTGTATTCAATGCAATAAAATTGTTGGACACTGTTCTGTTTGTAAGCGTCGTAAAAGATATGGTAGTGCTCTTGACCTTCATGCGCTCATTGTAAAACTTCCTGGGCCAAAAGGTGGCTGGACTCTGCCAGGACATAAGTATACTGGTCCGTTTAATATTCTGGATAAACAACTTGACACAAATGATCAAACGCTTCCTGGTCAACAACCCTATAACCAAGTAGATGCCACAGCAATGCGGCAGGACATTTGCTACAGAGATAATCCAGAAGAAAACAACCACTGCGACAAAATTATGCTTGATGAGTTAGCCGCAATAAAACCATAAGGGAAGCGAGGACGTATTAACATAGCTTTTGTCAGAGGCGCCATCGGACTCAAATATAAACTTGGCGTTGGCACAAAAAAAGCGGCTAAACGTCGTCGTAAACCAGCGGCTAACGGTCGTAAAACAAAACAAAGCAAACCAAGTCGTCAAACAAAAGCCAGCAAACCAGTGGCTAAACAAAAGCCAGCCAAGATGATATTATACAAGCCAGCAAGAAAATGTTTTCCTCGAGGCAGAGTTGTTGCTAACGGTGTTGATGACATCTGATCTGCTGATCTTGTAGACATGCACAAATATTCCAGAAATAATGGCGGCGTCAAATACCGGTTAAATGTCATTGATGTTTTTAGCAAGTATGCATGGAGCTGGCCACTAAAAAATAACAATGGCGCAGCTATCAGAGACGCGTTTGCATCTATGACAACGTCATCACACAACCGCAAACCAGTAAAACTCTGGGTGGACCATGGCGGCGAATTTTTGAATATTACGTTTAAGAACTTGCTTGATGAAAATAAAATTAGCAAGTATGCTACGTTCAATGGTGGCAAAGCAGTTGTCGTTGATAGATTCAAAGAATGCTAAGTGGAAACACTTTACAAAAAATCAGAAGAGTAAATATGTAGATGTGCTGCAGTCGCTAGTAGACAAGTATAACAATAGGAAGCATAGAAGTATTGGGATGACGCTAACACAAGCTAGCGACAAGCAAAATCAGGACGGCGTGGCAAACAGATTATTTTTTTAGACACAAGTTTAACGTGGGAGACCGAGTCAGGATTTCCAGAATAAAAAATGTTTGAAAAAGGTCATACAGCAAACTGGACCGAACAAGTGTTTATCGTGACAGAAGTATTAAAAACAAATCCTGTAACGTACAAGATCGCAGATATTAATGGCGAATCTGCTACATGAGCCTTCTATGAGCAGGAGTTGCAAAAAATAGAGCAAAATGTTTTTTAGAATAGTGCGTGGAATCGCGGAAATTAGTCGCTTGTGAAATGGAGCGGCGACTCGGATGCTTTTAATTCCTGGATTCCAACGGCAAGTATTGAGAAATCATTATGTCGTCCTCTGCTAATATTGTTTGCTAGCAACAGGCTTGCACATGGCCGTCTTGTCTGGTAGACATAGTAGCAGAAATAATTTTTGAAAGACATAATCAAACTTAATAAATTGTGTCTTGCTGGTAAGATGAGCTTGATAAACCTGTCAAAGATCTCGTTGAATTGCACTGTTTCTTCGTATGACAGATTAAATCGCACTAGTGATATTTTCTAGTGTATCTTTGCGGCCTTGTGTTGTAGTGTAGGTAAACGCTTTCATTTTGATTGTAGTCGTTGTAGTCGCGAACTATGGCATCTTCTTGTTCATCTGAATCATACATTTTTATCAAACAATGTTACATATAATTTCAGACACAATTGTTTATATTACGGACGTTTACATGGAACATCCAAAATTACTTTTTGATGTTGTCAAATCGCTGTATGAAAATCCTGATTCATATATGAATTTGGATCTCAATGTGATATCAGAAATAGCTGCTTCGGAGCAGACAGTTTGTTTAAAGCGCGGGTTTTGCGTACGGACGAGCAGAGACAACTACTTAAAAAACATGTCATAATCAACAATTGCTACCGCAACAACTTGCTAATGTGCCATAGAATGTCGTGTATCAGCCGAATTAATCTTATAAATATGTTAAAAACAACCAATTAGAGAATGGAATTATATATATATATATATATATATATATATATATATATATATATATATATATATATATATATATATATATATATATATATATAATGAGCACAAAGATGATCTTTAGTGAAAAAAGTCAAGCCTTTGCCGGTTACGACAAATCGTTTGTTTTAAAAAAATATGAGGTTGATGCCAGTTGATGTTTTTACAAAAGCTGTTGAACCTAGCATAAAACACATTTTGTCCAAGGAGCTGCATCTGCATCGCGGCATAAGGTTTGTTGGCATAACCATACTGTTTGTTTCAGCAAGCAGATGACACTAAAACCGAAGATCATTTCATTTCACAACCAGTTCGAGCATTTAATCAGAACTGTGACATTAAAAAAAAATGTTTTTGAGACTCTTCAATATAGCATTGATAACTTTCAACGGTAAGGGTCCGTCTGGACTTTAGAAGGCGTCACAGCATGTATCGTTAACACCGCCAAGTACATTCTGCTGCGAGGCAAATCATATTTGGAACTGCCAGATAAAATTAAGATTTAGTAAGAGATGCATTAACGTGCAAAATAAGAATAATCAGTGCTTCATATGGTCTGTATTATCTGCGCTGTACCCAGCTTCAACACATTCAAATCGAGTTAGTAATTATAAGCCGAATCAGGCTACACTCAATGTCACTGGCATCAAGCTCCCAGTTCAGATCAATGACGTTCCAAAATTTGAGAGGCAAACTAATGTATCTGTCAATGTCTATGGAGTAGATGCCAAGTCAGCAATTTACCCTTTGTATATTTCATCGTTTACCAGTGATGCTGCTAACTTTGATCTACTTTATATTCATGGTGATACCAACGATGGCCACTACTGCTGGATCAAAACTTTTTCTGCAATGATGTACGGCCAGTATAGTAACTTCAAAGGTAAGCTATAATACTGCTGAAGATGTCTCCACGGCTACACGACAGAAGTACTGCTCACGGACCAGATTGTGCTGACGTCGCAAATCCTACCATGCCAGACGAAGAAAATGATACGATATCATTTCGTAATTTCCGTAACATGGCTCGAGTTCCTTTTGTAATCTTTACTAATTTCGAATCACTGTTGATTCCTGTCGAGGGTCCAGATAACGACCCTGAAAAGTCTTTTGCAAGAAGATACCAGGAGCATGCTTCTTGCGGCTACGCGTATAAAGTTATTTGCATTAACAATGTTCTAAGCAAGCCTTTAAAAGTATACCGCGAAGGCCACAGCGGTGAACATGTCATGCATAGCCCGCTTGACAAATATAACGACGTACAAAATCTCAGCCCAGTAAGAATGAATTTTAGCGCTCAAGTACAAGAAGACTTTTCTCGGAATCTGCAATCAGAAGCTCGTGAACGATGAAGGCGTCTTAGAGAGAGTTCGAGATCATTGCCATTACACTGGACAATATCGTGGCGCCACACATAACAAATGTAATCTCAAATTAAGACGATCTAAGTTTGTTCCAGTTGTTTTTCATAATTTGCGAGGATTCGCATATCATAGTAAAAAAAACTTTGGCAAGTTCGCTCAAAGGATCACTTGCATTAAAAACAACATGGAAAAGTATTTGTCATTTTCGCTGGGCGTTCTGAGGTTCATTGACAACTTCCAGTTCATGCTTCCATCACTAGATGAGCTTGTTGAAAACGTGAAAACAGCTGCAGGAGAAAGCTCATCCAGTTACTCAGCTGAAGAGTTTCATGCCACACTTGATCTCCTTACCCGCAAAGGAATTTATCCTTATGAGTACGTGACATCACGGGAAAAATTTGATGAGATCTCACTGGGAGCAAAAGAAAATTTCTACAGCTATCAGAGCGGCGTTAATGTTTCTGATGCCGATTAAGACCAAGCCAAAAATGTTTGGGCACAGTTCAACACGATGAATATGGGCGACTATCATGATCTGTACCTAAATACTGATGTGCTGCTGCTCGCTGACGTCTTTGAAAACTTCAGAGATCTCTGTCTGGAATATTACAAGCTAGATTCTGCCGCGTATTACTCTGGTCCTGGTTTTTCCTGGGACGCAGCTCTCAAAATGACTGAGGTTAATCTAGAGCTGCTGACTGATATTGACATGCACAATTTCTTTGAGAAAGGAATCCGAGATGGTATCTCAATAATCACACACAGACATTCTGTAGCTAATAATAAATATCTACCTAGCTATGATTCAACAAAGGAAACGAAGTATTTTACTTATCAGGATAACGACAATCTGTATGTTAGGGCCATGAAGCAGAAGCTTCCTGTTGGCGACTTTAAGTGGATGCCAGCAGATAAGTTTACAGAGAAATTATTAAGCAGCGATGATGACACCGGTTATTTTCTTGAAGAAGATCTCGATTACCCTACTAAATTACATGACGACAATAATGATTATCCCTTGGCGCCAGAGAGTACTTATTCCGCGGCTCTTAAAGAAAAACTAGGAGTTGGCAATTTTAAAGTAACAAAGCAAGTTGCAAACCTTCATGATAAATTTTGCTCCGTGATCCACTATAAAAACCTGCGACAGTATCTTGACCTACGGCTAAATTTAATTCAAGTACACAGAGTGTTAAGTTTCAAACAAGCGGCCTGGCTAGAACCTTACATTGACTTCAACACGTCAAAGACAGCCACATCAAAAAATAAGTTCGAAAAAGATTTTTTCAAGCTCACGAACAATTCAGCTTTTGACAAGACAATGGAAAACGTCAGATGGAGAGTCAACGTTGAGATAGTAAATAACTAGACAAGACGCGACAAATTAGTAGCCGACCCAGCATTTGTGAGCATGAAGATATTTGATGAAAACTTAATTGCAATCCACAGAAAGAAAACACACGTAACGCTTAACAAGCCTATATATGTCGGATTTAGCTCACTATATCTGTCAAAATATCACATGTACAATTTTCACTACGGCATACTAAAAAAAGGAATGGCGACAATGCCAAGTTGCTGCAAACTGACACTGACTCGCTATGCTACGAGATTAGGACAGATGATGTATACGAGGGCATGCTTGCTATGAAAGAACACTTTGCATTTTCAGATTATCCTGAAAAGGATAGCGAACTTAGTAAGTTTCATGACAAAACTAACTACCTCGTTGTCGGCAAGTTCAAGGAAGAGCATGCTGCTGAAATCAAAGAGGTCATCGCACAGCGGTATAAAATGTACTTGCTTAAACCTGCTTGGCAAATGAAAGAAAAGGGTTAAGGGCATTAAGAAATGCGTTGTTAAAAATGTTCTTACGCGTGACGACTACTTTGTGGCACTAGCTGGTGAAAAACAGTACGATATGATGAACTCGATAAGATCAGAGAACCATATAATGCACACTGTAGTGCTTAACAAGATTGGTCTGTCTGGTTATGATGACAAGTGCTATATTCTGAATGATGGCGTAAGCACACGTACTTATGGACATTATAGGAACAAGGGAGAAGATGTCATCTTAGAGAAAGTAACTTATTTACCTGCGTCAGGCATTTTTGATGCGCTTAGTCTAATTTGAGTTTAAAAAAATTAACAACAAAACAAAACAAAGTACATGAAAACATGATGAGGCTTAAACAAAACTGAACGAGTACCAGGCATCCCAAATAGTTGAATAGGATTTAATTCTTGTGCTCCTGCAACAAAATAAGATGGAACTGTGGTTAGCACCAAGAAATGTTTGAGCTTGGTATGAAGAACTCAATATTTCCTGGTCGCCTCTTTCGATGTTGATTGCTCCTACTGGTCTCGCTGTTTTTATGCTTTCCAACGCCGCCTTGCAAATTATTTACTTGTTGCGAAACAGCTTCAAGATTAGCTATTCTATTGTCAGACTTATCGCCATGATATGATCTATAACAAGATCCCTTGCTATGGCGCCGTAAAAACACTCGAAAAAAATAAACGATGTTTGCTTAATACTTTCTGACACTTATCCCTGTTTGATACCGCGATGAGAGTACAGCCGTTGTTATTTTGGTTTTTAGAAAGTATCTTTCGACGCAAAATATGTCTGATGTTGCCATCTTCATCGCTTCTTACAAGTTGTGAATAGGATGATCATGCCAAGCCATAATATATAAGTACAATTTATCTCTCTAATTAGAAAGTAATCATTATTTTTGTGCAATTTTATTATATAAAGGTAAGAACGCGAGAAAGTTTTAACGTCATCAAAAAGTTAGTGTAGTATATAGAAGTAGGGGGATTGGAACGCTTTTGATTGAACAGAGCCATAAACGAGCTTAGCGAGTTCAAGGACTCTGAAATTACAAAAAAGTGGTCCAGGACCCCTACTTCTATTTACTAATGCTGTTTATTCTATTTTGCATTATTCTGTTTGCATTTTCTATTAGAATATGCTGTATATTCTATTCTGTATTTTTATTTTTTTTTATTTTGCATTTTCTATGTGTTTAGGATGTACATTCTAGACTACATCTTTACATCTGCCAATATGTATTACTGAATTTGTTAAGTAAGTTATTACAATACTGCTAGTTCGTGTCTTCAAATTCCATGTGAGTGATTCTATATACATTTTTAATATTACACACGGTAACATTCTTAACCGTGTCTTTCCAGCTCGAAATTTTCTCTTTGCAATTGACAGATTTCATTGTATAACACACTGTTATGTATCACACTGGTAAAACGTTCACATACTGAAAGTTACAATATAGCGTAGTGAAAGTTGCAAGTTGGCTAAATGTTAGCATGACGCAAGATGCAATATATATTGTCCCATTATGACAAAAGACGGCGCCATGATATCTGGAAGACTGAACTACAGACCCTACCGGCCGTGTCTCGACATCAACGTAGCATTTGATGAATAATAAGACGATATACATGCTTCCTTCTTTCAGAATTTTTTATTTTTTTTTATTTTATTTTATTTTATTTTATTTATTTATTTATTTTTGTTTTTGTTTTTTAAACGAATGCTCCTTCTACATGTCAAGCATTTTGAAGAAAACACGTTTCACCTTCACTGTTCATTAGTAGTTCCAGCATAATCTCCGGTTTTCTTATTCATGTGTGTTTTTTTTTTTTTTCGTTGTTGTTGTGACGTCATTGTTTTTAATTGACGATCATATCGCAAATTAGTTATCAGGAAAAGGGAAAACAAGTAAGGCTCTTATAAAAGTTCAACGCTCACCCCAATCCTTTAAGTTGATCAATCAACCTGGCTTTTAACATCTCCCCCCCCCCTCATGTTTACATATTGTGGCCTTTCGATATATATGTATATGAAATCAGGGACATATATTAGCAAGACAGGCCCTTAATGAAATAAATGGTCAGTATGAAAACAGTACTGATCAAAGGCATTCGACATATCGTTTGGTCAGAAACGTTAAATTTTATTTCTATAAGCTTGTGCTAGCCTTGCGAAACAGCCATTTAACTTAATGTACCCCATATATGCTGTAGTATCATTTATTTTCGTGGGGCTCAATTTTCGTGGTTTTGTAAAATAAGACATTTTCGTGGTTACTTAAATTCGTGGTTTTGCCTGTCAAAGTTTGCATATTACTAAGTGTTTAATTTCGTGGTGTAACCTCTACAAATACACAAAATAAAGAATACAAAAGAATAAAACTCTGCCGACGCAAACGGCGGTCACTTGAATGTTTATAACAGTACTTTCACATGTATAAGCACAAATAAAAAACCTGAGAAGTTCAATACTGACACCGTGTTTTTGTCCAAGTGAATAACATCAATGGAAGCCGACGCAGCCAACAACATTAAAACAATGCTACCGACTCTATGATCACAAATAACACACATGTCAAGGTCAATCATTTACACCGTGTTTTCGTCTGTGTGCTCAACATCAAAGGAAGCCGACGCAGACTACAACACTAAGTCAATCGGTTATTAAAGTGACCTGTATGATCTCTAACTTAAACCACTGTCCATAAAGGGAATAAAACACGTGACCGGCTGCCCTTTGCTCAATGCAATCAGCAGACAGTGGCAATATTTGATGCGTCTTGAGCCCATCAATGTGAGAAGATGCTAACTAAATTGAAAGACAGTGGAATCACGCGTTTGTTTGTGCCTGCCTCGTGTACAGACCAACTCAACCACTTGACAATAAATAAAGAGTACAAAGAATAATTAAAATCACACTTCCACAACTGGTATATTAAACAGGTCATGGAGGCCGTCGCGAAAAAAAGGAAGATGCTACTGATGACGTTCACTGATTGCAACCTCATTAATCAAGCCAATTCGGGCTGAATGGATAATTGCAGCTCACGCGACAATGAGTGAAAGATGTGACCTAATTATCAGTGGTTTGAAGAAAGCTGGACTTGTTTAATTCTGCAATTTGGGGATTATTTACCTGACAAGCATTTGTGTGTTCATGGAGACTTGTTTGACACGATGTTGATACAGTGGCTTTGTCCGAAAATCAGTGAAGTGTGAGCTTTAATACTCTGCTGTAATTAGTGTATATACGTAGTGTTTCATTAATAATAGTGCTTCAAGCAATAGTTCTAGTATTTTACAGGCTTGTTGTTCTTTTTGATTAAAAGTGCATGGATAAAATGAAATGTGGTTTCAGGAGGATTTAAATTGTTTAACAACAGTTGTACTCGAGTGAAGGATCGATTTGAACAAGTATTTAATTTAATTTTCATATACTATTATTTTTTATTATTCTTTCTTTCATTTTCAAGATTACTAGTGTTTGAATACCTTGTGCTTTTTCTCGTTTCTCTCTATCCTTACCTATCTCGCATATCGATTAAAGGCAGTGAGTGGAAATTACAGCTATCGGATATCTTATCGACACGTGTTCATTGAAACAATATAAAATGCTTTATAATTCTTTTTTCAAAGGTTTAAAAAAAAACACGTGTAAAAGCTAATATTTTATTTCCAAATTACAGTATTGACGTTGATTTATGAAATACTAGTAGGTTCCTTAATCTCCAGGAACGACACACAGTAAGAAAATGAGCCGGGTTGGGGTGGGGGTGGGGTGGGGGGGGGGGGCTTCATCATCATATGTGGCTAATTTTTCGTTGGGCATTTAAATTCGTGGTTCCGGGCAGCAACGAAAACGACGAAAATTGGTCCCCCACGAAAATTGATGATACTACAGTACTCTAAATTCTCTGTTTCAAGCCAAACAATTCGTCGAATTTCCCGTTGGACTGATTACGTGAATAACTTCACAAGAAAGCATCATGTGATTGATTTTAAAAAAAAAAAGCATTTGGAAAATATTTAGGACACAAAGATGTTTAATCAGTTTACGAGAATAAAAGGAGACCTAGCAATGTTCATTTATTTTTCATTCTTTGTCTTTCTATAAAAAATAAAACAGAAATAAAATCTTTCTTCTTACCCAGTAATACGATAATCATTCAGAATTTGTAAACATTTTATATTTAGCAAAACATTTATTTTCAAAAAAATTAAATTTAAGAATCATTATTGATTTGTTAACTAAGTTTCATGTGGCAAATTCAGTTCTTCACAAAATAGTTTACATAAGCAAATCACTGTTTCAGCGAGGAATGTTTCGGACCTACATATTTTACAATAACGGAGTGTTCCAAAAAAACAAACAAACAAACAAACAATATTTTGAACTAAGTGCTTGAAAAGTCAAATGTTGCAGATAGGTATAACAACAGTAAAAAAAAATAGCAGCTAACCAAAACACCATGTTTCTGTTATAATTGCGGTTTACATGAAATGCATCAAACAATATAAACAAAATTAAATTAAATTAAATAAACTTAAATATACAATTAGTTTCAAGGAGTCTGTGTGTCAGCGTAGGCTCTCTGTGCAACTTCATTAGATCGCTATCGCAAATCCCTATGCATTGTATTAAACAATTTATTATTTGAAACCGAAACTAATGGAATCTCAGAAAGACGTGTTCTATATCATGCTATACATGCATATTCACGTGATTATCTATATCTAAAGACTATCCGATTTTGGTGAGATTGCAATGAACAATCCATGATCTCTGATCAGACTGTTAAGAGGAATAAATAAAAAAATAAATAAAAAAAGAAGTTTGAAAGAAAGTGTATGTCATTTTAAGAGGAATAAATAAAAAAATAAATAAAAAAAGAAGTTTGAAAGAAAGTGTATGTCATTTTGCCAGTATAGTTGGACTGAGATCGCTAGAACTATAAATAAAAGTGGATTTCTCTCTCTCTCAATCGATCGATCGATCGATACGGGAAGTTAACCAATTCTTGTTGGTGGAATATGGAATCCGTTACTATGTCTTCCATGCTTAGAATCTGCAATATAATGGACTCAGGACAGTTGTTCTCTTCAGTGATTAATCTAACAACTCCATCTGTTGCCATAATGGGTCATTACAGTAATGTCCTATTATGACAACAGATGGCATTGATTACAATATTCCAACTTGCATTGCGCTAACATCTTACTTGTAACTTTCATTGTGCTACATCGTAACTTCTGCTATGTTTTGTATTTTATCGTTATGGTCATTAACATGTAATCAAATGAATTGTCATAACGCAATGAAGAGGCTTAGAAATGGAATGATGCAATGTAGAATGTTGACGTGTGTAATATTGAAAATATGCACATGGAATTTGAAGACATGAAATTACAGTATTAAAATACCACGCATATCAAATTTAGAAAGAAATATTGGTAGAGGCTAAGATGCAATCTAGAATGTACTTCCTACACATATAGAAAATGAAGAATAGAACAATACAGAATAGAATATACAGCATATACTAATAGAAAATATATGCATAGAATTATCCCGGTAATCCCCCTCCAATCTACGTTGCAATCGGAAATTTAAAACAAGTTATATGTATCATGATAAGAGGACGCTAGGGCGTACTTTTTATTAGATTTGTTTTTTGGCATCCGGGTGTTTTGGGGACTGTTTTTATTTCTTGAAGTAGAAGAGTACTTCTTTGTTGGACTGTCTTTCTCTCTTTACATATTGTAATAACTGAATACTGTACCCGTCATATACCCTTTACATTGAATGGAGTAGCCTACTGTTAGAAAAAGGTTCTTCTCCCAGGGTGTTGAATGCGAACTGCTGATTATGAGCAGCACTGCATCTAGTGAGCTGAGGTGTTTCGTACATTTTGAAAATAAAACTGTACTCGGCAACGGAAGCGGTGTGATTATCAGGTACATCACTTGATGCAAGCATTGACCAATGTATACATCACTTGATGCAAGCATCGAGCTATTGGTTTTCATGCTTTTGATTGGTTTACAAACTGCTGTTAACCTTCAAAATCCATGGTTGAGCACACATTAAGTTATAATAGTGTCAAATAATGCACTTGATTAATTAAAATGAACTACATGTTCTGAACGTGTGAATAACTCCTATGTACAATAATCACCACTTATACTGTATTCAAAACTAAAAATGCATTATGCGGCAACTGTTTCTGTCCAGTGGCTGTTATATTCCATTTGTGCTAATCAATAGGCAGAGCATTATTTGTTCTGTCATTCATTGGTAACTCAGCATAATTTAATGGTGTAAGAACACTTGGAAATCACCACATAAAAGTTCTTTAACTATCTGCACATGCTTTTGAGAGTGTAAAGTAACATCCACGTAATTTCCTGATGACGGCGTTATAGTTGCAAACCTCGCTCGTAGCTGTATTTGGGGCCATATTTATATGGGCGTACAGCCTTGCTTGTCGCTGTATTTGGGGCCATATTTATATGGGCGTACAGCCTTGCTTGTAGCTGTATTTGGGGCCATATTTATATGGGCGTACAGGCTAACACTGACAAACAAGCTTGCAAAGAATATTCAACTGGGAGCTGCACGTGACTCGTCACATTCTTACCATTAGAGATGTGCATTTGAAACTGGAAAATAGTTTCTAAGGCATCGTGTAATACACTATTTTTGAAATACTGGAAGTTATGCTATTTATCAAATATAATCAGAAACTTACGTTAATTAAAACCAACAGGACAGCAACAGGTTTGTTCAATTTTTGTGATACTTGTGTTGCTAATTACAGTTGTACTTACTGCCTGAATATTGCACAAGTGAAGTAATTTGGACATTGTCAGTTGCAAGGATTTTACTCCAGTAACATAAAGTAATACTCCTTTTAAAGTGTTTGTCATCTCTGCCAAGTTTTGTTTCTCCTGTAAATAGCAGAATGGTGTACCAGTCACGTACGATGAAAATAGAATATGTGCCCGACAATATTCGACTGTCTTTTGCACAAAGATGCAAGACAAAGTTATGTTATAATGGCAGAATAGTGTACCCGTCTCTCGCGACGTACAATGCAGTACATACTACACAAAATATTTTTTTTATCGATAATCTCATGTCCCCTTTCCGCTTCCTATGCACACATAGTGGGGAGGGCGGAGGTAATCGGTGGAAACGTTGAAAACAGAAGTTCTAAAGCAAAATGCATGCTCTCAAATGAAACTAACAATACTTTGCTTATTTATCTTATTTGTTCCATGGATATCCTTCTTCAATCAATCGTGGTTTTTATAATGTCTGCGCAAATACAGCAGGCACTTTATAGGGTCGGCTCAATATATATACTGTTAGCAGCTGAAATTAGGGGCGACACTTCAAGGAGTACTGTTTTATAAATTTTCATAAATTTTACTTTGAAATTTGTTGTTTTGTTTGTTTTGTTATTGTTGTTGTTGTTTTGTCCGATTATAAATGTCGAAACCCGTGAAATCAAGATTGTATTCAATCTAAAAAGGCCGAAAATCGCATTCAAAGAAGGTCACGTTTAGACGTATGTTATGGTTTCCCTTCTAAAACTAGAGCATGACTACAAGCAATATGGTCACATGACACCTAAATGTGTAGTCTCAGTAGCGAATAGCAGGTAGACCTAAAAATGCCTTTACATACATTTCTTTGATAGCATAAAACTATTTACTGCTGTCGCCCATGGGATGACATCGTTTTAATGCACAACAATAATGTATCTTCTAATGAGTAAAGCAGTTTTTATCCGCAAAATTTAGAGCAACAGATAAAGCAAGTCATTTGTTGCATAATGGAATCGTGTGGGTCATTCACCGTGTTACGAAGTGAAAGTCTCTGCTAGAACACACACACACACACACACACACACACACACACACACACACTCTCTCTCTCTCTCTCTCTCTCTCTCTCTCTCTCTCTCTCTCTCTCTCTCATATTGTAGTTAGATATCTACGGCAATCATAATTGCTTTGGCAAAGTATGCCAGACTCTCTATAGCTCTTTCCTACGGCACATCCGCGACCTGGTTTTATCCGCTTATTTACATTATAGGGTGTGGCTTTAAACATCGCTTGTCCGGCCCGCGCTCTGGAGGAAGCTGCACATGCCTGCATTATGGGATTGAGGAGTACATGCAAGATTTGCATAACTCCGAAATTGAAGAGCTTGACAATGTGTAGAAACTATGTACCTCCGAAACTGAAGAGTTTACGAAGAAAGTACTTCAATGCGTATAGGCAATTTTTACGTTTTGCAAAAGCATATCTTAACACATTTTTACGAAGAATGTTACTTAGTTCAAATTACAGTCAAGGCATATATTAGATTGACCTTAGCAAGTCATCACAGGAGAACAAAGTAAGGGGCCAAGTGTTTGGAATCCTTCTGTTAGGCTCTTAACATATATATGTATCAGAAAAGCTGGTCGGCGTAGGGATAACATCCAAAATGTGATAGTAAATTACCAGAGAGCAGAGGCGCTTACTTAGCGGCGATGTTGCAGAGTGGTCTTGTTCACATTGGCAACTTCGAGGTCAGTGACTAGCAAAAATAGCCGCGGAGGTTGCGGTTGGTAATTCTCAGTAGATCAATAAAGGAGGTAACTTGTGATCTTGTGATCATAGCACTAACTTGTCCGATTAACCCGGAGACACAGTTGGGACGAATTAAAAGATTCTCATATATATATATATATATATATATATATATATATATATATATATATATATATATATATATATATATATATATATATATATATATATTGTTACGGAATCGTACCTTTTTACCTTTTTATAATTTAATTTACTAATTTATGATCTCTGTTTTTTTTGTCTAAACAAAGGTTAGCATATCAGTATAGATACGACTAATGCTCGATCAATAAGTGGTCACATGATCAATTGCGCGGGAAAATGAAGTCGACCTGGCTTTGTACTTTTGGAAATCAACATTGAAAGGTCACATTCCATACTACAATAACATTATGTTTACTCTTTAAGATTTTTAGTACGCTAGACCTTTGGGTAAATGACGCGTAACCTTATTCCTGATTGGTTCTTAGAGGGTTGTGTTATTTTGAAATACCATATTATTAAAGACGGAGAAAGGGTATTCCCTTTTAATTCTGCGCACGTAGTAAAGATATATAGGGAATAATCTTGGGAATTATCATTCTTTACAATTGCTTGAATGAAAAGAGGTTATTGAAATTATTCAGTTCAGTGTGGAATTTATTTAATTAGTAATTCATCTGAATTACTATACAGCTCCGTGGAATTATCGGACATTATTCTAAAACTTGTGAGATTCCAGACTTGCAAGGATTATTTTGGATTTAATCAGAACTTGTCAGATTCAGCACAGTACAGGTTATTTTCATTCGGAATACTTCATCCGGATTACTCGGATTAACATCAGGAAGTGAACTTTAAAACATTTTAGGACTTTTTAGGATATTCTATACTGTAAGTTATTTTAATTCTTTCACTTTGATTGTTTGTTGAACTATTTTAATTCTTTTAATATTTTAGGAAATTAAAGATTTGCATTTTAATCTTGAAAGCTTGTTTGTGTCTTTTATTCTGTTACATTACCCCTAGAGTCGTAACAATATATATATATATATATATATATATATATATATATATATATATATATATATATATATATATATATATATATATATAGTAGCGATTTTTCCCTGCATCTTAAGTCGGCCGTATTGATAAGTATCCCCGTATTAAGAATGGGATGGTCCAGTTAGGAATAGACTCGTGGGGTAGCGTGATGGGTCACGTGGTACCTGGTGTATGTAGAGGCCAACCGTTAGCTGATTCGGGATTCTGATGCGTATCGTACTCAGAGCAAGAAGTTTAGAGAAAGGAAGTCACGATAATCGTGAGGTAATTATTTTAATAAGTAGGCTACAGGTGAAGTGCCTGAAAAGGTTTCCAGAACTCTAGTGATAATAAAGGTGGTAAAGGGACTAATTATTTTATCTTAGGTAAGCGCAAGGGCTCGAGAAGATTTATCGAGCGCCGATACCAATCTCTGGAAAACCAGAGTACGAACAGCAAGGGGGAAGGTTCCCTACCAAAGCTATAAATAGTCGTTTATGCACGCCCCTTTACACGTCACATAATAATTGGTGCAGCGGTAGGATTGGAAGAAGGTGCTTGTATAATTAGTTTTTGAGCATGTCATATAGAATACTAGATGACGAATGACTTGTAACCCCACCTGATTCAAGGCGCAGACAGAGTGCCGAGGAGAGAGTTTCTGCAACAGGGTTTGCGCTGATTGACGAATCTTTCAATGAAACTTACGGGATGGTGGATGGCGGTTCGCCCAAGAATGGCGCACGACTTTCAAAGCCTAGCGCCAATGAAGATATCATTCAGATTGTGAGTTGGCTAGCAGCGAAGCTCGAAGATAGCCTGAGTAAGCGCATTGATGACAAATTAGAGGCAGCACTGTGCGCTGTTCATGATGGTATTGACCAATTAGCAACTAGTAGAAGAAATGTTGCGGCGCAGGTACAAAGTAAGGCGCCGTGCGCCGTGGCGTAGGCGCAAGGGTAGTATGTGTAAGGTAAAGCCCCGGGGTCACATGCGCTGTCCCATAAGATCTTGGCGCCAGACAATAGTAGTACACAACATGTTAATATTGTGCAAGATAATAAAAACGAAGGTACAGATTCTGGTGTGAGAAAATCAGTGTAACACTTTTCCCGTGTTTTCGGTCCCAAAAATTTGTGCAAGCACAACATTTGAGCCCATCGAACGCACATATAACGTGCTCCCGGACGCTGCTGCATTAAGTAGTATAGATTGAGCCCATCGAACGCACATATAACGTGCTCCCGGACGCTGCTGCAGTAAGTGGTATAGATGGTAAAGGTCCTGAGCCATGTTTGAGAGCGCATGTGTCTACCACAGATACTTTGTCAAATCAGACAAGTCAGACGAAATCATGTCATATCAAGTCAGCAACATTTGATTGGACTGGTTCCTGGCTAGATTATAAGTCCCATTTCGAGGCATGTGTCCACCTTAATGGCTGAAACACCGAGCAAAAAGGCATGTATCTCGCCGTTTCCCTTGGCGGACAAACGGAATGCATCCTCGGAAACCTGAAGGATGGTGCTAGTGAGAATAATGAGCGTCTTTCAAGGGCACTTGAGGAACGATTTTCACCTGTCAACCAAACGGAATTGTATAAAGCGCAGCTGAAAGAGAGAAGACAAAGAACTGAAGAAGCTAGAAGACAAAACACTTCCTGAACTTGGACAAAGTACCAGGAGACTTGCTCACATAGCCTATCCGACAGCATCAGGAAATTTAACTGAAGTTCTGTCCGAAGAAAATGTTATTGACGCATTGGTAGATTTGGATATGCGACTTAGCATTCAACAGGCGCAGCCAAAAAGTTTAAATGATGCCATACACCAAGCCGAAGAATTGGAAGCCTTTGATCGCGCAGAAAAACAGCGCAAGGATGATTGTAGCTACTATCGTCAGTTAGAAGCCGACGAAAAAGAATGGAAGGAAATATTAGAATCAGTGGCGATGGAGCATATGCTAGTTCCGCTGAAACAGATGATCGGAGAGCTCCGTGACGAAATAAGTATGTTGAAATAGTCGTCTGAGCGCGATAAAGTCCCAAGTACTAATGTTAGAGCGAATTCTTATAAGAATTCTGACTCTAAATCCCTGACTCGCGTCAAATGTTTCAAATGTGGCCAGAGGGGACATATTAAGAAAACTTCTCAAGAAATAAACAAACCTGAAAAAGATAGTAACAAAAACACGAAGGGTCAAACTACAGCCAGCGCTGAGCGGAGATTGCGCAGGCTCCAGGACTGGCGCCGCGATAGTCATCCAAACCGACACCGGGGAAAACAAACAACAACCGGCGGCACTCGATTGGAGTCCAATCTGTAGCTACTGAGGCAGGAATGTATGTAACAGCCAACATCCAAGGTCTCGAAACGAGCTTTTGATTGATAAAGGAGCAACCGTCACACTGGTGTCTGAGAAATTCTATTGGCAAATTCCTATCAAAGCTTTTAAACAAACTGACCGAGAAAGGGAATAAGTTTGGTCGGATGCCAGAGGGTCAAGAGTCCTTCGAGCGGCTTCGCGATGCACCCTGATTTCTCAAAGCCATACCTGACACGGATGCAAGCGATTTTGCAATTGGCGCTGTGTTGTCGCAAACCTCTGATGGACAGGAGAAAGTGATTGCTATGCCAACCGTTCTCTCACTAAGCAGGAAAGGTGCCACTGTGTGACAAGAAAAGTGTTGTTAGCTGTGGTGTATTTTGTAAAATACTTTAGGCACTACCTTTATGGTCACAAGTTTTTGTATTAGGACTGACCACAGCTACTTGCGTTGGCTCCTTAACACCAAAGGGTCAAGTGGCCAGGTGGATTGAAACACTCTCCACCTACGAATTTTACATTGAACATCGGTCAGAGAAACGGCATGGGAATGCCGATGCTTTGAGCAGGCGCCTTTGTAGGCAGTGTGGATATGAGTCAAGTTTAAACACTCCCAAACAGGCTGTCAATGTCATTCGTCAAGATGGTCAGAAGGAGAATGAAAACAGCGACGAAGTTAATCAGGCCATACGAGAATCCCAAAACCAGGATAAAAGCTTTGACTTGGTCAGAAGTTGGGTGGAAATGGGAGAAAAAAACAGCTTCACAGAAATATCTGGCTTAGGATACGTTGTCAAATCACTATGGGCACAATGGGATAGACTTGTCATCGAAGATGGAGTACTCTGTAAAAGATGGGAAGATTTTGACACCAAGGCATGTAAACTTCAGGCGGTGATCCCATAGAACATAGAGAAGGAATATTCTTATTTGCTGTTAGGACGGGAAATCGGGTGGTCATTTGGATGTTCCGAAAACTGTAAGCAAAGTTTGGCGGAGCTGTTACTGGCCTAGTCTACAGAGGGATGTAGATAGTATATGGCCGGTTGCGAGACTTGTGCACGTCGAAAACGACCCCCTAAGAGTAAAAGAGCCCCAATGCAAGTAATTCCTTCAGATTTGCCCATGGAGCGCATAGCTGTAGATATCATGGGACCTCTTCCTGAAACAGAGGATGGAAACAAATACATTCTCGTGATTTCAGATTACTTCTCGAAGTGAACAGAGGCATTTCCTATCCGGAATATGGCTGCCGAGACAATAGCTAGAATCAAAGTAGAAGAGGTTTTTGTTCAATTCGGCAAGCCGTCGGTAATTCGTTCAGACCAAGGGCGACAATTTGAAAGCCGTCTGTTCACCGAAACATGCAAATTGCTTGATATCCACAAGACCAGAACTACTCCTTTTCATCTCCAATCAGATGGAATGGTCGAGAGATTCAACAGCGCTCTCGAAATAATGCTTAGCATCTATGTAAGTAAACACCAGCGAGATTGGGATATGTGCATGCCCTACGTACTGATGGCGTACCGTTCTGTTGAGCATGAGACAACCGACTTCACTCCAAACATATTAACGTCCCAAGGACGAGAAGATTCTACCGCTCTGGACATTATTCATCAAAACCCCACTAGTATGAAGCGTACAGCTGAGTGTTTCTGGGCATGGGAACTTAGAGAGCGAATGGAAGATGTTCATGCTCTAGCAAGGCAAAATATCAAAGGTGCCATGCAGCGGCAAAAGCGATATCATGATAGCCATTTGTCATGGGAAAGATTCAAAGCAGGACAGAAAGTGTATGTATTCTTTCCCCAACGAAACATCGGTTTGTCTCCCAAGCTTTCGAATCAGTGGCGGGGACCGTTCAAGGTTTTAGACAAAGTGAGTGAAGTAACGTACAAGGTAAACTGTGGGAGAAACGGACGTCCACATATTGTAAATTGTGTACTCAGCTACTTACTGGAGAATTGGGTCTGCCACACATCGCAGAGGATGTCGAAGCTCATGAAGTTGCACAGGAAGTCGGAAATGTAGACTTGTCTGAAACATGCAGTGATACGGTTGCGGACGAAACTTACGGCGATGAAAAGGATTCTCAATTGGAAGAACCCTTTACACCTCGCCGAGAACGGCGTGTTCCATGTTGGATGGATGATTATGTTCTCGTCTAATGCTTGGAATGACTTGTAAGTACTTGTAGATACAATTGGTTTTCTTTATTATTTTCCAGATGATGTTTATTTATAGAAAAAAAAGAACCTAGAATGTAAATACGTTGATCTATCATCTGTCGAATCATTGTAAATCAATACATCATGTTAAAACGTTCTGATCGATTGATGATTTGTTCGTTGATTTATTATCATAACTAAAAGTTGTTTCATTATGTTTTTGTTTGTTTTAAATGCGGGACGCATTTCTTAGAGGCGTGGCTAATGTAGCGATTTTCCCCTGCATCATAAGTCGGCCGTATTGATAAGTATCCCCGTATTAAGAATGGGATGGTCCAGTTAGGAATAGACTCGTCGGGTAGCGTGATGAGGTGTCGTGGTACTTAGTGTATATAAAGGCCGACGGTTAGCTGATTCGGGATTCTGATGTGTATCGTACTAATTATTCTAACAAGTAGGCGGGGGTGAAGTTATGAAAAAATAAAAATAAAAAAAAAAAAAAAAAAAGGCTAGGGGTGAAGTGCCTGAAAAGAATTTCCACGACTCTAGTGATACTAAAGGTGGTAAAGGGACTAATTATTGTATCTTGTGCGCATATGTTATGTCAGCGCCAGGGCTCGAGAAGATTTATCGGGCGCCCATATCAATCTCTGGAAAACCGTTCGCTACCAAGGCTGTAAATAGTCGTTTATGCACCCCCCCCCCCCCCTTATGCCAATGCATGAACATATTTTGAAAACGCTTAGCAGCATTCTAGCCTTAATAGCACACAAAAACAAATGTCTGACAGGTGCGAACATATCCCATCTCCGTTTTCGATAAAAAAGAGCTTTCTTTTCTATCTATCTATGAACTAGAATCAGCTGGAAAAATCTTACCGTTGCTTTCATAATGTTTTTGCTTGATTCATATCGCTAAATATATCTTGGAAATACTATTATTATAAACTTGTGGGAGCTTTGCCTCTATGGCTCCCATTATGGCTTTAACCGTTACCTCCGCCTCCCCCCCTCCCCGGCTCCCAAAGCACTCACGCCCCCAGGGGCAGTCAGCTCAATTCGCACCCCCTTTTCAACATTTTTTTCTGACTTTGGACCTCTTTGGGTCACATTGCATTTGTTACATCATAGTAAAAGCTCGTGTATATGACTAAAAGTTTGACTACGTGTACTTTTGTCAAATGTACTATTAAAGAGGAAATTCTATCATTGCACTGGTATTTCACAATATTGGGATTTGCATAGTATTAGAAATCCAGTTATACTCAACAATGACACGACATAAAAGAATCACACCACAAAGTTATTCTACACCTCAACATGAAAAGAATGTTCCTGCTTCAGATGGATTACCTGACCTATCTCTCCTGCCACATTGCCACTAAATTTCTTTTATAAACAAGTCTGTTTTTTCCCAAAACCAAACAATGAATTGAATTTAGTGGAGCCTTCAAGCTGTATCGAAAGCTAATACTTGTATACAATTAAAAACACTGTGTAACATTACATGGTTGAGCGAGTAGATAGATATATACAGAGAAGTGAGAGCCTCTTTCAACTGGTCCAGAGTGGTACAAAATCTCGTGTATGGTGGTAAGGCATAACACGTGAAACCAGTTTTTGGGAATGAGTTGGCTTGCCTGGTTCTGTTATAGGTTGCTGTAACAGGTATGTAAATCATTTACTGACTGTGTATCCCGATACACGATCATGTTGTTTAGAATGTTATACATACATACATACATGCATACATGCATACATACATACGTACATACATACATACATACATATATATATATATATATATATATATATATATATATATATATATATATATATATATATATTAGGGTAACAGAAAGTTGCTGCTTCTTTTATGCATATGACTGGGTGACATTATCAGATTTGGGTTCGATTCCTAATCGGATAAGCTCCAGTTACCGATCAAAATTATTCAGTTTTGACACCGACATTGAAAACAAGATTTATTATGAAAAGGAATGTGATTTGACGTCAAAGCTCATTCGCAACTTCGAGGTCAATCCTACAGATCATATCTCGATTGTATGCCGTACATTCAGAACATCGTCGTCTCTTTCTGATGCTAGTCGAATAACTTCGATTGTCTGAAAGAGACTCGGAGGTACCGATAGGAAATTTATCGGCCTTTTCCATCGCATGCTAGAAAAAAAAGTTATTCGAATTGAAATCGGAATGAGACGATGATGTTGCGAATGTCGGAGGTAAGCGTAGTGATACTTCCCAAATTGTTAAGTTTTTGGTGGACGAACATCCGACTAGATGTGCGAAGAACAGAATCTTATAACATAATAAGTCTTGAAAATAGCACTCGAAAACGTTTCAACAATCAATGAAATGCCAGCACATTAAATTGTAATGTTATTCCTTCAACTTTGGAATGGAAAAAAAAAAAAAAAAAAATCGAAGAAATCATTCGGTTTTAATTGTCTGCAACTATTGCACTATTGCTTGCGTTGCTGTTAGTGATGATACGTCATCTATTGATTGTGATCTTGTGAGGTTATTATGACGGGTACTGGTCATTTCGGCCCCAACCCAGTTTATCCCGGGTCGATTCGGCCCAAAGGCTACGTTCTGTTGGGTCGTTTCGGCCCACATACGTTTTATTTTGGAAATAGTGTGCTAGTTTAATAAAGATGTTTTCATTGGAATAGTATAACGTTGAGTAACAAAGTGTCAGTGATCATTGTGACATGTCAGTTGATTATGTATTTTTATGAAATAAAAAGAACTTAAATTAAAAGTGTCTGATTCCGACCAGGCATATTCAGACCAAATTACGGGTTGATTCGGACCATGTGAAATATTATTAAGCGTCGTCTTCGATTTAAACGTGACATTTACAGTTGTTTCAAATATGATGTTTCTCATTAATCCCGGGTACGTTAAGCAGTTCAAAACTGCATTTAGGGAAACAAAAACCTCGATTTTACGTGAGATGATGGCGTTGTTCTGTATACAAATCAAATGAAATAATGTAAAACCGTTTATTTTGCATTGCCAATTTAATAGTGACATATTGCAGACCATTCACCTTTTGTGCAAAATTGAAATAGTTTACTTTATTTTATTGAGAAACAATACAATTACCAACAATGAAAAAAATCGTGAAAACAGGGCCCATGCAGTAACATTTTTTCTTCTATATATATTGGTCTGAGTATGTTTGTTTTGTTTTTTTTTTTTTTTTTTTTTTTTTTTGTTAGATTTATGTAAAATTTATCTTTATACTATATATTGCACTCTATATTGATAGTCATAAATAATACTTAAATAATAAAAATGAAAATGGGATCCTGTCAAATATTTATGATTTAATTCAATACAATATCATACGTCTATATTCTGCTGATCTTGTGAACGTCATATTAAATACAATAACGAAAATAATAACGTTACGAAAATGGTGCTGTTATCTCTTTGGAAAGATGAAATACATGTTAGTAATCTTTGTATAAAGCACCGTATGTTATTTGTTTTTTCTCAATTCCTAGTGTATCATTTAATTTTATGCAAATTACTAACATTGAAATGATTGATGCCGTTGTAATAAAGCATAACAAAGTTTTTTTTAACACGAATAATGCGCAAAATAACATAGCACATATCAGTAGTATACAGAAATAATGTTGGTTTTTTCCCCCTCAGTTTAAATAGGCAAAATTTTTTGTCGTTAGCGACCATACATTTATTTTACAAAATACTTATTAACGGATATTAACTTAAAGAGACCGCCACTAATTGAGCGTTTCATTAGTTGTTCAATTAAGGATCGAAACATTACATACGGTCGGCCTGTAGTCTTTCTTTCAAAACGGATTAATGGCATTGTCTTCTTTTAGTTGTATTTAAGACTTTGATTTATGTTGATTGCAATGGTCCTAAACCCTTGGATATTAACTTAAAGAGACCGCAACTAATTGCGCATTTTATAAGTTGTCAAATTAAGGATCAAAGGTGAAATTTTAACTTTTTTGTAAAGGAACGATAAGTATTACAAACATTACATACGGACGGTCTGTAGTCTTTCTTTCAAAACGAATTAGTGGCATTTAATTCTTTTAGTGGTATTTACGACTTTTTGATTTATATTGATTGCAAGGGTCCTAATCCCTTGGATATTAACTTAAAGAGACCGCAATTAATTGCGCTTGTAAGTTGCAGTCCAATTAAGGATAAAAACGATGACAATTTGTGTAAATAAAAGATGTATGTTACAGAAAAAAAAAGAATATAACAAAACTTTATTGGAAACAGAATCATACTCAGGTCATACATATAGGCACATGAATCAAGTAAAATTAAAGTTCTATTACATGAAAAACCATAATGGTGTATTAAAAAGGGAAGAGACAAAAAAATGAGAGAGAGAGAGAGAGAGAGAGAGAGAGAGAGAGAGAGAGAGAGAGAGAGAGAGAGAGAGAGAGAGAGAGAGAGAGAGATTATTAAGGTAATGTAAATCGTCACCCAAAACGTTATTCTGACATTCGGTACATTTTCTTTCTTCATATGGATTCTTATTACTTCGACCATTTTCAACATGTAATGTATAGACTGACGTCCTAAATTTTAAGAGAGGTTAGTAAAAAATTTTAAATTAAATATTCTTCATATTTGAATACCGGTTTTACAATATGTTACAATTTTGTCCTTTGGACCTTTTTTTCTAAAGCAGATAACCAATCTTGTTTGTGTTGATCTAAGAGGACGATTTTAATATAAATCCTAGCACCTCCCTTCCTCATAAAACTGTGAGAAAACCTTTTGCAAATGTTTATATATATATATATATATATATATATATATATAAGAATTATTTACTTCTTAAATATGAACAGAAATAAGCATGGAAACTGTCATAAATATACCCACTGTAATTATGACACGCACACACATATGCATTCGGCAACCAATAATATCGATTGGGATTTTGTCAATCTTTTTTTTTTTTTTTATCTAAGACTCAATTATAATGACGGAAAGATATAACATTAATTTGTAGACTAAAATAATCACCATTTTGCAATCAATTGCATACATTAATCAATCCGATAAAAAAAATGATGATAAGAAACATCGAACATTGAAAAACATCTACTTAACCAAGTCTAATTGAATTAATACATTTATTATAAATCAATAAACGGTAGTATTAACATTAAAAACACAAGGCATGAATGCACATGATCAAATGTTATTTATTATTCTATTCACTTTTGCACAATACATACATTTACATCTTTTTAACTAGATAAATTACGCATTCACGTTCTCTTTTGCTTAAATATACTTAACTCTTTTATATATGCTGTCAATATCAAAGCATAGTGGGCCGAAACGACCCGGATATGCGGGCCGAATCGACCCGGCTGAAATAGATGGCCGAAACAACCCGACCGAATCGACCCGGGAGGAACTGCTTTTGGGCCGAAATGACTACAACCCATTATGACATATTAACATCCACGGGGTGGAGCGCAGTTTAAAATGGTTATTATTTATATCCGAGATTTTATCTAGCATGCAATGGAAAAGGCCGAGGATATTCCGATTGTAAGCGAATCTATTCGGACTTTCTCTGTTATTTACAATACAAGGATTCACCAACAAGCTGCGAATGCATCGAACTATTTTTTCATTCGCAACTTCTTGGTCTATTCTAAAGGCAATCATATTGTAGAAATAGCTGAGATGGCCCGAATAGATTCAGTTTCTTTTTTGAAGAAAAATTTCCGTACGATTTGTCTGTAAATTACTGCGCCGACAACATTCATAGGCATAATCTTGTCTCACAGAAATAGCCGATGAGGTTCAGATTGTCAAACGCTCTGCGACCCAATGCTCCTTTTTTAATCGTCTCTGCGACTCTGCTGCTTAATTTGCACACTTCCAGCTGTTGGATGGATTAAGTGCGTGTGATGTCATAAGCCCTAGATGGCAGATATAAGAAAATTGATAAACAACATCTCGCCTGTAAATGCTGTGACAATGATTTACAAGATGAACCTTTTTCCATCACCAAATGCTCCATCTACAATAAACAAAGACAATATTTATATAATAAACCAGAAGGCATTTATAGATATTTTTATAACCTAAATAACTTAGTCACCGACCATTTAATCTTCAGAAAAGCGTGACAATATGTTCTCTTGCTCAGAATTGTAGGAAAAGACGACCTTATTGTAACATCATTTTAAGTATAGGAATTTTTTTATTTTTTTTTAAATCTTGTGATAAAAGAAAAAATACTATCCCCGCCCCCCCCCCCCCCCCCCCCCCAACTGCCTCTTCCCCGGAAGATTAAACGGACCCGTAGGAACCATTTCTTAATTATGGACTGTCCAGATTGTATTGCTCTATAGCAGTGGACAAATTTGTACACACGATGCTCTGCATTAAAGGAATAGCAGCTCGCTAACACCTGTAAGCTGCCCTACATTGACATATACTTGTCAGTACTTTTGTACACACTGTGGTAAGTATGTTTTTATGTACCCAATTTCTTTGTTCTTGTTGATAACATGTACCATTATGTAGCAGTGACCTCTTTTTCGACTTGTGCTATAATATCCAGGTGATTGTTATTGCTAGAGCTGCATGTTTTTTATCAGAGAGAGAGAGAGAGAGAGAGAGAGAGCGAATTATGTGTGGGGGTGGCATAAGTGGATTTCTTTCCACATGTAATGCAAATATATGATGTGAAATTTCAATAATGTACATGCATTGATCTAAATAAACTTGTAAATATCACATGTAAAGAGTCCTATTTAATACCATGTAGGAGTACATAGGAGGCATAAAGGCCACCCCAAAAAGGAGACACAAATGACTACAAACAGAGATACAAAGATGACAAAAAGGAGACACAAATGACTACAGAGATACAAAGATGACAAAAAGGAGACATAAAGGACCACAAACAGAGATACAAAGATGACACAAAGGAGACACAAATGACTACAAACAGAGACACAAAGATGACACAAAGGAGACATAAAGGACCACAAACAGAGATACAAAGATGACACAAAGGAGACATAAAGGACCACAAACAGAGATACAAAGATGACACAAATGACTACAAACAGAGATACAAAGATGACACAAAGGAGACATAAAGGACCACAACAGAGACACAAAAGATATTAAAACAAAGCATAGTCTCTTAAGACAAGCTGTCTCTTATAAGAGGTTATGTCACTAGAGATCCTGTCATTATATGTAACTGTGCATTGGGAATCTGATCTCGAGACTGGTGGTCTCTTTTTTTAGTGGTCTGTCAAGACCATTGTTGCTGTAATAATAATAATAACAATAATAATTATAATGATAATGATAATAACATATTTCTGTACCTGACAAATAGATGATAGTCATTATACTATATGTGTCAAAATACAAGTCTTGCATAATCTTAAGACAAGAATCATAGCAGATCTGAGTTTTACTAATGCTACAAAGTCTGCTGCAAGGGTCCTTTCTGGTCCTTTGTGCACCATTGTTGTCATTTGTACCTCCCTTGTATTTCTTGATGGTTTTTTGTAGTATTTAGTTGGACTGACTGTGAAATCATATCTCATACATAAATTATTCCAGTGTTTGTGTATCCTACCCAGAAAGCATGGTAAAGGGGGAGTCAAAAACTGCATCTGGGAGACAGTTCTAGATTGTCACAGTCCCCTGAGTGAATTGGTGACATCTCTTCAGATGATTGGACTGGTGCTTGAAATTTTTTATGTTGTGAAATCTGGTTCTTCTTAAATGTATTGATTGTCAACAATTCGTAACATCTGTATTCACACGGTCTGTATAGGGTCTTGTACACATCTGGAAGGATGGTAAAGCAGGAGTGTAAATAACTGCTTATGGAAGAATGTTCTATATATTTACAACTTGTCAAGTGAAGTAGTGCTTTTCTGGTCTGAAACAGAGACTAGCATTTGAACAGATTTTTATTATGGCTTCTGTATCTTCTGAATGTATTTAATGTCAGCTGAGGCTGCAACATTTGCGAGAATTTCTAAACCTGTGCATGGTATACAGTAACTAAATGTTGCCATTTAATAGAAATGATTCAAAACCAAACCTTTTTGCTGAAAATAATACCACATGTGTGGTACAACCAAATTAGGGTTAAAGCTGACAGCTATTTATATGTAAACCATTGACAATGTGTGTGCTGAACCTAGCTCAGCTTGCATTATTTTCATTTGCTGTACCTCTCTTAACTCTTATTTTGACAGGATTCGGTCTTTGTGTCTTTGTTTAATATATCTGACAATTTAGGTAAAGTTTCTTAGAATCATTGTGATATTGTTTTGTTCTGACAAACATATTCACATGAAGAAAATATAAATAATGTAACCAGACATACTGCCTGCACATGCACATAGGATGCTTTTGTAATATCTACAATGGCTGTAAGAAACTGCAGCGGCTTACAAACTTGAAATGTTATAATTTTCTTGAAAATAAAATGTTACTCATCAAAGGTTCTGGTAATTAACACATTTGTTCAAAGTTAAGTTATGTAGTTTAAAGATTTTTTTTGCCAGCAAGATCAGTAAATCAATCTGATGTGTAATGTTGTATGATGTGAAATGTGTGGTACAACCAATTCTTGTCTTCTTCGGGTTTTTCCTAGCGATGCCACCTTTGATAAGACAGTCATCCATACTTTAAGAAAATAATGAACAGAAAAATGTTACTAAACAGTCATCTTAATCAAATAAGTAGATATATAAGCCTTATTGGCAGCAGTCCTTCTGTCACGTGTACAATATATTTTTACTAAAGCTCTTATGACATGTCTTCTTGTAGTCTTCTGAATTTTAAGGTGGGTAATTGGAGTTCTTGTAGCCTTTCCCATCATGCTTGGAATCAACTTAGTTGCTCTCCATTGCATATTTTCCATTGTCTCTATGTCTTCTTAAAGGGAATACAAACACATGCTGTGTATTCTGAATGTTATCTAACCAGTTTTTTTTATTTACAGAAAGGAAGGTGCAGAAAGAAATATTAAAACATGATTATGTAATGTTTATGGAATGTTTTACAATTAGAAAGACTTTAATATTGACACATCTTATACTTTTCTTGTAGACTTAATTTCTCTTGTCTGTCCTTCCTTGTCTCTGTCTATCTTTCTTTCTTTCTTGAACAAGAGCTCCATGAAACACTATTTCTAGCCTTTTTCAACCTTAGTCTACCACATTTCTTTTGGTTATTATATAGCTGGGAAAATGACTTAGTCGACATGTCTGATAGTAGGAACAGAGGGCACAAGAGAGCAGACAATGTAGACAGTCATTTTTGTAGGCTGTTATTTACATGCACTGTTTTAATTTTACTGTTGAAAAAAGGTGCAAGGATGCAGTCTAGATGAAATGCTTTTGTTTGGTGGTTAATTAATGGTTCTGCTGAATGATTTCATTCAACATGAACTTTAACTTAGCAATGAATGCAGTACAGTATTTACTGATCAAAGGAAGCTACTGCAGTCAAAACAATGTAGTGAAGGAGGCATGACTTCAAAAACAATGCCACAATTAAGGAAGGCTCTTTTGATGACTTCCATAGTAATATAGGTATGGTCATATAACGCTAGCTTTGCAGAAGTATCAGTGTACCCTGGATTCAGTTTAAAGTTCATTTATTGCAACTGTCAGTTACAACTACATGAAGTACCTTGCTCAACATCAGAAAATGAAAGTAATTAAACTTGATTAGAAAGTAAAAAAATCATGACCTTTTACATGTAGAGACTTTTGTGTATTTTCACCCATCTGGATGGCTTTCTAAATGACAGTGGATTCATACATTTTATGCAGGTTTTTTTGTTGTAAATTATCCATTTCCATCAGTATCAATTCAACTTATTAATTTTATGCTAAAAACATTACCATGTCATAATCAATGTATATGGTGTGTTTATGCATCATTTGCAACCTTATCTGGGTAAGGGAGAGGAGATAACAATCAGAGATTTGGAGTTATCTGAACTTGTTGAATAATGCGGTTTGAAGGTCTTGGATAACTTGAGAATCGGTTTCTTTACTGATGACAATAGCTTTATAGAAAGTATGTCAAAGGTCAAAGTCATTGCAACTGAAAGAAGAAAAATGGTTTCTCCACAATAACCTTAGGTTTAAATTTTAGACCAGTATTAAACTTTGTGGATGGCTTGGACTTGGAGAAAGGTAGAAACCTATTGATTTTGGGTTGCAAAGGTCAAGGTTACTGTCCAAAAAATGGTTTCCGCACAAAATTTTAGTTCTCGACTATGTACCTTCACCAAAGTTTGTGGATGGCTTACACATAAGGTAAGAAAGATGCTTATTGATGTTGGGGTCTAAGCGGTCAAATGTTAAAGTCACTAACGGAAAGAATAAAAATGTTTTTTGCATAGTTAACTTTAGTTCTAGACCATGTACATTTACTAAAGTTTGTGGAGGGCTTAGACTTATGGTATATGGAAGAGGCCTATCGATTTGAGGTCAAGGCTAAATATCATTGTGATTCAAAGAAAAATGGGTTTTGCACAGTAACTTTTTTTCTAGAGTAAGTTCCTTGATCAAACTTTGTGGATGGTTTGTGCTTAGGGCAATAAAGAACCATGTAGATTTTGTGGTCTAAGGGTCAAAGGTCATAGCCATGGTAAATCTGATAACAAAATAATGGTTGACCAAAGGTCAAGGTTATTAAGACCCATTGGTCAGTAGTCTCCAAGTCAACCATGCCTTACTAGTGCCTGCATAGAAGACTATTAAACATGGTGCATGCATATAGTTTACTGTTCACTGTACCCTTTTTTTTGTCCTTTAAACTTGCATATTGTAATGAAATACAGGCCTTATGTTTAATATGAAATGATGAATGTGTATTTTAGATTTTATAGTGTATGTAAACTCCACACAGTAAGCCTCAAACAGTTCCAGAGATGAAACTTGTGGATAAGGTCAGTAAATGTACAATAATAACATGCACAACAGTTTTGTGATTCTTCTTCAAATACGTTACCTGATCATAATAACTTAAGAGTACAACCACTACCTTGCAAATCCAGTTCTCCCGAGTTAAATTTTAGCTACTAAAAATCCAAAAACTTGTCTGCCCACATATGTGAGAGTCAGATGAGTGATCTCCCCTTGGATAGAGGGACCAAATCCCATCCATACTTCAGTTACTACTTTTGCTCATGCTAGGTAGCATGCTCTCTTTAGAGATGTCACAAAACCGATGTCGAGTTTCTTGTAGAGCAAGTTGGAGGAGTTTTTCATCTCAGGGAAGAATACTCTATCTGTATTTTGAACTGTTTCTTGCTCTTTTCTGTCTGAGATGAAGTTTTTCTATCTATTGTAGAATTACAACTTGGTTGTAAATTATGCATGTTAGGCGCCCATTTGTAGTTACCTTCACGGGCCACTAGATTGTGTCGCTTTTCACAGTTTCCTCCACATCAGTGATTTCCATCTACCTGTATACTTGACTTTTGTATATTTTGAAATATAAATAATAGACCTTTAAGTTGTGAAGGTAATTTGTTGTCTATAAAAAACTATAATTGCTTTGCAGTGTTTACTTTGGTAAGTTCTAAACAATGTTGCACGCATGTCTCCTGTATAAAATTCTGCTTATGTTCGGATACATACAGCTAAATTTTCAATAGATAGTGTATAGTCAAATATTGTCCACTTTGATAGTTATAAAGTGACACTTCAATGACTTTATCTGTATGGGCCATCACTTGGGCTCTTGCTTTGCAGGTACTTTTTAATGAAATAGTGTAGTAGCCCAGCAACTCCCACTTCATGAGTTTATAAAGTGACGCTTGGCTTTCTACACCTGTATAAATATTGTCATGCTCTATTTAGAATATGGACTAAGTGCAAGCAGTGTAAATGCCTGATGAGCATGAATGATAACCATAATACATGTATATGTTTAGCATGTGTGGGATGGGAACTACATGTCAAATATGCACTGTGTGGATGGAGAGCCAGTGGTCTCCAATACTGGGAAGACAATCTAAACAGAAAGGGAAAGAAAATAAATGCATTTTGAGAGATGAGGACAGTGGCGACGTGGGGGCAGGGCTGTTGTAAGGGGCGGGTGTAACGGGCGATCACCCAGGGCACCAAACTTGGGGACGCCATTTTGCAGAGTTTGCGGTATTTTTTGTTGAGTGGTGGGCACCGTTTCTTCCAGCACAAACTTGGGATGGCCCTGCCCGGGGGCAATGATCTTTAGTGGCGCCCCTACCGAGGTGCCCGGGGCCAATGGTCTTTAGTGGCGTGCCTACTTTGCCACTTTGCAACAGAGAACAATTTTTATGTTTTATGTCAGTTGTCAAGCTCCCCACTGCACCACCCTCCTGCTAAGTGCCCGAGGGCAATTGCCCTTCCTGCCCCTCTGACTCCCATTGCACTGTCACTGGATGAGGATGTCATTAGTATTGATACTGACACCACCTCCGTCAGTAAATTCCTGATAGGCAAGTTTGGCAAAGCAGAGGGCTCACCAGCTAGTTGGCTTCACTGCCTCAACTAAACAAAACTTTTTTTGCAGTACCAATTGGTCTGATGCCTCAGGCATATGACAGCCGGTCTTCTTTCCCTGCCAAATTCAAGCCAGATCGAGAACATGCCAATTCAACTCAGATACTGTCTCGCACGATGTAAGTAGGGACCGGATTTGCGGATCACATATCCCATAACCCATCCCAGCATAAGGAACTTGACAACGTTATGGAGGATAAGATGGCACTGTTCATCATGATCAGACTCTGCCATCCAAATCAGATTGATGAGGTCAGCTCCAGAGGTGATCTTACCTGTAATGTCAAATGAGGGAATCTCTTTGGCTAGTATACCATCCTGATATAAGAACACCAGTACTCTTATGGAGCACCAGAAGGAAGGAAATGATGGCCCTGTTCTGTCATGAACAGACTCTGCCATCAGATATAGATTGCACGTGGTCAATACTGAATCTGATCTAGCATACAGATATGCCTGTTTACGATGATCCTATATCACCTATCCTATCTAGGCATCTGAACACTGGCATTCACAGGAAAGAGAGATCCAGTATAGTGCCATGATGGTCCCGGGTCGATCTATGGCCATTTTAGTGTGATTGTGCCCCGTTGCTATTATGGACACACAGGCATGCATAGGGAAGAAACATCCAGTATAGTGCCATGATGGTCCCCCCCCCCCCCATGGCCAGTTTTGTGCCATTGTGCCCAGTTGCTATTACAGACCTAGGACAGTCCATTGCCATGAAACAGTCCATACCTATCACAGATGCTATCAGGCCTGGTACCTTATGGATCCTTCTCAGTCCAATGCCATCACTGGCCAATGTCTAACAGCTCCAGGATGACCTGTTACAACTTATTTCCTGTACCAGCTATGGCAGTGTTTCAGCCCCAGATGCCTGGACCACGAATGATACATTTAGGGAAAGGTATTATGACCTTGGCACTGAAAAAAGGAAATAATGGCTCTGTTCCAGAGTGGAATTTGCCATATGATGTGGATTGTGTACAGTCATCAAAGATTCCGATATGGCCTTTTCTTATGCCTAAGGGGACAGGTGACGATGATCCAATATCATGTATCCCACCCTGGCACCATAACACATGGTCTCTACCCAGTATAAGACCCATGTCAGTCTATGGCCAGTATAGGGCCATTGTACCTAGTTACCACAACGGGCCCAGGTGCCAAGACAGACCCATGTCGGTGCATGACCAATTTTATGTCACAGCACCCAGATACCATTACAGAACCACTGAGGTCCATAACCTGTTTGCAGTCCATGGCTTTTATGGATCCATCTAGGTCCTTACCATCATGGACCAATGTATGGCATCATGGTCCCTCATGACTCACCAGTACAGTACCGGCTACAGTGACGTTACAGTCCCGGATGCCCGATACCATACCAGTATACAGTGACTCTCGCTCATAAATTCCATCATCATGTATTGATCAAACAATGTCAGGGGATGAATCGGAGAGTGTTTGAGTTGCAGACTTATTAGATGTCTATCTTTTCTCAGCAATCTAAACAAATAGTCTAAACCCTTTCATCACGAACCCTGCAGGCACTCATGCTGTAGAGTCAATACTCTCATATAGCTCACACAAAAACAGAGCAGCTCAGTACTCACTTACCATAATGCTACAGCTGCATCTGTTATTCTTGTGGCAGTAGAGCTACATTTCTCTCTGCATCCAATGTCTGGCCAATCATCATGTAACCTTTCTTGGACTGCAATAGGCCACCTAAGGGGCAGATCTCATGGGCCCATAAATCCAGTGCCTTGGAGGAGACAAGGAACAGGAAGGACTCTCTAAGGCAGGCATGATGGGGGTACATTCCTTCCCTTTCTGTTGATTTGGTCAGACATAAGGTCATCATTACACTTGGGTTCTAACATCCTGTTTGGGAGGAATTCAGCTTTTCCAACATAATGGGAGTCATTACATCACTGTTCCTTGGTTGATACAAGGTATTCCACAGGGCCTTCAAACCATGTTCTGTGTCCCTTATATGTTAATCTTCATCACAGATGTCCCAAGAAACTGGTACTAAGTGGATGTCCTGTAACTATTCAACACCAGAAGGTTACACATGATAGCTCTTGCTGCCAAAGGTCAATGACATTCTTTGGCTGGTTATAGATCCAGCTCTCAACCTGTTCATTCAGGCACCATAGTTCAGAGTGGAAAACACCCAAATGGGTTGTCAACACCTTTCACAAGGGAGACTAATTGCACTCAAGGACTCAGTATACCAGTTCAGGGCACTTCCCTTTGTTTATTAACATCATTCCAGGGGTTTCAGCATGTATTATGGACAGAATTGTGTCGTTTTTCACAGTCACCTCCACATCAGTGATTTCCATCTACCTGGTCAACATTCTACAAAAGCACCAGGTGTATTATATTCTAGATCAAGATGCATTCTTGTTTAACATCTGCTCCTCCTTGGATTCCTTCCTAACAAGGACAAATCTATTATAGTACCATTTTAGGGTTTTACCTCCATTGGGTATATATTTCAAAATGTATGTGGACAAGGTTTCTTTACCTCAAGAACATGCCATGAAATAATCTTGGTGGCATCTTCAGTCCTCTCAAGAATCACATTTCAGCCCAAGAATTCTTTTGTATATTAGGTCTCCTCAATGTGACAATGGATCTCGTTGTCCTGGTTTATGAGACCATTGCAAATTATTCTGTTCTATTGGCGACCAAAGCTTTGCTCACAGGAACAAACAGAACTATTTTCTGATTATATGGGATTACCTCTAAGTAAAAGGGAGAACCCCACTTGACTTATAGTGGGTGTTCCCATGCCGGTCCATCCTCTGGTAATCACGTTTTGTACAGAATGCCCATCTTCTGCCATCATTTCCAGAAGCATGAGGATTGTTGCCTTCTCAGGAGTGACTATTGCACACAAGTATCCTAGAGCTGAAGGCCATAGTGAAACCATTTCATTGGTGGCAGGAGACTCTTTATGGAAAGGGAGTACTCATTCTACCCGACAACACCACTGTGATGAATCATCTCAGAAGGCAAGGGAAGACCAGATCTAGAGACCTATGTCTCCTGCTCTGGGTTTTTCTATTGTGGTGTCATCAACAACAAATCTACATTCATGTCCCTTACATTCCAGGTGGACTAGATGTATTAATGGACTCATAGTCCTGAAGGAATTCACTAATACAAGTAGAATGGTCGCATCATCCCTCAGTATTCAGTCAAATCTGTACCCACTGGGATCCACCACTGGTGGATCTATTTGTGACAAGAGGGAACACAACACTCCCAACGTTTGTCTCTCCAGTCTCGGATTTGAAGGCCTGGGCAGTCAGTGCTCTTTCCATAGATTGCAATGGTTTGGATGTCTACATTATCTTCTAACACCTCTGATCCCAAAGATCTTGCAAAAAGCAAGGTAATTGGAGTGCTGATTGCTCCCATCAAGTGGGGAAAATCATGGATAAATGACCTGTTAAATCTGGCAGTGGAAATTCCAAGTAAAATCATGACCTGTCATCACCTGCTCAGGCAACCTCAATGGCAGTAGTTTCATCTGAACCCAGATCTGTTGAACCCGCATGTCAGGATCATATTAAATAAGCCCACAAGAGCAAACAATTCTCAGAACAAGTGGTGGAGAGAATTGATTGGGTAAGAAGGCCCACCACGTTGAAAGCATAGGAGGGGAAGTAGAGAATTTTCTCATAGTATTGCAAGTTAGGACACATTCCTACACTTAAGGCATCATTAGCCCAGATAGGTAACTTTCTCCAGTGGATTTTCGAAGAGAAGTTAGAACCCATCATGATAAAAGGGTATCATCCCACAAACTCAGACACGTTGTGTCAGCATGGAAAAGAAGATATAAGACAAAACAAAAACCTCCGACCTTCAGGCGAACTTTGATCTGTCTTAACCAAAGGCTTTGGCTCTGTGCCAGAAATGGAATCTACCATGGGTTTGGACATGGTTGAACAAGGCACCAATTTGAACTGCTGTCTGGAGCATCATTGGTTCGTCTCTCATGTAAGAGATGCTTACTACTCATCCTAGCTGCAGTAGGCTGGATTAGTGTAATACATGCCTTGTCTGTCTACCTGAACTATCTACTGTTCCATCAGAATTGTTCGATTTCACTCATGATGGCCCCTGCCTTTATTGCAAAGAACAGGCTCCTGTTCATGGGCAATCAGTCTTTTGTGCTGAAATCTCTTTCCACGTTGGATTTTCCTCCTCAAAGCTATATGCAGGACATGGTGAGGACTTTGAAGTGGTACCTAACCTGAACCGAGCCAGTGCAAAGAGGGAGATCTCGTCTATTTTTAATTTTAGAAGAGGGAAAGGTCGATATCTCAGCTCAGGCTCTATTGTCCTGGATAAGATGGGTTATTCACTATGCATACAGAGAATTCACCTAAGATCAAATGAATTTATTATGCATTTCAGCTCATGAGGTTGGGGCAGTTGCCATCAGCATTGCATTCAAGTGCAGCTGTTCCCTAACTGATATTATACTAGCAGTGGGATGGAGGTCAGAGATGATTTTCTCTAGTTGTTCCCTCTGAGATCTTTCATCCCAAAGGGCTTAGTTTGACCTGGTGGGACCTATAGCAGCAGTGCAACAGGCTACCTTCCCAGGTCATTCGGCAGCATAGTGACATGGCTATGAGACTTTCACTTGTTTTGGGGGGAGGAATCTGTTTTCAGTCAGCTGCGTTGGGGCATAAGGAGTAATTACTTCAGCCTGGTTATGTCTCGAGAGTTGAAGCATACCTTAGGGGACCAGAGATGGCATCTCAGGGGTAAGGGGATGTAACTCCCTTCATCTATTACCTATTCTCCTAAGGTATTATGATCGGGCAACGTATTTGAAGAAGAAACCAAGTTTTGGATTAAAAAAGTTTCTTCAATACCCGATCATAACAAATACACTCTCCCAACAGTTACATCCTGCTAGCAGAGCATGCATTCCACTCCAGTAGTAACTGAAGTATGGATGGGACTTGGTGCCAGTCCCTCTATCCAATGGGAAATGACTCTTGTCTGACTCCCACATATGTGGGCAAACAATTGTTAGCTTTTTTGTTGCTAAAATTTAATGTGGGAGGGCTGGATTTGTGAGGTAGTTGTCATATTCCTAAGGTATTATGATCAGCTAAGTATTATCAAGGAAACATATTTTCTCCAAAAATTGGTTTCACCTTTGGAAGGTTACTCGGCTTAAATTGTAGAGATTATTGTACAAAAGCATTTTAGATGCTTTTTCATAGCTCACAAAAAAGTAAAAGAAAAATTGAATCTAGTGTGTACAACTCTGATTTTTTTCTGTTTCTTTTTCAGCAGAGAGCATAATGACATTTGACTGTGCCACGCTTGGAGCGCAATGAAAATGTCCCACCTTGAGTCAAAGATCCAAAATGAGTTCATAAAGTGTGTTGTCGTGGGTGACAGTGGGGTTGGGAAAACCTGCTTGACATGTTCCTGGGCATGTAATACCCATTACACCTTAGACAAACTAGTTAAAACCCATGTGTCATCAGTGTGGGCAATTGATCATTATGCGAGGGACCCTGAGGTTAGAACATAGAGAGTGACTTTTACAGATTTGGATAGAACTTTTTTATTTAGATGCAGAAAATATAAAAATAGAGATTGTTTATTTTGATGATTGATTGAGATTTCGTAATTGATTATTACTAAATGATACTGAAAAACACTACATTTTCATGAATATGAAACTTTTATAAATTAGGTGGTGACTATATTTGTGAAAATTTTGTTCCAGTAAAAGTAACATAGTTATGCTATACTTGTAAATATATTGCCTGTTTGCACACAAGAACTTTGCAAGAACTTTTTGTCACAAATACTGTAAAGCACAAACTTTTAGTGAATAGGGTGAGAAAAATGTATTTATGAAAATATTAGTAGCCCAAATTGATATGATAACTTGTTAAGCATCAGTTCCTGGTGAAAGTTCTATATTATGAATATGCTGAATCAGTTTCTTTGTGAAAATTGCATGGCACTAAAATACATGTATTATTATTTACAGCTTGGTGAATTTATTAATGTATGATAAAGTCTTTAAAAGAAAATGATGTGCCATATGTTCTTCTTTCTTTCAAAATCTCTCTATTGACAGATCCTCAAGACATCAGTGGTGAATGTAGATGGAGCCCATGTTTCACTAAGAATTTGGGATACTTTTGGCTACCATGACAAAAATAGGAAGTTTGCTTACAAAGGGTATGTTGGAATCATCAATGCATGTGGCATATACTGCTGGTGACCTCAAAGGATGAAAATAGAATATTTTACTTGAAGGGAAAAAAATGCAGATGTTCCAGAGGGGTTTAAATTTGGGAAAGTTACGACTTGTACCATATGTCATCTTTGTGACCGCTATTTATTAGATCACCAGTCTGTTGCCCATCCGTCAACATTCACTTGTTACCACTCTGTAGGCCATGTTTTTGGTCCAGTTTTGATCAAACTTCGAATATAAATTTATATCATCAATATCTCAGATGAGTTCTAATATGAGCAAGATCTATGCATATTAATGAGGTGATCTCGCACCTGATTTGCTGAGCCTTTTACCACTCTGAAGATCATATTTCTGATCTGATTTTTATGAAAATTGGAATATATGCTTATATCATCAAGATCTCAAATAAGTTTGCAAATGAACGAGACCCATACATATTAACGAGGTGATCTTGCATCTGATTGACAGAGCTCGTTACCATTCTGGAAGGTATATTTCTGATCTAATTTTGATCAAACTTGGAATACGGGTTTATATCATCAAGCTCTTGGATGAGTTCAGTAATGAGTGAGATCCATGCATATTAATCAGGTGAACTGGCATCCAGTTGACTGAGCTTGTATTGACTCAGGAGGCCATATTTCTGATGTGATTTTGATAAAACTTCTAATATAGGTTTATATGAGCAAAGTCTCACATAAGTTAAATAATCAGCAAGATCCACGCATACTAATGAGGTGGTCTTGCATCAGATTGGTTGAACTTGTTATCACACTAGAGACTGTATATTTTATATGATTTTGAGTAAACTTGGTAAATAGACTTAAATTATCAAGATGTCCTGTGAGTTTTATTATAGGCAACACCTGCACATATTGATGAAATTCTGCGCAGTTAGAAATAGTTCTCAAATTATATGCAATTTAAACCATTTATTATGCTTTTAAAATACCTGTTCTTTTGCTCTCTCTCTCAAAATTAAAGCAAGGGAAGTAACCGATGATATTTCTATTGAGAATCACAGGTTTCTTTCCCATGAAAAAATTATGAAAACCAAATATAAAAATTAATTTTAAAGTACAAGATGAGTAATTTCAGTAGAACTGTTTACAAAAATTAGCAAAAAATCCATAGTTGATAGTATTGCCATGTTAAAGTGCCTGATTTTCATTTAATATATGTTATCACGTGTATTGTGCCTTATTTTATGGTTTTCATATATTCAGTGGCATTACTTGCAAATTATGTTTATATTTTGTATTTCTTGTTTTAAATAACAACAAAATACTCCAATATTATTTTCATCTTCAAGAGTAAAAAATCCCATGATCTAAAAAAACGCAACAGTGAATCATAATTTCAATTTGTGTGAAAGACATGTGACTCTATAGACTATAAATTAAAGTTTTGTCTGTAAACTTAACTTTTAAAGATCTTAAAGGACTTCCATTATGGGTAAGAACCTATACATATTAAGCATGTGTTTATCTTGCAAAAGAATTTTATGAGACTACAGTAAAATAGGTAAATCAGTATGATATAAAGTTTGGGAGATAGTTTACATAGCTTGTATTCTTACAATACTACATAAGCCTGCTTAGTGAAATGGTAAACTGTTAAGTTATGTAAGCCAGGTGGGCAATATCAGGTCCACTTGGGGCTTTTGTTTTATTATACCCCACCACTAAAGTGGTAGGGTCATATAGTGTTACCCTTGTCTGTGCATCCATCCATTCAGGTTGTCAAGTTCCTGTAACTTCCTATCAATTTAAGGATTCCTATTTTTTCTGTATAAAAAATAATCCTATAAATTTCTATATGTTTCAATTTTGAATATGGCAAATGTTAAATGGCCAATTTATTTTAATAAATTGTATCCATTGAACTCGACTTTTTAGTTCAAACGTGCATATTATTTATCTCCATACCTTTTATTACTTCTTGTGTATACTAGTATACCAGTAGTGTTTGTTCTTGTGGTTTGGTGATGCTTTTGAAATGATTCATCATTTGTTATCAAAAATCACCTAGATGCATGTATGAATTTGCACATCATATTGGAATGTTCATACATTTGTTTGCTTCATTTTGCTGGTCATGTACTGCATACTCAACCCAACATATACTTGATAAATATAATTTCTGTACAGTAAAACCTGTCATGAGAGACAGCCCCTTCTGCCAGCAAAAAGGTGGTCTCTCATAACAGGTTTATACAAAAAGACCAGTTTCCAAGGTCGGAATTCAGCACTTTTTAAGAGGGAAAAATAAGCACAATCACGTACATTTATTGTATTCTTTGTTCATAGTTCTTGTTAAAATATTGCATGCATTCATCTGAAAATAATTTTAAATAGTAATAAAGATATACATCTATCATTAAACATGAATCCCATTTATATTTGAAGATCACGCGTACATGTACTTGTATTAGCATATGAATTCGTTTCTAATTGACTCCTCGTCTTTTATAACACCCTAAATTTGAGTTTTACCGACGTTTCAAGTGCCTGCTATGTTGCAAACGGTCTCCCGTTTTTCACTTCTTTCAATTACATTATTCTTTCCTCCAATGTTAGAATTTGTCTCTTTTTCGTTGGAGGTTCTGCCATTGTTTTAAGGTGCTAGGTGTTAATGTTGTAAGGGATCAATTGTAACAACGACTGTAGCGGTTTTGATCAGGCTTTGGGGAAATATGGAATACATACAATGTGTATGTACCAATGAATGAAATAAAAAGACACAATTAATTTACCCAGAAACAGAATAAATTTATTTAGAAACAAAAGTTAAAGGCTTAATTCACCGATGACGCAAAGGGATTAACTCTATAAACAGAGGGTGTAACCGGCTGCACTAAGGTAAACAGATGACGGCTTGGTGTGTGGGATATAATCACTGTAACATCTTAAACACCCCAACAAACAACACAAGCCTTTCACAATGACAATCGAATTCGGAAAACGATTCTCACCTACTAGTATTAAAGACAAAGACAAAGACCTCATTCACCCCAGGCATTACGGATTAACTCCAAAGACAAATGATGTATGCGACCACTATATTGACTTTGGCACTACAATGGCAGTTAGTGACATATACTTTAGTCTGGTCGTTGTTACAAAGGATAAAATAAACATCAGTGGTGTTTGCCTCAGTTCTTGTGATAGGGTTGTTCATAGCAGTATTATTTTAGAACAAGCTGCCATACGCAAATTCACGGGAAAATCCTATGGATCATACTTTAGTCTTGCAGAAATAGCCGAGGTATTTCCGAATGAGCAATCTGCATGTACTCTAGTCTGGTTTACACTTGTAACATATGACACTACATGCATGACCTGTACAATTTAAGAAACCAGTAGCCAGCCTAATTTGTTTTTAAGTGTTTGATTTTGTATTTAAGGTCTTTACTTCTTAAGCGGTCGTGGTTACAAAGTGTTAAATAAAGGTCAGTTGTGTTTATCTCTGTTTTTGTGATGCGGTCGTTCATAGCAGTGTCGAAATGCATATTTTGCCAAGAAATCGTGGTCGCTGGTCATGTTCTGTAGGTGGTCGCTCGCAACAGTGCGTTTATATAATAAAACCGATCCGTGCATTACAATTGTGGTCGCTCATGACAGGTGGTCGCTCATAGCAGAGGTCGCTCATGACAGGTTTTACTGTATAAGGAACAAATCACAAATTATTTTTATTAATCTATAGGAACTGTATGGCTTTCAGAATTTGTAATTGCTGTTGTGGGAGCCGGCCATTGGAATTTGTTTCACATAATAAAAGACCATGACAGCTAGATTTCCCATCTGTATTTTCTTTCACTATAATATCATGAAAGACCATGTATTCTCAAAATTAATTTGTATTTTGGAGAAGAAAAAAAATCTATTTAAATAAAGATAAAGAAAACACTTAGCTAATGACTAAATCTGAAGGGAAGTTAAATCGAAGGAAAATGGCCTTCAACCTCCAAATTTTGTATTTTTGCAGATTTATTGGATTTGCCATCTTGTCATAAGATGTTTTTGTAAATTTCAAAATTCATTGTTGTAATTAGTATTTTAGACTTTTTATAATGTCCAATTTACATGAATTATGATGATTTTTGTTTTTAATTTGAAGGTAAAGTTAGCAATACATTTATCAAATTAGAGAAAGATTAATGGACTGATTAAGTATCATAAGTTGTGACTAACATTACTTGAAGTATTTTCTTATAATATAGGCTGTATATATTGCTGATAGTGGAAATAATTTGATTTTATGTCACAATTTTTCAGTTGGAGAAATGAGAAGGATCAGTCATGATTAGATCACACAGCAAAACATACTTGAAAAGTAATGAGATAGTCTCATCATGGGCTTGAGATGAGAAAAATTGCATCATATTTGAATTTCTTCTTCAAATATGTTATTTGATCTTATACCTTAGGAGTACTACCACTACCTTGAAAGTCCAGCCCTCCCGGGCTACAGTTTTTAGCTATGAAAGTTAAAAGTTGTCTGCCCACATAGGTGCCATTCATACAGAGTGATCTCCTCTTGATACAGGAATTTACACCAAGTCCTGTGAATACTTCAGTTAGTAGCATGCTGTCTCCTGTTGGGAGACCTTGCAAACCATCTTCAAGAATTATGGAAAGATATTCAACTTAAGAGTAAGTAGGAGGAGTTTCTCTTCAGGGAAGTATACTCCATCTATATTTCCAACTTTTTCTTGCTCCATTCTTTTGCAGCCAAAGTCTTTGTCTGTATTGTAGAATTACAACTTTGTTGTCAACATAGGTGCCTTTATGTACTTACCTGCATGGGTCGCTAGTTCATCCTCTTGGCTTGGGACATTCTTAATAGGATTAATAGCTTTATTTTTGTTGTGCAGGTAATATTTATGCTATGGAAAACTCAGGGTTGCAGCAGTCTTTTAGTCATCGCTGTATGCGTATTGTTGTATAATTTCCACTTCGGTCAGATAAAGACAGGTAAGTTTTCAGTAGATAATTTGTAGACATAGCGTCCATTTCGTAGTTATAAAAAGTGATGGATCAGTGACTTGATCTGTCTAGGCTGTTTCTTGGGCCTTTCTTACAGGTAAGTTTACACCACATAATTTATCCACTAGCATCCACCACATAGTTATTGAAAGCAATTCTTTACCTGTAGCTCTTTACCTGTATATGCAGCCATGTGGGCCCTCTTTTACAGGTAACTTTCCACAATATAATGTAGTAGCCCAGTAATGTCCACTTTTTGAGTTCATAAAGCAGGATGCATGGCTGGCTACACCTGTATGATATTGTCTGCTCTATTTTTTGTTACAGATTTTAGACCATGGGCAATACTAAGTGCAAACAATGTAAACAATGGTAAGGTGTGGATGACCACCATAGTACATGCTTAGCATGTGTGGGTTGCCACTCTGTAAGCATCATATATGCACAGGTTGGACTGAAAGTCATTGGACCTTAGTACTGGGAGCACAATCAAAACAGGAAGGGAAAGCACAGAAGCACACTCTGAGAGACAAGGATGCTATTATAATTCATACTCTGAGAGACAAGGATGCAATTATCATTCATGCTGACATCACCTCAGTCAATGATTTCCTGTTGGATGAGTATCACACTTCAGAATGCCCACCAGCCAAGAAGTGATCCAGGATATCCCTTTTGGCAAGAGCTAAAGTCCCAGCCCCAGCTCCACCTTAATTGCCTTAACTTGACAAACCATTTTTGGTGAAACCAATAGATCTGATACAGCATGGGTTCAACATCCAGTCGTATCTACAGGCTCCATATGAGTGAAATTGAGATCAAATCAAGCCAACTCACATACCGTCTCACATGATGCAAGGAAGAACCGGTTCTGTGGACCAAATATCCCATAACCCATCCCAGCATACAGAACTGGATAACTACTTGGAAGATAAAATGGCACTCTTCTGCCACAATCAGACCCGGTACCCAAAAACACCAGGTGAGTTATATATTTATTCAAGACATGAAATCTTTTGTTACATTCCTCATCAGCCTTGGATTCCTTGTCAACAAGGAAGACTCCAATATCATACCAACTCAACATTTTATCCACTTGGAAATGGAGTTCAAAACACATCTGAACAGAGTATGTCTCCCTCTGGAGCATGCATTGAAAATTAGTTTAGCTGTGGCTTCAATTCTTACACAGAATAGTCTCTCAGCCAGAAAATTGCTTTGCCAACTGGGTTTACTCAATGCGGCAGTGGACCTCATTGTCCTAGGTCACCTATTTATGAGGCCATTGCAAATGATACTATTGTTCTAATGGAGGCTGAGACTTTGCCCCTTGCAACAAACAATACCAGTCTCCATGCATATGAGGTCCCATCTCAGAAAATGAGAGAACCTCACTTGGCTTACATTGGGTTTTCCCTTGCAGGTACAACCTATGAAGTTGATGGTTTGTACAGATGCGAGCACAGTGGGCTGAGGTGCACATTTCCTTCCATCATTTCAGGAGGCCAGTGGATAGTGACCCCTCAGGATCATCTATTGAATAATAATATCTTAGAGATGAAAGCCATACTGAAAGCATTTCATTGGTGGCAGGAGAATCTACATGGAAAGGGTATACTCAACTCCACAGTGGTGAATTATCTCAGAAGGCAAGGTGGAACCAAATCTCCAGACCTCTGCTTTCTTGTTTGGAATTCTTTATGGTGGTGACATCAATAACAAATCCATGTACAGGTTCATCATATTCCGTACACACAAAATGTATTAGTGGACTTGCTGTCCCGAAAGAATCATCAAATACAAACAGAATGATCACCTTATCCATTGGTTTTCAGGCGCATATGTACCCGCTGGGATCAATCTATTTGTGACAAGGTGGAATGCGAAACTCCCAAACTTTGTCTCACCAGTCCCAGATCTGAAGGCCTGGGCAGTTTATTCTTTTTCAATAGATAGGAACAGCTTGGATACATATGCTTGCCCCCCAACAACTCAGATTCCAAAGGTGCTGCAAAAAGCAAGAGAATCAGAGTGTTGCCTTATCCTGTATGCTCCCCTCAAGTGGAAAAAATCATGGATAAATGACTTAATAAATCTGGCAGTGGAAATCCCAAGGAAAATAGAAATATTTCCTCATCTGTTCAAGCAACCACAATGGCAGGTGTTTCATCTGAATCCAGAGCTGTTGAACCTGCACATCTGGATCATATTAAACAAGCCCACAAGAACAAATAGTTCTCACATCAAGTAGTGGAGAGAATCACTTGAGAGAGAAGGCACTCCACTTTGAAAGCAAATAAGGGGAAGTGGAGAATTTTCTCATAATGGTGTGAGTGTGAACACATTTCTTCGCTTAAGGCATCAATACCCCAAATAGCTAACTTTCCACTTTGACTCTTTGAAGAGAAACAGTTACCTCTAATCACAATAAAAGCCTACAGTTACACAATCTCTAAAATGCTTCATCATCACGAAAGAGAAGATAAAGAACAAAACAAAGACGTCTCTATACTTCTGTAAAATTTTTATTTCACACGCCCAAAGGCATTGGCTGTGTGCCAAAAGCAGAATCGATCACAGGTTCTAACATGGCTGAATAAGGCACAATTGAACTGCTCTCAAAAGCTTCATTGGTTCACCTGTCATATAAAACCTATTTCCTACTCATATTAGCTACGTCAGGCAGAAGCAGTGAAATGCATCCTTTGTCAGTTGACCCTAAATACTTATAGATCCGATGGGATGGGTCAGTGTCACTTGTGATGGCCCCCGCTTTCCTTGCCTCGAACAGGCTCCAACTCATTGGCAATCAGTCTTTTGTGATGAAACCACTTTCAAACCTGAACCCGTGAACTTATGGTCATCTACAGGACCCAGTGAGAGCTTTGAAGTGGTACCTGAAAAGAACTGAGCCATTGTGAAGAGGGAGATCCTGTCTATTCTTACCTCTGAAAGAGGGAAAGGACAATATCTCAGTGCAGGCTCTATTGTCCTGGATAAGATGGGTTATCCATTCTGCATATGGAGAATTTACCCCAAATCAGATGAACATGTTATGCATTTCGGCTCATGAAGTTAGGGCAGTCACAACAAGTATTTCATCAGAGCGAAACTGTTCCCTACCTGACACTATACAAGCTGTGGGATGGAAGTCAGAGTAAACTTTCTGAAGCTTCTACTCCATAGATGTTTCATTCCAGAAGGCTCAATTAAACCTGGTGGAACCTATATTGCCGCAGCACAACAGGTTACCTTTCCGGGTCTTTCAGTAGCTTCTTAAGGATGCAGCATGATGACTTATGCTGGATTTGCAGGAGGAACATTTTTTTTCTTTTTCCTAAAGCTGTGTCTCTGCATACAGAGTCTATGCTCCAGCCGGGATTTCAATCTAGAAGCTGCCTTTCATACCTTAGGGGACCGGAGATGGCCTCTCCAGGGTAAGGTGATGCAACATCCTCCACCTCATACCTATTCTCCTAGGTTATTATGATTGGGTAATGTATTAAGAAACCAATTTTAGGAGTAAAATGTGTTTCTTCGATAATACATGATCATAATATGGATCCCAGACTCCTTGCAGTTACATCCTACTAAGAGAGCATGATTTCAGCTCCAGTAGTAATTGAAGTATTCACAGGACATGATGCTCATCCCGGTATCAAGGGGAGATCACTCCATCTGATGGCCACCTTAGTGGGCAGGCAACTTTTATCTTTCATAACTAAAAATTGTAGCCTGTGTGGGCTGGATTATGCAACAAAGTGGTAATACATCAAGTCTGGCTAATTTGCCAGACAGGATAGGTGTCTTTCACTTGAACTACTCTCAGATTAGACCATGCCCACAAGGAGTGATTTTGTTGACATAGGTAGTTACAATATTCATGTTGTCCATAACAGTTTTGGTAAGGGAATGAAAGGGTCAGAAACACTGTAGAGCAACTTTGTTTGGACCTCTAATGTTCAAGTACAATGATGCATGAAGAGAAAATGAATAATCAAAACAGCTGGACTTTGATGCAGCAACAAACATGTTCCAGAGACACAGAAGTCAGATGGATTTCTCTAGGACCATCAGTTGCAAGAGGTGGTTGTCAAACTCTTGCATAAGGTTTGATGAGCCAGAATTTATCCAAGGAAAAACTAGCAGGTGAGTTATCATCCATGGAATGTAGTGTTAAGAATCAACTGCCTGATGAAGAAATGGTCATAGATGATAAAGTGTGGAAACAGTTTACAGTGTTACAACCAGAACAGCAGAAGAAAGAGCTTTTGACAATTAGAGCTTCCTTTTCGAAATCTGCCAAGCATCTACTGGAGAAGCTTCCTCTTGCAAACAAACTCCTAGCAAGTTTATGTTGTCTTAATCCCATGAAGAGAAACATATGTCCAAGTGAATCTGTGTTAGAGATTTAAGAGGTTACCAAACAGCTTGAACTATGCCTTGATAAGAGTGACAGATGAGTGGAAATGTTACTTTGCAGATACCAAAATTGCATCACCTAAGCATGAGGATAAACGATAACAGGCATACAGTCTTTGCAATTACATCTGTGGATGGTAAAGTGAAGTGACAGTGGTCAAAACAGCCCTTAATTTGCCTCATGGAAATTTTGATGTAGAGCAGAGTCTTTCAATCAGTGCAAATGTTGTGACAAAAGAGAGTTCACATATCGGAGAAAACACAGTTAATGGCTTCAGAATGATCAAGTATGCAGTGCTCTTCCATGAATATGTACAATGAAGACCTGAGAAAATACCAAATGATGTAATTTTGGCCCATCAGAGTGCTAATGCGGTGTACCAGAAAGGCTAGCAGAAGATAGGGAAAAGGATAAATGTGAAAGACAAGGAATAGCAGCATGAAGAAGTGGCTGAAAAGTTATGAAAGGAGCAAGAAAGGCTTTCAGAAACTCAAATGAAATTAAATTATATGGAGAAAAAAAACATGCTGAACAGGTGGAGGCAGCAAGTGCAAATGTTGATGCTGCAAATAAGCTCATGAAAGAGAAAGTAGATAATGTTTTAAAAGAAATCAAATTGATTGACATGCATTCACAGTTGCTCCATGATGATTGAAAGTGCAAGACTGTGATACATTTCAGGACTGTGATACTTAAAGATTATACATTTCAGGACTGTGATACTTAAAGATTATACATTTCAGGACTGTGTTACTACAATATTGTACATTTCAGGGCTAAAGTTAAATCATATGGAGGTAATTTGGGCACCCTACTGAACACGTACGTACCCAGAGAGACAATTTAACAATCAAATGGTTGTTGCTGGAAAAAATATAAAATTCCATTATAATTCCTAACATGATAATTTGTAAAAAATATTGTTTCGGTTGCTCAACTGGGCTTTCACATTGGGAGAAATGGTTGTCCAACATTAATTTTTGGTTGCCCTGGACAGAGTGTTTTTTTACCCCTGGTTATACATTTCAGGACAGTGATACTGCAGTACTATACATTTCAGGGCTCAAGTTAAACTGATGTGTTATATATTTCAGGGCCGATGTGATACTGCTCTGCTATAGTGTAGTGAAGAGGGCCTCTTTACAGAACCTCTATCGGTACTGGATACCAGAGGTTAAACATTGTGCTCCAACAACTCCAGTAGTCCTTGTTGGAACACAGGCTGACCTTCGTTACATGTGCAGGGATGAGATGTATTGCAAAGTGAACAAGGGTCTTTTGTACAGGTACCTTGAGCCAATAATGTACATTTGCTTTATAAGGGAAAATTTCCACATGATTTAATTTCTTGCAATATTCACAACTTAGCCTGGTTGCCAATTGAAAAAATTTAATATTATGGTAATAGAAGTTCATAATAAAAACTGCAAAATTGCATAATTGTACAAACCAATTTTTCAGAATTGGAAATTTGTGAAAATTCAACAATGTGAACATTTTCCCAAACGTAAGATCGCCTTAACAAAATAAACTTATTAAAAAGATTTTGTTCTTTTTCATGTATTGGCAGTAGTCATGATTTTCATACAAATTGATAAATTGATAATACAATGTATCATGTTTTTGGGGTCAGTTAGTTTAGACACTGAACTTTGATGAAATTTTAAACTGGCATGGGGTTTTATTACTCCCACATTTTAACATCGGGGACATTGCAGTTCCCACTTTCTGTCAGTCTTTGTGTTACACAATGCGAAAAGGGTTGATTATTTGCTTTTCCTTACAGAACAGCAGAGGTCAAGGACATTGTGTTCCCCCAGGAAGGCAAGGCTTTAGCAGAACAGCTAAAAGCACCGTATTACGAGTGCAGTGTTTACACACGATATGGGATTAAAGATGTGTTTATCAATGCTATCAGGTCAGCTGTCATGAACAAGAAACTTTGGTTCTGGGATGCCAAATTACGCCATATCGAGAAGCCTTTGATTCAAGAACCAATGAATATCCCAGCATTGCCATATCCAGAAGTGAATGGTCCAACCCAAACTCTCCATGGTAATTTATGTCGTCTGCTACACAGTCAGTTGGAAGGCGATGTTGTTTTTATTGTGAGAGGAGTTTGTTTCAGGGCTCATAAGATCTGCTTGGTGACTGCAGCAAAACTTTTTGAGGACATTTTTCTGCTGCATGAATCAGAATCTAGATGCACTTTTACATCACCTTCATCATTACCCTTGGACATGGTAGATATAAAATTGGAAAGCCCAATTGAAATTCATTATCATGAGGATCTTGCAAATAATAAAAATTACAATGATAAAGAGAACAACGGGAATGATGTAGATAGTGAAAGGGATGAAAATGGAAATGATGTATCTGCTAGTGAGGATAAATCAGTTTTAACAGATTCTTGCTCAGACTTTGCTAAATTTACCAAGTCATCCATGAACAGCCAAATTATATGCCCTGCTTTTCTTCAGATGGCAGAATCTAATTTTGATACAAAATTAAAACACACTGTAATTCATGTAAGCACAGAGATTACACCATGTGCATTTCAGTTGGTTCTGGAGTATTTGTACACTGCAAGTGTCAAAGAGGACAGTGATTGTTTTGGAGAGGCAAGGCATGCTGCAGAATTAATGAATCTGAATGATCTCATACTTATGATTGATAATCTTCAATCCAAAGAGAAGTACCTTAATGTGGAACTTGAGAAAAAGTTTCAAGAAGCAAGAAGCAGGAAATTAAGAGAGCTGGCTCTCGAGAAAAATCTGCTTACAGGTAGCTGTAATATTGTATTCAGTGCTCCTTTTCTTTAACATATTGCACAAAATCATTAATTTGGTTGTATAATGTTTTAATTTTCCTACAGAAAATTTGTCTTTTATTTCTTTTGTATTTAATTTTTATGATTTATCTATATGAATTATAATTCAAAAAGGCTGTTGTGTTTAAAGCATTTAAATATCCAGGTAGAGGCTATGTTTCTTCTGACACATAAATATTACCAACTTTATCTGAGGGGGCAAACTCATGGGATAATTACTAATCTGCAATTTTTGCATCCAACTGAGATGGTAATAGCTATATCACTTTTGACTGAGACAGTATAAGCAGTATTGCATCCAACTGAGATGGTAATAGCTATATCACTTTTGACTGAGACAGTATAAGCAGTATTGCATCCAACTGAGATGGTAATAGCTATATCACTTTTGACTGAGACAGTATAAGCAGTATTGCATCCAACTGGTAATAGCTATATCACTTTTGACTGAGACAGTATAAGCAGTATTGCATCCAACTGAGATTGTAATATCTATATCACTTTTGACTGAGACATTACAAGCAGTATTGCATCTAACTGAGATGGTAATAGCTATATCACTTTTGACTGAGACAGTATAAGCAATATTGCATCCAACTGAGATGGTAATAGCTATATCAATTTTGACTGAGACAGTACAAGCAGTATTGCATTTAACTGAGATGGTTATAGCTATATCACTTTCGACTGAGACAGTATAAGCAGTACTGCATTTAACTGAGATGGTAATAGCTATATCACTTTTGACTGAGACAGTATAAGCAGTATTGCATCCAGCTGAGATGGTAATAGCTATATCACTTTTGACTGAGACAGTATAAGCATTATTGCATCCAACTGAAATGGTAATAGCTATATCACTTTGTACTGTGATATCAAATGCAGTATAGCAGTTATGCACAGGATCCAATTAAACAATTGGAAGATGATATTTACAACTGTATTTTAGAATTGCTCTTCTGGTTACAAACATCACTTATACTTGAAGGCTGCATAGTGCAGCCTTATTGTAATCACTTGGCATTTATGTGGTTCTGGATTCATTCCTAGGTCTGACACATGCGGGTTAAGCGTTTGCCCAACTAATTTGTTATTTCCTCACGGTGCTTTGGTTTTCTTCACTTCATGCTGACATCAGAGTTGTTGTGAATGTATACTCTTTCCTTATCAGGCCATTTGCAGCTGTTTTAATGCTGCCATTTTATGACATTATCTGTTATCACATATCAAAATTGCACATGCTGATTGAATTTTTCTTTGTTTTTTTTATACCACTACAGTGGTGGAAAATTCGCTATACCAACTTAAAATCGTGAGTAAAATATTTTGTTGGTCAGGTGAATTTTCCAATCACTTGTCCAATTAGGAAAGCTGCTTCAGGGCTGACCAGTGTTTCTCTTTGATGAAAAGGGTGTTCTATCAAGAATATTGCTGACTTTGTTCATTGAAAGTCCATCCTTTCTACTGGAAGTTTATTTTCCATTTGTTTTGATCAAACTCATTCAAGTGCTTTGCTCTCACTCTTCCATACAAATAAATGCTTACCATGGGAAAAGTAGACTGGTCTCAGTTTGTAATTACTTACAACTGGTGTTATAAGGCTCACAGAATAAGTTCTGCAAAACAACATTTTGACACAGTCATGACTGAATTTAGGTCATTAATGTCATCATCTTTATATTTCTATTATAGCTGGTTGAGTAAGAGTTTATATGGGTAAATAAAAATGTTTTGTACTTGCCTGACTGAATGCATTGATTATTTTTAGATTTTTCAACCCCCAATTTTGTTCTGGAGGTAATTATGTCTTCCTTATCCAAGGGTGGAAATAATATTGGTTTTGTGTTGTCCATCTGTCCAGCACTCTTTCTAGTAAGAAAGATAGTTTGAAAACTATTGAGCCAAACCACACAAAATTTGATATTCAGATACCTTCAATGGGTCTCCTGATTATATCCTGGTGTGACTTTATTATTAAATGTTACACATTGTTGAACTTCTTGGACTTGAACTCTTTTTGAAAAAACTTGAAAGCACCTTTAAGAACAAATTACTCGAGGTAGATAAATGAAATTTGTATTATTATGTGGTAGAAAGTTTTCTTTTTTTTACCGATTTTTTTTACAAATAACTTTTTGGACTTGGACATATTTTATGACAAAAACCTTGTAGGCATGATTAAGCAAATATCACTTGAGGTAGATAAAATTAAATTTGGTTGGCTTATTTGTTTTAATATGTACATAAGCTGATTAGATTTTCGGCCTGTTTTACAGCAGTTTTTCCGTTGTTAAAAACTCATTTTTTTTACTTTTGGGGTGTTAACTTTTTTTTTTTTTACACAAACCTTTTTAGCATGATACAGCAATAACCATTTGAGATAGACAAATGAAATTTGTCATGCTTGTTTATAGGCATATCTAGATGATTTTGTTAGATTTTCACACCATTATAACAATTTTTCAACATCTTCTTTATTTTCGAATTTTAGGGACTAGAACTCTTCTGGTCTGCAGTATTTTACAAGAATAAATATATATTTTTTTTCTCTCTGGCTTTTCTGTTCGGCCTGCTGTCCCCTCTTTTGGACAAATGTCAAAATTATACTAATTTGTGAAAAGCTGAAGCTTTCTGTATTCAGCTTAAATTAATCAAGTTCTTTCGATCTTTTGAGGGAAAAACTAAAGCTGGACCTTAAAAATCAGTGACTTTCTATATCACATTTCTAACCGAATTCCATTTTATTCACCTTGCTAGATTTTTTGTCTCTTTCTGTCAAGTACCAGTGTTACAGAATGACATTAATTGACATGGTGGTGAATGTGGGGACATGTTTATGCCTGCAAAAACAAATCCCTTCTCATTGTAAAATATTTATTTATTTATTTGGTAATTTAATGTGTACGAATAATGATGAAGCATATTTTATCAAGCTAAAATGTTTGCTGGAACATCAGAGAAAGACACTGAAATTTGGGCTCAAACTTTCCCTGCACATTCAAGCAAATATTTCTTTCATCTCATTTGCATAAATCAGTAGACTATAAGTGATTGAAACAAAATAATTTGTAACTTTCAACCAAATGTTGTTTCTTTTTTCAGACATAGTGTTCCAGGTGGATGATGGACAGGTTTCAGCTCACAAACCTCTGTTGATGGGTTGCTGTGAAATGATGTCAGCCATGTTCAGTGCCAACTTCAGGGAGGCATCGGTCAAAGTTGTGAGTGATGGAAAAAGTGCTTTTTTCCACCTTTGCATAACAGTATTTGTCTCAAAAACCATCACTTTTGTTTGAAAGGTCACAAATATATAGTTCCTTGTCATGTAGGTTTGATATCATTTATTCATTATCCTGACAATCAGTGGTTTTTCTTGCTTATCATTTAGTTTATTGATGGTCATTGTTTTTTCATACACAGACCCAATATTAGTATTTTTGTGCCATGCACAAGGGAGGTGACATTTATAGGCCTGTATATATATATATATATATATATATATATATATATATATATATATATATATATATATATATATATATATATATATATATATATATATATATATATATATAGATATATATATATATATATATATATAGAGAGAGAGAGAGAGAGAGAGAGAGAGAGAGAGAGAGAGAACTCCCTCACATTAAGGTGCTTTTGTATAAGGCATTCTCTTTATAAGGCATGAATGGTCATGGATTCCATTTTATTATTTAATAGTAATATTATCTATAAAATACCTCAATATAAGGCAATCTCACCAATAAGATATTCCACTTTTACAGCTCCCATGAATAGCATTATAGCGATTGAGTACTGTGCAGTGTTCTCCTTAGGGCCTTTTACCGTACTGGTCCCAACATGCTATCATTTCAACTCACAATGCTTTAGAACCCACCGATACACAACGTGCTAGTGCCAATACGCTTTAATGTTTTCCCAAAGCCCTTTAAAAAACGAATTTTGTTAAATAAGCATCCAGCCACCAAATTAAAAGCCCTGTCACTCAGTTGACACATGTTCTTACCTCTTCTTGGATATGTAATTAAGATAATCCAGGATAATTATTCACTCACGTAGACTTTATCTTTTGTACCAGGATTGGCCTGACTGCCAGTGAGCAACCTTTGATGCTGGTTTTGCCTTTGCACTGACATAGTCACATGATCAGCCAATGATGATGGAGTTTACTGGCAGTGTGCATTAAATATATATTTCAGTAATTTCCACTATCAGCTCAAAATGTGTGACATGTATTTCTTTTAGTTTGATTAGTAAATCTTAACTTGAGTGTGTGCTGCCCTATGATTTTCTCAAATCTGCCTATCCAAGTGAGAAAAGGAGCAATTTTTATCTTCAGTTTTACCTGTTTTGAAAATGTGTAAATAAAAAGTGTTGGATTATTCTTTCACTTATTTTTAAAATATGACTCCAACAATAAATAACTAGTTTGCAATTGGAATGTATTACATCATAAATTAAGTGGTGATATTTTTTAATCACTATATTGCTGCATTAATACATATCTTTTTATTTGTCAGAATTGCAGATTAAAGCATACAAACCTCAATCAGTGAGCTATATCTCCAATCCACAGACAAACTTCAAATCACATTTTGTCTTTAACATTTGGAATAAATATAACTTGGATAATTTCATGGTTTATATAAATTCAAAGACTGATGAGTTTGGGCATAAAATTATGTTATAACTTAGGGAACTAAAGAATACTATGTAAATGTATATACTTCTTTAATATTTCATTGATAAATTTTTTTTTCATTTTCATGATAAACACGTGTATGAAAACATTATATGACGCTACCACACGCTTACCCTGATGCGAATATATATATATATATGGCATGTATGTGTGTGTTATGGAATTTGCACAAATTGTTATAAAGTTCATCAGACTGCCGAAACAATTTGCTTTAACCAATTGAAGAAAAAAAATTATTTTACACACCATCATTGAAATAAATACCAAAACATAACAGAGTTGTTATGTTGGCGGTAAAGTTTTATGGCAATGAAAATATAGAAATCTTTCTTGTTTTGTTGATAAAGCATCTTAATTTTTCTGTAAAAAACATTACCTGATCACTTTAACATTATGAAATTACTCTCTGCTACCTCCGAATCCAGAACTGTCTTTCTGTCTATATATCATATAGATGAAGGGAAGTAACTCTTACAGATTAACTCCCCTTGTTCACGCTAGGTGGCCACCAATATATTGGATGTTTACCAGTTTAAACTTTTGCTTGCAACTGTGAACAGTGCCTTTGAAGAATCCATTGCAATTTATAATCAATTTTGACCATCCAACATTTATTTTCAGTGGTGCAGTAAGTCAAACAGTTGATATACCTGGTGCATACAACATGTACATTTTTCCCTGTGAATTTATTCATATTTATGCACTTTTTTACCAGTTGTTATTGTCTATGTGATATATAGATCGGTAACACTCAGGTTTTCACTGGTGTAATTGAATTGTGCTGTTAATTTTCGGTTTATTATGCACTTCTTAGGTTGTCTTGGACAACCGCAAGACATGCCTTGCCTGCACAAAATGTTCTTCCTCACACCTATGTTTGTTATGTGGGCAGAATATGTTTGGTCCAATGTCTTGAAAAGGCAATTAAAGGGCTGTGAAAAAGGGCATGCTTTAAATCTTCTGAACATGAAGTATTAAGCCTTCATCCGAATTCGGAATCGTTTACCAGTTTTATAGGGGACATCAAGATGCCACTCCCACCCCCGATGAAAATACCTCAAACATTGCTATGGCAACAATCACTTAAGATCTGGTTGAAGCCATGCTAAGTAATTCCACTCGAGCTATATTGCATGGACTGAGAAACATTGAAGTTGGCATGGGGGTTTACCTTCTGACTTTGCTGGCCGAACTGGCCTGTAAGTTACATATCATTTGCTGTATGCATCCTGGCTGCTGACCTACCAGTCCAGCCATCTGAACAATCAGCGTATGGTTCAGCAGTCATGATACTGTTATGTTGGACTGGAGAACAGCATGTTACTTAACAGTTTCTACAGCAACAATGTCCTATGCACAGCAGACCACCCTGGCTGGCCAGCCAGACCAACCATATCTATGACACCTGTACATGGCGGACCAGCATCACATTTGAAACCATCCATTTAGCCATCTGGCCCGGCCCAACCAACTGTCTTGGACTTGAGCAGACTCGGTCAGTTCATTACTGCTCCAAAGTTCAAGATGAAGATGGCAAGGTCTGTCCATCTGCCAGTGCAACATGACAAATATGCTGTCAGTCTCGACCTGTCCAACGCATATTTCCATATACCTATTCACACAGTATCACACAAATACCTTCGCTTTGGCTACTGCGGGGGAGTATCCCAATTTTGCACCATTTCATTTGGCCTCAATCTCAGGATGTACTCCTCCACAGCAACAGCAGCATAAATTGACAATTTACTGTTAAAACGTTCAGAAGTTTGGTTGTGGTTTTAGTTTATTTTATTTCTTTATGATATGAACAACCTTCTCAACCTCATTTGCAGTTTATGGTGGATAGTCAAATCTGGGATATGGGTGGCCACCTAGTGGGGAAAATGGAGAGTTGATCTGTAAGAGTTACTTCCCTTCCCTTCATCTATATGATGTATATATATATATACAGTGAAACCCCGCTATAACGCGATATTTGGGGTCCATAAAATTCGATCGCGGAAAAAGCGGGGTCGCGTTATTGCGGGGTTTTACTATATATTATTTTATTCAGAGAACAACGTATACACGTCTAATGTATAGCATGAATAGGGTATCAACACCGTTTACTATCTGATATCGATCCGTCTTTGTTTTCCCACATGACAACCCTTTGATTGAGCCACGAGTATGTTCAGTGCCAAGTAACAGAGTGGTTATTTGAACTCCCTGTGATCTTGCCGCCCAAGCTCAGTCCCTACATAAGCACCCACATATGACAATCTTTGATCTTGCCGCCCAAGCTCAGTCTCTACATAAGCACCCACATATGACAATCTTTGATCAACCACCGCATTGTCTGGTGCTTGGTTGTGTATGCAGTTAAAGAAGAAACGTAAGTCGGCTATTGTTTGCGCAATGATTGTATACAGGATGAATTGAAGTCCAGCGCACGTGTTGGCGGCTTACATTTTTTGATGTTTATTAAATCGTGAGAATCTTTTATCAACCACAACATTGTCTTATGCTCCGTTGTGTATGCAGTTAAAGAAGAAAAACATGTCGGCTATTGTTTGAGCAATATGTGTATACAGAATAAATTGAAGACAAACACAGAGAAGACTTACCGACTTTACTCATGGATCAGTAATAAGTAACATTTCCGATAATGTTTATTTTGGCATAACACTTCAAGAAATTGGTGAAATTGTTAAATTTCAGAAGTCACACCTCGATCGAATTCATACGTGATCTCTTCCCCAAAATGATAATAAACTTTTTATACACTATTTCTCGTACTTAAAAAAAAATAAAAATCCGCGATCTCTTCCCCAAAAGGATACTGTAACATACACATTTTATACACTATTTCTCGTACTTTGAAAAAAAAAATTTCATGTGCGAATGAATACACGAAATTTTGGAAGCCACACCACGATCGCGTTATATCCGAATTCGCGTTATAGCGGGGCGCGTTATAGCAGGGTTTCACTGTATATAAAGACATTTTTTCATCTCTCAGGGTGTGCTGGATTCGGAGGTAGCAGAGAGTAATTTCCTAATGTTAATGTGATTGGGTAAGTATTTTCTGAGAAACATAATTTACTAAAAAATGTCCTTTCTGTAAGAATCATGTAAACCATTAATTGAACATATTCTTTTGCTTTCAAGTAGAGTATCTGTGAGTTTTGGTATAAAAATTAATTTCAGATTGTACAAAATATGTGTCTCTGTCCTTTCAAGTGACAGTTCCACTGATTTTGGTAGTACATGTTTTTGTCAGCGAAACTGAAACCAAGATGGTTACTCAGTTAATAACCACTATCTTTTCTACCGTCTGCATTGGCCGCTATACCACTTACATCAAGATTACGTTTAAAATTGGTTCATAAGCCTCAAATCTTATGATTTTTATTACCCTGTCTTCACCATCTCCAGATTCCATGCTTTATATAAACAAATGTAGCCATATGTAACATGGTTGTGAGTGGGAAGTGTAAAAGGTTCTGTTAAAGTGTGATCTTATCGATGTTAAAAAAATATCTGCATTAAAAAAATGTGAAAAATATTGAATATTTACTTTAATGCAACATGAATGGAACTTGCTTTAAAGTATATAATAAGTATAGGTTATTAACTGAGTATTGAAAATTATTGGACCCGAGGTCATGTGGCAGAAAATGCCCAAGCTTGCGAGGGCATTCTATGCCAGATGAATGAGTCCCCAATATTTTTCAATACTCAGTCAATAACCTTCTTATTATATACTTAAAGACAAGCATATTAATCATTCTTTTATTTTATAGGAATAACATAATTGAAAAAACAATAAAATATTTCAGATTTTATTGAACATTTTACACGTTCAATTAATGAATGAAACCAGAACACCGCACAGTAATACATGCTACTGTACTGCTCTGGAGGTGTGTGCGTACATGGGGTGATTCTATTTCAACACTGAATGAAACGAAGTTTGTTAAAGAGGATGGAATGTCATGTAGCCAAAGAAACAACAAAATATTGATAATTAGGAAAGAATGATGCAATACATCAATGAAAATTGAAGTATACCATTATGAAAAGATGAGCTAGATAAATTCAGTCTAAGGTTACAGTACTCAGTGCGATTGTCTCAATGCTGCTGTCATGGCGGCGGGTAAGTTTTAAAGTGCAGGGCATTATTATAAATGTTACCATTGTATTTGACATTTTGCTTTTGAGTCTTTAAAATTTTCCTTAAAGTAACACACATCTTAGCAACAAATGACGAATCCCTAAGCACCACCTACCTGCCACCTGCTATCAGTCAGATATTATTTATTCAAAATTCCTAAGGACTGCTGCCCACTTTCACACCGATTATGTGTGATTTATTCTGTAATAACATCTGGTGTGCTAAGCTTGTCCAGTTTCACTATATAGCTTGTATAAATTTAAAGTTTTGTACTATCACTATTGTTTCCCAATTGTTCGTCACATTTTCACCATAAACCAAATATTACTGTCGTAAGGTAGTACAATTTTCAGAGGAAAATGCAATGTCATTTAGTAGGTGAGGTTATCTCTGACTTGGGACTTTGTCAGTTCTCAGGTGAGACTAATAGAATCCTTCATATGCATCAGCGTATGTTAGGAAAATTCCACCCGAGGGTCAGCATTTTCATACCGAGGGTGGAATTTTCCTATCCTACACTGAAGCATAATGAAGGATTCTTTTCTCACATTTCTGAATGAAAAATGAGGGTCAAAATCAAAATGAATACTGATGTAACTTTCAAACAACAAAATATCCATTGAAAATTTCCTTACCTTAAGATAGAGCATAAAAAGTTAGGTTTACACTGAAGAATTCAGTGTAAACTTTAAATGATGTTTAAACACGTGTTTGCTTTCAAAGAACAGTGCTTGAAATTGCTATGGTAATGGCAATACACTGCATATGAATTGTGTATTGCAGATAACTTGCACAATGATGCAAATGTGAACAGGTCAAAAAATAAAGTTCACTCTTATTCATAGGATTAATGGAGACGGACAAAAAAAAAATGAAATAGTCCTCGATTCAACTTTGGTCTAGAATTGATTTACTGTTCAGAAATAATAATGAGAATAAGAATTTTTACAAAATTACAATTACAACAATGGCTTTTTCAACCAGAAATTGGACTTAAGATGATGTACACGTAACTAGGTTGATTAGTGCAAAATGGCCTGTTTGCAGTACACTTAACTTCAACCACTGCTTGTTATAGTATGTAAATGTGTTTGTGTGCACTATGCTCACAGAAGGTCAAGATAGTCCACAAGTCAGGATAAAGGTCACGTGTGAGGTAGGATGAAGTTATCTTGAACCAGTGTTCCACACTGGAAAAGACAGGAATGTGAGAAATGTGATCCATGGAAGCCTTGTTTCAGATGAAAAATCAGCATACATTATTTTCCTGCAGATTCCCTTCCCGGGTATCAACTGTGCCACTTTTAATGCCCTGAAGGAATACCTGTATACTGGTGAACTTCCACGGAATGCCGTAGGTGACTGCTTGGATATGATTGAGCTTGCAAACTGCCTTTGTCTGCCACAACTTGTTAAACTGATGGAAGTTTATATCAAGGACGACCTTCTTAAGGCAGAAAAAAATGGAGAAAACATCATGGAAGATATTTTGATGATTCTTGAGCCATCTCAGGTATGAAGCTTTTGGCCAAGTTCTGTCTTGTAGCCCTCCTGGGTATAAGGCCAAAGGAGCTTATAGAATGGTCATGTGTCCAGTGTCTGTTCATCAGCAATTGCTTGTGACCACTCAGGAGGACAAATTTCTCATTCAGTTTTGTTCAAACTTGGAACATTAAAATATTGGAGAAGTTCATTAATTAGCAAGATCAATGTATATTAAAGAAGCGATCTTGCATCTGATTGGCTGAGCTTGTTACCACTCTGGATGCCATATTTCTGATCTGATTTTATCAGACTTTGAAACTATGATTACATCTTGAAATATGACACCTGATCATAATACATTAGGAGTAATATATTACCTCCCAAATTCAGCCCTCCCAAGGTAAGAAAGACATTTACCACATCTTTTAGCCTGTTTTAGCAACAAAAGTGCTAAAATGTTTTCTGCTTGCCAAGATGGAAGTGATATGAAAGTGGTCTCCCATTGGATAGAGGGATTGGCTCCAAATCCTGTCAATTATCAATTACTACTTCAGTTCATGACTAGTCAGCATACTCAAGAGGCCTTGTAACTACATTTCACTTAATGTGCCCTTTCACCAGTTTGAACAATCTTGCAGAGTGGTCTATATAACTTACAATTCAACTCAGTACTCAACCTAATTTGCAAGTTATCAAGTAAATGATCATTTATTCCATGTAATAAGATCATTTCTGTATTTTTCTTCAGCAATTATCTTAATAACTTCCACTACACAGTAAACTCAGTTTGACACTTTCACCTGTATATTGCTATTTCACCTGTATATGCTATTTAGTGTTTTCTCTACAGTGGAATGATGGGGTGGGGTGCCCTGCCCATTTTGATCCCTGCCCTTTTCCCCTTTATTTATCACCCCTTGGCCCCTCTACTTGTACCCTTATGCCCCTTACTTAACACTCATTTGCTCATTTGTCCCGCTGACTATGCCCCTTAACCAATATTCCTTTGCACTCTTAATTGTCTGTTGCAAAAAATTCTGCTTTTCATCCAAAAAAGAATCGATCAAAGAATGGATAGATCACCTGGGGAAAACTTTTGCGATCATTGAAATTCATAATTCTTAAAAACAATTTAAATTATTTGGAAAGAAAAGTTAGATAAGTTGTGAACTGTAAAAAAAATGCCATCCTCTGATAGAAAAGATTAAAAGAAATGGAAAGAGCGAAGATGGTTGGAACAAATCATTCCATTGTGGATTTTTTGCAGGTGCATGCAGAGAGAGGTTGGCTGTAGAAAAATATTTGCAGAAAATATGTCACGGATCATACAGTTTGCACAGATTTTTTTCAGTTCATACTTCATTGAATGTAAAAGAAATAAACTGGTCAATCCTTATAATTACATTTTAAATCTAATAAAGACAAAATAAGCAAAAATCTTTCAAAATGCATGTTAAATAGGCTATTCTAACCTGGTCTAATCATGCACGAATACATGCAAAATAGGAATCAGTATTCCATAATTTGCATACAGCCAGCAACCAGCTGCCTGAAAATATGGCACAGACTTCCCTTCGGTCATTAAATCATTATATGGGCAGCCTCCATTGGACTATATAGTCCAAGTACCCAAAGTGAAATACATGGTGGACAAATACGCATATGATTAAACTGCAACAATAATTTCAATTTGAATAATTACTTGTACACATATTACCCAGTGTCAAAATTTGGGAGTAGCACCTACTTTACCTAGTTAGTGTACAACATTCGCTATTTAAAAAAGAGGTTTTATTCCTTAACTTTTGCTATATAGTCTATAGTTTACTGGAAATGTGACAAATAAGTCTCCTTAACAGGATATTTTTTTCAGAGAGCAGAGAGAGAAAAAATTGACATTGTTTATGGATCTCATGAATGCACAAAGTGATAAAAAAAACTCAAAATTAAATCAGTTTGGGATGACGCTAAAGTGGGTGGGTGCTACTTGTGATTACAGTCAATGAAAAATCTTTTTTTAAACCAGAAAAAAATAAAACCAAAACAGAACAGTTCTTATTTATATTCTTCAAAAAAATGTCAAGCACCAGTCTCCTTGGCAAATCGCAAATGAAGAGGCCGCATACAATTTAGACCAACATATCGTTCATCAAATGTATCCATGGAAATGTGCATTTGTGTGTATGTAACCTATTGTGTGTATAAGAGAGAGAAAGAGAGAGTGAGATTGCAAGGCTGCACATGCTAAAATATCCTGAATTGATGTACTTTTTTGAAACATCTGTTCAATTCACCCAGTTTATGTCTAACTTCTCTGCTATATGCTGACATGGCAGCCATCTTGAAATCTTGTTATCGCTACTCCTCCTGAACGGAATTTAGATTGATATGGGGTTTTCACCTGAATACTTCTTATGATGTCTTGTTGGTCCTAAATGAAAATGGTGTTGATCTGGTGTCTAATATGGCCACCACAGCAGCCATCATGAAAATCTTCTTACAACTACTCCACCTGAATGGCTAGTCATATTGGCATGAAGTTGTCACCAGAAGACGTCTTATGATGTCTAGTTGGTTGTAAATGAAAATAGTGCCAGTCTGGTTCAGATATGGCTGCCACAGCAGCCACCTTGAAAATCTTGTTATGACTACTCCTCCTGAATGAATGGTCATATCAGCATGGGATTATGACTAAATTACTTCTTATTATGTCTAGTTGGTCCTAAATGAAAATGATGCTGATCTGATGTCCAATATGTCTGCCACAGTGGCCATTATGAAAAACTTTTTATTGCTACTCCTTCAGAACGAAAAGTAATATTGCCATGGGGTTTTCACCAGAAGACTTCTTATGATGTTTAGTTGGTCCTAAATGAAAATGGTGCCACTTGTACATCCAATAAGGCAACCACAGCAGCTAATTTGAAAATCTTGTTATCACCACTCCTGAAAGAATGGTCATATCAGTATCGGGTTTTCACTGAAAGACTTCGTATGATGTCTAGTTAGTTGTAAATGAAAATGGTGCTCATCTGACTTCCAATATAGCCACAACAATGACCATCTTGAAAATCTTGTTATTACTACTTCTCCTAGATGGCTGGTCATATTGACATTGTGCTTTTGTGCTTTCACCAAAAGGCTTCTTATAATGTCTAGTTTTTCCTAAATGGAAATGGTGCTAATCTGATATCCAATATGGCCACCATGGCAGCCATCTTGAAAATCTTGTTATCATTACTCCTCCAAAGCAGAAAGACATATCAACTTGGGGTTTCAACCAGAAAACTTCTTATGCTGTCTTGTTGGTCCTAAATGATGTCTTGTTGGTCTTAAATGAAAATGGTGTCAATCTGACACCCAATATGTCCACCACAGCAGCTAATTTGAAAATCTTGTTATTGCTGAAGAATATCAGAGATGGTTTCAAAACTCAGCAGTTAAAAGGAAGAAATGGTCTCATCTTGAATTCCTGGAAATTCTTTTTGGCCAGTAGAGTGTCAGTCCCTTTGAGGGACTCTTCTTTTTCAGCTCTACTGGTCATATGTGTCTGGTATTCATTAGCACAAGTTTGTTATTGCTACTCCTAAGAAACTACTGGGAGTATTGCCTTGAAACATCATAACATCAAAAACACATTCATCCCAAGGTCTAATTGGTCATAAATTAAATTAGTGCCCCTTGGCATCCAATATGGCCACCACAGGGGTCATTTTGAAAATCTTGTTATCACTCCTCCTCCAAAATGGATGGTCATATTGATATTGGCATTCCATTTAAATATTTCTTATGATGTCCAGTTGGTCATGAATGAAAATGGTGCCATTCAGACATCCAGTATGGCTGCCATGGTGGCCATCTTGTTATCACTACTCCTACTGAATTGATGATCATATCAACATGCGATTTTTACTAAAAGACTTCTTATGATGTCTAGCTGGTCCTAAATGAAATGATGCCATTCAGACATTCAATATGGCCACCACAGTGTCCATCTTCAAAATCTTGTTATCACTGCTTCTTCGGAACAGATGATCTTATGAACATAGGGCTTTCAGTTACAGATTTCTTATGATGTCTAGTTGGTATTAAATGAAAATGGTGCAGATCTGACATCCAATATGGCCACCACAGCATCCATCTTAAAAAATTCATTATGTCTACTCCATCTGAACTGTGTTCAAAATTCTGCTGAAAATGCTGTAAGGCCACAAGGGCCTATAGCAAATAAACTGCAGGCCCTTCATGGAATCTGTAGGCCACACCATAAAAGCAACAAAATAAGAGAAAAGATTCAATTGTAAACAACATTTATTGTTTACCTGTTGTCATTGAGCATTAGCAGGAATGGATAATACATAATTTGTATTGATCATTCTTTTTGGGCAATAGTTACCCAATTTCGATGACTTTTCAATGTTCAGTCAGTCATAAAAGATGTTTTAGCATAAACTGATGAAATCTGAACTTTCACTTCTGATGGATCTGATGGTCAAGGTGTCCATCTTGAAAATATTGTTATAGCTACTTCTCCTGAATGGATATTTGTAGTGACATGGTGTTTTAACTAATAGATTTCTTATGATATGTAGTTGGTCCGAAATGAAAGTTGAGCCCATCAGATCACCAGTATGGCTGCCATGATGGCCCATCTTGAAAATCTTGGTATAGCTGCTTCTGGTGAACAGATGATCATATTGACGTGGGGTTCTCACTGAAAGATTTCTTATGCTCTCTTGTTGATCCTAAATAAAAATGGTGCTGATCAGATCTCAAACATAATGGCCATGGTGGCCATCTTGAAAATCTTGTTATCACTAGTCCTCAGTTAGGGATTTTCATATTGACATGGACTTTTCACTAAAGCATTTCTCACTATATTTAGTTGGTCCTAAACGAAAATGATGCCATTGTGACTTCCTAAAAGTTGACAAATCTTGTAACAGCTACTGCTTACTGACATTTTTTTCTCTCTTTAAAACCACTTCTTTTTTGAACTATATAGTTGTTCCTGGATTAAAATGATGCTGATACAACCTCCAAAATGGCTGCCTTGATTGCCATCCTGTAAATCTTTATATGGCTACTACTGCTGAATCTGGGGGTCCTATAAATATGGGGTTTTCAATAAACACTATTGTAATATGTAGCTAGTTCTGAATGAAATTAGTGGTTATCTGACCTCTAACATGGCACCATGGTAACCATCTAAAAAATCTTGTTATCACTACTCCTCACACATGAATCGTAGCATAGACATGGAGTTTTCACTTAAACACTTCTTGCAATATTTAATTGGTTCTGAATGAAAATGGTGCAGATCTAACCATGAACATATCCACATTTTTGTGAAGGAGTTTTGAAAACCAGATCGAACTGACCTTGGGGACAAATCAAAGGTCATCACTTGCATTTTTGTATCTCACTGAGCTTATGATCACAGAGACTTGTATATGTACAAGTAAATTTTGACCAGACTTTGTATTTAGTTGCACTTCAATGAACAAGTTTGTGGTCAGCACTCTGATATTGATTTGAAGTTCAAAGGTTTTGACTCTGGTTTTTAGCTGCACTAGCTTGAGAGCATGATAACACTAACAAGTATGGGTGGATTTTTTTCATTTTTGTTCAAAATAACAAAAGATCTTACATATAGATTTAACCAAACTTAGCATGTGGTTTTATCTTGATTGTCTGAGACAAGCTTAGTGATCTTTTATCTACGATATCAGGTTCAGGGTCAAAGGTCATGATTTGTGCCACACTCAAGGTGTCTCTTGTGAACATGTTAACTCAAACATAAGAAAATAGTTTTTGGTACCAAATTTGATATGTAGGAGTTTCTCAAGAATATCACAGCTGAAGTCAAGACATAAAAGTTATAAAGAAGAAACACACTTATCTTAGATTCCTGGATTTTTTTTCGGCCAGTAGAGAGTCAGTCCCTTCAAGGGAAGATTGTTCTAAAAGATGAAACAAATATTCCAATAATATTCATTGTGATATACCCTATAACGATTTTTGTTTCTACTTCAAGTCTTTGATTTGACCAATTATATTGAGGTAGATAAAACAAAGTATTGATAACTTGATGACTTTAAATAAATAAAATAAAATAAATTTATTGTTTCTGAAATGATTCATGGTATCCAATAATATTGAATGTCCTGTATGTCTAGTGTCATTGGTCCTAGAGTCACAAGTGTTTTATTTTTAATACAATTTTGAATCAGCCTTATTCTTTGGGTTTTATTTCATATTTAATTTGTTAATTCTCACTGCATACTTTCACCCTTTCTTTTTGTCCTTAGTATTGTAAGTAAAACTTTTTTCTTGTATCTCTTTTGACCAAAGGTTTCATCATATCATATTACATATATTTTTTGATTTTTTTTGTTCTTAAATTTACCCTGTGTTGTATACAGCAGGCATTTGATTTGGAGCCTGTATCTTACATGGAGCACCCTGCCTCTTTGATTAACACTCTGCTGCTTTTGCTTTTCTGGGGAAACACTATTATTGTTTTGCTTTCTCTAAATACACATATGAACAACAATGGGAAGGATTAAGTGTTAGGTCCGTAAGAGATTCAAGTTGGCAGAAGATTGTTACCTGACCTGTATACATTTTGTATGTGGTGCCATTTTAACCATTCTTTAAATGTTTGCACACACTTGTGTGAAGAGATAGGCAACCATCTCAGTCAAGCAGTTGACCTGGGCTAATGAGAGAACCACACAAGGACACAGATGCCATCCCAGACACCAGGTACCTGTCTCAGACCTTTGACATCACCGAAATTGAACACCTGGACTTTGTTCATCATTCCTGTCTACCTGATTCACCAGCTCAGTCATTGCTACCTTCACAGGAGTTATCTTATCACCCCACTCTTCCAAGTTTAAAGACATGCTCACAAGCACCAATTTCCTTCCTCAATGTCCAGGGAAGACTCTGCCTTACGCGCATCTGTTGAAGAAGTCTTACAGCTTCCACCTCCAAAGTTTATTCTGCCTCCTCCTGCTTTGACATTGTCCTTTCATAGAAGTCCCACATTAGTCATATCTTACCAAAAAAGACAGCCTTATGGCAAAAATCTACCACAGTCTTGTTAAGTCACTAACATCCTACATTGCTTAGAAAGGCAAATTCAAGACCCAAGTGTCAACATACTCTTCCTAATGTTGACTATCATCAAACTTTAACCCAGCTTTCTAAAAGACACGCACTATGGTCAACCACACTGAAGTCCCAGCTGTCGACAGAGACATCACAGGCCTGGGAATGGTGAAATTTTCTTTAGTGCACATGGACTGCAAACCCTTCCTCAACATGCAACAGCTTGTATGCAGCATCATAGCGATTGGATCCATGCTTGACTTGGTCTCTGTGGCAATATTTCAGCTATCAGAGCATATGCTAGTCTCATCCACTTAGAACCCAGCCTGCTGGGAGTCTGTCTGATTATGGATAATGTACTCAGCAAGGCAATTCAACACTCATTCTCCAATACCATAGCTGTGTTTGTCAGTCTCCAACTTGCACGCTGCTCAAAGGCCATCATAAGACCATTCTCAGATCATAACTGCTATCTTCCAACCTTCTATTCCACAGTCACATAGGGGAGGGGAGGAAACAGGCCGCCATAGACAAGCCTTGCACATTCTGTCTGACAACTTGACTGTTGTCAATGACATCAGAAAGCAAGGGCGAACCAAGTCCCCAGACCTCTGCTTTCTGGTTTGGAATTTTCTCCGGTGGAGTCATGGTTTGCAAAAGCAAATTCAAGTCTACCATATTCCAGGCAGGCCCAGTGTCCTAGCAGACTCACTGTCCGAAATAGAATAAGCCTGACCACACAGAATGATCCATTCAGTCTTCGTTTTTCAGTCAAGTCTGTAAAAGCTAGGGCTGATTTCTCATGGATCTGCAACATTCATCTTGCCAGTCCCATATCTATAATTTGGGCTCATAATGTTAAGCAATTTTTACTGAGTTATGGTTTTGATGAGGCATGGTATAACCAAGGAATAGGGAATAAGGAGACTTTTATGAAAATGTTAAAGACTAGATGTAAAGATATAGATATACAAAACTGGCATGCAGAGGTGAAAAGCATGGACAGACTGCGAGTAAATAAGATAAAGCCAGATTGATGCTTTGTTTAGACAAGCCTTTTTTTAGGAATATATTCTTTAAATTGAGAGAGCATTACTTGATGTTTAAGTTAATTCAAAATGTATTGAGCAATTAAAATATGAAGATAGACTCTGTCCATACTGTGATCTTAACATTGTGGAAACAGAGTATCATTTTATTTGCTGTTCAATATTTACAGACATTTGTGTGAAGTTTTTACATCTTTTTCTGTATTTGAGCCCACATGAAGAGAAATTTGTTGATGCCTTGAGAAGTAATCAGAGAAACTATTGTATCAATCTGTAAGTTTGTATTCTTTGCCAGGGAAAAAAGAAAACTACTATGAAAATATAAATACAGTCAAACCTGTCAATAGTGGCCACCAATGTGAAAAAGTCAAACTGGCCTTTGTATACAGGTGACTTCTGTATGCAGGTTCACTTCTCAGACTTAGTTTTTGAACAAATACCATTATCCTTATTATTATTATTATTATTATTAAATTGTCAACAAATTTAGTTTAATGCACTATTCAGCAAAATCATAAAATACACATGTATGTTGTTCTCTCCCAAATTTATGTTCCACAAATGATTACTGTATCCTGCTTACTTTAGTTCATTCTATAAATTAAATCATCACTGACTCGTTAAAAAACAATCACATGATATGCCTTTATCTAAATAATGTCTAAAAACAAAAGTTTGGTATGAATACCTTGAGCAGTCACTGTCGATGATCTCACATGACTACTCAAAGCAGTGTGAAACCACTACCCCTCTGATTTCTAAAGTCTTGCAGAAAGCAAGGAAATCTGAGTGCAGACTTATCATAATTGGTACACTCAGGAGTTAAAATCATGGATGGTGACCTCCTGTATATTGCAGTGGAGATTCCCAGGAAAATCATGCTTTCTCCTCAGCAGTTGAAACAACTGCGCATGCAGGTTTTCCATCCGAATCCAGAGATGTTGAACCTGCATGCATGGCTAAAGTCAAAGATGCCCTCAGAAAGAAATGGTTCTCTGAACAAGTAGTGGACAGAATTGCTTGGGCAAGAAGTCCCTCCCCCCTTAACTGCCCCTCCCCCCCCCTCTTTGAAAGCTTGCAAGGAGAAATGGTAAATTTTCTCCCAGTGGTGCATTGTGGAGATACATGTATATCTTTCCCTGAAGAGCCTTGATACCACAGATAGCTGACTTCCTTTTCTGTGTCTATTCAGGGACAAGTTAGCTCTAATCACAATCAAGGCCTTCATGATCTCAGGCATGTTTTGAATTCATGGAAGGGAGGACATAGGCCAGAACAAAGACCTGTCTGACATTCTTGTGCATTTCAGCCTGTCTCGACCATAGGCCTTGATCCTTGCCCAAAATGGAATCTTCCATGTGTTCCAACATGGCTGAACACAACACCCTTTGAACCACTGTCCAGAGCCTCGCTGACTCACCTTTCATACAAGACCTATTTTCTAGTCACTTTAGCTAGAGCAGACAGAATCAGTGAGATACATGTCTTATTGGTTAACCAGAACTATCTGTAGTTCTCTCATGACAGCCCCACTTTCATGGCCAAGAATAGATGCCTGCTCATGGGAAATCAGGCCTAACTTGAAACTGCTTTCTTTTTTTGGACCCTTCTTCACAAGGGCATTTTCAGAATCCCATCAGGGTAATGAAATGGTACCTGAAGTGGACTGAGTTGATCAAAAGAGGGAGATCTGACTTGAAGAAGAAATTGATATTTCTTCTCAGACTGTTGTCCTGGATCTGTTGGGTTATATGCTAAGCCTACAAGGAACTAACACAAGACGAATGTGTTGAATGCTACAAGGAACTAACACAAGACGAATGTGTTGAATGGTGTATCACCTGCATACATAGCAGCTTCACTGTTTTCTGTATACAGTGGCAGGTCATTATTGTATAAGAGAAATAAGATAGGTCATAGGATTGAGCTCTGAGACACACCATCTTTTATTCGACCAGGACTTGATAGAATACTGTTTAGTTGCACTTGCTGGGTTCTGTCACTAAGATAAGATTGTACCCAACAAATGTTTTTTTCACTGAAAATATAATAGATGAGCTTTCCAATAAGTATGTTGTGGTAAAAAAAGTCAAATGCCTTCTTTAGATCTAAAAAGATTGATCCTATCATGTTACCTTTATCAATGTCTTAAAGCCATTTATCAATTATCTTGATTAGTGCAGTATGACATGAGTGGTTTGATCAAAAGCCTGATTAGCATTGATGTAGGAGGTCATTTGTTTGTAAAAAAGTACTGATTTATTTTGCAGCATGTTTCTCAAAAATTATGGAAATGGATCTGTCATTTTCTGGAAAATCTTTTTCATTGCCCTTACACAATGATGTTATTCTTGCCCTCTTGAGGTATAAGGAAATATATAACATTTTAGGCTTAAGTTTATAATGTGTACTGTTGATTTGTATATTATATTAACATTTAGTTTGATCAATTTAGGGCCTGTACATCTACCCTGTGCCATTTTGAGTACTAAGGTTTTTGAGATAGTACCATACATCTTCTTTTAATATTTCCATTATTTCTAGTTTATTTTCAAGATTGTTCTGAAGTTTGGAGCCCACATATTATTTTTATTTTGTATAGTCTGTTTTGGGGTCAGTTATATTGATATCATTACCATAATTGCAGAAATGGTTGTTTAGATGTTTAGCTATGTCTTTCATGTCAGAGAGGACTTTATTACCATTTTTCATAGAGTTGGGAAACTTGGACTTTCTTTGGAATATAATTCATGAATATATTTCCAAAGAGTTCTAATGTCTTTATTTTGGTTTATAGCTTCTGTGAAATGGTTAATTTCGATTTCCTGATAAGGGACACTGTTTTGTTGCACCATAATCAGTATTTTCCCTCATCCCTTTCTCTGCGATATTGATCTCATAGCTTTCTAGCAGTTTGGATTTTCTTATAATAAAAATAAGGCTGTCTGTGTGCTTTTATTCTTTTATGTTTTTGTGGAGCATGTTTATCAAGTATATCTAAGAATTTTGAGTAAAATGTATCAAGACCTACATTTGGGTTCTGACATTTCAAAATTTCTTAGCTAATCTAGTAGAAAATTATTCTCATAAATTTTTTTTTATGACATCTGTATTTCATTTCTAAATGTTTTCCCTTTGGGGTATGTGACCCAATCTTGTGAGTAAGACAAACTGGATAGTGGTCACTTATGGTAAGTGATAGTACTCTTAATTCTGTGATATTTTGGTATGAGTGGCATATACATGGTCAATAATGGCTGAGTTACAATTTGTTTGCCTTGTAGGTGTTTTCACAAGATGGCTAAGATTATTTGTTTGTGTCATATTTAACCATTTACTATTGGTACAAGATGGATAAAGTTTATATTAAAATCACTGAGAAGAACCATTTCCAGGTTTCCAGATTTAGCCATGATTATTTGATCTTCAGATTGATCAATCTGTGAAGATTGGGCATTTGGTGGATGGTATACAAAGCAGGTTAGAACTGACCTAGTGTGGGGAAATGTGGTGGATGGTATACAATGCAGGTTAGAACTGACCTAGTGTGGGGAAATGTGAATTCAAGCCAAACAGTTTCCAGATCAGTGTATTCTAAATCAAGGCATTACTTGTAATTTAAATCATTCCTTATATATACCAGAAGACCCCCAGATTTGCCTGTTCTATCCTTCCATTCAAATACAAACCCATCTATTTGTAATTCTCTGTTCAGTTATGCTTGAATTAAGGAAAGCTTCACACAATCCAAGAACTTGTAATTTGCAGTCTTGATGTATTGCCATATTAATTTCATCTAATTTTGGAAGTAAGTGACATATATGTAAGGTTCCAATTATAATACCTCTTTTTACAAGATTAAAATTAACATTATCTTGATCACTTCCAATACTGCAGATATTTTGTTTTGTAGAACTATTGTCATGTTGAAGATTAACTTTTTTAGGATTTGTACATATGGATTCCTTATCACTAGTTACATCATTATGTTCAACCTGATCATAAACTATTCATCAGAGTCTACATTATCATGCACTGTTCATCAGAGTCTACATTATCATGATCTGTTCATCAGTCTATATTATCATGCACTGTTCATCAGAGTCTGCATTATCATGTACCATTCATCAGAGTCTACATTATCATGCACTGTTCATCAGAGTCTACATTATCATGCACTGTTCATCAGAGTCTACATTATCATGCACTGTTCATCAGAGTCTACATTATCATTACAAGAGTAAGTAATGGAAAATATTATATAGTAAGTGAATAAAAAGCAGATGTACATATTTATAATCCTGTCTTTGAATAGCAGTGATTTCTTTGAGTCAATGCACATGAACAGACACCAATTTGACAAGTGTCACATACTGATATTGAGGGATGTTGTAGATAATGACAGTTTGACAAATGTCACATACTGATATTGAGGAGCGAATGTTGTTTATATTGTCAGTTTGATAAGTGTCACATACTGATATTGTGTAGAGAATGTTGTAGATATTGTCAGTTTGACAAGTCTCACATACTGATATTGTGGAGAGAATGTTATAGACATTATCAGTTTGAAAATATTTGGCTCCTATTTCCTTTCCAAGTTTCTAATCTTGTGATCATTGCTTCTGTTTATGACCATATCTATTAGATCTGTAACATTTTATAGGTTTTCTGTGCTTACACACCTTTGTCTACATGTCCATTCTTACCACAGTAGTAACAGTTGCCATCATATTGTAACTGCACATTGTTCCATATAAGTATTTGTACATACTGGTCAATATTTTTCAGAAATGCTGATGTTCCTTTCTTATTGAGGTGAATACCATCTTTGGAATACACAAAATTCATTAGATACACATCTTTGTCCACAAACACATCATAGCTGTGGAATAATTCTATGCCATAATCTTTGTGCATCAATTCCAGGGTAAAATTTAGTGACCACACATCACAGTCTATTCTGAGGGTGATTTCCAGGTACACTTTTCCTGTTTCACTGTTGACTGATAAAATGTAGTCATTTAAGTCCTGGATGTCATTCAGAACATCCTTTATGTTATGTCCACAGCTTTTGCTCCTCTAATAGTCTGCACATCCAAACTCTTTTTTAGACCTTTTGGTTGGATATGCTTTAGTATTGATGAACCAATCTGTAGAATGCAGTCTTGATGAGTTTGACGATCAGGTCTTCTACTATGGTTCTTGACACTGTTGATTTGGGTCTGTTGATCAGAGATTTCTGGCTCATCTGCACCATCATGGATTTTCTATTCCATTTGTTGCACATATGCAATAAACAGCATTGAAATAAATTTCAGCAAAAAGCATTCTACTGACCCATATTTCTTGGCCAACTGCTCTTGCATTTGGTTTTTACGCAGATGTCAACTAAGTGAGTGATCTCAAGCCTGCTTGGGCCTCTTGTTTTTACCTTTAATTTTGTTGACATCCCAAAAAACAAGAAAAGGTATAAAAAAAATACAAACAGTACAGTATTTATTAACGTCATTTACTCTCACCTGAGTATTGAATTTACTCAGAATCAAACTGTACCACTCCATCGATAACTCATGAGTGATGGGGTCCAAAAACATCTAAGGCAGCATAAACAGGACACAAGTCTGAGACGGGGGAGCAGGATATTTAACTGTCATTATATATGATATGATTTGTAATGTATCAGTATTGTTCTAACATACTGTAGCATTTAGGAATATAAAATGTAAAGATTAAATTAATTAATGTCAATTAAAAGTTAAAATGAAATCTAAATGTGTGCCAAACAGTCAGTAGGAGTTGCTTCCTTTGTAGAATGTAGTATGTGTATCGATCCATTGAAAGCAAATACTACAACCAATTTAAGTTTCATAACATGATTAGCACTTGTAAAGTGTCAAATCAAACTCATCAACACATCTGTACTGAATTAGTTTTCAAGTCAGCAATTTGATATGTCAGTATAAACCACACTGTTGATGCCACATGATGACAGATGACTGAATTCTACTCCATCTTGCTTCTACTAATACACAGTTGGCACATGGCAGTTGCACTGTCTTGGTACATTACACCTGGAAGAAAGAAAGAAAGAAGGTAAAATAAATAAATGAAAAGCACTCTTTTGCAACTTATGACTCATTCCCAACTGTATCACTACAGTTTTTAAAAAACAAGTCACCAGATCTGCCTAAGACAAAAATTATACATGTTGTGAACAGTGTTTGATTTTGACAAGTAATTAAACTGAGCCTCAAACTTGACATAGTTGTGAAGTGTCACATGCATTGTAAACAGCTGGAGGTAATTAATCAGTTAATTGGACTTCTGTGTCATCATGTGAAAGCATTATTAAATTCTCAGGAGTTGTCCAAATGATGCTAGGTCGAGTCACTAAGTGAGCAGAGTTATTTCATACCTGCTTATTGTTATCTTTGTGCTGTCTCAGTGTATCAATGGATGTGCGACTAAAACACTCTTTGTATTTTACTTTTCCTATTTTATTCCCCAGCAGTATTTACAAATAATTGGAATATTCAAAAAAAATGTATTTTTTATGTATGTTGGACATCACGATGGCAAAGAGAAATATAATTTGATCATTGCCTTGTTTGTGATTTTTGTCATCAAATTTCAAACCAAATGGGAGCAAAAAGTTCATATTGTGTTGTAAGGGGGTTCATGAATTATTGGGTAATGAATTAATGAAAGAGTGGTGTATGTCTTGCTCCAAGGATCATGACTGATTCTTAGCGAAACTTGGGTGCTGTGAGATAACATTATTTTCTTGTCCAACAATATGCGATTGTTCCAGAGTCGATTCTTTTCACTTAGACAGTACAGAACGGAAAAAATATATAAATGATTGAGATGTTCATGAAACTGTTAAAAAAAATCTGCAAGGTTCCTTCATATTCGATATATAATTCTGGCAAGTGGCTTAAATTATAGTTATACACACAATTTTGAACTTATCATGGGCTGCCAGACATGACATTTTTTCCTACCTTGCAGTACAACAACCAAAATGTAATATAGGCTTGGGATAATGGAATCCGTAGGCATGTGTTGCTGAGTTAAATTGTCTGCTACAGTACATTTAGCAAGTTAGGAATGAAAATACAGTTTCAGCCAGGATGCGCCATTGCCGGAGTTGCACAAAATAGACACCAAGTCCGACAAACAATAAGATTGAATGTGTTAAAAGTGGCACCATAAAAATGGACAAGAAAGATTTTTACTGTTAATTTGATACAGATGTGCTAACCGATTATTAAATGCCTAAATTGCTCTTTGGATGTTTTTATCAAAGTAAACAAAATCCATCAAGCACTCTTTTCCAGTCACACTGGTGTTTTATTTACATTTTTTACTAAAAGAAAAATTGGTACAAAGTGATTTTCATAAGTCATGTAATTCCAGTTACATGGTATGACCCTGACATAGTGCCATTTGCGTTTGCAAAGGCAGCAAATTTTCACTAAGAGGTAGATATGAAAAAATGGATAATTGATTTGTTTACCCCAATATTATGCTTTGAGCAATTCAAATGACTGCAGATATGATGACTGATGAACAAGCTGGTAAATTCCAAAACAAGCTGGTAAAATCCAAAACAATCCAGATGAAATTAAAACAGAAAGTCAAACGTCTGATAAAGAATTGGGTTCCAAAATAATGGAAGCAGAGAAAAAGAACATTCACACACACAATTGCTTGAAGGCAGACATTTTACAAAGACAGATGACTGTGATGTTGGAGGGGCATAAAATTGAAGACAAAGACTTATTCTGCACTTTTAGAGTATGTTTGCAGGCATAAAATAGGAGAATCTTAAATCAGTTCATTTTTTTTTTAGTTTTTCATGCAAATAGGAGGTAAAATAAACTATGTAAATGATATCTCAATTTAGTATAAAGTTGGCCCATTATGATCACACTACTGACCAACTTTTTCAAACCAAGGGGGTCAGTTGGCCCGATTTTTTTCAAACTTGGCTGAAACACTGAAAATGTGAATCAGGAGATTTGTGATGCTGCTTCATGTCAGGTGGTAATTTATTGTTAGTTTCCACAGTTTCATACACTGCTTCATGTTGGGTGGTAATTTCCTGTTTCCATGGTTTCATAAACTGCTTCATGTCAGGTGGTAATTTACTGTTAGTTTCCACAGTTTCATTCACTGCTTCATGTCAGGTGGTAATTAACTGTTTCCACACTGCTTCATGTCAGGTGGTAATTTACTTTTAGTTTCCACAGTTTCATACACTGCTTCATGTCTGATGTCAATTTACTGTTAGTTTCCACAGTTTCATACACTGCTTATTTATTTTCTGGCATTCTTCACAGGTATGTGATTGATGTAGTGTCTATTGTATTAAAAGTTTGTCATGTTATTATTTAATTGCAGAATGGGTTCATAATTGCATCATAATGACAACCAATCTCTCATAATGTTATATTTTAATGTGATAATGTAAAAATTGTATCAGTTGAGTTGTACAATAAAATTTACTTGGACATCAGTAAGCATTCTTAAGTGGACACAATAGTTATAAATATTCTCTCTTTATTTTTATCAGCTTCATAATGCAGACCAATTGGCCTCATGGTGTTTGAGATACCTATGTAACCACTTCAGACAGGTGAAGAAGAATTACAACAAACAATTCAAGGAGCTCAAACCAGAGAATAGGAACTTCATCACAAAAGAACAATGGCCACCACAGTGGTAAGAAATTTCAAAGAGTTTATGTTAAATTTTAATATATTCTAGCCTCATCTTTGATAAGTTTTAGTGGGCAAAATATTTGACTGTCACATTTTGTATATCTTAAAAATCAATATCTACTTATAATAAGTAGATCTGATAGGCACCAATAAAGGTTCATGTTCTGCTGACCTCTGGAATTCCCAGTCCACTTATTTTTAGTAACCTGACTGATAAAGTATTGCATTTTATGTTAGAGAGAGTTATCATTAGAAACTATATGTTTCAAATGAAGATTTTCACTTTCATAAATGTGAAAGTAATTTGATTGGTGAATCAAAAGGTCAACAGAATATGACCTCATAGCAGTGTCTCTCAGATCTTCATTATGTCATAGATTGCGATTTTAATCACATTGTCTAGCATTAAGTAGTGTGCTAGGCTGACAATCCTACTGTATGGGTTGTTAGTGAGTAGTACTAAGTGACAAAAGCTAACGGTGATGAAAAGTCACTTACTGTGAGCAATGCATGCAAATTTTGTTTCACTAACTAAACAGCTTACCATCTGAAACTTGTAAACAGAAACTAGTAGAATCTAGATACACAATTAATTTACCTTGAATGTTGTTGCATGATGTATATTTAGACCTATTCACTTAATGATATTGACTAGATATACATTTTGTAAAGGCAAGTAATTGTTATTGTCAGGCAGTGAAAAGTACGGTTTAAAAATTGGAAAATTGAATGCTATGATTACACAGAGCAAACATTTGCCCACCATGTTGAAAATTCCTTTGAGAGAACAGGCCATTCAGTTGGTCCAAACTATTTATACACTAAAAGAGCATAATGCGAGCCCCATGTACTTCGTGTGAGACCACAATATCCAACAGTACAGACATCATTTATTTATTATATACCCCCATATATTAAATAATAAATTGTATTTAAATTTTGACAAAACTAAAGTGAACATAAGAAAGAAAAATAATATGTTTGAAGTGAAATCTTGTTCTAATTTTTTGTAATGACTGAGTCATGCATAAATACATAGTATGATGCATTGTGATTTTATGTACTTTTGCATCATGAAAGACCTGCTCTGGCATCATGCTAATTAGCAACAAATTTACCGGGTCCTGTGCATGTTTAATAGCATCCGATAAGTGCTTTACAATGTCCAGTAAGTGGATAATTTACTGGCTTATAACATGCTATTTATTGTCATAGAAGTTACAAGCTGGGAATATAATAAGAAATCTTGTCACTAAACTTTGTGTTCCTGTAGCAAAATATTAGTACTGGACATTCAAAATGTTTGAGCAAGAAACTCAAGCTTAAGATTAAAATTACTTCTGTGGGCAGATTTAGAATAGGCCCAAGGCGCCTTCCTGCATCTCTTAATTACCCCCTGCAGGCTAGCAGATTTAGAATAGACCCAGTGCACCCTCCTGCATGTCGTAATTACCCCCTGCAGGCTAGCAGATTTAGAATAGACCCAGTGCACCCTCATGCATGTCGTAATTACCCCCTGCAGGCTAGCAGATTTAGAATAGATCCAATGCACCCTCCTGCATGTCGTAATTACCCTCTGCAGGCTGGCTAGCAGATTTAGAATAGACCCAGTGCACCCTCATGGATGTGGTAATTACTCCCTGCAGGCTAGCAGATTTAGAATAGACCCAATGCGCCCTCCTGCATGTCGTAATTACCCCCTGCAGGCTAGCAGATTTAGAATAGACCCAGTGCACCCTCATGCATGTCGTAATTACCCCCTGCAGGCTAGCAGATTTAGAATAGACCCAATGCGCCCTCCTGCATGTCATAATTACTCCCTGCAGGCTAGCAGATTTAGAATAGACACAATGCACCCTCCTGCATGTCGTAATTACTCCCTGCAGGCTAGCAGATTTAGAATAGACCCAATGCGCCCTCCTGCATGTCGTAATTACTCCCTGCAGGCTAGTAGATTTAGAATAGACCCAATGCATGTTGTAAGAGGTGACTAATGGAGGCAATATGTTTGTTCTGGGATGCATCCAATTATGATGCATCCAATTATGATTCATCCAATTATGATGCATCCAATTATGATGCTCCAGCAGCGAAGGTCTTGTACTCATTAAAAGGTGCTGTTTGCATCAAAAATTGGACTTGTATTTTAAGGAATTTACCCTTTTTAATATTAGTAATACATAACCTGTTGCTATTGCATAGCTTACTCTTTTCTGGACAGAAAATATCCTCGACTGTATGATGAGAATTCATCCTCCCATAGGGCGACTTCAGAATGTTCTGAAGTCCAACCCATAACTTCTGGCCCATGCGCACTAGTCCTCATTTTTTGGTCTACCTCCATCTTTAAGATGGATTTAATCACTCTTTGTCGAAAATTGCCTTTGCTTCAAGCATACATCACGAATTGAGCATTTTCATTATATGCATCATTTTTATAGTGTGATATTACCCTCAGATCAAGTATTATTCCTGTTAGGAATTAGCTCTCTGTTGAGTTATTTACATTTTTTAAAAATACATTTTTCATAACCTTTCGTTTAGGTTAACCCCCCTCCCCCCTGTTTTTGGGTACATTTATTGTCATTGAGAATTATTTTATTCCTTTTTCTAGCACGGGTTGTTATTTAGATATCCCTATCCTTGCCAAATTGGGCTGCAGCCTTATCTTGATTCTGTTTTGTTTGTTTTAGAACAGTACAAATCATCGGAATTTATATTCCATTTAATCTGACTTTTGCTATTTTTATTCTCCAGAAGGAGTTGCACACCAGTCTTTTCTTTCAAGTGTGTGTTTAGTGCATGAATACATATTCATTCTAAAAAGTTAGTATAGGATAATATTCCTTATTATTATTATATTATTATTAGCAATCTTACCAAGTTAGTTTTTTGCTAATTATTCATCTCCAGTACTCAAATAAGTATGGTTGACATCATCTTTGATTAAAACTTCAGTATTCTTGGTTGTTTTAGTTCTTTGAACCCATTTCTCAGCTTATCATTGCTGACCTTTTGTATTCAAACATCAGTGGTTGTTTTAATTCTTTAATTGGACGACACCTGGAAAAGGTGAATTCTTGCTGTTTTAATTAGCTTTGACTTAGTCCACGCAAATACATCACATAATACTTATATAGTAGTTTTTGTAAATCTTGTTTTCAATGTTTTCTTGCAGCAATGTCTAAGCAGGGTTTGGGGAAGTGCAGGCACAAGAAAGCCCTTTTGGGACACCCACCCCACCTGTCTAGCATATACGGACTGTAAAAGGACAGATGGTTGTTCCTTTTGCAGTCTATGGTTGAATGAGGTCCAGTAGGACAGAGAGTGAGTCACACCACACCCCCCATAAGGGAGGAGCAGCACTCTCTACTAGCCCATATCTCGGTGTTGGATGAGAGTGAGTCATGCCCCCCCCCCCCCCCCCCCCGAAGGTAGAGCAGCACCCTTTTAGTCCCAGAGCCCCATTGTGAGTGACAGGATTGAGCCACCTGGTAAGGGGAGAGCTATGATATAAGTCTATCAGATCCGAGGAAGGGTCTTGCTACAGATTGGAGTTGCCTCACCGGTCACTGACCGGTCACCAGTCTATGAGTACCGGTCATCAGTCATTGGAGTCCATTCGGTATGGGCATCAGGTCGAGACCCCCCCCCCCTCATTCCAGGTGCTGTTGAGTCTCACTTGGGATTGGGAACCAGCATACAGACACTGGTCTATTGAATGTGATTGGATTGGCATCACCCCCTTTCCTATAATCCCACTAAAACTCTATGGGATGTGGGGCTTTCCACTGCAGGGAATTGATTGGTCCTTTCTCTGCATGCAGCCATGGACTACAGGGCCTTGACCCCATGGTGGAGATGTCAATGCTGCAATCCATGGACCAACATCTTCCTTTTACAAAGTAGGGTCAAAATGGAGGGAGGGAGGCAGACCTTTTTTCCTCAAACACCCCAGGAGGGTTGAGAGTCGCTCTCCCCCACCTGCTGAGTCTGCCACTAGGGACAGTTCCTTTGCTTCGCGAGAGGAGATACGGGTTGAGGTCCCCTTTATACCCAAGTCTCCCCTGCAACAAAGAGACATTGGGGCACATAGTCCTGCCTCCCAGGAGTGAGAGCAGGATGAATATGTCCAGTCTGTACTCGTATATTCTCACAAGTTTGATGCAGAACAGGCACCGCCTCACCTGGAGCCGGAAGGGCTGATTCTTCAGGATTTGTGGTCCCGGGAAGAATCTGCCCTTCACATCAACAATTTGGAAATGAGAGCAGTGTTCTTATCCCTTCAGGGGTGCGTCAACAAAATAAGAGGTCGCTGTGTGATGGTCTCCTCCAACAACACATCAGTGGTAGAGTACCTCAGGTGACAAGGAGGCACACATGCTGTTCTCTCTGCATGGAGGTTTGCTTCCCCTTAAGGACTCAGCTGATATTTTGGCTTCCACCACTTTGAGGTGGTTTGTTATGACAATTAAGAGAGCTTATCAGTCCCTTACCAAGAGGGACCTTTCATTCATGAAGATTAAAGCCCATGAGGTTTGAGCCATTGCTACCTCATGAGCCTATGTACTAACTCATTTGTCTCTGGAGGATGTGTTGAAAGCTGCATTTTCATGATCTCACACAACCTTCTCCTACTTTTACCTTCACTCATTGGCTCACCAAAGTGAAGGCATATTTTCTTTGGGGCTGATAGTCATAGCACAAAAAAAGTGGCCCATGTGGATACCATCTGGCAGTAGTTTACACTTCAGTAGTGAGGGTGAGTTCCGTTTTGTTTTTTCTTCACCAGTAGTGGGATCATCAACCTAGCACCGAACTGGCAAATTCAGCTACACAATAGCAACAGGTTATCTATTACTGATATTAAAATGTACTTTTTTTTGCAGGGGTGGGGGTGGGGGTAAAACTAGTTTTAATGATGTAATACTGACCTGTTGCTATTGCCAGATTCCCTTCTCCAACCCAGCACTAATGTCCCACTAGTTAAAGGCTACATCCTGAAAAAGAAAGAGGAATAGTTCACATGGGTGAGAAGCTACGGGTTGGACTTTAGAACATTCTGGAGTCACTCTATGGGAGGATGAATTCTTATCATACAGTCGAGGGTATTTTCTGTCCGGAAAAGAGTAAGCTACACAATAGCAACAGGTAAGTATTACATCATTAAAATTAGGTTACCCCCCCCCCCCAAAAAAAACTACATTTGTAGCATTTGGTTTTGTGTGCTTCGTTGTGGATACCTAAACTTACTCAGCACTGTATAGTCTGAATTGTGCCAATAGTCCCTCATTATAATGTTCATGGTACAATGTTCCCTCATAATGATGTTCATGGTACAGTGTTTCCTCATAATGATGTTATGGTACAATGTTTCCTCATTATAATGTTCATGGTACAATGTTTCCTCATTATAATGATGTTCATGATACAGTGTTTCCTCATAATGATGTTCATGGTGCAATGTTCCCTCATTATAATACTGTATATAGGAGCCATAAAAGTGATCCACGTTACATGTAAGACAGCCTTATACTAAGGGATGTTACAAGTACAAGAGGGTAATTAAATAGGATAAATAATGCTGTGAAATCAGATTTTAATTGGTTCTCATGGGTTAAGACCTAAAATTAAGTGAAATAAAAATAAGTAGAGAAGATAGGACAAAATTAAGCAAATTTAATGAAATCCATGACCGTACTGGCATTATGTAAGGGACATAATTATAAAGAGGGATTTTATAGTGAGGGAGTACTGTAAAACTCTGTTTAATACACATGTGAGACAAAAATGAATATTTGTACAAACATACTTTCCTCCTCAAGTTCACAAAAGATTCATGCTGCAGTGGTCCACATCTTTGAAGGCCACCCCTTCTACAGCAAGAAAGTGGCCTTATAAGAGGGGTGGCCTTTCTAGAGGGGGATCATACAGATGTGAGTAATAACTACATATAAAGTATGAAAGGCATAACTCATTTTTAAATATTTAATTTTTCATTTAAATATAGCAGGAATGTTATGGAATCAATGTGATAAAATTTACATAAATGTTATTTAAAATAATTATGAATAATCATCAGTTGTAGTGCAAACCATGTTGTCAATAAAATCTGGGTACAAACATCTGTCTGTAACTATCCTGGTCCATCAATTCTGTTTTCCCACTGGAGTAGAATGTATATAGACACTGTTTATTTGAATCTTTCTGACATAAAATTTCTCAGTAGTGATCATAGGACTCTCCATCTTTTCATTTTGTAAAATTGCTTTCACTTTTCGTTTGTCAACATTTTACACTTTTTGCAACAACTTATTCCTTCATTGACAATTTGTAGTTATAACAGCAGCTGCTTAGTGTTTTCAAAGGATGTGAGCTTGTCACATGATCATCTGGTTTAGTCTGGTACCCTTCCAAGTACATGTCGTAATCTTGAAGAGAGAAGCCACAATGACTATCATACTATTTTTTCTTTCTGGTGACTGAATGTCACACTGACTTGAGCTGAACAATGCTGTACTTCTGAATGGTTATCTTTTGTCATCTTGATAATTATTGGTTGTAATAACAGCCAGTAATTATCAAAGTGACAAAACCTAACATCTAAGGAACACACAGCATTAAGGATAATCACAGTACTTACCTCTTTGTATGGATTAAAGTTACTTTATTGGCATGTTGGAACAAATCTCAATGTGTTGAATTTATAAATCAATAAAATATTTGTGAGGTTTCTATCTGTAAACACAATTATGTATCTGCTCACATGTGGTAAATTTGACAGTTTTGGCACTAATATGCTGGTTGCTGGCCACGTTAGAGGTGTGGCCATCCTAGAGGGGTACTTTTGAACACAAATTCTTTCGTGCCATGGGATTCTGGCCGCATAAAGCAGGTGGCTGCTGGTCGGGGGGGGGGGGGAGAGGGGGGGGGGGGGCTGTTCAAGAGATGGACCACTGTAGCTCCAATTTTCTGATTTACAGTACTGAATTATTTTTCTGTATGCTGTTTATACAACAGGTATGATGCCTGGCTGGCTGATTATGAAAAGAGCTGTGAGCAAGCAGTTTGTTCAAGGAAGAAGAGGTCAAAACATATCGCTGTGCCATCTGCCAGACAGTTTTCTTGCCTGGAGAAGTATTTGGGATGTCTCTGTTGTAACCTCAAATGACAGAAAAACAGGGATGATACAGAACTGAATGCTGTTATTTAAGTAGCTGCATTACAGTCATAGCTTCTTTTTTGTAATGGCAGATACAGATTGATTGTGACCAAAGTAGCTGTGCTTAAGTCACAGTTCATTTTTATATGTTATGCTGTTGTCCATCTGTTCATCCAACTGTCCATCTGTTCCCAATTTCATTTCTGCATGATAACTTGATTTCTCTACCATCTACCATTACCAAGCTTTGTAAGTAGCTCGCATTTGGGGAGGAGGAAACCAGTTTTGAGCTTTAAAAGTCAAAGGTTAAGGTCACATGAACTGAAAGAAGGAAAATCTGTTTACACACATTAACTTAACTTGTGTACTAGATACCATGACCACCCTTTGTAAATGGCTTGAATATGAGAAAAGATAGGTACATATTGATGATGGAGTAAAAACATCAACGGTTAAGGTCACAGTGACTCTAAGAAGAAAACTGATTTTCCACGCAATATCTTCAGTTCTTTATTTCCTACTTTTACCAGACTTTGTGGATGGCCTGCATTTGAGACCAGGTAGACATCTATTTATGTTGGGGTCAAAAGATCATGGTCATGGAGACTGAAAGAAGGTCAAATGATTTCCCCCAAACTATTTATGTTCTGTACCACATGCCATGACCAAACTTTGTAGATGGATTTCATTTGAGACAAGGTAAACAATTATTGATTTGTGGCTTAAAAGGTCAAAGGCCAAGGTCAGAAAGACTGCATAAAAAAAAAGGTTTCATCAAAATAACTCTGGTTCTGTGCCACAAACCATGACCAAAGTTTGTGGATGGACTGCATTTCAGTCAAGTCACCTATTGATTTTGGAGTCAATAGGTCAAAGGTCAAGGTCACCAAGACTGAAAGAGAAAATGGTTTGTGTAAAATAACAAGTTCTGTGTCTTTGACAAAGTTTTGTGGATAGTTTGCATTTGAGACAAGGAAGACACCTATTGATAAGGTGGAGCATATCATTTAGTATTGTTAGGCAACATCACTTAGTGACGGTGTCATAGTACACAAGTTAAACAGGTACTACGTCTTTAGTATCTGACTGTCCGACCAATGAAACAGGGTTTTACATAAATTCAGTGTAATAGTACTATGTTCCATATGGTACTCTTGTTGTGGGATTATAAAAATAGTCTTCATTTAGTAAGAGATTTTGATTTTATATATATTGTTGTGATGCATGCGTCTAATTTGGAAGCATTAATAGTTTTTACAAGGTATTGTAATGGAAGATATATTTGAATGAAACAAGAATGACAATCAATGCAAGGACTTGTCAATGCAAGGACTTGGCCATGGTCTCACTAAAATTCTCAAAATTTCTTTCTCAAATTGATCTTTTTATCCTAGCATATAAAAGTCTTCACTTATTGTGTGTGTGTGTGTTTTTAAAGATAAAGATAATAAAAAAGATAAAAGTTACAATTTACCATTTTAAACTGCACATCTTTTCATTTAAAAAAAATTGAATTGAGGAATGAATTATTCTCAAAGAATAAACAACTCCAGTCTTACACTGGTTCATGTCCCAGGGACTTTATTACAGTCCTCAGGGATTCCTAATGTTCTGTGCAAATTTCATCATCAGAGTTGAACAAACAAAAGAAATATATGTCAAAAAATCTCAATTTAGGGAATATAAGCTAAGATGATAAATGAAATCATGGTCAGATTGATTTTTTTTGATGTGCCCATCTTAGAGTGTCTTATACTTGGACCCTGTCTGTCCATCTCTCTGTTGACTTTTCCTTTTTCAAAAAACAACTTCAGTTCTACTGCATCTACCTTTGCCAAACTTGACAGGTAAGTTCTTCTTGATGAAAGAAAGAAGCCTATCAATTTTGGGGTCAAAAGGTAAAAGGTCAGGGTCACTGTGACTGAAAGAAAACAAATGGTTTCCACACAATAACATTTGTTCTACATCACATACCTGTGGCTTGAACTTGATTTAGGGGTCAAAAGGGCAATGGTCAAGGTCACAGACTGAAAGAAGAAAAATGGTTTATACACAAAAATTTCAGTTTTCAACTGTGTACCTTCACCAAAGTTTGTGGATGGCTTGCATGTTGTGTAGGAAAGAACCATATTGATTTTGGGGTCAAAATGTCAAAGGTCAAAGTCACTGTGACTGAAAGAAGAAAAATAGTTTTTGCATAATAACTTTAGCTCTAAACTACTTATCTTGACCAAAGTGTGTGAAATGCTTGCACCTAAGATGTTGAAGAGGCATATTTGGGGGTCAGAAGGTCAGGATCATTGTAACTCGGAGATAAATGGATTTTGCAGAAAAACTTTTGTTTCAGAATATGTTCCTTGATCAAACTTTGTGGATGGCTGTGCAAGCAATAGGGTAGTAAAGAAACCTATAGATTCTGGCATATAATGGTCAGAGGTTACAGTCATGGTAAGTCCAATAAGAAAATATAAGTTTTTTGACAATAAGTTTAGTTTAAGATTGTATAACTATTAAACATGGGGTGGGTGTATAATTTGCCATTTATGGTACTCTTACTTGCTACTGATTTGGCTGACATATCTTGAACCATCAGTGAATACAGTTATACTGTAAAATCTGAATAATAAGTACTTGTGAAAATAAGCATATATTGAGTAGAAGTGCACAGGAAATCTTTCTAGTTTTGTTGTCACAAAATACAATAACTATTGAAAACATCTGCAATTTAACTTGATCTATTGGCCATAATCATGATTTCAGTGCTGTAATGATCATTTCATGCCCACTGAAATTTTATTTTAGCAATGGCAGCTTTTCTGCCCAGATATTTTAGAGCAATTTTAGAGTAATTGAAAAGTAATTAGGCTAAGAAAGTAAAAAACTCATAATGTGGCAAACTCTGCAGTCATTGTTAGTTCCACTGTTGATAAATGCATATAAAAATAAGTGTATATGTCATTCACTGATTAAAAATTAATTAATCTCACTAATTAAAAACTTCAGTAATTTAATTCAGTAAATAAAATGTAAACAAATGAATTCACTAATAAAAAAAATATGCACTCAATTTTCAGATTTTATAGCATGTCTTTTTGTTTTCGTAATTCATTTTTTCAGAAACATTGAGAAATCTATATAGTTATTTGATTATTTGATGAAGAATGTTAGGGAGGATGAGAAAGAATGTACAGGGATATATTTAACCTAGAATCTCAATATATACAAAAGAATTAACTGTATCTATTTGACAATTCATGTACATAATTGAAATATACAGAATATATCAGGATGTATTCGTAATATATCCTTGACTTTGTAGAATTACTAATTTAGTTGGAATTTTATTGCCATCATTCTAGACCAAAGTTGTAACATTTAATTACAGTGACCTTTATTTTGTACTATGCACCATTCATCTCCTTGTCTGCATGCAATATGGAAGTCCTTAAGATGTGCTCTGAATTTATATGTTCATGCATGTTATTTCTAATACTTGATGGAATTTTCAACCAAAATCTACTATAACGCATCTTTAGTGAATTTATTCAAGTGAAATCTAGTTAAACCAAGCAAATGGACTCATCAGTAGAATGAATCTTCCATGTGTAAATTCTTTTCTTTGTTGAATAAATTACCTAATCACATTACCATTGGATTTAGCTTCCAAATCTAGTCCTAACAGAAAGATGAAAAAATGTATCATTTCATGTATATATAATATAGACCAGGGGTGTCAAACTTGTTTGCTATGGCAGGCCAGTTTTGATATAAACAATAATAAATAATAATTATAAATAATGAGTCTGGTGGGTGGTAAGTTTGACACCCCTAATATAGACTATAAAAATAGACTCCATGGCAGTAACTCTTCCAAGATACTATTTTTTATAATTACCTCCCCTTGTCACCACTAGGTGGCTAGCCATATAACATCATTTTAAGATTTCACTTGATACAGGTAACATCATATTGTTATACCTCTTGTAATCCATTGGATTTCTCTGAAAATATCAACCATCTGTCTGCAAAGTGAATTACCTTTACTTCAAGCATTGGTAACTTTATTTTTTGTTTTTCATTAGTAGTTTTGCATATTTTTTTCCACATTATGGACTTGGTCATTGACCATGCCATTTTGACATTATTGCTGTTTACATTTCATAATAATGGTTATGCATACTGGGCACTGTTGAATTTCTTTTGACTGTTGTAAGTTACAGTTTCAGTGCTTTAACTTGGGTACAGTTTGTACCTTTCTTTATTCATTACATTACTTAGTCAGTTTTTCATTGCTGTTACAGAAACACAATAGCAACTAGATGCGCTGAGTGTAAAAAGTGCAAGGTCTTAGGGGACACTCATAAGACATGCTTCTGGTGTACTAAATGTACTTCATCTAAACCTTGCAGTGCTTGTGCAGGTTGGTCAGAAGGGGCTTGGTCCACAATTCGGAGGAAACAAATAAAAGGCAGAAAAAATGTTTGAGATCGAAGTCCTTGGATGTCAAAGTCCTGAGCCTTGAACCCAATACAGAGTCAGTTGCCAGTATAGTGGGGGATGCCCCTGTGGCTCCTCTCCCTCCCAAGTTTTCTTAGACCTTCACTTCCTGACAACTGGTGCAGGAGGAATGGTATACTGTGGATTTGAACATGTTGCCATCTTCTCATTCACTGCTCAAATCTCAGAAGAGAAGACTGTTCCAAGAAACCACATCACAGATGTTGGCTTCAAGGGATTTTCTTTCTCACCTGTCATCCTGCCTTTTGACTACTGACATGGATGTGACAAGAGAACTTGCTCCCTCTTTTTGGCAGCCCATTGGAAGCAAGTCCCATATGCTGGAGCAGGGCCAGAGTGCCTATAAGTCTCAGTGCATTGGGGTTTTTTGAGGACCTTGCAGAAGTTTTCCATGCATGACACCAGCCATCTTTGCCATCAAATACTGCCCTGGCTCCCAACTAGTCTGTCCATCCAGCTGACTGGCCATTGATACTTTTGATCAGAGGTCAGGTGTAATGAGTTGGGCCACAAGTTGGCTGACCTTTCCAACATCTATGGCCTGTTACAGGGCTCCATCCATGTGGCTATCCCACTCACTCCCCTTGATAATCCAAGCTCTGCTGGTTGCCCATCCATCAGTTCAGATGACAGATGTGCATTTTATTGCTTATCCTATGGGCAGGTACCAGAACATGTCCTTTGACATGTCCTTCTCTGGTCTTCACTCAAGCCCCATCACTCCATTGCACTATGATCATTACCTTTCATTTCACCCTGCTGTTGGAAGGCTGTCGGCAAGACAACTATCGCCAGAAGGAGAAATGGACCAATTCCGGTCAATATCAGTCATTTTGCCCACAACAACAATTTAGATGGCAACAATCATAATAGTACTGAAGACAGTCGGATAAGTTTTTCCTCTCTGAAGTCTAAAAATAAATGACAATGACTCTCTGCCTCTGTGCCTCGCTAACAATAATCCTGTAGGTGCCAGAGTTCAGGTTTTTCATTAAGCTTGGATCAACCTGTTTTCGGATGAATGGGTGTTCCAAGTTGTTTCAAAGGAGCTACATATTTCGTTCATCCAGCACCCTCACTTTTTGACCTCCCCTTCTATAATGGAGGTCCTGGCCAACCCAGAGAAACGTTTCCTTTCCAGAAGGAGATCCAGACTTTGCTTAGCAAGCAGGCTTTTATTCACAACTTTTCCTGGTGCAAACAGTGAACAGAAAGCTCTGGCTGGTGGTCAACAGAAGCCTGCTCAACAAATTTATAGCAGCGTCCATGTTCAAGATGGAGATGGCAGGTCTCAACTTGATGGATGCCTTTTTCATCTCCCAATTCACCAGTCTTCCAAGAGATTATGAATCAGTTTTGGGCACTCCCATTCAGATTCAATATCAGTCCAAGGGCTTTCACCTCTGTCATCAACCACTTCAGGTCAGCCTTGACCACAGCAGCTGCAGCATGCCTGGATGACATCTTACAGAAACACATGGTAAATTTGATTCTGATTCAAGATATGAAATCCTTACTCTCCCTCCTCTCTCATCTGGATTTTCTTGTGCATGGGGAAAAGTCGGATCTCTTCGCCTCCCAGCATTTTATCTTGGTATGGAGTTTCTGACTTGTTTCAATTTAGTTTGCCTTTCGGCTAAATGTATTGTATGGATTCTCCAATTCAATGAGTCAATCTCCAAGAAGACCTGAATTTCTGCAACTCCTCTGACTCTTCATTGCAGCTACAAACCTTCATCACAACAGGCTTTTTATGCACTCTCTGCAAGTGGCTCTTTTAGCTCAGTGGTGCCCCTTTCCCAATCACCTTGATCACCATGTCCTGATCTCAACCAAGATAATACATTTCTTTCATCATTGGCAAAACAGAGAATGACTGTCGGCAGCAATTCCTTTTTGGAGATCCCCCAACCAACTAGAAATTAAGGTCTGTACAGATGCCAGCACAGATTGTTGGGGTGCCCGCTCTTTTTTCCTTGCATCACTACAGTCAGGGTCAAAAGAAGGTCAGAGGAGAGGTCCCTTCACATAAATATCCCAAAAATGAAAGTCATAATCAATGCATTTAATTCCTTCTCTATGGTAAGGTTGCCTTCATAATTTTGGTCAATTCTGTGATGGTCAGCTACCTCTGCAGACAGGAGGGGACCAAAATCACCAGATCTCAGTGTCCTGGACTTGGATATTCTTTGTTGGTGCTCCCAATATCAAGTCACTGTGCAGATAAGGCAGACCCCAGGCAGGCCTAATGCTTGCCAACTTTGTTATCAAGAAAAGGTCAGACTCTGCATACCGAGTGGTCTCTCCACCCATCAATTTTGCGTCAGATCTACATTTTTTGGGGTTGTCCAATGATCTATCTTTTGACAGCCAGGCAGAATCACAAACTGCATGCCTTTGTGTTGCCAGTACCAGACCCAAATGTCTGGGCATTGAATTCATTTAGTTAGGATGGGATCTGGGGATATGCCTTACCTCCAACTGTTCTGATTCTGAGAGTGATCCAAAAAATAATGGATCAGACCTGTAAGGTGGTTCTGATTTTCCCTTTCAGATGGGACAGGTAATGGGTCAATGATCTACTTGATTAGCATTAGACATTGCCAGGAGGATCCAGATGGCTCCAAACCTGCTCAAACAACTGTAGTCACAGGTCTTTACCACTAAATGGACAGACTTCACCTTCACACCTGGCTCTTACTACGTAAGTCCTGTGCAGAAGCACTTCGTTTGTGGAGAGGGTCTTGTGTGCTGGAAGGCCCTGCACTTTGAAACCATATTAAGGAAAGTGGTGTGTCTTACACTCTGGTGCAGGGACGATATGGGGTGATTCTGCAACTGGCCAATTTCTTTCTCCAGCTCTTTAAGGAGAAGAAATTAGCAATGGATAATATGAGTAGCTACCACTTTAAAGCTTTCCAACACATTGAGACATCATAGGAGAGTAAATATAGGCAATGACAATGATTTATTTGACTTGTAGGCCAACTTTGAGCTGAACCCAGCCCTGGTTACTCACATTGTTCACTAGATAGAATCTCGTGGGTTCTGACAACATGGCTCAATTTCTTCAAGTTTGAGGCTTTGATCAGTACATTGCTGAAGCTGCTATTATATAAGACATACTTCCTGATAGCCTTAGTTTCAGTTTGCAGGTTGCATGCTCTTTTGGTTGACCCAAACTATCTTCAGTTCCACTCAGATGGTTCATTGGTTCTAATGATGGAACCAGAATTCTTGGCCAAGAACTGCGTGTAGTCTACAGGTAATCAGAAGTGATCATTCGCTCCCTTTTCTCGCTAGACACATTGAGAGAGGCAAGATTCCAGGACCCAGTTTGTGCTACCTGAAACACAATGAAAGCATTCATCAGGGCTTCCAGAGACTTTACCTTCCATTGAAAAAGGAAAAGCAAGGCATCACTCTCCAAGATTAGCTTCATGGCTCAAGTGAGTGATTTACTTGGCGTATTTTGAGATCTCACAGTATCAGATGCGCCTCATGAAAATATCAGCTCATGAGATTAGAGTCATTTCTGCTAGCCTTGAATTCTGTTTGATTGAGGCTGTCAGCTGGCATGTGCAATCAGCTTTCTGTTGCTTTTATCTTCATGATTTAGCCTTGCAAAGGAAGAAAACTGAATCTAGTAGGTATAGTGGCAGTCCACCAGACCTTTTTAAAGCCAGCACAACCTCATCACAGATATTGGTTTATAGCTTTTACTGGATTCACCTGGAATTTTTCTTCAGTAAGGAAATGCCATACATTTCTCCTTACTTGGGATCTAAGGCTTCATGGCAATCGCTTGTCGCTATTAATTATTGCTCCTTGTGCTGCCTCAGGTTATGAGGGTGATTTTATTCTTCACATAGTGAGGTTAGATGCTCATGGTAGAGGTTAGATGCTCATGTATTTCTTCCTCAGCTTACCAATTCATCTCATGTTAACATGAACATGTAATGTATTTGATGGAGAAAGGAAATTTTATCATAAATTTTGTTTTTACATGAATACTCACCAAATCATGTATTGCTCAAGCTTAAAACTGAAACACATCCAGTATACAGTAGCCACCTATTGGTGACAAGGGAAGATAATTATAATAGCATCTTGCAAGAGTTACACATAGGTACTATTTTTATTGTATATAGACTGGAAAGACCAAGTTTGTCATCTTTTCAGGTTAATTCCAATGTTAATGTGATCAAATATTTAATGTGAGAGAAATATAATTTACAATAAAAATTTCCCGTTTCCATTTGTTACATGGCACAATGTCCTTTATTATGTCATTTATGTATTCTTTGTACATGTCAGATAGGTGTCCTTGATATAAAATACAGTTATAATGGAATATCAATAGGGATTCTTAAAACTGTTCTTTTTTAAAAAGATGTCCTTTATACAGAGGTGTTATTTAAAGCAGGTTTCACTGTACTTAGTATAATTGTTGAATTTTTTCATTTTCTTGAGTATTAGTCTTTGTGGTTGTGCCAACAAAAAATTGACAGTACTTTCGTTCGTGGATTTGTGGAATTGAGTCCTCTTGCCTCACATATGGATCATTGTTTGTTGGGTTTTCAAATTCTTTGCTCATTGTAACAAATACACTGATATTCACCCCAAGAATAAGAAGTGAATTCACAATATTGCTTTGAATAATTCTTTTCACATTGATAAAGGATACATACTGGTCCACATTTGATTAAATGCTAATTCTATAATGATAATTATTTGTATGCCAGCTGTCCTTCTAAGATGGTTGTCTTTGTTTTCACCACTGACACTTGAATCATCCTAGACTGTATTTGAAGGGAAAAAAAACCTAATTAATCTGAGTGTAAAAGACTATTTCAAGCACATGAAGTAATGTTATTAAAAAATCAAAATTCATGATTTTTTAAAATGTTTTTGTATGTAATTACATTGTATGTTATTATGGTATTGTATTTTTTAAGTATTCAGTGTTGTGTAAAATTTGTGTATATGGCATATTTATTTGTAAGATGTCCGTTATTACATTTCTTTGAATATGTGCAGTAGAGTATGACAGATAGATAGATAGATAGGTAGATAGATAGATCGATCGATAAATAGATAGATAGGTAGGTAGATAGATAGATTCATCTATTGATTGATTGATCGATGATAACATAATTTTCAGAATGGTGCAATTTGTCCATAACAATCAACTGCACTGTTATTTGCTTGTGTATATACAATCAAAAAGGAAAATGAGGTTTTCATTTAAGAGAGTATTCTTTAAACTGTGATAATATAGCATTAGTTGTAAATGTAGAGAAAGTTTTAAACTTCATACTTCATTTAAGCATGACACAGTTGCAAATGTAGGATGTTCCAGATTTGTAAATGTGATATATAACAGCTGAAAAGAAGATGGAAAAAAATGTGTGCAAAACATGAATGATCTTAAGGTAACATATGCCTTCATTAAAGCTTCAGGGGGAAAAAAATCACTGAAAACAATTCTGGACAGTGGCTCCTCACGATGAGGCCCCTCAGTATACTGCTGCCCTTCTATAATGTGGGTATGATATGAGACCCCTCAGTATACTGCTTCCCTCCTATAATGTTTGTATGCTATGAGTTCCCTCAGTATACTGCTTCCCTCCTATAATGTGGGTATGATATGAGTTTTCTCTGTATACTACTTCCCTCCTATAATATGGGTATGATATTAGTCCCCTCAGGATACTGCTACCCTCCTGTAATATGGGTATGATATGAGTCCCCTCAGTATACTGCTGCCCTCCTATAATGTGGATATGATAATGACAATTGTAGACAGTGGCTCCTAATTATGATGCCCTTTAGTATACTGCTACCCTCCTATAATGTGGGTATTATATGATGCCCCTCAGTATACTGCTACCATCCTACAATGTGGGTATGATATGAGACCCCTCAATATACTGCTTCCTCCTATAATGTGGGTATGGTATGAGTCCCTGCAGTATACTGCTTCCCTTCTATAATGTGGGTATGATATGAGTCCCCTCAGTATACTGCTTCCCTCTTATAATGTGGGTATGATATGAGTCCCCTCAGTATACTGCCTCCCTCCTATAATGTGGATATGACATGAGTCCCCTCAGTATGCTGCTTCCCTCCTATAATGTGGGTATGATATGAGTCCTCTCAGTATACTGCTTCCCTCCTATAATGTGGGTATGATAATGCATTGTATTCAGGAGGCTTCATTTTTTTAAAATTTATTTTATTGCAACTCTTTGTATTTCACTTTTAGGTTCTCAGCTGATGGGAAAAAATAATAAATGTAGTCATTACATATTCCCTTTTTGTTGTTTTGTCTACATTTAACTGTTTTTAACAAATAATAAATGAAGTCATTACATACTCCATTTTTGTTGTTTTGTCTACATTTAACTCTTTATAACAAATAATAAATGAAGTCATTACATACTCCATTTTTGTTGTTTTGTCTACATTTAACTCTTTATAACAAACACATCCTTGTTGTAATATACCTAAGTATGAGGCAGAACTCACTGTAGGATTTTAAAAATGGAAGTCCAGTGTCACATCTCTCAAAAAAAAACTGATGGTCAAGTATATGGAAAACTGACAACCAGATTTTGAAAACTAAAAGTCCAGGACCAGAAACTAAAGGTCCTGGAAGCCAGGTGTTTAACTAAAGAGAGCTTTGATGATGTGGCCTCTCTTGTAGCACAGCAAACATATTTGACTTTCATGAACAACTATGGTTCATTCAGCTCAGCATCGTGAATGATATCCACATCTGTAACTTGGTGAATTTTATGTGAGAATCTCGAAAAGTTGATAACATTACATAATTCATTTAGTGCATGAATGATTTCAACACCATTTGTATAAACATATAGGGCAACACCACACATTCAATACATGCTGAAAAAGAGTGGTCTGGGTACATGTAATCTGCCATGTTGGTCTTGGAGTTATGGAAGAGTATTTTTGATACAGAACTGAGCCGTTATGGGGGCTGTTGAGTGCCATATGTAAACAAATATCATCTGTATAATCTAGTTTTCATTAAACTATATTACATTTTACTTAATATCTGTTTATCATATGATTTGTCTAATGAAAAAATGTTTGTCTACATATGGCGTGCAACAGCTCCCATAATTGCTCAGTGCTGTATAAAAGATGGATTATTACATAATTCCAGGACCAACCTGGCAGATTACATGTACACAAACTACTCTTTTTCAGCATGTATCGAATGAATGGTGTTGCTATGTATGTTGATACAAATGGTGTTGAAAAAATTCTTGCATGAAATGAATTTGGTAATTTTAGCTACAGCTCAAGATGCTCACATGAAAATTCACTGAGCTACAGATGCAGGTATCATTCGTGGTACTGAGCTGAATGAACTTTAGTGTTTTATTATCAAATAACATTTAGGATTGATGATCAGTTTCTTTTAACCAATCAGTGATCGATTAATAACCAATTAATTTGTCTGCATAATGTCTTGCCAAAACCAGTAATGTTTTCAAAAGGTCTTATACTAAGTCTAAAACAGCATGAAAGTGGTTGAATTTAATTTTGACTATAATCAATCGCAGAATTCATAATGGAATAATTGCTTTTTTCACTGATAGTGATTTGTGTTCAACAATATCATTGATTGGAACAGTTCTTATAACCACATTATAATGATAGAGCACTGTGTAAGTTATCGTGAATTAATTTTTATTTGTTTTTATAACTTATATGGGAACACGAAAGCATGTGAATTTGTTAAAATCTGAAACTTCTTTAGGCGTCAAGGGCTTTCCAAGGTATTGGTGTGTAAGAAGTGTAATATTATGTATAGATGGTCTTCATCTGACATCATGAGCTTGCTGAAAGACAGTGCTGGGGTATAAAAGGAGGATTAACTAAGTTCTTTCATACTAAATTAATCGGATTAATATTGTGATCGCTGATATAGTGGAGGTCTTACATGAACTGATGAAAGTTTACATTCGATTGACTTTTGGAATTCTGGATCTACTTATTTTTAGTAACCCATCAGATATAGGGTTGCATTTTATGTTGGGGTGAGTTATCGCTAGTAACAATATGTTCCAGATTATGTTTTTCACTTAAGAAATATGAAAGCAGTAATTTGATTGGTGAATTTAAAGCTCAACACAACATGATCTCATATCAGTGTCCATCAACTCACTTATTATTAGCAGATCTCTGTTTTAATTAGATTGCATTCTCTCACCAACTGAGAAAGTGAACATCCCTTAGAATAAGTGCCTTATTAATCAATTACAAGCCTAACTTGATCAATTACATGTCAAACTCAACCAACTATATTTCTAACTCAATCAATTACATGTCTAACTCAGTTACATGCCAAACTCAACCAATTACATGTCTAACTCGATCAATTACATGCCAAACTCAACCAATTACATGTCTAACTCAATCAATTACATGCATAACTCAATCAGTTACATGTCTAAGTCGATCACTTACAGGCCTACCTCAATCAATTACAGGCCTAACTCAATCAATGACAGGTTTAACTCAGTCACATGATTAACTTCATCAAATACACACCTAACTCAACCAATTACATGTCTAATTCAATCAATTACATGTACATACATAACTCAATTACATGCATAACTCAATCACCTACAGACCTACCTCAAGCAATTACAGGCCTACCTCAAACAATTACAGGCTTAACTCAATCACATGCTTAATTTCATCAAATACACACCTAACTAAACCAATTACATGTCTAACTCAATCACTTACAGACCTACCTCAAGCAAATAAAGGCCTAACTCAATCACAGACTTAACTCAGTCAAATACACGCCTAACTCAATCAGTTACATGCCTAACTCAATCAGGTGCAGACTTAACTGTATCATTTTAGAAATGCAATTTCATTAAGAAGGGTCAGAAAGCAAATTTCATTTAGATCCACAACCAACATATATGATTATTTTTTATGCCAATCACATGGAGTACTTTCTATATAAGAACATAAGTTTATCAATCCATTGACGTCATTGTGACTTGTCTTCCAAACCTGGTACATCTTTTTAAATGGAACATCCCTAACAAAGTGGTTTGAAGACCTTGTCTTTAACTTCCTGCTTGGAATCATTGCCAGCCATTATATGGGGGTCATCTGAAAATATATCTTTACAGGATTAAAAGTACATAAATAAAAATATGAGCAAGGCACAATTTCTGCAGCCTAAACCTGTAATAATTTGCAGCTACTAGTCCCATCAATAAAAATGCTGTGGAAGGTTTACTCATAGGATAATGGACACCCATAAATCTGACTGGAAAGGAAAACTATTTTACTGTTTGGAATTTTGTATTGTTAGCTTTTACAGATGTAGTGTATACAGTGGAATCTGTTTGTAATGAACTTGGATTGAATGAATTTAAGGATTTAGTGAAGTATCAATTTAAGTCTGATTATAAAGTTCATGTATTTTTTCCTGTTCTTATTTAAATATGGATGTAATGATTTCATTGGTTCCTTAGAGTTAGCTGAAAGTGGGTTCCACTGTATACAGTACTCCCTCATTATAATACTGACCATGGGAGTCGTATAGTATACTGCCTAGTGAGACCACCTTATAATGAAGTAGATTATACAGACTCATTATAATGTTGACCATGGTAGTCATATAATATAATGTCTTAAAGTGAGACTGCATTATAATGAAGTACATGATACAGTACTCATTATAATGTTGACCATGGGAGTCATATAATATAATGTCTTAAAGTGAGACTGCATTATAATGAAGTACATGATACAGTACTCATTATAATGTTGACCATGGTAGTCATATAATATAATGTCTTAAAGTGAGACTGCATTATAATGAAGTACATGATACAGTACTCATTATAATGTTGACCATGGTAGTCATATAATATAATGTCTTAAAGTGAGACTGCATTATAATGAAGTATATTATACAGTACTCATTATAATGTTGACCATGGTAGTCGTATAATATAATGTCTTAAAGTGAGACTGCATTATAATAAAGTACATTATACAGTACTCATTATAATGTTGACCATGGTAGTCATAATATAATGTCTTAAAGTGAGACTGCATTATAATGAAGTATATTATACAGTACTCATTATAATGTTGACCATGGGAGTCATATAATATAATGTCTTAAAGTGAGACTGCATTATAATGAAGTATATTATACAGTACTCATTATAATGTTGACCATGGGAGTCATATAATATAATGTCTTAAAGTGAGACTGTCTTATAATGAAGTATATTATACAGTACTCATTATAATGTTGACCATGGGAGTCATATAATATAATGTCATAAGTGAGACTGCATTATAATGAAGTATATTATACAGTACTCATTATAATGTTGACCATGGGAGTCATATAATATAATGTCTTAAAGTGAGACTGCATTATAATGAAGTACATTATATAGTACTCCCTTATTATAATACTGACCATGGGAGCTAAAGTTTATCTCGTGAAATTTCTTTGACAGATGTGTTTGGAAATAAAAGGTACTTGTCTCTAATGATTAACCACCAGGAGGATTTCGTTCAAAGAGTGATTGATATTATAAAATTGTAGCACCCACAAGCGGTGTTTATGATATGTTGTTTACATTATAATTACAGGAGACCAATAGATACTTACTGCTTGGCAAACAATTAAACAAATAAAAATAAGTATTCTCAAATCATTCTCAGAAGTCGGGTTGTCAAGCATTTTGATGCATGTTGTCTATTTCAAGATGACTAGATGATAATTGTTAAGGTGGTAAGCGGAGGCAGACGTGAGTGGACACAACACTACCCAGAAAAAAGCAGGGAGTAAAATCTTTGATATTTATGGAAATTTTAGTGATGGACTCATTTTTACCTTGGTTTTTTTTTTTACTGGATGGATACTTAAATCTGCATGATCATTTGAACTTAAGTGGAAAAGTAGTTAAAGAAAAATTTTAAATATTAAAACATGTTTAAAATTAAGTTAACACAGATCTGTTATTGGCTGTTTAATTTTTCAGTTCAAGGTATTTTACCTAAACATCTCTCTCTCTCTCTCAAAAATCTAGCTATTTCCTTTTCTACTTGAACGTTTATCTGTCTAAATACATGTACATATCTGTTTTTACTCTTCTAACTATATATGCATTCTAACTCTTTCTCATCTTCATATCTATCTATCTATCTACATGTATTATTTACATATATATTTTTTTATAACTTTATTTATTGGCATATGGTTTTAAGGTGCCAACAAAGATAAAAAGAAAACAAAATTTAAAATAAATATAACGTGATTTCCTTACAATATTCCATATTTTTATCTCTTTTTTTCAATTATTTTGGGATATTATACTATGGTCAGCTAACTTTTATAAAATTTGTAAATCCCTGATGATACATATAAGTTAACTACCATTTATTTAAATGGGATCCATGACTATACTTGCCTTATATCAGGAACTGTGTTATAATGAAGGGCCTTATAGTGAGGGTGTGCTGTATTATTGCATTTGCACTATTTTGGGGGAAAGTCAGCAGTTACAGTGCTCAAAGACATTTTTTTTCAGACACAGACCCAGGGCTGGTGACTTTTAAAAAATCATAAGCCCCGACTCCGATTCCACAAGCCCTGCCTGACTCCAATTCCATGTGCCCAAAAGGACCCTATTTCTTTTACTATTTTTTGTCACCCAACATTGCAATTGCTGTACTTTAAACACACAAAAAAATAAACAAAGTCATATTAAATTGACTTGTGTATTTATTCAGATCTCTAAATATTTCAGGTAAAGCAATGTTTTCCTCCAGGTCCTGATGTCAACCATTGTACAATTGCTCTATCAATGTCCTCCTTACTCATTGGATCAGCAGTGTTGATGTTTATTAGCATCTGAAGCATGTCTTGCATTATACAGTTTCTCTTTACACTTTTAATGTTGTTCATAGGCACTGCTTCAGATGTTTAACCAGTGTTGCATTAATTACTCAAGAGTTTCTGCCACAATAATTTTTTGTCAGTCTTTCCTTTTTTCTTACCTCTGCCAAAGGACGTTGGATTTTAACCAAAGACTAAAAAGCCATCATGAACCATCACTGATACCTTTAGTACTTATAACGCCTCAAAAAACATCCTGCATTTGGCCTAAACTCTCCAGATTACAACAATAAGTTAATCAATGAACAGCTTGTTGTGCACACATGTTTGCCTAATCCCATTACTCAGCCACGCATCACTGCACCAGTCACAATGATTGCTGGAACAGTTCCGGTCCCAGTAGACTGGTTCTGGCTCATTTCTGTAATGCCTGGATAGAATGCATAAAAATACAGGTTGTTTTTTTCTTTTTTTCAATTTAAAAAAAAATCTGTTCATTTTCAAAGGTGGTAGATTTCAACTAAAAAACAGTGTGTGCGGTAGATGGTCTTAAAAATGGTATTTTTTTCCTACTGCCGGTAGAATCATGTGTATGTTAAAGCCAAGTAAGCACTAATTATAGGTAACCGAGACAATCTGTTCCCCATTCATAGGTCACATGCTTCTCTTTGTACACAAGATTTACAGCTTTTGATTGAAGGATGGAAAGTAGACAATCTTCATAAGGGTAAGGGGCATACATGGGGATAAATATTAGAACTTGACTAGTCTTTCAACAAATGAAAAATTCTGCATTTCATCAGCGTGATTGAAGTTTTCTCAAACAAATTAGATTTTTTTTTTCGATAAGCCCGATGGGCACTTTACTTAGAATACCAGAGGGGCCCGATCTGAAATTAGAGGGACCCCAGGCATCGGGATATCATATTTTTTGATCACTTTTTTAAAAATATTTACAAAAATGGGTATATGTAGCTCTATTATGGTTAGACAGAATGAGGTGTTTTCAGCAGGAAACTTAGTATTCATTTAAATTTCATGATTAATTATTGCCAAGATGTTTAATAAGTATGTTGGTATTGCCAAGATGTGTAATAAGTATGTTGGTATTGCCAAGATGTGTAATAAGTGTGTTGTTGCATCAAGGGCATGCATTTTCATTTTGAATTCATGATTTGTGATTAATTATTGCCAAGATGTGTAAAAAGTATGTTGGTGCATTAATTATTGCCAAGATGTGTAAAAAGTATGTTGGTGCATTAATTATTGCCAAGATGTGTAATAAGTATGTTGGTGCATTAATTATTGCCAAGATGTGTAAAAAGAATGTTGGTGCATTAATTATTGCCAAGATGTGTAAAAAGTATGTTGGTGCATTAATTATTGCCAAGATGTGTAATAAGTATGTTGGTGCATTAATTATTGCCAAGATGTGTAATAAGTATATTGGTGCATTAATTATTGCCAAGATGTGTAATAAGTATGTTGGTGCATCAAGGGCATGCATTTTCATTTTGAATTCATGATTTGTGGGAAATTTGTATTATAAGCAAATTTGCATTTTTTGTGATACAATGTTGTTATTTTTTAAATTTATATTTGCATGTAGAAACACAAATGAATTATTTCATCACAGAATGTATACTCATTGAATCCAGCCAATATAAACATTTTGCAGACTTTTTATTGTTATAGAATTAAAATTTTAATGAGTGCATTCATCAGTCTTCTCAGAGCATTTATCATTAGCAAAACAAATCAAATATTAACACATCCACAAATATAGCTTACTTTTTGATTGGTTGAATTTCATAATACACCGCAATTAAATTCCAAAATATACTGTTGGTAACTTTTTATGTCATTGTAATGTAATGACTCTCTCCATAATGTAGTGATATGGCGAATCACATTTATGGCTGGTTTTTTTAAACAAAATTTTCCAAAGTGGGTCAGAATATGGAGAATAATCATCTGTTTGTGGATTTGAGGATGTCAATGGTGGTTCTCAAAATCTTTTAAAAATTTACAGTTCGCTGTACAAAAAATTTGAGGACAAAAATTGGTTTCAATTTTTACAGATTAATGGCATACAAAAAGATAGAGGGTACAAAATGACAGACAGTAGAAAAGACTATTTTTAGTTTAACATCTCTTTTTCATTACTTGAAATAAATCACTGATGACTTTTGTTTTGACTGTTGATTTTGATGTAACAAAACTTTAGGTTTATTACTCTTACATTGTTTGCAATTAATTAATATCTCTCTTGCAATCAATTAGTATCTCTCTTGCAATTAATTAGTATCTCTCTTGCAATCAATTAGTATCTCTCTTGCAATTAATTAGTATCTCTCTTGCAATTAATTAGTATCTCTTGAATTTGTTCATATCTACCAAGAAGCCATGTTCATATCAAAATTGCTTAACAACAGGTCAGGCAAGTTATGATATAACACAAGAATTATTATCACAATTAAACTTCTGAATGTTTTGTGCTGTGTATCTTCAACCCTTGCCAATAGAGTTAGTGATTTGTACATGGATAACCCTTATCTACCCTTAGCCATATTACAAGCAATATGACTAACTCTCTTTGTATGGATTGGAGATACACAAAATTTTAATTTTGTATTTTATAGTTATCGTAGAATCAACTAATAACTTGCTTTGATCCTTATGCTGCAGAATCATTATTAATGATTTTAAACAACATTTGGATGGTGTGTGTGTGTGTTTTTACTTGCTAGGCAAAAGATGGCATCAGTGTCAGAGAGCCTTCATTGTTCAGATGTATCATTTTTTACTTCTAGTAATATTTTATTATGTGATAATGATTCATTTAAAATCTCTTCATAATATGTATCAGCACAAGCATGCCTATTATATTGTTACGGAAACAGTTGGTGAAGTCTGGCATAGTATTTGAGATTTTAGTAAATTCTACGAGATTTATTTTCCCAGGATCTTTCATTTGCATTGATCCAAAATGCAAACAAACCGTAATTTCAGTTTACTTTTACCAAATGAGAATAAGTTACAGATTGCACTGTGTATACACACAATGATGAACAAATGAGAATAAGTTACAGATTGCACTGTGTATGCACACAATGATGACAAAACTGATCCTCATTTAATGTACCTGTATTTCTTCACTGATAATACCATGCTTGAAAATAACGACGATAAGCTCATCACAGACTTGTAGAACATTTTAGCAACATTCTAATAATAGAATGTTTTATCAGATGATAAGACAATAAGGACCTTTGGGTTAATGATAGGAGAAATATGCTATCTATAGGTTACTCATAGATTTACTGCAGGTGCAGTTTATGAAACACATACAAGGCATTGTTATTAGGTTGACTTAGATTTACATTCCACACATCAATCAGTTTATTGATAATAAAAAGACTGTGATCAAGAAAACTCTAGCAAAAAATAAAATTATTTTTCTTTGAGAAATTACTCTCACAGAATGAGGCTGTTAGATTGCTGAAAATCCTTTGAGATTTTGCCTTTCTCTTTGAGATATCACATGAATAATAGATCGTAATGTTAATGTTTTGCCAGAATTACTGTACTTTCATGACATGACCAGATAAACACATGTACATTCCAAGCATGATCTATTAGACTTTTAGAACCATAAAAATTATGTTCTGCACAACTCATTGTTTAGAAAAATCTGCTGGTAGTGGACATTATCAAAATCCAGCCAAGTGAGACCTCCTTGTTTGTAACAGGGAGTACCTGCACTGTGACAGTGATGAAATAATTAAAATGGTTTTAGGTTCAAGCCTACTATTGTATACAATTTACCCATACATAACCTTCTTTTGGGAAAAATATGTTTGAAATTCCAGGACTTAATTTCAGCCAATCAGTGACCTTCATTGTCTTAAATATGGTATTTAATATTTTGGCACACATAATCTGGCTCTGTAGCTATAAATAATTAGTTGTATGTGACCATATGCTGCTTAAATTAGTAAATTAGTTGCATGTGACCATATGGTGCTTAAATTAGTAAATTAGTTGTATGTGACCATATGCTGCTTAAATTAGTAAATTAGTTGCATGTGACCATATGGTGCTTAAATTTGTAAATTAGTTGTATGTGACCATATGGTGCTTAAGATGAAGCATTTGCTGGAAATAGTTAAAAATTATATGCTGAGTTTTAGCTCTACTGGTCATAGACCAGAAGAGCTTATGGGATGTCCATTTGACCGTCATCCGTCTGTCTGCTAGTACAAGTTTGTTATTGCTGCTCGTAAACTACTTGTATGATTGCCATGAAACTTTACACACACATTCGTCCCAGGGTCTAGTTGGACCTAAATGAAAATGGTGCTGCTCAGACATCCAATATGGTTGCCACAGCAGCCATCTTGAAAATCTTATCACTGCTTCATCTGCATGGATGGTCATATCAACATGGGGTTTGCACTAAATGACTTCTTTATGATGTCTGGTTGGTCCTAAATGAAAATGGTACCAGTCTGACGTTCAATATGGCCACCATGGCACCTATCTTGAAAATCTTGTTATTGCTACTTCTCCTGAACGGAAAGCCATATGAACATGTTGTTTTTTTTACCAGAAGACTTCGTAGGATGTTTAGTTGGTCCTACATGAAAATAGTTCTGCTCAGATATCCACTATAGCCCCTACTTTTCCACAGAGAACAGTTTTTATGTCAGTAGCCAACCTCCCTCATCCCCCCCCCCCCCAACATGTTTTGTGAAGAATTGCCCCCATTACACTAAGTTGAGGTGAAATAGTATGAAAATTTCAGCTGCAAAAAAAACCCTCCTGACGGTGTCCTTCGCTTGGCGTACGGAGGGAATCCCCCCCCCCCCCTTGCACTACCACTGACCACAGCAGCCTTCCTGAAAATCTTGTTATCACTACTCCTCCTGAATGGATGGTCATATCAACATGAGGTTTTCATTAAAAGACTTAAGATGTCTAGCTGGTCTTAAATGAAAACCATGCTGATCTGACATCCAATATGGCCATCATGTTAGCCATCTATAAAATCTTGTTATTGCTACATCTCCAGAATTGATGGTCATATCGACTTACAGTTTTCACCAAAAGACTCCTTATGATATCTAGTTGGTCTTAAATGAAAATGGTGCTCCACAGACATCCAATATGGCTGCCACAATGAATATATTGAAAATGTTGTCACTAATTCTCCTGAATGGATGGTCATATTGGTATGAGGTTTTCACCAAAAAGTCATCTAATGGTATATCATTGTCCTCAGTGAAAATGGTGCCAGTCTTACATCCAATATGGCAGCCACAGTGGCTAATTTGAAAATCATATTGCTGAAGAATATCAGAGATGGTTTCAGCACTCGGCAGTTAAAAAGAAGAAATGGTCTTATCTTGAATTCCTGGAAATTCTTTTCAGAAGGTAGAGCATTAGTCCCACTGAGGGACTCTTATTTTGTTTCAACATCTTTAGTTCAAGTGTACTATATTTTATTAAAAAGTACTTGTTGTGCACAATATGACCATAACTGTTATTTGTTTTTTTTAACTGCTGATATCAATGAAACTAAATATGTAATTTTCAGGAACTGCACAAGGCCAGTTTTTTTCATGCTTTTATCTACTTGTTGATGTTGTTTTTATTTCATTGCAATAAATCTGGTTTATGAAATGATAGCTTTACTTTGTTGTTTTTTTAGTCCCCATGCTTTAACCAATGAAAGTAGATCTTTAGAATTGTACAGATACTAATGAAATCTCTGTGCATTTTTTATTTAAACGCTCAGGATTTTTTGAAGACTTTACTAAGCCTAGCAAGATCTGTACAATTAAAAAAATGACTTGAGCAGTTGTTGCTAAAACTCTCACACTCACTCTGGTCACACTCACTCGGTGGTCACACTCGCTCTGCAGTCCTTAGTAAGAAGTATGGTGAGACATATGTACAAAATTTCTGGTGGAGATGGCAGTAAAGTTTTTTAAAAACATTTTGCAAGTCAGATATGGGGGTGAGTAAAATGTTACCTCAAAACATGGATGCAGTTGAGACACTGGGTTCCATGGAACACTTGTTTCAGTTAATAGGAATATCCATCCCTCCAAGCTTTTCTACAAAATTCCATCTTGGAAATACTTTGTTAGAGTGATACAGTGTTAAAAAGGGGAAATTGATGGAAAATGGCGGCGAACTCAGTCACACTAAAATGTGCTAGGCAAAATAGAACCATGTCAAAACATTATGATACCTTTATGGAATTATTTGCACAAATTCAGTAAAAGAAAGTTCTTTAGTGAGGTCATGATTGAAAAAAGAAAGAATGTTTCGGCCAAAGATTTCGCATTTCAGTCAAGTCCCCATAAAGAATGCTATGATATGTGATGTGTTCATGATATCATTTTGTAAACAAGGTACATATATATGTAATGGCATCTACTGTGGTATTTACAAACCGTGTTTCTGATCATCAGCGGAAAGGCCTGATCATGTACCAATTGATCTCTGTTGAGCTGCCTAATTAACCTTGAAAATCTGTAGCTCTCATAGTCTGTATATAAAAGTCTTCAAATTTCTGTTGTATACAGTGTAGTTAGCTTGTAGGCCCAGGTAGATACAAATAGGCCCAATGTAGAGAGACAATAGGGCTTGAAAAATCTTCTCATCTCTCATCCTGGCTAGTTGTGGGTGGGGTAAAGACAGGTGATTTTTTCTATAAAATATAGCAACAAACTATATTCATATTTTGGTCATTCAGACATCCTAATGTAAAAGTTAAATTTTGGTGCAGCCATAATTAAGATCTGTATTATCACAAGATGGAATGGAAATTTCTGGTTTTTATAATACATTAGAATTTAGTTAAAAGGAAATACTCTAGTAAATCATAGAAATTACTTTGATTTGCATCGTTTTTATGTATTTTAATACTGTCGTCATGTACCCATGTACCAAAATATTGTGTGTCTATGTTGGGGCTGGGGGGGGTGGGGTGGAAATCCTCCAAACAAATACTTGACATTGGTCCTCGTTGGAGCAATGTATGTTTTGAACTTCTGGTAAGAAACATCATTTCTCACAATTAGTTGTCTTGCTAATTTCTCCAAAATAGTGCTTAAAAATTTTTCTGTTTGTGCAATTTAAAGATTAAAATAGTTGAAATGAACCATCACACATTACAAAGAACAAAATCCAAGAAATATCTGGGGACATTACTAAAAGTTATTTTAATTTAGCAATATTTGTGCCTTTATCATTTTATGTCCCATCTATTTATCTAAAAATGTTTAGATATTATATGCAACTTTTTCCCCATACTTATTCCAAATTAGATCATGTTATTGTGTCACAGATGGAACTTTAAGATACATCCTATGGCCATAAGTTATCCCTCTCTTTTTGTTTGGCTTTACAGCATAAAACTGGCAATATCATCAGGCCATCCCCACCCTTGTATAACATGATTGTGAAATCAGATTTGGTTGATTCCATAATAATTTAGACTTGTATGGGTTACAAATTTTAAATAAAAACTAAAATCATTATTTTGGAATGAAGTTACTCAGATTTCCAGTCCGCATTATATGGGCTTGGGGATGGCTTAACGATATTGCCCATAAACTATCGGTAGTTTGGATTTTGCGAATGTGATATTTAATGTAGCTGACATTACTTTATAATATAGGGGAGGTAAATCAAAATTGTCATGTCCCATTCATTGAAGAAGCTATTCCCCTTTGATCTGATTTTCCGATGCACACACACATTTGTTCAAATCAATGTGATGTACATCACTGCAATATCACAACTTGTTATATATCTATTACGTGTGGAATGAACTACACTCTTTCTCTCATGTGAACTCTCTTACTCTTTAGTAAGAGATGAATGACAGTTGTTTTGGTTTTCTTTTTCTTTTTTTTTGTTTCTTTTTTATGTGAAATAAAACCTTTTGCTCACGAATTTGCGTGTTTTTGGAATTGACACTTAAAGAGTACTATCAATACAGGCAGTCAAGAGCTGTTCAAGCATTAAGACGATAGTTAAATGATATCTGATATACTGTTGAAGTGTTCAAATACATTAAAATAAGACACGATCTAAAATATTTGTTTCAGTTATCTGCACAACCTGAATACAAATTTCGAGCCATATGACGTCATAAGCTTTGGTCCAATGAGGAGTCTATATATTGTGATCACGTGATCAAACCGTCGTCCATATTGAAGCTCTGAAAACAACTTGTTCGAAACCTGATATCTTAGGCGTTTTGAAGACACTGTAGTGTCTTCTGGAATCATAAGATAGATATAAAAGACAGTAACAATGTAGATTTAAAAATGGATCAATAAAAAGTGTCCACCTGGTAAGTGTTCATCAAAGCGAAGATTTGTATGCACCCTTTGATTTGTTCAGGGACATGTAAACATGAGCAGGTGTCCGTTAATAATTCTACATAACAAGCACATGTATGGTCGCTAGTGAAAGTGATATTATGTAGATGAAAGGGAAAAGGGGGAAAAAAAACCCCAAAACATAGAAAATGTTTAAATGAAATGTTGAGAAAAATGAATAATGCCCAATAAGTCTATTAAGTATCGTAGCACCCAAACATAAATATCAGGCTGGACGTCTTACAATGTAGGACTACGTATATTATGCCTTCCCAAATGGGACGAATCTTTTGTCGGCTGTGATTAAGACTTAAGCTGTAATTGTTTGTTTGTTTTTTTTTTTAAATTTCTGACATTGCTCGCCCTGGATGAGAACAAGCATACAGCAACTAATTCATTGGTCGAAGATATGCACGATTGCCTTAGCAGTTCGCATAGGGCTTTAACAACCGCTGAATAGAAACTTTTCAGATCCAGATTGCAAATATACAATGAGTGAGTGGAAAAATTTGATGCAGTGGGTTGATAGAATAGTGATTTGACTTTCTATCTGGTACAAAGGTCGGTCCACATGATTGAATTCATTTGTTATGAGCTGCATGAATTCCAGAATTTAATCCGCCATTTGATTTGCCTCGGCATGTTGTTCTTCTCCAGAGCCCATAATGTCAGAAAATAATAAAAGGTGGCAGAGAACAACTTGTTGGTCTGTAGGCTGCACAGTCACCCATCCCATTACTTTATTTGAATATAAACGGGTTGTGTCTAAAAATTTTACTTTCTAAATGAATTTGTCTGCACCGGGTTTGGGTTTACAAATTGTAGTCAAAGTCATAAATTACAAATTAAAGCAGCAAAGCTCCAACAATGTAGGACATTGACCCAGATAGTTAGGACCCCCATCATAACTACTTGGGTTGGTGTCTTACATTGTAGGACTAGTTTTGCTATAAGACAATTTTGATGTCCTGGTATTTTCAAGCGATCCTTCATTTGCCTATGGTGAAAACTCCTTATCCTTCATGCAGTCATAAAGTTTGGGACCTTATTTTGCAGTACTGACCATGGTATACACTGCAGTTATGTTCTTAAGGTAACAGATTTGCGGAAATTAATTAAATATAGTGACTTGAATTTTCGGACATAATTATGGTGCTTATATTGATAAAGGAAAAGTCATTAACCTCACAAAATGAGTCAGTCTTAGGCTCCATGCTAGGGGGCGATCTGGGAAAAATAGTTGCCTTTGAGACTGTCAATTTGTGCAAACAGGCTCAAATATTGAAGTTCACTTCACTGTGCATTGATTTCACCACATTCCCACCCACCCCTTTATTTGGGATATGATGGCAACAGTGGATGATTTTTTCAGAATTATAGCATATATGAAAATGGAATGTTTTTTCCATAATTTGAGTGTGCAGAATTCAAAAATGAACACATCTTTATGATATCTTTTGAAATAAATTCACAGGAAACATTCAAACACATGCACCGTCTGCCATTTTAATATTGGTCTTTGGTCACTCTTTGTAAATTCTTGACCTCATGTTATTTCAAGCTGAAATTTGTATATTTCTTACATAAGGTTCTATAGAAATGCTTTGTGAACATTTAGCTTTAAGAATAAATTGACTTTTTCTATGTTCCAGATACTTCTGAAACCTTTCTGTGCTTTTTTATCAAGCACCCCAGTAGCATTTTTGCATGAAATACAATATTCTTGAGTCATACAGAAGTTGAAATTAAATGTTACTCTTAAAATGGAATGTTTTCTGCATAATTTGAGTGTGCAGAATTTATAAATGAACCCATCTTTATGATATCTTTTGAAATAAATTCACAGGAAGCATTCAAACACATGCACTGTCCACCATTTTTAATATTGGTCTTTGGTTACTTTTTGCAAATTCCTGACCTCCTGTTATTTGATGCTAAAATTTGCATATTTCTTACATATGGTTATATAGAAATGTTTTGTGAACATTCAGCTTTAAGAATAAATTGACTTTTTCTATGTTCCAGGTACTTCTGAAGCCTTTGCCTTTTTATCAAGCACAACCCTAATATTTTTGCATGAAATACCATATTATTGAGTGATACACAATTTGAATTTATATGTTTCTCTTAAGGCAGGGAAAAACAATTGTTTGGTTTAGGAAACATTTGGCTGCTGACCATGGAAGGCAGGTGACTTACATACAAGACATTTAAATAGGAAATTTGGTGGGGGATTAGAATGGCCGTTGTGAACAGGTGACTGCCGAGTAAAGGTGACCGTTAGGACAGATTTGACTATATATATATATATATCAGGAATTCAAAATTCTGATGGCTCTTGTAAGGCATTTTTTCCAGAAAATTAACATGGCAGCCAATTATTTGTTAAATTATTATACGTGTGGATGTCTGCTACACATGAATGCCTATACCGCCGACTTTGTAGCATCATATTTTGGTGATGTGTGCATGGGGGAAATGGTATAGGGGTTGATGCTTACAGGCAAGGTGATTGGTGCAGTAACCAGTTGATCCTGGTTCGAATCTCTGTAGAGTAGGAAATAAAATTCTCTAACCTGTATAAGAATATTATTTATTCGTGTGTGTATATATATATATATATATATATATATATATATATATATATATATATATATATATACGTACACTCACACATCCTTCTCATCATTTTCTGAAGTAGCTCCATCAAAATGAAAAGTACATGGCTAAGTGAATGCAACAATATAATAGAAGTGTTACAGTGTTGTAAAAGTAGATGACTTAGCTGGAAAAGTTGATAATGAGAAGGCTTTGTGTATGTATGTAGCATCTGTGGATTTGTCATGTGACTTGCATTACAAAATGGAAAGATTAATTTTACATTATAATCCAAATTGCTCAAAACAGTCACTAAATCTGTCCATTTTGTAGTTTGACACATTGTTGAAACAGAGAATAGTCACAGGACAAGATATTCATCACATGACAAATTTGCAGATGTTGCAGTCACATGACCAAAACAACCAATACTTGAAGGAGCAAAGTTGCATCTGATTGGTTCCTCAATATAGATGGAACAGCTGATCGTACCTAGTAATTCAAAATTGCCAACAGGCTGTAGGTTTGTTATTTAATTTGGATTTACAAGTTGTCACAGTGGATTTGATAAAGAAATATGCTGTTTAGATCACTTAAAGACCCCTTCAACCAACTGTATGTCGAGTCATGAAAAGGTCCGGCGTCTAAAAATGATATGTGCACTTATGTGTTGCAAATAAATCTGTCTGCAGTAAATTGCAGAGTTTTATGAAAACTGTAGGTGAGATTAGATCCCAAACCACTCTATCAATGCCAATATAGGCTTGGGGATGATTTTTCAGACTAGATAAATACAGGAACTGAGAGAGAGCTGTTATGTTTACATGAAATTGAAAAATGACACAGTTTTTCTTTTCTTTAAGGATAAGCAAGAAGGAAAAACTTAAATTATGATTGAAAATAATTGTGCTCTAGCTGAGCTCGATGAATGATCATAGTGTCACAGTCTTCAGTCTCGGAATTTCTTGATGAATGATCATAGTATCACACTCTTCAGTCTCGGAATTTCTTGATGAATGATCATAGTATCACAGTCTTCAGTCTCGGAATTTCTCGATGAATGATCATAGTATCACAGTCTTCAGTCTCGGAATTTCTTGATGAATGATCATAGTATCACAGTCTTCAGTCTCGGAATTTCTCGATGAATGATCATAGTATCACAGTCTTCAGTCTCGGAATTTCTCGATGAATGATCATAGTATCACATTCTTCAGTCTCGGAATTTCTTGATGAATGATCATAGTATCACAGTCTTCAGTCTCGGAATTTCTCTATGAATGATCATAGTATCACAGTCTTCAGTCTCGGAATTTCTCGATGAATGATCATAGTATCAAGAGGAAGTGGGCACTTTGTTGAAGGATGGGGCACTTTTCTAACAAAGGGCACATATCCAATAAAAAGATGAAATTTGGCAATTAATCTCTTTGGAAGTAGAAACGGACAAAAGCACATTCATAAGTTTATCCTACATTAAAAATAAGTTAAATAAAAAGAAGACAACACATATTTAAGGTTTTGTTTTAGTAATATGGAGAGAGACAGAGGGGACGGCTCTTGGAGGGTTGAGGAGGACTAGAAGGGTGCTGAGGGCAAAGTGGAGGGCAGTAAAGGCAGATGGGGAGGATGCCGCTCTCTTTTTATTTAGCTGGATCACTGATGTAATGCAACAAAGAAACAACAACAAAAATGGTGATGATGTAAATCATAGTTTTGTTTTCATTTTATTTCAAGTTATGATGCAGTTGTAAAATTATGGATTTTTACACTGTTTGTACTGTTTGTAGAATTAAATATGGTAGGGAATTATTTTAACAAACTCCTAGGACCTGTCATTATGATATATATTTTGTTGAATTAAAAAAGATTGTCTGGATTTGTACTTTTTTATTTATTGTATCACTTAATCTTCATTTAGCGTATCAAAAACTATCAAATAAAATAGAACTTTTGTCATTTCAGGTTAAAGAAACAAGTCTTCCTTACATGATTATGATATTACCAGTAAATACTCGAATAATTAGGATGTGGTAAGTATGTTTTCATTTTAAGGCATTATGAATTAATTTATTACTCCTTTATAATTGACAAACGTTTACGTCATCTACACTTTTTCGAGCAATTTTACCAAAGACCATGTTAGCTTATGACATGTCTCTGTCCGTCCACATTTGCTATCTTCATCCTCTTGGAAACTGCTATGCCAATTTGGATCAAACCATAGAGGAATGTGCCTTCAGGCATTCTCTACCAGAGTTGTGTTTGGGGTGTCTTCTCAGCAGTTGTGTAGCTTCCATACCAGCCATATTTACAATTAGAATGGATGAACCACTTTTTGATCAAACTTTGTTGATTGTTTCTCAGAACATGCTGTATCAAATTTATGTCAGGGATGGCTCTATAAGCAGTGGTGTGGCTTCCATAGCAACCAAATGGAAAACCAATTTCCAACTTCTCGAGAATGGCTGAGCCAGTTTTGATAAAAAATAGTTGGGAATGTTTCTAAAGAGATGCTTTATAAAAAATTATACACCGCTCCCATGATAAGTCACACCCAGATAACTCGCAAACCCGCTTATTACACGGGGTCAGGCATGGGTCCCATTTTTTAAAACTAGAAAATACCCCCCAAAAATTGGACCCTATTTGTTGAATGTGAACAAAATCGCAATCAAAATTAGTAAATGAAACCTTGATATATCGCTCGTTTTATCACTCGTTTTATCATAAAAAACAGTGGTTAGGACCCGGAGATTTGAATCAACATCATGAAATTTTACAGTTTTAATAAGAAGTTATATATTTTGTTCAATTTTCTTTCCAAACAACATTCTCAGTGCACAGTAAATAACAACAGTCGATGAAATATCAATCATTGAAAATGTCACTACTGCCTACTGGTGGCAACACTTAAAAAAATTAATACCAATTAAATAAGTTTTGTTAAGCAAAACGATATCGTTGTAATGATAAATAAAGCGCATGACAAAATGACGTAACTTTGTATTCTGGTCTTATTCAAAATGGCTGAAAGTAAGCATGGCAAATGATCTCCAGTTTGGAAGTATTTCACAATTGTTGATTCTGGCAGCAAACAGAAAGCTAAATGTAACCAATGCTCTACAGAGATTGCCTACACTGGTGGCAGCATCAGTGCCATGGCCAACCACTTGAAACATGTACACAAGTCTATTCAAAGTGAGCATGTCATCTCTGGCAAAAAAGTATTCACCCAACGGCCAAGTACCATATTTAAGTCACCAGTGGAATGCGCAATGTCCAAAGTCTACTTATAAACTAGCCCATGTGTGTGCACGTGATCTCTAACTACTCAGTATAGTTAAGGGGGAGGGACTCCAAAGTTTTTTTGTGCTGAATTAAACCCCTTGTACACTTGCCAGGAAAAACAACAATTTCCAAATATGTTTCTGTCTGCAGTGACCAATTACACTAGGGAACAACTTTTGAGATGACTCCTGCTGCTTGGCAGAGGAACCAAGAAGCTGACTATACTAGTCAAGTAAAAAAGTTATGCGCAGTGTATTATTTTTGCATAGGCTTTAATATTAACTGACTTTGTTATATCCAAAATATTGATAAATATAGAAAGAGAAAATGAAGACAATGTCTTCAGTTGTTCACTTGTAAATTCTAGGTGACAGAATTTGCACATTTCTGCATTCATTCTGTCTTTGAGGTAATATTGTGGTGGGCGTAACTTTTTTTTAACAGTGTAGTCATCTAATACACATTTTGTAACTTTTGGTCTACTGATGTTTAAGTAAGTTTATTTACCAGGACAACATTATTGTCATTTTTGGAATCAGAGCATTAGAGCAATGAGTCAAGCCATATTCTCTAATGCACCTTGTCTTGCTGAAATTTCTTAATACATTTATTGGTTGTTGTTCTGTCAAATTTCGAGTGGAAGCATAGGTAAATAGTCCTATCAAGTAATCTGAATTATTGTGGACTTTACTTTTCCTATCAATATCTTTTAATAAAAACAACTCACATTTGGCAAAAATTGACAGTTCTATCATGCAAGTGGATTTTTCACAGAATCATTTCGTGTTCCAATGGTCATGTAAACGTTTACATTTTTCATAGGAAACACTCTTTCAGAATTGTGTTCAGGGTGGCTCCTCTAGCAACATTTTGTCTTCCTTAGCAACCAGGTGGAAAAACTATTTTTGATTTCTCTGCAATGGTTGAGCCAATTTTGATCAAAGTAGTTAGGAATGTTTCCTAGGACATGCTTTATCAAAATTGTATTCATAGTGGCTTCCATGACATCCATATGGAAAGCCTATTTTCAGCTGCTCCAGAATGGCCGAGCCAGTTTTGATCAAACTTGGTACTAATGTTCTTAAGATACACAATCAAAATTTTGTTTTGGAGTGACTTCCCTAGCAGTGGTCTGGCTTCCTTAGCAAGCAGGTGAAAAAAACTTTTCAACTTAGAACAGCCATACCAGTTTTAATCAAACTTTGTAGGAATGTTTTATAGGACATGCTTTATTAGAATTGGTGTTGTGATGGCTCTCCTGGCAAAAGTATTGTCTTCTTTAACTACCATATGTAAAACCTACTTTTTATCTTGTTCAGAATGGCTGAGCCATTTTTGATCAAATTTGGTAGGAATGCTTCTTAGGTTATACTCTGTCATATTTTTTGTGCAGTGTAGCTCCCCTAGCAGCATTAAATCTTTCATGGCAACCATGTGGAAAACCTATTTTCAACTTCTCTGGAACATATGAGCCAATTCTGCCAAACCTGATTTGTTTCCAGATGATCCCTGACAATGGTGTGACTTCCAAAGCAACTAGGTGGAAAACCTATTTTCAGGTTTTTTTCTCTCCCCAGAATGGCTGAGCCAATTTTTACTACACTTGCTAGGAGTTTTTCATAGGACATGTCCTACCAGAATTATATTCAGGATGGTTCCCCTGGCAACAATATGGCTTCCATAGCAACCAGCTGAAAACACTTTTTTCAATTTCTTCTCTGAGCCAGTTTTAATCACACTTGGTAGGAACAATATTTAGGACATGCTCTGCCAGAATGTGTCCAGTTTGGAACCCCTAGCAATGGTGTGGCTTATCTATAGGTAAAAAACCTGTTTTTGATTTCCTCTGGATGGCTGAGTCAATTTTGACTAAACATAACAGGAATCTTCCTTGGGATATTCTTTGATAGAATTGTATTTGGGTGGGTCCTCTAGTAATGGTGTGGCTTCCATAGCAACCAGGTGGAAAAGCTACAAATGATACTAACTTTCCATCAAGTACAGTTGTTACTAATATATAAAAAATCTTCACAGAATGACTTTCTCTCCAAAACTGCCTGACCATATCAGACCATTATTGCTAAATAGAGTCCTAGCATGAACATCTTTTACTTCCATGTGAAAGAAGCCAATACAATATCTAGTTCTGCTGAAGTTACTTCAGGTAGGAATATAGTTTAACAACTTGTCGGATACCATCAGTTTCAACCAAGTACCTAGTGTCTTTCAACCCAAGCTACAAGCGTTATTACTACAATGGTTCACCTCTTATGAGACAACCCCTTCTGCAAAGAAAATGTGGAGTTTCTTGAGGAGGACAAAATTATGAAAATATACTATTTTGGTGTCTGGCAAGGTGGCCCTTTCAAAGGGGTGGCCTCTTGAGAGGGCCTCAAAGGCAGGGATCCACTGTACTACCATATATACTCGCATATAAGCCGAATAATTTAGGAAAAAATAAAAACCTGGAAGAAGGGAGGTCGGTTTATCCACGGGGCAAGGTCTATTTATAGCTGTACTAAAACCATATAAGCCATTAACCAGGTAACCTCAATACATGAGAACATGGGGGTTCAGGTTAGAAGGGTTTATATGTGTGCTGTGTGTTTGGGTTATTTTACCCGTTTCCTCTATTTCTCATTATATGTCGTCTCGGACTTATGGGTCAGCTCATACGCAGGTCATGCACATTTTTCATGTTTTTACCTATTCAGTTTGGGGGGTTGGCTTATATGTGAATGGGCTTATATGCAAGTATATACAGTACATCTGCCTTTTCTACCAGTCTGTGCAGGTGAGCAATATCCATCCATTTGGCCCTCTTGTTTTGTAAACTGAAGCACAAAAAGTATTTACTACGCTTTGCATATCTAATCACCCAATGCAAGAGGGAGCCTGTAGTGTAATATAGTGTAAAATGTCAGTGACAAAGGGTAACAAGGTATATCTTATGAACGGTTCAGTCACTTGTCACAAGTTGTACTATGTACCCTCCATCAATTTGGTATGTAGGATGTGTTTACTGTAGTCGTCACAGCATTGCAGAGATACCTGAAAGCTGCCTTTTTTTGCCACAGTGCTCCAACCAAATTAAAGTAGCACTGACCTGGCCGGCCATCCCCCCCCCCCCCCCCCAAAAAAAAATGTATGTATGTATATATGGGGTTTAACGGCATGTCAGCACAATCCTGGTTGTATAGTGCCGATAGCATAGTTATAAAAATATAAAGGGAAGAATTGGACAAAAACTAAGGAAGATATACTCTTCCAAATAAACATTACTATGTAGTCCTTCAAGATAAAAGGCAAAGATCTTAAAAAGGTAGTAAAAATATTAAGGTTGAAATCTGCTAAAATCTTCAGGATGATAAAACTTTCTAAATCGAATTAAATGTTTTCTCTTAAAAAAGATAAAAGGTAAAAGATGCCAAAGTTCTCAAAAAAAGTATTAAAAATAAAACAAAAAGGTTGAAAAAGTAAAGTCCTTAAAACATGTGATTAGAATTTTTTATATAAACCACATTCTTTTAGAAAGTCAATGATTTTTGGGGCAAAACATTATCAAAAAGTTGCTGTATCAAGTCGACATCATACAATTTGTCTCACAGTTTGGACCGTTTCCACCCAAAACTGGTTTGATTATTATTTGTTGGCTAATAACAGTACAGTTGTTCATTTCTTTTTTCATTATATGTGCCTGTATTTCACACTGCTTTGAATTCATATGTTGCCGAGCCATACAACCCCAAACCAAACTGCATACTTGCCAAATTTTCCCAGAGAGTGATGGGGGGTGGGGAGAGTTGAGACTCAAAAAGTGTGTTTTGAGGTGCCAAGGGAGGTCTATGCACGTGACCCCCCAAAAGTGATGTCATCCAAATGAGAATAAGCTATCTTTTCCAATCAGCCTATAGGAAATGACTGGAAATTCAAATCTCAATAAAAGAAAATCCATATGTTTTCTCTGAAGCATTTAACATACTTACAAACCAAACAAAAAAAAATTTTTTTTTAAAATGGTAGACTTAGCATTGTCAAATAACATCATTACAAACATGGTCACAACCTCAGACATTAAATACAAAAATACACAAAGTTAATGTCTTTAAAATCCACTGGACAGTGGAATGTAGTTTTAATTACATGCAGTCATTGTTGCTTCAATAGTTCAGTAGTTGGTTTGACAGTAATGCAAGTGTCATTTGTGTTCACAAATATGCCTACACTGTTCCTTCGCAAATGTGCATCGACGTCTATGTTGGCGCAAGCAATGGCAAAAGTCGCTAAAAGTGATGAAACTTGTAAGATGGCTCTGGCAATGATAACATTCAAGGTTTTGTGGTAGCTGGTTGAGTTGCTAAAGTCTTTGACTGCCGCAATTGTAACTTATTTTCAAGGTTAAAGTCATACCTCGGAAGTGAAGATTTAATTTATTCTCAGGCTTAATTAATGAAAAAGGTAATAATTTATGCAATACAAAATTTTTCACATGATTGAAGATTAAATAATTTTTAATTATTAAAATTCCACGGTGCAGTTCAGTTCAGGTTAATCAGATATTCAAACATGTTGTTGTTTGCAAGAGTTGATCACACAATATAACGTTTATTGCAATCATGTAAATGCCCAAGGAAAATATGAGAAAGTTGAGGTGGCAAAACTATTGAAGCAAATAAGATTATCTCATTTTTTTTAGCACTTCTAGTGCATTATGTAATACAATTTTCCTTTGTCCCTTTAAAATGTTGTGTCCCCCAAATCTGGAGGGTTAGGGACACTGTCCCCTGACCTTTGGATCCTAGGTGCAACACTGCATTATAAATTGAATGGTGCTGTTGTTCAACTTGTCGAAATAATCATGTTTTGAATTTTATATATGGAGTAAAAATCCGACTTCAAAGAAACATTGCCGCTGATCACAAACTTTAATAAAGATGGCTTCAACATTCTCATTCAATGCAGTCAGTGATGTGTAATAACATTTGTGTTTCAGCACGCATCTGTTTGATGTACTTCCACTTAGTGTACTTTACCTATGCAAATTATCCTAATGGGCTCCCTCACAGCAGTGCTTAAAGGATTTGACACAACACATCACCCTAGCTATTGTGAGCCAATTTAGTAAATCTTTGAAAGGTGTCTACCTCTGACCACATTACCTTTTAATTGTCTCTAAAACAGAATTGTATAAACTGCCCTGAGGATAGTTTTACATGAGCTCTGAGCAAAACTGTTTACTGTTTATACCACATATTACGAGCATATATCATTGTGATCAAGAAATGTTCATTTTTATCTGGGGGTTTTTCGGGGGGAGGGGGGGTATTTGCTAAGATTGCTGAAAATCATGTTTTTCGAAACATGACCATGTTTGGAGGGTTTGGGAGTCCAAAATCGTGTTTTTCGCATGACACATCATGTTATGGCATGTATGCGTCTGTCTTCAGTAATTGGTCTCTCTCTCTCAAATCTGAGGATTCGCTAAATGGTATTTTCAGTTGACTTTTAGGTGATAATGAATTGGAATTTTTAATATTCTGTTTTCAGATGTTGAGACAACATGCACCCAATCCTTTAGCCCCCGACTTTAATCCTTTCATTTGCTATTTATTCTCCTGTTCTCGCTGTTTAATTTTACATCCTTTCCCAATCATTGTTAATTAAAATAATGACATTTACTTTTAGATGTAAATCGGTGTCCTGCAGCACATGTTTCAGTGACCATTCACAACCTACTTTCTCTTTCTCTCTCCCCCATGTTGTGAATTGCGCCTTAGGTTTATTTGTTGTTTTTTTTTAAAAAAGATATCCATGTAATTATATCAATATACATGAAATTAAGAATGACTTCACCAACAATGGGACTTTAATATTGATGTGTCAGCTTCAAACAGACATGCTTGTGAAGAGAAGCAAGTTTTACCAATTTGATCAAGCATTTTTTAAATATTTTTGTTGGTAGTGGCTGTGTATTAAGCTTCTTCATCAAATATACAGCATTGTTTATAAAAAGATTTGGGGAGAAAAATGCATGTATTATAAAAATATGGGTATGGATTTACATGTCTTCAGCATTCATGAGCACATCGCCCCTCTCTCTCCCTTGCAAAAGAATTTGATACATAGTATTTTCATTTGACATTTAGCTGATAACATTGATGTTATAAAAAATATGATTTGGAAGAATAAACTTAAATAAAACGTGTCCGTTAATTTATAAGGGCAACAATGTAGATATCTCAGTGTTCTACCTCTCTCTCTCTTATGAAACTCTTTAGTGCATGCTTGCTGGGGGCAAAAATAGCAAATCATGGACACTTTATGGACACCACATCCACTCCACAAGAAGCTGTAGCAACTCCGTCAGGACATGTGGGTAGATGGTGGAAGGACTTTGTCTTAATCCCCTCCCTGCTCTCCACACCCACCATGATATGTAGAGAAATGAAAAATCACGTGAGCTGTACTGTATCTATTCATTAGTCCAAAAACATATTTTCCTAAAATGGTGTTGCACCTTGTGCGAGCTCAGGGACATTCTCTCGACCCAAACTTGCAGTGTCCACCTATATGTAACAAATTCCCATATCTTGATCATTAAAAGGGGAATGTGATACACTGTACATAAAGTGTCCCCATGACAGTTCAACCAATGTGCAACACTGCTAAAAATAAGTTGTCACATAATATAAGTGATGTGAAAAAAAAACAAATGATTAAGATGGTATTGGTTTGTGTTTGATTAGCAAAAACTCAGCTGTCTTTGGCATCCTCAAATGCATTTGTATGAATATGATTATTTTTGAAAAAGATAAAACAAATCACTTATTATCTTTAGTTTTTTTTCCAGATCTCAACATGTACCATCAACCACCTCATCCTCACCATGCCAAGCGTCGGAAGAAACGGCCTATTCATGGATTAAAAACTGCAGAAGTCACTCGTGGTAAGTCAGGATATGGGTTTACAATATCGGGCCAGCACCCCTGTATTCTCAGCTGCATTGTTGGTGGAAGTCCAGCAGATTGTGTTGGCCTAAAGCCAGGGGATTATCTGGTATCGGTAAATGGACTTGATGTTTCAAAAGCTGGACATGATGAGGTGGTCCGAATGGTTGGTACGTCAACAGGGACACTTACCCTGCAAGTGGCAGAAAATTACAACAGTTCTGATTCTTCCGACGATGAGTACAATCATCGAACAAAATCATCTAAATATCCCAATAGAGTACGGGCAAGAAGTGCTGCTAAGCTCAGGTTTGAAGACAAGATGGACAAAATTGTTGCAGATTTGAATCAAAGGGACAGGTATTGTCCAGATGGTCACAGTCATGATCCAACCTTGAGGCCTTTACCACAGCCAGAAACTATGCATAAACACGGTCACTCACGACCACGCTTGCACATGCCAGTAGGGGCAGAGAATAATGAAATTGATGCAACATCAATGCAGAGGCATCAGCATGGCAGTTCTAGTGTTACCTTTAAAGTTCCATTTCAGAAAAGTTTTTCTGTATCAAATGTGGAAGGAGGATCAAGCAAACCAACGATTCACAGGGTTGAACCTAAACAGGCTTTTATCAAAAGTACATCCCAGTCTCATCGAAGAAGTCATCACACAGGTCACCATGAACCTAGCTCACACCATCACGTGTATAATAACTTCTCACCAGCAAGCTTGCAGCAGATTATTAATCATTCTCTGCATTCATACAGTGAGGCAAATGAGGCTTTCATTCTGCAAACTGAGGATTCTGATGCACTATCAGATAGTACAGAAGATGAAGAATTAAATCTGCTGCCACAGAACTCCAATATAAAAGTTGTTGTTGGTTATATTGGTTCTATTGAGATGCCGAGTGATGCAAATGTTCCACATGTGCGAATACAGTCGATAAGAAATGCTGTACGACGCCTGCGAGTGGAGCAAAAAATTAACACTTTAGTTTTGATGCATGTTCATCAGGAAGGTATAGCATTGTCAAATGCCACTGGTTCCACAGTGGCAGAATATCCTGTTGATAGAATAGCCTTCAGTGGAGTGTGTCCTGATGATAAGAGATTTTTTGGTATTGTAACGCTACACAGTAATGATGAACCAGATGGGGCAGCTAGCCATGAGAACTTTGCACGCAGTAGTTCATGCCATGTTTTCATGGTGGACCCAGAAATGAATGCTCACAACATTCATGCTCAAAAAGCAAAAACTTTTGGAATCAGATGCACAGTGGATCCACATAGTCAACGATGTTTAGAGTTCCCTCGATCTACCACACCTATCATTCTGTCCATTTCCAATCTTTATCAAGACCGACTTGAGGGAGCCCTTGAAACTGATGTTGCAAGATCACAAGTGTTTGCGAATCCAAATCGGCCAGCAGAGCGGAGCAGTAGTAACAGCAGCAATAGTGACAGTGGTCTTGGGCTCTGCCGGGAGGATAATGGGCATGATGGAGCTGTTGGCCCTGACCTGCAGTTGGAACAGCCTCTACCACCAGGGGGACAGGTACGATGGTCAGGGAATACAGTTCATTTAACACATGGTCCTATTCGGCATCTGTCACCTGATCGTCATACTGTTGCAACTCTGCATCACCAAAACCCCCTATCTGCCTTGTCCACAGATGAAAACAGATCTCTTCATACATCGACCAGTAGCGAGGAATGTTTCAAAGCAGCTGACAAACTCAATGTCCGTGCAATGCCAAACTCTGCACAAAATAGTCCTGCCTCCCCAAGAGACAATTTGGAAAAACACTACAGTGCCGAAAGATTGCGGCAAAGCATGCAGAAACTTTTGCAGGCAAGGCAGAAGCATACCCATGAGAAACAGTCCACTAGTGATCAAGACTCACAAAGTTCGAAAGAAAATAACTCTGCAAAGAAAAAGCAACATGATCGTCCCATTTCTGCTCCTTTTCAGTATCTTTCAGGAGAATCTAATGTGGACAATCAGCAGAAAGTTGATTCCAATAAAGTTGAGACTGTTGAAATGAATTTGGCAGACAAACTGAGTCCCCGTGCTTTTTTGTCGTCAGTCTTTACACCAGTCGGCTCAGCTTCCTCTGCATTCAGAAAGGTCAAATCCAGCTCAAGCAGCTTGATGAATCAGATCAGATCACCCTCAGCGCCACCCATTCCAAATTACCATGGTGATGATGAAGACAGTGACAACAATGATGATGTGAATTTGATAATAGAGCGCTTTGAGCGGGACAGAGCATTGGGTCTGACAGTTGAGGCAGAACCTAGAAGATATTCTGAGGGCTTCGCTCTGGCAAAAACGGTAAGTTGTTTGTGTGTTGTTTCTGTTTTGTTCATAGATGTCTTACTCTTATGCAGTAAAACTTGAATTATGTGTCATTCGTCGTGCAGTCATTCAAAAAAGGATGAGGTTAGAACTTGCCGATCACACTATTCAAGATGAAATATATTTGTGTGTCGATACTAGTGCATAGGGATGAGAATTCTCCACAGATATTTGAATTTCTGCTTTTCTTGTGGCCATCAGGGCCATTTTTCAGATAGTTTAGAAGCAGGATAAATGGAGGTGGGTAAGGTAGGTACTGCACCACCTGTCAACTTGAACAGTTACTGTTTCCTGACCATGTGTGTCTGGGATATAGTTGAAAGAACACAAAAACAGTCTGAATTGTTTTCTCAGTGAAAGCCAATCAGAGCATACCTATCACATGTCAGATTGCTTTTAAATCTTCTCATGGCTGGAATGAAGTGTAAAGTTATCAAATAAAGCCAAGTGAAGACATTGAACTTGAAGAATTCTACTTCAAAGACTTATTCAGGAAGTCACTTTATCATTGACCTAAGAAGATTTTGAAATGTTCATGAACAAAAAATGGAATATTTTAGAATACACACTGAATCTTGTATGACAGTGTATATATGTGTACTTGTGTGAATACCTTAACCTTCAGGATGTAAATGTCATATTGTTATTTCTCATTGATGTATGAAATGTTGTTTACCTGAGCAAGTAAGAAAAAAAAAAGAACAAAGATGACATTACTTGTTCAACTTCAAAAATGATACCCACTCATCATCTTGGTTTTGAGAATAAAGAGTACATAATTCTATGAAGATATGTTTTAATTTGTTTCAGTGGTGAACAAAAACTAGTCTAAAATAGAATGACCAATTTTCAAGATCCACTGTGTGATAGTTCAAACACAAGAGTCATGCACAACATTGACAAAAGTCATGACAAATATCAACTCTTACTTTTTGGTTCCTCGTCAATGTAGGATGATATTGTGTTTGAGTGGAGACAACTTCAAGTAGAAAAAAATGAAATACCTGTAGGCCATTACTCACTGATAAATTTAATGAAGTAAAAAAGGAAGCAATGTGAATGAATTTGTTTTTGTTGGTTTTAACAGCACTTTTAACACAGTATTTGCTATATCATGTGAAGGAAATGAGAGCTAAGTACCTTTCCCAAGGACACACCAAGGATCCAAGCCTGGGCTGGCCTTGGTGGGCATCAGACCTCCAACCTTTGGATAATGAGTCCGATGCTCAGTCAAGTTTAACTTGACCCATAAAGTGCTGTATAGTTTCGTAGCACAAGATCCCTCAGTGCTGAATTGTTTGAGAAAAGAAAAGAAAATTGCACAGTTTTTAAATTGCCTGCATTTTAATTACTGTACATAACAGATACACAAACCCGACATGAAAAATTATTATTGATGTCTGAGCTTTATTATTAGCATCAAGTCACATATGTAACTTTATCATATTTGCACTTACAGGTGCAAATACAGGTAAATATGTAAATTACCTTTGTATTTCATCTGTATTTTTGTATCTTTTTTAATGAAAAAGTTCACATATGTCTAAACAATACTCCATTCTTTCATGGCTCATCCATACATATGTATGTCTGTTACAACTTTGTATCCGAGTTGTGAAAATCACAGGTGTAGAATAGGTAACATTTAATGAGCATTCAGTCAAGGAACACCACAAGTAAGTTTACACCCCTAAAGTCTGTAATAAATGTTCGCTTTGCAGTTTTCTTGTTATTTATTCTAGTACATGTCTGTCATCTGATGTCCACTTATGAGCTTACAAAGACAGTCACCTGTCAAGTTCATTAATTGTTTAGGTGTTACTTAGAATATTAAGAAATATATCCCAACTCTACAAAATTGAAATCAGATTTATGCACCAAACCCATGGCCATAACCAATGCAGAAGAAAAAAAAGTTTCAATTCATTAGGTGCATCAGGCTTCTATTTTCTCATGCGGCTGTTGTCAATCAAGTCTGCCCTATTTATTCTCTGCTGTACATAAAGATTAATTTGATCACTGATCAGATACAATAAATCGTAATAAAAAATAGCCTTAAATGGTGTATAGGCTTGATATTCTCCATTTATACATTTAATTTTGAAATACCGCTGAGCAGTGGGTTGGCTGGCATGCCGTCAGTTTTTGTCCATCCAGCATGTACATCGGACTCATATTCAGCATATTTTTCGGGCTCAAAATCACTCACTAGCATTTTGAGTAACACTTTCCCAGCTCTAATAATCTCATATACTTCAAAATCACTGTCATCATCGCTATCATCAGCCAGTATTTGCCGAATCAAATCATCTCCAGATGAACAATGTTCGGAGTCAGCCATTTTGAGTTTTCTAGGTATTGCCAATCACCAAAATGTATTTGTAAAACTTCTTTGATGAATACAAGGTTAAAACTATGAAAAAATGCTGGTTCTGGGCCCAATGTACTAATCACATTAAGTTTAACAACCATTCATGTAAAGCCGAAGTACCGGAATGTGTAAACAGTTGCTTACCTGAAAAACGACTGAAGTTGTGACAATCAGTACGAGACCTATAGACTGTGGCAAGACATAAGTCACGACAAGCACTTTAAGGGTTATGTTTTCTTCTTATATTAGCATATAATTATCCCCATACTTTCAAGTAAATAGAATGCAGGAGATATTTCAAATAACAAATCAATTTGCATAAAATTATTTAGCCTTTTGTCTGTTGTCCATTAGCAAAAGTTTATTGCTACACCGAAGAAACTACTGTAAGGATTGCCTTGAAACTTCACAAACATTCCAAGGTCTAGCTGGCCTTAGATGAAAATGGCGCCCTTCAGCATCCGATAAGACCGCTGTGGTTGATACTCCTCCTGAAAGGATGGTGGTGTTGACATGGGTTTTCACTAAAAGACTTCTTGTGATGTCTGGTTGATCCTAAATGAAAATGGTGCCGATCCAACATCCAATATGGTTGCCATCTTGAAAATCTTTTTATTGCTACTCCACCTGAATGGATGGTCATATCAACATGGGATTTTCATTAAAGACTTCATATGATATCTGTTTCATCCCAAATGAAAATGGTGCCAAATCTGACATCCAATATGTTGATGCCATTGTGGTCATTTTGAAAATCTTGTTATAATTGCCACAGATCGTATGATGGTATTACCATTGGGCTTTACAGAAAAAGACTTCTCATGATATTGGTTCTAAATGAAAATTTAATAGCAGCAATACATTTACCCATCACTATTATATAGCTTTATTCCTTTTTCGTGTCGAAAAACTCGTCCGTTCGATGTGAAAACATTCTCCCACTTAAAGTGGAGAATTTGTCAACAAGCCACGTCACGCCCGTGCATCTCTCTGCGCCTGCGCGAACATTCATCTTTTTCATGGACGCCATACCTGGTGGTTGTGTCGCAAAAACGTAACCTGAGGAAATTGTCTGCTGCGGTTTTTCAACTACATTTCGGACTTCCCTCCTTCTAAATTCATCTGTGTTACAGTTGTCCGTCTTGGCTATATGTGTTTTATGCCACTATTCGTCAGTGTTTAGTTCTAGGAAGAGTTTTTCTAGTTCTCCACGTGTACTCTACCCTTAGAGGGGTTAGGGTAAACAATATGTCTTGTTTCTTTTCAGGTACACGGTAAGTCGTCTATGTCATTACAACATGACATAGAACAACTGTGATAGCGCCGCAATTAACAGGCGCATAATTTTACAGAATTAATATTTCATTTATATATTATTCTCCTACTATTTCAATTGTTTCTTTATTATCTACGCGTGTCGCGTCGCATGCTTTTCTGTATTTTCCTGAGAACAATAAAGCTTGTCAAGTGAACTAGCTTCTAATATCTCTTGGGAAGAACATATATATGTATATTGTTTACCTGTAGCAAACTAACCACTGTGGTGCAGATAGCCCGCAAAGTATATGGTGAACGGGTATGTATAGAGTACGCGACTTACCAAAAAAAGGTGAGTTTTCTACGTGTAGATTTTAAAGGTGAGTTTATACGTTGTTATTATTATTGATTGATACTTCAATAATAATTATTTCAGATAATATTTATTTCAGATAAAAGAAACAATGTCAGCAAATCAGTCTGTAGGTAAGTGTGGCCATAAGAAGGCCGCATGGGATACACACTCAGACTGTCTTACCTGTTCCAAGTGTAAGCGGAACAGTCGCTGCAATATTTGTACAATTGGACCAATGAAACCTGGAATCTTGCTGATTCCAGGCGTACTTATAGAGGGCGGAAAAAAAATAAAAAAATTAAAAAAAAAAATAGTTAAATCCCCCTCATCGTCTGATTTCTCTGGATTTTCTTTTACAGGTACTCAGACTAAGGCAACATACAGCAAGAAGACCACTCTAGTTCACAAGGACATTCCGGGGCCCCAAGAGCCTGCACCAGCCTCCCCGGACATAGTTGAGGTCCCTCCTGTAGGGGCTTGTGAACGCTCCAAGAGTAAATCGCATCTCCCGGGAAGGGAGAAGACGAAAAAGAGCAGTAGTGTGTTACTTCCTTCCACCAGGAAGGAAGTGTACCACTACAAACATTCCCAAAGTAGCGTGTCGCACCTTCTCGTGGAGGGGCTACACCGCACCTTGGGTAGTAATGAAGACAGACGGACATCTGAGATGTCGTCTGACCGGTCACTGACCGGTGACCAGTCCGGTCACCGGTCAGTGTCGGGTGACCGGTCTTCCGGTCACCGGTCAATGTCTTCTGACCGGTCACTGACCGGTGACCGGTCCGGTCACCGGTCAGTGTCGGGTGACCGGTCACCGGTCAATGTCTTGTGGCCGGTCACTGACCGGTGACCGGTCCGGTCACCGGTCAGTGTCGGGTGACCGGTCCGGTCACCGGTCAATGTCGGGTGACCGGTCAATGTCGGGTGACCGGTCACCGGTCACCGGGTGCCCGGTACCGGTCACCGGGTGCCCGGTGCCGGTCACCGGGTACCCGGTACCGGTCACCGGTCTTTGGTTGATCACCGGTCACATCGTTCCGGTGACCGGTCATCCAATGCCGGTCACCGGTCATAGGCCACCGGTCTTTTCGTACCGGTCACCGACGTCACAATACTGATCAACAATCAGAGGCCTTGTCGTACGGAAGGTCGCAGACCAGGGAAGGGGATCGTATCGGTATCCCCCCCTTCCCTATTATACCAATGAATCCATACGGGATATGGGGACCAACATCTCATAATAATTGGCCCCTTGTGCCCCCTTGGGCTACTGGACCCTGGACTCTGAGTAGAAACGATGTTGCGGCTCGTGTTCCGCCATCGCCTCCTCGCCAGGTAGCATCCACTAGTAGATCCCGACGCCTAGCATCATCCGCGAAAGGCAAGCGGTCTCGTCTTTCTCCTGAAAGATCTAGAACACCTAGAGCCCCTACTCAGCAACTACGGGAAATGGCGCATAGTGCGCCTCTGTTACCTTCTCCAAAGGACATTGTGTCGCCCGGCCACCCTCCTGCTCGGAGTGTTCTAGATGATGATGCTGTATCTATCATCGTCGATTCCAACGAGTACGAACTGGAACCGACTGATAGACCCAGCTTCCCTCAACCAGAGGAAGCGGAAGAGATATGGTCTTTTGATAAGGCGGTAAATGAAGTTTACCGCCTACTACCTACGGATTTGTGCCCGAAACCGTCTGGTTCACAGTCCAAGAAGATCCTCTCCAGTTTGGAAAAGATCTCCGGGGCTCAATCACAATCAGATCTTCTGCTCCTTCCGCATTCCTCTACAATTGAGGAAATATCACAGAGGTTCTCCTCAGGCCAGGACATCGCTAGACGGCGCAAAGGGTGGGCTGTCCCAGCCTCTACTTTAAGACCTTTGGTCTCTGCCTCTAGTTACCGGGTACATTCCCCGAAGTGGCCGTTAAACCTCCTCAATTGGATGCAGATGCATCTCAAGTCGGCTTGACAACGGGAACCTGGGCACGCCTTCCTATTAAGACGATCGAAGCCATTGAGCAGAAGGTCCGTCTTCTGACCACCATAGCTTCTCATGCGGACCTCTTCTCAGCTACGTCGTTTAGTATGCTGAGGGAGGCCTCTCTAAATCCAGCTGCATTACAGCGTGTGCTGGAAGCTGTTGCCAAGACATCTCGGCATTCACTCGCTATTGCAATGGCCCTTTCAGCGGAACTCCTACACATCCGTCGTGATGTTGCACTGGACTCCTCGAGGGTCTTACTTAGCCACAGTAAAGACCTTCTAAGGGCTGCTCCCTTGGAAGCTGAGAGTCTCTTCGGAGGTCTCATTCCCACTGTGGCCTCACAAGATTTGAAGGACCATCAACATAGGTCCTTCACAACTGCACCTGGCCCATCGCAATCGGCCAGGAAGCGTACTAATGTGCATCGACCTCAGGGGCCACCTGCTAAATTCTTTAAGCAGGTACAGCCCCAATATAGTGCACAACCTCAATATAGTGCACAACCTCAAGTGAGACCCCCTCGTCAGTCAGGTCCTAGGCGTGGACCTAGACGCCGAGGAGCCCCTAGGAAGAAGTTCTACAACCCACCTTCCTTTCCCAAGGAAGGAGGGGGGGGGGACGGCCCTAGGGACTCGCACCCTCTCCTGCCATCCATTCCTCTCCCAAACATCCCCGTAGGGGCTCGCCTAGGCCTCTTTTCAGAGGCTTGGGCAAGTATCACGGACGATGGGTGGGTCCTTTCTCTTGTAAGCGAGGGTTACCGTATTCAGTTTCAGGAACAACCTCCACTATCAAGGACCCCCGTATTCTTTCATCAGTCCAATCTGGTGAAACTAAGGGAAGAGGTAAATACCCTTTTACAAAAAGGGGCAGTCGAGAGGGTCCTGAACGATCAGTCCCCTGCATTCTACTCCCGAATCTTCCTGGTCACCAAGAAAGTGGGAAATTTCGCCTTATTATCGATCTCTCCCCCTTAAACCGTTTTCTTTTGGAGGAACATTTCAAGATGGAGACCACCTCCTCAATCCAAAATGCGATGCGGCCATCGGATTGGGCGGTCTCCATCGACCTTCAAGATGCATATCTTCACATTCCGATTTTTCCACCTCATCGGAATATCTCCGGTTTTGCTTGGACCAGGAAGTTTTTCAATTCCGGGTTCTACCGTTCGGAATAGCTTCCGCACCCAGAGTTTTCACCCGAGTTATGGGAGTAATAGCGTCTTATCTACGAGTACGGGGAACTCCGATCCTCCAATACTTCGACGACTGGTTAATCCACAACGTTCAGGTTCAGTCCCTCCAGCAGGATCTGTTCCGTTGTTGGTCCACAGTAACTCGATTGGGTCTTTTACCCAACCTCGAGAAGTCAGAACTGATTCCATCCCAAGACTTCGTTTATGTAGGAATCAACTTCCTCACAAACCAGAACTTAGTCCGGATTCCCCGAGAGCGTATAGATCGAATCCTGGCACTCTTAGAGACACTACGAGTAAAAACCGTGTTGTCTGCTCGCCCTTACCTATCCCTACTGGGAACCTTGAACGCCACTGCAGATCTGGTTCCCTTAGGACGGCTCCATATGCGCCCTCTACAGTTTCTCCTACTCGCAAGGTGGAAACCGCACAAGGATTCTCTATCAGCTCCGATTCCTCTAGGAACAGATTTCCATCATCATCTGTGATGGTGGATGAATCGAGACAGATTCCTAGCTGGGGTCCCCATGCACGCTCCGGATCCCCACTCCTACCTGTTCGCCGATGCGTCAGATTCCGGTTGGGGTGCTCATCTAGAGCCAGAGGGGATAACTCTTCAGGGCCTTTGGACCCTACACGAGTCGTCCCTCCACATAAACAACCTAGAAATGAAGGCTGTCTTTCTAGCATTACAAGGGTGCGTCGACAGGGTAAGGGGTCGTTGTGTCATGGTCTCCTCCGACAACACGTCCGTCGTAGCGTATCTCCGACGTCAAGGAGGCACACATGCCCCTTCTCTTTGCGTGGAGGTCTGGAACCTCCTCCGCTGGGCTACCTCGGAGAACATCTCCCTCCGAGTTCGCCACATCCCAGGGAAAAGAACATCTTAGCGGACAGTCTGTCCAGGCCAGGCAAATCAGTTCTCACAGAATGGACTCTTCACCGCGAAGTGACAGAGTCCCTTTTCTCACTATGGGGAAGGCCCCTCGTGGACTTGTTTGCGACCAGGCTCAACAACAGACTCCCCTTTTACGTCTCCCCAGTCCCGGACCAGAGAGCGTGGGCAGTGGATGCGTTCAGCTTCCAGTGGGATCGTCTGTTCGCATACGCCTTCCCACCGTTCCAATTGCTTCCCCAAGTGCTGCAAAAAGTAAGAACTTCCACTGCCCGGATCATTCTCATAGCTCCGTTATGGCCCCAACGATCGTGGTTCAACGATCTTCTAGATCTATTGATAGATCAACCCAGATCTCTCGCTCAACGGAGGGATCTTCTGTCACAACACAGAGTCTCCTTCCTACACAACAGCCCACACATTCTCCACCTTCACGCTTGGTTCATCTCAAGCGATCTATCCGCCAGAACAAGTTTTCGGGCCGGGTTGCCAGTTGCATCATTCAGGCCAGGAGAGCTTCTACATCCAAGGTCTATGATGCCAGGTGGAGAATCTTTGTGATTGGTGCAGTAGGAAACGTGTTGATCCCAGCTGTTCCTCTATAACTGCCATTGCTGATTTCCTTTTGTTCCTTTTCGAGAACAAAAGATGTTCAGTATCTACTATCAAGGGCTATAGAGCCGCCATTTCTAACACTTAAATTCTCTCAGGGCTCGGAGATTGGTTCAGATCCACACCTTGCCGATCTCATTAAGTATTTTGAGCTTCAGAGACCTGTCACTCGCTCTCTGACGCCTAGATGGAATCTATCATGTGTTTTATGGTCCTTAACAAAAACCCCCTATGAACCATTGAGTGAGGCATCCTTTCAGGATCTCACACTCAAGACGGTATTTTTACTCGCTTTGGCGTCTGCGAGAAGACGTAGCGAGATTCATGCATTGTCGGTGGACACTGGCTGTCTCCGTTTTGATGGCAATTTTGAATCCGTTTCCCTCCTTTGTCAGCCAGGATTTTTAGCCAAAAATCAATTACCTGCGGTAGCTCCATCACCTATAGAGATCCCCAGTCTTAGTCGAATCTGTGCTGGGGATGATCAAGATAGGCTCTTATGCCCAGTTAGGGCACTGCGTTTCTATCTAAATGCTTCAAAAGTGAAAAGAAAGGGCAGGAAACGTCTTTTCCTACCTCTTAAGGGCTCCGTTGATATTTTGGCCTCCACGATTTCAAGGTGGATTGTCACCACAATTAAAAGAGCTTACCAGTCCCTTACTGATAGAGACCTTCCCTTTATGAAACTAAAAGCCCATGAGGTTCGAGCCGTCGCTGCCTCATGGGCCTATCTAAATCACTCGTCTCTGGAGGACGTCATGAAGGCAGCATTTTGGCGATCCCATACTACCTTTTCGTCCTTCTACCTCCGCTCATTAGCACATCAAAGCGCAGGCATATTTTCTCTGGGTCCCATAGTTGCGGCACAACATGTGGCCCAGAAGGACTCCAGCAAATAGTAAAGTGGACATCTCCCCTCAAATGGTGAGTAGTTTACATTTTTCCTCTGTTTTTGATCAGTTTAACATCAGCCGACCCACCTAACTGACAAATTCAGCTATATAATAGTGATGGGTAAATGTATTGCTGCTATTAAAATGTAGTTTTTTGGGGGGTAAAACTAATTTTAATTATGCAATACTTACCCATCACTATTATCAAATGCCCTCCTCCCACCCCGCTCTGATGCCCTGGCGTAATTTCGTCTATGAAAAATATGAATGTTCGCGCAGGCGCAGAGAGATGCACGGGCGTGACGTGGCTTGTTGACAAATTCTCCACTTTAAGTGGGAGAATGTTTTCACATCGAACGGACGAGTTTTTCGACACGAAAAAGGAATAAAGCTATATAATAGTGATGGGTAAGTATTGCATAATTAAAATTAGTTTTACGCCCCAAAAAACTACATTTTTGCCAATCTGACATCCGATATGGCCACCAATGCAGCATTCTTGAAAATCTTGTTATGGCTCTGCAGCATTCTTGAAAATCTTGTTATGGCTACTTCTTCCAAATGGAGACTAGTTGGTACTAAACGGGAAAAAAATAAGGAGCTGCGGTGAACTCGCAACTGAAAGAGTGCTGGTTCAAATCCTACAATCAGAGAAGCCTGGGTTGGCTACCATCATGTGTCCTTGGGCACTTTACTCCAGTTGCCTCTGCACTAAATTACCTTGTGTTGCCACAAAATGCCAAACCAAATCAAACGCTGATCTGACATCCAATATGGGCATCATGGTTGCTGTTTTACAAATCTTGTTATTGCTGCTCCTGAATGGATGGTCATATTAACATAGGGGTTTCACCAAAGACTTCTTATGATGTCTTGTTGGTCCTGAATGAAAATGGTGCCGATCTTACATCCAATACGACCACCAGACAGTCCCAACACCCAAGAGGTAAAAAGAGGAAATGGTCTTGTCTTGGATTCCTGGAAATTCCTTTCGCCCACTAGTGTTAATCCCTTGGGGGAAACTCTTGTTTTCTTCGTGGACCATTCTCATTCCTGAGAGCTGTGTACTGATATTGCAATACAATATATGTCATGGTTCACAAAGTAGACTTGGTACAAATTGATATATGAATAACTTAGATGAGCTTACTTGACTACCAGTAAGGCTGTCATGTTTACTTGTGTAAACTACATCATGTTGTGTTAGCCCGTAAACATTTACAAAACCTGCCTTTAGTTTAAACGATAAATAAAATGCAATACGAAATGATGTAACTTTGTATCCCATTCTTATTCAATATGGCTAAAAGCAAGCATAGCAGATGATCTCTAGTTTGGAAGTATTTCACAATGGTTGATGCCAGAGGCAGACAGAAAGTCAATGCCCACCCCCATGCTCTACAGAGGTTTCCTGCACATGGGGTAGCACTGGTGTGATGGCTAACAACTTGTTGAAACATATACACAAGTCTCTTAAAAGAGTCACTTTTGAAGTGATTCCTGGCGGAATAGCCAAACAGCTGGCTAAACAGGGGAAAAAGTTTAGCTCTGCATTTTATTTTTGCATAGGTGTTAATGGTAACTGACTTCCTTATATCTGTACTGTTCATGAATATTGAAAGAGAAATTTAAGAAAATGTCTGTAGTTGTTTGCTGTAAATTCTAGGTGCCTGAATTTGCATGTTTTTGCATTTTGGCTATGTAATATTGTGGTGGGCTTAACTTTTTTTTAACAGTGTACTTATGGAACACACATCTTGTAACTTTTGGTCTACATGTTCAACTGTTGTGTAAGGAAATTTATGTACCAGGACGTATTCAATGGGTACGTTTGATTCTTGCTTTGATCTTGATTAAGTTAATTTCATTTATGGAATTATTAGAGCAAAGAGTGAGTGCATATTCCATAATACACCTGGTCTTGCTGCAGTTTCTGGATATATGTAGCTGTCATTGTTATGTGAAAATTTGTGTGGAAGCTGCAGTAAACAGGTAAATAGTCCTATCAGGTAATCAGTATTGTTGTGGAAAATGATTATTTTTGGACTTAAGTTAGAAGATGAGCCTTTACTTATCAATATCTTTAATGAAAACAACTCACATTTGCCACAGATTGCCAGTTCTGGCATGCAGATGGATTAATCACATTTAAATGAAATCATTTTGTGTTCCAGTAGTTGTGTAAATGCTTGATTTTTTTTTGTCAGCATGACAGCTTTTGTTACCAGTTATCATAATTAAAACTCTCATAGCACATGCTCACAAACTATCTTAAACAAGTCATAACATGACAAAACTTTCAATAAACAAAAAATAAAATTCTGCAAGACAGTCCATTCATCAACTTCTGTCAAAACTTTTACAAAAATTACAGAATTACATTTTTTTCTTTTCTTGTATAATGGTAATCATGATAGTGAGGGTGCCAGTGTATCAAATGTCCATTAAAATAGACACTGATCTATCAGGTAGCTTATGTTGGATATTGACCTCTGCATGACCTCTACTATAACCCAAAGAAAGAGCAAGATTGTACAAATTGCCAGGCTGTACATGTCCTGTAACTGGAACAAATTTTCATGGGTTGATACTATTGTTGTTGATTACTGTTTCTGTAAATAGACCAATAATTCCTGCCATTACATTTCAAGTCTCTGTGTTCATAAGACCACAGCAGGGTCCATTCCAGGCATGTGCAACTTCCTCCAGGGCACGGGCCAGATAGCGATTTTTAAATGTACCCACAAGATACACCATATGGTAGATAAAACCCAGTCGTGGGCCATAGGTTGCACATACCAGGTCAATTCTGTTGTGGAAATGAAAATTGGGGGATAGGAGGGGTGTGTGGTCTGAATATAGGAGGGACTCTTGTTTTTAGCATGTCTGCAATTAAAATATCCCTGGAAATGTCTGATTTTAATTATGTCATGAATAAAGAAGTTACAATGAGAGTTTTCTAAGCCTGGTTTGGCAGAAACCATGGTAACTTGTTATGATCATTAAATATTGATCCACTTTGGAATTACGCAACCCCCTAAAAAGTTAGTTTTGTGTGGAAATATTGAATCTGTATACTCAGATTACAGAAGGAATAGAGTAATTTTCCAGCTATAATTCAAACACAAAGGTAGCATATCCAGTATGACCATTCAATATCCATTAAGGTATTAAATCTATTTTTGTTTTCATAAAAATTCAGTAAAAGGTGTAAGCATATGTAAATCTTCCTGCTATAGTTCAAAATTATATTTACAAAGGGGACTTATTCTTACCAACACATACAAATTCAGTTGGAGTTACATACCTTACAATAACACAGTTTGGAGGTCTACCCACTGTGTATTAACAAGTTAAATAGTCACACTCACCTTTACACCTTATGTCTTTTCCTAAAGTTCGCTAAACCCTTAGCCATGCATCTATAGAAGTAATCATTCTAGGGAATACAAATGACATGACAGTGACACCATGCTGGTGGGAAAAACCACAATGAATTGACTAAAGTAGTGATGATAATGCCATATACGTTTACCTACATGACTGAAGTTTCAAAAAGGAGGCTTTAATCAATATGTCCATCAGTTAAAGTACAACATTTATTACTTGTTTCAGCAAATGAATTACCTCTGTATTAGACTGGTTCAGTGTTGAAATGTTGGAGGCATCATGTACTGTACCTCCATTTCTCATCTCTGTCTGTATTGTAACTTAGCCCTAATTTGTGTTAAGAATTGTACATAGACGTGCACATACACCGTACATACAGCAATAAATATTTTTAGTATTTTGGTTGCAGGAAATACCTTGCATTACTTCTTTTCTTAAAATGTACCTTCCCCTTGTAAGTGGGTGGGTCGGTAGGGTGTTGTGTAAAAAAAAATTGTATCCATATTTTTGGGAGAGAATTGATGTATGTAATAACACTTATGTGCATGCATGTGTCTGATATTGCATAATTCCACCTATATACATGTTAAGATGGAAATCTAAACCCCCATTATTGCTGGTGGTTTGTAAATGTATATAATGGTCTTAGAATAAGGTGAAAAGAAAGAAAGGTTAGTCCTGGTCTGGGGGAGTGATTGATAACAAAAACAAGGGGACATAACTGTTTTGTAACATTTTTCTCATTTTGCATCACTAGCTCTAGCTCATAATCTGTACCAGGGATTCACTTTAAGAATTATCAGAGCCAAGGTGTGCACCGATAAACGATTACAGGGACATATTTGTAATTACCGTATATACTTGTGTATAGGCCGAGTCCAAATGCAAACAATATAGATCCTGATCTGCCATCACATAATGCGCTGGCAGATCAGGGTCTATGTTGTTTGTTTAACTGATTAGTCCTTACAAACTGCATAGACCCAGGTCTGCCGGCGCATTATGTGAGGGCAGATCTGGGTCTATGCAGCTTGCAGTTGGTATTAGCTTATACGCGAGTACAGACGGTAAGATATCAAGCTGTAGTGCTTCTATCACTCAAACCTCCATTACATTTTCATAAGCTCCTCAGCTCTAGATAAGAATTTAATAAATGGTGTATTTTGTGAATACCACAAAACCCTGCTTGATATAATCTTATGCAACCATATTGATTCCTATTCATCCGGACATTAAACCTGCATATTTGAATGCATCAAATGGCTTAGTGACCAAGGCTATTTCAGGGTGCATTTTATTATATGGCTCTGTTTGAGTGAGTGTTTTCATGTTGAGCAAGTACTATCATTTTAAATGTGGATGGAACATATGGATCTTGAACTGATAGTATAATTTGTAGGGGTGAAACGATCATCGATATATCAATGCATCGATACTTTAGCATATCAATACACGTATCGATACAAGAGGTGAAGAATCGATACAAGACGATATCTACCCTATATATGTTACTTTAATCTTCAGCAATCATGAATAATTATTTGTCGTTTGCCTTCTTATTCTTTAAACTGAGAATCGATAATGTATCGTATCGTCAGCTGTGTATCGTGAATCATATCGATACGCGGCACAGGTGTATCGTTTCATCCCTAATAATTTGTATTGATCAAAATGTGCCGTCATATAAATGTATTATGCTTACAGCAGGAGCTTAACACAGAAAACTTTGGATTAAGTGCTTAAAATTAAGATGTTTTGCATAATTTGAATGCATGCAAAATTTCTCTATGCATTTTTAGTCAGTTCGTCTGCAAAATATGCACAAGTACACCACTAATCTTGAGCTCAGACTACTGTTTGGCTGTAGTGTTATTACATTTACTATCTTGAAGCATTATATATACATGAGCATGATGAATTTCACATCTATGATTGCCATGCTAAATTCACTAAAATTGTTTCCTTTTTTCATGAAGATACACAAGCATTGGCTTTTAAAATATTAGTGAGCGGGAAGTATCCATAATTGATGTGAATATATACTAGAATTTGTCCTTAAATATTGTGGGCGGGTAAGATATTCAGGGTATGAGGAAGACAGTGTTGTCCCTTGTAAGAATTGGCATGGGGATGCACCAAACCTTCCTTATAATACAACCTGTTGCCCTAAAAGTGCACCCAGTTGCCCTGATAATAATATTGCCCCTTTGCAGGTTCAGCGACAAAACTTTGAAGTTTATTTTTTTAAACAAATATTTCCTAGATATCTTCTTTCCACATTATATATTTCTGCACTAAAAAAATTGATGGACTGTATTCATTTGTAATTGTTCTATGGCCAACAAGCAGGAAATACTAACAGCAGTATGCTGCAATTACTGCCTGACCACTGAGCAGTTTTGCCTTCAAAAGTGGTTTCATGCCACTTCAGGTTCCCTCATAATGAAACTGTACCCTGCCTTATTTGATGGTCAAGGGACAACACACAGAAGATATACTACAATTTACTTTAAAATGGAGGGAGGAGGCCATCTGGTATCACAGTACCAATTGTTTTTCCGTAGAACTTAATGTTAACGTTTGGTGAAATAAATATACCTTCTCTCCTACTTTAGCATGCATGTCACACACTGTCATAGAGAGAAATATTAGATTGTCAATTTGATAAGGACAGAACCAGGTTCTCCATTGCATTTAGAAGAGATAACTCTGCTGGAACTAGACAAGAGTAAGAGTTGTCCAGTCACAACAGACACATTTTCAGTGATGTGTATCACATTTTAAAATCATAAAAGATACAAAACATGATCTACATATGAATTAACATAATCTCAAATGTTGCCAAGAGACTTAACATTTTTTTTAGCCTGACAGAAACTACAACTCTTACATAATACACCAATCACATCTAGTTTTGTTATTTATTTCTGAACACAATGTTCCCAACACCTTAAGCCCCACGGGCTTGTGCAATTGGTACTGTGATACCTAAAGCAATCCTTAATTTTTTTAATAATCTGTGATATAGCTTGGGACTGTACAAGTAACAAGTGTACTTAGTCTCGCGTCAAAAACAATTTTAGGAGGTACGAAGCTATGTCGTATATTGATGTCTTTGGAAATGTCATGGAGCTGTTTCAACTGCTGTTTTCATACTTGTGCTTTACTACCAAACAATTTTTTGGGAATAAAATGAATTGTTTTAACTATGAGTTGTGTTTTTTTCTTATCAGCACTTATTGAACTTCACATGGGTGATATGGGATAAATCACATTATGTCATATTATGTAATAACTAGGTCAAACATCAATGTACTAATTAGTATGTACCTCTCCTACTTCAGAATGGAGAATTCATCTAAAATAAAGGACTTTATATTTGTTTAGTAGACAAAGAACTTAACATCAGAGACAGGTAGACATGACTCAATCTTGTTACAAGGTATAAGCTTTCAACACTTTACACCAACTGCAGATACATGAGGTCACTACCTTGCACAAAGGTCAGCCTATCCATCATCTGTGTAACAAATAGAAAGCATTCCTCCTTTGTGTAGTGAATAAAATTCATGCAGTAAGCCAATCTGTCACCAAATATAGTAGATCCCAGCTTCTACTTATATTTTTAATTTGGGGTGAAATTTGGGGAATAAAATACAGAAAAATGCTAAGGAAAAGCAATAAGTACAGCAAGTCAAATGGAGTTTTAAACTTGAGGAAAGTGTACATATAAGAGGGACATGTTGTTTATAATAAATGAATAAAAAAAGACAACCACAACATAGAGAAAAATAAGATGGAAAAGTTTGATCGCCTTACCTTAGCGAAATACCGTATGTGGAGGCAGTGCCCCATTGGTCCAAGGACAGTCCCAAGACAACAGTACTATTACATCCCTTACAAGCATCAAAACTTAAGGTGAATCAGTGTGCATTCTCATCTGAAATAAAAGGGTAAATAATTTAAATCATTTAGATGCATATCATTTATATTGGTCCTACACATAACAATTAAAAATAACTGGCTTAAGTTAGGCACAAGCAAAAAATAAAAAAATAAATCAGTGTCTATTTTTAAACCTTTTAAATTTTGCTGTAAGAAATTATTAAATTAGTTGTACTTAACACTTGCATAAAGATTGAGGGCTAATATAATATTTCATGCTAAATCTTTTCTTTATTTTCATAAACAAGCACTGAAAATGTGTTTTTATTTCTTCAAATGTCATGTATGATGTAAGTGAGATAACTGAATGAAATGCATAAGGTGTGGTATTTTTATTTCCTCCAATATATCATCTATGTAATATAAATTAGTTCATGAAAACATGTATTAACTTGCATGCTATTAAATTATCCAAAAATAAATTATTCACAGAGTGTAGAACCTAAAATTGAGGCTTCTATATGTAGTGGAGACCTTACAAGTGATTTAATTTTGTTCTCAGATATGAGGAGGCTGCCTCATATCGAATAGTTCATGTTCTCTAGAATGCTGGTATGTGGAGTGCAACCTTCCGTAAATATGCCAATATGATCCCATGCTATTCTGGATTCTTGTGATGGGACCCAAAGTTTGAAGAACAGTGTGGACTTGAATGGAAGATATCGGCAATATGTGACTAATGTGGTTACCACTCAGAAATGTTTGGCCTTATATGAGGAAATTCCAAAAGAAACAGTTGGACAGAAATAAATATGATTAATTGAAAGTCAATAGAGGATTATAAATGGGCACATGCAAGTGTCAATGGGAAATGCTAACTTAAAGAAATTGCTCATCTGATGATATTCCTGCTACTTCTACAAAACGGGATGCAACAGAACCTATCTTTATAAATTGCATGAAGAATTTCAAGATGAGAAAGTGTACAAAAAGGGGCAATTATTGCATGACAATAAAAAGAAAGTGGGAAGGAAGACCATATCTATAATAAGTTACCTAAAATTACTCATACCAACATATCCTATATGATACAAAGTGATCTACAACAATTGAAGCACCTTCTTTGAGCCCTATAGTGTTCTCGAGCCTGTTTTATGGCATGCTTTTCAAGAAGCAGATAGTTATTGTATATACATGATTTATCATGATATGCAGGTAAAATAGTTAATATTTGGCCAAAATCACATACATTGTGTTTACATAACTTATTTTGTTGCATGTATGACAGTCTCTGAGCTGACTCCACTGATATAAAGTCATCAGGCCATACAACTCGTTGTCTGTCATAGTCATCTTTATCAAATGCCCACTCCAAAGCCAACGTGTTATTTTCTGAAGATTTTATGCATTTTCTTGCTAAAAATCTGTCAATATTGGACAAAAACTTTTCAATATCCATTGTTTTTACCAGATGACAGTACTATAGTTTATAAATGGCACCCCTACATGTACAAATTACTATGGATACACTGCGAGACTGGTATTCCCTTTAGGTATCACGGTACCAATTATTTTAGACCTTGATGTTAACATTTGGTGAAAGAAATATACCTTCTCTCCTACTTTAGCATGCATGTCACACGCTAGATTATTAGATGGTCAATTTGACAAGGACAGAACCATGTACACCATTGCATTTAAGAGAGATAACTCTGCTGGAACTAGATAGGGGTAAGAGTTATCGAGTCACAACACATTTTCAGTGATGTTCATATCACATTTTTAAAAAATCATACAAAATACATAACATGATCTACATATGAATTAACATGATCTCAAATGTTGCCAAGAGACTTAAAATTTATTTTAGCCTGACAGAAACTATAACTCTTACATAATGCACCAATCACAGCTAGTTTTGTTGTTTATTTCTGAACACAATGTTCCCAACACCTTAAGCTCTGCCCCCCCCCCCCCCCCAATCCTCCGGGCTTGTGCATTTGGTAACATGATACCATATAGCGAGGCTTAAAGAGGAATATACTAGGAAAGGCCACAAGATGTTGGTAACATACTCAGAAAGGGTGCATGATGTACTACTAGGATTTGTCTCAAAATGTTGTTGTGCTGGGAGATATTCTGTTACACTCCACTTCAAACTTTATAAACCCCTCTACTGATATTGTATGTATAAGGCTTAATGCCACATAGCACAATTCTGGCAATATAGTTTTGTATAAGTTGAAAATTTGAAGGGGGAAGTATCTCTTCATAATGCCCCTGGAGTGAAACAAAATGAACCTTGCTTACTAGACTTGTAGCCTAGTGGTAGGAAAATTTCAGTTTAATTTGACTTCGTAAGTCAAGGAAAAATAAAAACAGTGTTGTGATTCTCTGTTTCCCAAAATGAAACTCCAAACAATGACTGGGGTTCTAATACTGCATACCGTTGATGTTTATATAAACTAAATTCAGTGATATTTTACATCTAGAACATGGGTTTGAAAATAACCCAAAAGATCCAAACATTGTCGTAAAGGGTAATTGGAGAACCAATATAAGCCTAATTAAACAATGACATCATTAGTAATTTTACAAGGAAACCACATACATTACAAGATACGTTCATGATAATCACTGATGGGGTTTTAAAACGGAGCTGTTATCATCTGGAAGCTTGGTTTAGTAAAGCCTGCCTTTCTTTGTCAGTTACACTAGACCCTCACCAGAGGGCTTTCCTTAACAAACAAAATCTAGGACTGGGCATGCAGAATGACAATGAAGTATCTAGCATTATACTTTTAGGTTTTTAGTACCACTGGTCCTTAGGGGTGAAATGATTAATTGATATATCGATGTATCAATACTTTTTCTATATCGATACCCATATCGATACAAGAGGGGAAGAATCGATACAAAACAATACTTACTCTATGCAAGTAACTTTAATCTTCAGCAGTCGTGAATAATTATTAGTCATTTGCCTTTTCATTCTTTAAATTGAGAATTCATCTGAGACAGTCGTAGCAAGTAGATGCACTCATTTCTGTCAGTAAAAAATACAAGCAATTGACAACACCCACTCACCTTCTACAAATTAACACAAGGTGACTAACTCACGTGGTTCGAAATCTGGCCCCTTCTCCCGCCCCAATTCCATGCTAATTAGTTTATCTCGTATGCATCTTCAGCCACTGATAACATATATCAATGGAAAGAAGACATTGCAGCTTTCTTCCCTGTGTATAATTTAAGTACTTTACTGATCATTTAATAACCACTTTTACGCGAAATTTATCTGTTGCATCACATCTTGTCTACTTGGATCGAATTGAAGGCTACACATCCGGTGTGTCACACAGTGTTACATGCAATTCTGATTAGTGGTTATTGTTTGTCCAAGTCCCGGGTAAAACAATAACCACCAATAATAACTAACTGTAGCGTGTTCACTGCGTGACATACCGGAAATATTGGCATCCAAACTCTATCCAAATAGATACAAAGCAACATAGAAACTTCACACAAAAGTGACTATTAAATGATATGTGTAAAGTACTTATATCGTACATGGAGAATAACTTTGGAATGTCTCCTTTTACATTGATATATGTAATCAATGACCGAACCTGCCGATTGGATAAAAAAACAAAACAAAAAAAAAAATAGCACAGAATCGGCAAGGGGGCAGATTCCAAAATGCACAAGTTATAGCCACCTCATCAATTTGTAGAAAGGGAGTGGGTGTTGTCAATAGTTTCCTTTTTCACTGACAGAAGCAAATGTCTGTGGCCATGGCAGTTGATTTGCATCAGCAGGAAGTACAATGTGAAGGATTTGGCTTGCACTGTTTTTTTTCTGTTTTGAAGATAACACTGTAATCTCTTCAAAATTTAAGTGAAAACATGAAACTGGCAATAAGATGTTTTAAAAACATTCATTCAATGTAAAACAAAGGGCGTTGTGACCAGGATGAGTCATGCATATGATCAAATGGAGCAGCCTGAAATGGCCTAAAAGGGTGAATAAAAATCACTAACAGCTAGTCTGTTTAGAAGTATTTTTTTTTTTTTTAAAATCTTGTCAAGGATTAGAATGGCATATGAACAGATGATAAGTCTCTGTTTTTTTGTAATCTGCATACTGGAAATACAGCCAGTATGTCAACACAAAAAAATGGCACCACCCTACCATTGACAGACATTCTAGAGATGAAAAGACCATCAAGTTGATATGTGTATCGATAATGTATCATATCGTAGGCTGTGTATAGAGAATTGTATCGATGCATGGCAGAGGTGTATCATTTCACCCCTACTGGTCATAGACCAGAAGTGCTTGTGGGATGACCATCTGTCTGTCCATCCATTAGCACAAGTTTTTTATCACTACTCCTCCTAAACTAGTTCGATAAATCACCAGAAGATTATTATAATGTCTGGTTGCTCCTAAAATTAAATAAAAATTATCCCGATATGACATCCAGTATGGCTGGTCATATCAACATTGTGCTTTCACTAAGAGACTTCATATGATGTCTAGTTGGTCCTTAAAGGAAATGGTGCCAATCTGATATCCAATATGGTGGCCATCTTGAAAATCATGATATAGCTACGCCTCTTAAATGGAAAGTCATTTGGTCCTAAATGAAAATGGCGCCAATTGTATATCCAATATGGCTGCCATGACTGCTGTCTTGAAAATCTTGCTGTCACTACTTCCCCTAAATGGATAGTCATATTGACGTGGGGTTTTCACCAAAAGACTTCTAATAATGTCTACTTGGTCATAAATGAAAATGGTGCCAGTCTGACATCCAATATGTCTACCACAGCAGTGATTTTGAAAATCTTGTTATTGCTGAAGAATATCAGAGATGGTTTTAACACTCGGCAGTAAAAACGAAGAAATGGTCTGATCTTGAATTCCTGGAAAATCTGTTCAGTCATTAGAGAGCATCAATCCCTTCGAGGGACTCTTGTTAAAACAGGTTTTCTATCATTGTCAACCAGTTGTAAATGTTGGGAGAAGCATCTTAAATGGTTATATTTTGCAATATTATGAAATAATAATAAAATAATTAAGGTCATTCATAATCTACTCCTGTTAATCCTGTTTTGTCAAGAGAGCAGCAATAGCTCAGTGTGTAGAGCATCCAATATGTAATATAAAGGTCATGGGTTCATTACCTGCCCAGGCCAGCCTGTGTCTGCTGCCTCACTGTTGCCATGGGAAAGGCTGTTAGTTCTAATTTCCTCAGCATGACAGCCAATAATGTTTTAAAAATGTCATTAAAAACAAACCAATCATCCTGTTTTATATAGTAATCTTGCCTGATAAACCCATGCAAGGTAGTGGATGTTGGTGCAATGGACTAAGTAGTTGATTACACTCATTAGCACAGCTGCAAATGGAACCAGTTACAGATGACTTATAAGAGTATCCTTGTGCCTTTTTGAGTGTTTTCTCCATGCTGCATCCTTGCACATTTTTTTCACAGTAAAATTCAAAAGGGTGCACCTAAACTTGGGTAACACATTGTAAAATGTGCACAAAAATAGCTATCAATATTGTTTGCTAGCTCTTTGTCCTGACTATTAGGCAAGTCCACTAAGTCATCAAAATGGATGATTTTATCACTCAGGCAGTGTGTCAATCTTCTCATTTTAATAGCGCTCTTAAACAAAAGAGTCGTAAAAAATTAATAAATGTCTCACTTGTTCACAAGACCTTGGAAAATCCCTGTGTAGGCAGTGATATTTTAATTCTAATGTATTTGTACTGTAGAAATTCTTATATTGAGTAAGAACGTGATAATAATGGAACAATAATTTACTATCAAACAGAATTAGTATAAATTCACTGCAGTAATTTAAAGGAACTTTATGTAAATGTTTATATTTGTGATGATGTATTAAGCAGGTAATAAATATATAATCAATTAATAGGCAAAGCCCCTTAAAAGTAGAAAAGGACCCATAAACTCAGCCAGGGGGCCTTCAGGGTCCTTTTTCTTGGAAAGATCAGGAAACATTGCCTTATGGGGTCCAGCATTGAATATACTGCATATTGGGGCCCTATGGGTTTTATTTGTTTATTCACATGTTCAAACCTAAAAAAGTAGATAAGGTACTTGAGGAACCCAGAATCTTGAATTGGTGATAAACTGGTAGGGAGATGGATATGACTCAAAGCTATGTTTCACTGTTGGTTATCCTCAAATCAATGGGTTAAGTTGATATTGTTTATATCAATTAAAAAGGTAACTTCACAATAAAAACTGTGATTCTAGTCACATTTTTGCCCGCTTGTTCGAACCCTATATTTAGCTTTTCCTAATTGAAATGTTGCCAATTTTGCCTCCAATGTTGAGTGTGGTGGCCATTTTGAAAATCTTTTTAGTGCTACTTCCTCTGAATGGATTGTCATATATTGACATGGGGTTTCCACTAAAAGCAGTTCTTATGTTATATAGTTGGTGATAAATAAAAATGGTGACACTCGACCATTGACAACTATGGCACCCAGCTTAAAAATCTTGTTATTGCTATTTCTATTGAATCGATGCAATGTTCATTCAAGAAATGGAAAAAGTATGGCCCCTACTATCCTACCAGGTAAAAAAGAGGAGTCATTTAGAACAAAACGGGGGATTACAAGTTTCCTTAATTTTAAAGAAAATTCAAACATGTATCATTATCAGCCTCCCCTACCATGTGCCGTCTGTACCTGGATTTGAATTCCTTTGCTTGAACAACACATCCCATCTAGAATTTATTTGAATATTTGAGTCTGTATTTTTGCGTCCCTGTATGCCACTTTGGAAATAAATACAGCACTGTTTATTTTTTTTATCTATGATCGTTCAACCATGTATTCTCGATTGGTGCCCAAGGTTATTAAATCAGTAAGACATTTCTGCCGGCCCATTAAATTGACCATCATGTGCTTCTTTGGCAGTGAGCACAATCTTTTAAGTTAGCTTGGGGTGCACTCAATTCACTCAGTCTTAATCAACCATAATGATCTTTAATCTGTATTTTCGTGGGGGGAGGGCACCATAATGGCAACTTTCTTGCACCAAAGATGAAAAGTAAGGGCCAGCACAATGGTGCAGCCTTCAGAGTACACTGGGGGTGGTCCCATTGCAGTGGAATTTTCACTTAAATACTTCTTATTATACTTACTAGTACAGTATATAATTGGTTCTTTTGAAAATGGTTTCAATCTGACTGAGGAAAATGTTTGTAACAGAGGCCAGCTAGAAAATTTTGTTATTTCTTCTCCTCTTAATGGATTGTGTCATTTCCACATAATCACTTTTTATGATATTTAGTTTATCCAGAATGAAAAGGGTGTTGATCTGACCTCACAACATGGCTGCCACAGTGTTAATCATAAAAATCTTATTATTGCTTCTTCTTCTGAACAGATAGTTTTATCAACATCAGATTTCAACTAAAACACTTCTTGCCTTAATTTGTTGGTCCTAAATGAAAATGGTGCCAAATATTTAGTGGCAATGCAAGGGTTTGAGGTACTTACGGCAGTGTTATTTAGTGGTGCCCCTAATTTGCTACAGAGAACAGTTTTTATGCCAGTTACCCCCTCCCCTCCTAAATATAAGTTTTGTGAAGAATTGTCCCCGTTACTCTAAGGTGAAAGTGAAATGCAATGAAAATTTCAGCTGCAAAAAAAAAATAGAAAGCTCCTGACTGCCCACCCACACCCCCTCTCACCACCACTGCAAATATTACCTCCCAATGCCATGAAAATCTTGTTATGGCTGACCTCCTGAACAGATGGTTGTATCAATGTGGGGTTTTCACTAAAACTTTTCTTGCAATATGTAGTTGGTCCAATATTAAAATGATGTCAATCTAACCACCAAACTGGTTGCCTTGGTGGCCATCTTAAAATCTTTTTATGGCTACCTCTTCTACACAGATGGCATACTGTATCAGCATGAGGTTTTTTACTTTAACGCTATAATAATATGTAGTTCGTCCTAAACAAAAATGATGCTAATCTGACCTTCAACATGGCAACCAGACTGACCATCACATAAATCTTGTTATTACTACTCCTCTTAAAGGAATGGTGGCACTGATAACCTTATAAGGTTTTCACTAAAACACTTCTTCCAAAGTATAATTGATCCAGAATGAAAATTCAGCACATCTCACCACTTACATGTTCATGCTGCCTGAAGGAGTTTGAAAAAGCATACCTACTTGACCTTGGGGTCAAGTCAGAGGTCACAGCTTGCATTGTTGTACTTCATTGAGCATATGAACACTGTGACTTGTACGTGAAGAAATTATTTTGACCAGACATTGCCTATTAAATATGAATTTTTAAACATTTGTTTGTTTTAACAGCACTTTTAACACATTGGCTATATCATGCTACGGAAATGGCAGCTAAGTGCTTTTCCCATGGATATAAGCAGTTGACCCTGGCTGGCCTGGGAAGGTATCGAACACACGTCCCATGGATTACAAGTTCGACTCTACCAACTAAGCTACGTCAGCTCTACAAAAATGAATAGATTCTTATCAAACCCATTTTGTGAATATATGAAGAATACCATGAATAGTGTAAGTTCAATAACCTTGGGTTTTTCCCATACCATAAATAGTGTCAAATCAGTATCTTGGGTTTTTCCCATACAAATATTATTTACTGATTTAATGAAACTTAGCAGGTAGATATCTTTTTACAGTACCAATAACTGGTTCCGTGATCTTTTATTTATGGTATCAGGTTCAAGGTAAAAGGACTCAGCTGTGATTTTTGTACTGTACTTCTCTTGTGGACATGTTAATTCAAACATAAATGAAAATATTTTGTTACCAGATTTGATTTGCTGGAGTTTCTACAGAATATCTGTGATGGTTTCAATACTCCACAGTTAAAAAGAACAATAGGTGAAAGAAATAGATTTCTCATGAATTCCTGCAAATTCTTCCTGGTCAGTAGAGTGTCAGTTTTGTAATAATTTATAATGTACAAAAATATCCAACTGACTGTGGGATGGTAAAGAAAGTGTACTGAACAGCAACATATTTATTACAGGAGACCAGCTTTTACTTTTACCCCAAAGGGTAGAGTTGAATATTCACATAAATTTTGTTACTTTCCTGCTTGCTATGTGCAGACAGTGCTTCCTCACTTTAAGGCACCTCATTGTCAGGCTGTCCTTTTATAAGGCATGTATAATCATGGATTCCATTTCATTATATAGTAATATTATGTATAAAATACCTTGGTATAAGCCAGTCTTACCTGTAAGGTGGTCCACATTTATGGTTCCATAAACAGTGTTATAGTTAGGGAGCAAACCTACCATTAAGAAGACTTGTACCTCTCTGAGCCGGTATCAGCCTTTAGGCCAGGTATAGATACAGTGTCAGAGGTAACTCTGACTATACAAATATCTGACAAAACTTACAAAAGTTTGCTTCTGAATACGTTGTTTCTTGTCCCAAAAAAAAGTAGCACACAAAAAAGTCCCTTTTATGTCTTAACCTTGCTCTTTCTACCTTTCTACCTTTGCTCTTTGCTATCTGAATCTTCATGACCTCAATTTGGAGGATCTTGGCAGCTTTTAAAATGGATTTTGGGATTGACTCAGGTATGAATCTATAACACAGACATCAATGCCCAGTGCCTTTAATTCTTCCCAAAATAATATGAAAAAGAATTAAAGACACATTTCATCGAGAATCATTTTAGCTTTACTGACTGATCCATATTTTGCATGTCCATTTAGTTTGCTTGAGTTCAAGAAACCAGGCATGAGCAGCAGATCAGCCACTTTATACAGTCAACAAGGTGCCAAATTCAAATGCCACATTACCGAATTTATGGTAATATGATGCTTAAATTATGGGGAAAATTAATATTTTGTGATCATTTTCTGTTTTAAAAAATTGATTAATTAATGATGAAATTCAAAACAATGAATAACTGATTAATCATAACCATGCTCTAGTGTGAATATGTCTATCCATAAAGTAGAAATTAGCCTTCAGTTTATTCCCTTAAAGGTGCCTTGTGTTCTTTTGTACTTGGTTAGCTGAGGGCCTCTGGAAAAATAGTTGCAAAACTAACTGGATTACCCTCTTGAAATTATTATTATTATTATTATTATTATTATTATTATTATTGTTGTTGTTGTTGTTGTTGTAGGGATATTGACCTTGCACCATATTTGCAATTTTTAGTTAACTTTTATAATTAAATACACATGTACCTTTCACCAGAGAATGAAAATATGGTAAATTAGAGGTTTATGAACTCAATATATATGACAGGCTTACATCAATGCCTTTCAGTATGTGCCTGGATTAAGTGAAAAGGGTCTAGCCATGACACAGTTAATTAGCAACAATTTCAATTCCTTTAATGAGGAAATGAAATACAATAAGCTCATTCACTCAATACAAGGGATCATATGGCTTATAAAAGTGACAAGTTTTTTGTATCTCCTCAGTTGCACAGGGCTGGCAGTAATCATTGCTGACACATCTGTTAAAAGGACACCATTCAGTTTCTTTTTTGAAAGATAAAAAAAAAGTTTGAAAATGATAAGAATGAGTAGTATCAGAATTTTGGCTAAATCAAAGAGCTGTGTTTATCATTTTCAGAAGAAACTGCAGGTAAGTTTTTTTTTTTTTTTTTAAAGACATACAATTTTATTTTATGGTTCTTCTTCCTCAGAAGAGTTTTCATTCCATTCTGCAGATGTTTACTTTATTGATAATTATGCATGAATTGATGTACCATTCATGACATTTTCCCCCATCTTTTGTTTATGAGGCAAATTCACCATAAATATTACGTACATAATAACATACTGTTATCATATTTCTCTAATGAAAAGCTCACACAAACACATGCACACACACACACATTAAAAAAATGTATCAAATATTTACTAAAGATATGCTTGCCTGTTTGTAGGGCTCGCACCCATATTTTCTGAAAAAATTTACTAGACTGGTCCATTGGACTGCCACTTATCATTAGGAGAAATAATGTTAGATCATCAAGATCTGATGAGTTTGATTGTCAGTGTGCCTTGTTAGTTGCTGAATAAGATAGGCAGTCATTAACATAGAAAGCAGAAAAGCAATGTTCCTATTGCTATGTATCGACAATTTCAGGGTTGAATATTTGGGAATGCCACCATGTTGTTTTTTAAAACTATAATAAGTCAGTAATTGAAACAAAGGTCCACTCAAATAGTACTTATCACACCTGGCCATCAGTAATTATCAAATTAGGGTTGAGGAAGTCACCATGTTGTTGTTTTTTTAAAAACTATAACAAGTCAGTAATTGGAACAAAGGTCCACTCAAATAGTACTTATCACACCTGACCATCAGTAATGATCAAATTAGGGTTGTAATCTGCCATCAGCTGTAAATTCTAGCCTCAGGGTCTTGAAGATACCATGAAGTATGACCAATTTAGGTAACTCTTTTCAAAAATGTAAACAAAGATACAACTGATGATTTCAGCAATAAGTATTCAATAGGCACTTCACACCTGACCATCAGTAATTATCAAATTAGGGTTGTAATCTGCCATTCTGCTTCTAGTAAATTCTAGCCTCAGGGTGAAGATATGCTGAAGTGTGACCTAATTAGGTAACTCTTTTCCAAAATGCAAAAAAAAAAAAAACTGATAATTTAAGTAATAAGTATTCAATAGGCACTTCAGCTATTTGTAGTCATAAACTTAAATGTAACATGAATTTATAAAAAGAAGCTGTTCTCAGTTAATCCAAAATTATCACCACAGCAGTAGCAGCTATAGTTAGAAGCACTACTACTACACTACTACTAGTACAACTGCTACTGCCACTAAGTACTACTTAAAAGGGTATAATAATAATAATATTAATAATAATAATAATAATAATAAAATGAAAAGGCAGGGATTATGTAATACAATACATCCATGTGTGTGTGTGTAATGTCACACAATTCCTCCTACATGGTTCATGATAGAGACTTCAGTCCTTGGAATATGATTGGGAGTGGTCAGTAGATGTCCACATGGTTTTGAATTTTGATACAGCCCCCGGGCATGGGGATGAGGAAGGATGTGTGTGCATAAAGTTAAAATAACTCCAAAGCTGTAGCCCCTGGGTAATACACAGTTATTGTGTGGGAAAAGATGAAATCAGATATGCTACTCTGGCCCATAGATCTGTTCTTATCCCCCAGGGATTTAACTCAGGGACATAATACAGAAACTATTGTGGTCTCCATCCTATAACCATATTTTATATAGCTATAGTTAGAAGCACTACTACTACACTACTACTAGTACAACTGCTACTGCCACTAAGTACTACTTAAAAGGGTATAATAATAATAATATTAATAATAATAATAATAATAATAATAAAATGAAAAGGCAGGGATTATGTAATACAATACATCCATGTGTGTGTGTGTAATGTCACACAATTCCTCCTACATGGTTCATGATAGAGACTTCAGTCCTTGGAATATGATTGGGAGTGGTCAGTAGATGTCCACATGGTTTTGAATTTTGATACAGCCCCCGGGCATGGGGATGAGGAAGGATGTGTGTGCATAAAGTTAAAATAACTCCAAAGCTGTAGCCCCTGGGTAATACACAGTTATTGTGTGGGAAAAGATGAAATCAGATATGCTACTCTGGCCCATAGATCTGTTCTTATCCCCCAGGGATTTAACTCAGGGACATAATACAGAAACTATTGTGGTCTCCATCCTATAACCATATTTTATATATATATATATATATATATATATATATATATATATATATATATATATATATATATATATATGAGATCATTAAATACCTTTATTTGCTGGACATGTCTGGTCGGACAAAGGTTTTGACTAGCACATACTCTGAGCAACCGGACATCAGTGATAGGAGTTCTCAAATATCAATATATCAGTTTGTCTTTTATTTGTTTATTCATTATACTGCCAAATAAACACCTTAACTAAGCAAAATTCAATGGTCACCAGGTCTAGTTTACAGATTGCTAATTTGTAAAAAAAAAAAAAAAATCAATGAAGATGTTGCCCATTAATCTTAATTCAAAGACAACTACATTGTTTCTTTATTGAACAATGTCATAGACTAAGCTGTTTAAACACTCTGTAGTGCAACACACAAGACAAAACAGGCAGGAAATCTTATATCCTGAACTTATCAAAGCCCTATAGTTAAATAATTGCCCCAGAGTCTGTACTACAGACATTACATCATTCCCTCACATGCATGGTTTGTGTTGTGATGTGTCAGCTCAGGACATGATAACTTTATAAGAAAATATGTGAAGCCTAGGCCCAAATTACGATAAAAGATAGTAGCAACTACAACTTACTTTTATTATCATCCACCAAGACTTTTTGGGGGACCTGCTCAATAAAACTCACCATTCGACTTGATGTGAAATGCCTGTTAATTAGGTGTTAACACATTTTGAAGGTAGTGTGTCAGCTTATTGTCAATTCACAATTAATCATGGAAGGATAATACTAATACTAAAAGAGCAGCAAATCCAGAACTGAAAATGACAATTTTCCGGTGCATTTAATAATGAGGTGTATCATCGTCTTTTTTGCCACAACTTGTTACAACTCCTTTGAATGTTTTTATATTAAATTTCACAAATATATGGCTGCCACGTTAATTTTCTGGAGAAAAAAGTGTGACAAAAGCCATTAAAATTTCAGGATCTCTGTATCCAACATATAACATGGGATCCAGGGATAAAAGCATTCCTCTCTGTTGGTATATAGGTGTCAATTTATATTTATTGAATTAATTTTATATTTATACACTGAATTTCTAAATAAAAACCTAAAGAGTTTGTGCATATAGCTGAGTGTTAAATTCTATTTGCCTAGTGAGCAGGTTCTTGTGCATCTTGAATCCTTACCTTTAACTTTGTTCCATCCTTTTTGGGGTATGAGCAAATGGCCATGTGGGTTATGGTGCTGGTGCATGAGAACTAGGGATTAGGTGCTGTTACTCGTGGCATGGGTTCGAGTCCTGCTTGGATTGAATTAGAGCTCTCTAACCATATTTACACACCCACCCAAGGGTCTCGTGATAACCTTCTGACATAATATAATCCCTAAGTTAGGACATACTTAATCAGTTTTACCAATATTTATAATATATGTACTTGAAATTTCAATTTGGAAACAAGAAGAAAAATCCCCAGGATTTCTTTGCCTTCCTGTGATAGCTGTTACTGTAATCATTTTAAGTCCATAAAACACAAACATAGAATCAACACTCGTGACTGAAGTACGCTATCTTGTTTACAGATGGATTATTTATGTTTAGACTTTTTTTATAATAACTTTAGGCTTACTCATGTGAGCAAACATAATTGATTCTTCAGGGATTGATTTTAATAATATAAGAATTCTTACCTTAATATATATGCACTGCTTTTGTAAAAATACTCTCCATGTATTTGTTACATGTAGAAAATTACCACATATACTTGCCAGCTGAAAACAACATAGACTCTGATCTGCTGTCACATAATGAGCTGGCAGATCAGGGTTTATATTTGTTCTACTGATTACTTCTAACAAACTGCATAGACCCAGGTCCTCCCATGCATTATGTGATGGCAGATCTGGGTCTATGCAGTTAGCAGTTGGACTCGACTTATAAGTGAGTATATATGGTATGTTTCATCATGAAATTTTGTAAACAAAAAGAAAGGTTCCTTTATTTGCAGTAATACATTATTTGTCACTGTTGCCTTGCATACCTTTACTGGGACGGAATTACCAGTGTCCATATCATAAAATTGTATCCTCCCATATATAGAAAGTCTAGAAGAGAAAGAACACAGACTCAGTCTAACTCCCACATCATAGGCCCATGCACAGTAGCAGTCCTCTTTCTTTTAAATTTCTCTCGGGGGGAAAATTGCCTTCTTCTCATGTCAAAGACACATTATGGCATCCAGAACTATTTTTCCATATTAATAGATTGATAATACTGATAGAGTGGTTGCATAAATTCCCCTGTGAGATTTGTGACATTTTATACCCTTCCCCTTCCGCAGTAGGGTAGGTATTAGCTACTCCTAATTTGGCATCCAATTTGTTGCCTCCAGGCATGCCTTGTCAATGTCCATGGTGCTGTCCGCGGATGTTTGCCTGGACACTTCAAAGGTCTTACTGGATCACAGTAAGAACCTTCTTAGGGCTGCCCCCTTGGAGGCAGAGATGGTTTTTGGACGTCTCGTTTCCTCCGTGGCATCCCAGGACTTGAGGGACCAACAACACATGTCCCTCGCATAAGCTCCTGGCCTGTGAAAACCGGTCAGGAAGCATGTTCCTCCTGATCACCCCTTGGGGCCTTCAGCAAAGTTCTGCAGCCCTAGGGACTCGCTTCCTCTCCTGACATGCATTCCTCTTCCTGGGATTCTTATGGGTGCTCAGCTAGCCTGCTTTTCAGAGGTTTGGTCAAGTATCACAGAAAGATACTTGGGTTCTTTCTATTCTAAGGGAGGGATATTGGCTTTGTTTCTGGTAGCACCCATTCTCTTTCAAAGACTCCCATCCTTTTTCAACAGTCAAAACTGGTTCAATAAAGGGAAGAGGTGCACACCCTTCTGAGGAAGGGCACAGTAGAGAGGGTAGAAAATGACCAGTCTCAAGCCTTCTACTTCCAGATTTTCCTGGCATCCAAAAAAGGCAAAAAGTTTCTGCTTATCGTTGATCTTTCCACCTTAAACAAGTTTCTTAAGATGGAGACTACCGCCTAAGTCAGGAATGCCATAAGGTGCGCTGACTGGGCAGTGTCCATTGACGTTCAGGATGCGCATCTTCAAATCCCAATTTTTCATCCTCACAAAATATACCTCCGGTTTATCCTGGATAAGGAGGTTTTCCAATTTTGAGGCCAGCCATTTGGTCTAGCTTCTGCTCCCAATGCTTTTACCAGGGTGATGGAAGTAGTTGCTGCTCGCATGAGGGCTCTGGGAATCCCCATATTCCAGTATTTTCATGACTGGTTATTGCACATTAGCCTCAAAGAGTCCCAGTTGCAAGATCTGTCCTGCTGCTGGTCCACGGTGACCCATCTATGACTTATTCCAAACCTAGAGAAATTGAAGCAAATCCCTTCTCAGGATTTCATTTATGTAGGAATGAACTTTCTCACCAATTTAAGGCAAGTTTGTGTTCCACTGGACAGGATAGACAGAATCCTGGCTCTTTTGGTGGCTCTTTAAGTCAGGACCTCATTAGCTTGCCTTAACATACAGTACAGCTCACGTGATTTTTCGGAACTCTGAGGCATAAATTGGCATAAATACCTACAAATCACCACCGCGTTTCGGCAGGCATGCCGATGTAAACTCCACTGTGAAGGGGCTAGTCGACATTACTGATTGAAATCTGAACAGCTAATGAATGAAGACCACCTATGGAAAGACTGAGACGTCAAGAGTGATTTACAACCGGATACCGTCAGAAGAATCAGTCGTTTTTATTTCGTTCATATATTTGGACAATAAAAATAATTTCAAAAAGTCTTGTATATTCAGTACACATTACTGTTAATAAAAGGTTGATCGACTTCTTTTGCAATAAGTTTATGATTTTAATTTATTTCAAAGAAATATGAACAAACTTATGAACTGACTTGACAAGAAGCACACATTGCTGAGCTTCTCAAGCAGAATAAATTTATCATTTTGTTCCAAAGGAAAGTAATTCTCTGAGATATGGACAATTAAAAGCCAAATTGACATCCGCTTCTACTTACCCCCCCCCCCCCAACAAACCTAAAACACTGAATTTACACTGAAATGCAAACCATGTGCTTAGTCTTTAAGCAAGTAATAGCAGAGTCACGAGGTCACGAGGCTGAATATTATGACTGCACGTGTACTGTAAGGGACTGACCATTTAATATACGGGGTTTATATGTTGTTTTTTTTTTTTCGACCGGGATATTTTTTGTTCTTTCATCACAATATTTATTTATTTTAAGTGAAATATGGAACGGATTAACGTCTACTACAAAAATCAGAGAAAAACAACTGTTTTCATGCATTTACCCCACCCCCAATTTGAAAATTCAATTGTCTCTCCCTAATAAAGACTTGACTTCAGCGGATGTTCTACAGAAATCAAGGCAGTGACCATTGTGAACACTGTTGTAAAATATTAACAAGGGTTTGGATCAAAGGATGATGTAAGTTTCAACTTGGGAACGGTGTGTTTTTATCACACGAAGCCATCTGACTTGGCGCGTTGTACTTTACAGTAGCAACAGGAGATGATTTTTTCAAAATTATAGAATATACAAAAATGGAATGTTTTCTGCATAATTAGAGTGTGCAGATTTCAAAACTGAACCCATCTTTATGATATCTTTTCAAATAAATTCACAGGAAGCATTCAAACACATGTACCGTCCACCATTTTTAATATTGGTCTTTGGCACTTTTTGCAAATTCTTGACCTCATGTTATTTCAAGCTGAAATTTGCATATTTCTTGCATATGTTTATATAGAAACATTTTGTGAACATTCAGCTTTACAAATAAACTGACTTTTTCTATGTTCCAGGTAATTCAGAAGCCCCACGGTGCCTTTTTATCAAGCACCCCCCTAATATTTTTGCATGAAATACTATATTGTTGAGTCATACACAAGTTGAAATAATATGTTGCTCTTAAAATGGGATGTTTTCTGCATAAGTGAGTGTGCATAATTCAAAAATGAACCCATCTTTATGATATCTTTTCAAATAAATTCACAGGAAGCATTTAAACACATGAGCCATCCACCATAATAAAATATTGGTCTTTGGTCACTTTTGGCAAATTCTTGACATCATGTTATTTCATGCTGAAAGTTGCATATTTCTTACATATGGTTACATATAAATGTGTTGTGAACATTCACCTTCAAGAATAAATTCACTTTTTCTATGTTCCATGTACTTTTGACACCATTCTGTTCCTTTTTATCATGCGCCCCCGAAACATTTTTGCATGAAATACCATAATCATGAGTCATACACAAGTTTAAATTGTATGTTACTCTTAAAAGCAATAGTGCAAATGCATTACAGTGTTCTTGTACATATATACATTGATCTGAAATCACAATTTATTAAATAACAATTGCCATTTTAGAATTTAGTTATGATAAGATTTTTGGTCAGTTTTCATATCTATAAAATAAAATCAATGACAAAAAAAACATAAAAATAACTTACTTTGAATACTTCCACAATTCTACTTCTGGCATTGAGTTGGTTGTCAAGAAATAATTATGATTATGTTCTTGTTTAAATAGAGAAATGCTACAGATCGATTTTCTGTTCTTTATGATGACAATAATCATATTTATATTCACAAAAAATGGCATGAAATTAATTTGTTTTCATTCTGAAAAATAGTTGAACTTTTACCTCTTTTTTGCCCCTATTAAACATGAACATTTTAATTTGAATACCATTGTCTCTAGATAAGAATCGTACATATAGCAGATGACCTGAAATTGATAATATCTTAGTGATCACAGTCACATAGATATTATCAATATCATTATCAGTATCACCCGTCGAGTCTCTAACCTCGAAAATACACTACACAACAAAAGTTGTACCAAAATTTTGTAATAAATTTGGTATAATGAATGACAATATGTTTGTATAATCCAATTCCTTGGTATAAACGTCTGCCCGATCATAAAATCAAGCTTTCGTGTGTTTTTGAACTCAATTTATGTTGTATTGATGTCATTGTTTACATTTGTACGTACCCATGTACCGGGAAGAGTTATCGTTCTTGTTGGCATGGGTGACATTTAAAAAAGACGTAATTCATGGGTTTTCCGCAAATATTCGCACACATTTTACCATTATTCTCTTAAAAAGAACTCCAAAGTATTTAAAAAGTAGGCGTAGGTGAGCGTATATGTTCGTTTATTCAGTTTTTGAGCGTTTTGAAAAATTCGGTTTTCGTTTATTTTCGCCGAATATGTTGTAGAAAAGGCCCAATGTCATATACGCTAAATATAGACATTTGACCTTTCAACCATGAACACATTCGGATATAATAATGTTGGCTTTTTACATACGAAAGCGGAGAAAGTACCTGGTGTAATGAGGTTGACATTTTGAGAAAATGTTAATCTTGATCGCCAGTGCCCTCTAGCGGCGGCGCATGTTGCTATTTACAGCCGCATTTATGGTCCTGCCATTAACAACGGAAGTTTGATAATTGTTAGTAATTAATCTGAACTCGGCTTATTACCGAAATGAAAAATAATATGGAAAATTCTAAAATCTGAGATGTTCAGAGATTTTAATTTCCAACAAGTTTAGAGCATTTTGCATGGATGTATTGTCTCCACGCGTATCCTATTATTTGCTCATTTTCCTACGGCGAAAATATAAAAATAAAATATACTCTTTTAATTATTTTTACGCAGATATTAAAGAATGCAGTTTACTGTTTGTGACTGTTAGAGCCTTTGGTTATTGAGCGTGTTTCTGTTTCTTACCACTTGCAAACTTTTCCAGATTTCAGTTTACGATAACTTGTGCAGTAGTGATTTGGATTCCATATTTTATGAGAGAGAGAGATGGGGGGGGGGGGGGGACTTTACTAAGAAGAGTTAATGATCTAAAATTATTCATCTTATTTTTCTGTATTATGCATATTATGCAATAGGAAAACGAACAGAAAAGAAAAAGTTAAACATTAATTTCATCTGATGTGCAAGTTTGTCAAATCAATGGCAACGAAAACAAACCCGCAGAAGCGTTGCTGTTGTACTTTTAGGTTAACAGTTAGCACATGAAATTAACACATCAATATCAAAGAAAACACGCAGTGTTGATATAGCTTCTATTGTGCTAGGTTACTTGCACGTGTCAACTACATGTATCTAGGATGACCTTTTGTGACCATTTGTGATTTTAAAAGAACCCCGCTACTTTGGTAATTAGTGAAAAATAGTACCGTTTAAAATAAAATAATGATGTGAAATCTTAACAATGCTTTATTTAAGCGATTGGATGTCAGAAAAAATCGTACAATATGTGAATGAGTACTCATGCATGGAGTAACCATCGGAACTTGTGCGTTTTTGTTTCACTTCAGTCAGGTATGACTGCAGCTTTGTCATTAATTTGTTCAATGTTTATCTTTCTTTTCATTGCAGGTAGTACAATATCACTGACTTTCATATGATCATTAAAATTTTGTATTGCGTTTACTGAAAAAGAAATAAGGATATGAATGCATTTATAGATTCCGATAACATAGTATGGAAGAAAAAGAAATTAGATTCATTGTGCAAAATGTAGTATTAATACAGTTTACGAGGCATTGTCATTACGTTATCATCATCTTAAATATGATTTGACACTATGTATCATACATTATCTTCGTTAGAACAAGGAAATATTTATAATTAACTGAATTACTACGTTTTTTTCAGTATAAAAAAGTTAGCAAATTGCTCTTCAGAGGGATAACAATGTAGATAAATCTGTGCCCATCTCTCTCTCAACTTCTGCTTGCATGGGTAATAACAGTAAGCCACGCCCATATTATCGAGACCACGTCCACTTTACAGTGGTGATCGGATGCGACTCCGCGAGAAAGCGTGGTGTGCAGGGCTATTCTCCACAACAACTCCGTCAGGATGCGTGGATTGATGGTGGAGGGGTTTTTCTTAATCCTCTCCACTCACTCTCCACCCCCACTGCGATGCCTGGAGTTCCGAAAAATCACGTGAGCTGTACTGTATCCCACCTTGGAACCTTGTACTCCGCAGCAGACCTGGTTCCTCTAGGAAGACTGTACATGTGCTCTATTCAGTTTGGCAAACTGGAGACTGCACAGGGATCCCCTGTCAGCTGGGATTTCGCTAGGACCAGATTTTTCATCACCACTATAGTTGGTTGGCCAATTGGGACTGGTTTCTATCCCGAGTCCCAGTGCACACCCCTGAACCCCACTCCTATCTGTACTCCAATGTGTCAGATTTGGGTTGGTGTGTTCACTTTGAGCCAGATGTGGTAGTTCTTCAGGGTTCATGGTCCCAGGAAGAAGCTATCCATCACATAAACAAGTTGGAAATGAGGGCAGTATTCCTAGCCCAACAGGCGTTTGTAAATCATATAAGGAGTCCTTGTGTGATGGTTTCTTCCAACAACAAGTCAGTGGTAGCATATATCAGGAAATAAGGAGGTAGATGTACACATGCTCCTTCTCCTTGCATGGAGGTAGATGTACACATGCTCCTTCTCCTTGCATGGATGTAGATGTACACATGCTCCTTCTCCTTGCATGGAGGTAGATGTACACATGCTCCTTCTCTTTGCATGGAGGTTTTGAACCTCCTTGCTGGGCAGCCTTGGGAGGGAATTAACCTTTAGGTTCGCCATATTCTGGGCAAGACAAATATTCTGGCAGACAGTCTGCCCAGGAGAGATAAGGTAGTCTTCACAGAGTGGTCTCTGCACCAGTCCATAGACTGTGGGGGAGACCCTTGGTCTACTTGTTCATGACAAGATTGAACAACAAGCTCCCCTTTTATGTCTCCCCAGTACCAGATCAGAGGGCTTGAGCAGAGTATGCATTCGGTCTAGGGTGGGATTGTCTGTTCACTTATGCCTTTCCACCCCTCAGAATGATTCCACACGTGCTCCATAAAGTCAGGACTTCAACTGCTCAGCTCATTCTGAAAGATCTCCCAGGTCACTACCTCAAAGATTCTTTGTACAAAAGGGTTGTTTACGGTTCAGTGGTAATTATGAGTCCATTTCTTTCCTTTGTGAACCTGGGTTTCTGGCAAAGAACCAGCTGCCTTGGTAGCTACACTTTCTATTGAGATCCCCAGTCTCAGTCTTATCTCTACTGGTGATGATCAAAATTTACTTTTTTTTACCCAATTAGGGCTTTACGGTTCTATCTGACCAGGTGCATTGTTCTCACTATCAAGAAAGCTTATATCAAGAAAGCTTATCAGTCCCTCACTGAGAGAGACCTTTCCTTTATGAGAATTAAAGTACATGAAGTTTGGGCTATTGCTACTTCATGGGCCCATCTAACTCGTTCATCATTGGAGGATATCATGAGAGCCACATTTTTGTGGTCTCATACTACTTTCTCCTCCTTCTACCTTCGGTCTTTGGTGCACCAGAGCAAAGGCATATTTTCCTTGGGACCAATAGTTATGGCACAAAAAGTAGCAAGATTCCATCCTCCCACCATGCTCTGATGTTCCACAAGTAATCTGGGTCCAAGAAAAAGAGACTGGCTACTGCACATGGGCCTATGACATGGGAGTTAGACTGGGTCTGTGTTTCTTTCTGTTGTAGACTTTCTAGAATGTTCTATCTATAGGAGGATTAAATTTTATAATGTGGACGAGGGTTATTCCATCCCGGAAAAGGTAAACAAGGCAATAGTGATAGGTAAGTATTACATTATTAAAATTAGTTGTATCACCCACCCACCCAACTTACTCCCAAAAAACCAAATTTTAAGCCCTATGAAGTCCAACTGATATGTATTTGATTGTATTCCACTTAAATTTGTTGAACGAATGTTTATAGAAAATTTAGGCTAATTTTCTTCAACTGCTTCTCTTCAGGAGGGAATTTTAATAATTATTACTAAATACACTCAAATCTCGCTATTATATGTAGACTGTTGTAGACCAGTCAGTAATTTTTAGCTGTATTGGCTATACACCAGAAGAGCTTATGGGACAGCCTGTTATCTGTCATCTGTCTTCCATCGGTTAGCACAAGTTTGTTATTGCTACTCCTCCTCAACTATTTGGAGGATTCCCATGAAACTTTACACACACATTCATCTCGTGGTTTAGTTGGTCCTAAATGAAAATTGTGCCGATCTAATATCCAGTATGGACACCGTCGCAGCCATCTTGACAATCTTTATATTGATACTCCTTCTGAATGGAAAGTCATATCAACATTGGGTTTCTACCGAAAGACTTCTTGTGATGTCTAGTTGGTCTTAAATGAAAATGGTACTGATCTGACCTCCAATATGTCCACCACAGTGGTCGTCTTCAAAATCTTGTTATCACTACTTCTCCTAGATGAATGGTCATATCAACATGCGGTTTTCACCAAAAGACTTCTTATATTTAGTTGGTCCTAAATGGTGCTGATTTGACATCCAGCATGGCCATGTTGCAGCCATCTTGAAAATCTTGTTATTACTACTCCTCCTGAATGGATGGCCATATTTAAATGGGTTTTTTTCCTAAAGACTTCTAATGATGTCTAGTTGGTCCTAAATGAAATTTATACAGGTCTTACACCCACAGTGGCAAATTTTAAAATCTTTTCATTGCTCAAAAATATCAAGAGATGGTTAAACATGCAGTAGAAGAAATGATCTTATCTTGAATTCCTTGAAATTCTTTTTGGCCAGTAGAGTGTCAGTCCCATGGAGGGACTCTTGTTAAGTTTTTGAAGATCAAATTAAATATAGACAACTTTTTGGCAGTATTGGCATTTATTTTGTGACCAATTATAATGAGATTTCATTTTTGTTAGCAAGGAAACTTTTCTTAGATTTGAACTGTTGATTTGTTAACAATTGAATGAATTCAGATGGAATCTTCATTGTAAATTGAATGACAAACACATCATTCAAAACAAATGCATACTTCAGTTGCAGTAAATTCTTCAAACATTTTGTAATGTCCAAGTTAAGGAAAGCTTAATCAATTTTGCCTTTGTTTCTTTTTTATGACTGTTCTATTTGCTGTTGGTTGTAAGAAATCTGTGATCTTCCTATATTGTGCCTTGATTGCCCTTTTCATAAGCTTGATAAGTCCTTGTATTGAAACTTTGATCTACATTCTAGGCTTAAGTAGCTTGTTGACATATTACATATTTGTGTGTCGGTAATTATTGTAATATTTTTTAGGCTTATATTTGAACAAAGACAATTTGTAAGACACAACAGTCATGATGATACAGAATTCTTGACTTTATAAGCAGATACAGGAAATGCTGCTACAAGTGTTGACCTTCAAACCTAACATCTGGAACATTTTGTTAGAAAATTGGGAATTGGGATGAAAAATCTGGAATTCTCAAAAAGCTCAAGTTTTGCTACATATACAGTCTGTTCACCCAATGACTATAAACATTTTAAAGGAACAAAAACTAGAGGAAAGTCAATGGCATGCCATACAAAATACTAATTTTTTTAAAAAGGTGTCTAATGTAGCATGAAAGCAATTTAAGGTAGTGATACTTCAGTGGTTGTCCATCGCAAATCCATACATCTACTCCCCCACCACCATCAATCCCCATCCCCCTGTCCCCACCCTAACCCTGAAGAGTTATCCAAGGGCCAGAACCCAGTATTCTTTACATACATGATTTGCCTTCCTTCTATGACTCTGCACAAAATTTGGTTGTTTAAAAAATGATAATTAAAATGTCACTTCATACAACTGTTGTAAACTGATGAATTGCCAAATCAGAGATAACAACACCTGCTAATTAGCATAACAACACCTGCTAATTAGCATACCATCTGTACTCACATATAAATCAAGTCCAACTGGAAACAGCATAGAACCGGATCTGCCTTCATATAATGCGTTAGCAGATCAGTATATATGTTTTTTGTTCTGCTGATTACTCCTAACAAACTGAATAGACTCATATCTTCTAGCACATTATGTAACAGCAGATCTGGGTCTATGCAGTTTGCAGTTAGACCCAACTTACAAGTGAGTATAGATGGTACTAATTTCTTTTAAGGCGGATATTTTCTTTTGAAAATTTAACAACTTTATTACAAAGTGATTTTTTTTAGTTCATAGTGGAAATGTAATGGAAAAAGGTTCAAAGACTGTGAAGTTACAACTGTGAATTTGTACATGTTGTATAGTAGAAATGCCCAGGTGACAGACTGTCACTTAACCAAACCACTTTATAGTCTGTTAAACTTAGCACCACTAATGTTGTTATATAATAAATCAAAACATAGCCCAGCTTGAGAGTGGGCAGGAGTCCATTGGAATGCTGAATAAGCATTTGACTGACAGCTGATGGTGGTAACTGGAACATGGGGATTCCTCATTTCTTTAGATCTTCTACATTTTCTGTGTTCCCATTTTGCAAGTTTTCATAAATTAATATTCATTCCATGCTAAGCTACAATCAAAAACGTTTGATTTAAGACATCTGATGACATGCTTTGGTGATGTCCTATTATTTTATTTGTGGTACCCCTTTGATCTCCAATGCCAGGACACAAAAGTCATTATAACATACATTATATGTATTATTTTAGAACTGTACCAAAAGGAAAATAAAGAAAACAAAAGTTTATCAGCAGGGTAAAATAAATAGGGAAGAGATGTATTTTTGACCCATTAGTCCTGCTTGGAGTTTCAGATAGGTTGGGGGTGAGGAAGACTGTGATTGCACTGAATATTGGCGACTTTTTGACCTCTGCCCTTGGGCCCCATTTGATTTGACACCCATGATGACATGTTTTGGTGATGTCCTATTTTTTTGTTGTTGCACAAATGACCACATTAAACTCCCTTCACCCCCACCCCCCTTTCACCCCACCCAAGGGACCCTGTTGCCAGCTGTTAACAACATGCTATATGCATGTTATATCTGGAGTAATTTGAGAACTGTACCAAAAGAAAATGAACAGCTTGATCAACCATAAAGTAGGAGCATCTTCTGTATTTTTTTTTACCTTAAACCCTGCAGAGAAATTCTGAACTCTTACTGTAAGTATTGACCCTATAGGGAAGTCACCTTCCAAGTTTAACTGCTGTATCCTGAACAGTAAATAATGGATGGACACCATGATGAAATATAATACCTACTCATTTTTCAAAAAGTGTGTATATAAACAAATACTGCCAAAAGCATATTTCTGTTTCATTCACAAGTACATTAAGCACATTATTATGACACTCAATGACTATTTTGCTATTCATCACACTCTTTATCTACCAACAGTGTAGTACAATGCATGTAAAAGGAAAAAATGCAGTCTTTATGCTATGTAGAAGAACTTTACTGGGTCTAAAGTTATAAACTTGTCTTTGCTAAATTGCAAGATATAAGGAAGTATATTGTTAAACTTGAAATAAAACATGAAAGTCCAGTACAAGAAAGAACTCATTTGATATTGCATATGAATACATCTCAGACTGATGGCCTTGACATGTCGCTACCCCAGATCAAACTCATTCTTTCTACTGACTTGGAAAAAATAAATTTTCGTTTTTATGTATAATAATTTGATTAAATACTTTGGGGCTAGATGGTGGTTAGGGGTCGGAGGAAAGGAAATCCAGTGCCCAGTATCATTCAACAACATGTCAAAGAATAAAATATTAAGTAAATTTTTGTACACAAGGAAATCATTATGATGAAGTCATGTATGAAAATAATTTAAAAGTTTCACATTTTTTTATGCATTGCTGTTCTTTGTTGGTATTATCCTGCTAGCTACCATAAATACTCGCTTGTAAGTCGAGTCCAACTGCAAACAACATAGATCATGATCTGTCATCACAGTCAGGGACCATGATCTGTCATCACAGTCAGGGTCTATGTTGTTTGTTCTGCTTCTTACTCCAAACTGTATAGACCCAAATCTGCTGGCACATTTTTCAGTGGCAAATCTGGGTCTGTGCAGTTTGCACTTGGATTTGACTCATAAGTGAGTATATATATACATTAGTTATAGCTGAAAATATACAACCAAGTATCATCAGATCAGAGTTTTTCATAGAAGATGCCAGAACTTAGTCAGGTTTTGCAGCAGATCACATATATTTTATGAAGCAAGTTGATAGATTTATTTATTTCTTAAGACAAATGCCTATTAGCTACACTATCATAAATAAAATGTTAAACTGTTATTCTGTCTGTCTGTTGTTACTACATAGAAACCACCACAAGTCCTAGGAAAGTCTGCCCATTCTGTGATGGAAAGATGGTGTTCAGTCGCGGGGGGGGGGGGGCACTGTATTTTAAAATATATTCACACTATACTTTAAAAGATACATATATTAAAAGATGCACATTTTCAACCATAATCAGAGAAGGTACATTTTTTTTATATGTACCTTCTGTTCCACATAAAATTATGAATTGGAAGATACTAATCAAATGAATGTACTTTTTCATGGTACTAAGCACAGTCTTGTTCACTGTACTTGACCTCTGTTGTGCTTAAAATATCTAGGGCCTAATGCAGGTGTCATTTTTAAGGAAAACACCATTTAAGAAGATAATTGGATCGCAATTTTTGATGATTTATGGTGGAATAATTTTACAAGTCTCTACATAAACCACAAGTCACTATGATAATTATAGCAAAGTGTTTAGAACAAAATTAGGATAATATCATAAATTTTCTGTAATTAGGGTATGACCTTACAATTCAAGATTTAAAGACTATTTTATGAACTGCTTGATATTGACATGGGAAATGTTTGACAATTGGATTACCCCAACTGACTTGACATGATCTATTGAGTTGTGATAAAAAAATGTTTTGAACTGGATGAGTTACTGCAGGATTTGATAGTTTACATAAAGGACCATTGAATCAATTTGTTGATAGCTTATTTATCAACCAGTCCCATTTTTAGCCACCACTCACCAATTCTTGCAGTTCAAGTCTTTTGATCTAGTACCCAAGGAAAATGTCACACCTTTGTGTATGAATACAGACATAGATACCATGGATTGAAAACTTTACTTTTAATGCAGTAATGATTGGAAACTAAACAAGTCTGTATTCTTATAATGTCTGTTTGGTGTAAGTGGATTGAATTGCCTAGGGAGAAAGGACATTTTGATCCAAGGTAGAGGAACCAGTATCTAGAGATATGGCAAATTGTGTCAAATGAAAAAGGAAAATGCTTGGAGTCCATTTAGAAAATATGAAAGTAAAGATCGCCAATGTCACCTGAACCGAGGAAGTCTTTAATCCAGATTTGGATTTATTTTGAAAAAACAGCAGAAGAAAATTGGGCAAATGGTGCAGTCTGTTATGTAAACAAATCACAATTGTTTAGATTTTGTTATTACTCTGGAGTTTTAATTGTCTGACAGAATTTGGATGAATTGGATAACGTTGCATGAATATGAGTGTTTCTGTTCTATACCAAATCAAAACAATTGTCACGTGTTATCAATGATAATGGACCTGTGAATGCTTTAAAACTATAATGCATGATGCAGACATAAATCTTTCGGAAATACTTTTTTTCATGATTTTTGCTGTGATTTATAACTGGATAGATTTTAATAAAATTTGCCATTGGAATCAGAAAATTATATTGCTGGGATCAAGATGTCTAACCCCTTAAAAAGAAAGTATACACGGCGGTACTCATGCAAGGTATGTTATTTATTTTTGTTTTGTAGAGTGTCAAAAGTTTATTCTCTTTTCTAATTATGTACCAGTTTTTGCATGTATTAATGAAGGACTTAATGGATGGAAATAACACCGTCTTAACAGCTTCTACCACTCATACCATTACCACCAGGGCCTTGGGTGGCTGAGTGGTCTAAGGCCCTCGCCTTTACAGATGACTCACATCTTACCTCTGTCCGCATGGGTTCATGTCTCGGCTCGGTCGATGTGGGTATGTGAGAAAGCTTGCTAGTTGCTTCCTGTGGGCTGGTGGTTCCTCCCGGGGTCTTCCGGGTTTCTTCCTCCACCAAATATACTGGCCACCATGTAAGGCCTATCTTGTGCTGAAAAATGGCATTAAACCCACAAAAGCCACAAAACCATTACCACCACTGCCACTGGTAGCCTGTGACTAACACTACTGCAGGAAAACCTGTACATAATTAAAAGAACACTACGCATAAATATCTTAATTCAGAATTCACGACATAACTACATCTAAAATTGCTTTCATGTATATACAATTATTGCCCATAAATATTTGAACCAGCTATTTGACTGTCAGTTAAAGAGCTAATTTATGGTATTGAAACCTATTAAGAAAGGCTTTAAATATGAAGTTAAGAGTGCTTTGATCATGATATGATAAAAAGAACTTTATGGGAATTAAGACATGTTTTATTCTTTCAAATAGGTTATTAAAAGATAAAGTAATCTGCATTGGTTTATGATTTCATTTTGGTTGTATTATGTGATGAGTGTTCTTGGAGCTGTATTAACTGTGGTACAGGATGACCTTTGTGACTGGAAAACTACCAAAGCAACCTACTTATAAGTCGGTCAACTGCATAGACCCAGATCTGCCATTGCATCATGTGCCCGGCAGATCTGGGTTTGTTAGGAGTCATCAGTAGAACAAAATTTTGTGAAATATTTCATGGATTGAACTGAAATATGATATAAGACTTCACATCTGGTTTGATTTTGAAAGTATTCCTGTAATAAAATTTTATGGGATTATGGCCCGTTTGACTTAGAATTTGCTCTTTGATTTCCACTTACATGTAATAGGTTTTGAATGATTCATAGATTTAAATTTTAAATTAAATTTGGTACAAGGCTTTACATTAGGTAGACCTCGGTACAGTTGATATTCAGTGTTATCAGGCAAAAATTTACAGAGTTGGGGCCTCCAATTAGACTTAAAACTTTCAACCTTAATATCCACTCAATAACTTTTGAAGGACTTCATGGATTGAAACCAAAATTGGTATGAGGCTTTATATTTAGGCTAAATTCCGTGCCAAAATCAGTTTCAGGTCTCACTGGACAGTTATTTTGGTGAATTTTTATCCGACAATGACATGTTGCAGAAAAATAGAATAATTTTACATTAAAGATACGAATAAAAACTAACTTATGATTTTTGTAGAAAGCATGCTTGTAGGATTTTGATTGGTTAATTTCTTATACAACTGGTGGCTTTTATACTGAACCGACACTACCACCAACCCCTCTTTTTTACATTTATTTTTGACAGCAATTAGAGCTCTTTTGAATATTTTCCTGTGACAAGGCAGCTAAAAGAATCAGTATGGGCCTTATGCATAGTTAAAGTTCACCAGTATTATAACAAATTAGCATACTTCTCATCACACCTCAACCATCTTGATTTTGAGATATTTACCTCTGTAGCAGTCATACATAAATATGTAAGCCAAGTCGGCTGTTCATTTGAAGCCCAAGTTACACATTTGATCTCCAATGCTAATCTAAGTGTGACAGGCAGTCACCAAACAAGCCAAGCCATTTTCAAGCCTAACTCAAAAGTAAATGTAAACCAAATTACAGATTTAGCTTCTGTGTGAATTTATATACACTAGGCTTTGCTAATTAGGCTCATGCCTTCTACCCTAAAAATGCGAGGGGTGTGTGTGTGTGTTAAAATACGAAACTATCCAGTAAGTCCTTAAACTAATATGTTGCTCATTTTTCTTTGCATCTTATAACTATTTGAAGCAATTGTTTTGATGCCAAAATCCAATTAGATTGTCCAGTTTGGCTTAATGTTGCTCCTCTTTTCATGAAGCAGGTGTAATATCTGTGTTTTCCATCTGTCACACTTTTACTTCCACTCTATAACTTTAAAGCCATTCGAGATTAAGGAATGAACCTTTGTATATTTGTATACCATCATTAGAACGGTATGTTGCATATATCATTGGGGGCTTTATCTTCAAGGTCAAGGTCACAGCTCATTATTTTAAGTTTTTCCTTATACTTTTCTTTCCGCTCAATAACTTACAAGCAATTTGAAATTAAAGGATGAAACTTGGAATACATATATACATCATTATTAGAAGGTGAACAACATTGGGGGTCCTATCCTCAAGGTCAAGGTCACAACTCAGTATTTTAATTTTTCACTCCCACTTTACATTCCATAATTTAAGAGCTCTTAGAGATTAAGGAATAAAACTTGGTAAATATTCTCATTTAAAGATGTGTTGTGCACTGCATTGGTTGTCCTATCATCAAGGTCAAGGTCACATGTCAGTATTTTATGTTTTCCATCACAAATTATGTCATGCCATATTCAGTCTTTGTGAGGAAGTGCAGTTTTATGGAGACAATAGGTTGGGTTTGATTTTAAGCATTTCTCAGCAAAGGTTTATGGAGTTATATCCCCTGTTGAACTTTTGCCTTCAGTTGCATTGGGGGAGGGGGATCATTACCTAATAGACACATGTATTGGGTTTTTTTTCCACAAGTACTGAATAAAAGCAATTACCAAGCCTTGATTAAGTTCCATTGGCAATTAAGAACATTTTTCTCAGGTGCATATCAGTTTAAACAGAATGCACTTTTCTTAATGAAATGCATCTAACTTTTCAGGGACAAGGTCATTGTTAAAATTGACAAATAGCAAATTGCTATCTTTCACAAAGAATTTTTTTGTAACTACAGAAGCAAAATTACAATCTTTTTCTGTACAGTATTTATGATTATTATGACTTTATTACTGAGCATAATCTTACACTTTATTATTGCTCATAATCAGACACTTTATTATTGCTCAATTATATTATCTAGCACTTATTGAATTTTAATATACCAGTAAACTACTCTTCAATTATTGAATGAAGAATATTCAAATGCTTAATTCATCAGTGTGTTATATTATCTTGCATAAATTGCTCTAGACCAAACCTAGAGAGACATTTCTTCAACTTGGCTATTGTGTCGATAGATTTACAAATATAAATAGTTTTCAGTAGCAAACACAAGACCCGTGTAACCAGCATAACTCTAAAAACCTTTCAACATTCATTTTATGCAGTCTGGTGTTTACATTGTCTTATAGACCTAAATGTGCATTTATGGGTTTTGTCTTAACTCCAGTTTGGATAGAGTTACGATCCTAGATTAATTAACTGCATAGCTTCAGATGGGATGCTGCTTGTGACCAGGGGGCCCTGGGTGGCCAAGTGGTGTAAGGTGCTCGCCTTTACAGATCACAGACATCTCATCCCTGTCCACGTGGGTTCGAATCTCAGTTCAGCCGAAGTGGGTATGCGAGAAAGTTTGCCAGTAGCTTCCCACGGGTCAGTGGTTCTTCCCTGGGGGTTTTCCAGGGTCTTTCTCCACCAAATATACTGGCCGCCATGTATAGCCTATCATGTTCTGAAAAATGGTGTTAAACCCACAAAACAAACACAAACATGCTTGTGACCAGCATAGCTCAAGAACTATTCAACATGTTCTGATTCGGGTTGTGTTTTGACAGGTCACTTCTGATACAATACACATCACTATATGCAACTTCCGATACACAATATGTATTGACGATACGTGCTTAATTCTATTCACACATACATTTGTTCTATTTTTAAAAAATTCTTTTTGAACCAATACAATTAAGAATGATTTGGTTATCATACTAGTGTGTAATATTGATCTATGCTAGTTTATCGGTGTGCTGATCCAGCCTTTATATATATGCAGTTTGATATGAACATTGTCTCATCTACTCCATTTTGGATAGAGTTATTCCCTTTGTTGAGCATGTTCTTGTCTTAATGTGGACTAGAACATGCGTTGTTTCCAAGCAGCATAGCTCAATAACCATTCAACATATTCTAGTGGAATTTGGTAAAACATTATCTCTTACAATTGGATTTGCATTTTATGAGTTTAGTCTGAACTACAGTTGTTTGGACTGAGTTATGACCCTTGTCAGTCAACTTCATATCTTTATATTGGATGATGTTTGTAATCAGCATAGCTCAGGAGCTATTTAATTATGTTTCAATTTGATGTGAACATTGTTTTGTAGACTGATGTGTCTCATCTATTCTATTTTTGGACAGAGTTATGTCCCTTGTCAGTCAACTTCATATCATTATCTTTACATGTTATTGTATTGATGAGACCTTGAAGGAGTTGGATTTCAAGCATTCTACATCATTATATAGAGTCATGGCCCCTGAATGACCATCTTCTCTTAGTTTTGGTTTCCCAGCACGAGTTCATCTGTTTAAGGCCCTGCAAAACAAATTTTAATGAGTGGGGCCCTATAAGATGCACCCATCCAGAATTCATTTTAGGCTGTGCCATTGAGCCTTATTTTTCATATTTGGTGAAAGAAAGTTGCATCTTTGTTGCCCATAGGGCACATTAAAAAGTCTGCAGAAAATGAAGATAAAAGATCATTACAGTTGATTTCGGATTGATTGAATCAAGCACCTCCCAAGTTTGCTGAATGAATAGAGTGCACTGATTGCTAAAGAAACATAGACAATCAGTTTAATTTGTTGACATAAATGTCTTGATGATCATCGATAGAAAATGTAAAGAAGAGAAAATGAAATCTTCAGCAAAAACACTCTTGCATTTATTTCCAAAGTAGCATACAGGGAGGAAAAAATATTGACTCGAATATCCAAAATATATTGTAGAGATGAATCATTACTAAAACATGAGGAATTTAAATCCCTGTACGGAAGGCTCGTGGCAGGGCAAGCTGATAATGATGTGTTTTAATTTTTGGGAATAAACAAAAAACATGTAAGGATATTTGCACCCCCTGTTTATTTCTAAAGGACCCATCTTTTTGATCAGGTAGGGGCCCTTGGGTTCCACATTTTCCATTCATGGAATGAACGCTGCCCATTGCTAACAACTCTAGTCGTCCTGACAGAGTGTTAACTTGAGTAGCAAGAATCATAAAGTGTTATTTACAAGTCAGTTATGTTATATTAGTATGACTTGATTACCTAACATTAATTGTATTATTATTTGATCTAGCATTCAATTTAATAATCTGGCACTTACCTTTTATTGTGCATCACTGTACACTCACTAAATCAAGAATATTAAAATTCTTATTTTGTAAAATTACTTCGTGTAAATTTGCTTTTGCCCACTCTTTGACAATCATCCTTCAGACTTTGACTTTGTCAGTTGATCATACGAATAGTTTTCTATAGCAGACAATAAAAACTGTTTTAAAAGAGTCATCTCCCTTGGGATCTTCAACATATGATCTTATCTATTACAAATTGTAACAATCATCATTCATATTAAGTAAACAGAGGAGCTCTTGTTTCGGTGTCACAGAATTTTTCATTTATCAGTTGGAGTTCGTAGTGTTTGAATTAGATCCTTTATTGAAAATAATTGAGGCAGGACACCAATGGTTCAGACCACTCTAAGATTGTTATAGAAAAAGTTTGGACTGAATGTTCTGAATGTCTTGTGTAGGATAAGAACTGGATAAGAACCGAGTTCAGCTTATTCAGGTAAAAATGTTCTGAATTGTATTTTAAATTATTGGCTGCTATTTTATAAGAATCAAATGTATGTTGGGCATAATGATTTGAAGGTCCTTCCAGTAGGCGAAAAGGTTGGGGTCTTACATCAAGATGTGGGAGCCCTGTGGTAATAAATTTTCTGTCCATCCATTCACACTTCATACAACCAGGATAGTTCTGGAACCCTTACACATAAATGTATGCTATTTGGTACATGCATTTGCATATTACTTGTACTTATGCCTTTTAAAGGTTTTGTCTTTTCAGGCCCAATTTTGATGTGATTATTCCCCATTTTCCATGAATATTACATTTCCACTACAGCAGATCCTTGTAACTAGCTTAGCTCAGAAACCATTCAGCATATTTCTTGTGCAATTTGGTGTGTAAATGGTTTTGTAGACCTAGGTGTACCTTTTATGGGTTTTGTCTTATCAACCCCATTTTGGTTATAGTTATGGCCCTTGACAATTAACTTTTTATTTTCACATGAGATGCTGCTTGTAGCCAGAATAGCTCTGCAACACGGACACATAATTGGATGCCATTTAGTAGGTAATTTGCCTATAACATGTGGATGTAACTTTGAAAGGTTCCATATTTTCGGGTCCAAGTTTGATGGGTTATTGCCCTTTTTAATCAATATTACATCTCCAGTACAGCAGATCCTTGTAGCCAGCATAGCTCAGGATTCATTCAACATATTCTGATGCAATTTTGTGTGCACATTGTCTCGAGATCTGGATGTGCCTTTTATGCATTTTGTCGTATCAACTCAATCTTGGTTAGAGTTATGGCCCTTGAAAATTTTACTTCATAATCTTCACATGGGAAGGGGCATTTAATGTTACCCATTAGCATTACCCACATCCATCTGCTGGTCTTTTTGTCCATATATTCAATTAAGCTTTTCATATAGGTCACTGTGAGGGGGCATTTGTGTTGCATGAACACATTTTTTGTCTTTAAAATATTCTTTAAAAACTCTTACATCATAATTGAATAGCTTATACATTGTAAGAAAAATGCAGTACATGTATTTAACTTTAATGCATACTCCTAATGTGATTGATTTAAATGTCAATATGAAGTACATGCATGGGATTTACAATCACATGTATTAACATATTAATATATTATGCTAGTATTGAACAATAGATATGTCAATCATTCAATCCATATTTCTTCTCAAATAGTATTAGTAAAATACAATCATTGAACACATTTCAATGTATATTTCACATGTACAAATTATTCACCCTTTGCATGCCAGCATGCAAAATAATTGCACTTCATGGTTTTATAATCACAACTAGTTATGGACATGCTGTAATAAAGGTAAGCGTAATCATCCCAGAAGAATGATAGAGAATTTTTTGGAGGTTCTAGTGATGTCCCAACTTTGAATAAACCAATAATGACAAGAATATAATAATAATAATAATTCTTATTTAAAGATGCCAACTCTGTAACAACTAGTCTTCCCTGAGGCCCTCTAGTGTTTAAAGTATAACTGAAATAACTGGCTCAAAGCCTTATGACTGACATATATCCAGACAACTGAAACATATACAAATTGATCCTAACATTCAGTTTTTAAAATCGGTATAGCTAGAACATGCATGATAATTTGTTTGTAAAGAAAGAGAATGAATAAAGTATCCTTTATAACCGAGTTGAAATATGGCTTAAAAATGATAGGATTTTGAAATAACTTAAAGGGTTATGTATATACACCATATATATTCTTGGTCATTTGCACTCAAAAAGTTTAATGGCAAACATCATATGTAAGGATTATTTTACTGTATATCTCTCCATAGATATTCCACAAAATAACAAGTTACATTCTAGGGTATACACTAGATAGAGCTCTCTGTTGGATTTTGCAAATGGAAGTTCAGTGTCATCAAAAACTGATCGTCCAGCATTTTCAAAACTAGAGACGAACGTTTGAAACCTTAGTCCGGGACCAGAAGCATGGACTCTCAATACATAGAGCTCTGACCAGAATTGTAATTTTGGGAGAAGTGTAAGGAGCAGTTACTTCTCTACCCCCCCCCCCCCCCCCAGTGTAGGGATAAATGGGTGGGGTGAGAGTAAGAAATAAGGTAAGAGGTAAAAATTAATACATGTATTAAAGTTTTTGGATTACTGCTGTTTTACTTACTAAATAACACAGAAAGTGCATATGATAATCTGTGATAATCACAAAAAGTATAATAGCATCTTTGCAAAGTTTCTATTTAACTATAATATGAACTGAAAAATAGGTAATTTTATTTCTACTCAGATTGTTTTTTTTTCTTTAAGGTTAATATTTTCACAAATTTTAAAATATGTTCATAAGGTATGGCATGGGATCTGTATGAACTGAAAGCTAGGAATGTCTCTCTGTCAGAGGGTATCAAAATGTGTGCAATTTACGTCACTTAAAAATAATAAAAACAATACATGCTGAAGGCAAACATATAACAAATATATATTGTATCATTTGTAATCTTTCAATGTGAATACATGGATGTATTGTAGTTTTATGTAAGCATTTTGTTTTTCAGGTTCATATGCAGTCTTAGGTTTAAACTGAGTTAATTTTTCAGTGTTCATTTCCAAAATCCTGGTGAATCCAAGTTTAGACTTTTGGACTGAGAAACAAGATACTACAGTGGATGATCGGTGAAATGGTCATTGGTAGACTGAGACTTTATTTTTGTTTGACTCGGGACTTATCCCATCTATATAGTATACAAATAGATCAGTGGTGATCAGTTTTGATCAATATAGATTATCAATACCCTATTCAGACAGGCAGTCTGTTAGACCCCAGTCTTATCTTGCATGGTGTTTATTCAAATATAAAGGTCTTTCAGTTAAACCTACAGGCAATTAAGGTGTTAGCAGCTATCATAGATATATTATTCATTCCAGATTCGAGAAGCACCTCGGCATTTAAATGTAGTTTTCAAGTATTTTCTAACAGGAGTTGGATATGATTCTTTTTCTGCTATGTATTTCTTCAAGCAAAATTATATTTACTTTAAAAGATTGTTAGGCCAGTTATTTGGGGTGGCATGAAATGGAGACAGTATATTTCAGACACTAAAATGAGAATAATTGCCAGAGAAGAAATGCCGAGCCCTATTTCACTTCAAGAAAATGGATACAATTTTGTCTTTGTTCAGGACTGTTTATAAGATAATTTGACATATACACGAACCATGAAGAATGATGTAGTGTTTTCCTTGCATTGACATTTGAACCTGTCCTTCATTTGTCCATTATGACTGAAGGGTAGATGGATTGGCAGATTTTTACATTACTCCTTAATACAAGGAATTTTTCAATCTGAGGACACTTAATGCGGCTAATATTGGAAAAATAATATGAATGCAGAGAATGAAGTAATTGTAGTCTTCATTGTTTTCGTGCTGTGATACATATTTTTGAAAGTTTCCAAGATTCATTGATGGGACTTTTTAGATGGGATTGCATCCGGGAATATTAAACAAGTGCCCCAGAAAATTTAGGAGATTTTCTAAGTGAAAAAGACATATACATATGTACATTATTGTATTTTAATGATTAAGTAAGGTTATACATAACCTTATTTCCAGTAGTGAAAGAACAGGTTGGATTTGCCATTAAAGTGAAAGTTAAATTTATATCTATATGTATATTTATAGTTGAGAAGCCTTGCTTGTTCTAATGACAGAAATTAAAAGGGGACACTTATATCAGTAAAGAATACCATAAAATGTACAAGTAATTGCAAATGGTGTCATCTATGATGTATCAAGCAAGCTCTGTTGATATTGAAGGAATGCAAACACAGATATTTTCATTTGATCAGGGGTCAGTAAGGGTAATTTACATCATACATATTTTATGACAAAATGTAGTCACTTCAGATGGCCGCAAAACTAGCAAATCTTTGTGTCCTAGATTAACTCCATAAACCATCACACACATTGTTCAGTATCTGAGTTAGTAGGTTAGGCAGTGTGAAAGTGAATTTACCTATCTGCTTTGTTACCAAGTTAATTGACTTCCTTTTAACATGATGGTACTGTTGTGGTCTTGATTCATTAGTAACGGAAAGAGACAAGAGTTTGTACTTCCCTGTGTGGTAGATTGAAGCCGCCAATACTTTGACAGGAGTCGGTGTGTCATGGGAAAGTAGAAAAACTACTAAGGTACAATTCTTTTTACTTGGAGTGCATTTTTTATGGTACAGTCTTTTTGACCCAGAGTTCAGTTTCTGCACAACTGCCTTGTGAACCACACTTAAATGTCTTGGAGGTGTAAATTGTCACTGCTTCAGGCATAAAATGGAATAGAGAAATTGTTTGGACATGTTTTAGAGATATTTTCAGGGTGCATCCATTCTGCTTACACCTAGAGTAATTATTTTGCCACTGGGATAAATATTTACTTTTGAGGTAAAATAATTGATGTTCGTAAATCCGTGAGACAGCTCTGCAACAAAAGTGCACTCTTGTTCTTAGGAGTTTTAAAGTGTCTTTCTACATCTGCTTAGTGCAGTATCAAAATTTATATTTGTGAACAATTGACAGGTTTGATCACTCTGTGTACATTTTAATTCATTCATAATATGAACTTGCTTCAGCTGACAGCTTTCATAATTAATGTTTAGCAAATTGTCATCAGCTTTCAAGAATTTCTATGGTTCTTACAGTACAAGATAACAAAATAATGCATAAGTGAGTATCGCTGTAAGATTCTACAGGAGTGCCTAGTAGAGATTTTGTGGAGTTTTTATCGGAGAAGAAAATACAGATAGGTGACTGCTCCACGTGATAAATATCATTGCATCTGAAGAAGTGGACAATTTTTTAATTTAAAAATTGATCTTGGCATGAAGAATTCTTAAGACTTTCAACTCCTACTCCTGATTAAGAAACTATTTCAGCAGAAAGAGTCTTGTGATCCATGAACACTACTTCATTTCCACACTGATTCATGGCATGCATAAAATTGGTGCTGGCATGTGGGAAAGTCTGAATTCTGTACCTCTGGGATTTATGTATTGGTGTCAGCCAGTGGGATGTTGTAGCTTAGTGATGTGTATTGTACAACAATTATAGGGAAATAATTGAGATGCAGATATTTATCTTGAAAAATTTATAAGAATAATTTCTAAGTGCATCCATGGATCTCATGTAACACGAGAACTCTATACATTGGAGCTATTTTTGGATTAGAAGAGTTTTGATTGGATACTGCCAATATAATCATCAAACATTGCCAACACTATCATGAATGAAATTATCATACATGTACAGGATAAAATTGCAAAATTGGAGGGGTAGTGGTAGAAGTAATACAACTGTAACATTGATCTGTTTTGAATGAAAGACTGAAGAAGTATCTTCATTTTACATGTCTGTTATTCAGACATATGGATCCTCAAGGCATTAGATGCAGTGATACACAAATTTACATATCTTGGTTATAAAGTCTGTGCTTAGATGTCTCTGTGCCTTACAAGAAAGAGAGAAAACTGACTTAGATACCTGCATAGATATAAATGAATATGCATCAAGAATGTAATTAATAATGATCACAACTGATGCATGGAAGGATTAACATGTATTTCTGCATTGGGGGAATGATTCCAGATTCCAAATGAAGTCAGTATTAATTTTGTGAAAGAGATCATGTGTATGTTAACAAACCTTTTATACATCGCAGAAGCTATAAATTGATGTTCAAGGATTTATCCAAAGGCTCTGTATACATGTTGGATGAGTATAGCAGAACCTGTAATTTGTGCCTGTTACTTTGCTGAATAGAGTTTTAGAACTCTGTTCTCAGTGTAAGCAACCATTTTAAATAAGGATCAGAGAAAAAAAATTTTAAGTGACATTAGGTCAGGTCATTAAGAACAGAATGACTATGTCATTGTCACGCTCGAAAGGGCATTGGTTCTTAAGGTCCTTTGAAAGGCCCACAACACCCATACTGCCGTCATCATCATCCTTTGATACAGATCAAGAAATACAAGGATTCTACAAGAAGCCACGAGAATGGTTATTTAAAAAGGTAAGGACATTAATATGTGCCAGTCATTAACATATATATATATATATATAATATCTGTGCTGAAATTTTTTCCCCCAAATTAAAGTAGTGTCCATATATTTGTGAAATTTAATATAAAAAACATTAAAAGGAGATGTAACAAGTTAAGACAAAAAGAAAACATTGATATACCTAATTTATTAAATGTGCTGTAAAATCATTTTTGGTTCTGGATTTGCTGCTACTTTAGTGTTAGTATGATCCTTCCTAGATTAATTGGTTTCCTCTCAAAACTAAATATTTATTAGCAAAAAATGTAAAATATTTTTTTTCTTTCAAAAAACTATACTTTAGAATTTCACCCAACAACATTATTTTATTCCGCTTTACTGTTTCTAAACATTAATTATTAATTGACAGCAAGCTGACTTACTACTTCGAAAATACATAACACCCAATTGACAGGCCTTTTCGGTAAAGTCAGATGGTGAAGTTTTATTTGATTAGGTCCCCAAATAAGTCTTTGAGGATGATAATAAAAGTTAGTTGTTGTTGCTAGTATATTTTTCTCTTAATTTGGACCTAGGCTTCACATATTTTGTTCTTACTGGTATGATGTGCTGACACACCACAATACAATATAGTTAAAAACCATGTGGTGTGAGACTGATGTAATGTCTATAGTACAGACCCTAGGGCAATTATTCAGTAACAGGAATATTTTAAGTCCAGGAGATGAGCTTTCACACCTTTTGTCTTGTGTTTTGTGGCTATAGAGTGTTGAAACTATTGGGAAAACATAAGGACCAAACAAGTTTAGTCAGAACACATCTATTGATTGTCCAACAAAGAATGTGTAAATTGGACATACTCACCTTTGAATTAAGCTTAGTCTGTGACATCTTTACTGATTGTCTGACAAAGAAACAATCTGTAAACTTAATCTAATGACCTTTTAATTTTACTTCATTGTGGTGTTTATTTTGCACTTTAACGGATAAACAAACCAAAGACAAATAGATATAATGATATTTGAGATACCCTATGCAGGGTTCTCAATAGATGCATACCTTCCGGTTTTGATGCTTGGAATTTAAATGTGACCCATTTCTGATGCATGGAAATTCACACCTATGTAAAATCAGTATGAACTGGGTGGAGCTAACAGGTCACTGATGTCATGCTTAGGTGTACATAACTGAATCAAGGTTAGGTTGTTTCGAGATTATCTTTGACGTTTATGATAGTTCGAAGAGGGAATCAATTTTGATTTGATTGAATTAACTTTTGATCAAATATTGGCTTTTGTTTGATTGCCTATCAAATTATAATCAATTAGACAAAACTGGAAAATATGGTGGCTTGCGAAACCAGTTGTCAAAGTTGACAAACATTGTGTTTTATTGGCAATTAATTTGCTTCAGTCGACATAATGTTTAAAAATTCTGGTGTTTTAATTAATGTACCATTCAGTAAGAATTTACTGGACATTACGCTTAGTGATTGTTTTTTTGGTGCTTTTGAATTACTCAAAATTGATAAACGAGATGGAATAATTTTGTTATATCAGATGTATTTGTGAACTGTCAAAGAACAAGGTCCATCAGTCAGAAACTTTGGTGCAGAGAGATTGTTGATAAGTTTGTAAAGAAATAAACTAAGAGGATATAATTAATTGACATGTTCTGTTGACAGATGACTTCAGAGTATACAAAGTCACCAATTGTGATGTTCAACCTTGATAAACTGAATATACCTTATTTCATGTTGTTTGGTGCATTAGTTCGATACATGATGATCAGATTGAATTGGTGATGATATGGAAATGAGATATCTGATTCATATATAACTTTCATAGTTGTATGGGTATATTTTTGCATTTAAAATGATTTGAGGAGTTTTTAAAAAATACATTGAGAAGTTAAAAATTTTATAAAGTATAATTTAAAATAATCCTTTTTCTGTTTAATATACCACACATAATTAGAAAGAGAAACTCTTATACAGAACTCCATATCCGTCTCACTTTCTGCTTGTCCGTTTCTTACAAAATACCGTACAGGTGTTTCACTTTATTCAGCGTGAGACAAGAAATCATAAACATCAGTTTTCTCCATGAATAACGAACAATCACAGCTATGAGCTCATGACTGTCAAAAACAAATGACTTGATATTTCAGTGTTGACTCTCAATTTTCATTTTGACTTGAGATTATGGGCTCAAGGGTCAAATGACTCTTAAGTTTTTTTGAATCTGTTGAGAACCCTGCTATGACTGATGTCTGCTTGCTCAGGGTATGTGCTTGTCAAACCTTTGATCTGCCAGCAAATACATTGACTTACGGATTTCATATACACATAGATATATATATATATAGAGAGAGAGAGAGAGGTCTTCAACTGCATTTAGACGTCTGGAATGTTAATTGATTTGGACGAAAATTATTAAATTTTGAGTACATGTATTAACAAAAAAATCAGAGGTACATTTAATTTGTGTCAGAACTAGCAGGCATTGAAAATACAACTTTCATTGCAGGATTTGTAATTATTTCAATTAAATTCAATTCAGTTCACATTATGGTACCAGCATTTCAAAAAATGCAATGGAAATCATGCAAGTTTGATCTTTGCCTGGAAGAAGATGGTCTACAGTAAAATTCAAACAATTTATCAAATATACCTAAGAAGCATTTACCACTTTTATTCATGTTGAAGGGAATATTTCCCACGAGTCGAGTCCTAAAAACAAAATAGAGTGGGGACATTATTTGGCAAAGTAGATGACTAAGGCTGCAACGTTTACACTTATAAATGGCTTAGTTTGGTTTATTGCCAGCAGACATTGACAAAATTGTTAACCAAAGTTTCACTAGTACATCTGGTGTTAACTGATGTGCATGTCCAGGCATGTCTGGTTGCATTATTGTTTGTATTCATTAAGGCTGCAATGTTTTACTAAAATTTATAAACATGTACCTGGTACATGGTAATTGTATACAATAACCGAAACAATGCCATTTAATTAAAACAATTCAAAACTCACACTTTTTCTTGTATTTGTTGACAGCTGTTTATACCTAAACCATTGACAATGTGCATGCTGCATCTCACTCAGTTTGCGCTTGTTTGACTGCTGTACATCTTTTACCTCTTATTACAACCTTATTCAGTTGTCAAGACATGTCTTTGTTGAATATCTGACACTTTAGGGCTACATATACATGTACATATATCTGCATCATGACAAAAAATAGATAATGCAACCGGATGTACTGCCTGGACATGCACATATAATGTTTTTGCAGGATTTACAATCTCTAAGAAACTGCAGTGGCTTACAAACTTGGTATGGTGTTTCTTTAAAATAAATTGTTACTCATCAATGGTTCTGTTAATGATCATGTGATTCCAAGAAATGACTTCTCCCTCCAGGCAGAACAGGGAGAAGTGACTTCTCCCTCCAGGCAGAACTGGTAGAATTGAAAGACTATTAGGGACATTTGATACATTTGGATCATAATGTAAACAAATATATTTTAGTTTATGATGATGATAATAATAATAATAATAATAGTTGTTGTTGTTGTTGCAGTTGTTGTGGTGGTAGTAGCTACTGCTACTGCTGTGGTGTAAAATTAATGTTTTGTTTGTTTGTTTAATAGAAAAGTCTCTTTTTATTCATGTAAAGGTTTACTAAAATATAGTTTGTTATTGGATCTTATTTTATCCTTGTCTTCCATATAGACATACTTGTTTGCCCCTTTGACCTTGATGGGTTTTCTTCATACTTAGATAAATCTTTATGAAGCATAGACCATTCATTCTGGACATGTTTGCTCAACCTTTTGACCACCTCAAAGTCAGTTTTACAGCAATGCATTAATCATGGGCTTAACATGCAGGCCCTGGACTTAATAATAAACTTGAGGGTCCCTTCGTGATAAAAATATTTAATACAAGGTATCTCCGTCAGTTCTCAGTATATTTTTTGTGTGCATTTGGTTGAATATCACACTCATTTACTTCATGAACACAGTGGGGTCACTGTTGTGAACTGATATTGCTGTCAACCTTCTCTCCATGTTTATATGTGATGTCATGATGCGGTAGGGCCATTACTAGATATTTATGTTGCAAAGACAATTACAGTATGTGGCTTCCTGAACTTAATGACAATTGAGTGCATTCACAGATACTTTGACCCCACAGCAGGCCATTCAGGGCATTAAGACCATCACTTTCTTGCTTGCAAACTCCGAGCAAAGTTTTGTACAAAAAAAGCAACTGTTTTTCCCTTAGTCACCCCCTAAGACAGTTATAGATTAGATATGTACTTTAAGAATAATAGATGAGTGCAAATGAATTGTACAAGATTCCAGATAATACTGGTGATGACAGTTGTTTGAGTCATTGGTTAGTAATGATAGACATCTTTGTGAGGATTAAGGAGCCAGACAAGTGCTCTTCAGGTCTTTTAATTGTACCTTCCCCACACTTTATTATAGCTGAAAATCGTGATAAACATGTTTTCAAGGATAGCTTTTCAATATCAAATCTATCAAAGCAGAACAGGTTAGCTTGGGAAGAAATTCTCTTAACCTTTTAATTTGTTCCCCACAAGTCCAGGGCATGCATTTGCTTAATTATCAGTTCTCCACCAATTTATTTGATGAAATTGATACCAGGGTTCAATAAAAATGATTGGCACTCCAATACAAAGATTTTCAACTATGAAAGCAGAGTCTGTAGGAAAATGACATTGACTAATTTGTGTTTATATAGCAATATATGTGTTTCTGAGACTCAGATTCAAGGACAGGTAGGACCAAGACCCTATTTAATTGAAAAAATAACCTAGTTTGAGGAGCATGTCATACCCTTGGTAACTGGATTTGTTTTCAAGAATCGGCTTATACCAAATAAGTACTTTTCTGAGAGATGTTTTTCCGTGTGAAGGGGGGCCTTCTTTTCCCCTTCTTATCCCCCCCTTTTCTTTCTTTCTCTCTCTCTCTCTCTCTCTCTCTCTCTCTCTCTCTCTCTCTCTCTCTCTCTCTCTCTCTCTGGATTTGAAAACATTTTTAATACTTTGGGATTTGGACTTCCATGGTGAAACCTGTTAGCATGATTACACAGAAACAGCTAAACTTGAGCAAATATATAGGTATGTAGTAGCTTTTTAAGGCATCTCAGCACAATAGTGGCTATATCGTGACAGCTAATTTACTATTTTACCTGTATGACTGACTCTTCACTCAACTACCGGACAATATCAGTCCTTCAGAATCTCAAATCACAGGTAATCTCACTGTGACATTTGTAATGCACTTGCTATTTACAGTGACACAAATGTTTATACAAAGAAAAATCAGACCTCGGGAGAATTTTTGTGTATTCCTATTAAATAGTATGTAATTAGTATGTTGAGGTTGAATTATACAAATGCACATATTCAATAAAAGAATCTCTCTCTCGCTCTCTCTCACTCGCCAGAATTCCCTAGCTGTAAGGTGTCTCTGTATAAAGCAGTCGATTTTATTATGCAGACATGATCATTGATTCCATTTCATTAATCAATAATAATAATAATATGTATAAAATACCTTAATAAAAGGCAACCTCACATAAGGTATTGCACTTTTGCGGCTCCTATCAACAGCATTATAGTTAGGGATTGTGTGTGTGTGTGTCACACACACAATTTAGTCCCATTCCCCAAAACTCAGATTTATTTTCAAATTTGAGTGTAAAATAATTTTCAATCAAAACTTTTTATCAAATCTGTGTCATTTACTATACTGACTTGGGAGAGAAATTACTATAATGAGAGTCAAGGCAACTTAGGCTTTTAATCCCCCCCCCCCCCAAAATAAAATTCTTTGCATATTTTTGTGAGTTAACAGTGTGTACACTTTTTGGGATTAATTTCCCAATTGTACCTTATTTATGCATAAAACTTCCCAATTCCATAGACTCTCGGATCCATTAGAAATTGATTGGTAGATAATACCCTGATATGCATATACATATGCACATGCACACAACAAGGTACAGTATATACTATATGTTTTAGAAAGGGTTTTGTTTTGTTTTGCGCGTTTAATGCTATTTTTTAGCACATGATAAATACATGGTGGCCAGTATATTTGGTTGAGAAAGAACCCAGGAAAAACCACCAACCCACGGGAAGCTACTGGCGAGCTTTCACACATACCCACGTTAACCGAGCTGAAACAGAGGTGAGATGTCTGTGATCTGTAAAGGCGAGCGCCTTAAACCATTCAGCCACCCAGGGCTCCTGTTTTTGAAAGGGAGTTCGGTACTTAAATTTTTAGTGTCTTCCTGAAACATAATCTGAACTAGAAATTATTACATGGAGTAACATTTTTAAATGCTGAATATACAGCTCATTGGCGCTGTGGTTGCTCAGTGGTTAGCATGCCGGACTTGTAACCGAAAGGGTGCAGGTTAGAATCCTACTACTTGACAAGCCTGCATCAGCTACCATGGTGTGTCCTTGGGCAAGGTACTTTACATCAATTGCTGTGGCATTAAACAACCTACTTGTGTTGCTGTGTTGTAAAACACCAAACCAAACCTTGGTATAGTGGTAATTATGACTTGAGGATAAGAGAATTTTCGGTGGGAGATGATCCTTTCCTCCAAGATCCTCTGTATATTGAATACTGTTTGCCATCATATTTCCATGGCAACCATACTGTAGATATCCTCTCCAGATATGACATGGCAACGAGTTAGGTAGATATAAGTTGTTTTTATTTTGAAAAGAACATATCAGTAAAATAATTTTGAAACTGATCATGGTTAGAATCAGAACCAGTAATAAGAGAGAGAGAGAGAGAACAAAATTTATTTTAACTCTTTCTAACTACATTTACAAAGTCCATGTCAGGACTTAATTTTGATAGCATTTTCATCTAAAAATAAGCGTAATAAATCCTGTCTGTAAATGGTTCGACATGTAAAATATGGTTTGCCCTTTTTGATATTCGGTGCATTATCTTTCTGATATATTCCCCAGTTTCAAAGTAATTGATTTTGATAGGCCTTTATTGTAATCTTGAAGTGTTGACTTTACCCACAAATATTTTCCCTGTTTACATTTATTCTACCCAGGACGACTTTATCTTTGGTAACAAAAGAGGAAGATTGGGCAGTTAAAATCTCAACATGCAAAGTCACTTATATGGATTGCCTTTGCCTTCTTGTATTGTTGAAAGTGAAGGGTTCTTTCTTTGGACTGTAAAAAATTTTTCTCCCAATATTTACCTTTTTAAGAAGGTCTTTTTATTGCTCTTTTACAGTCAGCTCCTTGGTAGGAAGCCAATCGATCAATTTTATCCACCTTTAATGTTCATTTAATGTTTCTTTTTAGATGTGTAATTGAGGATATTTTGGGAGGTACTTTTTGTGTGCCTACTGAATGTAGTTGTCCACACACACATACCTTATACTTACACATGCACTGAATGCTCTATGTAGATTCTTCTCAACACATTCAAATCATTGCATTAATCCAACACAATATTCCTTACAGAAATGTTGGATAAAATTAACAAGTTTGATTTGAATCGAAAAACAATTCTATGGAATCCAACTTGCTCGTGTACTGAAAGCTTGCAAAACTTGTTACAAGACACTCATTTACCCTGATATAAGATGCATGATTGTGTAAACAGCTTAGACTTGTCTCTGCTGTCACATTGTGCGAACAGCTTAGACTTGTCTCTGAAGTCACATTGTACAAACAGCTTAGACTTGTCTCTGCTGTCACACTGAGCACTGTCACAGTTCATTCTACTTTGAATTCATCAATTTTCATGGATTTTATGCTTGCTACAAACCACAATTTTAAAGACTCAACAAAAAATGATTCTTCTGCCAAAATAATAACACCCCCTCCCCAATCTACAAATTCTAGCACCAACGATGAAACCATTTTGTCAGTAAACATGAAAATTGATACCCATGAAAATAAATGAATTCACATTATCTCTGATTGAAAGCAAACAGTACATACCTTAATCTTTTGGTGCATTATCTAATGAATGACTGGGTCTACACTGTACACAGTAAAATAAGCATTGTACACAGTTAAATATTCTTCATGCAGTGATAGGTATACACTCTGGTTAATTGCTGCATGTTCTTAGTGTTTTTATTGGCAACTCGGGTTACAATACTGTTGCACAAGTGCTATGCATATTAACTAGTTGGACCTGCCCTGTATTCACTGAAGGGAGAAAAACATTTATAACAGAACATAATTACATCAGTACATGTTAATGACAACTTCAGCTCACATTAAATATCATTTTAAATCTTTAATTCTGCAGAAAAAAAATTCTTAGAAGTTTATCTGGATAAGGGGGTAAGGGGGTAAAAGGAAGCTTTTGTGTTACTTCCAATTGAATCCAAGCACATCTGATTCAGAGAGACTTTCACATCACCAGTAGAAGAAGTTGTTTTGGATTGGCTATTTCACCTGCTTATTGGACCCATGAGTTTTGCTTTCACGCCCCCTTCTAACTTACCCCATTTTTGCAAACTTTCATCAGCCTTTGTGATGTTTGGACCAGTCTGCTTTAGATCTAACAAGAGGAAGTCTAAAAATCCCACAAACGCTGGTCCCAGAACCACCAAATTTTTTGCCTACAAAATTTCTGGTCTCAAAATTCTGCTTTTTCAGCTGTATTTTCTAACATAGTAGAACATCTACATTACTTGGGCCCAAAAAAAAAAAAAATGTTTTGTTCTGTGTTCTGCATCTGCATTTCTTGGGCCCCCCAAAAAAATGTTTTGTTCTGTGTTCTGGTAACAGAGGCAGACCCTATGTTATTGGTCCTGATCCTTAAACTTGCAATCACGTACACAACAAAAAATCAGTACCAACCAAGCCGGGATTTTCATCTCTGAAACGTAAACTGTGACATAGACTAACACAAGCTTGATAAAAATAAAAATGGTACTGACCTGCGTTTTCTATTATTTATTTTTTTACGCTGTCGACAGTAACACACAGTTTTGGGTTTTTTTTTTGTCCTTTGCATCATTTTAAAGCTACATCTTTGCCCGTTTCTCTAATATTATCTGCTTGGGTCTATCCTAAATTATGGTGGCATCACAATCTCCAGAAACAAGGGTACTACATTATGGCACAAAATTTCAGCATTCGGCCCTTATGAATTAATGTGCACCAAGGCATCTGATGCTCTTTGTTAAATTCAGTGAAGGTCAAAGTCACAGTAAGCTTTAGTCTTAAGTACTGATATGACCAATGATTTGAGTTGTAAAAACATGAAAAATGTAAGCCAGTTCAGAAATTCAGGGGGGGGGGGGGTGTTGTTACATCTGCAGATTTTTATTACTGATTTTTTTTAAATGCAGGTCCTAGTAATATATCCTTCAATGAACCATTTCTTCCTTGTAAATTATTTGGAAAAAGTTTTTGTGTGTTTATCATTGGATGAAAGCTTTCGTACATATAAAATCTTTCCAAAATTACTTAAAAGTATAAGATGGGCTTATCATAGGAGATTTGTGGTATTTCTTCAGTATTGTGCTGACATGCCATTAAACTGAATACATACATACATACATACATACATACATACATACATACATACATACATACATACATACATACATACTTTAACTGCAGATAAAGTTAGAAATTTTGCAAAATATGTGGTTGCTCTGTAAATTTGAGCTTGTTTTATTGTCCATTGTAGGATATGACTGATGTGTAAGATGTTTTTTGTAATAAAAAACAAAAAAATTTGTTTATATGTACTACTTTCACCCCCACTCCCAAAAAAGTAAAAGTAGCTTATAAATTTTATAGCTTCAGACATACTGTAAATGACATTTAATAGCATCACAGGAAGTTTGAAGAAATACAAAAAAAGAAAATTATTGAATTGATAACAGAATTTCAGTTCAGGTGCTTTTGCCCTATATAACCTATTTTGGGTGATGGCTTTAAATTGGCTTTTTGTGTTATTCTTTTTCTTTATTATCTTTTAACTTATATCATAAAACTTCATGCTTAACTAGTCATTAATGCATGCAGGTGAAAATTTATTCTAAAAATAGATAAAACTTACTGCTAATGAACTAATGAGAAAGTAGTGGTTTCTGTTGCAACAATCCTGTGATAGACCATTGAATAGTATTAACCAGGATTATATCTTATGCTGTGATCCACTTTGTGAATTACATTTTGGAATGAGGTCACCTTGAACTTGAGAGCAGCAGAAATTCCAGATGTAATATAAACTGATGATACAGTAAATTATCGGGAAGAACTTGTTGACACTTCAGATCTTGACTTTATAACAGGAAGAGATGAATTGGAGTGTTAACTATAATTTTATCAATGATGATGCTTGGGAAAATATTAGGAATTTCACAGGATTATCTGTAACTCTCATCGGCAAAACCGTGTAGATGATCTTACAGTTAACAGTACGATGAAAGCTTTTAAAATTTTCTCAAGATCAGGATTCTATTACCTTGAGGATCTTGTTTTGGTTTGTATAATTTATCATATTCCTGTATTATTTGTCTGTACACAAGTTTATACACTGTACCTTACACATCATAACCTTTATTATTATCAGAATATATTTATCTACGACATAAATAAGTTTCATGTCCATATAAAGGTTACTTTTTATGTACCTAACAATTAAATATGCATGTAACTCATACCCTAGTATCTACAGCATGTAGCCAGGTGACCAAACAATCGAGGTCTGTACTTTTTACTTTCAGTCATTGATACTATACAAATTGACAATAATATGCAATAGTTAAATACATTGATTTGATATTGTGTAATTGTACTGCCTACAAGAATAATCTACCAACTTGGACAAGGTGAATAAATAGTCGGGGGTTTAGTGAGTTCCCAAGTTACACAGTATACTTGTCAGATGATAAAACAAATATTAATTATTCAACTGTTTTAATCACTAGTAACCCCCCCCCCCCCAAATCAAGCATGCACCACATATACTCGTTAATAAGTTGAGTTCCACTGCAAACAAGCATTGGCTGATCAGGGTCTGTGTTCAGGGCTCGAAATTAACTTTTTTTTCAGTACTAGCAGCATTTCAATAGTTGTAATATTTTCAGCTAGCAAAAATGAAGCTATTTTCAATGTCCACAAGCATATTTCAACAAAATTTAAATTTAAATTCAAAATATCACTAGGAAGAAACTTCATTTTTTTTCTCAGCTATGGACATAAGATTTTCACCAAAAGACTTCTTACAATATCTAGTTGGTCCTAAATGAAAATGGTGCCACTCCTGCATCCAGTATGGCTGCCACAGTGTCTAATTGGAAAATCTTATCACTAAAAAATATCTGAGATGGTTTCAACATTCAGCAGTTAGAAAGAAGAAATGGTCTTATCTTGAATTCCTGGAGATTCTTTTTGGACTGTAGACATCTTGAAAATCTTGTTATTGTTACTCCTCCTGAATGGATATGGTCATATCAACATGGGGTTTTCACTTAAAAACTTCTTATGATGTCTGGTAATCTTGTTATTGCTATGGAAAATCATTTTGACATGGGGTTTTCACGAGACAACTTCTTATGGTGTCTCGACAGTCCTAAGTGAAAATGATGCAAACTGACCTTCAATATGGCCATCATGGTGGCCATCATGAAAATATTGTTATCTCTACTCCTCTCAAATGGACGGCCATATCAACATGGGTTTTTCACTAAAAATACTTCTTATGATACCGACTTGGTCCTAAATGAAAATGGTGCCAGTTGTACATCCAATATGGCGGCCAGGATGGTCATCTTGAAAATCTTGTTGTCATTACTCCCCTGAATGAAAGGTAATTGTAATGGAGATTTTAACCAAAAGACTTCTAATGATATCTACTAGGTCCTAAATGAAAATGGTGCCAATCTGACATCCAGTATGTCCACCACAACAGCTAATTTGAAATTCTTGTTATCGCTGAAGAATATCCAACATGGTTTCAACACTCAGCAGTTAAAGGGAAGACATGGTCTTATCTTGCATTCCTAGAAATTCTTTTTGGCCAATTGTATCAGTCCCTTCAAGGGACTCTTGTTTTAGATAAGGTTGAAAAAAGAGAACCAGATTATATCCTTCAGAAGTCTACTGGGCAACTAGGTGGTAGCCTAGAACCAGAGTCAGCATGTCAGTAAACCATTGAGATAGACACAAGATGATATAATAAAGAAGTCTACTGGGAAACTAAATGGTAGCCCAAGACCAGAGTCAGCATGTCAGTAAACCATTGAGATAGACACAAGATGATATAATAAAGAAGTCTAATGGGAAACTAAATGGTAGCCCAGGACCAGAGTCAGCATGTCAGTAAACCATTGAGATAGACACAAGATGATATAATAAAGAAGTCTACTGGGAAACTAAATGGTAGCCAAGACCAGAGTCAGCATGTCAGTAAACCATTGAGATAGACACAAGATGATATAATAAAGAAGTCTACTGGGAAACTAAATGGTAGCCCAAGACCAGAGTCAGCATGTCAGTAAACCATTGAGATAGACACAAGATGATATAATAAAGTCTACTGGGAAACTAAATGGCAGCCCAGGACCAGAGTCAGCATGTCAGTAAACCATTGAGATAGACACAAAATGATACACCGTATTTGCCGGCCTATAAGTCAATGCGGAGTATAAGTCAAATTCTCTAATTTCATCAATTTTCAATCCTTCATCCATATATAAGTCGATGCGGAGTATAAGACGAAGCCAGATCAACACCTTGGCTTCATCACTTTTGCTAGTAACTTCCAGTTTTATGAATATAATGGTATCACTATGCTATTCCAGATTAATTGGGAAAATGATTAAGATGGTCTGTACATGTATTATTTATAGGTATTATTTATTGGTACATTGTATGCAACGATTTTCACGTACGAAAAATTACATTAACGTACGGTAAAGCAATTTCAATGACATAATCCATATATAAGTCGATTGGGAGTATAAGACTAAGCCCAGACTTCCAGGTAAAAAAAGTATCGACTTATAGGCCGGCAAATACGGTAATAAAGAAGTCTACTGGGAAACTATATGGTATCTCAGGACCAGAGTCGGCATATTGGTAAACATTTGAGATCAGACATAAGGTTTGGCATGAGAGTAATATTACACTAGAAGACAAATTAAACATTTTGACTAGTCATCCAAATTCTGAATTAACAGATTCAGATATGTTGGATTAAGTAGGGTATATTTCTTGTACAAGAATCTTTATCGGCAGCACTAGCAAAAAGAAACTGAGACTAAGGCATTAACAATGATTCTGTCAGTGTTTTCTGTTTTCCTCACTTTTTGCAAAAATGACAGGGAAAATTAAAGAAATTTTTAGGAAAGTGCAATAGTGAGAGGTTTGGCACACAAAGCGCCCATTTAAGAACAATTAAAGCCCTATTTAGCATGGTAGAATTCACATTATATTTACAAATTATTTTTATTCCTGCTCCATTTAACAATGACATTTAATCACTTTATTATTATTAAGCAGATGTTAGGTTATACATGGCGGCCAGTATATTTGTTCTGCCATTTTAAAATAAAATGTCTTATTTCTAACAAAAAATCATTGTGTATTTTTATCTGGTCATGAAATGTGACATGTTATTAGTTTGGTTTTAAAATTGATTGCCATGTATCAGGTCAGGGTATATGGAAAGAACCTGTTAATATTTTTGGGTAAAGGGGACACCATGCTTCAGGAGTTTATTTAATAAAAAAACAAAAATTAAGCAAGTGAATGGTATAATTTGTCATAGGAAATATTTTAATAGGTAAGATAACTTGAGAGTAAAAAATTATTATTGCATGGTTTAGGAATGGTTCGATTCATTTAGTGAATAAAGGCATATATAGACACACCCAAATTTTGTAGTTTTCCCTCTGACTGAATACTGTAATTAATCACAGGGTTTCTGACACCAAGATTTGTTTACCTTGATAAATGTATCAGGACATTTCTGTGTTGATGATCATATGATGACTATGACAACACTCTAGAGAAAGTATATATATCCTGCAAAACGCACGTCCTTTTCTTCAACGAGAGAAGGAAGACATGAATTTGATCATTTAAACACCCATGGATTGTAAAAGTTTGCAGAAAGTGGTAGTTGATTCTGTGCTATCAATAATAGTTTATTTGTTATATTGGATTCCAACCTGATACATATGGATATTTCACTTGGCTTACTTTCCATACATGTACCTGTATCAGAGGTAGATGTTGAAGATTTACTTATCTATGTATGCAAAGATTGGGGGCTTTTTCATTATGCTGCCAAAGGAGATAAAAGATATTCTTAACCTGTGGAAAATTGGGCCATATATTCAAATGGATGGACCAGATTTATTGATTTTCTTGGTGAGACCAAACAATTAGAGCACACTTAATGTAGTGACTAGGTTTTGAAATGGTCGTTGTATGGAAGTTGTCACCATTTGTATATATATAATTACTAAATGTTCCTCTAGCTGAAAAATTGGAAGGGAAAAAGAAAAACATTGGACCAATAGAGCTTGTAATACAGTCAGTCTTTTACAGCCTATAGAGCAATTAATACATGTACTCTTTTTTTTTTTTTTTGGGGGGGGGGTCAATTGCCATGGAATCTAATAGACTTGACAAAGTTGCTCCAAGAAATTTTAATTTCAATGGATTATTTTGTTCATGAGTAACCAGGGCTTCTCTTTGGAAGAGATGGATATCAACTTTTAATCTGTTGTTTCTTGATATGAGCTCTACAGTGTTGTTGGAACAGTGTTATGTCACTAGTAATCTAGTGGTGCATTCATTAGTATACAAGTGCAACTTCTTTATGATCTAAGATATCCTAATTGCCCAAGTTGCATTAACTCAGTTGTAAAGAAATTAATGAGATAAATCTACTTTCCCACAGTTTAATTTTGTTCAGTGGAAAAATGCCAGACAGTTTTATGTACTGCATTAGGGGAGAGCAATTGCACTATTGAAAAAGATAGATGTCAGTGCTCAAATGTGGGAATAAGCATGTAAACGGAGTGCATCACCAACCATTCAATGAGACAGTGTACATATTCACATTGGATTATATAGCTTGTAAGATGAAAAGGCTGTCGCTCAAATTTCTGAATCGTGAAGCCTTTTTTGGAGAGAAGGTAGGATACATTAATTGAATGAGTGAAATTTACAAAAACATCAATAGTCTTACCATATATACTCATTTATAAGTCGAGTCCAACTGTAAACTCTGCCATCACATAATGCTCTGGGTCAATGCATTTTGCTAGGAGTAATCACTAAAACAATCAACATAGACCCTGATCTGCCAGTACATAATCGGGTATCACATCTTTGCAGTTGGACTTGACTTATAAGCGAGTATATATGGTATATACTGTACTTGATGTAATATACACTCTGAGTGCTTAACAAACTGATCTGTGTAAATTTAATCAGGTTAATATTCATCAAAATAAATATACACAGATGATGTTATAAACATATTTTGCCTGAGTTGGGAACTCCACTTTGGAGGTTCATTCTGCCCCCAGATTTGGTCGCGACCAGTGAAACGTGCAAGATTAATTTTTGAGACTGATTTTACCCTCAGAGTTAAGTGGAAACAATATATCAAGCATGCATGGTGGTAGGTTATAAGAAAATCTTTATGATCTAGACAGATTTTAGCAGCCGCTTCCATGAAATAAGGCATTTTTTGGACAGAGATGTGCTTTTTACAAGTGTCCATTTTTGGCAAGTTTTGAAGAGAAAGAGGGGTGTGTGTTTATTAAAGCAAGTGTAGTTATTGTGTCAAGTATGGTATGTGCTAGATTTGTGTAGGAACTTGATGACTGAATGAAGAGACCCCCAGTCTTGTAAGACTGCTTTAATAACAGAAGAGGTAATGTGTGAAGACAAGTGTTAACTATTTTGATTGGATAAACAAAATTAACACCCTTCTTTTTTGTGTATTCCTTTTTCCTTAGTCTCCAAGACCACTGTACATCAGTATATAATTCTTCAATGTTTAGCTTTCTTTTCCTTTTGGATACAATCAAGCTGTGGATCTGAATCAATGCTGAAAGACTGAAATGATCAAAGAATTTAATTTGGCTACTTGAGAATATTTCAGTTGTATGGATCAGACTTTATTTTAAGTGTGCAGTTAATGCTTGACAAATGTTATTTTTGACATTAGAATTGTTACGACTCTATGGTCTAAGAAAAATGTAACAGAAAGAAAGTGAAACCAACAAATCGAGTAAAAATCAACAAGCAATTTATTGCTAGATAATTAAAATGAAAAATCAAAAAGTCACTTACAGTAATGTGTTTTGAAATCCTAATAATCCAATAAGAATGATTGTTCTAATCACAAGTCCTAAATATAGAATGTTTAGAATTCACGGCTGTGTCCTTGAATGTTATTATGTGCCAATGGTCTCCAAAGTCCTGATGTACTAGAAATCTTGATGTGCTGATGTCAAAATGAAGTATTCCAAAATCTCTGAATAAGTTCACATAAATTCCAAAATCATCAATTAAAAATCCAAAATCCAAAAGTTTGTGAGCACTGTTATAATCCAATGAATATTTAAAATAATTCCTCTCTTAGAATTTGGAATGAATTTTCACAACTGTAATAGGTCTTTACAAGACTGATGGTAATGTCAAAACTGAAAAAAATGTCTACCAAACATGGTATATATAAAGATTGGTCACATGACAGAATGTTCTAGAACATGTGTCATCTTAATGGAATTTTACTTGCAAACAAAATTCAACCTTGACCTTCAAATTGAGAAAACATATTGATCAAAACAACCTAATTCAAGGACACTAGTTAAACATGTTTTTCCTGATAAACATAAAGATTTAAGCAAATATTAAAGTGAAGAAACATTTATAATTTCCTAAAATATTTATAATATTATATAAACATCATACATAACAGAATGTAACATTATATCTGATTGTTTTAAAATTAAGTGTTGTGTATTCGATTGGTTTTAGTTCAGTTTTGCGGCAGTATTTACTCTACATCACAATTTTCAGAAGCATAACAGTCAGATTTAGTGGAGAAACTAATTAATGAAATATTGTATTTGATGTATTAGACAGACTATGCATTTAAGAAATTATTATTTGGGTCAGTTTCATGAGGATAAAGGTCATCATAATAAGCTCACACCAACAATGTTATAGACAAGGTCCCCATTATGTGTATGTATATACGAGACCAATGTCTATCCCAGAACACTTGATTGTGGGATTCACACTGCTTTCTAAAACATCATGCCGAAAATTCAGCCAAATGTGTGAAAATCACGCATAATATTTTCAGTGGTACTTTTACTTCGTCATTAAATCCCTCCTATATTCAGAACATGACTCCCTTTCTTCTAAAATTGGGGGGGGGGGGGGGGCCTCTCTAAAAGTTTCCAGAAAAGAACTTGCTAAAATAATTAGCTCCCGTTGCCTATGCTAGAAGCTCTTCACTTTGGAGCTTCATTCTCTTTTCCATTATGTTCGCACTGAACAAAATACATGTCAGAGCTGTTTTTGAAACTGACCCACAAAGTTAAATAACAATAATCTGAACCAAGCATGCATTGTGGAAAGCTGCAAAAGAGTCATGATGTTCTAGGCAGATATAGATAGCCATTGCCCTACTAAGAGGCATACAGTGCAAACAGTAATGGATATTATCATGCAAATTTTTACCAAGAAGATGGTAAATATTTTGACTTTTTCCCCCCCTCTATTACAGAGAGACTCAGACAAGAAGAACAGTGTTGTAAACACAGAGAAGTGGACAAAAGGTGGTGGCTCAGTAAGGCAGAAAACAAGGCAACGGACCTCTCTCAGCCAATCTCATGAAGTATGTACTGTACAGTTTTTGTTTGCCATGATTTGTGTAAGGCTTTTTAGGTGGACCAGCCAAATGTGGAATAGGAAATTTGTTTTTGGAGGGATTTGAGGATTTTGAGGATTTTTCAATGGTCAGGGTGTATATGGAGGTTTCTGTCCCAAATTTAGTTTAACCATTCATGCTTTGAATGTATATTTGCCTTGGTGAAACCACCATTAATGTCCTCATTTCTCCAATCCTCAAATGCTGGACTGTTCTCCCCACTCTAACACATTTTTTATTTCCTATAATTCCATGCAGAAATTGTTGGGTTTTTAAAAAAATATTTTTGAGTGGCTCTTTACTACAGCTAGCATCATCATGTTACAATTGAATAAAATTCCTGACTGTTGTTTATGAAGGATTTCACTGCTGTAGATCATGACCTTGAGCCAGTATTTTACCGATTTAATAAGTGTTTCTTCTAGAGACCAGAAACTGGCAGTATTAAATGTAACAATTGCATTTTAACAATAAGCAAGTCCATAATTTTACTACCTTATACTTATGTTCATGGGTCTCTTGGTGCAGGAACTGAAAATTCCATAACCCTGTGATCCAAGAAGTTAAAGTCCTGTGTCTCTGTCATGATTGATTAAGTATTTAATTGGTTTTTAACAGCACATAATATAAAAGGCTATATCGTGCCCATGTAATTGTAGGGGTGAAACGATACACCTGTGCCGCGTATCTATACTATTCACGATATGCAGCCTACGATATGATACATTATTGATTCTCAGTTTAAAGAATAAGAAGGCAAACGACTAATAATTATTTATGACTGCTGAGGATTAATGTAACTTATATAGGGTATATATCGTTTTGTATTGATTCTTCACCTCTTGTATCGATAGGTGTATCGATATGGCAAAAGTATTGATGCATCGATATATCGATGAATCGTTTCACCCCTAGGTAATTGTAATGAAAATTACCTTCCTCAGAGGCACACCATGGTGGCTGATATGGCCTGCTCTGGAAAACGATTGAAACCTTCATCTTCTGGTTGTAAGTTCAGCACACTAATCACTCGACCACCATCCTCCTGTCTCAGTCTTGAAAACTGTTTTGAATGTCTTCTTTCGCTAATTGTCAGGTGTTCAATATACATACAATGTATGGTCACTCAAAAATAATTTAAAAGGAAAACAGGATGATAAAATATCTTCAAGTTTTTAGCTGGATCAAGATACATAAATGAAATTTGAATAAATTGTTCTGGACACAGCGAGTGAGAAAATAAATTGCCGCCGCTGCAGTATTGCACCTAGGATTCTATAGGCAAAGGACACTGTGTACCCCTGCCCTCCAAAATCAGGCAGCTGCCCTCCAAATCAGGGGGAAGCACAAAATTTCCAAGGGACAAAGAAAATATTGCAAGAGATCTTTGTTGTCAGATTCTGGACTAGATATATGTTTCAAACTGGAATTGGATTTTGTTATCTCTACTATTCATAGACTTCTCCTGAATGGATGGTACATGGGATTTTTCCTAAAAGATTTCTTACGATGTCTAGTTAGTACTAAATTAAATAAATGGTGCTGCTCAGCCATCCAATATGGACACTACAGTGGCCATCTTGAAAATCTTGTTATCACTACTTCTGTTGAATGAATGGTCATATCACTATGGGGTTTTCACTGAAAGACTTCTTATGATATCTGGTTGGTCCTAAATGAAAATGGTGCTAATCTTACTTCCAATATGTCCACCACAATGGCCATCTTGGAAATCTTTTTATCGCTAATTCTCCTCAATGGCTGGTCATATCGACAGTGTGCTTTCGCCAAAAGACTTCTTATGATGTCTAGTTGGACCTAATTGAAATGGTGCCAATCTGATATCCAGTATGGCCACCAAGGAAGCCATCTTGAAAATCTTGCTATAGTTACTCCTCCAAAAAAGAAAGTCATATCAGCATAGGGTTTTCACCATAAGACTTCTTATGATATCTTGTTGGTCCTAAATTAAAATGGTGCTGATATGAGATCCAATATGGCCACCATGGTGACCATCTTAAAAATATTGTTATATCTGCTTCTCCCAAATGGGTGGTCATATTAACATGGGGTTTTCACCAAAATAATACCTACTTGGTCCTACATGAAAATGGTGCTAATTGTAAATCCTATATGGCTGCCATGATGGCCGTCTTGCAAATCATGTTGTCACTACTCTCCATGATTGCAGGGTTTATATAGACATGAGGTTTTCACCAAAAGACTTCTAATAATGTCTACTTGGTCCTAAATGAAAATGGTAGCAGCTAATTTGAAAATCTTGTTATCACTGAAGAATATCAGAGATAGTTTCAACACTTGGCAGTTACAAGAAAGAAATGGTCTTGTCTTGAATTCCTGGAAATTCTCCTCGGACAGTAGAGCATCAAGTCCCTTCAAGGGACTCTTGTTTTTGATTGGTCACTGATAAGATCTTTCTTGGAAGAAATGTTTTAATTTGATTTACAGTAGTAATATAAAAAAGTCATCTTTACTCCCATTGCAGAGGCACTGAATAACCTACTTGTGTTGCTGTGCTGTAAAACACCAAGTCCAACAAAACCTCGTCTGTTTCTAATGTTTCACCATTGTATATATAGCTTACTTCATCAGTTGCATGGCACAAACATTGTCCTCCTTGGATGCTTACATTGTAATAGAAGTCTTATCAAATGCTCAAGTAGCTGGCATGTGTTCATGCATAACACTAGTCCTACAATGTTAAACATCAACCCTGATGTGCATCATGTATATCATTGTTGATGTCTTACATTGTAGGACCAGCATTACACATACCCTCAAGGCTAGTATTTACTGATAGAACTAGTTCTTTGCTTTTACTGCTATTCAAATAAATTTGATTTCTCAAAATGGAGTACCAGTTTCAGGGCGATATTTTATGGAATCCTGAGGACCAACACATTTAAATTTTATAGTGTCCTTAAAATATGTTAAAGGGTCCCACTTTCAAGTTCCTAGAGTAAGTTGTGTGTCTTCATGTGTGTGGCAGAGAGAGAGTGAGAGGGAGGGAGATTGAATCAAGCACATTTGCAACACATTAGAGTACACTGGTTTAATTCAGAGCATATAAAAGCAAACCAGGCAGCAATGTAATAGACACTCATGAGCTCTTTAATCATCATGCTTGCAGTAACTGAGTTCACTTTCTCCTTTGCTTGCATGTGTTAAAATGCATGCAAGCACCTGTGATAAGTTTATCCTGGTCAAAGTCAGGGTGCCTGCTTTCAGCCTTGATGAACATTTTGTTTTCAACAGAATGTACTTTGTGGGAGCTCCTGATTGGTATGTGAACTGCATTCTGGGAGGAAAACCCCCTTTCACAGGGCACAGAGGAGAGTGGAATTGTGGTCAAGCTTTCATCAAGAGTGCAAATCTCTAGAAATAGCTGACTGTATATATTAATGATATGTTGATTTGCGTCTTGCAAAAACCTGTCTCTGTGATTTGATAGCATGGCCTTGAACTGACAAAAGGATTGCCTAGCAGCTGGAGCATCATTTTGATCATATCTAGCAAGAAGTCTTTCCTGGGCATCACAACCATGCTGCCTGATTGTATCTTCTGCTGCTGGCAAATGGCTGGGATCAAGAATGCTGGACTGATCTTTTAAGACCTGCATGTCATTGTCAGGAAATCGCCTTTGGACTATAGAGTTTTGATGTTCCTCACAAATGCTTTTGTAACTGTAGTCACGTGTACATGGTCCCTTGTCATTTGTATCCCATAAACTCTCCAGAGGCTTGAATTTGCTGGAGAAAGTCTTGCAGTGTGACCTCTGGGTTGTTTGGCATGTCATCCAAAGTTGACCGTGTTGCACTTAGCATATCTTGTATTTGGTGGCTGTCATTGCTGTCTTTCTGGAACACCTTACTGTATCTTGTCAGCACAAGCCACACTTAATTCAGGAAGCAGAGTGTGGCAATGAATTTGTAATTCTTCACAATTCTTCAAATCTTGAGGATGCCCCTTGCTTTTGCTGCTCCATCACTTGCATTAAGTGCTGCTTCATGTTCCAGTGCAAGGCAAAGACATCCCCAAGCAGAGTGGAGGGCTTCCACACTTTCATGCAGCGAGAGCCATTGAACATTTGTAGGTTTCTTAAAACGCTTGACCCTGGTATTCATCAGTTGTGTCAGTTCCTGCACCTTGTTGTAGCAACAGGAAGAGTAGTGGAAAAAGTAATATATGTTTATGAGCGCTGTCTGTACTGTTTGTAAGTATGGGACTTCCTGAGCTGCCCAGAAACAGACCAGGGCCAGTCTGTGTGCCACACACCAGGTTCCATTACCACATTTGCGTTCTCCTGTTGCAGTCGGACAACACCAGTTTTAGACCCTACCATAACATTGGCCCCAATTCAGTGCCAATTCCTGAAACTCTGTCAATGCAAAGGAGTCATTACAGCATGTGTGAATGGCCTCTGCCTTCCCATCCTTTACCTCCACGTTCGCACCAAATTCCATGACGCCTCTACCATCCTGAACAGTTTTGCAGTAGATGGTCAGTTTCTTTTGAACAGCAATGTCCAGAGACTCGTCTCTCATTACACAGATGTAGTCACTTTGTCACAGTCTTGTGTATATCTGTTCTTGACACAAGGCAGCTAATGTCGTCTGCATCTTGCCGTGGCCTGTGTATGGTGTTCTTGCAGTAATTTCAGACCCTGAGCTTGTGGCTTGGAGAAGTGCCCGCAAAAACAAAATGTGGCAATGATCAATTAATTGAGATCTGCTTAATAGAAGTTCAGCAAAAAGCTGGTATACATATTTCATTGTGTGTGCGTGTGACTGTGTTTGTTTTTGTGGGTGGGGGGTGATTATGACACTTCTTGATCACAGTAGTCCAAGTAGAATCAGTTTAATAAACTAAGTATTATTGACTTTGAAAGTATTTAAATGAAATCAGTCAAATCAAATTACAGCTGCTAAAACTGCTCAACAGAGATAAATGTCTTAGCTGTTTCGGGAAAATCAGTAAGGGAGCAACTCACACAAAAGAGCTTGAAAAAATATTCTTGCTAAGATTTATTGGAAAAAATAACCTATTACCGTACATACTCACTTATAATCCGATACCAACTGCAAACTCCATAGACCCAGATCTACCATCGCATAATGCGCCAGCAGATCTGGATCTATGCAGTTTGTAGGGATTAATCAGTAGAACAAACAACATAGATCCTGATCTGTCGACACATTATGAAACAGCAGATCAGGATCTATGTTGTTAGCATTTTGACACAGATTATATGCGAGTATATACGGCATACCCACTGTATTAGTTGACGAAAAAATAGGGATCTGATATATTTATTTTCTTAATGTGGCTTATAAAATATAAAGTTAGAAAATACATCAAGATCATACTTCTGCATTTCAATGCGCAGTATTTTTGTGATTCTTTCCAATAATTGTCATTGTTTATTTTCCTTTTTTTCTCTTAAGCTATCAATGACCATATTATAGACTGTTGGTGTAGCATTAGTCATTTCAATTTCTTAAATTTTCACAGGATCACTGTTCTTTTCATAACCTACTGTGAATTCCCTACACTATATAATCTCTTTGCTAGTGGATGTTTTGTTCTTGTAATGCATCATTTCTGCATACGTATCAGGGGCAGGTTATACCTGCACCAGCTTTTGTTATGGTCGTACTTGTATATGCAGTTATATATGAATTATGCCATATAAATGTATAATAACAACAAATGTGGGGTTTTTATATGTGTTCAGTTCAAAAATGAGTTCAAACAGTAACTTCCATAATTGACCTTTAAGTGTTTCATTTTCGTTTAGTGGCAAGGAAGTCATGACTAACTGATTTCCACTGGATCAGGCTTGTCAGGATATTAATGGTATTGGTAAATGTTAGGTCTCAGCTTACAGATGAATGATAATTTAATTTATTATCACCCTCCAGACTTGCTTAGAAATAGTCACCTACCACTGAGTGCATAGATTCATATTTCTCTCTCTCCCTCCAGTTGTGTATAGATTAGACTGACTTTTAAAAGGCCCAGCCTTTCAGCCATTTGTGGCACTAACCCTGGATCTACATTCTGTATCAATAGTTGCAGGGGTTGCAATATAGTGACTGAAAGGGAATGTAGTTCTGATTACAAATTTTGCCTAAAGTAGAAACTTTCAATTTGCGCTTAATTTTACAAATAAAGAAAATAAATACAACTGTAAGTAAAAGTCTAACAAGGATGTTATTCAACTTTCTTTTGTCTCATAGTTGCCAGAAAAGGACTTTGTCATGAAGATAATGAAAATAATGGAATTTTGAATGGGATATATAGTGAAATCTATGAATCCCAAACTCTCAGTAAATCAGAATCCTTTTGAAACTGAATGGTGTTTTTCGTAAGAATATTCCTTCATTAATTTCAATAAACATTAATGTTTCAGTAAATCAAATTTCGCTACTCTTAAAATCAAAAGAAAATTACATACTGAGTTTAGATTTTACACTGAAATGAACCCATAAAACAAAAAAATAATCAGAACATGTGACCAGTCAAGGACTTTAAACTACCTAAAACCATGCAAAGTAAAAATAAAACAAATCTCATACCGGGAAGAGTGATTTACTTCAAATAATCAATGCCTGACATAATCATAATATCAATGTGCAGGCGAGTGATTGTAAATCATTTATAAGGTATTCACAAGTGTTGGGCTGATACAGCATTTAAATTATGGCATCAGAACAATTATAAATGGATGCTAATCACCAGCCTGCACAGCCACATTATGACCAGAGTCAGGCTTGGATTGTTCGCACCATTTCAGCTTTAGTTATATAATCACTTGCAATGAAATCCAAATTATCACAGATGTCTATTTTAAAATTTAGCTAGATATGATGTTTGGTCAAAAAAATATAGATATATACTTGTATATGAGAAGACACCTGAAAACATCTCATTCCTTAGTGAAAATAGAGAACCTCAATAAACTGGAAAACCTGAAAAAAAGTAAAAATTAACTTTAGTCACAAGGTTTTTCAGTTTGTTTTTGTGGTTTTAATGCCATTTTTCAGCACATGTTAAGTTATATATGGTAGCCAGTGTATCTGGTGGAGGAAGAACCCAGGGAAGAACCACCGACCCACATGAAGCTACTCACAAGCTTTTTCACATACCCACATTGGCTGAGGCCAAGACTTGAGGGATTTAAGTCTTTGATATATTTCACTGTGGGAAATATTTATTTAAAGAAAATTACATTTAATCAGGTAATACAAATATGTTGTTTTTTTTAAGTCAAAATAGGCAAATTTGGAATGTAATCTGTTCAATTAAAAGAGATAGACAAAAAAAAATATGTTGTAAGATGTAGTCATTTTCATGGGAATAATACTTATTTCTCATGTGAGGGGGCACTTCTTATGATGTGGTCACTTGTTTGCAAGAAGAGCCTATGTTTCAAGTCACAATATCATACTGATGTATATGATTTTGCCGTACAAATCTACATTATTTTATTCTCCAATTGTTGTATATCCTGTAAACAAAAAGTTTACAATGTTGAGAGAGAGAAGGGCAAATTAACAAGTTAGAATTGTGTATAGTGGATTGATCACTTTGTATACATTATCATTAAATGATAACATATTGGTAATGTACACAAGAATAGATTCACATGTGAAGTCAACTGGAGAAAAAGTCGACACCTGTCTAGATGATACTCTAAAGGCTATAAGGATTGTATGTCAGAGTAAAGATATCACATGACAGAGATTTTGATCATTTATAATCAAAGATACTTAAGTTAGGAATACCAGGTGAGACGTAAAACTGCAAATAGAGTGTCAACTTTGAATCAGTTGTAACATGCATGTCTGTAATCAACAGAATTACAAATTAGGCAGTAGTAGTGCACAAATACACCTAGATCTAAGTTAAAACCGAATAATGTTAGAAAGAATTCAATATTAAAGACATGAATCAGCAATACAAAGTCTGACATCTCAATTTTTCATGTAGTACGTTCTTGCATAAATATACGGTAGAGAAGGCTGCTAGCTCTATGACTGCAAGTGTATTGCAGTTGGATCGGTTTCCATTAAAGTACATGTAACATAACTGCTAAATATAGAATGTGTCCCAACAATGACAGGTTGCTCCTATTCAAAGATGTTTGCTACAATGTACACTTTGGATTTTTACATGTGACACGCATCTAGAGTATAGCAGGTGTGTGCGAGTTTGCGTCCTCGCATTTATTCTTCCAAAATTTAGGATTATCATTGCTTTTAAATTTTTAATCGGCTGAACAGTTTTAAATACGATCTAGTATGTATTGATCTCGTCTTGAATTAAAATGACGAGATCAAGGAATACAAGTCTCTAAACACTTGTAGAGCATTATTATCATAAACAAACTGGATATTTAATGAAGAGTTGTTGTTTGCCAAAAAAGAAAAGGCAGTTATGCTTTGTAACTTTTCTGCTTTTACAGCTGGGAAAGTCGACATTTTTTGCTTGGCATGGTTTTACCATTCACACAAATACCTCTAATATAACCGTCGTGAAATGGTTGCAGTTGGATTTTTTTTTTTTTTTTTTTTTTTTTAAATTCGGATTATGATTGGAATATTTAGGCTTTTGACACTTACTAATGTGGCAGAGAGAACAACAAGTGAAGTTGTCATTTGGGTTAGTGAACTTTCACGAAATGGACGCTTTCAGTGGCAGTCAACTAGCGGTCATGCCTTTGATCTTGTATGTAAGCTTGTGCAGGAATATAGGATAGCACGTTGGTGTTTAATCCGATTAGAACGTGTTTTTGTAATCAATGAAGCAAGTGATTTAAGTTTGAAAAACAATTAAAACGACTATCTTAACTAGCTAGGCATATGGAAAATTACATAGTTTTATTAAGACGCTAATTTTGCAGTTCAAAAAGCGAGGGGCTCACTGAAGGGTGGCCTTCATGTTTAAATAAAAATAGAAATTGCACTGTTTATTTGTTTCTATCAAGAGAGAATGGATAGTTTACTGATTATGGAAGTAAAGGTGATTTCGTTTCACATGATGCTTTGGTATTTAGTTGAAACCATATTTATCTTGAGAAACTTGATCAGATGTAATTACAAGCACACGGTTTTGAGGATTCAATTACAAGCACGATTTTGAGGATTCAATTACAAGCACGTGATTTTGAAGATTCAGTAGCAAGCATGAGCTTATTAGAGCACTGTCTCCCCCCAACAGTAACAAAAAATATAACATGGAATCTGGATGCTGGTAAAAGTGGTTATAAAGGAAAAGTATAAATACACATACATGCACAAAACAAAACAAATAAAAACTAAATAAATATCATTCAAAAGGTTGTTGGTAAAATCAATTACTTAAATCTTTTAGTCATCCTAATGTAATTTTGCGTGGACACAAATATTTGCATGTTATTTGATATTTAGATACTGCTATAAAATGTCAGGAAGTAATCAGGCCGTTATGGGTGAATAACATGGAGTTCAGACATAATTATTAGGCTAGATTCCTACTACATCATTATCACTTTTTTTTGTTACAAATTACAAATTAAATATTTAAATAATTAATAATTAATGCAGAATCTGTTCTAGAACTGAAAATTTAGGGGGTAAATTTCCACTCCCATTTAAAAAATGGGGAATTTTCTGAATATAGGAGGGATTTAATAAAGAAATAAAGGTAGGGCTTGAAAATATGATCCACAGGCTCATATATATGGATGAATGTTTGGCAATTTTTTTTTAATAAGCGTGAATAGATCCTGATGAATGCCTCATTCTAAGGCTAATTAGAAATAGACAACATTAGCAAATTAGCAAATATTAATATAATGTCAAAGTCAGCAAGGAAACGCATACTAGTAACTCAAAAACATGGTTGGTGTTGAAGCAAATAATGATAAAAACAAGAACCAGAGGAACTTCAATGGCTTACCAATGCAATACCCCATACTGTATAATGTATAGTCCAAGTCCACTCCTCCCCTCCCCCCCCCCCCCGGGATTTAAAAGTTAAATTTGATTAAAGTGTTGAGATTGAAATAATTGGAATAGAATAAAATTCTTGATCTCACTTCCCCTTTTATAGATAGTACTTGTATAGACTAAGGCTGTAACATTTACATTTTGAACTACCGTAATCACGGTAAGTCTTGGGACACGAAAAAATAATTATTTTTTTTCATGTCCCAAGACTTACATGCCTGTAAAATATATAAAATTTTCGGTCTCTCAAAACTTGTAGACACAAAAAAATATCAAGACAACATTGGGAAGATCGCCATACGTCACACAGCAGTGACCAGCTCGTTAAATTACCACGTCATTCGTCAATAAACTGTTATAAACTACTATGATTGTGTTATGTTATTATTTTGCATGTGCATATTTTCCGATTTCTCCAACATGATTTAAAATAAAGGTAAATAAAGACTTCATAATTCACGGGTTGCTTATATTAACAGGAGACCTGTACTTGGCGTCACTTATATCCTTGTTTATTCCCAAAAATATTCGATGCAGATTATGCTTTATTCATCATTTTACCAAATCGCATTCTTCCAGATTTTACATTTCAGTTACACGTTCATTGCTGTTGCGTTTATTTGGATTCACGCGCTCAATAGTTACTGTTTTTCAGTGGTATAAGCGATCCTACAAAGTGGTGTAATCTATATGAAAAGGCACGCGTGGTTAATTACATAAAGCACATAACCAGCATAAATTCAAATAACTGTCATATATTCATGACAGAATGATTGTAATATATGTTAAAATTCTGAATATAGATAGAATAAGAGCATCATTTATCCATTTTAGTTATGTGTTTCGGCTTCACAAAATGATATTTTATTTCCACACATTATTCATTCCACTTTTGATTTTGGCAAGCTGGTTGTTTTGGCGTCTCCTTTGTTTAAAATTGGCGGATTTGTCTTTTGTTTTTCGACAGCAATCCAGGCCAGGTAATTGTTAAAACCCTGAAATTGGCTTTGGTAAAGAGGAATTTTGTCCGGCAGCAATGCCTGTACTTTGATATGTGATTCGCTTGTACTACGTAATATTAGCACGATTACCGTAGCTGAGTAAACAGGAACTTATTTAAGGTCGCTTACATCAAAGCAAACTACCACGGAGTTGTTTTTTTTTTAAAAGCATTATTTCTTAAACTTCTTTATCGTATTTTAAAGATATTATTTAAGTTTAGTGCAGTGGTTCCTATGATTCGAATCAAATGTATGTACTTCATTAATCACAGGTAAAATCTTCAATGTACACGTGGTGACGCCATGATGTAAACATGCGTACAATAAATGCTAGAGTTGAAATAAACACTATTTTCGTTGTTTTCATCCTGGTATAACATTGTAATGAATTAGGTATTTCCATTTTCAGGGGGAAAAAACTCCCCAGTAATTACAGGTGACTTTCGACAATTTTAATGCAATAATGCATAAACTGACAATAGTAAACTAGAGCACAATAGGGAGAAGTTATAGTTGAAGGGTATAACATACCGCTAATGCTCAATTCTTGTCATCGTCTGATTAAATTATACATATTTTAATTTGATAGAAATAATAATAAAACAGAGAAAAATTCAATATATTTATGGACTCTTCAAACAAATTATAATAATTTATAATATTTCCGTGGAATAATTCATAATGAGAGTCCCTTAACAACCACGAAGTCCTGTATATTTTACATGAGGTTACGATCGATAAAATACGCCGATCAATCTGTAGAAAAAAAAATGTTTTAGGTGTTCCAAGACTTATAGTACATGAAAAAATTGCTTTAACTTCGTGTCCAAACTTTTATAGGTCATAAAAAAATTACTTTTGAAAATAATTAAGGTGTGTCCCAAGACTTACCGTGATTACGGTACTTGGTTTAGTTTACGGCCACTAAATGTTTATAAAATTGGTAACCATATAAACAGATATGCATGTGGCTGTCCATGATGCTGGAACTACCCACAATGGCGGGGTGACGGGGGGGGGGGGGGCGATCAGGAGCTTTTTTAGAAAAATATTTTTAGATTTTTAGCTGTAACGGGGGCGTAGATAGGGGTTGGATTGGAGGTTGGCAACTGACATCAAACTGTTCTCGGTGGAAAAGTAATTGTGCCACTAAAGATCATTGCCCTGGGCGCCTCGAACCCTTGCGCTGCCACCGACTACCCATTCAGATTAAATTATATATTTCCACATCTCTGCTTGAGTAGGTTTTTTTCCGTTCATTTCTTGAAGTATGGATGATTTTCACATCGTATGTTGAATCAATAGGAAAAAGCCAAAGGTGACATGAATTGGTTGTACCACACATTACATTATGCATCAGGTTGATTTACTGATCATGCTGACTAAAATTTCTTTAAACTGCATTATTTACCTTTGAAAAACATATTCATTAACATAACCCTTGATGACTATTATTTTATTTTAAAGAAATGCCATTTCAAGTTTGTTAGCCGCTGCAGAGTTTCTTAGTTGTTTTAGATCTTACAAAAGCATCCCATGCACATGTCCAGGCAGTACATCCTGTTGCATTCTCAATTTTTTCATGAAGTGTGTGTGTGTGTATATATATATATATATATATATATATATATATATATATATATATATATATATATATATATATATATATATATATTCTGGAACTGAAAATTTATAGGGAAATTCCCCACTCCATTGGAAAAAAAGAGGGGAATGTTCAGATTATGTTAGGGATTTAAGGAAGAAATAAAGGTAGGGCTTGAAAGTACATGTATATTGAACAACTGTCATGCATTTGGTTGATATTTCAGTGCAGTTTTTGTTGGAAATTAGTGCAAATCCTAGAATGGTGCATTCTAAAATGGACCCCGAGTATGAAACAGTATCATGATGATCCTAAGGAGGTTTTTACCTAAAATGGCAGATATATTCAATAAAGACATGTTCTACAAACTGAATCTAAGGGGTAAAATACATACAGTAAATGAAAGAATCACAAGTTGAGCGAGGCATGGTATGTGCATTGCCAATGCCTTATGTATAAAATACCTGTTGGCTGTAAACCTAACTTGCAGATCGGCGGATAGGTTGAGTTTCAAGTTGGTTTTATTAAATGGCATCAGTTTGGCTTTTGTATACTGTGCACACATTTAGAAATTTAATTAACGTTGCAGCTTTAGTATAGACTAAAGATTGCTTGACATAAATTGGGCATACATATACAAATATGATCAAAAATTACTTTTTAATGCACTAGCATTGTTAATGAAAAGCCTTCAGTTTGTGTTGGTTTATGATAGTAAAGAATGCTTTAAGTTTTAAAAACCTAAATGACAAAAAATTAATCTCATGAACATTGAAAGTCTTTTAAATGTTTTACTAATAATCTAAAATAATTTCTCTTTTAAAAAAATCTTTGAAAGCTGATTTCTTAAAATAATTTATAAATATACATATCAAATAATTGAGCAAAGTTTTCCCAAATTTTCAAATAATTAATTTATTAGTGAAGGAACTTGAAGAAATAAAAATGAAGACCTTATAAATCTGTGGTAAATGTAGAGAAAGATTAGTATTTTTACCCCATCAATCCTAGCTATATATTTAAAAGCTTAGGTATAGGTGTCGAAATGTTTTGTATACCTTGGAGTTAATGTATTAAAATGGGATTTCAAGGATTATGATGATAATGATTTCTTTTCTTCAGTTAATCTTTAAGGTTAAGATATTAATTTAGATATCATTATGCATTTACAGGAAATAATCTGACTAGCAATGGTCGACTGACTCACTTCAGACAAGTTAATCAGTCCAGTTTCCTCCTACCTCATTATTGCAACTGTATACTTGGTAATGACTGCTATCAAACTGAATTGAGGTACCTTTATTCAATTAAATTGCACCTATGTCATGGTCATTTGACTTTCATTATTGGCATGGTTGCTTCAGTTAAATGACCCTGATTGAACTCTGCCATGCAGAAAATGACTGTGTGTATATAATGGTCATCTTGTGTCCACTTTTCAGTGAGTACTTTTGTTAGATCATAGCAAACAGTCTTGCATTTGGCTCAAGTCTTGTTCAACTATCAGTCTCCAACATGAAATTACCTTTGGATACTGAATATGGGCTGGAAAATGAGGTTTGGGACACAGTTATCCCCATTGATTTGGAAGATATAGTGGAGTTGGATGATGTGAAAACTGACTTTAGAAAGGTAATATTGTATTACAATTCTGGGCTTTCCCTGAGCCAATAAATTACTAGCATCCATATTACAATTTATTTCCCAGGTGATGATTTGAAGTACTGTTGAAAGTCAATGATGAAGTTGTCACTCCCCCATTTTTTTCTTCTTTAAAACAGATTATTCTCTATAATATCATTAAGTATATTTTGGGTACATTTGCCTTCCACATTTCTATAAATAATACTAAGTATGGATTTTTCAATGAAAACCAAAGACAGAATATGAATTTTTGTTAAATTTCAGTGTTTTCAGCCTGGTGGGTTACATTGAATGTAATGAATACAGTTTTAGTTCTTTCAACTACAGTTGTTAATGTAGGAAGACAAATGATGTGCTAAAGCAAACACTGCGTCTTCTGTAGATTTTATATTTCTCTTCTCATCTGTTGGTATAGATTCTGACCATTTACAGCCTTACAACATTATTTTCAGTATAGATCCACAAATTGAAATATATGAAAAAGTCAAAGTCATTCAAGGACTTTGAGAGGGATTTTAAGATATTTTCAGTTCACTGACTTTCATATAGATCTTAAAATACATATAATATTGTCATGGCAGGGAACTTCTCAACCGTTACTCTGGTTGTTTTTTGTGTTTTTAAAGGAAAGCCCATATTTAATTTTAATTTGTGACATATAGTATGTAGGAGATATGTTTGATATTATCTTGATACCAGAACAGAAAATAGGCTGATTTTTTACAAATCAAATCGCTTGAAAGTACAATATTATGACTGTCACTGCCTCAGCTACCATTGAAGACTGCCTGTGATGTCACAAAGTAAGTTTGTGCTTACAGTGGCTAAATGTACTACATAGTTGAAACTTAAGATTACTTTCAAGCTGAACATAACAAAATGTTAACTTAATAGTCAAACATTCCTGTTGCTGAAGCTAAAATAGGAACTGATGCTTATAATTTTCGGCTCAGATAAAGCATGACTTATTTGTTTTCAGGTGGTAGTTCCAGCAATCGCAATATCATCTTTTTACCTTCACTCAGGTTAAAAATTGTCACAAACTCAAGTTCTCCATGGCAAAAAAAACGGCACAGTTGAATTAAAGGAAACCTTACTCAAAGTTTAGTGTGGTTAAATTTTTGTTTTTATAAAAAAAAAATATTTAACTCTAACAGCATTTGTAACTGTAGTGTATATATGCAGTGAACAGAAAAGCAACCTCATGACTCCGTGAATCATTCATAATGTTACCTCTGCAATATGGAAGTAGATGCATTTGATTTCAGAAGTTTCAACAAAAATATTTCCCGAAATACGAGTTTTTCCAAACTTCATTTACATTTTCTGTATTTATGAACATCTGTCATATAATTGAGAGTGACAAGTTTTCATGAACATTTCCTTTAGCAGTAAGCATTTCTCCTCATCTTCCACTCCAAATGTTTTTCAGTAATGTTCCTTCTTGAATTTTTCCTCAGACTCATGGAATTTATGTGAGGGAATACAGAAAGTTAAAGCTTAATATATCACTTTTAAAATTCAGAAGTAGTTTGGTTTTTTTTCTACTTTTTTATGACCTACATGTATTTATGCAATGATAAATAAAATAACATACGGAGAAATTTCAATTTCCGTAAGAAAAAAATATTCCTTGAAACTTTTTCAAATCAATTAAAAATCCTTTGGAAAACAACTGTCTGGGTCTGTGCAAACCATGCCACTGGAAAACAACTCTCTGGGTCTGTACAAACCATGCCATTGGAAAACAACTATCTGGGTCTGTACGAACCATGCCATTGGAAAACAACTCTCTGGGTCTCTACGAACCATGCAAGAATGACAAAGTTTTCTCATTGATATCTGTAAGATGTTATGAACCATGCACCTGAAAACTTAACCATACACCTTTGGCAGTTAGTAACCATGACAACATAGCCAAGATCATGCCCAAGGGACAATGGTCATGTGATCAAGATTCCAAAAGGTCAGCACATGTAGATATTTATAAACTTCAGCTACCTGACCATTTTCTGACCATGCTCAGAAAATGAAAGTGGTGTAGTCATCACAAGTCTTAATTGCAAGTAGAGGATTAAGAATGGATGATGGGGGAATTTTTGTTAAGGAAGATAGTCTCTCTCATCTTGACATTTTGTTGTATTGTTTTCAAAGTCTGTTCTATGATAAATAATTTCGGTATTCATGCTTATTTCTAACAATATTAGTACTGAAAAATGAACCAAAATATGTGAAAATCACACTGAATTTTCAAGTACAACCTTTATATCGTCAATAAATTCCTCTTATTTTAATACATTTCTCCCCTTTTTAACAAATGGAGGAGGTTATTTTGCCCCTAAATCTTCAGTTCTATAACAGACCCTGTTTTATACACCTTATAAATAATTTTAATTTATTTACCTTTTATATTTTATCTTTTAGGATAGCATGGTTATGTTTATGTTGAAGAGTTATCTTAATTTTTTTGCAATTTTTGTCCTAACGTTTCTTAAACTGAAGTTTGAATAGGCATTATAGTCTGGATTGTGCTGATATGCCATCACGTCCTGTACATACATAATGCATATTACTGTATAGCCAAAATCCATGGCAAATGAATGAAATGATCACTTGATCCTACAGAAGAAGCATAAGTGTACTAACACAGTTACACTTTGTTAAATATTTGTGATTCACAGTACTTTAGTTACCGTATATATTCATTTATAAGTCAAGTCCAACAGCAAACAACATAGACCCTGATCTGCTGATGCATTATGTGATGACAGAACTAGGTCTGTGCAGTTTGCATTTGGACTAGACCTATAAGTGAGTACAGTGGTCCCCCTCTTATAAGGCCACCCCTTCTGCAGCAAGAAAGTGGCCTTATAAGACGGGTGGCCTTTCTAGAGGGAGATCACACAGTTGTGAGTAATAACTACATATAAAGTATAAAAGATGCAACTAATTTTTATATATTTAATATTTTCATTTAAAAATCACAGGAATATTATCTGGTTAAGGACTCAATATGATAAAACTAATATCAATGTTATTTTAAAAAAATATGAATAATCATGAATCGTGGTGCAAAACCACATTGTCGGTAAATTCGGGGCACAAACATTTGGTTGTAACTATCCCTGTACGTCCGTCGATTCCGTCTTCCCACTCAATGCAGTTGAATGTATATTGACGATGTTTATTTGAATCTTTCTGACATAAAATTTCTCAGTAGTTATCAAAAGACTCTCCCTCTTTTCGTTTAATTTAATTGCTTTCACTTTTTGTTCTAAACTGAGAATGTCGGACGATATTTTGCGACAACTTATTCCTTCGCGGGCAATCACGCGTGAGGCACAGTGTTTACAACGGAAGTGAGTCTGTCACGTGATCGACTTTTTTTCGTCTTCTCCAGTCTGGTACCCGGTTATGTACATTTCATAATCTATTAGAGTGAAGCCAGAAAGGGTAACATACCATTTTACTATCTGGCGACCGGATGTCACGCTGACTTGAGCTGAACAATGATGTGCTTCTCAGCGGTTAGCTTTTGTCATCTTGATAATTATCGGTGGTAATAATAGCCAGTAATTATCAAAGTGACAAAAGTTAACATCTAAGGAACACATGGCAGTAAGGATAATCGGATTACTTACCTCTTTGTTACTTTATTGGCATGTTGGAACAAAATGTCAATGTGTTGAATTGAGAAATTAAAAAATATTATCAAGATTTTACTCGGTAAACAATCATTATGTGGCCGCTCGCGAGGGGTAAATTTGACCGTTTTTGCACTAAAATCCTGGCCGCTGGTCGCGTTAGAGGGGTGGCCGTCCTTGAGGGGTACTTTTGAACACAAACTCGTCGGTGCCAAGGGATTGTGGCCGTATAAAGCGGGTGGCCGCTGGTCAGGGGGGCCGTTCAAGAGGGGGACCACTGTACAGACAGTTCTGCAAACAACTACCTTATGTTGGGTTACAGTAATTATTTGTTACAAACTTAAATGGGTTACTTCTTATAGAAATAAAATGTACCATGCTATTTATTGGTCAGTGTCCATGGATTTAATTAGATACTTTGCCTGGTTATTTCAAAATAATATTTAACTGAGAATGATGAAAACAACGTGTGGATCAGTCTATATCATGCTTCATTTACAGCCTTTTGCTTGGGAAATTAAATTGGTCTGGTTTTGTTAATTAGCATCATTTACTACAGATTTATCTTGAACACAACTGTAAAAAGGTAACAAAAAGAACAATACTGTCCCTGTGTAGCAGGATCTTGAGAGGAAGTTCAGTTAATTTTATGATCTGAGTGTAGGTTGTTACCTTTATAGGAAAGGTGGAGAGAAAAAAAACTTGTATGCAGAAGACCATTGGATTTTTAGTTTTTATTACATTTACTTCTTGTTAAAAGAATGCTAGCAATAACTCTGCAATAAATATCCAGAACAAAGCTAGCAATAACTCTGCAATAAATATCCAGAACAAGTAAGTTTATAACATAGAATCCATTGGTATGACCAGTTGAATACATCTGACTTGTACTTTTTGCTTAGACATGCATTTCTATTAGAGATCTTTCCCCATCAAGAAAATAGGAAAAGCTATCCCTTTAATAAAGTAAGAAAAATGTCTCCTGAGGCTGTTTTCTTTCAACACATGGGTTAAGCTCTTCCGATGCCTATATTCCTTTTATCTTTAATCCAGCAGTCTACTTCACCCAAGCCTTTATCAAGGTTAAACAACCCCTTTTTGTTAGGAAATTTAGTATACCTTTCTCTCTCTTTGATTAACATGTCTGTGTTTAAAGGGGAAATTAAATAAAAAGATTTTTGTCATGATAACCTTGTAAACAGAGTTTTATTACCTATATATCAAAGAAGGTTGAAGTTTATTATAGTATATCAGTGGTCAGAATCTATCAGATAATGAAATCTCTCTCTTTAATTGAAAGTTCCAAAGGCTTATTACATACAGGTATGTTCAATTACAGTGTGTTTGGAATCAAGTATATAAATGATGGAAAGATATTAGAACAGATCCTTGAAAATCCTTGCATGGACAAGGTCATTTTTTGTTAGCTTTAAATGGTTGATTTTATACATTGAGGAAATTGTGCCATTGTTTGTGTATGACATGTGCAAAATAATTCTGAACATTGGATACTATTTTGACTGAGTGATACACAGCATGTTTTTTGTGGGGTTTTAATACACAAGTTCACGTGTGTCATTGAAACATTCCTAGTTGCAGTTATAGGAATCTTCTTTGAGGCATTTGCAAAATGATTGCAAAAGTTAGGCAAGGATTTGAGGTGGATATGTATGCAGTGCTTTGGAACCATGAAGTATCTCTTCTCTGGCTGGCAGATTTTCAGGTAAAAATGCTTCTTGAAATATTACTTTAAAATAGTGTTTTAACTGGAAGATCACTTGGGAAGAGTTTTAAATATCTGTTAAAGATATTGTAATAGATGTAGAATTCAATTTCTTTTCTATACAAGAAGCTATTGTTATGCCCAGGCATATATCTGTGGCATATATATAGTGTTACCCTGTTCAATCCTTCACATCATGTTATATCAGGTCTACTTAGGAACTTGTTAAGGATTTCGTGGCTTACAATCAATTAAGGTGCCGAGTCCTTACATTTTAGAAGACCTCGATCAAGTTTAATTTTCACCATTTCCTAAAAAAAATTAACAGTTATGACCACAGTTTCACTTAGAATTTTGCCTGCATTGTATTGGCATGAGCATTTGTGTCATATGGACATGTTTCTAGTTATTAAATTGAATCCAACTTCTGTTCATCAATCAATCAATATGACATGAGTGGAAACTGTAAAGGACATTAGTTAAAACTAGACTAGTTTATTTGAGTTTTATCTGACATTTCTGGCATGGTGTTGGTCAGATTAAACACACAAGACTGTACAGTCTAATCTCATGAATCTGTCTGCTGTTAAACCAATTATGACTTTAATATCACTTCAATTAGACATAAGATGGGACTTGTTTATTTTTATATATGTTGTATTTATCATTAATTGTCTTTTAAACAAACTGTCAGAAATCCCTACATTTCCTTGAATTAAACACAAGTTAAACATGTCAAGTTATTCCAGTTTTTTTGTATCAGTGCCAATTTAGATGAATTGACAAAATCAGGCTACATGCATGTACTCCAGATCTATGAGATTTTTCCTTGCTACAATTCATATAATGATTAAAGAGTATTAAAAAGTGAAAATTATACATTCTACTTCATCCCTTTAGACATTTTTATGAGATATTCCACATCAGTAACAACAACAGAACCTCTATCAACCATTTAGAAAAATACATTTTACATTAAGTCTTTAATGAACAGTGTGATCATGTTCCCTTATGGTAAGTCTCAAATGAACAGGGTGTTTTTGTTCCCTTGTGGTAGACTAGGAGATCAGCCTCTTATTTGGGAGAAACTTAAATCAAAAGATGGATGACCATATTTCTACACTCATTTTTCTCTTTTGTAATTAAAATAGTCTATACACTTACATATGTTAAAGTGGGGGGAGGTCTTTTTTCAGGTTATTTTTCTTCTGTTATTAATATTTGACTCAGCATTCATGCAACAAAAATTACTTTGACAGAATACTTGCAGATACCCTTTAAAAATTGATTGTATACTGTAACCCTCAAAATAAGAAATCCAGATTGATATAGATTGATTGGCATATAATAATAATAATAATAATAATAATAGTAATAATACTTTAATTTCAGAGGGTAAAACTCATTTAGCCAAATTGTTAGTTAATCTTACTTGAGGCGCTCAGGGGTATACAACATTCTATACATGTACATAATATTTGTAAAAGAAAGAAAGAATGACCGTATTAATTACAGGTTAATCTCACATTATTTGTGAACCATTTGTGAACTTCAGACTTGCAGTGTTTATACATCTGCATCAGTGTAACATGTTTGTAGCTGATTTATGCATACTCATAAGAACACAGAAGGAGCTATTGGAATATTTGGTGAGAGACAATATATGTTTAGCTGGGTGTTGGTCAAAATTCCCCTAGGACAAAATCCCCCCAGCAGAATGAAAGATAGGACATAATCCCCTCCCCAAGTCTAAGTTTTGCCCTTTGTAAACTTTTTAAACCATCACCTAGTGGATTTTGTCCTGAGGGATTTTGTCTGTACCCCAGCTGAAATAGCTTGATCTGAACACGGCAACACTGTCAATCTGCTTTAGTTCAAGTGATAGCTGATTCCATTCTGAAGATCCTGTATATGTAAAAGTCTTTTTCAATGCATTAGTTTGTGGTCTTGGTAGTTTTAACACAGGTTTGATGCTGATCTTAAAGAGTACAAAGAAGCTGTATTGCTGGCTTTGACAAGCATATCATTCATGTAAAGAGGTGTTAAATTATGAAGTGTTTTATATCTCTTCATCTTGGTGTAATTTATTACAGTAATTACATGACAGTACATTAATTGAGACACCTTAAAGTTGCATGATCTGTAATATATTTTCATGAAGGATTTGCTTACAGGACCAGCATAATATCTTTTTACCTCCTTATTGCTTTAAGTTTCTGCTTAGTTTAAAAAGTGCCCAAGTGTTTATACACAGAATGTAATCAAAACCAAATTTGCATACATATATGTTATTGTTAGTCAGGAATAACATTATTGACATTAATAATAATAACAATAATAATAATGTTAGTAGTTAATAGTCAGTCTACAAATTTTCATACAAGAGCAAAAATCTTTGTAGTACAGCGTGAAAATTTAAGTTTCATTTTGACACTTTTTCATCTTCCTTAATTCAAGTTAATGTTTGTCAGTTGTCAGGTTTATAGATTATAAAAAATAATTCCTCTGGCCAGTTCAGTATTCAGTAGATGGTTCTCTTTATCTCAATCTCTCATATCGTCCATTACATTTACCTTGTTCATTACAAGGCAACCTTTTTTGCATGGGATAAGTCTCGTGTTGATGTTCAACGTTTTTACAAGTGCGGTTTATAAAAGAATTTGACTTTGTATTTTAGGAAGTTTACCCTTTCTTGTTTTTATCTTTCATTTGTGTGCCTTTTTGGGGATATAAACTTTAATTGGACACTGTGTAGCCAGGATTGTGATTAAACCCTATATATATGTATTGCTAATTAATATATTAGTAAGGTTCTAGTAATTCCTGTTAACTTAGAGGAGAAAATCTTCAAAGGGTTTAAAGGTCAAGAAGATTAGAAGTATATATAATAATGAACTTCTTGATACAGTATCTTTGAAATACCAAGTTGGATCAAGATAATATGGGTGAGGAATTCATTTAACAGGAAGCTTATCATTTCACCCAGTGTATATTGGTGCCATAATTATCAACTGTCTAGACTGTAATTTAATACCAAATAAAGTTTGTATTCTGTATATTATTGTAATTGATGATGGCCTACTGTGCCTTTTTTGTCTGACACTGCCCCTATCAGGTGTCAGTAAAGATTACAGCCTCTGTAATAGTCAGCTTAACTTGCATGATATTAATATCGCAGACTCTTTTAAAGTAGTTTTTGGTTTTATCAACATCTAATTTTTCTTCTTCACCAACACCATCATCACCATGATATTTATAAAACACTTTATCATGCAAACAAGAGGATGACTCGAATGTTATTGTTAGTCAGGAATAACATTATTGACATTAATAATAATAACAATAATAATAATAGAAGAATTAAATAAAATACCTTCATTATTGTGTTTTTTTTAAACCAGAGATTTATCAGTCTTGAAAATAAAAATTGACATCATCTAATTTAGGTACTCAATTTAGCTGTCCTGGCAGAGTTTATATTTGGAATTGCCTTGATTCTAAGTGACAAGTCATTGACCTGATTTTGCCCTAACAAATCCCAGGGAGTAATACTATGGGCCTAATTGCCAACCACACATGTGAATTCCCCTAATTAATAATCCCTATTGTGATTCCAGCTTTAACTTCTTGTCCCCATGTCATGTACTGACATGCTATAATAAGATTAGCTTCATTTTGGCTGAATGGTGCCACATTGACAGGATCCAACAAGAATCAGACCAATGAAAATATAAGCCCCCCAGCATGTCTGGGTGATCCAATTATCACTTAAAGAAACCATTAGATGCTGAACACCACATTAAAATCTTGAGTATTATTAAGGACTTAAAAAAATACTATTACATTTTTTTAAAAAGTGCCAGGGTAGTTTTATCATTGATAACACTTGGAACAGAATTAATACTGAGTTGAAGAACAGACGCACTTTCTAATAAAATGTACCTTCTGTTTTGTTCCAAAATTGATAATAAAAAAGTTGAAGTTGATTAATTGATTTTTATTCTTTCAGTAAAAATACAAAAGATAGGATATGCTAGTTATGGAAAAATGAATCGTACTTTTCTTGAATTTTGAATTGTGAAAATTATCATGCTCATGGATTTAATTTGAATTAATATCTGGTTATTAATTTAAGATTTCATAATTTCATATTGTATAGTCTTTACAGAAATTAGTTTTGTGATATATTTACAATTAAATAGAAAGATTGGATTGCAAAAAGAAGAGAAAAATCAGTGTGTCTAAGCCATTTTCTAGAATATCCAAAAATTAAAAAGATAAAGTTTGACTCCTTGATTATCATCCAAGCTCATTTTCTTTCAAAACCCATGAGACCAAATTATAAAATCTAAGCCTATTATATTATTGGAATTATTAAGCTGGGTAAGTTGACATGTCACCCAAGCCCAGTGACAGTTGCACTGCTCCAAGTGTATAGCTTTCTGATTTTCTTCCCATCATATAAGCTCCATTCTGATTGGCTGAGTACAGCTTTAGCTCACCCTAAGCTTAATCCATGATATGAGCTTGATTATTGAACAGTGTCAGAAAATCACCTGCAGCATGAAAAGTTGGTGAATAGGTTTCAGATGTGAACAGGGTATATAAAGACATGTTTTAGCAGGAAAATTTAGTCACAAGCTCAGATCACCCAAGATTCAGGGAATTCACTAAAGATTTTATTTGTATATAGTCGCGAATTGTGTACAGCCTTATTATTTGAAGCAAATTGTGTGATTGTACATATTTAAAATTCTGTCTGTGATATGACATAGTGCTACAGCCATTCAATAGATACATTTGTATTTGTGCTATCAGATGTGCTATTAGTTCATGATATACTTTTGGACATGTTTCTGGATATCAGTTTTATTGGTGCAGCTGCTTACCGCAAGGAGGGTTATGCTCGTATTTACTCATCTCACAAAGAATTACGTCGCAGGTCGATGTATATAGAGAACATGACTCGAGGACTTATTGCTCCACATAAGCATGGACAAAAGTCACATCAGTACCACAAAGGGCGTTCTATAGATATACTTCATCAGGTACTAGTATATATATATATATTCTTATTTTCAGCTGACAACTATATATTAGCTAATCAGAAGTAGTTTTTATATTCATTTAAAATTGCGATTTTCTTAATAGTTATCCTTTGGGCAGACTTGATCCATCTCTAGTTGCTTTTCCCTATTCAGTATCATAATTATCAGCAGACATGTTATTTGCATTTTAATTGTATTTAGTCGTGTTAATTGAGTGAATTTCATTTGCATAAAAGAAGATTTAAACATTGGTGCTGCTTTTCAAGTTGCTTGATATGATGAGGAGAGGAATCTGGGTCATTTCATCCATAAATCCAGTTCACATCCATAGTTGTTTCACACACAAGTTATTTGATCATGTCATGGATTGACATAAACTTTAAAGATTCTACTGATGAAATTTTAATAAGATCATTTTGCATTTCTTCTTGCGGAATAAATGTACTCGATTGCGCATAATGGTCCAAAATTGTATGGGGTATTAAACAGTTTTGCTTTTCCTCGGATCTTACATGGCTGATCCTGCATTTTATTTATCCCATTTCATATTTCATAGATTTAGTATGTTCTTAACAATTAAGGTGCATTGAAAATGTTTTCTGAATTTGTTTTTTACCCATGAAAAATATATAATTTTCTACAAGTATGGAACAAAATCAAACTTTAACAGCTGCTGCTTCTGTTTTTGTCTCAATCCATGAAATCATATTACTTTGATAGTCCAGTTGATATTAATATTGATAAATGAAGGACAATAAGAACATTGAATGTATTAGTAACCTGTAAGTGATCCATTGACAAATTCCTATAAATAGTGTCTGTCAGGTGTGTGAAAATGGTGAATAATTGAGAAAAATCATGCATCACACAGATTATTAATTTTATTATTATTATTGTTATAAGGACACCCTTTCTGTGATACAAATGTGACCTTATCGAAGGGGTGTATCTCTCTGGTAAGAGATACAAAATAGTATTTATGTTTTATTTTATAATTAATATAAAGGGTGAGTCCTTGAGAGGGGGTCTACTGTAATAAAAAAATATTCAAGTTTTACTAATAATCCTTGAAACTACCTAAATAATATATAAATTCTTAGACTCCTTTCTGAAATTTATGAGCATAGCTGAATTGTTCATACTTCTATTTTAGTCCTTGGTTGTGATAGACACAGATCCACTCAACCATCGTCTCTCAACAGCAAATAGTGTGAACAGCATCGTTAACCATGTTCAGGAGGAGGAAGAGAAAGAGGAAGTTGGGCGGGTCGCTGGATGGGCAGTCAACTTTGATAAACTGCTGAGGGATAGCAGTGGAATACGTGTCTTCAAAGTAAGTGATAACAATGCTATATATTTTTGTTCTGGTCTCAATCATAAATTAGTTTTACAGTATTAAATTTTCACTAGTCTTTTATGTTCAGCATAATGACATCTAATTTATACACTGATGTATCCAATGTTTCATTAGAATTGACAAACTGAATAATATTTGTTAAAATTTTTTGTTTTCATGAAATTTTTTAAAATGTTTCGCATACAAATATTTTATGATTTATACCATATTCAGCTCTGTTTTTGAAAAAATGCAGTATTATAAATGTTAGTGTAGGTAATTGTTTTTAATTGATGACATTGTTAATTAAGTGACCTTTTACATTTCAGTGCTCAGTATGACATCCATCAAAATATGTACATTATTTGCTGGAAATGTTTATTTGAATGCAAGTAAAGTAATACTAGCCTAATCTTGTATTGGCACAGAAAAATGCAAGGTTTGAGTCGGGTGCAATGAAATATGAAGGTTAGAAGAGTTTCATGTCAAGTTGATCATATTGTAAGAATATTGCACTTGAAATGTATTAAATGTATTTATTTAAAATATTTCTGTGAAATTATGGAATATAGATATTGATCTGAAACATCAGTAGCAAGGTTATATGAAAATTGGGGTTCTTTTTGCACTGTTTCAATCGTGTTCATCACAGGAGTTCCTGAAGAAGGAGTTTAGTGAGGAGAACATCATCTTCTGGATAACAGTGGAGAAATATAAACAGATCACTAATCAAGACATGGTACAGTAGAACTCTTTCTTAACTAAATATAGATTATGTCTTGTTTACTGCACTTGATCTACCAGCTGTCGACAACAAACAAATCGTGTGCCCAGGGGCTATGTGAATGGCAGATCTGGGCTCTCATATGCCTAATGCAGGTAGCTCAGTGACTGATCTTCATGTGGTTTACATACGACCTCCTAATATAAAATATAACATGTCTGCAAATGTTACACGCCTTCTGATTGGTTAAACATACAAAAATTTCCAGTAGTAAAACCCACAGTATACACTAAGAAATTTTGACACCATTTTGATGTTATTAGTTATGCTTAATTAAACAAAAAAGGTGTACCTCTTGAAAAGTAAAATACGCCATGTAAGATAAAGAAAGACAAACTGTTTTACTTCTGAACTCAATACTTACAGCTCTCCAATGTTATAATGCCATTCATTATAACACAATTCCAGATATTATGCTGTACTGCCATGGACCATGTGACTAATATTATAAACATAAAAAAATAAAGTTAAAATTTTTAACATCTATTGGCTGATAGATGTATGTCAGAAACATTGTAATTGAATTGGTCTATGAAATTTAGGACACTTTGGGGTAAAAGAAAATAACATGAAGTGTAGTATTATATCTTTATTCCTTTTGAACACATTATCTGACAAAACTAAATGCACAAATACCATAAACATACCTGCCAACTATTACGCATTTGTCCATCGTAGACCTACATGTACTTTCCTTATTTTCTATTTAAAGCAGTTGTATATGACGCATTTCCAACAAAACAGACTAGTTTCTTAAATTTGAAAACTTGGTTCACAGATTCATGATATTAATAAAGAGAATTGGGTAGGTGAACCAGTCTATACTTTTAAAAAAGTGGGGGCAGATGTTAATCAAAAAAGGCTTTATTGATGTGACTTAGATGTTATATGACTGAAAAATGTTAAAGGAGAGGGATCTTTTTAAACTTTAAAACATGTCGGATCAAAAAAAGGACAAGTCATTTGTGCTTTACAAATTTAGAAAGAATATGAGAGTGGTATAATACAGTACTCAGTATAATACAGTACTCAGGTTGAGCACATGGTCATGCTCATTGCAGAATTTGTGGAGTTGACTTTACGATCACTGAGCAAAAGTTGGACATGTAGACTAGTTAAAGTGTGTTGTTTTATAATTGTGTTCATAAATCATCTGGACACTAAAAATTCATCTGTGCACCAGTAATCCTGGTAAGAATGACATGGAGAGACACCCATGATAATAATTAAACTGTAATAAGCTTTAATTTCGTCTGATGTGACAGGAGACATTAGATTGCCATTGTTTTTGCTATGCATATAAATTGGTTTAGTTGGCTACAGTTTCAAGCATGGTGTCTTCTTGGAAAAGAGAGTAGTCCATTGGTTTTGATGTGGAAAGATTGAAATCAGCTGGTAATTTAGGACTGGCAGGAAGATTACACCTGGGAACTTTGCAATGACCGCCATTTTGTGCATCCTAACTTTCTGCGTTTACATGGCTAAAACCCGACTCTGATTCGGGGTCAGAGATGTCTGAAACGCTAGGTATATCATCAGCACTAAAGCCAGAAAGCTCAAATTTAGAGCTTTCATTGATAATTTCCCACAATTTTTTGCTGTTCACATTGCTATCTAAATCAGAAACATAATCTGCCATTTTGTGTAAACAAGGTGTGCATGCATTGGTTTTCAGGTTGTAATATACTATTTATAGCGCTTAATTCCCATACGTTTCAAATTTCACAATGAATAAGGACAGTACTCTATTTTCTTTCACACTAATTGGCTGAAAATAAGAATTGGAAATATCTAACACTAAATTTGCACCGGTTTGTAAACTTTTCAAATTTCATCATTAGTACATGCAGTACTTTTCAGGCATCGTCATGGAGTGGAAAAGGTGCATTGTTCATAAGTAAATGAGAAAGTCGTAATAAAGAGTTAAAGGTTGCATTTTAACAAATACTTTTATCAATGACAAAGTGTCACAGTTCAATTTGTTTATTGAAAGCATAAATTTTGAAAGAATTATACCATCTGAAATAATATTTAATCATTCTTTTATTTCTGTTCCAGAGAAAGATGCAGGCGAAAGATATCTTCAACAAACATCTATCAGTGCGTGCCTCAGAGCCTGTGAATATTGATAGTGTTGCTAGGCAACAAGCAGACTCCCAGATGGACATCCCAACTCCCCAAATATTTGACATGGCCCAGCATCAGGTAAGAATGGACATTTTTGCAGAAAAGGCAAATTTATGAATGATCAATTTTTTATTATCATTCTTTTGTAAGAAATATTGAAAATTTTGATACCCTTTATTTGTCCATCCATTGTTCTGCTATCTTTCATTCATACCTCCTACACTATTAGTGAAGGTACACCAAACTTGATAAGACAATTTGACTCTTGGATGAAGTGACATGAGAGTTGTTCAGCTCCACTCCATGGGCTCCAAGGAGGGGTCAAATGGAGAAGTTTTTATGGAAAATTTCATCTGTTTTAATCTTTTTGAACAGAAATCATATATCCAAGCAGCAAAGAAAGTACAGTAAGACAGTGATCATCCATACTCATTAGAAGACAGGAATTTCATCTTAGTAATTTATTGTTCAGAAAATTGAAAATAATTCAGGGATATCTTGGAGACATAAAATATGATATATGGGAGACAAATTATGGGATATATAGGAGACACAAAATGGTCCATATGATTGAAAATATCCGGAAAAGTGACAGTCATATAATCAGAATTTAACTGAAGAGGATTTTTTAAAGAAGAAATTATATATATATATATATAATAATAATTTCTTTAAAATTATAAATCTTGAAGTGCACATGAAATTTGTTACAGAAATATGTGAAAGTAAATTTTTTCCAGCTCATACTGTTTGTTGTGGTTGAAGTGTTTGCCACACAGTCAGGATATAAATACATATATGTGATGACCTAATGTGGTGCAGGTAAAATATATTGGTTGTATGTAGCGGTAGTGGATGTGTCATATTTTTATATTTCTTGCAGATCTATCAGCTAATGAAGCAGGACAGCTATGCCAGATTCCTCAAGTCAGAACTGTATAAGACTTGTCTGCTCAAGGAGATGGAGGGGAAACCACTGGACATTCCACAAGAGGAAAATAAAAACAGGAAAGAAACTGATGAGAAAGAAAAAGACTCAAAGAAAAAGGTTGATTTAATTTTTTAGAGAGTCTGCCCCAATTCCCTCATGTAACCAGTTCTCATACAATCATTACTTATTCAGTTGTCTGCAGTATTTGTACCAAAGATAAATATTCCTTATATTTGAATGATTATAATTCCTTGCTACCAAGTAAAATATGACACAGAAACAAGATTGAATAATAATAAAATGCAACAGCTGGTTCCTTACAGCAACTGGTGTAGATCCTAAAATCCCAGTACCTCAATGTGACAGCTGGTTCCTTACAGCAATTGGTGTAGACCCTAACATTCCAGTACCTCAATGTGACAGCTGATTTCTTACAGCAATTGGTGTAGACCCTAACATTCTAGCAACTCAGTATTTAAGCATTACATTGTAATACATGAAAATAAACTCCCTTAAGCATTCAATTTTAAGATATTTCCAAGTAAGTAACAATGTCAGTGTGATCAAATAGCAAACACTAATGAACACTAGTTACTGAGGTTTTACAGTTCACTCAAATTGGTGATCAATGCAGTTTTTATCCCTTTACACTCATGACTTTTATGGTAAATTAAATACTTTTAGACTTCTGTTTTTGTTGAATGGCTAAATATTTATTGCAAATAATGTTATAATTTATTTCCAAGATTTAGCTCTATTAATTTTGAAAAATTCTCTGATAACATAACTGGAGAATTTCAGGAAAGGATAAATAATAAGAGACAAGTGAACCAAATGTATTCACCTACAGGGTTCTAGTCTGTATATATATATATATATATATATACACACACACACACCTACAGGGGTCTAGCATGTGTATATACACACCTATAGGGGTCTAATCTGTATATATACACCTACAGGGGTCTAGCATGTGTATATACACACCTATAGGGGTCTAATCTGTATATATACACCTACAGGGGTCTAGCATGTGTATATACACACCTATAGGGGTCTAATCTGTATATATACACCTACAGGGGTCTAGCATGTGTATATACACACCTATAGGGGTCTAATCTGTATATATACACCTATAGGGGTCTAATCTGTATATACACACCTATAGGGGTCTAATCTGTATATATACACCTACAGGGGTCTAGCATATATATATATGCACACACACACCTATCAGGTTCTAGCCTGTATATATATATATACAACTGTGGATGTGGATTCTTCAGTCTGATTGAATTATTTTTCTGTTTCAGACAAAGGGAAAGGAAAATGAGGATAAAGAAAAGAGGAGAAGGTCACTACTGCCTTGGAGACAGAGTATGTGATGTTGATAATGGTTCATTATAATTTCTGAGGCCTGTAGCCCATAGTACACTTGTATATATAAATACAACAAAGGGTGCTAATGTAAGGTGTCTTTTAAACATTTTAACACAAACCGTGTTATAAGAAAATGCCAATACACAACATTCTGGCTCCTGATTTGCTAAACAGTATATGTGATTTATCAGATTGTCCTTGTGCTTAAAATGTGTGGACTTTTTATATGTATATTGTGTAGTAGAACATAGTCTTATTAAATGTTTTTAGTCATAATTTTTTTATCACCCCAAGATTTGATGGTGATAATGATGTTCATTATATCACAATAAAACTTTGTAAACCCACAAATACAAGTTTAGCCATGCCTAAGTTGAACACATTATTTTACAGAGGCCAGTAAGAACAGCATGAAGTCATCATCTGATGCTGAAGCTAAGAAATCCAAAGGGAGGGAAAAGGAAAAGGAGAAGGACAAAGAGAGGGAGGTAAATAACAATACAAAGAAGTCTACCTCCACCACCACAGCTTTGCTGACTGATGTCACCCCTAACTTGATCCCAAGTGTAGGCATCAGCCTTAGCACCACAAGGAAGGAGGTTCAAGCAAATTGGATTGAGGTGATTACAAGGAATTTAATATGATAAATGTTCAGGCTTCAAAAGAAATGAACCTATTGCCATATGTCAGTCACATTTGCTGATAACTATAGGCTGCCAATCAATGCTATTGCTGGCAAAGGTTTGTGGAATTACATAATGAGAACTTTATAGACAATCAGATGTGATGATCATTAAGCTGACACTCAATATATGTCATACAAATTAAAAGTGTGGTTTCATTGACTTTTCAGTGTACATATTTGTCTGTACTTGTCTACTGTGCATGAAAAGACAAATTTGGATATGCAACAGACTGTAGCCCCATGATCTGTATTTAGTCTCGGGGAAACCATTTCTGGGTCATAACTTATAATATATATTGAAGTCCCTATACTGCAAAAATATTTACAATCACTGAGCAAGAAAAGACATGCATATATGCAGGGTCTATCCTTACCTTTATCAACTTGGCCACTTAGATGCTTAAACTTTGTGGTGGTGATCAAGACATGTAAGTGTGGTGATATGTGTTACAAACAGAATTCTAGATGTAAGTAGTGATATAGCCTTCAGGATTTTCTGATCAGTTTTTAATCATTTTCTTTCTACTTAATTAAGTCACATTTATGACTTCATTTGAGAGATTCGCTTGATTGAATTGTAATATCTTACATTTCATCCACAGGAACCCATACCAGATGAAGCTGAGCAGCCAAAATTTTGCCGTGTGATTCTCCCTGATGGGTCAACTACAGTTGTGTGTGCTAAGGCGGGTCAGACCATAAACATTGTGTTGGGAAAACTCTGTGAGAAAAGAAATATATCAATAGCCAGTGTTGACATCTTTTTATTGGGTTCAGATAAGGTAAAAAAATAAAAATATAGAAAAGTAAATTGTTACTTGGCCATTAAACTTGCATTAGTCAAGAATTCATTGAATTCAGACAGTGTACAAGTTTTTAAAAAATCCTATATGAAAATTGCATGATACAATATACAATAAATGCAGCAATTATAATCAATGAGGAAGAATTTTGATCAATTTGATTGTCATGAGCTTTTTGAACAAATTATAACATTTGATTTTATGATACATGAAATGTTAATATGATGTGTCAAAACAAAGATTTTTTTCAAAGTTTTGAATTTGTAATTTTTTCATTACATTTTTAAAACCTCTTTCATATATATATATATATATATATATATATATATATATATATATATATATATATATATATATATATATAAACACATGGAAGGACAATACCTAAATTTCCAGATAAGATGTGTTGTTAGGTAAGTACAATAAGAATGTTACTTGTAATGGACAATGTGACTAATAAATTCCCTATACTTACATGTGATTGTAAATGCCATTATGTATAATCCTTTTTTCCAGCCACTGAACCTGGCAGAAGATATTGCAATCTTGGGGTCTAAGGAGGTTATTATTGAGAAACGAGTCCTGTTCCGGATGGACCTACCCAACAAGAAGTCAATAGGTGTGAAGGCCAAGCCTAATAGAGTGATCCAAGATGTGTTCAAACCCATCCTCCACAAATATGGATTTAGGATAGATAGTATTGAAATTTACTTGGTAAGAGCAACTCTACACCCCACATGCTTCAACCCCAAACTATAATTGAAGAACTTTTACATGCAGTTTACTTTTGTGTGTCGCCTGATTCATGGTACGTGTCACATAACTTTTGAAAAGTGAGCTAAACCAAAAAAATCATTGATTTGGTTATATTTGAGTTTTTTATTTAAAAGCAGTAAGGAAACGTCAAATTACAAAATGTATCGTATGCTTTCCTAAAATTAATATACCATATGCATTCCAAAATTAATGTTAAAATTGCATTAAAAGCATGCATCTTTGCATTCACAGTCTGAGATTCTCTGAGATTATGAGCTTTTTGATTGACAGTCAAGTTCGGAGAATCCAAGTTACTTAAAATATAAAATGTTGGCCATATTCCTTGTGATTTCCAAATGAATATAGGTTTCTTACTAAGGGAATACCCTCGCATATTGAATATGCCATTTAATTGAGAAGACATAACAACTTTCTTGATTTGGGCAAGCTAGCGTGCTTTAATGGCAAGGAGAAATTGGTATTTGCACATGTTAAATTATTTTGTGTGTGTTTTATTTTCATTTTTGTCTTATCAACATTTGCAGATATTAAAACATTGATATCACTTTCCTTACAGCAGTGTCAACAGTATTACAGTATTTAGATTTTATGCAAAGATGTATTTATGTTTTGGACATTTGCAGGGTCTATTCTTGGACACGTGATTGTAAGATTGACACTGAATTCTCATATATCACACAAAAATCAATAGAATGCGCAAAAATTGTGAACAGTATTTATATACCTTTCTTTTACTTGATTAAATTTTTCCTATATTTAGAAAATTTTCCCATTTTTTTCAGAGGTGGGTGGGAGGATTTCCTCTTTAAATTTTCAGTTCTAGAATAGACCCTGCATTTCTGTACAGGATGCTCATGTCATCATCATCATCACGATAATTATTGTAAGTGCCCTTGTGATATAAACAATTGTGACATAGGGATCATTTTTCAATCAGCAGGGTCACCAGTATTGCAGTTTTATTAAGATCTTGTTAGGATGTTGTAATTCAGTTTTGGACATTAGTGAGACATGGGTCGTCATCATCATCACAATATTCATTGTAAATACTGTGGTGATAGAAAGAATAAGACATTTTTAAAATTAGCAAGCTTTTTCATGTTTAACAAGGAAATATTTTACATTTCTTTCAGTCCGGTCATACAGCTGTTCTAGATTTAGAAGGTCTGGTATCTTCACTGGACAACCAGCGAGTTGTAGTTGTGTCCAAAGATGATAGTCCAGGTAAGTAAAATTTGAGAATTTAGTTATAATTGCTGTATACTGTGAATTTTTATCAGTGGACAGATTATAGCCATTGAGTGAGTTTGCAAAAGTAAAACTGATTATAATTTACCAACTTAAATATTGTACCATGTTATATAATTGTTAACTAGCTAAAATTGAATTAAAAAAAAAAAATAAAGAGCCATATTTTACACCTGCAAAAAATACCTGCTTTAAGGTAATTGTACCTTATATGCCAAATTTTGTAAAATTCTTTAGAGATTTGAAACTTTTTACAGATGAAAATTATTCACAAAGACCTTGAATGTACATGAAATGATACATTCCATAGCTCTAATAGGACAAAAATGTACAATATAAACTTGTTACTTGAAGTAAAATAGGACTAAGATTGGATTCTGTGGGAAGTCCAGTGAATTAGTTGCAGTTGTTAGAAATCTGCCATTTTGGGGATGTACTGTTAAGAACAAAAATGATAAACCAGTTTACTAAGGTCTAAAAACCAATGTTAACTGTATTTATGATAAGGCGAATGTTTTACCAGATCCATTCTGGACTTGAGGAATTTTTTTTTTTTTACCAGAAAGTTTTTTAAAACCATCTTTTTGCAGTTAAAAGTAGAAGCTGAAGCACATAATGAGAAATATTCACACAAGATCACTTAAAGTGCAGTAAACTTTTAATGTTTTATTTTTTATTTTGCTGGCTTTGGAGTATTTTACACTTCATCAAAGTGCATATATTTTTTACATGCAGTTGAAACGTGTATTTGTTTGTTACTGTTTGCATGAATCATCAGCATACATATATGTGAATGGATTTTCAGGTTTGACCAACTGTTGCCTTGTCTTACCTTTGTACATCTATAAGCAGGAAGAAAATAATTAAACTTGTGCTACTGAAGGAATTCATATTAAGATTTTGATTCCTTGGTAGTGTTAAATTATTGGAAAAATACTTACCAAATTTGAAATATTTGGTTCACATGTCAATTACCATATATACTTGCGTATAAGCCGATACCAACTGCAAACTACATAGACCCAGATCTGCCATCATATAATATGCCGGCAGATCAGGGTCTATGTTGTTTGCATTTGGACCCAGCTTATACGCAAGTATATATTGTAGATGGGCATATGAATCATATCAGAACAGTGAATGCTATCAGTATGTCTGTTTTAGGATAATGTAATGGTACACTCAATTTACCATATTTATATCATATATCTTGGCAATATGTCATGCAGCACATATTCATATAGCACATATTCATACAGCATCAGAGTGCATTTTCCTTCATGTATCAGTTATTATATACAAGCCTCACTATTTCTCAACCATTGTTATGCAGCCATTTTTTTCCATTTTAATCATCTTCCTGTCATCTTCATGAAAGTTGTTTCAAATTTTCTTTCATCAGTGATGAAACTGTTAACTTTTCAACTAACTGTCCTAACCTTGTTATCCAAAACAAACTTTCATTATTAACTTCCTGTACTGGATATACCCCCAAAACAGAACTGTCTGTATGTCTGGAGCCTGTCTAAATCTTTCATGGGCTTCTCTTTCGTTAAGCACTACTTGCCCTAGGGGCCTAATTTTATCTTTAGATAAAACTCCTCACAAGTGATTATTTGAAAGCCCCTTTGTCCTGTTTGTGATAAAACTTTATAGCACCGACTTTTAACTTTACTTTCACTCTTTATTCGTCTTAAAAAAAAAAAAAAAAAAAGTCAGTGTTTAATAGAGAAAAATTTGGAATCTTCTGAAGCAATTCTTAAAATACATTTAGCACTTTTAAAGAAAAGCAATGTAAGGAATACCAAAGTAAAAATATGGACTATTTAGCAGATTAAAGTCTTAAAATACATTTAACACTTTTAAAGAAAAGCATTGTAAGGAGTATCAAATTAAAAATATGGACTATTTAGTAGATTCAATTCTTAAAATACATTTAACACTTTTAAAGAAAAGCATTGTAAGGAATATCAAATTAAAAATATGGACTATTTAGCAGATTAAAGTCTTAAAATACATTTAACACTTTTAAAGAAAAGCATTGTAAGGAATATCAAATTAAAAATATGGACTATTTAGTAGATTCAATTCTTAAAATACATTTAACACTTTTAAAGAAAAGCATTGTAAGGAATATCAAATTAAAAATATGGACTATTTAGCAGATTAAAGTCTTAAAATACATTTAACACTTTTAAAGAAAAACATTGTAAGGAATATCAAAAGTAAAAATATGGACTATTTAGCAGATTCAAGTGTTATAATGAAAAAAATAACATCACCATCACCAATAATGTACCTGAAACATTTGGTATTTGGTGTACACTAATATGCTGTACAGCAGTGGCATATTTACCAGATATTATCAATCAATCATTTACTTCAGATGAAGTAATGTATATCAAATTCTCAGCAAATATAGCTTCTCTAATTATAATCATTTATTTTTGTGGAAAAAAAAAGATTTCATTCTTCAAATTCAAAAAATGTCTTTGCTCTTTTGACTTCTATTGATGTTGTTCTACTTTTTATTGTCTCCTTAACAATCTGATATCCTAAATGTACAAACTTGTGTACATTTATCTTCAGTCTAATATCTTTCTAAATACTTACTTGATAGTGTATAATTATCTGCTTCTGTGTGTAACATGTATCCATGTTTATTGTCTAACAGCATGGACAGGCATAAATGGACCCTTTATAACTTCCACTAGACCACCTCTTCCTAACAAACTCAACAAATATGGTTACCGTAGTAACAAAAACCGAGGAAACTCGCTAGACGACATTACTAACCAAATATTTGGAGATTTGATGCAAGGAAAATCTGAATTGGCTCATAACTTTGATGAACTTGGAATTTTAGATCCAGATAAAACCGTTAAGGTAAGACGGCTTGGTGATTGTGCCATATAATCCGTGTGCTGTGCTCAGTGTGGTGGCTTGTATTTATCGCACTCTATGGCTATAACCTAATGTGGCTTGCATCTTTGTAACATAAAATACTATAGTTCATTTATTTATTTATTTTATTTATAGTGAAATAATGCCTGATGTGTATAAAATATAAATTTCACCATTCTGTCTTGAGCATGCAGAATAGTAGAGGATTTATAATGGTGGTTTATGTCTCAATTACAACAGTAGATCGAAGTACATGTATAAGAAAATATCAGAGCCAATCAGACAAGAAAACCAGCCAAAATAAATAGCTACTAAAAAAGTGAATTTGGTGGTGCTACATCATTTTAATGAATTATTGCTTATAATTCAGTTACAGGTTAAAACTTATTTGAATTGGATGCTGCAATCTTGAAATTCAAATTTGGCTATAAGCAAAATATTGCAAACAAGATGAAGTGCATAAAAGACGCTAAAGTTGTAGTTGTTAATATTGCCTGATTTTCTTGTCTGACCAGCTCTGATATTTTCAAACACTTTGACCAAATGTTTAAAGTGGTAGAGATTTAAAGCTAATGCAGAAAAACCAGAATTGATCCAAATGCCCATGACGTAGGATGGTGAGCTTGAATAATGACAGAAAGACGGGCAGTTGGTATTGATTCACAAGGCATTCAGATGCTATAAACTGTTTCAAACTATGACTAAATCCAGATTTGTGAACAGATAAAAAACTTGGAAATAATAATTAAAAAATCAAGTATTTGTGTCTTTTCACAAACCAGTAACTGGTTTGCAATCAGCGTCTGGATTCTTTGATTTGGTATTATAAAGAAGTTATTTTACCAGTGGCTTCATTTATTTATTTCCCAAAGTGTATATGGGAAAAGGATGCTTTTTCGTGCTTTCTTGCCAATGCTGCGCTTTCAGTATTACCTTGTGCTATATATATATCCACAACTTTACTGAGTAATTTTATTTTTGCACTGTCCCAGTTTTTTAAAATATCTTTTCTAATAAAAAGGATAGAGCATTTTGTTCAGGGTTTTGTTTTTTAATTCTTAGAAACAACTAAACCTTTTGGTCTTACTACTACAAAAACTTTGTTCTTGTATAAAGAGTGACATTATACTTGTTGAATTGTATTACAATTAACATCTTTGCTTTATATATTGCTTTGTGACAAAACCCATCATGTAAATGCCACAGCAAATTGTTTTTGATGCATTTCTTCTTATTTTACTGGCAGAGAAAGTTTTTTTTTTGTTTTTTGTGTGGAGGCAGTTTGTCTGTATTGCTACATGTAAGATACAGAGGAACCAGAAATTTTCACCATCATTATTGTTTTTTTTTCTCACTCTGTTCTTGCTTTTCTGCTTATGATAGTTTAATCCTTACAATGTACATAATAAAACAATAAAATATATTTTTCTTATAGCACTTTAAGGCTTTTGAACCTTAGGCCAGTAACTTTACTGTATATATTCGCGTATAATTCGGGTCCAAATGCAAACAACATAGACCCTGATCTGCTGTTGCATAATGCACAGGCAGATCAGGATCTGTTATTTGTTTTACTGTTTAGTCCTTACAAACTGCATAGACCCAGATCTGCCAGCGCATGATCTGGGTCTATGCAGTTTGCAGTTGGTATCGGCTTATACGCGAGTACATACGGTATATTCTCTAAAATCTTTGTATTTTCTTGGTCACTTTTATGCTTTGAATCTCAGTCCAATAACTTTATACTCTCTTTTTATCTAGCATATTACAAACATTTAAATTTTCATGAAAAACCAACATCCAAGAAACTTGTTTTCACCCCATACTAGTTAACCTTTTTGTGCAATATTTATACTTATGTTCTTGATATGCTTGTAACTGGGGTATTGGAGTGAATTCTCCTTATCAGTGTATTTTTAATGAGACTCCTGTCAGAAATCCATGTGTGAAAAGTACTATCCATAACAAGAAATTTGTACAGAGCTTAAGTTTCACTTGGTTGTAATTTATTTTCCTTCATGTCTGGAAGATTTTAACAGATCATGAAAGATGCTTTTATAAATGGAATATATTTAGAAACATCTTTTTCCGGTACTTTTAATATATAGTATTATCCACTGCACATATGATAAATGTACTAATAGTGAGAGTAAATTATTTGTTTTTCTTTAGATAGTTTTTCAGCTGGTGGTGCTTTTTGGCCACAATAGAGTTACCTGCATTCTCTTTTTTGCAAGTTATATTTTACTGATTTGTGTGTCTTGTTTAGAGAAAATTAGACCAATTTTTAATTTAATAATTGTGCATAAAAAGTTTATGGCAGACTTGAGGTGAATATGTTTGTGAAAAGCGGGAGATATTATTCGCCTGTCCATCCATTTTTCAGACTGTCTATCCATTCCACTTTATCTTGTACACATTAACAACCTTAGTTGGATTTCAGCCAAATTTCATGTGCAGCTTGACAATGATGAGACCTTGGCTTGTTTGATGTCAGTGTTCTGCATCGGTTAGCAGGGTTATAGCCCTTGATTTTCAAACCCACCCAATTTCACCTCATATTATTGGATTTCAACCAGATTTAGTAGGCAGCTTGATAATAATTAGGTCTCTGCTGAGTTACATCATCAGATGTACTAACCCACATCAATTTTTGCACATCTCCATTTATAATTATTGGGTTTCAACCAATTTTGTTTGACAGTTTCATATTGGTAGGACCTTAGATGAAGTTGAGTTCATTTTAATATATTATCAACCAAATATGCAGCTTGATATTGAAGGGGACCTCTATTGAGTTAAATTGTCAGCATGGTACATCATTTTGAAGAGATACAGCTCCTGATTGTCAAACACATCTACTTTTTTTTATGTATTTGAATGATTCCCTTGTTGGATTTTAAACAGATCTAGTGGGAAGCTTGATATTAATTGGATCTTGGCAGTGTTTGATTGTCAGTGTTGCATAGGTACATGTTTACCATGCAACATTATCTTTTAGCAGAGTTATTAGCCCTGATTTCGTACTTGACAACTTTTCTTTCAGCACAATAACTCCATTGGTATGCAACTTTATGTTGATGATACCTTAGATTCATTTTTCAGAGTCTGATCTGCATCATCATTTAGCAGACTTTTGGGCCCCTGATTATTGGATCCACCCACTTCTGTTTCCATACTGTAATTCCTCTAATTATCATTGGATTTCAAGAAAATATTATTTACTGCTCTGCATTGATATAGCTAAGCAGAATCAATTAGCAGATACCTATATCATGGTTTAGTGCAGTTAAGGCTGCAGAATCTTGAACCCAAATTTTGTATGCAGCTTATATTGATGAGACTTTGTCAGGGTTCCATTGCCAGTGTTCTAACTCATCAGTTGTGTCTTCCAGCTTTAACTTGTTTACTATATCCTCATCGTCATCTAGCCCCTCTCCAAAAAAAAGCTAATTCCTTACCTCCAACAAAAAGCACAGGTGATCAGTTCCTGGAACATGATTTTTTTTTAAAAAAATTTAGTAGGGTATTTATCATTTATGCTTAGAGAAAGGGGAATATAGATTTAATGTGAGTATTTAAATAATAAAAATAATAGTATTAATAATAATACACTTTATTTTTTCTTAATTTCAGTGATGAATTTTTTATATTTTCTTGTTAATATATCTTCATATTGAGGCAGTGTAACTTCATTATAGCAATTGAATATGTCTGGATCCTCCTTAGTTAAACTTTTCTCATTTTATGACATTTTATTCTACTCTTCCTTAAAGGATACCAAAGGCGTAGATCCTCTCTCTTTGGGTTTATTGAAAAAAGAGTCCACCGACATGGCAGCAAGGGATCATGGGAAGATAAAGACGAGACCAAAGGTCACATTTGCACTCCAGAAGAACGAAGTCAGAAAACACCCAAATGATGGTAAGATTCCAGTCTTTATTAGGGCCTCACATTAAGATACATAGGCCCCTGATTTTCACCTTTTCCATCTGTCTGTCCATCCATCAATTAACACTCGTAACAACTATAGATCTGCAACCGTTCAATATAAATGGATGCCATTTGGTAGGTGAATTTCCAATTACATGTAGATTTGCTTTTTGAAGAGTGTCCATGTGTGATTTAGTTATTGACCTTTTTTTTATCAATACTAAATCTCCACTACAGAAATTCCTTGTAACCAGCATAACTCAGGAACCATTCAACATATTCTGATATGTATATTCTCATTTATTGGTTTTGTCTTGTCAACTCCCATTTTAGATAGTTACATAATTTGACAATTAATATCTTCACATGGGATGATGCTTGTAATTGACATAGTTTGACAACCATTGAGCATATTCTCATACATTCATAAGAACAATGTCTTTTTATGGGTTTAGTCTCATTTTGGACAGTTATTATTTTAATGTTTTGTTTCAATGTAAGGGTCACTATGACTCCGTCACTTTCTATTTTACTTTTATCTTCTCAGTTGACAAATGGTTAAGCAGTTGTTTAGCATGTTTAATCCCTTAATTTTTCTGGTTTTTGAAATGGCAATTGCATGTTAGCTGCTACTGACACATAGGGCAACTTCACTTGGAATTATAGTTTTACTAGGGTACCATTTATTGTTAACCTCCAGCCAGTAAATTCAATCAGTAAAAAGTATAGATCACACAAACAGTTATTGGCTAATGTGTTCATTGATTGGACAAGTTACCCAAATTTTACTCAACCCTCACTTAGGGTTAGCAGAATAGCAATTGTCTGAGTCAAGACTTTGCGTTCAACTGCAAGTGAGAAGATAAGTACAGTTTTATGTCTGATTGAAACATTAAAAACCTTGGTGAATCTTTGTCCAAAGTCACTGCATGTTTACAATCAGAAAGTCCTTGGCCTTTTCTGTCACATACTAGGACAAAACTCAGATGTAAATATTGGCCATTTTAAATTTCTCTCAAGCTCATATTTGTTATTATGTCTTATATAACTTAATGACATTACAATGACTAGATGACGTGCCATCATTAACAGCAATATAAGCAATAGTTTCATGTTATTGAAACCAAATGATTTTCATTACAAGATTGCAGAAATAACATTGAAAATTTTAAATGCAGGTATTTCATTGAATTTTGAAATGTCAACAATTGTTACTTTAAATATTTGTGATTTTGTAAGAATATGTTCTTTGCACATCTAGTCGGCTGTTCATCTGCCAAAAACTTACAATTTGGGAATTGTCACTAGGATTACCTACGAATCTCAGAGCATTGAAGTTATTCGACTAGCATCAGAACGAGGTGAGGATATTCCAAATGTGTATGTTTAATCATGCCAAATAGGTCTTATGGCTTATTCAGGATCACACAGGCAGTTAGTAAAGCCTTACTACACAAAATACAATACCTCATTTTACAGCTTGGGAACTTTTTTATTACACAGAAACTCAGAAATTTAGTATAATCAAATATTCAAATTATGCAAAATTTCTATGTACAGTATTTAACTTTAATATTTATTATAATAGGCATATAGTACATTTACATTAATTGCTCTTCATGTGTATTTCTTTTGCAAAATAGTGTTAATGAAATAATTAATTATTAGTTCGTACATTTTTTTTTTAGATGATGACTTGTGTCATCTTTTAAAAACTGCATCCAGCAGGAGCCTAGATGATCAGCGTGGAGTGTCCATGCAAGATCTAGAGCTGCCAGAATTTTTACGGAAGAGTGAACGACCACTCTCTGGACGGGATAGTGCCCCACCCATGTTAATGAGAGACTTCCAGGAGTCTACCTCAATGAAGAGATCTGCTGACATGATGGCATCAGAAATTGAGGACTTTGTTCACACAGAAAACGATAAATTTGTTGCTTACACAAGGGAGAGAACCCCTGATAGACTATCTTCAGCTCCTCAAAGAACTAGTTCACAAAATGATTTGGATAATAGTTTTAAACCATTTGTGTCTTCTCCATCAGAAAAGCTGGACTTTACTGATCAGAGTTTCAGCACAGATGGAGTAATTCCAACAGAAGAAGAAGCGGATTCATACTTTGACTTTCCTCTACCATCTAACACAGACTTTGATGATCCCCTTCTTACAGAAAAGAGCCTTAAAGATATTGGCTTCAGTTATTCACATAATAAATATTTAGCAAAGTCCCGCAATTTTGTCAGTCATAGATCTCATCATACTAGATCTGGATCACCAAGTGTAAAAAATCTTGATTCTCCATTAATGTCTCAAGAAAAATCTCCAAATCGGACCCTTTGTGGAGATGATTCTTCAGAATTGTCAGATTCTTTAGATGTAACGGTGGTAATGTCTCCACGACTGCTAATGTCTCCAAAAAATGATTCCGGTCAAAATAAAGAAAACACAGCAATATCCGCACCAGGATTAAATCTTAAAAGTGTTCAAAAGAACTCTCGTCACACTCTTATTCATTCCAATAGTCCCATAACCACAGAGAACCAGACTGATAGTCTTTCTGCCGTGGACACAGATAGCAAAATAACTAGGACTAAATTATCTACGCCAAAGAAATTACACAGTTCAGGTACAGCAATACCCAACCAGACTGTAGTGTATCTTTCTGATTCTGAAACAGATGTAACCTATGTATAGATTATCTTCTGTTCATTTATTCTTCTGTTTCATTTAGAATTTCTTTGTTATTAGAGGGTTTCAAGTCATTAATTCTTCCTTAACTTTTTTTTTGTGGTCATTTTCTAGCTTCACTGTATTGTTTTCCTTTTTGCCATATAGATCTTGATTAGAAATGTTCTTCGCAAAATCAGATCTTGGTGACATGAACCATTTTTACAGTGGTTGCTAAATTTGAGTGGTTACTCTTTTTACCAGAATATGACACCCTAATAATTGAACAGCATGAACACATCTGCCATATGATGGCAACATAGTAAGGCCTGTTTTACTGGCTTAAAGTTGGGCCTGGAAGTCATAAAACTTGTGAGCTTGTTTGATCTTGTGATTGGCTAATAGTAGAACTTCAATCTCAGACTAGCTCTAGTTTTATGATCTCCAGGCCAGCAGTTAAACAAACATGGATCATGAGCTGCCAACAAAAAATTCTTGCACTAAGTTTTGACCTGAACTGAAAATGCTAATTTCTGATTTAATGATGTCTAATCACTGACCAATCTGACATCAGCATGTGAGCTTGAGTGTGAGAATTCTCTGAGATCTTGGAGCCTAGCATACTTTGTTCACTTTTGGGTTCATTTTAAGCACTGTAATGAATATATATTTTCGGATCTTAAATATTTTCAAATTCTCGACTCAATCGCAGCTGTGTTAAATGTATAATGCTGTAGCGAAAGACATACTTTCCTTTTTTAATTTTTTTATCGGAACTATTTAACTATTTGCATTAGGCATAGGCAAAGGTCGTACGTTATTTTGATATTCACTTTTTGGGATATTTTTGGTAAAATAAGTATTTTGTATTTGGATCAGCGATGTGCACTATACATTTTTGAATATTCATTTAGAGATCATGAAATGAACAGTTTAATACTTTACCTTTAGAATAATTATGTGGTATACAAATATAATGAAGGTATTGTTTGAGTAAAATGTTTCATTTAAATTTGTGCACCTATTTGAGGTTTACCAGTAATTGTATATTGGAGGCCAATTTAGTACTTTATTAGAGGACAGTGGAAGAAAAATTCTTTTGAAATATTTTGTTTAGTGTGATTTTAAAAAGTTGACCTGAACATAAAAATAATAAGAGATATTGAAAGATATTTGCACAAAGATTTATTTAAATCTAAAGCTGTATGTACAAATGTTAAAATAGTGGCCACTGTTGGTATTAGATTCTCCATGGTGATGGGAGTATGGAACTAACTGAACTGAATCTAGAAGTGGATGGATCTGTGAAATTAAAAATTAATCATTTTTAATATAGAGAACATTTATATTGATTTGTGAAAACTTTGGGGAATTTTCATGGCTATTTTTTCGTTTTTTTTTTATCACCGATTATATTTTGGTGCTGGCATTTTTAGCATTGTCTTAACAAAACGAGTCCAGTGTGCTGGCATTTTCTTAAAAAAAATGAGTTCAGTGTTTATAAAGAGGAAAATATTGTATAAATATAAACATAAATTACATTTTAATTGTGTTAAAAGATAAGAAAATGCTGTTGTCAAAAATTATAGTTTTCTTTTTGCTCTAAATGTAGGGAAATCAATTATAAAACCACAAATCTGTAAACCCATCCCAGAACAAAATGTATTATATCCTTGAAGTATTATGGCCCAAAAAATGTATAATAGTTTTTGTGTGGTTAAATTTGGTGATCAAGTTTAATTGTGTATGTTCAAATACTTATTAAAAATGCTTGACCAATTCAAGCCATATTTATGAGAGCATTCTGGCACCAAGCTCTTTCAGGTTTGTACACATGATGTGAAGTCAGCATTAAATAAATACAGCAGCAGAAACAGTTTTTCACATAGAATTTCACATTTAATTGTATTTGTAGAATTTTAAAATTTACATTTTGGTTTCTGTCTTGTTCACAGGACATATGCAAGTAGCCATGTAATGTTCATATCAGCACATAATATTTATACATAGACAGCTGAAAAGTGTGATGAACACATAATGTCACTGTGCCTGTATTTAAATCATTTCAGCATTCATACCCCATCACTGTGGAGGATATTCAGTTCAGAAAAGGAGAAGCTTGTCGTCATTTTCTTGTCAGATTATTTGATCACAAACTAGTGCTACAAAAAATGTACACATGCTCCTGATGTCATGGTAATATTATGTATTCTTAGTAGTCCTATATCCCTAATAGAGGGATTCTTTTGTTATTTGCCAATAGCTTAATTATCAAAGTCAGAGGCATTTTTGATTCATTATTTTATTGACAGTCCACATCCATTTAAAAAAATAAATCAAATCATTTTTATACCCTACACCTTCTTTTTGTTATCTTTTGATGTAGTTGGTGATGGAATCAGTCCGTTTAAAAGCTTTTGAGAAAGTAGATAAAATTGTTCAACAGTACAAGGGTGAATCATGGGCACCAGACTCCTAGCCTTTCTTGCATATAATTTTAGTACATTCACAAATCAGTACTTTTTGACCTTTAAGAATTTTTTTTTAAAGTTACTTTATATGACAATTTCGGGGGGTAGGGGATGAGAGAAAGAGAGATTTTGCACAACAATTTCTCATGTGTCCTAGAGTAAACCCTGGATGTTAAAACCCATAATAAATATGCTCATGGTTTCCACACTACCAGGAAATTGGGGAAAAAGTTGGAAGAAAGAATAGGTTTGTTTCCAGAAAAAACCCCACCTTGAATTCAGCAAATATTGTTCAGAGTATGGGGAAAAACAGAATTTTCAGCTGCCACATGATCACAAAAAAAAGACATAATTGAATAGTAACTGAGCAGATCGGGAGTTATTGGATTCTTACCAGAATTTTTGAAGGTTGCAGTCAATGGAGATACAATCTCTGTATGGATCATTTGGGTGCTTGCCCTAAACTTATTTGTATAGTCAATCCAAGTGCTTAGGCAATTAGATCAGTCAAGTAGATAAAGGATTAGTCCATGTCCCACGGGATAGAGTAGACAAGATCATTACCCTATGGGAGGTGCTGAGAGCCAAGACCATGTTGTCTTGTCTATTTCTTTCAGTTCTGGAGACCTTGAACTCTGCGGCATACCTGATTGCCTTCTGCAGACTGCACTTGTGCCCTCTCCAGATTCTCTTTCTGTCAAACTGGAAACCACACAAGGACCCTCTGAATGCTCCAATTTCTCTAGGTCTGGATTTCCACCATCATCTGATTTGCCTGAGTCCCCACGCACACATCTAAACCCCATTGCTATAAAAGTTACTTTACATGACAATTTTTCAATGTTTGGTGCCTATTCTAGAAGTGGGAGGGGGGAGAGAAAGAATTTATACAACAATTTCTCATGCATTGTATAGTAGACCCTGGATGTTAAAACCCGTAATCAGTATCCTGCTTTAAATGAATCTGTTAAATGCAACACTTTTGTTGTATATTCCATATAAAGCGGTTCAGAAATGTTAGTTTTATCAAAGCTTGGCCTGGAAATTACCTATTTAGCATTTCATACTGGTGGGAGAAGTCTAATCAAATCAGAACATTATTCAAGTCTTTTGCCTTCTCCAAATAAAGTTGATGGGACTAGTGTCCATACATCAGTTAATGGTTATGTATTATGCATATCTGCTGCCATCTTTAGTTGCAAGTGTTGCCAGTATAAAGTTTGACTTTTCCTTTCTTACAAGGCATTTCTTGCTACAGGAATCAGTCTCGATTATTTTATTGTCCCCCATTTATCATAAAAAAATAGGGCAAAGGGAGTTTTTGAACTATATTCTGTTTGTCAGTTCCTACATTCTTTTGTTTTTCATCCCTCCCTTCTGGTTGTAAGTGGTTAAGATGTTGGACTCCTGACCAAATAGTTGTGGCTTCCATTTCCATCATCTGATCAGCCTGGATCCTGAATAATATGAATTCATAATTGACTACCGGTGCATGATCTTTGATGCTGGTTTTTTTCTTTGCACTCACATAGTGATCGGCCAGCACTAATGGAGTGGAGTCTACTGGCAGTGTGCATTAGTTTTATTTCCACTACCAACTCAAAATGTTTGACACATGTTACTTTTCAAGTTAAGCAAATTCTTAAAAATCATTATGAAAAATGAACACCACCTTCAAAAAAACGTATAATTGCCCAGCATCAGGCTAACCCATGTTGGCCTGGCTTCGAAGATCAGAGATTGGTGATTCTGATTCAGATAGCGGGATTTCCCCAAAGAAAGATCATAAGAAAACAAAGACAGGTTTCAACAGTGAAGGGAAGATTACATATACTTGGGTATAAATCAATGGATCAGATGGTAAATTTTCAATACTGCTAAATATAGGTTTAGATCTACTTAGTTACCAGTGGATGAGATGAAGTTGAGGGTGGGGTGGGGTTAACTAAAACCAGAAGAGCTTATGGGATGGTCTGTTGTCTGTCGTCCATTAGCACAAGTTTGTTCTCGCTACTCCTCCTAAACTATTTGGAGGATTTCTTTGAAACTCAAAATACACATTCATCCCATGGTCTAGTTGGTCTTGAAAATCTTGTTATTGCTACTCCTCCAGAATGGATGGTAATATCAGCATGGGGTTTCCACTAAAAGACTTCTTATGATGTCTAGTTGGCCCTAAATGAAAATGGTGCTGACCTGATGTCCAATATGGTCACCATGACAGCCATATTGAAAATCTAGTTATCGATACTCCTCCTCAATGGATGTTCATATCAACATGGGGTTTCACTAAAAGATCTCTTATGATGTCTAGTTAGTCCTAAATGAAAATGGTGCCGATCTGACCTCCAATATGGCCACCACAGTGGCCATTTTGAAAATCTTATCTCTAATCCTACTATATGGATGGTCATATCAACATGGGGTTTTCACTAAAAGACTTCTTATCATGTATAGTTAGTCCTAAATGAAAATGTTGTAGATCTAACATCCAATATGGCCACCACGGTAGCCATCTTGAAAATTTTATTGCTACTCCTTTTGCATGTATGGTCATATCAACATGGGATTTTCGCTAAAACCACGTTATGTCTTGGACATTTGGAATAAATATAACTTGGATAGTTTCATGGTTTATTTAAATTCAAAGACTAAGGAGTTTGAGCATTAAATCAAGTTGTAACTTAGGGAAATACAGAATACTATGTAAATATATGTACTTCTTTTATATTTCATCGATATTATTTTCTTTTCACTTTTATGATGATAATGCACATGTTTCAAAACATTTTATGGCTCTACCGTGCTCTGTCCCTGATTCTATGAAAAAATTCTGCAGAGATCACTGTGTCAGCGATCTTCATACAAGCTTATGTACCAAATCTGATCATAAATACGGTCTTTAGAGTGTTCACAGGGTGAGCTAATCAAATTCAAGATCACCTCATTAAAAGATGTTGCTTATAATTGAACACATCTGTGGTCTTGATTATAAGCTTACATACAATTTTGGATCAATAAGATCAGACATGTGGCACCTAGAACAGGCATGTGCAACCTAAGGGCTCCAGCCTGCAACCTGGTTTTATCCAATTATTTACATTATAGAGTGTGGCTTTAAAAATCACTTATCTGGCCCGCACCCTGAATGAAGTTGCACTTGTCTGATCTAGAGTGTTCACGAGCTCGGCTAATCAGATGCGAGATCACCTCATTAATATGCACGGATGCGGCTCATAATTGAACTCGCCTGAGATCTTGATATATAAGTTTACATACCAAATCTGATAAAACATATTAGAAATATTAGAAATATGGCCTCCAGAGTGTTCACAAGCTCAGCCAATCAGATGCAAGATCACCTCAATAATACATGGTGATGTGCATAATCAAACACATCCAAGGTCCTGATGGTAAAAGCTTACATAGCAAATATCAATTTTTTTTTCAGAAATATGGCATCTGGAGTGTTCACAAATAAAAAAACACTCAACAGAATTTTACCAATTTTGACAGAAAGCATACTGGAATATTGTACTAATGATGTTGACCCATATATCTTGGCCAACTGCTCTATACAGGCAGATGTCATAGAGGCGAGTGATCTCAGCTTCACTTAGGATTTTTGTATATTGATGAGACCTCAAAGGAGTTACATTTCCAGCCTTCTGCAGCAGCAGCATTTTTGGAGTTATTGCCCCTGATTGAATCATTCTCTTTTATCTCGACACAATAACTCATTTATTATTGGATTTGAAGCAAATTTTTTATTTCACTTTATATTGATGAGCTCTGTTGAGTTTGAGTGTCAATATTCTACATCATGCTTATTGCCGAGATATTGCCGAGATATGGGCACTGATTGTTATATACACCCACTTTCATTTTCAGACAGCCACTTTTTTTTACATTCTTCTGATCAGTGAAGATCTTGTGTTCACTGTTGAGTTTGAGTGTCAATATTCTACATCATGCTTATTGCCGAGATATGGGCACTGATTGTTAGATACACCCACTTTCATTTTCAGACGGCCACTTTTTTTTTACATTCTTCTGATCAGTGAAGATCTTGTGTTCACTGTTCCATAGGATGATCTTTGAGAGTTTGGACAAATGTTTGTGTTTTTTTTCGAATGAAAATGAAAATTTAGGCTGATAGCTTACCAAGATGGATACGAAGGCAGAAATTTCTAAAGTTAAATAACAATATATTCCAAATTAGTGGTAATAAACTAATACAGATGGGGAAATCACCTGCCTTTTACTGTTTCATCCTTTCAAGTTTTACCTGTACTTTGTCTTTCATTAGTATCCTGTGCAGGAGAACCTCATTAAGCTCACCTGGTCAAGGTCAAGTTAGCTTATAGCACAGCCCTGTGTCTATCATGCATTGTGTGTATATCAGCAAGTGCTTCTTGATCCCCTGAAGACTTTTTTTTATGGACAGGTTTGAATGAAATGTGCAGTGTAGCTTTATAAAAATCCATACAGCTTGACTAACTTTGAGAACACCCTAGAGGTTTATTTTATGCACTGATTTTTATGAAACTTGCTATATAGCTTTAAAATCTTAGACAAGTTCAATAACCAGCAAAGTCGGCACATGTGAATGAGGTGATCTGGACTCTGATTGGCAGTCTTTGTGGACACGCTAGTAGTTTTATGTATAAACATATTTTAATCAAATATGTACGTATGTATGCATATGGTTTAATGACTATATAGTGCCGATTAAAAGTTTTAAAAAAGGAAACAAAAATTGCACACATTTTTTAGGGAAGATAAACCCTTCGAAATAAATGTAAACACACAGTTCTACAAGATAAAATATAAAAGGTAAAGATGTTAAAATTATATAAAAGGTATATAAAAAAGTTAAATGTATAAAAAAATAAAAGCTTTCAAATATACAAGTCCAACATTTTCTGTGGTTGTACATCATCAAAAAGCTTCTTAATTAAGTTCACACACACACAAACTTATGTCTCACAGAGCTGATGTCGATACACTCAACAAGAATGTGTTCCACTGTCAATGGACACTTGCAAGTTATGCACTCTGACTGAAGATATGAGGTGGTCTGGGTTTTGGTTTGCTGACCTTGTGGATGCAGTAGAGGCCTTATTTATGAACAGATATTGATTAAACTTAAGATGTAACTTTATATGAACTGGGTCTTTGAAAGGTTTGATAAACTGAAAAATGTACACATATTAACAAGTTAACCTTGGCTCTGATTTGATCTTTGAAATCTGCCCTGGTGATGGTCTGTGATTCTGTATGAAATAGAAACAAATTCTCAAAAGTGCTTGATCAATTTGACCAAATTTGCCACCAAAACATCTGTCGATTTTTTTCTCATGTTCTTCGTGTGAGGAATCTCAGGCCTGTTTGGGCCTCTTATTTGTTTACATTATTAGATTTGTTAACAATAACAGAAACTAGAGTTTATGATTATTTTTTTTTTAAAGTGGGGAGATACAGGTATATTTAATAGCAGCAATACAATACCTGCTATTATTGGATTGCTATATCTTTTTTGGGTGCAAGTCCAAGGTGATTATTAATTAGTAATTGGTGGTCTAGAATAAAAGACAAAAAAAAATGATCCCAGTCTGATATCCAACAATCGGAATATCTTATTTTTTCCCTTAGACTATATTTTTTCCCTTGGAATACGTTCGTCTGTTGGGCATATCCTTTTTGTGTTGTATTTGTTATTTTTTGCACAGTCCATGCTCTGTTTTCATGTATCTGTGTCCCTTTTTGTTGAATTCAAGGGCTTTGAGTACCTCGCTTGCAGATTGGTGCTTCTTGTCTTTATCCCTCTAGTTATAATCAGTGTGAGAGTAAATATTTTCTTCCCAATTATTGTTCTTGTTTATTGTGTTATTTCTTGTATTTCCTTTTGGTATTCAATAATGCCTCAAAGTGTGGGTAAATGCAGTCATAAAATTTATGCTGGGACCCCCCCCCCCCCCCCCCCACACACACACCTGTTGAGCATGCACTGCATGTGTATGCATGGACGATTGTCCTATTTGTTATTTGTTATGCCTATAAGGCCAAAGGGACCTGCTTCTTCATCATCACTGGAAAACCCCATCCATTCCCAGGTTGGATGGCACTTTTGAGGAAAGTCACCAGCTTCTCCTGGGAGGTGTCCGGGGAAAGGAAGTCGTCTGCTTCCGCTGAGGGGTGGGGGTGGGGGCAGATATCACTGACACTTGCTTGATAGATGTCAGCTCTGCGTGGGAGGGATCCTCAGCTTTCTGGTGTAGGAAAGTAGTCAGTACCAAGTAGTGAGTCACGCCTTCCCGACTTGAGGGAAGCACCGTCGCCATGTTGCTGAAGCCGACCTGGATTTAAACCAAGGAGATTTCGTTCATTGGAGTCGAGTTACCCGAATCGGTCTAAATCATCTGACAGGCCATTGCCCAGTGACTGGGTGTCGGTCACCAGGTAATATATCGAGTGATAGTCACCTTGGGTCTGACGATAGGCACCAGTTAAGATGTCAGTTGACAATTACATCCTTCCCCCAGATCTGTGTTTAAAAACTCTCTGGATTGTCTGAGGCTAGGATCCTCTCGGTCTGATATCAATGAGCAATGGAGGAGCTCACTCAGAACTTGTCTTGAGGCCAAGAGGGAACCAGAGAGCAGAAGGGTTGGTCTGTCCCCTCTTCTTTGATTCAGCCCCTAGTTTCAGCCTCCAGATACAGGGTCCATTTGCCTGCTTGGCCCTTTTAGACCCCCCCCCCCCCACACACACACACACATTACACACACACAGACATTTTGGACTTGGGAGCCTCCCAGGTGGGGATTTCGGCAGGGACCTTGGCTGTCTCCCCATCAAGGCTCTGGAGGCTTGAGAACTGAGGTGCAGACACTGGTTACCATAGCCTCGCATGACCATCTTTTTCGGCTGGCTGATTCACTTTGTTGAAGGAGGAATCATTATCTCAAGCTGCGTTGTGGAGATTCTTTGAGTTCATTGCCAAGACTTCAAGAAACACGCTCTCGATGTCAATGATGCTCCTTCACCTCCATAAGGATGACACCTTGGAGACATCGACGGTTTTGCTGCTGCACAGCAAGTCTTCAGCGGGCCACCCCTCTTGATGCAAGAGTGGTTATTTGGAGGGCTAACCTCTACATTGGCCTCGTAAGACTAGAGGGATCAGCAACACCATTCCCTGGACGTGGTACTGGGCCCGGCTAAAAAGTGGCGAGGAAAAACCCTCATCCCAGGAGGTCTATGGCTACCCCTCCTAAACAGTTTAAGTAGGGCAACCGACAGAACCGTCAACCCAGTTCAAAACTTTCTGCCTGTCTGTCTCTTGGCAAGGTGGGCAAAATGACTAAGGAGTAGTCTACGGACCATCCCTCTTTCTTAAAGAGGAAGGAAATCATCCCTAGGGAGTCATACACTCTCCTGCCAAATATCCATTTCTCAACCTTACAGTAGGTGCCATAATACGCCTTTTTCAGAGGCTTGGTCGGACTTCAAGGACGAAGTGTGGGTCCTTTCCATAATAAAGCAGGATAACCGGTTTCCCTTCTGGGACACTCCACTTCTTTCAAGAACCCCAATATGGTTTCAACAGTTCCAACTGGTATCTCTTCGGGTAAAGGTGTACACCCTTCTAAAGATGGGCGCAGAAGAGATGGTGACAAACATTCAAAGTCCGGATTTTATTCCTGGATCTTCCCAGTTGCGACTCGTCATCAATCTTTACCCATTAAACAAATTTCTTCTGGAAGAGCATTTCAAGATGGAGACATCTGCCTCAGGAATTCCATGAGGCCAAATGACTGGGAGGTCTCCATAGATCTCCATGATGCTCATTTTAACATCCCCATCTTCCCATCCAACAGGAAATTCATGTGGTTTTGTCTGGGATAGAAGAGCTTCCAATTTCGAACTCTTCCTTCTGTCTAGCTTTCACTCCCAAAGCCTTCACCAAGGTGATGGGTGTAATAGCAGCTCATTTAAGGTCCTTAGGGGTTCCCATCCTCCAATACTTCAACGACTGGTTGATGCACAATGCCTTCAGACATGCCATTCTGAGCGAGATGTCTCTGTTGGGAGAGAGGGACTCCTCTAGGCCTAAGAATTTCGTGTACGAAGGGATGAATTTTCTCACCCATCAAAGAAGTGTCTGTATTACTCCAGACAGAATCTCATAAATACTTGCAAAATACATTGCGCAGTCAAGAGTGCAATTGACTTCCAATGTTTACGACGCCAAGTGGAGAATTTTCAGTAATTGGTGAGTAGGAAATGCATTGATCCTATCTGTTCCATTTTAACTGTATTTGCCGATTTTCTTCCTTTCTCTTCGAGGAAAAAGATTTCTCAGTATCCACCATTAAGGGCTATAGAGCAGCCCTCTCCAATACTCTTAAGTTCTCTGTGGGCTCCACTATAGGGTCGGACCCACATCTTTCAGAACTGATCAGGTACTTTAAGCTCCACAGAGGAGTTTCTCCCTCCTTAATGTTGAGGTGGGACCTCCCGTATGTTCTTTGGTCATTATCTATACCTTGTGAAGCTTCTTTCAAGAACCTTACCCTTAAAACAGTCTTCCTTCACTCCCTAGCATCAGCGAGGAAAGGAGTGAAATTCATGTTTTGTAAGTGAAAAGGGTTGCTTACGGTTCAGCTGTAACTATGATTCAGTCTCTCTTCTTTGCCAACCTAGGTTTCTGGCCAAGAATCAGCTACCTTCTGTAGCTCCTTTCACATTGGGATCCCCAGTCTCAATCGTATCTGTGCTAGGGATGATCAAGGTAGACTCCTTGCCCAGTCAGAGCTTTATGTTTCTATCTATCTAAATTGAAAGAGAAAAGAAAGGGTTGAAAACGGGGGTTTTTTTTGTCGCCCACTAAAAGGTACCTCTGAAACTTTGGCACCCACCAATTCGAAGTGGATTGTGCGGACTATTAAAAGAACTTATCAATTTCTCACAGGAAGAGATATATCTTTCATGAAAATCAAAGCCGACGAGGTCATGGCTTTTTTGCTGCATCTTGGGACTTTTTTATGTCATGAAAGCCGCCTTCTGGTGATCTCACTCCGCTTTTCGCATTTTACCTTCGATCAATTTCGCACCAGAGTGATGGCATTTATGCTTTGAGCTTAATTGTATCAGCCCAACAAGTTGTCAAACCACCCTATAGTGTGCAGTAAAGCATCATACAAAGTTCACTTTGACAGCTTATCTTAGGCCATCAGGTATTGTATTACTGCTATTAAAATGTAGTTTTTTGAGGGGTAAAACTAATTTGAATTATACAAAACTTACCTGCTATTATTGCCCAATTATCTCATCCCTTCCAGCTCTGATGTAGTTTCAGTCTCGGTCCAAGTCATAGACTAAAGTATCAGACTGGTCTTGTTGTTATTATTCTAGACCTCCATTTACTGATTGGAGGAGGGAATACTCAGCTTGGACTGGGGACTAACAACCAGGAAAAGATATAGCAACACAATAATAGCAGGCAAGTATTACATGATTAAATTAGTTTTACCACCATACACATTACTCCTCCAGTAGAAATGTAGGAATGAAACCGGTAAGTACTTGAGGTATGCTATGTAACTTTGAAAGTCTTTTACTGCTACCAGTTCTTCATAGTGCCTGAAATTTCATAGGTCAAACATAATCAAATGGCTGCTAGTAAGTGCTACTCTAGCCATAATAGCCACTTATATGCACACACGCAAAATTCCCTTTCTTGAGCATTCATGTTCAAGTTTGGTGGTCATTATTAGAATTATTTTCCTCATGAAGGTCATATTTATACAATCGTTTACCATATTTTCATTATACATTCAAAATGGTAGTACATGGTGCCTAATCAACACATCAGTTTCTGGAGTAATGTATATGGTGTCTAATCAACACATCAGGATCCAGAGTATTGTAAATGGTTGCCTAATCAACACATAAGGCTCTAGAGTAATGTACATGGTGCCTGATCAACACATCAGGCTCCAGGGTAATGTACATGGTACCTAATCAACACATCAGGCTTCAGATTAATGTACATGGTGCTTAATCAACACATTGGGCTCCAGGGTAATGTACATGGTGCCTAATCAATCCGTCAGGCTCTAGAGTAATATACATGGTGCCTAATCAATCTGTTAGGCTCCAGAGTAATGTACATTGTGCCTAATCAACACATCGGGCTCCAAAGTAAAGTACATACTGCCTAATCGATACATCAGGCTCTAGAGTAATATACATGGTGCCTAATCAATCTGTTAGGCTCCAGAGTAATGTACATGGTGCCTAATCAACACATCGGGCTCCAAAGTAAAGTACATACTGCCTAGTCAATACATCAGGCTCGAGAGTAATGTACATGGTGCCTAATCAACACATCAGGCTCCAGAGTAATGTACATGGTGCCTAATCAATACATCAGGCTCTAGAGTAATGTACATGGTGCCTAATCAACACATCAGGCTCTAGAGTAATGTACATGGTGCCTAATCAACACATCAGGCTCCAGAGTAATGTACATACTGCCTAATCAACACATCAGGCTCTAGAGTAATGTATATACCGCCTAATCACATCAGGCTCTAGAGTAATGTACATGGTGCCTAATCAACACATCAGGCTCCAAAGTAATGTACATACTGCCTAATCAACACATTAGGCTCTAGAGAAAAGTACATACTGCCTAATCAATAATCAGGCTCTAGAGTAATGTACATGGTGCCTAATCAACACATCAGGCTCTAGAGTAATGTACATAGTGCCTAATCAACACATCAGGCTCCAGAGTAATGCACATGGTGCCTAATCAATACATCAGGCTCCCGAGTAATGTACATGGTGCCTAATCAACACATCAGGCTCTAGAGTAATGTACATGGTGCCTAATCAATACATCAGGCTCCAGAGTAATGTACATGGTGCCTAATCAACACATCAGGCTCTAGAGTAATGTACATGGTGCCTAATCAATACATCAGGCTCTAGAGTAATGTACATGGTGCCTAATCAATACATCAGGCTCTAGAGTAATGTACATGGTGCCTAATCAACACATCAGGCTCCAGAGTAATGTACATACTGCCTAATCAACACATCAGGCTCTAGAGTAAAGTACATACTGCCTAATCAATACATCAGGCTCTAGAGTAATGTACATGGTGCCTAATCAACACATCAGGCTCCAGAGTAATGTACATACTGCCTAATCAACACATCAGGCTCTAGAGTAATGTACATGGTGCCTAATAAACACATCAGGCTTCAGAGTAATGTATATACTGCCTAATCAATACATCAGGCTCTAGAGTAATGTATATACTGCCTAATCAATACATCAGGCTCTAGAGTAATATACATGGTGCCTAATCAATACATCAGGCTCTAGAGTAATGTATATGGTGCCTAATCAACATATCAGGCTCCAGAGTAATGTACATGGTGCCTAATCAACATATCAGGCTCCAGAGTAATGTACATACTGCCTAATCAATACATTAGGCTATAGAGTAATGTACATGGTGCCGAATCAATACATTAGGCTATAGAGTAATGTACATGGTGCCTAATCAATACATTAGGCTATAGAGTAATGTACATGGTGCCTAATCAACACATCAGGCTATAGAGTAATGTACATGGTGCCTAATCAACACATCAGGCTCCAGAGTAATGTACATAATTAAGATTTCAAATTAAAAATACTTATCTTCAAGAACCTTAATCATCAGAGAATTACTACAATTTCAGGATAGTGTTTGCTTTACTTCTTTGTACAATTTCCTTGATGTCAACATACTCTCAGTCTAGGATGGAGGTCATAAAATATTCTCATAATCATACTCTATTAAAATTATGTAACCGATTATCTAATGTTTGAATGAAATGTAACAACTTCAAGTTGACTCTCAGTTTGAGAACAAGAATTTTTTCATAACCTCCAGATATAGTTTCCAATTTGTATGCCCACTGTGATAACAGAAGGGTCATATTTGTTTGCTACTGTCTGTCTGCATGTTCTTATGTCCGTCCCGAATCCGTTTTACCACAACAGCCATTAAAGCAGATGACCTGGATAGATTTTCAGGACATTTAACAAAAGTTTTTATTTCTTTTACATGCTTTTGAACTTTGTGGACTGAGATGTCTTGATAAAAACCTTGTTAGGATGATAAAGCAAAAACCACTCGAGGTAGACAAATGTACTATGGTAGGCATGTTTGGATTCTTATGTAGATGACCCATCACATTTTCAGCCCATTACAGCAATTTTTAAATTTGTTGGGTATACATTTTGTAACTTTTGACTCAAACTGTTCTGACAAAAACATTGTTAGCATGATTACACTAAAATCTCTTGAGGAAGACAAATGAACTTTAGTATGCATGTTTTTATGCGCATGTAGATAATCTGATTATATTTTCAACACATTGTAGGAATTTCTTAAAAAATTATAAATGTTTGAACTTTGTTTAAATTTGGGACTATGACTTTTTGGGGTCTGCAGAGCACTCTACTAACAATACATTACAGCAGTGGGGGCATGCTTGTTTTACAAATACAATCTCTACTCGAGTCTTTCTGTTCAATGTTTGCTTTCAGTTCTGTGAATATGGAACCAGATCTTGCAGAGAGATGTACATGTACATATAGATAAACTGGTTAAGATTATTAATTGGTATAATTTGTTGCTAACTATACTGAAATTTATCTAATAAAGATGCAGGGATCTTTTATATTTAGTGAACACTAAGTAAGCTAAGACTGCTGATCTGTATGTTTCAGTATTTTCCACATGGCTCTGTATGTAATGAAAACGATTTCCACTTATTCTTTAAAGCAATTTCTTATCCAGATTTATAAAAAAATCCATACGAAAGAGTTTGAAACTATATAGTCTGGATTACTGAAGCTTCACTTTATTGTGAAATAAAGACCCATGTGACTGGGTTGTCAGGATAGTATTACATAATTCAGGGAAACATGTTAAATTTATTCCGGCAATAAACCGATATTAATTGTATGAGAAGAGCAATTATACAAGGAAATTTCCTTTGAAAACATTTATTTAAAAGTTGTGTACATTTTTGCAAGATGCCCATTCAGCTAGAGCATGTAAACGCTTTGAAAAAGTTAAATGTAACGAGGTTAACGTATAGAAAACTGCTAAAATGTTAATTTTAAGGCATTAACTGTGCCAAGGGAGAACATTCGTTAGAAAATAAGGAGTGAAATCTATTGAATTTTATTTCTATACTGTTCTAGGTTTTGATATGTACTATCTATGTTATCTAAAAAAAAAGTAATGCATACAGGAGTTGTGTGTTCATCAAATGCATTCATTTACAGAACTCTAGAAATCCACATTACATTGTCTTTTAAGAGGTAGTCTTCATATAACTTAATAAACTTTCATAATCCATTCAGAGCACTATTCACTATCATGTGGACCATCCTTTTACAAGAAATGTAAAACAGAAATGTATTCCATGAAAATTCAGTCTTTTAGCTTACCTGTCTGTAAGGCCAAGTGAGCTTGTGGTATGGTCCTTAGTCCATTGTGCATCATCAGTCATCGGTTCACAATTGTTATTTACCCAAAAAGCACTTAACAGTATTTGACCACATTTGACGCAAAACATTTGGGCTTGAAGCTCTTTCAATTTGTTCAGATGATGCCAATCAGCCATCTAATATGGCTGCCATGACTAAAAATAGAAAAACCTAAAAATGACTTATTCACGAGAAACAGAATTGGACCAAACTTGACAAAAACCATCCTGGCATGAAGCGCTTTCAAAATTATTCAAATGATGTTGAACTGCTATCAAATATGGCTGCTGTTACAAAAAAAGATAATTTTAAACGACTTCTTCTCAAGAACTGCTCAACAGAATTTGATTAAATTTGACATGAAGCATCCTGGCACAAAGTTCTTTCAAATTTGTTCAAATAATGTCTAAATGCTACCAAATATGGCCAAATACTTTTAAAAATATAAAACAAATTGAAACAGCATCTTCTAAAAAATCTCTTAACAGAATTTGACCAAAGTTGATGAAAAACATGCTGGCATGAAGTTCTTTCAAAGTTTTTAAAGTGATACCAATCAACCATCCTTTATGGCTACCGTTGCTTCAAATAGCAAAATCTTTTGATAAGTTTTTTCTCAAACACCATTAAACAGAATTTTACCAAATTTGACAGAAAGCAGTCCGGCATAAAGGGCCTTCAATTTTATACAAATGATGCTGATCCACAATCAAATATGGCCACTGTTACTAAAAATATGAAAATCTAATAATACTCATCTGAATTTTATCTAAAAATATGAAAATCTAATAATACTCATCTGAATTTTACAATATTTGAATCTTTCAATTTTGTACAAATTATGCCAATTCACTATTAAATGTAGCCACAGTTACTAAAAATAGAAAACCCTTTGAATGAATATTAAAAAACAAATCAACACAATGTGACCAAATTCGAAAGAAAGCATCTTGGCATGCATGACTTTTAAGTTTATTCAAATGATCAGTTATCAAATATGGCTGCTGCTACTAAAAATGTACATCTTTTTGTAATAATTTCATCTAAAAGCCTCTTAACAGAAAATGACCAACTTTGACAAAATTCGTCCTGGCTTGAATGCCTTTCACATTTATGGAGATGATGCCAATCCACTGTCAAATATGGTGGTCGTTACTAAAATTAGAAAAACATTTACACAACTTGATCCGAAGAAAAAAAAATGCTTACCAGAATGTAACCAACTCTAAGGGAAAGCATGGCATAAAGGTTGTTCAATATTTGACAAATGATGTTGGTGTGTCATCATATATGGATAAAGGTATACAAAAAACTGAAGAAAAAAAACAAACTTGAAACAATTGTTTTTGTAACGTATGCAATAAACAACATTGGAAAAAAAATTCTGCAGAAAGCATCATAATGGTGCAGACTTTTTTTTAGCCAATTGCTCATGCATTTGGCTATTGGGCAGATGTAAGCCAGGTGAGCGATCTCTGGCACACTTGGACCTTTTGTTAATGTATGGCAGTAAAAAATAATAAGGGAAAGAAAAGGAATATGTGATCAAACAAGTGGTTCTGATATTGCTCATCTGATGTACAATGGTGTAAAAGGCAAATGTAGTCTGGAGATGTTCATTTGTTTTCTTTCCAAGTGCAATAGCTTCAAACTTATCAGGGTTTGCTTTCATTTCATTTTCTGTAAACCACCTAATTAAATAGTGCACTCCATTTCCAAAGTCGATTTGATATTATTAAAGTCATGGTGAGCATAGGCAAGTGTGTTATCATTAGCATAGTTGTATAAATCAGAATCCTTAATGAAATAAAAGATGTCATTAGTAAAAATATTAAAATGTACGAGTTGGAGAATTGATCCATGGGGTACCCCTTTATAGATATCTAACTGTTAACACAGTCTTATGTTTTAGAGCTAATCTGCCATAGTGTTTACTGCTGAATGTTAAAGTCCATATGCTGTCAGTTTCTGGAGGAGTTTGTGGGGTAAACAGTCAAATGCTTGTGATAAATCCATTGAAAGAGATGCAGTATACTTGTTTTGGTCTAGTGATAAGCACATTTCTTTGAGTAGTCAGATTAGGGTAGTCTGACAAATGAAACACTTTCTGAAAGCAGAAAGGTACGAGTGTAAGATATTGTCAAAGTAATTAGTGATCTGGTTGCAGATAGCCTGTTCAAAAAGTTTTTATATAGTTGGGTGAACACGGACAGGACGATAGTTTTGTTTATCAAGTGGATTGTTTTTGTTATTATCATGATGACCTGGGCTTCCTTGAGCTAGTATGGAAAATGTTCTGATCAAGGCTGTAGTTTGAGTTGAATTATAGGAGCAGTAAGTGATCGACTTCCTAGTTTTGGGTGAAATAAGATCTATCCCAGTTGCCTTTTTAATGTCGATATTTGATATTGCTGTAGCTGTTGAAAGTTTGCTAGGGTGTTTTTTCAGGGTTTTTTTTCAATTATGATTTTGAACATATTTTTTTTTTAAAATTATACAACTGATCTATCTAAATGTGCCTTCTGAAAATTTCTTACTTTTTGCGGAAAATACAGGATTTTTCCAGGTCAGAAACAAGCCTATTCTTATTCTTGACTTTTTCCCCATTTTCCTGGTAGTGTGGGAATCCTTAAGTTTGAAAGTTTTGGTTGCTTTGGTCATGTGACTTGAGTGTCCGTGGATTTTGTCATGTGATTCAATTAATTTGAATAATGATTCTTGTAGCTCAGCCTTTAATTTCACTTTGTAACCCAAATTGCTCAGAATATTCTCAATCAATCTGTCCACTGTAATTTTTGCACTTTTCTTGCATCACAAGAGTCACACGACAAAATCCACAGATGTTCAAGTCGAGTCACATGACCAAAGCAACCAAAACTCTGAAATAAGCAAATGAGCAGGAGTCGCATCTGACTGATTGCTGTATCTGTAGGAACAGCTTTATGTATCAACGAAATTCAAAATAGCCACAGGAGGTATGGTTGTGCTATTCCATGGGGATAAACAAGTTGTCAAACATAGGATTTGATCGGGAAATATTCTGTACCAAAAAGAACCTTCAACCAACCAGAAATCAAGAGTCACGAGAAATACATGTAAATGCATAAATATGTACACTGTGTTACGTGCACATTGGTCTGCACCAGTTACACGGTTTAATGAATAGATGAGATAAGACCCAAAAATCATCCGTCAGTATCAGTACAGGTTTGGGGGCTGATTTATCGGACTACCTATCCAGCACTCCACTCCTATCCCCATTTATTATCAAAAAAGTGTATAACTGGTGTAAGCCCAATGACTTGTCAACATGTATATCTTCTGATGATCATAATATGAACTAAGTTTTGTACCACAATCAACTGAAACTTGAGTAGATGCATTAAAAGAATTCTTTAATATATTGCATCCAGCTACAAGTAAAAATGGTAATAACTCAATGTGTCAATATGTGCATCCTTAGAGGATGAACATAATATGTGCCAAATTTCAGTGATCCATAAAAAAAAGTGCACGACAAGTTCATTCCCAAGATTCAGTTTTGCATTCAGCTGAAGGGGAAAAAGGGCAATAACTGCAACAAAAATTGTGACAGCATAATGACTGGTCAACTGATGACCATAGCATGTACAGAGTTTCATGACAATCCACCGAAGATGCATTCACAAGATTCTGTCATACACTACATCCAGTTGTATCTGAAAAACAGCAATAATCTAACAAAAATCACAGAAACACTGATTTTGTCGATATGTGTATCTTCACATGACGACCATAATATGTACCAAGTTTCATGGCGATCCCTCGAAAACTCTGAGACAGTTTAATTCACAAGATTCTGTCATACAATGCATTCAGCTGCAAGACAAAGAGGGCAATAACTCAAATAAAACTTGCTGGAACAAAGTGATTTGTCGATATGTGCATCATTAGATGATGACTAACATTTATCAAGTTTCATGGCAATCCATTGAAAACTTTGCGACTAATAGAGGCAGGGGTATAATACAAGTAAAACAAAGACCAGGTTGACACATTCAAGCATATAATGGAACAGAGAAAGAAAAGAGAGAGAGAGAGAATTATTAAATAAAGAGCAAGAAGCCTCTGAAAACATGTTTTTAATAAATATTGCTACAGTTTGCCATGCACAAGAAAATGGCTGATAAGTGAAATAATTCCAAACGCGAATAACAATTAACTACATACTAGTTATTGAGGAATTTACAGTGATAATAGACCCATAGCCATAATAGCTTGAACATTCCATTGATGATACTATCGATGTAGGACATTCAATCATACTTAAATTTCCAATGAATATTAAAGCTTTATATTGGACTACCCTGTAAATCAGCCTTTCCGACTACCTAATACAACATAGCTAAAACGATGCAGTCTTGCTCTCCATCTCTTCCAATCTGGAAATTCTATATAGATTGTAGCTGTAAATCTAACTATCTTTTTTAAATGAATTTTGTAAGCACGAGTAGAGTGGTGGTAATATTCATTACTAAAACAACTAAGAAGATCTAACATATGACATGTATACATGGACTAAAAATAACCAAGCCCACTGGCTGGAGCTGCACTATATCAAAGCGGGAACAACTTGACTGGGAAACATGCAGGCTAGTCAAGAAGTTACAATGTTTCTTTCACTGACTTTGAAACAGATGCAGTGGGCAGAACAATGCTGCATCAACCAGTTGACAAGATTGATTGGCAAAATAAGCCAATATGAAGCCTTAGTAGTCATGGAAAATTTAAGTATGATGCAACATCCTACATCAGTAGAACCATTCTGTGGAATTTATTTTTTTTTAGCTTTTATGGCCACTGATCTAATATTTGACTAAACTTTAATTCACGGTCTTGTAATAGTGTCAAGCATTAATACTACACGAGTTTGAAATTCACTGATTTAACCCAGTATTTCATAAATATACTTAATACGCATACACAGCTTACCAAAAATCAATATACATAAATATACCCAACATGCAAACTTGGATTACCAAAAATTAATTTACATCAATAACAAACCCTTGCTCATTCCATTAAATGAGTTGACACACAACTCCCACATTTTACAGGAGTTGACAATATCAAAATAATAATTGGAGTTTCTCAAGTTGCAAAGACGATGAACAATATATATTATTCTATCCATTACCTGCCAAATATTATATAATAACCACTTATAAGTTCAATGTTAAGTCCAATGCCTCGGATAATACACATTTGGTGTTACATCATCAATATACCAAATATACGATATCAATAATCTCAAATGGGTACATGTAATATAAATGACGTTACCCGATAAATTCTGTTATTTGCATACATTTTCCCATATTTTCCATTCTGATAAATAGAGGATCTTACATAGGTGCTCATTTCAAATTAAATTTATGAAAAGCAAGCAAAAGACTGAAATTAGATGAGGCTCTCAATAGATAGACAAGGCTCACAAAAAACTAGTTCCATAAATTTAATTTGAAATCGGCACAAATGTCAGATTCTATTTGTCTCATGATGAAAAATACAGTTTTTTTGGTTTTTTTTAACAAACCACAGAATAGTATAGTGAAATGACTTTTAAATGCATTCAGATGCCTTGTTGTTATGCCTTTCCTTTGCAGAATGTTACATCATTTGTGCCATCATGAGGTGTTACTAGTGTATTACGTATATAAAAATTATGATATGGGCATATTAACATAAATAACACTGTAGTCATGTGATAATTTTGACACGTAAAAGCAGAAGTATAAACAAAACAAAAATAATCTGTGCATGTTTGGTGCACATGTAATTAAATTTGTTCCTGTGAGCAAGGGCAAGCATATATTGGATGTACAGAATGTCTGCACAGCTTGAAAATACATTCCTCCATTGTTAATACAAACTATCCACATCTCATTTTTGCAGGGAGCCACAGTAGCTCGGCAGGTAGAACGTAAGACTCATAATCCAACGAGTGTGGGTTCAATATCTCCCCAGGCTGCCTCTGTGTTCTTAGTAAAGGCACTTAGCTCTCTTTCTTTGCCATGATATAGCCAATTATATGTTGAAAGTGCCACTAAAAAGCAATTAACAACAATTTCATTGTTGCATGGAACAAGACTATTACTTTCCAAATGATATATTGCTCATTCCCGATAAATAAATCCCATGAATATTTATCTCCATTGAAAACTCTTCTTTCAAAACAGACACAGCATACTTGTTGAAAACATAAAATTGTCAAAATTTTCATTTTACTTTTTGGAAATAAAATGTTGACTGTTTTGACAATGATTATATTTCCATTCATTTCATATGAATACAATATAACACCTGCTACTGTTGCAATTATTTCTTCGTCTTCAACTGCTAGGCTTTTTTGTATGTATTAATAGCTTGCCTAGTAAAAAAACTTTGTCTTTTTTTTCCACATACCTCCAATCAATTTTGATGTCATGCATTACTAAAGTAAATTTTGTTTTCCATTATTGTTCCTAGTGTTCAACACAGAAAATATCCATGTTGGCATGTTGGCAATTTAGCAGTTATGTCCATACCAATTTTCCAATCATTTGTGCATCTTCCACATTTTCTAAAAGTTGCCTTCTTTCACACTGCATTTGTTATTAAGCACTTATTTCTTCTTCCTGTCAAATAGCTAAGGGTATCAGGGACAAGGTCATGTCGGAAGTTCCTGTACATGAATTGTCTGAAGTGGAACTTCTGAAGTGGGAATTCTGTGTTCTATATGGCCATTTCGTTGGTGACCATACTCGAACTTGATCCTAAGTTCCCCAATGTGGGATTTTGGCAAAATGTCAGGAATCCATTCAATGATAAATGGGGTGGGTTCTTTCTGATCAGAACTTGTATTTCCTAAAACGAAAAATAAAATATTTTTTTAATTAATATTTACAAACATCATCAGGGGTCAAGCTAGACTTGCATTTTAGGGATAAGTGACTTCTCCTTCTGGAAGAAGTTGGGGAAGTGATAGCTGAACAGGAAGAAGTGGAAGCAAAACAATATATATATATTTTTTGAGTAAATATAAGGAAATATTTCACGAGTGAAGTGGGGAAACACTGTATTGTCACGGAAGCCACTCATGACAATACAAAATGTTTCCACTTCATGAGTGAAATATTTCCTTGTATCTACTCAAAAAACAGAGACTTTCTTTTTATTATATATTTTTTTAAGGCAATAACCAACAATTTGCATGGATTTTTTTTATTGTGTGCCAATGCGATTAACAGCTGATTTTCTATGTTGATAAAAAGAAGTTCCAAAATTTACAATCAATTTAATACAACGACCTTTTACAAATTTAGCTTGTACAAATAATGCTTCAAATTGTGTATTTTGTCAAATTAATGACTGTTTTCAAATGAAAATGACGCGATTTTTATTTTCATGAACACATTTCTTGTGCTGATTGATAGTTAACATTGTATGCGTGGGGGTACTGTAGAAACATCACAGCAGTTGCATCCGACAGATTTCAATGCGTAACATCTTGAAACAAAAGATTTTAGTGATAGTGAGTTTACTTGTATGGATTCTGGTTCTTTATTTTGTTCATTTTTACATTCAAACATGAATTTTTGGCATCTGCAAACTTGCAATCTAGTTAAGTAACAGATGCTGCACTCAAACTTCGGTTGTCACTTAATTTTGGTTTGCAATCAACACTCATCAATACCCGATTTCTCCATCATTTTCAAACATGATTACAATTGTGTTGAGAGTTAGAATCACTACTTAAAAAATGTTATTACTATAATTAACCAAGAGTTTTCCTAAATATGTGTCCATTTGTTGTAGAGTGTAAAAGGCACATGACACTGTATGGGTGACAGAATATCAAATAGTAACAGTTCATGTAAGTTCAGTCACTAATAATTTGCAGGAGTCATGTATAAAACTAATTATAAAAAGTTAATACTTGAAGCCTCCTTTTTGTTGTTTGGAGTTCGGTTTTAGTCATTTTTTGATGGCACCCCTTACTGATTAAATAAATGTACACTAGAGGGTCTACAGACTGGACACATTTAAAGATCTGTTCATCCTGATTTTTTTTTACTTTTTTTGGTTTGGGGCAGAGAGGGAGAGAAAAAGAGCAGAAGAAAAAAAAATAGATAGGCTTAAACATGGAAATACAGGCCTGAATAACATATGTAAGGGTAGATGTACTTCCTAAATGGAAAAAGAAAGTAGCTCCAAAAGTGATATCACCACTGTGGCAATAAAAGTGGTATCGCCACTGTGGCAATGTCATTTTTCTACCACTGATATATTTTAATATCTCATTATGAAATATATAATAAATACATTTATATAATGTAGGTATGTGTGTGTGTGTGCTTTGGTTCTCTTATCTGAACTGTGTTGAGGTGCAGGGTGGCTGAGTGGTGTAAGGCGCTCGCCTTTACAGATCACTCACATTCCACCCCTGTCTGCGTGGGTTTGAGTCTTGGCTCAGTCAATGTGGGCATGTGAGAATGCTTGCCAGTAGCTTCCCATAAGTCAGTGGTTCTTCCTGAATTCTTCCTCCACCAAATATACTGACCACCATGTATAGCCTATTGTGTGCTGAAAAATGGTGTTAAACTCACAAAACACAAAAATATTGAACTGTGTTCTGTTTCTCATTTATATGCATATTTGCATTTAACATTGGTTTTAAGCAATACTTTATCTATAAAGAGAAATTCTGTTTTGTAAGTATATTATAAACACACATTGTAAGTATATGATATTCATATGCAGTGTAATCATACTTGAAAGTGTGAATATTTGGATGGAGAGATACTATGCAATGTATTTGGCCATACGACTCAAAAGCAGAAACTATACATCACAATTAATTTTAACTGATAGGAGTATCAAGATTACAGTACTGTAATTACAAATAGGTAAAGATACTTGATCAACTGCCACTTAAACATATTTTTTTTTTAGTTTCTAGAATTTCAGTAGCAAATGGCAGTTGAGAACATTTCTGAACTAGTTTGAAACAACCCCTATAACAAGTACAAGAGAGCACATGTAAAGGTGTCTACACACCATAGTGTTCATCCATTCAAAACACAGTGGTCACTGATATTATGGATGAGTAACCTGAACTTTACAACTGCATGTTTGGGGAGTTAGTTCAAAACTAAATGTCAATCTTTTGAACTGTAAATTTTTGGTGAATTTTTAAAAGTTGAAAAATTTAATTGCTTTTTCTAGTGGTTGTTGGTTAACTATTTATACCAATTTGTGATTACAATAATGTAATCTAGGTACTCCTATCAGTTAGAATTAATTACAGTATATAGTTTTTGCTATGCTGATATGAAGTCATATGGCCAAAATACATGGTGGAGAGACCAAGAAGGGCACATAACCATAAGGGACCAACTATTTAATAGCATCAAAACTTTGACGTTTAATTTCATGGTTGCTGATAAAACATGACCTAAGTTTAACTTAGGTATTCATCGACAATGAACTGAAGCATTAAAGTCTACATATGGATGAACTAGATCCTTCTCTCCAACTGATTCGGCACAGAGCAAAGAACCAATTCATGACATGTGGGTAGCGTGACCTTGCATCATAATATTTTAGCATCAGATCACAAATTCAGTAAATTAAGCATATTTGCATTGTACATTTTGTACAACTAGTTGCTTATGATGTACAATATTTGCAAATTCAGTCGACTTAATAAAATTGCTGAAATTATTTTCTGGGTAAACATTCTGCACATCTGAGCAGTAATTTTGAATTCACTTTTAATCATGAAGCAATAATTTACGTAGATAAGGCCATTACAAATTGCAAATTCAAAGACCCAACAGAAAAATGCTAATGGCATAAATGCATTTTTTGTAAGAGGCATATACAAAAATTTAACAATCCAGGAAAATTGACATTTTCTGCAAACCACAAAAAAGAATGCTCTAAAAACAAAATAATTCACAGTAATTAATTTTGATTATATTTTCGGGCAGGCACAGATGATTGCATCATGTGGCTCAAGTTTTAAATGCAAAGTTGCTATTTATGTGATGGAAGTGACAATGGTACAGAGAAAGTTGACCTTTTGATCCTAATCAAGTTCAGTCTAACCCAGAGGAGTGTTGTTCAAATAAAGTACTCATGTCAACCAATCCAGTCAGATTTTTAGTGTTTAATGTATGCATGAAGACTATTAAATGTTCATCATACAAAGTATTGGAAACAAACTAGGCTACTGGTTCTCAGGGTAGAAGAAATCAGAGCATGATGCTAAAATTAATCACAAAGGATTGGTTTACCAATGTCTTATGAACATGGCATCATAAGGGATCAAACTCTAGTCAGCAGAACTGCAAAGTTGGTGACTTAAACAATATCCTATCCAGAGGATTGTTAAACAACAATTTCTGAATGTATTTTTATTTTGCAATAGGCATAACACAAACCTTGCAAATTATTTCACATGCATTAACAAGAGGCCCATATGGACCTGATATCACTCACCTGGCTAACATAACAGTTGACTAGTTCACTAAGCATTCATGTGTACATTTTCTATCATACTGAGTTTACCTATTTTAATATAGGCTGATAAAAATTCTTTCCTAAAATAAAGGCATAATAAATGTGTCGATCTTGTTCATAATAGAAGATAGCCAAGATCTTGAGAATATAAACATTTATACCAAGTTTTATCAAAATTGGATGAGAAATAGAGTCTCTACAGACGTAATAAGCTCAGTTAATCAGATGCAAAATCACCTCATTAATATGCACAGATCTCACTTATTACATAACCTAAGATCATGACATTACAGAACCCAAGATTATGATGTTTTAAGCTTATTTACCAAGTATGAGCAAAATCTGATCGAAATTCAGTCTTCTGAGTGGTAACAAGCTCTGTCAACCAGATACAAGATTACTTCACAAATGTGTTCAGGAGACAACAATTCCTGAGCCCAACTAACCTGGAGAACTAAAAATCATTGTTGGGCAAATCATATTTCATGCAAGTAGCCATTTTTACAATTAAAAAAGAACACACAATTTGAATTCGGAGACAATTTTCTCCACATCATCCTTGCCAGGCTAGTAGGTGAACAATGGAATTCTCCACTTGCTCCTCCCCCCATGCAACATAGATCTCACTTTTGATCAAACTCGTCCAACATCTTGACGAGATGAGACCATTTAAAAAGTCTGATCAAATTATGATAGAAAATAGTCGCTTGCTGTTGACAAACTCGCCAATCAGATGCAAGATCAATTCATTATTTTTGCATGGATCTCGCTCATAATAAAACTCTTGATAATATTAGCCAATTAACCAAGATTGATCAAAATCAGGTTAGAAATACTGTGTCTAGAGTGGTAAAAAGCTCAAAGAATAAATAATAAAATTCACAATAAAATGCATTGGACATCTTGATTAAGCCTGTTTACCAAGTCTGATCAAAACTGAATCTGAAATACAGTCTATAGGGTGGTAACAAGTTCAGGCAATCAGATGCAAGGTCACAACATTAATATGCATGAATCTCGTTCATAATTGAACTGATCTGAAATCTTGATGATACAAGCTTATATTCCAGGTTTGATTAAAATCAGATCAAAATATGCCTCCAGAGTCATAATAAGTTCAGCCAATCATATGCAAGATCACTCATTAATATCATGCTTCTCACACTTTCTGAAACAAATTTCCAGGTCTTTTCCAAGATGAAATTAATTTTTTCAAGGTTCACTTGCAACATGTTCCAGATCTACAAGTAGGCAAAATAGGCAAAAGTAATTAATAAATGATGTACACTAGATGTAACACTGTTGAGTTTCAGAGCTTCTTAAGGATAGAAAATGCACATAGATATTTTCAAGGTGCAAATCTGCATCTAGTCTGAGCAGGGACAAGCAAGTAGTAAAGACTTTCTTGGCAGAGCCAATTTTTACGTGGTCAGGACAAGAGGACGAGTGGTTTTCCTGAGCCTTACTTATGTCTGGTTGGTGCCCTAACATCTACTTTCATTCTAATCTGGCTATGTACTGTATATTTAATGCAGTCATTGTCAAGGACACCCAGAACATGGGATTCTGCATTGAAAATTACCCGAACAGTCGGTAGATTTCTATGTATTTAGCAAGGTCTGATAGTAAAATTCACCACAATGGTGAGTTGGGGTTGCTGAAGGTTACTATTGACGATATGTTTAACACCGTGTTCCCAGTGCGAATTAGCAAATAATAAGAAAAGATTTATCACAATACATTTTCATCAAATTTACTTATCAGAAGGCGAACTGGGGAAGGTAAGTTTTATTATTTTTTTCTAACATTTACTGAGATCACACAATGCAGACAATGTGTGGGAACAGCATGATGCTAGAATGTTCTTTTTATCTTCCACATATGAATGATATCAATATGGAGTAAACTAAAAGGGTAACGAGTCTAACTGACCAATCCAGTCGCCTGAATGCTCAGATTGACTATACAAAAATGTTTAGGGCAAGCACCCAAATGATCCATAGAGCAATTGTATCTCAACTTACTGAAGAGTTCTGCAAACTCTAAAAATTTCGGTAAGATCTCCATAAATTTAACTTACGATTAGTAAGATTACATATTATTTCTTTTATCAAGTGGCAGCTGAAAATTCCAGGTTTTCCCCAGACTTTCATCAATACTTCACAAATTTAAGGGCTTTTCCCGGTCAGGAACAAACCTATTCTTTCTCATTACCTTTGCCCCAATTTCCCAGTATCCTGGGAACCCTGTAGTATGCACGGACCTTGCTCACTAATGAACTTGTAGGAGACCTATATACTATAATTTTCAATGATAATGCTGCTCAGGGATATTTGCTGCATGAGCCATTTTTAGTAATTTTTTTTACAGAAAAAGAACATATTGGCCATAGCCAAGTAATGCCAGAAATAAGCCTAGACAACTTCATACTTAAGCTTAAGACCTAACAAGCTGTCACTTATAGATCTACCTTAGACAAGCCAATATGTGTTAGGTGCAGCAATTAGAAGACCTGGATTTATTAATGAACATATCTCAAATAGTATTTATTAAAGGGAAAGTCCACGAACATTTTCACTATTTATTATCTGAAAGATAATAACTTTATAAATACAGATAGTGTAAATGAAGTTGAGAAAAACTCATGCTTATGAAGTATTTCAGTCAACACATTTGAAAATCTAGGCTATCTACCAGTTCAGCACAATATTGCAAAAGTAAAATGTATGAATAATATGAAAACATCTGAGGATTTCTGAATGGTACATTGTGTCAGTAGGCCAGTTGTTACTAGAGTGCTATATATACTGCAGTTAAGAGTGTTGTTAGAGTGAAATATTTTCAGAAAATCACAAATTTATCCACACTAAACCTTATGTAATGTTTGCTTTTAACTCTAGGGGTTTATTTGTTTTGTTTTTTTTTAAATGGTTTGGTTGGTTGGTTGTTATGGGTTTAACGCCATTTTTTAGCACATGATAGGCTATACATGGCGGCCAGCATATTTGGTGGAGGAAGAAACAAAGAAAACCCCAGAAAGAACCACCGACCCACAGGAAGCTACTGGCAAGCTTTCTCACATACTCACGTTGGCCGAACCCGAGACTCGAACCCACGGGAACAGAGGTGAGATGTTGGTGATCTGTTTAAGGCGAGCGCCTTAGACCACTCAGCCACCCAGGGCCCCTTTTCAAAATGAGAACTTAAGTTTGTGACAGTTTACAACTCAAGTGACTATCATATTTTATCTGGGCCAAAATTAAATGCAACATGGAATTTAAAATTATAAATCATAATAAAAGTTTAATAAATGGCTACATATATTTATTGACTAACCTGTAGTCATTAACATGGCAGGGTGCCACCATCTGTATGCTGTATGTTAACAGAATGAAACTGCACAAAGGGAAACAATTCATAAAGGCATGCTTGATTAAAGTTACCTTTTCTCAAGGGTATAAAAAATGCATCAGCAACATTTCAGAATGATCAAAATGTATTCATTAGATTCAAGTCACAAGATATTTCACAATAGTTGACAGATAACTGCTCACAATGTCAGAGAAATCACATGAACCATACTGTTATTTCAATCAAGTGGGAAGCAAAAAGATGTCTTTGTGCAGCTTTGGACATAACATAAAGTGCATCCACAGAATACGAGCAATTTCCTGTAAAATTACTACTTCAGTTTTTAATCCAAAATATTCAAAATTAAATTCACATGCCCACTAAACAAATTCAAAGAGATTGTTTAAACGTAAAATTACCAGCAACAGAGATTTTAATACTTTGGGAAATACTGGTATTTTCCCAAAATCTAAATGTACAAGCTGCAACTCAGGTGGCAGAAAAAGAACAGATTGGCCATTTGCGGTACATATGTTGTACCCCTTCATATCTTGAGAAAAAAAATATAGGCAAATCTGGCAAAAATTACGGTAAGCTTATATTCCAAGTCTGATCAAAATTATAAAAATATGATCTCTTGAATGGTAATAAGCTCAGCCACTCTGATGCAAGATCATCTAATTACTATAAGTGGATCTTGTTCATTATCAAACTTGATTGAGATCTTGAAGATACAAGCTTATATTCCAAGTTTGAAAAAAATAAGATCTCAAACATGGCATCCAGAGTGGCAACAAGCTCAGTCAATCATATGGAAGATCACTCATTAATATGCATTGTTCTCACTCATTATATAACTCATCCAAGATTTTTATGATACAAGTCCATATTCCAAATATGATCAAAATCAGACCATAAATATGGCCTCCAGAGCAGTAACAAGCTCAGCCAATCAGATGCAAGATCCACTCATTATTATGTGCAGATCTCACTCATTAGTGAAATCGTCCAAGATCTTGATGAAACAAGCTTATATTCCAAGTTTGATCAAAATTTGATCAGAAATATGACCTCCAGAGTGGTAACAAGCAATCGTTGATGGATGCACGATGGACGATGCATGAAAGATGCAGGACCATGCCATAAGCTCACTTGGCATAGAAGCAAGGGGAGATATAGATTTTATTGCCTACAATATTTTTGTTTTTCAGTGCCCAATATTTAATCCCCTGTCAACTATTAATCTTTTGACAGCTGTTACTATTTTAGTACTTTGACACAGACTATGCAAATCAGGTCAGAGTGACCCACTCTTTTTATCTCCTATATAGTGTTGGGGCAACAAATGTTATACAACATTAACCACCTAAACAGATCAGTGAAAAAATAAATTTGTGCACTGATGCAGGGCAAAAATACTCTAAATACTACTTACTTTACTTCTTGCAAAGTGGTATAAAAAGATATGATAATTTAGTTTTTTAAAACAGGATATTCGCAGAAATAGGAATTAAAAGATTTCATCAGATTTAAAACTATGACAGGAGTTACCAAACACTGTCCAAAGGATCAACACATGATATTGCTTACCAACTTTGAGGTAAGTTTTTAGTTCAAATGGACGAATTAAGACCGGGTTCTTCCCTTTATATTGATCATCTACATTTTCCACCCGCACTTTGGGAATCTCATAGAGGTCATAAGTCCCATCTCGGTTTTCTACAAAGTTTCTTGTTATGTCTAGGCTCATCTGAAAGCAAAATGAAACATTCAAAACAATTTTAATGGTACACATTTTTTTCTTTTTCATTTCTTTGATATAAGAGCCTTAATAAAACCAATCAAATTCAGTGAATTTTTGTCCCTTGCCTGCCATAGTGAGGTCATGTAAGTTCACAATAATGTAATTTATAACCTTTAAGAAAGAGCTGTAAAGTTACTGGGCAGACATGGAAAGTAATCAAGTTGTATTGCCCGATCTCATAGGGCATTAGAGGAAACGTGCAGCAAAGGGGGCAAAGAATTATCAGTGATCTTGACCTTGAAGATAAAACCTTGACTGTGATACACGAGATGCCATCAAAATGAGAAGCATAGATATACCATGGTTCATCAGAATACCTCAAAACAGAAATGAAACCTAAAAATATTGACATGTGACATTGACCTTGAGGAAAAGAGCCCAAAAATGCAATGCAACACATCTTCTAGTGACAATACTGAAGCAGTGATTCAGCTTGATTTAAATACAGGGGTGTTCCCCCCTCCCCTCCCCCCCACCCCCACCTTTAGTGCCTTCCTGAGTGTCCTTCTCAACCACCATCTGCCCTCCAAAACCCCTCCCATCTGCCTCTTTCCGGATTACTGAAACAACATCTTAAATCTGTGTTGTCTTCTATTTATTCTACTTATTTTTCTGTTTATTTAATGTTGGATAAACTTATGAATGTACTTGTGTCTGTTTCTACTTCTTAAAAGATTAAATTCTAAATTTCATTGTATGCATTGTCTTTTTATCACAAAAAAACCCAAACCCTTTGTTACAAAGAGTGCCCCTATTTCCCATCCTGTCTGTAAGAAATTCATAGCTAGAACACTGAAGAGTATACCAAGCTTTATAAATTTATCTTAAACAGCTCAAGTTAGAAAGCAATTGAGCAAATGTTACTGAAACCTACACCTGGTACATCATTTACCTTTTAGTGATGAATTATAGTTATACCAAGTTTTATCCCTGTATCTCTAATGGCTATAAAATGTTTTGAGTGGAAAGGAAAGTGCAACGGAAAAATTCACCATATAATACCATGACATTGACCTTGAAGATAAGAATCCCAATGTGGTTCACAGCATACTTTCAAACAGTTGTAAAGTCACAGAGTGGAAAAGACAGTGCGATGGAAAACTAACAATACTGAGCCATGACCCTGACCTTGAAGACAGAAATCCCAAGGTGCTTCACAACATATCATCTAAAGATTATATATACAAGTATACTAAGTTTCATCCCTTAATCTCCAAAAGCTCTAAAATTATAGAGTGGAAGGCAAAGTAAGACAGAAAACTTCAAATGTTGAGCCTCAAAGATAGAACCCCAATCCCAATGTCGTACTTAACATACCTTCTAATGATGATGTAAAAGCAGGTTCTATTCTAGAACTGAAAATTGAGGAAGAAATACCCCCCCTCCCCTTTGAAAAAAAAAGTGGCAAATTTTTTTTAATATAGCAGGGATTTAATGAGGACATAAAGGTAGGATATGAAAATATAATGTGCAATTTTCTAGGTAAGTAGTTCTAAAGTTACAGAGTCAAAAGGAAAAAGTGGGATGGCAATCAAAATTCTGAGCCATGACCTTGATGATAAGAACCCTATTGTAGAACATGACACACCTTCTTGAGATGACGGATGAGTACACAAAGTTTTAACTATTAATCTCAAATGGCTCTAAAGGTACAGAACTGAAGGAAAAGTGAGAAAACATAAAATACTGAGTCATGACCTTGACCACACGAACCCCAATATGGTACATGACACACCTTTTAGTGATGATGTACATGTACACCAAGTTCCATCCGTTAATCTCAAACAGCTTTAAAGATAGAACTGAAGGGAGAGTGATGACAATGTAAAATACTGAGCTGTGGCCTTGACCTTGAAGATAGCACCCCTAATGTCATACATGACACACCTTCTAGTGATGATGCATATACATACCCAGTTTCATGCCTTAATTTCAAATGGCTTTAAAGTTATGAAGTGGAAGGGACACTGTGATGAAAACAACATATTGAGCCAAGACCTTGATTTAGAAGACAGGTCCCCCGAATGTGGTATGGAACACACCTTCTTGTGATGATGTAAAGTTAACACTTAATCTCAAATGGTTTTAAAGTTATAAAGCAAAAGGAAAAAGGGTGATTGAAAACTTAAAATACTGAGCTCTGACCTCGACTTGAAAAAAGGAATCCCACTGTGGTATGTGACACCTTCTGATGCTGATGTACAAGTATATCAAGTTTCATTCCTTAATCACAAATGGCTTTAAAGTTATAGAACAGAAATGAAAGTGTGATGGATGGATAGAAATGCAGATACTATGCCCCTCAATTTTCTTCTAAAACATGGCGGACAATAAAACCATTAATATATATTGTTAAAATAGGGAAACATTTTCAAGATTAAACATTACTCATCTTTTGCTGATTGTAAAGCAACTCCTAAGAACTTTTTTAAAGTTCAGTCTACAGCCAGATGGTTTAGTTGGAAGAAATCAGACCAGCTAAGAAAATCATCAACACTCTGGAATGACCCCAATAAATCTAGACCAATCCTCTATAGATTGTTTAGAGTTACACTAGTCTGTTTAAATGATAAACAAATGACCTATCTTATAGTGTGATAGACCAAACTAATTATTCATCACATTCATCTTCCTTTACCTCTGGGGTATCAAATATTTGTTTCACATGGATAATATTGGTGATATGCCAAGTGTATTTTGTAAATGTCCCAAGAGGCAAGGCATCTTTCCTAACAAATGCTGTGGTGAAGTTTGGCAGTCGTTTTTTCCTGTTCCCTGATGAAATTCTCTGCTGAAGACAGTCAAAGAAACACTGGGGAGCATGGAAAACTAGAGGATCTGGGTTACCTGAAGAAAGCAGAAAGAAAAATGCCCCTTACTTTAATCTGTAATAATAAAATGACATAAATGGATGAAATTCCAAGAACAACTTATAATATTATCAGATTTCTCCCCTGAACAATAAGCTTCATGTCAACTCCACTGTTTCCAATACAGACCTTATCTGCCCATACCTAAAGTATGACTTGGACGATTCACTGATAGATTAATGAATCACAATTTTCCATTTGCCAATATGTATATCAATGTGAAAGCTGTGGCATAAATATGTTGGTGATAATCAATGTAGACATGAAAGGTACAGAGTTGACTCTTGTACCTTTAGTAATGGAAATCGTGTTCATTTATAAAAACTTTGTGAGTTTATGACTGTACACATTTTTTTAAACCCCAAAATTTGCTTTACTTTTGACTATTGGACATGATAGTGACATGAGTAGAAACCTCAAAAGAACTTTTTTTGCTCCAAATAACAAAGATGCTTATATTTGTACTCCAATGAAAAGTTTTAGCTTTGAATTGATTAGACTGGTTCCCTGTCCTTCTCAAATTCCAGGTACTGTTGAAAACATTTATAAGGAAGGAGAAATAATGGAAAATAATGAATAGACAATGATATTCCTAACATAGAAAGGATAGGTTTCCTTGAATTCTACAGTTCTTTCTGGGTTTAGAATTGATTTAAGGCTGAGAAATAAAGTTTAAAAAGTCACATCTCTTTCAACTCAAAATAACCGATGTTTTACTTATTTCTTCCTCATATGCTTCCAGTCTTCGGATTTTTCACAGTTGTCAGATAACAATCTCAATTTACTCTCATATTTTAAGAAGTGTCTAGGAGTTTGATTTTGTATTTCTATTATAAATATTTTTGTAAGCATTCTGATGGCAAGGGGAGCTGACACTTAACAGTTCCATTATAAATGTGTCCCCTCATTTATAATTATACTTTCCCTGTATTTTGATTTATATGTTCTATTTACATGTAACTCCAGTGTCATTAGTAACAGCTAAATAGAGAACCAGAATTCCAAACTTGTGCAATCTGTTTTCTTGGAGTCGTAGTTTACAGTTGTATAGAATAAAAGGTACTCTTTGTTCTTTACTTTCTGTAATTTGAAATTTTATCAAACATTTATGTAGAGTGTATTTTATGACTCTGTTACAACTTCTTGCCAGCAGTTTACTCATTTTTTTCCTCACTCATCTCGTATAAGTAAAACTAAATTTTTTTTTTTTAAAAATTAACTTTTCATTTTCTTTTTTTTTCAACTATAATTATGCTTTAATATTTATTCTGTCTGTTCCTATACTTGACATCCTATTGTACAAATTCTTATATTAATGTTTGTATAACTACAATACTATTTGACAATATCATGATAATATAGTACTGCGATCTTTGTATCGTGAAATGTATTGTCCCAGCCCCAACCTTAAGTGATGGTGCCATTACTCTGCCTTTGCTCAATTACAAGATTACAAGAATGACTGTTTAAGAATAATGTGACCATTCATAATGAATAATTGATAACACAAATATTTTTACATTTTCCTGTATGTGGCTAAGTGGTTAGTGTTCCGAACTCATAACCAGAAAGGTACAAATTCAAATCCTGCCAAGACCAGATTAGGTTGGTTACTGTGGCGTGTCTCTGGGCAAGACACTTTACTCCAAATGCCTCTGTACCTTACATGAGCTGATGTGCCATAAAAAATCTATCCATAAATCAATTACCACTACACTGTAAACAAGAGTACCTTGAATGGTATGTGATACACCCGCCAAGTGTTCAATAGTCCTCTATGTAGGTTCTCACTGTAAACAAAAGTTACTGTTCATAACTCATTTTTCTTCTTTAGTCCCAATGACCCTGACCATTGAACTTTGGACCCGAAAACCAATTGGCCTGTTCCATACCTTAAGTGCAAATCCTCCACAAACATTGGTCAAGGTATGTAGTCTAGAACTAAAGTCATTACGCATAAACCTTTTATTTAAAAAAAAATTCAATCAGCGACCTTGACATCTAACCTTTCAATCCCAAAATGAATAGGCTTCTTTCTAACCAAAAGTGTAAGCCCTCCACAAACTTCAGTGAAAGTACATGGTTTGAGAACTTAAATTTGTGTGCAGAAACCGCTTTTAATTTCTCAACCAGCGACCTTGACCATTGGCTTTTTTTTTACCCCCAAATCAATAGGGTTCTACCATTCACAAAGTTTATTCCAGGTCTGTGATGTTGAACTAAAGTTACTGTGCAGAAACCATTTTTCATCTTCAGTCAGTGACCTTGAACATTGACCTTTTGACCCAAACTTGATAGGATACTTCCTTACTCCAAGTGCAAGCCATCCACAAACTTTCATTCAGGTCTGTGAAATACAAATAATGTTATTGTGCAGAAACCATTTATCTTCTTTCTGTGACCATGACTTTTCACATCTGTACCCACAAATCAACTGGCTTTATCCTTACCCCAAGTGAAAACCATCCACAAACTTTGGTACAGGTCTGTAGTGTAGAACTAATGTTATTGAGTGAAAGCAACTTTTGAAGTAAATTATGTTTCTCCGAGAATACTTACCTGATCACATTAGCGTTAGGAAAATAAGCTTGCTATCTCCCGATTCCAGCCTTCCTGAAAAAAATTACGGGCGAATCCAGCTAAAGCATTAAGCCATAGTCCATGAGGAGGTTGTACTGGATGCACCAGATTCAAACTCTGTCTCTGCTATGAAGCTAAATTCCTGAGATAAAAACTCAAGAAGGCTGACTGCATATGCCAGCCAACAGCTTCTATTATGTCTCTGATTGATCGAAACGTTGCGATTGAAAGCGAGGTTTCAGAGATTGGTCATATTTCATGAGCCAAAATTTTCATAAGACGACTCGATTTTTTTAGACCAGAGTACGCTGAAAAAATAATCCACTTCAGCCACGATGAAAGGACTTGAGGGGTGATATCCTCTTTCCCAGTCTTTACCGGGAGAAAGAGGCGTTTTCTTGTTCCAAGTACAGTAGGACCCCGCTATAGCACGGTTCGGTATAGCATGAAATCGGGTATAACACGATCGTGGCATGGCACCCGAAATGTCATCTATTTTTTCGTAAAAAATTAATTATATCATTTTGGGGAAGAGATCATGTATGAATTCGGATATAATACAATCGTGGTGTGGCTCCCAAAATTTTACAATAATTTTGCCAATTTCTTGAACTATTGCAAAGTTTTGTGCCAAAATAAACAAGAGTTTGATATAATAATTTGGCAAGATGTGTTGTATTCTTGATGAAAAAGTGTCTTATGATTGCATCTTTCTTTATATAAATAAAGATGCTGAACATTTCTATTTGTGAATGTTCATTTTACATGTGTCAGTAGTCAATCACTGCACTTTTTGAAAGATGTCAGCTCATTTTAAAGCTGATAAGTGTTAATCTTATTATTATTGATACATGAACAATAAGTCTTCTTTGTGTTTGTCTTCAATACATTCTGTGTACAATCGTTGCTGAAACAATAGCAGACATATGTTTGCTCATTCAACTGCATACACAGCCAAGCACCAAACAATGCGGTGGTTGATGAAAGATTCTCACCTGAATTTATAAATCAATTATAGTCCGGTGTTTCCACAAGTCAGATTTAATTCCCAAGCGATATTTCCCAAGTTATCTGCCAGTGCACATGGACCGACAAGCCTTTGTCTTGTAAAGCACTCACTTTGTTCTCAAGTTGATAATTCTTTTGATCGAGTCGCGAATCTAATATTTGTTCAGTGCCAAGTAGAGTTCTACAACTTCCTGTGCATATACTTTGACCTTAATCCCTTAGCTTGTAAAGGCAACACACTCTTTGTTTTCCCATGTGACAACCCTTTGATCAAGCCACGAGTTTGATACTTGTTCAGTGCCAAGTAACAAAGGGTGGTTATTTGAACTCCCTGTGATCTTGTCGCACAATTGACACATGTTCAGTTGCATCCTTTAATAGATTTCTGACTTTATGATCAAAGTGTTACTTGCAGAGCCCAAGCTCAGTCTCTGCATAAGCATCTGTATATGACAGTAAAGCATAGGAATCGGAGTCGTACGAGATTTAAGATGACAAGACGACGATTTACAATGACTAGACGACGATGTAGGATTTCAGAACTTCATCAGACAATTATATTATACTTCTGTGCATATTTTCGATGCAATTATTAAGGACTCACTCCTACGCATGCCATGGTTGGTGAGTACATGTGTTGATCCTTTAACAATTCATGCTACACATTAGACATGTACATATAAATGTACCAATGCAGGGTTCTCTGAATAAAGTAAAATATTATATGTGCGATCTCTGTTTTCACTGCATGAGTATTTCTCGTTTAATATGCATTGATTTAAGATGGTAACTGTGCCAATGTAGCACGTTGTTTTGAGCCTACAATTACCCCCCTGCCCCCCATATTTTTGGTGCATGCATAATTTTCTTCAGCTAAATGACTTGGTTTTGTCTAGGTTGGTTATAGCACGATTTGGGACATAGCATGATCTTGTTTTGTGGACCCCAATCATCGTGCTATAGTGAGGTACTACTGTATGTTCTCTGCACTTCAAGTAATGCTCGAGTGTGCAAACAGAGTGTTATATGGTTGCTTCCTTGAATTATCTGTTGAAGAGAGGGAGCATATGATGACTCTTTGACTGCCCACTGACAGCAGCCTATTCTTGGCTACAAAGCCTGGTTGCATCATTAAGACCACAGAACCATCTGATCTGAACTGGAGATAGTTCAGATCCACTGAATGGGCAGTAACTCGCTCACCCTGCATGCCAAAGCTAAGGCTATATCAGAATGCATGTTTTGTGTGATAGGAGCTTCAGTGAAGTTCTGGCTAAAGAATCGAAAGATTGATTTTAATTGAGCCATGTCAAAACCCATGAGAGATTCCATTTTAGAAACAGAGCGAGTGATTTTGGTCTATTCAAGTCAAAATTCGCTAGTAGGTTTGATAGGTCTATATCATGGCCAATATCCCCTCTGCATTGATGCCTGAAGTGTTGGAAATCATAGAGTGGTAGCCTTTGCAGTTATGGGTGCTAATTTTTTCTCTTAACACAGCCAATGAAAGAAATCAGCCAAGTGTTGGATTAAGGCACTCAAAGGGACTTTGCACCAGTCCCTGAATATACGCCACTTTCCCTCATATGCCTTCAAAGTGGAGGGCCTTCTAGCTAGTGAGATTCTCTCCACAATTGAAGGATGGAGTTTCTTTGTTCAAAGGGCTCTCCCGACAAGAGCCAGGTGTGAAGAAGAAGCCGGTTCAGACAGGGATGAAATACCTGTGACCGCAGCTGTTTGAGTAAATTGGGTTTTGCTGGGATTTTCCTGGGCACATCTATCGCTAGACTGAGCAGATTGTTGACCCAGGATTTGTTACATCTAAGTGGAGCTATCAGAACAACCAGTTTGCAGTTCTGGCCCCTCAATTTCTGTATTATTTTTGGTATTAAAACCATGGTTGGGGGTGAGGGGGTAGGTGAGGGTCCATCATCCCATGCTTCCGGGGTCCAGGACTGGGGAGACAAAGGTGGGCAGCTCTTGTTTCCACCTTGTTGCAAAAAGGTCTATCGTTGGATGCCACTGATTGATGAAGGGGACATTCCATATAAAGGATTTGGCCCTTTCTTGACAGAGAATCGGCCAGGACATTGAGCCTGCTGGGAATGTGTCTGATTTGTATGGATATATTTAGCTAGGAACACACGTGTAGAAACTCCAAAACAAGAATGCATAGATCGGGTGATCTGCCCCCCTAATTTGAGGAAGGAGGCCACCACCACCAAATTGTATGACATGATCAGAACTACTTACCCATAAAATCTGTCCTTCCAGACATGAAAGACCTTTATCATCGTCTTCATTTCCAGACAGCTGATATGAAGGGGGTAATTCCCCCCCGACCCCACCTTGCCGCTGACCATGTCAAAGCCTGGCAAGATATGGGCTCTCCAACCATACAAACTGGCATCCATACAAACCGTAATTTCTAGTTGGGACTTTTCCAGAGGGATTCATTTTCTGAGCCAACCTTTGTTTGTGCCACCGATGCAGGAATACTACTACTTTGGTCATGATCCTGACTTTGTGATTGAGGAAATCAGAAAAGGCGTGCCACTGAGCAAGCAGAACCATCTGCAAGGGGTGCATGAACAGCTGGCCGAGCAGAATCAAATCTTCTGCAGCATTGAGCAAGCTGAGAAGTTGCACACACTCTCACTATAATCTACTCCCTGTTGAAAATCGTCTCTGTAAGCTCAATAATCTGTAAGATGCATATGTGAGGGAGATGGATGATGCTGAAATTAGTAATACACTCCGTGCCCAAATGGACAAATGCTGGGAAGGTTCAAGATCTGACTTTTACCAGTTTACAACAAAACCCAAGTTGGCTAGAAGGGACAGGAGATTTTTCCTGCTCTTCACCAGAATAGAACTTACCAAGTGTTTTTGAAGGATGTCGTCTAGATCCTTTGCCGTTGTTGTTGATGAAGTTGACTGGTACAAGGTGACAACACAGTTTGTAATTTTTGTAAAAGTCCAAAGGTTTATGTTGAGACCAAAGAGGAGTGCACGAAACTGACATAAGATTCCTTGGTAGGTAAAGCAAAGAAATCTGTGTAAAACCAGATCAATAGAGACATGAAAATATGCATCAGTCAGATCTAGACTGATCACAATTTCGTCCCTTTTTATGGAAAACCTGACTGAACGGACAATTTCCATCTTGAACTTCAGCACCACAAAGTACAGCCTGGAATAAAACCCTGGAGAATTTGTTTTCCAAACGATCTCCACTGCCTGATTGTCGAGTAACGACCTGATCTCCTGCATAATTTTGGTCTTCTCCAAATCTGATGTAACTTCCACTGTGAAGGAAGATGAAAGGGGAGGGGGTTGGATAAATTAAATCCAAAGCCCCTCTGAAACAACCTGGATTACCCATTCGTTTTGCAAGAAAGGTCGATCCAAAGCTGATGGAAATGAAGGAGTCAGATGTCAAATGGTAAGCTTTGTACAGTCAGAGTGGCGAGTTAACGGCGGTTGTTGGGAGGTTTGGTGAAAGAAAAACCTCAATTCTTGTCCCATTTATCAAACTGCCTCCTATACTGAGGAGCCTGTTGTCTACTGAAATTAGATTGCAGATGAAACTATTGCTGGACATTATTCAGCCTCTTGAATATTTGCCGACAATCAACTCTCCTTTGAGGTCGAGTCTAATTCGGCCAGAATGTCTGCACAGTAGGAATAGTTAGTTGGAGGGGCAGTTCTTACCTCCTCACTTCCTCTATCCTACCATCAAAATAATAATGGTGACCTTAAAGGTGTCGCACGGAGCGTCATGGCAAGGTGTAATTTGAGTGATAATGAGTGAACCCAGGTTTCTCGTCTCACCAAATCTAAATTGGCAGAAGCTGTTAGAGCATTCGCCATCAAAAGGTGTGCAGCTCTGTTGATAACCTTGGCAATCCTAGCCGCCGAGTCCCAAGCATGGTTGCTGTCTGCTTTTTCGGAAAGTCGGAAAATGGCTAGTGAAGCTAGATCTAATATTGATGATGTTGTGACTATGTTCCGAACGAGCTTTGAGTTGGTATGAAAACTCTTTTATCCACCTTGTAAAACAGTGGTGTAGACATATTCACTGCCACTATGTTCTTATCTAATGTCAGAAGCTCACTGATAACAGCGTCCAAATGGGTCCTGTGCCAGTATGCTGAAAAGGATGCCAGAAATTTACTTTCCAAAAAGAATGCTTGTGTGCGCCACGGCCACTGATTTTTCAGAGAAACTATCAGAAATTTGCACAATTTTCGCTGACTGCATCAGTAGACAAAAAGAGGGAAGTTCCTCCTTATTTTCCAAGTCTACCGATGCCTTTATTTTATAGGCATGGTTTGCAGTTGGTGTGGTGAACATTCAAAAGCCGGCAGCACCCTGTAGATTTCCTCTACAGTCACCTTAAAACTAAACTCAATACGTTCCATTGTCATATCCGAACAAGTTAAAACATCAGAGGTATCCTCACACTCACTATGAGTTGCCTTCATCATGACATACATCCATGTTCATCTGAAACATCTCTGGTGGCATAGACAGAGCATAGCCATCGTCCCTAACAGAAGTATGGTATTCCAAGGGATAAGCCAAAAATAAATGGCTCGCAAGTTCAAAAAGGCTGAGCAAGTTTCACTGGTATGGACAGCTGGTGCTGATCGGTTGGCTCAATTAGCGGCTAGATGGTCAGCTCAGCTGCCATATGGCTGGTATACCTGGCAGAACGTGCGGCAAAATGGATGGATCATTCAGTCTGATTACTGTATGGTTCCATTTACAATGGCACTACCAGCTGGTATGTGGTATGGCTCGCCGAAATTGGCGACTGGAGCAGCTACATATGGTAAAAAAGGATAATGACACAGATCATCAAGATCCAGAAAAAGCCCCCATGTGTCCTGACTAACAGGCCTGAAGGGCCATGCTCAGACATGCTGGGGAACTTACGTCCACTGGGCTGCCTAGAAAAGGGGGGGGGGGGGGGTACACTCCACCATAAGGTCTAAATTATCCACAGATTGTGACAGATGTACAGGCATAAACTGCCCTGAATTTAGTAACTGCATCGTCGCTTCTTGTACCAATTGGCACATTTGTAACTCTAGCAGCGTCTGAGACAAACTCTGGGACAGCAACTGCGCTTCTCTTGTTCTTCCATTCCACAGATGTGATAGTCGCTGTCAGCATTGTACATCTGACTTTAATGGGGGGGGGGGAGCCACCGTGATGTCCTCCACTGTGCTAGCTATCGATGCTGTCTTAGGGTGAAGACTCAACACGTCATATTTTTCTGGATGAGACTTCACACATCTTTCCTTGTTCTTAATGCTCTTTCCCTACACTGAAGACCAGACATTTTCTGACCAGTGACTGCATGCAGAAGTCCAAGAACATTTAGTACATGCAAGGCACGTCTCATGAGTGTCCTTGCTTGCTTTTAACTTCTTACACTTGCTACATTTTGTCATTGTTTCACTGAAACTACAAGAATGCCGAAAGAAAAGAAAATATTAGCAAATGAACAGAAGAAAAAGTACCAAATGCCACAAAAACAGCACACGGCATAAAAACAAGTGTCAATATATATGCAGTACACATTAATAACAATCATCAACACAAAGTCAGAATAAACAAAGTCCACGCTGCATAAAAAATTCACATAAATATTGATCAAATATAAAAAAAAATATTTACCGCCTGTAGTAAAAACCTTACTACACTTATAATTTCAGAATTCCTGTGCGAATGGATAGAAAACCTGAAGAATTAGGAGGATTTTCGTGTGGTCCCAAAAAACACTACTTGATAGTGCAAAACAAAAGCTCTTAAACTGGCAACACCTAATGGTAGTTAAAGGAGGTAATGGGCAAGAGTTTCTTCCCTTACCTATGTAGTCCATAGACAGAAAAGACCAAAACTTCATCTTTTTTCAGGAAGGTTAGATTCAGGAAGTAGCATTATTATTTTCCTAACTTTAATGTGATCATGGGAATGTATTCAAAGGAGAAAACAATTTTTTTTTCAGTCACAGTGACCTTGATATTTGACATCAAAATCAATAGGCTTCTTCCTTGCCCCAAAATGCAAGTTATTTACAAAGTCTGGTTGTGGTAGGTGGTGGTGAACTTGAGTCATTGTGCAGAAATGAAATAGGGCATAAATGGATGGACAAAATAATAACATGACATGGTCCACCTATGGTGAGCATATACAAATTCCTGGAAAGAACTCTGATCATACTTTATTATTTCATGTAACATCATATTATTTCATGTACCATCATATTATTTCATGTAATATCATATTATTTCATGTAACATCATATTATTTCATGTAATATATTATTTCATGTAATATCATAATTTTTCATATAACATCAAATTATTTCATGTAACACCATATTATTTCATGTAACATCATATTATTTCATGTAACATCGTATTATTTCATGTAATATCATACAACAATCAAACATGATAGTCCAGATAATTGGTCTTCAAATTCAAATGAAAAAATCCTCTAACAACTTTGCTGAGAGAGAAGGTTTAGTCTACAAAACAAATAAACAAACATGATTGGGGCAGGAAATTACTTCTTACACTTACATTTAGACAGCAGCCTGATGGTATGATAGCATGGCGACTTTTAACTTGAGGTAATTGTTAATCTTAACCCAATATAATTTTACTAGTAGTCATCTCCACTGAACAGACTATCTTCTCATGTGCCTGTGAAAAATGCAAACAATCTAACTGCAATCTGTTTACAAGTTACTTCCATTTGTGAAAACTGAGTTTTTTTCCCTCTTACCAGTATACATGAGACTAAAGATAGCTATGATTCAATACTTAATGGTTCCCTAATTCAATGTTGTCTAGAGACATAGTAATTTATTTTATGCATTTTTTTTTTAAATCTAGGCAGGGCGTTAAGTACAAAACTTGTGCTATTGGGCAATACACAAGGGTTTTCTAGAACAAAAATATTATTTTTTGAATTGGCAAGATTACTCGTCTTATTTGAAATTAACCTGACATGGTATTATCTATTTTTGTCTCATACTACCACTGTACCTACCATCAAACTGATAGTGCATGGTCTGATTAATTCTCTCTGTAACACTGGCCAACCACTGATGGAATGTAGTTACTACCTCGGCTTCATCCACTGGAGTGTTGGCTGAAAGACCAAAATCAATATCTATATAAATCTATCGAAGGTTTTAAATAAGACATTTTGGAATACAGTGGCTAAATTGAACAGGTATACATCATGAGTTGTTTCCCTTGCTCTGATTGAGACAGAGGCCCAGTGAAGCTCATCTTCATGACCAGATGTTGTTATCTCATCTGTCTGTTTGATGTTGATCCAAGACAATTAATACACTGACTAACATTTGATTTGCTTCCACATATACAATTGAGTCTTTTGAACAAACTTGTAAAAATGGAGCCAGGTCAACCCCCAAAGTGGATAAAGATACAACACTAATGCTGCCCGAGTCATGGAACTATGAAACAGGTACACCATCACAATGGGTTGAAGTATCTGGATTGTAAGCATTCCCTGTTTCCAGACTGTACCATGAATAACTTTTGAGATTTAAAGTATGCAAAATCTAAAACCCATCATACCAATGTTGCCACCTCCAAAAGTTTCATTTCAGTTTCATCATCAACTAATATTTTTTGTTTTCACTGCCACAATAAAATATTACAAACACAGGGATCGGGGTGACAGTGGATAAATAGATCCTGAAACTATACAAGTGGATTTAAAGTTATTTGACTTTATTCAAAAGTGAAAAAGATCTTTAAATTTGCCCAGGTCATGTAGATTTTAAGTAAACAAACTGCCTACAAACAAACCTGCTTAACAAGTGAATTTTAGCACCTCAAAAAGAGGACAAGTTATTTTTTGCATGAATCTTCAGGGTTTAAAAAGAAAAAATCTGGCCTGATTGAAACTGCATAAACTTTATTAAAAACAGGATTTAATATTTTTGTTTTAATTACACATCATTTCAGCTATTAATGCCGATATTGATTCAATGTATGTATTATTAAAAGTTAATCACTGATGGGCATAACTGCTTAATCTGTCCTTTTATCCATCAATTAATCATCCGTCTCCAATCAATGTATTTCATGCCTTTCTCAGTGTTTTAGCCAGGTTTGAGAAAGCTTCATTTGAAATAGTGGGCCTGTGGTGTGATCATACTGGGCCAACCTCATAATAAAATGTATTATCATTTACATTGTCTATTGTAACTGCTATTTGTATGAAAAAAATAAATAAACTAGCTTCTTTACTTCAAGATTTGCATATTTGATGCCTCCAACAATACTGTAACAGTGCCTGAGAAGTCAAAGCATTCAATTCTAAGCCCCTCCAACATAGTAGTCATCAGTCTTTGCATAGTTTCAGATATCAAGCAATTTCTTGAGGGCATGTAAATGTTTTTCTTCTTTGTTTATGTTATTTTGGAATCCAATTCTTCATTGGAAGTTTTACTTTCTGTATGACTTTTGTCTTGGTTTTTGGAACTGATTTTTGTAAGTCAGTACAAAATTTTCTTCTAGTAAAAAATGTAAATAAAACGGGAAGTTACCTCGGGACTTTACTTGAATCTGTTTCACATTTTCATTGATGCTATTACAAGTTGGTAACATACCAAACTTATTCTCAACAAGAAATATTATGAGATATACCAAGTAAATTATTATTTCTGGACAATCCCAAGTTTCGCCATATATGTGATTATGAGAATGAAGGGAAAAACAGACCAGGAAAGCATAGCAACCAGTGTAATTGGAAATGATTGCTTGATGTATATTGTTCATTCTCATAAAAACATTTACTGAGCAATTTGGGCATTTGGTGATTAGTTGGCACATCTGTATCCGATTAAAGGTAAAAAGTGTATCTTGTTCATTTTAATAGCACAACTTTTAGTGAATTCAATCTCATTGTTTGCAGAAATAGGTGCTTATTTTGCTCAAATCCCACAATGGTGTATCTTAGTTGAAACAATGCTTCTTCTCCTTAGAAATGCAGATGGCAAACTGGTTTTTTGTGCCATCTTGCTTACTTTAATATATCAGTATGCAATACTAGCACCCTTCTGACCTGGCAAAAGGTGCTTCAGGTGCCATTCTGGCCTGGCAAAGCGTGCTTCAGGTGCCATTCTGGCCTGGCAAAGCGTGCTTTAGGTGCTCTTCCAGGCACCTTTATACCATACCCTTTTCAAAATCTGAGGGAAACACTATTTACATTCTAATCGGGCCTATTTTTGATCCAGAAGAACCCTTAAAAAATACATGCAAATCTTACCTGGCTTTTTGGGTAGCTGTGGTTGTTTTGGCATCTGGGGCTTTGTAGGACTGGGAATTCTCTTGCTGATAACATTCAAATTGGCATCTTGTAATGTCAGCAAAGCATTACTAGCTTGCACTAAAGCAAACAGGAATGTACGAGTTAAGTCATGGTCATCAATAATACTTTATCTAAATATGTTGTGATTAAATCTCAAATCTATGATCCCTGATATAGCTCATTAGAGAAAATACAAGTCACTGAACCTGGACTCGGACTTTCCAGCAGTTTCTAAAAAAGTGATCAACCAGTGTTTTGACCAGATTTGACAAAAAATGGGGCCAATTGGCACCCTTTATTTGAAAAAGTGGGCCAATAGTGTGATCATACTGGGCCAATCACATAAATCTTGTACATAGTATATTTTACATATTATTTGCATGAAAACCCAAATAAATAACCATTTTTACTGTAGGATTTTCCTCACTGACCATACTCAAACAGTGCGTGATTTATGCCCCTCCAACATTATAGTCATCAGTCTTTGCAAAGTTTCAGATTCCAAGCGATTTCTTGAAGCTGTGATAAAGTTTTCCTCTTTTATTACCGCCATTGTGGAATCCAATTCTTTGTCGGAAGTTTCACTTAGACTTTCATCTCTTTTTCTGTGAGTTTACCTGCTTGTCCACTAGAGTCATCATATCTGCAGTAATTGTTGTCGCTTTCACGATCTGAGCATGATACTGGGGTAAAAAGATCGTTATCAGTCGTTGCATATCTTATCTACCTCTTAGTGAAACTTTGTTGAGTTTACAAATGGCACCACATATCCATACATGCCAACCCCCAAAGCTGTTTAAGAGTAACCTACGTGGCAAAAAAGCATAACCTGAGCATAAAAAGTGTAATATATATATATATATTACATTACATGTCATAATTACAATAAACTGTATGAAAAATGTACATTTAGTTTTGCTACTAACCTGGATCTGCAGCTGGTTAAAATTCTTATCACAAATTGGCTAAATCCGTGTGGATTAGTACCAGAATACAAACACAAAACATACTGACAAATTATTTATATACAACACTCATTTGAACTAGTCTACACGTCAAACTTTCACTAAATGATCATAAAGTCAAGTCCACAAATTCTGCAATGAGCATGACGATTTGCTCAACCTGAGTGCTGTATTACATCACTCTCATATTCATCTTTTTAAATTTGTTAAGCACTACTGATTTGTCCTTTTTACGATCCGACATGTTTTGAAGTTTAAAACGATCCCTCTCCTCTAACATTTATTAGTCACATAACATCAAGAGTCACACTGATAAAGCCTGTATTGCTTAACATCTGGCGCCATTTGTTTTTAAAGTACCAGTACAGACTGGTCCCCCATCTAATTATATATCAAATTATAATGAATCTGTGAGATAAGTTTTCAAATTGAAGAAACCCATCTGTTTTATTGGAAACTTGTCATATACAGCTGCTATAAATAGAAAATAAGGAAAGTACATCTAGATCTATGATGGACAAATGTACTCGTTTGCTATTATTATGCAGCAGTCTTTTTCTTTTAAGAATATTTTCAAGATTATATGATGTGTGGGATTAAAGAGATGATAATAAAAAGTGACAAACAGAACTTTTTATTGCTTTATAGGTAATCCATATACAGGCGAATGATTACGCCAAAAGCAGAAATATTATGGGATATACTGCGAATACAACTACTTCCTGAAAATCCTGAGCTTTGCCATATATGGGATTAGAAAAATGAGAGATAATAGATAGTCTGATTATAGCGACCAGTGCAATAAAAAAAGATCACTTGATGGATTTTGTTCATTTTTATAAAAAGGATAATTGAGCAATTTGGACATTTAATGATTGGCTGGTGCATCTGATTCACATTAAAGATTTTAAGAATGCATTTTTTTGCACCACTTTTGCTGCATTAAATCTCCTTCTTTTGTGGGATTTGGTGTCTATTTTGCAGAAATCCCTCAAGGGTGCATCATGGCTGAAACACCGATCAACCGATTGAAAACTAATCACTACCTGCTTTAAATAAATGTTGTTGATTATTTTACCAAAGCAAACTTTCTGATTTATTATAATTTCATAATTTAGCAGATGAAAAGCCAATTAACAAGATGTCACCATTGCTTTTCTGTAGCTCACTGATTAGTAGCTTTAATAAGTTCATCCTTCTGCAGAACCAGTCTAACTAAGGAAGAACTAGTCAGCATACAAACATGTCACCACTGTTATTTCTATAGTTCACTGATTACAAGCCTTAATCAATTTCTGACTCTTTCTGTAGAGAACAGTCTGATAAAAGAAGTTTAAACAGCTGAAGAATGCAAGTAATTATAGGTATCCTTATGAAAAGAACTACATAGTACAATCAAACCACTTGGATATGACTTTTAAAACACATCATTATTAAATTCAAGATGAACATTTCTAGTTTTCCAAAGATACGTTTTTCACCTATATAAGTTAAGACTGATTTCTATCAATGGGAACTTTCAAAGGATCAAATAATGAATCAAATATCCAATAATTTGTTAGAAATCTTGCTACAAGAAATACTGAAAATTATGTCAATTCCAATTCCCAATTCTAGCGATTGACTTAATTAAATTTTGTTCAAAATGACATTTTATTTTCGTTTGAAAAATGATGAAATCAAGCCCCATTTCCAAGAGTCATAGGAAATTCCTACTGATACCTATTTCATCTTTCCTTTTCTTTTTGATGGCTGGCTCCAGCATAGCTTCAGTAACAACCACCTCAAGCGTGGTGGGATCTGTGACCTCCCCAGTTTCCTCTGCTGGCTGGTAGATTGTCACAAGCTGTGTCTCAGGTGAGGGAGGAGAGGTCACTGAAAATGACAATACATTCTATGTAACATTTCTTCAAAGAGAATAAAACTTTTTGACAAAATTCTGCTATTGAAATCAAGAGTACCGTGAACAGCACATTATATGCCAGCCCGGTGTTTAATAGTCCTCCATGTAGATAACTGAAATTTTTGTGTATAAACGATTTTTCTTCTTTCAGCCACAGTGATCTTGACCTTTGACCCTTTGACCCAAAATTCAATTGGCTTCTTCATTAACCTAAGTGCAAGGAATCCACAAAGTGTGATCTTGGTCTGTGATGTACAACTAATGTTATTGTGTGGAAACCATTTTTCTTCTTTTAGTCAATGACCTTCACCTTTGACCTTTTGACTCCAACATCAATAAGCTTTTTCCTTACCACAAGTGCAAGCCATCCACAAAGTGACGCATGTGATGTAGAACTAATGTTATTATGCATAAACCATTTTTCTGCTTTCAGTCAGTGCCCTTGACCTTTGACATTATGACTCCAAAATCAAATGTGTTCTTCCTTACCCCAAAATTCCAAGCCATCCACAAACTTTGGTAACTGTAGATGATGGATAACTTGAATTATTGTGCAAAAAGCAGCTTTTCTTCTTTCTTTGTATGTGCTGACAACATCGCAACAGAATACTTATGGTGGGTGTATACAAAGAAAATCATTCAAAGGTTCTCCTCATAAAATATTTGCAAGAAAAGGAAATTGTAATAGTAAATTTTATGTTTCTCTGAGAAGACTTACCTGATCACATTAATGTTTGGAATTAAACTGCTCTGCTTCTCAAATCTAACCTTCCTGGAAAGACAAAAAATGTTTGTCTTTCCCATTAATATATCATATAGACTATTAGACAATAAAAAATAGTATCTATGTCAAGAAGCCCTTCCAAGATACCAATGTAATTATCCCCCTTTGCCACCATTAGGTGGCTACCCATATACCGTTTCTTCTTTGGTTTAAGCTCGAGTGAAACATCAACAAGGGTGCTCACATTTGTGGGAAGGCATGTGAGGACTTCAAAGTAACATAATCAGGTAAGTTCTCTCAGAGTAAGATAATTTATTATACGAATTTCCTTTCTCTATCGAATACATTACAAGGTTACATTAACATTACGAGAATAAGTAATAGGAGGAAATGATGAGCATCCAATCTCTACCATGGTTACCCTTCAGAAGAAATATGACTGGAATCTCTATGTGATGGATAAAAAAGCTACTCCGTTAATATTAGGCAGCACAACTGAGGGTCTTGTAAACTGTGAAACCTACAAAAAGATAATGAGAAAACATGCAGGCATTTCCTTACCAAAGAAAAAAATTCTTGGTGAATAAAGTGAAAAGATATAAGCCCAAGCCCCATGAAGAGGTTGTGCTGCTGTCAACATGGTCTGGTGAAAACTTAAACAGCAGCCAGTGCTCCCACCAGATCCAGTTCTCTTCTCTGCGGTGCTAGATCACGAAGATAAAAGCTTGAGAAGGTTGACAGCACATGCCAGTAGACAGTCTCAGTGATGTCTCAATTCGAAACATTGTGCATCTTTTTTGGTGAAATGTCATAGTATGATGAGTGGATGATGCACCTGTGCCATGATGCTAAGGTTTGCTGAGTTATGACTTGTTTCCCCACCTTTACATGCAGAAAGAGTTGTGAATTGGCCCCTCAAATGCTTTCAGTACATTTCAAGTAGCACCAGACAGCATGAACTGGGTTTTTGCATGGGTGCATCTCTTGAAAATAGATCGAGGAGAGCATGCAAATAGTTACTTTTTTATTACCCACAGGCAGCAACCTTTTCTTAGCTATGAAACCTAGCTGCATAATTAGAATGATTGATTGAACAAAACTGAAGACAGATGGGTACACAGACAAGACGCACAATTACTTATCTGGCTGTCTGAAGCTAGGGTTATAAAAAAAACATGTCGTGTACAATAGTAGCAAGTAGCTTCAGTGATGTGTTAGAGAAGGGCTCAAACTTATTGGAATTGAGCAATGACAGAACCCAGGAGAGGTTTCATCTAGAGAACAGAGTGAACGAAATTCAGATCAAAATTGGTCAGAAAGTCTGAAAGGTCCTTATCATGGCCTATATTCCCTCTGAATGTGTCAGATATCATGAGACAGTAACCCTCGATAGTAATAGAAGCTAACTTCTTCTCTTCAAAGAGCCAGAGAAAGAAATTAATTAGCTGAGGAACTGAAGCTCTGAAGGGAACAATGTTGTTGCCCTTGCACCAACCTGTAAAGATGTGCCACTTCCCCTCATATGCCTACAAAGTGGAGAGCCTTCTAGCTTGAGCAATCCTCTCCATGACTAAAGAGGTGAACTCCTAACAAAAGCCAGGCATGAAGAAGGAGACTGTCTGGACAGGGATGGAAAACATGCGACTTTCGATGCTTGAGCAGGTTTGGCGTCTAGAGGATTTTCGATTGCTTGAGCAAGTAAATCATTGACCCAGGATTTGTCCCATCTGTGATGGGTGATCAGAACCACTTTGAATGTCTGCCATTAATCTACTTAATTATTCTCAGGATCTGAATAGTTGGAGAGAGGGCATAGTCCCAAAACCTGTCCCAACTGACTGCTAATACATGCACAGTCCAGGCTTCAGGCTCCAGAACTGGAGACAAAAATGGGCACCTTATGGTTTGGTGCTTTACAGCACAGCAACACAAGTAGGTTATTTAGTGCCAAGGTAATTGGAGTAAAGTGTATTGTCCAAGGACACACCACGGCAGCTGACTGAGGCTGGTCTGGTTTGAGCCAGCACACTTTCGATCGTGAGTCCGGCACGCTAAACACTGAGCCACAGTGGCTCCTATTTTCTGGATTAGTTTCAGTATTAGAACCACTGGAGGGAAGGCATATGCCCACATTCCCTCCCAGCTAATTGAAAGTCTGACTGGCAAAGTTGGAAGGTAATCCCTCACACCCAGCTTCAACGTTCCTAAGTCCATGCACAGGCGGTGATGGATTTATGCCAGGTGGACTGCCAAAATGGGTTAAAAATAGTCCTAGTTTCATCCAGCTTGCTTGTCAACATCATACACGAATCCAATATAGCTTGAGTGGAATCACTTGGCATGGCTTTGAATGGATTTGAAGTGATCGTTGCCATAGGTGTTGTTTTAGGTATCTTTGTCGGAGGAGGGGTCAATCTAACAGCGCAATACAATTACACCAGTGAAAACAGTTTTACCAATTGATATCACAAGGACAATAATGACCGATAACTACGAATAAATTCACTGGGAAAAATGCAAATATTGTATACAACAGGTATATCAACCTTTTGACTTACTATAACACTTAAAATAAAGATTAGATGGTCAAAATTTATTATAAATTGGTTTCTTCAGAGGCACTGTTTACAGTTGCAAGCAAAAGTTTAAACTAGTAAACATCCAGGATACGGATGGCCATCTAGCAGAAACAAGGGATGTTAATATTTTCCTTTGTCTCTATGCTATATGTATATATAGATGGAAAGATGTTTTTCATCTTTCATGGAGGGCTGGATTCGGAGGTAGCAGAGAGTAATTTTCTAATGTTAATGTGATCTGGTAATATATTTGATGGAGAAACTGTGTTTCCTTTCTCTCTATTGGGCTGTTTGCTAAACTGAGGAGCCTGTAGCCACCTAAAGTTCCAATGAGGGTGAACAGACTGTTACTGAACAGAGTTTGGTCTCTTCTCCTTCAATCATCTCTCCATTGAGGCTGAGACTGACATGGGTGAAAGATGGAAGGAGACACTATGAGTTGACGAGGCAGTTCTTGTGCAGCCTGCTTCCAAACATCCTCAATACAAATGCTGAACAGCAAGGGAGAGCCAAACGGTAATGAATGCAGTGCCCCAGCTTGGTGTGACACAAATGTGGATAAGCAAAGGAAGGAATCATATCTCAAAAAGTCAAGTTTGCTTCATGCCATTAGAGTGTTGGCCCAAGTGTGATCCACTGCTCTATTTATCACACTCGCAATGCAGCAAGTCGATTCCCAGACATGTTCATTACCTGATTTCTCTGCCAGTTAAAAAATCTCTACAGATGCCAGATCCTGCAATGACGAAGTCACTAGCATATTCCATACCAGTTTGGAAATCACATAAAAAAATGCAATGAGTCATGTTCATAGCTGCGACATATCTGTCTAAGCTTGGGACTGCTACACAGTTGGCATTTGACTAGTTATGGTACCAGTGGGAAGAGAAAGATGCCAGCGGATGGCTCTAGCGAGACGAAAACTTTTGAGTTCCTGGTGTCTCAGATTTTGTCCTACAATCTAAATCTCTATAATTTTCACTAACTGTGGGAGTAGACAGAAGGAAAGACTATTGTCCTTATCCTCTCCATCCACCAACAGAATATCATAAATTTCCTCTATAGCCACTTTGAAACTAAACTCCATCCTCTCCACTGTGGAATTGGAGTGTACAAGTTGGTTGAGGTTTTCCCCATACTCACTAGCGGGGTTGTCCTCTTCCAAGAGACCTTCCGTATCCTTGTATAGCATCCCAAGTGAGAAGGAAGATGTAGCAGTGTCGTCTACCAGTGCATTACAGTATCTGCCCACAGGATGCAATGAATATCAGATCCTTCAACTGAACTGGTGGATACGCAACAGACACAGTTTGTGTTGCTGGGAGAGCCATCTGGGCAGACAGCTGGATGGTCATGTAAACAGACCATTGTACTGGGCCCCACTAACATGCTGTAAACAACGGAATGGTCAGCTGGTCTGCAGCTCAACTTGTTGAAACAACCAACCTTTTGTCACTAAGTGATGAATAGCCAGTCTGTCTGCCGCTTGCACTGGCTAATCAGAGGCAAGGATGGCAACATCCAGCAAGGACAGCTGGTGCTATTAGTGATAAACACTGTCAAGGTCAGGACAAAACCCCATGTGCCCGGACTTACAGGCAATCTATTGTCTGGGCGTGTAAACTAAGGGCATTACTGTCTGTTGATTTTTTATCTTTGCACATTCTCTCTCCTGTTCAAACTCTTGCAGAAGACAGTGGCTCAATTTGCTTTTGACCATTCTGCACTGACACAGCATGAAGTGTACTTGAGTGCAGATGAGACATAAATCATGTGACTTCTTGACCTTGAACTTTTGCATTTTGTGCATTTAGCCGTCATAATGTACCTGAAACAACAATGAAACACGAGTTCCTTCAAGGGACTGATAATCTACTGGGCAAAAAGAATTTCCAGGAATTCAAGATAAGACCATTTCTTCCTTTTAACTGCTGAGTGTTGAAACCATCTCCGATATTCTTCAGCAATAACAAGTTCAAATTAGCTGCTGTGGTGCACATATTGTATGTCAGATTGGCACCATTTTTATTTAAAACAAAGTAGATATCATTAGAAATCTTTTGGTGAAAACCCCATGTCATAATGATCATCCATTCAGGGGGAGTAGTGACAGGAAGATTTTCACAACAGCCATCATGGCAGCCATTATGGATGTACAACTGGCACCATTTTTATTTAGGGATAACTAGGTATCATCAGAAGTCTATTGGTGAAAACCCCATGTTGATATAGCCATCCATTTGGGAGGAGTAGAGAAAACAATATTTTCAAGATAGCCACCATTGATATAGCCATCCATTTGGAAGGAGTAGAGATAACAATATTTTCTAGATAGCCCCCATAGTGGCTATATTAAGGGTTAGTCATTTTCATTTAAGACCAAGTAGACACCATAAGAACTCTTCTCATGAAAAGCCCCATGTCAAAATGACTTTCCCTTTAAGAGAAGTAGTGAAAACAAGATTTTCAAGATGGCACCATTCTGATTTAGAATCAACAAAACATTATAATGTCTTTTTGTGAAAACACCATGATAATATGATCATTCATTCAAGAGAAGTAGTGATAACATTTTCAAGCTAGCCTCTGTGGCAGCCATATTAGACCCCAGATCAGCACCATTTTCATTTAGGATCAACTAGACATCACAAGAAGCCTCTTGGTGAAAACCCCATGTCAATATGACTTTCCATTCAGAAGAAGTAGCAACAAGACGATTTTCAAGATGGCTACTGTGGCAGCCATATTGGACATCAGATCAACACCATTTTCATCTAGGACCAAGTAGACAAAACCCCATGTTGAAATGACCATCCATGTAGATATGGCCATCCAAGATGGCTGCTCTGTGGCAGCCATATCTGCATCAAATCAGCACCATTTTCATTTAGGACCAACAAGACATCATAATAAGTCTTTCAGTGACAACCCATGTTGATATGGCCATCCATGTAGGAGGATCAGCAATAACAAGATTTTCAAGATGCCGTATTAGATGTCAGAACAGCACCATATTCATTTAGACATTATAAGAAGTTGTTTAGTGAAAACCCCATGTTGATATGACCAGTAGCGATAACAAGATTTTCAAGATGACTGCTGTGGTGGCCATATTGGACTTCAGATCGGCACCATTTTCATTTTGGACCAACTAGACATCATAATAAGTCCTTCAGTGAAAACCCCATTTTGATATGACCATCCATTCTTCTGGAGTAGCAATAACAAGATTTTAAAGATGACAGCCATAATGGATGTCAGATCAACACCATTTTAATTTAGGACCAACCAGGCATCATAAGAAATCTTTTAGTGAAAACCCCATGTTGATATGACAATCCATTAGGGAGGAGTAGCCATAACAAGATTTTCAAAATGGCGCTGTGGTGGCCATATTGAATATGCGAGCAGCACCATTTTCATGTAGGACCAACTAGACCATGGGATGAATGTGTGTGTAAAGTTTCATGGCAGTCCTCCAAGTAGCTGAGGAGGAGTAGTGATAACAAATGTGTGCTAACAGATAGATTTTTGCTACAAACTTTTGACAGAAGTAACAAACTGAATATATGGTGGCAAATTTGCCACTTGTCTGTTTATTTTCAACCCTGCTTGCATCTGCCACCAAAAAGGATGCAATAAATGGGTTTTTCTTTTTATCAAACAACTTACCATTCATGTCCAAATTGATATAATAAGAAAACTCCTCTGCAAGTTTTTCATCACTAGCAAAAGCACAAATACAAGCATAGAAGTGAACACAACGTTTAAACAGGTCTTCCTTGGCACTGGCAGTTTTGGCAGTCTGAAAAAAGGAGACAAATTGTCATGAAGTTTGAAGTAGTTTTATAGAAATTGGATAAGAAATATAGTCTCTAGATATCTCATTAATATGTGCTCATCTCACTTATTATAGAACCAATGATAAAATAAGCCTAAGGTGGAACAAACTGATTGGAATTTGGTCTCTAAGTGGTAACAAGCCCAGCTTATTAGATACAAGATTACCCCAGTAATATATGTAGATCTTGCTCCTAATCAAACATTAGCATTATTAGATAGCATTATAAAGTTTGAACTACTGTAAATTTATTCCTTGAGGTATAAAATTTGTGGTTTTGCAAATATTTCATTTTTGTTGCTACTTAAAATCATGGATTAGGGAAAGGATCTTGTGGTTTCCACGTCATAACCATTGTTCATAAGGTCTTTAAATTCATGTTTGTAGCAACCACCAAACCCGCAAAAATTAGGCTCCTACAAATAATACTGATTTCACAGTATATGCAGTTTTTACAACAAGGGGCCCAAGTGGGCATGACATTGCTCACCTGACTTACATAACTTAATAGTTGACCATTTCACTAAGCAAGCTCATGTAGTATTGTAAGAGTAGAACATATGTAAGAATACAACATATGTAAACCATCTCCCAATCTTTATATCAATTTGACTTTACCTATTGTACTATTGTCTGATACAAAATTCTTTCAAAAGATAATGGCATAAAATAATATTAATAGACTCTTGCAACTATTATTAATGCATTTGACAGAAAAACCAAATAAGGAGTAAGATGTTTCTTTAATAATACTTAGACTATCATAATACATGAGCACATCCACTACCTCACAAATACAGCCCTCCCAAGCTAAAGAGACAGTCACCCTGCCCTTAGCTTGTTTTAGAAAAAGAAGTGTTAAAAGGTTGTCTACTTGCCAAGGTGGAAGTCTGATGTGTGATTTCCCCTTGGATAGAGGGATTGACACCAAGTCCCATCAATTCATCAGTTACTTACTACTATAGTGGATGTGCACACTCTTCCAGGGATGTAATTGCAGGGAGGTCTTGGGAGAGTGTGCCCATATTATGATCAGGTAAGTATTATTAAAGAAACAAATGTTTGGAGTAAAATGTATCTTCAATAATACTTACCCAATCATAACACATTATAAATACATCCACTAATTCACAAATCCAGTCCTCCCAGGCTAACTTTTGCAACAGAAGTACTAAAAAAAGTCATTTGTTTACCAAGATGGAAATCAGTGAAGAGTGGTCTCCCTTGGAGAGAGGGACTGACACCCGATCTGATTAAAATCAAGATCTGATTATCATAAGTAGATCTGACAGACACCGATGAAAGTCCATGTTCTAGTGACCTTTGGAATTCCAGGTGCACTTACTGCTTAGTAACATCTCAGATAAAATGTTGCATTTCGTGTTAAGGAAGGTTCTCATTAGAAACATTATGTTCCATGTTCCGAATGACCTTTTCCACTTTCATAAATGTGAAAGCTGTAATTTGATTGGTGAATCAAAAGGTCAACAGAACAGGACACCATACTGGTCTCTGTCAGATCTCTGTTATGTTGGAGATCTCAATTTTAATTGGATTGGACTGATACCAAATTAAGTCGATTCATTAGTTACTACTTGAGCAGATGTGCATGCTTTTCCAAGATGTAACTGGGGGGAGGACTTGAGAGGGTGTGCCCATATGATAATTGGGCAAGTATTTGAAGAAACATATTTTACTTCAAAAGTTGATTTCTTCTTCAAATGTGTTAGCTGATCATAATACATTAGGAGAACAGGTAAGAGGAGGAGGGAGTTACATCCCCTTACCATGGAGTTGACTCATGTGAAATATGCAGTTTAGTGAACAATCTTCATTCATGCAAATACAGAGGAGAGAAACCTGCATCACTATGAAGCTTCTGAATGACCTGGGAAGGTAGCCTGTTGCAGTGCTGCTATAGGTAACACCAGGTTAATCTAAGGTCTTTGGGATGAAAAGTCTCTCAGATTAAAGATAGAGAATGTCGTATCTGACCTCCATCCCATGGTTTGGATTATGTCAGAGAGCAGTTGCACCCAAATGCTATGCTAGTGCTGACTACCCTAATCTTGTGCATCCATATGCACAAAAAATCCACTGGTCTTGCATTAGTTCCTTATAAGCAAAGCTGATAACCCAATGTATCCAGGACAACACACACTGAGCAGAAATAATGTCCCTTTCTTTTTTGAGTGGTAAGAAAAGGAGCTCCCTCTTCTCATCAGCTCCGTTCTCTTTAGATACCACTTCAGAGTCCTTATTGAATCCTACAGACTACCTTGAGGTGATGGGTACAAAGAAGATAAAGGTTTTAAGACAAAGGACTGATTTCCTTCGAGTCAGAACTTGTTCTTGGCAATGAAAGCAGGACCCATCAAGAGTGAAACCAAACCATCATGGCGGAACACCTAATGATTCATATCAACAAACAAGGCATGTATCTCACTGATCCTCCATGCTTTAGCTAGAATAATTAGGAAGCAAGTTTTGTATGAGAGGCGAGTCTAGGAGGCTCCAGACACTGATTCCAAAGATTGTTGAGTGATGGGTGTTAACTTCACATCAAAAAGCCCAAAGGAGGAAGTTAGCTTCAAGTGGTACTGAAGCTTTTAAAGGAGAGATATGTTTCCGCTCACACCACTGACTGAAAACTCTCCACTTCCCCCATATGTTTTGAAAGTGGTGTGCCTCCTTGCCTAAGCAATTCTGCCCACCACTTGTTCTGAGAACTGTTCCCTACTGAGGTCTTGCTTCATATGAGCCAGCAATCCAGGTTCTCTGTATCTGGATGAAAGACCTGTATTAGTGATTGTTTGAGGAGACTGGAAGAATACAGGATTTTTCTGGGAATCTCTGCTAAGTTTTATTGATTGCTGAACCATGATTTTTCCATCTTATGGGAAGCAATCTTAATTTGACAGCACTCAAATTCTCTTCCTTTTGCAAGACTTTGTAAAATAAGAAGGGTTAGGGGGAAAAGTGTATGCCACAAGACTGTTCTAGTTCTGTGAAAGGCTACTGCCTGAGCAAGCTTTTGAATCTGGAACATTGAGTCCACTAGGACATTCAGCCTGCCTGGAATGTAACGGACACAGATTTGACAACAATGACACCACCTGAGAAAATCTGAAACCAGAATGCAGAGGTCTGGGAACTTGTATCCCCTTTGCCTTCAAAGACCGCTGATTTCTTTGCCTTCTGATGTGACTAAAGGCCATTGATTTGTTGGACAGAATGAGAATGTCCTTTCCATACAGTGTCTCCTGCCATGATTGAAAGGCATGCATCTTAGCCTTCATTTCCAGGAGATTAATGGAATGAGTGCTCCTGGAAGGAACAGACCAAGCTCACTTCTAGGAAGAAGGGCAGGAGGTAAGCACCACAGCCTGTCATGCTGGCATCCTGCAGTGGGATGCACTACCATAAACCAAACAAGGTCCTTCCATTTGCTGAGATGGGACCTCATATAGCTCGAAAATTGACTATTTGTTATGGAGGGCAAAGGTTGGGCCATACTGGGACAGAAGGATCATCTGCAGGGTTCTCATGAACAAGTAAACCAAAATGAGGGGATCCAGTGTCACATTGAAGAAACCCAAGATGCGAAAAAATTCCCCGGTCCAAAATTCAATTAAGAGTGAATGGTTGCCATAACCAAGATGGCTTCAAGACACATTTTGCCTGAAGCTTTCAGGCTGAAATGGAGTGCCCTGAACTGGCAGGTGGTATCCATGCAAACCTTATGAATTCCAGGAAGATCTGTGAGTGGGTATGTGAAGGTACGCATTTTGGAGGTCATCGCTGACTGCGAAAATGCCCTCCTAAACAGCATTGAGAACTAATCTCTGTGTCTCCATTCTGAATGTGAATCCTGAATAAAAGTGGATGAGATAGTTTAGATCCATGACAGGACAAAGCTTGCAATGGGCTTTAGGACCTAGCAAAAGGTCTGGAATAAGATCATGGTGAATTTCCATTGTGAACAATCTAATGTGCCATTTCGTAAGGAGAATGTTGATTCTTGCTGCAGAATGTCCCCTTTGTACAGGTCTCTTAGGATGTCTGTAGTGAAGGGAGCCATTGATGATGGGGTAGGGGCACTAAATGTGATCTGGAGGCCCTCCAAAACATCAGGATTGGTCCTGGTCTCCGCCATGCTTAGTCAATGGTGGCCAGTGGAAACTGGGTTCTCATCAAACAAAAGGAAATGGAAGGGGTGTTCGCTGTTTTGGTGTGCTTTATGAGATCTTCCAGTTTCTCTGATCTTTCCTAGGAAACGAGGGCACGGTTCTGGGTCACTGGGCCTGTGAGGTTTGCCTCGTTGGTAGCCTGTTGCAATCTTAAAACGGCTTGGTGATGGTTTTTCCAGAAAGAGGATGTGGATTGAAATGCCTTTCCTTCTTCCAGGTGAAGATTAATGGATGTAGCTATGGCACTGGGTAAGCGAGTGTTGAGCTGCTCTCTTAGCACATGAACCATATAAGATAATGACTCCCAAGTGTTTGTGTCAGAAGGGTTTAAGCTATATTCAAATAGCTGAAAAATAACCATGGAAACCAAATGATTATAAGAGTCAAAAGATAAAAAAAAACAAAAAACAAACAGGAATCATTCATTATCAACAGAATGTAGTAATTATCTGACTACTTTCCTGCCACTATTACTTGACTGGTTTAATTGATAACTTAGTTATTTTACTTTATTATACATATACAGTGGAACCCCGCTATAACGCGCCCCGCCATAACGCGAATTCGGATATAACGCGGTCGTAGCATGGCTCCCGAAATTTCGTATATTCATTCACACATGGAGAAAAAAAATTTGGAGAAAAGTAAAAAAAACAAAACAAGAAATTAACTTCATTTTGGGCATGAGATTAGTTGTGACTTTTAAAATAATATGATCGTGGCATGGTTCCTGAAATTTGAAATTCATTTACGTGTATTTTTATCGGACCGTGAAAATATTTGTTTAACGTACGAGAAATAGTGTGTAAAACGTTTATTATAATTTGGTGGAAGAATTCGCGTATGACTTTTAATAATAAACGATCGGAACTTAACAATTTATCCAGGTTCTTTAAGTGATTTTGGAGAAGTGATCGTGTATGAATTCTAAAATAATACGATATATATAACGTACGAGAAATAGTGTGTACAACGCTTGGCTTCTGAAATTTATCAATTTGAACAGGTTGTGGTGAAGCTCCGTATTCTACTCTAGAAGAGAAAACTGGTTTCATTAGGTTTTTGAATTGTTAAGCCGAAGTAAACATTATCGGAAGTGTTACTTATTACAGATCCATGAGTAAAGCCAGTAAATCGTCTTTGTGATTGTCTTCCATGAATTCTGTATACAGTCGTTGCTCAAACAATAGCCGACATGGGCTTCTTATTTAACTGCAATCACAGCCAAGCAGCAGACAAAGCTGTGGTTGATACAAGAGTCGCACAATTTAATAAACATCAAAGGATGAAAGCCGCCAACATGTATGCTGTGCTTGGCGGTGTGATCAAACAACAAACAGCAATGATTAATTTAGCAGTTTTCACATGTTTCTTTTGATGTTCACAAAATCTGAAATAAAAGTTATTTGCACGCTGAAATCATGCATTGATTGTTAATTATTCTTGCAGTTGTCGCATATGATAAAATTTTAGCGGTATGAAATTTGTACAGACACCGTATGTAGACCCGGGAATAGCTGCATGCAATGACCGTACGATATCAGACGGCAAGTAAATGGTTTCAATATTTTGTTCATCCTATATTTTACACGACGAATTCAGACTATTACAAAATTATTGAATATTTTAAATCTGTACGATTTTCAATGAAATTACATCCATTATGGATGAACTGCATGCCACGACGGCACGGTAGCATACGGTGTTGATACACTTTTCATGATATAGCGATAGTCTGGTATTATCGGTCAATCTGTATTATCGTTCAAACAAATAAAAATTAGTCAATGTTTTTAATGCACAGTAATAACCTATAAATATATTAGCCATCGATTATTTTGAATATATCTTAATTAATGCATTCCAGTTAATATTCATCTGATGATAAGCCGACTTTTGATCATTGTACATGTATACACGTATATGTTCTCGGAAAAAAAGTTAAATATTGTAAAACCCCGCATTAACGCGACCCCGCTTTTAACGCGATCCGATTTTATGGACCCCGATCATCGCGTTATAGCGGGGTTCCACTGTACTGTAAAACATGTCTTGACAGACTGGGATCTCCATGCACAAGTTTATTGATTATATAGTGTTATGACCTGTCAAGAGACCACCTGTCTCAAGAGACCATTAGTTTTTGGTAGAAGGGTGGTCTTTCAAGACAGGTTCTACTGTATATGCATTTGTTTCAAAAATATTAAGCTTCAGAAAAAGAAAGTACTGAACTTGACTGATAATGGTGAGTACCGAAAAGTATTCCAAAAGCTGAAATGATATTCCTTCAAGCTACTTGTTTCGGCTAAATCTGCAATATTGTTGTCAGAAAAGTAATATTGACCCAAGACCATTTATTTATTCAGTGAAACAAATCGATAATAATATTTATTTAAAGTTTGAAAGAAAAATAAATACTATTTAAAAATCCAATAAGATCAAAATGAAACAAAGGATAATAATTATGGATTTTTCATGCATGGGATTTAATGTATGTAGATGAATAACATTCTAAGAAAAGTTAACGCTTTTTGTACAAATGAAATGCTTAATTTTCAAGTTTACAAACATACCTGTTCAACTGTGGTAGACAAATGTAACAATATCATGGAAATATTAACTAATACACTGCTTCCTCATTTTAGCGTGCCCAGTTAACTTATGAAAGCCGCTTATAACATGGAGATAGATGTGGATCCCATTTTTTCTTATAAAAAAAAAAAAAAACACCCAAAAATATGCCCCATTTTGCTGAATGTTAATAAAATTGCTATCAAAATTGGTAAAATGCAGCCTTGATATATTGCTTGTTTTATCATTGAAAACAGCCGTTAGTACCCAGAAATTTGATTCAATATCAAAGTCACAACTTTTATTGAAAATTAGTGTATTTTGTAACATTTTCTATTAAAAAAAAAAATTATTCTCAGTACACTGTAAATAACAATATACAACGAAATATCAATTAATGAAAATGACAGTATTGCCTACTGGTGGCAATATTTTAAGAAATAAATACCAATTAAATAAGTCTTGTCAAGTGAAATTCATGTTTCAGTTTTATTTTTCAATTCGGTTTCAGTGTAATCATTATAAAAGTGATATGCCCTCTTGTATTCTAATGTGAAAAGTGTAAATTGACTGTCACAGCAATAACCATGAGCATTTGCATGATAACCTAATTAAGTACCATCTGTGTTTTGATCTTGAAATTGCAGAGGTGTTGGTTCCAATTAATGAAAAGTTGATGTGCATAGTATTATCACGTTAATTAGTCTTTTGTATCAAATCCTACCTGTGTAAGAACTAGCGGCCACTGTCAGGTGTTAAGTCAACTCATTTCAATTGACTAATCAAACACTGAGAATACTGTAAGTACATGTTACATAATACAAGTATCTAACATTAATCAGTAGTTTATCATACTAATTCACAAATGTAATCAACAATAGCAAAGGAACCAAGCAAAAGGCATACTGGTTGCATGAATAGCTTAGTTTCACAGATAAGGTTCATTATGGAGAAGCAAGTTATAAAGTTTATAGTCAACTTAAAATTCCCAAATTGGCACTCAGAATCTTGCACAAGGATGAGTAGAAATCACAGCATCAGAATTTTAATAATAGAACAATAATTATCAAAAAAATAATAGTTTTGACGTTGTTTCTGTAAATAAATGTCAGTCTTTTTTAAATAAAGCATCTCGTTTTATTCTGAATCTATAGTAACACTAGAATGTATCCACATTCACATGCAAAAAGTAGTGATGTAATACACAATTTTTTTTCTGGTATATATGTCATGTGTATTTAAACCACTTGGAATAATGTTTTAAACAATCTTTCAGAGTTTAAATATATTGAAAATAAAGGTAATTTAGACAGAAAAGCAAAGAGAACTTCATTAGAAATAGCTACTTATTGACAATTATTCCCAACATGATTATTCAACCACTTAACCTGCCCCCTTTGCCTCTCTTCTCACTGTCAATGTCCATCCCTTTCTTAATTTTTTTCAGAGGTCCCTTGGTAACTCATGCCCTCGCTTATGCCACGGTCTATATTTTTGGACCCCAATGTATGCAAGTTATCAAGGGTGATATGTACAATGTTGGATAGTTACAGAATATTTAAACAATAATAAAACAAATGCAAGTTCATATTATAAGTCATCAATTATAACCAGTGTATTTGTTACAATAACCAAATGAGATCAGAAAAATTACCTAAACAGTACTTAAAGCCCTTGAATATGGATTATTTCAGCACCAAAACCCAACTGATATATTTTATAACAAGAATAAATGCCAACTGCAATAAAAAATATTCCGACTGATTGAAATGGTAACCTTTTATAACACAGCAAACACTGCAACACACATATCTGTATTATGCTTTAGGGTTACACAACATTTACACAAAAAAGAGTATACTTACCTTTGTCTTAAGGATTTTTTTTTTTTTTTTTTAACATTTCTAAAATTGTTCTGGTTCTTTTATTTAGGCATGGACACTTTGTTGAAGGGTGATGCCATTTTGCTAACTCAACTAGGCATTGCTTGTAAAGCATATTGCCACTGGTCAGCAAGTGATGATTCAGCAAATCAAAAAGAAGTTAATATAACTGATCAAGTATGTAAATGTGCCCTGGGGGCATTAGCTTGGAATGCATCAAACAACTAAACATGAATCGTAGCAATAAAACGTAATTTTTAGTATTATTCAATCCGTCTGAACTCCCAACTAAAACAGCGGTCAATAATGTAAAATATTAGTCATATCTGAACAGAGACATATATACATACATACGTATCATGGCAACAATTCCAATTTAGACCAACTAGCCTGACAAGGATGATGTTAGCAAAATGGACCCAACATTTTAATTTTAGTTCTTTATTTTAAATCAACAAGGCCTGGACCTGCATGTTAAGCCCATGATCAAAGCATTGCTGAAAAACTTGAACCAAAACCTGAACTATTGACAATGAAGCTGCCAATGGAAAAGTGACTGCAATGTCTTGATTTCCACTAATGTGGGTTTAACACACAAAACATGGTTTACTTACATTAAATTTAATTTGCCCAAAAATTGTTTTTTCTTCTCCTGGCTAGTTGGGATAGGGAATAGTTGTGCCCTGCATGCATGCATACATACATACATACATACATACATACATACATACATACATACACACACACATACATACATACATACATACATACATACATACATACATACATACATACACCACTTTGCTATATCTCATCAGTCCTTTACACTTACCCTAAAACTTTTACAAGAGCATTGAAACTTGTGCTCTGGCTGAGAGCGATTGCGTGCAGTCTCAAAGAATGCAAGGTGTAGGAATCCCAGTTGCTGTTTGGGATTTGGTTTGCATTTTACAACCATTATATTCTTTGTAACCCTTTGCACTAGTGGACCAGTAGTTTCGGTAGCCAATAACCAGATAGCTTGTTTTGTTTCATTTGACACTTGGAGAGAATTCAAGATGGAGTTCTTCAAAGTTAATGGCTGTGCTTCCTGAGTGCACTCTATTGCTGATTTGATATGGGGACATACTTGGTCTGAGAGTCCAATTTGGCTACTTCGACTGCAACTTTCAACATAGCATCTGGCTGCATGACATAATACTGCAGGGTCTACAACTTGGGCAGGGTTTCCATCAAGATCTTGTACAAGGGGAAGCTGGACAAATCCTCGATAATCAGGTCCCCGATCCCTAAGTCGGACAGAAAACACTTGCACTGTTGATCCTGTGATAATCTTCACTGCATCAGCACTATGTCCTTTTTTCTTCTCTTTTTCTTTGAAGATAACATCACATGCTTTGTTCTTACAACTGATTCCTCTTGTTCCATTGTAGGTTCCACACTTAGGACACTTGCGGACTCCTCTCAGTGTTGGCTTGCCTAGGTCCTCAAACAATGCTTTGAGTTTTTCAGGTGTTGCCATAATGACCTACTTTTAAAGTTGTGCCTAACCAATCTGGAAAAAAGTAAATTTCACATCACATAACATTTTATTTCAAACAAATACAATTTTCACTAAATTAGGGCTAAAACAAAATTCCATTGGCTATTTGTCTTGACGGGAAAGTGACTTGGAACTTTTACTTGTTTTGCTTCAATTTTACTAATCCTACACTGTACATAATACTGGATCTGCTTAAAATGCCTCTAATCCAATTGAATGAGCATCTTGAAAAGTGAATTGCTTTTTCTCAGCTTCCACACGTAAATAAGTGGATTTTTTTTTAGCCCTGTTATGCTTCAGGCCAATAATACTGGTAATTCCTTTTTGGTAAATTATTAATAAACTTGGTTGAAGTGGTGTGTGTCAAAGTCACAATTTCATCAGTAATAAGTCATCCCGTAACCTGAACCCTTTCTACATCAAAAGGAGGGAGGGAGATACTATTTGGCATACAGGAATGATTCTGCTGTATTAATTAGGACTGCCTGGGGACCTCAATTTTCAATGCCCCCCCCCCCCAATTATTTTGAAATATCCCAATGAAAAGTTATTAAATCTTGCTTGCTAGAACTTTCCCTTCTTCCATTCATATTATTACAAATGCTATTGGATCGAAACCATAATTGTACTTTTTACCCTACCAGAAGTCATCTTGATCATACAAAAGCTTGGAATTCCTTTTAAGTGCATTTATGCCTAATAAGTACAGTGTATTCCGATTCTCCACTGTATATGCATCATTGAAGAGCTGACAAGCAAGAAGACAGCTTGTCCATTTTCATAGCTATGGATATGTATTCTTTAAATATTTAAAAAAAAATAGATGTTAGGATAGTTGACAATACATACTGGTAATGACTGATAAACACATTTTGTGTTCTTAATTGCTTAAACTGAACATTGGGCCTGAGATTCATCTGCTAAGGTATACCTGGAGTTATGTGGTCTGGTGATACGCTGAATGACTTTTCTGATGGCTACTTCCAATGAACCAAATGTTTGTTTTTTTATGACATTCTATTTCGTGGTTTTAAAAAAAAGGGGAATACAGTTTTTAACAGTGTTCAATATTCTGGTTTGTTGACTTCTGTCTGCATCAGTGCTGCACCTAGGATCCCAACAGCAGGGGACATTGTGCTCCCCTGTCCTCCAAATTTGGGGGACACAAAATATTTTCAAAAAGACAGTTTCTTGTTTTAAACATCCATGGCCCTTTGTCTTGATACGATTAAGTGATGAGAACCCTCACACACAAGCCACTGACATTAGGTGAAACCAGCAACACTTCCGCGAAAACAGCCAAGTCTGGAAACAAGTCGGAGTGCATAAAGCTAATGTTTCATTTTTTTTCTCGTTTTGTGGTCCATGATTCATTCCTCAAATCTCTCTGCCTCTAAGACATTCTGTTCCTTTTATCAAACTTCGAAGAAATTAACTATTTTCTTGGCCAGTCAAGTGAGAATCTGGCTCATCTGCAGCCTTGCGCTTGGGACCAAAGAAATTATGTAAAGGTGCCATCGGAAAAGTACACGCGATAATCATTCGAAAAAGAAAGTATATCTGTCCATGACACAAAAAAACAGCTGATTTTATGACGATTTTTGATGATTAACATGGGAGGTCATATTCCTCTGACAAACAAAATAAGTCACAAAATATTGGCACTATTTTTCTAATTAAGATATACTATAAAATGCAAGTGTTTCAAATATCACAAAAGGATTAATAATACGATGGAAAAAAGGTGTGCCGAGTGATGTTTATCAAAGCGAGGTGTCAAAGTGCAAGTGCGTGAAATTAGTCTTTTGATCAAAACGATCATTAGGCACAGGCAATTGATTAACGGGAGTCCCAATCTCCTTGTCCGCTAAAATCTAACATATGCGGCTTCATCTAACCCATTCACAATCACTTGAACTTTGTTTGATAGACAGCACACTAAACGGTTGATACTTGCTTTGTAGAAATGAATGAAATAAAGGAGAAGTTCGCCAAAAAAAAACTTGCATACCAAGGACTCGGCTGTTGGAATTTTCATACATCCAAATATTAAAAGTACATATACTTTTACACGTACATATACTTTTACGTAGATTTTGGCATCCTGGAGAACCCTGAACTACTATATAGTACTTAATGCACTAGTAGTAGAAAAAAAAGGAGACCATTTTATTTGCCTTGACAGTTTTGTCACCCTAATTTTTGTCGTCTGCACTACATTACAATCTTTTCCTTGGACACCTATATTATTGTCATAAACAATTTATTTATAAAGTCTTCAAGTAACCCAAAAAACATTTACATGTTTGAATATCTGGTTAACCTGAAAAGAGCTGTACTATGGAATTTTCCATACCATATCTTACTCTTGTGTAACTTTAGTGATCACTCATTCTCTACCATCGTTCGTTAAAATAAGTCCCATGTTTTCTGAATTATTTTTCTTGTCAAAGTAATAAGTCATTGAATAAATACCAAAACTGTGTATTTCTTTAAATTTTTCACCCAAGAAATTAAGTCCATTTTGTCATTAAATACATTAAACTAGTGCCGTCAGTGACTTGGCATTATAACTCAGCAGACTACTACAAATCTGAACTGTTTTGACTGCCAAAAGTATTGTTTTAAAATGGAAATTAACTGCCATCTTGAAGGTTCTATCACCTTTAGCGACTCTGGACACTACTAAAGCCAACACATACATGGGCAGACATGCACTGAAGAAAAATAGGTGTATTCTTCAATTTTTCCACACAAAAAAAGCATGCAAAGGAGTCAAGATTTGGTGGACATAGTACAAAAAATGCAGGAAACTTGTGATCCTGCACTCGAGGTGCAATACTTCTGCTTGGTAAATATGCTGCAGATGATTAGATTGGCACCATTTCCATTCAGTACCAACTAGACATCATAAAAAGTTGTTCAGCAAAAACCCCATGCCGATACAACCATCCTTTCAGGAGTAGTGAAAATATTTTCAAGATGGCCACTGTGGTGACCATACTGGACATCAGATTGAAACCATTTTCATTTAGGAACATCTAGACATCATAAGAAGTCTTCTGGTGAAAACCCAATGATAATATTACTTATCATTCAGGAGGAGTAGCGATAACAAGATTTTCAAGCTGGTTGATGTAGCAGATATACTGGAGATCAGATCAGCAACATTTTCATTTAAGACCAACTAGACCTCACAAGAAATCTTCTGGTAAAAACCTCATGTCAATATAACTTTCCGTTTGGAAGGAGTAGCAATAACAAGATGTTCAAGACCACAGATCAGCACAATTTTCATTTATAACCAACCAGACATCTCAAGTCTTCTAGTGAAAATCCCGTGTTGATATGACCATCCATTCAGAACGAGTAGCCATAAAAAGATTTTCAGGATGGCAACTGTGGTGACCATACTGGACAACACATTGGCACTAAAAATACAGGTGACCTGGGGCAAGAGTAATATTGTCTACGAAAACTCGTTGAAAATTTCTCCACATTAAAATGATGCCTAGATTACTGAAAAGCAAACCCTGTAAACACGAATACCATTAAGAAATCGAGGGCTAGATGTGAAACTGCAATTTTTTTATTTAGCATATGAACCTGGTAACTTATATATTTATATGAGATCATGCATTGGAAGGGTTTTAAATCTGCTGTCTTCACTCCAAACATAATAATTTCATGATCTGGACCCATTTTATTATCAAATTTGCATCAAGTACCTGTGTAAAACAACAAAGTCTACCTCCTTTGCGACATTTTCTTAACTGACGAGCAGGCAAAATAGCCAAAGTAATTGATAAATGACACATGGTAGATGTTGAGCAATGCTGAACTTCTGCGTTTCTTTAGGGTAGTAAAATACACTTAAGATTTATTTTCAAGGTGCGAATCTGCATCTACTTGGCCTAGGGATGAGTACATAATAAAGTTTTCCTCAGCACAGCAGATTTTAACCCAGTCAGGATGAGCGGTCTTCCTGAGCCCTGCAAGGAAATACTGCATGAGTGACAATACAAAATGTTTTCACTTCACAAGTGAAATATTTCCATATATCTACTAAAAGATTTTCTTTTTATATATTTTTTAAAAGCAAAAAACATCGATCTGCATAGATTATCTCCATTTTGTGCCAAAGCAATTAACAGCTGCATTAATACATCGATAAAAAGAAGTTACTATAATTTTACAATAATTTTGTGACAGCGACATTTTACAAATGTAGGTTGTACATATGCTTCAAATTGTGTAATTGGTCAAAATGATGACTGTATTCATACAAAAATAATGATTTTTTTTTTTGTTAAGACATTTCATGCGCGGATTGATACTGTTATTGTGGGTGTAATGTAGAAACATCACAGAGGGTTGTATCTGAGAGACTTCCGAGCAGAACATCTTTTCACAACAGATTTTAATGATTGTGAGTTTACCTGTAAGGATTTTTGTTCTTTATTTTGTTTATTTCAACATTCTAACATGAATTTTTGTGTGGCCTTGGCAAGCTTGCAGTCTAGTTCGGTAGCAGACGCTGTATTCAATTTTTGAGTGTCACTTAATTTCAGTTGCAATCAACACTAATCAACGCCTTATTTATCCATTGTTTTCAAACGTGATTGTGATGCAAGTTAAAAGTGCTACTTTAAAATTTTTATATGTACCAATAAAAAAAGTATTTTTGTATTTCTTTTTCTAATTACAGAAGTTTGTTACAATGTATAGGTGATATTGAAGAATACAGCGCTTTGTGTCAAATGGGATTTAAGTCAGGACAAGTGATTTTTTAGAGCCAACTGCCCAAAGCCAGTGTCTGAAAAATATATTCTTTGAGCCCTAACTTTGGCAATATTGTTGCTGGTATAAATTCCTCAAAACTACTTCTAACATAATATGAAAATGTATCCAGATAATAAAGCAATGCAATATCTGCATGTAAATTTAGGCTGAACTGTCAGAAAGTTTTGCATTTTTTTTCAAGGAAGTGCCTTGAGCAGACTAGATCATGGTAGTTTTCATCTGCTGTGAAAAATAAGCAGCTGAATTTAAATGTCAAAGAGTATGACCATGTGAGTAGTGAAGAATGATTGGCTGCATTCATATTCTTGATGGACAATGCAACATAATAATAATAATTTTAAAAAACCTGGGGTGGACAAGTGACAGGAAACATTTGTGACAAGAAAAAAGAAAAAAGAGTTTTTTTAGAAACACATTTTAGAGAAAACTGAGGTCACACAATTTAACAGTTAGAAAATACTGTCTCAAATGATACCAGGTACACTGAAGGGTGGGGTACTTAAAAGCTATTGATAGAGAAAACTCTGGCACAATAGTACCCTAAATTACTATAATACTCTTTTCACCACCCCTTCTACAATATATCTGGTATCCCACTCGAGCATATTGTCTCATACTTAGGCACTGGTTTTAAAATTAGGGTAGGCAGGTATTTTTTTTTTTAACATTATATATAAATCAAATATTTCAAGTGCTTCAAATTACTTTTAAAAACTGGCTCAATTAGATGTACAAATCAATTTCGGCAATGTGATTTTTTTTATTAAAAAAAAAATTTAAAAATTGGGGGGGGGGGGAGTGCTAGGGTCCGCAATGGGAAACAATGACAGTCGGCCAACCAGAAACATATTTTTTTTGTTGGCCTTATACATGTATGGTTTTATGGTCTTGTGGATACCTATATGAATATTTGGGAGGATTTATGAGTTTTTTCCATGTCTAGACCTAAACTGACTTGCTTTTAGTCCCAAAATGTAAGACAACTTTCCTGATATGTATGATGGGTGAGGGGGAATCAATGTCTTATTACCTTAATACTCACTGCCCTGTAACTCTGCTCCATCTGCATCACCTGGGGAGCTGAAGGCCAATTTTCAAGAATATCTCTCATAATTTGGCTGGGTTTCACAAACTCTGCAGAAGGCCGTTTCATGTGGTTGAAGAGCAATGGTAGCCGAGGAATGCCCAAGTTGGTTAACATATGGTACATTTTCCTTCACAAAAAAGAATATGTCTGATCTTATTTGGCCAATGTGATCTGACACATTTGTTTCACTGAAAAAAATTAACCCTTGTTCAACTTAGGCATTCCACAGCTACCACTGCGCTTCAACCAAATGATATGGTGGTCAAGAGTTTGAAAACCCAACCACTTCGTCATGCATGGATATGCTGATAATTCTTTAAAGTATAGTACAACTCAAGCAATTAGACTCTAATCTGTGCAACAGTGTCAATATGGGCTGCCAACTATGTGAGATAATCTTGAAAATATAGCCTCTGGGATTGAGGCTGACTGACCTCGCAACAAGCTATGCAGCATCAAATTGTACAGACAGTAAGATATTGCCCTCTCCCCCAATCATGCATGTCAGGACTAACATCTTACACTGTAGGACTAGATCAATGTCTTACATTGTACAACTCGGTTGAAGAGTGATGGCAGCCAAGGAACTACATAATTGTGCAGAGATTTAGTTTCATCAGAAGAAAGGCATCTGAGTAAGTATAGTATAACTAAGCAATCAGAGTCTAAGCTATTCAACAGCGTCAATATGGGTTGCCAACTAAGAAATATTCTTGAAAATTAGCTGCCAGTTTCCCTGATGACTTGGACGGAAGAGATACAGGGCACTGAGTATTAATGCAGTGAGATGTTGACATCCCATCATATATATCAGAGTTAACGTCTTACATTGTTGGACTAGAGTTGCTTTCTGCAGATGCCAATTGGCGCAATCTGTTAACACTACTGGTAACCTTCATTAATAAGGGCTATTGGTAATGCGAATAGGCTTAGCAGGGTGTTTGGGTGTGGTATAACCATATATCACGTATAGTACATATTAAGTGAAAAGTAATACATTATTAACTTAAAAAACTCATTTAAATGTGCAGGTACAATCTGTTTTGTGGAAATTATATTTATAAGAGCTAAAATAGTCAATTTTTGATATTGCATTTTACGTGCAATAGATCATGGCATTAAGATAGTACTGAGCTATTGCACTCTAATTATCGTGTTGCATGACAACTTAGCAAGATGCAACAAACGTTACATTTGTCATATACACTGAACATTGCGTACAATGCATGTGGCAAACATCAAGATGCCATGTAATGGGGGCTGCCATATTGGTCTTCTTCCAATCAGCTCGGTCCCATGACTGACAGTCATATTACATGCATACCTGTAACCCAATGGCTATGAGACTTTCCATACGGAAACTACAGTTGTGGTCGGTACTGTTAATAGCGAAGAAAATTCCTAAACATTCCTGAAATACATACTATGAAATGACTTGTTTGTTTACATTTTACTTCTTTTACACTCTCCTTTCACTGCATGTAGTTCTGTAAATATTAACTGGCCAAAGTTTATATCTTTGGGTATTATCAGTCCTTCGTTCTTAATACTCATCTAAAGATAATGAAAAGTTGGTTCAAATGCAATGGGAGCTGAGGAATGCCAAAGTCGGTTAGAGATAAGTTTCTTAAACGAAACGAAGCTATATAATCGCTTTCATCAACATTAGTAAATTTCTCTTCATTCGTTAAAGAAATATACTCCAACTGACAACTGCATTTCTTGCCTATCATTGGATTTCAACCAACTGAAATGTTATGTCAACAGAACTTGAAAACGCATCCAGTTGCTCGTCTCAGAATTAGATTCCATCACAAAAAAGACATCAAAGTATAGTCCAACTAAAGCAATTTGATTTTAATTGGTGGAAAAGTGTCAATATGGGCTGTCAAGTGTGCGATATTCCTGAAAATTTGGCATCTAGTTCCCCTGTCAGTCGACAGGGATCACGCTACACAACATACATATCAGGGTAGACTTCTTACATTGTAGGACTAAGGGGCCCCGGGCGTCGTGCTATCGAATTTATTTTGTACTGGTAATATTTAGCCATTTCTACACAATCAGAGTACCATCCCAGACCCACCTGTACTGAATTGTGCATTACCAATAGTCCTTAAAGACCATTTTGTTATCAGAAATCATTTCTTTATCCAAAATTCAAGTTGAATAAATGCTCACATCACAACATATATTGAAAAATGCAATGGCATATAAACTGTACTATGCAAGACAATCTCGCAGTGCAGTAATGTCTATAGATGTTTTACTTACAATTACAGAGATCAAGATTAAGTGGTGTCATATCGTCAATAATCAAATTTATTACACCTTTTTGTAGTTTGTAACAATAATTTTTGTTTCAAATATAGGTGCGTTCCAAAGGATATTAATAGAATAACATAATGGCTTATTTTATCTCTTCATGATTATCATATATGTTGAATTATAGCCATACCGCTAATTTTTGCAGCAATTTTTCCCGATTAACAGTCAGCCATGATGTCTTCCTCCTTGAAAACGCTCCAGAACGAGTGATTCAATTGGATAATGGTGACCACATGGTATGTGATTTGTTTTTATTGGTTAAGACTCGGCAGGGAGAATTTGTTATTCTTAAAAGTTTCAAAATAAATGGTTATGTCTAGCCTACTTATGTATGATTTTGTTGTTGTTGTTGTTGTTGATGTTTTGCTCGATGAGAGTGGGGTGGGGAGGTTGTTGCTATTGCTCTATGCTTTTAAAGGTGAAAATTATTAAATTTGTTAGTAGAAACTCATATTAATATAACTTATCACCGACAAATACTTTATTAAGTGAGTGTTATTGCCAGGCAATTTTTAAAAAAAATAAATCAATATAAAACATTATCTTTGTAATTTAATCCTTCTACTTTATCAAACAAAAGGCTCAAGTGAGCCCAGGATCGCTCACTGACTAATAGCCAACTGCAAGAGTAGTTTGCCAATAAATCTGGTTCAGAAGGATGCTTTCTGTAAAAATGTATTCCAGTGCTGTTGATTGTCGGCACATATGTTATGAAAACAATTGTTTCAAGGTCTCTATGTATTTAGTATTCTCATTTATATTCGATAGCATATCAGCTTAATATGTCCAGTATTGGAAGGCATTCATGCAAGGACGCTTTATGTCAAAGTTGGTCAAAATCTTTTTTTTTTTTTTTTTTTTTTTTTTTTAAGTTAGTAATTTATGTTTTATATATATAAGAGAGTAATATTTCATTACTCCATGCACTGGCCTAAGGAGAATTACTCTGCACACTAGGATCTTATGTAAATATTAGGAAAGATATTTATTAATTTTTTTGAATTGGTTACGGGACTCGAACATAAAGAACTCCTTATTATAGTCGAGATAAGACAACTCCGTCTGCCCTCTCGTTCCAGCACGCATAACGTCACGGCTACCCCACATCACCAAAAAATGATGCTTCATAGCCATAGTGTGATAGTTAGAGAAGACGTTGCACTATTTTTCCAAAATTTTTATGACCATCTCGTCATCTCGTTGTTTCAAAAAAAAAACAACCTACGAGAACACATGAGCACACTTAGTCACTTAGTACAACTTGCCAACGGGTATATTAATATCTCGTGCACGAGGAACTTGCTAAGCAACAACTCTTGTTACTTTGGAATAACGAGAACACAGCGAGCACAATTGTACATTTCTAAAACAACACGAAGATGTTCCAAAGGTAAAATTCTTGTTTCAAATAAACAACTAAAACAATTGTAATTTCTAAATCACAACGACCACATCTCTCATTTAACATTCAGTATAGCGCCAAATATTTTTTGTAATCAATATAAATAAACACACAAAGCTATAATGTGAGATTCAACAGGTTTCTGAGAGGTTAGAGAAATATTTAATAAGTTTAACATAAAAGTAACATTCTCAATATCAAGCGATAACGTGTATTTGTTCACATATTTGAATATGTTATGTCAACAGAACTTGAAAACGCATCCAGTTGCTCGTCTCAGAATTAGATTCCATCACAAAAAGCCCCACACAGACTATCCAACGAAAAGGGTTGAAGTGCTTATGCACATTATACTAACAAACACACAACCATACTATCACACAATAGGGGCAAGTATGTAAAAGAAGGGGGATGAAATATACACAAGCTAATACACAAGCAAGGGTAGGAGTGTTTATGGACACACTATACCCACAAACATACTTTCACACACACAAGAGGGAGTTTTTAAGTTTTAGTTTGAATGTGAACATAGACAGAGACATGGTTCTAAACATAGACAAAGTCACACGCAAACATATAACATAAAACACAGAGATTTTTGGCAATGTTTTGAATAGTATCTCTTTTTCAAGAGATCTGGGTGGCCTTTTGTCCAGGGTCGCTTATGTTTATCGATATCAGCAACATGGACACATCTGGTCCAAATATTTAGTGGATCTGCGGACAAAGAGATTGAGCCTAAAATCAGGCCTGTCAGCCTCCTTCTCCCAATCCTCTTTCTCCTCTTCAGGCATACAGTCTTATTCTCCCCTCTGCCGCACTTTCTCTTGGACTCTCGTTCAGTGGGCATTAAGGCATGTAAGGCATGGGAATTCCCTCTCCCTTCTCTCTCGATCTTTCGCCATCTTCTCCGCCCATCTTGATCTTCAACACTTCCTCATCTAACACTTCTCTCATGAAGGTCTTCTTTGTTTTTAGGGAGATCATCTCCCTCTTGAAATGTCTGAGGTTTGGGTAAACCTGTAACTCTTGCACCAGGTCCAGGAGGTGTTGCACTCTGTCCAAGAGTGACATAGCTGTGGTAAGTTTACCAACTTTGAAGTGCTGGATAGCCATTTTTCTTTTGCACAGTATCGACGATGAACTGGCGAACGCACCGCTTTTATATGTTTTAAGCACGGATGTGAAGGACAACATCCCTCAAAGTGGAGATGCGGACACGAAGGCAAACATCCTTAGGTTGATTGATTGATTGATCTTAAATTTAGAACGTGTGCGGCTTAATTACTCATCGAATGGGTGCGAAGTGTGCACCACTCACTTATTAATTACTCATATCCAAAAGAGGAAAAGGCGGAAAACGGCGGCATAAGGCGCTTCGGCGTCTCTGGAGGGCTCCGAATGGTCCAGGGTTGAAATTTTGTTTTTTATTTGCCAAATGTAAGAAATGTCGTCGTCTTGCAAACTTATCTAGTTGTTTTTAAAGAAGAATGTTGAAACACAAATTCTGTACTTGTGGCTGTGAGTGGGGGTTAGCTATAGGGTGGTTAGAAAAAGGATTATATATATATATATATATATATATATATATATATATATATATATATATATATATATATATATATATATATATATATATATATATATATCCGGCTCAGTCCAAGGATTGGATTATTATCCTATTTTTGTGAACATATACACTGGTATAATATTTATTGTTATTCCAATTTAATTACTGCGTTGTGCAGTAGGGCCCTGGTGGTCTGGGCTTGAAACCACCTTATATACTTAATTCTGATGGCCAGGTCATTGGGTTTTTGTTCTTAATTGTTCCAATCGTTGCCGCCTTGTGCGACAGGGCATGATGGTCTGGGTTTGGCACCACCTTAAAGTGTATACATTTAGTTATGGGGTAGTTGCTTCTTGGTCTTATCCTACGGTGCATATGCTTACCTTATTTAGCTTTTAGGGTTATTTTTGTTGGTCGGTTACTGCATTGTGCAGTAGGGTCCTGGTGGACTGAACTTAGGACCACCTTACATTCTTAATTTTAGAGTGGACCAGATTAACAGGTCGTGTTACTTAGTTCCTTGTTTTTAAATTGTTGCCACATTGTGTGGCTGGGCCTGATGATATGAGCTTAGCACTACCTTATAATGTTACTTTTGTTTTGCGGGTCAGTAAGTTTGTAAGTTTGCGTGTTGCTCCTTGGGCTTCTTACCGGGAACCGCCACCGAGAGGAGAGAGAGAGAGAGAGAAAGTGAGAGTTGATTTTTTTTTTTTTTTTTAAGAGAGAGAGAGAGAGAAAGTAATATTCCTGCAGTAGGATGGAGGTCATGCATGTTTTGTTAGTGATGCTATGCAAAATGGGAAGCGTTAGAGATTGGAGAAAAAAAGATCAGATAAATAGATAAATTAAAACCTAAGGAAATACAATGCTCTAAGATCAGGTTGGCCTATTTAAATGTAAATTCTGTTATTAGTGAAGATTGATGTTTATGTGTGAAGAATTATTTTAAATTTAAGTTTGTGGCATTTCCTTTAATGTCCTTTGTTGTGGGAGTGGAATTTCTCCTTGCCATAAGGGCGGGAATTAGGCCGCCATCGCGAACTAGGTCCTCAATTGGGTCCAGCCTACTTTTCCTCTCCCATCCTTTCCAGGTCCAGACAAATCAGGTTGGCCAATTTTAATGAACCTCCACCCCACCCCACCCCCATTAGAATGAGGTATTTCATGCAGGGGGGAGGGGGCCTCGATAGTTCTGGTAAACGCCTCCTATCACTTAAGGGGAGAGACATAACTCCCCCCCCCCCCCGATACTCAGCATTACTCTACCTTTTGATTCATTATATGTCTACCTATGCGGGTTGTGATTTAATTTATTTTTGTTATCCTGTTGTTTGGTATATTTCCTATCCTATCTTCCTATGAATCTGTCTTTGTGGTCCTAACGGGGATTAGATTTTCCCTCTCTTTCCTATGTCAGCAATGTACACCAGTTATTTGCGTACACCGGGTTGATGTTACTAATTCCTGTTTTAAGTAATTCCGGGGATTGGGTTGAGGCTTTTAGTTTCTTCTGATTTTCCTGGATTTGTTCTCTTTTTTTATTGTATTTAGTGCAGTAATTGAAAACATGACTTAACGTTTCAGGTGTGGGACCGTGAGGGCAGTTAATTCCAGCTTCCTGGCAAAAAATGTACAAAGCTACTGGCTAGCAGTGTTTTGCCAGTTTTGATTCTATTTATGACTTTGGTATCAAAAGAATTTGCCAGGTTTGGGATGATAATATTTCTACAGACTTGCTGCTGCGAATTGTAATTGTTTTGCTTAATCACACTGTAGATCTCATGGACGCTGTAATCTAATTGGTGTATTTCCGGTTTGTTTAGCTTAGTTTTAGTTTCTTTGTCTGCCTTTTCATTTCCAGGGATGTTAATATGGGAGGGCACATATGAATTCTATAGTATGTTTATTCTGATCGAGATTTTTAAGTCTCAAGTGGACTTCGTGAATCGTTTTCTCTGCTGGTAGAGTTACCTGATTCCAGACTTTCAAGTGCTTTCAAGGTGATGCTTCAATCTATTATTTATCATCGTCTCCATGATTTTACAAATATTGTTAGTGAGGGAGATTGGCCTGTACGAATTGTTATCCCCTGGATCTTTTTCGGGTTTCGGTATTGGGATGGCAACAGCCTGTTTCCAGCTTGTCGGTATTTCCCCCGAATGCCAAGTCAGATTAAGCAGATCCAATATCGCCAGTTAAGCATTTTCTGGGAGATTTGTATAAATTTTAATGACCAAGAATATCCTCACCAGGAGATGTGATTTTTTTTCCTACTGAGTGCTTTGCGGCACTCATGCACTGGGAAATTTATATTAAAGGGACATCAGTGAATAATTGGGGGTGTTCTTTCTCTACTTTACTTCTATGTTTTTTGGAATTTCTCTGGGTGGTTAGAGTTACTACTCATACCGGCAAAGTGTGTGGCTAATTTTTCAGCTTTCTCCCCGTCCGTAGTGAGCCCGGGGAGTCTTGGGGTTAGAACTGTGGTTTTGCTCCTGATTTTTGTTATCTTAGCCCATACTTGTTTAAAATTTGCCTTATGATTTAATGATGAGCAGAACTCTTTCTATGAGTTCTGTTTTACTGTACGGATGGTGGTTTTCACTAATCTCTCCTTTTCCTTGTAGGTAAAAAAATCTTTTTTTTTTCTTCTCCTTTATGGCCTGCCTACATTTTTCGTTCCACCAGGGGACGGTTCGTTTGTTGCCTCGCCCTCCCGTTTTTGGGAACGCACAGCTCCTCTGCAGACAACAGTGCCTTGACAATATTTGCGTTAAAGGTATCCACAATGTCGTCATATATCATAGTGCTGTCCATCCCCTCACATAGAGAGCGCAACATTTCCCAGTCCGCCTTATCAAACCTCCACTTTGGAGTAGTTGGGGTTTCGTTTTTGTGAATTTTTACGTGTATTGTGGTTAATATTGGAAAGTGCAACTGGACATTCATTTGCACACGGTGGGGGTGGAGTCCCTACAATTGGTACATCTTTGACCTTTGTACTTGCATTCCAATTCGTGTGGACCCCCAACACTTGTTGCTTTCTGACTTGTACATGCATTTGATGGAGAAAAAAGTCCCACCCTTTGAACCTATTGCAAAAACAAGGTTTATTCAGTTATTCGTGTACCTGGTAATGTTTGCCATATTCTTCAGTCGGACTAGATGTAGGGGGCTTTGTTTGAATTGTAGTAGGACTGTAGTTAAGTTATCGCCTCTTTTTTTTTAGGCGTACTGCATTAACGATTTTCTGTCTATATCTTCTTATGTCTCGGGTTATGGATTCGGCATCCTGTGCAGGGTTCACACTGATTATTTTTTTTCCTTTTTGTGAAACTGTTGGGGGCTGTTTGTTTGTTTTATTTGCTTTCGAAGGCTTACTGTCCTGTGACGAGTAACTGTTACTTGGTAAGGACCTATTTTTTGTATCTCAACATACTTCACTACCTGTTTTGAGATACTGCACCTAATAACTACATAGTTTTATTTTGTGTGGACAATTTTAAATGCCCCCCCCCCCCCGGGTTTTAGGAGCACTGTTGTTATGCTTCTATCACTAATGTTGTTAATCTTTGTTCCTATACTTGTAATTAATATGGTCAAGTTACGTGGGTAATATCAGTATTTGTGCTTGTTAGGATCAGCTTTTGGTTTATCTGCATCTTGTGGTATTTCTATCTGTTTTGGTGGGGTTTCACCACTTTTGGTTTGCTCCCAGTAGCTATTAGGGGCGGCTTGTTTTGTTGATGTACTATTTGGTACATTATTTTGAGCTGTGTATTGGTACCTGTTGTTGTTTTATTGGATTTCTTAAATTTGGTGCTCCTCTTCATTGGTCTTTTCCCTCTCCCTTGCATGGGTGGGCATATTTCGAATTCAGTTGAGTCATGTGAGTCAACGATTCGAAGTAAAAAAATTCCATTCTTCAGATGAATCTAGTCTCACTTTTGAATGGCCTGCTACTTGACTATTGTGCACTTTAGTGCAGCTAGTCTTCGTAGTATTTGGTGTTGATGTTGTTAATTTATCTTCTACTTTATTTGTGTTTACTGTATTTGTTATTTGTTTTTCCTTCCCTACCTTTTGTACAGCTTCAGCCTACGTGTCGGGTCTACAACTCGCCTTGTCCCCCTCCTCATTTGTAAATTTGTTTTGTTGGGTGGGAGTTTCAGGGATGGAGACAGTTTCTTCCCCCACCGCACCTATGCTAGTTGGTGTCACTGCCAACTGAACTTTAGGTTTGGGTTTACCAGAGGGATGGTGTTCCATGGGTATGGTGTCATTTAGATCTACAAAGCTGCATGTCTCAAAGCCAAAGTCGATCCCTTTGATTTGGACTTCTCGGTCGGGGGTGTGAAGCTTACTGGAGTAAGTTAGGATGACGTCAGTGGTAACATTTCCTCCATGTTTTGACTAATTTCCGTTAAGGAGGAATTCATACCGAATTCAATCTTAGACGAGTTCTTGTCCAGGGAAGATAGGGTGGTATTAAAGTCAAATTTATTTTCCCTAACATTTTCTTTTGGCCCTATTACAATTTAGCCTATGTATGTGTGTGTGTGTGTGTCTGGGGGGATTGATGTTATGACCTTTGACCTATTTGAAGGGTTATTATTTGTTATTCTTTCCCCTACTTTAACTTTGTTCATTTTTGTTCTTAAACTCCTAAGTTCAGTTGAGACAGGTAGTTGGTTGCGATGCACTAAACAACGATTGTTCAAGGATAGATTGTTGCTTTATATATGTATCGTTAGGTCTAGATAAGTCTCTAACTTGACAAATAATTGGCTTCCAAGCGAGTGCGAGGATTCTGCCCTGGTATACCTGTATTAACCAGGCCCCAGTGTTCAAGGTGGCAGAAAATCTTACAGTGATCTCTACGGGCTAGAGTATATGTAAGGATTCTGCCCAGGTAAATGCACGTATGAAACCTAGTACCTGTTTCTAAGCCCGACTGAAAATCTCACAATGCACTAGGCTCCAAATTGTAAGACAAAGGAAAAATGTAGAGTTAATTGTTTTGAATGCCGAATTTCAAAATAATTACTAACCGTTGTTCAGAGAAATGATTTAGTATGATTGTTTTTTGTTAGAGTACAGGGATATTTGTTAGGGTTACCCTTAAAGGTCACTTGTTAGAAGGTAGAATAGAGTAAGATGGCGAAGGATATTTGGCCAAGCAGTACAGAAGTATTGACCAGTAGGTTTACATTGAAATTTCCTAATTTACCTTATTTTTGTTAATTATCGAGTTTTAAGATGAGGCGGTGTGATCCTGGTGGCTTGCTGGCTGCTGTAGATGGCTGGCGAAGATGGTGGCTGGCGGAGGTTGTGGTGGTGGTGGTGGTGGTTAAAGTATCTAAAATTTATAAGCCTTGTGGTCTACCGCTGCCTGCATGAAGATCTTGAATCGTAGCTGCTAAGGTGCAGGCCCTCTAAACCGGTGTGGTCCCACGGTCTCTTAGCGGTCAGCCGACTTTGGTGCGGAGAGTAAGTAGACTCTTACTTCTCCACGGCTTAAAAACACGTCCGTCCTTCAAAGGCCACAAGAATCGAATGGGCGTAGGTGTAGTTCACAATATAAGTCAAGAGAAATTGCGCGGACCTGAAAGAAACTAGCCTTCTGATTTTTCACGTAGGTTTAACATTTTGCAAGGGTAGTGTTTATACGTGCATTATGCCCACAAACACAATATTACACCGGATTTAAGGTGTTTAAGTTTTAGTTTTTTTGTGGAAGACATAGACATTAACAAACATACAAACAAAAATTGACAATGACTGAATAGTATCTCCGTTCTAAGAGATGTGGATAGCCCTGAAAAGGGCCGTTTGTTGTTGTCCTGGACTTTGGGATGTTAACGACGATATCCAGGACGCCATTGGTCTTACAACTGAACAGTATTTTCTCTTTCTATAGGAGACTGTGACATCATCTGTCTCCATATTCCTCTTCTCCCTGCTCCCTGTTTGCCATCCTAAGATAAATACTCAGTTTCTTGTCCAGTCTATTCTGAACAAGACGGCATTTTACTCTGTACATGTGTACAAGGACTTCATTTAATTATCCGATGGTAGATATGGTGGTTGTTGACTAGTCCGTACGATAAGCTGACAGGTCAACAATGGATGGCACATGGATGGAACGATGGATGGCTTTAAGCACGGACGTGAAGGAAAACATTCCAGGTACACTCGGTAAAGTTAAGTGTCCGTGCTGCTACTCACCAGTTGGTTATTCAAAATCCACTTCACTGAACAACGAATGGATGCAATTGTTGACGGCAGCCACTCAGGCATCGGCGCCTGGATTGGTGTTGTAAATTTTGAGAACTTTGACTTTCAGGTACAAGTAAGTGTTATTCATCTCGATGTAATCTTCGGTTTGTCCTTTGATTTCAAATTCGATAGGTGCTGAAGTGGTCAAAGACGACACAGGATGAAATTATACCATTGGGTGTTTTGCATCGTCATCATCGTCGGTGGCATGGCAGACAGCTTAAGTTCTGACTTGGAAAATTAGCAAGTTACACGGTGTATCATATTTCTTTTTAGTTATCAAAAATGTACGATTCTCTGACAGCTATTCTTCTTTTCGTCTTCTTTTTATGACCGTGTTCATGAAGCCTGAATGGTTTTCGACGTCTCTTTCCTTGCTTTGGCGTAAACGAGAAATTAATGCCTTCGCAGAAGTGGGAAGCGAAGTTATGTGAATGTCTCCGCGCCCTAGGAGGTCTTTTCCAGTTTGAATCAATACATTTGTTTCCTGCTTTTACCAAGGCTTGTTTGGGACTTTGTAGGTTGATGAGTACTTTCTGGAGAAATTCTTTTACTTACGCCAAAGTTGCATCGTTTAAAGCATGCAATCCTCGAGTGACCATCGCTTTTAACATATCTACCAAACTATGTCTTCGTTGTCGAGCGACTCCTTGGTGCACATGATACATCTGTTACAATTCACTGGACACTCATTTTCGAAAATTTAGTTTCACGGTGACTTTTCCTTTCGAGAGTACAATATTTTATCCAAGATCTCCGTTTATACTAATATTGGCACGCTCAAAATACGATTTACTGACAGGAATATAACGGGGATGTACAAATTCTCGGTGAAAGGAAAGGCTGTGTTTCCCACCATGTTGTACTCCACGATATCAGAATATATAAACATCAAATTAAGTCCTTCGATCAATTTGATAGGGAAACAAAAATACTTGTAGAATCGATCGTTGTTGTGAATGTCTGTCATAGGAACGAGAGCTGTGTTTCCACCTAGAATAGCAAAGAAACCTGGAGAAAAAGTAATGGACATCGTTTAGCCGTCGGAACAATCCATTTCAAGACGATGACCAATTTCATGGTATTCGATCTGTACATTTCGGCGAGCTTTCTCCAGTGCTTTGCCGAACTGATCGTTGAAAATAGCTGATATGGTATCGACGAGATGCTGAGGATTGAAATAATATCCTCTAGGAATTCTCATGATACAGATATTCAATTTTGGATTGGTTGGCGATGCTTTTTTGGATTCGTAAATGTGAGGATCATTTTTGTCCAACTGTTCTTGGACTTGTTAGTTGATGATTTCGACAATGCAAGTGTTTTGACCTACGCTGACATTCAGAAAATGAGTAGGATGAATGATTTCTACCAAAGTTTTTTCCCAATGAGCTTTATGATCCAACTATATGGATTGAAGTAATTTAGCCGGAATAACATAAGGTGTTGTTGGGAAACAGATCCATAGAACTGTCAGTGGGTAATGCTAAATAAAATTAGTTATTCATAGTTCGATGGTTCTGGTCTATGAAGAGTCACTCGATGTCGAAGGATAATGATTTTCCAAACGTTCCAGAAGAGGACCGATGATGTGACTGGAAGAGTTGTGACTGGCGTTGGCGGCGAGACTACCGTTGTTGTTACTATCTGCATATTTCAATGACGGACTGGGAAGAAGATAACCAATACAACTGCTGAGTACAATAGTACACAATTGTTTGTTTCCTTGTTGCAAAGTCAGATTTCCGTATTGGATTTGGTAAGTACTGACAAAATATCCCAATGTTTAGCTAAACGAGGAGGGAGTCTCCTTTTTCCTTTCTGGGAAGAAAAACCTTCTTCCAAAAAAGGAAAAAAGGGACCCCCCTCGTCGTTTGAACGTTCTCGATGATGATGGTGTGAACTTTGTGACATCTTTGTTTCAGGAGGAAAAACCTTAAATGAATCTTCTCCAACACTTTTTTTTTTTTATACTGAAATTCGTCTACACTGATTGTTAGGATGTCGTATTAACTTCACTACGGGTAGCACTCTACGATAAGATGTTTTCAACCGACTAAATCTGGTCACTTCTTGTTTGGACAAATCCAGTAAATTTTGTAACACACCTGTTCTGTTTTGAACTTTTGTCTTAGGACATGCCACTTTTTGGGAGTAGAAGTTTATTTAGAGATGGGTTTCCATTTTTCATCAAATTGGAAAAAAACGGATCTTAAATCAGGACTGACAGGCATCACCGAGTAGAAGAAGAAGTGGCAGCTCAAACCGTCACCCAGCGAGGTTTTCATTGAAAAACTTGCGCGTTCTAGCGGCAGTGCCGCTCTTTCTTGCAAAAAGTTGTGAACTTGTTGTATTTCTCTTCTGTTTGGTCTGTCTTTTAGGTGGTTTTACTTTTTTAGCTTCGGCATTTGGATCCGCATTATAATAGTGAACGAATAATGACACCTCATAAAAAATCCACTTCCACTCGGTTTTAAAAATATTTGTTTTTTGGTCTGAGTATCGATGAGCTAATTGTGACAAAGCTACTTTTAGATAAAACGTTTTCTTTGATGTGGTATGTGAATGATGCCTTGTATTAATTGATGTGCTGTCAAAGTAAACCATCTTAACACTTCTTTGAGACTAACTTCTAACAAATGTGAACGCACTTGTGCATTTTTGTAATTTTTTTTTTTTTTTTTTTTTGTTGCGACTGATGGCATACAGTGCACGAATCAATTTGGCAGGAGGATGAGATTGCAAGGAAGTCATGCTGAATACTGTTGTAAAGAAAAGAAGCGAATAATATTTGTATAGTTTTTATAGACAGACGAAAACGAGGAAGGTGACGTGTAAATGACTGGACCTCCTTCTTGACACCAATCATGAAACAAATTTGTACGAAATCTCAAATGATCGGGAGTGATAAGTTTTAAATCGATGACTAAATACGCATGTGGCAATTGAGTGGCATCGTCATACACATAATTTAGCCAAGGTGTTCTTAACTGTTTGGCTAACACTTGAACTTGAGATTTGTCTCTTGGACTTTTAAACAAGACAATATAATGTGGATTGAGATTGATGGTGCGATGCGCTTTACTTTGTTGAAATACATTTTGAGTAATGTATATAATACTTTCAAAAGTACACACAGTTCATGTTTTCTGATCAGTTACACATACTGATTTTGGCATAGTCAGCTACATCTTGTGTCAAAACGTTTCAAATCACTCTCAGTTTACAAAATTAAAACGTAAAGGGATCAGGCTTAAATCAATCCGTACACAGATAAGGTGCAAATTAAAGTCACCAAAGCTGAATATAAACAGGTAAGATTATAACATTCTCTATCTACCTGCGTAACATCTAATCTATGTAAACGCTCTGTCTCCATTGTTCTAGTATCTGTGGAGTTAATCTGTTATAACCTTTCCTGGGATGTAATCTCATTTTTTGCTATCTGTACAATACCACTCTCTTGGGCTCGTATTTCTTCCTCTGTTTCTGGTTCTTCTCCCACTAACCAAAAAAAGGAATTTTCCTCCACTAGAATAGGCCCTATTCCACTTTCACTTCTGGCTCTTCTCCCACTAGCTCTAAATCAAATCTCGCTTGTTTCTTCTCTTTGATTGATTCAAAGTCAAGCTTTGATACCGCCGTCATCACTAACTGGCTCTCTCAGCATCTTGTTCAAATTTGTCATAGTGTAACAGCAGAAAAATATTTACACGTCAAAAGCACAAAATTCATGTTTGTCTTTCTTTCATGTCTTTGGCATAGTCAGATACCTAGTCAGATACCTAGTCAGATACCTAGTCAGATACCTCTTGTATCCAAGCGTCGAACCAAATACTTTTCCAGTCACGTATATCCTTCATTTCGTAAATCTGTTGATGTAATCAACTGGCTATACACACTTCTTGATAAGTATGAAGAACCGATAAAGTACAACGAATGTCTTCTTCACACGAAGGTTCACAACTCGTATTCATCACTATTCGCAAAAATTTTAACACCATGAGTTTTTCGTGCACAGATAAAGTTTTGATGGTCATGTCTTTGCATGTACTGTTCATTAATCTGCCACAACGTATTTGCTGGTAAACGAAATCCAAGATAGGTATTCACTAACACACACACCACATAAGGCGTGACATGACAAGCTTTATAATGTCTTTACAGTTTATAAACGTCTGGCCATTTGAACATTTTCAAAGTAACCAGTCTTCTTATAGAATTTATATACCATTGATTAAAACGTGCATGCCATTTCGGATGCAACTGTTCTTTGCGTTTTACTTGAATCTTGACAAACTCTATGTAAATGCGTTCTTGAAGCTCCAAAGTAGACAAATCCGGCTCTGGCTAAAGATTTAGGACTAGGTCCTTCCAGATATTTAGCCCATTTCCCTTTGAACGTCTGGAATCGACTAGCAAAATTATAATAGTCAGAAAAAGACACAGGAAATGTGTAATCTTCTTTCTTCGATTCGTTATTTTCGATGAACTGGCGGTATCCAAAGCGATTTGTGAGTACACTGATGACATCCATAGGTAGGCACACGAACGGCATTGCTTTCGCGACAAGGTCATGCTGCATCGCTTTCGATAGTAAGGGGGCAAGGTTGTGCTGTATCGAAAGGATTTTTCAGTTCTGCATGAGGAAAACAAGCAGGGCATGCATGAAATAAAAACATTTCCGAAATTCATAGACGATCTGTGGGTTTTCTCTATCCCAACCATCCACGGATAGAGTTCCAGTTTTCTTTTCTCCACCGTTTTTAGCATGTTGTACACATTTTTCTTGAGTTTCACACAAGTAATCAAGACAGGGCAAAGCTTTGGCTGATAATCGACGGAAGACAGATTGATAGGACTGAGGTGGTTTGATAGTTTGTTTGCGGGTATGAACTTATTTATGTAGACTAATCCACACGCTTTGGCAATGGTAGAAGCTTCCTTCAAGGGATCGATGTTCCATGATCCAGAAATAATTATCGACATTTTCCACAACTACGTCGTAAAATGTCCACATCGGATCGACAATATTTTCAACATTTATGCTTGAAAATCAAAAGGGTCTGAAGAGTGCTGTTTTTTTTTTTGTGGTTTTTTTTTTTGGTCTCGATGTTCCAAGTAATGATATCGTTACTTCGTTTTGAGGTGTCACTTCGTCTGGAGTACATCCGATTAATTGCAAACTTGACCCGACGTGGTAATAGGTCGATGTATTTCAGAGTGTGTTGATGTGTGAAATATTGCTACATATGTTCTTTCAAGGTTCTTTGAAAACGTTCCACTACACTAGCTTTGTGCCTTTGTTTACCATCGTAGAGGGTGTCGACCACTTTGTTTCAAGCCGATTTTGAAAGCTTGCACTGACTCTGAACTTGTTTTTGAAGTCAAGGCAACTACCCAAGCCGATTTTGAAAACACATCAATCACACAAAATAAATATTTTAAAACTCGATTGTATGAAGCTAAATGAGAGACCTCGGCTAAATCGGCTTGCCATTGATGATCGATTCCGGCTACTTTAGTTTGACTTCTTTGAAATTTTCGTTGAATGGATTTGTGTAACGTGTACGTTGATTGTTCTTGTAACCGCTGTCGTACGTCTTGCAGACGTAGACTTTTGAGTTTGGCTTTGGCTGTACGATACAATTTATGAATTCCTTCGTAGCCAGCTACATGAACAGGTTTGTACTACATGCTGGCTAAAAGTGTATCAATGTTGTTGCTGCTCAATAAATTAAGCAACTACCAATATTCTTTCCTTCTTAGTTTTTCGGATCGCAATGCTTTACTTGTCCAACGAGCAATAGGAGTAAAGGATACCTGAACAGGCGTGATCGGATCTTGTTTGACTTCTTTCTTCATTTCTTTTTTTTTTTCTCTTCTACTCGCGAGGGTGGGGAGATTCAATTTTCGATCAAACCAATTATTGATGTAGGTGTCAACTTGGGTGTTTTAGCAGGTGGACTTTGGAACGCTTCGAAATCTTGTTCTTCTTTCTCTTTCTCTTCTTCCATCCCCGTGGCTGTAGATGTCATCGTCTTTGGAGCTGCTGCTACTTTTTGTTTTTCTTCTGTTTTCATGTCATTCTTGAAATCACTCAGAGTATGTTTAGCAGACTCGTCTTAAACTTTCTGATAAAACGGCTGAAGATGTTGCAATTATTGTCCTTACCGTTGGAATTGTTCCGTTTCTGACAACTCTGCTGGGTCCATCAACGATTGTAACTCTTGTTGTAAGTGACGTCTTGGTGAGATTATGATTAGGAGATAAGTGATGTATCCGTTGTTCGTACCAACTATGGAGTTACCAGCCACCGTTTGTAAGGAACTAAAGTTAATTTTCATCCTTCCATAAGATCCAGTGGTACAAGTGTGATCTTCCAGAAAGGTCTGTCCTTTTTTCTTCACTTCATCACTCCTCCTAAAAGAGGTCCAGCAATCGATCCTAACAAAGATGCACCAACATTTAACAACGGATCTATCAGCATAGGAAGAAATTAACTTCGTTGAACGAGCATTGTTTTTCTTTCAACTGACTGGAATTGTCTTTTTCACCATTTGGCGAAGAACGTGACGATGTCGTCTTGATCGCTGGCTATGTATCTTGGTCAAAGGAACCATTCCTTACAAGACGTTCCAAAAAAATTACAGACCGTATCGATGATTTCTTTAGGTGCTTTTTGAATAACTGGTTTTCGCATCGGAGCACTGGCTTGCTTAAGTAATTATTGACAAAGGCATCCCAATGTTGAGCTAAAACAAACCGGTTAACCTCTTTGCTTGCTTCTTCCCCCCCCCCCCTTTTTTTTTTTGAAGACATCATTGGACATCGATGATGGTGTAAACTTTGAGAGAAATACATCTTTGTTCAGAGGAAAACTAAATGAGTCTTGTCCAAAACGTCTTCTTCTTTTATACTAAAATTCGTCTCCACTGATTGTCTGGACGTCGTACCAATTCGACTTTAGGCACTACTCATTGCTGGATTACCCAATAGGCAGACTACGCACATGCTTAGGGCACCAGCAAAGCAGGGGCACCAAAAAAAAAAAAAAAAAGGGAGAAATTACGGTTTAGTATTGTTTTTTATTTTGAATTATATACGGGGCACCATAATCTTTTCAGTGCTTAGGGCCTCTAATGGTTTTAATCCGGCCCTGGCACTATTGGAATATGATGTTTTCTAAACGGACTAAATCATGACACTTCTTGTTTGGACAAATACAGTAAACTTTGTCACATGCCTGTCCTGTCTTGTACTTTTTTCTTAAAGGATGCCACATTTTTGGCGGCTGCAGCAGCAGCAGAAGAAGACGTCGTCGGGGTAGAAGTAGAGATGGGCTTCAATTTTTTCATGAATGGGGAAACACATGTTTTAGATCAGGTTTATCTGGCATCCTCAAGGAGGAGAAAGAGTAGAAGAAGAGGAAGGGGAGACGGTCACAGATTGATTTTTTTGTGAGGACGCGTGTTCTAGCTATAGTACCTCTCTTTCTTGAAGGAGTAGTTTTCCTTCTGGTTTTCTTCCTCTTACAAGAAGTTGGTGTAGAGTGTGAACTCACTACCCCTATCTTGTTTTTTGTCTGTCTTTCTGAGTTTTGGTCAGGTTTTGCTTGTTTAGCTTTAGCTACGGTATTAGGAACGTACAATAAAAGAGAATGAATAATGACACCACCTAGAGATCCACTTCCACCTGGTTTCAAGATGATTTTTTTTTTTAGTACCATTTCTTGGAACAACTTGTTGTGTCAAAGCTACATTTTTGTTGTTTTTCTTTTGCTAGTACAAAAAAAAAATTAAAAAAATAACCACACACAAAAAAACCCAACGTTTTCTTTGATGAGGAATGTGAATGAATCCTTGTAGCGTTTAATGTACTACCAAAGAAAACCATTGTAACACTTCTTTGAGACGGGCTCCTAACAAATGTACTTTTGCGTTTGTTTTTTTGTGGGGGGTTTTTTGTTCGCGACGGATGGCATGCAGTGCACGAATCAATTTATCAATTTGGCCGGAGGATTTATTTTTTAATAGACAAACGAAAATGACGATGACAACGTGTAAATGACTGAACCTCCTTCTTCACACAGCTCGGAAAACAAATCCGAACGAAATCTAAAATAATCTGGAGTAGTAGGTTTTAAAACGATGAGTAAATACGCGTGTGGCAATTGAGTGGCATCGTCATAAGCATAATTCAGCCAACGTGATCCTAACTATTTTGCCAACACTTGAAATTGAGATTTGGTTTCTTGGACTTTAAAATAACACCTCATAATGAGCACTGAGACTGATGGTACGACACGCTTTACTTTGTTGAAATAAAGTTTGAGTAATGTAAACAATACTGGCATTCCTATAATGTCCTTTTCGTGTAAACTAAAGTTTAATTTCTTATTTGTCTTCTCCTTGCATGTCATCGAAGATGATGATATGTATTTGACTGAAGTCAGACACGATCCTATCGTCTTCTCCTGGGATTCTTTCTACAAACGAAATGGATTCTCCTTGACTTTCTTTGAGTAACGTGTAAGCGGATAGTCAATCTTTGGAACACCACACGATACGTTGTGGAGGACGATCGAATACAAGTTGTTTGCGTTCAATCACACGTTTTACAAATTCAGTTTTGCCTGAACTGCTTGGTCCAGCAATGATCATGTTAAAGGGATGGCGAAGATACAGTGCCTCCCAACGTAGATGATCAGACCTTTGGTCAATCACTTTGAGAACGGAGAATGCAGTCACAACTCTCGACTAGTTTGGAAAAATATTCACATTTCAAAACAAAGTTCATATTTTCTTTCTTCCATGACTCACACACGACGTCTTGTGCATACTCAGCCACCTCTTGTTTCCAAGTGTGGAATCAAGGACTTTTCCACTCATGTACATCCTTCCAGTCGTAAATCTGTTGGTGTATCCAACTAGCCACACACACTTCATGGTACGTATGATGAGTAGATAACGTACGACGAATTTCTTCTTCATACAGGGGTGGATTTGTATTTATCACTAATCGTGACACTTTTAACACAATTAGTTTTTCGTGCACATATGAAGTTTTAGCTGCACTGGTGATAAATATGCCAGAGAGAATATGTTGGTAAAATAAATCCAAAAATTCAGTCACTCACTCACACACACACACCACACATCGTCCAAAATTCAAAAGAATAGTATCATCTTGTATAATCAGTTCTTTCTAAAGTACTTGGTAATCCACTAAGTCTTAAATGGTGTCATTGACTTCCTCCCATGGAATTTGATGCAATACTGGTAACAGAAGTAATGGCATGGCAAGTCTTATAACGCGTCAGATCAATATCTGACAATAGATTCTTAATCGGTTCTTCTAAACTGTCCATTCACAGGAATCTCTTTATTGAGGAAATATTCATTCGTTTGCCAAAGGGAGTGTGCTGGTAAACCATATCAAAGGACATGAGTGATGACCTTAGACACAAAACGTAGTAAAGGAGCCTTCTCTAGAGGCAATACTTTTTTTTAAAGATTTTTTTTTTTTTTTAATCCTGTAAGTCTTGAATCTTTTCCTGAACTTCCGTGGAATTCTGCGTAGCACTCCAACATTATAAGTAGAAGTCGTGAGTAGTTGATTAAGGTCTGACCATTTGAACACTTTCAAAGTAAGCAGACTTCTTAGAGCATTCAGACACCAATGGTTAAAACGTCTATGTCGTAGAGGATACCATTGTTCTTTGCGTTTCACTTGAATCTGTTCAAACCCTCTGTAAATCCGTGTTGGTAGCTCCAAAGGTAGATTCTGAATATGCTCCTGTAATGTATCCATGATGAGAGTCCTTAGGTACTGTCGTCTGGATCAACTACTGGTGAACTACGTGTCGTCTCCAGGAACCCAGACCTTTCCATGCAAACGAATGTAGTCACAGTGCGGAGACCATCTGACATGTTCAAGGTAAGCTCAGCTACAGCTAAAACGCTGTATTTTTTCTCTTTCTCCCAAGTAGGCAAATCCTGCTCTCGCTAACGATTTGGGACTGGGTCCTGCCAGATATTTGTGTTATCTTCTTTTGAACGTATCCAATCGTCTGGTGAAATGAAAAAGTTAGGTAAAGTCTCTAGAGGCGGAGGTGGTTCATTGCAGCAGAAATGGTAGACATGATGATGACATTCATTAGCTTGGCACAGTGACGGGATATCTTTCTATCGCGGAACCAGGTCGTGCTGCATCGCTAATGTCTCAGGGCACAACATCACTCTCCTCGTCGCATTGCGCACCATTACACTCAACTTCATTGAACTTGGAATCGGTGGGTCGAGCACACCGTTTCTATGTCGAATTTATCTTTATCGGTGAACGTCTCTAGACACAATGATCGTTCTTCTTTTTTAACTTTATTATCATGGAGAGCGGTACCCATACGGTACCGTGTTGTGATAGGGAAGTCGCACTTGATTCTCATAGACGATCTTATACACTTTTTCAAAAGGTCTTCTGACGATTTGATAATCTGACAAACGTACAATGTTGTAAAAATCCACCGTCAAAAGTCTCGATCTCTACTTGACTTTAAGGCTTCTCTTAACACGTCAACGTTTACCACTTGACTCGATCGATAATTGAGGGTTAGTCCTTTCATTGTGCCTTTGGTATGAAGTTATACTTTCTTATTTCGATACTGGTAGCCGTAATTGTTAGGTCCGCCACTAGCAAAAACCAGAATAGTGTCTTCGGGATGTCCGTCGGTCCACGCTCCTAACATTCGTCTTCAATGTGAGGGTGATATCATCCAGGGTGATCAGTGTACATGCAACTATCTGTGTCAAGGAAAGGACGCGGTCTCCGAAAGGTTCCAAGAGTGAATACAATTTTAAACAGGCATTGGCTCTCACGTAAGCAGCAATGATGACATTGCCAAACTTGTCCGGTGGAGCAAACTCCATGACCTCTTCGTAATTCACCAAGATCAAATCTTCATGTATGATTTCTACGTGTTTGATGAGTTTTCCTTTATCGTGGATGAGCTGAAAGTATTGACTTGGATCTACCAAATATTCGGTCTTTGGCAAAGTCAGTCGTTGAGCCAGTTTTCACCATAAACAATTCAGCATGACTTTAGCAAACTGTCGTCTTCCTTCGTTTTGTTTGACGTGTTCCAAGCGATGCCTTCTAGCGATCGATATCATTGCTTGAATTGGTCTTTTCCTTTTCAGGTGTGATACCAGGAGGGATAGCCTCTCGCATCTTGTTTCAATTTCAGAAACTCGTCGACGTAGCCTGAAAAAATCTCTGGACTAAAATCGTCGTCCTGTTGGTATTGTTATGTGGTAGGAAAGCGCTCAATTTCGTACACTTTTATCCACGATTGAGAGCATGACACAATTCGACACTCATCCATGTTCCTGTCAAAGGCACATTCTTGATCATCATGAAGACAAGGTTCGTGTTGATTACACGTTTCAGCACACGTACGACATGAAGGACACGTCACTTTTCCGCGACAAGGTCAACAGGATAGTACAAGTTCGTCAGTACAAGAAATTTACATTTGATCACACCTTCGTATTGGCGAATGTGTTCCACGTCGATGTGTTCTGTCAAACGTTCAGGGCGACCGGTAGGAAATCGAGAATATTTACACACTCAAGGATACGACAAAAACAAACATTGAGATTCGTAGGCTTCGTACAACAAGCGTGCAGCATTGGTTCGTTCGCCAAACAAACTGTCACGTGGATTCAAAGGTTCGATGTCCGCCATATTCTGGATCTGGTTTCAAACGTTGATTGTAGTCGTGTTCCCACATTTCTACCACTTGGTATCCTTGACTTTCCAAACACTGTCGTCGCTGATAAGTTTTGTCGCACAAGTCTTCCTCCATGATCAACTCTGCCAAAGGATTTTTCATGCCTCAGTGTGGATAACAGGTGGGACATCCATGAAATAAACACCCCTGAAATTCATACAAGATCTGTGGGTTTTCTTAATCCCCAACCATCCACGGAATAAGATCCAATCTTCTTTCTCCATCGTTTCTAGCATGTCCACTTGTTTTGAGTTTCACACAAGTAATGTAACCAACGCAAAGCCTTGACTGAATATCGACGGCTGACAGGCTGATAGGATTGAGGTGGTATAATTGCTAGTTTGTTCTCGGGCATGAACTTCTTTTGGTAGACTAATCCTCACATGGTAGAAGCTTTCTTTAAGGGATCGATAGCTCCGTGATCCAAAAATAACTCGAAATTTTCCACAACAACGTTGTAAAATGTCCACATCAGATCGACAATACTTCAACACCTCTTCTTGAAAATCAAAAGGGTCTGAAGAGTGGGCTTGGTACCAAGCGTAGAAAGCTTCTCGTTGTTCTATTCGCATATCGTCGGGGTGGTAATAATGGCTTCAGGCAGATGCGGGTGCATCGCGTGTTGAGTTACTTCAGTAGTGAAAAAATGTGGAAAATAGACGTCATTCCCAACATTTTAGGCATTCTACTCAAAGGCATAGCCAAATAACTCTTGGAATCTTTACATGCACTTTTTCCTACATTCAAGTAAATGATTTTGGCTCCATTCAAGGTGACTTTTGGAAATTCGATTCATTGTTCTGAAAAATATTTCAAAGAAATTGTTCGTCTTATCCCGAGAAATTGTGAGCAATGACTGTAGCGTCTTCATGACACTTCCCGTAACGATCCACCTCCTCTTCGCTCCAGATGTCGTCGGTGGGGTCAAAAACCCACGCAGCAAAATCAGAAAGAGTATGAGAGCCACGAAATATCTGTTCGCGTCCTCCTGGAATCACGCTACAGTTCCGACATTGATGAAATAAAGGTTCCTGAATACAGTTGTTCCATACGCGATGAGTCACATATAAATTAGGTATGTAGATTTCAGTCTTTTGAGAACATTCATAGTAAAAAAAAAGATAAAATCTACACAATGGTCTCGTTTCTTTTCTTGTTCTGATCATTTAATAATTCCTCTGGTTCGTTCTCATATCTTTGAATATAACACTGATGACATAACTCGACGACTTGGCCACAAATACGACATCGTTTTTTTTTTTTTTCCTGCGCAAACGTGTGACTTTTTGTTACTGGTACGAACATGATATCCACAGGTTGGACACACTGTCAATAATTCGAAAGAACTATTCTGTTTTTGGAATTGTTTGATGCGATGTCGCTCGTAACACGCTGGAATGACGAATGTTTGTCAGCAAGTAGAGCATTTAATTATATTTTGTCCTTCAGGAACACAAGGTATGGAAGCTAAACTGCCACATTTCTCGCTATAATTAATATATGGCTCCCGATTGTTAAGAAGTTGATTCTGCGGGTGTACTAAACTCGATCCAAACAGGAGATTTCAAACTATCGTGAGTGATGGACAATCTCAAACGATCTGGATCTTTAGCTTGGCATTGTCGTTTCAATTCCTCTAACATTGATTCCAATAACTCTGTAATAAAATCCGCTGCTTTCTCTGCCGGAACACGAGTCTTAAACTCTAAATTTTACCGTGTAAGTGTAGGCAGTTGTTCTTAATTTTCTAGAAATCACTTTATGGGCAGCTCGATGGCCGTGAATGTAGTCATAGATAGTATAGAATTCTTGGATTGTGAAGGTCTCTCTCTCTTAGGTGTTACCAAAGAAGTTTGATAAATATCTTTAACTTCCTTTTTCTCACCGTTCATAGTTTTCTCCCTTTCTTGTTCATTTCCCTTTTCCTATTCTTAATTTTGAACAAATATCTGTTCTTCTTCTTTCTGACGTTGTTAAAAAGTCTCTAACTCTTCCTTCTGTTTCTTTTTAAAATCATCATAGGCTGGCAATGATGGAGAAGGAGGTGAAGGTGGTAGCGGCAAAAATTCTTGCCAAAAAAAGCCAAATTCAATTTGAAGTCATTCCTCCGGAATAATACTCACTATAGTAGTAGTAGTAGTATCATTCCGGGTATAATAATTATCTATTGCAGGTGCACACCAACACGATGTCTTCATTTCTGCCATGTTATGCTGTACTCATACTGTTCAGCACTGGTAAATCGCAGGAACGCTCATGGGTTATATATCGACTGACTGAATTTTTGTACACGCGCTCTGGTGGAACATGCCAATCAGTTTTGATTCCATATACTATATATAGAGGTGCCTTCGCCCTTTGTGTCATCTGTTCTCAAGACAAACTCAAGATGTGGATAACATGTAGGCATCCACCATTATGTCGAATATGCTCTTCAATCCAGTTTACCTTATGTGTGCGAAGTCATCGTGGTTCATCACCAAAATCACAAACACGGCCATTTGGAAGAGAAGAGTGTATGTGGAAAGGCAAGGATGCCTCAGGAGAGTATTAGTCTATGGACCGGAAGTGTAAAGAAACCTGCGAAGAATAACAGTGAAGATATGTGGTGTATATTAACCATCTTTGGTTAACTCCCCAATGTCCCTTTTCAGTATCACCGTGTTCTTTCAGAGAAGAGATACTACTCAATCATTGCCAAAATATTGTGTTTTATGTTATGCCTTTCACAAATAAAACTTAAACCCCCATGGATGGTGTGTGTGTGTGTGTGTGTTCACTCCTACCTTCTTTGTGGTAGTATATAAATATATTTGTTTGTATAGTGTGTGTGTGTGTGTGTGTGTGTGTGTGTTCCTACCTTTTTCTTTCTTTGCACTTCACTGCTATGATTATAGGGATTATAAAGGCTGGTAGTGGTGGTAGTTTTATTTATAAGGGGATGATGGGGACGTTATTAGGGGATAGGGGTAGTAGTGGAAATTTTGGCTTTGTTTATAAAAGGGTTTCACTTCTATTTCATCGCCTTCTTTTACAGATTACTCTGTGTTGGTTAGTAAGTGTAGGTGTTGGTGAGTAGATGAGTGGATGGCGGTTAGTCAAACAACGTGTTGGTTAGTAAGTGTAATTGTTGGTTAATATACGAGTGGCTGTTGGTCACTCAAACAGCATGCTGGTTAGTAGGTGTGGATGTTGGTTAGTAGGTGTAGTTTAACATTGCAGTTTCCCTTGAGGCCATACAGAACTAAAAGTCATTTTTGAAACCATAAATTATATCCTCAATGTTAAATTCCCCTTGAAACTATAGAGACCGATAATGTTAAACCTATGGACATTTTAATATGGAATTTCCATTTAGGCCGCCATATCGACCTGTTCTCTCTCTCTCTCTATCGACCCATTTAAAGCCATATCAGCCCCCATTACTACTTTGAGGAAATTCAGTTCGGCATCGCTATTAATCCCACACTGTTTGGACGATTTTTTAAAAAAAACTTTCTAGGCTAGACGTGTGGTTCACGTAGATGCGCATTAAAGTTTTAGTTTTTTCCTTTGGCCGAAACATTTTTTTTTTTTTTTTTTTTTTTTTTTTTTTTATGCAGACTTCGGTCAAAGAAAAGGTATATTTTGGAAATTCAGTTCGTCATCGTTTCTTCCCCAACACTGCTTGGATAATTTGATTCAAGCTTTGTAGGCTAGACATGTGGTTAGTGTAGATGTGAAGTGAGGGTTTATTATTTTAGTTTTGTTTCTTTTTCTGGTCAATTTTGGGGAAATTTTTTAACAATGTTTGAAAAAAGTGATTTTTGAAAATACAGATTCTTCATTTTGTTTTTATGCAAAATCGTGCAATATTACTGCTGGACATTCAGATATGTGCAGAAAACATTTAAATCTATCCTTGCTCCAAAGGTCTTGAGAGAGGGGAAATATGTGTTGTTTGTCATATAAGAAAAAACATGTACAAAATAACATGCCTGAAATTTGTGACTGCAAGTAAATCTAATTGTTCCAGTAACTTTGGGATATAAATTGAAGATAAATGTATGATTAAATATATAGAAAGAAAGTCAGATAGAAGGAACGTTAAAATAAGAACAAATACAAAACAACAAAACTCTATGATTTTTATTATACCACCGCATTAGAAAAATTTAGTTATATTATCTATAAATGAATTAGAATTTAATAATAAAATAAAGTAAAAGTGTGTGAAACCAAAATAAAATAAAGACAAATAATGGAAATAATTGAGTTATATAGTCTTTTGTGGATACCGTTTTATTTGAGGTAGAAATGACTAAGGCATTTTTCTGCTAAACACCTGCATAATTTCTGTAATTTTCCCACAGTGCTAAATTTCTGTGATTGAAAAAAGAAATTCCGAGAAAAAAAATTATCGTTAAAAGTTAATAATTAATTAGAAAACGTTTATAATAGAAGACTCTATCTACCATAAATTTAAACGTAAATGGAAAACGTAAGTGAAAGTAGTTTTCCCGAAAAGTTTCTTCGATATAATCAAAAGTGTCATCGGTATTAAGATTCTGTGCATTATTTCGTCGGTATAAAGGTTTTGATTTGTTGTTGTTGTAAGAGGCCTAACGTCCGATACAATTATGTAATACAGGTATTCAGTACCTTTGAGTGCACCCGTAATTTTCTATTCATGTTGAGTTATGTCACCTATTGGCTGTAACATGCTATAGTTATTCTGCCGGGTTATAAATATCTGATTTCACATGACTAACCTGTCACAAGACCTTTGTCGGCACACGTTGCAGGAAATAAAGGCACTCTATATAGGTCTACATCATACATGCTTCAATTTTGACGGCCGAAAGAAACTAAAATAGTCATACAAAATGGGATTCATTCATATTTTGCTTGTAGCGGCATGTTTGAGATGCACTGTGTCCAATGTGATTATTCAAATAGACACTGGAAAAGTTCTCCAAAAGTTAGACGATCAGATGTTTGTTGGGACTGCATTTGACACCCTGCTGTTGAAAAATCAATGGGAAAACTTCAGCACCAGGTATGTATTGAGTAAGGCGGGGCGGGGGTGGTGGGAGGAACTTCATCACCAGGTATGCATGGGGGGGGGGGGGGTCTTGACTTTTGAGAATGCAGCCAAATTCCAAGATGTATCATGGACTCCCCTATTTTGACGCACTTAAGTTACTTTCACCTTTTCAGAAATATACTCCTTTCATAGTGATACCTCTCATTAGTATAGAAACATTAGTTATTTTAGCAAAGTATGCATAAAAAATGACAATGATATATTCCCTAATACTCTTCCTTGCATGCTTTCAACCAGAGGACCCCTCGTCAGAAAGTTTGTGTATTACGTCACCCATTATGACGCACTTCACAGAAGTATATTCTGTTAGTGACATCATTGTACATACGCGCGGGGAAAAAACTATATTACAGAGGAACATCAATAGGACATAGAAAACTCAAGTTTATGGGAAAAATTACAGACAGAAATTTAACTTTGCATTCCTAAACTTTTCTTACATTTATCTTTAATTTGGTTTTGGTGCAGATTTTGTCTCGAAAGGAAAAAGAATCAAATTTGGAAAAATCATGATATTATTATTATAAAATTGTGTAGTTGTAATTATAAAATAATTAGATGCAGCATGTGACCTTTTTCCCAATACTTAATTGGCATTGTGAACATGCAGAACCTCAATCTTTGAATGTACTGTTTTTGGAACATCTAAACTGTTTTGCATCCTTCACAACTTATTTATCCAGAATGCAAATAATCAAAGACAGAAGACATAAAATTACAGGAGAAGTTTTATTTTCATTATTTATCATTCTTGCCATTATCAAACAAATCTTAAAGAAATAAATTGGTCAAAACAAGTTAAATATTAAGAATGTCTTAAAAGATTATTGAAAATTTACTGTTAATGTAAAATTGCTTAATTATCAGATACAAAATCCTAATACTTTGATTTAAATAAGCAAAAAGGTAAAGGATACTAATTTAATTATGAAATATATTGTAAAAGTATATGTTTCTTGTAAATTTCCACAAATTATAATAACAAATAACCACCTCTGAAAATCAGTTATGACAGATCCACATAAAACTGTATAACATTGTACACCTTTCTAAACAGTGTTACTGATGCAGTTATCAGCTGTGAGTCATGTTGCTAACACATGTTGAGTAGCAGACTCGATGCCTATTATGGCGGGAAGTTGATTTGCCCCGTCAGAATAGTTAGTAAGGATTTTTATGAGGACTAGCTAGTTGAAAAAAAGAGAATTAGTGAAATGGTGTTTTTTCATGGTATGTGTCTTTGTTTCATTTCACAACTGATAAGGATAGGATTTTCTACAAATTGTTCTGTTAGCGTGACTCGATGTTGATCAGTGTACATTAATGTTGTGGTTGTGACATCATTGAAAGATGCTTTCTCTCAAAAAATTGGAGTTTATGACACTGCGTCAAAATAGGGTAGCGTCAAAATAGGGTGTGGGACGATAGTGTTTTGAATTAAGTTTTCACACCTGAGAAAAATGCGGAACAAAGGGAGGAAACTTTTGAATGCATGACAACCAGTTGCATATATACTAGATGTTCGATTGATCAGTTCCAACACCAGTTGAAATTGTTGAGAATATTCTGGCTTACTTCCACTCAAATGGACATGGCATTATGTGTTATTCGAGCATGCCAATAGATGCAGATATTTCTTCATAAATGGCATGACAAAATGCGCATTATGCAATTTTTTCCTGTCTTTAGCAACTTACTATAAGGGTGAGTATATGGATGCCTCTTTAACATTTTAACTACTAAAGCTGTTGTACAGCTTCTGTTCTGCTGATTGTTGTCATATTAGCTACTGAGACTTGTTGCTAATCTGAATACTATATAGTACTCGCCTACCCCCACCTCTGTCAGTTTTGTATCCCTTCCGATTTAAAAAATGAAAAGCCTCAATGATGTAAAAATGAACAAAACTTAATTATTTCATTCATTAATTTATAAATTTGAACCTGATTGTCATCAATTGCTCCTTAACAATGCCATGTTGTTTGCATTTCAAACCAAACAGGAGTTTCTTTACTAACATGGCATCCATATTTACATGGGTGGGTCTTTTTTTTCAGAGAACAGGAGTGACATAGTTTATCATTTTTGATAATCTCCGAATAATTAAGTACATTTCTGTAACTTTGGGAGTTATATTCCTTTGAACTCGTGTACACAAAGAGTTACACTGCATGCCCTTTTTATTTTGTTCAATTTCTTTGAGAAATATTAAAACTAGGCATTGCAAATATTGGATGCAGACAATTCAATTTCTATCTTCTGTGTATGTGTAGTAACCTCACCCCTTTGCTGAAAATGGACTTTTCCAGGAACCAGAAAAGGACAGAGAGCAGGATCATTGTTTACACTGAAAACTCCCATTTGGTTTGAAATGCAAAGAAGATGACAGTGTTAGGGACCCCCTGGCAACAATCTGAAGTTAGAAAATATAAATTAATGAATGAAATAACTAAGTTGTGTACATTTTTGTGTCCTTGATGCTTTTTATTTTGTAAAACTCAAGGGGGTACAAACTGCCATAAGGGTGGGGGTATTAGGTGAATACTATAAAGCCTCATCATGAATGAGTATATAAGCTGAGAGTAGACACATAGTTACATTTATTTTTATTATATAGTTACATTTATTTATATCATTATTTATTGCTGGATTTCAATGAAAAAAACCCGTGTACATGTATAGTGTTTCTTAGTGATACATTTCAACATTCATGTACTCCTATGACCCATCATAAAAGATATTTTCCAGTCATGTAAGATGTTTGGAATGCCACCAAAATAATTAAATAATTGCATATGTTTGCAAGAGTTTGTTTCTTTCATAAGTTTTTCCACCAAGCATTCAGGAAAAAAAAACTTAAGAAAAAATCTTTTTGGTTGCTTTGTGGTCCAGGCTCAACAGTTGAGCCGACATGAGAATCGAAAGGATAAATATAAAACATGGAGATAATATCACTTCGTTGTGCAAGTGGGACACTGGCCTCCTCATTATCTGATTCAAAGTTGCATATATCTGCTGTTTGAAACTGGTCTAACATTAATATCTGAACCAGTTTCTAAGCTTGATTCATCAAACTCTAATATATCACTTTGATTAAACTATTCAGACTAGCTAATCAGAATCCATCTTTGTTTACCTAAACAACATAGGGCTCTATAAAGTGCAGAAAAGCTGTTCCTTTGTGTCTAAATGCAATCTATCATGTTACAAATTTGTATCAAAATGTAGAGTAAACTGTCATCTCATTGGTTATGATGATCAAAAATATGTAAATTTCTGTACTTTCAACTAATCAACATTAAGTTAACATAACTTTAACATGTGCATATATTCAGCACTGTGAATTGGAATAGTGCTGAAGTTAGTGCATATAAGCAACAGTGGTGAGCAAGCATTATCCACAGTGCATACATGTATAATCGGCAGTAGGGCTGCAGAGATATTTACAGGTGATGCATTGATGTGACAGTGGTAGCAAAGGTTTAAAGTCTCCGCCCTGCTGAAAAATATACCGCACATGCTACATTCGTAGATTTGTCAGAAACGTGATGTGTTCTTGATTCTCTCCACACCTCCTCCTCGCTTGGGACAGTCCACACTATGCCAGAATGGAATTCTGTGTTATTCAGTTGGGATTCTAGATGTTCCAACTGTGCAGATTCTCAAATGATCATGCCCATACAAACTAATCAAAACAGCAGATTGCAAAAATTGTGCATGAAACTACTTTCGCTGGTCAAATCCATGCGATCATCTTTTTAAATTAAAACATATCGATACATTTAAGAATGTTTGCAAAACTTTGTCTTTCGACACATAGATCAGACATATCCAATTTTTAAAATATTAATATAAATTTGTGTAACTTAAGTTTATGAAGGTGAAACTCATTGTCAAACATCTCAGAAGTCAGTTATTTCCCAAAGTCACAATCCATAATAATGATGCAAGTATTTCTCTTATAGAACATATAGCTTGTTTATATTTTCAAAATGTGAACAAAACTTTAGATGGCTTCAAGTTACTCATCCATCACAAACACATTCAAAATTATACTGACAGGAACAACACATGGCTGAAGAAAAATGCCTGGATATTATGAAACTGCACTTTACACTTATTTCTATGCTGTTTTGTAAAAGAAAGTCTCCTTTGTAAATTGAATTTCTTTCAGGCAGCAAAAAATGTTTATATCTATGAACATACCTGTAATGAAAATCAAAGCAAATGAGAGATAAATTTTTCAGAAAAGTTGGTGTTGTTGGCCAGGTGTCACTGAAGTAAGTTCCATTGTTGTTAAAAACTGCTCTGTTATGGCTCAGTGGTTAGTTTGTTGGACTCGTGACCAGAAGGATGTGTGTTCAAATCCTGCCCAGACTAGGTTGGGTCAGCTGCCATGGTGTGTCCCTTGGTAAGGCACTTTACCACCAATTTCCATGGCACAATGTAACCATTCATGTGTGGATGTGCCATTAAACACCAAACAGATGAACTAGGGTTTCTGTTAACTAATGATACGGAATGTTATATGCCTGACTTCTTATCCAGGAAGTACAGAATTCTAATACTGGATGACTTAGGGGTTTCACTTTCTTCCACCTATATGCCCAAATAAAAAAAAAAACTCATCCAAAACACTCTGAAATGCAAGCTTTCTGTGCTAAATGAGCCAGTTAATTGTACCTATCAGTGGATTTAAAATGCCAGTGTTAATTTCATAAATGGAAAAAGTTATCAGAATGTAGAGTCATTTAGAAGAAAACATGGTTGCAAGTACCCTTAAATGTTTCTTGTTTATTGAAGAAATGCAAAGACATATTATTATCACAGACACTCCTGTCATGAATTTATTAAGCCTTCCATGTTGGGATTTGAATTCTTCATGCTTGAGTTACTATTCCCCACTAGAATTTAGTCTGAACATTTGAATCTACATTTTTTCCTCCCAGTTTGCTACTTTTAAAATAAATGTAGCACTGTTTTTGCTGAAGATTTCATCTTCTATACATATTTTATGATCCACCATTAGCTCTCAATTTGTGCCCTAACTAATCAAAATCAGTTGGACATTTCTGTCAGCCAATGAAATTGATCGTCTTGTGAATTATTGGCAGTGAGTATGTGCACTCTATTCAGTAAGCTTGGGATGTGCTCAATTCAGTGTAAAGATCTTTAATCTTTATTTTCTTGGGTCTTTTTTTCTGTGCCCTATGGGTACCAGCGAGGGAACTTTCCCACACAAAAGATAAAAACATAAGAGTCAATGGTGCAATGGCACAGCCTAGAATGAACACTGCAATACCCAACAAAAGAGACAATGCCAAATCATGTGTCAGCCAGATATGGACATTGGTAAGGGTATCACTGAATTTTAGGTGTTAGTGATTTTTTGGCATATGTTAGCAAATTGTCCATTCAAAATATATTTATTTTCAGCCAACATATATACTGTCACTGGCACTCAGAAGGATCACTGCTGAGGTCTTATTCAAGAAATGTATATTGAACCTCAGTTAAAAGTGGCAGTGTAACTAAAGATGTATATTTTACAAACACACTTGGTGCAGATGTACAAGAATACGCTCAGCTCTAGTACATTCTGAAACTTGAACTTCTCAGTCTGGTAGAATACAGTACAATTTACACTCATGTAAGACATCCTCATCAATTTTAACAAGGATTAGATCTCACCTGTACAGGACTGTGTTGGTAATTGGGTAATTGTGTGAAACTTATAAAACTGCATAGACTTAAATCGAGCAAATAAAATAGAACTTGAATTTTCCTTAAACTAGAACTTATTTTCACAGCAATGATAATTTTATTGAAGACCGGATTAATAAGGAACTTTATTAGGTACCTTTTTATGATCTTGAACTCCTTAAGTACTTAAAAAGTACATTATCTCCTTTAATATTGAATACATGTACATTAATCAAGTGCTACTGATTCTAAACAGAGCTTAATTACAGGACAAGGTACAATATTTAAATGGTATGCAGTTGAACTTTTAGTTTTGTATTCTGTTGAGGATAGTTTGTTCACAAAATGTGTGTGTGTGTATATATATATATATATGTATTATATCAGAAATCCGGAAAAGTTGTAAACTGCTGTCAGACATTTGTCTGGGTGATAGTTGCCATTACTCATGTCATAGGTTCAGTTCCTGCTTTGGAATGAATTATAACTCTTATACCTGTTAGATTATATTGGTGTCATTATATATACATGTATATATATATATGTTAATATTTTTTTTCAGATATTTTGTGGAGGTCTGCTAACCAGTGAATGTTGCTTGTAATAAATAAAAAGCAGTATTAGAATCTAAATAGAAAATATAATGTTTATTGAGTTAACCCTTTTGGCTTTTACATAGAATGACAAAGCAAACAGGTGTGATTCATCTGATTCTGAAAGGTCACTTACACTAAAATTTCAAGTTATTTCATTCAGATGTGACAATTTTTAGAAAATGCAACATAACCTACCCATGTGAATTTTTTTGTATATATTGTGTCAAGGTTAGTGCCTGTCACAAGTATGATAGTGATGGTGAATCTGAACTTATAACTAATGTACTGGATTTCATTAAAAATATAGCAAAATGATGGAAATAAATAAGAAACATAATTAGTGTAGTAATACCTTGAATAGCATAAAGTGGAAAATCCATGGTGAATACAACTTTTTGATAATTACATTCATAGCTAATTATTGTATACATGTAAGTGAAATAAGTAAATAAATTAATAACTTGGTGCATATTTGAAGAATGCAATGCTGAAAAATGGTCCCCCATCCAAGCATACTTTAGTTGTGATGGATGGGGGGCATTATTGGAGTAAGCTGGAGGCTGAGCATATATAAATTAACATTTTCACCTTAACGCTTGCTTGAGAGGCGCTCTTTAAAGATCAATAAAACCACGTGACACATGCAATATAAAAGCCGCTGTGTTCACAGACCACGTCATATTTTAAAACCCGTTTTTGTTGTCTCTAAGAAAAAAGAATCGGGTGGGAAACATTGTCAGTGGGAGGGTTTATACATGCTCAGCCTCCGGCTTACTCCAATAATGCCCCCCATCCATCACAACTAAAGTATGCTTGGATGGGGGACCATTATTTTTCGTAAGCCTTTGGCCTCACATGTATAAATTAGCATGTTTAAAGGACACTAAAAACTCACTAAAATCAACTACTGTCACTTCATATGTAAAACCACTTGTACAAAATTTCTTATTTAATTTATATACAGTAAATAATTTATTTATGTATTATTATTATTATTATTATTAAAATAAAATTCTTGGATAATGTCCAATCTGCCATTTTAAGAATTCCACAAAGGGAACATCATCCCCTATATGTAGCAGATGTCAATAATGACTGATATGAATGGCCTTTAAATATTGGATATCAATTCCCAAAATTCATAGCATGGCTTTCAACTACATTTTAACATGGTACTTGCCTCCACTTGAAAGTGTAGAAAAAAAAAAGAAGGTCAACTAATCACATTTTCTAAGACTCTTGAGTTCTGTTGAGATAATGTAAAAGTGTGTAAGACCAAGTCTTTCCTCTAAAAAATAATTAGGGGTTTTCAAACCATAGCTCTTCCCCAGCCTGCAACTTTCGAGTAAAGTTGGAAACTAAACTGAATACCAATGCTTTTTGGACTAATAAAAGCACTCTTCCCTCCGCAGGTCGGAGCTTCGTTGCATGTATTAGCTCTAGAATTGTCACAGTTATCCAAGTAGGATTGTACGATCTAAGGAACCATAACTGATTAAATGAGTCATTTGCAGTTTCACTAGGTTAAAGTATGTACTTACACATGTATGGTTTAATCTTTGAGATAAGCATACGACTACTGGCAAGATCAAACAGATTGCTTACCTGTTATACCGATGGTAAGCAACCGACGGGGGATTGATACATGCATATTATGAATATTCATATAAATCAATGTTTGTGCCCTTGTTGTTCCAGAGAATATTAAAATGTCCAGCTTTCAAATACAGCACGTTAAACTCTACATTTTGTACAACAAATTAAAACTTTAAGACATGACCAACATCTCAAGTAAAAGCATACTTTGCTTGATGTATATTCATAATAACAAAACCTCTCATGAACCTTGAACTAAGAGCAAATGTGAACACCAGTTCTGACCTAATTATTTTAAAGTTTGTATCCACATGGACTTTAAAAACCTGTATTATTTACCAATTATTACAAGATAACTATGTCATAACTGTTTCCTCAGACACATTTTAAGGTCTGCTCCACCCTCAAACAGAACACCAAAATGATTCAGTCACACCATGCAAGGTAATACTGCATTTTTGTGTCTTTCCCTCTGGAGATGCAGTCGAGATCGACAGCTTTTGCAGAAAGTCTTATACTTTGGAAGTTTGTCCCAATTCAACCGCCTATTAGCTGCAGATTTTTCTTCCGAGGGCGAGTCTCTCCGAAATACAGGAGTATAAGCAGGATGTTTTGTCATGGCAAAAATCAACACTACAAGCCACAATGAAAGGAGACCCAGATTTAGATGGCCAATATGGGATTATCACAAGAGCTTTAACGGTTTTGTCACTCAGGACCTTATTCATAATTTTCCTTACTAAGTGGAAATGAGGAATTTGTATTACCCAAACTCATGCCAGCTACGGGAAAAAGCATCTCAAAATAAATGCTCCAGGTTCTGGATTTTATAAAGCAAATTTATCAGTTTGAAAATTTAGAAGCAAAATTTCTCTATTCAACATCCACTCTGTAGATTTTAAAATATTCCCAGATTGAAAAATCAGTACAAGTATCATCTACTCGTTGTAAACAGATGGTTGAAAAGTATACATCTCTTTCAAGGAATTGACCATTACCAATAAGATTTAGGAAGATCATTCATTTCCCTAGACCATGTGACATAATTAATTTAGGAGAATGCATATGTATTGCCATGTTAGAGTACAAATATGTTTATTCTGAACCAGACAACAGAGATTGCAAGTTATGAAATATGGCAAGAATTCTATAAAATGAATGTATAATTTGATTCTTGAACTGGCCAATGGCCACAAATAGATTGATTCAAATCTGCTTAAAGAACTCACCACTCATCTTTGTATGCATTTGTGTAAATAGCAAAATCAACAGTTATGGATCTAAGCTTTTTATCATTGCATTTTGTATTTTCAGGTCAACATTTTGGCTCTGCCTAATTGTATCAGACAGGTTTATATGTTCATCGAAATTCTGGTACTATTTAAGACCAAGAACTTTATCTCCTCCTGTTAAAGCTTGTTCAGATGGCATCATGCAATAAACCAACAACAGATGCTCTCTGGTATAAAGAAATGTCTTGATGGACATCTGATTGGCAATGTATTATATAATTTTTTTTTTTTTTTTCAAAACTGTTTTATTCATAAGGACACGATTTGAATTGAACTGAATAAATTATAAATCCACAGAGTTAATTCTCCAAGACAGAATGAAGTGCACCCTCTTGTACTTAATCATAAAACACAGATAAAACCTTTTCCAGGATAAAATTTTCTCAGCCTAACTTGGGGAATATTGATGTTGATGATGTCATCAAGGTAACAGGAACAACAAATACCCGGTTGTATGAACTATAAATATGGTGGTTTCAAATTTGGTAATGATCCTCTGTGCACTAGAAACCCCAAGGTTAAACAACCCAATTTATAATGTATTATCGCATCATATTCAACCTAAACTTGTACATTTATATAAACATTTTTGAACAAGTTCATGTATTGGAACACTGAAGTATGCATCTCTTAGGTCAATGGATATGATAAAATCATTTTCGTGTAATTATTTCATGACCAATTGAAATAAGCATCTCGTTTAAAATCTTCACAAGTCACAAAGTCATCCAAAGTCTTTTGATTTATGCCCGGTCTGAATTTACCATTAGGTTTTGGTACTGTGAACAGATCTGAAATAACCTCTTCCTTATTATGTTATGAAGGTACATTAGTTCCTATCCACAACATTTGATCCACTTTAATTTATACTGGAATCTTTTGTTCATCAGAATTTGGGATGCATTGTGGTATTCTGTTTTGGTTTTTAATTTTGTCAAATTCAGTATTGTAAATCTTGTAAAATCAAATTAGCTGATATTGGCCACTACCATGCCATATTGGCCACTACCATGCCATATTGGCCACTACCATGCCTCAAAGACATGTACATATTTACCCATGCATGAACTTACCTGTCAATTTTTTTTTTTTTTTTTTTTTAATATATTTTTTTTTTCTCTCTCTGGCAATGAGGTGCATTCGTGTGGCCAAATTGTTTGGAATTATTTTACGAGTAAAATCTGTTAAACCCTCTGCATCTTTCGTGCCTGTTGGGGCCAATGCCAGTAAAATTATTTGCATTATCATACCACCGGAAACTAAGTCCGGTACCACATTCTTTATTTATTTACTGTGAGGTTACAGCTTTTGTGTTTTTATAAGTTAGTCAAGTTTGACAATGGACAAAATTACAGCTCAAACAAACTGTTGAATGTCACAAAGTTATTTTCAGCATGATTTTTGTTTAATACCCTCCAGACTTATGGGTTAATATTGGGGTTCCATTTCATTGCCACTCTGGCCATGTTATATTTGTCCCGTTTGACTGTATATGCACTGTAAGGTTGCAGTGTTGATCAGCAGGGTCAAAGACTCTATTTTTTATTTTTTTTCAGTCAGCACTTTTAGCACGTTATTTTGACTGTATCATACCCAGCAAAAGGGGAGTTGAGTGCTTGTAAAGTATGAACAACTCCATTACACCAGTTATGATCAATATCACGTGTAGAACAAATTTCCCTTATGATCAATATCACGTGTACAACATATTCCCCAGTACAATTTTGTATCCATGCGGTTTCATTTATAAAATTCCATGTCACAAGTATCACTATCTACAACAGCATGTGCTATAAATTTTTGGGCAAATACCCAATAATGCACGCAAAGGTGCTATATTTCCAGGGCTCATTTATTCAATTCAATAAAGTTCGGTCGTTCCGACATTTTTCCGGTTGCTGAGCTTAAGCCAACCATATTATCGACAGGCCCTTTTCAGTGCATCAATTGTTTGTCAACAACCGACGTGACTTTGGGTGCGTGCTTTGTTATTTCTCATGGATACATCCATTTTAGCAACAATGCCAGCAATATTCAATATTGAACCTCGCAAAGTCTGACATCTACGAGTCAGACGGGTTAAGTAAGATAGTCTTTTTGCATTGGAATTTATAACTAATGCACTGGAGAAAAATGAAGGGAATAAATCAATATATAAGGAACTTAATTACTGTAGGTATACGTATAAAGATGACTAAAATTTTAATATACATGTATTTAGTGTTCTGTTAAGTGCAATGGTGGGACTTCCAGGTTTAAGGTATGAGACTTCCAAATATCCAACCATGGAAGTCCTGTATATTGGAAAATACTAAAATTGAACATTTGTACAATTTGTTACAAAATGGAATTATGGTTTTCGTTGAAAATAGTAAAAATACCAAATTAAGCTCAACTTGTATGTATTATACACGAGTTAATCTCTTCAAATAAAGTTATTATTATTATTATTATTAGTTTACCTGGTCATAGGACCAAATGAACTTATGTCCCTTTTCCAAATACATCGTGCAATGTCTGTCGTCTGTCAAAAGTTGCTTGTTACCACCCTGGAGTCCATCTTTCTGATCTGATTTCAATCAGACTTGGAATATGGGTTTGTATCATCAAACTCTTAGATGAGTTTGATAATGAGCGAGATTCATGTATATTAATGACAATCTTGGATCTGATTAGCTGGTCTTGTCACCACTCTGGAGGCCATATTTCTGATCCATTTTTTTATATATCAAACTTAGAATATTTGCTTATCTCATCAAGACCTTGGCCAAGTTTGATAATGAGCAAGATGCACACATTTTAATGAAATGATCATGCATCTGATTGGCTGAGCTTATTACCACTCTGGAAGCCATATTTCTGACATCAAAGTTGAAATATGGGCTTGTATCGTCAAGATCTTGGATGAGTTCAATATTGAGCAAGATCCATGCATATTAAGGAGGTAATCTTGCATCTGATTGGCTGAACTTGTTACCACTCTGGAAGCCATATTTCTGATCCAATTTTTTTAATCAAACTTGGAATATGTGCTTATATCATCAGGATCTTGGACAATTTTGATAATGAGTAAGATCCACAAATATTAATGAGCTAATCTTAGATCCGATTGGCTAGACTTGTTACTAGTCCTGATGTCATTATTCTGACCTGACTTTGGTTACAATTGGAATATGGACTTGTATCTTCAAGATGAGTTCAGTAATGAGCAAGATTCATGCATATTAATGAGGTTATCTTACATTTGATTGGCTGAGCTTGTTACCACTCTTGAAGCAATGTTTGTGATCTGATTTTGATCAGACTTTGAATATAGGCTGATATGATAAAGATCTCACATGAGTTTGATAAGGTGCAGGATTCACACGTATTAATGAGATGATATTGCATTTGATTGGTTGAGCTTATTACCCCTCAAAAGACTATTTCTGATCCAGTTGTGATCACACTTGGTAAATAGGTTTAAATCATCAAAATAATGGATGACTGCAGTTATGAGCAAGGTGCATGTATAATAATGAGGTGCTTTTGCATATGATTGACTGATATTGTAAACACTTTAGCAACTGTATTTCTGATCATATTTTTATCAAACTAGGTAAATATGCTTATATCATCAAGATATACAATACGTTTTATTATGGGCAACATCAATGCATATTAATGAGGTAATATGGCATATGATTGGCTGAGGTTCTTACCGCTGGAGAGACTGTATTTCTGACATAATTTTAATCAGAGTTGGCAAATAGGCTAATACTGTCAGAATGTTGGATGAAGTTTATTATGACCAAGAGCAATGCATATTTCTAAGATTATCTTGCATCTGAGTGACTGAGCTTTTTTACTGCTCTTAAAGAGATGGTATTTTTCGACAGGATTATGATCAAACTTTCTGAATTGGCCTATGTCATCAATATCTTGTTCGAGTATGATTAAGAGTGAAATTCATGCATATTAATGCTGTAACCTTGCATTTGATTGGCTGAGCTTGTTAACACAAGCAAATATATTTCTGATAAGATTTTGATCAAACTTGTTAAATAGTCTTATATTATCAAGATGTTGATGAGTTTGATTCAGAGCAAGATCTACACATATTAATGAGGTAATCTTGTATCTGATTGGCTAACTTTTTAGCACTCGGGAAACTAACTTCCAATCAAATTTTGCTCCACCTTGTTTAATAGCTGATACTCATTGTTTTAGACAGGTTCTATAATACGGTCAGTGCGTGTTGATGAGATACATTGCATCCAAGCTTGTTAGCTCTCTAGATCTAGATACTACATATCTCATTTAATTTCTGTCAAACTTTGTAAATGGGTTTATATCACCAAGATCTTGTATGGCTACAGTTAAGAGAAAGATACTATGCATATTAATTGGGAGTAGATTGTGCCATGACTTTTGGAGTTTTGATGATACTCCTGGGGGTGCGGCAAGAGTGGTGGTGGGGTTGATTTTACATTAATTTAAAACAATTCATGAGCTGTATGCCTCACATGTCTTAGAATCAATATATGTAATCAGTGATCCAAGTGTCAACACATTTCACACTGGGACCCCAGTTTTTTTTTCCTACTCCCAAGACTCTGGGTCAAATAAACTATTGAGAGCCTTACACTATAACAATATATACACTTAATAGGCATGAAAAGACAAATGTATACATTTTATATATGCAAACGACATTGACCCAAGGGTTCATCCCAACCCTCACGGATTCAGTTCCTGGGTCATAACCTGGTTGGTTGATTTTTAATGGAAATTTTTAATACATTATTAATATATTATTGGCTCTATCATGCTGAGGAAATAGGAGCTAAGTGCATTTCCCCAGGACACACCTAGGCAATTGACCTGGGCAGGACTGGGTGGGTATTCAACCTGTTCCCCTTGGAGTTTGAGTCCAATGGTCTTCCAACTTCCAACTTAGCTGATATGTATTCATGGGTCATAACTTGGAAACTATTGAGATCCCCACACTATAACTATACATATACTTACTAGGCATGAAAAGACAAATTTATACAGGCAACTGACATTGACCTCATGGTCCATCCCTACCCCCAGTAACTTAGATCCTATGTCATAAATGTGACGCTATTGAGATCTCAACCCTATAAACATATACTTATTAGGCATAAAAAGGCAAATTTACATATGCAGCTGACTTCGACCTTAGGATCCATCCCTACTCCCAAGTACATAGCTTCTGGGTTATAACATATCTGCCATAATACGACATGTCACGTGTAAAACCTCCAAAGTATGTAGTCTGTATAAATAGTATACAGTCCTGCTTAGAGCCCATGTAAAACTATCCTCTGGGACAGTTTATACAGCTGATTATCATGGAATCAATTAAAAGGAAAGGTGGTCAGGGATAAACAACCACCATTTCATAGACTACTTAATTGGCCGAGAATAGCTAGGATGATGCAGTGTCAAGTCCTTTGAAAACTGCTTTGGGAGAGCCTATTAGGCTAATTTGCACACGTAAAGTACACTAAGTGGAACAACCCAATTCGTTTTGAGTTACCGTAGGTACAATCATAGAGATGCATGTTGAAGAACAATAGTTATTACACATCATTTCCTTGAATGAGAATGTTTAAGCCATCGTTATTAAAGATTACTAGCAAGCTTGTGATCAGCAGCAACATTTCTTTGAAGTTGGATTTTACTCCATATATAGAACGCAAAAAACAATTATTTCAGAATATTGTACAAGTGTGGTTCATTTTTAAGACAAAATGTTGAAATGCATTTGTTATTTAGGAAAAGATGAGCCACCTGCAAAATGAGTAAAGCCCAGCAAAAGTAAATTTCAGAACTCCTGGAGTTTGACTTTGTGAAGTGTAGCAGCAAGGGGAAGCATTTTTTTTTTTTGCACACACTGCAAACACCATATAGACATTTGTCATTCTGGAGGGCACGATATATGTTGACACAGCAACACCACCCAGCATATTTGCCACACCCTGACAGCAATGCAGAAGCAGAAAGATCATTTTCTATGCTGAGAAAAATTCAACAAGATCTTCAGGGATGTTTGAACAACAGAATCATCCAGTCTCAATTGAGTGCCAAGATGAGCACAATGGCATTGGTATTAACTTTGACACCCACCCCACCCACTGAACTATTGAGAGCAGCAAAGACTGCATCTAATTAAGAAAATTTTATATAGGCTATATAAAATTTAGGTCACGTGCACTGACCCCCCTTGGGACTTTAAAACACACTTTTTGAGTCCCCCAAAACCCCCAACACTGTCTGGGAATATTGCAGGTATATCATAACTTGGAAACTATTGGGATCTACCTGGCTCATCATGCTTCTTGGTGTTAAAATGCATCCAGTTATCCGAAGCCCATAAAATTAGGTTTTATATTCAAATCACAGGGATCTTGTTACAGCTGTTCCTGGTTGTTATTATTATTATTATTATTATTATTTCTCAATTACTGGGTGTGTCAAAAGTAGAAGTTATATTGAAGGAAAAATTTATAATTGATGGAAATTATTTGATCAGACAGTTTTGATTTTTGCTCTTCCAACTTTGTGTTTAGGGTAAACTGAAAATAACCATTTTGTGACTGGGGGGCCAAGGGGTCTAAGGTGCTTGCCTTTACAGATCACTCACACATCTCACCTCTGTCAGTATGAGTTGAGTCTTGGCTCGACGAACATGGGTATGTGAGAAAGCTAGCAGTTTTCCTGTGGGTTGGTGGGCCATGTATAGCCTATCATGTGCTGAAAAATGGCCTTAAATCCCACAAAACCAAACCTGTTTTGTGACTAAAATAGTTTTAGTATCAACTGTCTTTAAGTCGTGATTGCAAAATTGATTTATAGATAAGTCCAGGTGCAAATAATATATTCAGTATTTTTTACAGCAGAAGGAGGAGTGACATCTTGTTGTTAATGCTAATCAGTTTTCAGACTTTTAAAAAAACTGTTCATAGTGTTATACAAGTTGTACAAATTGAAGAACGCCATCTTATTATGGTATGTCCCTGCAAAGTTGTACAAATTGAAGAACACCATCTTATTATGGTATGTCCCTGCAAAGTTGTACAAATTGAAGAACGCCATCTTATTATGGTATGTCCCTGCAAAGTTGTACAAATTGAAGAACACCATCTTATTATGGTATGTCCCAGCAAAGTTGTCAAATTGAAGAACACCATCTTATTATGGTATGTCCCTGCAAAGTTGTCAAATTGAAGAACACCATCTTATTATGGTATGTCCCTGCAAAGTTGTCAAATTGAAGAACACCATCTTTTTATGGTATGTCCCTGCAAAGTTGTCAAATCTAGTTACATTGTTACCTTTAGTGATGTAAAAACTCTGGCTGGGGGACAGCATAATAAGGGGCTCTTGGGAGATGATTCTGTACTAAAGACTTTAACGCCTACCTGTATGTAAATGCCTCCATGCATTATTACAGTCTGCTAAACTTGTTATGACCTTCATTTAACAGACTATCATGTTTATACAACAAAAGTATTATGAAACAGTTCTTTTCTTATTTAAAAACTGTAAGTTTAGCCAACAAACTTGGGTTCCAACTCCAATGTCTTCATTTTGATTGGAAATGCTTGAATTGTACGTGTTATTCATTCATTTTGCCTAATTTTATAACTGACAAGACACTGTGTCACTGAGTTGTTTTGTTATGCCTTGTAATCACAACACTTAACAACTGGATGTTTTTATTCTACGCAATTGAAAAAGAATCTTACTGTTATCCTATGACTTATTGATCAAGATTTGAAGTTTTTCTAATCCACTTGCACATTCTCTAATATATCTGCACACATATAAACATGAATCTAAATTACAAGGTTTCAAAGGTTATATTTATTCATGTGACAGGCAGGTTAATCCAATGAATTTTAATGCACAGACTTCATCAGAAAAATGAGTACCGGTATATGTATATCTGTTATTGCATTCAAATATTTACATTCATAAATCGGTATCCTTTTGACCTTTCATATTCCATCTGTAGGCAATGTGGGTAAGACAAATATTCTTACTTTGTGTCTTTACCAAATTATAAGTACTCCTGTATGTATTTTTGAACTGTATTTCTACCACCAGTACATTGTTAAAGTTGCATTATACGTGTATATTGTTTCTTTTTGTAGTTCTCGCAGTGTGCAAACACTTGGCAGAGCTCTGTCCCCAAGTTATTTTAGGATTGGTGGCACCACAGCAGATTTTATGGTCTTTCAAGATGGAGATACAAAGTCATCTAAATGGCCGGAAGTGTATCCCTACAAAATACAGAAATTCAGTCAGCGGCCATATGGAAAATTTAACTTAGATACATTTAATTTAACAGGTATTGTAGTATTTTGATTATCTGAACTTGTAAAGGGTCATAAGAATGGTCTAGATAATTGGGAGTTCACATAATTGAGTTTGCATTTATATACAGTCAACACTGTGTATAACAACCTCTCTGGAAACCACACAAAAGTGATCTTTGTGGACAAGTCTTTATTTGCAGGTAAGAGTTATGTCAGTGGATTCAAAAGATGAAACATAGATAGGTAGATGTAGATATTGACAGGCAAAGAGAAAGAAAGAAATTATGAAGAGTATGCTTTTAAGGTGTATGTGATTACTTTAGATAAGGGATACAATCAACATTAATTTCACCCCTAATAAATACAGTTTGCTGTTGGTGTTCTCCTGATGAATCTTGGATAGTATCAGGGTAATGATGCAATAGTGTCAAATATTTTTTTTCAAAAAAACTTTTATTTTCATCATAAAAGTGAGAGGAAAAAAGAAAAAACTGTATAACAGAAAATAAATACATTTGCAAGATGTTCTTTATTTCTTCAATTTACAGTGTGTTCTCAAACCAAAATTCTTTACAATCTTTGAATGTAATCAACATATTGAAAATCTAATCCTTGGCAGACCCTTTATCCTCTTTATTGTTGGAAAGGTTCTTTCACAGTTTGAGAAAAGAGCACAACATTTATTACCAGATGTAAAAAGACACAAAACAACCTGATACCTAATTCATTTTATAAAGCTTATTATGAACATATTACCTGTAGAATGTGAGGATAATGAATCTTTATTCTACTTGTAAACTAATTGCTCACTGAAATGTAACTCAAGAAATTTTTCAGTTCAACAATTTCTTTGAATAATTTATTTCAAACTGGTAAAATTTGAAGAGAAAAGTTGTTACTTTGGATAGACAGAGAGAAACTCCATGGGAAGCATCCACTTGAAGTTAAGATCTATTGATCAAACTGAATGTTTATTTTATTCTGAGAATCTATTATGTCAAAATAGAACAACTTATGGAGGAGATGCAATTTTCATTTCAGTTTTCTTTGCCACATGTATGTTCCTGAAAAACATAAGAACAGTAATAACAACAAAAATCATAGATTTGAAAATCCTGGAAAATTGCCATGTAGTTTCAAATTTATGGAATCCCACCCCACCCCCAATTTCACCCCAATCCCCACTCCCACCACACCCGTTATAAGTAAATTAGTAGATAGTAATACAGAAGACTTACCATCCAATCCAAGTGTTTCCACCTGAGTAGAGGAAATATTCCATTCAGTGTTTAAACCAGAATTTTGTTTCTTTGGATCCTTCTTTTACTTTATGAGAGAAATTCCACTAAATTGGCAAACTCCGCACTTGATTTCAAATTTGGTGCTTTCTGGGCACTGGCTATTTTAAAAAAATGTGTTATACATAATCATACGTAATGATCTGTCAGACTTTAAAAGTTATACATGTTACATCTTTCGAGCTGATAGTGAAAATGACTCATATATAATGTACACTAACAGCAGACTCCATCAGTACTGACTGATTGTATGACATCAGTACTGACTGATTGTATGACATCAGTATTGACTGATTGTATGACATCAGTACTGACTGATTGTATGACATCAGTACTGACTGATTGTATGACATCAATGAATAGAACCAGCATCAAAGGTTTTAGTCATGCACCAGCAGTTGGGCCAAGTCAGTTAAAATAAATGAGGGCTAATTGAGAAGGTAATTATTCTAGATTATCCAAATTACATGACCCAGAAACATTAAGAAAAGGTGTTATATGAGATAGGGCTTGGAACAAGGTCACAGAATGTTTATTTAACAGAATAGTTTTGAAAGAATAGTAGGAAACATCAAGGCATATCGGCATTGGTGCATAGTGTATCAGCAGCTTACAAAGCTGTGGAAAACACTGGCTATGTGCAGTACATGATTGTCGACTTAGAAATACTGGACAATGGTGACATTGAACAGGTGGTTGCTATGTGCAGGCAAGTTATGTAGGAAATTTTGAGGGGACAGAAAAATGCTTGGTTTCTGTTAGCATGTGATCACTATATGCAGATGTATGAGACTGCAGCATACAGGAAGTTTAATTTAATTTTTTTCTGATTTTCATTTCAGCTCAAATGTTTGATCAGCTATACAACTTCACTTCAACAGTTGGATGGGACATGATATATAATTTGAATGCCCTGTTGCGACAGAAGGATGGAAGCTGGGATCCTTCCAATGCCCTGAAATTGTTTAATTATGTCACCAAGAAGAATTACAAAATTAGAGGATGGGAGCTAGGAAATGGTAAAATATGAAAATAAATTACTCAATAAACACACACATTATGGTCCAGTGCTGTATTTATCTTGACTTGTACAAACTGGAGGATGTAATGAATATTGTAAATTCATTGTTATCTCTACTTGTCCTAGACCAGAAGAGCTTATGGGATGACCTTTTGTCCATCATCCATCTGTCCGTTAGCAAAAGTTTGTTATTGCTACTCCTCCTAAACTACTTGGAGGATTGCCATGAAACTTTACACACATTCATCCCATGGTCCAGTTGGTCCTAAATGAAAATGGTGTTATTTATACATCCAGTGTGACCACCACAACAGCAATCTTGAAAATCTTGTTATGGCTACTCCTCCTGAATGGATTGTCATATCAACAGGGAGTTGTCACTAAAAGACTTCTTATGATGCCTAGTTGATTCTAAATTAAAAATGGTGCCAATCTGATGTCTAATATGGCCACCATGGCAGCCATCTTGAAAATCTTGTTATTGTTATTCCTCCTGAACAGAAAGGCATACCAACATGGGGTTTTCACCAGAAGACTTCTTATGATGTCTAGTTGGTCTTAAATGAAAATGGTGCTGCTCAGACATCAGATATAGCTATCTTTAAAATCTTGTTATTGCTACTCCTCCTGAATGGAAAGTAATATCAACATGAGGTTTTCACTAAAGGATTTATTATGGTGTCTACTTGGTTCTAAATGAAAATGGTGCCTATCTGACGTCCAATATAGCCACCAGGGCAGCTATATTGAAAATCTTGTTATCACTACTCCTTCTGAACGTAAAGTCACATCGACATCTGGTTTTCATCAGAAGTTTCTTATCATGTCTAGTTGGTTCCAAATGAAAATGGTGCCGATCTGATATCCAACATGGACACCACAGTGACCATCTTGAAAATCTTGTTAATGCTACTCCTAGTTGGATGATCATATTGATATTGGGTTTTCACCAAAAGACTTTTTGTGATGTCTAGTTACTCCTAAATGAAAATGATATGTATGTATGTACACCTCTCCCTCGATGACTCGCACACAACGGAGTCCATAAAACATAGACTACACTATAAGCGAGGGCATGAGTTATTGAGGGACCTCAAAAAATGAAGAAGCAGATGCCACCCCCACTGGACATCCCCAGAAAAACGCAGGGGGGGGGGGGTAATGGGGCTGTTTAATGGCTGAATACTTGCTTTATAATTGCATTGGGAATAATTGTCAATAAAGAGGTTTTTTCTAATGTAATTGTTTGCTTTTTTGTATAAATTACCTTTATTTTCAAGATACTCAACTGCAGAAAGATCGTTAACAACATTAGTCCAAGCGGTTTCAGCAACATGTGTACGCAAAATATTGTGTATTACATCACTGCTTTTGTTGTTGTTGATTTACAACAAAACAAGATTCCTTTTTTACAAAAACTAGCGATATTTATTTGCAAAACAACTGTCAACATCAACCATGGATGCTGCGATTTCATTGCAAGTAATAATGAAACTACTTTTCATCCTTGGGGAAATCTTTGAGTGACAATTTAAAATTTTAAGTTCACTACAAACTCTGGAACTCACTTCTCCGTATTGAACCATATCTGTGAAACAAAACTTTTTACTCACCAGGTACTTATTTTGCTTGGTTGCCTTACTATCTTTGATCACATTTGTGAATGAGTAGGCGAATTTAAGGTAGTCTAATTATATTACTTACATAATAATATTTAGAACAGTATTCGATTGATCAATTGAAATGAGTTGACCTGACACATGGCCTTGACCGCTAGCTCTTACACAGGTAGGATTTGAACGCCTTTAAACTTTTCTTTTATTCCACCCCCTTTATTTGATTTGACACAAAAGACGTAATTAACGTGATAATACAAAGCAGGTCTGCTTTTAATTGAGTGTAACAACACAACAAATACTCTGGAAGTCGGAGATAAAAAAACGGTCGGCTCTTAATTAGGTTCTCATGGAAACACTCGTGGACATAGCTGTGATGGTTGAATGATATTTTTCACGTTTGAATACAAGAGGGCATATTGCATTTATGATGATTACAGTGAAACCAAATTAAAAATGGAACTAAAACACAAATTTCATTTGACAAAACTTATTTTATTGGTATTTATTATTTAAAGTGTTGCCACCAGTTGGCAATAGTGACATTTTCATTGATTTTAATTTCATCGAATATTGTTATTTACAGTGTACTGAAAATGTTGAACAAAATATATGACTTCTTATTAAAAGTTGAAATTTTCATGACATTGATTCAAATTTTTTGGGTACTAACCACCATTTTCAACGATAAAACGAGTGATAAATATGGGATCCATGCCACTCCGCATTATAAGCGGGTTCGCGAGCTATCCAGGCGCAAGTTATCGAGTCAGTGGTGTATGTATGTATGTAGTAGCATTTAAAAGCACCTAAAAGTAAAATTAAAAAAATGTAAAAATGAAGAATTACACAGAAACCCTAGGAAGATAAACCCTTCCGAGCAATTGTAAGCATGAAGGACAGGAAGATAAAATAGAAATTTGACATCCAATATGGCCACCATGGCTGCAATCTTGAAAATCTTGTAATTGCTACTTCTATTAAACAGAAAGTCCTATTAACATGCATGGGGTTTTCACATAAAAACTTCCTATGATGTCTAGTTAGGCCAAATGGGTATGCACATAATTCCAATTCAATTTACTTAGTTTAGTTCCACAATTCTATGCACTTAATTTTTACTTCTTGGCTGATATGAGCCAATGATAATGTAGTTTCATATCATCAAATAAACCTTATTTTGTGGTTTTATCTATAACAAAACCCAGAAGACATGTAGCATGCATAAAAATAAGTTGGCTTCAGTTGTGATATGAACCAATCATGATTTAGTTTCATATAATCAGATAGACCTTTTTTTGTGGATTTATATATAACAAATCCCACAAGGCATAATGCATACCTCAAAATATGGTGGCATCAGTTGTGATATGAACCAATGATAATGTAGTTCCTCTGGCAAATATATCACCTGATAACATTACATTAAAATAAGTTTCTTTGCTACCTACGAATCCAGCCCTCCAGGAAAGACAGAAAAACATCTTTCTGTCTATATATTATATAGACAAAGGAAAGCAACTCTTACAGGTTAACTCCCCTTTCTACCCACTAGGTGGTTACCATTATACCCAGTTTCAACCAGTTTATATTATTGCTGTCATGTGCTAAGATATCCTCCAGACAATCCAGTTAATTTCGCTAGATTTTATAACTTAAATTTAATCATCAACATTTCTTTTTCTGTGGTACACTAACTCAAAATGTTGTTTTATATGATGCATACAACATTTTTGTAAAATCCAGTGAATTTATTTATATTTTTGAAATTATCGTTCTGCTTTTGTCACATTTGACTTTGGAAGGCAACATTCATTTTCATTGGTGGAATTTCTTTACTCTAATTATAACTCATTTTTATAATACTGTTGGCATTTATTCAATTTTATATTCACAAAATGTGCCTGCTCTGTACCTCTTCATCACACACTTGTAAAGTGTATGTGGTGTGGACAGAGAATGCATGGTCTAATGTCCTTACAAAACAGATCAAGGGCCACAAAAATAGCAATATCTGTTTCTTCTCAGCATGAAGTGCAGAGCCAATGTCCTACTTCAGAATCTCTCACAAGTCTCATGGTAGATGCTGAGATGCCCCCTCCACCCACCCCCCATGAAGATTTGGAAGACCGCTAGATCTTAATGCAGTTGGAATGAGAGATGATTCCAACCAAAAGTTGGAATTGCACATGCTCTTACTAATAAATAAGACTATATCATTGAGATTGTCAATGATGGAACAGGAAGAAAATTTTCAGGATCCCATTTGGGATGAGCCTTTAGTTCCACCTACGTGGCATGACAATCCTAAGTCAAATATCACCCCCTATATGGGGTGTGAGGGTGCAGAGTCATACCTATCTCCACTCATGAGGCTTTAATATACAATACCCCTTATTCCATCCATGCATGGCAACATTCTTGCCAGACATGAGTATGTATTATTTGACTCGTATGGACAGATGAATGGATCAAACAAGCCGCAATTTGACTTGTCTGGCCATACTACCCGACCATCATGTCATTTATCATCCACTGTATGCTGTTCCAACTGTCGACCAACTAGTCCAGCCATATGAATGTGCAGTATACTACTACAGTGGTCATGTATTGCTTATCTTGGACTGGTGAGCCAGCTGTCCGGTTATGTATTCCAACAGCTACTGTATCTTATGCTGAACATAACACACAGCGAAACTGACCAGCTGGATCAAACATTACTATGCCACTTCATAGTGAACCGGATTTATTCATAGAGCCATCCAACCAAACCTAATCGGCCACACCAAACCAGTATTCTAGTATATCACCACTTTTAACAGCATATCCTATGGGAAAAATGATGCATGTCGATGGTATGGCATCAGTATTGCCATATGGAATGCTCTACCCTTGGACCCAAGGTGTACAAGAGGAGGACAATCCCCAACAAGACGAGGTGGAGGAAAGGGAAATACACGAATCATCCGATCCAACAATGGAATATGCAGAATTCAGCTTTAAGGCAGCAGTAGAAGAAATCTACCGTATCCTGCCACCATCCAACAATGGAATGGGCAGAATTCAGCTTTAAGGCAGCAGTAGAAGAAATCTACCGTATCCTGCCACCATCCAACAATGGAATGGGCAGAATTCAGCTTTAAGGCAGCAGTAGAAGAAATCTACCGTATCCTGCCACCATCCAACAATGGAATGGGCAGAATTCAGCTTTAAGGCAGCAGTAGAAGAAATCTACCGTATCCTGCCACCATCCAACAATGGAATGGGCAGAATTCAGCTTTAAGGCAGCAGTAGAAGAAATCTACCGTATCCTGCCACCATCCAACAATGGAATGGGCAGAATTCAGCTTTAAGGCAGCAGTAGAAGAAATCTACCGTATCCTGCCACCATCCAACAATGGAATGGGCAGAATTCAGCTTTAAGGCAGCAGTAGAAGAAATCTACCGTATCCTGCCACCATCCAACAATGGAATATGCAGAATTCAGCTTTAAGGCAGCAGTAGAAGAAATCTACCGTATCCTGCCACCATCCAACAATGGAATATGCAGAATTCAGCTTTAAGGCAGCAGTAGAAGAAATCTACCGTATCCTGCCACCATCCAAATGTCCTCGTCCACATACAGTTTTTACTATCCACAAGGTCAAAGCCTCTGTGGATGTAGACAATGATGACAATAGTCCATCATTTAGAACATTGTCTCAGTCATCAAAAGTTGCACAAGAGTTCCCACAATATCTATCAGTGCAAGCTTCCTTATCCTAATGTCCTGCTCAGGGATCATTAGAAAGAAGGGACAATCATCAGCAGGGATACAATAGAGACAGTTCCCAAAGACAACAGAATAGCCGTAGCCAGGTGATTTATAGGCAGTCATACACCCCTACTTCTCACTGTCAGGCAGAGGGGGGAGATAGAAAACAACGTTTCTCCTTCTCCAAGCCTCCCGCCACCCATCCGTGACTTAACAGTTTCCCCCGTGGGTACCATACTCCTTATTTTCCATCAGGCTTGGATTGACCTCTTTCTGCAAAATGATTGGGTGATCCAGGTTCTGTCAGAGGGCCTCAGAACTCATTTATCATATCTCCTCCACTTTCGATGTCCCCCTTTATGAAGGAAATACCAAGAGATCCCATGAAGGCAGACATACAACAGGAGATCAATCTTTTACTCATAAAGCGGGTGGTGGAGATTGTACGAAAGCCATACACAAGGCTTCTACTCCAGACTGTTTCTGGTGACGAAGTCCAACGGTAAATTGAGACCTGTGCTCGACCTCAGCAGGCTCAACCAATTAATTTTGGCCCTGAAATTCAAGATGGAGAGGGCAAAGTCCATCCATCTTTCAGTCCGACGCGCCGACTACACAATCAGCTTAGATCTGCCTGACACATATTTTCACATTCCAATCCATATGACGTCGTGCAAATATCTTCATTTCGCCTATCAGGGCGAAGTATATCAATTCTGTGTTTTTCCTTTCAGCCTTAGCCTGAGCCCTTGGGCCTTCACAAAAACATTAGACTGTGTAATCTTGTGGTTCAAGATGACCTCCTGCAGTGATGGCGGCATACCTTGATGATATCCTTCAAAAACATTGGGTAAGTTTGGTTTTGTCTAAGAGATGAACAACCTTCTTGCCCTCATTCGCAGTCTAGGGTGGATAATAAACATAGAGAAGTTGGATCTCATTCCCTCTCAACATTTTATCCATATCAGTGTGGAGTTTTTCACACACCTCAATCTCATATGTCTCCCTTGCAAATGCATTGAAAACATTATTCATGCATTGGAGAGGATTTGAAACAAAACATTTATATCAGCGAGGGAGTTTCTTCAACTCAGTGTGGCAACAGATTTGTTACCCCTTGGCCGTCTTTGCATGCACCCATTACAGATGGCCCTTCTAGTCCAATGGTGACCTTTTACAGGCCATCTAGATCAGAATATTATGATCTCAACCCACAGCAAAAACTTCCTTCTCCATTGGCAAGACAGGAAGTGGCTCACAGCAGGAATACCCCTTGAAAACCCTCAACCAGAAATAATGATTTGTACAGATGCCAGTCAGTCAGGTTGGACTTTACGACAATCGGTGGCAAGTGAACGTATCAAGAGATGACTCTTCACATCAGCCTCACAGAAATGAAAGCCATTCTCAATGCGTCCAACACTTGGGTAGAATGGTTGCGCAGACATACGGTCCTGATACTGTTGGATAATTCAGTAGTAGTTGCATACCTCTTCAAACAGAGAGGGACAAAATCACCAAACCTTTGTGCCTTGGTATGGGATTACCTTGGGTGGTGTGCCCAATACTGGATAAATATTCATATACTAGGATGGCTAAGCAGTTGAGCCGACTCATTGTCAAGGAGAATAAAACTTCTTCACACAGAGTGGTCTCTCCATCCTTCCACATTCAGTCGAGTCTGCACCCTGTGGGACTCCCCGATTATAGATCTTTTTGCAACAAGGTGGAACAACAAATTGCCCACCTTCGCCTCCCCTTTTTACAGACCCAGAAGCATGGGCCGTCAATGCTCTATCAATCAGCAGGAGGGAATGTGGGTCTATGCCTTTCCTCCATCAGTCCTGATACCAAAAGTAGTTCATAAAGTGAGGGACACGAACTGCCAGATAGATCTGATTGCCCCTCTATGATGGGAAAAATCCTGGATCTACGATCTGATATCCCTAGCGACAGACGTACCAAGAAAAAGTCATGGCGATCCACACCCTGCTCAAGCAGCCCAGATCGCCACTGTTCAATCCATGTCCAGAGAATAACTCGGCCTTCACACCTGGCTCTTGTCAGGGATGCCTTGCGCGAAAAGGAGTTCAGAAGTTTAGTTGTGGAGAGGATCACAACAGCTTGAAGGCCCTCCACTTTCAAGGCATGCGAAGGGAAATGGAGGGTTGTTAACAACTGGTGTCACATCAATGATGTCATATCACTCTCTGCCTCCATTCCTCAGCTGGCCAACTTCTTTCGCTTTCTCTTTGAAGACAAGAAGTTAGCCCCCATCATCATAAAGAGATACTGGTCCATAATCTCTGATACATTCTGACATCATGGACGAGACAATATTGGACACAACAAGGACCTTTCCGACTTGCTGTCTAATTTTGATCTATCCAGACCACAATCACTCACTTTATTCCCAAAGTGGAATCTCCCCTGGGTGTTGACATGGCTTAACTCATCCAAGTTTGAGCCCCTATCATCCACATCCATCAATCAGCTATCATATAAGACTTGCTTTATGATAGCACTTGCCTCAGCATGCAGAGTCAGTGAGCTACATGCCCTCTCTACGTTGACCCGAACTACATGCAGTTCCGTCCTGATGCATCAGTTGTCCTAATGGCACAGCCTGGTTTCATTGCAAAAAAACAGGTTGCCATCACTAGGCAATCAATAAATAACTATTTGTCCCCTCTCCTCGTTTGATATCTCGAGAGAGGTGAAGCCCTAAGATCCTGTACGCACTCTCAAATATTATCTGAAGTGTACGGAGAACACCCCCAATGGCCGGACCAGGCTTTTTCTGCCATATAAGTTCGGAAAGTGAGACATAACACCACAAGCGCTAGCCGCTTGGTTAAAGAGAGTTATAAAATCAGCATACACTGACCTCTTTCAGGAGCAGGTATGCCTCATGAAAACCTTGGCTCATGAAATACATGCAATTTCCACTAGCCTGGCATTCAGACATAACATCTCCATTGGAGACATAGTGGAGTCAGTTGGATGGCATGCCCAGACCACTTTCTCTAGCTTTTATCTGTGGGACATGGCCTCGCAGGGAGAGAACTGAAACTCATCTCTCCAGTGGTAGCTGCATAGACAGTAACCAGCCCTGTTATGACAGCACAACCTCGTAACAAGGTGCTATTGGCCACTTTCACTGGATTCACTTAGAAAAACTTTAAGGGGGAGCAGAATCCCATACAGATCTCCTAGCATGTGTATAACTAAAGTCTCCCGTTGGTCTAAACTAACATTAGGAGAATTTCATCCATTAGTAGAGCAATTATGCTCCTTTTGGTGACACAGGTAGAGGTATGTTGCTGAGCATTTCCTCCTCCTCTTATCTATTCTCCTAATGTATTGTGATTAGGTAATGTATTTGCCAGGGAAAGCAGATTTTTTAGTAAATTACGTTTCTCCTATTATACTTACCTGATCACATTACAAATAATCCTCCCACCATTCCCCGCAATGTGAGCATCGTTTTTGGATTTGCTCAAGTATAAAACTGGTTTAAACCAGGTATAATGGTCACCACCTAGCAGGTAGAAAGCAGAGTTAACATGTAAGAGTTGCTTCCCTTTCTTTGCTGCCTCCAAATCCAGGCCTTCCAGAAAGAGGGAAAAATGTCTTTAGGGGGCGCTCTACAGATAATACATGCTTCTGAGAGAGTGACAGGTGTAAGATGAAGTATTTTGCATTTGCAACATGCACAATGGAGAGAATGTTGGCATACCTCTATGTTACTTTCATGTACTGTGGCTGAAATTTCTTTACATATTGTACTTGCAGAAACTGGACATGATCTAAGCACACAGCAGACAAAATGGCCGCTCCAAAGTACTCGAAAAATCAGCCTGAATTAGTCAAAAGTGCACTATTTTCAGCAGTTATTAAAATAGGGAAACTAATTTTGCCAGAGCAGACAATACCAACCTCTGAAAGTACTATGAATGAATTACAAAATATCTAAAAAGTTAAAAAAGTTATCGGCTCTTTTTTTAAAAATATACCTTTTGAAGTCCAGGAAGTGAAAATGACCAAGCGGAGCTAGCAGTTTTTTGAGAGGTGCACATCTTAAGTAAGACCAAGCTGTATACTCTATAACTCAAATTTCACCCATCAATCATACACCAAAATAAAGGGAATTCAAAGTTCTTTTAACAATACCTAAGATATATAAGGTCTTTTTTAAATAGCCAGGACAGCCAGTCAGGAAAACCTGGGTAATTCTTCTTCTTTAAAAATCTAACCCTATGCAAAGTACGAAACTGGAGAGCGCCACCTTATGTCTTTAAGGAGAAACATAATCTACTAAAAATTTGCTTTCTTATAATATAATAATAAAAGACCTGCAAATAAGGTTGCTTCAGTTGTAAAGCTCCCATGGAAAGCATTAAAATGAAAGAGTCCTGTACTATTGTACTTAAATTCAGTCTGCTGCTGATTTCTTCACTTTGACCACTTTTGCTCCAACTTAAATATACATAAACCTTTTACAAAACAATTGCAAAGATATATAATGAATTTTGTTAGTAGGTAGAGCATCGGTAGTGCATGAAACAGCATGCATTCAGTGTTTTCTCTAGGACATGCAATTTAACAAAACAACCCCAAAATTTAATAAACTCCACCATAAAAATGTGTGAGCATGAGAAAATCATATACAGTTGATTTATCATGAGTGTATCAAAACTTGTAACATTCATTAGTATTAACAAAACTCAATCTGATCATATAAGCACTTATTGAGATCAACCTCCAAAATGAAGCACTTACTAAGTGACTTTTTGCCATTGAGCAATGAGACACTTTCATTGATTATCTAATTAAAAGCATTTTATTAACTGCACTTTGTGAGGTTGTACAATGGTAAACACGTAGTTTTCAGCATTCGGTGATAAATTTCTCTGCTGTTACATGAAGTTCTACTGCATACAATGTAGTGATATTTGTCATAAGACGCAATTGCTGTCGCAGTGCCAGTAATAAAGATAAACAGTTGTAAGTTTATCTTAGAATAGGTAATGGACTCACACTACAGTCATTGTTTCATATAAGATATTCTGGTGTTTTTTGAAAATTTTCATTAAATGCTACCTGTTATGTATGATGTTTATATAATATTATAAATATTTTAGGAAATTATAAATGTTTCTTCACTTTAATATTTGCTTAAATCTTAATGTTTATCAGGAAAAACATGTTTAACTAGTGTCCTTGAATTAGGTTGTTTTGATCAATATGTTTTCTCAATTTGAAGGTCAAGGTTGAATTTTGTTTACAAGTAAAATTACATTAAGATGACTCTAGAACATTCTGTCATGTGACCAATCTTTATATATGCCATGTTTGGTGGACATTTATTCAGTTTTGACATTACCATCAGTCTTTTAAAGAGCTATTACAGTTGTGAAAATTCATTCCAAATTCTAAGAGAGGAATTATTTTAAATATTCATTGGATTATAACAGTGCTCACAAACTTTTGGATTTTGGATTTTTAATTGATGATTTTGGAATTTATGTGAACTTATTCAGAGATTTTGGAATACTTCATTTTGACATCAGCACATCAAGATTTCTAGTACATCAGGACTTTGGAGACCATTAGCACATCATAACATTCTATATTTAGGACTTGTGATTAGAACAATCATTCTTATTGGATTATTAGGATTTCAAAACACATTACTGTAAGTGACTTTTTGATTTTTCATTTTAATTATCTAGTAATAAATTGCTTGTTGATTTTTTACTTGATTTGTTGGTTTCACTTTCTTTCTGTTACATTTTTCTTAGACCATAGAGTCGTAACAGAAATTGGGGGCTCGTCATCCGGGATTGAATTTCTTTAAAGCATATTAGAGATATTAAATTTATCTTTGAAATTCATATTGATTTTGTCTTGGAATTTTTTGTTTGTTTTTGTCTTTGGCAAAGATTTTTAAATAGAGAATTTTTTTTTTGTGAAACCAACAAGCATTTACAATGGCATCTAATGTTCAGAATTTCATTTCAAAACCTACCCAGGAGGGGTTAGAGTGCATGAGAAAGGATGAGTTGCTCGAGCTTGCCAGAAAATACAGTCTATCTGAGGCAAAAGTATCATTGACAAAACAGGAGATAAAGATTATTTTGATTCAGTATTTAGTAGGAAAGGGAATTTTTGAAAATAGTGCTTTAAGTTTGAAGAGAAAGCCTGTATCTGGTTCTGACAGGAAATTAAGGGAATTAGAGTTAAAGAACCAGATGGATTTAGAGTTGGCAAAGCTTCAGATTCAGAGAGAGAGAGAGAGAAAGAAGAGAGGCAGATACAGATGGAGAGAGAGAAAGAAGATAGGCGGATACAGATGGAGAGAGAGAAAGAAGAGAGGCAGATGGAGAGAGAGAAAGAAGAGAGGCAGCTACAAATGCAGAAGGAAGAGAGGCAAATACAAATGCAGATGCAAAGAGAAGAAAGGGAAATGCAATTTAAGTTAAGAGAATTAGAACTGGCAAACAGAGCACACTCCACTCCTTTAAACACAAGTTCAGGTTTTGATGTTACTAGATATATTAGGTTAGTACCCCCTTTTCAGGAAAAAGAAGTAGATAAATACTTTCTTCATTTCGAGAAAATAGCTGAAAACTTGAAATGGCCCATAGAGCATTGGACTTTGTTATTACAAAGTGTACTAATTGGCAAAGCTCGTGAAGTCTACATTTCACTGTCAGTACAACAAAGCACTGATTATGATGTGGTTAAGGAGTACATCTTGAAAGCTTATGAGTTGGTACCAGAGGCATATCGACAAAGGTTTAGGAATTGTAGAAAAGAAACTGGACAAACTCGTGTCGAATTTGCAAGGGATAAAGAACAACTATTTGATAGGTGGTGCTCAGCCAAGAAAGTTGATCAAGCTTATGATAACCTCCGACAACTCGTATTAATTGAAGAGTTCAAAAGGTGTATCCATAGTGATGTTAAAACCTATCTTGACGAGCGGAATGTGGAAAATTTGGAAAATGCTGCTCGTATGGCTGATGATTATTCCTTGACTCACAAAATTTCATTTGGCAATAAGTCGTCCTCTCAGCAGTTTTCTGGTAAAAAACCATTTCAATCTCATACGAGTACTTCCAAATTTCACAACAGCACAACTGTTAGGAATCAAACATCTGATAAGACTGATCAGAAATGCTTATCTCTTCCTACGTGCACTTATTGTAAAGAGAAAGGGCACGTTATTTCTGATTGCTTCAAGTTGAAAAATAAGCAACAGAGAAAAGACAGAGCTTTTCCAAATGCTCTTATTTCTACGAGGTCAAGGTCACGGTCTTGTATTGAAAGCAATACATTTGTTGGGTCAAACAAACCCCAGTCTGATTCTATTTTAGAGGCTTATGAACCATTCATGTCAGAAGGTTCTATATCACTTATTGGTGATTCTGCCAAACCTATCCCAATTAAAATATTAAGGGACACTGGAGCTTCTCAGAGTCTTTTATTATCAGGTACTTTGCCTTTGCCTGAGGAGTCTTCTTCAAGTGAAAGTGTTCTTGTTCAGGGAGTAGAGTGCGGCTTTGTAAATGTTCCTCTCCATTGTGTAAATTTGGCATCAGACTTAGTTTCTGGACCTGTGACTGTTGGGGCAGTGACTTCTTTACCCATAGAGGGTGTTCATTTATTACTAGGCAATGACCTAGCTGGAGATAAGGTTGTGGTTAATCCACTTGTAACTGACAAGCCTTGTTTGGATCAGAAAGTTGATCCTGTCGAAACTGAAATCCCTGATTTGTACCCTGCTTGTGCAGTTACTAGAGCTATATGGCAAAAAGAGCTCTTGAGAGTGATGTTGATCAGGATATTATTCCTTTAGCTGACACATGTATTGGTCAGTCTTTTGATGAGGTCACTTTTTCCTCAGGTATTGATCAATCAAATGGTATTGATCACAGTGATCCTCTTTTGGCAACTCATTCTCTTTGTTCTAATCAGGATGACAAACGACAATCCCTTGTCGTTGAACAGGAGCAAGATCCCGAGATATCTTGTTTGTTTCAGAGGGCTATTAGTGAAACTGAAGCCACACAAGTTCCAGTGTGTTACTTTGTGAAAAATGGGGTCCTTATGAGGAAATGGAGACCACCTGATGTACCCGCTGGTGACGAGTGGTCAGTGAGCTATCAAATTGTTGTACCTAAGTCATATCGACAGGAAATTCTTAATTTAGCCCATGAAACTCCTTTGGCTGGTCATTTAGGAGTCCGTAAGACTTATCACAAGATCTTGAATCATTTTTATTGGCCGAAACTCAAAAGTGATGTTTCTAAATACTGCAGATCTTGTCACACTTGTCAAATGGTAGGAAAACCCAATCAGAAGATACCTAAGGCTCATCTGCATCCTATTCCTGCATTTGATGAACCATTTAGTAGAATAATGGTAGACTGTGTTGGTCCTTTACCTAAAACCAAGTTAGGCAACCAATACTTGTTGACCATCATGTGTACATCTACAAGATTTCCAGAGGCAATTCCTCTGAGAAATATAAAAACTAAAATTATTGTGAAAGCTTTGGTGAAGTTTTTTACACTTGTTGGCCTTCCCAAATCTGTCCAGTCGGATCAAGGGTCAAATTTTATGTCTGGAATTTTCCAACAAGTTATGCATGAATTAGGCATCCAACAGTTTAAATCTTCTGCCTATCACCCTGATAGTCAAGGTGCTTTGGAAAGATTTCATCAAACTTTGAAGAATATGATTCGATCATATTGCTTTGATACAGAAAAGGATTGGGATGAGGGTGTTCATTTGTTGTTGTTTGCTGTTAGGGAATCAGTTCAAGAGTTGTTGGGTTTTAGTCCCTTTGAACTAGTTTTTGGTCATACTGTCCGTGGACCATTGAAATTATTGAAAGAGAAACTTCTTTCAAATGAAGATTCAAAGATTAATCTTCTTGATTATGTCTCTGATTTCAAATACAAGTTGTCAAAGGCCTGTGAAGTAGCAAGAACTAATCTTCACACTACCCAGTCAAAACTGAAATTAAGGTATGACAGAAATTCACAGGAAAGGAGTTTTAAACCTGGTGACAAAGTTCTGGCTCTCTTTCCCATACCTCAGAATCCTCTTCAGGCTAAATTTTATGGTCCTTATACCGTTGAAAAGAAAGTAAATGACTTAAATTATATCATTAACACTCCTGGGAGACGGAAACAGAAACAACTTTGTCATATAAATATGTTTAAGGAATATTTTGACAGAGATAGCCCAGCTAATTATTCTGTTAATTTAGTTGTACCTGTCCCACACAGTGAAGATATCAACGATGGAATACAATCAGATTATAGTGACTCTGGTATAACCAATCTTCGGAATTCAGAAATATTGAACAACCTAGACCAGAAACTTTCACATCTACAACAACAGGAAAGAAATGAACTAAAACAGCTATTACATGACTATGAGCACTTGTTTCCTGATGTTCCAACACGAACAAGTAAAATTTATCATGACGTTGACATTGTAGATTCTGCGCCTGTGAAACAGCATCCTTATAGGATGAATCCTCTCAAACAGAACTATCTGAAGAAAGAAATTCAGTATCTACTGGAGAATGATTTCATAGAACCAAGTAAAAGTAACTGGAGTTCACCATGTATTCTTGTTCCCAAGCCAGATAATACATTCCGTATGTGTACTGACTATAGAAAAGTCAACAGTGTCACCAAAACTGATTCATTTCCAATCCCAGGAATGGACGATTGCATTGATAAAATTGGAAATGCGGAATATGTCACCAAGTTTGACCTTTTAAAAGGATTCTGGCAAATTCCATTGACGGAAAGGGCAAAAGAAATTTCAGCATTTGTAACTCCAGATGGACTTGATCAATATAAAGTCATGCCGTTTGGAATGAAAAATTCGCCTGCAACGTTTCAACGTCTGATGAACATGATAACATTTGGTCTTGATAATTGTGACGCTTATATCGATGACGTCATTATCTACAACAACACCTGGGAAGATCATTTGGAAACCATTCGAAAATTCTTCGATCGACTCAGCGATGCGAATCTGACAATTAATTTGAGCAAAAGTGAGTTTTGCCATGCTTGTGTCACATTTTGAGGACATATTGTGGGACAAGGTCAAGTTAAACCTATAGAAGCTAAGGTCAAAGCTATCTCTGAATTTCAAGTTCCAATTTGTAAAAAGCAACTGATGCGATTTCTAGGTATGGCTGGATATTATCGGAAATTTTGTTCCAATTTTTCCAAAATTGCTGAACCTTTGACAAGTTTATTGAGTAAGAAAGCCAAATTTTATTGGTCTGACAAGTGTCAGGAATCTTTGACAAGTTAAAGGCCATGCTTAAGAATGCACCAGTTCTTTCTGCACCAAATTTTAGCCAATCATTTAAATTATCTGTTGATGCAAGTGATGTAGGGGTTGGTGAAGTATTGATTCAGGAAGACAAAAGTGGTGTGGATCACCCTGTGTGTTATTTTTCTAAAAAACTAAACAAGCACCAGAAAAATTATTCCACAATTGAGAAGGAATGTTTGGCTTTGATATTGGCTTTACAGCATTTTGAAGTGTATATCACCTCAGCTCTTTCTCCAATTATTGTGTACAGTGATCACAATCCCCTTACTTTCATCAACAAAATGAAAGATAAAAATCGGAGATTGTTGAGATGGAGTTTGATATTGCAGGAATATAACATTGACATCAGACACATCAGGGGAAAAGACAATGTGATTGCAGATGCACTCTCACGTGGCTAGAAATGTAATATTGCTTGATGTAATTAAGTCCAGTATCATAAAACATGTTCTTATGTAATTTTGGTTATTATAGTATTAGATGTATATTCAAAAGAAAGCTTTATTATATAAATCTTTCTTTTTCTTTATGAGGGGAGGTGTTATGTATGATGTTTATATAATATTATAAATATTTTAGGAAATTATAAATGTTTCTTCACTTTAATATTTGCTTAAATCTTAATGTTTATCAGGAAAAACATGTTTAACTAGTGTCCTTGAATTAGGTTGTTTTGATCAATATGTTTTCTCAATTTGAAGGTCAAGGTTGAATTTTGTTTACAAGTAAAATTACATTAAGATGACTCATATTCTAGAACATTCTGTCATGTGACCAATCTTTATATATGCCATGTTTGGTGGACATTTATTCAGTTTTGACATTACCATCAGTCTTGTAAAGAGCTATTACAGTTGTGAAAATTCATTCCTAATTCTAAGAGAGGAATTATTTTAAATATTCATTGGATTATAACAGTGCTCACAAACTTTTGGATTTTGGATTTTTAATTGATGATTTTGGAATTTATGTGAACTTATTCAGAGATTTTGGAATACTTCATTTTGACATCAGCACATCAAGATTACTAGTACATTCAAGGACACAGCCGTGAATTTGGAACATTCTATATTTAGGACTTGTGATTAGAACAATCATTCTTATTGGATTATTAGGATTTCAAAACACATTACTATAAGTGACTTTTTGATTTTTCATTTTAATTATCTAGTAATAAATTGCTTGTTGATTTTTTACTTGATTTGTTGGTTTCACTTTCTTTCTGTTACATTTTTCTTAGACCATAGAGTCGTAACACTACCTCCTTTCCATATTTATATAAACAAAGACATACTGCGTGAAAAATAGACAGAGGGAAAGCTTGAAGAAATTTATGAATGAAGCTCTTTTCCTCCAGAATTTATGAATGATACATGGTGAATTCTTTGAATAGGATATTATGGCAGTTGCTTGAAATAATAATAATAATACATGGAATAATAATAATACAGCTTTCCCATGCTATAACACATTTCATTATAACTTGATTACTGAAATAATGCTATGGACCCCATGACCAAAATTAAACCATTCTATTTTAATTGATTTATCAAATATATGACAATATGGGTTGAAAGAAAACAACATGGAGCTTAATATTATATCTTTATTTCTTTTTAAAAAATTTGGTCAAGAGTTTTGACCTCAAAAGAGGGAGGATTTTCATAGACTCAATTTGTAGCATGCAAATGGACAAAATTACAACTATATAACAAGTTTACATTTTTTTAATATTAAAATATGCACATCTTGTAAAATCAGTTCTGTTACAATAACTTGTTGCCATTCATACTCTTCTTATATGTACCACAAGCATTTTTAACATTTCTTAGGAGATCATTGCTGGAATATTTTGGTGGCAGGCCTCATCATTGTTGATCTTAACACTTAGGAGATGATGTACTGTTACTGAATCCAGGTTTCCTCTAGAGTCAGCCTGAATTTTCCTCAGAATGGAAAATATCCTTTTTAGTGTCTGCATTGGAATGTGGCAATGTTAGTACAACTCTACTGAGTCCACCAAGAAGTTTAAATTGTTTCCTGCCTGTAGTTAGATTCAGGTTGCAGACTGACTGCCAGAACTGCTCAGGATTGGTACTGTCTGGATCTAATGTTGTTTTAATGTCAATAAGATTCTTCACATGAAGCACAAATGCATACATTATACTATCATTCCCTCTGTGACTTTAAGCCTAATTTGCAGACACCTTTTATTGTCATCATTATCATCGCTATCGCTGCTCTTTATTAATGAGAACAAAATCTGGAAAACGATTTTCACTTTCTTGTATTATAGATGAAGACAAAGATCCATTCATCCCAGGCATTATAGATTACAATGGCAGTTAGTGACATGTACTTTAGTCTAGTTTACATTCATGTTTACAAAGGATTAAATGAAGGTTAGGGGTGTTTATATCAGTTTTTGCTATGCGGTTTTCATAGTAGTGTCAAACACATATTTTGCCTAAAAATTGTGGTCACTGGTCGCATTCTGCAGATGGTCACTCACAACAGTGAGTTTTTATAATAATAAATTATTATTATTATTATTATTATTATTATTATTATACCATTAAGATTATGATTTCTAATTAACAATAAAATAGTCACTAATGAGTATTTTTTGTCCATTTGCATGAGAACTTTTGTGCGATTTCTGAGTCAGGGAACATTATTTTGACTAGACCTGGAAAATGATCTGTTACCAGAAATGGGAGATTATGTTTGGCTATAAAGTTGGCAAATAATGTCTCAGCAAGTGTAACTTTATCCACATTTGATGCAGATTACGCAAACATGGATTTCAGTGATGGCACATTTGTTATTGTGGTTAATATGCTTTTATGAGATGGGGTTTCTGCATGATGCATGATGTCATTCTTGCCACCATAACAGATTTTAAAATCAACTTTACAGGAAGAGCAGAATACATATTCATAACCCTTTGAACTTGATTGCAACCACTGAAATTCCCATTTCCAACTATCATTGAATTTCATGTGATATTTCAGTTGCTTGGATTTTGGTGTTTTGGCATTGGCATGCTTAGAGATCTCAACAAACTTTAACACTGAAGTCAAACCAACCGAGATTCATGCCACTTGAGGTCTTGAGTAATCCAACCATAATCAATTAACATCTTTAATCCTGTCCAAAGTACTTTTGATCATGCATAGTAAAGACTCTAATTGATCACAACAACTTTAAGCACCAAAGCAGAAAATACCTTGCAGAGAGAATCAAACTAATGTTTATTATTTTATACTGATTGAGCTCTTTAGTAACCCAACCATAATCAATTACCATCTTTAATCCTTTCAGAATTACTTCTGCTCACACATAGTATTATCCACCTTGACAAACTTAAAACAATGAAGCCAGCCGACTGGATCGAAGGGTGAAATTAGCATCTACATGGTCTTGCCCTGCTTAAGCAACTTCACAGTCAATAGATCACAGGCAGTATTACTGTAAATATACTACGCTGGAACCAAAATGTGAAACAAATGGAAAAAATTAAATTTTTCATTAATAATTTTGTGTACACAGGAGATTTCAGTGAGGGATGGGAGACACCACTAAACTTGGGAGAAAAACCCTCCCATGCCAGAGGTTCACATGTATGAGATAGGTTAGACTAATTCTAAAGCAATCTAGAGGTGAATATGTAATAATGACCTAAAGTTCATGTACAAAAAACATTCTATATTTGTATATATTATCTATGCTAAAGGAAGGAAGTGTGGAAGACCCTTCCTGTGCTCAAGCCAGGATTTAATTTATATGGGTCTAAATGGCCCGGCAGTAGGAGACAATGGGGTCGTTGTCTCATCTATAAGTCTGTTTGGCCATCAGAATTTCCACCAGCATAGCCATGATAGACCTCTGTTTTGTTACAAACAACATCTTGGTCATTCAGACAGATCTCATTCATTGTAGTAATTTTGTCTATGATTGGCTTATAAGATTATTAAAAAATATTAAAGCTAAGATATATACAATACTAACAGTATCAGTACATGGTTGAATCATGAACTTAGAGCTGTTTTCGTAACCATTGATTTGCATCCTACATTTACATAGAACAATCAGGAAGGATATGAGACTGGTTTCTTGCTTTAATTCAGCTGCATCTTGCAAACTCGTAAAGAGAAATATAACTGGAGTTCTCACCAAATGCTTGATTTTGTCTTAAGCGCACACCATTTAATCCATATTAGATAAAAATCTAAACTAGCAGAGCATTTTGAAGTGTTGATTGAGAATAAAATTCATCATTAAAATATGGCAAATTAATTTGATATTTTTGGTAAAAAATGCAAATTGGAGATGAAACATGGCTGGGAGTTTATTTTTTAAAAAAAACTAAAGACCACACGCCTTTAGATTTTATATGTTGCTTGAAACACAAAGGTACGAGCAACTGTCATTGGTATTTCTCAAAAAAAGTTTCACATTATTTTCTTGATTCATCTCCGGTAAACTTATATATTCATTTCATATTTATTTTAATTAAAGTGTTTTGTTTGAAAACATTTGATGGAAATTATTATCTATTGCAGAACCAGACCTTTATGGAGAAATAAAAGTGTCCCCTGGGCAAATGGCAGCAGATTTTCGTCACCTGCTGCAAATTCTTGCAAATTACCCCCAGTTTCGTAACTGCATCATCATGGGACCCTCTGTTGCAGGGGGAATCAGCTATTTTAAAAGGTACAGTGAATTCATTCATTTTTCTGGGTATCACTTAGTGTGGTTTTGTAAAAATGTTGTCTTCGTTAATACCTACATGTATGTTTAAATTTATGGATATTCTGCTGATGCAAGGAAGGGTGCAATACTTTCTTCACAGGGGGATAATTTTACTTAAATTTGGTTCTCCATCTTTTTTGTTTGTAGCAGTTACAAAATCTATTTTTTTTAAAATGGGTACAGCGTTCCCTCACTCTAAGATCCTTCATTATAACATATTTCCTGTTATAAGGCAGGCATGGTCATGAATCCCATTTTATTATGATGTAGTAATATTATACTTATAATGTACTTCATTATAAGGTGGTCTACTCCATGGCTCCCATAGTCAGCATTATAATGAGGGAATAATGTATAATGTACTTCATTATAAGACAGTCTAGCTATAAAGCAATATACTCCATAGCTCCCATGGTCAGCATTATAATGAGGGAATACTATATAATGTACTTAATTATAAGGTGGTCTCACTATAAGGAAGTATACTCATGGCACACATGATCAGCATTATAATGAGGAAATATTATATTATGTACTTCATTATAAGACAGCCTTGCTATAAAGCAATATACTCCATAGCTCCCATGGTCAGCATTATAATGAGGGAATACTGTATAATGTACTTCATTATAAGACAGTCTCGCTATAAAGCAATATACTCCATAGCTCCTATGGTCAGCATTAAAATGAGGGAGTGCTGTATAATGTACTTCATTATAAGACAGTCTCGCTATAAAGCAAAATACTCCATAGCTCCCATGGTCAGCATTATAATGAGGGAATACTGTATAATGTACTTCATTATAAGACAGTGCTCGCTATAAAGCAATATACTCCATAGCTCACATGGTCAGCATTATAATGAGGGAATACTGTATCCACATATTCCAGGAAACCCACAGTATTTTATGAAGCAACCATTAACAATGAAAGGTCTGTACAGGTATCCAGAATTTAGTTGTCAGGATGAGAGTATTTTATACAAAGTAAATTGTATATATGGGGACACTTTGTTGGTTAGGATGGCATTTTACATTATTAGTAAAATTATGGATGCATCATGCTTGCAACATAGATATGTGTGCAGGCATAAGAGGGAGTGTTTTTACTCATCAGTAGTTAAATTTTACTATATATCATTGAGCACAATTCTAAGAATATCTTACTTTTGGACAGGGTTGGGACAGGGTTGGGATCAATGTGGTTACTAAAGAATTATTTAACAAAATGTTTCATGTAAATTATGGCTTTTATTTGCAATTTTTATAATGTATTTTTAGACTGTTTTGTTTGAGCATAAATGTTGGAAATGAAGGATGGAATTTTATAATTTTGAAAAGCACTTTGTTATTTTTGAAGATTTATAAACCCTTTTCCTTAAAATCAAGGTTGATTATTTTTAGTCACATTCAGATTGATTTGTGTTGATTAATGTAAAATATGCCTTCTTTTAAGTATAGCCTCACTTTTTTTTCTTACAGATTTTTTGAGGCAGGAGCTGCAAAGGTTGTAACTACAGCTTCATTTCATCAGTATGTCTCAACAAAGTTTTCTGGATTATTTGCTTAATAGATGTATTTGTACCTTTTTCTATTGTTTGGCTACTTTTACTGAACAGTTTTTAAATATCTGCTTTAGGGAAGTGTATCTTGGTTATACGTATATTTGTATGGTCAAAAATTTTAATTGCATCTCAAAATTTGGAATGTGTCAGGTGTTTTGCACAGATAAAATGATACACTTTTATTCATTTTCTTGCCTGCAACATACTTTATGTTGTAGAAAGTAAGATACAGCATTTACAATGTCAACCTGTCTGTCCATCAATCACACATTTATTTGAGTATCCTTTTGATGTAAACTTTTAGTTAAAGTATGAAAAGTCTAATGGTGATCTACTGATGTGCACTGTTTTGCTGCTATCTGTCAAGACATCTATATGTTCACACATCCATCCATACATATGTTTGTCCCAAAATCATTTTAGTGAAATGGCCAAAATAAACATTAAACTAAGAGCCATAAAATTGTACACACTTTATTATGGTAACAAGTAATTTTTTAATTAGATACACTTTACTATGGTCATAAGGAGATGACCATATATTTTCAAGCCATTAAAGCAGTTTTTTAATTTATTTACACTTTTTTGAGTTTTTAAAAGTTTTTAGTTAGATTTTTATGACAAAAACCTGGGAGCATACTGTATATACTCACATGTAAGTCAAATCAAACAGTAAACTGCATAGACCCAGATCTGTCATATAATGTTCTGTAAGATCTGGGTCTATGCAATTTGTTAGGACTATCCAGTAGAACAAACAACTTAGACTCTGATCTGCCGGTGCATTATACAATATCAGATCAGGGTGTATGTTGATTGCAGTTGGGTTTGACTTATATGCGTGTATATACTGTACATGTTTGACAAACACAAAATCTACCATAAATACTCGTGTATAACCCGATACCAACTGCAAACTGCATAGACGCAGATCTGCCATCACATAATGCGCCAGCAGGTCTGGGTCTATGCAGTTTATAAGGACTAATCAGTAGAACAAACAACATAGGCCCTGATCTGCCAGAGCATTATGCGATGCCTGATCATGGTCTATGTTGTTTGCATTTGGACACTGATTATACGCGAGTATATATGGTAGTTTCATGAAACCTTATTAGAATGATTAAGCAAAAACCACTTGATATTTATAGATGCTCTTAATAAATTTTGAGACCATAAACACAACATTTCAATTTTGTTTTATGCATTTTTGAACTTTTTGGATATAGACTATTTTCACAAAAACCATGATAGCACAATTATAATTCATTCAGGTTAGCATCGTAAATGATATCTGCATCTTTAGCTGAGTGAATTTTCATGTGAGTGTCTCAAAATGTAGATAGAATAACCTAATTCGTTTCATGCATGAATGATTTCAACACTGTTAATATCGACATACAGCACAACACCACTCATTAGATACTTGTTGAAATAGGGTGGTCTGTTTACATACAAATTCTTTGATGCTGCCATGACCTGTTGAAAAGTCCATTATTTTTAAAGGAGTGATCAGCTTTTATATTCTGCTACTTTTGGTCATAATGTAGTTGCCTCCCATAAGATTTCTTTAGAGTTGCATTCCAATACACTTCCTTTAATCCTATAAAACGATATGCTTGTAGCAGGTAAGTTCTTTTTCTTTGAATATAAACATAAATTTTATTACTCATTAGACAAATCATATCATAAAACAGACATTAAGTTGAAATTTAAAATTGTTTAAAGAAAACTAGATGATGCAGACTATGTTTATTTACCTGTAGCATGCAATGCGTCCCATGATCACTTAGTCTTGTATCAAAAGTGGACTCTTCCATAATTCCAGAACCATCATGACGGATTACATGTATACATTCCACTCTATTTCAGCATGTATCAAATGAGTGGTGTTGCTGTGTAATTCAATACAAATAATGTCAAAATCATTGTGTGCGAAACTTATTCGGTACTTTTAGCTACATTCCAGAACATTCATGTGAAATTTCATTGAGCTACATATGCGGATATCATTCACAATGCCGAGCTGAATTAACTACAAGCAAAAACCACATGAGGCAGACAAATCAAATTTGCTAATCACATTTATATTCACGTATAGATGAAATGATTAGATTTTCAGGTAATTACATCAATTTTTCAATTGTTTTTACATGTTTTTAATTTTTTTAATTCTAGATATTTTTGGGTTCTGCAGCGGGAGCATACATGTTTTGCAAACACAAATCTATTTGACAAAAACCATGCTAGCATGATTAGGCAAAAGCCTCTTGAGGTAGACTAATGAAATTTAGTAGTCATTTTTGTATTCATATGTAGATGACTAGGCAAAAGCCTCTTGAGGTAGACTAATGAAATTTAGTAGTCATTTTTGTATTCATATGTAGCCTCTTGAGGTAGACTAATGAAATTTAGTAGTCATTTTTGTATTCATATGTAGCCTCTTGAGGTAGACTAATGAAATTGAGTAGTCATTTTTGTATTCATATGTAGACTCTTGAGGTAGACTAATGAAATTTAGTAGTCATTTTTGTATTCATATGTAGATGACCCAATTAGATTTTCAGGCCATTACAGTAATTTTTCTATTGTTTTACACATTTTAACTTTGGATAGACTTTTGGATGAAAAGTTTGTGAGCACAATTACACAAAAACCACTTGAGTTAGACATAAAATTTGGTATGCATGTTGTATGTCATGCTCCTCACAGCTCAGACTCTTTCAGAATATATCACTGCCATTAGGTTGTTTTGATCCCTGGGTCACCTAAACCATAGTCCATTGCCTCCGCGCATTAGTAAATGAGCACATTGACTGGATCCTACCTTCCTTCGCTAATCACTGATTGAAATCAAATAAAAGTGAGGAATAAAAAACCAGACTATGTATGACAGCTCAGATGTATTTCATTGTGACATTATAGGTATATTGTGATATCTGCCACATGCTACTATGTAACATTGTCAGCCCTGTTGCCAGTAAAAAATTCCTGACTTTTTCTTCCTACTTACTCAGTAAAGTCTTTACATTCTGCACTAAAGCCATTGTAGAAAAAGATCACAGAAAATGCAGTATAAATTGAGTGTGATGCAGTTAACCAAGTGTAAGATTTTCTCCAGGTGGCATTTTACCACCAAATTTATAGCATTGTGGTGGTGGTGGTGTTATCCTTGTAAAGGGATGTAACCCAGTATAAGGAGCATGTTTGTATGCTTACTAGATGACCTGGCCATGTGGTCACAGAACTGACTGAGCACAATAATTGTACTGTAATTTGTTTCAATTTGACCTCACCCAGAGTGGTTATAAATCCAGATCAAAAGTTGTGAAATTTGAGCAGGAGTTCACATTTTGTTTGCTCAGAAAGGTTCTAGATGATGGGGTTAGATTAGATTTGCATGCCATTATAGCATTTGTTCTTAATTGTTCTTAAGTTTTGGGTCTTTGGACTATTTTGGGGTCTGCAATGGGGGCATACATGTTTTACAAACACAAATATAGTTCCTGTTTTCAGGGATGAATTGTCACCAAACTTTATGCACAAGTTTGCTGTGGAATATGACTCAAGGAATCGGAAGTTTACAAGGTTAAAGACCAGGGTCTTGGTGATCAGTTTGTTTACATGTTTGGAAATGAATACATGTCACGCTTCTATATATACCATATTTATTCTAATTTAGGCATCATTTTCAGCCAATTTAAAATTTTGGAGTGCCCCTATTCAGTAAATTTTACAAGGTTTTAACTTTGAGAGTGCCATCTTTAGAGGTTTCAGATTCAGAGATCAACAATAACCATTTTTGAGATGCTAAAAATGATAACTGCATGTACATACAAACTTTGTCCTTAAAAACATGAAAAGCAAGTTACTGGTCATAAGTCTTTGAGGTTTTCATTTATCCATCAGCTTACTCCTCATGTTTAATGAACTCCAAAACAATGCCATCCAGGTTTCCCATCACCACACTATCATGGCAATACCTATTCCACTTAATGTAAATAACTCAGGCAAGGGACTATCTCATGTTCATTTGAAGGTTAATTAAGATCGATATGTTCTTTATTGAAGTGTCAAGCGGGGTTATTATCAGTTGCTCCAAGTGTTAACATTCTGTGTACAAGCACCTTGACAGAAAGCTTTGCCAGATTTTCTGTCAGTCTAAATAATGATTAGGACACAAAAACCAAGTTCATGCTTAGAGACTTGGTACCAAATAAGATATAAAAGAAAAAAAAAGCAAATCACTTTCATGCTCATATTTCAGTACTTTTAAATACAAGATAAAATAAAATCAACATGAATTCACTGTGTATTTTGTTTTATAAATTTATAAACGAAATATTATTATTTAACATGACTGAGTACATTCTTCTTGTAGGATTTAGAGTGATAAGAAACTGAGTGGTGACTTATAAATTTAAAATGATGTTTCTTTGAAATATGATGTTATAATACGACTCATTGAATGTTCTGTTGTTAAACATCCTTTTCCAAAGATATATTTTATAATTCCAAGAAGTTTTTTGTCAGCATTATTGGTAAATCAAACTGATGCATTGTGTAATGTGTGGTACACCAAATCCTTGTCAACTTTGGCTTTTTCCTATTTATGCCACTTTTTTATATAAAAATCATCCATATGTTATCAGGAAAAGAATTTACAGGAAAAAAGACTACTAAATGGTCCTCTTAAGCAGAGATTACTAAGCAGATAACTTTTTCAAATTTGTGAGTACCTATATTAAAGAAAATTTTAAGAAGTTGAAACTGAAAGATGTTATTTTTTGGAGCAGTGCTTAGAATAAATACAGTAGATTGTCTTCAGACTTGGCACAAAAGCTTACACGAGTACAAAGAACATGATGAAGGCAAGTGGGGGAGGGTCAGAATGTTAAAGACTGAGGTTATTGGTGAATTGTTGAAAGATTTGGTTTAGTAGCTTTAAATGTTTTGGAATTGATAGTAATTTCTGTTCCAAGGATAAAACGTCTTCAGATTTTGCAAACAAAAACTTACTTGATAACAAGCAGCATAAAAATAGTTATGTTGAAAGGTCAAAGGTTAACATAATTTACATCACAGGGGTATTAGCAAGTATACAGCAAAATTTTTTTGCAGAAGAAACAAATTTATAGATTATTTTTATTGTTAGGACACTTTAATTAGGAATTGCATAAGATATTTTTAAAGGCTGACACTGCATGAGATATTTTTAAAGGCTGACACTGCATGGATAATACCAGCATCCAGACTTACCAATGATCTAGTAGGTGCAAAGCAAGCACCATGCAACTGTTTGCTGCCCAATCTCTTTCATGCTGGGACTTTTAAACCCAGAAAACTGTTTGATGTCCATCACTGTCATGCTGGGACCTTTAACCCAGAAAACTGTTTGATGTCCAATCACTGTCATGCTGGGACTTTTAAACCCAGAAAACTGTTTGATGTCCATCACTGTCATGCTGGGACCTTTAACCCAGAAAACTGTTTGATGTCCATCACTGTCATGCTGGAACCTTTAACCCAGAAAACTGTTTTATGCCCAATCACTGTTATGCTGGGACCTTTAACCCAGAAAACTGTTTGATGCCCAATCACTGTCATGCTGGGACCTTTAACTCAGAAAAATGTTTGATTCCCAATCACTCTCATGCTGGGACTTTTAACCCAGAAAACTGTTTGCTGCCTAATCACTGTCATGCTGGGACCTTTAACCCAGAAAACTGTTTGATGCCCAATCATTGTCATGCTGGGACCTTTAACTCAGAAAACTGTTTGATGCCCAATCACTGTCATGCAGGGACCTTTAACCCAGAGAACTGTTGGATGCCCAATCACTGTCATGCTGGGACCTTTAACCCAGAAAACCATTTGCTGCCCAATCACTGTCATGCTGGGACCTTTAAACTCTGATCTTTTTATCTTTTGTTGTTGTCTTAATCAAATTTCAGAAACATAAATGCTATTTAGACTGACTGTCATGATTTTGAAAATACTGCTCTTTTACTGGTTAAAAACATTTCTTCCTGAAATACATTGCCTGATCATAGGTAGGGAGTCTTTTCACTACCACACAAATCCAGCCCATCCAAGTAAAAAACACGTGGATGTTTTTTGGCTTATTTTAGCACTGAAAGTGCTAAAATATCATCTAGTTACCGAAATGGAGATCAGACATGAGTGATTTTCCTTTGGACAGAAGGATTGGTGCCAGATCCCACCATTCACTAGTTATGACTTCTGCTCTGACTTCTGCTCATGCAGTGACAGCATGCTTGTTTTGAGGCCTCGCAAATTCCTATCAGTTTTATGTTTTTCAAATCCGAGTGACCCAAGGAGTTTTATTATCATAAGAAAACATACTCCACTGATTCTCTGATTGAATTTTTGCACTATCTTCATCGCAGATGGATATTTTGTATTTCAGTTGTTTATTTCATTGTATAATAAGCAGTATATTACCATCTTAATTCCCTATTCTAATGGTCATTAGTTTTTACATTCCATCTCAGTACTCAACTTTATTACAACTTATTTCTATTAAATGATCATTATTCTCACAATTAAGATCATTTTAGTAATTAAATTTCTCACTAGCATTTATTTCATTTTTGAGCATCCAATTCACTGAAAACTTAGTGTGATGCTTGACTGATTTTGCCTGTATATGTTGTGTTATCTCTACAGGTAACAGTGGGCAAGACCATGTGTTGGGCTTGCAAAAAGTTTAAGTTTTGTCAGAGGATAATCAGCCCCCCCCCCCCTACATTGCATGTGTAAGTACATAGTCAGACAACACTTTTAAATCATAGAACAGATCAGCAATGAACTCAGCAAAACAATTGTCTAAGACCAGTGTGTGAGGTAGAAAACAATCCAACAAGGATGTGGATGCAATAAGCCTTGCTGCTGATGCTACCTCAGTGGCAAATTTGTATACACCTGTCTTAAGTCAGGTGTATTATGTTATGGGGTTGTCCTCCATTGATGTTTACTTTCCGACCTGTAAAGGTTGGATAGATTTGTAAGAAAATTTGCCCAAATACATATCATGACAAGATGGTGTGTTGCATACTCAATGGTTAGTGAACCAGACTCATGACTGAAAGGGTGTGGGTTTCAATTCTACCACTGGATTAGCCTGGGTTGGCCACCATGATGCATCTTTTGGCAAGGGACTTTACTCCAATTGCCTTAGCACTAAATAGTCTACTTGTGTTGCTGTGCTGTAAAACACCAAACCAAACCAAAACATAGCTATGCCCCCTGCCTTAAGCTCAAGGTCATGTCAAGGAAAATGCAATTCTGTGATCTGTACCCTTGTTCAGAGTAGAATTTTTAAACTACTTACAGGGAAACCATGTACCCATTCAGGGGTCTCACAGGGAAACCATGTACCCGTTCAGGGTTCTCACTTTTAGTCGGAATCTCAGTTCTGGCTGTTCAGCTTCACATCTCTGACATTGAATTATCTGGATGTATTTCTACAAAAACACATGGTGAGCAACTATTTGTTCAGAGACATGAAATCCCTTGTTTTTCCATCAAATACATTTCCCGATCACAATAATGTTAGGAATTAAACTCCTCTGCCTCTCAAATCCATCCATTCCAGAAAGACAAAAAATTTGTGTCTTTCCTGCCATTTATCTCATATAGACAAGAAAAAGAGCATCTGTGGGAAGAAACTCTTCCAAGATACCATTATAATTACCTCCCTTTGCCACCACTAGGTGGCCACTAATGTACCAGATGTTCTTCAGTCTAAGCTTTTGGTACAGGTAACATCATATCAGTATACCTCTCGAAATCCATTGGATTTCTTGGGAAGTTTCAGCTATCCATCTGCAAATGTCCATATTGTTTTGTTGTATTATCTTTGCTTCATCCATTGGTAACTTTATTTTTGGTTTTCATCAGTATTTGTTTTCATTTTTTTACTACCATTGAGGACTTAGTCACTAACATGACATATCTGCATTTTTGATCTTTGCATGCTGTGATAACATTGTTATGTAGCAGGCACTGTTGAATTTCTTTATGTTTTCTGGGGTTGTTTTCTGTCAACTTTGCAGGAGTTTTATGCCAGCCACTCCAGCCATCTGTGCTGTTTGGCACTGTCCCAACCAGTCTGTCCAGCCAGCTGAACAGCTGTCATTGATACTTTTGATCATAGGAGATCTTTCTCTCTCCTTTTGGCAGTCCAGTGGGTGTAAGTCTCTCCGCATGCCTAAGCAGGGTCAGAGTGCCCAGGTGTATGAGGTTTGGTTCTGACCTCACCATCCTCAATGTCAGCTGCCATCCTCGCTTTTGACCAGCCCATCAAGCCAGCCAACCAACCATCCATCACTGCCAATGACAGGACATTGGTCATTACAATGAATCAGGCCCCAAACAACTCTACCATCACATTTTGCAAGTCATGTTATGGGGACACATATAACCAGTCCATTTACCGGTACATGCCTGCCTAGGCTTTGCAAACTGCTGACTGTCCCATTTTATGTGGAATGTTATGTGGACCCATACAGCTGGTCTGTCATGTGTAAATTTTCCGCATATATGCCTAACTGCCCTGCTGGCGATCTTGGCAACACCAGATCAGTTGATGGGTCCAGTGTTGATGGCATATCCTATGAGCAGATACCACAATATGCCCAGGGACATTTTGCTTGGTATGATATGGGAGCTGTGCAGGAGGAGGAACCCCCCAAAGGGAAAACCTAAATCAGCTGTCCCATTCTGACCCCATTACGGAGTGGATGGAGTTTTGTTTTAAGGCAGCAATTGAAGAAATTTACTGCATTTTCGTGTTGGCTGAGTGCCCACCCACCACCATCTACTAGCCAGTCATACAAGGTTAAGACAAGACAGGCATACAAGGTTAAGTCAAGCCAGGCATACAAGGTTAAGGCAAGCCAGGCATACAAGGTTAATGCAAGCCAGGCATACAAGGTTAATGCAAGCCAGGCATACAAGGTTTAGACAAGCCAGGCATACAAGGTTAATGCAAGCCAGGCATACAAGGTTAATGCAAGCCAGGCATACAAGGTTAATGCAAGCCAGGCATACAAGGTTAAGACAAGCCTGGCATACAAGGTTAATGCCAGCCAGGCATACAAGGTTAAGACAAGCCAGGCATACAAGGTTAAGACAAGCCAGGCATACAAGGTTAAGGCAAGCCAGGCATACAAGGTTAAGACAAGCCAGGCATACATGGTTAATGCAAGCCAGGCATACAAGGTTAATGCAAGCCAGGCATACAAGGTTAATGCAAGCCAGGCATACAAGGTTAAGACAAGCCAGGCATACAAGGTTAATGCCAGCCAGGCATACAAGGTTAAGGCAAGCCAGGCATACAAGGTTAAGACAAGCCAGGCATACAAGGTTAAGGCAAGCCAGGCATACAAGGTTAAGACAAGCCAGGCATACATGGTTAAGGCAAGCCAGGCATACAAGGTTAAGACAAGCCAGGCATACAAGGTTAAGACAAGCCAGGCATACAAGGTTAAGACAAGCCATGCATACAAGGTTAAGACAAGCCAGGCATACAAGGTTAAGACAAGCCAGGGATACAAGGTTAAGGCATACAAGGTTAAGACAAGCCAGGCATACAAGGTTAAGGCATACACGGTTAAGACAAATCAGGCATACAAGGTTAAGACAAGCCAGGCATACAAGGTTAAGACCTTGGTTGATGTGAATGATGAGGATGATCATTCCTTCTTCCATCTACTGCCACAGTTGACAAAGATTAAGAAGAACTCCAATCATCTGTTGGACAAAATCTGAGACCTCGAGAACTCCAAGACCTTCAGGGAGAGCTAGTTGCCAATGTACATCTCCTCCTACTGGTACTGTACGCACTCAGGCACCTACCCTGTAAAGGTCCTGAGTTTGAGCTTTGAGAAAGATATCACAGTGGTGAACATGATCACCCCACATGACCACCCCACAGTTTATAAAAATGTTGGTCACATCTGTCATGTGACATCCAGACTTGTACTGAACTTCGTCACTGCTTGACCTGGTATCTTTAACAGTTTTCTTCATCTGGCTGAAAAAATTGGTAATGAACATTCTTGGGAGTCAACTTGCCACATCATCAAGGTGATAAACAGGGCTGTGTGTGCACCACTCCATGGCCAACACCCTGATGGTGTCATGTAACCTTGGCTTAATGAAATGAGACACCTTTCTCCATTCATCTTCACTTAAGCAGGATCACTTGTGTTATGACTCTGTGGTCTAAGAAAAATGTAACAGAAAGAAAGTGAAACCAACAAATCAAGTAAAACTCAACAAGCAATTTATTTCTAGACAATTAAAGTGAAAATTCAAAAGGCACTTACAATAATGTGAATTAAAATCCAAATAATCAAATAATCCTAAGTATCCTAATCACAAGTTCTAAATATAGAATGTTACAAATGAATTACTGCATCCTTTAATGTGCTGATGTGCCAGTAGTCACTAATGTCCTGATGTGTCAGTAGTCATTAATGTGCTGATGTGCCAAAAATGAAGTACTCCGGAATATCTTTGAATAAGTTCACATAAATTCCAAAATCATTAATTCAAAATCCAAAATTGAAAAGTATATCAGCACTATAATCCAATGAATATTGGATTTTCATTTTGTGGGCCACATCAGTCATATCTGCAATGGAGAGATGAAGGAGTGAAAGTTGATTCATACTGAGCAACATCAGCTTTACCCAGAGTTGTACTTTAGGGGGCAACAGACCCCACAGTTTTGTAAGCAGCCTAATAAAGGGGAGAGGAAACCATGTTTCTCTGTCTACAAGCCTCCCATTAACTATCAATGACTCGCAACCCCAGCTGACTGCTGACATCCTGCCTGTTGACACAAGGCCCCTTCATTTTTGGCAGGCTTGGAACAACTTTTTTCCACAATATGAATGTGTGATCCAAGTTGTTTTGTAGGGTTTCCAGGGTTTATTCATCCAGCCCCATTTCCTTTCATCCATGTCAAAGATCCCAACTGATCCCAAGTGAGTGGTAGTAGAGAGAATTCACAGGTCAAACTCTCCAGAGTTCTACTCAAGCCTATTCCTTGTGTTGAAATACCATGGAAAGCCCTTACCGGTTATAGACATGAGCTGGCTCAACAGAGACACAGCCACACCGAGGTTAAGAATAGAGATGGCATGTTTGGCAAGGCTTTTAATCAAGAGGGATGAGCTTGCAAACAGTTTCAGTTTTGACCAATTCACACTTTCATATCCCCTCCTTCATGAAGACCATTGACTGTGTCATCACCCTGTTCAGGTCAGATCTCATCAACAGCGACTGCAGCATATCTGGATGACATCCTTCAGAAATGTATTGCAGGATATGAACAGTCTTCTCTCACTCACCAGGGATTTTTTGTGAACAGTTAGAAGACAGATCTCACTCCCACCCAGCATTTTGTCCATCTTTGTGTTAAATTTTTAACTCCTGTCAAACTTGTTCTTCCCCCTTCCCATGTGTATTGTCAAGCTTTTTAGAGTCAGTTTCCAACAGTGAGTGGATTTCAACAAGCGAGTTGCCAACTCCTTGGTCTACTCAATGCACTAGCAGACCTGCTCCACCATGGCTGTCTCTTAATGCACCCACTGCAGATTGCCCTCCTGACTCATTGACAACCCTTTTCTGGTCACTTAGATCAGATTGCGATCTTGACTGAGATAAAACAGTTTCTGCATCAGTTGCAAAACAGAATAGCAGAAGAGAACTGAATCTGGTGGATCCAGTGGCTGCTGCCTAGATGATCACCATGCCCCTGTTAATGATGGCACAACATTTTCATGGGCATGGGTTTATAGCTTTCACCAGATTTGCCCAGAATTTTTCCTGGTTAGAAAATACCATTAATTTCTCATTACCACTGTGTACACATCACATGTCACGTGACCTTCAGTTGTGTTGTCCTTGCGTTAAGGGAGCAATTTTATCCTTTACAGACTCCAGTCATATTTCCTTTGGAGGGTATTCATAATAGAGATTGGATGCTCATGCATTTTCTCCTATTACCTGTTCTCCTAACATTAATGTGATTGAATAATGTATTCAATGGAGACAGCCAATGTTATAGTAAATTATGTTTCTCTGAGAATACTTACCTGATGACATTACTATGAAGCCCTCGCACAACTCATAGCAAACGTGAGCATCCTTGTTGACGTTTTGCACAAGCTTAAACTAAAGAATATCCAGTATAGGGGAGGTAATTACAGTGGTATCTTGGAAGAATTTCTTCCCTTAGATTCTCTTTTCATTGTCGATATGATATATAGATGGGAAAGACAATTTTTTTATCGTCTTTCTGGGAGGGTTGGATTAGAGAGTTAGCAGAGTTTAATTCTTAACATTAATGTGATTAGGTAAGTATTCTCAGAAAAACATAATTTGTGTACAATTTTCTTTCTCTCTTGCTTTGCCTTGGATTCCTTATCAACAATGATGACTCTGATCTTATCCCCTCCCAGCATTTCATTAATCTTGGCATGGAATTCAGAACCTCTCTCATTCACCCATCTCTGGAACTTCTTTGAAGAAGTGAGTGGGCATTGTCTCATCAGGAGCAGTCCATGCACATTAGCTCTCTGAAGATGAAAGTCATAGTGAATACCTTTTTGATTATGGCTGGAGACGCTATATGGAAAGAATGTTTTGATTCTTTTCAGCAACCCTGCTGTCAAATATCTCTGAAGGGGGGAGGGGGGAGAAACTATTCCCCAGATCTGTTCCTTCTCAGCTGCTATCATTATCAACTAATCAACATTCAAGTCAATCACATCCCAGATAGGCTTAGTGCCTTAGCAGATTCCTTGTTCAGATGAATCAGCTGATTCACACCAAATGACCCATTCACTTCTCCATCTTCAACTGAATTTATTCCTGGTGGGGTTGAATCCTGCTGGATCTCTTTGCAATGAGGTGGAACACCAAGCTCCCAACTTGCATATTTCCAATCCCAGACCTGAAAGCGTGGGCAGTCAGCACCCTTGTGCTGAATTGGAATGGTCTCGGTGTGTATGCCTTTCCTCCCAACCCTTCTGATCCCCAGGGTCATTCAGAAGGTGAGGGAATCCAAGTGCAGACTGATCCTGATTGCTCCCATCAGGTAGAAGAAATCTTGGATAAATGATATGAGTCTTGCTGGATTTGTAAGGTAGTGGAAGAATTCCCAAACATTATAAACAGGTATTATCGAAGAAACATTTTGTTCCAAATATGGGATCTCCTCTATCCATCATTTGCTTTCTGTGTGTGTTACCACTGAGTTATCTAGCTCCCAGTTTTAGTACAGTCTAGATTAAAGTGGTTACCCACCCAAGGTCAATGGTTTTCTCTGAGACCTTGGTTTCCTGTACTGTAAAAGGCCATACCATACTGTATCTACTGCATAGCTATAAAGAGGACTTCATATAAACTTGTTGCATGATCAATGTAAAGTAAATATTGGGTTGTGCATGCTTTTTCTGGTATAAACATTCACCACTTTCTGAGGGGATTGTTGAAAGCTGGGCCAAAAGGGCAAGGTTTTCAACACACCTAAGGGATTTTTCAAAGTTTTATACTAGAAGAAATAAAAAAAAATAGAAAACATTTAAACTTTGAAGAAATAAAAAACTGAAGACCTAAATGCAGTACCTTTGCCTTACTTACCGTACATGCTCATGTACAAGTTGGATCCAACTGCAAACTGCATAGACCCAGTTCTGCCATCACATAATGCTCTGGCAGATCTGGGTCTGTGTAAATAGTTAGGAGTAACCAGTAGAACAAACAACATAAACCCTGATCTGTTGGCACAATATGCAACAGCAAAGCAATGTCTGTGTTCTTTGCAGTTGGACCAGACTTAAACACAGTATATACGGTACCTGCATTCTTTTTACAAGGGGGCTTTTTTCTAAAATGTTCAGAAGATGTAACATAGTGGAAGTTGATGTACCTGAACAATCTCACATAGGATTCAGGTGTGTAGATCAGTAGAGAGATAATCCTCTTGCATGAGTCATTTAGCATAGTAGTTGTTATTTCTGAGGAATAAAACATATTTCTAATATTTTACTGGTAATTATGAAAAATTTTACAGATTCTAAATTGTATTTTTATTCATACACATTAGGGAATACACAACTGTCAAACTGTCGAGTAGACAAGTTGAAATATTTCTGTTGTATGTGTCACTTTTTCTAGTGCTTTCAGTCAGTGAGATCGATTAGGATAAAAAAAAATTCCTTTTTTCCTGTGTCATAAGATTTAGAGTTTTAAAAATTACTGGAGATCGTAAGATGATGTCATACTGTCAGTCAGTACACACCAGATGCAGAATTCACTGATTTTTTTGGGTGCAGCCCTGGAAAAAGAATATGTTTATAACAAAAAATCTTGAGTCATGAATGGCAATCTGATGTTAATGCATGTATATAACCATATTCATACACCTCATCCAAAAACAATGTGCATACATGTTTATGTAAGAATTATTTTTTAAACCGTTTGCTTTGCAATTTCAGCTATTACTTTGGAGCACCCAACTTTCAGGAATTTATAAGCCCTGATATGATGGACAGTTTGATTTCACGCATCGCTGAGTTCAAGTTAACTGCAAACGTACTGGCATCTGAGGCAGAAGTGTGGCTTGCAGAGACCAGCACAGATTGGACAGGTGGACAGGCAGGCTGGACAGATAGATACTTAGCTGGATTTCTGTATGTACAGATAATTATTATGTACCCATCATATGCTTCATATGCCACTGCATTGTGTGATTTGATTCAATATTTTCTTGATATTGGACATTCTCAAACACTTATTGGGTGATTTATTGGACATTCTCAAGCACTTATTAGGTGCTGTTAAGAACTGGAGGATCCAGTAAGTTTGTTGGAAAGTAATGTGTTATCACAAAAAGTCTAACATGACACAACAGTACATAAAAAAGTCTCACTTCAAATGTATCTATGCATGATCAGTTATTAAAATGGGTTGCAATACTCATAATAAAAACAAAAATTATTGTCAAGAACAGTTCTGTTCTTTTTATTTTCTTCTTCAGATATGTTACCCGATCATAATACCTTAGGAGAACTACTACTTCCTTGTAAATCCTGCAGTCCAGGCTAAGACTTTTTAGCTAAAAAGCTAAAAGTTATCTGCCCACATAGGTGGCAGTTAGAGTGATCTCCCCTTGATACAGGAATTGGCACCAAATCCCATGAATACTTCAGTTGCTACTTCCTCTCGTGCCAAGTTGCACACTGTCAACAGACAGAGAGGCCTTACAATCCAATACCAATATTATGGAAGTTTTCTACCTTAAAGCAAGTTCAAGAAGTCTTCACTTTGAAGGGAAGTATACTCCATCTATAATTTCCAACTTTTCTTTCTGCGACAAAAAGTTCTTTCTTTTTATTATCATCACTTTGCCATCCTCACACACGTAGGCACCCTTGGTATATACCTGCACGGGCCACTAGTGTGTCCCCTCACTTTGCTATAGCTGTATTGAAATATGTGCAGGTCTGGTGTGTGATATAGAAAACTCATATAATATTGCTGTATAATTTCTATTACGTTCAGATACATATAGGTAAGTTTTCTATGCTAATCTAGTCTTAGCATCCGCTTCATAATTATATATGAGACACTTTACTGATTTTACCTGTATAGGCCGTAATTTGGCCTTTCCTACAGGTAATATTATCTTACAATTGATATTATAGCATCCACTTCATAAGAATCAATATTGACACTTCATTGCTGTAGCTTTAGTTTATGTGCAGATATTGTGTGTGCTATAGAAAACTCAGTTATATTGCTGTATAGTTTCTGCCATGGTCGGATACATACAAGTAAGTTTTCTATACATAGTTCAGTCATAGCATCCAATTTGTAGTTACTATAAGCGATGCTTCGGTGATTTTACCTGTGTAGGCAGTCCATTGGCATTTCCTACAGGTAACTTTTATTAGAATTGATATTTTAGCATCCACTTCATAAGTATTAATAGTGACGCTCAAATACTCTACCTGTATTGGCTGCCACGTGTGCCCTTTTACAGGTAAATTGTCATGGTTAACATTGGAAACATATGACTGACAACCACTCTACATGTGTAGTTTGCTCCAGTTGCCAATCTACAAATACATGTCAGATTTGCATGTCATGGACCGAAGTCAATGAGTTGCTGTCATGGGGGGTACTAAAGGGGAAGGTGCAAAAGCGCAACTTGAGGAATGACTTGCTTCTTGACAGGTATCGTACTCCACACAGTTCATCAACTATGAATTGATCCAAACTATCACGGTCAGTGACAGCTCTGGCTCGTCTCACTGCCGCATCATGATAAACCTTTCTTAGCAGAACCAGTAGGCTGTTTACTGCATGGGCTCAACACACAATCGCTTCTATCACCTGCCATTGAGCAAGATCAAGATCTAAACAAAACACCTCAGTTACTGTCTCACACTTCAGATGTACAGACTGGGTACAAGGATCAAATATCCCGTACTCAGTCCCAACTTAATGAACTCAACAGCATCATGCCAACTATGATGCCCATGTTCTGCCACAACTGGACTCAGGCCATATGGCTCTGATCACAACAGGTCACCACCACAGATGATCGTTAATTATAAGTCAAAAGACAGAAGGCCTTTATCAACTACAGATCAAAGCAAGCCTACTCAGATATTATCTCATACATCAGCTGTATGGACCGGTTTTGTGGATCAAATATCCTGAGACCCTCTCAATAGAAATAACAGGACATGCAAGATAAAATGGCATTGTTTCGTCACAACCGGACTCTGCCATATGTCTCAGATCGCAACAAGTCACCATCACAGTCGATCTTACCATTTAAGCCAAAAGACAGAAGGTCTTTGTCCAGTTTGTCTACTCCACACTACAATGCACTCTCATGGATCAGCCACAGGTCACTCATTGCACCCAGTGCCAGTTTAGTGCCCCAGTACACACCGGATATGGATTCACTGCATTCTCATGCCTTTGCCACTCAAAGGGAACACTTGCTTGGTGATCCTTTGGAAGTAACTGTATCCCAATCGGGATGTTTTGTGAGCATGGTGGGCCACCCCTTCAGACAATCTTCTCCAGCTTCATCTCAGATTGCACAGGAGGCATCAGGCATCAGTTCATCTAGAGATGACAAAGTATGCTCACAAGCTCCATTGTCTTTGCTAGATCTCACTATGACAATCAAGGAAGTCTTTCACATGTTGTCACCGGAGTTTTGTTCTCTTCTTCCTTCTCTATCAACAGCTTGGTCCAGAGTTCCAGCATCTGTTGGCATGCTAATCAACATTGACCAACCGACGTTTTGCTGTTGGGTCGAGTAACTGACTTGGAGAGCATTACAGAGACATAGCAGCCATGGGAATGGCAAAGCCCTTGTCACTCAGATGCCTTTTTGCACAGTGCAAGTAGGGACCAGTTTTGTAGATTATATATCCATAACCCCGCTACATTAGGAATTTTATAGGGTTATGGAGGGTACATTGGCCCTGTTCCTTCATGATCAGACTCTACCATCCATATCCGATTTCACCAGGTCAATACCAAAGATCTTGCCTGTAAGGTGGAATGCTGGGCCCAACTACACTGTTCAGTATCTTGTATAGTGCCACAATGCATCCAGCTCGCTTCATGGCCAGTTGTGCTACAGGACCTAGTTAATATGGGCTTTTCTTAGAGGAAACAGTCCTGCAGATGCAATACGAGTTCAAAGCCACAGTTCTCGAGCATCAGTGTGGATAAAGCAGAGAGAAGGGGATTGTTCCACACCAATTTCTCTCCATGCCATCAGTACCGAACCCAATCTAGCTTTTAAATATGCCTGAGGGGACTACTTACGATGATCTGATATCACATATTCTGTCCCCATATCTGTACACAGACCCTCACTGGGAAAAGACATCCAGTTCGTGAAGACATACTGTATGGTATCATGACGATTCCATGTCACTCTATGCCCAGTTAGTGTCTTTGTGCCCAGTTGCTATTATGGACCAAGCTGATAGCCATGATAGTCCCCTATTTATTATGGATCTCTGTAGGCCTGGTACCTTACAGATCCATCTCCATCTAATGCCATCACCAACCAATGTTGAACAGCTACAGGATTTTCTGTTATGTCTTATTTCCAGTACTGGCTACAGCAACATTCAGTCCTAAACACCTGGACCAGGAATGACAGTTACCTGTAAGTGCTATGAACCTGGCCCCAAAGAAGGAAACAATGGTTCTGTTTCATCAAGACTAAACTTTGCCAGCTGATGGGGATCACATATGGCCATCACATATTATGATATAGCCTTTTCTTGCGCCTAAGGGGACAGGTGATGGGGGATCCAATGTCCTGTATCCCTCCCCGACACCATAACATGGGTTTCCACATCGCAATCACATGGTCTCTACCCAGTACTGGACCCATATGGCCACTGTATCAAAGTGCCAATCATTTCAAAGCTAGCTTCAATCCTTGCAAGAATCATACTTCAGCCTGATAATTCCTCCTAAACATTGTATGTCTCCCACAGGAACATGCATTGAAATCATTGCAACGGGGGCTTAAATTCTTACAAAGAACTGTCTCTCAGTCTGAGAATCCTTCATCTACGGAGTTTACTCAATGCGAGCTCAGAAGTGGTGCGTGAAAAGGACCAAGCCGGTGTGCCAAGAGAGATCCTGCCTCATTGTACCCCTCAAAGAAGGAAAGGACAACATATCAGCACAGGCACTTTCATCCTGGATAAAATGAGTTATTTGCTCTGCATATCAGGAAATAACCCCAGATCAAATGAATTTGCTACGCATTTTGGCTCACAAAGTTAGGGCAGTTGCCACAAGTATTGCATTTGAGCAAAACTGTTCCCTAAATGACATTATCCATGCTGTGGAATGGAGGTCAGAGTCCACTTTCTCCAGCTTTTATCTCAGAGATCTTTCATCCCAAAGACTCAGCTTGACCTGGTAGGACCTATAGCTATGGCTCAACAGGTTATCTTCCCAGGTCGTTCAACAGTCAATTCTCCAGTCAGGTTATCTAGAAGCTGTCTCAAATACTTTATGGGACCGAAGATGGGCTCTCTGGGCTAAGGAGATGTAACTCCCTCCACCTCTTACCTATTCTTCTAAGTTATTATGATTGGGTAACATATTTGAAGAAGAAACCAATTTTTTCTAGTAAAATAATGTTCTTCAATAATACTGGTCTGATCATAATACACATACACCCTCCCAGCATCTCCACAGTTACATCCATATAGAGAGCATGCCTTCAGCTCCAGTAGTAACTGAAGAATTAACAGGATTTAGTGCCATTCCCTGTATTAAGGGGAGATCACTCTAACCACCAGCTAGGTGGGTAGATAACGTTTAGCATTTTAGCTAAAAAGTTTTAGCCTGTGAGGGCTGGATTTGTGAGATAGTAGTAGTTCTCCTACGGTATTACGATCAGGTAAATATCATTGAAGAAACATATTTTACTACAAAAAAAAGTATTTTTTGAAAAAATAATACAGTTTATTATTCAAGAAATCGGGGAATATAATTAAGAAATTACAGAGTTTGTACATGTTTGATATTGTTGTCTCCCCCAAAGTACATGGGGCTGATGAGCTTGTCCTTTGTACTGTACTTTGGTCTTGCTAATATCAAGTGGTACAAATATTATAATCCATAATTACAACTAGAACAATATTCAGCCCAGTATAGTTACCATATTTATTTAATGATTAGCCTATGTTTGATTATAGGGCCATCTTGACTTTTACAAAATTAGGGTTGATTTTTATTTAATTAAGTCATATCCAAAAATAAACCCATCCGCACTTTTCAATAAATTTACAAAGTGGGTCGCAGTAAATGTTCTTAATATGGTGTCGTATTAAATTGATCATTAGATTAAATGTAGAATGAATTGCAATATCAGACTTTATTACATACCAATTTATTGTTTCATCCTTGATGTGGTTTTCAATATAGATGTTAGTCTGTATTTATGAAAACTTTATGTCTTGAATGTGTTTGCTGTTGCATTAACAAAATTTGTACAAATTTAAAGAAGCTCAGATCTTATGATTTAAAATGTTTAAATTTCAGGTGGTTGGACAAACTAGGTCTCTCAGCTCAGTATGGTCTGGATGTAGTTTTGAGACAGTGTTTTTATGGATTTCATTTTAGTCTGATAAACCATGAGGACTTAAAACCCAATCCTGTAAGTTTAACAATTTTCTTTTTAGTTCTAAAATTGAAACGCGTTGGTACTGTTGGAAATTTATTACAGATATTTTCAGTTTTTTGGACAAACAAATAATTTGAGACTCAGTTTTCTGTTGTTTTATCTGTAAAATATTTAGGCTGTGATTTTATTGCAAGTAATCGCGAAAATTCTTCTTATCCTTGAGCAAACCTCTGATTGCCAAACTGGATATTTTAAGCTCACTACAAAACTTTGGATCTCGCTTCTCCATAATGAACCCAATCTATGAAACTAAGCTTTTCATGCACCAAGTACACCTTTCCATTGGTTCCCTTGCTAACCTTGATCACATCTGCAAATGATTAGGATAAACCACTGATTAATGTTTGATACTTTAATAATGTTACTTACTTCATAATATTGAAACAGTGTCTGATTGGTCAATTGAAATAAGTGTATGTGGCACACAGCCGTGACCGCTAGCTCTGATGCAGGTAGGATTTTCATGCCTTTTAACACTTTGTAATCAACTCTTTTATATGATTTAGTACAAAAGATGTAATTAATGTGAATTGATTGTAATGATGCAACAAAAAGTCGCAGATGAAAACATTCAGCACTAATTTGGTTCTCATGGAAACACCTGTGGCCATTGCTTTGATGGTCGATTCACACTTTTCATATTTGAATACAATAGGGAAATTTTACAGTATTTACAATACCGGAAGTTCCTATTTGCAGGACTACTGGCTGACACTGTTATACAAAAACCTGGTGGGTGGTAGGGTGCTTGGTGCAACTACTAATGACACCACAGGGAGAGTGAGGGTTTACGCACACTGCACAAATCATGCCAGGTAAGTTTACAATGCTCAGTTAGTCAGTTTACTATAGAGAATGATTGGAGGATCTTAGATAAGTTTTTTATCATACGTGAAATTTATGAAACAAATTGACAGTATTTACCCATATAATGTGTCCTTAGCTGTCAACATCAGAGACCTAAATCTGACATAGATGTTGGCAGATCATGGTCTGTATTAGCTTTATTTAATAAACAATTTCCTTATTACTTCCCTTTAGCAATTCTCCAGCAACCTATGAACCTTTTTTTGGGCAGTAATGACAACTCTCCTTAGTGGCTCTAGAATTACAATAGGGGAATTACACAATTCAGCTTTCCTATCAGTTCTGCATCTACACAAATTTTAGTACTAAATTAGTAGTTAATTTTCAGAAGAAGAGTTTTGTTGAGCCAGGTATTGAAGAAGTGCTAAAAAGAAAAATATGACTATCACATATATTTTTGGTGCAGATTTTGGGTAAATACTAACATTTTTTTAATAGTTTTGTGCAATCAGAAATGGGTCTTTTATTTGTACAAAAATAATAAGTGATATTTATAAACCTGTGAAATCTTTGGTGCTTGACGTTAAGGTAAAACAATGGAAACTCCTTCCTATTCCATTATTTCTTTTGATAAAGAAATTGTTATTCTGTGAAAAAAATTGCCAGTTTATGCCTCTGAATATAGTAGTGTTTATTATGCCTTGTTTTTGGGAGATTACAAAGTTTCAGAATTCTTGGCAATTCTTGAATTTTTAAAAAGACTATTAATAAACATCAGCACTACACTAAATGTAATTCATTATTGATTAATAGTTGCTAATCAGTAATCAAATATAACACTGATCTAAACAATGTTGTATTGAACCTGGTAATTGTTGTACTATTTGATATCTTTGCAGGTCTCCCCAGTACAAGCCTGGCAGTGTGACAGTGTATGTAATGAATCTCAACATGCAGCCAGTAGTGCTGTATCTTCCGCAGGATGAGCTTGATGTATACTTGCTTGAGTCAGTACCAGCTGGAGCAGTCTTTTCTAGGTACACAAAATCTTATGTGAATTAAAGTATTGGTATGCCCCTACCATTAATATATGGCATAGTCTTATAGCATTAGGATTTTCCATTCATCCTATAAGTAAGTTCTTACATACATCCTAAAATTCTTGTGTGTGCAACTACTCCTGCATCTTTCCATGGATTGTGTTGAAACTTGGCAGACATTATTGATATGACAAGAATATATATATATATATGGCTACTATTGTACAAATTCTACAGGAGTACTGTCAGTACACCTGCACCTATATCGTGGTATATGTGACTCACACAGTAAAATTCTACATTATATATGTAGAACCACAGTAAGCTATGTAGACCAGCAGATACTCTGTTTATAGTGATGATGCCTCTACCTAACTTGCATACTGTTGTTTCCACTGGAGATAAAGCATGGTGTAGTAGGATCAGCTTAGCTCAGAACCTCAGTGATACAAGGTGCCATGACAACAATGGAATTTTAGGGTCGCACATCGTAAATTCCATTCCTTTCAGCAATAATCTGGAAAAGCACAGAAATCTGGATCTTCGCAATAGCAGTTTCTTGTAACCAGCATAGCTTAGCAACCATTTAATATATCATGATGGTATTAAGTCTGAACACTGTCTTCCAGATGTAAATGTGCCATTTAGTGTTTTTGTCTCTTTTATTTCATTTTTGAGAGAGTTATTTGCTTTTTTGATCAATTTTATATCTTCAGTTGAAACTTGAGAGAAAAACAATGTAGCTCAGGAACTATTCAGCATATCCTGATGGAATTTGGTTGCAAAACATTTGAGCTAAATTTTCTTTTTAATTGTTTTGTCTCTTCTATTTAATTTCGTATAGAGTTATAGACAGGGTCTATCCTGGAATGCATGATTGAGAAATTTACACTAATATTTAAAAAAAATCAATCCGAAAATTCAGCTGATGTGTGAAATGAATGAATCATATTTTCAAGTCCTACTGTTATTTCTTCATTAAATTCCTTCCATACTAAGACATTCACACCTCTTTTTCAAATGTAGGCAGGAATTTCAACCCTAAATTTTTAGTTCGAGATTAGACCTTGTATGGACCTTGTTGATCAGTTTTTCATTTTGCTTTAATGCGGTGCATTTTGTGATTCTGTCACTCTTTCTTGTTGTGATAATACAAGTGGTTGTGATCATAGTAGTATTAATAGAAGTTGTAGTAGTAGCAGACATACAAGGAGGAAGGGGAGCAGTAATAATTATGGGAGAAGAAGGTTAATTATGTTGTTAGCAGTATTAAGTAGCAAGAATTTTAATAGCAGTAGAAACGTTTTGATGACGATAATGATGGTAATAATAATGATGATGATATTGGTAATCATAATAGGACAAAAAATTACATTCACATTAAAATTATATATATATATATATATATATATATATATATATATATATATATATATATATATATATATATATATAAGTGCCAAAATAATCAGGCCCGAATCCACAGAGTATACCACAGTAGGAAAGAGATATGCATTCTAGTCATGATTTATAATGAAAATGTTTTTCCTTTTTGGAGAATTTTAATATGTTAATAAAATTAAGAAATGGGTTTTGTAAATGTTGTTCTTTAGGAACAAGTGTACCTTATATTGAAGTGTTCATTATATGGAAGTGTGCCTTAGATAGAAGTTTCCCTTATTTAGAAGTGTCCATTAAGACAGGTTTCACCATTTTTTAAAATCGTAAGCTGATATTACTTTTAATTTTTATATCATCAGGCCAGCTCTAGATAGTTTGATGAGTGCATTGCTGTGATACTTGCTGTACTCTTGCATCAGAATAGCTGGTGCTTTTTGAGAACAGTTTTTAAACTTTGTTTTGCAGGTGAAGCTTTTATATTTTGTGATTGAGTGTAAATACAATGCTTATAGCATTGTCTGCTATGTTTTATCATTTGCTGGAACTCTGATAAAAGAATAAAACCTCCAACTTTGTAGTGGAGTTCAAACTCCCCTCTCATGCTCAGGCTGGAACACTGGTAAAAGAATAAAACCTCCAACTTTGTACTGGAGTTCAAACTCCCCTCTCATGCTCACGCTGGAACACTGGTCAAAGAATAAAACCTCCAACTTTCTACTGGAGTTCAAACTTCCCTCTCATGCTCACGCTGGAACACTGGTAAAAGAATAAAACCTCCAACTTTGTACTGGAGTTCAAACTCCCCTCTCATGCTCACGCTGGAACACTGGTAAAAGAATAAAATCTCCAACTTTGTACTGGAGTTCAAACTCCCCTCTCATGCTCACGCTGGAACACTGGTAAAAGAATAAAACCTCCAACTTTGTACTGGAGTTCAAACTCCCGTCTCATGCTCACGCTGGAACACTGGTCAAAGAATAAAACCTCCAACTTTGTACTGGAGTTCAAACTCCCCTCTCATGCTCACGCTGGAACACTGGTCAAAGAATAAAACCTCCAACTTTCTACTGGAGTTCAAACTTCCCTCTCATGCTCACGCTGGAACATTGGTAAAAGAATAAAACCTCCAACTTTGTACTAAAGTTCAAACTTCCCTCTCATGCTCACGCTGGAACACTGGTAAAAGAATAAAATCTCCAACTTTGTACTGGAGTTCAAACTTCCCTCTCATGCTCACGCTGGAACACTGGTAAAAGAATAAAACCTCCAGCTTTGTACTAGAGTTCAAACTCCCCTCTCATGCTCAGGCTGGAACACTGGTAAAAGAATAAAACCTCCAACTTTGTACTAGAGTTCAAACTCCCGTCTCATGCTCAGGTAAATGTTTAACTGAGTAAAAGAGTTTGACTCTTGTATAAATATTCATTACAGGATATAAACATATATGTTGTGATTCTTTTCAGAAATGTGAGTTTGAATGGAGTAACTCTGGTTATGCAGGATGAAGAACATCTACCAGACCTAAAACCGCAAAGACAGATTGGATTTATTAAGCTGCCTGCATTGACTATGGCATTTATTGTTATGCCCACAGCCGATATCACACTGTGTTATTAACTAAAAAGTTGTTTGTAGAATCTACTATGAGTGGCATAGAAAATATCATTCCACACTTTCTAGCTCATAGGAATCTCAGAATATAATTTTTTTTTTCTTCCAATTATTTCCAAAAGATGTTGCTCCATATTTTATAAATTTTAGTTTTGTGCTAATTTCAATACAAAATGTGTGCCTTAAATTTGTTGTTGTTACATATGTATGTATGTATGTGTGTGTGTGTATATATATATATATATATATATATATATATATATATATATATATGAAGCTTGCTAGTTTAAAACTGCTGGGATATTTTAATAATTTCTTGTTCAGACCTTTTGTACACAAAAACTGTGATGCTTTCTGAGTACCAGACTGAGATTTGAATAAATATTCTGTGAAATTTGAATACATTTAGTGGGATTGATTTTTTGTGTGTCTTTTATTAGGTCATCCATGTGCATCAGTTTGAAGGCAAACAAACTGTCCCTTGGGTTCACTTTTACCTTATGTTAATCATTTGCACATTGTCTGGAATATGCACGTGATAATAACTAAATGATTCTCATTTTATTCCCTCTACATGTTTAGTCAAACATGTGACTGATTCTGAAAATACTTGCAAAGTATGTTCTTTTGGTTCAGAATATCACCATAGGAAATGTTTAGCACAGGAAATGTATTTTTGTATGAAAATTTATCTCAAGGAGTGTGACTGTGAGATGGTCCAAAATTCTGTGAGATTTTTCCACACACTAGGAGATATCACGGGTATGTATGTAAAGTACATACTATATTTTTCATTGTCTCGTGGATTTATATTTTATGTTACTCTTGACAGTTATGTGTATGTTACATGGTTAGAATGAAGTTACACATATATGGATATGCTTAATATTATATATTGGGAAATTTCTGCACTGTTTATGTTTTGTAACTTATGTAACCTTGGCTACAAATTGTACTTATTTAACCCAGCAGAATGGAGTTAGTCTTATAATTGGAAACTCCAAATGGTGAAAATTAAAAATTGCAGTTTTTTATTAAAAGAATGAAATTTTAAAAAAAATTACAACAGGGACATGTCCTGTATTATGGTATCTGACAATCCGATCCAGGTAAACAGGAAAAATTCTATTTTATTTTAGATTTGAGAGAAATTTTTGCCCCAGTGATCTTAAGTTTTTCTCTAAAAATATCATCATGTTATCCATTTATCAAAATTCTCTAATATAATTTAGGAACAAGTTGGTCAGGCTTAAATGTTTTCTAAATAAAGTTAGGGAAAAATCGGCACATTTTAAATTATAGGGTGATACAGGGTTCCCACGCTACCAGGAAATCAGGAAAAAGTCGGGAGAAATTATAGATTTTTTCCTGACTGGGAATAGTCCTTGTACACCACTTCCTCGATTAACTCGCACCCAGATAACTCGTGAACCTGCTTATAACATGGGTCAGACTTGGATCCCATTTTATAAAACTAGAAAATACAAACAAAAACAAAAACAAAAAAAAAATGAACCCTATTTTTTGAAGGTGAAAAAAAACGTGATCAAAATTAGGAAATGAAACCTTGATATATTGCTCGTTTTATCATCAAAACCAGTGGTTCGTACCTGGAAATTTGAATCAATAAGAAGTCATATATTTTGTTCAATTTTCTTTCCAAACAACATTGTCAGTACACTATAAATAACAATATTCGACGATATTTCGATCAATGAAAACGTCACTAAAACCTACTGGTGTCAACACTTTAAAAATAAATACCAATTAAGTTTTGTCAAGTAAAATATGTGTTTTAGTTCTATCTTTTAATTCGGTTTCAGTGTAATCATCATAAATGCAATATGCCCTCTTGTATTCAAAAGTGAAAAGTATAATTCAACCGACCCAGCTATTGCTGCGAGAGTTTCCGTGAGAATCTAATTAAGTGCCGACCGTTGTTTTTTTTTTTATCTCCGACTTGCGGAAGTATTTGTTGTGTTGTTACACTCAATTAATAGCAGACCTGCTTTGTATTATCATGTTAATTACGCCTTTTGCATCAAATCAAACAAAGGGGATGGAATAACAGAAAAGTTAAAAGGCAGGCAAATCCTGTCTGCGTAAGAGCTAGCGATCACAGCCGTGTGTCAGGTCAACTCATTTAAGTTGATCAATCGAACACTGTTATAAATATTATTATGTAAGTAATATAATTAAACTACCTTTAATTAGCCTACTCATTCACAAAAGTGATCAAAGTTATTTAGGCAACCAAGCCAAATGAGTACTTGGTAAATAAAAAGCTTTGTTTTACAGATACGGTTCATTATGGAGAAGCGAGTTCCAGAGTTTGTATTGAACTTAAAATTTCTAACTTGCAACTCAGGGATTTCCTCAAGGATGAGAAGAAGTTTAACTGTTACTTGATATGAAATCACGGCATCCATATTTTAGTAATAGAACAATAAATAAATTGAGTTTCGACGTTGACTGTTGTTTCACGAAAAAAATATCCCTAGTTTTTGAAAAAAGGAATCTTGTTTAGTTGTGAATCAACAACAACAAAAAGCAATGACATAATACACAATGGATTCGCATACACGTGTTGTTGAAACCACTTGGACTAATGTTGTTAACGATCTTTCAGAGGTTCGTTATCTTGAAAATAAAGGTAATTTATACAGAGAAGCAAACAACTACATTAGAAAAAGCTCTTTATTGACAATTATTCCCAATGTTATTATAAAACGAGTATTCAACCATTAAACAGCCCTGTTACCCCCCCCCCCCCCCCAACCCCACTGCGGTTTTCTCGATGTCCAGTAGGGATGGCATCCCATTCTTAATTTTTTTGAGGTCCCTCTGCAACTTGCGCCCTCGCTTATAGTGTGGTCTATGTTTTTGGACCCCATTGTGCGCGAGTTATCAAGGGAGAGGTGATGAAAGTCGCGGAAAAAATAGGAATTTTCAGCCGCCACTTGATCAATGAAAAAATACGTAATTGAACCGATCATGAGTTACATTTATTGAGTTCTTACTGGAATTTTCGGAGGTTGCAGTACAGATCATTTGGGTGCTTGTGTAAACATGTTTGTATAGTCAATACAAATACTCAGTCGATCTGATTCATCTTGTAGAATAGTTAGACCACATACAGCTCCATATCGGTATCTATTCTTACTTGAAGACCAGTCTAGCGTCACAACAAGTCAACATGCCTGGGACATGTGATCTCGCTAATTTTAAGAGATAAATAATATGGCTTATCTTCACTTGTCTCCGTTTTGATATCTGAAGGTATCGAAAATGTATTGTGATAAAGCTTATTATCTGGTTGTTAGCGAAGGGAACACGGTGTTAAACATTATCGTGAATAGTAACCTTGGCCACAGCTCGCTTTTGCAGTGATTTTCAAACATTGCTAAATATGTAGAAATCTACCAACTGCTGGGCAACTTTCAATGCTGAATCTGAATTCACAGGGGCTTGTATCCTTGCTAAAACTTTACCTATAAATAATATATATATACTATATATAGTACAAGGGACAACACATCACCCATTTCTCCTGCAACCTATTTAAGAATCAACACTAATATTTCAAACTACACATCGCATAGTGTAATCAATTTAGTAACAATATTTAGCTCAGATATTCTACTTTTAGACCTACATCAAATTTGAGTTAATACTCTACTTTTAAGGAATGATAGCTTAAGAAATACGTAGCTTTGCTCACATAACAAAAGCCAACACAGTGCATAGAAGGGCTAAAGATAAAGAGGAGGAATTTGAGGTTGTTGAGAAGAATTTAAATGAAAAACTGTTTTTGCTAAATAATATGTAAAATAACTGTTTGGTCATATTCCCAGGCGGAGTTCTACCTTGTTCAAGTTGAGCGTGAACTTCAGGGAACTGCTTCCCTACAAAAGATCTATGCATGTAATCAAAAGTCTAATCTAGTCTCGACATTTTCCACTGAATCTCAATCACCCAAGATGAGTATTTAACTGATACTGATTTTAGATGACAACCTAATATTTTGCATGTTTGGTTTTTTTTGTTGTTTTTTTTTTATACTGTGATAGGAAATGTTTACTTTCTATATCATGCATGTAGATTTCAAGTGTTACATGTATTAATTCCTTGTATTTGGTTTTGAATTTGCTGACACCAGTAACATTTATATTCCATAATTATATGCTAAATCAGTTAATAGATGTTGTACTCGAGACATTGCTATCTTAATTTACAACTGATTATTCTGATTTCTTTAGAATTAGAAGTTTGAAAAAAGAAAATTAATTTCAGTTTATTCTTTTATTATTTCCTCATACCAGCATACGCAGTTCAGCAGAGTAAAGTTACAATTGCTATTTTGTAAATTGAAATGACTTATATGATTGATATGAATTTAAATAGTTGTACTTATTTCTTGTGATACATTTTGTGGTTTAGTACATGGTTGTATGTCCAATTCAGATGTTATGGGAGAGTCTCAAAATAGAAACAGCTTTTGATTTGAAAAATGCACATTTTCTAAGTTAAAATGTTCTTTAATTCCATTCAGTAATGGTCATAAATGAACCTTGAAAAAACGAATTTCATCCTGGAAAAAAACTGGAAAAGACCTGGAAATTTTTCTTTCAAAAAGCGTGGGAACCATGGTGATAGCACCTGTCCCCAAAAAGAGCTAGGGAATGTTGGATTAGATTTAGCACGGTCTATTTCCAATGAAGTGATAAAATGTTGTGATATTTGTTGCTTCATCAACACGATTGTTTTATTACTATTACTTCAAAAAGCATCAGAATTATACATTATTTCAGTGTGATGAAATGTGTATGTGCACCTGATACAAAAAAGTATGATCTTGCTTAATATCACATAATACTCAGAAATAATTCCATTTCAGATGCAAGTTTGCAAAACATGATGAGAATCTAATAATTTGTTGAAATCCATTGTAGCATTGTGTTGCTTGGGATATTTAATGATAGATATTTGAATTATGTTCATGTAACATATATTACTGGAGGTTTTAAATATTATATCCACCTCTTTATATACACAATTTTAATTACTGTGAATTCATTTATTTTTGTGGGTATCAAATATGGTTTTGTGAAAAATGTAATTTTGTTCATTTCTTAAACTCATGGATTGGAGAAGTCATCCTATTGTTTCTGTGGTAGGATCTTAATGTTTATTGCTTCTTGCAATGCAAGGTTTTGTAGCAACCCCTAAATCCATCAAAATGGGTACCCAGCAAATAATAGTGAATTCATAGTATGCCCTGAGATGGGGGCTTGTAGAGTTTGGATTATCCATGGTGTTGTGGTGTGTTTGTATGTGTAGAGGTGTATCTGTCAGTAGTTTTGATTAAAGTTTTTTCCAGTACTTGTAGCTCAGTAACCCTTAACAATTTCACTTTATATTTTAAATATAATATCATCACATACTTCCCATGCTGTCACTCCTACTCCTGCCCTTGGGTTCTCTTCCTGGGTAGGGTCATGGGGTCAAGAATTACTTTTGGGGACACATTTTAAGTATATGGTTAAAGTTTTTTCATCACTGAGATTTCCATAACCTCTTAACTAATTCACTTCATGTTTAGAATACAAATTCATCACCCAATGACCTTGTGCATTTTACCACTCCTGCACCTGGATCACGTTCATAGAAATGACCCTGTCAGAGCTCAGTTATAATGCTCACATATTCACAAAATGCAAGTTAATTGTGGAAAATGTGGAGTTGAAATTTCAGCTCTTACACCTTGTGAATGCTAAATTTTCCAGTGATATACAGCAGATCATTAGTAAAACTCATTAAAGTACATAAATTCAGCAAAATACAAATGCATATTTTTGAAACGTAAAGCAAAGCTTGCTTTTTCATTGATCTCTTTACAATAAGAAGCTGTTTACACTGAATACTGTGGCCATATATGTACCTACTGATATTACACAGTGGGCTAGGGCACCATTATGTCTAAAGGGGATGCAGGATATTTCTTTTGCACCCAGCCTTTTTTTTCACAAATACAGAAATATTTCTCTCATATTATGAACTTTTCATGGTCCAAAAATATAAACTTGGACTATTGTGATCTTCATTAGTTTTGTGTTACAGCATAATGACATGAAAGCAGTGTGCAGCATCCCCCAAAATATGTTTTAGGGAAATAACCTGACCATACCAATTTTGAAAATGTATCAGTTTGGTTTTATGAAGATTCAGCAGTTGTAAGTAATAGTTGTGGTAAAAAAATTCCAATCTTGTATGGTTCTTGGGGGAAAAAACTACATTTGCAGCTATCCATTCAAGCATAAGGAATCTGGTTGGTATATTCATGCTGATCTCTACCTTTTATTTGAAAAAGTGTAACGGGGGATTTTTGCAGCATCTTTTATGCCTTTGTAAAAAGATATTTATTTCCAATCTACAGTGCTTTAAGGGCTATCAAGACAACTTGTTGAATATTGAGGTCATATTTCATGATGTGTAGTCTCATAAACCACTAAACAGAATTTCACCAAATTTAACAGCCAACATTCTGGCATATAGATCTTTTAATTTTGCAAATATAATGCTGATTTGCCATGCAATATGGCCACTGTTAGTAAAAATTGGGGGAAAAAACAACTTTGAACAACTTCTTTATAGAAACCGCTCAGCAGAATTTTACCATTTTTTAGAGAAAATATTTTTGCAACAAGTATTTTCAGACATGTACAAATTATGCCAATTCACCATCAAATAAGGCTGCCATTACCAAAAATAGAAAATCCTCAAAAACCAATGGACTAAATTTGACAGAAAGCACCTCGGCATATAGGGCTTTTATGTTTGTACAAATGATACCAATCTGCCATCATCATTATCAAATATGGCTGCTGCTACTAAAAATGGACAAAAATTAATTTCTTCTAAAATGACATTTAACAGAATTTGACCAAATTTTACAAAGAATTCTAGCTTGAAATCTTTTCACATTTTTAGAAATGATGTCATTGCACCATGAAATATGGCTTCCATGACCAAAGAATAGAAAAAATATTTATACAACTTTATCTTAAAAAACTGCTTAACAGAACTTGACCAACTTTGACAGAAAACATCCTACCATAAAGACCTTTCAATATTGGACCTGTTATGCTGATGTGCCATCAAAATAAATAAAGATATAAAAACTATAGAAACCTGGAAACAGTTGTTTTCACAACATATGCAGTCAACAACATTAGAAGAAATTTCTGCAGAAACGTCCTACTGACCCAGATTTCAGAGCTAACTTCTTTTGACTATTAGTACTCCCTCAATATAATGCTGTCCATGAGAGTCATAGAGTTTCTGCCTTCTAGTGAGACTGTCTTGTAATGAAATAGATGAATCACATAATATTACTACCACTTAATGAAATGGGATCCATGACAAAACCTGCCTTGTAACAGGAACTGTGTTGTAATGAAGGGCCTTATAGGAAGTGCTGTACTCACCTGTCATCATGTACCACTCCTGCTCTTTGGTTATGTCCTTGAATGGGTGCAGGAGTAGGATACATTTTGGTTAGTTATTTATTCATAACCTATATTTCAATAGTTCTTCACCCAGTTGACACGATATTTGAAATATAACAACATCAGTTAGTTTTCATACTCACTGTAACATTCCTACTTTTGGGTTATGCCCCAGATTGGGGTCATGGGGTTATGCCTTGTAGCATTCCTGCCTTTGGGTTTTACCTCAGGTTGGGATCATGGGGTCATGCCTTGTAACATTCCTGCCATTAGGTTATGGCCCAGGTTGGGGTCATGGGGTTATGCCTTGTAACATTCCTGCCTTTGTGTTATACCTCAGGTTGGGGTAATGGGGTTATGCCTTGTAACATTCCTGTCTTTAGGTTATACCTCAGGTTGGGGTCATGGGGTTATGCCTTGTAGTATTCCTGCCCTCGAGTAATACCCCAGGTTGGGGTCATGGGGCTATGCTTTGTAGCATTCCTGCCCTTGGGTTATGCCCCAGATTGCGGTCATGGAGTTATATTCATTGTTATATTCACAGCTCATCATGTGTTTATTATATAAAATGCAGTTCTAATTAAAGGAAATTCATTTACACTAAAATGTTTATATAATAAATGTCTGCATGTTATATTTTCTTTAATATTTTTGAAAAATGTTAATAGTTATGATAAAACAAATGTAAAACTACTGCTGATGTTTTATGTCTAATCATCTTTACAATGATAATCTACCATGCATCCATCCATTAAGGATTTCGGAGACAATGAACAGTCAGTAGCTTTATAAATGTGATACATCATATGGATTTGAGGTTTAAAGGTATAGAACTGATTTCTCTATAAAATACTCCATCATGCAAGGTAATATGGAATATGTACATGTAGACAAAGAACTGGATTGTGATTGTCCTCATTTTTATGCTTTCAAGGTTCTGTTAGGTTTCGAAAATTATTGAAGTGAAAATAGAGGTTTTTTTTAATGTTTTGCTGTAGATGTAGAAGGGTGTATACTAAATTTCCGATGTGACTTTAAATATTATTTACAGTTTTTTTTCTGAATAAAGAGAGAATTAAGTTTTTAATTGTTTGTGTTTTTCATGTTGCATAGTCCAATCACTGCCTAAATGTCCCTGCCTTTGTTTTGAGAGATTAGCATTAGAATATTGAGATGGTATATATGGAACCATATTATTCAACACAATTAACATTCCACCATATGTCAGTCAAATCCCATCATGTCCTGATACCTATGGAAAACCTACCAATACTATTGCTGGCACCTCACAGAACTTCAACTAATTTCATTGAAACTTGGTATAATAAATATGTATTGTAATCCTTTTACCTAAGAAAAAACCCATCAATGTGGAAGTTGGTAACTTGAATTTCATTTCTGGACAATAATGGAACTTCTCTATAACCAGTTTCAAGGTAACTTGGTACATATATTTCCCTTTGCCCCAAAAATAACTGAAGAGTTCAAATTTGGGGTGAATTTTAGGCCAGGAACAAATTCAAAATGGGTGAAGACTGACTTGAGAGCACTGTTTGAACTATGTTCATGTGTACTTAAAGTGTACTTCAAAAAATACATTTAAACAACTTCCTTATCTTAGTGGGATATCCTGTACCTTTTGCATGATTCTTTTTATGTAGCATCTGTTAATTATGAGAAGAATATTTACAATTACTGATATTTTATCAATTACTGCACATGAACAAAAGTTGCATTTAGTCTTCAACAGTTGGAGATGCATTTTTAATTCTGAGCATTTAGCATTAATCTTTGTTTTCTTTGAAGTGTATGACATTAAAGTTAGACCTTAACAAAGAAAAAGAAAAAAACATTGACAATTTCTACTGTTGAGTTTTTTTCATTGGTAATGATTCTCATAGTTATAAATAATATTTTTATGGTCAGTACTTTAATTTGTAAAAGAGGTGTTTTGCCCCTAACCCGGTTAGCCTATGTGGGAAGCCAGTTGGGGATCCGTAGGAACGATTGTCAGCCGGTTGGAGGACCCAGTTTGTGAAACAACTACAACTGTCAGCCATTTGGGGGGGGGGGAGGCCAGCCGATTGGGGACCCATCAGAACAACTGTTAGCTAGTTAAAAACGCCTGGTTGTTAGGTCAGCCGAGACCCCCCCCCCCCCAGCCAGAGGTCTATCAATGTAAAGAAATGAGAATAATTTGTTATAATGCTTTGTGATTGTGAGTATACCCGCCTTTGGCTAACATGGTTTTTCGAGGGAAAAACTAGCGCGCTTTGCTGAAACTTGGGAGTAAAGAGTTGTGCGGGAAAAACTGTTGGTGAGTATTGTGGTATGCATATGGCAGAGTTAGAAGAGGATGTAGACTGTAGAGTCTACCCATGCTGGAAGCGTGGTACTGGAACATGGACAGATTACAGTATATGTGCTAATTGCGGTGTTAATAATGAGGCAAGAGACACGAAGAGAGTAGAAAACAGAGCAAATATACATTTAAATAAAGTTATCTGTGGACTACAAGCAGAGAAATCAAGCAAAACAAATTCGAGGACATACATAAGGCTTATAATAAGCACAGCAAAACAAAATACATTAGAGAATTGGGATTATATATATAAAGCTTAACACAAGCACAACATTATGTCTACTATCACATATTTGAACAACATGCTTCGAAGAGGGCTAATAGCCCAAAGTGAATTAAATGTTGTGCTTGATGCATTATTGGCTAGTAGGCAAGTTCCGGCTCCTAGGAAGCCAGTTGAACAAACAGTCCAAGCCACACGGCCAGTTCAGGCTCCTAGGCAGCCAATTCGCCTGATGGAACAGGGAGTTTAAGATCAACGATCATTTCTGGCTCCCAGGCAATCGATTCGTCTGGTTGAACAGCCAATCCAAGCCTCGCAACCAGTTTTGACTCCTTGCCAGTTGGATGACTTCTGCGATTTGATAGACGAGAATCTTGGTGAGAAAAAGCCGGCAGCAAAGAAAAGTCACAGCAAATTACCACCCACAGTAAAGCTAATTGCTAGTAATGATGTTGCAAAAGACTATCCCGTCACCGTGCCAGAAAAGCACAGTGTTGAATCTGATGTTTCTGTATTTCTAGATGCTATGGTTCCTAGTATACAAGCTGTGCTTGGAAAGAAACTTAGTGAACCTGGTGGTCTGAAGTTTATCCTAATGCTGACAGCACGGTCTGGAAAGCTGTACCAGACTTACAAAACGTACACGATGAAACTGAGCTAGACATTGTTAAAGTAGAAGCATATTTCCAAAATGAGGCGATTGCCATAATGGGCACTGAAGAGACAAAGAGGCAGATTGATGAAGCTAGTGTCACCATAAGAAGCTACACTGAAGAATACATGCGTGCAGGGTCAGAATGGTATTTGACCGATACAAAGTACTTAAACTACAAGTGTCACAGTACCGCTCTAGTGTTTCACACAGAATCTGTAAATGGCATGGCAATCATTCTATCCAGAGGGCACCTTCAGTACACAGAGGGCACCTTCAGCGTGCATTTAGCATTTTGAAGGTCAGCATTGTTTATCGTAATGTAGCGTTCAGTTTATAATAATAATAATAATAATAATAATAATACTAATAGGTCTCAATAATATTATTATTAGTAGTAGTAGTAGTACTCATTGATTACATTGAATATGTACTTTTACTAGAAATATTTCAGCAAAATAAACGTGTTCTAGATTTTATCATCTTTAATGCATTTATAAAAAGCATACAAAGCTTTAACTATAAAAAACCACACATTTGATATTGATTTATACATTCATGTTATTAGACTAGAAAACGTTCTTCAAATAGCGTGTGTTTAAGCAGTTTGACAGATGACAGCCTATATATGTTGCAAAATATAAACACTGACTAATAATACCTAATTACATATTTGCACGGTTTGAATTCTATAACTGTTGCAATTATATGTAATATATGAATACAGTTCTACACTGCAACCGGTTCCATCACCAGGTGGAGATCCCCTTTCCTAGAGCATTAAGGCGCTGACCCACAACGCTCTCCAGGAGTGCGCCGACTGAGCTGATCAGACTCAACCTGGAACCGATTAGCTTTTCCATTGCTCCTCTCTCTTCCGCCAAATCCAATGTGAAACTTCCTCGGCCTGTTTGCCAACCTTGGTGACTAAATTCCTGCGGATAGGTCATGTAATCCCGCCAAAAGGTCGGTGCTGCAAAGCCATGGCATCCTATTTCCACCGGTATATTCCAGGCCTTCCATCTATTCTGCAGGCACTCATGGATAAGTGGCTGATACTTGGCCAATTTACTCTCATGGGCTTCCTCCATCCTAGTTTCCCATGGCACTGTCAGTTCCAACAAAATCACCTGCTTGGTACCTCCTGACCACAGTACAATATCGGGTCTGAAGTTGATGTTACAGATATCTCTTGGGAACTTCAGCTGTCCTTTTACATCTGCCCGCATTTCCCAATTCTGCGCTGTTGTCAAGATGCCTCTTGCTTCAGTCTTTTGCCTTTGTGTCTCACCGCTTCTCACAAAGATGATGAAGCTGGGACAGCTTTTCACTTGGTGTTTCTCTCTCCTGGCTATATCCATACTGGCAGCAATCTCAGCAAGCACATGGACTTTGTGTCTCATCGCTTCTCACAAAGATGATGAAGCTGGGACAGCTTTTCACTTGGTGTTTCTCTCTCCTGGCTATATCCATACTGGCAGCAATCTCAGCAAGCACATGGCGCCAACGATAACTAGCTACATTGCAGGATGACAGCACATGCTCTAAATTAGCAAGTCTCCCACAAAGTTTGCAGTTTGGGTCATCAATTAGTCCTCGTGTCTTGAGGTTTATTGGTGTTGGGAGAACATCATACACCGAGCATAAGAGGAAGCAGATTTTCTTGGAATCAACTCTCCAGATGTCGCTCCAATACAGTTTCCAGGACCTCGCAGCTTCCCAACATAGCCAATCTCCCTGCTTCCTCATGCCGACAGATTTAACTTGCCTGTTTTCCTCTTCTGCAAGATGTACTTTTTCTGGACCATGGCACGCTTCTTTTTGGTGCTTACTGCTTGCCATGTGGGTCTTTTCAGATTTTACAGCCCCAACCTTCCTGTTGCTACTGTGCCTACCATGTCACTGTGTCTCAGCCTGTTTTCTGCCTCTTCAACTGCCTTTGCTGCCACACTCACTGTCATTCATGGAGTCCTTAAACCACTTGTCGAGGCACTTAACTGGTTGCTTACTCAGTGTATTTATCTTGCACCTTCCCTTTCTTCAGGACCAGACTTCTTGACTTAGATGACTTAAACTTCATCCTGGCCTAGTTGATCAGGTCTCCAAGATCTTCTAACATCCACTTACCTTCTGGTACTGACTTGGATGTAATTGTCATATCATCCATGAAGGCCCTTGTAGGAGGCTGCCAAACTCCAGATGACATAATTGGTTCTCGGCTCATCTTCTCTGCTGACTTCACAAGGAGATTCATTGAAGCTGAAAATAGTACTACCGAAATGGTACATCCAGTTATTATGCCAACTTCTAATCTCTGCCATGCTGTTGTGTAGTCTGACATGGTGAAGCGCATTTTGAAGTTATCGAGGTAGTGTTATAGCATTTCCTAGAACTTCACTTGTACATGATACTTCTCAAGAGTCAGGTTCACCAACTTGTGTGAAATGCTGCCATATGCGTTGGCGAGGTTTAACCACAGCACTATCAGATCGCCTTTGTTTTCCTTGGCATCCTGCATGATTTTAGTAAAGACACTTGTATGCTCAAGGTAACCAGGTACTCCTGGAACTCCACCTTTCTGAACTGAAGTATCGATGTAATTATTCTCCAGCAAGTATTTCGTCAGACGCCAGGCAAGGATGGCTAGGCATATCTTCCTTTCCGCGTTTTTGGAATGGATATTGTCCTGAATTATTTGATTCCTGACGAATTCTCTTCCTTCAGAATAAAGCAGCCCTCTGCAAGCAGCCAACTCTCTGTAAACTTGCCTCTTCTCCATATGACCTTTATTAGCTTTCAAAGTCTTCTGGTTAGTCTTGGACAGTATTTGTAGACCTTGTAAGGAACACCATTTGGTCCAGGAGCTGATGCTGCCCTTGCCTTTTTTTAAACAATGTCCTTCATTTCATTTCTTCCAGTCTTGGTTCTGAACTGTCGATTGGAACTGCTGATTCTTCTGTGTTATAAGTTTGGGCTGATCTCCGAAGTCTTTCTCTCTATCTGGATCACTGTTTTTTTTTTTTTTCTTTTTTTCTCAAGTGTTCTTCTACCTCCTCCTTCGGACATTCAAGTCTCCCTGATCTTTTGTTTCCTAGCAGCTTTTTGACTCATCCAAACGAATTGGCAGTGAGATATGCTCTCTTCTGCATACGCTATCTTCTGTTCTTTCTGATGTTCTCTGCTCTTCTCAGTGTATTCAGCCTTTCACGTAGGTTATCACTGAGGTCACTCAGCCTCTTTTACTCTTCATCCACTGTATTGCGATACCTTTTTGTCAGCCTCTGCAGCTCTGCTCTTATGTTTGCAATCTCCAGAAGTCTACGGGTTTCTTTTGGCAATGTATTTCTCTGCTTCTTTTCTTCTATCCCAAACCGATCTTTTCCCATACTGTAGATGATGGTGGCCATGGCTTCTACCTTTCTGTCAACACTTCCTGCCCATGTTACTTCCAGTAGTTGGTCTATGTCCTCATCAAACTGTCTCCATGCTGTTTTGTTGGAACTCATACGCCATTTCACTCTTAGTTTCTGTTGACTAACACTCTCGTTTACCGTTGTAGCCCTTCCCTGAGTATCCAACTCCTGTCTCCCAATCAAATTCAATGAAGCATCTATATTCTCCACCCCGTTGCTGAACTCGTTTTCATATTCTAGCACTTGGAGGTGCTGGACAGTGTGGTGTGTATCCTGGTCCATCTCCTCCTCCGTCTCACCAGGTTGAAACCATGAGCGTTTTAGAGGATTGGCTAAGCGACTATCAGCCTAATTTGTGAACAAACTGGCGGGTAAGTTCACTGAAAACACGAAGCTGGTTCCCAGCCTACGCAAAAAAGAGCACTATGTGGTTCGTTACTGAAACCTCCAGCTCTACACCAGACTTGGGATGCATGTCACCAAGGTCCCCCGGGCAGTAGAGTTTGATCAAAGCGCGTAGATGGCACCATACATACACCTGAATACAGACCTATGAAACAAGTTGAAGTTAGAGTTCGAGAAACACTTCTTTAATCTGATGAAACAACTCTGTCTTTGGAAAGACCATGGAAAACAAAAGAAAGCGGATTCGGATGGAACTTGTGAGGCCTGAAGGTAAGGAAGACAAGCTGCGTCGCCTGATTGCCGACCAAACGTTCCAGTCGGGGAAAATCTTTAGCGGCAACCTTGTTGCTGTTTATTCCACAAAGGCAAACATGAAGCTCAACCGTCACATTTATACGTGGCAGGCAAGTCTTGATCTGAGCAAGCACCTTGTGTACGAATTTAAGACAATCAGATACAAGCACGCTGCGGTAATAAGGCGCACCTGCTGTACACGGCCACTGATAATCTGCTGCTAAGCATCGAGTCCGCTGATGTCTACTGAGATATGGCCGAGGATGCTCACATCCATGACATGAGCGACTATCCTAAAGAACATCTGCTCCACAGCATGTAAAATATACAGGTCCTAAGCAAGTTTAAGTATGAATGCTCTGGAAAGTCCATCACCGAGTGTGTCTGCCTCCGCCCCAATATGAACTGTACTCCATACTAGTCTGAGGCCACGAGGTCAGAACGGAGATACATAAGGACCACGGCATCTCGAGGGCATCGTTAATGCCGATTTTAGGAATCACCTCTACCTCGAGTGTCTTTGAGAGAAAAAAAATTTCGGCACTCCATGACAGCCATACGCAGCGACCACCACATAATGGGGATGTACTGAATAAAGAACACAAGCCTTAGTACGCTGGACACCAAATAAGTGGATTGCGCCAGACGGTATTACGACACGGGCATATAGCCACCACCGCACCGTACAATAACACGTCTGGGCGGAGGAGTATCTCAACCAGCCTTCGGTCTGGGCCATGGATAAGAATGCCCTTAGGCGGTAGCCGAGTACATTCAGGCACAATCTGTAGTTCCTTGTGAATAAAGCTTCTACGCGGAGAAGCACTACCCGAAAGTTGGTATATAGATGTCTGGCCTGGGATATCAAATATGTCAGCCAAGGTGAACACCTTGAGTGACCACACAGTGTCGGTGGTACGGCGTTGGCCACCTTCCAGCTCTCCCGGCGCAGATAGCTACCGAACCAGGGTATTTGAGGTCAGGCAGTGCTCTTCCAGAACCACCGGTCGTGTCACAGACGCTGCAAACGTCGCTGACCGCGCATACGTAGCACGAGTGGTATCAATAGTCTTTTACCTGTAAGACGCATTACCTCACTGTTTGGTACCGTCACAACGGCAGGCAGCCGCTGAACCCACTAAGTGCTGCGCTTTGCAGTTTTGTTCTCGGCAAGCATCATCTCCTGGGCATACTGGTGTCAAAACATTCGCTCGGTCAGAGTACGACTGAAAGCTCCACAATGCCTTGCGCACGATGGAAGCTGGCCTCACCCCGCCTCACACGAACGCCGTGCTTAGCCAAGAGTTGCGACACTGTGCACATAAACTCAGATGGCAGGGCTGCAGCTCTCGGCGCGGCTGGCACAGCTGGTAGTCGTTCCCTCAAAGGAGTCGTCGACGCCGCCAAGTGCGGCAGTGGTCTAAAATAAGAGCGGGGCCTGCGCATGCATGAACTGCTGCGTATAACCCAGCCCTTAAGTCACTTCTCCATCGTCTTCATGCGCGATGAGTTGGCACACCTACCAGGGTACAGCGAACATGAATCTGGCATCCTCAACCTCGACTCTTCACAAAACCGCGAGACACACTGGGTAGCACTCCGGACAGCACAGTCCCACTTTCTCTACTTCGACTCGTAGAACTTTGCGCTGTCTCTTGAACGAATTTTTTTTTTATCTTCGCAAAGCAAATGGACGCGACCCCCAGTTGCTGCCGCTGACCTACTCCATACTCAAATTAAAAAAAAAAAAAAAAAAAAGGTGCCAGTTTTCGTCCACCTATCCATCACGCTATTAAAGGCGCTTGAACGGAGCCCGACCTTGGATGCATTGTTGGATGCGGCGTTATCTATTTGCCGACGTTAATTGGAGATATACGCCTCCTTTTTGGTATAGCATAAACACAAACAATTCCTGTGGACATATTCAGACTCTCTAGTATTTTAAACGCTTGCATCTCCTGTGCTACTGCCGTTTTCCAAGACAAAGCTACGAAACCATACGTAAATAGCCATGTGGTCAAAAACAAAGTTGGATTTGTCCAAACACTACTCTCAAATAATAGCGATAACGGCTTCGTATTTAGAGCAAGTTCTGGATACAACTCCAAACACCCAGCCTTTTATGTCTTTCACCCAGAAATTAATGAATGGGTAGCTCGAAATGAAAAAGTAATGCTTGGATGCAAGTGATTTTTTTTCTCCAGCAAAGTGAAGATATGGAAATTCAACGTGTCTGGATGGCTCAACATTCCATAACGTATAACACATTTGCGACTGAAAGAAAACCCGGCTGATGACCTATTGGATGATAAACTGTGGACAGCTCTGTGCAAGTCCAATACTCTCATTCAACAATTATTGACCCGTACGTGTATTATCGACCCTTTGCCTACTGTGCCCTACAGCATTTACCGCTCGTTTTTTGTGAACTTTGAAACGCCTTACCCCGGTTTTCACACTGCCAGCTGTATACATTAGAAGATAGTATCTAATCATAAAGACTAATTTTGTATTTGCCCGCGCTTGCGCTCACTGGAAGCGTCCGTGTTAATTGAAGATATACTCTTGTAGCTTAGTGTAAACACAAATCATGTCTGTATACATCTATGGACGCTCTGCTATTTCAAGCGCCGGCACACCACATGATGATCTCTTTCAGTACACAAGAAAGGCCGACCTCTCAGTGTTTAGCAACCGCGCCATTAACGCAGGCACAAATGACCTGGTCGTATTCTCCGATGTGACGGGATACCTTAAAATTCGGGCGTGGACGTATCTGTGCTCCTCGCCAGTCACTGTAGCAACCGACAACATTGCGGTCTCTGTCCCCGATGGTGCACTGAAAAGTGATGATGTGGCCACGGAATTTATTATAAAACTATATTGACGCTGGTGATGCCTCGAGGGTCTTCAAGACCGGCGATACAATGAGTGATGAACAACAACTTAATCAGTAATGTCCGTGATCCCGTCGACCCTCAGAATGCTGCCACACTAAGTTTGTTATTAACCGGGTACCTGACGCACCAGCCGATGTTGGGACCAAGCTGTACGTACTAGCATCCTGTTTGGTCAGGCGCCTGCCTTAGCGACTCAGAAATGTGATTTTCCCTTTGGCGACACCTTTGTTTAGTCGGCAACCACCGTTATGTCTACCGTGGCGGCGTTCATCAGTGGGTACCAGATATCGCGGTCGTGTACTTAACCGCTACGTCGGTCAGCGGGACTACTGCACCAAATGCGCCTGGTCACTATCGCTGGGATTCAACGCAAAAATTTCAAAACATTGATGGTTTTATCCTCAGCAACAACAACGACGCCAGATTTTACTTCATTAACCTCCATGGACGTCATGATCACGGATCGTGGGCAACGCTTTCAATCCGTGTAAATGTAATCACACTGACACAAAACGACAGCGGTGATCAGTCAACCAATGGCATCTCATACGAAAGATTTAGAACTTCCTTTGCATCTATGTTTGCCGCTGAAGACTCCATCCGGTGTGAGGGCCTCAATGTGGACGCATAAGCGCCGGGAATTCTCAGCCACTCTGACCATCTTTGGCTTCCGCAATTAGAGCCTGTGTTATACTTAGCTTAAATAAATAAAAAACAAAGCCTCGGAGGAGCAACCAGACAGAGACAAGGGACGCGAATCATTGGTGCCGCCTGCCAACCGTGAGATCGACGACGGAGTATAGGCGCAGCTCGCAAAACAAGTGTCTGGCGTCAACACGGAATACACACCACTGGTGCAAGAGTATCTGCGCCAATGTATGGTTGACACGTACCGGTTCAGATTTGGGTGGGAACAAAGACACAAAGCAGATATACATTGAGGACTGGTACCACTCAGAGCACCCTAAGACAGCCTGCGGTCAGCTAGGTGTAATTGCACTTTCGATCTCTGAACAACAGCTACAAGTACTACCCCGGGGACTCTAGAGTGCGATTGTCACTACAATGACAACATGGTATTTAGCTATACGACCTTGGCGATAACCCTTTATTCGAGGTATGTAGGGCCCTCTATCACTCTTCTCACCGGCAGAAAATAAACAGAGTGTATTCAAAATAAAAAAATTTAAAAAAATGCGTTCTGCCGCATCATACTAATCGGCCAGACAAACAACCAGTTGGTGAACCTGCGAACAGAGGACATGGTATTTGTAACTCTTGTGGAGTTTGTTGGCGTGCGTGTTTTTGAAGACTGTTTTATTTCCAGATCTAGTGATATTAAGCAAACTGACGCTTCTTTGACATCACCGCAGTCTTAGCAGTATGCAACGGCAGCAGGTTGGAGGCGCGTGTCCGCAGTGGAGCTAACCCCCCCCCATTAAACTTTAATATTACGCTGCTTATAGAGGAAATATAATGGCGCTATACCCGACACTCCAAGACCAACAAGATTTTCGCCTGAAAACAATCAGTGAGGCTGAAACCTGCCTAAACGGCGATGAGCTCTGTACAAAATATACAAACTTTCGCGGTGGTTGGTATTTACACAACACTGACCTTTGTCACTCTGGGAACCGGCGTGGCGGGGATTGGAATATTGCGAACAATCATTGCTCAATGAATAGAAAATGAGTGTCAAGTGGCTGTATGAGCAAAAAGTTAATGACGGCATCAAATAATGTCAATAAAACCCAGTTTTGAGCCGGCCTAATAACCAGGCGTTTTCAATTAGCTCACAGTCGTACCAACGCGCCCCACAAGCGGCTGGCCGCCAATAGGCTGACGGTCGTTGTCGTTCCGACAAACGGGACCCTCCAACCGGCCGACAATCGTTCAGACGGAGCCCCCACAGGCTTCTATCCAGGCTAACCGGGGTGGGGTAAAATTATCCCTTTTACATCACCTACTGTTGTTCTGGACATTCGTTCATTTCTCTTATCACTTTTGCTAAGACCTTTTTTTTTTTTTAAATAAGTTGAAAACTTCAATTAGTAATGTTTACATGAAACTTCCTTGAAAACGAAATTTAAAAATAACGAAAAAAAAAAAAAAAAAAAAAAAAAAAAACTGCTACACAAAAAAACTCAATGATTCGTATCATATCATAAGGTATATGCTTTATGAAGATCACAGTTTTACACAAAAGGCAATAATATTGACATAAACTTCATCACTGGCAACCATATACATATATAATGAGTTATATATGTCTCTGGGGCAACAAATCCAATATGAACTTGCGTTGCTAGAGTTCCGGGTTTTTAATCCGGAAATACACGTCCATGTAAAGTATTCAATTTTAGCCTTCTGTATAGAGACATATGTACGGCCACTTGTTATTAATGCTCTAAGCGGCCTCAAAACTGTCTGCTACGATTTGTGAAAAAAAAAAAAAAAATTTGTTCAGGGATCAAAGTACACCCATTTGGGCTATTCAGCTGCATCGAATAAGCCAAATTGATCAACGATGTTGATAATTTATTTCCTTATCGTGCTCGTGGTTCAATGTTGCTTTTTCAGTACGACGGAACCACTGTCATTGTCAGCTGCCAGCAGCCCATGTCGTATGATCGTAGACTTCGAGAAGGCGGTTCACGTGATTGGCGATAGGTTTGTTGGTGTTACATTTGATACAGGTCTAGTGGAAGATCATTGGGAAACCTTCAAACCCAGGTATCAAATGACATTCTGACCTTCATCATCATATTAATATTATAATGTGCATAGTATACCTCGCCCATCTCGCAATTGTTTCATTTGCTGTACTTTTTACCTCTTATTATGACGGGATTCAGTAAGACAAGTCTTTGATGAATATAGCTAATAGTTTCAGTGAAACATACAGTTACATATAGGATGCGTGCATGGGATGCTTTTCTGGGATCTACAATAACTAAGAAAATATGCTGTGGCTTACAAACTTAAAATGGTACATGTATTTAAAATAAAATGCTTCTAATCGAAGGCTTTGTTAACAAACGTGTTATTTAAAAGTGACTATTATAGTTTAAAGAAATTTTTATAAATATTAGGAGCAAATCAACCTGATGTGTAATGTGTATATAACCAATTCTTGTCAACTTATGCTTTTTCCTAGCGATGCCACACTCGATGTGAAAATCATAAATAAATACTTTGAGAAAAGAATTACCAGAAAAATCCTACTAAACAATCCTCGTAAACAGAGATGTGGAAATATATAGTTTAATTGGAACGGGTAGTTCCTGCATCAGTGTCAGCCACATTCATGTTCGTGTACACATTTACTGATTTTGTAAATGTTTACAGGGAGTAAACTAAACTTAGCTTTTCACATGTACAAACTTGGTGAAGTTTCCACACACAAATCTAAAAGAAAAAAGAGCCAGTATGATGATGCACAATATCTTTCCTTTTTGAACTCTCAAAGCATTCTGTTCTCCAGATATCAATTAAATTCCTTCCTTTTTTCTCACCTACCTATCTATATGCGTGTACTATTAGATATATCTTTTTTGATAACTAATTATTGGCATATGTTTTTCATGTACCAGCAAAGATAAAAAAAAGTCCATTATTTGTTTTGTTTTTTTAAAAAAACAAGACAAGTTAAAAAAAAATGCCATATTTTACTTCACCTTATTTTTTAACTTTTCCTGTGGTATTATGTTGTCATAGTTTTAGACAGCTCAAATCTCCCAATGGGAAGTTGAATTTTAGAGTCAGCTTTCCTTGGGCACACTGACTTTTATAAGTTTGTTCAGCTTTAAATAATTTGCCATAGTTTTGTTGGTCATACTTTTCTATAATTCTCAATGGAATAAGAATTGTATACAAATTACAAATGCTAAATGATATTTAAATTCTCATTTTATTGTTCATATTCAAAATATTCATTTGGCTTTGATCATTTGTACCTCCTATGATAAGTGTAGAAATAGCTTTTGTTGGTGTAGATTTTAGCCTCTGTATTAGACTGGTTCCAGTTCTTTGGTTATTTAGTTTAAATTTAAGTTGTTTGTAGAGTGCAAGACCAAACCACAGTACATTTACTACCTTCACCCGTGTTTCATGTAAAGAAAAGTGATATGTACATGTATTATGAACTAAAGGAAAAGTCTTTCTGCAATATACAGAGAATATCCTGTTAGGTTTGATTGAGGAAATAGATCTCAAAATTAAACTTAATGCAAAAACTGTAAAAATTTGCACCATTATTACACAGAATTGCAAATTAGTAAATGAAAACTCACTAAATACCTTACTGTGTCAGTTACTGATGGTCATTGTATGGTTACACAAACCTGGGGGCATGGAACACCAAATTTCTAGAGTATGATGTGCTGCAGGACATATGTACAACTAAGCTAGCTTGTCACCCTTGCTCTTTCTCTCTCTCTCTCTCTCTCTCTCTCTCTCTCTCCACTAAGAGGGAATTAGCATGTATTCAAACATATGTATGCATGTAGAGTCCTGCCTGTTAACTGAGTATATTCCTTTTTCAAAAATGAGTGCAATTAACCACTCATTATCAAATTATTCTATGAAATGAGTCAAAATTATGAGAAGAGAATAACTTCCTTCAGCATACTAGTCATATGTAGCTGTTATTGGCATAACTTGTAAGGTTACTGTGTGATGTTAGCAAAAAAGTAATAACAGTAAGTGTTTACTTTAGAGGGGCCTCAGTGTAGATTAGTTCTTTTTAACTATTGTATATGACTAATTTAGTCACCTTCTTAAAATAAAGACAGTATTATTATTATTATTATTTTATACTTTTGCTGACGTCTTATACCTTTCATACTAGTGTTGCTGCATCCTTGTAGAAATGGTGCAGAGGGAGACGTTAGCATTATTGACTCCATAAAACCACCCCATCACGCTTTTCCATGCAGAAAAATAAAATGCAGTGACATTTCACTTCAAACAGAATTCATTAATTTCTTCCATCAATAAATATACTTTTTCAGATCCAAAAGTGTGCAGACTCTGGCAAAAGCTTTGTCACCCAGTTACTTGAGGGTTGGTGGAACTCCTGCTGACTTCTTGCTTTTTCAAGATGGGGAAAAATCTTCTACTTGGCAGACTCCATCGTTTGCAAAGCAGAATCATACTGCGTTCAACATGTCAGGTACATGTTTCACATAATAGTTAACTTTTTTTTTACCAGTAGTAAAATATTGACGAAGTCATTGTTTCCAGTTCTTGAATTTACAGTGTAACTTGAAAAAGGGTTGCACATTATGACAATCAGTCATCTGTAAAATATATGTAATTTGAAGTGCAAATGACATACCAGCTTGAAACTTTGTGGATGGGTTGCTGTACCACATTGTCTAGGTATTTTACACAAGAGATAATCTCTTGAAGTTGTTGTGTATCCTGTGGATGCTCATTATGGTCCAGCCGATCTTCTGATTAAATTCTTTCAAACAGTATTCCTCTTTGACATGATATTTAGGGTTACTGTACAACTTTGTCTAGGTATTTTACACACAAAAGATAATCTCCTGAAGAATGCAGCAGGTTTACAGTCGAGATTCTTGTGAAGACCAGAGACGTCTCCTGTTGCACAAAGATTGTTTCCTGTTAAACTATGCTTGCTATATTTGCACTTGTGTGGATATACATGTATTGTGATAAGTCATCTCCATATGTCTGTCCATCAGTGTGTCTACTCCCATACATCATCCAGTCAGTTCTCCTTGTACCCTGAGTGATCATATTTGGTATGATGTTTTAAGAGGATGATTAGATGGCAGTGAAGGTTTTGGATTCTGTATGTAGCAGCCTTAGGAGGAGGGGCTCAGGGGGTCAAAGTCACATTTTCATGCAACCAACTCCATCCATACTAGTGTTGTGAATCAGTTGAAATTTAATGATTGATGATCAGTTATGAACCAATCAAGCGTTGATTTTAATCAGAGATGTTTTCTATATTTTCAATAAAAATGTCATTTTCAAATACTTCGAAATATTGCTTTGTGTCACAGAAATTCACGGAATGATCACTGTCACCAGGTTAGACTGATATTTGTGATCAATGACCAATAAGAGTATATGTCTATTATTGTCTGTCATTGATCTTAGAATGATGTTGGGTTGCAAAGCACTTAAAATGTTAAAATTAGAAGTGTGAAAAAATTTGCAAAGAAGAAAACTTTACTTGTTTAAAATCGATTATTGAAAATCATAATTTATGCTTGGTTGTTTGATTTTTCAGACTGATCTTTGATTACTTCAGTTATTTGTTACACCACTAATCTATACCGATTGAGAAATGGTGATCATATTTGGTATGATGTTTAGGAACATAAGTAGATGACAAATGACATTGAAAGATTCAACCCTGAATGTTGCCATTGGAGGGGGGGGGGGGACAGAGAAGCAGGAGAGGAAGGTGTGGATATTTGCAATGTAATCATTATCCTCCACTGCAAGTGCTAAAAAAAAAATCTGATAGCCGAACACCCAGGGTCCCTCTAATTTCAGATTGGGCCCCTCCTGTATTCTAAGTGAATTGCCCATCAGGCTTGTCAAAAAAAATCTAATTTTTGCCTGAGAAAACTTCAATCGCACTAACAAAATGAAAATTTTTATTTTCAAGTTGTCGAAAGACTAGTAAATTATTAATATTTATCCCCATGTATGCCCCTTACCTCAGTCAAGATCATCTACTAACCATACTTCTATCGAAAGCTGTAAACTTTGAGTACAAGGCAAAGTATGTGACCTATGAATGAGGAACAGATTGCCTGGGTTACCTATAATTAGAGCTTGCTTGGCTTTGACATACATGTGATTCTACCAGCGGTAGGACAAATATGCGATTTATTATGCCATCTCCGGTTTCTCTTCACAATGAATTATCTTTCGCTCTGATTTTCTCTATACAGCAAAGGACCATTCCATGAGTCAACGAAAACCAAAAGTCTTGTAGGCAAAACACTTTACAGAGGTGCTCAGCCCAACTAAACCAGATTGTTGAGCATGTGTTGTAAATGAAACACACCAATAATCGTTTATTATGCTGTCTACCACACATACCATTTTATAGTTGAAATCTTTCGCTTTTGAAAATTTTGAAAATGAACTGATTTTTTTTTTATTTAGAAAAGAAATACCCCCCCCCCCCCCAAAAAAAACGGTACTTTTACTTGTTCTATCCACGCATTACAGAAACCATCCAGGACCAGTCTACTGGGGACCGGAAGTGTTCCAACAGTCATTGCGACTGTTGCAATAGTGCATGGCTTAGTAATTGGTTTAAGTCTTAATGTATACACAACAAACTGTTAATTGATTACCATATTGTCATAATCTGGAGAGTTTAGGTCAGATGTGGGATGTTTTTTGATGTGTTTTAAGTAATAAAGGGATCAAAGGTGGTCCATAATGGCTTCTGAATCTTTAATTAAAACTTGGCCGTCCTTTGGCGGAGGTGAGCCAAAAAGGAAAGACTGACCAAAAAATGATTTCGGCAGAAACACAAGTAAGTAATGCAACACTGGTTAAAAATATTATCCGGCACTTATGAACAACATCAAAAGTGTACAGAGAAACTGTATAAAGCAAGACATGCTTCAGATGCTAATGGCCATCAACACTGCTGATCCAATGAGTAAAGAGGACATTGATAGAGCAATTGGACAATGGTTGACATCAGAGCCTGGAGGAAAACATTGCTTTATGTGAAGTATTTTGAGATCTGAATAAACACACAAGTCAGTTTAATATGATTTTGTTTATTTCTTTTCATATTTAAATTGCAGTGTTGTGTGACAAATAATAGTAAAAAATATAGGGCCCTTTTGGGCACATGGAATTTGAGTCAGAGCTTGTGCAATTTGAGTCAGGGCTTGTGATGCTTTTTAATGTCTCAGCCCTGAGCCTGTGTCTGAACAATTTTTTCTTCGAGCACTGACTGCCTTGCATGGTGGCTAGGGAACTTGATGAGACAAGTTGTTAATTTCAATAGGTGACTTGGTCTTCTTGTTTCACTTACTAGTATATGATAATTGATGGTACTGCATCATGAAGTATGATAGAAATAACAGGTTAAGACGTTCCATTAACTTTCATGTAAACATTTGCCATCGATTAACCATGGTTAGTGTAAACGTTGAAAACTTATGTGTACTACGGTATCTGGCAATAATAGGAATGTTAAAGCATGATTGGAAAAACATTATATTTTTCCATCAGGTATTTAATATAGGGGGATATAGCTATCACTATGTCCATCTGTTTGTCAATAAACATTTTCATTTCTAGAGCATAACTCTAAAACCATTTCAAGGTCTTTCAACTAAACTTGGTACTTCAGTTTTAACAAGTTGAGTAGAGGTGCTTTTTTTATATTGAGAATTTTCAGTATTTAATTTTTTTAAATGTTACCATGGAAACAAAGTGCAGCATAAGTAGCATATAACTTAAGAGTGGGACATATAGCACAGTACTTGTGTAAGTATAAATTTGAGAGTTTTGGACTATAGGGTGCAGCACTAGTATGGGTAGTTTAAACATTGAGAGTTTCGGACTGTAGGGTGCAGCACTAGTATAGGTAGTTTAAACATTGAGAGTACTGGACTATAGGGTGCAGCACTAGTATGGGTAGTTTAAACATTGAGAGTACTGGACTATAGGGTGCAGCACTAGTATAGGTAGTTTAAACATTGAGAGTTTCGGACTGTAGGGTGCAGCACTAGTATGGGTAGTTTAAACATTGAGAGTACTGGACTATAGGGTGCAGCACTAGTATAGGTAGTTTAAACATTGAGAGTACTGGACTATAGGGTGCAGCACTAGTATGGGTAGTTTAAACATTGAGAGTACTGGACTATAGGGTGCAGCACTAGTATAGGTAGTTTAAACATTGAGAGTTTCGGACTGTAGGGTGCAGCACTAGTATGGGTAGTTTAAACATTGAGAGTACTGGACTATAGGGTGCAGCACTAGTATGGGTAGTTTAAACATTGAGAGTACTGGACTATAGGGTGCAGCACTAGTATAGGTAGTTTAAACATTGAGAGTTTCGGACTGTAGGGTGCAGCACTAGTATGGGTAGTTTAAACATTGAGAGTACTGGACTATAGGGTGCAGCACTAGTATAGGTAGTTTAAACATTGAGAGTACTGGACTATAGGGTGCAGCACTAGTATGGGTAGTTTAAACATTGAGAGTTTCGGACTGTAGGGTGCAGCACTAGTATGGGTAGTTTAAACATTGAGAGTACTGGACCATAGAATATGGTTTGGTTTGGTTTTGTTGGGTTTAACACCATTTTTCAGCACATGATACATGGCAGCCAGTATATTTGGTGGAGGAAGAACCTGGTAAAAACCACCAGCCCATGGGAAGCTACTGGCAAGCTTTCTCACATACCCACATTGGCCGAGCCAAGTCTTGAACTCATGTGGGCAGAGGTGAGATCTCAGTGATCTGTAAAGGCGACCACTCAGCCACCCGGGGCCTGGACCATGGAATATAGTGCTGGCATAAGTAATATAGAAACTGAGAATGCTAGACCATAGGGTACAGCACTAGCATGAGTAGTATATAAATTGATTGTGTGGGACCATAGTGTTCAGTACTAGCATAAGTAGTAAAAAAAATTGAGAGGTCTGGACTATAGGGTACAGTACCAGCGTAAGTTGTATAAAAACTGGAAGTGCTTAACCATAGGGTACTTCTAGTAGTACAGTGATCCCTCTCTTGAACAGACCCCTTGACCAGCAACCACCGCTTTATTCAGCCAGAATCTCTTGGATGAGTTTGTGTTCAAATGTACCCCTCCAGGCCCGCCACCCCTCTAAAACAACAAGCGACTGGTATATTGTTGCAAAAACTATAAAATTTACCCCTCACAAGCAGTCACATGATGGGATTTACAGATAGAAATCTCATGAATATTTGTTGATTTCTAAATATATAACACATTGAAATTTTTGTTCCAACATACTGATAAAGTACCTAACTTTAATCCATATAAAGAGCTAAGTAATTGATTATCCTTACTGTGGAGTGTTCCTTAGGTTTTGTCACTTTGATAAATACTGGCTATTATTACCATGATAATTATGAAGATGACAAAAGCTAACTGCTGAGAAGCTCAGTATTGGACTCAAGTACTAATTATATGGAAAAAAAATGGGAACCAGTCCATAAATGGGTGAACATAAAATAGAGTATATATAGGTTTGGAGGGCCATGATTGGTTAATAATGAAAAGTACAATTTTAGTAAAAGAATCTTTTGAGAGCTTATCCTGTTTGTAACTGAAAACAAAACAGAGAAAATGTTCTAATTTGATGCAATTTTAGTCCTTTTACAGAGTTGACTTTGGAACATAGAAAGATAAAATTTGGCAAAGATGACATTTTGTAAAAAAAATATTAAAGAAAAATGTGCATTGTTCCAGCCAGGACTTGCCATTGAATTATTTGCACATAATAAGCACCAAGTCCAACAAATATGAGATTAAATGCACCAAAAGTGGCACAATAAAGGTTAACAAAGTGTTTTTTTTTATATCTTTAATATGATGCAAATGCGATAACCATGCAAATGTTCTAACCAACCATTATATGCCTGAATTGCTCAGTGATTGTTTTGATGAAAATGGCTCCCCATTCAAGCATACTTTAGATGTGATGGATGAGAGGCATCAGTGGCATAAACCAAAGGGTTAAGCATGTATAAACTAGCATTTTCACCCAAGCGCTTGCTTGAGATGCACTCTTTAAAGATCAATAAAATCACGGGACATTATTAATATAAAAGCAGCTGTTCCCACTCCATGTGTTATATTTTGAAACTTGTATTGTGTTGGCTAATAAGAAATAACAACAGGGTGGGAAACATTGTCATTGGGAGGGTTTATACATACTCAGCTTTTGGCTTGTATACATTTCTTATTTATATTCTGTAAATTTCTTATTTATATTCTGTAAATCAGATTTTTGAAAATTTGTGTATGAGGTCCAATCTGTTGTTTTAACAATTCCCCAAAGGGAACATCATATCCTATACACTGCAGATGTCAATTTTGAATTATATGAATGGATTTTTAAATATTGGATATCAATTCCCAACATTTCTATCACTGCTTTGAGCTACATATTAACATGGTACTTGTAACCACTTAAAAGTACAGAAAGAAACAATCAACTGATCACATTTCCTAAGACTGTGAGTTCTATTACGATAATGTAAAAAAGTGTGTGCATAGGACAAAGTCTTTCCTCTGAAAAATGAGGGATTTTCAAACAGTAGCTCTTCCCTTGCCTGGAAGTTTTGAGTAAAGTTGGAAAATAAAACTGAATATTAATGCTTGATACAGGCATATTACGAATATTCATGGCAATCAATGTTTGTGCCCTTGCTGTTGTGGAGAGCTCTAAAAGAGCCACTGTTTTTAATTACAACAACTTAAACTCTACCTACATTCTGTACAAGAAACAAATTACTTAAAAACTTGAGCTCACACCAATGTCCCAAGTAAAAGCATTCTTTTCTTGATGTAGATTCATAATAAAAATACCTCTCATGAACCTTGGAATTAAAAGTGACTCTGAACACCAGTTCTGACCTAATAAAGTGAGTGGTCATATGAAGAAAATCCCTGTTTCTGAAAATAGATGCATCTACTTTTAAAAACATTCCCAAAAAATGACAGTCAAAAGATTTACATTTAATTTAGAATCGACTCCCTCAAAATGCAGTTGTAAAGATGAGATTACTCATCAGTGACCACTGGTTTGAATGGATGAATTCTATGATCTTGAAGACACATTTACATGTGCTCTAATGTCTGTGTTATAGCCTAATATAGGGGTTGTTTCAAACTAATTTGGAAATGTTTTCAACTGACATTTTCTAGTGAAGAAACTAACAAAAAAATTAAATTTGTTCTTTAGCTGGCAGTTGCTTAAGTATTTTTACCTATTTGTAATTACAGTACTGTAATCTAGATACTCCTGTCAGTTAAAATTAATAACAATGTATAGTTTCTGCTATGCTTTTTGAAGTCAAATGGACAAAATACATTGCATATTTCTCTCCATCTAAACATACACACTTTTAAGTATGAATACACTGCATATGAGTATAATACATTCATACACTTACAAAATGTGTTTATAATATACATACAACATAGAGAATTTTCTACTTGAAGATGAAATACTGCTTAAAACTAATGTTAAATGCAAATATGCATAATGAGAAATACAGGACACAATTCAAATAAGAGAACCATAGCACACACACACACACACACACACACACACACACACACACACACACACACACACACACATATATATATTGTGTTTTTTGCATCGCTGCCACTTCTCCCTATTCTGCTTTCACTTCTCCCTATTCTGTCCAAAAGGAGAAGTCACTTCTACCTAAATTTCAAGTCTAGCTTGACCCCTGGCATACGTATTATCTACTCATGGTAAATAGATGGCTGAAATATAGACTTCTCTTTCAAGACACCACTACCAAGTAGATTTAGAAAGATCATCCATTTTCCTAAACTGCATTCCACCCATGTTATTAATTTAGGAGAATGCAAATATGTTGTCTTTTAGAATACCAGTATGTTTATTCCTTACCAAACAACATAGATTGCAAGGCATGGAAGATGGCAAGAAGTTCTAAATAGTTATGGTAATATATGATAATTTGATTCTTCAACTGGCCCATGGCCACCAATAGACTGATTTGGATCTGCTGAAACAACACCCCACCCATCTTTGGATGCATCTGTCTAAATAACAAAGTCAACTAGTCTGGGTCTGAACTTGTCAGCATTACATTTTATATTTTCAGATCACCATTTTGTCACTGCCTTATTGTTTTCCGACAGGTTTATATGTGCATACTTATATGTAAGACCAAGAACTTTATCTCTTTCCAAAAAGCGATAATGTATCGGGCCCTCTAAAGCTGCTTGAAAGGCATCAACTAGTAACCGTTGAAAGATGCTGTGTGGTGGAAAGGAATGTCTTGATTGACATCTGATTGGCAAGATATGTTTTGTTTGTTGTGTGTGTGTTTTTTTTTTTTGGGGGGGGGGGGTTTGTGACTGTTTCATCTGTAAGGAAGACTTTGAATTATACTGAATCAATGAGAAATCCAAAAAGAGATAATTCTCTGAGACAGGATAAGGTTTGTGTTTAACAATAAACCCATATATCAGCTTTTCCAGCATTAAATTTGTATTTTTTCGGCATAAGGTGGGGAGTATCTTCAAGTTGATGGTGTTATCAATGTAGTAGGAGCAACCAGTACCCTGTTGTCTAAACCATAACTACAGTGTTTAAAATTTTTGGTAATGACCCTCAGTGCATTGGAAATCCTAAGGGTAAGCAAGCAAATTTATAAAGTATTGCATTCCACTGACATTTTTATATAGATTTTTGAAAATGTTCATGCATTGGAACATGGAAATATGCATCTCTTGGATATATGGATATGAAAAAATAATATTCTGTATTAGTTCTAAAACAAATGAAAACCTTCTTGTTTCAAATGTTCATCGCTCACAAAGTCATTCCAAACCTTTTCATTTATGACCAGTCTGAATATGTCATTATGTTTTGGTACTATGAACAGATTGAAATAAACTCTCCCTTATTATTTGAAGAAGGTACTATAACTCCTTTCCATATCATTTCATCTACTCTAATTTGTACCAGAATCTTTTGTTCAGAGATTGTGATGTCTTTTGGTATTCTACTTTGGTTTCAAATTTTGTCAAATTCAATCTTGTAAATCTTTGTAAAATCCAGTTATCAGATATTGGCCACTGCCATGCCCCAAGACATGTAAATATTTAGCCATGCATGAAATTACATTTACCTGTAAATTTTGTACATCTGCATTCTGAGCCATCTGCGTTTTCCCACGGCATGAGTTGCATCCATGTGGCCATATTGTTTGGGGTTATTTTATGGGCAAAATCTGCACCAGTAGTGCCCGTTGGGGCCACTGCCAGTGAAATTATATGCATAGTCATCTCACTGGAGACAAATTCTGGTCTAACATTTATTTCTTGAGCAATCAGGGTCAAAAAAGAAAAGACATGGGGGGGTTGGGGTTGGTGCTGATAACACAGAATACAATACTTTGTTTTCCAATGAAGCCTCAACATTCATATTTTGACAAGATAAGCAAGTTTGGCTATGGGCATAATTGAAGCTTTAACCAACTGTTGAATGTCACAAAGTTCTTATCAGCAGACTAGGCTGTTTTATTTATTACTCCCCAGACCTATGGGTTAATATCGGGGTCCCATTTCATTGCAGTTTTGGGCATTTTATATTTGGCCACAGTTTTGTGTGGATATGCACTGCAAGGTTGTAGCAGTGTTGATCAGCTGAGCCAAAGACTCTGAAATATTTGTTCCCTTGTTTGGTGGCGGTTTTTATTGTTTTTTTAGCAGTACTTTTTACACATTATTGGCTATATCATGCAGAGGAAATGGGAGTAACGTGCCTTGTAAAGCTTAGACAAATCTATTGCATCATCAATTAAATTATGATCAGTGTCATGCAAGCATTTTTTCAGTACAAATTGAATGTATCTAACAGGTTTCATTCAGAATTCCAGCCTGAGATAATTCATACATGCCATATTCCCAGACAGTGTTGGGTTTTTTTTGAGACTCAAAAAGTGTGTTTTGGGGTCCCAAGGGGGGTCAGTGCGTATGCCCCCCCCCCCAAACGTCATCCAAATGAGAATAAGCTATTTTTTTAAATCAACCTATAGCAAATGACTGGAAATTCAAATCTGAATAAAAGAAAATACCATCTCTGAAACATTTAATATACTTACAAACAAAAAAATGGTAGACTTAACATTGTCAAATAATATCACCTGCATAGGTCTGTAAAATGATCTGCTACTGAAAACGGCAGATTGTGCTCAGCAACAAAAGTGCAGAAAAGTACTTCAGCTCTAGTTACATTGTCTGTCGATGACTGTTTAAACAAACTATTTAATTTGGGTATTGAGCTCTGCATTTTTGCCGTGTCACGATGCTGGGTGGTGTTGCTATCGACGAATGTCATACACTCCAGAATGACTAATGTCAATATGGTGGTCGCAATATGTGCACAGAAGAAAATGTTCCCCCTTGATGCTGCGCTTCACAAACTCAAACTCCGTCAACCAGGAGTTTTGGAATTTTGTTTTCCTGGTCTTTGCCCGCTTCGGAGATGGCTCCATATTCCTGAATCGCTACTACGTTGCGACATTTTTCCTTCGAAAATGAATCACACTTGTACACTTTTCCATTTTATATATGGAGTAAAAATCCGACTTCAAAGAAACGTTGCCACTGTTCACAAACTTTAATAAAGATGGCTTCAACATTCTCATTCAATGCAATCAGTTTGTTCTTCAACATGCATCTCTTTGATGTACTTAACTTTAAATTGGGTTGTTCCACTTAATGTACTTTACCTATGCAAATTAGCCTAATGGTCTCTCCCGCAGCAGTGCTCAAAAGGATTTAACACTACACATCACCCTAGCTATTGTGAGCCAATTAAGTAAATCTCTGAAATGTGGCTGTTTATCTCTGACCACCTTACCTTTTAATTGCCTCTAAAACAGGTGTATAAACCTGCCCAGAGGATAGTTTTACATGAGCTATGAGCAGTACTGTTTACTGTTTATATATACCACAGATTACGCACATATAAAATAGTGATCAAGAATTTTTTATTTTTTTCTTTTTTGGGGTGGAATTATTTAATTTTTTTAGTTGCTAAGATTGCTGAAAATCATGTTTTTTGAAACACGATCGTGTCAGGGGGTTTGGGAGTCCAAAATCGTGTTTTTCGCGTGACACGTCGTGTTATGGCAAGTATGAGATATATTTGAGGCAACTCCAAGGGGAGTGTGGGATTTGTCAAATATTTCTCAGACACAGCAATTAATGTTTTCCCCTCCAAGGTCAAAACCCTGACTGGGGGTCCTGTCCTATACTATCCATGTCACAATTATTACTCTCAGCAACAGCATGCATGTCACATATGCTATCAATGTTGAGCTAATACCCAATAATGCATGCAAAGATGCTGTATTTCAAGGGTTCAGTTCAACCAAGTTTGGTCCTTCCGACCTTTTTTTTCTCTCTTTTGGTTGTTAAGCCAACCATGCTAATTGACAGGCCATTAGCAACATTATGCTTGTGAGAGCTATCTTCCTTTACAAGTGCCTTTGCAGATTTGTCAGCAACTGACTTAACTTTGGATCTGCGCTTTGTTCTTTTTCCCTTTACAATTTTTTTCTTGGAGTATACTTCCACATTATCGCTAGTGCATCAATATCGATCCCCACGAAGTCTGACATCATGGAGTGAGATGGAGTTAGTGATTGTACATCATTCTTGTCGGCAGCCATAAGCCTACAACTGTGCAAAAAGCTTGTATATCTTGACCTGAGCAGCATTTGAAGTCAGCTGCTTTATTAACAGTATCAACAATATAATAAATAGTATCAATAACATAATACAGAGCAAATTTATTATTTATTTTGAAATAAACACTCAGCAAAATACAGAGCACAAGGTTGAAAATTTCATTCTGTAATCTTACCACCTCTTGTCAGTGCACAGCAATTATGACATATAGAGTGGGAACAGATGCTTTTATATTACCAATGTCACATGATTTTATTGATCTTTAAAGAGTGCCTCTCAAGTTAGTGTTTGGGTGAAAATGCTAGTTTATACATGCAAGGCCAAAGGGTCACACAAAAATAATGTACGAATCCATCAAATGATCTTTTCCAAATGCTGTGCTTGGCCAGTCTGTTTTTCTCCCCATTCTCCAAATCCCACATATGGGGAAACTTGGGATTTTCTGGAAATTATCATGTATTCAGCTTATCCCATAATTTTATTTTAGAATAAGCTCAGCATACTGCCAGATTGTAATAGTCTCAATGAAAATATGAAAGTAATGCATTAAGGAAACTTCAACACATGTTTTATGACCATCTTTTACTGAAAGAAATTGGCGCTCTCAGCGATATTCATAAGTTGCATGCTTCTAGTCACATGATATGACCCTGATGTAATGCCATTAGCATTTGCAAAGGCAGCACAGTTTCGCTAAGAGGTAGCTATGAAACAGATAACTGATTTATTTTCTTCATTGGCATGCTTAGACTGTGAAGGTGATGACAATGACTGTAGAGATGGTGGCTCTAGTGAATAATGCCATAAAGCTCATAAAAGCCAAATCAAAAGTCAAAGAGAAAGTGAAACTTAAGATGAAAATAACGAAACCAAAGAAGAAAAACACCGATCACTGGAAAGCTGAAATTTTGCAAAGACTAATGCCTATGATGTTGTAGACTTTGACTTCTCCTGTGCTGTTAGAGTATGGTCAGAGGCATCAAATAGGAGAATAAAAAAAGTCCACCAGATTCTGCATGTGCCTATTGATTATTATTTAATGTAAGCAAATAGAATATTTCTTTTGGTTCCGGTTTGCAATTAAGGTATCACCATATGTCTCAAACACCCTAATATGTGCCAATACCTATGGACTGATGATCAATATTATTGCTAGCAAAGGCGTGAGCACCACATGATTTACATTTACTCTGAGAGCTTGGCTGACTTTCAGGCCTAATGTTCATCACCTATCAGACTGCCACAATATATCATATACAAATTCAAATCATCATGACTTCAACATTTTTCAACCATTTTTCATGAAATTTTCAGCATGCTCTAAAACATTAACACTAATGCATATGGGATAGGTGTCAACTACTTTTTATTTCATTAAATGTGCTATGCTAATGAGTAGGGCCTGGTTATCCCTGCTCTGTCAATAGGTCAGTTTTTGAATTTATTTTACAAAAGACCAGTCAAGATTTACAATTTACCTCAGTCACTGATGATTCTTTAAAAGTGAGTCATGTGCCATATATGAATTACTGAGGTAAAAGGTAAATGCTCACAGTTGATCAGATGCTTATATCAGTACAATATAAAATTAGCTCATTTTTGTAGATTCTGCTTATGGAACAGAGGGAACTCGCAATCCACCACATAGAGTTTAAGTCAACATGTGATTGGAAAATTCTATGATGACTCATCATGAGCCTTTTGAGGTTTTTGAAAAGGCCTGCAAACAAAGATGATGGAGCACAAGTGTACGCGCAAAAGACAGAATCATAGTGATTAGCAGTTGAGCAAAGATAAAAAATATTCCAAAAAAGAAGTGCACAAGACAAGTTCTCCTCTATGGAAAAAAAGGCCCTTGATTGAATATGATTTGGAAAAAAACAAATGTTCTGTAAAATAATCTAGAAAGTTTCTTCACCCCTCTGAAAAAATTTTATGCTTAAATGAGTAGCACTTCAAACTTCAAAACTGATCCAAACAGACAGCATCATTGTCCACGTTTTCTATAGACTTTCCTTTCCAGTGTAAGATATTTGGACAGTTAAGGTGGTGGGAATGGTCAGAGGAACCTTGGGCTAACTGCATCAGAGCTGATCAGAGCACAAAACAACTGAAGGGCATGAACTGTCTGGTTATAGAACAAATAAATCCTTGCAGCCATTGCAATTTTCAGATGTGAATAAAGTGGGAATGTGACAGTGAATGCCTGGTTCAGACTCTAAAAGAAACTTGTCAAAAGTTTCATTTGTTTGATGGCATGATATTACTTTTCTTATGTTTGACATTGACATGAAAATGCATGGATTTAAAAGTGTCTGCTATGTGAAGAATGTAACTGAGACACCTATAGATATCAGTGTGAATGAGGAATTTAACTGAGACACCCATAGATATTAATATTAATAAGGAATTTAACTGAGACACCTATACATATTAATGTGAATGAGGCATGTAACTAAGACACCTTAGTACAACAATAATGATGCTGACTGTTTTTTTGTATGTATGTACCATGCCAAAAAATGCTTCTATATACATATATAAATTCTCTGGTGGTTTAAGACCTTTCCTACCTCTTCTTCCTCAAAGCGGAATCGCCAGAATGACTGAATGATAATTGTCAAGGCAGAATTGCCGATGTTTGAGGCGGACTCGCCAGTATGACTGACTTGACTGACATAACTGTTAAAGCAGAATTGCCACTGTATTGAGGCAGAGTCGCCATTACTTGTTATGTCTGTAAGTTGAGTGGATTTGGGACAAAATGCCCAAAAATGCAATAGGGGCGAATACCGCATGGAGAAGATAAGGCAAGAGTAGCCTGTTAGTATGAGGGGTCTGGTTGCCACCTCCAGTAAATTAGTATGCTGGTGGGAGGTTAATCTGAAGACACAAAAGCGAAGGGTGAGCCAAATGTAACAGAACTGCAGGCGGTGGTTGGGGTGGTGGAGGATACGAGAACAAAACATGGTTTTCTTGACACCGATCGCTTGTAAACTGAATGACTGCCAGCAGGCCAACGCAGCACAGCGGACCCCCTTTTCTCTGATTGGCTGATAGCCGATACCAACAAATCCTACGTGTCTACTGAACTGACCCTGCATACTGGAATCCATTCTTTGTGTAAACATTATTTAATTACATTAAACACCTGCAGGTGAACTGAGTATACGATACATTATAGCATAAGAAGAACTAATAGAGAAGTAATCTCAAAATTCTTTAATTAAAACTCTTTACAATTATTAAACAGTACATAAGTATACATCTTTGGCATTCCTTGGGTCTCACCCTCTGCTGCATGAGGTTAGTTGTGGTAAGATGGTAGATAAGCATGCAGTATCTATGAGGCGGAATTGCCAGTATGACTAAATGACAGAATTGTCAAGGCCGAATAGCCAACATGCACTATCTATGAGGCGGAATCGCCAGAATGACTGAATGATAACTGTTAAGGCAGAATTGCTGCTGTATTGAAACAGAGTCGCCATAACTTGTTATGTCTGTAAGTTGAGTGGATTGGGGACAGAATGCCCAAACGATGCTGCATGCTGAGAATAGAACTGGAGTAGTATGCAGCAGAGAGCTCCAAGGAACGGACATGTATAGTATGAGAAGTACCCACAGTTCTGTTAATATTAGCATTAAAATGAAAAACAATATAAGCAAATTAGGAACATGAAACATGAATCAGTACCATATTAAGGTATATACAATTGTGAAAGTAGTTGTAAGCAGTGCTGTGATGCAAGAATCTGTAAGAAAGTCATAAATGCAAGAACTAAACCTAAGTACAAACATGTACGTTCTGCACTGCAATGTCCATGGCTTTTTTCCCATTTGGGGTCAATGCCTGCGATGAAGTTTTTCACAAATAGCCCAAAGTCCACTCGGCAGCCACACATACAGTTGACGTAGTTCAATAAATAAGTCAGTATGCTTGCAGTGCACCATCAGTAAACTGACTGAACTAAAGCCTAATAGATAAAACAAACAACAGTATGTAAACACTGGGTGCACACCCTCCTGGTGCTTAAAACGCCGCTAAGTGCAAATGAATCTGATAATCCTGTTCCATAGAACATGGGGTGAACACACTACTGGTGCAAAATAAACCTCACAGTGACCATAAATCTGATGATCCCACTCCATAGAAAGAACTGTAGAATTCAAAAGCCCAATGAAATACTTGGCACAATAAACATAATCTGCTCACTCCTTTCCCAGAAATAAAATCCATGTAACGAATCTGAATGATCACATCCGAAAGAATACACTGATACACACAAACACTAATCTACATTAGAACACACACACTTAAACAAAATGTAATCTATACAAGAAAACAAGTAGATGAAACTGCTCATACAGCGGTAGTTCGTCTCGGAATGGGTAGGTCCACACATGGCCTGCTGTGCACGTAGAATGGCATCATTCAAGGTCCTGATATAACGCAAATAGGAATCAGAAGTCCAACGGCCTAGCATTTTAATAAGGTGGTCCTTGATCCCTGCATTAGCTGCTGCAGTGGCAGCCCCTATCCGAAAAGAGTGCTCATTGAATTGGCGTTGTAGATAGCATAGTACATGCGGGAGCAGATGTAACTTGTCCAGAAACACTGATCTAGAAAGTGGATTAATACCGTCTGTAGTAAATAGGGGGTCAGAAGGCCTAAGACCGCCCACCTTGCCATGGATCGCTAGATAATCGTTCATAGCCCTTAAGGGGCAATTACCGTTATGCACTGGAAAAAGTCTAATCTGCACCCCATATCGGAATGGATCGGACTTTGATGCCCTCAACACTAAAATCCAGTTAGAATTATCTCCAGCAATGATAAGTCACCGATACACAAGTACTCCATCTCCGTGGTTGACGCAACCGTAAATTTGCCACAACGTAAGAAAGCAAAGAAAGCTAATGAAGATGCAGCAAGCAGCATACCATCCACCCAGGGACCAAAGAAACCTTTTTTAAGCAAAGTACACATGCACACAAATATATTTGAAGGAAATGGGTGACCTTGTGCTAGGTGTGTTACTCTGAGATTTCTTCACACCCCGCAACACCATTTGCAGTCTTGGACAGCGCGAATATAAGGGGCCATCAAGGGGATGATATATGCCCAGTTTGACACAGAAATATTTCACACCGCACAAATACAGCTTGATAGATGCATATCGAATATGAAAAATCTTAAAGCAATATGCCACAAAATTAACCAGGGCATCCTCATCAGTGGGTAGTGAAGGTTGATCACACCTATGATCCCAGCGGCCCAACATTACAAGGAAATGTCTGAAGGCTTTCCAACTGGATAAATAGACAGATTGTGTCCATGGGCTATGTGCTGCTTGTAGTAACAGGTCCACAGTTTTGTTTAGTAGAGTATCAGCTCCTCTAAGACCAGGCATGGGTGAGGAGTTCTCTCTGCTGTTGGAGCCAGATGCCAGAATTTTTCCATCTGAAAATGAGAGAGAGCATCTGCAATGAGGTTATCATTTCCTGGGACGTATTCGGCTAGAATTTCACAACAGTATTGAGCTGAGATCCAAGTTAAACGCCTGAAAAATTTCATTATCATGGGAGACTTGGATCGGCGTTTCCTAATTATCTTAACTGTACTGATATTGTCACAATGAAACAAAATTAGTTTTCTCTGCCACATATGGCCCCATAGATGGGCGGCAACTACAATGAGGTAGAATTCCAGCAGAGCCATAGACAACTTGTCTGTGCCTAATATGTCCAAATTGTCAGGCCATGATCCTTGAAACCATCTGCCAACACCTACCAGTGTTTGCATACAAGAGATTTGCTGTACATAACCGTGAAACAACATGTTGATGGATTTTTGACATCACTGGAAGCAGAGTACCTTGGAGTTACACCCCAGTTTGGGCCCCTCTGCAATGTATTTCTTATAGCCACTCTCTGGAATCCAAATCACTACTGCGCAAGTTATTGTAATCAGTTGCACCTAATATTAGAAACATTTGCTATAAGCCAATCAAATTGAGAATTCCACACATGCTTATACCGTCCGCCATTACCTTAGACAAGCTATGCAGTATCGGTTGTCTAAGGAAAGAAAATTATCAATTGTTTTCTTTTGTTTTGTGTTACTCAACCATGTAAACTTTTTTATGTGACAAGTGGGATTTAAAAATGGTAAAGAGATGTAGTTATGGTTTGTGTAACAGTACTGTCCAATAACCTGAACGATTAGAAAATGGTGTTAAGTTTGTGTTTTTTCTGAAGCTGAAAAGAAACTTACAGAAATGTCTGAGATGGATTAAACTGCGTGGAAGGCCTCATGAACATTTAAACTCATAGAAAATCAGCTCAAATAAATATGTTTGTACAAAAGTAAGGCCTGGCGATATTTACACACAGTTTATAAATATCCTCTTTTAAACAAAATACTTTTGTCAAACAAGACCCCTTTGCCAGGTTTCTGAACAGAACACTTATGGATAACCTATGATTCCAGCTGTCTGAACATTTACCAGCTTTGCCTGACTTGAGTAATATTTAACGCCAAAATATTTAACAGCCTAGTCATGCCCTATGGCATTACATAGAAGGAAAAAATATCAAAACAAAACAGAAACCAAAAAAATAATTATAAAAATGTAACAAAAATGTATCTATATATGTGTTTTAAAAGATAATGCAAATGTTCCCTGACTAAAATGATGTATCAATTGAAAATCCATATTCTAATTCGCAATTCTATCCATGCAACAACAAAGAATTATCACTACATATATCATTTTCTTTCAATACCTAACCCCCCCTCCAAAATATTTTTTTTTATATGCATAACATTTTACACTTATCTACTTGTTAATTAATTTATACCCATGTCTGATACCCCTTGAAACCTTCGTAGAATCCCCATAAATCACTGATATTTGAGTGTCCAGCTATGGTTAATTTATTTGTATTACCCTTACACAGGATATGACACCAACATGTATTTCCAAGCACCCAGCAATATTTTTATATACTTAACATAATATTACACAATCCCTATTAGTTTCAATGCTATTACAAGAGCATCTCTCAAAGTATGGCATAAAGGAATCATTACCCTGCCTGACAAGTACAGTGTGTAAGAGATATCTCCGTTGGATTTATGTCAACGTGAATCATTTGAGGCTTAATTTTCATCCTTTTTAATGCTTTCTGTGGCATTTTGCAGACGTATGTTAATATGATGTTATCCTCGCTCCAAAACAGGTTTACATCGTAAATATATCCTTCACTGAAATATCTGAACCCCTTTTGTCTGCTCTTAAATGAAAAATCTATATCTCTAAAAAAATTGGGAGAAAAATATGTCGGAAGATATGCCAATTGTGCTCTTCATTCTAGCGATGAAGACACCAAACTTACACATGTTTGTCTAAGGTAGCAACATAAAGAGTTATCTCCCATCAGGGGGCGGGGCTACATATGCTGTGCGGAGAGGTCAATTGACTTGACCTAACTGTTAATCCTTTCTTAGTCTTAGCTTTTAGTGTCATTTCACCTGAATGGGAAACTCCAGCGTGTGAGTCCAGTGTTTTTAAAGCACACTGTATTCAACATTAAATCACAAATTTGTTTTCTTTTGTTTTACTTCACTCCATTTTGACGTATACATCTGTGTTTATTGAGCCAAACAGTCAACACATCATTAGATAAACATTTGCTGATGCCCTGCACAATCACATAATTAGTGCTTCTGCTTTTCAAAGTCATTTTCTTCAGTACAATCAAAAATATAAAATTAGCAGTTTCAGTCTAAAATTAAGACAGAAAAAAAATAGAGTAATTATATTTTTTTTTATTTAGATTTAATTTCAAATTTGTCTTTGGTTATTTTCTTGAACTTAATGGTTATTATATGAACCCTATCTGAGTGAATGTTTTCTTTGTTTTATTCGGTGATCATTTAGTCTGAATAAAACTAGATCTGTTTTTTTAATGCACTGCAGACCGAAAAGTCTATTTCAGAAAGTTCATAAACTTATAAAAATTTAAAAATTGCTTTAATGGCATGAAATTCTTATTAGATCACCTACATATGCATATCGATATGCTATCCAAATTACCTTTGTCTACCTCAGGTGATTTTTGTTTTATGCATACAGATATGCCATCCAAATTACCTTTCGGCTAAAACACGGTATTGGTGCTGAGAGTAGTCTCACTCACTTAAAAAATTGAAATGTTTGATAGAACATTTCAATGAAGCTCATTATATACCCTAGGGTGTCCCCTAGTCAGATCAAGTTAGATTTAGCTTGAACATGCATGCGATTTTGTTTAACCATTATTTCAATTCATTGGTATAACAACAGTTACAGACACTACACTTGGTGTATAACATGCAAGAAAAACAGCATGAAAACTTTAAAACTTTATTTTTTTTTCACAGTAACATCAGTAACAGGATATCAACATTTAAAGTAAACAACATAACTGGAAGTGGTAAACAACTTAATAACAAAATCAAAACATCTATGACAAAGGTATCACTAAGAAAAAAAACCTAACCATGAAACTTTTGCATAACAAACATAAAAGACATAGAATAATCTTATTTAGGCATTTATCTAACACCAAGAAGAATATTTAAACAAACAAAATCATTAATACTGGCCAAAAGTATTGCAAACTTCCATAAGAGTCAGAAGTACATTGTCCATAAAATTGGTTACAGACACTACAAAACTATAGCATTTCAATACAGCTGCAGAACCATACATATCTCCATAAAATTCACTTCAAAAATAATTCAACATGAACACATTGACTAGAATTATTCATTAAATGAATGTTGATTAGTTAATAAAATGATAAAACCACATTGTAACAGGTATATGTCCAATACTTGTGTTAAAATTATGAACTGGTAAATAGCACTTGAAAGTTTAATACTAAATAGTGTTTGTAAGAGTAAAATATTGAAGTATAATGAATGTTCAATAAATCATAGTCACTAAAGTATTGTTCAACCCAAGGTGCTGACTCAAACACAGACCCATATGTGATTGATCTTAAGGTTACAGACACTACACATTAAACCTTGACTTTATATTGTCATTTCAAATAGAAGTGCTTATGATTTTTTTCCAGATTTGACTTGAGCTTAGACAATTCAGCTGCATTAAACTTGAAATGACCCCTTTCATTGACTATTTGTGGAGCTTTTACCCTGTACAAGATAGCATCTAGAGCCTCTTGTGAATAATCATCTTTTTCAGGCCAAACATACATGTTGCCAGACTTTCTCATGTATTTAAGTCTAACTTCGTTATGAAGAATGTCTATTACTTCTGCTAAGTATACATCTAGAGGTCCCTTCTTTGGCTTAAGTCCTACAGCAACAAATTCTCCAGGGTGGTATTTCTCTATTGGTTTCTCTGTGTTGGTTGGTGCTTTTTTGTCAACTTTGATCTTCTTTGTCACAATGTTTTGTCTTTCTGTTGACTTCCGTTTCTTATTAGGCTTTTCGCTTGTTGCTGAGTTATGATCTTTCTGGTTACTTCCTTGTTTTCTTTTCTTGTCATTATTTTCTATTGTTGATGGATTCTTGTCTTTAAGTTGTTTTCCTTTCTGACTTAAATTATCTTTATTGAGTACTAACTTTCTCATTTCCCAGGCATTAACATTTTCGCTGAAGTTGCATCTCCCGTCAACCTTCATGCATTGCTCACAATAACAGCTCAGATTTCTTATGCTCAGTTCATAATCATTGCTTCCTGACTTTACAGCATGTAATTTTCTTGTACCTTGCAGTGTTTGCACATCAGTTTCTTCTCTATTTCTCTCAACATCTTTAACAAGGATGAACTCCCTTCTCGAAACTGTTTTAGCTTCATTATCTGTATTTTCCATTTTCAGTTTCTCTGTACAGAAATGATATACATCTTCTGCACAACCTATCACCTTTCTATTGCTGATTACAGCTCTGTAGCAAGCATTCTTGACTGTCGCACCGAGACCATCGCAAACACTCTTTCCATGTGATGTTTCGAAATAATTTCGTGTTACAGATGGCTTTTTCCTCAGACTTATGTCAGCAAAGGCTTTCTTCCCCTTATACTGGGCAGCACAGCCATCTGTCCACTCATGGATCTCCTCTACTTTCACACCTTTCTTCTTCAGAATTTCTATAGCTTTGTTCTCAAAAGTGATAGCTAAGTCTGCATCATGTTTGGTTTCTTCACTGATGCCAATAATGGCATGCTTTATCTTGAATTCTTTTTCTCCCTGTTTTTCTGTATAGTAACACATGATTGGATGTATTGTAACTTGGTTCCTGTCGAAGAATCCAGATTGTACTTCACTTTGAAAAACACACCCATAGTTCTCACTAAAGTCCATGACCATAGCAATAGAACCCTCACCAATTCTATCAACACAAATTCCCATCTGTTGCTGTTGCCATTTGGCCCTGAAAACGTGCTCTGGATACTCTTGCATGTCAGTTTCTAAGCATGTAATTAATGTTTTTATGTCTGTTTCTTTAGGCACACAGGAGACGCAACGCTTTACTTTATCATCTTTTGCTATTTCTATACTTTCCCATTGATGCCATGATATCTGCCTGTCACTATACTTTTCAACAAATGGTTTAAGGTAACTCTGCAAACATTTCACACCGCATTGTTTGCATTCTCTTCTTAAACATTTAATAGCTGGATTGGTGTCGTATTTACAAAAAGTAGCATCACTTAAGCTTTTCTTATCTACTGAAATTTCATCCAAATCTCCATTTTCTTTCACTGCTTTTTTTACATTTGTTAGTGCCTCACTTTTTAGGGCCACGTTACAGCACTTTTGGCATAAGCATGATCTTCTGCTTGTTTCAGACACCTTTTTAACATTCACTGGTTTCAATTTAGAAAATGAAGTTAATCCTATTTTGTGACTATGGTTCCTTAACTTGTAGTCTTTGTAGGCTTCTTCTAATGTCATAGTCATCACATGTTTTTGAAGTATTTCTTTTTGACAACCTTTTCTTACTTTCACAGTTTCACGTTTATTAGGCACTTCCCTACTGATTTCTGGACTTAGAAAAAAATCTTTCACAGATTTCTTTAATGGAGAGTTAAGTGCATCCCTTCTTCTTTTTCTTTGTTTCGTCTCCCACCATGTAGAACTAGGTTTTTGCCCTTTCACTGATACTTTGAAATACTTTTTTAGTCTGTGTCTTTTATATTTCTTCAGTAATGCGTCACAAATGATGTTGTATGCATGTTTCTTTGCACCCCCTTTCCTTGTTTTCACTTCTAAAATGCTCTCTGACACAGATTGTATAACAGTATCTGTCAATTCAAGTTTTTTTCTGCAATCCGGTGTCATTATCATTATATTCCTATTTAGAAACTTTGATGTTGATGGAGATTCAATTAATTTACTTATGATGACTGCTTTTCTCTTTGGGGTATTTGGTAATACTTCCTTTACCTTTTTTAATTGTCTGTACAGAGTTGCTTTAGGTAACACTTTATTCATTGGTGAATCTCTGGCTGACCCAGTATTTCCTATTTCACAATCAGTCTGAATACACTCTTGCTGTATACTTTCATTCAGTTTGATACGCATTCTCCATGCTTGGGTTCTTTTCACAGCTTCTTTCTTCTTTCTACTTAATTCAGCAGTTTTCGGACTTCTTAAATCAACACTCTTATTAACCGATATTGCCAGGGCTGCTTTTTCTTTCTTTTTCTGGCGATACCTTTTCATTTCTTCACGTTTTTTCCTTCTTAATTCTTGTTGAAGATTTGAATCGGAAAGTGATTGCTGTTTTTTTAGTAGTCTTGCATCTTTTCTTCTTTCTCTATCAACCCTTTTTAGCTCCTCATGTTTCGCCTTATTTTCCCTCTGTTTTTTTCTCCAGGCTTGTACCTTTAGCCTCGTCTTCTCCCTTCTAGCTTTAATCTTCTGTTCATCTTCTTCTGGCTTATCTTTGCTTCCTAAAAGCAAACAACTTCATTCTCATTTTTGTTCCTCTATGTATACGGATGAAATTTAGACTTTACAAAACATACTTGTAATGAGTACGCAATATGCTTTCATACATAAGCAAACTGGAATAACCTGTAGATTCTTAAAGAAAAGTATCTGATTGAAAAAGAAATAGCATAAAACCTGATGATTATTCAATGTTCTAGCATTTACAATGATTGCACACTTTCCTTAATAATGTAAACAACAGTCGGGTCAATTCACATGTCTAGTAGTGTCTGTAACCATTTGACAATATCAGCAATGTATCCAATACTAAGTCTGAGCTCATTGAATTCTCATAATATTTCTGTTTGAATTTACTAGTCTAATGATATGGAATGCAAAAATACTCAGTTTCAATTGCATATTGTAAGAAATCACTGAAAATGTTGCCTGTTATCAGAAATCTAGATGAAAGAAACTATAAATATACCAAAATATTACAAATTGCAGACAGACAATATGTCAAAATTTAGCCTTACACATCAATACTGTAATAGGAAACATAATTTGGCTTCATTTTTTTAAAAAAAAACAGGGATAAAGTCATAGACAGTATAAAAAGGGGATATTGGTTACAGACACTACAATTTAAGAGTGTGGTTTACCATTCAATACAAACTTACCAGAGTTGTTCCCAGAGGTTTGCTTTTGTCGTCTTCCCATGTCTTAGGGATGTACCATGGTAAAGAACAGAAAAAGTAATTAGGCAGCTTCTTCTAGGATAAGAAATTCAGGTTACATTGTCTTGTAGTAAATTACTCAAACAGACAGTGCTGCAAGAATGATGCAATATTCAATCAAGAGAGTTATTGCATCACTTTTTTGCTCTTGGCTGCAGAGGTAAATAGATGATGCAACATTACATCACATAAGATGGAACTTTCTATTGAGAAAAACAATGTTTTAATGACAAGTAGAACAATACTTTTATCTTTCATTTTTATACCTGTTTGTGTAGTGTCTGTAACTTTTTTTATTGAGTTGCTGTTTTTTAATGGTACAATACAGCACCACCAATTTTGGCCAACTTGGACATCACATGGATACACATGAGCCTTTGTAGGATTTATACTTTTCCATAATGAAACAACAAAATTATTGCCATATAAACTTGTAAAGGTTACAGACACTACAAAATTTAGAACTGGAAAGTTTGACAAAGAACAAGCTCTCAATCGAATATCTTGGCTAGCCATGTGATTTAAATGGTTTTACTACTTATTATAATATAAAGTCGAGTTCTAGATGTCAATAAAAGTTATAATGAATGTTATTTTGTACAAAATGTTGGCATATAACAACAGATTAGTGTTTGGATTTCAGTGTTGAAACAAAACTTCTACTGACGGTATTTTGCTTATAAAATCCATAATATTTTACCGATTTCTTTAATTCAAGAAGCAATATTTGCAGGATAGAATTCCGCATAAAACCAGACCAATAAATGCATAATTTCAGTATGATATTTAGAGAATTCTCTATTTTATATTCAAGCTTTTTTCGAGTGAGACTACATAACGCTCAAAAATGGCCATTTTTAGAGCTTGTTTCCATGCATATCTCAACAATGGGTTACACTAACCTCTTGAAATTTTCAGGAAAGTAAGAGAGGTATATGCCAGGCTTACCAATCTTTAAAATTGGTTCATATCTTGTTTAATTTTTCTATTTCATGCATATAACATGAAAATTCCTTTATCAGCACCAATACCGTGTTTTAGCCGTTTGTCTACCTCGGGTGATTTTTGTTTTATGCATACAGATATGCCATCCAAATTACCTTTGTCTACCTCGGGTGATTTTTGTTTAATATTGCTAACCAAAAAATGTACAAAAAGTGTAACATGTATTTAAAAAATTGAAAATTTTCTGTACTATAGTCAGACAATCTAATTAAGTCATTAACATATGCATACAAACATGCCTATAAAATAATATTTGTCTACCTCAACTACTTTTGTTTCATCTATCATACAAGGTCATTGTGAAGAAAATCTAAGGCCAAGAAGATAAAAGACTAAAAGGTTTTTATATTAAAATTGTTATAATAACCTCAAATTCCAGTTAAGTCATCTACAAGTAAATGCACACATGCATGGTAAATTTCATTTGTATTTATTAAGTGGTTTTTAATTTTATTGTGCTTAAGAAGCTTTTTGTCAAAAATGTCCAAAAAGTTTTTTAAAAATGTGAAGAGAAAGAAAACTTGTTGTAATAGCCTTAAAGTCTCACCAGGTGATTTATATGTGCATACAAATATGTCTGCCTAATTTTACTCATCTATGTTGAGTGGTTTCTGCAGTCATGCTAACAAGCTTTTCAGGATGGATGGATGGAATTACAGACATACATACAGACATACCAGACTAAATCAAGATGAGTCTACTGCAAGCAGGAGGGCATAAAAAGAAACTTGTTTTTTAAAAAATAACTGATACTTAGAATAAAGGAATCTGGTATATATTGGAACACATTGTTATTTTTTTTCTCTTTTATTCATACAGTACAGTGTCAGGCTTCTAAATTCTATGCAGTTGCAATGTCAAAAGTACTCCATTTGCACTTCTGAGTACTTTTGAAAAATACTCATACTCGTACTCCTAATTAAGACAGTCAGAAGTATTTGTACTCATACATTGACTTAAGAAAACAAAAGTACTTCTACTTGTATTTGAGTACTTAAAAAAGTACTCTGCCCCATGTTTGGTTCCTACCCCCCCCCCCCCCAAAAAAAGGGCAATTGTTGATTAAGTTCAGTTGCAGAGACATTCAGAAAGTGATATTTAGGGGTCAGGACAGCATACAGTGGTTATGTGCTCACTTTGCACCTCATTGATTCTGGAATCAATCCCCAGTACTTGCATGTGCAAGAATTAGTGATTGCCCATCCAAGTTCTCTGGTCCCTATTTAAATCTCCAGTGTTTTCACCGCCCAATACCACCTCATGCCAACATCTGAGTTCAGCTTAGAGTGCAGCATAAATTTGAACTTGCTATATAATTGACATCAAATAGATAAATGTAGTTTTTTTTTGGGGGGGGGGGGGTAAAACTAATTTTAATTATGCAATACTTACCCATCACTATTATATATAGCTTTATTACTTTTTCGTGTAGAAAAACTCGTCCGTTCGATGTGAAAACATTCTCCCACTTAAAGTGGAGAATTTGTCAACAAGCCACGTCACACCTGTGCATCTCTCTGCGCCTGCGCGAACATTCATCTTTTTCATAGACGAAATTACGCCAGGACATCAGAGCGGGGTGGGAGGAGGGCATTTGATAATAGTGATGGGTAAGTATTGCATAATTAAAATTAGTTTTACCCCCCCCCCCCCAAAAAAAAAAAAAAACTACATTTTATTAGCAGCAATACATTTACCCATCACTATTATATAGCTGAATTTGTCAGTTAGGTGGGTAGGCTGATGTTAAACTGATCAAAAACAGAGGAAAAATGTAAACTACTCACCATTTGTGGGGAGAGGTCCACTTTACTATTTGCTGGAGTCCTTCTGGGCCACATGTTGTGCCACAACTATGGGACCCAGAGAAAATATGCCTGCGCTTTGATGTGCTAATGAGCGGAGGTAGAAGGACGAAAAGGTAGTATGGGATCGCCAAAAAGCTGCCTTCATGACGTCCTCAAGAGAAGAGTGATTTAGATAGGCCCATGAGGCAGCGACGGCTCGAACCTCATGGGCTTTTAGTTTCATAAAGGAAAGGTCTCTATCAGTAAGGGACTGGTAAGCTCTTTTAATTGTGGTGACAATCCACCTTGAAATCGTCAAGGCTGAAATATCAACGGAGCCCTTAAGAGGAAGGAAAAGATGTTTCCTGCCCTTTCTTTTCCCTTTTGAAGCATTTAGATAGAAACGCAGTGCCCTAAACTGGGCATAAGAGCCTATCTTGATCATCCCCAGCACAGATTCGACTAAGACTGGGGATCTCTATAGGTGATGGAGCTACCGCAGGTAACTGATTTTTGGCTAAAAATCCTGGCTGACAAAGGAGGGAAACGGATTCAAAATTGCCATTAAAACGGAGACAGCCAGTGTCAACAGACAATGCATGAATCTCGCTACGTCTTCTCGCAGATGCCAAAGCGAGTAAAAATACCGTCTTGAGTGTGAGATCCTGAAAGGATGCCTCACTCAATGGTTCATAGGGGGTTTTTGTTAAGGACCATAAAACACATGATAGATTCCATCTAGGCGTCAGAGAGCGAGTGACAGGTCTCTGTAGCTCAAAATACTTAATGAGATCGGCAAGGCGTGGATCTGAACCAATCTTCGAGCCCTGAGAGAATTTAAGTGTGTTAGAAATGGCGGCTCTATAGCCCTTGATAGTATATACTGAACATCTTTTGTTCTCGAAAAGGAACAAAAGGAAACCAGCAATGGCAGTTATAGAGGAACAGCTGGGATCAACACGTTTCCTACTGCACCAATCACAGAAGATTCTCCACCTGGCATCATAGACCTTGGATGTAGAAGCTCTCCTGGCCTGAATGATGCAACTGGCAACCCGGCCCGAAAACTTGTTCTGGCGGATAGATCGCTTGAGATGAACCAAGCGTGAAGGTGGAGAATGTGTGGGCTGTTGTGTAGGAGGGAGCCCCTGTGTTGTGACAGAAGATCCCTCCGGTGAGAGAGAGATCTGGATTGATCTATCAATAGATCTAGAGGATTGTTGAACCACGATCGTTGGGGCCATAACGGAGCTATGAGAATGATCCGGGCAGTGGAAGTTCTTACTTTTTGCAGAACTTGGGGAAGCAATTGGAACGGTGGGAAGGCGTATGCGAACAGACGATCCCACTGGAAGCTGAATGCGTCCACTGCCCACGCTCTCTGGTCCGGGACTGGGGAGACGTAAAAGGGGAGTCTGTTGTTGAGCCTAGTCGCAAACAAGTCCACGAGGGGCCTTCCCCATAGTGAGAAAAGGGACTCTGTCACTTCGCGGTGAAGAGTCCATTCTGTGAGAACTGATTTGCCTGACCTGGACAGACTGTCCGCTAAGATGTTCTTTTTCCCTGGGATGTGGCAAACTCTGAGGGAGATGTTCTCCGAGGTAGCCCAGCGGAGGAGGTTCCAGACCTCCACGCAAAGAGAAGGGGCATGTGTGCCTCCTTGACGTCGGAGATATGCTACGACGGATGTGTTGTCGGAGGAGACCATGACACATCGACCCCTTACTCTGTCGACACACCCTTGTAACGCTAGAAAGACAGCTTTCATTTCTAGGTTGTTTATGTGGAGGGACGACTCGTAGGGTCCAATGGCCCTGAAGAGTTATACCCTCCGGCTCTAGATGATCACCCCAACCTGAATCTGACGCGTCGGTGAACAGGTAGGAGTGGGGATCCGGAGCGTGCATGGGGACCCCAGCTAGGAATCTGTCTCGATTCATCCACCATCGCAGATGATGATGGAAATCTGGTCCTAGAGGAATCGGAGCTGATAGAGAATCCTTGTGTGGTTTCCACCTTGCGAGTAGGAGAAACTGTTGAGGGCGCATATGGAGCCGTCCTAAGGGAACCAGATCTGCAGCGGCGTTCAAGGTTCCCAGTAGGGATAGGTAAAGGCAAGCAGACAACACGGTTTTTACTCGTAGTGTCTCTAAGAGTGCCAGGATTCGAGCTATACGCTCCCCGGGAACCCGGACTAAGTTCTGGTTTGTGAGGAAGTTGATTCCTACATAAACGAAGTCTTGGGATGGAATCGGTTCTGACTTCTCGAGGTTGGGTAAGAGACCCAATCGAGTTACTGTGGACCAACAACGGAACAGATCCTGATGGAGGGACTGAACCTGAACGTTGTGGATTAACCAGTCGTCGAAGTATTGGAGGATCGGGGTTCCCAGTACTCATAGATAAGACGCTATTACTCCCATAACTCGGGTGAAAACTCTGGGTGCGGAAGCTATTCCGAACGGCAGAACCCGGAATTGGAAAACTTCCTGGTCCAAGCAAAACCGGAGATATTTCCGATGAGGTGGAAAAATCGGGATGTGTAGATATGCATCCTGAAGGTCGGTGGAGACCGCCCAATCCAATGGACGCATCGCATTTCGGATTGAGGAGGTGGTCTCCATCTTGAAATGTTCCTACAAAAGAAAACGGTTTAAGGGGGAGAGATCGATAATAAGGCGAAATTTCCCACTTTTCTTGGTGACCAGGAAGATTCGGGAGTAGAATGCGGGGGACTGATCGTTCATGACCCTCTCGACTGCCCCTTTTTGTAAAAGGGTATTTACCTTTTCCCTTAGTTTCCCCAGATTGGTCTGATGAAAGACTATGGGGGTCCTTGATAGTGGGGGTTGTTCCCGAAACTGAATACGGTAACCCTCGCTTACAAGAGAAAGGACCCACCCATCGTCCGTGATACTTGCCCAAGCCTCTGAAAAGAGGCCTAGGTGAGCCCCTACGGGGATGTTTGGGAGAGGAATGGATGGCAGGAGAGGGTGCGAGTCCCTAGGGCCATCCCCCCCTCCTTCCTTGGGAAAAGAAGGTGGGTTGTAGAACTTCTTCCTAGGGGCTCCTCGGTGCCTAGGTCCACGCATAGGACCGGACTGACGAGGGGGTCTCATTTGAGGTTGTGCACTATATTGGGGCTGTATCTGCTTAAAGAATTTAGCAGGTGGCCCCTGAGGTCGATGCACATTAGTACGTTTCCTGGCCGATTGCGATGGGCTAGGTGCAGTTGTGAAGGACCTATGTTGATGGTCCTTCAAATCTTGTGAGGCCACAGTGGGGATGAGACCTCCGAAGAGACTCTCAGCTTCCAATGGAGCAGCCCTTAGAAGGTCTTTATTGTGGCTAAGTAAGACCCTCGAGGAATCCAGTGCAACATCACGACGGATGTGTAGGAGTTCCGCTGAAAGGGCCATTGCAATAGAAAGTGAATGCCGAAATGTCTTGGCAACAGCTTCCAGCACACGCTGTAATGCGGCTGGATTCAGAGAGGCCTCTCTCAGCATACTAAACGACGTAGCTGATGAGAAGAGGTCCGCATGAGAAGCTATGGTGGTCAGAAGACGGACCTTCTGCTCAATGGCTTCGATCGTCTTAATAGGGAGGCGTGCCCAGGCTCCAGTTGTCAAGCCGACTTGAGATGCATCTGCATCCAATTGAGGAGGTTTAATAGGCCACTTCGGGGAATGTACCCGGTAGTAACTAGTGGCGGAGACCATAGGTCTTAAAGTAGAGGCAGGGACAGCCCACCCTTTGCGCCGTCTAGCGACGTCCTGGCCTGAGGAGAACCTTTGTGATATTTCCTCAACTGTAGAGGAATGCGGAAGGAGCAGGAGATCTGATTGTGGTTGAGCCCTGGAGATCTTTTCCAAACTGGAGAGGATCTTCTTGGACTGTGTACCAGACGGTTTCGGGCACAAATCCGCAGGTAGTAGGCGGTAAACTTCATTTACCTTATCAAAAGACCATATCTCTTCCACTTCCTCTGGTTGAGGGAAGCTGGGTCTAGTTGCTTCCAGTTCGTACTCGTTGGAGTCGACGATGATAGATAATGCATCATCATCTAGAACACTCCAAGCAGGAGAGTGGCCGGGCGACACAATGTCCTTTGGAGGTAGTAACAGAGGTGCACTATGTGCCATTTCCCGTACTTGTTTGTCATGATGAGTAGGGGCTCTATGTGCTCTAGATGTTCCAGGAGAAAGACGAGACCGCTTGTCTTTCGTGGATGATGCTATGCATTGAGTTCTACTAGTGGATGCTACCTGGCGAGAAGGCGATGGCGGAACACGAGCCACAACATCGGTCCTACTCTGAGTCCAGGGTCCAGTAGCCCAAGGGGGCATAAGGGGCCAATTATTATGAGATGTTGGTCCCCAGATCCCGTACGGATTCATTGGTATAATAGGGAAAGGGGGGATACCGATCCGATCCCCTTCCCTGGTCTGCGACCTTCTGTACCACGAGGCCTCTGATTGCTGATCAGTGTAACGTCGGTGACTGGTACAAGACATTGACCGGTGATCGGTGGACCGGTCACCGGTCAGTGACCGGTCAGAAGACATTGACCGGTGACCGGAAGACCAGTCACCCGACACTGACCGGTGACCGGACGAGTCACCGGTCAGTGACCGGTCAGAAGACATCTCAGATGTCAGTCTGTCTTCATTACTACCCAAGGTGCGGTTTAGCCCCTCCCTTCCGAGAGGGTGCGACACGCTACTTTGGGAGTGTTTGGGGTGGTATACTTCCTTCCTGGTGGAAGGAAGTAACACACTACTGCTCTTTTTCATCTTCTCCCTTCCCGGGAGAGGCGATTTACTCTTAGAGCGTTCACTGGCCCCTACAGGAGGAACCTCAACTATGTCCGGGGAGGCTGGTGCAGGCTCTTGGGGCCCCGGAATGTTCTTGTGAACTAGAGTGGCCTTCTTGCTGTATGTTGCCTTTGTCTGAGTGCCTGTAAAAGAAAATTCAGAGAAATCAGACGATGAGGGGGATTTAACTATCTTTTTCCGCCCTCTATATGTACGTGTGCAATCAGCAAGATTCCAGGTTTCATTGGTCCAATTAGTACAGATATTGCAGCGACTGTTCCGTTTACACTTGGAACAGGTAAGACAGTCTGAGTGTGTATCCCATGGGGCCTTCTTATGGCCACACTTACCTACAGACTGTTTTGCTGGCATTGTTTCTTTTTATCTGAAATAAATATTATTGAAATATCATACAATAATAATAACAATATGTAAACTCACCTTAAAATCTACACGTAGAAAACTCACCTTTTTTTTTTTGTACGTCGCGTACTCTATACATACCAGTTCACCATATACTTTGCGGGCTATCTGCACCACAGTGGTTAGTTTGACTACAGGTAAACAATATGCATATATATGTTCTTCCCAAGAAATATTAGTAGCTAGTTAACTTGACAAGCTTTATTGGTCTCAGGAAAGTACAAGAAAAGCATGTGACGTGTCACGCGTAGGTCACGCGTAGATAATAAAGAAACAATTGATGAAATAGTAGGACAATAATAATAAATGAGATATTAATTTTGTAAAATTATGCGCCTGTTAATTGCGGCGCTATCTCAGTTGTTCTATGTCGCGTTGTAATGACATAGACGACTTACCATGTAGCTGAAAAGAAACAAAATATATGGTGTACCCTAACCCCTCTAAGGGTAGAATACACGTGGAAGACTAGAAAAATTCTTCCTAGAACTAAACACTGATGAAGAGCGGCATAATACACATATAGACGAGACGGACAATTGTAACCCAGATGAATTTAGAAGGAGGGAAGTCCGAAATGTAGTTGGAAACCGCAGCAGACAATTTTCCTCAGGTTACGTTTTTGTGACACAACCACAATGCATGGCATCCATGAAAAAGATGAATGTTCGCGCAGGCGCAGAGAGATGCACGGGTGTGACGTGGCTTGTTGACAAATTCTCCACTTTAAGTGGGAGAATGTTTTCACATCGAACGGACGAGTTTTTCGACACGAAAAAGTAATAAAGCTATATATAATAGTGATGGGTAAATGTGATGCTGCTATTAAAATATAGTTTATGTTGTAAGATATTATTAGATGAATGACTTAAGTTGTAAGATATTATAGGATGGATGACTTTATTTGTAAGATATTATAGGATGGATGGCTTCAGTTGTAAGATTATAGAATGGATGACTTCAGTTGTAAGATATTATTAGATGAATGACTTCAGTTGTAAGATATTATAGGATGGATGACTTCAGTTGTAAGATTATAGAATGGATGACTTAAGTTGTAAGATATTATTGGATAGATGACTTCAGTTTTAAGATATTATTGGATGGATGACTTCAGTTTTAAGATATTATTGGATGGATGACTTCAGTTTTAAGATATTATAGAATGGATGACTTCAGTTGTAAGATATTATAGGGTGGATGCCTGCCTTAATAGCACAAATAAATAAAAATTCTTGGATAATTGTTGAAAAAAGGATTGTATGGCTATAAGATGGCTCTTTATAAACAGTATGTTTCTTGATTAAACTTTCACAAGTTAACAAGTTTTTGTTTTTTTATTTCAGCTCAGTTTTTTGATGAGTTGAATGACTTTGCTGCCGCTGTCAATTGGGACCTGATATTTGATCTGAACAGCTTGTTGAGAAAGGAGGATGGCAGCTGGGACCCCACAAATGCTGTGAAACTCATCCAATATGCCAGCAAAAAGAACTATACCATTAGTGGATGGGAGCTTGGAAATGGTATGGCATAGATTATAGCATATTTATTCAGTGACATACAGTGTCTGTTTTCCTTTGCTGTAAGGAACTTTGATAACATGAATTTCCCGAGTCCAGATAGAATACATGACTGCCTTTTATCCAATAATACACAATGCTCTCCCTTGTTATAGCATGCTTGTTGAGGTTCATAAAGCTATACGTTCAACACCACTGTACAACATGAAAGCACATGAATGAATATGTATGTGGTGGATAGGGAGGGTGTGTGTACAGAACATGCCATTCCAATAGAACATTGATATTATTTATGTACATAAACTCTACTTTTCACTTTATAGTAATCAAGTTTTCATGCTTATCAACATGCTTCGTTATGATGCAATTCTGGATATAACGCTATACCACTATGGACCCCATGACCAAAGTTATACCAATGTATAACAACATGGATTGAAAGAAAACAGCATGAAGCTAGTAACATTATGTCTTCATTTACTTTTAAAAACACCATTATTTAAAAAAAACTTAATCTTTCGCGCTATACCGCAGTTTGGTATATTACGATGTTCTCGTAATATATATCAAGATTCCACACATATCGCAGTTCTCGCTATAACACGATTCGGTACATAAGATGGTCAGTGATTATGGACCGGGACTATCACGTTATAATGAGGGAGAGTTGTAGTTTGCATTGATGGAAATAAAGATATCCTTCAGAAAATAAATACGTTGTTTTCTTTGACTCCATATGTCTATGGATCAAGTTGGCAAAAGTCCTATATGGTCAATATTCACTCCGAAAACATTGCTATTTCCATCACTTTACTTCTATTACAAATGATGATCACACTTTGGAGTACGTGAGGAAGAACCACATGTATTCTTAAATTGTGTGAGATGTATTCATGAATCCAGTAGTGGTAAATTCTACTGTATATAGGTGCCTACCTACAGCAGAGACACTGACTTGATTTGGCTTTAGCTGTCATGGCATTGTCTTCAGTTGCGTAATGTGTTACTATTAATAGCATACAGGTAAAGGCAGAGCCTGCACTAAATAGCATTTGTGAAGGTTGTTTACTGGCAATCCGCATGCTGGCTTCAAAATGACACAATGTTTTACTGACATTTTTTTTTCTTCATGTGAGCAATACGTGTTCTGCCACGTTGTATTTGAAGGTTACCATACAATCATTTGTTTTGATAGACTAGTCAAATTGGCAGTTGTTATTTACACATTAGCACTTTATCATATCAAAGGCAAGATTAATAACTACATGTTTAGATGTGAGAGGCATGGTATAGATGCAGAGTTTAACTTGCAAACATGGCATATTGGCTTTATGCTGTTGGTGGTTTTTGCGTGTCCTTTAGCCTCAAAGTGAATACAATAGCTGACAATCACAGAACATAGCAATGGCTTAATAAAGATGAATGTTGATGCCCAATTTGAATGACCTGGCCTCACTTTCACCAACATAAGTCTTAAGTTAACACTCGACTTTAGACATTTGATTGGTCAGGTTTAAGTCAGACCTAAGTTTCAGCCAATCAGATCGCTGTATTCTAAACTTAAGTTTAAGTCCAGACTTAAGTTCTGTAGGTGAAATTCAGACCTGGTTATATAAATCTTTAAAGGTCAATCAGAGCTCCCACTATCAGTTCCATATTAGGAGTCAGTTTAACCCTAAGCTGCTGTAAAATCCAGGAGTCAGATTCAGAATGCTAGGGGTTAGTACTGATGGTTGGTACTAACTGTGTCAGAGTAATACAGTACCTTATTTCCTAGGGTAGTAAAACAGATGATGTAGACTCACATTTGTTGGTGCATAATGTGCTGCTTCTGGTCTATGGAGTTCACTTCGTATCATCAGAATAAAAAACAGGACAGATCCTGATATGCAAGTGCATGATGCACCAGTGTGTACAATGTTTGTAGTGGCATGACTTTTTAGACCCAGGAAATTGTATTTCTACTTGTCAAGAGAAATGCAGTAATTGACTGACAGTTAGACAGTGGACTAGGGTAGCTAAAAAATAATCTGTGTTTGTTGAATACTCGCCACTGGACTGATGTCAACAATTGACTGACAGTCACACAGTAGAGTAGAGTAGCTAAAAATATCACTGATGTGTGGTGTTTGTTCAGTATTCACCTGGAGGGATATTGGCAATTGAACACAACAAGTAAACAGAAATCCATGTGATGATTGTCAAAACTGGGAAAGACTTAAAACTCTTGTTGTTGACATATTTACCTTGGTTTGATTTTTGCATAAATAACACACAATGAAAGCGTATCTTGCATCATCTTTGTCAAATCTGCATAATTTGTATAAAAAAAATTGCGTTAAGTAGGATTCTGGACAATTATCGAGAAAATCTTCAAAATTTAATTTTTCATACTTTTCATAGAACATCATCTGTAGATTAAAATCCATTTCTTCCGAAAATTTACTCTTACCAAATTCCTGAAATATTCAGTTAAAATGAATGCAGTATATGATTGATCAAAATTTCAGACTACATTACCTCTCTTGAAAATAAGGCTCAATTTGCTGTTATATGTAATGTCATTTGAGAATGAGCCGACCAGGCATTAATATAGAAATGTATTTATTGCATTGTCATTTCAAGTAAACACGACAGATTTTGTGCAGTACATAGTCTGAAATTGTGATATAAAAACAGAAAAGGTTATATTGTTTTCCTTTTTTAAAAAATTTATAAATGGAGAAAGATGCAGAAAATAGTTATCTACTGATTATGCTGGGTCAAACCAGGAAGTATTATGCAGAACTTTCCAAGTAACCCATCCTGCTCATTCTCATTTTTTCCAAGCATATTACAGGCCGTCAGATTATCACAAATCCTTCTAAATGCTCAAAAAAGGATTTAGAGATCTTTTAGGCAATCATAGAGGATAAATAAGAAGCAAGCAAATAAGAGAGGGCAGAGAGAGAGAGAGAGAGAGAGAGGAAGAGAATGAAGAAGAATGTTGAAAAATAAGTCATCCCCTTTCATAGGATACAGAAATTCAAACTCATATCTTCATTTAACCTTTGCTTTATAGATCTATGATGGGTAGGTAAGAGCAGCAACTATCAAGTAGAACTTAGGAAAATATTATGTTAAGAGATAAGACATTAACATTTAGAAATGGCAGGTTCTCACAAGTACCATTTAAAAAAACTGCCATTTTGTTTGGACGAGTTATTGTTGATAATTTTGATTAAAAATACTGATCTGATGTATTTATTTTCTGAATATGGTTTATGTAATATAAAATAAGAAGATACACTGACTACATATGGCTTATGTAATATAAAATTAGAAAATACACTGACTACATATGGCTTATGTAATATAAAATTAGAAAATACACTGACTACATATGGCTTATGTAATATAAAATTAGAAAATACACTGACTACATATGGTTTATGTAATATAAAATTAGAAAATACACTGACTACATATGGTTTATGTAATATAAAATTAGAAAATACACTGACTACATATGGCTTATGTAATATAAAATTAGAAAATACACTGACTACATATGGTTTATGTAATATAAAATTAGAAAATACACTGACTACATATGGCTTATGTAATATAAAATTAGAAAATACACTGACTACATATGGTTTATGTAATATAAAATTAGAAAATACACTGACTACATATGGCTTATGTAATATAAAATTAGAAAATACACTGACTACATATGGTTTATGTAATATAAAATTAGAAAATACACTGACTACATATGGCTTATGTAATATAAAATTAGAAAATACACTGACTACATATGGCTTATGTAATATAAAATTATAAGATACACTGAGATTGCACTTTTGCATTTGAATGCACAGTATTTTTGCAATTTTTTCCAGTAATTACCATCATTTGTTTTATTTTTTTCTCTCAATCCATCAATGACCATGATGACCATATTAACCATAGATGTCAGAATTTTGCATCAGACAAGTGGATTTGCCAAGTGTCTGAAACAGAATTATGATCCTGAAGGTGGGAGTTTCCAATCCAACACTGATGCATAATGAAGGATTACTTTTCTCACATTCCTAAATGAAAAAATGACGGTCAAAGTCAAAATGGCACATTGTGAATACTGATGCGACTTTGAAACAGCAAAACACCCATTGAAAAGCTCCTCACCTAAGATAGATCATAAAATTTTAGGTTTACACTGAATATAATGATCTAGTCCTCAATTCTGCCTAATGTACAATTGATTCTCCTTTCGTAAATAATAATGAGAAAATGAAATTTTCCCCAAAAAATAACAGCTACGACAACTGCTTTTTCAACTCAAAACCTGACTATAGAATCTGTACCTTGTTTGTGGGACACTGACTTCAACTGCTGCACATTTTGGAACTTAAATGTTGCAATTAATGTTATTGTGAAAGAATGCGCAAGTCATGATAATAATCAGAGAGTTTTTGCCAGTTTGTGTGCACTATGATCACAGTAAAAGATCATGAGATGAAAGATGATGTTCATGTGATGAAAGATAGAGATATTCCCCCATCAATGTTATACACTGAAAAACACGATCAAACACACTTAGGATTGTAAAAATACTGTATTTTCAAGTGAAGCTGACCAGTATTTAGGTAAGCAATATGTGAATCCTTGAAAATGCTTGAAAGTTTTAATCCCCAAATTTCTTGAAAGTTTGATGCTGAAACAGGAATTTAGACCTTCTCAGTCATCTTTTTATTTAAATTCTGTTCACTCACACAAACATAACTGGATTTTAATATAGACATGGATTTTATTGCAATTTTAATGTGGATTCATTCTAAAGGGCATTTCATGCATGAATATTTTTAGCCTAACAGCATCTGAATTAATTTTTAAATGGTGCACCTTTTGCTAAGGCATGGGGAATGCAGAAAACTTAGTTTGACATCCATCCATTTATACAGTCTTAATTTGCAAGTGGGGAAAAAATGAGTTGACCATTGCTGACCAAGTTCCTAATTTGCAATGTCCCATATAGCCCTCTCACAGTGAGACATTACTGTGTAACAAAATACTGCAAATTCACTATTTTGTGGTTGCTGCAAACCATAAATTTAAAGACCCAACAAACAATGATGCTTCCGTGGAAACAATAGAACCCTTCTTTAGAAAAATAGAACCCCTTCTGTGGAAACAATAGAATCCCTTCTGTGTAAATAATAGAATTCCTTCTGTGGAAACAATAGAACCCCTTCCATGGAAACAATAGAACCCTTTCTGTGGAAACAGTAGAATCGCTTCTGTAGAAACAATAGAACCCCATCTTTGGAAATAATAGAATCCCTTCTGTGTAAACAATAGAATTCCTTCTGTGGAAACAATAGAACCCCTTCTGTGGAAACAATAGAATCCCTTCTGTGCAAACAATAGAATCCCTTCCCCAATCCATGAAATTAGGTACTGATGAAAATGTCTCTTTTTGCAAAACCATGAAAATTTAATATCCACAAATATAAAGGAATTCACACAAATCAAATATGAATATTTAGCATGTCGGTATTTATGTTAAATTATTATATATCGTACCTGCCAACCATTCCAGACATTGTTGGGGGGTTTTGGGACTCAAAAAGTGTGTTTTGTGGTCCCAAAGGGGATCAGTGTATGTGACCCAAATAAGCAACGTTGTACAATTGAGAATAAAGTTATTTACCCTGTACCTATACGAGCCTATACAAAATGACTGGAAATTCAATTTTGAATGAAGGAAAATAAAATTTATGTTTTCTTTGAAGCATTCAATACACTTCCAAACAACAAATAGCTGGTAGACTTAGCATGGTCATATATCATCAACATACACATACACACACACATGCACACACTCACATAATCACAACCACACAGATATTATATTGAATTAAAAAAATACACAAAGTTTCTGTTCTTAAAATCCATTGGACTGTGGAATACAGTGCTAACTTGTAGTTGCTGACTTTAATGCTCTCAGTAGTTCATGTTCATCTTTGCACTTAGTAGAGACTGGATGGGTACTATTGTTCAAACTTTGTTACAGATCTTGTTGAATTTTTCTGAGTATTGAAAATGCTCTTTCTGCATCTGCCCCCATGCTATGTCGATTTATGTCATATACATCACTACAAAATGACTAATGTCGATAATGGTATTTGCAGTTATGTTGAAAATACAAAATGCTCTAACTTACTGCTGAGGTTCACAAAGCGAAACTCCATCAACCAGGAGTTCTTTAATTTTGTTTTGTTGGCCTTTGCATGTTGCACAGACATCAACAAAAGATCTCTCTCATTTTTTTTGTATGACACGTCGTGATATGGCAGGTATGTCATATCGAGACATTTTTGTAAAATGTTATCTCATACAATGAGTGTTTTCTTTTCGTCAGTAAGAAATTTGTACCATTACTCATCATAGAACTTTTTTAAAAGGCATTGTATTTGATTCAACCATTTTGAATTTGTGCCTCATCTGGGAATGGCGAGACACGGTGCTGGGTCAAAAGTGAGTAGCCACCTGAATAGGAAAAGTCAGTGTCATTTTTAAAAAATATGATTTCAGATGAACACTGCATGGATAAGGGCTGTTCCAGTAAAATATACTTGGGACCCAGAGAAGGCACTTTTAATGTGAAGTAGTCACCCATTGATGCAATTTAGAATTTTGTATCAATTTAATATGAACTATTTGAGTAATCTGTGTTCCCAGAAAAAAGTGCTTTCCCTGGGTACCATGTATGATTAAATGGAACAGCCCTAAGGATTATTCTGAAAGCGTAAATTTATCTGTGTGCACTAATGAACATCTTGTTTGTAGTCTGAAATTGTAAATCTGTAGTGAGTGCTGATTTTATACCTCCTGGTGATGTAAATGAAACATGGTGCCTCATAGTAATAAACTGACAGATGGTCAAAAGCATATATGTAAATGAAACATGGTGCCTCATAGTAATAAACTGACAGATGGTCAAAAGCATATATGTAAATGAAACATGGTGCCTCATAGTAATAAACTGACAGATGGTCAAAAGCATATGTGTAAATGAAACATGGTGCCTTATAGTAACAAACTGACAGATGGTCAAAAGCATATGTGTAAATGAAACATGGTGCCTCATAGTAACAAACTGACAGATGGTCAAAAGCATATGTGTAAATGAAACATGGTGCCTCATAGTAACAAACTGACAGATGGTCAAAAGCATATGTGTAAATGAAACATGGTGCCTTATAGTAACAAACTGACAGATGGTCAAAAGCATATGTGTAAATGAAACATGGTGCCTTATAGTAACAAACTGACAGATGGTCAAAAGCATGTGTAAATGAAACATGGTGCCTCATAGTAACAAACTGACAGATGGTCAAAAGCATATGTGTAAATGAAACATGGTGCCCCATAGTAACAAACTGACAGATGGTCAAAAGCATATGTGTAAATGAAACATGATGCCTCATAGTAACAAACTGACAGATGGTCAAAAGCATATGTGTAAATGAAACATGGTGTCTCCTAGTAACAAACTGACAGATGGTCAAAAGCATATGTGTAAATGAAACATGGTGCCTTATAGTAACGAACTAACAGATGGTCAAAAGCATATGTGTAAATGAAACATGGTGCCTCATAGTAACGAACTAACAGATGGTCAAAAGCATATGTGTAAATGAAACATGGTGCCTTATAGTAACAAACTGACAGATGGTCAAAAGCATATATGTAAATGAAACATGCTGCCTTATAGTAACGAACTAACAGATGGTCAAAAGCATATATGTAAATGAAACATGATGCCTCATAGTAACGAACTAACAGATGGTCAAAAGCATATATGTAAATGAAACATGGTGCCTCATAGTAACGAACTAACAGATGGTCAAAAGCATATCTGTAAATGAAACATGGTGCCTTATAGTAACGAACTAACAGATGGTCAAAAGCATATGTGTAAATGAAACATGGTGCCTTATAGTAACAAACTGACAGATGGTCAAAAGCATATGTGTAAATGAAACATGGTGCCTCATAGTAACAAACTGACAGATGGTCAAAAGCATATGTGTCGGTGAAACATGGCACCTTATAGTAACAAACTGACAGATGGTCAGAAGCATATGTTTCAATGAAACATGGTGCCTCATAGTAACGAACTGACAGATGGTCAAAAGCATATGTGTAAATGAAACATGGTGCCTTATAGTAACAAACTGACAGATGGTCAGAAGCATGTGTGTCGGTGAAACATGGTGCCTTATAGTAACAAACTGACATGGTCAGAAGCATATGTGTAAATGAAACATGGTGCCTTATGGTAACAGACTGACAGATGGTCAGAAATGTTTCAATGAAACATGGTGTCTCCTAGTAACAAACTGACAGATGGTCAGAAGCATATGTGTAAATGAAACATGGTGCCTTATAGTAACAAACTGACAGATGGTCAGAAACATGTGTGTCGGTGAAACATGGTGCCTTATAGTAACAAACTGACAGATGGTCAGAAGCATATGTGTAAATGAAACATGGTGCCTTATGGTAACAGACTGACAGATGGTCAGAAATGTTTCAATGAAACATGGTGTCTCCTAGTAACAAACTGACAGATGGTCAGAAGCATATGTGTAAATGAAACATGGTGCCTTATAGTAGCAAACTGACAGATGGTCAGAAGCATATGTGTAAATGAAACATGGTGCCTCATAGTAACGAACTGCCAGATGGTCAAAAGCATATGTGTCAGTGAAACATGGTACCTTATAGTAACAAACTGACAGATGGTCAGAAGCATATGTTTCAATGAAACATGGTGCCTCATAGTAACAAACTGACAGATGGTCAAAAGCATATGTGTAAATGAAGCATGGTGCCTTATAGTAACAAACTGACAGATGGTCAGAAGCATGTGTGTCGGTGAAACATGGTGCCTTATAGTAACAAACTGACAGATGGTCAGAAGCATATGTGTAAATGAAACATGGTGCCTTATGGTAACAGACTGACAGATGGTCAGAAATGTTTCAATGAAACATGGTGTCTCCTAGTAACAAACTGACAGATGGTCAGAAGCATATGTGTAAATGAAACATGGTGTCTCCTAGTAACAAACTGACAGATGGTCAGAAGCATATGTGTAAATGAAACATGGTGCCTTATAGTAGCAAACTGACAGATGGTCAGAAGCATATGTGTAAATGAAACATGGTGCCTCATAGTAACGAACTGCCAGATGGTCAAAAGCATATGTGTCAGTGAAACATGGTACCTTATAGTAACAAACTGACAGATGGTCAGAAGCATATGTTTCAATGAAACATGGTGCCTCATAGTAACAAACTGACAGATGGTCAAAAGCATATGTGTAAATGAAGCATGGTGCCTTATAGTAACAAACTGACAGATGGTCAGAAGCATGTGTGTCGGTGAAACATGGTGCCTTATAGTAACAAACTGACAGATGGTCAGAAGCATATGTGTAAATGAAACATGGTGCCTTATGGTAACAGACTGACAGATGGTCAGAAATGTTTCAATGAAACATGGTGTCTCCTAGTAACAAACTGACAGATGGTCAGAAGCATATGTGTAAATGAAACATGGTGCCTTATAGTAACAAACTGACAGATGGTCAGAAACATGTGTCAATGAAACATGGTGCCTCATAGTAACAAACTGACAGGTGGTCAGAAGCAGATTTGTAAATGAAACATGGTGCCTCATAGTAGCAAACTGACAGATGGTCAGAAGCAGATGTGTAAATGAAACATGATACCTCATAGTAACAAACTGACAGATGGTCAGAAGCATATGTTTAAATAAAACATGATGCCTCATAGTAACAAACTGACAGATGGTCAGAAGCTGATGATAATTCAGTTAGCCAAGATTTTAGTGTTTGAAAGAATATCAGAAATAACTGGAATTAAAATTATACAATTCATAATCTTTTGAAAACGTTTCACAAAAGGGGTTCCCAAGAAGTCAAGAAATAAGTGGAAGACCAATCATCATGAGCATGGGGGGGGGGGGGTGATCATGTACTTTCTCATCTTGTTCATCACAATTCTGACAATCACAGACAATCTTTGCAGGACCTGACCAAAGCTTTTAAAGAGTCTGTCAGCATTTATGTTTCTGCAAGCACTTTCAACAAAAGATTAAAGAGTTTAGGATTCAGCAGATGCACTGTAGGAAAGCAAACTAGGATTTCTCAGCAGAATTGTGCATCATGTATTCCATCATTTAGAGAGAGATATAACTGGATAGTTGAAAACCAGTAGTCAGAAGTAAATTTTTAGCAATGAAACTAAAGTTATTTTGAACAAAGAATGAAAGTTAATTTTTGTTTGGAGAAAACCCAGTGAAGAATGGCATCCAGAGTGTTTGGTCTGTACAGTGCACACTTGCAATTTAAGAATATTTCATCAGTGTTTTAGGGGGTGCATTACTGACAGAGGTGTTAGAAATCAGACCCCAGCAGAGGGTAAAATTGACTCAGACAAGTCTGTTAGCATCTTTGATGGAAAATTGTAGCCAGTTATTGCAGAAGTGTTTCAAAATGGGGAATGGACCTTCCAGGTGGATAATCGTCCAGTCCATGTTTCTATGAGGACAAAACAGTGTCAACATGATTAAATACTGAATCTATACTCTGGTCATCACACACCTCTGAATTCAATATTATTGAGAATATTTGGCAAACAACTAAATCCAAGATTTAAAATGGATTACATGAAATCAGATCTAGGTCTATTTTTTACATTTGGGTCTCTCTCAATCTTAACCATAGGACTTTATAACTCCATACTTAAGCAATTACAAGCTAGGATAAGAACCATGGGATCAGTTACCAAGTATTAGATGTTAAAGTACCATTTGCTGTCACATTTTTGTCACTATATTGTTTATAAATAGCAATGATGTTAGTTTTCCTTCTGTGACATCAATGTAAGTAGCTATTCACTTTTGACCCGGTACTGTAGATATTACTTTTCCAGTAGCTATGGCAACAACGGAATTGTCATCAACAGTGGCATTTGTGTTAAGGTCCTGTGATAAAATTTTCAATGTCACTTATCTTCTACATAAGTCGTTGTAATCGACTGAAACTTTGGGGTAATATTACCTTAGGTGTAAAGTTTGCATCCTGATATGCTTGGAATTCAGGTGTCTTGCCTATTATTATATTACTGCCTTCTCATAGGAATATATAGCATCCTGTAGTCAAGGGGAAGTGTATTAAATTAGATATCTGTAGTCAGCCAATCAGAACTCAAGAATTTATTATGTGATGTACTAAATCATCATTCACAGACAAGACAATTAGCAAATATTGATTTTCTTTCTGATCAGTAAGTATACCCTCATTGTTTGATTTGATCTTTTCCATCCCTACATCCATCTGTCTGCCATGAGGAACCTGTTAGCATGATAACACAAAAACTACTTAATGTAGACAAAATAAATTTGATTCGCATGTTTGTATGTATATATTAATGACCTGATTACATTTTCATGCCCTGAAAGCAGTTTGTTCCATTTGTTAAAATAAATTTGTGAACTTTTTTGGACGGTGACTTTTTGTGATGAAAACCATGTTAGCACAATTGCAATCAGGACTTTTTGTTGCAAAGCTTTTAAGCATGATTGTGCAAAACCCACTTGACGTAGATAATTGCAATATGGTTGACATGTTTGTTTGCATGCATATATGACCTGAATAAAGTTTTCAGGCCACCAAAGCAATTTTTCTATTTTGTATAAACTTTCTGCACTTTTTTGGGCTTTGACTCTTGTGGTGAAAACATTGCTAGCAGTATTGTGCAAAAGCAACCTGATGTAGACAAAATGAAAATTTTTTGGTATGTTTGTAAGCAATGTAATTGAGGTGATGGGATTTTCAGGTCACTAAAGCAGTTCTTCAGTTTTTATCAATTTTGTAGCTTAGACTTTTTTGTGAAAACCCTGTTAGCATGATTGTGCAAAAACCCTTTGACATAGACAAATGAAATTTGGTAGACATGTTTTGTATGCATATCTAGATGACCTTGTTATATATTCATGCTGCTAAGGCAGTTTTTCCAGTGTTTCATTAATTTTTTAACTCATTCAGTTTTTACTTTTTGGCTGCAGTGGGGACAAACATGCATCTAGTTTCCCTCCTGCCTTCATGTAACAGATGGCAAAACATAGGTGTCACTTTCTGTTGGCAATGGCAGTGGTACCAGTAATGACTTTCTTGTTATCAAAAATCTTAAAATTCTGTGTTGAAGTGTTATATAACTTCACTGTCAATTGCTGTATTCAACAAAAACTATGTGCTTAAAGTTGTATATACTCGCTTACAAGTCGAGTCCAACTGCATAGACCCAGATCTGCCATTGCATAATGCACAGGAAGATCTGGGTCTTTGCAGTTTGTTAGGAGTAATCAGTAAAACAAACAACATAGACTCTGATCTGCTGGTGCATAATGTGATGGCAGATCAGGGTCTATGTTGTTTGCAGTTTGACTCAACTTATATGTGAGTATATATGATATGTTATTTTTACAATACTCATTTTCCCATTTGTCACTTTTAGTTTACCTAATTCTGTCTTATATAGGATTAGCAATAATTTACGTATTTTAAAATATATTTCTAATTTCAAATTTAATTTCAGAACCAGACCAATATCCACGAATGGGAACAACTGTTGAGCCAGAGCAGCTAGCAGCTGATTTTGGACATCTGATGGAAATTCTCCAGGAATTTCCCATCTTTAAAAATAGCATCATTATTGGTCCTTCTGTTGCAAATCTTGGTCAAGAAGCATTGAATTTTTTTTATAGGTAAGTCAAAAGTTGTTGAAAGGAACAATGGTGGTAGCCTGTTGAAATATTTGTTTTGCTATGAATATAAGTAATAAAACACACTGATTTACCTAATTATTGCAGGGGCTTAATTGATCAATTAAGCATCAATTGTAAGACTCAGTTATAAAACTCGATTAATTGTCCCCAACATTTGTAGAAAAGCAGGGGCATAGTATCTGCATTTCCATCCAGCCATCTGTCCAGCCATCATAATTTTATTTCCACTCTATAACTTTAAAGCTCTTTGAGATTAGGTTAATGTCATGGCAAATATTTTCAGTTTTCCATTAAATTTTTCCTTCTGCTGTCTAGCTTTCAAGCCATTTGAGATTAAGGGATGAAACTTTGTATACTTATACATCATCGTTAGAAGTTGTGTCACATACCACATTTTTGTGGGTCTTATCTTCAGTGCCAAGGTCATGGGTAAAATATTGTAAGTTTTCCATCACACTTTCCTTTCTGCTCTATTCCTTTAGAGCTGTTTTGAGATCAAGGGATGAAGCTTGGTATATTTATACATCATTATTAGAAGGCATGTAACATGCCACAATTGTGGTCCTATCTTCAAAGTCAAGGTGACAGGTCATTATTTTAAAGTTTTCCATCACACTTTCCTTTCTGTTCATGAACGTTAGAGCTGTTTAGATGAATGGATGAAACTTAAAATACACTTATCTATCATCATTATAAGGCATGTTAGAGATTCTGTTTTCAAATTTAAGGTCACAGGTCAGTAAATAGGTGTCAGTAGCATGTTCCCTTCCACTGTATAAAATACGAGCTTTTGAAGCTGAATGGATGTCATTAGATGTGTTGCATTCCACATTTGGGGTCTATATACAAAATCAGGTCACAAGTCTATATTTTATGGTTTGTTTTGTTTCTGCTTTGTATCTTAAAAGCTGTTTGAGATTTAGGGATGAACCTTGGTAACACTTATGTTTTTAATTTTTATGGAATCTCATTTATCTAGTCAATGTTTTATCTTGAAGGTCAAGGTCAATGAAATTTTTTTCCCCAGTTTCTGCACTTTTATTCTAATATCCTTTGGGATTGAACCATGAGCCATGATGTTTGGTTGCTTTCCGTGTCTGCCCAATAACTCTACAGGTCTGTCACAAAGGTCGCAGATTTTGTCCTTGTATACTTTTGGTGTGCTCACCATGGCATACAGGAGACAACAGTTCATTGGATTTGCTTGTTACAAGTTTACATTTTAAAGAGGTTATAAAGATATAAATGAAGCTCTATTGGTGGTCTGCAGATCATCCAGAGTTGGGTCTGTAAAATGTTGATTAAGGATGTAAATGAATCTCTATCAGTGGTCTGCAACTCATTCAGACTTCGGTTGTTGATTAAGGATGTAAATAAAGCTCTGTTGTTGGATCTACAGATCATCCAGAGTTGGGTCTGTGATGTTTTATCCATTTCTCTGCATTTCTTGCAATAACTGATGCTACTTTATGTATACCTAACACTTCTGTTCAGTTGAAATGGCTCATTTTCAAAGACATTCAGTATTACTTAGTTTCACTCAATTTATGTCTTTTATAGGGACTTTCTAAGTAATGGAGCCCCCATTTCTACTCTGTCTTCCTCTGTACATACACTAGTGTTGCAATGAGTCCTCAAGCACCCATGTATGAGTCAGGTACATCTTAGACTCAAGTCCACATTTGGGACTTTAGTACTCTACAAATTGATGAGACAAATCCTACCTACAATTTGGAAGATTACTGATATCTTTCATTTAAGTTAAATTTGCCTTACAGCAACCACTGGGGATTAGTACATTTTCTGTCAATAAGAAAATGCAGAGTTTGCTCATATATTTAGGAAATTAACAATAATATTTCACAGTAATTAGAAAAATTGCAATAAAAAGATTCAGATTGTCTGTCATTTTTGGTTGACCAATCAGAGCACACTATTCCATTCAGCACATTGCATCATCTTGGCTAACTAGTGCAGCCATGGCCATGGGTCAGTTTAATGTAGGAAAATGGGTTGCAGAATTTAGTGGTAGAAAGTGAGCAGACTGTGCTGAAGGCATTAAAAGTTGAATATTTGAGCTTAACATCAATACAGCATTTAGTCAGTATAGCTTTAGAAATTATTCAGTAAAAGTAGGTTGTGTGGAAGCATCCTCCCTTGTGTTTATAAAATAATATTGTATATCGACCTCGCATGTACATTACATACAAAAAAGAATGAAAGATTTTGTATTCAAATGTTTAAAGCTGTCAAGGCAGAGGTGGGTGTGTGGGTAGGTATGCATATTCTCTCACTTTGCTATAGATAGGGCTGTCAGAGACCGCAATTTGGAGCACTTGATGTTGAGTTGAGTCTGCCACTTCAAGTACTTAAGTCCTAAATTTGGTACTCGTTACAGCCCTAGCATCCACTTTCAGCTCTATTTTCAGAGGCTGCATATACTGCATTGTTCGTACTTTGGCAAACACGCCTTTGATGAGTGCAAGAAGAATGAGACTGGTTATATTATGTTTTAAACAACAAAATAAAGCTTTTCACTTTAGGGGTGATATTCCAAATCAGCTGATTCCCCTTTGACCAAACTCTGAATGTTGAGATTCCAGAACCAAGAATGAAGGTTGAAGGAGAATTCTCCCTAACAAGACTTCTCTACTGCAGAAAAACTTAAATAAATATTCAGACCAGGAAATTTTACACTCTGCTGTTTTATCATTTCTGAATCTTCATGTTTTTCTTTTGAAACAATAATTAAATTTTGATTCCTCAAAAGTATTGATTATATTTGCTTAGTGGTACAGTGTATTCATTTTCTCATCCCCTTTAGATTTTTCTTGGCTAAAGGAGGGAAGTCCATAGATGCTGCAACATTTCATCAGTAAGTATTACATCATCATTTTCATCATTATTGACAATAATACATGGGATATTGCATATTATTGACAAAGAGTTTGTTTTTTGTCTTTCAATTAATCATGTTCAGTCCCAAACAGGTAGGAAAAGTAGTAAAAACCATGACCCACATAAAGCATTTTATTTTGATTGAACCCAAATAAATCTTGGTTCACAAAGCAGATACTCTGATTTTAGGTTAAAATCTATGAATGTGTCTTCATTACATTAGTGTGCAGTAAAACCTCAATGCCTCTAACATGGTTGACTTAAACATCCTGGTTTGCTCAAACTACTTTTTTCTGTCCCTATAATATGTCTAGAGATTTAGTGTAAAATGTTACTTATTGCCTGAACAGTTTTTGTTTTAGCTCTTAAACTTAGTTTAATGTCTCAAGCTTTGTCATTCAATAGGATCAGCACACCCACTCTTTACAGCTCTATTCCTTTGCTTAATAAAGTCATAAACTGAGATAATGGCATGACATGGTTCTGTATCTCTCTTAATGAAGAATAATGCAAATATTGTTTAAAAATGTACACTAATGTCAACAGAAAAAGGGGGAATCCAGGGGCCCTCATGCAATTTAAGCAGATGAGATAACATGTAAATCATCTAGCCTAGGGGTGATTTCCAGTAAGTTGTTCGTAATGCACATGTAAACAAAACAGCAAAACTGTCAGTGTTCCACATGCAATTGTGCATAACTCACCTATAATTAACTTGAAGGTTGACAAAACCAAGTGTAGATCACATGTTTTCTCTGTCTCATTGTCACAACCAGAAGATTTGTGTTCAACCAGTTCTGCCAATCAAAAATTGAAACAACAATCTGAAACACAGGGCACCTAGGAATAATTAGTTCTGTCTTTAAAAGCTCCATGTTACTGTGTGTAATCAATACTATTTTAGTCAGCAACACAGGGGTTTCTAAAAGACTAAACTAGCTGAACTCGATGATCTGGGTGGAATTTGGTGGTAAGACATTTATTTGCTCACCTCAGTGAAATAGAGGCTAACTACTATACTAACCCTGGTGTGTGCATCCACACAGATAAAAACATATACATATGTACACCCTCACTGAATGTCAACCATTCTTTCTTCCTAGGTCCTAGGCAACAGCTTGGAGTGGGTTTCATAGCACCTACCACCTGGTAAGGGGGTTGAGTGAGCAAACTCTGTACATACATGTAAATTAGTTGTACATTCTTGGTTAAGTTTTTGCATTTACCTAAGGTTTTATGCACATTGTATTAATACTATTATACCTGGAATCATACAGTTTGGTGAGGGGATGCATTTTGATGTGTACAACACCCTCATAACAACAGTAGGTCACTGTGACCTATATTTCATGCCTCACTGAATTTAGTTAAAGTTTGCATTTTAAGTTTATTTCTAAAGCTCTATTCATGCCAGTATCCTCACATTAGATGATTGTATACATCTCTATTAGCACCACACCCTTACCACAAGAGAATGTCACTGTGGCCTACATTTAACATTTTTTCTGGCTTAGCTCATGACCAAATAGTTTTTTGCACCTTGTATATATACTTTTATACCTAGATCAATAAAAGTTGGTGAGGGGATGGAACTTGATGAGTACTACAACCTCATTTCAAAAGTAGGACCTTGTGACTTATATTTCATGTTTCACTGACTTTGATTAAAGTTTGTGTTTTAAGTTTCTTTCTCAAGTGCTGCTAGGATCATCAAACTAGATGATGCTTGTATGCATTTCTATTAGTACCACACCCTTACCACAAAAGGGAGCAGTGGTAGCTCAGTTGGTAGAACATTGGACTCTTAATCAAAGGGTCACAGGTTCAATACCTGCCCAGGCCAGCCTGGATCAGCTGCCACAGTGTGTCCTTGGGGAAATACACTTAGCTACCATTTCCTCAGTATGATATAGCCAATAATGTGTTAAAAGTGCCATTAAAACCCAAAATCAAAACAAAAGAAGGTCACTTTCACACTTTACTGGCTTGGGTTAAGTTTTTGCATTTAGCTCATAACCAAATAGGTTTTTAGCATCATGTATACATACTGTTATACCAAGATTCATGAAACCTGGTAAGGAGATGTCTCATGTTGAGTACTACACCCTTGTCACAAAAGTAGGCCACTATGACCCATATTTCATGCTTTGCTGACTTGGGTTCAATCTCAAACACTGTTCATGTCAGAATCAGCAAACTAGGCAATTGCATAGATCTTTTTTTGGTACCACACCCTTACAACAGAAGGTCATTGTGGCCTACTTTTCACATTCTACTGGTTTATGTAAAGTTTTTGCATTTATCTCATGGCCACTTTGTATTTTAATCCACTGCATAATACTCTTATACCTGGAATCACAAAACTTGGTGAGTAGATGCATCTTGATGAGTACTACACCCTCATCTTAAAAGTATGTCACTGTGACCCATATTTAACATTTCACAGAGTTTTGTTCAATTTGATGTTTTACTGTTCATGTTTTAATCATTAAAATTGATGATTGTATAATCTCTCCTAGTTACTACACCCATACCATAAAAGGTCACTGTGACCTATATTTCAATTAGGTTAGTTTTTGCATTTAGCTCATGGCTACATGGGTGTTTGGCATGCTATGTACATACTATCCTATCTAGAATAATGAAACTTGGGATATATCTTGATGAGCAACTACTTCCTCATTTCAGTAGTAGGTTATTTAGTTCCCACATTTTACACTTCACTGACTTTGGTTAAATTTTGTGTTTGATGTTCCTTTCTCAGGCACTGTTCATGCAAGAATCGTGAAATTGATAATGATATGCATTTCTGTTACTACCACACCCATACAACAAAAGAGGCTCATTGTGACCTATATTTCATCTTTTACAAGTTTTTACATTTAGCTCATGACCACATGAGTTTTTGGCATGTCATATGCATACTATCCTACCTTGAATCATAAAAGTGGATACATATTCATAAGTTCTACATCCTTTTAACAAAAAGAGATCTATGACCTATATTTCATGCTTCATTGACTCTGATTAAATTTTTGTTGTTAAAATTAATTTGTTGGGTGCTGTTTTTGTTTCAGTCATGAAACTTGATAATTGGATGCATCTCTGTTATTACTTCACCATTTTAAGCCAAAGAAGGTTACTGTGACCTACATTTTCTACTTTCTAGTATGGGTTAAATATTTGTGATTATGATCACATTAATTCAGTATATACATCTTAGCCTACTCAGAAGGTTCTTTCTGACCAATGCAGTTGGAAATAGGAATAAACATGTTTATTTAATGGTAAACTTTCCATAATAATGACTATACATTGTATATTGTGATATGTTACCCTCAGCAGGTTAACTGTGTATTTTATATGTGATTGAGTATAGAAATTAGTTGAGTGGACTGCATGCTTTTTATGTGAGGCCTCACATGCAGTGGTTAATCTAGGTAATTAATGATGCAGTTGCTACATATGCTGTCTGTCATTCCAAGGTTACTCAAAGTGTGACTTTCACCCAGTATAATCTGGCTTCTAGGGGTGGATAATGATAATAGCATGTCAAGCAGATTTTTAATAAGAATGATTTGTTTAAAAAAATATAAAAAAGCAACATTTATCAATGGCTTTTATCAACTCATAGTACCTCAACTTTTCGATCTTTTTTATTGTTTTATGTGTTGTAATACCTGTTACAGTAGGTTGGGTTGGTAGATGGGTGGATGGGTAGGTAGTTACTAGTTAGGTGCTTGCACAATATGTCATTACACTTCAGTCTATACAGTGCCAATTAAAGTTCAGAGTTTAACTTTTAAAATGATTAAAAGTTCTAATGTGGCAATAAAGGAAAATTAAAGTTCAGAGTTTAACTTTTAAAATGATTAAAAGTTCTAATGTGGCAATAAAGGATTGCCCAAAAAAATATTTAGTTAGAAAAGGGGCCAAGATCACTTTAATCTAATTTTATTTTCTGCACGATACTGCTTACAGTGGCTGCTGGAGATTAGGAAATGTTGAGGTGAGCTGTGTAATTATTGATTACACTGTGGTTTTATATAGTTAGGAGCCACAAAGAACACACTTGCCATATTAGTGTAAACTTGGTTTTTGGACGGATGCAGGTTTAATACTGTAAATACACTTTTCTTCCTGGAGAACCAATTTTCATGGATTTCATGGTTACTACAAAGCAGCAATTTGTTAAACCAACATAAAATATCATTACCAGTAAAGACATATCTGTCAATGGCAGATCCCAAAATTTAAATGCATATAAATAAATGAATTCACAGTTTGCTGATTTGCATCCAGATTATCTACTTTTCAACTTGGAGACTGCTTGTTTGCATGCTGGTTGCTACTCTTCATATTGGAGATTGCTTGTTTGCATGCATATAGCTACTCTTCACATTGGAGATTGCTTGTTTGCATGCAGGTAGCGACTCTTCACATTGAAGATTGCTTGTTTGCATGCAGGTTGCTACTCTTCATATTGGAGATTTTTTGTTTGCATGCAGATGGATACTCTTTACATTGTAGATTGCTTGTTTGCATGCAGGTTGCTACTCTTCACATTGTAGATTGCTTGTTTGGATGTAGGTAGCTACTCTTCACATTGGAGATTGCTGATTTGCATCCAGATTATCTACTTATCAATTTGGAGATGCTTGTGTGCATGCAGATGGCTACTCTTCACATTGGAGATTGATTGTTTGCATGCAGGTAGCTACTCTTCATATTGGAGATTTTTTGTTTGCATGCAGATGGATACTCTTCATATTGGAGATTGATTGTTTGCATGCAGGTAGCTACTCTTCAGTTTTGGAGAAATTTCTGTGTCTTTAGACCTGACATTGTAGTACAAAAATGGGCTGGGCATTATTGCATGTATCCATTATTTAAAACTTAACTCTGATTGAAAGGAGTGCTTTATGTTCTATTCCATGGTTTTTGGAGTGCGGTTTTAAGTGGGGAAGGCACAGAGCAAAGTTGTTTGCTCTACACTCTGATAATGTAGAGAAAGTTAACATACATTTACATGTCTTTCATCTACTTGAATTGACATCAATTTTTATAACTGTTAGGAAAACTCTGCTGCCTGAAGCAGACACGTGATGAAAATGACTGCCTTTGTATGCTGGGGAAATGTACTTGAAATAACACCGAGTGCACTAACTTTGCCTGTCCTTGAAATACAGAATTAAATTTTCACAATGTAGACATTACTATTTTTTGAAAGTGTACGTACCAGATTTTTAAACATCAAACAAAGTTAATTTACCTCAGTTGTTCAGGAAGTGAAAATAGCCATGCAGAACTAGCAATTTTCTATGAGATGCACATCAGAAGAAGGCCTAGCTGCATACTTTCAAACCATAATCAACCCATGATTCTGATATCAAAATAAAGAAATATATAGGTTCTTTAAACCTTCCCAAGGATATGCACATTTCTCATTTTATAATAGGGATTACCAGTTTTGAAAATCAGGGGGATGCCTTTTCTGTAAATTTTCAACCCTGTACAAAAATGTGAAATTCATGAGTGGAACTTTGAGACAAATTTGAACATTTGTGCAATTGCTTTTCTTTTTTATATCATCGTGTATAATTTTCTGAATAAAATAATAGTACATTAATGTTGATACTATGTATGAAAATAAGCTAAGTCAGTCAGTTTGATCTTCCTCATACAAAATGCCTTGAGGTATACCGGTAATTGAGTGTGAAATGTACTTGCTAATGGGGAACTTAAAGGACTTAGGACAGGGAAATAAAATCAGCTTAAATTTTAAACTGCTGGTTTAAATGAAAGAAACATATAGAAAACATTTGTCTTTTAATTCATTTGTAGTTAAATTAAGTGAAAAAAATTTATGATAAAGCAGATTTGCATGCTTCCATATACTGGTGTCAGAAGAATTGGTAAACATTTTACCCTTTGACCTCTGTGGACCTGATATGTTTCATTCCTATTCAGAATGTAGAGTTTATCAGTGACATCTCAGGAATACTTGTAGCCAATTTCATGTTCTTATCTTTCAGCACAGTTGCTATGTTGAGAAAATGCAACGTACAGTTTGAAAATAGTTCACTTTTCATGATTGTATAGTCCTGGAGGTGAGGGAGTGGGGGAGCCTCAATGAGACTTTGATGCTAGTGAATACTGTTCTGTGGAAGAAATGCATGATACTTATTCAGAAGGACTGTTTAGATGTTTGATATTTAAATTTTTCAGCTATACAGCCACAATTAAATTGTACAATTATAACATCTGTTTGGTCTTTAAGGTTCTGCTCCAGGTTTTTTGGAGCACCATTGAAAGTGGGAAAGGTACAGAACAAAGATGTTTATTCTACAAGTCTGTCAAAGCAGACATGTGCAACCTATGGCCTGCAGGCCAGATATGGCCCAGGGACCTGATTTTATATGTTTATTTACATCAAAGAGAGTGGTTTTAAAAATTGCTTAGCCGGCCTGCACCTTGGAGGAAGTTGCACATGCCTGATGTAAAGGAAGATAACATACATTTACAGCTTCAGTTTCTGCTGTGGAAATGTACTTGAAATGGCACACTAATTTTTCCTGTCCTTGATGTACAGAAACAGATGTTCACTGTGTAGGCATTACTATTTTCAGAAAGTGCACTTGTGAAATTTTAAAAAGTCAAAAAAGCTTTAAAGCAATTATTAGCTCATTTTTTAATAATTTGCCTCAGAAGTTCAGGAACTGAAAATAGCCATGCAGAGTTAGGAATTTTCTATGAGATGCACATTAGAAGAAAGGCCTAGCTGTGTACTCTCAACCCCAAATCAATCCCATCATTCTGATATTAAGTTAAAGAAAAATGTAGGTTCTTTAAACCTTCCCTACCTGTGGGGGAAATCAGAGGGATACTTTTATTAAAACTTTCAACCCTGTACAAAAATGTGAAATGCAGGAGCAGAACTTTGTGTATTTATTTCACTTGAACCATCTTGATATCATATTAGGAGTAATTAGTCATTTGTCGAATAGTTGCATTGAAAATTAAAAAATACTTTTTGATAAACTGTACCTGTATTTTTCACAGTAATGTGTATCACAATTTTTTTCTCATGATTGATGATGAACACCAATCATTCTTGAATTCTTACAAGCAAGATAGATTAAAAGTCCTCGATTTAATTTGAGAGTTTTCTCCAGATTTCAGAATTTTTGCAGATTAAACTTATTAATGAAAGCATGACAGTAATACATGTACCATTATATGTCAGTGTACAATGTAGTTGCATGCATTATCTTGTTGGTGATTTCCTTGGGGAAACCATTTTACATGGTCAGTTTAGGGATCTGCAAAGAATATGTTGCATGTGCATTTGAACATAAAAGTCGGTGATCCCTGCAGGCATCAACTACATTGCTTCTCCACAAAGAAAGTAATATATCTCATTTATTTATCTGAAAATAAATGTGAGATGTGGTTAGTGACTTTCATACAATCAGATAATCAATTAATAGTTATACCATGTCAATAAACCTTACTGAGCACCTCCTTATCTCTTTAGCTGTAACCAGTAGTAGGATTAACAGCTATTACCTGGCTATAATTGAGTGATACATACAGTAGTACTACATAACACAGGTCAGCTTTTGGGACCGCAAAACTGATAAGGTGTTGCAAGTTTTGCAAATGTATATACCAAATATACAGTAATTTTGAACTTAATAACTCAGAAAGATGCATTTGAAATAAACATAAAGTTTTAGGTAGTTTACTTTCAGATAAAGCAATAGGCACAAACAGTTGATAATTTTTAGCTCACCTGGCCATGAATCCAAGTGAACTTGTGGTATGGTTCTGCATCCGTTGTGCATCATGCACTTGTCATCAATTGCCAAAGTCCTATTTTGACCAAATTTGGCACTAAACATTCTGTCATGAAGGGCTTTCAGATTTGTGCAAATGATGCCAATCTGCTATCAAATATGGCTGCTGCTTCTAAAATTAGCAATAAGTCTTTAAATGACTTCTCGAAAGCTGCTGAACAAAATTTGGTCAAATTTGACAGAAAACATCCTAGCAGGAAGACCTTTAAAATTTTTACAAATTATGCCAATATGCAGTAAAATATGGTCACTGTTACTAAAAACAGAAAAGCTACTGTTACTAAAAAAAGATAAACCTTTAAATGATTTCTTCTTTAAAACTGCTAAATAGAATTTGACCAAACTTGACAGAAAGCATCCTGAGATGAAGACCTTTCAAGTTTGTACAAATTATGACAATCCACCATCAGATATGCCCACCATTACTAGCAATATTAAACTCTTTAAACAACTTCTCAAAAACCACTCAACAGAATTTGCCCAGATTTGCCAGAAAGCATCCTGGCTTACATGTTCCTTCAAGTTTGTACAACTCATGCTGATCTGCCTTCAAATATGGTCACAGTTACTAAAAATAGAAAAAAAGTTCAACAACTTCTTCTCCAGAACTGCTGAACAGAATTTGACCAAACATGACAGAAAGCATCCTGCCATGAAGACTTTTACAATTCATACAAATGATGCTGATCTGCTATAAAATATTGATACCATTACTAACAATAGAAAACCTTTAAACAACTTCTCAAAAACTGCCCAGCAGAATTTGACAACATTTGACAGAAAGTATCCCTGGATGAAGAACGTTTAAATTTATTCAAATTATGAAGATCCCCATCATATATGGCCACCATACTAAAAACAGAAAACCTTTAACAATTTCTTCTCCAAAACTGTTGAATAGAATCTGACCAAACTTTACAGACAGTATTGTGGCATGGAGACCTTTTAAATTGATACAAATTATGCCAATCCAACATCATATTTGGCTGCTGTTACTAAATATAAATAAACCCTTTAAATTATTTCTTCTCCAGAGCTGCTAAATAACATTTTATGAAACATAACAAAAAGCATCCTGGTATGAAAACCTTTAAAATTATACAAAAGATGCCAGTCCACCATAAATATGGCCACTGTTACTAAAAATAGAAGCCTTTAGACAACTTCTCAGAAACCACCCAACTGAATTTTAACAAATTTTACACAAAGCATCCTGACTTAAAGGTCTTTCAGTTTTATGCAAATTATGCCAATTCACCTTAAAATATGGCCACTGTTGCTAGAAATAGAAAAACCTTGAAATGATACAGGCATAAAGGTCTTTCAGGTTTGTACAAATGATGCCAATTCACCACTAAAAGTATAAAAACATTTACTCAACTTTATCTAAAATAAACTGCTGAACAGATAAAAAAAAGATAGATAAAAGTTGCCTATTTAAAGTAAATCAAACCAACTACTTCTCAAAATTAAACTAAGAAAAAAAGTTTTGAATCAGTATGATCATTTGAGAAAAATTGACAAAATTAAGCTCAGTAGACATTAGTAATAACACAGTATATTCCTTCATGTAGATCACACAATAATCCATGTAAAGGTGTCTTTCTTAGCTTTAGCAACATGGCAACAGGTGTTGTTCTTGTAAGGTAGGGCATGCAGCAGTAATACTGATTTTGCTGTTAATTGTAATTGAAATTTACAAACATTTTGAACACTGGAGACATTGTTATGAATGAAATCTGTGACTCTGTACCTATTTCAGCATTCATTGACTATAATATCCCCACATAGTTAGTTTTATCTATCATTGGAGTGACTAGGCATATAATATTTTATGGTAAAAAAAACATTTGTTAACATTAACTGGGTATTTGAAAGATCTTACACAATTCAAAAGTATACTGTTTGAAATACATTGCCTAATTTTAATTTGTTTATGACTATTAAGCTGCTCCTCATCATTGCTGAATGTGAACAATAAATTTAACTACCGTATTTACTCACTTATAAGTCAAGTCCAACTGCAAACTACACAGATCCAGATCTGTTTTTGCATAATGCATTGGCAGATCTGGACCTCTACAGTTTGTTAGGAGTAATTAGTAGAACAAAGAACATGGACCCTGATTTGCTGTTACATATATCAGGGTCTATGTTGTTTGCAGTCGGACTTGACTTATAAGTGATTATATATGGTATGTTTGACAGTATGAACTTGATTCTGCTGTGTCTTCTGGAACTAGATGATATTAAAACTTTTGTTCAAAACAGAAGAATAGCTGTCTATAAATAGGCCTATTTAATATGTTTCTAGGTACTACACAGACGGACAACACACACATGCAGACCACTTTCTGAACCCAGAACTCTTGGATAGTCTTGTGGACAATATTGTCAAAGCACAGTCTGTTGTGCAGATGTTTGCTGCAGGAAAGCCAGTCTGGCTGGGAGAGACAAGTTCAGCTTACTTTGGAGGAGCCCCAGGTCTCTCTGATAGATACATTGCTGGTTTTGAGTAGGTATTTTATAGATTGAGTAGGACTCTTTTTATGGTTGATAAAAGTTTACAAATTGTCTGCTTACCTGGAATACAGGTTTTCATTTACTGTAATTGTTAATTGGTCTTGCCATATCTTCTATATGTCTTTGGATGGTAAAAATGATAATTTGTTACTGTCCAAAAACATCACATTTCTTCATCTGGTGTCCAAAAACAATCAGGGGGGAAAAAAAATCACACCAGCAATGAAATTAGCTATCCATGAAGTAAAATTTCAAGTTTTTGTATTTTTACATGTAGGGTAATGAATGAAAAATGGACATTACTTGCCCAGTTGTTGTATTAGAGTCACAACTTTGTGTGCTTTCCAGGAGTAGTGCCATGTTTGTAATCTCCCACTAGTATCTACTATATAATTAATGATCATCAAAATCTACACTTCAAATGCACTTAAATTTCATCACCATGTAATAGAAATGAAAGTATAATACACACTTGTTTGATTCACAGTATCCAATAAATGTCACTGTCTAGTGTTGTCTGGTTCTAAGCCCTAGATTCATCTTCATGGTAAGCATTATATTTCCCTTTCCCCATATTTATGAAAGCATCAAAGTGTATCAATTCATGAAAATATGATATCCAAGTGACAAGGTAACTAACAGACCACTGACAATTTAGAAACTTGGGCCATATTTTTGTGGAGAGTGAGTTTGGGCTTCCGTAAATGACACTATGATCATACAGTTTGTCTAATCCCGTTAGAGGGTCACCACAATTGAATAGGTGTGGCATGATCTCAGGGTATTGTCAGTTGTGCAGCGCAAACACCCCCAGTTGACTGAATATGGGACTTTGCTTGGGAACTGTAAATGCATCAAATCTGAGACTTGATCAGATGATTTGGCCACCTGTGAAAACAAAGCAGGTGCTGCCTTTACATGCTATGGCCTTAGATCTGATCCACACTGGATGATCACTCAGGAAAGGTCACTTATGAAATAGATCTGGGTCATGAAAGAGGCTCAATCAATACTTTTCTTGCATTATACATAGACAGTATTTGCAGCAAACACAGAATATAATACAAATATGGGTTGTTTAGACCTGTGGTTGTCATACATCTTTTTTTTTCTTTATTTTTCTCTCTTCTTTTTTTCTCTTCTTTTGTTTTTATAGTGTAGAACTGGTTAGCAGCAGGACAATAACAACTTGTAATCCACTGTACATAATACTGCCAACAAGGATATTTTTTTTCTTCAAGATTCCTTTGAATTTACTAATCCATACCGACTCTTTGAGATAAAATAGGGGATCATGTCTGCTAAAGACAGTGCAGATATTACTGTTTATTATCTCTAATCCAGACCATAAATTGTTACACCCAATTAACAGCACATTAATGTGGACTCTTGTGTAATGGAATTATGTGTCATCTTTTAAATTATAATATAGTTTTCATTTGATTTATGACCTTTGTATTATAATTTATATTTTTTTTAGTAGTCAACGCTATTATTGAGTACACGTATATCTTGTTAGGAATGTTGGTTAAACATGACTCACTACATCACGTGAGTAACGCGTAGTGAAATTATCCATGACCTAATTCCCATGATTCAGTAAAGAGTACTTGTTTACTTGTAAGAACTAGAGTGCATAATGTGTTTACCTGAAATAAGAATTAACATCGCAATTCGGGTTTGTTTATTTGAGACAGAGTAGATTGGGTTTTATTTGTTCTACGCAGTATAGATAATATAAAACGGGATTTAATCACGGCATATTCATTCTTGACAGTTACAGCATTTGGTAAAGTCATAGAGGGAATTTATTTATTGTTTGTGAAATCTTAACTCTAAACAGTACTTTTGGGATTACGTACTTTTATTCAAAGATCTGAACTTTATCCTACTCCATCGGAATTATCAGAATCATTTCAAGAACTTTTGTGATATTCTACGTTCACAGGAATTTAACTGGAATTAATAATATTTGGATTTAGAACTGTGATTCTTGTTGACACATAAGCACATTAGTGTCCTCATTTGGAATACCTTTGGACAGTTTCCGGATTAGTGAATTCTATAGAACAATTTAGGATTATTTAAGGAATTTCTACACTGTAAGTTATTTTTAATTCTTTCACTTGTTTGTTTTAAATATTTTATATTTTAGGAAAATATAAATTTGTATTTTAGAAATTGTGAAAGCTTGTTGGAATCTTTCTTTCTTTTGTTACATATTCAAACCCCTAGTCGTAACACTTGTCTAACAATGTATGTACTACCATAGATCATAATAAAATAGTCTCCATTAGCATAAGCAAGTCAGTGTATTTTTTTTTTTTTACAACAAAGTAATGATTCTATACACATGAGTTTTGCATTATAGACACCAAAGCCCATTGCAAGTGAAAAAATAACAAACAACCAGGATTTAATGAACAAGCTTGAATGTTTTGTTTGACTGGTGATTATTTTAGTATAAATAAGTAAAGCTTCTGTGAATTTATCGTGACAACAGTTCCCATCTGCGATCTCAAGATTCTAGATTTAAATAGCATCAGTGTTCTAAAAATTAAAATATTTTTTAAAGAAAGGCCTCATTCTAGCCACAGTAACACAGTTGGTAGAGTGTCAGACAGGTAATGCAGGGGTTATGGATATGATACCCAAACAGGTCAGCCTGGGTTGGCTGCCTCACTGTGTCCTTGGGAAAGGCACATAAGTCCCATTTCCTTGGTATGATATAGCCAGTAATGTGTTAAAAGAACTGTTAAAACCAACAAACTATCCCACCCTTTTCCCAAGGGATAACTCTTAAGGCAGTTAAGACTGTTTACTAATCATCATATTTATTTTAAATTTTTGGGGGACATGCGCTGCTTGGTATATGTTTTCAATCTTTCTGTGTTTCATTTAATGTTGTGCATCAGTGTTCATGTATACAATACAGAGTATATGCCAGGTGCTACTCTTGTAAATTTCAAAAGAGTAGTGACACATTTTGTCAAATCTTTGAATACAAAGTAACAACCATGCTTGGCATGAATACAAAGTAACAACCATGCTTGGGATGAGTAGAGTTGAAATCCAGATTTTAGTGTATGAAAAATGACATGAAATATGGTGTCTTGGCCTTATTTGAAGGATAGTTTAAATCCTTTTTGCTCTTCATTGAAGTGTCAGGATGGTTACATTCAGTTGCTCCACAGTGTTTGCTTTCCATGTACAAAGCAAAACACGTGCCGTATTTCGAGTTAATATAAAAATTACTAGGACAATTCGATCTTGTTATGCAGCCTGGCACTGAATATTGTATTAAATTACCATTGTATTCATATTTCAATACATTTACAGTTAAGATAATATAAATTAAATATAAAAAAAACACTGTCTTTTTCATGTTTTGTAATTATAAAAATGAATTCTTTATCCCCTTATTTAATATAGCTATTTACAATTCTTCAGTTTCAATATTTTCTTTTTGTCTATTTGTCTGTCCATCCATTCTTGCATCCATCCATACACACATTATCAGAGATGCTGCCATGGCACACAAATGCATTAATCGCTCAAAATTTGTATGAATACATGCTCTTGGAGAGCAAGGATGTGTGAGAACTCCCGCAAATTAGTTTAATGTCACACATATAAAAATGTACTCTCTGCAGTATACAATTTTTATTTAACTATCAACCTTTAAAGTGCTTGTCATGATACAAGTCACGCTGCCAGTAGAGGTATCATAGATGTAGCGCTTGTCGCAACATCTGTCTTTTTTCAGATAGGCAACTGTTAACACATCTGGGTTCTTCCGCTTGACATGAATGGTTGCTAAACTAAATTTGATTGGCACATTGGGCTTTGGAAGAAGCATTCTGTCATAGTTTGAACCTTGTATCAAGGAAGTTTTGCAAATGCTTGTTTGAAATACAGGCTACCTAGAACACCCAAAATGACTTATTCTCAATGTGGTTCATCTTCAGATGACGATTTAGGTAATTTCAGCAAATACTGGCTGATCATAGTGATGATGACAATGATTTATAAAATTATGAAGTATTTCAGATTATTGGAGCTGGGAAAGTATTAAAAGAGATACCAGTGAGTGATTTCGAACCCGAAAATGATGTTGAATTCGAGTCCAATGAATAAAAACAGACGGCATGCCAGTAAACTCCCAATTCAGCTGTATTTCAAAATTACATGTAAAAAAAGCAAAATACCAACCCTAATTAAAATACAGAAAATTAAAACGTAGAGTGCAATTCTCATTTCTTTTCTCAAACAATTTAGCCCAGTGGGATCTTGTGCTACAAAATTATATAGCTCTATAAGGGTTAGGATAAATTGAATAAATGAGAATCTGTTGCTAAACAAGTTTTTCAAAGGCAAATAATGTAGTTCCAAGAAATCTTCATCAGTATTATCAGTAATTAACATGGTGCGACATACAGAATTGTCATCAAACTTTATTTTTCCCAGAATGATGCCTTATTGGATATAATAATCATTCATATTTTAAAAAAAAAAAAAGTTAAACTTCTTGGCAATTAACATAAAATTTAATTGCCTGGCAAAATGTTTAACTTGTTCCAGCTGTGGAAAGAGATTCTTTCAGCTCATGTGTTTTCTGCTGCGTATGTGAAGGTACATGGAACACACAAAGCCTTCTTAATTTGGGCTCCAATTCCCTATTAGTGTATTGTATAAGTAACCTCTCTCTCCACTTTCAAGCAAGGAATTTTCTCCCTATAGGTATTTCACTATCTATCTGAAAGAGCATTTATCTTAGTTTAAAATGATTTTAAAGAAATAGTTTAAATCAGTTGATATAAAATGTTGCATTGATATAAAATAAACAAAACTATGGTTTTATTATTTGATCAGAACTATTATCAGCCAAAAATGAATACAGATTTAATATTTTTCACTATGTATTGTTTAGCAAAATATCTACATGGGGAGGTGATTTATTGATAGAAAGGGAAGTAACCTGTATCATACTATAAGAATCAGTTATTTGAATGTGTCATTATCCTCCAATTGGAATATCCTTAGCCATCTCCATTGCATGCTAGAATTTACTTTAAAAAAACTTTGAATATAAATAATGGGCATTTGGAACTGCCGTTATTTTCAAGTCACAACAACATCATGTAAAGAATAGTCAAGGACTATCAAAATGGAATGATTTCCTAAAAATGCTGCAGAAATAACATTTAAAATTGAAGGGCAGGGTTTTCATTTATCGCTGAAACATCATCATATGTAATTTTTATTGTTTAGCTTTCATTAGATGGATCAATTTTTCTCTTATCTATTCAGATATTCTCTTGCCAAACTTCCCAGTTTGGGAAATATCACTATGGTTACCTCCAAGTCTCTTCAGAAAATCAGAGTTATTCGTGTTGCATCTACAAGGGATGAGGATGTTGTGAATGAATATCCCTGTGACAATTTCATGTACAGTTTCTGCTTTTATGATTCTTTTAAGCTATATTTTAATACAGACCCCACCCACCCCAACTAATGTGTACAAAAGGGATTGAAACAAAAGTGTCCATATAAAAGTATCTCTCGTTCAGTATTTGTCCATTTTTAGCACATGAAAACTTTGTACAGAGATGATAAGGAAGATGTCTTGCATACACTAATTTTAAAGAAAATAATAATAACTAGCTCAATAGGCTTTCAGCCCAAGTGAGTTTATGGTATGGTTCTGTGTCTGTCATGCTTCGTCTGTCATCTGTTGTCTGTCCATCAACAATTGCTTCTGACCACTCTCAATTCCATATTTCTGATCTGATTTCAATAAAACTTGGAATATGGATTTATATCTTCAAAATCAATGACAAATTCAATAATGAGTGAGATCCATGCATATTAATGAGTTAGTTGTTCTTGTATCATATTGGCAGATCTTGTTAACACTCTGGAGGTCAGATTTCTGATCTGATTTTGATCAGACTTGGAATTTATGCTTATATCATCAAAGTCTCAGATGAGTTTGGTAATGAGGTGATCTTGCATTTGACTGACTGAGCTTGTTACCACTCTGGAGGCAATATTTCTGATCCAATTTTCATCAGACTTGGAATATATGCTTATATCAGCAAGATTATGTACAATTTCTATAATGAGCAAGATGCATACAATTTAATGGGTTGATCATGCATCGGATTGGCTGAGCTTGTTACCACTCTGGAAGCCATTCTTCAGATCTGATTTTGATCGAGCTTGAAATATGCATTAAGACCTTGGATGGGTTTGATAATGAGCAAGATCTACACAAATTATTGATGTAAATCTTGCAGGTGATTGGCTGAGTTTTTTTACCAATCCGGAAGCTATATTTGTGATCCAGTTTTGATCAAACATAGAATATATGCTTATATCATCAAGATCTTGGACTTTTTCAATAAAGAGTGAGATGCATGCATATTTATGAGGTGATCTTGCATGTAATTGGATGAGCTTATTATGAGTCAGGAAGCCATAATTCTGATCCAGTCTTGATTAGAATTGGAATATGTGCTTATATCATCAAGATTTGGGGAAAATTCACAAGTAAAACAGGATCCATGCATATGAAAGAGGCGATCTTGCATCTGATTGTCTGAGTTTATTACCACTCTTGAAACCATATTTTTGATCTGTTGGATTTACTATCATCAGGATCATGGATGACTTTGATTATAAGCAAGATTCTGTGCACATTAATTATGCATTTTTCTTTGGAAAGAATTTTTATCAGGGTACAGTAAAATAGGTAAAATCAACATGACATAAAGTTTGGGAGATAGTTTATGTAGAATGTGTTCTTACAATACTACACAAGCCTGCTTAGTGAAATGGTCAACTATTAAGTTATGTAAGCCAATTGAGTGATATCAGGCCTACTTGGGCTTCTTGTTTTTATTTGCATCCTTTTTTTATTTTTCTTACTCAGTTTCAACTAAATTGGTTTGAAGCTTCATCCACAAAAACTTGTTAGACAAGTTTGAATATTAGCAGGATTTGTTAGACAAGTTTGAATATTAGCAGGATTTGTTAGACAAGTTTGAATATTGGCTTGATTTGTTAGACAAGTTTGAATATTGGCTGGATTTGTTAGACAAGTTTGAATATTGGCTGATTTGTTAGACAAGTTTGAATATTGGCTGGATTTGTTAGACAAGTTTGAATATTAGCAGGATTTGTTAGACAAGTTTGAATATTAGCAGGATTTGTTAGACAAGTTTGAATATTAGCAGGATTTGTTAGACAAGTTTGAATATTAGCAGGATTTGTTCATATAGTTCAAAGTTATTTCTGGTATATTTTCAAAAAAATGTTGTAAACATTGCATCTACATTTAAAGTTAAATTGGTTTTGGAGCTTTAATTTGAATTGGTCTTGAATGAGTTTGACATTCAGCAGAATTTGTTGTTTATTTACACAGTTATAACCCTTTATCAAGCTGGAATAAACAATACTCGTGACTTTTGGAAATTCTAGCATAGAAATTATTTTAATTGATTTTGACATATTTATAGGAATTCATTTTACAAGATGATTAATGAAATAAAGAATCAGAAGATTTTTTAAAATAATTATTTGTAGAATTTTGGCCTTGTTTTGATGCAGATGATGACCCATCATCATGGCTTGTGAACTCTGGAAAAAATTCAAAATGTATCAAAAGTAAATTTATTTGGCTTCAAAATTTTATATAAGCAGGACATACATGTTCCAAGTTATGGTTGAGGATGTGGGGTTGTTGGATCCCTGCTAATTATCAGAAATTGAACAAAAGAATCCACAGAATATGCAACAATCATACATCATATTTGTAAGCCCTACCTTAATTTCTTCATTAGATATCCTCCTATATTTTATGACTCTCCTCTCCACATTTTTTCTCTCATGTTTGATGGGAAATACACACACACACACACAAATTTTCAGTTCTAAAATAGACCAAATTTTTTTATGTCCACAGTGTACAGTGTTTGAAATGATAGCATTTGTACTTCATTTACACTTGTAGATGGTTGGACAAGCTAGGTCTCTCAGCTGTCCTGGGACTAGAAGGAGTGATACGTCAGGATTTTTATGGAAATAACTATGGGCTCATTAACAGTGAAGACCTCACCCCTAATCCTGTAAGTACATTCAGAGTCTGAGGTTATTGATCAACCAACTTTTTTTCTGAATATGACTGTTGTACCATACTTTGAGTGCGAACAATAAAATTCAGTAAAATCCATGTGATTCACCTCAAAATTTGGGTACATGGCAATGCTTTGAATTTGAATTATAAAGACTTGAATGAATCTAACTGTGGTCTTGCTTTCAAAACTTGGTATACTTTACATAACTATTATATTCATGCATCTCCTTTAGATATAAGTTGAAACTCGTCACAAAGGCACATGTTTCCACTATCAGAAATGATGCCTTTCTTGAGATTTACTGGGATAATTAAAATCAGACAAAACCATTGATAAAAAAGGTAACAATAATACTGCTTATGATCTAGTATACTTTATTAACCAAAGGTTATTATCAGTTCTAAATTTACATACTGAAATAAACACATTAGAAATGGGTTGTAAACTTTATGTTTGAAATACAGTAAATGAATTATCATTGATATTCCTCATCTTATGCCAACATTTGGGCCATTGATAGAACATGCATGTAAGTTGTTATAACTTCATGTAAAATTTATATATAATTAAGTTCAAACACTTTATATATTGCAGGATTACTGGTTGACATTATTGTATAAAAACCTTGTTGGGAATGCTGTTTTTAGTACAACTTTTGATAACATTGGAGGAAGAGTGAGAGCCTATGCACACTGTACAAATATTAAAAGGTAATGTGTCCCCTCCCCCAATTTATCCAACTCACACTTGAAGACTAATTTGTTGTCACTGATAGTATTAAAAGCTCTCTTTTTTAATTATCTCTGCACTTTTAAAGAAGCACAGAGATATTGTGATACAGTTCATCCATCCATACATATGTACATACCATACGTGCCATAATGCGACGTGTCACACGAAAAACACGATTTTGGACTCCCAAACCCCCTGACACGGTCGTGTTTCGAAAAACATGATTTTCAGCAATCTTAGCGAGAGAAAAAAAATTCCACAAAAAACCCCAGAAAAAAACAGTTCTTGATCACCATATTATATGCCCGTAATCTGTGGTATGTATAAAATCAGTAAACAGTCTTGCTCAGAGCTCATGTAAAACTATCCTCGGGGCAGTTTATACAGCTGTTTTAGAGGCAATTAAAAGGTAAGGCAGTCAAAGATAAACAGACACCTTTCTGAGAGTTACTGAATTGGCTCACAATAGCTAGGGTGATGTGTCATGTCAAATCCTTTGAGCACTGCTGTGGGAGAGCCTATTAGGCTAATTTGCATAGGTAAAGTACACTTAGTGGAACAACCCAATTTGTCTGACATTAAGTACATCAAAGAGATGCGTGTTGAAGAACAAACATTATTACACATCACTGACTGCATTGAATGAGAATGTTGAAGCCATCTTTATTAAAGTTTGTGATCAGCGGCAAAGCTTGAAGTCGGATTTTTACTCCATATATAAACTTCAAAACATGATTATTTCGGTAGGTTGAACAACAGCCTCATTCAATTCCTAATACAGTGTTGCACCTAGGATCCCAAGGTCAGGGGACACTGTGTCCCTGACCCTCCAGATTTGGGAGACATGCAACATTTTAAAGGGACAATGGAAAATTGCTGTACATAATGCTCTAGAAGTGCTAAAAAAAATGAGATAATCTTATTTGCTTCAACAGTTTGGCACCTTAACTTTCTCATATTTTCCTTGGACTTTTACATTATTGCAATAAACATTTTATCATGTGATCAAGTAACTCATGAAAACATTAACATGTTTGAATATCTGGTTAACCTGAAATGAACTGCACCATGGAATTTTCCATTCCGGATCTTGCTCTCATTTAACTTTAGTGTTTACTCATTATACTAGCATTTATTTTATAATAAATACCCATGTTTTCTTAATTACTTTTCTTTAAAAAGTATTAAACCATTAAGCAAATGACAAATAGTGTATTGCATAAATTAGTACCTTTTTTCATTAATTCAGCCTGAGAATAAATTAAATTTTCACTGCCGTTGGTGTGACTTTAACCTCGAAAATACATTACAATAGCGGCGGTCAAAGACTTTAACAGCTCGGCCGACTACCACAAACCTTGAATGTTTTCATTGCCAGATTCATTGTTTTGAAATGGATATTCATTGCCATCTTACAAGTTTTATCACTTTTAGCAACTTTGACCATTGCTTGAGCCAACACAGACGTGGATTCAATTCCGCGAAGGAAAAGTGTAGGCATATTTGTGAACACAAATGGCACTTGCATTACCATCAAACCAACTACTGAACTATTGAAAGCAGCAAAGACTGCATGTAATTAAAAGAACATTCCAGTGTCCAATGGATTTTAAAGACAGTAACTTGGTGTATTTTTGTATTTAATATCTGTGAGGTTGTGACTATGTGTATGGTGATGTTATTTGACAATGCTAAGTCTACCATTTATTTGTTTGTAAGTATATATAATGCTTCAGAGAAAACAGATGGCATTTTGGTTTATTCAGATTTGAATTTCCAGTCATTTGCTATAGGCTGATTTGAAAAGAGCTTATTCTCATATGGATGATGTCACTTTTGGGGGGTCACATGCACTGACCCCCCTTGGGACCTCAAAACACACTTTTTGAGTCTCAAAAAAAACCCCAACACTGTCTGGGAATATGGCAAGTATGACATACTTACTGTATGTACTCACTTATATGTCCAGTCCAACTGCAAACAACATAGGGTCTGATCTGCCATCATATAATATGCTGACGGATCAGGGTCTATGTTGTTTGTTCTACTCTTTACTTCTTACAAACTGCATAGACCCAGATCAGCAGGTGCATTATGCAATGGCAGATCTGGGTCTATGCAGTTTGCAGTTGGACCAGACTTATAAGTGAGTATAATGGTACATATGTGTGTGTTGTCCTTGAACTCCTCGTAAACTGTTAGAGCTAGACACAAAACTTGGGATCAATAATAACTCTTTGTTAGATTATGCCAGCACTTTAAGAATTTTCATTGTTCCCAGGGTGGGGGTGGGTGATTTGTTATAAATTTTAAATAAAACTGACGAGTTGTATGTCTCACTTGGCTTAGAATCAACATACGTGATATGTAACCCAAGTGTCAACACGTGTCAGACTGGGATCACTTTGTGATTTCCTGTGGTCTTTCCCTACCCATAAGAACTTAGCCCCTGGGTCATAACATAGAAACTATTGAGAGCCCCAACCTATAACCATATATATGCTTACTGAGCAATAAAAGACAAATTTATATATGCAGTTTACATTGACCTGGGTTTCATCCCTATAATTGTATATACACTTACTAGGCATGAATTGACAGATATATGCGTGCACCTGACATTGACCCCAGGACCCATCCCTACCCCTTGAGACTGATCTCCATGGTCATAACTTTTAAAATGTTGAGATCCCCTCCCTAAACAATGTATACACTTAAATTACAGTTGTTTGCTGCCTTTAATTGAAATTATACATGCAACTTGAATTGACCATGGGGTCCATCCCTACACCCTAAAAGACTTGGCCCCTGGTCTCAACCTGGAAACAGTTGAGATCTACCTGGTTCTTGATGTTTCTTATATGGTTCTAAATGGCATCCAGTTATCATGAGCTCATAAAAGGAATTTTTATGTTAAAAAAACTTGGATCTCCACACAGCTGTTTCAAGTTTGTTTGTCACTATAAAGTATAAAATGTTCAGGTAGAAATTTCATTCACATGAACAGTAATATAGTTTTATAATATGCTTGGTGCCATTGTGAGTAAATCTGGAAAATTTCATGTTGTAAAAGTGTTGAATGGACTGTCTTTGTGAAAATTTAATGAAGTTAAAATATTATAATTCACTGCAGTATCATCACAGGTTTGAGAATTTATATAGATATTTCACTTTTTGTGTTTCATGGCAAAAAGATGTTTCGCATATTTTCTGAGTCATTATAGTAATTGTTTGATGCTTAGAATAATATCAAGTACAGAAATATTGTTTTTAGGCATTTACATTTGTCATTATCATTTCTTCATTTTTTTAATTAAAAAACTGAAATTTAAGTTTTTGCCTCGGACTTTGCAAATAACCCAGTCATGGAGTTTTGAGCTCTCTTTTATTTAAAGGTCTTTTGTTTTCTTCTGGTATTATAAATACTGTAATTGTCTATTACTTAAATGGATTTTTTCAATGGACTCTATAATAATGTTATATTCTTTGATGCTCTATCTCTGTCTTTCTCAGGAGTTTGTACCAGTCTGGCAGCATAACTGTATATGTTCTAAATCTGAATAACGAGACGACCTTGAACATTACCTTCCCACAATTCCCAGGAGCAAGTTTGGATCTGTACCTTCTGGAACCAGTTCCCAGCAATGATTTAACATCTAGGTATGAGAAAAATGTTATAAATATGCATCGAAGATGATTTACTTCTGTGCAAATTAATATAAAGTAAGCAAGTGTTTAGGTTCAAGGCACTTGCCTTCTGCATTCAAAAGCATCCAATCACATCTGTAAATAAAACATACATGCTTTCATTATTTATTGTAACGAATTTTGACCCTATATTATAAGGATTTTGACCCTATATTATAAGGATTTTGACCGTATATTATAAGGACTTTGACCCTATATTATAAGGACTTTGACTCTATATTATAAGGATTTTGACCCTATATTATAAGGATTTTGACCCTATATTATAAGGATTTTGACTCTATATTATAAGGACTTTGACTCTATATTATAAGGACTTTGACCCTATATTATAAGGACTTTGACTCTATATTATAAGGACTTTGACCCTATATTATAAGGACTTTGACTCTATATTATAAGGACTTTGACTCTATATTATAAGGATTTTGACTCTATATTACAAGGATTTTGACCCTATATTATAAGGATTTTGACCCTATATTATAAGGACTTTGAGCCTATATTACAAGGACTTTGACTCTATATTATAAGGACTTTGACCCTATATTATAAGGACTTTAACTCTATATTATAAGGACTTTGACTCTATATTACAAGGATTTTGACCCTATATTATAAGGATTTTGACCCTATATTATAAGGATTTTGACTCTATATTATAAGGACTTTGACCCTATATTATAAGGACTTTGACCCTATATTATAAGGACTTTGACTATATTATAAGGACTCTGACCCTATATTATAAGGACTTTGACCCTATATTATAAGGATTTTGACTCTATATTATAAGGACTTTGACTCTATATTATAAGGACTTTGACCCTATATTATAAGGACTTTGACTATATTATAAGGACTGACTATATTATAAGGATTTTGACCCTATATTATAAGGACTTTGACTCTATATTATAAGGACTTTGACCCTATATTATAAGGACTTTGACTATATTATAAGGACTGACTATATTATAAGGACTTTGACCCTATATTATAAGGATTTTGACCCTATATTATAAGGACTTTGACTCTACATTATAAGGACTTTGACCCTATATTATAAGGACTTTGAGCCTATATTATAAGGACTTTTACTATATTATAAGGACTTTGACTCTATATTATAAGGACTTTGACCCTATATTATAAGGATTTTGTACATTTTACCTTTACCTTTTTTATATACCTTTTATACAAAGTTTACAGTTTATCTTCCTGCAGGTTTTATTTTTGCAATTCTTTATATTTACAGTTTTAGAATTTAACTTTTAAGGCACCATATAGCCAATATTGTGCTAATGTGCCATTAAATCCTCATACATACATGCATACATACATACATACATACATACATACATACATACATACATACATACATACATACATATATACATACATACATACATACATACATGCATGCATGCATGCATGCATAGTACATACATATGTACCATACATACATACATAGATACATACATACATACATACATACAAGAGGTATTTGAAAAGTTCTGAATATTCTATTATAACTTTTTTTGTTTCTATGAACCTGTCAGAAAATTTAATGCCAATTAGTGGACAAAATAAAGTTCTATGAAATGATCTGCAGCTGCACATGCAGCATGCCAGACACCTGCAGATATGTCATATGCTACAATTTTGAGGCTGTTATATTGTTTTAAAAATTATCGTGAATCCATGGAAGATGACCCATGTTCTGGAAGATCATTGTTTGAAGTTGGTGAGCAGGAAGTGGCTGCTGTGAATTGGGCAATTGATGAAGATGAACGATATAAAGTGGAAGATATCTCTATTATCATGGGCATTCATTTGTCAGCAGTTTTTAATATATTGAAGATCATTTGAAGCTCAGAAAGGTTTGTGCAAGATGGGCCCTGCATTTGTTGATAGCTGATCATAAAGAGACTCAGGTTGAAATTGCCGTGCAGTTGGAAGTGCAGTTTTCCAGTGTATGAACAACATACCAAAAAGTCAATACAAAACGGCATTTAATAATTGGATAATTAGACTGAGAAAGTGTGTAGAGGTGCATAGGGAGTACTTTGAATGGATGCATTGATGTACTGTTCACTAATAAAGAACTTTGTTGTATAGCACACTAATATTCAGAACTTTTTAAATATCCCTCATACGTACATACATACATACATACATACATACATACATACATACATACATACATACATACATACATACATACATACATACACATACATGTGACAGAACTAGGATTTCAAACATTTAGATTTGCAAATTTTGATCACTAGATTGGCCTTTAAACCAGAAGATTTTTTATTGACATAAATTTTACGTTTCAAGAGGATGGAAAACAAAACAAATGCTTTTTTGTTCCATAATATGTATTCTCTTCATACTATAATAAAACAGCAAGTCTGAACAGGAATCAGATTAAGATTTTGATGGAAAATGTTACACTAATAATTACTTATTATGAGTCAATATACAGTCGAATAAAGGAAGAGTTGTTTATCTGATAGTTCACTGCAAAGATTTTTCTTTTATAAAATCCAATAGCATTTTTAGTCTCCTTCACAAGATCACAGTCTAGTGACCACTGATGACATTCATTGGGATTATTAAGCTTCACACTTAACAGGCTTTCAGTAGTTCTCTGGTCCAGATTTATCCTTGAATCTCTTTGTATTGTGCAATGAAGGGAGAATGTCCTCTCTGTATCAGCATTAGAATGTTGTAATGACAGGACAATCACGCTCAGCCTGCAAAGAAGTTCTAACTTCAGTTTTCCTGTTGCTGGGTTTGTAAGATTGCTGACTACTCTCCAATACTCATCCAAGCTATGTTCACCCTGATGAGGAAGTTCCTAACTTGGACTTAGATGTATTCCTGAGCCACATCCTCAAGGGCTTCTTTCTCTTCATGGCTCAGATCCAAAAATCTGTTAATAAGTTTCACCACTGTAAATTAAAAAAATAAAGACTGATTTAGACTTGAAATAAAAATGAAAAAAACACATGATGTATTTATGCTTTTATGAATAATTTATCCAAACTTTAAAATTAATTATATTGTAATATATTTTATCTTGGGCTTGAACTAAATTTATGTGCATGAAAACTTCAAATAGTTTATGAAATACAAAAGATGCATACCTTTGAAACACATAATGTAAACTATGGACCTTTGCTGCTCACCTGCACACACTTAAACTCTGATATCCAAGCACTCTTGAACTTGTAATATTTCTTAGCCGGTGGTTTCTTAGCATAGGAAGAAAGCACATGTTTAGAATTGAAAGAAACATGTAAGAGCTGTCCTCTTAAAACATCTGGAACAATACAATACCAATTAAACAGGACAAAAATCAAAATACTTACTCTGGTGTGTCTGCCGAAATAATTTTTTATGGTCGATCTCTTCGTTTTATCTCCCCTCCATCACGGGTCAGGGAATATTTATCAAAGGCTCAGAAGACATCATGAACCACCTTTGATCCCTTTATTACTTATAACACCTAAAAAAACATCCCGCATTTGTCCTAAACTCCTCAAATTCTAACAATAAGGTAATCAATTAGCAGCTTGCTGTGTACATGTGTCAGCTGTTCTTTAACTACTCTGCAATGAATTGTTGCACCATTCGTTCTACTGGTGAAACATTTCCGGTCCCCAGCAGACTGGTTCTGGCTGGTTTCTCTAACCGTGTTTGGGTATTTTTATGAAAAACTTTTTAAAAATTCTTTTAATTTTCAAAAGCGGTAGATTTTAACCACTAAAAGGTATGTGCGGTAGACGGCCTTTAAAACTGTATTTTTGGCCTACCGTCGGTAGAATCACATGTATGCATACAAACATACATACATACATACATACATACATACATACATACATACATACATACATACATGCTCATTATTGTCTGTTATTGTTGTTGTGGTTGAGAGACAGATCAAACCATCATTTTTTTTAACATGAATTTAAAAATATAGCTGAATGGAAAGGTTGTATTGCCACAGATATTTGTGTCAATTCGTTAAAGTACTGTAGCAAAACTTTTGTAGTAGAAAGTGGATATCTCTGTTGAGAATGTTGCCTTGTAGAGTTTGCATGATCATATTGAATTCATTTGTTTATTTCTACAGGGGTATTATTATTATTATTATTATTATTATTTCAGAAATGTGAGTCTAAATGGACAAGTTCTGGCTCTAAAAGACGAGGAACATCTACCAAATTTAATGCCACAAAAACAGATTGGATTTTTCAGTCTTCCACCACAAACATTTGCTTTTGTTGTCATACCTATGGCAGATGTATCAATCTGTTTAAAATACTCTTCATATTAGAATTTTTAATCAAAGGGCTAATCATTATTAACATTTATGGAAAGTTTTCATCAATTTTGAATAAAAACAGAACAGTTATCTACAAATACTGCAGATTAATTATTGTGATTAATTATTGTTGTTTGTGAAATATTATTATGAATATTTGTGGATTTGCGTTGATTGTCTGTTTTCTATAAAGGTTGTACATCTTTCATTCAGTCTTTTATTATGTAGTTTACAGCAGCCAGAGAATCAAGGAAAATTTGTGCACCATGATTATAAGTAATTACATACTGTCTTACTGCATATTTTCAAAGAAAAGTACCTTCTGTATATGAATATGTATGTAGTAGTGTCGTGCGGCACCTCAGCACAATAGTGGTTATATGATACTAACTAAAGGAAGAATTCAAGAAATGTAAAAATAAATTGCACAAAACTTTAAGAAGATAAACCATTGCAAAAAAAGCAAACATGAACAACAACAAGATAAAATATAACAGAAAAAATGCTAAAACTCGGCATAAGGTATATAAAATAAAACATAATGGCAACAGTTATAAAATCTTTAAAACATATTCTCCAAATGTCTTATACAAACCACATTCCCTCAAAAAGTCCAAGATTTTCTCAGGTGGTACATCATCATACAGTTTCTTTGTCGAATTCTTTATCGAGATCACATGAAAATATTTCTGTCTCGCAGGGTGGAAGTCTGCACACTCGACAAGAATGTATTCCACTGTTGGTGGACACAGGCATGGCATGTACTCTATCAGAAATGAAAATGCAGTTAATGATGATTATAACTAGTGAAATGTCAGAGTATTTGTTTATATATATATATATATATATATATATATATATATATATATATATATATAAGAGATCCTAAAACAGATGTATTTGCCAGACATGACTGGCAAAGGAGTTCAAATGACTGCTAGCTTGACATGTTGGATATTGGATATATGATGCCCATAATTATACCATGCAATGTTTGTATGTTTTCCCAGTTGTTTAAACAATCTATAGCTACAAAGCACAAGACAAAAATGGTATGAAAGCTTATCTCCTGGACGTATCAAAGTGGTATAATTGAATGATTGCCCTAGGGTATATACTATGGACATTACATCAGTCCAATGCACCATGTACTTTGTAACTGTACTTTGTGATGGTGCTTCGGCACATATGAAACCTTTAGAACAAAATATGCATAACTTTTGTTTTAATTAACAAGAAAAAATATACTAGCAACAAGAACTAGTTTTTTATGATCATCCTCCAACACTTATTTGAGGACCTGATCAAATAAATTTTATTTTCAGACGACCAGAAATTCCTGTTAATAAAGTGTTATGTATTTTCAAGGTATTAAGTTATTAAGTTTGCTTGTTGTCAGTTAATCATCAATTTTTAAAAACATTAGAGTGGCATCCAATACTCTTTTGGGGTGAAATTCTGTGGTATAGTTTTCTAAAGAAAACAAATTATTTTTTAAAAATAATTAGTTTGAGAGACATCTAGTGAAGCAAGGAAGGATAACACTAAAACTGAAGCCACAGCAAATCTGGAACTGAAAATGACAATTTCTGGTACATTTAATAATTAAGTGTATGAATGTTTCCTTTTTTGGTATAAGTTGTTATACCTCCTTTGAATGTTTTTATATTAAATTTCACAAATATCTGGCCACCACATTACATTTTGGGACAATATATCCAGCAATTGCCATTAGAATTTTGGGATCTCATATGTAAATTAATTTTGGGATTGATGTGCCTTTTTTTTTTGGTAGACAGTTTGTATCAGATGAGATGTATTAATTAGTAAAGTAAAGGAGATGATACCCGATTATTAAATTTCCTCAGATAATTGTGGAACTCAAGTTTTTTGAAATCCATCAAATTTTTACTGTTGAAGATGGCGTATTTCTCTTACTGAAATCCATGAAAGTATTGGTTGCAACATGTAATTTATTCACAACACAACATAAATCTAATGCAGGAAGCCCATTCACTGATTTATGGTTGCTATAAACTTGTGTTGTTAAAAGGTTTTCTATACTTTTTGTCACCTTGTTTGTTTCTTTTCCAGCAATATTATTACTTTATGATTTAGATTTTTAAAAATATTTAGCAGAATATAGTCATAATTATTATTATCTCAAAGTGCATAGCTCTGTGCAAAATTGATGTAATAAATGTTGTTATCTCAAAGTGCATAGCTCTGTGCAAAATTGATGTAATAAATGTTATCTCAAAGTACATAGCTCTGTTCAAAATTGATGTAATAAATGTTATCTCAAAGTACATAGCTCTGTGCAAAATTGATGTAATAAATGTTGTTATCTCAAAGTGCATAGCTCTGTGCAAAATTGATGTAATAAATGTTGTTATCTCAAAGTACATAGCTCTGTGCAAAATTGATGTAATAAATGTTGTTATCTCAAAGTGCATAGCTCTGTGCAAAATTGATGTAATAAATGTTGTTATCTCAAAGTGCATAGCTCTGTGCAAAATTGATGTAATAAATGTTGTTATCTCAAAGTACATAGCTCTGTGCAAAATTGATGTAATAAATGTTGTTATCTCAAAGTGCATAGCTCTGTGCAAAATTGATGTAATAAATGTTGTTATGATGTTGAGGTAAGAATTTCATTGTAATTATATAATCTTGTATTTTGCAGGAAATGTAAATTTGATCCCATAAACACCCTTAAATAGGAAATTGCATCTTAGCAATTAAGTTGCTCCTCCAGTCAGGGCATATTACACATATCATTTTTTGAAAAGATGAAAAATACATATCACAATAAATGTACTCCATTTGTAATCTTTCTAATCTATAATTTTAACATTATTTTTTACTGCATTCTGCTTTTTCATTTGAAATACGATGAATCAATAAAAACTTGAAATTCAATAAATAAATGAATAAAAACTGAGTAAATGATGCATGATGAAAAATAAATGCAAATCTGCATTTATAGCTGCAATGCATTGTTGAGAAAAATGCTAATGTGTATACTTTATTTCATAATATCATGACATGCAGGGTTTTCAAAATAAAACTGCACATTGTCTCACTTAACATTCTTTTAAAATTAAAATTACCCTTCATAATATTTTTCAATCTATACAATAATTTCATGTTTTAGAATATGTTAAAAAATGAAACTGCAACATCTGTTTGAAGTAAAATATATTAGTAATTACAGTTCCTAAAATCGTGTTTAGTGATCAAAACTCTTAAATATTATAATGAAAGTTGTTATTCGATTCAAATGGAGCATTATTTTTTACATTGTAGCATTTACATACACCATGTATACCAAGTCCTCAATTCTTTTTGTTCTGTTGAGCCTACAGTAGTGGGAAGAGAGATATAGCAGTCACTTTTCTGACAGCATTGGCATTGGTGGCATCAGCAGTTAAGGTTTTGGTAACAATGCTTTGATCATGGGCATGACATGCAGGTCCTAGCTTTCTTGGTAATATATTAAATGACGGCCCTGGCCTTCTTGTTAATATACAGCATACAGCCCCTGGCCTTCTTGTTAATATACAGAATATAGGTCCTGGACTTCTTGTTAATATACAGAATATAGGTCCTGGCCTTCTTGTTAATATACAAAATATAGGTCCTGGACTTCTTGTTAATATACAAAATATAGGTCCTGGACTTCTTGTTAATATACAGAATACAGGTCCTGGACTTCTTGTTAATATACAGAATATAGGTCCTGGACTTCTTGTTAATATACAGAATATAGGTCCTGGACTTCTTGTTAATATACAGAATATAGGTCCTGGACTTCTTGTTAATATACAGAATATAGGCCCTAGACTTATTTTTAGAATACTACATACAGTAAGGTTAGCAACACTTGAGTGAATATGAAACTTTCTAAGAATTAAGGGTGAGCTACATTAAAAATTCTACTCATCATTTGCATATACATGTATCACACAATACATGTATATAGAAAGAAATGTAAAAAATTAATGTTTGATTTTTTAATAGTGTTTTAGGCATATTTGTCCATTAAAATGTTGATACCCTTATTGTATTGTTGAGTATATAATTGAGTTGATGCTAATGAAAATAAAATTGTGAAAACTATTTTTTTACATGTAGCTGTGACTCGACTCTAATTGATCATTAGAACAATATGTTGTATCAATTTTTGTTTTCTTCCATAATGCATTTGCTTTTTATGTGCTGTATATGTCTATGGACTGTGGTCTAAAATAAAATTATTATTATTATTATTAAAGTCTCTGTATTCATTATCTTTATATATTGTGTTGTATATATAAAAAGTGTTTGATTCTCAAAAAATCATATTTTCAGTGCAGCCAAGTGTTGCTAAACTTTTTTTGTGTAGTTCATTTAGCCAAGATATTCCCCTCTTTATAACTTTGCCTAAATGACTTTTTCTGCATTTCAAGGCTGTATCTGCAAAAAGTCTGAATGAATTACAAAATAACGTTAGTAGATGCTTTCAATATAAATTGCCTTGCTATTATTCATCTTTGTAATATGTTAGATGTGAAGATATTTTTATTTTCACACAGCATTGATTTCCATTTTTAATGTATTTGTCAAACACAAAAAATTTGTGATACATAATTTTGGGGAGATATGCATTTTTATGTTTTTATAATTGTATGTAATAAATAATTTACTAGTCAGATGACATTTGTCATATGTGCATTTTGCAAATGTTGAAAATAGTCATGGTACAAGTATTCATTATATCCCCACTACTATACAGACAGGGCTATATAGGAATCCTTGTTATCCAACCATCTGTTCATCTCTCTGGCACACACTGTTGTGAACACAACTAGTCCAGCAGTTTTTATGGCTTGCCATGAAACTTAGTAAATATTATGGTCATTATTTGAAGATGTGCATAACAACAAATCACTATGCATCTGCAATTTTTCTAAGAGTTATGATTCATTTTAACTTGCAGATGAATACAGTGTATGACAAAATCTTATGAACTGTATGGCAAAATATTAAGAATGCAACTAGTGTCACATTTCTCAGTGGATTGCCATGAAACTTAGTAAATGTTATGGTCATCATCTGAAGATGCAGATATAGATAAAAATTCTTTACTCCACAGTTTTTGTTAAAGAATCTTTTGGTAATTTTATATAAAAAAAATGTAATTTTTAGAATTTTGGTTATGGGGACCATAGCAATACCGCATTATATCTGGAATCGTGTTATTATGAAGGAGATCTGTAGTAACTGTTGTACATACAGCTCTGTTCTTACACTGTGTATTACTAATATGTAACATAATATTTGTACCATCTATTATACAGGTAAGATTCATAATAATAGTTCACATGGGACTCAGATTTTTCTAATGTTATAACTGAGAAACGTTATATCCAAAATCATGGTTTATTTTTCAAAATGTTTATGTCCATGTCCGTATCCATGCCATTGACATTGGACATACATGTAGTAAACAATTTATACTGGTAAGATTACTGTAAAAAAAATTATTTGAACTGGTATGTAATGGTAATGAAATTTTCAAACAAATATACATTTGTATAAATGCATGTTATCATTAACCAAACAAATCAGATATATCCTTTTGTGAATGCCCTGCTTCTATTCTTCATATTATTTGTAGTTTTGTCTCTAAAGAGACATTTTTTTTCTTTTCTGACCAGCAAATTTTCTGCCATTTTCACAACAGTCAGAATTCAAAATGAACACAAGAGAGATTTACTTAAAGTTTTGACATTGGTGAATGAGTTTCATGGAAAAAACTATTAGAAATTATTGTTAAGTTGTACTCAATTATTCAACATGTAGTATACAATGATAGCTCAAGGATATTTCTAAATTATTTGTTCCAAAAAGTACAAATCAAAAATGTTTTCTTTTCATGCTTTAATTGCATTGAACCAGCAACCTGTGATTCTAACTTACTGATTATGAATGAGGCGTGATTATCATGACTTTGTTATCTAAATGATCGCCATTGTTTACCTGGCTTAGTCGTGTCCGATGATAAAAACATTATAATTGAGATAATTTTCTGTCAGGCTACACAAATTAAATGCTATAGCTAGTTAAAGGAACATTATAACAAAGCCTTTGGAATATATAATAATTAGGAATTTGGTTGGGAAAATTAAACTAAAACATTCAAACAGAGAAAACATTTTATCCAAGAACGTAATAAACAATAAACAATCTTGACTCTATACAGTCAAATATTGACTATCCATACTCTCTGGGAGACAGGGATTTTATTTAGAAAAGTTATCATCAGAATGAATAGCAATAATAATGTTAAAAAAGATAATTGTAACTCATCTGGGAATTTAATGCATTTTCTGATTGGTCATAACTCAACATTTTCAGGAGTAAAATATATGATAAACCATCAGAAACTTGGAAGTGATAGTTACATCATAAGACTTTATGCGATGCTGTGCTACATAGAAATGCATATTCAACAATTTCTCAGCAAAATTTTATAAAGTGCTTTAAATTAGGGATAACCATCTTGAACTTGAAGATTTTAGTAAAATAATAGTTGTTTCACTGTCACAAATATCAGTTTTACTCGCTCTGCTGATACATCACTGGTAAAAAAAAATCTCATTTTGCAACAGTGAAACCACTATTAGTGTTCTCAGAAACTCCAATATAAGACAGTTATCCCCTTATTACAGTATTTCTTCCATGACCAATGGGGCCAGTCTAGTAAATTTTTCAACCAAAAATACTGGATTTATTATCAGAAAAAGATATCCCAGTTAATATTTGCCAAAAGTTAGTAAAATTGGTGTGGGCAAGCTAAGGCTTATCATTGGATAGACACAGTAGTGGTTCATAGGACATGAGTGAAAGACATAAAGTTAATCAGCATTGTCCTGTGTCGATTGTTTTAAACAATAAAGCCCTAGTATTAACTTCAGTGTTTACCTATTCTTTTCATGAATATTTCCAATGATGAAAATTAAAAGTGAGTTACAAAAAGATTGTAATGACATTATAGTTTTGTCTCCCGTGCTTCTAGCTTCTATTGTGCATTTATTTAAATCCTGCCTCTTCATTATAGAACAAGTATGTCTCATAGTTACTAGCATCAAATGCATTGTGTAATATATTACATGAAAATGTTTTCTCCTGTGTCAAGCTGTTTCAGTGGTCAACTAACTTTACTATTTTTAGACTGAAGACTCTCTAATAATCTACTCAGTAGATGCTCATTTTGATAATGTTAAGTGCTTTTATTTTTGCTGTTGTCTGTCCATCTGCAATTGTTTTCATTTCTGCACAATAACTTTAGTTTTACACCCTCTACCTTAACCAAACTTTGTGAATGGCTTGCACTTTTGGCAGGAAAGAAGGCTATTGAATTTGGGGTCAAAGGTCTAGGTCACTGTGACTGAAAGAAGAAAAGAGATTTCCAGACAAAAACATTAGTTCTACATCACATAACTGGACCAATCTTTGTGGATGGCTTGCACTTGGGGTAAGGAAGAAGCCTATTAATTTTGGGGATCAAAAGGTCCAAGGTCAAGGTAACTGATTGAGAGAAGAAAAATGGTTTTCACACAATAACTTTATTTCTACATCATGGACTAAATTTTGTGGATGACTTTCATGTTGAACAAGAAAGGAGCCTATTGATTTTGGAGCAAAAGGTCCAAGAACAAGGTCACTGGCTGATAAGTGGTTACTGCTCAAAAATTTCAGTTTGTGACCATGTAGTTCTCCTTCAAATACATTACACGATGGCATTAACATCTGGAAATAACCTCCACTACCTCTGAATCCAGCCCTCCCTTAAAGATGCTCAAAACATCTTTCTGTCTATATATCATATATACAGATTAACTCCCCCTTGCCCCACTAGACAGCCACCTATATCGCAGATATATAGTTTGTATATTCGTTGTATGCACTTGTTTATTTAAGCTCTAATGGTCATAGACCAGAAGAGCTTTTGGGATGGTATGTTGTCCATTCATCGTCTGTCGTCCGCCGTCCATCCATCCATTAGCACAAGTTTGTTATCGCTTCACCTCCTAAACTACTTGGAGGATTGCCTTGAAACTGTACACACACATTCATCCCATGGTCTAGTTGGTCCTAAATGAAAATGGTGCTGCTCGGACATCCAGTATAGCCACCACAGTGGCCATTTTCAAAATCATGTTATCGCTACTTCTGATGAATGGAAGGTCATATCAATATGGGATTTCCACTGAAAGACTTCGTATGAGGTCTAGTTGGTCCTAAATGGTGCCGATCTGACAGCCAATATGGCTGTCATCGTTAAAATCTTGTTATTGCTACTCCTTCTGAAAGGATGGTCATATCAACATGGGGTTTTCACTAAAAGACTTTTTGTATGGTGTTTAGTTGGTCCTAAATGAAAATGGTGCAAATCTGATGTCCAATATGGAAGTCACAACAGCCATCTTGAAAACCTTGTTATCTATACTCATTCTAAATGGATGGTCATATCAACACTGGGTTTTCACTGAAAGACTTCTTTTGATGTCTAATTAGCCCACCACGCCAGCCATCTTGAAAATCTTATCACTATTCCTTTTGAATGGATATTCATATCAACATGGGGTTTTCACTAAAAGACTTCTTATGATGTATAGTTGATCCTAATTGAAAATGGTGCCTATATGATGTCCAATATGGCCACAATGGCAGCCATTTTGAAAATCTTGTTATCACTAATTCTCATGAATGGATGGTCATATTAACATGGGGTTTTCACTACAAGACTTCTTAAGATGTCTAGTTGGTTATAAATGAAAATGGTACCAATCTGACGTCCAATATGGCCACCACGCCAGCCATCTTGAAAATCTTGTTAACACTACTCCTGAATGGATGGTCATATCATGATCCTAAATGAAAATAGTGCAGCTCAAACATGCAATATAGCCGCCACAGTGACCATTTTGAAAATCTTGCTATCTCTACACCCCCTGGATGGATGGTCATATCAGCATGGGGTTTTCACTAAAAGACTTCTTATGATGTCTAGTTGGTCCTAAATAAAATAGTGTCGATCTGACGTCCTGTATGGCCGCCACGGCAGCCATCTTGAAAATCTTGTTATCTACTTGGACAGAAAGTCATATTGACGTGGGGTTTTCATCAGACTTGTTATGATGCCTAGTTGGTCTTAAATGAAAATGGTGCCGATCTAACATCCAGTATGGCCGCCAGAGCAGCCATCTTGCAAATCTTGTTTTTTGCTACTCCTGAATGGAAAGTCATATCTTGAAAATGTTGTTATCTCTACTCCTCTCCAAATGGATGGTTATATCAACATGGAGTTTTCACCAATAGATTTCTTATGATACCTTAGTTGGTCATAAATGAAAATGGTGCTAGTCGTACATCCAATATGGCTGCCACGACGACTGTCTTAAAAATCTTGTAATTACTCCCCCTGAATGGATGATCATTTTGACGGGTTTTTCTCAGTCCTAAATGAAAATGGTGCCAGTCGAACATCTAATATGGCTGCCACGATGGCTGTATTGAAAATCTTGGTTTCACTACTCCCCCTGAATGGATGATCATTATGACAAGGGGCTTTCACCAAAAGACTTCTAACGATGTCTACTTTGTCCTAAATGAAAATAGTGCCAATCTGACTTCCAAATATGTCCACCATAGCAGCTAATTTGAAAATGTTGTTATCGCTGAAGAATATCAGAAATGGTTTAAACACTCTGCAGTTAAAAGGAAGAAATGGTCTTACCTTGAATTCCTAGAAATTCCTTTCGCCCAGTAGAACGCCAGTCCCTACGAGGGAATCTTGTTTCTTCTCTATATCATTTCAGAGATGTTCAGCAAGTGCAAGAAATGCAAGCACTTCCAAGTCCCTAAGGATAATTACAGACGTGCCTTGCCTGCACGAAATGTATATCCTCACACCCATGCAGCATGTATACGTTGTGGGTAGAAGATATATGGCCCAACATCTTAATAGGCAGTCAAAGGGCAGTGAAAAAGTGCACGTTAAAAATTGTCCAAAATAAAGTGTTAAGTATCCATCTGGATATGGAATCGTTGGCAAGTTTTATGGGGGAAGTTGAGATGCCGCCCCCAAATGGTACCTACAGGAACGATTACTTCTAACTCCGTCGAAGTTTCAGCAAGCGATTCCACACAAGCTCGGTTTGAATCCTGGATGCTGCGTTTAATGCAACAAGCTCTATCTTCAAGGTTGTCGACAATCGAATTCGAGGAAACTGGGACCGTTCTTACCCCAATTTGGCAACCCACTGGGCATAAAGCCCAACCCCCGCCCGTGCATGGATTTAATGTCATTGAAACCGGGCATGCGGGATTACATTTCCGACTTTGCTGGCCGGCTGGGCCTGCAAAATCACGTATCATACGCCATATGCCATCCCAGCTGCCGACCAATTGGTCCACCCGTCTCTGGCCAATCAGTATACGATTTTGGCGAGCATGACTCTATCACTTAGGAGTGGCAAACTGCACGTCGCTCAACAGTTCCAACAAGGACAGTGAGCTACCCCGAGCCGACAGCTCTGGCCTGGTGGCCGACTAATGGGACTGACCATATCTACGACAACGACATATGGCACACTGGTGCCACCCGTCCAGCCGTCTGACCCAGCCCGACCGACCGTCCCGGACCAACATCTCCCATCTAGATCACACTCTGTGCCTGATACGACACCGCATGCTCTACTAGTATATACGGCAGGTAGGACCCACATTACGCATGGTGACGACACAGCGTCATCACTACAATACAGAATGTTATATCCCTGGACGCAGAGCGTACAGGAGGAGGACAAACATCACTAACATACGGAATGATATATATAACTGGACGCAGTGCGTACAGGAGGAGAACAACCATCCCCACACCCCTGTCGACGAGGGGGATGGCACAGACTTCACTGAACATTCTGATCCAACCATGGAAAGGATAGAGTTCAGTTTTAAGACGGCAATTAAATACATCTCCCCCAAGCCTCCCCCTCCTGTGGGCGCCAGACTCCTTCTGTTCCGCTAGACTTGGATAAACCTCTTTCCGACGGGCCATCAATTCACCACAAGATGTGTTTGTGTATACTTTAATTAACTACAAGATACCACAAGATAACTACAACATACCACAAGATGTGTTCGGGTATGCAAAAGATAAAAAAAATCCGCAAAATGCCAATTTATCGATTAAACAGTGAGTTGTTATACAATTAGGCATGCATCTAACTTGTATGCACTTCAATTGTGATTGTGAAACTAATTTAGAAGAATCAGAAAGAAAAATGATGTATTAGAAATGGAAAGGACTTTAAACTATTGGAAACCTAAGAAACTACCAGACTTGGTTAAAAAAAACGAGAAATGTACGTTGTGAAATCAGAATAATTATTTTCTAGTTCTATTGGCCTCGTGGTCATGGTTTGTTGTTGTTGTTTTGTTTCTTTGTTTTTTAATTTTTTTCTTTCTTTCTTTTTGGATGCGGTTTGGTAGCCTTTTTCTCGTTATTTTAATAAAACAGACGGTGGGTGGGTGGATGCTTTGATTATTTAAAAATCTTGTTTATACTTCGAAACTTGTATGAAATCATAAATAAAATTGTTTTTCCTCTTAGGTTATTTTCCCCTAAATGACTTTATATTTTGTCATATGGTCGCACAACCTACAATTTAACTTTTCCAAAAGAGATCTCCTAAGGTCGATCATTTAAAGTCTAGTCATCTCCATTATTGTCTCTATTAATTCTGGTAGTTTTAAGGTTTCCAATTGATGACAGGTTCCCTCCCAAACGTATCGACCGCATTGTTCATGCATCCGAAACGTCCGCCAGAACGCTCATTTCAGCGAGTTTCTTCAACTCTTTGTCCTGCTCAGTGCAGCGGCGGACCTGCTCTGCCTCGGTAGCTTTTACATGCGTCCTTTGCAGATGGCCATACCGGCATAGTGGCGCCCTATCTCGGATCCTTTAGATCACCAGATTATGATCTCGAACGAAATCAAACACTTTCTGCTTCAAAAGCAAGACAGGGATTGGCAAGCAGCCGGAATACCTTTCGAAGCCCGCAAACTGGAAGTCACAATCTGTAGAGATGCCAGTTTGTCAGGTTGGGGGGGGGGGGGGCACACTTGCTTCTGGGCATTGCAGCAAGTGGACAGTGCAATAGAAGGCTCTTCACATCAATCTCATGGAAGCGAAGGCCATTCTCCACGCCTCCCACGCTTGGATGGAGCACATCCAAAAGAAGATGGTTCTTATAATGTCGGACAATTCGGTTGTGGTGAACTACCTCTTCAAACAAGAGGGAACGAAATCACCAGAGCTCTGCGCGATGGTATGGAGTACCTCTGTTGGTGTGCACAGTACCACATACGCATACAAGTCCGACACATCCCGGACAGGCGCAATGTTCTGGCTGATTCTTTATCGAGTAGAGACCAACTACATCATACGGAGTGGTCACATCTGTCCATCTTTCATGGAGTTAGTGCTCTATGGGGCCGACCAATGTTAGACCTATTTGGAACGAGGCGGTACCAAAAACTGCACACCTTTGTCTCTCCATTTCCGGACCCTAAAGGCATGGGCCATTGACGTCCTTTCAATAAGCTGGGAGGATATATGGGCCTCTGCCTCCCCCCACCCAGCGGTTCTAATACCAACACTAATCCCGAAAACTGGTGTCAAGTTAGCAACATCGCACCACTCTTAGCCTCCATCCCCCAATCGGCTAACCTCCTTTCTTTCTTCTTTGAAGACAAAAATTAGAATTAGCATCTATCACAATCAAAGGATACTGTTCCATGATTTCAGACACGTTCAGACATCATTGAAGGGGCGATATTGGTCGCAACTTGGATCCTTCCGACCTATTGGCCAATTTTGACGTATCCAGGACCCGTTCGCTCGCATTCTTTCCCAAATCGTACCTCCCAAGGGTCTTGACATGGCTCAACTCGTCCAAATTGGAGCCCATGTCTTTGACCTCGCTGAAGCTGTTATCATACAAGACTTGCTTCCCGATAGCAATAGCTTCAGCTTGCAGGGTGAGTGAGCTGCACACGATGTCCGTAGATCCGAATTGCATGCAGTTCCGTTCCGACGGGTCAGTCATACTAATGATGCAACTTGCTTTCGTCTCTGAGAACGGGTTACCGCCTATAGGCAATCAAACAATAACTATTCACACTCTCTCCTCGATTGACTCGTCGAGAGAGCCGAAGCTGCAGGACCCAGTATATGCTCTCGGATGTTATCTGAGGCACACGGAAAACAGCTGCAGCGGCCATCAAATGCTCTTCCAACAGGTTATGGCGGGAAAGAAGGACATAATCCCACAATCGCTGGAGGCTTGGCTATAGTGAGTTATTTGATCGGCGTACTTGAAACTTTTACAGGATCAGGTACGACTCGTAAAGATTTTGGCTCGCGAAATGCAAGCAATTTCCATAAGCCTCGCCCTCAAAAGTAGTGTCTTAATTCGAGACACAGTGGAGTCAGTTGGCTTGCACACTCAGTCTACTTTCTCTAGTTTCTATTTACGTGACATGGCCTCGCAAAGAAGAGAGCTGAATCTCGTTGGGCCACTTGCAGCTGCCTAGACAGTTATAGGTGTCTTCCTTGTCTCAAATCCAAGTCATCTACAAAAGTCTAGTTAAGGATTGTGGTACAGAACTTTTTGTGAACATTGTTTTTCCCTCTTATGACTTTGACCTTTTGAATTGAAGCTGTCCACAAGATTTGGCCAAGGTTAAAGTCACAGAACTCAAGTTTTTTTTGCAGAAACCATTTTGTCTTCTGTCAGTCTCAGTGACTTTGACCATTTACCTATTGACCCCAACCTGATAGGCGACTTTCTCGTGTCAAATTTAAGTTATCCACAAAATTTAGTCTTGGTTTGTTGAATAGAACCTGAGTTATTTCCTTCTTGAAATCCCTAGACAACTTACCTTGGCCAAAGTTTGTGGAGGGCTTGTGCTTAAGGTAAGAAAGAGGTATTTGATTTGGGGGTCAAAAGGTCAAAAATCAAGGTCATTGTGGCTTTAAGAAAAATAGGTTTTGCACAGTAACTTTTGTCCTTGATTAAGATCCACGACCAAACTTTGTGGATGGCTTAGAAAGAAACATAGATTTTGGGGTCTTACGGTCAAATGCCAAAATCATGATAAATCTAACAATTAAATAATGGTTTATGCACAGTAAGTTTATCTTAAGACTGTATACTGTGACGAAAGGTCAAGATCATTGAGACATGTTGGTAAATCATCTCCAAAGTCAACAATGCCCTGCTAGTGTCTTCATAGAGGACTATTAAACATGGGGTTGATGTATAATGTACTTCTTTTTCCTCATGATCCAGTGCTGTTTTTTATAGTTAATCCTTGAGGGAAATGTTTACTCTCACTGCAACCTGTATCTGGTTTGGTACATTCTTAATATTTGTCGATACAGTGAAATCCGTCTTAATGAACCACCTACTCTGCAAGGACAATGTTTAAAAACCTTTTTTCTAAGTTTACTTTAATATTTGACCTCTGCATAAAGGTTACTCGCTAACAAAGTACAGACTTTTGTGGGCCCTTGATTGTGCTCTGCAGACAGATGTAACTGTATATGTAGATGGTTATTGTTAGACGATTGTGCAATCAAAGGGAGATAATTCTTTGCCATGTATTACAATTGATGAAAACGAGTTATTTCCCCCATATTTTGATAAGGTGGTGAAACCGAAGAAGTAAGAAAACCACCAGTCATAACGACTGCTACCGCATACATGTGCAGTAACAGGTGATCAAACTGCAGTCTGCAGAGACATAGAATAAGTCGCTCAGCTGCTTTGGAATCTCTGACTTGCATGGTAAACATAATGGTCATATTTTTTAAAATTCCTTGCAGTTGTTTAACCCACAAGAGGGTGAAATGGGGGGGGGGGGTATTTTTTGCGCTCTATAGGACAATACTGTTGCGGGGGGTGGGGTGGGATTTCGGACGTCAGAATGTTCAAAATTTGGTTATTTTTTGCTGCGTTAAATTTTACCTGGTATTTATTGGAGGGGGAGGGGGGTAATGAAAACAATCTTATTAATTTTGGGAGAAGCCTTACAAGTTTGGGTAAACAATTTCAAAATATGCATACGATAGCATTTTCACCTGTTTACAACAATGAAAGTGTTATACAAAGTATGCATTTAACTTCACCAATACTATATAAGCCACATACAGGGCAGCAAAGCTATCATGCAGTGGTACAGCTGTTAGCACCTGATGGAACCAGATCACAACTCCCTTTATATCAGTGTAATGATAGTATCTTGTCCAAGAAAAGAGCGCAGTATGTGGTTTTTATACATCTTTTGATTATGCTTATTCAGTTCATAGTGGTATATTTAGGATGAAAATGCTTACATAGTAATTTCGAGGGGGAGGGTAAATTTGTTTTATTTTTTGGGGGGAGGGGGCGAGGGTAAGGTATTTGGGGGTATTTTTCTCGGGGGGGGGGTATTTGAGGGTATAAAATGTTGGCCTCTGAGAAGCCTATGTAACACAAAATAGGAGAATAGCCCCCCCCCCCCCACACACACACACACCTTCCCCCCAAAAGAAAAAGTGCTTAGTATGTTACCTGGTTCGTTCTAATTATGTTGAATATCAAAGTAATATGATCTTGGGGATGTAACATCTTTTGGAGAACAAACGTAGACTCAGACTAAGAATAACTTACTTTATGAACTACAGTCGGGTTTTAGGGGTTTGTACTCTACTGATACATGATTGTACTCTACTGATACATGTTTGTACTCTACTGATACATGATTGTACTCTGCTGATACATGATTGTACTCTACTGAAACATGATTGTACTCTACTGATACATGTTTCTACTCTACTGATACATGTTTGTACTCTACTGATACATGTTTGTACTCTACTGATACATGTTTGTACTCTACTGATACATGTTTGTACTCTACTGATACATGTTTGTACTCTACTGATAATGTTTGTACTCTACTGATACATATCTGTACTCTGCTGATAATGTTTGTACTCTACTGATGCATGTTTGTACTCAACTGATACATGTTTGTGCTCTACTGATAATGTTTGTACTCTACTGATAATGTTTTATACTCTACTGATACATATCTGTACTCTACTGATCATGTTTGTACTCTACTGATACATGTATGTACTCTACTGATAGATGTTTGTACTCTACTGATACATATTTGTATTCTACTGATACATGTTTGTACTCTACTGATACATGTTTGTATTATACTGATACATGTTTGTACTCTACTGATACATGTTTGATCTACTGATACATGTTTGTACTTTACTGATACATGTTTGTACTCTACTTATACATGTTTGATACATCTTTTTACATCATATTCAGGTTCAGACATCCAAAGGTTTATTCACTGAAATGAGTATGCTCAACTTACAAAATGCTTTTGACACAGTGATTTAAGGACAGAAAACTCGTGGCAATAACATGGCCGGCAAACTGTTTGGTGTCCGTCAGCAGTTCCCGGCAAAAAAAAAAAAAAAAGAACTACCAAGAAATGTACTGTTTCCCATATTGAGTGCTGCACGCAACAGACGTGATTGGGCATGCATGGCAGTTGACAAACTGTACATAAGCAACAACTTGTATTATGAAAGATGAAAGTTTACCAAATTACAGGAGAACTTGAACTAGAATTATACAGGGATTGGTATCTGACCTCTCTAACTCACTCTTGATATACAAATGAGGCTCTCAGTCTGTGGTTTAGCACTTGGGATCAAAGGAACAACAGGGTTATCTGGCTCTTTATTACGTATAGATGAGGTTTTCGAAAGTGAAATTTGGTGCTGTGATTGTTTGGTATCATTTTGTTCATCATTCTTATTCCGAAATAAAATTTTAAAAGTCACTTTCAATTGCATCAATAGAAAGTCAAATTTCTTCCGTACCTCGTAGTAAAATGTATGCTGGGAAATAATTCTACAATATAAAATCCAATCGTATTAAAATAATCCACAAATCGGAGATGTTACTTTTTTAAAAATGAATTTACAAAAATTGATAAAATGAAAAAAATATTCAAATAAAAGTAAATCAATACATTTTACAATGTTTCTAGAATATAGAGATATACGTTTCATTTCTCTATCACAGAAACAAAATAAGCAAAGTGGTTTTTTTAAAAAAAGTATACTGTAGATGAGCAAAATTTTCAATCAACTCAAAAGTTTCACTTTTCGTCGCAATATTTCGGTACAAAATGCATACAATATCAAAATAAATTACATGAGAACATTTTCATATCATTTTCAAATGAAAAGATATGTGTACAATTTTGTAAACAAATATATAAAGACGCAGTGGGGTGTACACGTTAGGTACTGTTAGATTAGGCGTCAAGTGTCTGGAAGCCACGCTGTCACGAAAGAGATATGTTGTAGGCAGTGAAGGAGAGGCATGTTCGTGTGAAATTCTAGTCCCAGAGGAGAATACCTAAATCTTCTTTACAATAAGATTTGTTTTTATAAAACAGTTGGCTATACATTAAAGCGATGAAACAATGTACAGATACACTGAAATTATTTATAAACATCGTGCAGGATGCAACGTGTACCAGAGGTACAATGAAACCTCAATATTTGAGAAAAGACAATGCATAGGTTTAAAATATTTTTAAGAAATGGATATACCACCAATAGAAATATTTACTCATCATCAAACGATTCGAACATATCAACGATTATTACCAAAACGTTAAAGATCTCATTCCTGGAACATTTCAACCAGAAAACACTTGCAGTTCTATTACATAAAGAAAGATACATGATGCTATGTGACATTCTTGAGGAGTTTAGGAATGCATGTGTGAAAATATTGCAAACTTGAACTTACTATTATGGTACACCACGACTAACTAACAGTGCCTCGTTAAAGATATTAAAGATATCGAGTGTAGAACTTGAACTTTGCAAAGAGCCATGTTTCTGATGTTTGAGAGTTGAATAAGAGATGGAATAAGCATCATACCACATAGATACGCTCAAGAAAATCATGAATACTACCTGGACAAAGATGGTAAGATAATAAATTACAGTGACGTTCAAGTCTCTGAGAGCAGCGAAGCTGAGTACAAAATGTCGAGGACAAGGTCATTCATTAAATACTACTGAAATGAATTCAAGTTTGAGACAAAAAGCAACATATGATTTTTAGAAAGATTTGTTCAAACTAATGATTACCAGTTTATTCGGTAAACAGATCTAGATGAAGAATCTCAGAAAAAGAAATCCCACCAAAACAAGCAATAAGAATATGTACTTATAAAGAAAAAAAAATTCTCAAAATTCTCAAATGCCAGAAAGATCTATGATTTGCAAGGATGACAATTATTGACGACGACTTAGTGTTAGTCATTAAATTAAATAATAAAATCAGATTAACCAAACCAATTTACGCTGTATTTACAGCGTTAGAGTTATCTTAATGGCTAATGTACGAATTTAACTTCAACAAGTTGAAAAAGAGATATGGTGATATAATGAGAATGTTAAGGACTGATACTGAGTCTGTATGCATACATGTCGATACAGAAAATATTTACAATGGCATGAAAAAATAACATCAAGTTCTATGACATGTTTACCACAAATGAATAGGAAAATACCTGGACTTTTCAAAGAAGAACTGAATTGTGTTCCAATCAGAGACGAAAAGAAAGTTTGTAGGGGAGTAATAAAAAAGGCGTGATCAAAATGAATTGAAATGTTAAATATTGCTTATTTAATCACCAGGAACATTTCCAGAAATGAATTTACAAAGGTTATGCAATAACGAGATGTACAAGTCTCTGAGACTCTCAAATACACTGTGTATAACATGAAAAAAGTTAGCATTGTCTGTATATGATGGTAAGCGTCTTTTGGATGACAATGTAAACACATTCCCGTACGGTCACGTCAGCACCTTGTAATTTTACTATGCACGTATGTTACTACATTATCGAAAGTGTAATCAAATCTCAGTCACAGTTTCTTTCTTTTGTTCTGTTTCAATATTTTTACAATTCTACTTTTATTTCGTCGTATGTAACATGGTTCCCTTCAAACACATTTCCCTTGCTTTTTGTCCTTGCTGTAAATCACAACAAAATAACGTGTGTTTTCTCTTAAATATATGATTAGAGTTGTATTTCTGTACAATCACCCTTAGTTATATATACAAAATGTCACCCACTAAACTCTCGTTTGATTATGTATGTTGCTTTCCTTTTTACATCGTCAAGATTTCAACAGTCATCAATCATAAATAAAGTATTTGTACTTTGGTATACATCAACCAGTAACTTTAACCACTTATCTAATTTATCCTCTGGATTTTTCACTATTACTTTCTCATCTTGAGTAACCATTTTCTATCGTAAGTCTTGTTGTAAAGAAAAGTTGAGCAGATCATAACGATGTAATAGAAAAGTTTCTGTAGTCATTCTCTATCAGATTCAGTGCAAATCCACTTCAGAGATTATCATGTTGTGAACATCTATATTTTCTGTTGATTTGAAGGTGAATTCCTTGTTTAACGTTAGATAATTTAAGACCAGAACTATGCACTTTTATCATATGTACTTCTTAAATTAGGCCAGATAAAGTTGCTATCAATGTAAAAAATGTTTAACACTTCACGTTACTAATGTATGTGTACTTTTATTGTTCTTTGAAGAAATACATAGTGGCTTTTGTTAACCGTTGTTGAAATTGAAAACCTTGAGAATAAATCACATTTGGCAGGCCTTCTTCAGTCACTAGGATTATTTTTTTTTTATTGCTGATTTGTTGGAAAAAAAGTTTTCTAAATTCACTTCTTCCAGTTTTTTGCACAATATCAAACAACACCCATCAAGTTCATTCTGGGAGAATCAAGTGTGAGATTTGTTAAAATAGTATTGGCTGCTGTGTTGATTATTCTCTCCCTACTGATGTTGTCTTAAAAAATCAATTTAATTTCCGTATTTGATTCCAATGTAATAGTATCATACTTCAAAGATATGTTTTCCAATTCGTAGTCTTGCTTACCGCCTTCAGTGCCTTCAGAAGCTGTTGCAAGCTTTATTTTAAATCTGAAATACGGTGGAAGACCCAAAGGATACAATGGACAATGATCTGTTAGTATTTGAAAGTCAATTTGGATTTTAATTTTTTTTTTCATGTACAAAAATATGTATAGCCTAAGTACCAGTATTTTGCGCATTGCCTGCCCATGATTGTAACTTTCGCAATTTACAATACATAATATATTGTTCAATCCTAATTGTCCTAACTGAAACAGGTAACAACAAATCCTTTTGTATGTCATGGAGATATGGGTTCCAAAGGATATAGTGATGTCTTTCACAATCATTCTACCTAAATTGTCAATCATTTTATTTGTGGGCATATCTTTTTACCTTCTTATCAAACAAGTCGAAAAGCTGCCCGGTACAATCAATATATTGGGTTTAGCTTTGGAATTGCTATATGTATAGTTTGTTCAGATTTAATGTTGCTCTGTTTGTATGTAATACAGCGATGTGTTGGATTGACGTATTTAACTCCTTGCTATATTATTTTCCTGCATGTGAGCAGTTATTTACGTTGACATCTGTACTATTTATTGTGCTAAAAGGCGTCTTCATCGGGAAAATGATTGGAACGAATAACATATGTTACCTTCATCGCTGGAGGCTAGACATTCTGAAGGAGCATCACACATTACATTTGGCATGATTGTGCTTCGCACACATGCATGCCGCAACTTTACCTGCAAAATCTTGTCAGCAAACTACACAATAACACCCATCACAAGTGCAACGAATATGTACTCAAATTTTACTTCATAATTGGAAGATTGTTAAAAACCATTCAGTTTTAACTTTCTAGGCTTTTCACGTTTATCCTTATTTTCTAGGTGAGCAGATGTGTCCGGATGAGTAGATGCTTATAGAGCAAAAGCATCTTCCAGGTTGTTTAAAGTTTGTGTTACAAAATCTCTGTTGTTTATCTCTGTAATTTTGTATGACTTGATCAAGGCTATTTTGTTTTTTGTCGGCTCCATTTGGATCAAACTACTTGAACAGATAGTTGCTTCCTGTAAATGCTAGACCGTTAGCTATTGCTTATTCAATAATTACTCCGGCTGCTGCCATTTGTGTTGCAGAAATGCACATTGAAGACCATGCTTTTGCATACGCCATAGCTATGCTATTTGGTGTTTCTATGAGTAACAAAGTTTGATACAGCAACCAGGTTTAATTGTACCTGGCCTTAATAATACCTGACCTTTTAATCCCAATGATTAAAACATTGTTCTCTTCCAGACAGTATGCCTTTGATTTTTGTATACTGTGAATATTAGGTCCTTTTCTAAAGTCTATTGTGCAAGCAACACACTTTGTCTCTCTCTAATCCATTAGAAAGGTAAATGCAATACAGACCTTCAACGCACAAGTTTATAAAAATTGTATATAAACCAGAATTATGTATCATAACAACATATTTACTTAAATAACATATTGCTGTGATGTATCTATCGTGTGCAACTGTCATGGAGCGTAGTTAAATCCGTATTTGGGATATTGTCTTCAGCTATGAAAGATTTAACAAGTTTTCATAAGTGTATCCGTTCTGAAATATATTACACTTTTTGTAGCACTATAGCAACATCATCTGGATACTCCTAACTTGGAACAATGTGACAATCGTAAAGCAATATACATCTAGGCATTTGTTTAGATTTTCATCAAACTCCTTTCCGTTAATACCGATTTCCTGTTTTAAGTCATCCTTTCTAACGCAAGACTCTTTATGCCCATTTCCGTGTTCAATTCAATTTTGAATGTCTCGCTGTTTTTGTTACTTAAAGCGAGAGTCTTATCTAGTTAAGTTTTGAATGCATTTGTTGTACTCGGCAGAAGTTTTTGCCATCTCAGTTACAAACTGTTTATTTTTATTTTCAAAATCATTCAAGTTTTTCTAATTCGTTTTATCTTTTTGTCTAATTCGTCAATACTACATACCGATATTATTTACCACTTCTCGATCAACATATTCTTTGTATCTGATTTTGATTGTTCAACTTCAGCATGTATTTTGTTGCAAAATTTGGCGAATATCACATCTTGTTTTCGTTTTGATCTTCTCACTCAAACCTGTAATAGATAAATTGTAAGCTGTTTTCATAGATTTAATCATGCTGTCGTCGTTCGCATTCATTTGTTTTTGTTGCCCTCTGTCTTTATGTTTATCTCTGTTTAATCATGTTTTGTTTCTTCAAGACTAACATGGTGGTCGCGTTAGCTGTTATCTTGTTGTGCAAAAATAATTTATTACCTTCTTATTTCTTTGTTATTTTGTTGGATGTAATTTTTCAAATCTTTGTAACAGTTTCAATTGTCCTGTCAAAGTGTTATGGTCTTTCAGAGATTTCTGTTTTCTCCATCTAAGTTTCCAAAGTCTCTATATCACTGTTTATCCTCTGTTTGATTGGCTGTGTTGAATAATACACATTGATTCTTGTACATCTACTCTTATACTTATTATTTGCAGGGCTTGTTTTCAGTAGGTAAAGCATTGAATCTCTGTCTGAATAATTCGTGTGTATCTAAAATACTTTCTTCTGTTCTCATCAACCTGATTTTGTCAATCTGAAATTGTATTAGCTCTTTCAGTACCACTCTATCTAATATCAGTTAATTTGTTGTCTACATTTTATCTCCACATTCTAATATCTTTCAAATTAGTATTAGTTATTGATTTGATGAAGGTAAATTTTTATAACGTTTTAGGTTCGCTTCAAACATTTTACATCTACACTCTATTTGTTTTCGTAATTTGCTCTCATTCCTCCTTTGACATTACTCATGTAGATCTCGAAATTGTAAAAGCCACTAGAGATTAACAATCCTTGTTTCATTCATGTCACTGATGTAGTAAAATATACTGTTTTTGAGTATATTGAATATATACCAAACAACAAAATATATTCTCTGCAACGATATTCATAATTTGCCATTTCTGTTGTCAATGGGACTGGTAAACTAGTTTTCTTTCTCATTGAGTCCGTCGATTGTAATGTAGCTCTCTCTTTGTACAGGCCAAATTAGCCAAAACTAACACAGTCAAAACTAACACAGCCAAAACTAACACAGCCAAGAGATAAAGTTTATCTGTTTAATTTGTGTTATGCTTTGCAGTCTCTCCATGATTCCTTCCTGTAAGTTTCTCATGTATCTTTTTCTCTTTAAATGTCTCCCCTTCCTCTAAAAAGTGTTTTCTCAATTTCACTGTGTTCACCGTCAGTGAGTCTCTGATATCTTGGCTTTCTTATTGTTTATTTTCTTTCTGACTGCATATTTTATATCTTTTTGTACCTGTTGTAATCGATGATGATCGAAATAAACTCCTCACGGTCTATTTCGTCATCACTTATTACTTTTCTTATCATGTCGTCTATACTGTTCAACTTACTGACTGCAGATGCTAGTATTTCATCATATTTTCAAACTTTATTTATATAAACTTCACCTTAAAATCTGTTGCAGCAAATCCCATCAATGTTGCTTCAAGCCCGCTTAAAGCCAAAGGAAAAAATACATAGGTTGCTATTCTCGCAATACCTAATCAGCTACGGTTACACCCACACTATCTGAAACTGTTGACATGCTAGCTTCCATCCAATTTAAAACTTTATATGCTACTTTATATTTCTTTTTCTCACCCCTATAGTGTTTGACCTTTCAGAGGAAATCATTTTAATTTCGTTCATTTTTTGCAACATTAAATTAAGACCATTATCTATAGGCAGTGTAAAATAAAAAGGCGGGGCACTTGTTACTTTTTCACTCATTTATATATAGGAAAGAGACAGTTTGGACTTTGCACTGGTAACCTGTTTAATCGACTCTGTAAATTTTGTGCTATATACAGGCTTCGCCATTTTAGGTTGTACTATAATAGTCTTTACTATACATTTCTGTACATTGTTATTTAGCATGCTTTTCACAATAGAAATGTAACTATCATTTGGCCTGAAACCATCTATACCTAGGCAATGCTATACTATTTATTGAATAAGACTTTTGTCAGGTAAACGTCCATTTGCTATCAGATTGTCAATTGTGAACTGGCGAAAAAACCTGAAATTATTAGCTTTGCATCTTCAATACCCATGGCTGCTTGTGCAACAATTGCAAGCTTCAGCATATTTTTCAAAAAGCATGATGTGGGCAACAGTAACAGGGGAGCTTAGTGAAAATGAAATAATTAGTTTTGCAATTTCCCCAACACCCATGTTTGATTGCGGACCTATTGACATAGAAAACAAATTTCTTTAAAAGCATGACGTATGCGACTGTGATAGCAGATTTATGTGCTGCGTGATAAACAGAGTTGATAATGTTGTTTGTTTCGTTGGAAATTTGTCTGTAGTTATATGTTTTTATTTCCTGTAAAGTTAAAGCATTTCTGGTATTGGGTTATATTTACAAAGTCTTGTCTTGTTGTTTTTGTGTTGTTGATTTACATTGTTTGCTTGTACAGACTTTTATCAGCTTTAAAAGTGTAAAAAAAATCTTACTTTCTGCTCAAATCAACACGATTCCAAAACAGCTATACCACCACTATCAAATAATAGATCGTCCTGTTTGAACTTGTATCACTTCTTTCATGTAGTGTGGTTGTAGCATCTTACGATGCTATGCCATGCTCTGATCGTGTGCTTTGAATACTTTGCAGAGTCTTCGACGTTTAAGAGTCTTCCACTCTTTCTTTAAACATTAAGTTTTGTATTTTTGTATTTTTTGGTGAACGTTTTCCAAGTTGCCTACAAAGTTCAACTGCACGAGGGTCCCTTGGCTTTTTTGAAGTTACTTTCTCTGTTGGTGTTTTTAACCTTGATTTCATTTTCCTTTTTGTGTACGCTATCTTCCATTTAATTTGCAAGTACATTTGTTAGATAGATCAATATAAATTTAAATAGTACAAAAAGCTTATTGTAAGTCATCTTTTAATGTTACTTTTACTTGTAAAAATTAATGTGAAATGTAATTACTTAAATAAAAACAATAGATAAAAAGATATGTTCAAAATGTTGAAAAGTTAAAAATATTTCTGAGTTTGAAATCTGCAAAGACTATAACAAATGGAGAGAAGAAAATAAAAGGTATTTTCAAAAATGTGCAAATGAAAACAGAGAATACTTCGATTAATACAATAGATAATACCATAGACAAAGGTACCATTTCACAATAATTTGACAAGAAGAAGAATTGTACATGCGTTAAGAGTCGAGATTAAATCAGATACGACTTTGAAAATACTTGGTGTTTTTTCTACTAACTTTTATCGAAGATGGCTAAACTTCACAAAACCTGATGGTGTTAATGAGCATGACCTTCATATTGATCATATCATTCCATATGCTTTTCTTTGGATTTTTCTTATCCCGAACAACAAACTACTTTTACTAATCAGACTCAAGGTACAAGGTATATGAAAGCGTCAATAAAAGATAAAATGCCTTCTGAAGATGAAATAGCAAAACATGTGAAGAAAAATTGAACAATTCAAAATTTCTAACTTCACCCTTGAACATTGCAGTTCAAGGTAAAAATGAATCAAGAACAAAGCAATCAGTATACATTTAATTAGGAATGATTTTAATATTTTCATATTCGTCCTTATTTTCCCCTGTTGCGTTTTTGAAATTGTCTCCACCGGATAAGTGTTTCTTCGAAATAACAATATGTTTGAATGTTATGAAACTTGCACTCAGTGCAGATAGAGATAATCGCGATTTGAGGCACATTTACGAAAACTTCAAATTGTAAAGTAACTTTAGCCAAATACAAATTTGTGTATTTACTCACATCAAATACGCAATTTATTCCTTACTCATACCGTACTCTTTTAAACGTTTCGATATCAGGGTTGATGATAATTATCTTGATGTTATCATCATTAAGTATAAGTTTGTAAACCAGAATCTTTTCTAATCTACTGTAGCATATCCTTTTTGATCTTCGAAATATAAAAAAGAAACAATTTTATTCTTTTGTATATTATTTTGTAAAACAAATACCTTTAAATACACTTTTATCTCCTCAAAATTTGTTAAAATAAATTTGAAAAAACAACAACAAACATTTTCTTTTGATACCGACATTGTTGCTTTGATGTTAAACTTTAAGAAATATTTGTATTGGCTACTTAATTATTTTGGTGAATTCAATACAGTTTAGCTTTGTGTCATTATGTATGTTGTGTAAAACAAAATCACATTTGTGTTGTGCTTTTCACAGGATGTGCCGCTCGCTAATTGTCTTCATGGTCTGATTGGTTTCAAAATATCCCAACGTAGCATTGGTCTAGCGGTCTTCAATTTTGATTTTTATGTTCTCATATCCCATACAGCATTTAAAAAAAAATATTCGTCTAACTTTTCATGTACTTACTACTTATATGAAACCTTTTAAAAGACTCTTCGGAAGAAAACAAAATAGAAAATGGAATGTATGAAAAGAAAATATCCAACGCGCGAAATATAAGCCTTGGGTTAATAATGAATGTAAAGTGGCGAGACAACGGTATCACTCCGCTAAAGATATGTATAACTGAGTAAACATGATGAAGACAAGAGCTGTTTAATCGAATGTAGTAAAATCTTTAGGAAAAGTATGAACAAAACGCATTTTAAATACCAAAACAGTAAGGCTGATCAATCGAGAAATCTGCAGAGTTCTGATCGAAAAAAAGTTTGGAAAATTATAAACGAAGGTGAGTCTCACCTTACAGCTGATGACTTGGATGCTTTCAAAAATTTCTTCTAAAATTTAGACTCTATTGCTAACTTAAATATCCATACCTGTGACTAACTCGAATAACGAAGAGCTAAATTCTTGTACTCAAAATCAAATGATTCTTTTAAGTGCGCGATATCTGAAATCGAGATTAGAAAAAACAACTGTAACACTTAAGAATAATAAAACCGCTGGACTAGAAGGTATTGGAAATGAATACATCGAACACACTCATGAACTTGCCTGTTTATGGTATGCTTTTTAACATGAAACATGATTCTGCTATATTTTTCAAAATGCATTATTGACAGGTATTATTCGACCGATCTCTAAGAATTAAGGTGATGACAAAAATCTAGAACATTACAGGTCGATTGCAAGATTAAGTTGTTTGGGTAAACTTTTTATTGGTATGATTAATTCTCTTCTGTACAGCTTTTTTTAAATCAAACCGAAGTAACGTTCTAAAAATGTAAAAAAAAATGACTTGCGGAAAAGTTTTAGGAAGACAAACCCTTACAAATAAATGTAACCATTATGTACAACAAGACAAAGTGTAAAAGGTAAAGATGTTAAAATACTGTAATAGGTATATAAAATAAAAGATAAAAGTAAAACATGCAAAAGAATTTTTAAATATGCTCATATTTATTTTATATAAACCGCATTCCCTCAAAAAGTCAAAGATTTTCCTGGGTGGTACATGATCATAAAGTTCTTCATTGAGTTCACATGAAAATACATGTGTCTCACAGGATGAAAGTCTCATACTTTATTAAAAACAAGTATACTGTTGTTTCATTGATTTTAGACAAAGTTTTGATTCTGTTTGGCGTGAAGGTATCTGATATAAATTAATGAAAATTGGTATATTGGGTACATGTTTATCTCTTTTAATATTAAGAAAATGTTCAGCAATATTAAATATTGCATTAAAATAGATGGCAAGTGTCACCCTTTTTTCCATGTCTGGTCGGTGTATGTCTGGGAGAAAATTTGTCTCCATTGTTGTTTTCTATATTCTTGAATGATCTGGAAAGTTAGATTTTTTCGAAGATTATAATTTTTCTGGTCTTCTAAATGTTTCAGAGAAACTATTTATACTTTTATATGCAAATTATTTATACTTTTATGTAGGCGATACTGTTATCTTAGCAGAATCACCTGAAGATTTGCAAACTCAAACTGCTTTAAATATATTTCATGAATACTGCAAGCTATGGAAACTACAAGCTCATACGACCAAAGCTAAAATACCTATATTTAACTCTAGAAATGTAAGAAGTAAAAACTATTCTGTTTTGGTCAAGAATTTTTAGAAATAGTTTAGCTCTTATTGTATTTAGATGGTTTATTCGCCAATACTGGAAGTTTCTAAGAACTTGAAAGAGGCAGATACATCAAGCAATAAAAGTCCTATACAACGTAAACAAGAAGACTAGAAGAAATAATCTTCCTGTTGGTGGTAATTAAAAATGTTTGATAGTACAGCTATTCCTATTTTACGGTATGGCACTGACATCTTGGGGTTCCAAAGCACCGAAATCCTGCCATATATGGTGTATCGTGAATTAGTCTGATTCCCTCTTTCTATTTTGATTCAAGAAAGAGTGATAAATATTGGGATCAAATCCGTGTTCAATGAATTAAATAAGTATTCATGCCTTCTTTAAAACTTCTGTATCAACCAATGATGAACTATTGTTTTTACTTTCGATGGTTAGATTATGTACCAAACATTTTGAATAACTTAAGCTTGAACAATAGTTGTTACTGCAATCATTTCCATCTACACACTGCTTGTATTTTATTGCTAAAAATGAAAACCATCTGCTTGTGTCAAACGAATTTTATTAAATGTAAAAATGTGTAGAAAATGTTATATTTACCGAAGTTTTGCTTTCTAGCACTTTTGTAATGGGTAATTTCACGATTTCTTTTCCGCAGTCGACGACAACCAACCGATGCACATGATGTCGCCATTTTTATAAGCTCTTCACCTTTAAAAGCAATAATTCTCCATATCTATGGCATTATTTAGCCCATTTTGGTCATGCGACAAGATGGCTGTCAGTTGAAAATTTTGAGAGTTTTTAGAAAGTTTGGATTTAATTTGGATATAACTTGATTTGATATGATAAAGTACGCATCTTAACAGTATCATTGAGTATATTGCTAAAATGTTGAATTTACGTAACGAGTCATTTATAGGTATCTTTCAGTAGTGAAAAAGAAATAGATTTTCGGACTAGGTTGCACAGATCAGACAGTTGCATACATTGGTTTCTCGTGTATCTCAATAATCTGAATTCTTCTTCATTCTTTGCTATCTAGTTTAACACCGTTGTTCTGTGTGATTTTTTAAGCAGTTTCAAAATGAACTTTATTGAAACAGCAAATCGATTGACCAATGTACCGGCGATAAACCAGACGCGTCTTAGTAACGTCACAACTATATCCACCATGGCGACTTTCGAAGCACAGATTATCGATGTGAATGTTTGAAATTAATCGGCCATATCTTTAAAACTGCTCAATGGATCTGAATAAAATTTTGGTATATATTTACATTCACTTATTATATTCATTCAATTAAAAAAGAGTTCATTTTCGTTTAAAGTCAGGATCAGTTTCTTCAGTCATGGAAGTCATACGATCGATACATTTCTTGAAAAAAACACATATATCGTTTAAATTAAATATTTCGCTTGAGAAATATTGATTGATTTTCCTCCATAATACCGACTGGTTTTACGGAGATTTAGAATCTATAATTTCAATTTACAGGTTGAAAAAGCGAGATGGAATGCAATAAAACAGTGGTACATGTTTTCTTTGCTCAGAAAGAGAAGTGTGCGATGAAAATCATTTCCTGTTAATCTGTCCAGCTCTTGATGAAATTAGGAAAATGTGCATACCTTCATACTTTGTTGGTCATTGAGACAAATAAACACACTGTGAAAAGCCATTGAGACAAATACAGACACTGTGATAAGTCAATCAGACAAATACAGACACTGTGATAAGTCATTGAGACAAATACAGACACTGTGATAAGTCATTGAGACAAATACAGACACTGTGATCAGTCTACTAAGTACAAATTATAGATTGCTTTTGTTGAATAGTTTTACATTTTTGGTCAAATGTGAATCAGTTCTTTGTCATTTTTTTTTACATTAATATTTTTCAAAACAATATCGTATTTGCATGTGTTCTAGGGAAACAAAAATATCTTTTTAAATTTTAATCCAAATGATTACACTGTGATTATTGTTCTGCTTCTTTTATTGTTTCACCTATTTATTACTGATTGTAATTGACAACCTTTATTTTATTATGTATATGACCCATTATATTTTTTTGCTGTCTTTTCATATTTGTTTCACTTTTTCAATTTTAATACCACTGTTATTTTTTATCCTTGTATCCCCTCATATTTTCAAAAGAGTCTGGGAGAATATACAATTTAAAATACTATTCTGTGAGACCGTAAAAAGCAGTTAAGCTAAAAATTACTCAAAGTAAAATACATGCACAGGGTCTTGGAGGACTAAATTCAGTGGCAGGAATTCTAATAATTTGGGGGCTAAATTGTATTGATACAATCAACGCAGTGGCAGGAATTCTAATAATTTGGGGACTCAATTGTATTGATACAATCAACGCAGGAAAGCTACTATTCATTCTAATAACCTTCATTCTTTTCTCTGTGAAATGAACTATTACAGAACAATTAAATGCCCGATTCAACTCAATTCCCGGCAGCATATTTCTGAAAATGTCATTAATGCACGTTTCAATACTGTAACATAGATACAGAAATTGTATAATTGACATTTTGATTAGTTAGGGTCGTACCTATCAATCATTCGTAACAGACGATCATGTCACTTTTTGAGGAAATAGGAGTCAGCTTTCACTTCCTTTTAGGTAGTGCAGTATGAAAATTGGACATCGGCATTGTCTAATTTGCGTCACTGTGAGGTAAATCCGTATTCTTATTACAAATACTGTACAAGTAATCGACTTTGGACAAATAAGGCACTGACTGTTTAATGGGGGGGGGGGGAGTAAGCGTAATATATGTATGATTTTGAACGCATTCCTTTTTATAGTCTAATTTACAAGAATTTAAAACAAAAATGTATGAGCAGAGAACATTGATAATCTAAGTGAAGTTGTGAAACCCCTTAACCCCCCCCCCCCACACACACACACAACAAAAGAAGTTAACTACACCCACACAATCTTCATTCACCGAAAATAAATAGAAATAAAGTGAACTATTTATCCATACAATTTTTGAAGAAAAGTTTGGGGTTGTATGCTCCTGCCTCTATGGACGTGAGTGCTTGTGTGAGTAATTTCGCACACCTCATCATCTATTGTTTGAGAAAGGGACTTTAAAAAACTTTGGGATATTATTGTGGTTGATCTGCATACAACTGATTCACAATTTCCAGCCACAAAAATATCAGAAACGAGAAATTCATCTACAGCAGGTAAAGAGTGATAAAACGTGGACAAATATGTGATAATTGCCAGTATAAGCATGCGACGTCGATGTAATTGTTTCTCTCCTATATTTTGCTTCTTCATGATAACATTGGAAAGAATATGCGCATGTGTAAAGTATAAAATTCTACACGAATGAACGTGCGTGTTTCTAAATAATGCACGGAGAACCTTTATATTTATCCAATCCAGGCAGGAGTCGTAATATAATCTAGATTCCGACGAATAACTTCACTTGCAGACAATACCTGAACTATTTGTTTTCATGGATGCTGTTTGGTGTGTTTATTTCAATTTTTATCAGATTTATTGTACTGCCAAGTACTGGTTATTGAATAATAATAATTGTGTAATTGTAACATAAACTCCAGAGTAATTTTTGCGGTTCGCTTTTAACAGTCTGGTCATAGAAATATGTTGTTTTCTTTTCTTATGATATTTTGCCGTACAATTTTCTTGTCCTCTTCTCTAGTTTGACATTGAATTTGTGCCTTGTCCCAGGAGTCTTGTTATAATTATCAGTGTCGTGGGGTGGTTATCGATGCCTAGTGGATGATCGACCACGATGTTATAGCCCCGATCTATCGAATATTAGAAGATAAAAATTGATGGAATAAATGGAGATTTGAGCAGAGATATAGAATAGAACAACATGAGCCTCCTGTATAAAGAATACAACCATTTAATTAATTAGATAAAACAAAATAAAATTGTACACGACCAATTGCAGGATGCATCTCTACCAGAAAAATCAATTAACTCAAACTTCTTAAGTGCAATTAGCAGCTCCGTTTATATTGATACGGCAAATTTCATCACGAAATCGAGTGAGTGTTTCGAACTTTGATTGTCCGACATGCCTTTCATAACCTGGTAAATGGTTGCTGTTCACTCTCCGGAAACAACATACCTTGTCGGTTGGAGTCAGCTTGAACTGGAACACTCTCAGGTTCCCTCTTGCCGGATTATGCGTCACAACACCTTTAGTGGCCTCTCTCGATCGTCCAGTCTCTTATTCTGGTCGCTCAATCTCTTATATTTAGTACTTGAAGCTATTTTCCTTCTAGCTTTGAGGTTAGCTCTCTTCCCTTTTTCAGAACCGTCTCTTTACACCCTGGTTACGTATCTCTCATAGACACAACCAACACGTCCGTAGGCCAAACTTTACGAGGGTCTCGTCCCTCGGAGTCTAGAACTTTTCGCCTCGCGCAAAATCTGGACTGCCTGATTCCGCTGTGTAAGTTATTTTTAAAACACGAGGCTACACCTGGGAAACACGCCCCAAACCACTAACTACCCAATGAGATCTCAAGTTTATCTAACCGCCATTATTAACACATCCCCCTCCAGGGTTTGGAAAATTCTACATTCCCCGCTCCCCTCCATATACAGACCTCTGCAAAGTTTCAACTTATGACAAATATTTCAGAAAGTACAAACGCTGCTTCTGCAACATTTCAAACCTCGGCCATTTCGATAATCAAAATCCGATCGTGAACCCCTGTCCAGTTTCTTCTGACATAGTTACCAAACGAGACCTCATCAATAATTAATCAAGTCCCAAACATATGCACTCAAGTACTAGCATCCTTAAACATGCCACGGATTTAATCCAGTGCAAAATAACATACATCAAAACGCTGAAAATGAAAAATTTTCAATTTCTTTATTTTACAATGATATCTGCAAAATTCACTCTGTTACAATCAGGTACATTCAGTAAAAGTCACAAATAGCTAGAGCTGATATGGAGAGAAACGGAGTATAACGAGGTTTATTTCATCCCTCTGCAAACGAAGATTTCATTTTCACAAATGTCTTTTGTAACAAAATCTGTATAAAACGAGCTTAATTTAAGTGTCTTCTTTGGTACACTAGTGAACAAGAAGAAGCTCCTATATAAAATGTTTTTGTATGAAAAATGTTTTTGTATGGAAAGTGTTTTCTTCATCAGTTCATATGTATGCAATGTTAGCTTTTCTAAAATTATGATGCACTCTTTTCCACTTCAAGTGCTTATCCTTCAAAATTATAAAGAATACAGTTATAAACAATGCTAATTGATCCAATGATTTTTGTCGAGCCCGCCTTAGCGGAAGCTCGAAATAACGACCAATTTGGCGTCCGTGTGTCCGTTCGAACGTCTGTCCACACCCTAGACTAAGGTCAATTTTAAAGTTACTTTATGTTATTTGTTTTTACTCTTTTTTACATAAATAAAAGAGGATATCTTGTTCTTTTATTACATTCTTTGAGGCCTGCAAAGTATATACTCCTATGTGCAGTCAGCTTAGTAGACCATTTAAAATACGAGTTAAAATATACATTTGTGGCGGCAAAAAGCCTGAAGTAAGGAGGCCACTTGTAATTAATAGGAAGGTATATACATGAGACAAATAATTATAAAGGCTCCACGTGCTAACATAAATTGTATGTTTCATGTACACTGAGCTCAGTAGTCGGAGGTATGCGGTAGTTAATACCTACAAGCAACAATCCCTTAGATTTACAACGCCATGAGCTGGGGGATGTTGATGGCAGAGGGCCATTCAACTGGGGTGTCACATTACTATAGATAGAAACTATCCAAATTTCTTGGGATTGTCTTTAGAGGAAATAGGCAGGTCTAATCCTGGAGCCATTTCCAACAAAGCTTCCGGTATTACGAAAGAAACCAATCGTGAGGCGCGTCATCAGAGCTACACGATACATTTCAGAGAATCAAACCATCAGCTATTTTCGTGGAAAAATTATTTTCCTTCGACTACGCAAAAAACATCCGTAAGTTCATGTATTTTCTGAAACGAAGAATTTAACAACTTGAACGGTGAGAATTGATAATTCCAATAAATGTGGACAGTTTTAATAGCAACTTGCTAGTCAGTTCAAAATAGTCACAAAATAATCTTCTTCTCTGTTCGAATATAACACCATAATTCCTGGTACAATCAGTGCTGTATTACCCAATAGGCAGACTAAGAATGTGCTTAAGGCACCAGCAAAGCAAGAGCACAAAAAAAAAAAAAAAAAAAAAAAAAAAAAAGAAGAGAAATTACGTTTTTTTTTAAAAATATATATGGTCTTTTCGGTGCTTAGAGGCTCTAAAGGTCTTAATCTGACCTTGGGTACAATGAACGACGAATTGTTACAAAAAACTTTATGACAATTCACACGTGCTAGTTTCGTTCTAGGTGACGATCACAAATGCGTTATTCTAAATACGAGTGAATTTATATGTTTCTAAAGACAAAGTTGGTTGCATTGTTTTACCTTATCGTCTACCGCAGTACATCAGGATGTGGATATGCTTTGATCTTTGTCCGCCAATCCGTCCGTCTGTCAATGTTAAGGAATGTTTATGTGTTGGTTCTTGCAAATGATCTTTGCATCTTTGTATGTAGATAATTTACGCTATGCTATAAGGATGAATGAAAGTTTTATAAACAATGGGTATTTGTCCTGGATTTAATATAGTTCCAGGAGAAAGTTCATAGTTTTTCCCTTTAAAGGAAAAGCTGACATAAAATGTATTTAAAATTTCCTAACTATTAAAAAAAATTCAATTTCGGAAAGTAATTGTTATAAAATAACAATAATATCTGGACATATTTCGAGCTGCATAAATATATTTATTCAAATATGCAGACTAGAATTTGTGAACAAATGCACATATTTTAGTGAAGTTTGGGAAAAAAAATAAACAAAAAAAAAAAAATTCTGTTGTTGCAAAGTTTACAATTTCTTTCATTATAAGTTGAATCAACACGTTTTCAACAGTTTGGAATAATGGATAATATAATACTTTTTGTATTTTTTTAAAACCCCGATCCCGACCCCCACCCCCACTCTAAAACCTGGATGAAATATTTTGGTCCAAAAAGTTAATTTTACACTTAAATTAACCCATTATGAGCCGATGGTCTTCAAACTTGATAACCATGAAGAGTAAAATAAAACCCAGCGTAGAAACACTTACAGATGCTATGAAATCATAATTATTTAGGTTAGCAATCCGGACTCGTGACTGAAAGCGTGTGGGTTGGAATCCTATAATCGGATCAGCCCGGATCGACTACTTTGGTGTGTCCGTGGGCAAGGCACTGTACTCCAATTGCCTCGGTACTCTATAACCTACTTGTGTAGCTGTGACGTAAATAGCACTAAATTAAACCATAATTGTCACAGATATCTATCTTAAAAATTGACTGATTATGGATGTTGTGTCCAAATATATAAAGGACACTTGATCACATCTCATTTTTAGATAAAAAGAGTCAACTTCGTTAAACTGAAAACCCACTTAAAACCGAACATTTTATTTGGTCCCGATGGATTTCGGTCATGAGAGGTTTTTTAATATATTTTATTCGATTGAAAGAAATAAATAAGACATATTTACTTTTACATATTTATTTTTTTACATTTTTTAATTTAAAATAAAATAAGATCATCAAATAAATCATGATTTATTTGGTTCCATTTTAGTTCATTTGGGCTTATTTTGATATCCAATTGAGTTTGTTTTGGATCAGTTTTAGTTGCCTTAGATTAATGGATTTACCATTGTGGATAATGCAAAGACATTATAAAATATATATTACTTATTAGTTTTCCCCAAGGTTTTCTTTTTTAAAAATAGTTTTATCCCAGTCATGAGTTATTTGAGTTTGTAAAGAAGATCACTTTTTTATTATGCAAAAAACTACTCAATGTAAAGATGTTTTTATTAAAACAAACAAAATTACAGATTTGATGTGTGGTTGACTGTCACTTTCTTCTGTTTTATCGGCTAAATGGAGTGATCGTAACTTCTGCAGAAATTAAACAGCGAAAATTTTCATTATTCTTTTTCTCCATATAAAATCAACTCTAAAGTGATTAGATAATCTGATTAACATAGTTTTGTGCAGAAACGTCGGCTGGGACGAGGCTAAAAAGATATATCCGTGTCTTAAAATGGACAAATAATTTGTCACTTAAGTCTGTTACCTACCAATCACAAGGCATCTTACAAAACAGCCTTAGATTCCCCTAATATTTAATTTTTGGTCACAATCACACTCATCACACTCACGAACTCTCCTGAATGGCTGTTGGATGATCAGGAACAGTGTGTGTGTGTGTGTGTGTGTGTGTGTGTGTGTGTGTGAGAGAGAGAGAGAGAGAGAGAGAGAGAGAGAGAGAGAGAGAGAGAGAGAGAGATTTAATTGTACACGTCTAGGTCTCCGTGTGCTTTATTTATTAGTAGAGGATATATTACAGCGCGAGAGCACACTTGTAAATCTCCTAAATTATTACCATCTCGTGTTGAGGTACGAGAACACCCTAAATCTGTAAATCTTTTAAATGACTTCTATCCCGTGTAAGAGTTCAAGAACACCCAAGCACACTTGTACATTTCTAAATTATTACAGTTTCGTGCAGCGGTACAAGAAGACCTCGATCACACTTGTAAATATGAATTACTACCATCATTCGTACACAATAAATGATCAAGATGAGAAACCACACTAGCTCATCAGCTGTGCCAGCACAGCGATGGCACAATATATATAGCACAGTGGTACATTGTGATAGATTTGCACAACATAAATAATAGTACAGTGGTACATTATGATAGATTTGCACAACATAAATAATAGCACAGTGGTACATTATGATAGATTTGCACAACATAAATAATAGTACAGTGGTACATTATAATAGATTTGCACACAATAAATAATAGTACAATGGTACATTATGATAGATTTGCACAACATAAATAATAGTACAGTGGTACATTATGATAGATTTGCACAACATAAATAATAGTACAGTGGTACATTATGATAGATTTGCACAACATAAATAATAGCACAGTGGTACATTATGATAGGGTACATTATAATAGATTTGCACAACACAAATAATAGTACAGTGGTACATTATGATAGATTTGCACAACATAAATAATAGCACAGTGGTACATTATGATAGATTTGCACAACATAAATAATAGTACAGTGGTACATTATGATAGATTCAATAGATTTTAGAGAGCTGATGGAAATATTTTATGACTTTAGCCTAAAAAGAACAATCTCAGTATCACAAGATAACGCGTATTTGTTTACAAATCTGGATGGGATTAAAGTGTAGTAAAAGCTAATTGTGTTTCAAAATAACATACAAGAGAATAAAAATGTTTAATATGCTCATTTCAGACATAAAAAAAGATGTCCAGCAATGATTTAGAAAAGATGAAGATTTACAGATTACGTTCGATGATAATACCATCGAGATGATCATATTAAATCCAGATAATAAGTTTGTTAAAACAACACGGGATGAAGAAGGATGTAGTAAAGAAAGGTTGATAAACATCTATTATTTTTCTCCTGTAAATGGTAGATCTTTCTGACATTTAAAAATGTATTTTCATCTGTACATGTTTTAACTGTTGTTTCGTTTTGTTTCTTTCCTTTCACCATATGTTTACCAAATACAGCGTTATTCATCAGTTTGAAGAAAAAGAAGAAGAAAAAAAAACTTTCTCGAAATGGTTGTTAGCTGTTATCTCAAACTGATATTTAACTCGATGTATGTTTTAAACCAAGGTTGCTGATCAAATAGGATGACTCTGTGTACTTTTGTCAATTTCAGACCCAACTCTGTGTACAATATTATATGTAGTGAATAACATGCTTGTTTTTATTTTTCAATGTGCATAATAATTTCAGCACAGTTGTTGTTGTACCCAGGTAATCATTTATCAATTTCTTTTGCAAGGAGATCCATCTTTTTCGTCTAGAATTAATTTCTCCAGAGCTAACTGGTAGTCTTGAAATAATCATGCAGATGCTCTGGAATTTCCAAGTCTATATAATGAATGTCCTTGACCTTTCGTACTTGCCATAATTTTTTAGTATACCATCTATGTCTGATTAGTATTCATTATTTGCTTTTGCGTATCAATGTGGCATCACACTAATTCCACCACGAATTCCACCAAGAATTCCACCACGAATTCCACTTTCAATCAATAAAAACGTGTCATAATCTGTCAAAAGTTATAATTCAATATCTGAGCTAGACCAGGTGCACTCTAATAATGTATTAGATAAATTTGTTAGTGTTTCATGAAGACATTAAAAAAGGAAAGTCCTATAAAATGTAAAATAACATTAAAGTATCTTTTTTGACATAATAGTCATGCAGATTACCTGATGTTTTCAAAGTTAAAGTGTGACACCACAGCATGCATGTACTGGTAGTCGTCATTTGATTTGTTTGAATCCTTAAGTGATGAGTAAATCGTTTATTTGGGTGATATAGATATTTCATCGAATCTATCAAAACTATCTATGTATTTATATGGGTAGATGTCCTTCTCAGAAATGTTGGTTTCATTGCACCTTGTCGTGTGGGTTAGCACAGCCTTGTTGCGTCATGTCATGTCATCAAAATATTTCATTGTCTAAACGAATTTGTCAGCGTTTAAATTATTAGCCATCTGATGTAGTGACTGTCCCATGAAACTACAATTATCTTAAAACCTGGCTGTTCTTCTTTAAGTTATTTCCTTACAATCCTTCATGAACCAATCAACTATGAAATCTTGTTGTTATTCGGTATTATTTTTCACCTCTTCATCTGGATCGTTTGTTACAAGAGTCTTAATGAACAGATAACTGTCATAACCAGACAAGTTACAAATGAATAATATATTTTGGATATCTGAAACTCAAATTACAGTCTTAATGAACAGATAACTGTCATAACCAGACAAGTTACAAATGAATAATATCTTTTGGATGTCTGAAACTCAAATTACAGTCTTAACGAACAGATAACTGTCATAACCAGACAAGTTACAAATGAATAATGTCTTTTGGATATCTGAAACTCAAATTACAGTCTTAATGAACAGATAACTGTCATAACCAGACAAGTTACAAATGAATAATATATTTTGGATATCTGAAACTCAAATTACAGTCTTAATGAACAGATAACTGTCATAACCAGACAAGTTACAAATGAATAATGTCTTTTGGATATCTGAAACTCAAATTACAGTCTTAATGAACAGGACGTCTACACATTCCAGCCAAGTGATCATGGTCTCTTTGTTTTTGAAGAGTTTTCTCTCACAGATATGGCAAATACTTCTTGAGTTGTAAAACATTTTAATGCAGTCAGTACCTCTGTAAGCTATTAACTTTAACATTTATGAATTGACTAAAGGTACAAACACAACCTTGATGAAATGAATTTATATGTTTGCATTTTCCAGAAGATATCGTCACTATGATGATCATTACAGTGATCTGCCTCCGGAAGACTTCGTCTTCAGCAACGAGGTGTTCAGAATGAACAACTGATTGTTGCATAGGACTATTACTATTGTGTACAGTGCGGACATTTCGTGTACTGTATACGGTACGATGATACATTCTAAATCACGAGAAATAACATACTGAACTGTTAACTGATGCTGATCATATTTAAATTTTACAACTGAGCCGTTTTAGGGATTATATCTAACGAGTTATCTACACTGTATCATAGCCTTTTATATTCTGATAATATTTCTGGCATATGGAACAAAATCATATTTTTCTTCCCATAATGTTTATTTAGTTTGCGATGACACCAATTTTGATAAATCATCTATTCCAAGGTAATGGTACCATCCATCCTTGCAGATGTTAAGACCATTGCTTGAAGTAAATCTGATCAGCTAGTCAATACCATTTATTCTGACAGATTTCATGTAATTTCTGCGAATACTGTTGTCTCCCTTTTCAAATATTTTATACACATTTGCATAGACATAAAATTCAGTCCCAATTTTTGTTATATTATTGATTATAATCAAACAAATGTATGTATATATCTAAATTGAATTTTGATGGCCTATGGGGCTCTTTTGGGGGTAGGGAGTATTTAAAATTTATTCGACATCATAGAATTTAAAAAATATAAAACAACACAAAAATAACAAACCTAAGGGGAAACAAATTGTTCGTTCATATAGTGAACGTTTATAAAAGCTGTTTGTTCTGAACCATTCAGATGAATCCATCTGTGAATTTTCTCTGAGTGGTTGACACTTATCTATGTGTAGTGTTAAGTATTCAACCCTGTCATACTTCCATCTTGTACATTCACTTATTTTCTGTCCAAATGTTGTAAGCAAAGTGTTAAATAAACGTTCAGTGACATCATCATGCATTTCACCTCTGTTCATTATATTCATATGTCTTGGTCTATGATAAACATTTCTTTACTCAACTTGCTCTGCTTCCTGGGTGAGTCACTATATCAGTCTGATAGTTAAGTCTAAATATAGTTTTACAGAACCAAATTGTCGAATTTTTCGAATGATTATTTTCTTTAAATACGCTTCAATGTCTTTGAAAAATTCATACAAAGTGTTGATTATTGCCACCGTAAAATCTCTACTCATTTAAATTTCTCTAAAATAATCTCTAAATCTATTAGTTATGATTCTGTGTACATTTTCTTTATTCATAAGTTTTACTTTATTTCGTTTTCAAAATGGCTTTGAAGGGGCTTTCGAATTTACTTCTTACTTGCTTTAGAATCGGTAAATCAAGTTTAGACGTCTTCGTCGCTGATATATTTATATAGCAATTTGGTGTTATATATATATATATATATATATATATATATATATATATATATATATATATATATATATATATATATATATATATTAGATATGTGAAATTCTTCTTTTTACAATTATATTTAACTTTTGTCATAACATTTTGTTTAAATGCCCACCTCAGTATCTAAAGCTTCTGCCCCTCCGGGTACTATATCAGAGCTTAGTCAGGAGAATGCCACATCTATAAATGCAGATCTTTTTCTACGCTCCGGAATTGAAATTTGTGTTCTTTTTTCTTTTGTTTGTTTGCTTGTGTTGTTGTTGTTGTTGTTGTTGTTAATTACACTAGATACTGTGTTACGTTCTTGTACCTCACCAATACGATTTTTTGCATGTCTTTTTTGTGTGCATAAACTGGATCCTGTGTCGCACTGAGTATGTTAGCCATGGAATTAATATCAGGTACGTATTTCACGTACAATATAGATCCTGTGTCACGTTTCTAGCATTTATTATGCTTTATTTATTTATTGTCATATCTTGTATTAAACTCTATAGGAGATAATTTAAAGTTTACACGTAAACCAAACTTTTTAGCTTTATCTTAAGATGTGGTAATTTTCAATGAGTGTTTTGCTGACTGAAAGTTGCATCTGTATTCACAATAATCTAATTTGGCCTTGACCCTCATATTTAGTTCAGGAGTATGAGAAATAGAATCCTTCATTTTGCATAGTTGTTGGATAGGAAAATTCCACCCTCGAGATCAGAATCTTGCCCCACACACTCGGCAAAACCTCGTATTTGACGCAAAATTCTAATCCCGAGGGTGGAGTTTTTCTATCCTATACCGATACATATGACGGATTCTATTAGTCTTGAGGCATGTTAAGTGTTTGACATGTTTATTTTCATGTCCAATACACACTTCATAATCTGACACATTTTTTACCCTACGTCATTCAACGCCGTCTATATTATTAATTGTATCCACTTATAAATGGTCACTCTTGTGATGACCAGAACCAACTAAAGTGGTCAATCACAATGCCAATTTAGGTCAGAATTATTGATTGGGGGTTGGGGGATGAGCGGGAGACTTCCATCACAAGAAACGATGTATCTGGGTGACGTATACTTAATGGAGTTACAAAACTCATCAGAGTTAAATCCACTTGCAACATTTATTTCCTTGTTTGATGTATTTATTTGAAACATTCAACGGCTGTCACGACAGAATTAAGAACACCGTTGCTGTTCACGTATAAGACGCATTCAGCTGCGGACAGCGCAGACTCAGACCAGTCGTTGCATAAAGCACCGACAGATCTGGGTCAACGCTGTTCGTTTAAACTCGTTGAGTTGGACGAACATCATAGACTCTGGTCCCGTAGTTACCAAACTGTATCAGAACATAATTCGAACACGTACTCAAATTTCAAAACATTTTAATCTTCTATAATTTCGCTCCTAAAAGAGTTAAAATCACGATAATTTTGGGATTATGTAACCCTTTGTATCTCTATATACGTACTAACTTTTGGACAAATTAAACAACTCGAAGTATGATTTTTTAATTTGGGAGTTTTTAGTGCTGTTTCATGACTACAGGGCCAGGTCTGACAGTTTAGTAACTATGGGGCCTGGCCATACAGTGTCGTGATTATGTGGCCTGGCCAGACAGTTTTGTGACTACGGAGCCTGGTCTGACAGTTACGTGACTATGAGGCCTGGTAAGACAGTTTTGTGACAACAGGGTCCGGTCGGACAGTTTTCGTGACTATGGGGCCTGGTCGGACAATTTCGTGACTATGGGGGCTGGCCATACAATATCGTGGCAATCGAGACTGGTCAGTTTCTTGACTACGGGACCTGGTCAGACAATTTTGTGACTATGGTGCATAGTCAGACAGTTTCTTGACTACAGGACCTGGTCAGACAATTTTGTGACTATGGTGCCTAGTCAGACAGTTTTGTGACTATGGTGCCTAGTCAGACAATTTTGTGACTATGGGGCCTGGTCAGACAGTGTCGTGACTGGTGTCAAGTCAGACAATTTTGTGACTATGGTGCCTAGTCAGACAGTGTCGTGACTATGGTGCCTAGTCAGACAGTTTTGTGACTATGGTGCCTAGTCAGACAGTGTCGTGACTATGGCGCCTAGTCAGACAATTTTGTGACCATGGTGCCTAGTCAGACAGTGTCGTGACTGGTGTCTAGTCAGACAGTTTTGTGACTATGGTGCCTAATCAGACAGTGTCGTGACTATGGTGCCTAGTCAGACAGTTTTGTGACTATGGTGCCTAGTCAGACAATTTTGTGACTATGGGGCCTGGTCTGACGGTTTATTATGCGACATAAGATCTTTACACCGTTTTGGTCGCATCATTATTGATGTGCGTTATGTCTGAGATGATACAGTACTACATATGCATGTGCGTTATGTCCAAGATGATACAGTAGTACATACGTATGTGCGTTATGTCTGAGATGACACAGTACTACATACGGATGTGCGTTATGTCCAAGGTGATACAGTACAACATACGCATGTGCGTTATGTCCAAGATGATACAGTACTACATGCGTATGTGCGTTATGTCCAAGGTGATACAGTACTAGATATGCATGTGCGTTATGTCTGAGATGATACAGTACTACATACGTATGTGCGTTATGTCTGAGATGATACAGTACTAAATACGTATGTGCGTTATGTCTGAGATGATACAGTACTACATACATATGTGCGTTATGTCCAAGGTGATAGAGTACTACATACGCATGTGCGTTATGTATGAGATGATACAGTACAACATACGCATGTGCGTTATGTACGAATGATACAGTTCTACCAGTGGCGTAACTACCGCCTCCGCGTTCATTGCAATGCCCGGGTGGGGTGGTGGGGCAACCATGAAGGGGTACCCAAAATCCAAACAGTGCTTCATGCGCATGTGCATTCTCTCCCTCAGGCATATATTTTTTTTTAAATCATATGCGAATTTACAAAATGTCTTTATTATGTGCAAAGCTGGAATCTATGACGTGTATTTTCATGTATACTAGTTCACTGAAAGGACAAACTCTGACCTAAATACAAATGTTGATAGATACGATTCAGACGGTGACCTTATTGTTACCTTTCAGAAGTTTGAATCCCCATATCTTAGTTATTTTAGGAACTTATTCTAGACAGGCATTCATTCATTAATTGTTGTTTTCTCCAAAGGGATATTTACAACATGAAGAAAACATAAGAATGTGAAGAAGAACAAAACAAAACAAAACAAAACAAAGACATGGTTATACATTTGTACACAAAAAGGTCACAAGAAGAGACACACAAAAAAGGTCAAGAGTGGGAAATTAATTATCGATATGACAAATATGAACATGATGAATATATGTATGTCAAAGGCATGGGTATACAATGCAATAAGTATCCAACAGCATCATTGTCCTAAAAAGGGGACAAGCGGGAAAATCAAGCTCGTAATCGTAGTAGGACGGCATTAACTTGGATTATGAATGTGATAATTTATCTATCTGCGAAACGGGAACGTTTTCTCTAATACAGTAGCTTTATCACCTTATGTACTTAAATTTAAAAATTGGTATAGTATTACATTCAAAATGAAATACACATGCATTTCAAGCAATTATTTGCATAATCATATACATAAAAATAACGTAGCTTTCCTCAATTTGATGTGAATACATTTAACTTAGAAACCACTAGTATGTACTCCAGTTTTAAACAAAAAATAAAACGATAGATAGTCTGTTATACTCGTGTGAAAAAGTATACATGAACTGCAGAATCAATAAATATTGCTGATGACATTAAGAATCTATGATAATTGTCAGGATCATCAAAACGGTTTCCTCTTGGAAATGCTATATCCTCTAGGAAATGCTATACCCAATCATTGGTCACTCAGGTCATCATTAGATATAAAATGTATCAAAATGTATCAATAATATGTGTCTAAAACCGGACATTTTGTGTGACACTACCTGTAGAATAAATCAATGTCTTCACCCTGGCAGTGTGTGCATACTTTAAAAGATTGGTCAGGAACTGATATTAAAAGGTGAACTAACTTTGCATTATATCGCTACTCTCTACTTTTAAATAAATGTAATCTATAATAGTCTCCATTCTAATCTTTATTTTTCTTACTTTTTGTTCTTTCTCCTCCTCCTCCTCAAATCTCCCAAAAAGTAATGCATTAGCAACACTAGTTTTCAATTTATTATTATCTGATATCATTTTTACGTAATAATTCCATTTTGATTCATTCATATAGTTGATATTTTTCATCATATAATGATGCTTTTTTGAATAATCTAAATTTTATAGTATTTAATAGCATGATTACGAAATATAGAACTCCAACCAGGAGTGAATTTTATCTGCAGTAGAGATTCAAGAAACTTTTTGGGGCATTTCACCAAAATTGAAGTTGCTCATCAACGTCTTAGTAGTCGATAATAATTTACTTTGTTTAAACCCAGAATATTTTGCCGTCACTTTTTCTATTGTCTACACGTTATTCCCTTTAGCCCTTTTTTTGTCGAAATTTCGACCATTTTGACTATTTTATAAACCAAGTTTTCAAAAAAGACTTAAAAGAAATATTAATTACATATTATTGTAAAAATCAACTAAAATTACAGATATTTTTTTTAAAAAATTAGCAAAATAGAAAGAATACCACCAGACATAAGCAACTTAATCAATTTACATATACTTGTATTAAGTAGTAATAAATTATGTATAAACAATATTTCTTCCTTTCATATTTTATAGTTATATGGAGTAAATGAGTTATACTAATTTTGGAACATTAACAGATACTAGTGATGTAGAATAAGATACTATTTAATATGCAACAAGAGATAAAGTTATAACTATTAAAAATGAATTTGGATGGATACATTCCCCATGGGGTTGGGATGCAACCCGGATCATCGGAAATGTTACAAAATCTAAACTTGAACAGTAACAAGATTGTAAATTTAGAACAGCCTGTTGGTGCAAGTGACGCAGTGACAAAACACATAAATTTCATTAAAAATCCTAAAGTTTGATAAACTGTAATCGAATATAGCACAGAAAATATTGGTCTATCTGTTAATTTCCTTACAAGTTTTTACAAGAATCAGATGTGTTAGGAAGAATTTTCAAAAATATGCCAGAAGACCAAACAAAAACATACATACATACATACATACATAAATAGATACATACATACATACATAGATACATACATACATACATACATACATACATACATACATACATACATACATACATACATACGCATATGAAAATAATAGTAATGTAAAATCATTCGAACTCATTGTGTGGGAGCTTGGTGATAATACAAAAATGGAATGAACTAGTATCAAGGTCTCAAACAAATATTTTACCAGGAATAATGATATCCAAATTTATGTCAATGATAATAAAGTATAATAATCTGATTGCAATAATCGCAAATTCTGACAATAAGGTTGTTGATTCAGAGGTGTTTATTGTACAAAAAAATATGTTGCATCATAAATTGATAATAATTTTTATCATGGATTATTGACCAAAGAATATTTGTCTTTTAACAATCAGCTTGTATTTGAAATTAGGAAAGGACTTAAAATTGATCCGTTATCTGGTCATTTCAGATATACCAATATACCATTATTAGCGATGGACACAAGAATTTCTTATACTAGTGATTTTATCGATATTGAATGCTACCATGTGTTCAATTATTTTGATACATGGCAACAATATAATGGACAACCAATAAATGATTACACCCAATATATTGTACAAAACAAAGATGGATGTCCAATACTATTCCCCTCACTATATAATAGATGGTATGGATACAAATTAAATAGAATTGGCATAAAATATAAAGTACTATATATCAGTATATAATAGACGTTATGGATACAAATTAAATAGAATTGGTATAAAATATAAAGTACTATATATCAGTATATAACAGACGTTATGGATACAAATTAAATAGAATTGGTATAAAATATAAAGTACCATATATCAGTATATAATAGACGTTATGGATACAAGTTAAATAGAATTGGTATAAAATATAAAGTACCATATATCAGTATATAATAGACATTATTGATACAAATTAAATAGAATTGGTATAAAACATAAAGTACTATATATCAGTATATAATAGACATTATTGATACAAATTAAATAGAATTGGTATAAAACATAAAGTACCATATATCAGTATATAATAGACGTTATGGATACAAATTAAATAGAATTGGTATAAAATATAAAGTACCATATATCAGTATATAACAGACGTTATGGATACAAATTAAATAGAATTGATATACAATATAAAGTACTATATATCAGTATATAATAGACGTTATGGATACAAATTAAATAGAATTGGTATAAAACATAAAGTACTATATTGTCACGGAATTGTATGGTTTATATCAATATGTATATGTGGTCAAAAATGTATTCGGGTTTCGTTTCCGACTAGAACGTTACTCGGGGGTTGTTTATTTTTTCGGCTCTAGTTATTTTGAAATACTGAGCGCGATTCACCCCATGCTGCACGTGCAAATTGCCTGCAGTGAAAACTCAGTGGTACCGCCAACGGTCAAGAAGTCACGGTCTTACGCGACACCGGGTGCACGGGAGTCGTAGTAAAGCGTAGTCTCGTTAGGGATGACCAAATGCTTGGTTGGAAATCCCCGTGCATGTTATTAGATCAAACGATTGATCGCGTTCCCGTCGCGAGAATAGAAATCGAGACGCCTTTTCTGACCGGAACCGTAGAAGCTCTGTGTATGGAAAACCCCATATAAGACCTAACTATCGGAAATGTCGAGGGATCCAGACTCCCAACTCTCTCTGATTTCCGGTTTCCCGTTGTACAAGCGGTCGAAACTAGGGCACAGGCGCAGGCGGATAAAAAGCCGCTACGTAAGTTAAAAGTTCCGGAAGCCGTGACTGATATCTCGCGCGATGAGTTTACGCGTGAGCAAGGGCATGACGCGTCCTTGAGCGCGACCGCGGAGAGGATCGTATCCGGTACCGCGAAACATTGTAAGGGCGGTTCAAGTTTGAAATTTATACATAGGGAAGGTTTAATGTACAGGCAATTTACCACGTTGGATGGTAGAAAGTGTTTCCAACTGGTTGTCCCCCAGAAATTCAGGTCCCGTATACTTAGAGTGGCGCACGAGTCCGGTAGTGCAGGTCACTTGAGTAGGAAAAGGACGAATGACAAAGTGTTAAGAGAATTTTATTGGCCAGGTGTAAATAGTGACGTAGCACGATTCTGTCGTTCGTGTGATTTATGCCATAAAACTGTTGAAAAGGGCGTTTTGAACGTCGTATGTATTGCGGTCATAGAAGACGAGCCGAGTGACCCCAACACAGAAATTCCCCTTGAGTACCCCATGGTTGTAGGAAATGAGGGAATAGATATGGTCAGCGTGTGCCCAGAATTACCTGAAGGTCAGCGTCAGCAAGTCAGGGAAATTTTGAGTAAGTACCCAGACGTATTTACAGATCGACCAGGTAATACTGGATTAATAACGCACGAGATAAACTTGAATACCTCGGAGCCAATCAGAATAAAGGGATATCCAATACCCTTTAACGCACGAGAGACAATCGATGAGGAAGTAGGTAAAATGTTAGACCTGGGAGTGATTGAACCCTCAAACTCCCCCTATTCTTCCCCCGTGGTATTGGTTAGAAAGAAAGACGGAACGAATCAATTTTGTATAGACTTTCGACAACTAAATAAAGTCACCGTGTTTGATGCTGAACCGATGCCAGCGATGGAGGGCTTGTTTTCAAAATTGGCGGGGCACCAGTACATTTCTAAATTAGATCTTACAAAAGGATATTGGCAGGTGCCCATCGCTGAAAATGCCCGCGTATTAACGGCATTCGCGACCCCTAAAGGTCTTTTCCAGTTTAAGGTTATGCCTTTTGGTCTGGTTAACGCCGGTGCGTCGTGCGTGCGTCTTATGCGAAAATTGTTGAAAGGCATGAACAACGTAGATAGTTTTGTCGACGATATTCTTGTATATACACATACCTGGGAAGAGCATGTTAGGGTATTAGTCGATCTGTTCGACAGACTCCGCAAAGCAAATCTCACAGCGAGACCCTCCAAGTGTAGCATAGCATATTCTAACTTGGAATGCTTGGGCCATCTAGTAAGTGGGTCAGGGCAGTTAAAACCCCACCCTGATAAAATTGAAGCGATTAAAGACGCTCCTAGGCCAGAAACCAAGAAACAGATACGATCGTTTCTTGGATTGATAGGTTTTTATAGGAAGTTCGTTCCAAATTTCGCCGCTATAGCTAGTCCATTGACGGATTTAACTAGGAAAGGGCAGCCAAATAAAGTTTCTTGGGGTTTATGCCAAGAAAAAGCTTTTAACGCCCTTAAGGCAAGATTGATCAGTGCACCGATCCTAAAGTTACCAGAATTATATAAATCGTTCATATTGAGAACTGATGCATCCGACACGGGCTTAGGAGCAGTTTTGCTACAGGAGCAAGATGGGGTAAAGTTACCCATAGCTTATGCTAGTAGGAAATTGCTGCCTAGGGAGCGAAACTACTCCGTGATCGAAAAGGAGTGCTTGGCACTGGTGTGGGGTATTGGTAAATTCCACACGTACCTTTTCGGAAGGGAATTTGTCCTTGAAACGGACCATCAGCCTCTCATATATTTGAACAAGGCAAAAGTTGCCAACGCAAGATTGATGCGTTGGGCATTGACTCTGCAGCCATATCGTTTCCGGATCGAAGCAATCAGAGGGTCGGAAAATGTAGTGGCCGAATATTTAAGCAGAGTGTGATTGGCAGTTTTTTTTTTCCTTACCATGATATTCTGGTAATGTAAATAATACGTTTCAGTTTGTATTTTTGCAAAAATCCGTGATTTTCTAAAAGTGCTTCCACTTTTTTTAAGGGGGGGGGGGAGGTATTGTCACGGAATTGTATGGTTTATATCAATATGTATATGTGGTCAAAAATGTATTCGGGTTTCGTTTCCGACTAGAGCGTTACTCGGGGGTTGTTTATTTTTTCGGCTCTAGTTATTTTGAAATACTGAGCGCGATTCACCCCATGCTGCACGTGCAAATTGCCTGCAGTGAAAACTCACGTACCTAGCTGCTGCGCATATCTGTCACAGCTAGAGTACATATAGAGCGAATTCTCTATAAACAAATTACACTACGACGAGTCTTGTCAGAAAGCTTACCTCTTTACGGGAGCAAAACTTCAGCTGTAGAGCTGTTCCTTATGTATGGTTTGGTGATGAGAAGTCACAGAACTCTGTGTGGTTTCGTGTGACGTGTACGCTGTGTCTGGTGACGTTGTTTCGGAAGAGTGTACTGGTTTTCTCGATGCGAGGGACCAAGGCTTCTCGACCAACGGGTCTGTGTTAATGTGAAGGCTCTCGAGGGATCCTTCAACAGGCCGGGAGGGGTGGACCATGCGTGGTGGCTCCTTGACCATGGACTAGAGCGGGTGGAACCGGAGATACATCTTGGTCGTCAAACGGGCGCCACGATAGTTATATTTATTGCGTGTTCCATTTTTATTGTTATCTCAATATTGCTATTTGTGCAAAATTACATTCATTCCCATTTCAATATCGCTATATGTGTGATAGATTCATAATTTCATGCATTCCCATTTCATTTTCGTTATATGAACGATATATTCATAAATTCATACATATTCCAATATCGCTTGATGAATTGATAAATTGATGAGTATCATATTGATAAGTGCATAAATCACATGCTTTGGTCACCCTTGGTACTTAATAAGACCTTGTTTATATTGGGGTGTAGATCATATACTCTTATTTGTTGATTGGTGATAGGATGCTATTCACGTTTGTTTAAAATTCCATTCGTTAAATTCATCTTTGATTTTTCTCGTTGAGTTACTTGTTGTTGATAGTTCCATGTTAGGAACTTTATGATTTTCCTTATCTTTTTGTTACAATGGTGTCAGATTTGTTCATCTTTAAATTGCGTTTATAAATAAACATCTTATTAACGCAGTTGCTTTCGGTGTCTTCACTAATCCAGTCCTCACCCGGCTTCATCCTGTGACAAATGGTGTCAGAAGTGGAATTATTGGATTAGTCGGAGCACGGACGTTAGTTTGCATAGGTCTTGACTCCGGTAAGATTTTTTCAGTTATTTATTTCAGATTGTGACCTTCCTGACAAGAACCAATTCAGGCGGGTGAGTGAATACCTCACTCATATTTTGTTTTATTTACCATTTGTTTGTCATATATACATATTGCATATATTTGGAGAAGGGATATACGGTTGGTTCGTGTAATCCTAAAATTTGTATGTGTTATATCGTAGTGCACTTGGGATTGGTGATCTTATCAACAGTATTTATCATGTCGTCGCTTAAAGATCTAGTGGAGTTGGGCAAACAGTTTGGGTATGAGGGGGAGGCCCTTAGAAAATTCGTTCAGGAGGAGCAGGCTCATGAAAGGGACCAAAGGGTAAAGGAGAGAGATATAGAAAGGGAAAAATTACAACTAGAAAAGCAAGCGGAAAGGAAAAATTAGAATTAGAGAAGCAAACTGAGGAAAGAAAGATAGCATTTAAAAGGGAGAAAATGCTATTTGAGGAAAAGAAGATAGAACTAGAGAAGCAGGCAGAGAAGGAAAGGATAGGGTGGGAAAGGGAAGCAGAAAGGGAAAGAAAAGAGCAGGTAAGAGAACTTGAGGAAAGAAAGTTAGATAGGGAGAAACAAGCAAAGTTAGAAGCCACTGAGCTAGAAGACAGGAATATGGAGAAAGAACATAGAAGGAAATTTGAATTATTAGAGGCTAAGAAAGATGGTCAACAAGAATCAAAGTTAAGAGGCCCTAAATTACCCCCTTTCGAAGATGACAAAGATAACTTAGATAGTTATTTACATAGGTTTGAGCGATATGCTATCATCCAAAAGTGGAAAAGGGATGATTGATCGCTCCATCTCAGCGCGTTACTTAAAGGTAAAGCGCTAGATGTGTATTCGCGTCTACCCGTGAACGACGCATTAAACTATGACGCATTAAGAGAGGCACTCCTTAAGAGATACGAGTTGACAGAACAAGGGTTCCGCAAAAAGTTTAAATATAGTAAACCCGAGAAAGGCGAGACATTCACTCAGTTCGTCAGTAGGACGGGGAATTATTTCCAGCGTTGGGTTGAATGTGGTAAGATTCAAAAAACATTCGAGGGTCTTACCGATTTTTTACTTAGGGACCAGCTGTTAAACACTTGTGGTAGGGAATTGTACTTGTTATTGAGGGAAAAGTCCTTCAATAATATCTCTGATATGGCTACTCAGGCAGACTATTTCGCCGAAGCTCGGGGAGGTACCCAGAATGTGGTTTCAAGGGATAACAAGGGAGGTAATCAAGCTAAAGATCAGAGACCCAGAGAACCCGAGAAACTTGGTACAAATAAAGGTGGAAACTTTCAATCTGGGAAGGGTACGAATCGTAGGGATAGACAATGTTTTACCTGTAAGGAATGGGGTCACATCACACCCGATTGTCCGAAAAGGAAGGGGTTTGTCCAGAGAGTCGCGGTTGCTATTGAAAGCAGAGCATGGTCAGGAGGCGGTAAGCGCGATGATTTTCCGCGTGATAATTCGGCATCTAATAATGCGAATAAGGTATACGAGTCCGCAGCACGTGCGCAGATCGGTCATGATGTTATTCAGTCGATCGGCACTTGCCTTTTTCCCGAGGCGAGGGTACCGACTGGTACTGGTACCGCCAACGGTCAAGAAGTCACGGTCTTACGCGACACCGGGTGCACGGGAGTCGTAGTAAAGCGTAGTCTCGTTAGGGATGACCAAATGCTTGGTTGGAAATCCCCGTGCATGTTATTAGATCAAACGATTGATCGCGTTCCCGTCGCGAGAATAGAAATCGAGACGCCTTTTCTGACCGGAACCGTAGAAGCTCTGTGTATGGAAAACCCCATATAAGACCTAACTATCGGAAATGTCGAGGGATCCAGACTCCCAACTCTCTCTGATTTCCGGTTTCCCGTTGTACAAGCGGTCGAAACTAGGGCACAGGCGCAGGCGGATAAAAAGCCGCTACGTAAGTTAAAAGTTCCGGAAGCCGTGACTGATATCTCGCGCGATGAGTTTACGCGTGAGCAAGGGCATGACGCGTCCTTGAGCGCGACCGCGGAGAGGATCGTATCAGGTACCGCGAAACATTGTAAGGGCGGTTCAAGTTTGAAATTTATACGTAGGGAAGGTTTAATGTACAGGCAATTTACCACGTTGGATGGTAGAAAGTGTTTCCAACTGGTTGTCCCCCAGAAATTCAGGTCCCGTATACTTAGAGTGGCGCACGAGTCCGGTAGTGCAGGTCACTTGAGTAGGAAAAGGACGAATGACAAAGTGTTAAGAGAATTTTATTGGCCAGGTGTAAATAGTGACGTAGCACGATTCTGTCGTTCGTGTGATTTATGCCATAAAACTGTTGAAAAGGGCGTTTTGAACGTCGTATGTATTGCGGTCATAGAAGACGAGCCGAGTGACCCCAACACAGAAATTCCCCTTGAGTACCCCATGGTTGTAGGAAATGAGGGAATAGATATGGTCAGCGTGTGCCCAGAATTACCTGAAGGTCAGCGTCAGCAAGTCAGGGAAATTTTGAGTAAGTACCCAGACGTATTTACAGATCGACCAGGTAATACTGGATTAATAACGCACGAGATAAACTTGAATACCTCGGAGCCAATCAGAATAAAGGGATATCCAATACCCTTTAACGCACGAGAGACAATCGATGAGGAAGTAGGTAAAATGTTAGACCTGGGAGTGATTGAACCCTCAAACTCCCCCTATTCTTCCCCCGTGGTATTGGTTAGAAAGAAAGACGGAACGAATCGATTTTGTATAGACTTTCGACAACTAAATAAAGTCACCGTGTTTGATGCTGAACCGATGCCAGCGATGGAGGGCTTGTTTTCAAAATTGGCGGGGCACCAGTACATTTCTAAATTAGATCTTACAAAAGGATATTGGCAGGTGCCCATCGCTGAAAATGCCCGCGTATTAACGGCATTCGCGACCCCTAAAGGTCTTTTCCAGTTTAAGGTTATGCCTTTTGGTCTGGTTAACGCCGGTGCGTCGTGCGTGCGTCTTATGCGAAAATTGTTGAAAGGCATGAACAACGTAGATAGTTTTGTCGACGATATTCTTGTATATACACATACCTGGGAAGAGCATGTTAGGGTATTAGTCGATCTGTTCGACAGACTCCGCAAAGCAAATCTCACAGCGAGACCCTCCAAGTGTAGCATAGCATATTCTAACTTGGAATGCTTGGGCCATCTAGTAAGTGGGTCAGGGCAGTTAAAACCCCACCCTGATAAAATTGAAGCGATTAAAGACGCTCCTAGGCCAGAAACCAAGAAACAGATACGATCGTTTCTTGGATTGATAGGTTTTTATAGGAAGTTCGTTCCAAATTTCGCCGCTATAGCTAGTCCATTGACGGATTTAACTAGGAAAGGGCAGCCAAATAAAGTTTCTTGGGGTTTATGCCAAGAAAAAGCTTTTAACGCCCTTAAGGCAAGATTGATCAGTGCACCGATCCTAAAGTTGCCAGAATTATAGAAATCGTTCATATTGAGAACTGATGCATCCGACACGGGCTTAGGAGCAGTTTTGCTACAGGAGCAAGATGGGGTAAAGTTACCCATAGCTTATGCTAGTAGGAAATTGCTGCCTAGGGAGCGAAACTACTCCGTGATCGAAAAGGAGTGCTTGGCACTGGTGTGGGGTATTGGTAAATTCCACACGTACCTTTTCGGAAGGGAATTTGTCCTTGAAACGGACCATCAGCCTCTCATATATTTGAACAAGGCAAAAGTTGCCAACGCAAGATTGATGCGTTGGGCATTGACTCTGCAGCCATATCGTTTCCGGATCGAAGCAATCAGAGGGTCGGAAAATGTAGTGGCCGAATATTTAAGCAGAGTGTGATTGGCAGTTTTTTTTTTCCTTACCATGATATTCTGGTAATGTAAATAATACGTTTCAGTTTGTATTTTTGCAAAAATCCGTGATTTTCTAAAAGTGCTTCCACTTTTTTTAAGGGGGGGGGGGGAGGTATTGTCACGGAATTGTATGGTTTATATCAATATGTATATGTGGTCAAAAATGTATTCGGGTTTCGTTTCCGACTAGAGCGTTACTCGGGGGTTGTTTATTTTTTCGGCTCTAGTTATTTTGAAATACTGAGCGCGATTCACCCCATGCTGCACGTGCAAATTGCCTGCAGTGAAAACTCACGTACCTAGCTGCTGCGCATATCTGTCACAGCTAGAGTACATATAGAGCGAATTCTCTATAAACAAATTACACTACGACGAGTCTTGTCAGAAAGCTTACCTCTTTACGGGAGCAAAACTTCAGCTGTAGAGCTGTTCCTTATGTATGGTTTGGTGATGAGAAGTCACAGAACTCTGTGTGGTTTCGTGTGACGTGTACGCTGTGTCTGGTGACGTTGTTTCGGAAGAGTGTACTGGTTTTCTCGATGCGAGGGACCAAGGCTTCTCGACCAACGGGTCTGTGTTAATGTGAAGGCTCTCGAGGGATCCTTCAACAGGCCGGGAGGGGTGGACCATGCGTGGTGGCTCCTTGACCATGGACTAGAGCGGGTGGAACCGGAGATACATCTTGGTCGTCAAACGGGCGCCACGATAGTTATATTTATTGCGTGTTCCATTTTTATTGTTATCTCAATATTGCTATTTGTGCAAAATTACATTCATTCCCATTTCAATATCGCTATATGTGTGATAGATTCATAATTTCATGCATTCCCATTTCATTTTCGTTATATGAACGATATATTCATAAATTCATACATATTCCAATATCGCTTGATGAATTGATAAATTGATGAGTATCATATTGATAAGTGCATAAATCACATGCTTTGGTCACCCTTGGTACTTAATAAGACCTTGTTTATATTGGGGTGTAGATCATATACTCTTATTTGTTGATTGGTGATAGGATGCTATTCACGTTTGTTTAAAATTCCATTCGTTAAATTCATCTTTGATTTTTCTCGTTGAGTTACTTGTTGTTGATAGTTCCATGTTAGGAACTTTATGATTTTCCTTATCTTTTTGTTACAATGGTGTCAGATTTGTTCATCTTTAAATTGCGTTTATAAATAAACATCTTATTAACGCAGTTGCTTTCGGTGTCTTCACTAATCCAGTCCTCACCCGGCTTCATCCTGTGACAAATGGTGTCAGAAGTGGAATTATTGGATTAGTCGGAGCACGGACGTTAGTTTGCATAGGTCTTGACTCCGGTAAGATTTTTTCAGTTATTTATTTCAGATTGTGACCTTCCTGACAAGAACCAATTCAGGCGGGTGAGTGAATACCTCACTCATATTTTGTTTTATTTACCATTTGTTTGTCATATATACATATTGCATATATTTGGAGAAGGGATATACGGTTGGTTCGTGTAATCCTAAAATTTGTATGTGTTATATCGTAGTGCACTTGGGATTGGTGATCTTATCAACAGTATTTATCATGTCGTCGCTTAAAGATCTAGTGGAGTTGGGCAAACAGTTTGGGTATGAGGGGGAGGCCCTTAGAAAATTCGTTCAGGAGGAGCAGGCTCATGAAAGGGACCAAAGGGTAAAGGAGAGAGATATAGAAAGGGAAAAATTACAACTAGAAAAGCAAGCGGAAAAGGAAAAATTAGAATTAGAGAAGCAAACTGAGGAAAGAAAGATAGCATTTAAAAGGGAGAAAATGCTATTTGAGGAAAAGAAGATAGAACTAGAGAAGCAGGCAGAGAAGGAAAGGATAGGGTGGGAAAGGGAAGCAGAAAGGGAAAGAAAAGAGCAGGTAAGAGAACTTGAGGAAAGAAAGTTAGATAGGGAGAAACAAGCAAAGTTAGAAGCCACTGAGCTAGAAGACAGGAATATGGAGAAAGAACATAGAAGGAAATTTGAATTATTAGAGGCTAAGAAAGATGGTCAACAAGAATCAAAGTTAAGAGGCCCTAAATTACCCCCTTTCGAAGATGACAAAGATAACTTAGATAGTTATTTACATAGGTTTGAGCGATATGCTATCATCCAAAAGTGGAAAAGGGATGATTGGTCGCTCCATCTCAGCGCGTTACTTAAAGGTAAAGCGCTAGATGTGTATTCGCGTCTACCCGTGAACGACGCATTAAACTATGACGCATTAAGAGAGGCACTCCTTAAGAGATACGAGTTGACAGAACAAGGGTTCCGCAAAAAGTTTAAATATAGTAAACCCGAGAAAGGCGAGACATTCACTCAGTTCGTCAGTAGGACGGGGAATTATTTCCAGCGTTGGGTTGAATGTGGTAAGATTCAAAAAACATTCGAGGGTCTTACCGATTTTTTACTTAGGGACCAGCTGTTAAACACTTGTGGCAGGGAATTGTACTTGTTCCTGGGAAAAGTCCTTCAATAATATCTCTGATATGGCTACTCAGGCAGACTATTTCGCCGAAGCTCGGGGAGGTACCCAGAATGTGGTTTCAAGGGATAACAAGGGAGGTAATCAAGCTAAAGATCAGAGACCCAGAGAACCCGAGAAACTTGGTACAAATAAAGGTGGAAACTTTCAATCTGGGAAGGGTACGAATCGTAGGGATAGACAATGTTTTACCTGTAAGGAATGGGGTCACATCACACCCGATTGTCCGAAAAGGAAGGGGTTTGTCCAGAGAGTCGCGGTTGCTATTGAAAGCAGAGCATGGTCAGGAGGCGGTAAGCGCGATGATTTTCCGCGTGATAATTCGGCATCTAATAATGCGAATAAGGTATACGAGTCCGCAGCACGTGCGCAGATCGGTCATGATGTTATTCAGTCGATCGGCACTTGCCTTTTTCCCGAGGCGAGGGTACCGACTGGTACTGGTACCGCCAACGGTCAAGAAGTCACGGTCTTACGCGACACCGGGTGCACGGGAGTCGTAGTAAAGCGTAGTCTCGTTAGGGATGACCAAATGCTTGGTTGGAAATCCCCGTGCATGTTATTAGATCAAACGATTGATCGCGTTCCCGTCGCGAGAATAGAAATCGAGACGCCTTTTCTGACCGGAACCGTAGAAGCTCTGTGTATGGAAAACCCCATATAAGACCTAACTATCGGAAATGTCGAGGGATCCAGACTCCCAACTCTCTCTGATTTCCGGTTTCCCGTTGTACAAGCGGTCGAAACTAGGGCACAGGCGCAGGCGGATAAAAAGCCGCTACGTAAGTTAAAAGTTCCGGAAGCCGTGACTGATATCTCGCGCGATGAGTTTACGCGTGAGCAAGGGCATGACGCGTCCTTGAGCGCGACCGCGGAGAGGATCGTATCCGGTACCGCGAAACATTGTAAGGGCGGTTCAAGTTTGAAATTTATACGTAGGGAAGGTTTAATGTACAGGCAATTTACCACGTTGGATGGTAGAAAGTGTTTCCAACTGGTTGTCCCCCAGAAATTCAGGTCCCGTATACTTAGAGTGGCGCACGAGTCCGGTAGTGCAGGTCACTTCAGTAGGAAAAGGACGAATGACAAAGTGTTAAGAGAATTTTATTGGCCAGGTGTAAATAGTGACGTAGCACGATTCTGTCGTTCGTGTGATTTATGCCATAAAACTGTTGAAAAGGGCGTTTTGAACGTCGTATGTATTGCGGTCATAGAAGACGAGCCGAGTGACCCCAACACAGAAATTCCCCTTGAGTACCCCATGGTTGTAGGAAATGAGGGAATAGATATGGTCAGCGTGTGCCCAGAATTACCTGAAGGTCAGCGTCAGCAAGTCAGGGAAATTTTGAGTAAGTACCCAGACGTATTTACAGATCGACCAGGTAATACTGGATTAATAACGCACGAGATAAACTTGAATACCTCGGAGCCAATCAGAATAAAGGGATATCCAATACCCTTTAACGCACGAGAGACAATCGATGAGGAAGTAGGTAAAATGTTAGACCTGGGAGTGATTGAACCCTCAAACTCCCCCTATTCTTCCCCCGTGGTATTGGTTAGAAAGAAAGACGGAACGAATCGATTTTGTATAGACTTTCGACAACTAAATAAAGTCACCGTGTTTGATGCTGAACCGATGCCAGCGATGGAGGGCTTGTTTTCAAAATTGGCGGGGCACCAGTACATTTCTAAATTAGATCTTACAAAAGGATATTGGCAGGTACCCATCGCTGAAAATGCCCGCGTATTAACGGCATTCGCGACCCCTAAAGGTCTTTTCCAGTTTAAGGTTATGCCTTTTGGTCTGGTTAACGCCGGTGCGTCGTGCGTGCGTCTTATGCGAAAATTGTTGAAAGGCATGAACAACGTAGATAGTTTTGTCGACGATATTCTTGTATATACACATACCTGGGAAGAGCATGTTAGGGTATTAGTCGATCTGTTCGACAGACTCCGCAAAGCAAATCTCACAGCGAGACCCTCCAAGTGTAGCATAGCATATTCTAACTTGGAATGCTTGGGCCATCTAGTAAGTGGGTCAGGGCAGTTAAAACCCCACCCTGATAAAATTGAAGCGATTAAAGACGCTCCTAGGCCAGAAACCAAGAAACAGATACGATCGTTTCTTGGATTGATAGGTTTTTATAGGAAGTTCGTTCCAAATTTCGCCGCTATAGCTAGTCCATTGACGGATTTAACTAGGAAAGGGCAGCCAAATAAAGTTTCTTGGGGTTTATGCCAAGAAAAAGCTTTTAACGCCCTTAAGGCAAGATTGATCAGTGCACCGATCCTAAAGTTGCCAGAATTATAGAAATCGTTCATATTGAGAACTGATGCATCCGACACGGGCTTAGGAGCAGTTTTGCTACAGGAGCAAGATGGGGTAAAGTTACCCATAGCTTATGCTAGTAGGAAATTGCTGCCTAGGGAGCGAAACTACTCCGTGATCGAAAAGGAGTGCTTGGCACTGGTGTGGGGTATTGGTAAATTCCACACGTACCTTTTCGGAAGGGAATTTGTCCTTGAAACGGACCATCAGCCTCTCATATATTTGAACAAGGCAAAAGTTGCCAACGCAAGATTGATGCGTTGGGCATTGACTCTGCAGCCATATCGTTTCCGGATCGAAGCAATCAGAGGGTCGGAAAATGTAGTGGCCGAATATTTAAGCAGAGTGTGATTGGCAGTTTTTTTTTTCCTTACCATGATATTCTGGTAATGTAAATAATACGTTTCAGTTTGTATTTTTGCAAAAATCCGTGATTTTCTAAAAGTGCTTCCACTTTTTTTAAGGGGGGGGGGGAGGTATTGTCACGGAATTGTATGGTTTATATCAATATGTATATGTGGTCAAAAATGTATTCGGGTTTCGTTTCCGACTAGAGCGTTACTCGGGGGTTGTTTATTTTTTCGGCTCTAGTTATTTTGAAATACTGAGCGCGATTCACCCCATGCTGCACGTGCAAATTGACTGCAGTGAAAACTCACGTACCTAGCTGCTGCGCATATCGTCACAGCTAGAGTACATATAGAGCGAATTCTCTATAAACAAATTACACTACGACGAGTCTTGTCAGAAAGCTTACCTCTTTACGGGAGCAAAACTTCAGCTGTAGAGCTGTTCCTTATGTATGGTGTGGTGATGAGAAGTCACAGAACTCTGTGTGGTTTCGTGTGACGTGTACTCTGTGTCTGGTGACGTTGTTTCGGAAGAGTGTACTGGTTTTCTCGATGCGAGGGACCAAGGCTTCTCGACCAACGGGTCTGTGTTAATGTGAAGGCTCTCGAGGGATCCTTCAACAGGCCGGGAGGGTTGGACCATGCGTGGTGGCTCCTTGACCATGGACTAGAGCGGGTGGAACCGGAGATACATCTTGGTCGTCAAACGGGCGCCACGATAGTTATATTTATTGCGTGTTCCATTTTTATTGTTATCTCAATATTGCTATTTGTGCAAAATTACATTCATTCCCATTTCAATATCGCTATATGTGTGATAGATTCATAATTTCATGCATTCCCATTTCATTTTCGTTATATGAACGATATTTTCATAAATTCATACATATTCCAATATCGCTTGATGAATTGATAAATTGATGAGTATCATATTGATAAGTGCATAAATCACATGCTTTGGTCACCCTTGGTACTTAATAAGACCTTGTTTATATTGGGGTGTAGATCATATACTCTTATTTGTTGATTGGTGATAGGATGCTATTCACGTTTGTTTAAAATTCCATTCGTTAAATTCATCTTTGATTTTTCTCGTTGAGTTACTTGTTGTTGATAGTTCCATGTTAGGAACTTTATGATTTTCCTTATCTTTTTGTTACAATGGTGTCAGATTTGTTCATCTTTAAATTGCGTTTATAAATAAACATCTTATTAACGCAGTTGCTTTCGGTGTCTTCACTAATCCAGTCCTCACCCGGCTTCATCCTGTGACAAATGGTGTCAGAAGTGGAATTATTGGATTAGTCGGAGCACGGACGTTAGTTTGCATAGGTCTTGACTCCGGTAAGATTTTTTCAGTTATTTATTTCAGATTGTGACCTTCCTGACAAGAACCAATTCAGGCGGGTGAGTGAATACCTCACTCATATTTTGTTTTATTTACCATTTGTTTGTCATATATACATATTGCATATATTTGGAGAAGGGATATACGGTTGGTTCGTGTAATCCTAAAATTTGTATGTGTTATATCGTAGTGCACTTGGGATTGGTGATCTTATCAACAGTATTTATCATGTCGTCGCTTAAAGATCTAGTGGAGTTGGGCAAACAGTTTGGGTATGAGGGGGAGGCCCTTAGAAAATTCGTTCAGGAGGAGCAGGCTCATGAAAGGGACCAAAGGGTAAAGGAGAGAGATATAGAAAGGGAAAAATTACAACTAGAAAAGCAAGCGGAAAGGAAAAATTAGAATTAGAGAAGCAAACTGAGGAAAGAAAGATAGCATTTAAAAGGGAGAAAATGCTATTTGAGGAAAAGAAGATAGAACTAGAGAAGCAGGCAGAGAAGGAAAGGATAGGGTGGGAAAGGGAAGCAGAAAGGGAAAGAAAAGAGCAGGTAAGAGAACTTGAGGAAAGAAAGTTAGATAGGGAGAAACAAGCAAAGTTAGAAGCCACTGAGCTAGAAGACAGGAATATGGAGAAAGAACATAGAAGGAAATTTGAATTATTAGAGGCTAAGAAAGATGGTCAACAAGAATCAAAGTTAAGAGGCCCTAAATTACCCCCTTTCGAAGATGACAAAGATAACTTAGATAGTTATTTACATAGGTTTGAGCGATATGCTATCATCCAAAAGTGGAAAAGGGATGATTGATCGCTCCATCTCAGCGCGTTACTTAAAGGTAAAGCGCTAGATGTGTATTCGCGTCTACCCGTGAACGACGCATTAAACTATGACGCATTAAGAGAGGCACTCCTTAAGAGATACGAGTTGACAGAACAAGGGTTCCGCAAAAAGTTTAAATATAGTAAACCCGAGAAAGGCGAGACATTCACTCAGTTCGTCAGTAGGACGGGGAATTATTTCCAGCGTTGGGTTGAATGTGGTAAGATTCAAAAAACATTCGAGGGTCTTACCGATTTTTTACTTAGGGACCAGCTGTTAAACACTTGTGGTAGGGAATTGTACTTGTTATTGAGGGAAAAGTCCTTCAATAATATCTCTGATATGGCTACTCAGGCAGACTATTTCGCCGAAGCTCGGGGAGGTACCCAGAATGTGGTTTCAAGGGATAACAAGGGAGGTAATCAAGCTAAAGATCAGAGACCCAGAGAACCCGAGAAACTTGGTACAAATAAAGGTGGAAACTTTCAATCTGGGAAGGGTACGAATCGTAGGGATAGACAATGTTTTACCTGTAAGGAATGGGGTCACATCACACCCGATTGTCCGAAAAGGAAGGGGTTTGTCCAGAGAGTCGCGGTTGCTATTGAAAGCAGAGCATGGTCAGGAGGCGGTAAGCGCGATGATTTTCCGCGTGATAATTCGGCATCTAATAATGCGAATAAGGTATACGAGTCCGCAGCACGTGCGCAGATCGGTCATGATGTTATTCAGTCGATCGGCACTTGCCTTTTTCCCGAGGCGAGGGTACCGACTGGTACTGGTACCGCCAACGGTCAAGAAGTCACGGTCTTACGCGACACCGGGTGCACGGGAGTCGTAGTAAAGCGTAGTCTCGTTAGGGATGACCAAATGCTTGGTTGGAAATCCCCGTGCATGTTATTAGATCAAACGATTGATCGCGTTCCCGTCGCGAGAATAGAAATCGAGACGCCTTTTCTGACCGGAACCGTAGAAGCTCTGTGTATGGAAAACCCCATATAAGACCTAACTATCGGAAATGTCGAGGGATCCAGACTCCCAACTCTCTCTGATTTCCGGTTTCCCGTTGTACAAGCGGTCGAAACTAGGGCACAGGCGCAGGCGGATAAAAAGCCGCTACGTAAGTTAAAAGTTCCGGAAGCCGTGACTGATATCTCGCGCGATGAGTTTACGCGTGAGCAAGGGCATGACGCGTCCTTGAGCGCGACCGCGGAGAGGATCGTATCAGGTACCGCGAAACATTGTAAGGGCGGTTCAAGTTTGAAATTTATACGTAGGGAAGGTTTAATGTACAGGCAATTTACCACGTTGGATGGTAGAAAGTGTTTCCAACTGGTTGTCCCCCAGAAATTCAGGTCCCGTATACTTAGAGTGGCGCACGAGTCCGGTAGTGCAGGTCACTTGAGTAGGAAAAGGACGAATGACAAAGTGTTAAGAGAATTTTATTGGCCAGGTGTAAATAGTGACGTAGCACGATTCTGTCGTTCGTGTGATTTATGCCATAAAACTGTTGAAAAGGGCGTTTTGAACGTCGTATGTATTGCGGTCATAGAAGACGAGCCGAGTGACCCCAACACAGAAATTCCCCTTGAGTACCCCATGGTTGTAGGAAATGAGGGAATAGATATGGTCAGCGTGTGCCCAGAATTACCTGAAGGTCAGCGTCAGCAAGTCAGGGAAATTTTGAGTAAGTACCCAGACGTATTTACAGATCGACCAGGTAATACTGGATTAATAACGCACGAGATAAACTTGAATACCTCGGAGCCAATCAGAATAAAGGGATATCCAATACCCTTTAACGCACGAGAGACAATCGATGAGGAAGTAGGTAAAATGTTAGACCTGGGAGTGATTGAACCCTCAAACTCCCCCTATTCTTCCCCCGTGGTATTGGTTAGAAAGAAAGACGGAACGAATCGATTTTGTATAGACTTTCGACAACTAAATAAAGTCACCGTGTTTGATGCTGAACCGATGCCAGCGATGGAGGGCTTGTTTTCAAAATTGGCGGGGCACCAGTACATTTCTAAATTAGATCTTACAAAAGGATATTGGCAGGTGCCCATCGCTGAAAATGCCCGCGTATTAACGGCATTCGCGACCCCTAAAGGTCTTTTCCAGTTTAAGGTTATGCCTTTTGGTCTGGTTAACGCCGGTGCGTCGTGCGTGCGTCTTATGCGAAAATTGTTGAAAGGCATGAACAACGTAGATAGTTTTGTCGACGATATTCTTGTATATACACATACCTGGGAAGAGCATGTTAGGGTATTAGTCGATCTGTTCGACAGACTCCGCAAAGCAAATCTCACAGCGAGACCCTCCAAGTGTAGCATAGCATATTCTAACTTGGAATGCTTGGGCCATCTAGTAAGTGGGTCAGGGCAGTTAAAACCCCACCCTGATAAAATTGAAGCGATTAAAGACGCTCCTAGGCCAGAAACCAAGAAACAGATACGATCGTTTCTTGGATTGATAGGTTTTTATAGGAAGTTCGTTCCAAATTTCGCCGCTATAGCTAGTCCATTGACGGATTTAACTAGGAAAGGGCAGCCAAATAAAGTTTCTTGGGGTTTATGCCAAGAAAAAGCTTTTAACGCCCTTAAGGCAAGATTGATCAGTGCACCGATCCTAAAGTTGCCAGAATTATAGAAATCGTTCATATTGAGAACTGATGCATCCGACACGGGCTTAGGAGCAGTTTTGCTACAGGAGCAAGATGGGGTAAAGTTACCCATAGCTTATGCTAGTAGGAAATTGCTGCCTAGGGAGCGAAACTACTCCGTGATCGAAAAGGAGTGCTTGGCACTGGTGTGGGGTATTGGTAAATTCCACACGTACCTTTTCGGAAGGGAATTTGTCCTTGAAACGGACCATCAGCCTCTCATATATTTGAACAAGGCAAAAGTTGCCAACGCAAGATTGATGCGTTGGGCATTGACTCTGCAGCCATATCGTTTCCGGATCGAAGCAATCAGAGGGTCGGAAAATGTAGTGGCCGAATATTTAAGCAGAGTGTGATTGGCAGTTTTTTTTTTCCTTACCATGATATTCTGGTAATGTAAATAATACGTTTCAGTTTGTATATTTGCAAAAATCCGTGATTTTCTAAAAGTGCTTCCACTTTTTTTAAGGGGGGGGGGGAGGTATTGTCACGGAATTGTATGGTTTATATCAATATGTATATGTGGTCAAAAATGTATTCGGGTTTCGTTTCCGACTAGAGCGTTACTCGGGGGTTGTTTATTTTTTCGGCTCTAGTTATTTTGAAATACTGAGCGCGATTCACCCCATGCTGCACGTGCAAATTGCCTGCAGTGAAAACTCACGTACCTAGCTGCTGCGCATATCTGTCACAGCTAGAGTACATATAGAGCGAATTCTCTATAAACAAATTACACTACGACGAGTCTTGTCAGAAAGCTTACCTCTTTACGGGAGCAAAACTTCAGCTGTAGAGCTGTTCCTTATGTATGGTTTGGTGATGAGAAGTCACAGAACTCTGTGTGGTTTCGTGTGACGTGTACTCTGTGTCTGGTGACGTTGTTTCGGAAGAGTGTACTGGTTTTCTCGATGCGAGGGACCAAGGCTTCTCGACCAACGGGTCTGTGTTAATGTGAAGGCTCTCGAGGGATCCTTCAACAGGCCGGGAGGGGTGGACCATGCGTGGTGGCTCCTTGACCATGGACTAGAGCGGGTGGAACCGGAGATACATCTTGGTCGTCAAACGGGCGCCACGATAGTTATATTTATTGCGTGTTCCATTTTTATTGTTATCTCAATATTGCTATTTGTGCAAAATTACATTCATTCCCATTTCAATATCGCTATATGTGTGATAGATTCATAATTTCATGCATTCCCATTTCATTTTCGTTATATGAACGATATATTCATAAATTCATACATATTCCAATATCGCTTGATGAATTGATAAATTGATGAGTATCATATTGATAAGTGCATAAATCACATGCTTTGGTCACCCTTGGTACTTAATAAGACCTTGTTTATATTGGGGTGTAGATCATATACTCTTATTTGTTGATTGGTGATAGATGCTATTCACGTTTGTTTAAAATTCCATTCGTTAAATTCATCTTTGATTTTTCTCGTTGAGTTACTTGTTGTTGATAGTTCCATGTTAGGAACTTTATGATTTTCCTTATCTTTTTGTTACAATGGTGTCAGATTTGTTCATCTTTAAATTGCGTTTATAAATAAACATCTTATTAACGCAGTTGCTTTCGGTGTCTTCACTAATCCAGTCCTCACCCGGCTTCATCCTGTGACAAATGGTGTCAGAAGTGGAATTATTGGATTAGTCGGAGCACGGACGTTAGTTTGCATAGGTCTTGACTCCGGTAAGATTTTTTCAGTTATTTATTTCAGATTGTGACCTTCCTGACAAGAACCAATTCAGGCGGGTGAGTGAATACCTCACTCATATTTTGTTTTATTTACCATTTGTTTGTCATATATACATATTGCATATATTTGGAGAAGGGATATACGGTTGGTTCGTGTAATCCTAAAATTTGTATGTGTTATATCGTAGTGCACTTGGGATTGGTGATCTTATCAACAGTATTTATCATGTCGTCGCTTAAAGATCTAGTGGAGTTGGGCAAACAGTTTGGGTATGAGGGGGAGGCCCTTAGAAAATTCGTTCAGGAGGAGCAGGCTCATGAAAGGGACCAAAGGGTAAAGGAGAGAGATATAGAAAGGGAAAAATTACAACTAGAAAAGCAAGCGGAAAAGGAAAAATTAGAATTAGAGAAGCAAACTGAGGAAAGAAAGATAGCATTTAAAAGGGAGAAAATGCTATTTGAGGAAAAGAAGATAGAACTAGAGAAGCAGGCAGAGAAGGAAAGGATAGGGTGGGAAAGGGAAGCAGAAAGGGAAAGAAAAGAGCAGGTAAGAGAACTTGAGGAAAGAAAGTTAGATAGGGAGAAACAAGCAAAGTTAGAAGCCACTGAGCTAGAAGACAGGAATATGGAGAAAGAACATAGAAGGAAATTTGAATTATTAGAGGCTAAGAAAGATGGTCAACAAGAATCAAAGTTAAGAGGCCCTAAATTACCCCCTTTCGAAGATGACAAAGATAACTTAGATAGTTATTTACATAGGTTTGAGCGATATGCTATCATCCAAAAGTGGAAAAGGGATGATTGGTCGCTCCATCTCAGCGCGTTACTTAAAGGTAAAGCGCTAGATGTGTATTCGCGTCTACCCGTGAACGACGCATTAAACTATGACGCATTAAGAGAGGCACTCCTTAAGAGATACGAGTTGACAGAACAAGGGTTCCGCAAAAAGTTTAAATATAGTAAACCCGAGAAAGGCGAGACATTCACTCAGTTCGTCAGTAGGACGGGGAATTATTTCCAGCGTTGGGTTGAATGTGGTAAGATTCAAAAAACATTCGAGGGTCTTACCGATTTTTTACTTAGGGACCAGCTGTTAAACACTTGTGGCAGGGAATTGTACTTGTTCCTGGGAAAAGTCCTTCAATAATATCTCTGATATGGCTACTCAGGCAGACTATTTCGCCGAAGCTCGGGGAGGTACCCAGAATGTGGTTTCAAGGGATAACAAGGGAGGTAATCAAGCTAAAGATCAGAGACCCAGAGAACCCGAGAAACTTGGTACAAATAAAGGTGGAAACTTTCAATCTGGGAAGGGTACGAATCGTAGGGATAGACAATGTTTTACCTGTAAGGAATGGGGTCACATCACACCCGATTGTCCGAAAAGGAAGGGGTTTGTCCAGAGAGTCGCGGTTGCTATTGAAAGCAGAGCATGGTCAGGAGGCGGTAAGCGCGATGATTTTCCGCGTGATAATTCGGCATCTAATAATGCGAATAAGGTATACGAGTCCGCAGCACGTGCGCAGATCGGTCATGATGTTATTCAGTCGATCGGCACTTGCCTTTTTCCCGAGGCGAGGGTACCGACTGGTACTGGTACCGCCAACGGTCAAGAAGTCACGGTCTTACGCGACACCGGGTGCACGGGAGTCGTAGTAAAGCGTAGTCTCGTTAGGGATGACCAAATGCTTGGTTGGAAATCCCCGTGCATGTTATTAGATCAAACGATTGATCGCGTTCCCGTCGCGAGAATAGAAATCGAGACGCCTTTTCTGACCGGAACCGTAGAAGCTCTGTGTATGGAAAACCCCATATAAGACCTAACTATCGGAAATGTCGAGGGATCCAGACTCCCAACTCTCTCTGATTTCCGGTTTCCCGTTGTACAAGCGGTCGAAACTAGGGCACAGGCGCAGGCGGATAAAAAGCCGCTACGTAAGTTAAAAGTTCCGGAAGCCGTGACTGATATCTCGCGCGATGAGTTTACGCGTGAGCAAGGGCATGACGCGTCCTTGAGCGCGACCGCGGAGAGGATCGTATCCGGTACCGCGAAACATTGTAAGGGCGGTTCAAGTTTGAAATTTATACGTAGGGAAGGTTTAATGTACAGGCAATTTACCACGTTGGATGGTAGAAAGTGTTTCCAACTGGTTGTCCCCCAGAAATTCAGGTCCCGTATACTTAGAGTGGCGCACGAGTCCGGTAGTGCAGGTCACTTCAGTAGGAAAAGGACGAATGACAAAGTGTTAAGAGAATTTTATTGGCCAGGTGTAAATAGTGACGTAGCACGATTCTGTCGTTCGTGTGATTTATGCCATAAAACTGTTGAAAAGGGCGTTTTGAACGTCGTATGTATTGCGGTCATAGAAGACGAGCCGAGTGACCCCAACACAGAAATTCCCCTTGAGTACCCCATGGTTGTAGGAAATGAGGGAATAGATATGGTCAGCGTGTGCCCAGAATTACCTGAAGGTCAGCGTCAGCAAGTCAGGGAAATTTTGAGTAAGTACCCAGACGTATTTACAGATCGACCAGGTAATACTGGATTAATAACGCACGAGATAAACTTGAATACCTCGGAGCCAATCAGAATAAAGGGATATCCAATACCCTTTAACGCACGAGAGACAATCGATGAGGAAGTAGGTAAAATGTTAGACCTGGGAGTGATTGAACCCTCAAACTCCCCCTATTCTTCCCCCGTGGTATTGGTTAGAAAGAAAGACGGAACGAATCGATTTTGTATAGACTTTCGACAACTAAATAAAGTCACCGTGTTTGATGCTGAACCGATGCCAGCGATGGAGGGCTTGTTTTCAAAATTGGCGGGGCACCAGTACATTTCTAAATTAGATCTTACAAAAGGATATTGGCAGGTACCCATCGCTGAAAATGCCCGCGTATTAACGGCATTCGCGACCCCTAAAGGTCTTTTCCAGTTTAAGGTTATGCCTTTTGGTCTGGTTAACGCCGGTGCGTCGTGCGTGCGTCTTATGCGAAAATTGTTGAAAGGCATGAACAACGTAGATAGTTTTGTCGACGATATTCTTGTATATACACATACCTGGGAAGAGCATGTTAGGGTATTAGTCGATCTGTTCGACAGACTCCGCAAAGCAAATCTCACAGCGAGACCCTCCAAGTGTAGCATAGCATATTCTAACTTGGAATGCTTGGGCCATCTAGTAAGTGGGTCAGGGCAGTTAAAACCCCACCCTGATAAAATTGAAGCGATTAAAGACGCTCCTAGGCCAGAAACCAAGAAACAGATACGATCGTTTCTTGGATTGATAGGTTTTTATAGGAAGTTCGTTCCAAATTTCGCCGCTATAGCTAGTCCATTGACGGATTTAACTAGGAAAGGGCAGCCAAATAAAGTTTCTTGGGGTTTATGCCAAGAAAAAGCTTTTAACGCCCTTAAGGCAAGATTGATCAGTGCACCGATCCTAAAGTTGCCAGAATTATAGAAATCGTTCATATTGAGAACTGATGCATCCGACACGGGCTTAGGAGCAGTTTTGCTACAGGAGCAAGATGGGGTAAAGTTACCCATAGCTTATGCTAGTAGGAAATTGCTGCCTAGGGAGCGAAACTACTCCGTGATCGAAAAGGAGTGCTTGGCACTGGTGTGGGGTATTGGTAAATTCCACACGTACCTTTTCGGAAGGGAATTTGTCCTTGAAACGGACCATCAGCCTCTCATATATTTGAACAAGGCAAAAGTTGCCAACGCAAGATTGATGCGTTGGGCATTGACTCTGCAGCCATATCGTTTCCGGATCGAAGCAATCAGAGGGTCGGAAAATGTAGTGGCCGAATATTTAAGCAGAGTGTGATTGGCAGTTTTTTTTTCCTTACCATGATATTCTGGTAATGTAAATAATACGTTTCAGTTTGTATATTTGCAAAAATCCGTGATTTTCTAAAAGTGCTTCCACTTTTTTTAAGGGGGGGGGGAGGTATTGTCACGGAATTGTATGGTTTATATCAATATGTATATGTGGTCAAAAATGTATTCGGGTTTCGTTTCCGACTAGAGCGTTACTCGGGGGTTGTTTATTTTTTCGGCTCTAGTTATTTTGAAATACTGAGCGCGATTCACCCCATGCTGCACGTGCAAATTGCCTGCAGTGAAAACTCACGTACCTAGCTGCTGCGCATATCGTCACAGCTAGAGTACATATAGAGCGAATTCTCTATAAACAAATTACACTACGACGAGTCTTGTCAGAAAGCTTACCTCTTTACGGGAGCAAAACTTCAGCTGTAGAGCTGTTCCTTATGTATGGTGTGGTGATGAGAAGTCACAGAACTCTGTGTGGTTTCGTGTGACGTGTACTCTGTGTCTGGTGACGTTGTTTCGGAAGAGTGTACTGGTTTTCTCGATGCGAGGGACCAAGGCTTCTCGACCAACGGGTCTGTGTTAATGTGAAGGCTCTCGAGGGATCCTTCAACAGGCCGGGAGGGGTGGACCATGCGTGGTGGCTCCTTGACCATGGACTAGAGCGGGTGGAACCGGAGATACATCTTGGTCGTCAAACGGGCGCCACGATAGTTATATTTATTGCGTGTTCCATTTTTATTGTTATCTCAATATTGCTATTTGTGCAAAATTACATTCATTCCCATTTCAATATCGCTATATGTGTGATAGATTCATAATTTCATGCATTCCCATTTCATTTTCGTTATATGAACGATATATTCATAAATTCATACATATTCCAATATCGCTTGATGAATTGATAAATTGATGAGTATCATATTGATAAGTGCATAAATCACATGCTTTGGTCACCCTTGGTACTTAATAAGACCTTGTTTATATTGGGGTGTAGATCATATACTCTTATTTGTTGATTGGTGATAGATGCTATTCACGTTTGTTTAAAATTCCATTCGTTAAATTCATCTTTGATTTTTCTCGTTGAGTTACTTGTTGTTGATAGTTCCATGTTAGGAACTTTATGATTTTCCTTATCTTTTTGTTACAATGGTGTCAGATTTGTTCATCTTTAAATTGCGTTTATAAATAAACATCTTATTAACGCAGTTGCTTTCGGTGTCTTCACTAATCCAGTCCTCACCCGGCTTCATCCTGTGACAAATGGTGTCAGAAGTGGAATTATTGGATTAGTCGGAGCACGGACGTTAGTTTGCATAGGTCTTGACTCCGGTAAGATTTTTTCAGTTATTTATTTCAGATTGTGACCTTCCTGACAAGAACCAATTCAGGCGGGTGAGTGAATACCTCACTCATATTTTGTTTTATTTACCATTTGTTTGTCATATATACATATTGCATATATTTGGAGAAGGGATATACGGTTGGTTCGTGTAATCCTAAAATTTGTATGTGTTATATCGTAGTGCACTTGGGATTGGTGATCTTATCAACAGTATTTATCATGTCGTCGCTTAAAGATCTAGTGGAGTTGGGCAAACAGTTTGGGTATGAGGGGGAGGCCCTTAGAAAATTCGTTCAGGAGGAGCAGGCTCATGAAAGGGACCAAAGGGTAAAGGAGAGAGATATAGAAAGGGAAAAATTACAACTAGAAAAGCAAGCGGAAAAGGAAAAATTAGAATTAGAGAAGCAAACTGAGGAAAGAAAGATAGCATTTAAAAGGGAGAAAATGCTATTTGAGGAAAAGAAGATAGAACTAGAGAAGCAGGCAGAGAAGGAAAGGATAGGGTGGGAAAGGGAAGCAGAAAGGGAAAGAAAAGAGCAGGTAAGAGAACTTTGAGGAAAGAAAGTTAGATAGGGAGAAACAAGCAAAGTTAGAAGCCACTGAGCTAGAAGACAGGAATATGGAGAAAGAACATAGAAGGAAATTTGAATTATTAGAGGCTAAGAAAGATGGTCAACAAGAATCAAAGTTAAGAGGCCCTAAATTACCCCCTTTCGAAGATGACAAAGATAACTTAGATAGTTATTTACATAGGTTTGAGCGATATGCTATCATCCAAAAGTGGAAAAGGGATGATTGGTCGCTCCATCTCAGCGCGTTACTTAAAGGTAAAGCGCTAGATGTGTATTCGCGTCTACCCGTGAACGACGCATTAAACTATGACGCATTAAGAGAGGCACTCCTTAAGAGATACGAGTTGACAGAACAAGGGTTCCGCAAAAAGTTTAAATATAGTAAACCCGAGAAAGGCGAGACATTCACTCAGTTCGTCAGTAGGACGGGGAATTATTTCCAGCGTTGGGTTGAATGTGGTAAGATTCAAAAAACATTCGAGGGTCTTACCGATTTTTTACTTAGGGACCAGCTGTTAAACACTTGTGGCAGGGAATTGTACTTGTTCCTGGGAAAAGTCCTTCAATAATATCTCTGATATGGCTACTCAGGCAGACTATTTCGCCGAAGCTCGGGGAGGTACCCAGAATGTGGTTTCAAGGGATAACAAGGGAGGTAATCAAGCTAAAGATCAGAGACCCAGAGAACCCGAGAAACTTGGTACAAATAAAGGTGGAAACTTTCAATCTGGGAAGGGTACGAATCGTAGGGATAGACAATGTTTTACCTGTAAGGAATGGGGTCACATCACACCCGATTGTCCGAAAAGGAAGGGGTTTGTCCAGAGAGTCGCGGTTGCTATTGAAAGCAGAGCATGGTCAGGAGGCGGTAAGCGCGATGATTTTCCGCGTGATAATTCGGCATCTAATAATGCGAATAAGGTATACGAGTCCGCAGCACGTGCGCAGATCGGTCATGATGTTATTCAGTCGATCGGCACTTGCCTTTTTCCCGAGGCGAGGGTACCGACTGGTACTGGTACCGCCAACGGTCAAGAAGTCACGGTCTTACGCGACACCGGGTGCACGGGAGTCGTAGTAAAGCGTAGTCTCGTTAGGGATGACCAAATGCTTGGTTGGAAATCCCCGTGCATGTTATTAGATCAAACGATTGATCGCGTTCCCGTCGCGAGAATAGAAATCGAGACGCCTTTTCTGACCGGAACCGTAGAAGCTCTGTGTATGGAAAACCCCATATAAGACCTAACTATCGGAAATGTCGAGGGATCCAGACTCCCAACTCTCTCTGATTTCCGGTTTCCCGTTGTACAAGCGGTCGAAACTAGGGCACAGGCGCAGGCGGATAAAAAGCCGCTACGTAAGTTAAAAGTTCCGGAAGCCGTGACTGATATCTCGCGCGATGAGTTTACGCGTGAGCAAGGGCATGACGCGTCCTTGAGCGCGACCGCGGAGAGGATCGTATCCGGTACCGCGAAACATTGTAAGGGCGGTTCAAGTTTGAAATTTATACGTAGGGAAGGTTTAATGTACAGGCAATTTACCACGTTGGATGGTAGAAAGTGTTTCCAACTGGTTGTCCCCCAGAAATTCAGGTCCCGTATACTTAGAGTGGCGCACGAGTCCGGTAGTGCAGGTCACTTGAGTAGGAAAAGGACGAATGACAAAGTGTTAAGAGAATTTTATTGGCCAGGTGTAAATAGTGACGTAGCACGATTCTGTCGTTCGTGTGATTTATGCCATAAAACTGTTGAAAAGGGCGTTTTGAACGTCGTATGTATTGCGGTCATAGAAGACGAGCCGAGTGACCCCAACACAGAAATTCCCCTTGAGTACCCCATGGTTGTAGGAAATGAGGGAATAGATATGGTCAGCGTGTGCCCAGAATTACCTGAAGGTCAGCGTCAGCAAGTCAGGGAAATTTTGAGTAAGTACCCAGACGTATTTACAGATCGACCAGGTAATACTGGATTAATAACGCACGAGATAAACTTGAATACCTCGGAGCCAATCAGAATAAAGGGATATCCAATACCCTTTAACGCACGAGAGACAATCGATGAGGAAGTAGGTAAAATGTTAGACCTGGGAGTGATTGAACCCTCAAACTCCCCCTATTCTTCCCCCGTGGTATTGGTTAGAAAGAAAGACGGAACGAATCGATTTTGTATAGACTTTCGACAACTAAATAAAGTCACCGTGTTTGATGCTGAACCGATGCCAGCGATGGAGGGCTTGTTTTCAAAATTGGCGGGGCACCAGTACATTTCTAAATTAGATCTTACAAAAGGATATTGGCAGGTACCCATCGCTGAAAATGCCCGCGTATTAACGGCATTCGCGACCCCTAAAGGTCTTTTCCAGTTTAAGGTTATGCCTTTTGGTCTGGTTAACGCCGGTGCGTCGTGCGTGCGTCTTATGCGAAAATTGTTGAAAGGCATGAACAACGTAGATAGTTTTGTCGACGATATTCTTGTATATACACATACCTGGGAAGAGCATGTTAGGGTATTAGTCGATCTGTTCGACAGACTCCGCAAAGCAAATCTCACAGCGAGACCCTCCAAGTGTAGCATAGCATATTCTAACTTGGAATGCTTGGGCCATCTAGTAAGTGGGTCAGGGCAGTTAAAACCCCACCCTGATAAAATTGAAGCGATTAAAGACGCTCCTAGGCCAGAAACCAAGAAACAGATACGATCGTTTCTTGGATTGATAGGTTTTTATAGGAAGTTCGTTCCAAATTTCGCCGCTATAGCTAGTCCATTGACGGATTTAACTAGGAAAGGGCAGCCAAATAAAGTTTCTTGGGGTTTATGCCAAGAAAAAGCTTTTAACGCCCTTAAGGCAAGATTGATCAGTGCACCGATCCTAAAGTTACCAGAATTATATAAATCGTTCATATTGAGAACTGATGCATCCGACACGGGCTTAGGAGCAGTTTTGCTACAGGAGCAAGATGGGGTAAAGTTACCCATAGCTTATGCTAGTAGGAAATTGCTGCCTAGGGAGCGAAACTACTCCGTGATCGAAAAGGAGTGCTTGGCACTGGTGTGGGGTATTGGTAAATTCCACACGTACCTTTTCGGAAGGGAATTTGTCCTTGAAACGGACCATCAGCCTCTCATATATTTGAACAAGGCAAAAGTTGCCAACGCAAGATTGATGCGTTGGGCATTGACTCTGCAGCCATATCGTTTCCGGATCGAAGCAATCAGAGGGTCGGAAAATGTAGTGGCCGAATATTTAAGCAGAGTGTGATTGGCAGTTTTTTTTTTCCTTACCATGATATTCTGGTAATGTAAATAATACGTTTCAGTTTGTATATTTGCAAAAATCCGTGATTTTCTAAAAGTGCTTCCACTTTTTTTAAGGGGGGGGGGAGGTATTGTCACGGAATTGTATGGTTTATATCAATATGTATATGTGGTCAAAAATGTATTCGGGTTTCGTTTCCGACTAGAGCGTTACTCGGGGGTTGTTTATTTTTTCGGCTCTAGTTATTTTGAAATACTGAGCGCGATTCACCCCATGCTGCACGTGCAAATTGCCTGCAGTGAAAACTCACGTACCTAGCTGCTGCGCATATCGTCACAGCTAGAGTACATATAGAGCGAATTCTCTATAAACAAATTACACTACGACGAGTCTTGTCAGAAAGCTTACCTCTTTACGGGAGCAAAACTTCAGCTGTAGAGCTGTTCCTTATGTATGGTGTGGTGATGAGAAGTCACAGAACTCTGTGTGGTTTCGTGTGACGTGTACTCTGTGTCTGGTGACGTTGTTTCGGAAGAGTGTACTGGTTTTCTCGATGCGAGGGACCAAGGCTTCTCGACCAACGGGTCTGTGTTAATGTGAAGGCTCTCGAGGGATCCTTCAACAGGCCGGGAGGGGTGGACCATGCGTGGTGGCTCCTTGACCATGGACTAGAGCGGGTGGAACCGGAGATACATCTTGGTCGTCAAACGGGCGCCACGATAGTTATATTTATTGCGTGTTCCATTTTTATTGTTATCTCAATATTGCTATTTGTGCAAAATTACATTCATTCCCATTTCAATATCGCTATATGTGTGATAGATTCATAATTTCATGCATTCCCATTTCATTTTCGTTATATGAACGATATATTCATAAATTCATACATATTCCAATATCGCTTGATGAATTGATAAATTGATGAGTATCATATTGATAAGTGCATAAATCACATGCTTTGGTCACCCTTGGTACTTAATAAGACCTTGTTTATATTGGGGTGTAGATCATATACTCTTATTTGTTGATTGGTGATAGAATGCTATTCACGTTTGTTTAAAATTCCATTCGTTAAATTCATCTTTGATTTTTCTCGTTGAGTTACTTGTTGTTGATAGTTCCATGTTAGGAACTTTATGATTTTCCTTATCTTTTTGTTACAATGGTGTCAGATTTGTTCATCTTTAAATTGCGTTTATAAATAAACATCTTATTAACGCAGTTGCTTTCGGTGTCTTCACTAATCCAGTCCTCACCCGGCTTCATCCTGTGACAAATGGTGTCAGAAGTGGAATTATTGGATTAGTCGGAGCACGGACGTTAGTTTGCATAGGTCTTGACTCCGGTAAGATTTTTTCAGTTATTTATTTCAGATTGTGACCTTCCTGACAAGAACCAATTCAGGCGGGTGAGTGAATACCTCACTCATATTTTGTTTTATTTACCATTTGTTTGTCATATATACATATTGCATATATTTGGAGAAGGGATATACGGTTGGTTCGTGTAATCCTAAAATTTGTATGTGTTATATCGTAGTGCACTTGGGATTGGTGATCTTATCAACAGTATTTATCATGTCGTCGCTTAAAGATCTAGTGGAGTTGGGCAAACAGTTTGGGTATGAGGGGGAGGCCCTTAGAAAATTCGTTCAGGAGGAGCAGGCTCATGAAAGGGACCAAAGGGTAAAGGAGAGAGATATAGAAAGGGAAAAATTACAACTAGAAAAGCAAGCGGAAAAGGAAAAATTAGAATTAGAGAAGCAAACTGAGGAAAGAAAGATAGCATTTAAAAGGGAGAAAATGCTATTTGAGGAAAAGAAGATAGAACTAGAGAAGCAGGCAGAGAAGGAAAGGATAGGGTGGGAAAGGGAAGCAGAAAGGGAAAGAAAAGAGCAGGTAAGAGAATTTGAGGAAAGAAAGTTAGATAGGGAGAAACAAGCAAAGTTAGAAGCCACTGAGCTAGAAGACAGGAATATGGAGAAAGAACATAGAAGGAAATTTGAATTATTAGAGGCTAAGAAAGATGGTCAACAAGAATCAAAGTTAAGAGGCCCTAAATTACCCCCTTTCGAAGATGACAAAGATAACTTAGATAGTTATTTACATAGGTTTGAGCGATATGCTATCATCCAAAAGTGGAAAAGGGATGATTGGTCGCTCCATCTCAGCGCGTTACTTAAAGGTAAAGCGCTAGATGTGTATTCGCGTCTACCCGTGAACGACGCATTAAACTATGACGCATTAAGAGAGGCACTCCTTAAGAGATACGAGTTGACAGAACAAGGGTTCCGCAAAAAGTTTAAATATAGTAAACCCGAGAAAGGCGAGACATTCACTCAGTTCGTCAGTAGGACGGGGAATTATTTCCAGCGTTGGGTTGAATGTGGTAAGATTCAAAAAACATTCGAGGGTCTTACCGATTTTTTACTTAGGGACCTGCTGTGAAACACTTGTTGTAGGGAACTGTACTTGTTCCTGAGTGAAAAGTCCTTCAATAATATCTCTGATATGGCTTCTCAGGCAGACTATTTCGCCGAAGCTCGGGGAGGTACCCAGAATGTGGTTTCAAGGGATAACAAGGGAGGTAATCAAGCTAAAGATCAGAGACCCAGAGAACCCGAGAAACTTGGTACAAATAAAGGTGGAAACTTTCAATCTGGGAAGGGTACGAATCGTAGGGATAGACAATGTTTTACCTGTAAGGAATGGGGTCACATCACACCCGATTGTCCGAAAAGGAAGGGGTTTGTCCAGAGAGTCGCGGTTGCTATTGAAAGCAGAGCATGGTCAGGAGGCGGTAAGCGCGATGATTTTCCGCGTGATAATTCGGCATCTAATAACGCGAATAAGGTATACGAGTCCGCAGCACGTGCGCAGATCGGTCATGATGTTATTCAGTCGATCGGCACTTGCCTTTTTCCCGAGGCGAGGGTACCGACTGGTACTGGTACCGCCAACGGTCAAGAAGTCACGGTCTTACGCGACACCGGGTGCACGGGAGTCGTAGTAAAGCGTAGTCTCGTTAGGGATGACCAAATGCTTGGTTGGAAATCCCCGTGCATGTTATTAGATCAAACAATTGATCGCGTTCCCGTCGCGAGAATAGAAATCGAGACGCCTTTCCTGACCGGAACCGTAGAAGCTCTGTGTATGGAAAACCCCATATACGACCTAACTATCGGAAATGTCGAGGGATCCAGACTCCCAACTCAGTCTGATTTACGGTTTCCCACTGTACAGACGGCCGAAACTAAGGCGCAGGCGCAGGCGGAGAAAACGCCACTACGTAAGTTGAAACTTCCGGAAGCCGTGACCGATATATCGCGCGATGAATTTACGTGTGAGCAAGGCCATGACGCGTCCTTGAGCGCGACCGCGGAGAGGATCGTGTCCGGTACCGCGAAACATTGTAAAGGCGGGGCAAGTTTGAAATTTATACGTAGGGAAGGTTTAATGTACAGGCAATTTACCACGTTGGATGGTAGAAAGTGTTTCCAACTGGTTGTCCCCCAGAAATTCAGGTCCCGTATACTTAGAGTAGCGCACGAGTCCGGTAGTGCAGGTCACTTGAGTAGGAAGAGGACGACTGACAAAGTGTTAAGAGAATTTTATTGGCCAGGTGTAAATAGTGATATAGCACGATTCTGTCGTTCGTGTGATGTATGTCATAAAACTGTTGAAAGGGGCGTTTTGAACGTCGTATGTATTGCGGTCATAGAAGACGAACGGAGTGACCCCAACATAGAACTTCCCCTTGAGTACCCCATGGTTGTAGGAAATGAGGCAATAGATATGGTCAGCGTGTGCCCAGAATTACCTGAACGTCAGCGTCAGCAAGTCAGGGAAATTTTGAGTAAGTACCCAGACGTATTTACAGATCGACCAGGTAATACTGGATTAATTACGCACGAGATAAACTTGAATACCTCGGAGCCAATCAGAATAAAGGGATATCCAATACCCTTTAACGCACGGGAGACAATCGACGAGGAAGTAGGTAAAATGTTAGACCTGGGAGTGATTGAACCCTCAAACTCCCCCTATTCTTCCCCCGTGGTATTGGTCCGAAAGAAAGACGGAACGAATCGATTTTGCATAGACTTTCGACAACTAAATAAAGTCACCGTGTTTGTTGCTGAACCGATGCCAGACATGGAGGGCTTGTTTTCAAAATTGGCGGGACACCAGTACATTTCTAAATTAGATCTCACAAAAGGATATTGGCAGGTGCCCATCGCTGAAAATGCCCGCGTATTAACGGCATTCGCGACCCCTAAAGGTCTTTTCCAGTTTAAGGTTATGCCTTTTGGTCTGGTTAACGCCGGTGCGTCGTGCGTGCGTCTTATGCGAAAATTGTTGAAAGGCATGAACAACGTAGATAGTTTTGTCGACGATATTCTTGTGTATACACATACCTGGGAAGAGCATGTTAGGGTATTAGTCGATCTGTTCTGACAGACTCCGCAAGGCAAATCTCACAGCGAGACCCTCCAAGTGTAGCATAGCATATTCTAACTTGGAATGCTTGGGCCATCTAGTAAGTGGGTCAGGGCAGTTAAAACCCCACCCTGATAAAATTGAAGCGATTAAAGACGCTCCTAGGCCAGAAACCAAGAAACAGATACGATCGTTTCTTGGATTGATAGGTTTTTATAGGAAGTTCGTTCCAAATTTCGCCGCTATAGCTAGTCCATTGACGGATTTAACTAGGAAAGGGCAGCCAAATAAAGTTTCTTGGGGTTTATGCCAAGAAAAAGCTTTTAACGCCCTTAAGGCAAGATTGATCAGTGCACCGATCCTAAAGTTGCCAGAATTAAATAAATCGTTCATATTGAGAACTGATGCATCCGACACGGGCTTAGGAGCAGTTTTGCTACAGGAGCAAGATGGGGTAAAGTTACCCATAGCTTATGCTAGTAGGAAATTGCTGCCTAGGGAGCAAAACTACTCCGTGATCGAAAAGGAGTGCTTGGCACTGGTGTGGGGTATAGGTAAATTCCACACGTACCTTTTCGGAAGGGAATTTGTCCTTGAAACGGACCATCAGCCTCTCATATATTTGAACAAGGCAAAAGTTGCCAACGCAAGATTGATGCGTTGGGCATTGACTCTGCAGCCATATCGTTTCCGGATCGAAGCAATCAGAGGGTCGGAAAATGTAGGGGCCGATTATTTAAGCAGAGTGTGATTTGCAGTTTTTTTTTCCTTACCATGATATTCTGGTACTGTATTTTCAGTTTGTATTTTTGCAAAATTCCGTGATTTTCTAAAAGTGCTTCCACTTTTTTTTAAGGGGGGAGGTATTGTCACGGAATTGTATCGTTTATATCAATATGTATATGTGGTCAAAAATGTATTCGGGTTTCGTTTCCGACTAGAGCGTTACTCGGGGGTTGTTTATTTTTTCGGCTCTAGTTATTTTGAAACACTGAGCGCAATTCACCCCATGCTGCACGTGCAAATTGCCTGCAGTGAAAACTCACGTACCTAGCTGCTGCGCATATCTGTCACAGCTAGAGTACATATAGAGCGAATTCTCTATAAACAAATTACACTACGACGAGTCTTGTCAGAAAGCTTACCTCTTTACGGGAGCAAAACTTCAGCTGTAGAGGTATGTGAAATTTAAGATTGTATTCTTTATCACTATTCGTTTTATATGACATAATTGTTTCATATATTAGATGTTTTAGAATTAATTCTAAATTCTACAGAGAGTCAATACCTAGGTCATACAACGCCATGATATTAGAAATACTATAGGCTGGTTCAAGTTAGCTGTTTGTTGTAACTGAACAGACGGGTATTATTTAATTATACGCAGCATGCATTGAATGATTAATGTAATGTGTAACGAGATGTAATTCATGTGCGCGCATGCGCAACATCTATCAATACAAAAGTACTAACCGTGTCATATGTACTACACGGTTTAGTTGTTACACTTTTAGCTGTCCATATGTATGGTTTGGTGGTGTGAAGTCACAGAACTCTGTGTGGTTTCGTGTGACGTGTACGCTGTGTCTGGTGACGTTGTTTCGGAAGAGCGTACTGGTTTTCTCGATGCGAGGGACCAAGGCTTCTCGACCAACGGGTCTGTGTTAATGTGAAGGCTCTCGAGGGATCCTTCAACAGACTGGGAGGGGTGGATCATGCGTGGTGGCTCCTTGACCATGGACTAGAGCGGGTGGAACCGGAGATACATCTTGGTCGTCAAACGGGCGCCACGATAGTTATATTTATTGCGTGTTCCATTTTATTGTTATCTCAATATTGCTATCTGTGCAAAATTACATTCATTCCCATTTCAATGTCGCTATATGTGTGATAGATTCATAATTTCATGCATTCCCATTTCATTTTCATTATATGAACGATATATTCATAAATTCATACATATTCCAATATCGCTTGATGAATTGATAAATTGATGAGTATCATATTGATTAGTGCATAAATCACATGCTTTGGTCACCCTTGGTACTTAATAAGACCTTGTTTATATTGGGGTGTAAATCATATACTCTTATTTGTCGATTGGTGATAGGATGCTATTCACGTTTGTTTAAAATTCCATTCGTTAAATTCATCTTTGATTTTCCTCGTTGAGTTACTTGTTGTTGATAGTTCCATGTTAGGAACTTTATAATTTTCCTTATCTTTTTTGTTATAATGGTGTCAGATTTGTTCATTATAGAATTGCGTTTATAAATAAACATCTTATTAACGCAGTTCGCTTTCAGTGTCTTCACTAATCCAGTCCCAACCCGGCTTCATCATTGTGCCAAATGGTGTCAGAAGTGGGATTATTGGATTAGTCAGAGCACGGACGTTAGTTTGCATAGGTCTTGACTCCGGTAAGTTTTTTGCAGTTATCTATTTCAGATTGTGACCTTCCTGACAAGAACTAATTCAGGCGGGTGAGTGAACACCTCACTCATATTTTGTTTTATTTACCATTTGTTTATCATATATACATATTGCATATATTTGGAGAAGGGATATACGGTTGGTTCGTGTAGTCCTAAAAATTGTATATGTTATATGATAGTGCACTTAGGATTGGTGATCTTATCAACAGTATTTATCATGTCGTCACTCAAAGATCTAGTGGAGTTGGGCAAACAGTTTGGGTATGAGGGGGAGGCCCTTAGAAAATTCGTTCAGGAGGAGCAGGCTCATGAAAGGGATCAAAGGGAAAAGGAGAGAGATATAGAAAGGGAAAAATTAGAATTAGAGGTATCATTTGGAAGGGAGAAAATGCTATTTGAGGAAAAGAAGATAGAGTTAGAGAAACAGGCAGAGAAGGAATGGATAGGTTGGGAAAGGGAAGCAGAAAGGGAAAGAATAGAGCAGGTAAGAGAACTTGAGGAAAGAAAGTTAGATAGGGAGAAACAAGCAAAGTTAGAAGCCATTGAGTTAGAAGACAGGAATATGGAGAAAGAACATAGAAGGAAATTTGAATTATTGGAGGCTAAGAAAGATGGTCAACAAGAATCAAAGTTAAGAGGCCCTAAATTACCCCCTTTCGAAGATGACAAAGATAACTTAGATAGTTATTTACATAGGTTTGAGCGATATGCTACCATCCAAAAGTGGAAAAAGGATGATTGGTCGCTCCATCTCAGCGCGTTACTTAAAGGTAAAGCGCTAGATGTGTATTCGCGTCTACCCGTGAACGACGCATTAAACTATGACGCATTAAGAGAGGCACTCCTTAAGAGATACGAGTTGACAGAACAAGGGTTCCGCAAAAAGTTTAAATATAGTAAACCCGAGAAAGGCGAGACATTCACCCAGTTCGTCAGTAGACGGGGGATTATTTCCAGCGTTGGGTTGAATGTGGTAAGATTCAAAAAACGTTTGAGGGTCTTACCGATTTTTTACTTAGGGACCAGCTGTTAAACACTTGTGGTAGGGAATTGTACTTGTTCCTGAAGGAAAAGTCCTTCAATAATATCTCTGATATGGCTACTCAGGCAGACTATTTCGCCGAAGCTCGGGGAGGTACCCAAAATGTAATCTCAAGGGATAACAAGGGAGGTAATCAAGATAAAGATCAGAGACCCAGAGAACTCGAGAAACTTGGTACAAATAAAGGTGGAAACTTTCAATCTGGGAAGGGTACGAATCGTAGGGATAGACAATGTTTTACCTGTAAGGAATGGGGTCACATCACACCCGATTGTCCGAAAAGGAAGGGGTTTGTCCAGAGAGTCGCGGTTGCTATTGAAAGCAGAGCATGGTCAGGAGGCGGTAAGCGCGATGATTTTCCGCGTGATAATTCGGCGACTAATAACGTGAATACGGTATACGAGTCCGCAGCGCGTGCGCAGATCGGTCGTGATGTTATTCAGTCGATCGGCACTTGCCTTTTTCCCGAGGCGAGGGTACCGACTGGTACTGGTACCGCCAACGGTCAAGAAGTCACGGTCTTACGCTACACCGGGTGCACGGGCGTCGTAGTAAAGCAGAGTCTCGTTAGGGATGACCAAATGCTTGGTTGGAAATCCCCGTGCATGTTATTAGATCAAACGATTGATCGCGTTCCCGTCGCGAGAATAGGAATCGAGACGCCTTTTCTGACCGGAACCGTAGAAGCTCTGTGTATGGAAAACCCCATATACGACCTAACTATCGGAAATGTCGAAGGATCCAGACTCCCAACTCAGTCTGATTTCCGGTTTCCCATTGTACAAACTAGGGCGCAGGCGCAGGCGGAGAAAACGCCACTACGTAAGTTGAAACTTCCGGAAGCCGTGACCGATATCTCGCGCGATGAATTTACGCGTGAGCAAGGCCATGACGCGTCCTTGAGCGCGACCGCGGAGAGGATCGTGTCCGGTACCGCGAAACATTGTAAAGGCGGGGCAAGTTTGAAATTTATACGTAGGGAAGGTTTAATGTACAGGCAATTTACCACGTTGGATGGTAGAAAGTGTTTCCAACTGGTTGTCCCCCAGAAATTCAGGTCCCGTATACTTAGAGTAGCGCACGAGTCCGGTAGTGCAGGTCACTTGAGTAGGAAAAGGACGAATGACAAAGTATTAAGAGAATTTTATTGGCCAGGTGTAAATAATGATATAGCACGATTCTGTCGTTCGTGTGATGTATGCCATAAAACTGTTGAAAAGGGCGTTTGAACGTCGTATGTATTGCGGTCATAGAAGACGAGCCGAGTGACCCCAACACAGAAATTCCCCTTGAGTACCCCATGGTTGTAGGAAATGAGGGAATAGATATGGTCAGCGTGTGCCCAGAATTACCTGAAGGTCAGCGTCAGCAAGTCAGGGAAATTTTGAGTAAGTACCCAGACGTATTTACAGATCGACCAGGTAATACTGGATTAATAACGCACGAGATAAACTTGAATACATCGGAGCCAATCAGAATAAAGGGATATCCAATACACTTTAACGCACGGGAGACAATCGATGAGGAAGTAGGTAAAATGTTAGACCTGGGAGTGATTGAACCCTCAAACTCCCCCTATTCTTCCCCCGTGGTATTGGTCCGAAAGAAAGACGGAACGAATCGATTTTGCATAGACTTTCGACAACTAAATAAAGTCACCGTGTTTGTTGCTGAACCGATGCCAGACATGGAGGGCTTGTTTTCAAAATTGGCGGGACACCAGTACATTTCTAAATTAGATCTCACAAAAGGATATTGGCAGGTGCCCATCGCTGAAAATGCCCGCGTATTAACGGCATTCGCGACCCCTAAAGGTCTTTTCCAGTTTAAGGTTATGCCTTTTGGTCTGGTTAACGCCGGTGCGTCGTGCGTGCGTCTTATGCGAAAATTGTTGAAAGGCATGAACAACGTAGATAGTTTTGTCGACGATATTCTTGTGTATACACATACCTGGGAAGAGCATGTTAGGGTATTAGTCGATCTGTTTGACAGACTCCGCAAGGCAAATCTCACAGCGAGACCCTCCAAGTGTAGCATAGCATATTCTAACTTGGAATGCTTGGGCCATCTAGTAAGTGGGTCAGGGCAGTTAAAACCCCACCCTGATAAAATTGAAGCGATTAAAGACGCTCCTAGGCCAGAAACCAAGAAACAGACACGATCGTTTCTTGGATTGATAGGTTTTTATAGGAAGTTCGTTCCAAATTTCGCCGCTATAGCTAGTCCATTGACGGATTTAACTAGGAAAGGGCAGCCAAATAAAGTTTCTTGGGGTTTATGCCAAGAAAAAGCTTTTAACGCCCTTAAGGCAAGATTGATCAGTGCACCGATCCTAAAGTTGCCAGAATTAAATAAATCGTTCATATTGAGAACTGATGCATCCGACATGGGCTTAGGAGCAGTTTTGCTACAGGAGCAAGATGGGGTAAAGTTACCCATAGCTTATGCTAGTAGGAAATTGCTGCCTAGGGAGCAAAACTACTCCGTGATCGAAAAGGAGTGCTTGGCACTGGTGTGGGGTATAGGTAAATTCCACACGTACCTTTTCGGAAGGGAATTTGTCCTTGAAACGGACCATCAGCCTCTCATATATTTGAACAAGGCAAAAGTTGCCAACGCAAGATTGATGCGTTGGGCATTGACTCTGCAGCCATATCGTTTCCGGATCGAAGCAATCAGAGGGTCGGAAAATGTAGGGGCCGATTATTTAAGCAGAGTGTGATTTGCAGTTTTTTTTTCCTTACCATGATATTCTGGTACTGTATTTTCAGTTTGTATTTTTGCAAAATTCCGTGATTTTCTAAAAGTGCTTCCACTTTTTTTTAAGGGGGGAGGTATTGTCACGGAATTGTATCGTTTATATCAATATGTATATGTGGTCAAAAATGTATTCGGGTTTCGTTTCCGACTAGAGCGTTACTCGGGGGTTGTTTATTTTTTCGGCTCTAGTTATTTTGAAACACTGAGCGCAATTCACCCCATGCTGCACGTGCAAATTGCCTGCAGTGAAAACTCACGTACCTAGCTGCTGCGCATATCTGTCACAGCTAGAGTACATATAGAGCGAATTCTCTATAAACAAATTACACTACGACGAGTCTTGTCAGAAAGCTTACCTCTTTACGGGAGCAAAACTTCAGCTGTAGAGGTATGTGAAATTTAAGATTGTATTCTTTATCACTATTCGTTTTATATGACATAATTGTTTCATATATTAGATGTTTTAGAATTAATTCTAAATTCTACAGAGAGTCAATACCTAGGTCATACAACGCCATGATATTAGAAATACTATAGGCTGGTTCAAGTTAGCTGTTTGTTGTAACTGAACAGACGGGTATTATTTAATTATACGCAGCATGCATTGAATGATTAATGTAATGTGTAACGAGATGTAATTCATGTGCGCGCATGCGCAACATCTATCAATACAAAAGTACTAACCGTGTCATATGTACTACACGGTTTAGTTGTTACACTTTTAGCTGTCCATATGTATGGTTTGGTGGTGTGAAGTCACAGAACTCTGTGTGGTTTCGTGTGACGTGTACGCTGTGTCTGGTGACGTTGTTTCGGAAGAGCGTACTGGTTTTCTCGATGCGAGGGACCAAGGCTTCTCGACCAACGGGTCTGTGTTAATGTGAAGGCTCTCGAGGGATCCTTCAACAGACTGGGAGGGGTGGATCATGCGTGGTGGCTCCTTGACCATGGACTAGAGCGGGTGGAACCGGAGATACATCTTGGTCGTCAAACGGGCGCCACGATAGTTATATTTATTGCGTGTTCCATTTTATTGTTATCTCAATATTGCTATCTGTGCAAAATTACATTCATTCCCATTTCAATGTCGCTATATGTGTGATAGATTCATAATTTCATGCATTTCCATTTCATTTTCATTATATGAACGATATATTCATAAATTCATACATATTCCAATATCGCTTGATGAATTGATAAATTGATGAGTATCATATTGATTAGTGCATAAATCACATGCTTTGGTCACCCTTGGTACTTAATAAGACCTTGTTTATATTGGGGTGTAAATCATATACTCTTATTTGTCGATTGGTGATAGGATGCTATTCACGTTTGTTTAAAATTCCATTCGTTAAATTCATCTTTGATTTTCCTCGTTGAGTTACTTGTTGTTGATAGTTCCATGTTAGGAACTTTATAATTTTCCTTATCTTTTTTGTTATAATGGTGTCAGATTTGTTCATTATAGAATTGCGTTTATAAATAAACATCTTATTAACGCAGTCGCTTTCAGTGTCTTCACTAATCCAGTCCCAACCCGGCTTCATCATTGTGCCAAATGGTGTCAGAAGTGGGATTATTGGATTAGTCGGAGCACGGACGTTAGTTTGCATAGGTCTTGACTCCGGTAAGTTTTTTGCAGTTATCTATTTCAGATTGTGACCTTCCTGACAAGAACTAATTCAGGCGGGTGAGTGAATACCTCACTCATATTTTGTTTTATTTACCATTTGTTTATCATATATACATATTGCATATATTTGGAGAAGGGATATACGGTTGGTTCGTGTAGTCCTAAAAATTGTATATGTTATATGATAGTGCACTTAGGATTGGTGATCTTATCAACAGTATTTATCATGTCGTCACTCAAAGATCTAGTGGAGTTGGGCAAACAGTTTGGGTATGAGGGGGAGGCCCTTAGAAAATTCGTTCAGGAGGAGCAGGCTCATGAAAGGGATCAAAGGGAAAAGGAGAGAGATATAGAAAGGGAAAAATTAGAATTAGAGGTATCATTTGGAAGGGAGAAAATGCTATTTGAGGAAAAGAAGATAGAGTTAGAGAAACAGGCAGAGAAGGAATGGATAGGTTGGGAAAGGGAAGCAGAAAGGGAAAGAATAGAGCAGGTAAGAGAACTTGAGGAAAGAAAGTTAGATAGGGAGAAACAAGCAAAGTTAGAAGCCATTGAGTTAGAAGACAGGAATATGGAGAAAGAACATAGAAGGAAATTTGAATTATTGGAGGCTAAGAAAGATGGTCAACAAGAATCAAAGTTAAGAGGCCCTAAATTACCCCCTTTCGAAGATGACAAAGATAACTTAGATAGTTATTTACATAGGTTTGAGCGATATGCTACCATCCAAAAGTGGAAAAAGGATGATTGGTCGCTCCATCTCAGCGCGTTACTTAAAGGTAAAGCGCTAGATGTGTATTCGCGTCTACCCGTGAACGACGCATTAAACTATGACGCATTAAGAGAGGCACTCCTTAAGAGATACGAGTTGACAGAACAAGGGTTCCGCAAAAAGTTTAAATATAGTAAACCCGAGAAAGGCGAGACATTCACCCAGTTCGTCAGTAGACGGGGGATTATTTCCAGCGTTGGGTTGAATGTGGTAAGATTCAAAAAACGTTTGAGGGTCTTACCGATTTTTTACTTAGGGACCAGCTGTTAAACACTTGTGGTAGGGAATTGTACTTGTTCCTGAAGGAAAAGTCCTTCAATAATATCTCTGATATGGCTACTCAGGCAGACTATTTCGCCGAAGCTCGGGGAGGTACCCAAAATGTAATCTCAAGGGATAACAAGGGAGGTAATCAAGATAAAGATCAGAGACCCAGAGAACTCGAGAAACTTGGTACAAATAAAGGTGGAAACTTTCAATCTGGGAAGGGTACGAATCGTAGGGATAGACAATGTTTTACCTGTAAGGAATGGGGTCACATCACACCCGATTGTCCGAAAAGGAAGGGGTTTGTCCAGAGAGTCGCGGTTGCTATTGAAAGCAGAGCATGGTCAGGAGGCGGTAAGCGCGATGATTTTCCGCGTGATAATTCGGCGACTAATAACGTGAATACGGTATACGAGTCCGCAGCGCGTGCGCAGATCGGTCGTGATGTTATTCAGTCGATCGGCACTTGCCTTTTTCCCGAGGCGAGGGTACCGACTGGTACTGGTACCGCCAACGGTCAAGAAGTCACGGTCTTACGCTACACCGGGTGCACGGGCGTCGTAGTAAAGCAGAGTCTCGTTAGGGATGACCAAATGCTTGGTTGGAAATCCCCGTGCATGTTATTAGATCAAACGATTGATCGCGTTCCCGTCGCGAGAATAGGAATCGAGACGCCTTTTCTGACCGGAACCGTAGAAGCTCTGTGTATGGAAAACCCCATATACGACCTAACTATCGGAAATGTCGAAGGATCCAGACTCCCAACTCAGTCTGATTTCCGGTTTCCCATTGTACAAACTAGGGCGCAGGCGCAGGCGGAGAAAACGCCACTACGTAAGTTGAAACTTCCGGAAGCCGTGACCGATATCTCGCGCGATGAATTTACGCGTGAGCAAGGCCATGACGCGTCCTTGAGCGCGACCGCGGAGAGGATCGTGTCCGGTACCGCGAAACATTGTAAAGGCGGGGCAAGTTTGAAATTTATACGTAGGGAAGGTTTAATGTACAGGCAATTTACCACGTTGGATGGTAGAAAGTGTTTCCAACTGGTTGTCCCCCAGAAATTCAGGTCCCGTATACTTAGAGTAGCGCACGAGTCCGGTAGTGCAGGTCACTTGAGTAGGAAAAGGACGAATGACAAAGTATTAAGAGAATTTTATTGGCCAGGTGTAAATAATGATATAGCACGATTCTGTCGTTCGTGTGATGTATGCCATAAAACTGTTGAAAAGGGCGTTTGAACGTCGTATGTATTGCGGTCATAGAAGACGAGCCGAGTGACCCCAACACAGAAATTCCCCTTGAGTACCCCATGGTTGTAGGAAATGAGGGAATAGATATGGTCAGCGTGTGCCCAGAATTACCTGAAGGTCAGCGTCAGCAAGTCAGGGAAATTTTGAGTAAGTACCCAGACGTATTTACAGATCGACCAGGTAATACTGGATTAATAACGCACGAGATAAACTTGAATACATCGGAGCCAATCAGAATAAAGGGATATCCAATACACTTTAACGCACGGGAGACAATCGATGAGGAAGTAGGTAAAATGTTAGACCTGGGAGTGATTGAACCCTCAAACTCCCCCTATTCTTCCCCCGTGGTATTGGTCCGAAAGAAAGACGGAACGAATCGATTTTGCATAGACTTTCGACAACTAAATAAAGTCACCGTGTTTGTTGCTGAACCGATGCCAGACATGGAGGGCTTGTTTTCAAAATTGGCGGGACACCAGTACATTTCTAAATTAGATCTCACAAAAGGATATTGGCAGGTGCCCATCGCTGAAAATGCCCGCGTATTAACGGCATTCGCGACCCCTAAAGGTCTTTTCCAGTTTAAGGTTATGCCTTTTGGTCTGGTTAACGCCGGTGCGTCGTGCGTGCGTCTTATGCGAAAATTGTTGAAAGGCATGAACAACGTAGATAGTTTTGTCGACGATATTCTTGTGTATACACATACCTGGGAAGAGCATGTTAGGGTATTAGTCGATCTGTTTGACAGACTCCGCAAGGCAAATCTCACAGCGAGACCCTCCAAGTGTAGCATAGCATATTCTAACTTGGAATGCTTGGGCCATCTAGTAAGTGGGTCAGGGCAGTTTAAAACCCCACCCTGATAAAATTGAAGCGATTAAAGACGCTCCTAGGCCAGAAACCAAGAAACAGACACGATCGTTTCTTGGATTGATAGGTTTTTATAGGAAGTTCGTTCCAAATTTCGCCGCTATAGCTAGTCCATTGACGGATTTAACTAGGAAAGGGCAGCCAAATAAAGTTTCTTGGGGTTTATGCCAAGAAAAAGCTTTTAACGCCCTTAAGGCAAGATTGATCAGTGCACCGATCCTAAAGTTGCCAGAATTAAATAAATCGTTCATATTGAGAACTGATGCATCCGACATGGGCTTAGGAGCAGTTTTGCTACAGGAGCAAGATGGGGTAAAGTTACCCATAGCTTATGCTAGTAGGAAATTGCTGCCTAGGGAGCAAAACTACTCCGTGATCGAAAAGGAGTGCTTGGCACTGGTGTGGGGTATAGGTAAATTCCACACGTACCTTTTCGGAAGGGAATTTGTCCTTGAAACGGACCATCAGCCTCTCATATATTTGAACAAGGCAAAAGTTGCCAACGCAAGATTGATGCGTTGGGCATTGACTCTGCAGCCATATCGTTTCCGGATCGAAGCAATCAGAGGGTCGGAAAATGTAGGGGCCGATTATTTAAGCAGAGTGTGATTTGCAGTTTTTTTTTTCCTTACCATGATATTCTGGTACTGTATTTTCAGTTTGTATTTTTGCAAAATTCCGTGATTTTCTAAAAGTGCTTCCACTTTTTTTTAAGGGGGGAGGTATTGTCACGGAATTGTATCGTTTATATCAATATGTATATGTGGTCAAAAATGTATTCGGGTTTCGTTTCCGACTAGAGCGTTACTCGGGGGTTGTTTATTTTTTCGGCTCTAGTTATTTTGAAACACTGAGCGCAATTCACCCCATGCTGCACGTGCAAATTGCCTGCAGTGAAAACTCACGTACCTAGCTGCTGCGCATATCTGTCACAGCTAGAGTACATATAGAGCGAATTCTCTATAAACAAATTACACTACGACGAGTCTTGTCAGAAAGCTTACCTCTTTACGGGAGCAAAACTTCAGCTGTAGAGGTATGTGAAATTTAAGATTGTATTCTTTATCACTATTCGTTTTATATGACATAATTGTTTCATATATTAGATGTTTTAGAATTAATTCTAAATTCTACAGAGAGTCAATACCTAGGTCATACAACGCCATGATATTAGAAATACTATAGGCTGGTTCAAGTTAGCTGTTTGTTGTAACTGAACAGACGGGTATTATTTAATTATACGCAGCATGCATTGAATGATTAATGTAATGTGTAACGAGATGTAATTCATGTGCGCGCATGCGCAACATCTATCAATACAAAAGTACTAACCGTGTCATATGTACTACACGGTTTAGTTGTTACACTTTTAGCTGTCCATATGTATGGTTTGGTGGTGTGAAGTCACAGAACTCTGTGTGGTTTCGTGTGACGTGTACGCTGTGTCTGGTGACGTTGTTTCGGAAGAGCGTACTGGTTTTCTCGATGCGAGGGACCAAGGCTTCTCGACCAACGGGTCTGTGTTAATGTGAAGGCTCTCGAGGGATCCTTCAACAGACTGGGAGGGGTGGATCATGCGTGGTGGCTCCTTGACCATGGACTAGAGCGGGTGGAACCGGAGATACATCTTGGTCGTCAAACGGGCGCCACGATAGTTATATTTATTGCGTGTTCCATTTTATTGTTATCTCAATATTGCTATCTGTGCAAAATTACATTCATTCCCATTTCAATGTCGCTATATGTGTGATAGATTCATAATTTCATGCATTTCCATTTCATTTTCATTATATGAACGATATATTCATAAATTCATACATATTCCAATATCGCTTGATGAATTGATAAATTGATGAGTATCATATTGATTAGTGCATAAATCACATGCTTTGGTCACCCTTGGTACTTAATAAGACCTTGTTTATATTGGGGTGTAAATCATATACTCTTATTTGTCGATTGGTGATAGGATGCTATTCACGTTTGTTTAAAATTCCATTCGTTAAATTCATCTTTGATTTTCCTCGTTGAGTTACTTGTTGTTGATAGTTCCATGTTAGGAACTTTATAATTTTCCTTATCTTTTTTGTTATAATGGTGTCAGATTTGTTCATTATAGAATTGCGTTTATAAATAAACATCTTATTAACGCAGTCGCTTTCAGTGTCTTCACTAATCCAGTCCCAACCCGGCTTCATCATTGTGCCAAATGGTGTCAGAAGTGGGATTATTGGATTAGTCGGAGCACGGACGTTAGTTTGCATAGGTCTTGACTCCGGTAAGTTTTTTGCAGTTATCTATTTCAGATTGTGACCTTCCTGACAAGAACTAATTCAGGCGGGTGAGTGAATACCTCACTCATATTTTGTTTTATTTACCATTTGTTTATCATATATACATATTGCATATATTTGGAGAAGGGATATACGGTTGGTTCGTGTAGTCCTAAAAATTGTATATGTTATATGATAGTGCACTTAGGATTGGTGATCTTATCAACAGTATTTATCATGTCGTCACTCAAAGATCTAGTGGAGTTGGGCAAACAGTTTGGGTATGAGGGGGAGGCCCTTAGAAAATTCGTTCAGGAGGAGCAGGCTCATGAAAGGGATCAAAGGGAAAAGGAGAGAGATATAGAAAGGGAAAAATTAGAATTAGAGGTATCATTTGGAAGGGAGAAAATGCTATTTGAGGAAAAGAAGATAGAGTTAGAGAAACAGGCAGAGAAGGAATGGATAGGTTGGGAAAGGGAAGCAGAAAGGGAAAGAATAGAGCAGGTAAGAGAACTTGAGGAAAGAAAGTTAGATAGGGAGAAACAAGCAAAGTTAGAAGCCATTGAGTTAGAAGACAGGAATATGGAGAAAGAACATAGAAGGAAATTTGAATTATTGGAGGCTAAGAAAGATGGTCAACAAGAATCAAAGTTAAGAGGCCCTAAATTACCCCCTTTCGAAGATGACAAAGATAACTTAGATAGTTATTTACATAGGTTTGAGCGATATGCTACCATCCAAAAGTGGAAAAAGGATGATTGGTCGCTCCATCTCAGCGCGTTACTTAAAGGTAAAGCGCTAGATGTGTATTCGCGTCTACCCGTGAACGACGCATTAAACTATGACGCATTAAGAGAGGCACTCCTTAAGAGATACGAGTTGACAGAACAAGGGTTCCGCAAAAAGTTTAAATATAGTAAACCCGAGAAAGGCGAGACATTCACCCAGTTCGTCAGTAGACGGGGGATTATTTCCAGCGTTGGGTTGAATGTGGTAAGATTCAAAAAACGTTTGAGGGTCTTACCGATTTTTTACTTAGGGACCAGCTGTTAAACACTTGTGGTAGGGAATTGTACTTGTTCCTGAAGGAAAAGTCCTTCAATAATATCTCTGATATGGCTACTCAGGCAGACTATTTCGCCGAAGCTCGGGGAGGTACCCAAAATGTAATCTCAAGGGATAACAAGGGAGGTAATCAAGATAAAGATCAGAGACCCAGAGAACTCGAGAAACTTGGTACAAATAAAGGTGGAAACTTTCAATCTGGGAAGGGTACGAATCGTAGGGATAGACAATGTTTTACCTGTAAGGAATGGGGTCACATCACACCCGATTGTCCGAAAAGGAAGGGGTTTGTCCAGAGAGTCGCGGTTGCTATTAAAAGCAGAGCATGGTCAGGAGGCGGTAAGCGCGATGATTTTCCGCGTGATAATTCGGCGACTAATAACGTGAATACGGTATACGAGTCCGCAGCGCGTGCGCAGATCGGTCGTGATGTTATTCAGTCGATCGGCACTTGCCTTTTTCCCGAGGCGAGGGTACCGACTGGTACTGGTACCGCCAACGGTCAAGAAGTCACGGTCTTACGCTACACCGGGTGCACGGGCGTCGTAGTAAAGCAGAGTCTCGTTAGGGATGACCAAATGCTTGGTTGGAAATCCCCGTGCATGTTATTAGATCAAACGATTGATCGCGTTCCCGTCGCGAGAATAGGAATCGAGACGCCTTTTCTGACCGGAACCGTAGAAGCTCTGTGTATGGAAAACCCCATATACGACCTAACTATCGGAAATGTCGAAGGATCCAGACTCCCAACTCAGTCTGATTTCCGGTTTCCCATTGTACAAACTAGGGCGCAGGCGCAGGCGGAGAAAACGCCACTACGTAAGTTGAAACTTCCGGAAGCCGTGACCGATATCTCGCGCGATGAATTTACGCGTGAGCAAGGCCATGACGCGTCCTTGAGCGCGACCGCGGAGAGGATCGTGTCCGGTACCGCGAAACATTGTAAAGGCGGGGCAAGTTTGAAATTTATACGTAGGGAAGGTTTAATGTACAGGCAATTTACCACGTTGGATGGTAGAAAGTGTTTCCAACTGGTTGTCCCAGAAATTCAGGTCCCGTATACTTAGAGTAGCGCACGAGTCCGGTAGTGCAGGTCACTTGAGTAGGAAAAGGACGAATGACAAAGTATTAAGAGAATTTTATTGGCCAGGTGTAAATAATGATATAGCACGATTCTGTCGTTCGTGTGATGTATGCCATAAAACTGTTGAAAAGGGCGTTTGAACGTCGTATGTATTGCGGTCATAGAAGACGAGCCGAGTGACCCCAACACAGAAATTCCCCTTGAGTACCCCATGGTTGTAGGAAATGAGGGAATAGATATGGTCAGCGTGTGCCCAGAATTACCTGAAGGTCAGCGTCAGCAAGTCAGAGAAATTTTGAGTAAGTACCCAGACGTATTTACAGATCGACCAGGTAATACTGGATTAATAACGCACGAGATAAACTTGAATACATCGGAGCCAATCAGAATAAAGGGATATCCAATACACTTTAACGCACGGGAGACAATCGATGAGGAAGTAGGTAAAATGTTAGACCTGGGAGTGATTGAACCCTCAAACTCCCCCTATTCTTCCCCCGTGGTATTGGTCCGAAAGAAAGACGGAACGAATCGATTTTGCATAGACTTTCGACAACTAAATAAAGTCACCGTGTTTGTTGCTGAACCGATGCCAGACATGGAGGGCTTGTTTTCAAAATTGGCGGGACACCAGTACATTTCTAAATTAGATCTCACAAAAGGATATTGGCAGGTGCCCATCGCTGAAAATGCCCGCGTATTAACGGCATTCGCGACCCCTAAAGGTCTTTTCCAGTTTAAGGTTATGCCTTTTGGTCTGGTTAACGCCGGTGCGTCGTGCGTGCGTCTTATGCGAAAATTGTTGAAAGGCATGAACAACGTAGATAGTTTTGTCGACGATATTCTTGTGTATACACATACCTGGGAAGAGCATGTTAGGGTATTAGTCGATCTGTTTGACAGACTCCGCAAGGCAAATCTCACAGCGAGACCCTCCAAGTGTAGCATAGCATATTCTAACTTGGAATGCTTGGGCCATCTAGTAAGTGGGTCAGGGCATTTTAAACCCCACCCTGATAAAATTGAAGCGATTAAAGACGCTCCTAGGCCAGAAACCAAGAAACAGACACGATCGTTTCTTGGATTGATAGGTTTTTATAGGAAGTTCGTTCCAAATTTCGCCGCTATAGCTAGTCCATTGACGGATTTAACTAGGAAAGGGCAGCCAAATAAAGTTTCTTGGGGTTTATGCCAAGAAAAAGCTTTTAACGCCCTTAAGGCAAGATTGATCAGTGCACCGATCCTAAAGTTGCCAGAATTAAATAAATCGTTCATATTGAGAACTGATGCATCCGACACGGGCTTAGGAGCAGTTTTGCTACAGGAGCAAGATGGGGTAAAGTTACCCATAGCTTATGCTAGTAGGAAATTGCTGCCTAGGGAGCAAAACTACTCCGTGATCGAAAAGGAGTGCTTGGCACTGGTGTGGGGTATAGGTAAATTCCACACGTACCTTTTCGGAAGGGAATTTGTCCTTGAAACGGACCATCAGCCTCTCATATATTTGAACAAGGCAAAAGTTGCCAACGCAAGATTGATGCGTTGGGCATTGACTCTGCAGCCATATCGTTTCCGGATCGAAGCAATCAGAGGGTCGGAAAATGTAGGGGCCGATTATTTAAGCAGAGTGTGATTTGCAGTTTTTTTTTCCTTACCATGATATTCTGGTACTGTATTTTCAGTTTGTATTTTTGCAAAATTCCGTGATTTTCTAAAAGTGCTTCCACTTTTTTTTTAAGGGGGGAGGTATTGTCACGGAATTGTATCGTTTATATCAATATGTATATGTGGTCAAAAATGTATTCGGGTTTCGTTTCCGACTAGAGCGTTACTCGGGGGTTGTTTATTTTTTCGGCTCTAGTTATTTTGAAACACTGAGCGCAATTCACCCCATGCTGCACGTGCAAATTGCCTGCAGTGAAAACTCACGTACCTAGCTGCTGCGCATATCTGTCACAGCTAGAGTACATATAGAGCGAATTCTCTATAAACAAATTACACTACGACGAGTCTTGTCAGAAAGCTTACCTCTTTACGGGAGCAAAACTTCAGCTGTAGAGGTATGTGAAATTTAAGATTGTATTCTTTATCACTATTCGTTTTATATGACATAATTGTTTCATATATTAGATGTTTTAGAATTAATTCTAAATTCTACAGAGAGTCAATACCTAGGTCATACAACGCCATGATATTAGAAATACTATAGGCTGGTTCAAGTTAGCTGTTTGTTGTAACTGAACAGACGGGTATTATTTAATTATACGCAACATGCATTGAATGATTAATGTAATGTGTAACGAGATGTAATTCATGTGCGCGCATGCGCAACATCTATCAATACAAAAGTACTAACCGTGTCATATGTACTACACGGTTTAGTTGTTACACTTTTAGCTGTCCATATGTATGGTTTGGTGGTGTGAAGTCACAGAACTCTGTGTGGTTTCGTGTGACGTGTACGCTGTGTCTGGTGACGTTGTTTCGGAAGAGCGTACTGGTTTTCTCGATGCGAGGGACCAAGGCTTCTCGACCAACGGGTCTGTGTTAATGTGAAGGCTCTCGAGGGATCCTTCAACAGACTGGGAGGGGTGGATCATGCGTGGTGGCTCCTTGACCATGGACTAGAGCGGGTGGAACCGGAGATACATCTTGGTCGTCAAACGGGCGCCACGATAGTTATATTTATTGCGTGTTCCATTTTATTGTTATCTCAATATTGCTATCTGTGCAAAATTACATTCATTCCCATTTCAATGTCGCTATATGTGTGATAGATTCATAATTTCATGCATTCCCATTTCATTTTCATTATATGAACGATATATTCATAAATTCATACATATTCCAATATCGCTTGATGAATTGATAAATTGATGAGTATCATATTGATTAGTGCATAAATCACATGCTTTGGTCACCCTTGGTACTTAATAAGACCTTGTTTATATTGGGGTGTAAATCATATACTCTTATTTGTCGATTGGTGATAGGATGCTATTCACGTTTGTTTAAAATTCCATTCGTTAAATTCATCTTTGATTTTCCTCGTTGAGTTACTTGTTGTTGATAGTTCCATGTTAGGAACTTTATAATTTTCCTTATCTTTTTTGTTATAATGGTGTCAGATTTGTTCATTATAGAATTGCGTTTATAAATAAACATCTTATTAACGCAGTCGCTTTCAGTGTCTTCACTAATCCAGTCCCAACCCGGCTTCATCCTGTGACAGAAATGATAGGATTAGAAACCAGCTCAAACCACATATGTTAATCATTCTTCTCTTTGAAACTAAGATTTGCATGAACTTTTAAGTGCACACACTTTGTAGAAGGTGATATCATAAAGGTTCCATCATAAAGGTTCCAGTGTCATTGTATTATTCTGCTATTTATTTATATCTGTCACAATTTGGTCCAGGATAATCGCTTACACCAGGAATGAAAATCATATGCACAACTTCTAGCAAATACTTTGAGCGAACACTAAAGAATAAAAGGTAGAAGTTGAAGTTAGCATCAACAATATTGTGACAGAAGGAATAAATAAGAGTAAATCAATATAGACACGAACCTTGATTTGTCACCGTCGTATTTACATTTCTGTTGTAATCGATCGCACCTGGTTTCCCGATCGCGGATTGTTCGGTGTGTTGTTGTTATTTGATATGGAAAAATAGAGTTGCATGTCGACTACTAGCAGCTAGATCTGATTTCATATAAGGCGAGTTTAAATTACGAAAATTAATTTGTATGCTTCACCGCCTATTACCTATTACGGTCATAAATGAATCATTCGTGCACTTCGGGAGTGGAATGTGACGTAACAAAAGTAAAATAATGACAATACATTTTACTCCTGTCTGATACAGCTCAGACAGAGAGCACCATAACAAAGACGAGGCAGTCAGTAGAACCCGAGTCCAACCCTTTTTATCATGTATAATAAACAGTACCGCAATACAGGTACGTTTAAGGACGGAGTGCACAGTGTGATCTGTCAAAGAGATTTTTGAGAAAGACAAGCTTGTGTATGGTTAAAATAATGAATAAAAAGTTGGTGTCACTGAAGTAAGAAATCGGGTCTATTATGATAAAAATGAAAAGATTAAAATTATTTCTACCCGAAAGAAAATTTTAAAATATTTCTGTCATGTATTAAGAAGCGCCTATATATATATATGTATATATATATATATATATATATATATATATATATATATATATATATATATATATATATATATATATATATATCAACAAAGGAAGACAAAATTAACATAAAAGTGAACATTCACAGTTATTGCTCAGAAGAAAAGATACATTATATATATATATATATATATATATATATATATATATAAAGAGAGAGAGAGAGAGAGAGAGAGAGAGAGAGAGAGAGAGAGAGAGAGAGAGAGAGAGATACTCTGTTTGGCATATGTTGTAGTACTCGTTAAACATTATCGGAAGGAGGTCTATAGCTGTTCGTATTCATCCGATTCTGTGTGTCGTGATTGTAATTGACGTGTACCCAATGTTAACACGCGATATTATGCACTATAATTTTCGTGCAAGAAGGAAAATCAGTTCCAATGCACTAAAATATGCGCTTTTAGACTGTTCTGTCTGTCATTAAAAAGGAAAGCATAGACCAAGATCTACCATCACATAATGCGAAGAAAAATCAGGGTAAATGTTGTTTGCTTGAATTTACTAGTATCGGGGCGTGTGTTGTACATTAGCATATTTGGTAACTGTAGAGCCAATACTTAAAAATGAAAGTAGGTGACTTCTCAGAAAGAGTGCAATGTGATAACACAAGTGTATATCTCCGCTGTGCCACATGCCATGCTACAGCAACAATAAGAGCAACATCGGGACAAGATGCAATACACAGCCTGGTATGATAACCAAGGTTAGTAGTGTGTAACTGAACGTTAGAATGTTTGCATTTTCGATCAATCCAACAGATCCTGCCAATTTTGTTTGCTAGGTTATTGTCTGTAATATTTAAATCGCAGCATTTAGAGTAGTGGCATTGTTCGACTTTATACACAACCAATCACTGTCCGTTGGTCGTCCTGATCATTAATGCTTACTAATTAATCTTGAGATGCTATACGATAGACATTCCATTGTTTAATGTCATTATTCTAATTCATCTTGAGATGCTATACGATAGACATTCCATTGTTTAATGTCATTATTCTAATTCATCTTGAGATGCTATACGATAGACATTCCATTGTTTAATGTCATTATTCTAATTCATCTTGAGATGCTATACGACAGACATTCCATTGTTTAATGTCATTATTCTAATTCATCTTGAGATGCTATACGATAGACATTCCATTGTTTAATGTCATTATTCTAATTCATCTTGAGATGCTATACGACAGACATTCCATTGTTTAATGTCATTATTCTAATTCATCTTGAGATGCTATACGATAGACATTCCATTGTTTAATGTCATTATTCTAATTCATCTTGAGATGCTATACGATAGACATTCCATTGTTTAATGTCATTATTCTAATTCATCTTGAGATGCTATACGATAGACATTCCATTGTTTAATGTCATTATTCTAATTCATCTTGAGATGCTATACGATAGACATTCCATTGTTTAATGTCATTATTCTAATTCATCTTGAGATGCTATACGATAGACATTCCATTGTTTAATGTCATTATTCTAATTCATCTTGAGATGCTATACGACAGACATTCCATTGTTTAATGTCATTATTCTAATTCATCTTGAGATGCTATACGATAGACATTCCATTGTTTAATGTCATTATTCTAATTCATCTTGAGATGCTATAAGACAGACATTCCATTGTTTAATGTCATTATTCTAATTCATCTTGAGATGCTATACGATAGACATTCCATTGTTTAATGTCATTATTCTAATTTCATGTCGAACCACCTCACAAGTTACAGTTCGTGTCGAATATGTATAAACCGTTGTTTTCGTCCCTTATTTTTCTTTGGACTGTTTTTTTAGAAATTATAGACGATTAATTGGTATACGAAAATCCAATCTTCTGTCAAAAACAACCACAAAGCGCTGGTACGATCAAGGACACATTAAAAAAAGAATCGCACACGCCAAAAAAACTGCAGCAAGGTCACTGGTGTATACCTAATTCACTTGCTCAGGTAACTTACTATAAATAGTTTTCAAGATAAGGGTGACAATATGTTTTGATGTATCCAGCGATCATGACATGAAATGTAATGTGTAACTGATAGATGAACTTACATTAAATTACTGTGTAGTATTAGAAAGTAAGAAACAATAAATTGGTTGTTCTAGTGGCAGTATATTAATTATATTTTACCTATTAGCGATTACTACGATGTTATGTAGGTACTCCTATATCGGTGTATATTAATTATAATGTGCAGTTTCTGATCTTGCTCATTTGAGGTCATATGTCCGTAATACATGGTGAAAGGATCAATACGGGTATATAAACCTACATGGTGAAAGGATCAAGACGGGTATATAAACCTGCATGGTATTCTTTTGTTATGCATATCTGTTGCAGTCCCTGAGATAAACTGTTGGCGTAGGTAGCTTGCCGATAATACATACAATAATATGACAGTTATTAAATCCCCGCCGTGGTATATATCATTACATTAGCTGTGACAGGAGAAACACATGATCTAATTAAATTACTATTCAACATGCATACCTGTATTTTAGAAGTATTGCTGTTCATTTGTTCATGCGAATTCACGCAAAGAAACTCAGCTTTTTTACTGCCCGTAAGCTAACGGTTCTTTAATCATAGAAATAAGAACAACATTCTTTGCGTAGGAGAAACCCACATTTTTGAAAAGCAAAAATTATGAAAAGGAAAGAGAAGAGATACTGTATATGTTCCTCCTTTTCATATATGGCAAGCTATAACGAGGTCTCGCATAGTAAACAAGTACACAACTGCTTTTTGTTTTTTCTAATAAGGTAACCGAGAATAATCTTCTAGAAAGGTATCGTATCAAAAGGTTTGTCGATCCTTTCTAGTCAGTACAATTGAAAATAATAATAAATTCGTTTAAATTCTATCAGGGATTTATACATACAAGAATTCAAAATTCCGGATCGGTATCGCAATACCCCAACAAGGTAAAGCGTACCTATTAAATCTGTTGAAATTTGGCGGGTGTGAAGACAGAGTCGACGGAAAGTGCGGAGGACTTATGCTGCCAGTTTTAAGACGAAATTAAAATCATTTAAGTAAGTACAGATGTTTGAACCTTATTTTAAAGTACTAAAGGGATCACCTGTGTAATTTCTTTGTAATTGACATTTAAAATTTGGTTAATATTTGTCAAAAGAAAAAGAGCATGAGAACGGAATGGCTGGACTTTGGTCAGATATAAGGTATTTTGTTACTGCATGGTATAGGATATAATTGATACCATGTAAATCGACATAAGATATTGCTACAAGTGTTAAAAGGATCGGAAATTTAAAGTTTATGTAATTGAGTTTAATGGTTAAACTGTTGGGGTTGTTGATAGTGTAAGGAATTTACTGCATGTAAGAAGCACCTCTCTCCACATAAGTAATTTTTGTCACTGCATGTTATATAAAAATAATTTACATCATGTTAATTGACATAAGCTTGAAAAGGATCGTAGTCGCACAATTTAGATTACTGAGTTTTAAAGCTAAACGACCGACCTGGTTAAAAGTGTAAACAATTCACCGCATGTAAGAAGCACCGTCGTGCGCTAACCCAGGTAACTTAACGCCAGAGCTATAGCGAACTCGATATCATACGAGATGGAAGAGTTCATGATCTCTGTTATGTATAAGTTCCCGATTCTGAGAGAAAATTTCTGATCCCTGTTATGTATAAATCCTTGATTCTGCGGGAAAGTTTCTGATCCCTGCTATGTATAAATCCTTGATTCTGTGAGAAAGTTTCTGATCCCTGTTGTGTACTATTCTTTTATTCTGTTAGACAGTTTCTGATCCCTGTTATGTACTATTCTTTTATTCTGTTAGACAGTTTCTGATCCCTGTTATGTAAAAGTCCCCGATTCTTTGGTACATGATTCTTATTAGACACACTCTATGTACTGTAAACAGGTTTACTGTTTCAAAACACGTGTGAACTGGTAGCCAATGTGCATACATGCTGCAACAGAGGAGTGCATGCTTTTCCTGAATTGTATAAATATTGACTGATCTAGGTAATAAGCAATTAATGCAATAGTAAATGTCGCTTCAATGTTACTTAAAGACTGCTACTTCCACCGGGTAAGTCTTTTTGTGTGGGTTCTATTAGGGGTGGAAGGTTAAGTCAGTCTCACTCTTGGTCTAATTATAATATTTTAAAAGACAACTTTGAAATTTAGAGAAGAATTAACCATATTGCTGTTCAGTCGCATCTTATGAATAAAATATTCATACATTCTAATAAATACCAATTTTTGTAGTGATTCACTACTATTAAATATAAAATCTTGCCTATAGAAGCAGATATGTTGTAAACTGTAGGTCTCTGAATCAGAATGACCACACCTTCGGATTCTTTAGTAAACTGCATATTTGTCATCCGGGTTTCGGATTCGCAGCGGAATTGACACTTTTGCGGATGTTCTCGCTATTAAAAAAAGAAAACTCTATTAACTTTACGCATTTTCCTTACATTACTTGTCAACTAATATAAAAAATGAAAAGTTTGAAACACGTGACAATGATTGATCTTCCACTATGATAAATTACGTGGAAATAATGTTGCATAGTATGTAAAGATACATTTCTCGGAAACATTATATTTTAAAAAGGCATGAAAGCTCAACTCTTATTCAATTCAAAATTTTGCTTAGGAAAGAAAGAAAAATTAAAAACAAGAAGTAGCAGCGCAGGAGAAGTATATCGGGTAATCAATATGAGGCAGGAATATTTTTGTATTTTTTCAGCAGATGTGGTATTGTGATTTAGTGAGTCTACTTATTGCTATCAACTGCCACATACTTGTTCTACTCTTCGAGATCAAAAGTATAGTTTTCAAACTCAGTTGCATATCCAGGCTGGACAGGTTAGTAAAATCTCAAGTTCTGTCCCTTAACACGTTTATCGAACATACATGCATATTCGACTGGAGTACATTTGTCATGCCTATTGCCTCGCGATTAAAGTTAGTGCTAAAAATTCCTTGATGCAAATCCTGTGAATATAATCCCACTAAGAATCATGCCATATGACCTTTTTAAATTTCTGAGTATAACCTAGATTGATATGACATGGACTCGTAAATATGCATGCCTGCATAGAAGTCATAATGGTGTATAAAAATACACATGTAACACTTTCATTATGCACCGGTCTGCGATTGACATTTCTTAGCCAACTGAAAGCGTGGTAATGAAAAACCAACATGCCCCGCTTATACCCATACGACACAGTAACAAAATCTTAACATAAGCTTGTGGAGGCAAAATAATGAACTTAAAGCCAACGAAGATCGAAGATTGTTTAATGTGTGAAGTTTGGTGGATTTTGCTTGTGGAATTTGTAGATTTTTGGTCAAGATATTGTGGTCATCCTGCTTTATATCTTGTCAATATGCCGACTCCCGCCACAAAATACATCTGTAAGTGTGTTGTCAATGCCATCTACAGGGTTTATGACGCATCTGTATGTTTTGTAGATGGCACGATTCTGTTCGTCCCCTGCAAATAGGGAATCTGCAACCACTGAGATTTTTTTGCAGGCGGTTGTCCAGGGGATCATTAATCTTTGGGTATAGTGACATTATACTTCCACTATTAGGAGCGTGATATGAAAGTTTAATTGATCTGGAGTGATTGGGTGGTGGGGTGAGCTCCCATGAGGAACTTTTATACCCCAATAGAAGTGTTATTGATGTGTATTCAGTTTTGTCAAATACCATGATGACTACGTAGTAGCAATCGAACTCGAGACGCTTCGAAGGAATACTTTAGGGTCCGCTCCGACAGCGGAAGCTCAGTTACCACTAGCTGACCGAGAGTTGACTTAGGGTGCTCAGGGTGCCACCAGTACTCAGTGTCTATCTGCTTCGCATTCTCGATCCATCATAATGTGAACCGGGCCGTTTCAACCCCAAGTTGAAGCTGATACTCTTTCACCAGTGGTGATGTACTTGGTCTGGGTGGACGTTATCATGATGAGGGCAAGCCCATAAAGGTTGCCAGAGCAAAGTCGCAGGAAGACTCCGCTGCCGGCATTTTTGAAGTAGGCAGTATTTTCGAGCTGGTCTTTTGCAGAGGGATACTAGTTGTCTTTCGCATGTCATTGTGTTAGCTTGCTGGCATATTCAGGGTTTGGCTGTCAGTATTTAAATGGTGTTTTCTATGGGGGCGTCAGTGACCTTCATTCGTCCGCCAGTGCCCTCAAGGAGCAGCGTTTTGTCTGAGAGGATAAGGGCGATAGCCCTGTTGTTGGCAATTGCGCCCCTTGAGACGAGGGCTTTAACGTCCACGTCCACAATCGATTGCTTGACCAAGTCGACGTGTTGGTATCGCTCCATGAAACCCATGATTTTGTGGTAAGTACGTTGTTGTTGGCAGGGTCTAGAAGGATTTTCTAGGCTAGTTCCTGGTGGCCACTGAGGCGTAGGTTTACCGCAGCGACTGTGGTCATTTAGCCGTGATACGTCCTGAATGGCAACCAATATGTGCCGGTGTGCGGTGATACCCTGATAGGCGCTGAATGCGAGGAAAACTGGGTGTTGACAGCTCTTTACTGGGTGTCCTTGGTCATGGCTTGAAAGGCTAGGGTGTTCATGCCCCCTGCATAAAGTTAAGTCGCCTGGTAGCTGCTAACAGTGACGGCGTTACAACTGGCATCTAAAAGGCAAGCGAAAGATGGCGCCATTCTCGGTGTTTCTACGAGTCTGCGCGATGTTGTGCTTCTCGCCAAAGATGACTTGACAGAATCCTAAGATATAGCTTAGAGGTATAGAGGAGGAGAAGTTACCATGCGAGTCTACCTGTGCCTTTCGCATCGAAAAGCCTAGGTTGAAGTTGAGGCTGAATCTATCCTATACATCCGTTGCGGCGGTTCCTGCCTCAATTCTCACAATTGTCCTGGTAAGCTGGGCATCATCGGCGTGGTCTGTCACGTCCTTCATGAACATCATCGACGTGCCGGCGCTGCAGACGTTGTCGTCGTTATAGCAAGCAAGCCCGAAAAAAGTCGTGTCGACATCGACATTATCAAGGCAGGTCTCAGTTTCTTTGTTATAGCCATCAAGCCGTTATTGAAAAATGACAGCTGTGGCGTAGTATGCCCCGTCTGTCTTTATTAACCGACAACATGGATAAAAGCTTTAGAGGGGAGAAAGTAGCTCGATGTGTCCTGCACCATTAGTTCCACGCCACCCTGTTGATTGGTCATAAACTCCCTGAAAGGATGCTATTACTGTCACACTTTGGCTTCTTCTAATAAGTAGAGAGTTGAAAACCTGCACTCATGGGCAAGTTTGTGATGATAGCATTGCGAGCCTTGTGGGTTCAGACAAGTTAGCAGCCGTTGAGTGGGGCAAGTTTTTGGTGGGCCACCTTATTGATGGCTGCATGCGTTTCCGGTAGCATAGTTTTGGCCGCGGGCATCGGTAACTTGTTGAGGCGCTCGCATAACGCTTCCACAGCATGCAAGCACGAATAGGTCCACAGTGTGCCGATTACAGTCTTAAAGTCACTCGTCTATCAAGTCGTCAATACCATCCTGCCTGATTTTGACAGTAGGCTCTACGTTGCGTCTAGGAGCCGGAACTGGCAGCTTTACCTTGCGTCTAGGGGTCTGAACTGGAGGTTCAAGTCTGCGCCTAGGAGCCGAAACTGGAGCCTCAACCCTGCGCCTGGGAAATGGAACTGGCCGTTCGTCAGTCTCGCCCACCTGCTTCGCAGCCTCATACTCTTTCCTTGTCAGCAGTTCTCTCTGAAGCAACTCTCCCAATCTCTCTGTGAAAGACATTACTTAATATGTATACTCTAACGACCAAAATCTGCTAAAATAAAATGTATTATGCATCCGCATGTCACAAAGAACCTTGCCAAACTGCTTCCTTGCCTTTATCTCCATTTTTTTCAGGCCTCTTGCCAATGTGCTACCTCCATTGCCCTTGCAGATCCGATGAGCGGCTTTGACACAAGCCCCACATTTCCAGCATGGCAAAATCACATCCTTTTCTGCATGAGCATAGAGCTAAAATATTTTAGTAAGCTATTAATTACCAATAAAGACGTTTCGTAAAATTATCTTGGCGATATTCTATGGGAATAAGCTTTGTTGTAAGAATTAAAAAGAAATGTAAGTTGACAATATTTCAGTAGTTTGATTAATACGTTTTACAACTACGAATATTAAAATCAAATTGCAAATGGTGCGAACAATCAATACTTAACGCAGTTGAAATAACGTTGCGCAGGCAGTCAATTTGACATAGTATTTTGAACTATAGCATTATATTTTCAAGGCATTGCATTTGAGCTAAAGCCCGATATTCTCGAGACATCGCATCTGAACTATAGGCCGATATCATGGAGGCATTGCATTTGAAATATAGCCAGCTATTCTAGAAACGTTTTGAGCATGAAATTTAAGCTCGAGCTGAATGTCTGAAACATGTCGCGTCCAGTTACTCTGATTAGAATAAAGTTAGACTTGGATAATTTGCAGAAACTTCCCATAGCTTTGGTTCCTTTACAAGGATGCAAAATCTCAAGCACGTAGATATACTCCCTGACTGAATTTTTCAGCTTGAGTTTATGCTTAAATGGTTGCGATGACACAAGGTCTGGTGAATGAATCGATATTTATTGCATGCCTGCGCTGCAATATTATGATTATGACGTAAGATTGATTTTTGGCACTATTTAAACTTTGACTGTTAAACACTCATTCTGAAATAGCATGCAGTAGTCGAGCAATATTCAGTTGGTTACAGTAGATGTAAAAGGGGTATTTTGGGCTAATAGGCGGTCATCCGATTGGGGGCCCCGTCAGAACGACTGTTATCCGGTTCATAGACCAGATGGTTGGGGGCCATTTTGGAAGAGGGAAAACGTACTTTGCCCGGCCGGCAAAGCTCCCCTCCCCCTACTCATGAAACCGGCTCAAAACGGGCGGTTTATTGCCGGAACGCGAGGAAAAACCGGATGGCATCCAAGTCTGATTTTTGGTATAGATGACACAAATTATTGTTTTAAAATTATGCAAATAGGCAGAGATAGCCATCTCTATTCCTATTATTTATTTTTTTTATTTATTGGTTATTTTCTTCATCAACATTCTTTTCAAGGTTGTTTAGACCAGAAGAGCTTATGGGATGGTTTGTTGTCCGTCGTTCGTCGTCCGTCCGTCGTATGTCGTCCGTCCGTTTACTCCTACTAAACCACTTACAGGATTGCCATAAAACTTTATGCACACATTTATCCCATGGTTTATATGATCGTAAATGAAAATGGTGCCACTTGGACATCCAATACGGCCGCCACAGTGACCATCTTGAACATATTGTTATCGCTACTCCTCCTTAACGGATGGTCATGTCAACATGGGGTTTTTACTAAAAGACTTCTTATGATGTACAGTTGGTCCAAAATGAAAATGGTGTCGATCTAATGTCCAATATGACCACAACAGCTGCCATCTTGAAAAATATTGGTATCACTACTCCTCTTTAATGGATGGTCGTATGAACATGGGGTTTGTACGAAACAGCTTCTTATGATGTATAGTTGGTACTAATGGTGCCATTTAGACATTAAACATGCCTGCCACAATGGTCATCTTGAAAATCTTGTTATCACAATTTCGTCTGATTGAATGGTCATATCAGCATGGGGTTTTCACTGAAAGACTTCTTACGATGTCTAGTTGGTCGTGAATGAAAATGGTGCTGATCCAACTTTTAATATAACTGCCACAATGGTCATCTTGAAAATCTTGTTGTCACTACTTCTCCTTGATGGCTGGTCATATCGACATTGTGCTTGAACCAAAATACTTCTTGTGATGTCTGGTTGGACTAAATAGAAATGGTGCCAATCTAATATCGAATATGGCTACCATGGCATCCATCTTGAAAACCTTCTTATTGTTGCTCCTCCAAAAGCAAAAGTCACATCATGGGATTGCAGCCAGAACGCTTATTATTATGCCTTGTTGGTTCTAAATGAAAATGGTGGCAAGTTGACATCCAGTATGTCCACTACATCAGCTAACTTGTAAATCTTGTTATCGCTGAATATTATCGAAGACGGTTTCAACAATCCGTAGTTAAAAAGAAGAAATGGTCTTATCTTGAATTCCTGGAAATTCTTTTCAGTCACGAGAGCAATGCACCAGAGTATATCATTTTTTTTAACCTCGCCCCAGTCTACATGGTTACTCTTGACTGTCAGGCCACTGCTGGCAGTGCCTCCTGTGCGAACAGCATGTTTGGTACCGACCACAGAACTAGTTCTGATAAACTCGAGCATGGTAAGAATTGCTTCTAACATGACATGTTCTTGACAAGCAGAGCCGCTATAGACGTATCCAACTGCTCGTTTTACTGCTTGATGTCGGCGAGCTGGTAGTTTGAGATTGACTTTGCTAATTCTTCCTGACGGGAGACCATGGGCTATTAATTCGTATTTTGCCACTTCATCAATTATAACCAAAGTGTATGCCTTGTGCGGTGCAGTCGTATTTCATTTTTCATAGTTGTGTGTTTATCGACTTTATCTAGGAAAAGGTTGAACACATCTTCAGAGATGGCGTTGCCGCGTAGCGCCTTAGATATGCAGTCTGTGTTGAGCTTTTGTTCGGTTAAGACGCGGATTTCATCGTGCTTTTTAGCTTTCGTGGATAGTCGCAAAGAAGAACCTGACAAAGAGGAAGACAAGACCGTCGTACAAATGGAAACACCTGAGAAACAAAGAACTTTTCCGCCAGAGACATTCCATTCTACAACAGAGACAAGAATACCAGTGCGTGTACGTCGATGTCGTAGGACACACATCCATCGAGACTATTGTTGTACACTGACTTGTTTATACACAACTTTGGTTCTTTTAGTGTGTGCCTTATTGTTGTATCTAACCATTTTTGTTTTATGTATTTTCGTGCTTCATGACCTGTAAATATGTTTTTGTTGTTTTTAAAACATTAAGCGTGTATGAAATGTATAAAATGTCTTGTGTATTTCGTGTTCCTCTTACAATTCTCCCTACCTCAGTCATGGCTACATCCTCCTCTGCCTCCTCTGCCTCTTCTTCTGTGGTCAAAGTGATTGACGAAAAGTTAGATCGTCAAGGTTGGGAAGCTTTGTATCTGCGACATCCTTTTAACATGTTGATTGCTGGACCCAGTGGTTCAGGCAAAACCGAATTTGTCAAACGTTTGATCGAACATCCTCCTCAACGTATCGTGTGGTGTTACAAAGAGTGGCAATCGTCTTATCCCTTACTTCGAGAAAGTCAAGGAGAAGCCATTTCGTTTGTCGAAGGTATTCCTCGGTTTACACGAAAAGGACATCATCCTAATGCCTGTATCATTTACATTACTCGAAATATATTTCAACAAAGTAAAGCCCATCGTCTCAATGATCATTAGTCGTGTTGTTCAAAAGCCCTAGAGACAAATCTCAAGTGCAAGTGTTAGCCAAACAGTTAATCACTCCTCGACTGAATTATGCGTACGACGATGCCACTCAAACACCTCATGCGTATTTACTCATCGATTTAAAACCTACCACTTCCGATTATTTGAGATTCCGTACCCAATTGTTTCACTATTGGTGTCAAGAAGGAGGTCCTGTCATTTATACGTCCCCTTCTGCCACTCGCTGAAAAAAAGCTATAAAAACATCCACTGAGTCATTTCTTTCCCACAATCTTCAAGATGACTTCTTTTCAGTCTCATCTGCCAAATTGATTCGTGCCCTGTATGGCATCAGTCGCGAAAAAAATACACATGTCCGTGCCCATTTGTTAGAAGATAGCCTCAAAGAAGTTTTACGATGGTTTACTTTGACAGCACGTCAATTACTTCAAGGCATCATTCACATCCCTCATCAAAACAAACTTTTTTTTTTTGAAAAACATAAAGTGGCGTTGTCACAACTGGCAGATCCCAGAATCGATCCACGCACTAAAAAACAAATCATTTTGACCCCTGGTGGTAGTGATTCTTTAGGAGGTTCATGATTCGTTCTCTTTTGAAATGGGATCCTAATACCCAAGCCAAAACCAAAAAGAAAAAGAAAAGCCCCAAAACGAAAAGCCCTAGGAAGAAGAAAAGCCCTTCCAAGAAAAAACCGACAACAACATCTGCTGCCCGAAAGAGAGGTACTACTGCTAGGACACGCACGTAATCCCGATAGCCACGAGTGGCAGTGACGGTGTCTTCCGTCCACTTCTTCTTCGCCCTTCGTGATGATGCCTACCAAACCTGATTTAAGACCCGTGTTTCCTAACTTGATGCAAAAATGGAAACCCATTTCGAAAGTCACCTCTTCTCCGGTGGCTTCTACTTCGGCACGGCTGCCGCTAAAAAAGTGGCCTCACCTAAAACTAAAGTCCAAGACACTACCGGCGAGTAACAAAGTTTACTGGATTTATCCAAACAAGAACTGACACGATTTAGTCCATTGAAAACACCTCAACGTTGAGTGATGCTTGTCGTGAAGTTGGTACGCCGTGCTGACCATCAGTGGAGACGTGTTCTAGTATAAAAAGAAGTGTGACCTCCGAATGATCTCAGTTCTATTTGGCTTCTGACACCCAAGATGGCACCAAAAAGTGCACACCACCACCACCCTAATCGTTCCAAGAAAGGAACCAAAAAAGGACATCCACCTCGTCTGGCCAAACATTGGGATGTGTTGTCCGTCCTGACTAAATCCAATCCTCCCATGCGAAAACAGCTCATTCAAACAGCCACCAAAGAAATCATCGATACCGTGTGTGAATGTTGTTTGAACGTCTTGAAAGGAACGGTACCTTTGTCCAAGATACAGAAACAAAAATTAGGCAAACATTGGAACGTTCATCGCCAAATGGTTAAAAAGAAAATTCCTCTCAGTCAAAAGAAAACAAATGTTGGTGCAACGAGGAGGATTTCTACCCATGCTGATAGGACCGTTGTTAAAAATAGTGGTTCTTTTGTTAGGAACGATTGCTGGACCTCTTTTAGGAGGAGTCATGAGATAAAGACGAGAAGAAAAAGAAGATAAAAGGACACACTTCTCTGGAAAGACAACACAATTGTACCTTTGGATCTTATGGAAGGACGAAAACTGACTTTAGTTCCTTACAAACGATGGATGGAACTCCATCGTTGGTACGAACAACGGATACGTCATTTACCTCCCAATCCGAATCTCAACGAGATGTCCCAGTTACAACAAGAATTACAATCGCTACTGGATCAATGTGATTTGTCACAAGCAGAAAAATCGCAACGGTACTGTCAACTCTTGCAACGTGTTCAACTCTTTCACCAGAAATCTTTAGACGAAACAGCTAAACCCACTCTGAGAGATTTCAAGGCTATCATGAAAAGAAAACCTAAAACCACTAAAACAGCATACACCGCCACGAGGATGACAGAAGAAGACGACACACGAGAAGCGTTTCAAACTCCGTCTATTCCCGCCATTCCTAGCAAGATTGCAGCTTCCTTATTGACACCCTCTCCTACCCCTCAACGAGAAGAAATGAAAGCTTGGATTAAAAAGATGATGTCCACCCCATCTTCAGCAGAACAACGAAAGAAAGAAGGCAATACAGAAGTGAAAAAGACATCAAGATAAAATCCACCACCGCTTCACAACCCACTCCTGTGGCTCGTCGGACGCGTCAAGCAGCTTCGTCCAAACCTCGCCTACCCCACGATACCAAAAGTAGTAGTATCGAACAGTGGGTGACTTATTGAGGAGTAAAAAAAAACATAGAGACACTTTTAGCTAGCATTTACTACAATCCTGCACATGCTGCTGGTTACGGAGGAGTTCAAAAATTGGATCAGGCTGCTAAAAGCAAATTGAAAAGTGTATGTTTGCCAGAAGTACGACGATGGTTACAAGAACAATCGACGCACACGTTAAACAAACCCATTCGACGAAAATTTTCCAGAAGTCAAACCAAAGTGCATGGCATCGATCATCACTGGCAAGCAGATTTAGCTGATGTCTCACAGTTGGCAGCGTACAATCGTGGTTATAAATATTTGTTTTGTATCATTGACGTGTTTTCCAAATTCGCTTGGGTCATTCCTCTGACTTCTAAAAGCAGTAACGAGTTAGTACGCGCTTTTAAACTGGTGTGAAAACAAAGTTGTCGTCACCCTTTACGATGGCAAACAGACAAAGGCACGCAATTTCTAAACAAAGCTTTTCAAAAAGAATTGAAACAACGGCACATTCATTTTTTTACCACTGAAAATCCTGAAATCAAAGTCAGTGTCATAGAACGTTTTCAAAGAACTTTGAAAAAACGCATGTGGAAATATTTTACACATCAACACACTCTCAAGTACATCGACGTGTTACCACGTTTGGTCAAAGAGGACAATCAATCGTACCATCGTATGTTGTTTCACTGCCAAATTACCTCAGTCCATACAATTGGATCACGAAGCTCATTGGGAAGTGGCTTTGGTAAAAATCATTCATCCTACGCAAGCCCTCAATATCAACGAAGTTCAAAGCATTTTCATCGTGGATATCCTGAACAAGTAAGTGCAAGAACAAAGTGGACACAAATGATCCTAACATTTACGAATCCAAAAAATCATTACAGACCAATCCTCCTTCCTTGACTAGCTATACCATGAGAATTCCTGTGGGGTATTATTTTAATGCTCAACATTTGGTGGACACCATTACGACTATCTTCAACGACCAATTTGGCAAAGCCTTGGACAAAGCCAAGAAAACTGTCCTGATCGAGTACCATAAAGTGGCAACGTGCATTTTTTTTTTTACCTCAGAATATTGTCCATCACTTTTTGTCCTGTGTTGTTTGATATTTTGGGTGGATACACAAAACTAGTTCCCATGAAAGACATCAACAGCAACGATCAATTTTACAAGTATTTTCGTTACCCTGTCGAATTGATTGATGGACTGATTTTATTGATTGTGTACTCCGATGTAGTGGAGTACAACGTGGTGGGAAACACAGCCGCTCCGTTAATGAGAGTCATTCCTTTTAAAGCGGATTCTGCCGTCGCTGCGTACGAGGAAGATGGAAACACGTATCACGTTCACCGTGAATTTGTACATCCTCAGTATCGTCCAGTCAGTAAATCGTATTTTGACAGTGTCAACATTAGTATAAAAGGAGATCTTTGACAAAATATTCTATTCACTAAAGAAAAAATCACGATGAAACTACATTTTAGAAAACGGTTCTCCAGCGAATTGTAACACCGAAATGCATCCTGTGTACCGAGGAGTGGCTCGACAACGAGGACATTGCTTAGGAGATATGTTAAAATCCGCTTTTCGGACGGTAGACCCCATCTTGATCCCGTGGTGACTCGAGGATTGCAAACCTTAAAAGATGCCGCTTTGACGCAAGGAAAATAATTTCTTCAAAACGTCCTCATCGACAAACAAAATCCTAAGGAAGCCTTTATGAGAGCAGGAAAAAATGTGTAGCATCAAACTGAAAAAGATCTTTTGGGTTTGCGATGTGGAAGTTCATCTTTAACACACACCACAGGATTCCAAGAAGAGGTGTACAAACTGAGAGTCAACAGGTAATGAAGTTTTCAGGTATCCATTTTTTTGTTCACAGGTAATAGTAAATCATTTATTCACACTTGCCTTTATGCTTGAAACGTTCTGTCAAGTCCACGAACCACGGCTAGTCTCCGTACTCTGATGCAAGAAAGCTTCGATGCATTGGATCTCCAAAGAAGTGAGTGGAGGTGAGCAAAGATCCTGCATGTCTTCATACCACTTTCTCAACACCTTTTCTTCCGAGATCAGAGACCATACTTCCTCTAGATATTCTTCCAAATTTCCCTCTGCACTCATCATCTTATATTTGTCGCGTATTTGTCGTGACTCAGATGATCGATTTGACATCCATGACAATGTTCTCTGGTCAGGGCTGTAATTCTTTCAGCCAAGTCCGTAGCAAAACAGGAGACTAAATGTTGTTCTTGCTCTGGCCATCTACATGGCATAAATCCAGTAAACTTTGTTACACTACTTTTCTCTTCTTCTTCAGTGGTGGTTTGTGACTGCTGTTGTTCTTCTAGTTCACAAAATCCCTCATCTTCTATCTCCATTGGTTCTTCGTATTGCATCTTTTCTAATAGTCTAGAATCACTTCTCTCAAACTGTTGATTTCCAGAGTATTGTTAAATTCTGCATACAATATGACGTATACGGTGTTGGCTAGAGCTGTAGCAAACTGCAGTTCCACACGAAGTTGGTCTAATTTTATAGGATGGAAATGTCCTTCCTCGCTGCATTGGTCGGAAGTGAAATCAAATCCCCACAAAGCATATCCTCTCCATAATCCTCGTACGAAATACCGTGGCTGCTGTTGATGCCTAACTGTCCTTTGGCTTCAAACAGAGTCAAGTAAGATCTCAAGAAATTTCTCTGGCAAAGTTAGGTTCAAAAGGTATGGTACACAACGTCTGGCCATCTCGAGTGACTTCTATGTTGGAGACGTTGAAGTGTTGAAAGTCGAAAGGATTTTGATCGATGGTTCCGTTGAGGGCTGCATTACTGATAATACCAATGAGCAAACGTTTGGGGAGCTGTCCTTGGACTTTTGATCCGAATCGAGAGGCAATGGTAAATGTTTTCACTTCGCACAAGATACTTGGCGGTGGTTCTGCTCAAAGTTTGACTGAAGTCGTTGGCCACTTTAGGTAAGGCTTCTACACGGTCACGTAAAGTCTGGAGGGTGTGGAGTACCTCCTAGAAAAGGTTCAAGAAGACTTTTGGTTATATCATCCTCTTAGTAGTGTGAGAAGGGAAGCTGTTGCCCTACAAAGAGCCAAGGGCCTTGTGAAACAAGTCATGCAAGAAGAAGTGGTGAAGATCAAGAAGGGTTGGGCTGAGGAGAGAATGGTGAAGAAAATACAAGACTTCGATCGCCTGAACGAAAACTGGATGAAGATCCAAGAGAAGTTCAGGAGATTGGGTCATCCCGACTGGACCCCTGATACACTCAAGAAAAAGAAGAAGTTTCACCTCCTAGGCTTCTTGAAGACATGGTGGAGGAAAAAGTAAAAAACTCCATCGGCATTTTTCAGGGTCATCCACATCTCTTAGAAAAGAAGCAATCCAATTGCCAATAGTGTTTCTCTGTTTTGCGTTTGTTTGTGTGTTGGGTGTATGTGTCTATTCTGTCCTTCTAAAATACTTCTACCTCTATAAACACTTTCTATCCCATAAACACATTTGAGGCTATAAACCTTTTTGATGCTATAAACACTTTTGAGGCCCAAGTGTCATTTCCGTGTTAGTTAACCGTTTTAGACCATACTGCCATCTCCATGTTAATTTCCCGTTTGAGGCCATACTGCCATCCTTGAGGCTCAGTTCCTACCTATTACTACTCATGGCGACGTTTCTTGTGTCATGGTGTCGGTCTTTTGAAGTTTGTCACGGTAATGATAAATGGCAAAGCATAATATATACGCACAGAATGTTCTTGTTTTTACACAGCTGAGTCAGTCAGATGTTTGCTGTTCACCCAGGCATGATGTTTAATAATCTAAGCACTCAGCACAAGTTACTAGCTGAAATAAGGTAGTGGAAATATGAGAGTGAGTTCCGAACCTCACAGAATTTAAAATAGCATGGAGTCTTGAGACCTCGAGCCCATCGCAGACTGTAGAGAACTAGTTAATTTACAATGACAATTTAGAGGTAAAGTAGTAGAACCATCAGCTAAAGAGTGTACTGGCTACTTTTGCATTTATTTCTTCGTTTCCTTTTCAACTTTTGTTGTAGCAGCCTTGGTTGTGGTTGGCTTGGATGTATATGCATTTAAGCCGACTTGTCAGAACGTAAATGTTAACATCAATATTGATAGTTTACGACTTTCTACTGCAAACATGCAGGACATATCAAATAAGGGATCTTTCAATTGGGCTAAAAAGGCAGGTGCAAGATTAGGCCGCTTTGGTAACACATTTTATTTCGTTTTTAAAGACAACATCGTATGGCGGAGGTGCGCTGTGGATATGCCTCAAGCTCTAGTACTGGTTGGTAGGCATAGTTTATTGATACAGGGGCTTTTTGCTGAGCAAGTAGAAGGGTAGGGCGGTACGAATGACACGAGCCGTCTGGGGCTCTGGTTCAGGGTAATGCTATAGAGCACGAAACCAAGATTCGCCTTGTCACTGGTGCTCGAGCCCACGTAGGAGCCTCCCACGGCGTCGCACAGAAGATGCACATAGATCGTCGTGGTGATTCCCACTATGCCGTTGTAGCCCTGGCCAAGAGTGGCGCTTTAGGGGCCAACCCAACAGCTGATGGAAGCTTGAGTTTGCGATGTCGACGCTGTAGGCGCCGGAACTGACCTCTATCACCGCAGAAAGAGTTCGCTCATTGGCAACAGCGCGAAGTTTGGTGCTGTCGCCTTTCAGGTTTGTAATTTGCCGCTGGATTTCCTGGATAATGGCGTCTATTTTACTGGCACCTGTCAGCAGATTTTACTGTCTTCCATGTGACGCCCTGTTGGAGGAAAACACAAAGGTATTGTTAGCCGGAAGGCCTCCGAAATTGCGAGGGCCTATGTTAGCTGTAGTAGAATCTGATAGACGCCAGCCCAATCCCAAGGTTGCGCCTATTGGGAAGATGACATCAAACGCCGGCTTTTTGAGCTCACCGACACCATTTATGTGTTTCGGGAGGAGGTATAATTTTGAATGATCCTCAGGCGGGAAACCTCATCGCCTATCTGATTTAGTTTGCTCACATCTTCGATGGTGTCTATCTCGTCTCGCGCTATGAATCGTAAACCTCATGATGAATCTCTCTAATTAACGCTTTAAATGTAGCCTCGTCCAGGATATCATCGTTTAGCAGACGGTGGCAGATGGTGCTGGCCTCGTTGATGACCTCTGGGGCGGTGTTTCCAGCTCGGTAGGACCCTACCAGCATTTTAAGGCGTTTGAATACAGCGTTTCAAGGTGTTGGACTACAGCGTTTCAAGATTTTTGACTAGTTCATTCATCCGCAGATAACCGTGCTAGCACTTCTACAAGCTCCGCTATTTTGACTTGTATTTACACTGCTCCTGCGTAGTCTATTGCCTTTGGTGCCCACAGCAGACAGACCGTCGCCGGTGTGTTGCTCCTTTTGGGCTTTCTGTAGGTGCGCACCTTTTCCATAAACCGCTCAAACTCTGGACCTATACCGAGGCAGTCTTTGGTGTGGGCATCCTGCAGGTCGCCTCGGCTGAGGGCGTGGATGTATTGACGGCAAACTTACTTCTTTTTGTTGTTATATATTGTGATTAAATTCCATGCGACTCAGGATTTGTATTCAAACATTGTAGCTGTATTCACTTCCATCTTCGGGCATGCGAGCTGGAATAGGTGCATAGTGTGCGGAGTTCGGTCTTTAAGCAACTCGTTTATCAAGTCGTCAGTACTATCCGGTCTGTCGTGGACAGCAGGCTCTACACTGCGCCTAGAACCCGGAACTGGCGGCTTTACCTTGCGTCTAGGGGTCTGAACTGTAGCCTCAACCCTGCACCTGGGAAACGGAACTGGCCGTTGGTCAGCCTCGCCCACCTGCAGTGCAACTTCATACTCTCTCTTTGTCAGCAACTCCCTCTGAATCAACTCTTCCAAAATCTCTGTGGCAGACATTACCTAATATGTATACTCTAACGACCACAATCCGCTATAATAAAATATATTATGTGTCCGCACGTCACAAAGAACCTTATCAAACTGCTTCCTTGCCTTTATTTCTATTCTTTTTAGGTCTCTTACCAATGTGTTACCTCCACGACCCTTGCAGATTTGATGAGCGGCTCTCACAACAGTCCCATATTTCCAGCATGGAAAAATCCTAAAAGTTTGAGCCCAAACTCCACTGATGGTTGAGCACCAAAGTTCAAAATTTTAAGTAAGCTACTAACTACCAATAAAGATGTTTTTGGTACAATAATCTTGCCAATAATCCATGGGAATAAACTATTTTGAAAGAATTAAGAAGAACGATAAGTTGATCATATTTCAGTACTACCTTTCGCAGCTACGAATATTAAAACCAAAGTACAAATTGTGCAAACAATCAATGCTTAACGCAGTTAAAATAATGTTGTTCAGGCAGGTAATTTGACATTATATTTGAACTATATCTTGATATTTTAAAGACATTGCATTTGAACAAAAGCCCGATATTCTCGAGACATCGCACTTAGCTATAGCCCGATATTCTTGAGACATTGCATTATAACTATAGCCGGATATTCTCGAGACATCGCATCTGAACTACACCCGATATTCTCGAGGCATTGCATTTGAAATATAGCCCAACGTTGGCATGATTGGAACACACCCATAAACGTGGTGGAGGAGAAACGCACGTTCCCCGACCGGCAAAACCTCTCCACCACCACCGGAACAGGAGAAAAAACCGTGTGGTGGGGGGGGGGGGAACAATTCGCCATTTTTGTATAGATGGTAACAATTATTGTTTTAGACTCATGGAAATAGGCATTGATAGCCGTCTCTTTTCATCTTTTCTTAAATTTTTTTCATCATCATTGTTTTCATGGTTCGTGATGCCATTAGTCTCTCTCGCTCTGATTTTTCCAGACGCTGTAACGGTCTCGTACTGCCTTTTTGGGGGCGTCTCTAAGTACCTATTTCCAAACTGCCTCACTTTCAAATAGAAGCCTATCATTGTATGTGTTTTGCATGGCTACCGAGTTTTGCGTGGATACCGCGTCATCAGCTGACAGCTGCATAGCGGTGCTGTCGCCTGCGCCACTAACTTCATGATGAAATTCATCTTAGGTGACCCACATCGCTTTGCACTAGAGCATTTAATTGTTTACCTTGTTCCATCCAGTCTACATGGTTACTCTTGACGGCCACGTCACTGCTATCAGTGCCTACTGTGCGAACAGCACGCTTGGTACCGACCACATAGTTAGTTCTGAGAAACTCGAGCCTGGGTAGAATTGCTTCTAACGTGACATTTTCTTGGCAAGCCCAGTCTCTATAGTCGTACTCAGCTGTTTGTTATCCTGCCTGATGTTTGAGATTGACTTTATTAATTCTTCCTGATAGAAGAACATGGTATCGCTGTACAAGAGCTCGATGTATTTGTTCAAAATATATTTGGAACAGTGCAACATATTAGAAGCAGTATCAAATATCTGAATGGAAAAATGAACCCCTTGATAACATGTTTTGTGTCCGGCTGTTTTTGAAAATTGTATCGTATGTTAGACATCCACTGGGAATAGACCTCGAGTCAGACAGTTGTCGTTCCGAGGACGTTGTCGTTTTTGATGTTTTGACAGACAATACACAGCTTATGATGAACTCAACGCTAGATTTTTCATGATCTCCTCGAGGGCTTGGGCTTGGGCTTAGACTTTTCCGCGGACTATTAATTCGTATTTTGCCACTCCATCAATTATAACAGAAGCGCATGCCTTTTGCGGTGCAGCCCGTATTTCATATTTCATGTGTGGTGCAGCCCGTATTTCATGTTTCATGGTTATGTGCTTATCGACTTCACAAGGTTAAACACATCTTCGGAGCTGGCGTTGCCGCGTGGCCCCTTAGATATATGACCTGTGATTGTATTGAGCTTTGCTCCGTCAAGACGCATATTTCATCGCGCTTTGTAGTTTTCGTTGATAGTTGCTGGGCGATAAATGTCCAACCATAGAAATTAGACCAAGGCTTACAGCTGTGCTCTCAATGGCGATCGCGATGCGGACATCGAAGGTTGTTGAAAATATTATAATACCCGCCATTCTGGCGCTTATAGACACCGACGTCAGCGTGTTGTTAACGCAATCCACCACATTTATTGCGCACGTTATGTACCGAGTGCTTCACTGTTTAGCCTCTGCCGTAATAAAGTGTCAGCTTCGCTGATCCTTTTCAGGCGAAAATCTTGTGGGTCTTGGATTTTTTGGATATACTGACGTTATAATTTAAAGTTTAATTGATCTGGACTGGTGGGAGTGTTAAAGAAGGTGTCACTTTGTTTGCTTGTTTGATATCACTTGATTTAGAAATTACACGGTCTTCAACACGCCCGCTAACACGCTCTTCAAGAGTCACATACCCCGAAGGATGACGCGATCATATGGTCTTAAGTGGCACCGCCTGACATCAAATAATCTGGTGCGGTACCTATATGCACCGAATGGTGGGCAACGCCGTGCCACTGACCCTATGGCTGACAGGTTTGACTTGGCAGGACAGTTATCTATATACCATCTTTCTGGTAGTGATTCTCTGCGTAGAAGCTTTCTTTGCGAGGAACTACAGATTGTGCCTGACTATACTCAGCTACCACGTAAGGGCAATGTTTATATGGTACACCCCCATTTTGTGGTGGTCGCTGCGAATGGCGGTCTTGGAGTATCGAAACTCTTTTACTCTCAGAGCCATTTAATGTAGAGGTGATGCCAAAGGTCGATCCTTTGAGATGCCATTGACCTTACGCTTTTCTTCGCTGTCGGCCATTGGTATGGAGTACAGCTTGGGTCGAAGGCCTACAAACCTAGTAATGGGCATTCCCGAGCACTCCTCCTTAAACTTACCTAGGACATTTAAATTGCCGCACTGTGGAGCGGATGTTCTTTAGGATAGTCACTCATGTCGTAGAGGTGAGCATTTTCGGTCATACCTCGGTAGACTTCAGCGGTCCCGATGCTCAGCAGCAGACTGTCAGTGTCTCTGTACAGCAAGTGCGCCGTATCGCGGCAGCGCGCATTCATCTGATTGTGGTAGAAGTCTTACATAAGGTGGTTGCTCAGATCAAGAATAGCCTTGCCCTGTATAGATGGGACGGTTGAGCTTCAGGTTAGCCTTTGTGGGATGAACAGCAACAATCAGGCTCGGCAATCAGGCAACGCAGCTTGTCTTCCTCACCTTCAGGCATCACAAGATAAATCTGAATCACCTTTCTGAAATCTTCCATGGTCCTCCAAAAGACAAGGATTTCATCAGCTTGTCGAAATCTTTCTCGAACTCTCGTTTAGCCTTGGTTCGTAGGTCTGTATTCAGCTGTATGTATGGTGTCATCCACCGCTTTGATCGAACTCCATTGCACTGTGGACCTTCGTGATGCACATACCAAGTCTGGTGTGTAGCTGGAAGTTTCCGTAATGGACCATATAACGTTATTTATTTGGCCGGGAACTAGCTTATTGCTTTGAATGAACTTACAACCACCACCACCCCTAGTTTATTCACTAAATCACACTGACAGTCGCTTATCCAATCCTCCGAAACGCTAATGGTTTTAGGAGCAAGCTGATAGTCGTTGTGCTCGTCATGTAGATCCTCAGGATAATCGATGCCTACTTCAAATATGTAGTTCTTTGCGTGCGTATTCAGCACAAGTGAAAATTAATTCGATTGCAGGAGGGTTGACCCACTTAAATCCACGAGTTGGTAACTCTGCATCATGGCCCGGTCATTGAGATTGCTGGTCATTAAGTTAGGTTATCCAGCTGTTTGGCTTTTTATTGTCATACTCCGGACACATTGGGCTCTTTGCTTTTGCATGACGCCGGCTCGCCATCGAAATTTCGCCACGGATGCCCGTCACCATATATAGGTGCATGTCTATGTCTGTCAGCAGCTCGAGCTTGATATTGTGATTTTTAGTAAGGCATACCAGCTCATTCTGGGTGTGCTGTAGTAAAGGACTATGTAGAGGCCAAAGTTTTTAATGGAGATGTCGCGGAATGCCTTAAAAACGTCCGGTAGTCAAATCACAGGGGTCTTGAGGTAGAAGTCCTGGTAGCTCCCCATGTTATTCAAGCAAAATACCTTCACCACGCTCAGCGCATGCTCATAGTCTTTTTCAGTTATACCGCAAGAGTTTGCTCTAAAAGGACTATGTCGATGGAAGCTATGTTTTTTCGAGTCGCTTCCAGGTGATCATGTCATTGTATTGGTAAACGCCTTTGCATGTAAGAATGTTAATGTCAGCGCCAAGCGTTGTGTGCCTTGCTGTGGCACGGAATGCCTCTTTAGGTAGGTTATCTACTAGCTTTTCCAGGCTGCTATTCTTAAAATGGCGATTGTCTATAAACTGAATCTGTCCTAGTGAAAAGTTTATGTACTTCTCCATATTGTTTGGAAAAGTGCTTATTTTTCCACACGAGGCTGTTCCAATAACCTCCATGATAAGGTGACAATTGTAGCCGCGTAGGCTATGAAACACAATTGGCACCTTTATTTGCTCGGGATAGATCATTTTTGTGGCATTGCTGTCACGTTGCCCAGCTGGAGTCAATGTATATTGCTCGAGGGCTGGCAGCTCCTCATTAAACAACTTGTCTATTTAATCGTCGAAGCCGTTGAAACAGGCTGCTCTTTGCCTGATTAGGTAGCAATGCGACGAACTTATCGTATTCACTTTGGGTTATGTGCATCCCTCAAAGAAGCTCGTTCAACCGTTCCATAGTCGGCATGATGCAATACCATCATTATATCAAGTCAGCCCATCTCTCAATGGATTTGGTTTGCTTGTAGTTCACATATAATTTTATTAAAATGCCTCCTTGCCCTGTTCTCTGCTCTCTGCATGTCTCTTGATATACTGTAGCCACCACAACTCGCACATAAACTAGAATCGCTCCATGTTCCTGTACCGTACTTCCAGCATGGTTAAACGCTACATCCTTTCTAATCTATGCCTCATGTACACCACAATACCCCTTTTTGAGCCGGCTTCATGTGGTGAAGGGTGTGTGTCGGGGGGGGGGGGGGGGGAAACTGCGCCTGCCAATCAATGTGCGTTTTTCCTCATGTTTTAATATGACCCTCAACCGTCTTGCCTCCCAACCGGCTATTAGACTGAGCCTCGGTTGGACCCAAATACCCCTTTTACGTCTACTCTTACATTATTAATTCGTCTTTTCAGATTGAAGAAGATTTCAAGACTAAACTTTAGGACAAATTACTCATACGTATCTAGTAGGAGAGGAAGACGAGACTCTAGCATGAACGTTAGCAGACATTTATTGCAGTCTTCAATCAGAAATATGGTCAAAGTTTAAGTGGTTTATTTGATGCGGACATTCAGTGTAAAGAACCGTTATGGAACAGTGCCGAGGTTGTGGAAAGTCTTTCAAAAGAGTGTCAACTCACATCCCTTATTGCAAAGGATCGCAGGATCATATCAAATCACCAAGCTCATCAGAACTAAACAGCAAGGAAAGAATCGAAACCCGTGAAATATGCCCGAAATGTCAGCAAAGTTTCAAGCGTCTGGCATCACATCTCCCTCACTGCAAAGGAACATTCAGTAGAGAAGTTTCCCGGATGCGTGCAGAATCCCAAGAACAAGAAGCATCTCATGAAGAAACATGTCCAAAATGCCATCACAATTTCAAGCGTCTTGCCTCGCATTTTCCGCATTGTAAAGGAATAATGAAAGAAGAAGCTTTCTTTAAAAGTCACGAGGGCTTGCAACGTCAGTCATCCAATCTTTCACACAGTAAATGCAAACCCAATGAGGAAATGTGCCCACAATGTTTTCAAAGTTTCAATCGCCTCTCCTCGCATCTACCGTATTGTAAAGGGAAATATAGAGAAGAAAAGTCACCTAAATGCCATACAATGTTTGAACATCTAGATATCCATCTCCCACATCGTCAAGGAAGTCCTGAAGAAGAAATATATTCAAGCTGTCAAGACAAAATTGAAGAAGAAGAAACTTGTCCAATGTGTGGTCAACATTTCGAACGTCTCGCCTCACACCTTCCATACTGCAAAAAAGAATCCAATGAAGAAATATGTCCGAAATGTAATCAGAGTTTTAAACGTCTTGCTTCACATCTTCCCTATTGCAAAGGAAAGGAAGACGAGGAAACCTGTCATCGATGCCTTAAGACTTTTAAACGCCTCGCATCTCATCTTCCACACTGTGAACGGAAACAGCAAGAAGAAAACTGTCCCACATGTAATCAGAGTTTTAAACGTCTTGCTTCACACCTTCCCTATTGCAAAGGAAAGGAAGACGAGGAAACCTGTCCTCTATGCCTTAAGACTTTTAAACGCCTCGCATCACATCTTCCACACTGTGAGCGGAAACTCCAAGAAGAAACTTGTTCAAAAACCCGTCTTAATCCCAAACGTCCTACATCACAACTTGAAGAAAAGCGTGATACAGAGAGTGCATGCGAGTCAGAGACGTACTTCATTAATAATCTAAAGAAAGAATTTCTTCAAAAACTTAACGAATGTGAAACTCTATTCCAATGGTCTATATTCAGCGCAGGTTCCCATTACGACAGAACTAAGGTATATAATAATAATAATAATAATAATAATAATAATAATAATAATAATAATAATAATAATAATAATATTAATAATAATACATTTTTAAAGAGATTAACAAATAGCATTAAAGCTAATCTCCCATTTAGTCCTCAAAAATATATTGTAATTTACATGCGTATATACATCAGTCAAAATTCGTAATCCCACTTAAAACGCTGAACAAATGACATGTAAAATAATAGGTAATGACATTATTAATTTAAAAGAATAAAAGATAAATATATGCAGTAAAATCGGAATATAAGTCTGGATATCAATATAAGTCTGGATATCAATATAAGTCTAGATATCAATATAAATCTGGATATCAATATAAGTCTGGATATCAATAGCTGTGAACCAAAAGGTAACAACTATATAAGGACCTAAATTTACAGTAAGAATATGAATTTCTAATTTACTTAGGAACAGTATTCCATAATGTTGGACCCAAGAGAGCGTGCGAATTATCAAAATAAAAAAGCAAGATCGTGGAATAAAAAGATACAGTTTGAAAAAGAGTGATGGTCACGGTCATATACTAGCGGTTTGGTCAAGTAAGATACAAGGCAAATTACCATTGTATACATCATGGAACCTTCTGCAGTGCAATACGTACACAAAATGGTAATCAATTTAATACAAAAATATTTCAAACAATGGTGCAAAAATATCAGTTTTTATAATTATTCGGGCAGCTCGAATTTACAATTTTATAATTGTATCAGTTTGAGGGATACTGCATGGGTGCCCTAAATGGTGCACCCATAATCTAAGATTTAAAAAAACCCTGTTATAATATAGTTTAAAAATATTTTCAGAAACATAATTTGAAAGAATTCTCATATGTGCAATATATTTACTCAGTAAAATATAAATGTGATTGTCCCAATGAAAATTGTTATCAATGAAGATATCTAGCAGTTTTGAGAGTATACAGATAGTATACAGAGAGTATACAGAGGTAAGTTCAAAGCCATTTAGCATATTTCTTGGTGCAGGAATCGTCGACAGTTTTGGAGTGGAGCGAAGTGTCATACACGTAGGCTTTGATAGATGTATGTGCATTTTATTTTAGGTACACCACTTTTGAACAGATTGAATATTGATCTGAAGATAATAATCAGGAAGGGTTATATAGCTGCCCGAATGGTGGATAGTTATGTCATCAGCAAATATATTGGAATTAGAGTATTTAAGACATAAGGTAGATCATGTAAAAAGACTAGAAGAAGGACAGATCCTAAAATGAGCCTTTCAGAACGCCACATTTTACCTGTTCTAACGCCACATTTTACCTGTTCTAATGAGTAATTTCCAATACTGACACTCTGAGGTTTATTTCTTAGGTAAGACTAGAACAAGGCGTTTTTTGAAAGCGTTAAAGACAACCTCAGTCATTTTATCGACGGTAATAGCGTATAGTCTCATCTATTGGTTTAATCAGGGCAGTGTAACAGGATGGATTTTGTCTGAATCCCGAATGAGATCGATGTAGTATATTATATTTACTGTGATAGTTAAATAGGTGCGTAGAACTGTGTTTATCAATTATTTTTTAAATGACGGGCGAGAAAAAAGAAGTCTGTAATTTGATGGGTCATTTTGGGTCAGCCTTTGTGATTAACATAAACTTTACCTTGCTTCTAGGCATCATGGAATACATCAGTTTTTAAACAATGATTAAAAAAATTAGTGAGATAAGGAGCCGATAATATATGCAGAAAGCTTTCATGTTTTGGCACATATCCCATTTGGCTCGGTGACATTTTCGTATCAAGACTGAAATGACTGTTATAAACTTCATGAACAGATAATCTACGTATAACAAATTCAATATCAAAAGAGGCACGTTCTGCTAAAATGTCAGACAAAGAGGAAAAGTCATGTGGTGTGGAAATAACTTTTTCATTCAGACGATTGCTGATAGATACAAAATGTGCATCCATCCTATTTGCAGTTTCGTTTTTATTATGCATAGTTTCAATATTTTACATAATGTCATATAAATTAGAGAAGAATTTGATATGTTAATGTATTTGAAATGTTTCCAGATGACCTTGCAGTCTTTTTCATCGGAAATATAACTAGAGTCATATTTCTATTACATTCCTTGATAAGGAATGTTACCCTATTTCGCCCAATTGTATTGCCAATCTTTTTGTTACGGTGATAGAAGTCACGCAATTTACTGTCTATTTTGATATCACCAGTGTACCATTCCCGTTGTACGTGTCGTTTAACACTTTGGAGTTTTAGTGGAGCATGTTATTTAGTAAGGAAGAAAACCTGTCAGACCAAACTTTTAACGCATTGTACGCATCGAGTGATAAAAATGATGCGTTCTCAATATGAATATTTTAAATGGTTTGATGAATTGATTCCGGGACATGCAGCCGGGATAATGGTCACTTAGAGCTAAGCAGGTTATAATGGTTTCAGATATGGACTTTGTGTGAGTAGTATAAATGGGATCAATCAAAGTCGATGTTGACTCGGTTACCTTTGTTGGTTTGTTGACAAATTGGGTAAAGGTATGAGAAAGAATCATTACTACCCACTATTTAGAATTTTGATTTTAAAGATCCATTTACATATGGACAATTCTGATACATTCCATATTAAGTGTGGAGAGAGTGGCACGTTCAATTTCAGCATAAAAAAATGTCTATCAAGTAGCAGGCAAGTTATTATGACGGTAAACTGAACAAAAAAGAATGTGTTTACTTAAAGATGGAATTCTCTATCCATATAGATTCTATGGTATCACTTTCAATATCTAATCTACATTTGTACTTTAAACAACTGGAAATATAAACAACCATCCCACTGTTTTCCTCTCCAAACTATAACTTTCAATGGCAATTGAGGAATCATCAATATAATTGTGGAGAAATGTTTCACACACACCAAAGATTTTGATAATGCTAGACACAATAAGTGTTGATTTAAGTACATCAATGTATGTAAAAATATATCTAATATTTTAATTTACAATATGTAAACCCCTATCTCTAACCTTAAAACCAAAGGTAAAAGCGTTGAATATAACGTTATCAGCAACAAATTTTGAATGTATTACATAGGAACGATTAGTAAGGCAGGATGTAGATAAACGTTTAAGCAATGAGGAATAGTGGTTATTAAAATCTGGAGGGGAAGTAACACAATCGGTACATTGAAAAGGTTGCATTCCGGGCAAATATACTTCAATGTTGAAAAGGAGTTACTGAGAATGATTGGGTCACCACCATGCCATCCAGCAACAGACTCCTAGGAAAATCTATGTTGTTGTAATTCAGTAGCTGAGATTCATCATGATATACTGAGGGGTACCATCTGTCATTGAAAGTTGTATGGCTATAATAAAATATATAATCTGATCTATGTCTGTTGTACACGTTAAGTAAACGCCTACGACCAAAGTCTCTGTTACTATCGTCTATATGGGTGGGGCTTTGACGTATGAGCCTTCTCTGTGTTTAAGAGGCTGGTCTGAATGAGGTGTATGGAGACGTGACAAGGGATATGATTGCAAATACACTGGCCATCTGATAGACTGCCGTACGTCATGTGCCTGCGAAACGGTCTATTCTTGGTTCAACAATCGTCATTTTGACACTAGCTTAAGGATAGGGCACAGATTGTGGACATTTCTCAAAAGGATGGATGTGTCACTGTCACAAAAATGTATTTGTTCTCTGTGATACAGAGACGTTGGGAATTCTCATGATTATATGCTAACCGTATTTTTATGTAATAAACCGACTGAATTTGATCAATATGGTCCATCTAAGTTTCACATTTTATACTACAGTTAGAATGGAGTATACTGTTAAAGAAAGACTTCTACAACTGTTAGGTTTTGTAAGGCTTCCCCTTTCTGGCGTATCTTTGCAGTATGTAATTTTCAACTTCTTTCTCAGTTCTGAGAAGACTTCTTGATGGGTAAAATGAAGCTCAATTAAAACAAATCTGCAGCACCCCCATCCCACCTCCAAGAAAAAAAAACCGAATAGATAAATAAATAAATAAATAAATAAATAAAATGTTATGTTTTCTCAGAAAATAAAAGAAATAGACATCTACATTTGTTTTATGTGTGTATCGTTTAACTCAAAATTACTTCGTACTGCCGTGAACTCCTTGATCATTACTAATGAGAGCGACTAGTTTTGCAATTTCATAATTTACATCAAATGAAACAAATGGGTCTGGAAACATTTACAATTCCTCTTCAGGCCCTGCAAGTCACAATGGAACTGTTATGGTAAAGTTTTCTTCCTATATTTTTGGTATGTTTTAAGCTTGACTGAGAGAGAGACAGACAGACAGAGACTGATATAGAGATAAACAGAGAGATAGAGAGACTTTGAACAACTGGTTCCGTACTTTTCATTATAGACGACAAAGCTAGCGGGAGATTATGACTTCATCCTATACCCTGACGTCAAATGCAACGCAGAATTTTGCACACAGACCGCAACACTCGGCTACTGTAAGGTCATCGTCTGTAAAGATGAGCCAAAGCTTACAAAAATGAAGAAGTTAGAACTGATAAATGAACACCACTACTTTTCACCTAGTAAAATGAAAGAATACACATTCGAAACGTTCGAGAGAATCATCAAAGATCCCAGTTTCAGACAAAGCAGAAGAATATACCGTAAGTTGTTTCAATTAATGATGAGTCTTTTCTATTTTGTTTAAAAGGACCAGATATGAAATGTTATGGTATGCCATGAAATTTATATTACTCGAACAGTGGCTCGAAAGAATTGCAACAGCTTCAAATACAACTAATATATATTTCAAAGTGCTCTTAGTACAAAGCAGCATAGTTTATAATGTCTACAGTAGTCTATATTGATACATTAGTCGATATCGATACAGTAGTCTATATCGATACAGTAGTTTATATCGATACAGTAGTCCATATCGATAATTTAATATATTTGCAGTGGTCTATATCGATAATTTAATATGTTTACAGTAGCCTATATCGATAATTTAATATGTCTATAGTAGTCTATATCGATAATTTAATATGTATACAGTATATCGTTAAGAAATACATTCTATTCAAATTTTTACATCCTATGGTATCAATTTATAATTGATTTTGTAATTTAATTAACTAGGAATAAGGAAAGTTTTGCTCGAGAGTGAAACTGAATTTTATTGTTTAAAAAAAAATATAGGTTTTCCTTTTGATAATTAAGGAAAATAGGTTAATTACAAGTCTAATTTAGAAACCTTTTAAGTTAAACTTATGGATAGTGATATGTAATAGTTACGGGCATAGTCGGTGATCTTCAAAGTGTATGCAGACGAAGGCCGTGCACATATAAATGCAAATTTAAATTAAATGAGTAAAGCTAGGGCGGTTTTTCTGTGCACGGTAATAGACTTACATTTCAGTTCTTTTGTGTCAAATAGCATTAACATATCATGTAGATGCAAATAACAGAGTGGTTATTATAAAGGCAACATCGCATGGCCTGTGACTATTTTTTTCTCAATCGAAATATATTCTTTTTCTTAAAAAACATTTTTGATTGGTCAAATTCGACACACACACACACACACACACACACACATATATATATATACATGTATATATATATATATATATATATATATATATATATATTAGGAGGAAACAGTTCTTTCTCATAACATAAGCCCTGCTCAATGACCCGTTCATTGATTACATGGCACATGGTCAAAGGAAATGACGTCAGTGTTTGTTTGTTTTGTCATACTTACATATGTCGACGTTCTCTGCATACAACTTCATGAATAGTAAATCGACGAAAAAGCGATTTCTGTTAATTATATACGCGTGCTCTATCTATATTGAATTAGAATAAAATGCTTTTTCTGAATGTAACACAATATTCATGGTAGTGTGCACGTACTCGTTTCTTTGAAAAGTGCAGAGGTAGTATATTTGGAAAGTAAAGTGATTGATGCACTTTTGCACAGACTAGAGATTTATTTGTAGTATAATGTGACGCAATTGTTTCAAGCTGATATCTTTTGTGACGTACGTGCACTTTTTGCAGCTTGAGAAATCTCATCAGCATTCGATTCGAGTGATCCGCTTCATCTGTTGTCGGCTTGCCAATCATGATTTTATGCAGAATTCAACTATTAGGTTATAATGGTAAAGTACTGATTGTATTTGCTATTAAACTTGTGTTGATTATGCTCGGGGCGAGAGGAAAATTGATGTGCACATATTTATCAGACTTGTAATTTTTCCTCCAGGTCTGCACAGGAATCCGTCAAGTCCAGCTTTCACCATTTTGTACGACGCCGGTGCCGGAACAAAGTTGGAAGTAGATCTTGTTCCAGGTGTACATTTCAATGGCTGGCCCAAATGCGATGCGATCAGAAACTGGAAACCAAAATGGCAGACTCCAAAAGATCTGGCGGAACTGAAGCAGGAGTACTTTTGTGTCGCGAGAGAACATGCAAACGGTTGGTTTCCGTCTGTCTCTGTGTCTGCTTGCTTGTAAGTCTTTATGTTTGTCTGTTTTTTCTCTCTGCCTGTCAGTCTTTCAAGCCTGTATGTTCTGTTATTATGTTTACATGTGATTGTTCATTTCCCTTGCTTGGCTATTTTTATTAACTGAAACTGGATGATATGGAATGTGCATAAGTGCAAGGCTACCTTGAAAAGTATAGTAAATTGCCTCATATACTTGGACCCGTAGCAATATACGTGTATGATGCCACTTACTGTATACAAGCTCAAGAGCTCCTATGTATGTGGTAGATAAATGACATATTTTCAGAACTGAGTTAACCACGCCTGCTTATTAACATTATATCTTCTGTTAAACCAAAGTTTTTGTTTTGGAAATTTTATCACTGTATAAAAGATATACTTTTAATTGATAGGGACATTTTCATAGAATTTGAATGAAAATAATGATGTTATCAAACATTGAATTCATAAATGTTACATGGTGCAACTGTCCATGTGTCTTACCGTTAGAGTAGCACACGTCCTCTTAGTCAGACAAGCTTTGCCGAAGAAGTTATATTACCTAACTGCTCACACGTCACTTGGGTCAAGATTAGCTAGTGGCAGCCTGGAATTTTCAATAAACAGCAACTGACTAGCAGATTGTGGTAGATAGGTGGAGTTTGGGGATGCATCAATTTGTAAAACAGTATAATCGGTTAAGCATTTACAATATTGTACCTGTAAGTTGTATGTGTGTGTGTGTGTTTTATGACCCATCAATTAGTAATAAAAGTAGATATTTACTGCTGGTGCATGATACAGCTCTTCAGTTTGATTTATATAAGATTTTCTTTATCAGTCGACGAGGTGCTTGATGGACATATGCTATGGAGGGAGTCCTTTTCACACACGGAGAAGTTACTATGGAAACATGCCGATGGCGAGCGTGACCCACCTACATGTCGAAAGCCCGTTCTGAAAACTCTCAAATCGCTTCTGTCTCAGTGCATAGATCACAACACGGACATCAAGCATCTATCCACCTTTCATCTTCGTACTTTCATGCTTCGTGAATTTGACAAGTTTCCAAGGGACGAAGATTGGGCTAAATGTAACATGAGTACATGTCTCGAAGACACAAAAAAGACACTAAGAAATGTTTTAAATAATAAAGTTCTCATGAATTACTTTGTACCAGGTCACAATGTTCTCCAGGAGGTCCCAGAGAAAGAGGTTGCTGTTTTCATAACTTATCTTAACCAATCTCTCAGTCCAAACACAATGCAGCAAAAGTAATTACAACCACTTACACGATTCGTGCTTATTGCAGATATTGTTTGATATTCATCACGTCTAGAATGGGCCGGACGTAGAATGCTTTATTCGGTTAATCAGCGTTTCAACTAGTCTGCATTTCATGATTTGCTGTGCTAGTTGTTTGCTCAACCAGTCCATGCATTATGCTTTGTTGCGATTGTTGTTTGCTCAGTCTTTAGTTTACGCTTTCTTGTTATAAATAGCTCTCGTTGCAAAGCGTTTTCTGTTTTTCATAAAACATCCTTGTTTAAATGAAGTCTTTAGTTCCTGTGGTAGCTTAGAGGTCTGATGTACCTTAACAATCTTTACATTTTGTATGATTCGACTTTTTTTGAAAAGAATATTTATATAACTCCTTACCATCTTTCCAATAAACTATACATGTATCCTTTATATTGAAGTTTGTGGACTAACATGTGTTAAAGTACTTACTAGAGTTGTCTATCGTCGCAATATACAGAAAAACTACATGGAGTACAGAGAAAAAAAGTAATATTTATGAGCTTTGGCACTAATCATTTGGATGATGTTTCCAGTATGAGAATTCTATTGTGAATTACTACTTTTTCTTTTCACCTTACCAGAGTTGATGATATAAAGATATTAATCTATAGCTTATAGCTATTTCATTTAAGAAATAATTTTATATACATTCATCTATAAATGTTAGTAAATGTTTTGAGTTTAACATATATATATATATATATATATATATATATATTATAGATAGATAGATAGAAAGATATTAATCTATAGCTTATAGCTATTTCATTTAAGAAATAATTTTATATACATTCATCTATAAATGTTAGTAAATGTTTTGAGTTTAACATATATATATATATATATATATATATATATATATATATATATATAGTAATATATAGATGTTTTTGGTTATTTTTTACTTGCCTTTACGCACTATATAACTAGTATACAATGTTTTTTTCTTTCCGCAAAGCTGAATGTATTATAGATTAGCGGGTGTTAAGGTATCTAATATAGCTGTGTTTCATGTGTCCATATATTGAGAAATATTCTATATATACTATATACATGTAATATCTGTGGAATTGTGTACTGATTGACTCGAAGAATAATTGTTTTTTTAAATATTTGTATATTTCGCTCTCTCATCTTCTCTCTCTTTCTCTCTCTTCTTTGTTTACCTCTAAATTTCACAGATATGGTTCAGGAGTTGAACATTCCCAAACCATCTATATTCTTACAAGTTTGCTATCAGCTATACTGGAATATATTTTGGATAGTTTCTTCTCTGAATATCTGCTTTATTGTAGACTATAGTTGTTTTTACTACTGATATGAAGGACATACAAATAGTTTCTGTGGGTTGTTAGGGTTTGGGGGATCCTCAGAAAAAAAAGAGATGTGCTGAATTATTTGAAAACAAAGTAAGCAATGTATTTATTACATGATACATATTGTATTACAACACTGAAAATATTGTGAGATCCATGTCAATGCTGTTCTAATCTATTTCTCATCGCAATCTATGGGAGTGGCAATTTTATTTAATAATTTCCAAGTAAAACAAATTATGAAATTTTAAACATCCATTTGGTATAATTCTGATATAAAAGTGTTAAACATCCATTTGGTATAATTCTGATATAAAAGTCGGAGGTAAATCTATATTTTATATGAACATATTTAGTAAGTGAATCATTTTTTCAATGACACAGTTGATCGAAAGCGGAAACTAATTAAAATTTTGATACCGTCCAATAGTTATGTTCTGAAGAAATTGATATCCTGAGTTATAAGGGCATTATAAATGCAAGTAGTTACTTGAAGATTTAATATATACAGATCACTGGTAAGTTTCAGATGTCCTTGATTCCTCAGACTATGTACTATTATTTAAAAGACAACAAAGGTTGCAAACGTATTTACAGAAGAATTACAGAAAATAAAGCAATACAACTGACTAGACTTACTGGACATAGAATTTTCGTGATAAAAAGCGAAAAGAAATGACAAGCTATTTTTCTTTCCTATTTAGAATAACCAAATACCCTACCTTGAGGTTGTTTCATGTTACAATTTTCATAAAATACTCACTACTAATATTTTGTATTGTAGCAAAAGGAGGAAAAATGTCCAACAAGAAATGTAGCTTTTTATAGGATTCCAAATGTATAGTATTTTTGAAAGAACTTTGTATTAATGATAACTAGCAGCTGTTCATATGTACATGCCTTTGGTCTTTCAGAAGAAAAGGTATGTGCATGACATGGTGCTTTGAATATGCTTTTACTTAACGCAAACTATAAACTATTTATGTCAATATATATCGTAATATACTTAATATTGGTCTCTATACAAAATTTATTAAGTTTCTCTTTGCTTCTCTTTGCTTCAGAAAAGTATATTGCAAAATAAATTGTGCATGGAATGATTTTGACAGAGATTGGATACCATATATAAATGTTGTGGCATCATTACAAAATCTATAATAATAAATGACAGTGCATTCAAAATTTAAAAATGAAAATGTATTTGATCTGTGTTAAAAATATCTTCTCTTTTGTCTTTGTCTATCTTTCGTTAGCTTTACTAATACATAAAATGTTTAATAAAACCTAGGGTATGTGCGATTTGTATTTACGTTTCTGTTGACAGTTGTGTTTCAACAGAAAAGCATCAGGCGTCTGAGAGAAAAACAAAAAGTAGCAGCAGCTCTAAATAGGATGACAGACACGGCTATGTGAATAACAGCGAAAGGAGGACTAGAAGAAAAAAGTTTCAAAGTCCACCTGCTAAAATACACGAGTTGCCAACACCTAAATGAAGAATTTGTTGGATCAAAAAGACGAAGTAAGTGAATAAAGGAGTCACACCAGAACCGATCGCCCCTGTCCAGACATTCTTTACTCCTATTGCTCGACAACGATGACATAGTTCAGGAGATATGTTAAAATCAGCTTTTCGTACAGTGGCACCCATCTTAAAACCAATGGTCACTCGAAGATTGCATGCTTTAAAAGATGCAGCTTTGACGCAAGGAAAAGAGTTTATGCAAAACGTACTCATCGACAAAGTCCTAAAGAAGCCTTGATGAGAGCAAGATAAAATGTGTTGGTTCAGACAGAAAAAGACATCCTAGGTAGCCAATACACCTCAATAAACATGATTTCACACTTCTGGCAAATGAATGTATTCCTCCTCTACGCCACAGCAAAGACAAAGCAGAAAGAGACATTGAGAACCCTTCAGATCTAATAGACACGCAGCCAACCTGAAAAAGATAAGAAAAGAAGAACAGCAGTCGGAGTATCTAACGTTTTTGATTACTAAAGGGTAGAATTGTTTCCTGTGTTGTCTTTGACCACTTCAGCACCTATCTAATTTGAAATCAAGGTACGAACCAGCGCTTACATCGATCTGAATAACCGCTACTTGTACGTGAAAATCAAAGTTCTCAAAGCGACAGCACCAATCCAGGTTCCGATGCCAGAGTAGCTCCCGTCAATTAGTTCATACATTCGTACTTCAGCAAAGTGAATTTGTACTCGAACAACAAACTGGTCAGCAGCAGCATGGACACTTACTTTAACGGAGCTTACATCGAGAATCTCTTGAACTACGGAAAGGAAGCCAAGTACACACACCTCAATGCATCGGTGGTGTGGAAACCTGACACCTTGTGTGCCTTCAACGAGATAGAGTTGACACAAGATGACGACTCTCACAATGTAGAATTTAACAATCGCCAAAAGAAAATCAAACAATGATGTAGTTCAGAAATGATGGATGGTTTACACTTGGACATTTTGGTAGGAAGATAAGTATTTGTTGAATAGTGTGGATGTTCGTTTGAAACTGAATCGAAGTAATACCGTGTTTCATTGATGGCTGGTGTTAATGGGTACAAAAATTATAGTCGAAGAAGCCTGACTCTACGTTCGACGTGTAGAAGTCTTACCTAAAGTGGGAAACGATATCAGTGAAGCTCTGAGCAGAACGACAGCCAAGTATCAACTACCACAAATTGAGAATTAAAACCTTCACCATTGACTCAGGGCTCAGATCCAAGATCAAAGGTCATGCGTTTCAAGGTCAACTGCCTAAGCATTTGTTTATTAGCATCGGCAGCATTGCTGCTCTCAACTGAACTATGAATCAAAATCATTTACAACGCTTCAAAGTGTCTGAGATATAAGTGATCCGAGAAGTCCAAACGTTGTGCGCCAGACCTTCTGGACCTAAATTTTGTCAAAATAATTGCTTGGGACCTTTCTTCACTCTGTTTGAATTAAAAGGAAAATTAGGAACCAACAGCACACATGGCATTTGATTTCCCTCCAGACCACGGCAGTGAGGAAGGACATTTCTACCCTATAAAATCAGGCCAGCTCCGTGTGGAACTTCAGTTTACAGTTGCGTTCGCGAACACTGTGGACGTGATCTTGAATGCAGAATTAATACCATTTAAATCAAGAGTCTGAGACGATTAAAATACATGGAACACTAACCCATAGACATGGGCGAGGACTTTTTTCTTTTTTTTTATCTAGAACAGAAACTACAGCAGTCACAGACACCAAGTGGAGAAGAAGAAGAGAAAGAGACAATCATGATGGCACAATGGCGAACAAGAACAACACCGAGTCTCAAGTTTTGATCGCCACTTTGCTTAAAGAATCACATCTGACCAGAGAACATTCTAATGATTTTCAAGTCGATCATTCCAATAAAAAACAACATAACTACTGTTTGGTGATAAGTCAATAAGAAAAGTTGGAAGAGAATCTGGAAGAGGTATATACACTCATCCGAGAAGAGATGATCTTGAAAGAATGGTGTAAGGACTTGAGTGACTTTTCCTACCTCAACTGACTTAATTGGAGACGAAACACATCGAAGCTCTCTTGCAACAGAGTACTGAGACTTCCCATTCTTCGACTTGTTTGACAGATCTTTTTAAAAGAAAAAGTCAAGTTTGAAAAGCATTGCTTATCATTACCAGTGAAGATCAATACCTTTGAACTTAATTACCTTCAGACCCACAGTTCGTAAACAGCTCCCTGAAATCCAGCGGTGTGTGCTAAAATGAACTTCCTGAGAGACAATCTAAGGAAGTTTGAGCTTAATACGGTCGACAATGATCGGTCAGGAATCTCTTTTGGTTGCTGTTTACTTTACCAACGACCACATCGTGGAATATTTTGATTTATATGGAACACCTCTTCTTGAAGACCTTATCATAGACTCTCTGAGAAGAAATTATGTGTCCACTCAATTCGATAATGGTATGTGGACAATATTGAGTGTAGTTTCTTCGTCAACGCAGTCTCAGATTCCGATTAGAACATATATTGACTTATTTTGAACCTGGATTCTCTAGAAATGATACAAAAAAAAGAAATGTGGTTTAGTGATCATTATGGCTATCTGTTGTCTTTAGCTCAAAAACGTTGTATACATCAATGGCAAAATGACACTGTTCTAGATCATGTGAAGTCCAGTCTTACTTTTCGACGTTGTCAACCTTGTAAATACCTTAATGTTTAACACTATTGTGGCATTTGTCAGTTGTACATGAAAAGGGAGTGACTGGCCCTAATCTCCCCTCAATTTCTTTCTTGAATTTTAAGTGAGCTGGGCTTATTAAAAAGTGTTGAGTTAGAAAAATTGTATTGGTTGGAGTTTTATAAAAAAAATATTCTTTTGACATACTCTTTCCTTTTTTCTCTGTCCATCTTTGAATTTGTAAAAAAAAAGGATTTTTTTCTCTCGCGTTTCAACTCCGAGGGGAGTTTTCCTTCATGTCCGCGCTTAAAGTATATAAAGCGGCGCGTTCACCTGTTTTGCCATTTATCGTTGACTTGTCTACGGAGGAAAATGAGTTAGCCAGTAAGAATAGGGAAATTAAGTAAAGCCATGTGCTTGATGAACAGAGTGGAATACCTCCTGGGCCAGATGGATTAACTAGAAGTCTACCCTAACAAGCGTCACCTGAAGTGGGAGATATTAGCCTTTAGAACGATTAAGCAGCTGATAAGAGAAGTGATGATCGTACATACAGCTAAGACGAAAATGGCTTGGGCAGAGGAGAAGAGGGAAAGGGAGCGAGAGAAGTGGGAGAGAGAGAGAGAGAGAGAGAGAGCAGCAGCAGCAGCGGCGGCAGCGCCTCAACGAACGGTTGGAGAGAGTCCAGCAACGGTTGAGGCTGACGGAAGAACAGGAAGTAGATAAAACCTGCGGCAACTACAATTATAATATCATCAGCTATAAGACCCCCAGGTCCCTGTTCCGACTAGGGGTTGAATGTAACAAAAGAAAGAAAGACTCAAACAAGCTTTCTACTTTTCTAAAATACAAATTTATTTTCCTAAAATATAAAATATTTAAAACAAACAAAGTGAAAGAATTAAAAATAACTTACAGTTTAGAAATTTCTTAAATAGTCCTAAATTGTTCTATAGAATTCACTATTCCGGAAACTGTCCAAAGGTATTCCGAATGAGGACACTAACGTGCTTATATGCTAACAAGAATCAGTTCTAAATCCAAATGTTACTAATTCCAGGTAAATTCCTGTGAACGTAGAATATCCCAAAAGTTCTTGAAATGTTTCCGTTAATTCCAACGGAGTTAAATAATGTTTAGATCTTCGAACAATAGTACATAATCCCAAAAGTACTAGTTAGAAACAAGAATTCACAAGCTGAGTATCACAAACAATAAACAAATTCCTTTACGAGCTGAAGTAACTATGAAGAATACCTCACACTGGGGTAAATTCTAGTTTTATAGCATCCATACTGCGTTTCAAATAAACATACCCGAATTGCAATGTTTAATTCCTATTTCGGGTAAATACATTATGCACTCTTATTCGTACTAGTAAACAAGTACTGTATCAGGAACTAGGTCACAAAAATGACTCATTTCACCACACGCTACTTACGCTCTACCCACGTGATATCCATGTTGTATTAAGTTGACCGACATAATTATTGATTTCCTTGGACAGGAACAATGACTCATGTACTCAATAATAGCGTTGGCTACTAAAGAAAATATAAATTATAATACAAAAGGTCATAAACCAAATGAAACTATATTATAATATAAAAGATGATACATAATTCCGTAACATCTTCCCCCTTAAAAGAAAGAAAGTTTTATACAATAAATCTTTCTTTTGGCAAATACGTCAAACATATATGTAATCGATTGCAAAAACATAATGAATGATACAGTCATGTATACAAAACAATGCAACTGTAGTGTTATGCACCTGAAAGTGCATCAGCAATCAAATTTTACTCAGAAATATCCGTAATCTTAACCTCGATTGGTTTTATTTGTCCATGTCCCACAACATGTCCTAAAAAGGTAACACAAGCACGGCAAAAGTCACATTTCACATTGATTGTCATATTTGCTACGCTGAGCCTTTCGAAAAACTTCATAATACTTTCCATGTGGTCTTCCCATGTGTCGCTGTATATGATGACGTCATCGATGTAAGCATCACACTTTCTTATTCCAGATGTTATCATATTCATCAAACGTTGGAAAGAACTTGGGGAATCCTTCATCCAAAATGGCATGACTTTGTATTGGTAAAGTCCATCTGGAGTCACGAAAGCAGAAATTTCTTTTGTACTCTCCGTAAGTGAAATTTGATAGAATCCCTTCAATAGGTCAAACTTGTGACGTATTTGGCATTTCCAATCCTGTCAAAACAATCATCAATTCTAGGAACTGGAAATGAATCTGTCTTGGTGACACTATTTACTCTTCTGTAATCACTACACATACGGAAATCTTACCTGGTTTCGGCACTAAAATACAAGGTGAACTCCAGTCACTTTTACTTTGTTCGATAAAGTCATTTTCCAGTAAATACTGAATTTCCTTCTTCAGATAGTCTTGTTTGATAGGATTCATACTATAAGGATGTTTCTTTATAGGCGTTGAATTCACTATTTCGAAATCATAGAAAATCTTATTTGTTCGTGTGGGAATATATGGAAATAAATGTTCGTATTCTTTTAGCAGCTGTTTCAGTTCGTTAATCTCAATCGGCAGCAGATGCAAAAGTTTCTGGTCCAGATTGTCCAGAATTTCCCAATTAAGAAGAATATTCACTTCTAAATCATCACTATCCGATTTCTCATATTCATTTAGATGTTGTATGTGTGGGACAGGAACTACTAAATTAATTGGACGATTTATATGGCTATCTCTGTATACATATTGTTTTAACATATTAATGTGGCGAAGTTGTTTCTGCTTTCTCCTCCCAGGAGTATTAATAATGTAATTTAAATCACTCAATTTCTTGTGAATGGTATAGGGGCCAAAATACTTAGCCTGAAGAGGATTTTGGGGTATGGGTAACAGAGCCAAAACTGTATCACCCGGCTGAAAACTCCTATCTTTTGCTTCTTTGTCATACCTCAATTTCATTTTCGACTGGATAGATTTATGATTATTTCTTGCCACCTCGCACGCCTTTGCCAATCTATTTTTAAATTTAGAGACATAGTCCAGAAGATTTAATTCTGACTCTTCAGTAAAAAGAAGTCTTTCTTTCAATAATTTTAATGGACCCTGGACAGACTGTCCAAACACAAGTTAAAAAAGATTAAGTCCTAGAGACTCTTGCACCTACTCCCTTGCAGCAAACAACAACAATTGCACACCTTCATCCCAATCTTTCTCTGTCTCATAACAATATGACTTAATCATACTCTTTAAAGTCTGATGGAACCTTTCCAAAGCACCTTGACTTTGAGGATGGTAGGCAGAGGATCTAAACTGTTCGATGCCTAATTCATGTAAGACTTTCTGGAATATACCAGACATAATATTAGATCCCTGGTCAGATTGAACAGACTTAGGAAGACCAAATAATGTGCGAAACTTGACCAAAGCTCTCACTATGGTCTTAGCTTTGATATTCAGTACAGGAATAGCTTCTGGAAATCTTGTGGGCGCACACATAATCGTCAACAAGAATTGGTGGCCTAACTTTGTCTTAGGTAAAGGGCCGACAAAATCTACCATTATTCTACTAAATGGTTCATCAAATGCAGGAATAGGTGGCAGATGAGCTTTGGGTATCTTCTGATTGGGTTTTAACACCATTTGACAAGTATGACAAGATCTAAAAAACTTATAAACATCACTTTTAAGTTTCGGCCAGTAAAAATAATTTAAGATCTTGTGATAGGTCTTATTAACTCCTAAATGACCAGACAACGGCGTTTCATGGGCTAGACTAAGTATTTCCTGTCGAGACGATCTAGGAACTACAATTTGATAGCTAACTGACCACTCGTCACCAGCGGATACCTCAGATGGTCTCCATTTCCTCATAAGGACCCCATTCCTCAAGAAGTAACAAGTTCCTTCTTGTATGGCTTCAGTTTCACTAATAGCCCTGTGAAACAAACAGGAGATCTCGGGATCTTCATGCTGTAAGACAACTAGTGATTGTCTTTTATCACCCTGATTAGATTTATGAGATTGTGTAGCTGAAAGAGTATCACTGTGATCAATAGTTCTTGATTGATCAAAACTAGGAGCATAAGTGACCTCATTAAAAGCCAGATCCAAAAAGGTGTCCGCTAAAGGAATACCATCCTGTTCAACAACATCATTCTCAAGAGCACGCTTTGCCATAGCTCTAGTAACTGCACAAGCTGGATATAAACCAGGGATTTCTACTTCGATAGGATCAACTCGTTGATCCATACAAGGCTTGTCAGTTACAAGTGGATTAACCACGACCTTATCTCCAGCTAGGTCATTATCTAGTAATAAATGAATGCCCTTTATAGGCAAAGAAGTCACAGCTCCTATGGTCACTGGTCCCGAAACTAAGTCTGATGACAAATTAACATTATGGAGATGGACATTAACATATCCACATTCTACCCCCTGTATAAGAACACTTTCACTAGAAGAAGACTTCTCAGAAAAGGGCAAAGTACTTTCTAACAAAAGACTCTGAGACGCTCCTGTGTCTCTTAATATCTTAATAGGAGTAGTCCTATCTAAGTCACCAACAAGTGACACTGAACCCTTCGACATGAATGGTTCGTATTTCTCCATGACAAAATCAGACTGAGGTATGCAAGCCTCCACACAATTATTTCTTTCAATACATGACCCTGACATTGATCTCTTATAAACAAGAGCATTTGGGACTGCTCTGTTGAAATTCTGTTGCCTATTTTTCACCCAAAAGCAATCAGAAATAACTTGCCCTTTCCTCTTACGATAAGAGCACGTGAGAATAGATAAGGTTTTCTGATCCGTCTTATCAGAAATTTGATTCTTCACAGTTACACCAGTTGGAGGTTTGTAAGTACTCAAACGAGAAGGAAATGGTTTCTTAACAATAACCTGTTGAGGTGTAGATTTATTTACAAATAAAACCTTGTGAATCAAAGAATGTTCATCAGATGTACTAGTTGGCTTCTCCAAAGTTTCAACCCCTTTCTCATCAAGGTATATTCTAATGTCATTACTGACACAAATCTTGAATTCTTCAATCAATACAAGTTGCTTAAGATTATCATAATCCCAATCAACCTTCTTGGATGTACACCATCTCGTAAACAAAAGATCTTTTCCCCATGCAAATTCTAAATGAGTCTGGGTAGTTTCCTTTCTACAATTTCTAACGTTTTGACGGTACGTCTCAGGTACCATCTCATAAGCCCGAAAGACACTTTTCTTTGACCACATCATACACAGCAGATTGTTCAGCCGAGAGTGCAGTATAAACATCACTAGCTTTACCAGTAAACACACTCTGCAACAATGAGGTCCAATAATATTTCGGCCATTTAAAATTCTCAGCTATTTTCTCAAAACTGAGAACATATTTGTCTACCTCCTTTTCTCTAAAAGGGGGAACCTGTCTGATATGTTTGGCTAGATTAAATTATGAACCTGTATTGCTATGAGAGTGCCCTTTATTGGTCAATTCCAATTCCCTTAATCTAAATTCCCTTTCATTATCTCTCTCTCTCTCTCTCTCTCTCTCTCTCTCTCTCTCTCTCTCTCTCTATATATATATATATATATATATATATATATATATATATATATATATATATCATGTATTTCCCTATCTCTCTCCTCCTTTCTTTCTTTTCTTTCCCTACGTTATCTCTCTCTTCTATTTCTCTTTCTTTCTCTCTCTCCTCTTTTCTTTCTTGTCTTTACCTATCTTTCTCTCTCTCTCCTGTATTTCCCTTTCTTTCTCTCTCTCCAGTATTTCCCTTTCTTTCGCTCTCTCCGCTTTTCTTTCTAGTATCTGCATTTGCTCCCAGTGAGGTCGAAGTTTTTCTAATTCTACTTCCTTTGCTATTTTTAATTTCCTTTCGAAACAGTACGGAGATTTCTTCTTTAACACCCTTTTCAAAAACACCTCTTTGACCAAATAATTTATCAAATTATTCCTGATCTCTTGCTTCAATAGGGAAGCCGTCGCTTCAGTAAGATTATAATATTTGGCAATTTGAAGTAACTCATCCTTTCTCAATGACTCTAATTTCTCCTGGGTGGGAGCAGCTATAAAATACTCTGCCTTGGATGTCACGATGAAAGCCTGTTCGTTTCTCTGTTTATTTCTCAACCGGGAAATCAAAATATCAAGGATCACTACAATTTCACACAATGAAATTCAAACTTCAAAAAAAAAAAAAGACAATTTTCCTAAGTATTAAAATCTCTGAAATATTAAACTTCGAAAATACTTAAATAAATTCAAATGCCGAAAATATTCAAATAAAATTCGAGATCCCTGACGAGCCTCCAATCTCTTGTCACGACTAGGGGTTGAATGTAACAAAAGAAAGAAATACTTAAGCAAGCTTTCTACTTTTCTAAAATACAAATTTATTTTCCTAAAATATAAAATATTTAAAACAAACAAAGTAAAAGAATAAAAAATAACTTACAGTTTAGAAATTTCTTAAATAGTCCTAAATTGTTCTATAGAATTCACTATTCCGGAAACTGTCCAAAGGTATTCCGAATGAGGACACTGACGTGATTATGTGCTAACAAGAATCAGTTCTAAATCCAAATGTTATTAATTCCAGGTAAATTCCTGTGAACGTAGAATATCCCAAAAATTCTTGAAATGTTTCCGTTAATTCCAACGGAGTTAAATAATGTTCAGATCTTCGAACAATAGTACATAATCCCAGAAGTACTAGTTAGAAATAAGAATTCACAAGCTGAGTATCACAAACAATAAACAAATTCCTCAATGACTTTTACGACCTGAAGTAACTATTAAGAATACCTCACACTGGGGTAATTTCTAGTTTTATAGCATCCACACTGCGTTTCAAATAAACATACCCGAATTGCAATGTTTAATTCCTATTTCGGGTAAACACATTATGCACTCTTATTCTTACTTGTAAACAAGTACTGAATCAGGGAACTAGGTCACAAAAATGACTCATTTCACCACACGCTACTCACGCTCTACCCACGTGATATCCATGTTGTGTTAAGTTGACCGACATAATTATTGATTTCCTTGGACAGGAACAATGACTCATGTACTCAATAATAGCGTTGGCTACTAAAGAAAATATAAATTATAATACAAAAGGTCATAAACCAAATGAAACTATATTATAATTTCAAAGATGATACATAATTCTGTAACAGTCCCTTAAACCGAAGATCAGGCGGTGGAAGCAGAGGCTCCCAATTTTAGATTGGAGATTGAGCAACTATGATCATATATGTCCATATTGCAGAGCCCGGCCTGGGAGGTGCAGTTGTCCTGGATATCAATAACATCAACGATCCATGACAATAACTAACGGCCCTTTTTATGGCCGCCAATATATCTCAATCATTGCCAAAATAATAATGTTTCATGTGTGTATGTCTTTGTCTTTCATAAACCCCTCTCCACTCTTCTGTCTAGTGTGTAATTGTATCATAATATGTTTGTGTGTGTGTGCGTGTGTGAACAATCCTACTACTGTGTGTGATAGTATATAAGTGTGTCTGTGCGTATGTGTTAATATTCCTACATTTTTCTCCCCTTAAATTTCTCTTATAGGGTTATGAGAGTAGTAGGGGACGGTAGTTTTGTTTATAAGGTGATGATAGGGAAGTTATAGGGTGATAGGGATAATAGGGTAAATTGTAACTTTGTTGATAAGGGGTTTGACTTCTATTTCATCCCCTTTTTTACATCATACACAGTGTTGGTTAGTAAGTATGGGTGTTGGTCAGTAGATGAGTGGGTGCTGGTCAGTAGATGGGTGGGTGATGGTCTGTCATACGACGTATTGGTTAGTAGGTGTTGTTTCAACATTACATTTACCTTGTCCGTGTCATTTGTTTTTTGGTCCTTATAACGGCTCATTTCAAAAGGATAGACCCATCATATTCATCCTATGAATATTTTTAATATTACAGCTTCCCTTCTCAGTGTCAGGGCACCAATGTTAATCCTATAGCGATTTGTAACATTACATTTCCACTTTTCTGTATAACGGCGGCCCATAATGATAATCCGTTGGACTAATGTTAAAATCCTATTGCAAACTGGCGACCTTAATATTAATTCCAATTGTCCGTATAGTACCTCACAATACTACTGCAGTCTCATCGTTTAAATACAGTACATCCATATGTTGTAACCCGATAACAAGAAAATATAGCAGAACAACGAACAAACCATGCCTAACGCAAACACAATATCGAGACATTGGAATGATACATATTTTGACATTCATTCGCATGCCATACAAATGGCTTTTTTTGCGGAAAACGTGACTATGAGGGTATCGCGAGCTATGAAGGGGCACATTAAAGTCTTAGTTAAGAGAAAGAGAGAGAGAGAGAGAGAGAGAGACAGAGAAACAGAGAGAGAGAGAGAGAGAGAGAGAGAGAACACACACAACAGTCTTATTCTTCTCAATTTAATGATCTAATGTCCCAATGGCTTTTTATATTCACGAATATCATTATCTGCAGTTAATTCCATGGGTGATATTTATACACAGACAATTTCGTCTTAACGCTAATTGATTGAATATCAGTTTCATTTCTATCAATCGATATTCTGATGGGGTCAAGCACTGTTAGCACATGGTGAAATGACTTCATTATAGATTATTGTAATAATGAATGTTTCCCGTTGTTGTACATATTTAATTAAGAAGGAAAGTGTCCTGTATGCATGATTAAACAACATTTGAAACGAATAATAAAAGAACCATGCATAATCTACAATGGGTTTGTTTGAAAGTTCACAGATGGCCAAACTGATACCCATTCTCAAAGTTCCGCGCTAGATTGTATTGCAAGCCGACGCTAAATCGTAGGGTTTTATTGCCTAAATTAATGCGCTCGATCGTAATGCACAGGCTCGAGAAGGTAATGCTTTTATTTTTTATATTTCTTTTTAAATTGTCGGCTCGACTTCCTTGTTGAAAATAGATATCTCGCAGGTGACGATAACAAAACTCGCGCCGTATATGTAGGCCTACTGGTATAGTATCGTAAAATCATGAACATAATAAGTCTAATGCACAAATAACCAAACAAAAAATACATCTTCCTTATTGTCATATTTAAAATATCAATCCCATGAACGTGTTCCAGTTATTCTTAGCAAGAGTGGAAATTATACACCATTTCCGATGAAGTAGTCGCCATAAGCTGCATAATATTTCTAGTATACACACCCTCCTGCTTCACCCTATCAGCGAAATATCTTCCAAACATGTATAATCGATACCCTCTTGCTACATATCTTGACATTTGTTTGGGGCTTTTTTAGCAGTCAGTATGTGTAAATTATGCCTGTAGGGATTGAAATAGACTTTCTTTTTACATGAGTGTACTTTGTTCAAAGTAAACAAGAGAAAATATTTAACGTTTGTTCAAGTAAAGACATCAAGACTTTCAAACTTTCAGCGTAAAAGCTTCATTGAACTAATTATGAATGAGATCTCAGAAAAAGCTGAGAAACAAATTGTGTGGATCTCAAGGTAATGTTCTCGACTCTGGTCTTTACCAACACACTGGCTATACACCTTGTGTGGTTTTGACCAAAATTATGGTTTTAATTATATCACTAAACACCGTTGAACAAGCTGTATACTTTCTTTTATGTTAAGTATATGATGTCAAGGGTATACCAGCCCCCTCGTATTAAATTCTCTTTTGAGATTTGACAGAACACTGGTCAGAACGTTCGTCAGTATGGTCCTTAAAAATGTTCGAGCTGGAAACCATCTCAAATATCAGCACTTCCGCATACCTTTTAAAGAGGGTGGGATTCGAACTGGTTATGGAAAGTGTATGGAAGCGCTCAGGTTGAGGTGGGCACAACAATATGCATAATATTACACCATTTATAACCACTTTTACACAATCGGTATAGACGGAGCTGAGGTTACAAGGAGAACCGACTGACACACTGGCGGACTGACCTGTAGACGGACTCACACTACTTAACACAACATACAATATATCTACAAAAGTGTGAATATATATATACACCACATACACACACTAGCACACACAAAAGCGTAAGCATTCGCTTTCTTAGTCGAAACACTTGTTCGGAATGGAATGTACAACATGTATATTTACGCTGTTGCGTAGGTAGACATAACACTATACAGCGTATCTCTTTGTCATGATTGTGTTATTCTTTAATCAGTATGCTCAAACCGAAACCATAATATCACAATTTAAGAAAGGGAAATTGAAAGGTAAATTTGGTGAGTCAACTGTCAGCATCAGCGATCTTATTCGATAACACTTGTGTTAAGGATTAGCATGCTCAGTAAGGTAGAATTTGATCAGCAAATCAAACGGCAAGAACAGGAACTAAAGAAACGCATCATGGCGGCCTCCATAACAAACAGAGTTTTTATTATTTCTTCCCCTATATACAGCCAATTGCGTGACCTAATCAGGTTCGTAATGCATTCGGACACTAAAATGATGCCTTATACGTGCGTAATTAACACATATGTGTTATTTTAATTTTTATACCAGTATAAATATGAAAATAATTAGTGGTGAGCTAAGTACTTTCTCCAACGATCGCCATTGTGGATCTAGCTTACTCTCGGGTTATTGAAAAGAGTGTACACTACACACAAGTTGTGAGTTCTATGTTTTGGTTTTTTGCTGCTCGATTAGATGACACATGCCGCACATGAAACACAGATTGCCCCTATACGAATTCGTGCACAATGTTTGTCCTCCAGTCATCCAGATGAAAGTTAAACAAAACCAGATTATTTTTATATAACATATGCTAATTAATTATGGATAGACTTAATGAAGGGTTGCAAAGCTGCAATATCAGTGATAATTATAGTCTTAGGTGACTGGTAGGTGAACGATACTTACATAGTCGATGGGTAAATTAATGTGAAAGGTAGTGATAGAATAAATCTGGTTAATGATTGTTTTTTTTAATACTATTTTTTTGGGGGGTATTTTATCATGCACATGATATATGCCTGTGCGTGTGTATATGTATATGTGTGTGTGTGACAGATGTCATGAAACATGTCAGACCCATTCATTGTACACATTGGTCGGTTTAGCAGCAGATGCAACTTCCGTGGTTCCGGTACAATTCTTCTGAATGCCGTCGTATGTATCTGACTAGTTTCTTAGATATAACTTCTGGAATTCATGCCATTTGTCAAGCAGTTTGATTGTTTGTTTGGTGTTTAGCGGCACATCAACAAATGAAAGGCTGTATAGTGCCGATGCATTGAGAGTAAAGTGCCTTGTTCAGAAAAACAAAACAAACGACTCTGCATAAACTGGGAAGAATTCGAACCTTCCACCTATTGATTGCGAATCAGGTAAGCCAACTACTAATCCACCGAGGCTCTTTCGTTTAGCAGAGCAGCTCGCATTTCAGTTAGATTCTAATGTTGTAGACATTCATAAGCTCTCTGCCATCTGTGTTGTTTATAATCCACACAGATGTTAGTTGCCGATATTAGTTTTTCCAATTAGATAACGACTACAAGTAGACATTGTGTTGACTTCCAATAGTTGATATGAGCCATCCAATAAATAACAAGTGTCAAGCTTAACCCATTCACGAGCACGGGCGAGCGGGAAAGCTTTCGTTTTGCGCATTTGCCATTCAGACATGTTGCAGTGAAGATGTCATTTTTTGCTGTGATGAAAACTAGTCTTGTTTTCATGTCTACATTGCAGGTACATTGCTGTTATATGTTTCCGGGCTACAAAAAATGTTTAATTTGTTAACTTTTATTATAAATTTGATCAAAAAATATTTCAAGAATATGTGGTGTTTGTAATATTTCTTGACATCGATCTCTTGTCGCATGAATATTGATCACATATTGAACAAATGTGAAAAGAGAACATGTGTGTATTTAATGAACAGTTTCTCAAGCTGTAATTTCATTGCTTAACATATAAGTTTGTAATTCTCACTGACTTTTCTTCTTTAATTATTCAGTACATATTATTCTGTTTTAAAATATGTACCATGCATTTGCCATTCAGCCATGTTGTAGTGAAGATGTAATATACTGATGTGATGCAAACGGGTCCTGTTTTCATAGCTACATTGCAGATCAAGTCATGTAATACAATTACAGTCAGTCAGTTGAAGTCTTGTGACTTTGTCATAAGCCCTGTAAGAATAGGTTCATACAGGGAAAATAATTTAAATGAACAGATGATACCAGTCCATCGTGAAATGTAAATAGGTGTAATGTGCGCTTTCAAGTTTACACAATAATCGCCTCTGAAACGGCACGTGCAATCCATGAACTACCCATGGTCCCCGTTTTCAGGTAATATTGTGGTCTGTTTACGATAATATTTATTGCTTACGAACCTTATTTTTTCATTCTGGAATTACAGATTGGCACACCTTAAGGTTTATGTACCTATTTTTGTCATTAGAAGATGTTTTTGAGCCATATGACTTCAAATGACCACAGCAGATACTATACATTGTAATTAATTCTGATTGGAGTAGCTAGATTATGGTATTGTAATTACAAATAGGTAAAACTATTTCATCAACTGTCAATTGAAAAACCAATTTAATAGGGACACACATCTCACCGCTTTCCGCGTGAGTTCGGGTCTCAGCTCGACTAACTTGGGTATGTGAGAGAGCTTGCCAGTAGCTTCCCGTGAGTAGGTGGTTCCTTCCTGGGTCTTCCTCCACCAACTGGATGCCATGTGTGGCCTATCGTATGCTGAAAAATGGCGTTAAACCGCACAAAACCAAACCAAACCAATTTAATATACTTGTATACTTGTTTACGTTCCAAAGTAGACTCGTCGGTTTGGTTTGGTTCTTTACGTCACAGCAACACAAGTAGGTTATTTAGTGCCGAGGCAATTGGAGTAAAGTGCCTTTGGCCAATGACACACCACTGTAGCTGACCCAGGCTGGTCCGATGGTAGGATTCGAACCCGCATCCTTTCGGTCGTGATTCCGCCAAGCTAACTACTGAGCCACCGCGCCCCCCGACTCGTCGGTTTATTTTAGCTGTGTAAAAGTTTTGTTGATTGCAGTCTGGGCGATAGAAGAAAAGATTTGTTCATTCATATCGGACATTTAGCTTTTCCACCCAGAAAGTCATCAAGCCTAACCTTCACCATTTTGTGCTGGGACAAAGTTGAATGTTGGGGTCAAAAGTAAAGGTCAAGATCACTGTGACTGAAAGAAGAAAAATTTCTTTTGCACAATAACTTGAGTTCTACATCATAGATCTGGACTAAACTTTGCAGAGGGCTTGCACTTGGATCAAGGAGGAAGCCTTTTGAGTTTGGGGTCAAGAGATTAAAGGTCTAGAGGTCAGAGATCACGATCATAGTAAGTCTAATAAGAAAAGACAATGGTTTCTGCACAGTAACTTTAGTTCAAGTCCGCATATCTAATATCCAGAGTTATCCATGTAATTAAAGTTTCTACATACAGGACAATTAAACACGGAAATGATGGATAATGTGCTACTCACGGTACTCTTGTTTTCAGCTTATTTAGATTTTGGAAAACTTCACAACATATAAAATAGATGGTGTCATATACATCAATGAATATAAATTCAGCTAAACTAGTCCTCTCCTTCTCCAACAAAAATGACAGTGTTATAGTAATTGGATTATTTTAGTATATTAAATATTTTATATTATTTATTTATTTATTTATCAATTAATTAATGTATTCATTTATTTAATTATTTATTTATTTATTTATTTATTTATTTATTTATTTATTATTATTATAATTATAATTATTATTATTATTATTATTATTATTATTATTATTATTGCTACTACCACTACTACTAGTAGTTGTAGTTGTAGTGGTATCCTCTGTATTTTCTCTTTTAACGAGAAATTTTAAATGTGGTGATATTGTTTCAATACGAAAGGGTAACTATACTGTGTTAAAATGCTGACAACGAAGAAACAATAGATGACACGGTTATTATTGAAGGGTAACTATACTGTGTTAAAATGCTGACAACGAAGAAACAATAGATGACACGGTTATTATTGAAGGGTAACTATACTGTGTTAAAATGCTGACAACGAAGAAACAATAGATGACACGGTTATTATTGAAGGGTAACTATACTGTGTTAAAATGCTGACAACGAAGAAACAATAGATGACACGGTTATTATTGAAGGGTAACTATACTGTGTTAAAATGCTGACAACGAAGAAACCATAGATGACACGGTTATTATTGAAGACCAGAATAGGCCTTATGCACTCTACTGCATGTTGTACAAGGCGGCTAATGGAGACAGGAGTCCCGGTAGCTCAGTGGTTATCGTGCTGGAATCGCAACCAAACGGGTGCAGGATTTTACCATCAGATCAGTCCGGGCATGACACTCTTCTCCAATTGCCTCGGCACTAAATAACCTACTTGTGTTGTTGTGCCATAAATCATCAAGCTAAACAAAGAATCACGCCCTTCAAATGCTCAATTTGCTGGAGTTGTTTTGTAATATAGAGACAAATTTACCTGCATCTGGAATATTTTAACCCGATATGTTGAAGATGTGTACTGTATAACATTACCCGTGTATGAATCGTACCCATTTGCGTACAGCACATACCCTGATCTGAAATTGCACAAAATGCGCCTGTAAATGAGAATCTACTCTGTTGTCTTGCACTCATACTTGTTTGGGTATGTGGTATCCATGATCATATGCAGTGTTCAAGTAATAGTTTGACTTAGAAAAGATGTGACAAGATGAAGTTGGTGACTTCTCGTGATATTGTGGAGCTGGAACAATGATAAGATGTTTCAGCCGTGGAATGAACCTTCTACTTGACGTGCTGCAACCGTAAGAACAGTTCCAGGAACATCCAACACTTAAAATAATGTTGGCTGTTAAAAAAAATGTATCAAAAGACTGTGTATGGAAAGAAGTCTACGCCGTATCATTGTAGGAATAGTGTGTTACCACGTGTACATTTTCGATAAATTGAAACAAATCCTGGCAGCGTTGTTTGGGAGCCTCTATTCACCATCAGTCACTATTCCCAGTTGATACTGAAACTTTCCGACACTTTCATACCAGAGCAAAACATCAGTATATTCCAATAGTCTTTCATTATGGACGATACATAGAGATATGCCAGCTGTTATGTATGATGTTTATATAATATTCTAAATATTTTGGGAAATTGTAAATGTTTATTCACTACAATATTTGCTTAAACCTTAATGTTGTTTATCAGAAAAACATGTTTAACTAGTGTCCTTGAATTAGGTTGTTTACTTAAGATTTGAGTTCAAGGATAGCTTTGATAAACACAATGTTTATCCAATTTGAGGTCAAGGTTGATTTTGTTTACAGATAAACTAGAATTCCCTTAAGAGTTATGTGTCAAAAAGCACATAGGCCATTTATTACTCTAGAATGTTCTGTTATGTGACCTATCTTTATATATACCATGTTTAGTGGAGAGTTTTTCAGTTTCGACATTACCATCAGTCTTTTAAAGAGCAATTACAGTTCCAAATTCTGAGAGAGGAATTATTTAAAATATTCATTGGATTATAAAAGTTTTCATAGACTTTTGGATTTTGGAGTTGGAATTGATGATTTTGGGATTTATGTGAACTTATTCAAAGATATTTTGGAGTACTTCATTTTGACATATCAGCACATTAAAGACTACTGGCACATCAGGATATTAAAGACCATTGGCACATCAACACATTCAAGGATACAGCCATTCATTCGGAACATTCTATATTTAGGACTCGTGATTAGGACACTAATTATTATTGGATTATTTGGAATTAAACACATGTTACTGTAAGTGTCTTTTTGGATTTCATTAATATTATCTAGAAATAAATTGCTTGTTGATTTTTACTTGATTTGTTGGTTTCACTTTCTTTCTGTTACATTTTTCTTAGACCACAGAGTCGTAACACGGCATATAAGCAAAGCATGTAGATTTTGTTTTCCACAATAATATCAAATCAGTCTGATGGCAAAATATTCGAGAACACTCAGTCTGTATTTTTAACATAACCCTAAATTCCATAAACATCAGTTAATGTCATGGATCTATTCAGCAGTTACGGTTATGACATTTTCAATTTCTCGGTTTATTTTCCATTTCCACCACGAATGTATTTACACTGAAGCAGGAACAGCATCAAGTTAGTCTCAGAGTGAACAGAACATGAAATGTGCATTTAAAATGCATTATATTAAGTTGTTTACATTCAAATCATCGTTTCTTATTTGAAGGCCAAATTGCATACCTTTTTATTAATTCCTGTCTAGAGTTTATGTGCCCTTGCGATACACCTTTACACCTTTCATTATCTTATGTCATTGTTGTACTTTAATGTCGGACAACCACACTATTTACGGCTTGTGACGATCTTGAGCGATGTAAATAATATGAGATGATGTAATTTTCGTGTAAACCACAGTTTAATTTATTCTTCCTCTTCTCCTAACATATCGTCGAAGATGTCGAGAAGTGTTTGACTAGAGTCTGACACAATCCCGTCGTCTTTGAAAGGAATCTCTTTTACAGACGAAATGGATTACCTTTGACTTTTGTCGGTAACTAGTAGGTCGATTGCCACTCTTTATAACACCACACGATGCGTTGTGGAGGACGATCCAACAAAAGTGCTTTATATTCCATCAAACAATTGACAAATTCGGTTTTGCCTGAACCACTCGGTCCAGCAATCAACTTTTTAAAAGGATGTCGAAAATACAGTACCTTTTGCAAATTCTGAGATGATTACAAAAAGCACAATATTGTTGCATTTTTCATCAGCCACACACGTCTTTGGCATAGTCAGCCACCTCTTGTGTCCAAGCGTCGAATCCAAATCTTTTCCAATCACGTACGTCCTTCCAGTGGTAAAGCTGTTAGTATAAATCGCTAGACACACACACACACACACACACACACACACACACACACACACACACACACACACACACACACACATTTATTGGTAAGTATGAAGAGTATATAAAGTGCGACTAATCGCTTCTTCACACGGGTGTAGAACATTATTCATCACGTATCACAGCACTTTTAACAGAATAAGTGTTTTGTACACAGACAAAGTTTGGGTGGTCATGTCTTTACATGAATTGGTAATAAATTTGACGAATGAAATCTGCCAGTAAACGAAATCCCCAAAAAATCAGTCACTAACACACACAACAGGTCGTCCCATATTTAAAAGGGTCGTATCGTCTTGTGGAATCACTTGTTTTTAAAATATACTTGGTAATCCTCTAAGTCTTAATTAGTTTTATTCATTTCTTCCGATAGAACTTGCTGCAACACTAATTGCAGAAGTCGTGGCATAGCAAGTTTAATAACGTGTTCGCTGTTGATTTAATGTCTGACAACAGATCCTCAATCGATCCTTCTAAACAGTCCATTCGCATGAATACCGTTTGATGGAATAGTGGACCATGTATCAAAGGGAGTCAGCCGGTAAACCATATCGAAGAAAATAATTCATTAACTTACACATGACACGTCGTAAAAGATTCCCGTCTTGACGTAATACTTCTTTTAAAAGAACTTTGTAATCCTGTAAGTTTTAACCTTTTCATTGACTTCTTCCCATGGAATTCGGTCAATCTACGCGGTAATTGTATGTTGAAGTCGTGGCATCCAAAAGTCTTACAACGTGCTGGATGTTGATCAATGTCTGACAATTTAAATACTTGCAATGTAATCAACCTTTCTATGGCATTTACAGATCAATGATTCAAGCGTCTATGCCATTTCGGATGCAATAGTTCTTTGCGTTTCACTTGAATCTGGAAAATATCCCCATAATTGCGTTCTCAAAGCTCCAAAGGTAGATTCTGAGTGTGCTCTTCTAAGTATTCATGGGGATCATAATTTGGACCGACCAAAGGAAGGTAATGACAGACCTGAGACCATCTTACATGTTCATGGCAAACTGTATCTTTATACTCCCATTCGTGGAGTTTCACACAACAACTGAAACACTGTACTTGGTCTCCTTGTCCCAAGTTGACAAAGCCTGCTATTGCCAAAGCTTTGAGAGTGATTCTTTCCAAATATTTGGTCCATCTCCGTTTGAACATCTGGAATAGACTGGTAAAATTACAATTGCAAGGAAAAGCCACAGAAAACGTGTATTCTTCTTTGATTTGTGATTCTTGAAGAACTTGTGTCCAGAGTTGCTTGTGAGTAAACGGATTACATACATAGATAGGCACACTTTTGATAGTAGAGCAAAATCGTGCTGCATTACTATGGTCGCAAAGCAGATCATCACATTCGTCTTCATTCAGCTTTGAGTAGGAAGTTCATCACCTCTTTTCTGTGTAGAATTCATCTTTCTAAGTAGACGTTTTTGCTTTCAATGATTTTTCTTATTTGAAACTCTATTCTTTTTTATACTAAAGAGCGATACCCGTAAGGTACCGTATTGTAATCGGGAAGTCACACTTGTTTCGTGATTTGTTGATCTGACAAACGTACTATATTGTGAGGGTCTATCGATTTAACACCAAATTATTGATCTACACTTGACTTTAAGACTTTTTTTTACCATGTCAAAGATCACCACTTGTTTCAAACAATAGTTCAATATGAGTCCTGTCACTTTGCATTTGATATGAAGTTCCTTTCCTATCGTTGTTACTGGTAGTTGTTTTAGGCCGATCAATGGCAACACTCAGAATAGAGTCTTTGGGATGTTCCAAGTCGATCGGTGTAAACGTAACTATCTGCGTCGAAGTAAAGGACGCGGTCTGCTAAAGGTTTCAACACCGAGTACAATTTTAAACAACCATTGGCTGTCACGTACGCAGCAATAATGACATTACCAAACCCGTCAGGTGGAACAAACTCCATGACCTCTTCGTAATTTGCCAAGATCACTATTCCTGTATGATTTCATCGTGTTTGATGAGTTTTCCTTTATCTTCAATCCTAAAGTATACAAATGGATCCACCAACTATTCCGTCCTGGCAACATCGGACGTTGAGCGATTGCTTCTCAACAAATAAGTCAGCATGACTTTAGCAAACGATTGTCTTCCTTCCTCCTGTTCCACGTATTCCAGATCGGTGCCTTCTAGGCATCGGTACATTGCTTACATTGATCATTTTATATTCATCGACAAAATTTCAGGTTGATCGGTTGGAAATTATTTATGTCTGCACACCCATTTGCACATCGATATATTAAATGTGTTCTCCTTGAAATTGGTTGGTTTCGTACCACAAGCGGATAGCATTAGTCCGTACTCCAACAAACTGTTGCGTGGATTCAAAAGATTGATGTCTGTCACATCGTAGTCTTCCATAAGGAACCCCATCAAAGGATTTTATAGTTTCGATGAAGATAATACGTGAAACATCTATGAAATAAACATCACTAAAATTCGTACTCGATCTATGGGTTTTCAAAATCTCACAAATTAACGAAATAAGATTCAGTGTTCTTTTCTCCATCGTTTTGAGCATGTTGCATCCACTTGTCTTGAGTTTGGCACAAGTATTATTTTAACCAACGCAATGCTTTTGCTGAATTTCGACGGCTGAGAAATTGATGCGATAGAGGTGGTATAATATCTAGTTTGTTCTCGGGCATAACTCTATATTGGTACACTAATCCGCACGCTTTGGGAATGGTAGAGGCTTCCTTGGAGGGATTGATACCTCCGTGCTCCAGAAATAACTGTAGACATCTTCCACAACAACGCCATAAAATGTCCACATCTGACCGCCAATAGTTCAGCATCACTTCTTGAAATTCTCTGCAAACTGGGCTTGATACCAGGCGCAGAATGCTTCCAGTTGTTATGTTCGCATACCGTCCAGGTCGTATTTGTGGACTGAGACAAATGCGGGAGCAAGACATGTTGATTTTGTAAATGGGCCTTTGCTACGCTCCGATGTTTGGGGTTGCGGGATTCTCTGATGTTCATCCATAATCGTTTCCATTCAGGTGGATCGGTTTTTTCTGCATATGATCTAGTTACCACGATGGCGCGGGTAGTACACATATGATCTTAATCAGTGTTAATCTGGACGATACTTCATTTAGTCAACGTGAGTTGATCCACCGATAGAATTTTGCGTTTTTCGCTGCGCCATGGAGGTGAAGCGTGTGTCATATAAAGGGTGGTTTTTAATTTGGTCATGTCAAACTCATTGGATTGTTGCATGTGTTGCATTTTGTTCGAGAGATTTGAAGAGGCTAATTCCGCATGCGTACCAAATTCGATTAAAACAGAAGATTTAAAACTGTCCTGAGTAATCGACAGTCTAAAACGATCTTAATCTTTGGCACTGTCGTTTCTACTCTGCAAACATCGACTCCAGTAAGTACGTAATAATGGGAGCTGCTTTCTCTTCCTGGAGTTGAAACTTGAACTCGTTTACATTTAACCCTGTACGTGTAAGCGGTCGTGTTAAATTTTCTGGAAGTCAATTTGTGAGTAGCTCAAATGTGAAAATAATGTTATGGGGCTACCAAACGACTTTCTTTCTTGGCCGATCTTAACTCTCTCGGTCTTGGATAGAAGGAGGTGGGTGGTGTTAGATATGGATCACTCATATCCTCTTCAAAATCGCTATGTTGAATTTCCGACAAAAAGTCTCTTAGCATGAGGTGACAGAGAACGTCGTCGCCTTGCTTATGTTTCTGCATTAGAAAGGCGTGATCTTTTCATGACGATGGATGATTCAAGACTGATTGGATTAGAGTTGTTACGACTATGGGTTATGTAACAAAAGAAAAGACTCAAACAAGCTTTCAAGATTAAAAATACAATCTTTAATTTCTTAAAGTATTAAAATATTTCAACAAACAAAAGTGAAAGAATTAGAAATAACTTACAGTATAGAATATCCTTAAATGTTCTAAATTGTTTTAAAGTTCACTGTTCCGGAAATTAATCCAAATATTCCGAATGTAGTATTTTGAATGAAATAGCCTTCATTGTGCTAATATGTTGATAAGTTTAAGTATATCCAAATAATCCTTGTGAATATGGAATCTCACAAGTTTTAGATACGTTTCCGATAATTCCACGGAGCTGTATAATAATTCAGATTAAGAACAGTACTGAATTCTAAATGTACTGTATTAAAAATAAATGAATCTCCAAATAAATATATATATATATATATATATATATATATATATATATATATATATATATATATATATATATATATATATATATATATATATATATCCCACACTGAACTGAACCAATTTCAATATGACCTCTCTGTTCAAATGAAATTGTAAAGAATATTTAATCATAGGATTATTTCCTATATATACATTATTAGTGAGCAGAATCGAAATAAAAACCCTTTCTCCGTCTTCAATTAACAGGGTATTTAAAAAAAATGCAACCCTCTCCGAACCAATCAGGAATTAGGTTATGCGTGATTCTGCTAAGGTCCTCAAACACCTGTATCTTAAATAGTAAACACTATGTTGATTCATTCTTAGAATGTGACCTTATAATGTCCACTCCTAAAAGTACGAGAACTAGGTCGAAAGTTCAGTATTCTCTTTCGCGCGCATTTCGTCACATGACTAAAGCTACAAGCAAACAGTTTATTGATCTAGGCTACCGTATGTATACTCATAAGACGACAGCTGTTTAGACTAAGAACATAGATCATAAACTAAAAAATGATACCATTATAAAAAAGGAAAAATATATATAATTCCGTCACAGGGTACACTCTCCCTATATAAAATATCCCTACGTAAGATGGCAATATCGTTTTGAATGAAGGTGAAGATCATGCACACATTTTATTTTAAAATTTAAGCCGGCTAGCAAGGACCGAATTGAAGTCTTTATTTTCTTCATCAAGCACGTCAATGGAAATAATTGGTTTGGTTTGGCGTTTCACGGCACAGCACCACAAGCAGCTAGTAATTAAAAGCGTCAGAGAAATTATTGTGTTATATATAATATCCTATGCATGAATATTCTCTTCTTTGTATGGTTTAATTTATTGTAATTTTTTAGTGCATTTTCTCTTCTTCATACTTGCTTTTTTGTACTGATACTCGCTTCTTGTAACACGATACGCGCTTTTCGTGACTTGACACTCGCTTTTCTCAGTTGCTTCTGGAAAAAAGGTAAACGTCGCAAGGCACCCGTACCCCATGGGGTATTCAGCGACACACCGTTGTTTCAAACAAGCAAACTGACTTGTAATTTTGTACCATGGGATTATTTTCCAAATACAACAAAAATAGATACAAAGATATTTAAATTTTAAATATATATATATATATATATATATATATATATATATATATATATATATATATACAGAGAGAGAGAGAGAGAGAGAGAGAGAGAGAGAGAGAATTACAAATATACACCAATCAGAGCGGAAAGTGCTATCCCTGGATTCTACAGGATAATGCTTGATAACATTAACATAATTTTTAAGACGAATAAATAATATTATCGTATAGGTTAGATAATTTTTATCCGTACTCTACGGAGATTCGAACCCGGATCCGCGGGTTACGACACCCATCGCCTTGCCTGTAAGTACCAAACTCTATACCATCTCGACCATGCACACATGATGTGACCATGCACACATGAATTTCCGTATAGTACGAATTAAACTTATATAACCTGTATGTTAATATTATTTATTTGTATATATATATATATATATATATATATATATATATATATATATATATATATATAATTAGTATCATTGAAATTCATTCAATCTGAGGGTCATACTATGTTCCTGGAACTTACATAAACCCGATGTATCCCCCATTAGCGATCATGAGTGAGGAGGCAATGACGAATTTTACAAAACGAGTGCAAGTAAGCGCGCACTTTAGCTTGCTTCGCTGGTTAAAACGCTTAGATGTTCATTCCAAGGAACGAATATTTTAAATACTTTTACCACCTTCTGATTCTAGGGTTTTACGTTATCAAATTCTAGCCGCGTTGTTTTGTTTTTTTGTTGTTTTTTTTACTAGGATGACAATCACAAGAATGCTCTATTGTTAGGAATATGATTCATTAAGTCACGTGGCGAGCAAAACAGGAGACTAGGTGTTCATCTTATGCCCATCGTGACATCATGATTTTGTCTTTCTCTTTGTCTGCTCCGCGTGGTGTAGTTTCTGTTCTTGGTGCAAAACCATCATCCTCACCCGTGTCCATGAGGTAGTGTTTCGTGTTTTTTTAATAGTCGATGATCACTTTTTTCAGGCTGTTGATTTAAAGGGTATTAATTCTGCATTCAAGATCACATTCACTGTGTTCACGAGGGTAGCTCTAAACTGAAGTTGCACACGGAGTTGGCCTTGTTTTATAGGGTGCAAATATCCCTCGTCGCTGCCTTGGTCTGAGTGATATTAAATCCCCACAATGCGCATCTTCCTGCATAATCGTCGTACGAAATGTTATGGGTGATGTTGGTTTCTAAGTGCCCTTTGTTCTTCAAACAGAGTCAAGTAAGATCTAAAGCAATTATTCTGGGCAAAGTTAGGTTCAAAAGGTCTGGTACACTACGTTTGGCCGTTTCGGGATCTTAGACACTTTGAAGCGTTGGAACTCGAAATGGTTTTAATCAATAGTTTCCCTTGAGAGCAGCATTGCCGATGATGCCAGTAAACAAACGTTTGCGTAGTCGACCATGGAATACATGACCTTCCATCTTGGATCTGAGTCCAGAGGCAATGGTGAAGGTTTTGACTTCCATTCGTCGTATTGGATACTTGTCTGTAGTTCTGCTCAGAGCTTGACTGATATCATTTCTCACTTTAGGTAAAACTTCCACGCGTCGTACGCAGAGTCCAGATTCTTTGATTATAGTTTTGTACTCGTTAACAACAGCCATCAAATTATGCGCGCTATTACTTCGATTCAGTCTCAGACGAACACCCACACTATTCAACAAATGCTTATATTCCTACCGAATATCCAAGTGTAACGATCCATCATTTCTGAACTACATCCTTGTGTGATTTTATTTTGGTGATCGCTAAATCCTACATTGTGAGAGTCGTCATCTTATGTCAACTCAGTTGTTGAAGGCACACAAGCCGTAAGGTTTCCACACCACCGATGCATCGAGGTGTATGTATTTGGCTTCTTTTCGGTGCGTCAAGAAATTCTCGATGTAAGCTCGGTAAGGGTAAGTGTCCATCCTGCTGCTGACCAGTTTCTTGCTGAAATACAAGTCCACTTCGCTGAACAACGAATGCATGAAATTGTTGACGGGAGCTACTCTGGCATCGGAACCTACATTGGTACTGTCAGCTTTGAGAACTTTGACTTTAGGTTCAAGTGACTGGTATTCAGATCGGTGTAGTATTCGGTTTGTCCTTTGATTTCGAATACGATAGGTGCTGAAGTGGTCAAAGACGACACAGGATGAAATTCTACCCTTTGTGATTTTTACATCATCATCATCGTCGGTGGCATGGCAAACATATCGAGTTCTGACTTGAAACATTCGCATGCATCTCTTTTCTGTTTTAGTAATCAAAAACGTCCAATTCTTTGACTGATGTTCTTCTTTTCTTCTTCTTTTACTGGGCGGCTGCGTGTCTGTGAGGTCTAAAGAGTTCTCCGCGTCTCTTTCTGCCTTGTTCGTGCTGTGCTGCAGAGAAGGAATTAATGCCTTCGCCAGAAGCGTGAAGCGGATTTATAGGGGTGTCCCGGAGCCTTCGAGGTCTTTTCCTTTCTGAACCAACACATTTTATCCTGCTGTCATCAAGGCTTCTTTAGGACTTTGTTTGTCGATGAGTACATTTTGCATAAATTCTTTGCCTTGCATCAAAGCTGCATCTTTTAAAGCATGCAATCATTAAGTGACCATTGGTTTTTAAGATGGGTGCCACCGTACGAAAAGCTGATTTTAACATAGCGACTCCTCGGTAAACAGGATAATCTCTTCCAATTCCATGGATAATCGTTTTCGGAAATACAGTATCACGATGACTTTTCCTTTCGAGAATAGAATATTTTGCCCAAGATCTTTTCGAATTGTATGTCTTGAGGTAATTTGGCCGTGAGGCAATGTAATGTGCTGTTGGAAACACATCCAATGATCAGTCTCTTGGTAATGTTAAATAAAATTGGTTATACATAGCTCGGATGGTCTTGTCTTTGAGGAGTCACTTGATGTCAAATAATTATTTTCCAATGAGTGTTCTAGCGTATGACTGATGTGGTTGGAAGAGTTGTGACTGACGTTGGTCAGGATACCGTTGTTGTGACTGTCTGTAAATTTAAACAAGGGAATGGAAAGAAGATAACTAATGCAACTGCTGAGTTAAATAGTCCACAGTTGTTTATCTCCTTGTTGTAAACACAAATTTTCAATATCTGCTCATGTGAAACAAAACGCCACAAACATTTGGAAGAAAAAGACGATTTGATTTTTAGGGACACGTTCTCCACACCACACTCACAGTGGTTGCTTTTCTAGTTCTTGGAGAGATGAACTCTTAGAAAGAGATGCAGATGTGTGTAGCGTCGTGTTGGTAACGTCTACTTTTTTATAGTTGATGACAACGAAGCGGCAATCCAATGATCGAAACTGGTTGAATATCAATTCCAACGAACTTTCACTTCTTCGAGTCGATGTTTTTTTTTATTTTACGTGTTCTTCGAATGAGAATACTTTCGATATCATATACGTCGTCTTCTTTTTGGGTCACTCGTTGTAACTTGGACAAGTCAACAATTCATTTTAGCACTTGTTAGATCATATCTTTCAATTTATGAACAGGAAGATCACGACCACGCATTTGTCCTGTGACACGAAACAATTATGACGTCCAATTTGGTAAATAACCTTTATCAAAAGTGGATTTTGTTTTTGCAATGCAAACCCAATCCCTAGTGTTTATCACTTCTTTCTTTTTCTGGTCTTTGACGTCCTAAACAATCGATCAAACACAATCACTTCGTTCTGAGGTGTCACTTCTTTTGTAGTACATCCGATGGTACGATGGTACGATTGACTGAAAGCTCTTACTAAACTGGATAACACGTCGATGTATTTGACAGAATGTTGATGTGTAAAATATTTCCACATATGTTCTTTCAAAGTTCTCTGAAAACATTCGACGATACTGGCTTTCTTTTCACGATCTTCAGTGGTGAACAAATGAATGTGTAGTTTTTTCAATTCATTTTTAAAGCTGGGTTAGTTATTTCGGTGCCATTGGCTATTTGCCATCATAGAGGATGTAGAACACTTGGTTTCAAGACAAGTTTTAAAGCTCGCACCAACACTGAATTTGTTTTAGAAGTCAAAGGAACTACCCAAGCCGATTTTGAAAACACGTCGATGACACAAAACAAATAGCTGTAACCCCTAGCGCACGATGCTAATTGAGAGACATCCGCTAAATCTACTTGCCATTAATGATCGATTCCTGTTACTTTTGTCTGACTTCTTGTAACTTTTCATCGAATGGGTTTGTGAACGTATGGGTCAATTGTTCTTGTAACCATTGTTGTACATCTTGCAGACGTAAATTTTAGAGTTTGGCTTTAGCTGCACGCTATACTTTTTGAATTCCTCTGTAGCTAGCAGCATGAATAGGATTGTAGTAAAGGTGGGGTAGTGTATCCATGTTGTTGTTTTTGCTGCTCCTTAATAAATTAACCAACTGCCGATGTTCTTTTTTATCGTGTGGTATATTTTGAGATTGCAATGCTTTACGCGTCCGACGAGCAACAGGAGTAATGTATGTCTGGATTGGGTGATCGGTTTTGTTTTGACTTCTTTCTTCACTGCTTTCGTTTCTCTTCTGGCAAGGATGTTGACGTCATCTTTTCATCCAACCAATTTGTGTGTAGGTGTTATCAAATTGGTATTTTAGCACGTGCAGTTTGAAACTTTTTTCTTCCTCTCCTCCTCCTTTCTCTCACCCCCATAGTCTAGTCTGCCATCCTCTTTGGAACTGCTGGTACTTTTCATTTTTCTCTCAGAGCCGTCTGGTCTGAAGCTTTCTGATGAAACTGTTGAAGGCGTTGTAATAATTGTCCGTACCGTTGCGATATTCTGTTGCTGACAAATCTGTTCGAATCATCAACGATTGTACTTTTTGTAAGTCTGACATCACAGTGAGATAAGGGTTAGGCGGTAAATGAAGTGTCCTTTGTTGCTTCCAATGATTGAGTTTCATCCATCGTTTTTAAGGAACTAAAGTTTATTTTCGTCCTTCCATAAGATCAAAGGAACAAGTGCGATGTCTTTCCAGAAAAGTGTGTCATTTTTATCTTCTTTTTAATCATCTCATCACTACTCCTAGAAGAGATCCAGCAATCGATCCTAACAAAGGAGCAGGCACTTTTAACAATGGTCCTATCAGCATGGGTGGAAATCTTCATGATTGAGCCAGCAATGTTTTCTTTTGACTGATTTGCATTTTCGTTTTCGCTATTTGTCGAAGAACGTGACGATGTGTCCTAATCACTGTCTCTCTATCTTGGTCAAAGTATCGTTTCGTTCAAAACTTTCAAACAACATTCACACACGGTATCGATGATTTATTTCGGTGCTTTTTGAATGATATATTTTTCGCATCGGATGACTGCATTTGGTAAGTACTGACAAGACATTCCAATGTGTAACCAAACGAGGAGGGAATCCCTTCCCCCTCCCTGGAAGAAAAAAACACATCTATTTTATACTGTATGTAATTCGTCTCCACTGATGGTCAGGACGTCGTATCAACTTGACTTTAGGAGCTACTTGTGTTCTCAATAGACTAAATCTTGCCAGTTTCTTGTTTAACCAAATCCAGTAAACTTTGTAACACTCATGTTCTGTCTTGTACTTCTTCTTAGGAGAGGCCACTTTTCTGGGCTGCATCAGCAGCAGCTAGAGCAGTAGAAGAAGAGATTTCCTTGTTTTCATCAAATTGGGAAACACTGGTCTTAAATCAGGTTATGCATGCATTATTATTAACGGAATAGACGTAAAAGAAGAATTGGAAGCAGAGACGGTCATCGAACAGGTTTTCGTGACAACATGCGCCTTCTAAAAGCAGTACCGTTTTTCCTGAAGGAGGTGTTTTCTTTTGGGTTTTCCTCTTCTTCCTTCTGCTAGCGTGTGAACTTGCTGCACTTCTCTTTTTTTTTTTTTTTTTTTTTGGTCTGTATTTTAGGTAGTTTACCTTTTAAAGCTTCGACATTAGGATCCCATTTTAAATGTGAACGAATAATAACAGCTACAAAAGATCCACATTCACCTGGTTCCAAAAAGATTTGTGTTTTCTTTTGAGAATCGATTCGTGGATCAGATAGTTGTGAAAAAGCTACTTTATGTTTTTTTTTAAGAAAAACGTTTTTGTTGATGTGGAATATAAATAATGCCATGCAGTCAGACTAAACCATCGTAACCCTTTTTTTTAGACTAGCTTCTAATTAATGCCAAGGCACTTGCGACTGATGGCATACACTGCACGAATCATGTTAGCAGCATAATGAGATTGAAATGATGTCATGTTGAATGTTGTTATAAAGAAAAAGAAGTGAGTGATTTTTTTATAGTTTATTTTTTATACATATTTTTTAGATAGAAGAAAACGGGAAAGGTAACGTGTAAATGACTGGACCTTCTTGTTGAGTCCAATCGTGAAACAAATTAATACGAAATCTCAAATAATTGGGAGCAGTAGATTTTAAATCGATGAGTAAATAGGAACGTAGGGATTAAGTGGCATGGCAATAAGCATAATTCAGCCAAGGTGTTGCTAACTGTCTGGCTAACACTTGAACTTGAGATTTGTCTCTTGGACTTTTATACAATACGACATAATGTGCATTGATACTTGTGGTGCAATGCGCCTTACTTTCTTGAAATAAATTTTGAACAATGTTAATAATACTTGCATTACGATAATGTTCCTTTCGTGAAAACCAAAGTTAAATTTCTGCTTCGTCATCTCCTAACATTTTATTGAGGATGACAAGATGTTTTTGACTAAAGTCAGACACGATCCCATCGTCTTTGCGAGGAATTCCTTCTACAAAAAATTTGGCTTTATTTCAGTAACTTGTAAGCCGATTGCTACTCTTAGTAACACAGGATGATACATTGTGGAGGAAGATCAACCAATTGCAATTTGTATTCGATCAAACGTTTCACAAAATCAGTTTTGTTTTGAACCATTAAGTCCAGAAATCAACATGTCAATGGGATGGCGAAAATACAAGGCCTCCCAACTTTGATGGTTTGATTTTTGTGTCAATCGCTTTGAGAACTGACTATGCAGCCAGATCTTTAAAGTTGTGTTTAGAATTCTGAGATTTCATCAACAACACATAACATTGTATATACTGTATATATTTGACATGTCATGGTGTAACAGAGCAAAAACTATTTACATTTAAAAGAACACAAAAGCTATGTCTTTGTTCTTTTCTCAGTCACATAGAACGTCTTTGGCTACCTCTAATCCAGGACTTTGTCAGTCACGTAGATCATTCCAATCATAGCTCTGTTGGTGTATCCAATTTGCTGAACATACTTCCTGGCAAGTATGTAGAGTCAATAAAGTACGAAGAATATCTTCTTACAAGGGAGTACACAAGTCGTATTAATCACTATTCGCAAAGATATTAACACAATGTTTTTGTGCACAGATAACACAAAGGCTCTACCGGCAAACGAAATCTAAGAAATGTAGTCACTAACACATGCACACACACAGACACACACACACACACCACGTCGTCCAAATTCAAAAGAATCGTCTCCTTTTGTGGAATGAGTCCTTTTGAAAGTATTTGGTAATCCACTAAGTCTTGAACATTGTGTTACGACTCTAGGTCCTAAAACAATGTAACAGAAAGAAACTGAAACCAACAATGTATGTAAAATCAACAAACAATTTATTTCTCTGTATTTAAAATGAAAATTCAAAAGACACTTACAATTTGTAAATTAAATTCCAAATAATCCTAAATTTCCTCAACACAAGTCAGACATTAAAGAATGTTCCAAATGAATTAATAGTTTTGAATGTCCTGATAAACCACAACTATACAATCCAGAATATCTTTGAGAATGTCCACAAATATCCAAAAGTAATATATATATATATATATATATATATATATATATATATATATATATATATACATCTAAAGGTGAATGAGCACTTTGTGGCTACAGCACAACTATAAACACTGATCATAAATAGATTCCCAAGGACTGAATTTAAAACAGGAATGCTTTCAAAACAGGATTTAAAACTTCTTTTAAACGTTTTTGCAATCCAGTTAGGATTGAACATTTTCCTGGAATTAGCATCATGGAATTCTGTACATCACACCAACATTGTAGGTAGAAGTTGTTACATGCAAAATCTTACCTGATGCGTGTAGTAGTTGATACATATCTGACCATTTTCACTGTTTAAAACTTAACAGATTTTTTATATCATGGTATACCAATAGTTAAAATGTCTATGTCAAAGTAAAGGACTCGATCTCCTAAAGGTTCCAAGACAGAATACAATTTTAAACGGGCATTGTGTGACACATAATCACGGATGATGACATTATCTACAGACAAAATGCTTCCGCAATAAATGTTGTCAAACTTTACTAATTCTGGGTCACTGAGAACGAAAATGATGCTTAAAATTGTTGATTGACTCTAGTTTTAAAGATATATACTGGGTCAGTATATACGACCCTTGACTTGGGAATGGCGAACGATAAGCACGTTATAAAGGGAAGGGATCTCAATTTAAACCAGAAATGACTAAAATACATCTTTGACTGGATCTAGGAATAAATCTATGACTGTGTTAAGCAAAACAATGAATGATGCAATCTGAAGCTGGTATTGCATCATACATGATATAAATTGCATTATGTTATTCCTATAAGTCATGGATGTTGCAATCATAACTAAGCTTACATCACTCTGCTGAAGAAATTGCCCTATATCAGCTACACAACTCAGACAGTGTCGTGCTGTCTTATTTGTCAGTGTTTGATTTTGCAAAGGGACACATTTCTGTTTAGCCAAAGCGAGCAGAGATGCTTCGTACTTGTGTGAACAATGCAGATAACTCCTGCTATGTTTGTGGTGAAGTGACTTTTGCATAAAAAAGCGCAGTATAACCACTATGGTTAAGAAAGCCTATCACCTTCATTTTGGCTGCAAAATTGGAGAGCAGGACAAGATGTGGGCCCCACACATATGCTGCAACACTTGTGCAACAAATCTTCGCCAGTGGTTGAACAGGAAAAGGAAATCTATGCCTTTTGCAGTGCCAATGATTTGGAGAGAGCCAACAGATCATATCAGCAATTGTTACTTCTACATGGTGCCTCCAGCTGGGAAAGGTGTGTCAAAGAAGAAAAAGTGGACTGTGCATTATCCAAACATTCCATCAACTATACGCCCTGTACCCCGCGGAGAAGGACTGCCGGTTCCTGATGCAGCAGAATCATTCTCACTTGAGTCAGACGAGGAAGAGTAAGAGGATGAAACATCTACTCCTGAACCATCAATATCACATGACCAATATGTTCTCCCAACCTACTCCTCTGAACCACACCTCATAACACAAGGTGAACTGAATGACCTTGTCAGGGATTTGGAACTACCCAAGAATAAGGCAGAGCTGTTGGGCTCCAGACTAAAGCAGTGGAATCTACTGGCAGGTGATGTTAGGGTTTCTATGTTCCGTGACCGTCAAAAGGATCTTGTCCCATTCTTCTTCATGGAAGGTTATCTTGTAGCCTGCAACGATATCGATGGTGTGATAGCAGCCCTCAACATCGTTCATGATCCAGATGAGTGGAGACTGTTCATTGATTCATCGAAGACGAGTCTTAAAGCTGTTTTGCTGCAAAATGGCAGTGTTTTGCCCTCAATTCCAGTTGGTCAAGCAGTCCATATGAAGGAAACCTATGAAAACATAAAACAACTTCTGAGGTGCATAAATTATGACCAACATCAGTGGCAGCTTTGTGGCGATTTCAAGGTTCTTGCTCTCTTGCTTGGTCTGCAGACTGGATAAATAAAGTACTGCTGTTTTCTCTGCGAATGGGATAGTCGTGCGAGAGATTCCAACTACATCAAGAGAGATTGGCCACTCCGACAGTCACTGGAGCCTGGGATGAAAAGTGTTCAGCATCCACCACTTGTTTGGTCTGATGAAGAACTTTGTCAAGGCCATGGACAAAACACAAGCAGTTTTCAAGTACCTCCGTGGAAAATTTCCAAGGCTAAGTGAAGCGTGGCAAGGAAAAGACGGCATGGAAAGCCTTCCAGTTAGTGGCAAAAACTTTTATAGCAAACAACAATGCAGGCAACTACAGGGAGTTTGTGGAAAACCTCCTCAAGGCATACAAAAGCCTTGGTTGCAACATGTCACTAAAGATACCTTTTTTGCACTCTCATCTAGATTATTTTCCACGGAACTGCGGAGCAGTGAGCGACGAGCACGGCGAGTGATTTCACCAGGACATTGTAACAATGGAGAAACGCTGTCATGGTAAATGGAGCCCATCAATGCTTGAAGACTATTGCTGGACAGTGACAAGAGATGCTCCATTTAATGAATGCAAGACACAAGCCAAGAAGCGCCGAGTAGACACTGAATCAGGACTAAACTATGTACTTATATATACATAATAGTTTTTTTTTACTTTTGTTTCAATATATTTTTTATGTATATAACCCTTTTGCTGTTTTTTAAAGTGTTACATAAACAGGACAGGTGAAATATTAGCATGTAAAGCAACCATAAACACATGAAAAGACCTAGGTTTACAATTTATGATTAAAAGTCTACTATGTACACAACATACATAGACGTAAAATGTAACAACTTCAATATCTTGGAAACAGTAGCCAATCAGTTGTTTTAATTGTCATATTTGAATTCAGCACATCAAAATCCCTAATGAATAGCATATTTTGTCTTTGAAGCAGATGACTTATAAAAAATTGCAGACCAGTGAATTATCAAACTCATTGGGTTGTGCAAAATCTGCGACTTCTTCGTAATTCGCCAAGATAAAATTTTCACGTATGCTTTGCACACGTTTATTGAGTTTTCCTTTATCGTCGATGAGTTCAAATCATCGACTTGCAGCTACCAAATATTCCATCTCTGGCAATATTGAATTTTCAGACACTTTTTCCCACAAACAATTCAGATTGATTTTTGAAAACAATCTTCTTCCTATGTTCTGTTTTGCGTGTTCCAAAGTGATGGCTTCTACGGACTGGTGCCGTTCTTTGAATTCCTCGTTGTCTATTGTGGTCAGACACCAAGAAGGATAGCCGTTAGCTTCTTGCTTCAATTTCAGAAATTCGTTGACATAGCCTCAAAATAAAATCCCTAATTTCTAGTCATCGTCCTGTTGGTATTGTTCTATGGTAGAAAGGGCCACATTTGTTATGCTTTTAACAAGTGATATCCGTGATCGAAAGCATTTAACAATTCGACACTAACCCACGTTTCTATCAAGGTTCGTGATTGATCACCGTGGCGAGATGAGTTGTCTTCATTACATGTTTCAGCACACTTATGACATAAGGAAACATCAGTTTTCCGTGGCAAACGTCGATGTGTTCTGTCACAATTTCATGATGACTGGTAAGGAATCAATCATATTTACACACCTGCAACAAGCATGTAACATTGGTTTGTCTTCTAAACCAACTTTCACGTGGATTAAAGGTTCGATGTCCACCACATTGTAATTGTCGACGATACGTTTCAATTCTGGATCTGTTTTGTTTTCAAACGTGAACCGTAGTCGTATTCCTACATTTCTATCACTTGGTATCCTTGACTTTCTAAACTTTGGCGTAGTTGATATGTTTGGTAGTACAACTCTTCTATGGTGAATTCAGATCTCGATGAGAAAGACAAGAAGGGCACCGATAAACTAAAAATCCCTGAAATTCGTGGACCATCCGTGGGTCTTTTAAATCCAAACCATGAACGAAAGAGTTCCAATTTTCTTTTCTCCGCCGTTTCTAGTATGTTGTATCCACTTGTCTTGAGTTTTATGCCAGTAATGGAGCTAGCAGACAGAGAAATAGGATTGAGGTGGTATCTTGGCTAGTTTATTCTTGGGCATGAACCTTTCTCGTTAGACTAATCCACACGCTTTGGCAAGAGTCAATGATTCCTTCAAGGGATTAATACCTCCGTGATAATTTTCGAAATTTCCCACAACAATGTCGTAAAATATCCACATTAGATCGACAATATTTAAGCATTTCTTTTTGAACATCAAAAGGGTCTGAAGAGTGAATTTGGTAGCAAGCGTAGAAAGCTCCTCGTTGTTCTGTTCACATAACGTCAGGGTCGAAATAGAGAACTTCAGGCAAATGCGAGAGCACGACGTCTGGAAAATAGCCTTTAACCATTTCTGTTATTCAACACGTTTTAGGCATTCTACTGAAAGGCATAGCCAAATAACTCATGGAATCTTTAAACTGTATGTTTCCCACTTTCATGTAAACGATTTCGGCTCCGTTCATGTTGACTGTTTGGAAATTTGACTGCTTGTTCTGAATAATATTTTTAAAAACATTGTCCGTCGTTACCTGAGAAATTGTGAGCCGCAACTGTAGCGTATCGATGACAGTTCCCCTAACGAAGTACTTCTTCTATTCTCCAAGTGTCGTTGGTGGGGACTAACATCCACCCGGCAAAATTAGAAGAGTACAAAAGCTCCGAAATATCGTTTCTCGTCCTCCTGGAATCACGGTACAATTTAGACAGTGATGAAATAAAGATTCTTGAATGCACTTGTGAACATTTAAAGTATAAAAAAGATAAAATCTGCACATTTGTTATGATTCTTGTTCTCATAGTCATTTAATACTTCATCGAGTTCATTGTCATATCTTTTAATGTAACACTGATGATTGAATTCGACGACTTGGTCACGACTTTTGGCTGTTCGTTCGTACAAGATGTCCACAAGGGGAGCACTCTTAATAATTCGCAAGTGCTTTTCTCTTGTTGGAATTATTTCATGCAATGTCACTCGTAACAGGCTGGGCTGATGAATGTTCGCTTGCAAGTGGAGCAATGAGATATTTATTTATTTTCTTTCTTGAATGCAAGGTCTAGAAGCTAAACACCCATTACATCTCTCTCCACAATGAATATGTTGCTTCCGACTGTTAAGCACGTCTGATTTTGGTCGTTGTTAACCTGGACAATGCTTATCTCAGTGCTACAAAGTTGATCCACTGATAAAACATTGCGTTTTCCACTCTCTTTTGGAGGTAAAATGTGGGTCATGTGAAGAGTGGCTTTTCCGTTGGTCATGTCAATCTCGATATTAGATTGTTTGACCTGTTAAACTATATCCAAGATTATGAAAGAAGACAATTTCACAAGTGTACTAAACTCGATCCACACAGGAGACTTCAAACTGTCGTGAGTAATGGATAGTCTAAAATAATTGTGATCTTGAGTCTGGCATTGTTGTTTCAAAGCCTCTAAAATTGACTCCGATAAATCCGTAATGAAGACAGCTACTTTATCTGATGGGACTTGAGACTTGAACTCTTTAAATTGCACTGTGTAAGTGTAGTCAGTTGTTCTAAATTGTTTTTCTTCGTGAACTAACATTTTGGGTAGGTCGAATTTAAAAGTAATCTTCAGGAGCTTACTTAACGACTTTGTTTCTTGGCTGATCTTGACTCTCTCTTTCTTCTAGTGGAGGTAGATGGTGTTAGCTCAGGGTCACTCATGTCGTTTTCAAAATCGCTATCGTCAACTTGTGATAATACTACTTTCAGCGTTTGAGGCGACACATAAAGTCGTCGTCATCTCTTGTCTTCTGGTTTTTTGTTGGAAAGGTTTGTCTTCTTCATGATGATTCAAAATGTGATTCGACTAGGGTATACTCTATATCAATATATATATATATATATATATATATATATATATATATATATATATATAGAGAGAGAGAGAGAGAGAGAGAGAGAGAGATAGATAGAGAGAGAGACTCTACCTAAGAGACCATACTAATTCAGTTTCATTGAGTGAAGATGGAAAAGTCACAATATATCACACTTCTTGTCAGAGATTTACAAACAGTAATTAGAAAGTACACTTCCTTCAAGACTTCTGACCATTCTTCTCGAGATAAGGTCAAGAGACCTGCTAAGTCTGTCAAGAGAAAGAACACTTGGCTCTAGGATGTCCACAACGTCAAAGTAAAGGAACCTCTATGACAGGAGACAAGAGAGACAAAAGTAAAGATTCACTGTGATCAACACCAAGAAAAAAAGACATTGGTCTTCAGAGTGTCCGAAGATAAAAGGGAACAAGGAGAAGCATTCAAAAGCAAAAGAAGAAGAAAAAGAATCCATTTCAGTAAAGGAATTTAAAATCGTGAGACAAGTAGAAGAAACAGGAGAAGAGGAACCTATACTTGTCAAGAAATTCAAAACGGAAAAACAGTAAAAGTAGAAAAATTAATTGGACCTTTGTGATGTGTTTTGAAATTTAATTGTGATTCCTATTCGAGAGAATATACCATAAGACGTAAGTGTATCTTTGTCTTCATTTGTTTTTCAGTACGGACAAAATAACACATGAAAATACATTATAATGGAGGGATCTGAGTTTTGTTTGATTTGGCAATCGTTGAATAGTATCTTTTCTCTAAGAGATTTGGTCAGCCATGAAAATGGCTGTTGGTTTATTTTTTTAATAAGAAAAAGACGCATGGACTTTACAGCGTCAATTGCAACTGTCTTAAACCTTTTCCACGTCCAAAGCCTACTCCTGCTGCTGTGTTAGTAGTTGTATTAACTGCTGCTGCTGGCGCCTCAGTGGTGATGGTGAACGTCGATTTAGTCATAGTAGGTTTAGAAGTCAAGGATCATGAAGGTCTTTTCTCTTCAGTTTGGCCAAAGGTGTCTGATACATATCTCTCAGGTATTGTAACTCCCCCAAAATGTCTCGTAACAGATTGACCATTTTGTTTTCACTATCTTCCTTTTTTTCACTGTTCAAAGTTTTCCTATGCTCTTCTTGTATTCTTTTTTCCTCTTCTTTTTGTTCCTGTTGTTGTTGAACAAATACTTGTTCTTCTTCTTTTTGACGGTTCAAAAAGTTTTTCAACACGTCCTTCTTTTTAATTTCTTTTTATATATTTTTAAAAAAATCATCATAGACAGGTAATGATGGAGAAGGAGGTGAAGCAAAGTTAAATACATTCTTTTATGGATGAATACATTCTACATCAGCAGCAATAGTTATACTATCACTCATGGTGTAAGAAGTATCCACTGCAGGCGCAACACAAAACGGCTTCATTTTAGCCATGGGTACTGAATTTGAACTCTTCAGCAATGGTAAATCGTAGTATGTGATGATAGTGTGTATAAAAACGCTACTATCCTTTGGCGTGTGATAGTATGTTTGCTTGTATGTAAGTATGGTGTGCATGTATAGACACTCCTACCCTTGCTTGTGTGTGATAATGTGTGTGATATCGACGGAGATTTTCCCCTGAAGCAACTGTACAAGTCCTCCTGTTGTGTCTTGCGAGGTGGTTGTCCTATGCTGCAAACGCTGCATTTTCGTCGTCGCCAACACAATCGCCTTTGCTATTGCACGCTTGAAGGTTCGATACATCCCGTCGAAGAATCTATTGCAAATATATAAGATCAAAAAGCAATGGATTGCGAAGCCTGCTACCAGTTGCCAGACCCGTGTACTAGCAATAGAACAATAGACATGCCTAGGTATATATATATACGATGGCCGCCATCGACATTGTCCATGACCGAAAACCGGTAGTGTGGTAGAAGAAACTTCCCAACACACGAGGATCCCGCACGAACTAGACCTTGTTTTCGAGTACGACCAGCCTCCCCGCTGCCCGGATAAGGCGTGGACGGCTGTGGTAGAAAGCGTTAAAACACATGGGTTGCTATAAATGGTTTGCGCAAAGAGTGTCGACGAACTACAGCGACTGGTGTCTACGTCAGATGGAACAGGCTGATTTGGTTTTGATGGCATAGTCGATGCGCGAGTTTTCCAAAAGCTGTTCTGCTAGCCAGAAAAAGAGCTTCGGCGAATCTATGTAGTGGGATCGACAAAGGGTTCCCCAATCCTGTCTACGGAATTTGGCACAACGATGGTACATTCGCTTTGCTAGACACCTATTCTTGGCAACGCTGCCAACGCAACCGTCCAATCTTTTCGTTTTGCATCTGTGGTGCGAATCTCGCCTATCTTGCAACAAATCGGCGAAGGATACTGTTCAAGATCTCCCAGCTGTGCAACTTGTTTCTCCAGGAAAATACCGTATGTAGGGTATTCGTCGTCTCCGATACGATCGCCGTTGCTATCGTACGCTTGCATAAACAGGCAGGTTCGTTTGCTTCCTCGATGCAACCATTCGGAAAAGCACGTGCTGATGTATTTACCAGGTTCGAGATCGATCGTTTTGGTACAATCTTTGTTCTGCATTGGATTCACCTTTCGCATATTTGATTTGGCAAAATCATCTGGGAGCGTCTCTGCTTCGTTTTTGCTCGATAGACGTGCATCTTCCAGAAATGTTTTGTGGATGTCGGCCAACGCCACCTGCAGTGTTACAATATCGTTGGAGAACACCGCCGAATATATCCAAATCGGGTTCCGTACAATTTGTTCACCACGAGTGTATTGGAAAGATCGTTCTGATTCCACTTGCAGCTCTATGTACGTTTGCACTTCGTGCGGATCCACCAAGAACCAAAGTGTTCGCATGTGTGGATCTGTTTCCACAAGAAACACATGCTGCCAACAACCCATTGGTGCTCCACACTGTGGACAGTCGTACTCGAGGAGAAACGCCATATTTGACAAGAACGGTTCTGCACGAGTATATGGTGATATCAATATCCAAGAATCAGAACAATCCCTGAAGGGGCGTTGCTTGGAAACAGATGCGCCAACTTGTCTGTACCGCCGCAAGCGTCTCCAGAAAACCTTTGCGTGTCATCTTTCTTTATCTTGTAGGCCCGTTTGTTAAGAAGCAATATCTGCAACCAAGCCAGTTCGGTGTTGCACTTGTGTTGCATTTGTAGTATATCTTGCCTGTCTTGTACCCGCCATAGCTCGGCTCATCGATCGTCTTCCATCGCAAGAAGTCGGCGATATCGTTCTCGTGGCGACATGGTGGAGACGCAGCGATCGGTTGTTAGCTCCTCGACTGGCCAGTGCAGCGCGTCTTTGCTACATGCGCTCACTTTCTTTGTTCGCCAAAACCAACCAACGTGTGTAGAATCCGGCAACAGCCACGATGGTTGATCGGCGTCGTGGACTTGCATTGGACGATTGCACGAAGCTAATATCGTGTTTGCATCTGGATCTTTTGTATAGCATCGGAACGGTGCCAGATCGACTCCATCCCCATCCACTTGCATATCCGTACGAACGATTGGACAACCACAGACCCAAAATCGGAAATCGTTGCCAAGACAGCTTTGTCCAATTTCTTGCCTTCGTCGGTTGTTGGCGAAGCATAGATTTTTCCAACACGGTCTGCTTTCGTATGCAGGTACCACGCAAAGTAGATGGTTTTTTTTCGTAGGTTTGCTAGAACAAAGATCTGATTGAGTTCTTTTGCAAGATTGTACCATTGTAGGTTGTGGTTGGACCACAAACAAACCATCGGCGTAATCCGACGAGACCAATTCCAAGACATCGCCTACCACTTCTCGGGCAGTATCGTTTTGCAGCTCCATACCTTGTCTACACATATACAGAGACACAATTCGATCCTGGCGCAACCGCGTGCGTGGACATTCGGATGCAGAAACAGTTTGCGTAGGTGTTTGTTCGGACAATCTACATAGTCGACTAGATATCCAACAAAACTTTGGCAATCTTCTCAGGCTTTGAAGTGCGAAACGATCTTATTGTAGATCCTGCAATGCATTTTGTAAAGCGCGGTGAAGTCCTCATGTACGAGAGTGTGTGGTTGCAACTCTGCTGGTGTTATTACGTATTGTTTCCATGGCTTCGGTTCCATCCAGGTCTGCCGCATCCCCTTGCATCCGGAAACCAGAGTTGCGCAAATGCTGGACCAGTCGTTCTCGAAACATAACGACATAGAAGTCTTGGGTATAGACTAATGTCGTTATGGTTACATTCTCGAATACGTATCTGTTCAGAACTTCTCGCGGCGGCACAAAGCAGTCTCAGTACGATTAAAAAATTCTACTCGATGGATATCGCGGATAAAATGATTATCATGGCGGAGTTCGAGACCGTGTTGACGGATACGAACAACCACCGACGACTTCTTGCGCAGATACGTAACCAAAGCGTTAGCGACCAAAAACAGGTAGCTGATTTACGTTCAATAAAACTAGAGTAAATGTTTGCCAGTGTATATCAATCTTCCTGTAGTATTGTGTATTGGTCTAACTGTGACACCTTGTGGTCGCGCGAGGCTCAATGCGGACTCACGCTTGCGCGTAAATAATACACTCTCGTGCGATGCGAGGGTTAAATCATGGGGTATAGAAGGCTTTCACCCAGATCAGTAACCCAAGTCCAAAAGTCTCATAATGATACTACTGCTGGATAATTCTCAAAAGTGGGCTGTTGGTTAGTATTCAAAAAGTGGATTTTGGATAGTACCTAAAACATTTAACATTAGCATTCCTGTTTGAGGCCATACATTTGTATATCATATCGCTCCCCAATGTAAACCTACGACGTAATGTTGATTTCCCGTTTGAAGCCAGAGTGTCCAATTTAAAGTAAAAAACTATTAACAATGTCATAAGAGAGAGAGAGAGAGAGAGAGAGAGAGAGAGAGAGAGAGAGAGAGAGAGAGAGAGAGAGAGAGAGAGAGAGAGAGAGAGAGACAAGCTAGTTGTCCAATGCATCCTGTTGCTGATCCTTTCTCTGACATGCTAGTAACATGTATGGTTCAGACTCCTAATCATCTCAACATACCAGTGACGGCAAATATTTTGTTATGTGGATCATCTTATATTACTGCCAATGTTAATAATTGATTGATTCCAAACATATATTAAAGAAACTAAACGCGTTGTATAATTAGAGACTATTCCAAATTGTATTCCTCCACTCAATGAATTACTGCCATATTTATGAACAATGGCATGGCATTCTTCACTCCTACCTACTGATTTTGGCTTTGAATGTTCTTTGTAGTGTATGTACTCTTGTCTAATATCTGCCACTATCATTAATTTATTTATGATTTCATTAATGTAATCAATTTCTCTCCTTTTTTGTCTCTATGTCTGTCTGTCTCTATATCTGCCTTCCACCTCTTTTGCTTAAATTGTGTATATTTACATATAATTGAATGAACATATATTAATTTTGTGCCGCTATCCAAGTAAATTTCTAATTGATTGTACGGGAAGGGATGTTTCCTAGATGTGAGAACTTGTAGCCCGACCCAATTAATCAATATTTATGGCAACAAAATATGTTTCAACTGTTACGACTCCATGGTCTAAGAAAAATGTAAAAGAAAGAAAGTGAAATCGACAAATCAAGAAATACTCAACAAGCAATTTATTTCAAGATAACTAAAATGAAAATCAAAATGACACTTACAGTAACGTGAATTAAAATCCAAATAATCCAATAATCCTAAGTGTCCTAAGCAAAAGTCCTAAATATAGAATTTCTGAATGAATTTCAGTATCCTTGAATGTGCTGATGTGCCAATAGTCTTTAATGTCTTGATGTTCCAGTAGTCTTTAATGTGCTGATGTGCCAAAAGGAAGTACTCAAGAATAGCTTTGAATAAGTTCACATAAATCGCAAAATCATCAATTCAAAATCCAAAATCCAAAAGCCTATGAGCACTTTTATAATCCAATGAATATTTTAAATAATTCCTCTCTCTGAATTTGGAATGATTTTTCACAATTGTAATGACTCTTTACAGACTGTTGGTAAGGTCGAAACTGAAAACCGTCCACTAAACATGGTATATATTAAGATAGGTCACATGACAGAATGTTCTAGAAACTGTGTCGTCTTAATGGAACTTTAGCTGTGTTAACATGACTTTTAGACATAATTCTAAAAGAGATTTTATGTTTATCTGTAAACAAAATCAACCCTGATCTCAAATTAAATAACAATTTGTTTACCAAAATTTTCCTTGACCTCAAATACTAAGTAAACCTAATTCAAGGACAATAGCTAAACAAGTAAACCTTATACATAACATTAAGATTTGCGCAAATATTAAAGTCAAGAAACATTTATAATTTCCTAAAATATTTATAATATTATATAAACATCATACATAACACCTCCCCTCATGAATAAAAAGAAAGAGTTATGCAATAAACCTTTCTTTTTAATATGCATCTAATACTATAATAACCACAATTGCATAGGAAGATGTTTTATGATACTAAACTTAATGACATAAAGCAAAATAATCTTTCTATGCACGTGAGAATGGTCTCCAAGTGATCTTCCCAGGTGTCGTTGTAGATAATGAAGTCATATATGTACGTGCCACAATTATCTGGACCAGACGTTGAAACGTTGCCGGAGAATTTTCCATTCCAAATGGCATGATTTTATATTGATAAAGCCTATCTTGATTTACAAATCCTGCAATTTCGTTTGACCTTTCTGTGAGTGAAATTTGCCAGAATCCTTTTAAAAGGTAAAACTTGATGACATATTTCGCATTTCCAATTTTATCAATGCAATCACCCATTCTTGGTATTGGAAATGAATTCGTTTTGGTGACGCTGTTTTTTCTATAGTCAGTACACATGCAGAATGTATTATCTGGCTTAGGCAAAAGAATACATGGTGAACTTTACTTGTTTGTATAAAATCTATCTCCAGTAAATACTGAATTTCTTTCTTCAAATATTCCTGTTTGAGAGGATTCATCCTGTAAGGATGCTGTTTCACAGGTTGTAGAATCTATAATGTCAAAGTCATGATAGATTTTATTTGTTCGTATAGGAACATCATTAAACAAGTACTCATACTCATGTAATAGCTGTTTTAGTTCATTTATGTCAAGTTGTTGTGTCGTTGTAGATGTGAAAGCTTATGGTCCAGATTGTTCAATATTTCTGAATTTCGAAGTTTGGTCACACCAGAGTCACTATACTTTAATTGTATTCCATCGTTGATATCTTCACTATGTGGGACAGGTACAACTAAATCAATTAAATAATTAGCTGGGCTATCTCTGTCAAAATATTCCTTTAACATATTTATGTGACAAAGTTGTTTCTGTTTCCGCCTCCCAGGAGTGTAATGATATAATTTAAATCATTTACTTTCTTTTCAACGGTATAAGGACCATACAATTTAGCCCGAAGAGGATTTAGAGGTATGGGCATGAGAACCAGAATTTTCTCACCAGATTTAAAACTCCTTTTCTGTGAATTTCTGTCATATCTAAATTTCATTTTTGACTGGGTAGTGTGAAGATTAGTTCTTGCTACTTCACAGGCCTTTGACAACTTGTATTTGAAATCAGAGACATAGTCAAGAAGATTAATCTTTGAATCTTCATTTGGAAGAAGTTTCTCTTTCAATAATTTCAATGGTCCATGGACAGTATGTCCAAGAATCAGTTCAAGGGACTAAAACCCAATTTCTCTTGAACTGATTCCTAACAGCAAACAACAACAATCCTTTGCTGTATCAAAGCAGTATTACCAAATCATATTCTTCAAAGTTTGATGAAATCTTTCCAAAGCTCCTTGACTTTCAGGGTGATAGGCAGAAGATTTAAACAGTTGGATGCACAATTCATTCATAACTGGTTGGAAAATTCCAGACATAAAATTTGACCCTTGATCCGACTGGACAGATTTGGGAAGACCAACAAATGTAAAAAAAACTTCACCAAAGCTTTCACAATGGTTTTAGTTTTTATATTTCTCAGAGGAATTGCCTCTGTAAATCTTGTAGACGCACATTTGATGGTCAGCAAGTATTGGTTGCCTGTTTTGGTCTTAGATAAAGGACTGGCACAGTCCATCATTATTGTACTAAATGTTTTGTCAAATGCAGGAATAGGTTGCAGATTAGCCTTAGGTATCTTCTGATTGGGTTTTCCTACCATTTGATAAGTGTGACAAGATCTGCAGTATTTAGAAACATCGCTTTTGAGTTTCGGCCAATAACACTTATTCAAGATCTTGTGATAAGTCTTATTGATTCCTAAATGACAAGCCAAGGGAGTTTCATGGGTTAGACTAAGAATGTCCTGTCGATATGACTTAGGAACGACAATTTGATAGTGGGTACCTCAGGTGGTCTCCATGTTCTCATAAGGATTCCATGTTTTGCAAAGTAACACACTGGAACTTGTGGGCTTCAGTTTCACTAATAGCCCTCTGAAATAAACAGGAGATCTCGGGATCTTGTTCCTGTAAGACAATAAGTGATTGTTTTTTGTCACCCTGATTAGAATAAATAGAATTTGTCAAAAGAGGATCACTGTGATCAATACATTTGATTGATCAATATCTGAGGAAAAAGTGGCCTCTTCAAAAGACATGTGTCAGTTGAAGGAATACCTTCCTAATTAACATTCTCAAGAGCTCTTTTTGCCATAGTTCTGGTATCCACACAAGCAGGATACAAATCAGGGATTTTCAATCTCACTAGGATCAACTTTCTGATCCAAACAAGGATTGTCAGCTACAAGTGGATTAACCACAACCTTATCTCCAGCCAGGCATTGCCTAGTAATAAGTGAATACCTTCTACTGGTAGAGAAGTCACTGCCCCAACAGTCACAGATCCGGAAACTAAGTCTGATACCAAATTAACACAATGGAGAGGAACGTTTACAAAGCCGCACTCTACACCCTGAATAAGAACACTTTCACTAGAAGAAGACTTCTCAGAGAAAGGCAAAGTACCTGATAATAAAAGACTCTGAGAAGCTCCTGTGTCCCTTAATATTTTAATAGGGACAGTCTTGGCAGAATCACCAATAAGTGATATAGAACCTTCTGATATTTATGGTTCATCAGTCTCCAAAAAAGAATCAGACTGGGGTTTGTTTGACCCAACAAATGTATTGCATTCAATACAAGACTGTGACCTTGACATCTTTGAAATAAGAGAGTTTGGAATAGCTTTGTCTTTATTCTGTTGCTTTATTTCAACCTAAAGCAATCAGAAATAACGTGCCCTTTCTTTTTACAGTAGGTGCATGTAGGAAGAGATAAGGATTTCTGATAAGTCTTATCAGTTGTTTGATTCCTAACATTTGTGCTGTTTTGACATTTGGAAGTACTCGTTTGAGATTGAAATGTTTTTTGTTTTTCTTTTACCAGAAAACTGCTGAGAGGAAGACTTATTGCCAAATGAAATTTTGTGAGGCAAGGAATAATCATCAACCATACGAGCAGCATTTTCCAAAGTTTCCACTTTTTGCTAGTCAAGATAGGTCTTAAGATCACTATGGATGCACCAATTGAACTCTTCAAATAATACGAGCTGTCTGAGGTTATCGTAATCTTGATCAACCTTCTTAGCTGAGCACCACTTATCAAACTGTCGTTCTTTTCCCCATACAAATTCGACATTAGTTTGTCCAGTTTCTTTTGTACAATTCCTAAACCTCTGTCGATATGCCTCAGGTACCAGCTCATAAACTTTCAAGATGTACTCCTTAACCACATCATAATCAATGCTTTGTTTTACTGACAGTGTTTAGACTCGAGCTGACTGGCTAAATGTCTTTGAAGAATTGCAATGATGGCCCTTGGGGACGATGAGGGTGATCCCGCTTCTTGGTCAATTTCAACAGGCCAAGAGCGAATGCAATGGAGCGGTGACGCTGGTCTCTCAGGTCCTATGAATCCACATAGGGAATCCGATCACTGAAGAGGGTTTCTACCTCCGAGGAAACAGCTGAAGGTTCTTACTGTGCTCTAGTAAATCCTTGGAAGTGTCCAGAGCAACATTACTGCAGAGGTGGAGAATCTCCGCTGATAATGCAATGGACATGGACAACGTGTGATAAGATGTCATGGCCAAGCGCTGAAGTGCGGCTGGAAACAGAGAATCCTTCGTCAGCAGGCTGAAGGAGGAGGCCAAAGAAATATCAGCATGTGAGGCTATGGGGACTAGTGACCTAGCCTTAAGCTTTATGTCCTGCAGTTTCTTCATTGGCAGGCGGACTCAGGTCCCCATGGAAATACTCACTTGTGATGCTCCGTCGTCCAATGTGTAAAGTTTAAGGGGCCTGGCATGAGTATGAACCTTACAGCTAGCCTATGAGACAAGAGGTCTCGGTGTAGAGTTTGGGGGGGGGGGGCGATTTTCCATCCATTACGCTGCCTAGCAAAACTCATATCCCCTACTAAACCTTTGAGAAAGCTCCTTCACCATGGCCGAGTGGGGCAGCAAAAGGAATTTCTATGTGATCGGTAGCCCCAGAGAGTCTCTCCAAACTGGAGATAATGTTTGTGTCCTCCAACCCCGAGGGCTTGCGATACTAATCCCGGGGTAGAAGATGTTAAACTTCATTGACCGCCTTGTCAAAACACTAGATCTCTTCCTCCTCAACCATCTGGGACGGTGGTTGGGAGAAGCACCTGACCGGAATGGAAAAGACGCTACCTCAGCCTGTTCTGCGTCGAAATCCATGAGGACTAACATGGCGTCTTCATCTGGCTCTCACTCCTGGAAGGCCGGACTTGTGGCACAGTGTCTCTCTGTTGCGGAGGAGATCTGGTTGTAAGAGACACCTCTTCCATAACTCTTCATATTGAAAATGACGTCATGTGTCCACTGTTTTCTGATTAGAAAATAAACAACACATCCTCACTGAATTATATTACCCGTGTTCTGATTGGTAGAAATGCCCAAACAATTTCGGTCCGGTCATAGACTATATAGAGAGGTGCGTTCGCCCATTATGTCATCAGTTCTCAAGACAACCCGACAAATGTAGGCAAAAGTGGAGCCATCAACCATTATTTCCAGCAAGCTGTTTAATCCAGACTTCCTGGTATGTGACGAGGCATTGAGGTCAATCACACGCGAGTGTATTGTGTACGCGTATGCGAGCCCGCGGTGATCCCTGCGCGAGAAAATCCTCCAGCGGGCGCCTCTGGCTAGAATCTACATTTTTTTCCAACCGTTTATTCGATTTGTACTGTCTGTAAATCAATTACCAGTTTTAGGTTGCTAGAGCCCAGGTTCTGTATCTGTACGCCCGCGTGAGTCCGCGTCATTGGCTTCGGGTTGGGAAGCTGCAGTGCTGTGTGCTCGCTGACAACATATAAGTGAATCTCTTTGAAAGAATTGCAGTGGGCTATTATATAATGCCGTTAGAAACTACAGTTTTACACATATGGTATTGTGAAATAATTCACGTCTGCGGCTAATGCGGGAATGAAATTACCAGACCAATGGTGTGTTTATAACGTCGAAGAAAAGATTAAATCGCTATTTAGCTTGAATGCGTCATATTGATTTGTCAAAGAGGCTCAAAAGATACTATATAATTCTTCAAAGACGAATCCAAAGCATCTTAATAAATTACCCGGGTTAGGGATCGTGTTGGAGCAAGCACTACGAAAACATGGCGAAGAATACAACAAAAAACCTGAAAAGCCATTGTATGATATTGTGCAAGAAAACTTCAAATCGCTGACGTTTACTGAGCCACCCAGCGAACACATTGAAATGACTAATGAAGACAGCAACGACATCAAAATGACTAGTGAAAACAGCGAAGACATTAAAATGACCAGTGAAGACAGTGACGACAGCCAAGATCACCAAGAAGAAATTAATTAGAGAAATGCCTTCAGAATTGTAATATATGGAAACACCAACGGCACTTACACGTAAGTATGAGAAATATCTACAATTTACAGAGTATAGGCCGGCAGATGCAATGTCAGCAGTTTTATAAAAGATTTACATGCAAAGACACAAAGCAACTGTGGAGTCAATATACCAGCAGTGCAATACGTTTGAATTCAATGGATGTCATTCTACACAGGGAGGTAATTAACGAGTTAGTATAATACTCTATATTGGCGTGCGCTTAGTGTTTTGACCACATGCCTGCTTGAAGAAAATTATATTTGAGCAGGAAAAACTATTTGATGGTAATCCTCGATTTCTGCTCCCTGGAGAAAAAGTTTGTTTACTAGTCACTGTCCCAGGTTTGGAAATTACCATCATGGGAGAAAAGTATTTTACGGTGAATGGTCGTATGATCAAATACTATCCACTACAGTATACTTTACAACCATATATGCCATATGAAACAATGGACAGGATACGCCTGAAGTTACGTACACCATCAATCGAGAACATAGATGAATATTTCTATTCGAGAATACAATCCACACACACACACATATATATATATATATATATATATATATATATATAGATATATATATATACATATATATATATATATATATATATATATATATATAGAAACTTCAATGGCAATGAGACATTCCGTGATACAGCCATGAATATGTATAAGCTCGACCCCGGGATTTCCATGGCGATTCATCACTATGCTCGCTCGAACAACCCGCTCGTGGACAGATACGACCCTGCCCTCCAAAACAGTTATATTATGTACCTGCTTAAACAACCTATATGATTGGGCAATGATGCAGCCTACGCCTGTAGGTGACTTTCCGTGAATTAATCCCTTGGATGTGGACATACACGCTCACATATACGAGTACGACAGCAACAGCGACCACGGATACTTCTTTGAAGCTGACCTGAGTATACTTACGAGCTGCACAAGACCCACAATGATTATCTGCTGGCCCCGGAAATGCTGTCAGTGCCCGCAAGCGGCTGTCACCAGATCAGTGTAATCGTGGATGATTCGGGACGCAAGTTTACAGAATGCGTCAAGCTTGTCCCGAAACTGGGCAAGAAACTGAAGTATGTAGTCTACTTAAGAAACCTGCAGTTGTATTTACGGTTGGGGATGCGTGTGCTTCGAGTCCATCGGGTCCTTGGATTTTGCCGTATATACAAATGAATATGGATCTGCAAACCGCCGCAACTAACGACCTTGGGAAAGACTTTTTCAAGTTCATGAATAATGTTGGGAAAACTATGGAGAACCTGTGGAAATGAATCCGCGTTGATCTTGTTTGGGACAGCGAGCAAGATAAAATCAACAGACTGACTGCGGACATGGCGTTTGAGTCGCGTAAAATCTTCGATGGTGGGATCGTTGCCGTACACAGAAAAGAAAGTCAAACTGAATTTGACAAAACTCAGTTACGTTGGCACTAGACTTGTCTAAACTACCAATGTATGAGTGCTACTACGACAAGATCAAATGTATGAGTGCTACTACGACAAGATCAAACCGCGGTACAACTACAACATCAACTACAACATCAAGATGCTGTACACGGATACTGACTCGTTGCTGATGCACATCACCACCGATAACGTCTACGCAGACATGGGTGGGACATTGCTTGTGAATGAATTTAGGGAGTACTCGAAGGATCATATATTGTTTAGTAACACCAACAAGAAAGTTGTGGTTAAATTCAAGACCAAATGAATATGTGGGACTTCGACCAAAAATGAACTCGATTGTGGTTGGAATTGGTCTTACCGATAGCTCTGGCAAAATATTTAAGAAGGCTAAAGGAGTTCCCTGAGTTGAGGTCGCAAAATATCTCAAACACAACATGTATGTGAAGTGGCTTCAGCAAAGACGTGAATTCACGCACGCGGCAAATCTTATTCGGTCAAAGAAGCATCGCATAGGTGTGTTTCGTTGCACCAAGGTAAGTTTGTCCCGCTGGATACCAAGCGATGGAATTTCCCCGATTGTGTCACTACTTACGCGTACAACCACGCACATATCCCAAAACAAATCTTGGCAGTAATTGTGTATCCACGGGAATAACTTCTTATCCTTCCCGCATGAATGCCCTACTAGAAGGATTTGCTGCTCGTTCGCCATCGGGCGCCAGATGATAGCGTGTTAGTTGCTCTGGTATGTCAATCCGGTCCGAGATCGTAAATGCATCGACCGACCATACTGGGGCAGTAGCACGATGTTGCCCGCCTTCTGTTCCCCAGGTGCATACCGATACCGTACCAAATTATTTCCGAGTGGGTCTAACGCGGGTGGTTGTGAAACCACTTCACGGTTGGAGGCTACAGTTTTCTGCCGAATCGCGTCAGCAGGATTTAACCCAATCATACGTGTGGTTTCATTGTTCAACCCGGCTATGACCGGGCTAAGTCGAATGGCCCTCGTCCGAGCGCTCTTCACGATTCATCAACAATTCCTGCGCATATTGGTGCCCAAATAATCGCTCCGTAAGTAAGTGAATAGGAGGTTCTCATAAACGTAAACTTCTTTGCTCCACACCGGACATAAGTTCCCGCCATCGCCGATCTGTCATCACGCGTCCTAACACGAGTTGGATTTGCATTACGTGTTTTCATGCTGCATCGCACACAGTATGAAGACATGACTGAGGTATACAACAATTGACACTCAACATGGCACCATAGAAAAACCGATTTGAGAAAAATCAAAGAGTTTTCCGTCGTTGACGTCTCTGCTCAGACAAACCCCAGGCCACTCAAGCACTGTGACATGTTTCCACCTCTGTAAGCGCACTGATTATTGGCCAGGCCGGATCCGGGAAAACCCAACTGTTGCTGAATCTGATCATGCGATGGTTAACGTGGGATCGGTTGTACGTGATTGCACCATCTGCTGACAACCAACCATGTTATGATGTACTCAAAGATTATACGGAAGCGCTCGCGTGTTTGTCGACCACACTAAGTTCTTTTCCATGATTTATGATGACCCCACGATTGACGATCTTGACTCGGAGCATAATAATATTGTTGTGTACGACGATGTGATGCTTGACAACCAAGACAACCCCGCGAGAATATTTTCCTGAGGCCGGCACAAGAATACAGACGTGATATGTGTGATCTAAAGATACGCACACGTGGGATGAGTTTTGGAATATGTTTGCGGAGGTTACCCAGTACCCGTATAGTTTCCTCACAATTGACTGGACTGGAGCCTCCGGCTCCTCCGGGGAAAAAAAGCCTTGGACGCGCAGTGTCCAAGTATCGCGCGGGCTGGAAGACTAACAATTTGCACGCAAGCGTCTGACACAAACGTGTAAAGCAATTTAAGAACTACGATCAACAAATACAATGACGAAATCCGCCAGCGATGCCATAGCTGAATATGGGAAGCGACACCGCAAATCTGCCCGCGATCAACTGGAACTTCCCCGCGACTACATAGATGTTCGCGAACGTGTCAAAGCTATGCTTTGGGCGTAGCAATCCTCATGGGAAGACTTCACAGCGCTTTTGAACAAAGGTTTGCAGCGCTGATTAAGTCCATGCGAGAAACCGCGGAACGCGTCGATGATATTAAGAAAGCTACGGGAGAAATCGTGGAACAGGTGGCAGCGCTGACAGGAACAGAATAAAAATCGGGTCCAGTTTGTAAGATAGCTAAACGCGCCAAGGATATCAAAGCAGCCACGGAACAAACTGTGGAGACAATCGGACACTTGCCAGAGGCGATTGAGACATTCCATGGAGGCCTAGATACAACCAGAGGCGACATCGAGGAAATGCGTGAGGAAGTTGGTGTGGTTGCAAAAAGGTGCCCAAGTACTCCGCGAAAGAGTCCAAGAGGCAATTATGAATCATCCGTCGCCACAACCACCCAAGTACAAGTCAATGATGGAAACACCGCCTGGATTCTTTACCGAAGAAACTCGCTAGTAGATCCGTGAAAATCCTGTGCATGCCGCTCTTTACAGACATCCCCATCCCCTTCCCCGATTGGAAAAACTACCTGTTGAAGATAAATGATGTATACATGGACGTTAAATGGCCTAAAATAGCATATAAGGAGTTTACTAGGAAAACAAAAGCCATCGGTGAAAAGTGGAATCTTTTTAAACACATTGTATGTACAAAATGTCCACCCAAACCCCAACAATCACCCGTAGGAATACGTCTTTAGGAGGAAGAGCCTCTTCGTGGACGTCCAGCCACTCAGAATTGAAATTCGTAGGGTTCAAATATGTCTGTGGACAATTAACATGTTAATAAATTTTTGGATTGTCTGGAAACACTCGTCGGGTCGGTTCGCGCCGGTGACAACGCGCCAGAAGTCATCAATGAGGCCACGTCGATAATATCAGAGGTGTGAACCAACGACATTATGGACCCTGGGACGTTTTGCGCGTTCATGCACGAAATCACTGAAGACATTATTGATTTATACAACACCGATGATGAGTTCTGAGACGCTTCACGTCTTAAGCAAAATCTATGTCGTAATGCAGCATGTCTTTGCAAATACAATGCCGAGCCTTACCTCGATCTCGTCTACGAAACCAGAATTCCACGTGGTTTTCTCTACACCAATCGCCGCGATGGAATCCCGCACACACGAGATGGCACTAGTATTGTTGCGTATGTATTACAGTTGGCCTAATATTCTATCGCGGCCATTTTGGGTCTTCATGCGAATGGCTCATTTGTGTTCTCGTCAGAGGGCGGTCGAGTAGGTACCTTGAATGTTATTTGACTCTTCACGGGCGCGTACGACATGGACACAATCAATAATGAGATCCGTACGAAAGATTTCCTTGGTGACCGGTAAAGACTCTAAATTCTACATACGCGAACACTAGTCCACACTCAGCTCTGCCATCTCAATCGAATCTGCATCGTTCGCGATTGACATTGCACAGTCGTTGGTAAGAACAGTTCTTGGTTATTCTGAAGATATTAAGACGATTCCTGAGGACAAGCGAATCTTACGCGCAGAACCTGGAAGGTCTGAATACCATATCTCGCCAGACATTGTCAGAATTGCCTCGATTAATCTGAACTGTGACGCCATCAGTGGTAGTTACCGAGCGAACCTTTAAAGTATTGCCCATCAGGGTTTCATATTATTTGGGTTCTCCCCGAATGCGCCCCCGGGTGATTTTCTCTCGATTACTCCGACAATGTCCGTGTATCCTCCATGCCACAATCACCGGTCGACACATCTTCGTTTTACTCTTGTGGACGAGGACGGGGAGACCTTGACGATACAACTGTACATTTGAGATCTACCTGACATTTAAATACAATGACAGTCGTACGTGGACGTGTGAGACCCGTGTGTGTGTGTGTTGTCAATGCGAGAAAACCCTTTTACGAGACATATTACGGAAATGGCCTCGGTGATGTTGTCCGCGGATTGTTCACAGGAGCACCAAAGGTGCTTGCGGCCTTGTCCTCGCGCGCTGCACCAATCGCTAAACAAGTTGCAATGCGAGTCGTTGATAGCATCAAAAGCGCAGCTGCGGATTGGTTGAAAAATCTGGGATTGCACGCGGTCCAATCGATTCGAGATCAAGTACCACGATTACTGTCTCGACAACCAAAGGCGGTTGCACTACCACGAGAGGTTTCACTTCCATCCACGGCAACAATGCCAGCCCATGTCAATAAAATCATCAATGAAGCTGCTCAACAACGGCAAATACAGCAATGGGAAGCGGATTACGGTCGCCTGGATGCGAGTCGTGAAGTTACTAGAGCCGTCTCACAAAAAAGTAGTAGACGAAACCAATAATGTACAAGTGATGGCAAATTTCAAAGAAGTACCCGATACCACGTTTGATATGGACTTGCCTGTGATGATGGTATCATTGCGTTGTTCAGTAGCGTACGTTATCTCATCGTTGGAAAGGAAATCGAAGCATGTTTGTGCAACGTTGACATTGCTACAACGATTACTGGACTCGCTAGATACAGCGATGATTATGCAAGATCCGCTTTCCCGTCTATGATGTTTCCTAAGGACTCAAACAAACATGCAGATCATATCTCGTGTTTCCAGTATCAACTTACGCAGGCTGCTTTCGTGGACTCACAACCCGCGAGTATGCCTGACAGACATGGTCTTGACGGCGCCCCTATATAAAGTACAAACCTGAATTACAGCCTTGGACTCTCATTATCATTTTCGTGTGCGATTCCTTTCAGTCATATATTCGGGTTTCGTAGAGATGTTCGCAAGGCTATTTTCGGAGCCAAACACTCAGTCATGTTAATCCGAAAGGAAGACAGGAATGATGCAATTTTGCGCGCTGATGGTGTTGCTGATTGCAAAGTTGTGTTGTCGAAATTGACATTGTGGATGCCTGTGATAACCCCTTCATAGCTACAGAAACGCGTTTGTTGTCCTTTATGGGGTATGGAGGTACATTGCCGCTGTCATTTCAGACGCTCACCACAGAATCGCATGAAGCCCAAGGGCAGTAATTTTCATGGAGAATAACTACCCCGCAAGGTGTCAGCGCACCAAAGCATGTATTCATAATGTTTCAAGACACATCTTGGGTGCCTGGCGGACAGTGCTGTAGTAAAATGATATTTGACCATTGCTGTTTAAAGGTCATCAGGAACCCTTTGAAGACATTTTGCTTGACTGCACAAACAATCATGTCGCACGTGCATATCACAAGCTTTTCCCTCCGAGTAAATTTTGCTTGACTTCACAAACAATCATGTCGCACGTGCATATCACAAGCTGTGGTCGTTCATGGGTCGGGATCAAAACGTTGACACGGGTCTGCATATTTTCCAGCATGACTTCTCTACCTTGTACCCAATGTATTACTTTTCTTTGGAACACCTGGACATGGTTAAGGACTCCGTGGTCGACATGCACTTTCGTGAACGTGTAACTTAGGTCCCCGACGAAGGATGCATTGCTATGATTCTCTCTGATAAGATGCTGTTGTTGGAGGGATTATTGACGCGCCTGTGGAAAACTAGTAAAGTTTTCTCAAACTCGTAATTGAACCTGTTACCTTTTCAAATAATGCTATTATATAACGAAGTTAAAGTTGGACTCAGTGAAAACCAGCTTGCGAAAATAAAGAGCGCAACGAGAAACGATTGCGGGCTCACATTGAGGCTTTCTCCGACAAAGTTAACTGGAAATGTCCCCTTGTAGCTAACCCAAAATCAACTTAATCAGCTCAATCGGAAATACAATAGAACATATCAGTGGCATTAAAATTGTCCAAGTCAGAGGTGACACAAATGCAAAAGACGGGTAGAATATTTCCATTCCTCGCGGCCATTTCAGCGTTATTGGCGGCTGATGCTCCCGCGGTTACAAAAGCGGCTGTGTTAGGGGCCGTCGGATCTGCATCCGGGATGGCTCTGAAAAAGGCGGTTAGAAGCCGAATAGCGTCTCCAAGACGAATAAAAAAAGGAAAAGACCTTCGACTACCCGTGACGACTCGAAAAATACCCTCAGGCAAAGGTTGTCGACTACCAGGTACGACTCGCAAAATACCTTCAGACCAAGGTAATCGGTTGTGGCCTCACCGTTGACGGCCATGTAAACGTGTCCGTTAACCAATTCAAGCATTTCCGAGGTGACTTCATGCGTGATGAATTCGGAGCCATGATTCCCTGCACGTTGGAAACCGGCATCGTCAACCTGGATTTAGCAACAGGACATGGGACTCATTGGGCCGCATACGTGGTAACACCTCGACATCTTTTGTATTTTGACTCGTACGGGCTTGCACCGCCACGTGAAGTCGTTGATTATTTAAACCGGGGGACTAGTGTCATTCAAACGACTACCATTGTTTTATTCAACGCTACCGTTGCAAACTCGGATGGACGGCCCAGTATGTGGACATCTTTTTGGTGAAGCATGCCGGCACTCGTGGGAAGCAAAGCTCGTTCACCAACACCACAAGCGCTTGTTTGTTTTACATTTTCACTTAGAAACTACGTTTGATAGTCTACGAAAAGCCTGTTGACATTTACGGACGCGAATGCGCAGCGACCCGACGCCGCGTTGAGGATTTAACCAGGTTTGCTACCAAAGCGGATTTAACTGAGTTTACCAACCGGGTTGTAGTTGACGTCGACCCGGGCGAGCTTGTGATATTTCAAGATCAAACTGGAAAACTGAAAACGTCCAACTTGGACATCAACGATGTTGTTTTGAAGCCGTGAAGCGCAATTGCAAAGAACCTGCCTGAAATCACTGAGAACCAAGGAATCAGATACTCTGGAGTGTCGGAGGAATTTCTCAAAAATTACATCGATGTTTCTAGACTGCAATGAAACGATACGTGGATGCAAAGATCGCAGAGGTGCTATCAGCCGTACCCTCATAAGTACGTGTAGTAACTTCACTGGGAGTATACCTAGGAATATTAACCAGTGAAGGAAGGGAGAAAACAACTGCCGGCATAATAAGTGGTCGACCCATTTTCTATGATGACGTAGGTGGTTTTGATAGACCTAAACCTTACAGCTTAAAGGTGGGCGAGTCTGGATCGTATTAATTCATCTTATCCGATTTTTATGATGGGTTGGGTTCAATAGCAATTTTGAAAAAAAAAATATCCAATTCTGGTGAACCAATACTAATACGTACAATCAAAGACGACAATGTTACAAAATCTTTCGCATATGCAGTATCGATATCATTGGACGCCAGAGATGAAATTCGGTTTGAATGTCTCAACATATTTCCAGTCGAGTACTTAACCGTCTTTGGTGTTTGTGTTTAAGATTTGTTATTAAATATACGTGATGGATTCTAAACAGCCGCGCAATGATTATATTAACTTACCAAGAAGGCGTTGCATGAGGTGGTGTATCGGGTGACTGGGGATGCCAACATCGATGGCAATTTTGTTCCAATTGTCGATGCATATCCGAGTCAATACGGCGTTACCAGACCCTCATATACACTCAAGTATAATCTACCCGAGGGCCAGATAGAAATCAACCCTTGGGACCACCCATAGCGTGGCAATACCAGCTCGAAGCCAGCATGGAATCATTGTATTGGTGCCCGAAAACGCCCAGTCGCAGACAACACCACCAGGTGTAAAAACACCCAGTAATTGTTTCTACAGTGGTAGGGTGGAATTCACCGACAAACCCACAGCGATAAAATTTCCCGTTAATTTTATCGGGCCACCAACATTGACTCGGCCACGAAAAAAAAGACCTCGACTGATATTCAGTTTTGGGGGGAAAAAACGACAACCGTTGGAGACACACAGCAAAGGCATAATCCTTGCAGTTTTAAGTGAACGTGGTAGCAAGCCCCCAGACCGCACAATCGCCGAAGATATAAATATTCTCCCAGAAGAGATTTTCTAGGATTGTATGACAGTTGTACCAGTAAAGAAAATGTTTGGTTGGAAGTGCGTGTGCGTGTTGCAGCCTGTCGCGCAATTATTCTTCGCGTTGACAATATTAATGGAAGAATTATAATTGACCCTCAAAGTTACCGACGCAAAAAATAATCGAAGCGGAACAACAGCTGCGAGATTAAATCAACAAGAGAACCGCAATACTCACGAAAATATGCGGACTCGCCGCGGCAAGAACCGTTGGCCTTGGTGTGCCGTGAATCGCGACTACGGCAACTGTCATAGGTACACCTGTTAGACTTGTTTTCGGGACTATATCAATAACAACTGGTGTGGCTGGGAGCGCTGGTAAAATAATTTCGTTGCGACTACATCAACGAGTACGTTGTTATTCAGAAATTCTCGCGGCCGCCCAAAGCAGTCTCAATACAATTAGTAAACTGTACTCGGTAACCATAAAAGATAAAACCATTAAAATGGCGGAGTTTGAGACCGCATTGGTGGAAATGGAAAACTTCCGACGACTTCGAGCACAGATACGGAACCGAGGCGCTAGCAACCCAAAAGAGGTAATTCAATAAACGACAGTAAAAATCGTGTAAACGGTTGGAACAAAATGTATATTCCAGTCAAAGGCGCACGCTTGGGGATTCTCTCGCGCGAGGCTCACCGCGGGATCGTGAGCGCGTACATAATACACTCGCGTGTGATTTGAGGGGAAAGTGATGGGTTATAGAAGGCGTTGACCCCGATCGGTAACCGAAATCTAAAAGCCCCATCATTATACTACTGGAAGAGAAGAATCTATGTGGAGAGGCAAGGGTTTCTAAAGTGTGTCGTAGTCTATGGACTGGTTGTAAGGAGAAGCTTGCAAAGAAGAACTGTGAAGCGGTGCCTCCTGTGTTAACCCTCTTTGGTTAATCCACACCAAAGGCCCTTTTCAGGGCCACTAAAATCACTTCGAAAAGACAGATACTACTTAGATCATTGCCACCATATGTGTTTTATGTTTTATGTTTGTGTATGTCTATGTCTATGTCTGTTCACAACCAACTAAAACATACAAGTCCTTTTTGTATGATGATAGTGTGTATATAAACACTACTACCCTTTGGCGTGTGATAGTATGTTTGTTTGTATGTAAGTATTGTGTTCGTATATAAACACTTCTACCCTTGCTTCTGTGTGATAGTGTGTGTGTGTGTGTGTGTGTGTGTGATTTCATCCCCCTTCTTATGTAAGTATTGTGTTCGTGTATAAACACTCCTACCCTTGCTTCTGTGTGATTGTGTGTGTGTGATTGTGTGTGTGTGTTTGTGTATGTTTGTGTGTGTGTATGATTTCATCCCCCTTCTTTTACATCCTACCCTTGTCGTAGGATAGTAGGTGTGGGGTTTTGGTCACAACCGACAGCGTGTTGGATAGTATCTATATAATGGATGTTGGATATAAATCAAAAGGTGGATGCTGGATAGTAATCAAAATGTGGTGTGTTGGATAATTCTCAAAAGTTGGGTATTGGATAGTAATCAAAAAGTGGTTGTTGGATGATAATCACACGTTTGGTGTTGAATACTAAGTAACTAGGTGCTGGATAGTAGATAACTAAGTGCCGGAGAGTACTCAAAAAAGTGATGTGTTTGGTAGACCTCAAAAGGTTGGTTTTCGATAGTATCTAACAATTTAACATTAGCATTCCCATTTGGAGCCATACATTTTTATATCATATAGCCCCCAATGTAAACCTACTGCGTAATGTAAATTTCCCGCTTGAGTTCAGAGGGTCCCTTTTCAGGTCAACAACTTCTAACAATGTAACAATGTATACCATGTTCTCTCGAAGGCATAGATGTAATCTTTATATCCTTAATGTGAAATTCCCGTTTGAGGCCAGAGGGTCCAATTTAAAGTCGACAACCTCTAATAGTGTCACGATGTATACAATGTCCTCTAGACGGCAGAGATGTCAGCCTTATATCTTCAGTGTTAAATTCCAGTTTAAGGCCAGAGAGTCCCACAATGAAAACCTACGGCGTAATGTTAATTTCCGTTTGAGGCTGGAGTATCCCACATTACTACTGAGAGAGAGAGAGAGAGGCTAGTTGTCCAATACATCGTGTTGTTTATCTTTTTTCTGACATACCAGTAACATGTATGCATCATCTTTAAAACCTTAAATTCTGCAACTATTCTAATTTTTGAGAGAACAGTTGTGTAACTACACAGAACAAGACTTTAAACTTGTAAATCTGAACACGAGCATACTAGGATAGTAATGTTGTAGCACTGTATATTTATTGCTTATAATTTAAACAATAATACCACCTTGCTAACTTTTTGGTAAAAAAGAAAATACAATGGATGCAAGGAATAAGATATAAATAATCAAATATTACAAATGCAAGAAATAAATCATCAGCAACATCAGCATCAACAAGTAAGTAGATACTATAAAAGTAATCAAAGTAATATACAAACAATCTAAATAATATAAAAAACAATCTAAATAAATATTTTAAGGGGAAGAGGAGAAATAGTTTTGTTGAATTTAGATTCAATAAAAACAGTGAATACTTCCAAATGCATATTTATGATACCTTCCATTTTTCAGGCTCTGGTGTTTCAGTCCGAAACACTAAGGTTAAAAACACACAAACACATACATACAGACACACCAAACATGTTAAGCTGGACCAACTGGGTAGATATTATTGGTGAGAAACTAGTTTTTCCTCGTAATTACTTTTCAACTGGTTATAGGAAGGAATGCAGATGTGAAATTCAAATACACAGATAATCCATTATGTGCTTATGGTGAAGATATAGAAGATGTCAATCATTGCATTTTTATCTGCAAATATAAAACAACGTATAAAATTGGTTCAGCCTCTATACCAGTGACGGCAATATTTTGCTATGCGGATCATCTTTTTTTACTGCGATCTTAATATTCGCTTATTTGGCTTATTACAAATATATATTAAAGCCACTTAACGCTTTTAATAATTAAGAACTATTCAAAATTGTATTCCTCGGCTCTATTAATTACTGGCATATTTATGAACAATGGCATGGCATTCTTCACTCCTACCTATTGATTTTTATGTTCTTCATTCATTGTAGAGTATCTATTCTTGTCTAATATCTGCCACTATTATTAATTTATTTGTGATTTCATTCATGTAATCAACTTATTTCCTTTTCTGTCTGTCTCTCTATCTACCTTCTACCTTTTTTGTCTAAATCGTGTATATTTACATGTAATTGTGTGAAAATATATTAATTTTTTGCCGCTATCCATGTCAATTTCTAATTGATTGAACAAGTAGTGTTATTTCCTAGTTCTGAGAATTTATGTCAATAAAATATGTTTCATCTAAATGCAGGCTAAACCTTGTACATATTATTAAATATGTATTTTTATGTCACAAAGAAAGCGAAGTAATAAATACATTTCTTTTTGTTGTTTTTCTCATTTTTGTGCGTGTAAAGTTTTAATAGGAAAACAAATTAATGGAAAGCTTTGATTTGTCATATGGCATACCAATTTTACACAATATACACAAACTCTTCAAAAAAAGGTTACAATACCGTGTATCTTAAACATTAATGCATTTACGTATTGACTATCAGAGACAAATAAGTAAAATTGACAAATAAGTAATAAATTGGTAAGACAACAATAAATGGACACACAAAACAGCAATGAATTTCATGTAATGCACCCTCTATTGTGACTTATTGTATTGCCCCCCCCCCCCCCAATAATACCCCCCCCCCCTCTTTATCTCAAAAAAGACAGCTATGTCATGGTTGGGAGCATTTAGCTCATCACTTTACAGAGAAACATGACATTCAAATTAGAAAGTTCTATACAGCCAAGAATTTGAAATAATTGAGAATTTGATTTACCTATAATACATATTTGAGACACAAAAACAAATGTGTTTTATACAGTTTATCATATTACAGTATCCTATTCTTCTTTTTTTCATATGTACTCCATGTCGTTTTTCTGTACATTGCGATGGGAGACACCTGTAGTAAATACTTTAACACCTGTTAATCCACAAACTTAAATATAAGAGGATCCGTGTATATTAAGCATGAAAGATGGTAGGGAGTTATATAAATATTCTTCTAAAAAAAAGAAAGAATTATACAAAATGTAAAGACTGTTAAGGCACATCAGACACCTAAACTACCACCGGAAACGAAAGCCATAGCATTCTTCTGACTTACATTTATAGATGAGTCCACATATATGTGCAGCGAGTTTTTCAATACATTTAGATACAAATATGTATATGTATTTCATGAACTCCACTAAGATGAAAAGAAATAGAGGCAAAAGGCAGTGTAAAGCTAAACAAAAATGTGAAATTTCAGAGCGATTCTTATTTAAATGGCATCATCACTGCACTGACCTGAACACCTTACATAATCAAATCAGTAATTTCAGCACATTTAACTGCGTATTGGCTTGCAATAAACGATACAAAAATTAAGACATCAAACTCTAGTGCAAGAATAATTGAAAGTCACAAAACCACTATTTTATATACAGAATTTCTACTGGTAAAACAAATCAACACGTTCAGTGCCTAGTCTGGCTGTCTCCATCTCATAAATGATCCACATCTTTCAAAATTAAGAGGAGATATGAATCATGTGATTTTACTAAAATTAGATTTGACTGTACCAGATAGTAATGACTAAAAAAACACCAGTCTGAGAGTAATGGCTTTGTATTTACTTTGGGTTTTGATGAACTCTCTACAGGGTAGACGTGACGAAATCAATGCAGTGTGAGCGGTATAGGTCCTACAAAGGAATGGACAGACAATAGACAGCGAAAACTATGATTTCAGAAGACAGCAGGCCAGAGGTAAGAGCATTTGTACATTGAAAATATACAATGTGTTTATTACCAGAACACAACTAAATTTAGTCCAATTTAATTATTAATCACCATTTCCATTCAACTTTGGATCTTACCATTGATCCTAAAACCAACCTCTGTAATCTGAGTCTAAAGTTTAGTCTCACTTTTCAGATTTCTGAACTTGTATGCCTGCTGGGCAAGATCATTCCTCTTTTGCTTCATCAGGGGTGGCTGATCTGTTAAAATCCTCTTAGTCGAGTCTTTGGCCAAATTCAAGACATCTCCTCTATCCTTTGAGGAATCAAATCTGTAATGATTGGCTTTGTCCCTAGCCTGTATTGATGGAAGTCAGTGCGAGCTAATCTAACTTTTATTGTTCACATAATTCGGGTCAAACTTCACTGTCGCTCTTAATACAGACCTGAGAACTTGGTACACATTCTGCAGGTTCTAATGGTGAGGTATCTCGTTGAGAATCAGGTTCGTTTTCCCGTTATGTTTCTCTAACTTGAAAGATTAGTGCACGCCTTTACTTTTTTCTCTACAACAAGTTCTCTAACTTTCTTCACTTGCTCGTCCAACCGATTTCCATGTCTGTCCTTGCACTCATCGAATTTTACAACGGAACTGCATTATCTCTCCTATATCATTCATGTTTTTCTTCATTTCCACCATTTCAGAGTGCACTACTATTCTACATAAATAAAATATATCCTTCAATTCATAGAAAGTGTGATTAAGCTTTTTTGATGAATAACCAAACGTTACCTAGTATCCGATTCCTATTTTCCACTGGGGGGCCCCTTGATTTTCATCACTAACAGTTCTTTGATTTTTTAACACATATTTGGATGAACAATACAGACTAACCTCTTAATAGGTCAGAGTTTTCAACTGGGATCCTGTCTTGAAGGTCATTTCAGCACTGTTGGTTGCTTTAGTTACGGATTTGCTTGACACTAACATTTGGATTCAGTACACAATTTGTGTACATGCTCTAAAATAGCGGGATTGGTATCGCCACATGAAGTTATTGCTTCGTACAACCATTTACCTCGTATATTGCACCTTAAAAACTATTATATATACTTATGGCAGCTGAAATTAAGGATATAAGTGATGGAAATCCTCTAGCCCACAACCAGCAACCTGGTACCGCCGTTACGGTATAAATCATCTAGCCCACAACCAGCAACCTGGTACCGCCGTCACGGTATAAAGCTAACAAGAGATGGAATTTTTACTACCAAGTATAAATATATAGCAACAACACAGAGTACAAAACAAAATTAAATCAGCCTCAGCATATTTGAAACCTACGGGTTATTTTCTCAAAGGCAAGTACACACGAAAGGAGCATACCAAAAAGCGTAAAAGTAGACATCCTACATGTTGCTACTTGTTTCCACACCTCAGAACCAAAACAAAATTTTAATCAAGGATGTATATGATATGATTTTGCAACCAACACACTTGCTATGTCTTAACTCAACGATCGAAAAGTAATGAATAACCTGAAAAAAGGAAAGCATTCTAAAAAGGACGTTATACGCTTGCGCAATCAATGAGAAAATATAAAGGTATCTCTTTTTATAAATTCAACTACGGATTTTATTTCTATTATTTATATATATATATATATATCAGAAAAAGAAAGTGTTAGAAAGAAGTTCCCTATGTTGCACTTCATCTTAAGTCTTTCCCAACTGAAACAAAAATATTGCATCAGCTGCTTATGTAGTCGGAAATGTTAATGTCAGAACATTGTATGTGTCCGTGGGTCCTATTAAATATACCTACCGGTTAGCTGTATAATATACACATCACACGTACGCAGTTGTATAATGTGTATGAATTCCTGTAATTGGATTCTGTCATGAAATTTGACCATTTAATCATAAATCGATCATTGCTATCACAATAATATAAGATAAAAGAACCCTAAATCAGGCACAACAACTATTTAACGACATCAAAAACTAATACAGTTTTTTTTAGGCAGACTGGATGCCAATAAAATTGAAAACGTACGAACAGCAAGGGACAAGTCTAAAAAGAAAAATTAGTCTTAATTGAAATGATATATAAGTACGAACTCGGGCATGTGTATTTTAAAAAATTTCAAATTTAATGTTTCACAATTTTGTTCTTTGTTATCATCAATTTTGTATGCTGAAACACTATAGTTTGTCCTTACGAAAGAACAGTCTATACAAGGAATTAACCATTCAAATACTAGTAAAAATATGCGCTTTTTGTGCGTGCAATGGCTAGTGTCATCACTGTAATTCCATACATCTCATGAATGGTTACCCTCAGGTGGTAGCCAATCAAATCACAGCTTATGTATGTACTGTTACATCTTCAGAGTAGCAGCTATGCGGTAATTCCTCTAAAGTGCATCCATGTGAACTATTCAAAATTACAGACAAGTGTTAACAAGCTCTTTGGTTGAAACGATGATTATCCAAATAAAGCATTCTACTTCCGGACTATGCTAGACATGATCAATATCAAACAATATTTGCAATGGACATGAACCATGTTAGTGGTTGTTATTACTTTTGCTGCATTGTTTTCGGGCTGAGAGATTGGTTAAGATAAGCTATGAAAACAGCAGCCTCCTTTTCTGGGACCTCCTGTAGAACATTGTGACCGCGGACAAAGTAATTCATGAGGAATTTATTATTTAAAACATTTCTTAGTCTCTTTTTTGTGTCTTCGAGACATGTACTCATGTCACGTTTAGCCCAATCTTCGTCCCTTGGAAACTTGTCAAATTCATGAAGCATGAAAGTACGAAGATGAAAGGTGGATAGATGCTTGAAGTCTGTGTTTTGATATCTGCATTCAGACAGAAGCGATTTGAGAACCTTCAGAACGGGCTTTCGACATGTAGGTGGGTCACGCGCGCCATCTGCATGTTTCCATAGCAACTTCTCCGTGTGTGAAAAGGACTCCCTCCATAGCATATGTCCATCAGGCACCTCGTCGACTGATAAAGAAAATCTTATATAAATCAAACTGAAGAGCTGTATCATGCGTCAGCATGATACATCTACTTTAATTACCATGTTATGCGTCATAAACACACACACACACACACACCAAATAGGTAAAATATTTTACATTTTTAATTGATTATACTGTATTACAAATTTATGAATCCACAAACTCCATATATCTACCACAAGCTGTTAGTCAGTTGTTTATTGACAATTCCAAGCCGCCACTAGCTAATCTTTTCCCAGTGACGTGTGAGCAGTGAGGTAATATCACTTCTTGTGGTAAGCTAGTCTGAATAAGAGGACATCTGCTACGCTAATGGTAAGACACTCAGACAGTTGCACCATGAAACATATATAAATTCAATGTTTAATAACGTCATTATTTTCATCCAAATTGTATGAAAGTTTCACATTCAGCCTAAAATATATCTTTTATAAAGTGATACATTTCCAAAACAAAACCTTCGGTTTTACAGAAGATACAATGCTAATAAGTAGGCGTGGTTAATTTGGTTATGGAAATTCGTCAATTATCTGCCACACACATAGGAGCTCCTGCGTTTTCATACAGTAAGTGGCATCATATACGTAGATTGCTACAGGTCCATGTATATGAGGTAAATTACTATACCCTTTCAGGTAGCCTTGTACTTGTGCACCTACCAGATCATCCAATTTCAGTTAATAAAAATAGCCAAGCAAAGGAAATAAATAATCAAATGCAAAACATGAAGACAGAATGTTCAACATACAGACATGAAAGCAGGCAGGCAGACACAAAGACATACACACACAAATATATACAAGCAAACAGACACAGAGACAGACGGAAACCAACCATGTGGATGTTCTCTTGCGACACAAAAATACTCCTTTTTCAGTTTAGCCAGATCTTGGGGAGTCTGCCATTTTGGTTTCCAGTTTCTGATCGCGTCGCATTTGGGCCAGCCATCGAAATGTACACCTAGAACAAGATCTACTTCCAACTTTATTCCGGCACCGGCGTCGTACAAAATGGTGAAAGCTGGACTTGACGGTTTCCTACTCAGATCTGGAGGAAAAATTACAAGTCTGATAAATATGTGCACATCAATTTTCCTCTCGCCCCGAGCATAATCAACACAAATTTAATGCCAAATACAATCAGTATTTTACCAATGTAACCTAAGAGTTGAATTCTGCATAAAATTATAAACGATAAGCCCAAAACAGTTGAGCTGATCACTCGAATCGGATGCAAATGAGCATTTCTCAAGCTGCAAAAATTGCACGCAGATCACATAAAATGTCAGCATGAAATGTATGCGTCTCATTATACTACAAATAAATCTCTAGTCTGTGCAAAAGTGCATCAATCACCTTACTATCCAAATATTTAACGTCTGCACTTTTCAAAGAAAATAGTACGTCCACACTGCTATGAATATTGTTTTATATTTCAAAAAAAAAGAAGAAAGAAAAAAAAAACTTTTTGTTCTGATTCAATATAGAGTACGCGTATATAATTATTATAAATCGCTTTATCTTCGAGTTAATATGAATGAAGTTGTGTGCAGAGAATGCCCACATATGTAAATATGACAAAAAAACAAATACTGACGTCATTTCCTTTTACCATGTACCATGTGACCAATTTACGGGTCAGCGAGCAGAACTTATGTGATGAGAACGAACTGTTTTCTCCAAAGATAAAAACAGCCATATAACGTAGATTGATAGCTCACTTGCATTTAAAAAGTTATTTCATATTTCAGGACCTCAGCAACCCTTTAATTGAAACCTGGAATCGAGGACCCCGTAGAAAGTATGGCTGTTAAATTATATACTTATAGATCAAGAAACTAGATATCTATCCAAGTACAAAGACAACAGAAACTCTGAATGAGAAAAATAAAGAAATTATTCAAGTGTTAACATGCTATAATTGTCAATTGATAAATTAATGTAATATAATTTACATGTTCTCTTAGTATACTCCCTCTATTTCATGACATGTCATAATAACCAACAGTCTCAACAACTTGTATTAAGTAACAATAGTGATCATAAACAATCCACAAGTAAAATTAAAGAATATTTATATCATTAACATTAAAGTCCCAATAACAAACAAATTGAAGTAAAAAGAATTATCACGTGAAATTGATGACCATTTCTGATATAATAAAAGTATAGAGTCATACAAAAGTACTGAAATAGCGTACGTTTTATGAAGGACTAATGGCCCTATTTATAAGTACTATATGCCATAATATCTTTGGCTTTGATTCTCTTTAGTACAAAAATTTACTAAATATTTAAGTTGCAGAAATGAATGGATATTTTCAAATTGTTTTAAATTAATTTCTGTTTAGAGATTGATAACATTCCCTACCACTTCACTTTTGGAAGCTGATTTACAAAATGGGAAGACAATATATATTGTAATTTCACACGAACCCGATACCGTTTGAAGGAAAACTGACAGGTGTGCGCGACGCCCCGATTTATAATTTTCGGTTGCACTACACCATGTAACACTGCGCCAAAATAGTGCATATTTCTAACAGGGATTTAAGACAATAAATATTAACTACTGCTTAGATATTGTGATTCAAGACAAATACTGAATGCTAATTATATTATTCCATTTTGAATTAAAAATATATGACCGAACACTAACATTGTTGTGTAACACGAGTTTAACAGTACATACTGGCCTCCAAATGAGGCTTGTGGTGCTGGAAAATTAGAACATGCACAATACAGATGTGTCTTTGCATGAGATGGTAAGTAGATTATTTTATTGTTAAACAGAACTTATTTCACGTAAAACTCGTTATGTAAACGGTTTTTAATGTTCAACTACGCTTGCACATACCGCATAGTGAAAACTGGAGGTGCCTCCAATACACACATTGCCTCCAAAACAAAGGTGGCGGACTTCGTTCAATACATGTATGACATCGAGCATAGCACAGAATGAAGATCGTTTGTCAATCATACAGAATATTCTTTGGCAAAACATCGTGCTGAGCATGGTCTCAAAATACCCAGCTGTACGTGAATTTGCTACATTAGCTATTATATGTGTAATTTACAGCATTCAAACAATGTAAACAAGCGATGTGAAAATGAATGCTTACCATGCTTTACATATACACATGCGATAAGGGAACGGTACATATCAATAAATCGACCAAATCCCTCCCAAAAGTACTTAGTTTCAATTCATGTAAACTTTTAAACAATATATATATATATATATATATATATATATATATATATATATATATATATATATGTATATATATATATATATATATATACAAATATATATATATATATATATATATATATATATATATATATATGTGTGTGTGTGTGTGTGTGTGTGTGTAACTGAAATCTGACCAATCAAAAAATGTTTTTAAAGAAAAGGACTAAATTTCGATTGAGAAAATATAATAGTCACAGACACTACGATGTAGTCTTTATAATAACCACTCGATCATTTGCATCTACATGATATGTTAATGAAATATTATTACACGAGCGACTGAAATTAATGATCTACAAGGTACTAGCAGAATCGACACGTGGACAGGAAAACCGCGCTCGCTCATTTAATTTAAATGTGCATGGGCTGGGTCTGCAAGTACATTGAAGACCCGCGACTCTGCCGATAACAATTACATACCGCCATAAATAATTGTAATTTAAAAGTTTTATAAAACAGACTTGCAATCAACCAATTTTCCGTAAATATGAATAGGAAAGCCTGTATTTGTTTATTTTTGTTTTAACCGTACAATTCAGTTTTACTCTCAAGCAAAACATTCTTTATTCCATGTCCGTTAAATTACAAAATCAATTATAAAATCAATTATAAATTGATATCATAGGATGCTAAAAGTTTGAAAAGAACGTACTCCTAATCGATATAGACTACTGTAGACATATTAAACGATGTTGTTATCTACTGAGAACATTTCGAAATAAATATTAGTTGTATTTCAAGCTGATGCAATTCTTTCGAGCCACTGTTCCAGTAAGATGGCATACCATAACATTTCATATATCAGGTCCTTTTAAACAAAACAGAAAAGATTAAACCTTAACTGAAACAACTTACGGTGTATTCTTAGACTTTGTCTAAAATTGGGATCCTTGATGATTTTGTCGAAATGTTCGAAGGTGTATTCTTTCATTTGACTAGGAGAAAAGTAGTCGTGTTCTTTTATCAGTTCAAGCTTCTTCATTTCTGCAAGATTTGGCTCATCTTTACAGACGGTGATCTTACAGTAGCCGAGTGTTTCGGTCTGTGTGCAAAATACTGCTTTGCATTTGACGTCAGGGTATAGGATGAAGTCATAATCTCCCGCTATCGTTGTATTCTGAAACTAAAAATATGGAACCAGTTGTTCAAAGTATCTGTCTCTGTCTGTCTGTCTCTATCTCTCTCTCTCTTTCTCTCTCTCTCACACACAATCTTAAAATATACCAAAAAGATTGGAGATAATTGTTATAATAATAGTTCCACTGTGATGTGCAAGGAATGAAGACGAATTTCAATGTTTCGAGACACATTTGTTTCATTAATGTAAATTAGTAGATGCGAAACTAGTCGCGGAGTTCATGGCAGCAAAAAGTAATTTTCTTGTTAAACGATACAAACAGAACACAGTTGTCGATATATTTTTCTTTTTTTTCTGAGAAAACGTAATAATTTATTTATTTACTTATTTTTTAAATTTATCTATTTATTTTGAGGTCGGTGTGGGGGTGCAAGTTTGTTTTAAATGAGCTTCATTTACCTGTCAAGCAGTCTTCCAGGAACTTGCAAAGAAGTTGTAAAATACATACTGTAAAAATATGCCCGAAAGGGGAAACCTTACAAAATAAAACAATTGCAGATGTCTGTTCAAAACAGTATGCTCCATTCTAACTATAGTATGAAATATACAAACTCAGATGGACCAAATAATGCAGCACATTGATCAAATGCAATCAGTTTATGAAACAAAACTACAGTCAATGTATGATGAAATATCCGCTTGAATGACATCAAGCAGAAGACAGTTAATATCAAGCACAACATAATACACGAAACAGATGCCGTATTGAACAAAACACAATGTTGAATAAACTAAGGTCAACAAGCCCCAATACTTTACCAAGTCAGATTACAACAGAAGCCATGTAAGCTTTTGATTATAAGACTTTTTTCTTTAGGAAAATCAACACAGAAGTCACTATTCTGAACAACCTCATATGCCCTCAAAGATCTTTTTGACAGAATAATCTCAGCTGAATGGCAAACACGTGGCAGGTATTAACAAACATTTTAAGTTTTAAAATTGTCGGGAGCGCAATTATTAATAATCTCGATGGAAAACCTGCATTAAAAATGGATCTGAGCCGATATTGTAGTCATTTTGCATGTGGGTGGAAACCATGCTAGCAACTATGTACGCTTTGACCAGTTCAGAGTCAAATTTGAATCGTTGCCCCATGACCTTCTTCCCACACATTCGGTAATTGCATCGGGTCTAATTCCTTGACTTGATGTTGATGTTAAACCTTTTGATTAGATCCTAACAGAGTTATGCAGACAACTGAACATCATTTATTTAGCCAATAATAATTCACCTCAACTGGCTTTAGGAGAAATCCCGATGCCTCTGTTACAATGAGACAAAATACACCTTCATCACAGTGGAAGATCCACACTTTTGAGAAACATCCACAGTCTGTTACCTATGCTTAAGCCGGCGTCAGAATCACAGTTTTTGAACCAAGAACAGACCCTTTCGCAGGCACATGACGTACGGCACCCAGATGGCCAGTACATTTGCGATCATACCACTTGTCACGTCTTCATACACTTCATTCAGACCAGCCTGCTAAACACAGAGAAAGCATCATACGTCAAAGACCCACCCATATAGATGACAGTAACAGAGACTTTGGTCGTAGACATTTATTTAACGTGTACAACAGTCATTGCTCAGACTGTAGATTTTATGATAGTCAGACAACTTTCAATGACAGATGGTACCCCTCAGTAAATCATGATAAATCCTGCAGGCTGAATTGCAACAATAGAGATAGCTTTTACTACGAGTCTATGTTTGGATCGCATGGTGGTGACCCAATCATTCTCAGTAATTCCTTTTCCCCCTCGAAGTATATTTGCCCGGAATGCAACTTTTTATAATGTACCGATTGTGTTACTTCCCTCCAGATTTCAATAAGCACTATTCCTCGTCTCTAAAACGTGTCTCTAATCATGCTTTACTAATCGTTCCTGTGTAATATATTCAAATTTGGTTGCTGATAAAGTTACATCCAACGATTTACCTTTTGGTTTAAAGGCTCAAGATATGGGTTTACGTATTCTAAATCTAAATATTATAAATATTCTTCCAAACATTGATGTATTTAAATCAACACTTGCCACGTCTAGCATTATCAATATCTTTGGTGTGTGTGAAACATGTTTAGACACTTATATTGATGATTCCTTAATTGCCATTAAAAGTTATAGTTTGGAGAAGAAAAATAGTGGGATGGTTGTTTATATTTCCAGTTATTTAAAGTACGAACGTAGATTAGATATTGAAACTGATACCATAGAATTTATATGGATACAGATTTCTATATCTCAATCAAAACCCGTTCTTTTTTTTTTCTTTTCTTTTTTTTCTAGTTTATCGTCCCACCAACTCGCCTGGTGCTGGGCCAGATGGGATTAGTCCAACATTATTAAAACTTTCTGCACATATTATAGCTCCCTCTCTCACTAATCTCTGCAATAATTGTTTGAAATCCAGTGTATTCCATGATGCCTTTAAGCAAGCTAAAGTTTATGCTATTCATCAAGACGGACTCAAGAATAACCCATCAAATTACAAACTTATTTTTTTCCTGTGCGTCATTAGAAAAATAATTGAGAAATACACTTCTACCGCCAGATTTCGCTCTCTCAGTAAATATAATCTACTACATCGATCTCAATCGGGATTCAGACAAAATCATTCCTGTCACACCGCCCTGACTAAACCAACAGCCGAATCTATACGCTATTAACGCCCGGACTAAACCAACAGACGAATCTACACGCAATTAACGCCCTGACTAAACCAACAGACGAATCTATACGCTATTAACGCCCTGACTAAACCAACAGACGAATCTATACGCTATTAACACCCGGACTAAACCAACAGACGAATCTATACGCTATTAACGCCCTGACTAAACAAACAGACGAATCTATACGCTATTAACGCAGGTAAAATGACTGAGGTAGTCTTTATAGATTTCAAAAGAGTCTTTAATATCGTTGATCACAATATTCTTTTGAAAAAAATTAGCAGTATATAATGTTTCAACTATTACACACTCGTTGCTCTATTCTTACCTAATAAACAGGACTCAAAGCGTCAGTTTTGGAAACCACTCATCAGTATTAGAACAGGCAATAAGTGTCGTCCCGCAACGCTTTATTTTAGGACCTGTCCTTTTAATCTTTGTAAACGATCTACCGCCTTAAATACTCAAATCCCGATATATTCGCTGATGACATAACTATCCACCATTCGGGCAGCTTTATAACCCTTGTAGATTATCATCTTCAACCCGAAATTCAATCTGTTCAAAAGTGGTGTACCTAAAATTAAATGCACTTAAATCTATCAAAGACTACTTGTATGACACTTCGCTACACTCCAAAACTGTCGACGATTCCTGCACCCAGAAATATGCTAAATGACTTTGTACTTGCCTCTGCATACTCTCAGAAACTGCTATATCTTCATTGATAACAATCTTCATTGGGACAATCACATTTGTGTTTTATTGAGTAACCCGACTGCAAATATGACAATTCTTTCAAGTTACGCTTCTGTAAATATTCTGAAGCTATATTACAATAGCTATATTCTACAAATCTTAGATTATGGATGCACCATGTGGGGCAACTGCAGTGCCGCTCAAACTGATATGATTACAAAATTGCAAATTTGATCTGCCAGAGTAATTAAAAATCTGATAATTTCACGCCATCGTCTGGAATGTTTTCGATATTAAATTGGTTACCATTTTGCGAACGTGTTGCATAGCAAAAGGTAGCATGATGTATAAAACGGTAATTTGCCTTGTATATTGTCCCACCACACCGCTAATATATAACTGACACCTTCATTCGTGTTATTCCACGATCTCGCGTTTCCTAATTTGATAACTCTCACGCTCTATTGGGTCCAAAAATTATGGAACGCTATTCCTTTTTAAATTAAAAATTAATTTTCTTACTGTAATTTCAAGTACTCTTATAACGACTACCTTTAAACGACTACCTTTTGGCTCACCCCTATTGATATCCAGTTTTATATTCCGGTTTTTATTGTATACACATATTTTACTCTTCTTTTATTGATTTAAATTAATGATCTCATCTCCTATTATTTTACATGTCATTTTTGTTAGCGTTTTAAGTAGGATTACAAGTTTTAACTGATGTATATACGTATCTAGTTTACAATATATGTTTAAGAACTATATAGGAGAGTAGCTTTGGTGCTAAATTTGCTATACTCTTAAAAACTATTGTTATTATTAGTAGTATTATATACCTTGGCCCTGTCGTAATGGGAACCTGTGCTGAATATAGACCATTGGAATGGAGTTCCGCATTCGTTTAGTTCTTGAAGAAACATTTTCTTCACATCATTAATGGCGTCCGTCTCTGATTCGCATGGACTCTCTTTATCACGCTTTTCTTCAAGTTGTGATGTAGGACGTAACAAGAATCTTCTTGGAGTTTCCGCTCACAGTGTGGAAGATGTGATGCAAGGCGTTTAAAAGTCTTAAGGCATCGAGGACAGGTTTCCTCGTCTTCCTTTCCTTTGCAATAGGGAAGGTGTGAAGCAAGACGTTTAAAACTCTGATTACATGTGGGACAGTTTTCTTCTTGCTGTTTCCGTTCACAGTGTGGAAGATGAGATGCGAGGCGTTTAAAAGTCTTAAGGCATCGATGATAGGTTTCCTCGTCTTCCTTTCCTTTGCAATAGGGAAGGTGTGAAGCAAGACGTTTGAAACTCTGATTACATGTTGGACAATTTTCTTCTTGCTGTTCTTGCTGTTTCCGCTCACAGTGTGGCAGATGTGATGCGAGGCGTTTAAAAGTCTTAAGGCATAGAGGACAGGTTTCCTCGTCTTCCTTTCCTTGGGAATAGGGAAGGTGTGAAGCAAGACGTTTAAAACTCTGATTACATGTGGGACAGTTTTCTTCTTGCTGTTTCCGTTCACAGTGTGGAAGATAAGATGCAAGGCGTTTAAAAGTCTTAAGGCATAGAGGACAGGTTTCCTCGTCTTCCTTTCCTTGGCAATAGGGAAGATGTGAAGCAAGACGTTTGAAACTCTGATTACATTTCGGACATATTTCTTTATTGGATTTCTTTTTGCAGTATGGAAGGTTTGATGCTAGACGTTTGAAATGTTGACCACACATTGGACAAGTTTCTTCTTCTTCAACTTTTTGGACCAGATGTTCAAACATTGTACGGCATTGAGGGTACTTTTCTTCTCTATATTTCTCTTTACATTGCGGGAGATGCGAGGAGAGGCTCTTGTAACTTTGAAAACATTGTGGGCAAATTTCCTCATTGGGTTTGTATTTACTGTGTGAAAGATTGGATGATTGACGTTGCAAGCCCTCGTGGCTTTTAGAGAAAGCTTCTTCTTTCGGTATTCCTTTACAATGCGGAAAATGCGATGCAAGGCGCTTGAACTTGTTATGGCATTTTGGACACGTTTCTTCATGGGATGCTTCTTGTTCTTGTAATTCTGCATGCATCTGGGATACTTCTCCACTGAATGTTCCTTTACAGCAAGGGAGATGTGACTCCAGATGCTTAAAACTGTGCCGACATTTTGGACAAGTTTCTTCGTGAGGTGCTCCTTTTTCTTGGGATTCAGCATGCATCCGGTATACTTCTCTACTGAATGTTCCTTTACAGTGAGGGAGATGTGATGCCAGACGCTTGAAACTTTGTTGACATTTCGGGCATATTTCACGCGTTTCGAATCTTTCTTTACTGTTTAGTTCTGTTGAGCTTGATGATTTGGTATGATCCTGTGGTCCTTTGCAATGAGGGATGTGAGATGACAGTCTTTTGAAAAACATTCCACAACCTCGGCACTCTTCCATAACGCTTCTTTACACTGTATGTCTGCACCAAATGAACCACTTAAACTTTGACTATATTTCTGATTGAAAAATACAATAAATGTCTACTAACGTTCATGCTAGAGTATCATCTTCCTGTCCTGCTGCATACATGTGAATGATTTGTCCTAAAGTTTAGTCCTGAAATCTTCTTTAAGCATTACAATCTGAAAAGACGATTTATTAATGTAAGAGTAGATGTAAAAGAGATATTTTGGATCAGCCGGGGGCTTAATTTTTGCGGCTCCGTCGGTACGACTGTTAACCTGTTGGAGGCCTGGCGGAATGTATGTTACCGGTTGGTGGCCAGACGGTTGGGGGCCATGTCGAAACGTGAGGAAAAACGCACGTTGATTGGCCGACCGAAGCTCCCTCCCGCCCCCCCCCCAGCTCAAAACTGATGTTTTACTCTTTGAGCGAGTTGGAACGTGAGATAAATGAGTTGCATTTATATTTAACTAAATGCGAATAATTTGTTATCATGTTTAGTGATTGCAAGTATACTTTCAGACATGGTGCGCGGCAAAAACATGTGTGCTGGGCTTAAACCATGTACCAAAAGGCTGTGTGGAAACAAACTGTATTGATGAGTATTGTGGTATAAATCCGGAACAGTTTAGAAAAAGATGTAGCGTTTAACCGTACTGGAAGTGCGGTATCGGAACATAAAGCGATTACAGGATAAGTGCGAGTTGTGGTTCTTCCAATATATCAAATGACATGAAGAGACATGAAGAAAATTGAGAACAGGGCAATGAGGCATTTGAATAAAGTTATCTGTAAACTACAAGCAAACCAAATCCATTTAGAGAGATGGACTGATTTGATATAACGATGATATTGCATGATTCCTACTATCGAAAGGTCAAGCGAGCTTCTTCAATGTGAAGGTGGGGCGGGGGGAGGCGGGGGGCGGGGGAGGCGAAAGGGGACACATAACCCAAAGTTAATATGATAAGTGCCTCGCATTGCTATTTAATCAGGCAACGAATCCGAGTGGCCCGTTTCTATGGCAACAGCTGATAACTTTGACGATTAAATAGACAAGCTGTTTAATGAAGAGCAGCCAGCTCTCGAGCGATCGACAACAAATCCAGCTGGACAGCGTTACACCAATGCCACAAAATGCGAAGCAAAGAAAAGTCGTAGCAAATTACCAACCTTTGTAGAACTAGAATGACAAGAAAATGAGATTGTAAAAGACTATCGCGTTACAGTACCGGAAAAATATAACCTAAAATCCGAAGCTTTGGTATTTCTTAATGTCAAAAAACACATATCAATGATGCGATTAGAAAAGAATTAAGAAAAGAGAAATTTGGTCTAAAGGGATACGTTGTGTTGACCGCACAGCTGGAGAAAGCTGCACAAAAACGGCAAAACAGAGAAGACAGCATAAAAGTGTTATCTCATTACCGAGATGGAGAAGCTGATTGCTCAATCATATGTTTCAATTCAACGGCTAAATGAGGTATATATACGAGAGGGATCACAATGGGTGTTTGTTACGTGCAAAGTGCTCGATCTCAGATTGTCGCAGTAACAACCATTTCATTAAAAAACCACATCCAAGTTCAAGACTACATTCTACCACTTTCGGCTATCAATGTGGAAAATAACGACAATCGCTGCTTTGAGTGGGGCATTTTGTTGGCTTTGTAGCCAGTTAAAAAATACACTTATCGGCCAAGCAATGACGGTCAACACATAGACAAGCTCGACTCTATCAGCATAGACTCCAGTAAAATTAAGTGATATTGAGAAGTTTGAGCACCGCAACACAACCATCGCAGTCAACGTATTTGGCTGGAAAAAAATGACCTATATCCTATATGCATCAGCGATAAATATAGAAAACATGAAAAAGACCTCTTACTGCTCACATACACTAACACCGCAAGCTAAATAAAACACGTAAGTCGACGATGTCTCCATGTCTTTAGTTTAGTCGACCTACCGGAAACCCACACAAAAGACTACCGCGGAATAGACGAAAAGGCCCAGTGTCTGTCCTTACAGAAGCCAAGTAAGAACATCCAAGCAATCCAGAATCACCACCACTAGATGCGCATTCCGTACAGTATTTATGCAGATTACGTTAAACGTACTAGTGGAAGGCCCCGCCGTCAATCCATAAGAAAGCTACATACAAAACATCGCTTTCCAGGTCTCACGTAGCTTTTGCTACATAGGTGTTCGCAGAGACCGTGTTTCAAAGGAGCCAGTGTTATACCTCAACAAAGATGCTTTTCCTACGTTTATACAGAGCCTCGCGTGTGAGACGGAAGAAATCCGGGAAGAGTTTAGTTATCCGGCAGAGATGTGAATGAATGGAGGCTGCCTCAAGACTTTCCAAAAGTCACAGACTGTCAAATCTGTGGCGAGTAATTAAGTAACGATAGGGTGCGAGACCACTGCCATATTACTGCAAAGTACCGCGGCGCAGCGCACAGTGCGTGCAACTTCAAGCTACGGATCTATCCCGAGAAAATAAAGGTGCCAGTAGTGTTTCATAACCTACGCGGCTACGATGGTCACCTTATCATGAAGGCTATTGGAACAGCCTCATCTGGAAAAATAAGCGCACTTCCAAACAATATGGAGAAATACCTTTTTACTAGGGCAGATTCAGTTTATGGGCAGTAGCCAGTTTATGAAAAGAGGCCTGGAATAGTTGGAAGATAGCCTACCTAAGGAGGCATTCCGCGCTACAACACAACGCTTGGCGCTGACATTAACCTTCTTACATGCAAAGGCGTTTACCCATACAAATAAAAGAGGACCTGGCTGAGATTCGAAGAAACACAGCTTCCACCGATATAATACTTTTATAGCCAACTCAGCCGGTATAACTGAAAAAAAGACTATTACCATGCGCTAAGCGCGTTGAAGACATTTGGCTCCTATAACATTGGAAGCTACCACGACCTCTACCTCAAGACCCATGCAGTTTCTATAGCGGACGTGTCTGAGGCATTCCGCAGCACCGCCAAAAAGAAACCTTGGCATCGACCCGGCCCATTACTACAGCACACACGGAATGAGGTGGGATGCCTTACTAAACCTTACAGGTATCAAACTCGAACTGCTGATAGACATGCACTATTTTAGGAGAAGGGCATCTTTGGCAACCGTTCGATGGCAAGCTGTAATCATGCAACAGTGAAGAACCTAATATGCCCGGACTATAACAACATAGAGCGAAACAGATAGATAACCTAGATACTCCACCAATCTCAATGATTGGGCCATGATGCAGGCTCCATCAATTGGTGGTTTTCAGTGGATCAACCCTCCTGCACTCGAATCAATTTGCACTTGTGCTGCTGACGCACCCAATGGTTACATTCTTGGAGTCGGCAACGAGTATCCTAAGGAGCTTCATGACGCGCACAACAACTATCAGTTTGCACCTGAAACCATGAGCGTTTCATAAAATTGCCTAAACGACTATCAGCGTGATTTAGTGAATAAACAAGGGGTGGGAGGTGTGGTGGGATTAGTTCATTCAAAGCAATAAGCTAGTTCCCAGCCAAATAAATAGTACTATGTGCTCCATTATAGATATCTCCAGCTCTACACCAGACTTGGGAAGTGCGCCACGAAAGTCCATTCGCAATGACGTTTGATCAAAGCTCGTGGATGGCACCATGCATACAGCTGAATACAGACCAAAGAACAAAGGCGAAGTCAGAGTTCGATAAAGATTTCTTCGCTGTCTTTGGAAAAACCATGGAAAACCTAAGAAAGGTTGTTCTTGTGATGCCTGAAGGTGAGGAAGACAAGCTGCGTGACCTGATTTCCGACCCAATGTTTCAATCGCGGATAATCTTTAGCGGCAACCTTTATTGCTGTTCATCCCACAAAGGCCAACCTGAAGCTCAACCGTCTCATCTCTACGGGGCAAGGTTATTCTTGATCTGAGCAAGCACCTTACCTAAGACTTCTACTACAATCAGATAAAAGCGCGCTATGGCGGTAAGGCTCACCTGCTGTACGTGAACACTGACAGTCTGCTGCTGAGCATCAAGACCGCTGATGTCTACAGAGATATGACCGAAGATGCTCACCAAGAGCATCCGCTCCACAGCACTGCAATTAAAAAGTCGTAGGTAAGTTTAAAGAGGAGCTCCGCAAGATATCGGCTGGGTGCACCTCATTAGAGGTTGAAACATCAAACTGCGGATGGAAAATATTACGCGGTGCCAGCAAGTACATCGTGTGAGACTTTGGCGGCTTCTGTCAGCTTTGCCACTGCTGCCACTCCCTTGCAGTAATGTCGTTGGCTGTATTATTTTGCCGCAAGCTTAGTATCCATGGCGTTTACTTTTTGCATTGCAAAACGAGAATCAATTTTAAAAAGGCTGTAAAAATTGTACTGTTAAAGCAACAATTAGATTAAGTGTGTTGACAGCGCTAGTGCGTTTATATGTGTCTCCCAAATGCCAGCTTAGCGTTCATGTCGCCCTTTCACCGACTTTTGACCCTTGATGATGTTTACATCATGGATTACGTCCACCTCAACCTTTTGCCGGTCGCAAATGTCACGGCTGAGCCAATACGCCTTGGTCGGTTTGGTAGCCGGGCATCCACACGATTTATGGGGGCCTTGCCAGGCTTGGGTCGGATGTTGGCGTCTAATCAAATGTTAAACCTTTTGCCTGATCCGCAATAGCTGTGGAGTCGTACATGCTTCTCCCGTAGATATGTCTTCCAGGGCAGCCCCAGCAGCTTTTGAAGGCTGGCAGCTATGTCGCCGCCTTGCTTGCGTTCGCGCATCCTGTCGTACCAACTTGCAGCGGCACGCGCGACGATGGTGGATATTTTGACACCGCATACTGCGCGTACTTGGAGCGCGTGTCTTCCTTTCGCGAGTCGCACTTTGTGGCCACCTAGAGTCTCAGTCTTTTGCCTGCAGCGCAGACAATATGCTAGCATTTTACTGGACGTAGTTATACAGCTGGAGAACAATGGACACCATTGATCTTTCAGGCAAAAAAGAACCAAACAAAGTCGTGATACCTTTGGGCCTTGCCACCTGACCGCTGTGGAAATGCGCAGCTGCCGATAAACCTCCTGACGCGTTGGGTGAAAAAGTAACAGGATCTACGTAGGCGCCCAGCGCAGACGATCAGAATCGCTAAGACATCCTGGGGGAAATCAAGAACACCGTCGATTTCGAGTAGAGCAAGATGCTAAGAGAGACGTCGGCGATAAAACATATGCTGCCACTGGGGACACCATAACGTTTACTTCCAACGTCAGAAAGGCCTCTAGACCCTGATGACGTAAACAGCGACCAAGGCAACGTCATTATCTACAGCGACGTATGCTAGAGGGGCAAAGGAAACCGTTACGTCTCTTTTGCCGCGGGCGGCGCAAGGACGCTGACGTATTGTACTTTGCTCAGCGTTACGCACATATACCAAAGGTAAATTGCGACATGGTGGACCTTTCCGCGGGAATGACATCCATCGCCTGCGAAACATCCACATCACATGGTCTACCGCCAAAATGTACTGGTACGACCTTCGCCGCTTCTTTGACGAGGTAACGTCCATACCACAGCTTGACCAGCACAGGCCCAGTAACCTTTCTAGCCTTGATAAGGCTTGGGTTGTGTCAAAGTCTTACAACTACTTTCAAAGACATTACAAATTGTTTCAAAGATTATGCCATGTCCCAAAATTTCAATCGCGCAAGACAAGATACGAATACAGGAGGAGTACGTTACCGGCAGCAACAAGCTTCAAGATACTGTAAATGATGTCATCTACGCGCTCAAAAAGAACGTTTCACCTCTCATAAATACATCCAAGGCCACCGCCGAGGACACTGGCTGCGCTGCAAAGGCTGCCAAGAACACCCGCGAGGAGGTCAGAGTTGTAATGCAAGCCGTCCAATACAGCGGGGTTGAAATCAAATCGGCGTTGGAATGGCTGCCCAAAAATATCAGTGCCATGCCAAAGCACCCCCCACCCGGGTAAAAGTAAAACATGTTCTCATATCCCAGAAGTTCAACGGGCTGGAGCACCAGTATATCGTGGATATGGGTGTTGTAGTTGAAGTTACATGAAAACTGGCGATCGACGATGTTGTCGAAGAACACCATACGGGCAACTCCAAAGTACCGAGAAGTCAACTGGATAAAATGGGTATTTCGAAAGGCATCTGGAAGGAAGTAAGCATGTGGCAGCAAGTATAACCAGTTTGTGAAAAAATGTTATCGTCTAAAAGGAAAAGTTCAAAGCAAAATGAAAAAAGAAGAGAAAATTTACTGCCAGTAGGACAAAACACACTGTCCGAAATTCTAAGTGAAGATGAATTTTTGAACAATTCTTTGAAGATCAACTATTGTCCTATGAGAAAAGCAAGGCCCACACTGGCAAAGTTAGCCTTGTCGGCGAGTACGAACAAAAAAGAAACGCCGTCGCAAGCTCAGTGGCAAAAGCAATTGCTGCTCGAGAGCCAACCGGAAAACATACAGTTACCAATGATAACACAAGCATCTGCTACAGCCCGGGAAGAGCTGGCAAAAATGCATTAAAACGCTGATATGGTCTTTCTGGGCCGGCAACACATTCCTCGAGCTGACTAGCACCATCTGTCAATGGCTGCTAAAGGATGATATTATGGACGATGCTACATTTTGAGCGCTGATTAAAGACCTTCATGACGAAATTAATGACTCATACTAGTATAATGTAGGAGCGGCAATGGAAACATACAGCACAATCGTAAAAACACTAAAGCAGATACACACAGATGGTGTCAGCAAGCTTAGAAAAAGCAAGCGTTTTACATCATTCTTCCGAAGGCAATTGAGGTAGACAAGGGATGTGGCCTCGACATTGCGTTGGTCTCTCTGAATCTACTATAACTGAGCCAACATCCGGTCCAGGTATTTTGGCGTCCTTTCGGCCATCAATACCTTTGTGTGTTTCCTCATACTGTGGTGTCACCTGGAAGACCGTAAAACTACCAACGGCTTCCTATGAAATCGACTTCATTAACCATGAAATCCAGCGGCAGATTACAGCCCTGAAGTGCGACCGCACCGAGATTAGCATTGTTCCCAATAAGCGAACCCTTTCCGCTGCGATAGATGTCAGTTCCGGCGCCTACAGCATCGACATCGCAAACTCAAACCTGTGCCAGCTGTTGGGATGGCCGGCCACAGTAGACCTCACTAACGCCATTCTTGGCCAGGGCTAAAACGTTGCGCCTGGCAGAGTGCAGATCACCACCACGATATATGTATATCTTCCATGCGATACCGTTGGTGACTCCTACGCGAACTCAAGCACCAGCGATGAGGCTAGTCCTGGATGTGCTCTATATCTCTACTCTAAACCATAGCCCAGACCGGCTCTTGACATTCGCACTACCCATGCCCGCCTACCAGCAAAAGTCCCTACATCAATAAACTGAGCTTTACACTAACCGGCCAGTATAATAACATGCTCGACCTCACCGACGAGACGCTCAACGTTGGCCTCTATGTTCGAGACTGTTACTTTGCTTTAAGTATATTAGAGTGTAAAAAGTTGCACTTATCTTTTTGGCCTACAGTAATCACCCTCAGCGGAAACCGCAGCTAGCAATGAGAACTCCACAACACATTATACGATTACGGGTCGTCGGTTCCCGCCGGCCGGTTTATCATGTACACTATGGTAACAAACTGGGTGATTTCATCCAAGTTATAGTCAAGGCAGCACCCGCGACCGCCACAACGCTGCCCAAAGTTGCCGCCATGACCACAAGGGCCATTGCTTCGAGTGCGAGCGATGCTATTAAGACCGCAGTCATACGTCAGGCAAAGGAAGAGGCCAGCTCCGCTGCCGCTGTTGGCAAAAAGACTAATGAAAGTGTTACGTGATCGTCTTAGCAAGTTGACACTGCCTGTGATCAAGACTATACCGCCCGAATCACGCGCTGCCGTAAACGAGTTGGTCCGCCAAAAGGTTGCCGCCCAAGTTCAGCCTGTTTCTGCATACTTGAACAATGGTGCCGTGATAAAAACTATGTTGTTCGAAACCCGCGATGTTCTAGCCGCTATGATTCCACCTGTAGCTACAAACTTGAGTAGGCCTTCGCCTTTCATCGTATTAAAAGATGGTCACACGAGTGCCAAGGCAACATACCCTTAATATACTGGCATCCTTCCCAGACAAGCAATACCTCGCCATCGATATGGAAGTCACTGTGCTCCTTGGTCACATCATCCGCGACCTGTGGTACAACTTGTGCAAACCCCGGGATCCCATTCAAAAGGGTTGTGTGGAGCTGCATGTGCAGGACACCTCGCGCTACTTTCTACCTCTGAAGCCTTTATCGAGATTGTCAGCAACCTTACAAAAGGGAAGGGGAAAGATTATGCAGCAGTCGTTGGCTCTGCACGACAGTGTTCGCTATGTCGTTGATAAGAAAGCAGTTGAGCCCTGTCTATGTTGCCATGACCATCTCCGGCCTTGCTTGCTATAGCGGTATCCAGCGCCCGCTCGCCTTTATTGGTCAAACTCTGGTAGCCGCGGGCAAGGCAGCAGCGTTAGGCGCGGTTATCACAGCTAGTTGTCTTGCCGTCAAGTGAGTCGTTGATGCAGCCACCAAGCGCGGCAGTGGTCTAAACAAGGTCGAGGTCTGAGACTGCCAGGGCGGCGGTAAAGGCTCTCTTTAACTTTTAACTGATTCGTATGGACCAGTCCTAAAACAATTTTCCGGCGTTCATATGCACGATGAGTTGGCATTCGTACCAGAACGCAGCGGGCATAAAACTGGCATCGTCAAGCTCGACTCTTCATAAAACCGCTGGACCTTGTTCGCAATTGCTACTACAATACCAATGTGATGATCACTAGCAAGCTATCTCCGATAACCTATCCGTGGGAACACATAACACCTGTTATTACCCGTCTCAGCGAGACAAGAGAACAAGTTTTGTTTGAAAATATGCACTCTACCACATCACAGCGATCTTCCGAAGAATTACCCAGTCTGTAGACGTGCGGAACTATGTCATGTTTTTTTCTGAATATCAACAGAAATAATATTTGTTGATAAGGTGACCGCAGCCATTTTCACAATTTCTTAAAAGTCATTACAATCATCCGAATAAACACAAACGATAGGATATGCGTACGTCTTCGCAAAATATGCTGCCGCCAACCAAGACCTATTAAACTTTCATTTCACGCTGCTAATAGAGGAGTTATAACCCATGCCTGTAGACATCTATATACGCTCTCATATTTCAAGCGCCGGCATCCCACATGGTAATGTCTTCCAGTACGCAACCAAGGACGATCTCGCGGCCTTTTCCAACCGTGCTATTAAAGCTAACCCAAAGGACCTGCTAATGTTTTCAGGTGCCTCGGGAGACCTTAAGAACTCGGGCGTGAACGTCTCTGCTCTCGTCACCAAACCAGTCGGTGTTAAGACGAATCACGTTGCAGTTTTAAACGTCAATGGTAAACTACGAGACAGTGGTATATCCATGGAAAATATCAAAAGTATATTCACAATAATGATGCCTTGAGGGTCGTAAAGACCGGCGACACAATGAGTGGCAAGCTGGTTATGAACAACAACTTAATCAAAAATAAACATGACCCAGTTGATCATCAGTATGCTGCAACACGTTAGTCACAAACCGGGTACCAGACGCGCCAACCGATGTTGGAACCAGGCCGCACGTACTAGCATCATTGTTTGGTCTGGCGCCTGCCTTATCAACATGGAGACGTATGTTTCTTATAGCCGACATCTACAGTTTAGTCGGTAACCATTGGGGTGGCGTTCATCCAATGGTGCTAGATACATCATTCGTGTAGTCATGTATGTCAGCGGGACTACTGCACCAAATACGTCTGGTTATTATCGCTGGGATTTAACGCAAAACTTTCAGAACGTTGGTGGTTTTAACTTCCGCAACAACAACGACACTATAAACGTACCGGGCTCCGTTTTTTTTACTTCATTGACCTTAATGGCGTCATGACAATGAATCGTGGGCAACGCTTTCCATTTGTATAAATGGAGTCATATGGGTACAAAATGACATCGGTCATCAGTTAACCGAAGGCGTCTCATACGAAAGCTTTACAACTAGCTTTGCTTTTATGTTTGAATATGAGTGCCTCAACGTCAAGGCACAAGCGCCTAGGCTCTCAGCCTCTCTTGTAATCTTTGTCGTTCGCGATTGGAACCTGTGTTATACCTACCATAAAGCAACACAATTTTAAAAAAGAAAAAACAAAGAAAAAATGCCATGGGGAGCAACCAGGCATAAACAAGGAACACGAACTATTAGTACCGCCTGCCAATTCTGACATCGATTAAACAGATGGAGTATTGGTGCAGCTTGCAAAAGAAATGCATGCTATCGACAAGGTGTACATATTGGGGTTAACACGTACCGGTTCAGATTGGGGTGGAACGAGGATGTAAAGCTGATAGACATCAAATGCTGGGAACATCAAGAGCACACTAAGCCAACCCGCGAGCAGCTAGGGTTAATTGCCGTCGAAAGTACTATCCCCTTGTATTTTGCTAAACGCCCTCGGCGATAATCTTTTCTTCGGGGTATGTAAGATCCTCTCTCACTTGTCTCATAGGCAGAAAAAACAGTTATATTAAAAAAGACATACTATGCAGAATCACAGTAATCGGCCAGTAAAAGAAAAAAAAAGACAGAAGTTGAACCTGCTTACATAGGGCGTGGTATTAGTGACTCTTGCGTGTTGGCACGCGTGCTGGAGACCGTGTTATTTTCAGATCTAGTGATATGAAGCAAACTGTCACCTTCTTGTACATCACCGAAATTTGACCAGTACACCACGGCGACAGGTTAGAAATGCATGTCCGTTTGGAAGCTAACACTCCTACCCATCCAGATAAATTAATCTTTCAATTATAGTGTCGATATATCCAAAACTACAAGACCCACAAGATTTTCGCCTGAAAAGGCTAGTCGAGCCTGAAACCTTCATTCGGCAGGGGATAAACTGTGGTGCGCAATAAATGTAGTGCGCAATAAATGTGCTGGATGATGTTAGCAACATACTGGCGTCGGTATCTATAACCACCGGAGGGTCTGGGATTACAATATATTCAACAATCTTTGATGTCCCCACCGCGATTGCCCTTGAGATCACAGCGGTGAGCTTTTGTCTGATTTCTATGACTGGACATTTTATTGCCCGGGTGTCTAATGTCATTGTTGACTTTGGTTCCAAGTTCACTTTTTGTCTTGGAGGATTAGTGACACGCAAGGTCCTTGTCATAGTGTGCGACTTCTTGAAGCCAAACATCGAAACCAACACTTTCACAGTCACGTACATCTTTCCAATCGTAAAGTTGTTGCTGTAACCAACTAGCAATGCACACTTCTTGAAAAGTATGAAGTGTAGATAAAGTTTGACAAATGTCTTCTTCACACGGAGGTACACAACTGGTTTTCATCACGATTCTAAACACCTTGAGCACAATTTATCTTTCGTGCACCGATAAAGTGTGAATGGTAATGTTTTTTGTTGCATGTACCGTTCATAAATAGTCTACAACAAATACTGTTCCTCAAACATAGTCCACAACGAATGACCTGGGAAACAAAATCCAAGAAAAGTAGTCACTAACACACACACCACATAGCGTCCAAAATTCAATGGAAACAGTTCCTGTATCAGTCGTGTGTAATCCTCTAAGGTCTGGACACTATCGTTGACTTCCTTCCACGGAATTCGTTCCACAAGTGAAGACAACGGTCAGCTTTTATATTACTCCTTCACAGGCACGTCTTTCTATGTGATGAAATACTGATACTTTTACCAAACGGTATCAGGTGATAAATTATGAGAAACCAGATCAGTCACAAACTCACACACCACACGCCGTGAAGAAGTCTATTCTTGAGGTGACACTTGTTGTAAACGTTTTTTGTAATCATCTAAGTCTGTAGGTAGAAGTTGTAGCATCGAAATCCTTATGAAATTGTGGGGAGTCGATCAATGCCTGACTCTTTAAACACTCTGAAAAGAATCAATCCTCTTATAGCATTCAGGTACCACTGGTTAAAACGTCTATGTAGTAAAGGATGAAATTGTTCTTTGCGTTTCACTTGAATCTAAACCAACTCTCTGTAAATTCGTTCTCGCAGCTCCGGAGGCAAACAACGAATGTGCTCTTCTAAAGTATCCGACATATTACTTCTTTGGACCGACCAAAGGCAGCTACTGACAGCACGGAGACCATCTGGCATGTTCCAAGTACGTTGAGTCTTTATACTCCCATTCGTGAAGTGTCACACCGCAACTGAAACACTTGACTTTATCACCTTCTCCCAAGTAGACAAATCCTGATCTGGCTAAAGCTTAGGGAGTAGGTCCTTCCAGATATTTAGGCCACTTATCTTTGAACGTCTGGAATCGACTTTCAAAGTCGCAATAGTCAGGCAAAGCCACAGGCAACGTGAATTCTCTCTCAAAGTAGGGATTGCATCCGCAGGTAGGTACACGCTTAGCATCCTCAATAAAGAAGAAAGGGCGTCGTGCTGCATTGCTTTCGCTAGTGGGGTGGTAAGGCACACAAACGGCATCGCTTTCGATGGTCCCAGAGGAGCGACAAGGTCGTGCTGCATCTCTGATGTCAAAAGCGTACGGCATCCGTCTCATCGCAAGGCACGTGTTCGAACTTGGAGTCCACAGTAGGTCCCTCACTCGGTGGCTGTGTAGAGTTCGTTAGCATCGGTGCCTGTGTACTGGTCTCCCCGTTGAACTTGAAGTTCACATTGAGTTCCTCACTCAGTGGCTGTGTGGAATTATTATTCATCTTTTTCTTGCTCGGTCAACGTTTGGAGTCACAATGAATTGTTTTTCTTGGAAGTTGTCCCTTTATTATACCGAAGATCGGCGAGTCAGCACTGCAAAGTGATGTGGTCTGGAAGTCGCACTCGTTTCTGGTACACAATTTGGTAAACTTTTTCTAAAGGACGAATAACGATTTGGTGATTTGGTAACCGTACGATTTTGTGGGGTTCTAAAGTTTTCACTCGAAAGTTTTGAGCTTGTCCAGACTGTAAAGCATTTTTCAAGACATCAAAGTTCACCACTTGGCTGGTTCGATAGTTCAGTGTCAATCCTTTGACTGTGCATTTGGTATGAAGTTGGCCTTGTCGGAATTCTGTATCGGTAGCCGTAATTTTTTGGGCCACTGCTGGCAAAACGGTGGATCGTCTCTTGAGGGTGCTCGTCCGTCCATGCCCCCAAGCTATCTCCTTCGATGGTGGGGTGTGGGCTACCTACGGCATGGATGTACAAACAACTGTCGGTGTCAAAGTACAGGACTTGATCTCTCAACACTTCTAAAGTCTCATCGTATAATCTCATTCGAGCATTGGCTGTCACGTAGGCTGCAATGACCACATTGCTAAAGTCGTCGGGGCGAACAAACTTGGGTGCATCTTCGTAATTGATCAAGATCAAATCTTCACGGATGATTTCCACGTGTTTCACCAGTGTTTTCCTTTGTCGTCCACAAGTTGAAAGTAGCGACTGGGATCTGCCAAGTATTCCGTCTTGGGCAAGATCGTATGCTGTGCCATTTGTCCCCACAAGCAATTCAACATGACTTTGTCAAACGATCTTCTTCCTTCGTTCTTTTCTACGTCTTCCAAAGTGATGCCTTCTACGAAACGGTACTGTTCTTTGAATTGGACTTGGTCTTCTGGCGTCCGACACCAAGAGGGAAAGCCGCTGACTTCTTGTTTCTGTACGAAAAATTCGTTGACGTCGCTCGAGAAAATGCCTGGGTTCGAGGCGTCGTCCTTTTGGTATTGTGCTGTGGTACGAATGTCCCAAATGTTTTCGTACACTTTTAACAAGCGGTATCCCCGATCCAGAGCCCGAAACAATTTGACGCTGACCCACTTTCCTGTCAAAGCGCGCTCTTCCTCCGTGTTGGGATATGGGTGATCTTGATTGCATGTTTCAGCACACGTACGGCATAAAGGAAACATCAGTTTTCCTTGGCAATGATGGGGTAAGACAGGATGGTACAGTCGGGGGTAAGACTTTGCATTTGATCAATCCTTCGTATTGACGAGTGTGTTCCACGTCAATGTGTTCTGTCAGGATTTCAGGGTGTCCGGTAGGAAATCGCTTTTATTTACACACCCAAGGATACAACGAATACACTTCGATGTATTTGATTTATTCTCCTCGAGATTCGTCTACATCGTACAGCAAGCGTGTGGCATTGGTTCGTCCTCCAAACAAACTGTGGCGTGGGTCTAAAGGTTCGATGTCTACCATATCGTAACTTTCAGCAATGCGTCTAAATTCTGGATCGGGTTTGAAACGTCGATCGTACTCGTGCTCCCAAATTTCTACCACATGGTATTTTTGACTTTTTCACGTCCTTCTGGAATCCTACTACAATGGGGACAGTGAAAATAGATAGGTTCTTGTATGCACTTCTCACAAGCCCAATGAGCGAAGCAGAAATTAGGGATGTGAATACCCGTCTCGTGCATACATTCAAAGTCAAAAATGATAAAATCCACTTGTGTCTTGTTCTTCTTCTGATCACCCTTTAATTCTTTCTCCAGTGTATTGTCATATATTTGCATGTAACATTGATGTTCAAAGTCTACGATTTGCTCACAAATACGACATCTTTTCTTTCCGTGACAAACGTGATTCTTGGGGTCGTTGGTTCGAATCAGCTGTCCACACTTGGAGCACAATCTCAATAAGTCACAAGCACTTTTTTGCTGGTGAGCTTGTGTCCTGCGATGTTGTTCGTAACATGCAGAACTGACAAAGATTCGGTGGCAAGAAGAGCAACGAATGTGTTTTTCAGGAATGCATGGTTTCGAAGCTAAACAGCCCCGACATCTCTCTCCGCAATGAATGTGTCGCTCCCGATTGGCAAATCCTTTGTCACATTTCTCGCAGTAGTAAGCATATCCAAGAAATCCTGTGATACTGGTGATGGCATCGAAATGTTCTTGATGATGATACACGTGAATGTATTTTCCTTCTGGGAAATCGGGTCCTCGAAACACCAGATCTCCGCGAACCTCTTGAGGGTGTACTTTCAAGGTATACCGAGGAACCAAGACGTCTTGAAGTTGTTGCATTTCTGGAATGCCACACGCGGTCTTTTTCGAGATCCCTGCTTGTTGTAACAGGACTTCTGCTTATTTTCGTTGTTTGGGTCTGTCCGATTGTCGAATCCTCTTATATGCTCTTTTCCATTCCGCGGCTTTGTTCTTGTCGGCATACGTTCGCCCCACCACGATGGCACGGGCCAAGCACATCTGGTCTTGGGAATTGTCGATTTGGACGATACTACGTTTGGTACGTCGAAGGTCGTCCACAAGTAACACTTTGCATGGTCCGCTACCTCTAGGAGGTGAAACGTGAGTCATGTGAAGTGTCTTTTCCATCGGTGATAGTAAATTCGTCGTTGGATTGTTAAACGTGTTCAATTTTGTCCGTGACTTTAGACGGTGTTAATTCTGCCGGGGTACTGAACTCGATCCAGACAGGAGACTTCAAACTGTCGTGATGACTGGAAAGTCTCAACCGATCGTCTTAATTGGCTCCGCATTGTCGTTTCAATGTCTCTAACAAGTTATCCCACAAATCGGTAATGAAGCCTGCGGCGGCTTTCTAGGTAGGCACTTCAGACTGAAGTCTTTAAAGTTGACTGTGTAAGTGCATTTTTCGGGATGTAATTTTTTCGTCTCTCGAATGTGATAGTAATTTTCGCGAGCTATGGAACGACTTTCTTTGTTAGGGATTCTAGACTCTCTTGGTTTTGTGGAAGGTGTGGTTTCAGGCTCACTCATGTCCTCTTCGAAATCACTGGCATGGACTTGGACTAACACTTCAGCTAGCGGTGTTTGAGGCGGCACGGAAAGTCGTCGTTGCCTCTTCGTTTCTTCTTCTGGTTTCTCACTGAAATGGCGTGATCGTTTCATCTTGATGTCTTACATTGATCTGATTGAGTTTTACAGAGGTTCTCTCCCTATATATAGTGAGAGCTTCCTACCCTCAGTGTAACTATTTGTTATTCAACTTTCACACTGTGAAGATGGAAGAGTCAAGACAGATCGCCTTTCTGGTCAGAGATTTACAGAGAGTCGTTCGAAAGTATACCACTTTCAATAAGACTAAGGACAACTACTCCTCCTCCTCTCGAGATAAAAGTCAAGATACTTGCTATATCTGCCAAGAGAAAGGACATTGGGCTCCAGAATGTCCACAACGTCAAAACCAAGGAAAAGAAAAGAGAGACAAAGAGACAGATACCTGTTATCATTGTCAAGAAAAAGGACATTGGTCTTCAGACTGCCCTAAGAAACAATATAACAAGCAAGAGAGGGAGGAAGCAGAGGGACCTTCAGCACCAGAAGAAGAACTCATCCCCGTCGTCAAGAAATGTAAGAAGGCAAGACAACTGGAAGGCAGTGAAGAAGAAGAAGAACCCTTGATACCTGTGAAGAAATTCAAGAAAAGAGACAGACAGTGAAATATAGACTTGAGTGATATGTTATGAAATATTCATTGTGATTTTTAAAAAAGAGAACATACTAAAATGGAAAAAAGTAAGCGTCTTTTGGTTTTGATTTGTTTTAGAGTATGGACGCACGCACGCACTCATACAAAATCCAATAATGGGATTTAAGTTTTACTTGATTTGGCAATTTGATTTATTTTTTATAGCTCTGGGTGGTCCTGAAAAGGACCGTTGGGGTGTTTGTTTTTTAAATACAAACTTATGGACTGGACATGATGAACTTTAACTGTCTCAATCCCTTTCCACGGCCAAGTCCTACTCCTCCTGCTACTGCTGCTTTGGTAGTTGTAGTAGTCAATGGTGGTGGTAGCATCTGAGTAGTAGTAGTGAGCGTGGATGATGTGATGGGGTTAGAATGTTTAGCCATTGATGGCCTTTTTCTCTTGGGTTGAGTTAAAGAAATCTGATACATGTTTCTCAGATTCTTTAACTCGGCTAAAATATCATGTAGCAGACTCACCGTTAGATTGTCACTACTCCCTTCCTTCTGTCCTTCACACTTCAAAGATTTCTGCTTCTCTTTTTCTTCTGCTTTTTTTCTTCTTTCCTCTTCTTGCTGAAGAAATGCTTCTTCTTCTTCTCTCTGATGTTGCAAACATTTTTCCAAATTCTTCTTTCTGTCTCTTTTTAAAATCATCCACCACGGGTAAGGATGGTGGTACAACAGTGGTTGCTTCAGGCAAAACTTCTTGCGACGACAGAAAATCCACAAAATCCAAATTAAAATCTTCTGGTTGAAGGTTGACCACTGCATTCGCCGTCGTACTCTCACTCCAAACATAAGAACTTTCCGTCGCAGGCTAACCCCAATACATCGTCTTCGTTGTATCAGCCATACTCAAAGTGCCACAAAAAGGTAAAACCGCACGAACTCTGTGACGCCTATATACTGAAGGTGACGTCACAGCTGCGCTCTCTTCTGATTGGAAGAGAGACCCTATCTGTTGTAACGCGCGTTTGGATTGGTAGACCGTTTCGATCCGTTTCGATCTGCTCTTAGGCTATATATACCAGGGTTGTTGTGACATAGTTTTACTTGTTTTCAAGATGTATACATCCGTAGAATCTTCAAGCATCGTATCGGGCATGCTGTTCAACTCGGACTACCAGATGTATGTGAAAGCATCATGGGCTATCACCAAGATGACAGATACAGCTCTTTGGAAAAGAAGGATCGATATAGGGAGACAATGGTGTCTGAAGCGGGTGCTCCTCTACGGACCTGAAGTGCGTAGAAGTTTAAAGAGAAGAAGACCAGTGAAGAGGTGTGATATATATTAACTTGGTTAACAAAAAACTCCAACGGCCCTTTTCAGGGCCACCCACATCTCTTAGAAAAGAAACAATCCAATTGCCAATAGTGTTTCTATGTTTTGTGTTTGTTTGTGTGTTGGGTGTATGTGTCAATTCTGTCCGTCTAAAATACTTCTACCCCTATAAACACTTCTACCCCATAAACACGTTTGAGGCTATAAACCTTTTTAAGGCTATAAACCTTTTTGAGACTATACACACTTTTGAGGCCCAAGTGCCATCTCCATGTTAATTTCGCGTTTGAGGCCATACTCTCATCTCCATGTTAATTTCCCGTTTGAGGCCATACTGCCATCCTTGAGGCTCAGTTTCCACCCATTACCACTGCCGTGACCAGAGGACCGAACGGCTGATTACTATGACATAGGTCATTTTAAAGTTAAAAAGTAGCTGGACGTTATTGTGAAACAAACACACAACTTAAACAGTCTTCTGGGAGAAAACTGCATACTTGATAAATAACGTTTTAAATTACCTATAACGGTTGGGGTGGGGGGGGGACTTCAAAAACAACACTATCACTACCACTCCAAAGCTGACATTCTTATCGAACCTACAATACAGAGCTCCATAATTTAATTTAGTCCCAGAAAGAGAGCACTCATCCTGCTATTGAAGCCAATATTGTAAATTTCCAGTCAATAAAGAAATGTTAAGGTACTTTTATCAGATTTAAGCCTAAGCAAGTAAACGTACAACTGTATACTCATTAATATTCTACGTGCATAGTAAAATTCCTAGCTTTAATTGCATGAGTACACATGAAGGCGATTGTATACTGATTAATATTTTACGCGCACATTATCGTAAAATCCATAGCTTACCTTAATGAGTAACCACCCAGCTGACTGTATGTCATAGTGATACAATCGATTAAAAAGACTATTTACTACGAGGTGAGCCATTTTATGGTTAATACCTCTTTGGTTCCCAATATCAGCAAGGCGCATATTTTTTTGCGAATGAACACCATCTTCAAGTTGTATGTTAGACCATTTCGACTATATTTATTATTGATTCTAATGAAGGTGTGGAGAGGGAAAAACTCCAACAGTTTAAGCTCCTAAAGGAGGGTGGGGGTAAGCTGTCATTTTAAGCTGTTAAACGTGAGGTACCTACCCCTGGGGAGTTGGGGGGGGGGGGGCAAAAGTAAGCTGTCTCTACTACTTGTGGACCATTTGTAATTAGCGACGAGTTCATTGGTGTGACTGGGGAGGCTTTTCGGGATTTAGTCCATGGTTTTTGCTAGAAATAATGCTTCTAGAATGCATCAATATTTCATTGTCATGCAGTAACGCACTGAATTACTTCGAATTCTTTAATTTGACATATACTCACATTGACAATGTTCTGTATATACGAAGGTGTCTATACCTTAAAATTACTGCTCAGGTTAATTATGTCACATTTAAATTAGAATCATGTTCATTGTCCTAATTTGTTAGCAATTGATATTTTCATTTTAACTTCACAAAAATTTCCCATGCTATATGACCATTCTAAATTTCTTTATATAATCTAGATTGACATCACAGGGACTCATAAATATGCATGCCCTGCTTAGAAGTCATAATGGTGTGTCACAAATACACATGCAACACTTTCATAATGGTGTGTCACAAATACACATGCAACACTTTCATAATGGTGTGTCACAAATACACATGCAACACTTTCATAATGGTGTGTCACAAATACACATGCAACACTTTCATAATGGTGTGTCACAAATACACATGTAACACTTTCATAATGGTGTGTCACAAATACACATGCAACACTTTCATAATGGTGTGTCACAAATACACATGCAACACTTTCATAATGGTGTGTCACAAATACACATGCAACACTTTCATAATGGTGTGTCACAAATACACATGCAACACTTTCATAATGGTGTGTCACAAATACACATGCAACACTTTCATAATGGTGTGTCACAAATACACATGTAACACTTTCATAATGGTGTGTCACAAATACACATGCAACACTTTCATAATGGTGTGTCACAAATACACATGCAACACTTTCATAATGGTGTGTTACAAATACACATGCAACACTTTCATAATGGTGTGTCACAAATACACTTGCAACACTTTCATAATGGTGTGTCACAAATACACATGTAACACTTTCATAATGGTGTGTCACAAATACACATGTAACACTTTCATAATGGTGTGTCACGAATACACATGCAACACTTTCATAATGGTGTGTCACAAATACACATGCAACACTTTCATAATGGTGTGTAACAAATACACATGTAACACTTTCATTATGCACACGTCTGCGATTGACTTTTTGACATACTATACAATGTTATTTCCATGTAATTTACAATATAAGTTTTTTTTCTTTCTTCAAATAACGAGAATATCCGCTAAATTGTTGATTCCGCAGTGAATCTGAAAACCAGATGAAAAATATGCAGTTTTCAAAAAAATCCGCAGGTGTGGTCATCCTGAATAAGAGATTAAAATTTTACAAGATATCTGCCTATGTAGGCCATATTTAATATTTAATGGTAGTGAATCATTACAAAAATTTGTGTTTATTAGAATTATGAATATGTCATTCAGTAGATGTGACTGAAGCAACCCTACGGCTAATTCTTCTCTAAATTTCAAAGTGGAGTTGTTAAAATTTTATTATGAGAACAAGAGTGAAGCTGACTTAATTTTGCACCCTAAAAAAACTCACAAAAAAGGTTTACCCGGTGGAAGTAGCAGTCTGTAAGCTATTTTGGGTTACTTTCGTAGAGAAAATGCAGTTGTGTATTTGTTTACTACGTGAGACCTCGTTGCAGCTTGCCATATATGAACATAAGGACAATATAAAGTATCTCCTCTCTTTCCAGTTCATAATAAAACGTGGATTTCTCCTACGCAAAGGATGTTGTTCTTATTTCTAGAGTTAAAGAACCGTTTGTTTGCGAGCAATCTGACTTTCTTTGCATGAATTCGCATGAACCTAAACAGCAATACTTCTAAATTACAGGTATGTATGCTGAATAGTAAATTAATTAGATCATATATTTCTTCTGTTACAGCTGACAAAGTGATATATACCAGTTTTCAATCAATGTTTAAAAGTTTCTATACCCGTAGGAAGGCAGCTACGGCGGGGTTTTAACACTGTCACTTATTCTAGATTAGTATATGTATTATCGGCAACTTACGTAAGCCAACCGTTCATTTCAGGGATTGCAACAGGTTTGTAAACGAAAAGAATACCGATTGGATGTTTAAAATCCTTAGTTTGTGCTGGTACATCCTAGAATAGAACAGATATTAAGGTTTATATAACCGTCTTGATATTTGCATCACGTATTACGGCCATATGACCTGCACATTATAAATTAATTCACACTGATATAGGAGTACCTACATAACATCGTAGTAATCGCTAATAGGTAAAATATAATTAATATACTGTCACTAGAAGAACCAAGTTATTGTTTGTTACTTTCAAAAACTACACAGTTACTTAATCGAAATACACCTATCAGACACACTTTCTATTTCATGGCATGATTGCTGGATACAATGCAATATTTGACGTTTGCGACTCTTTGTTTTAATGTGTCCTTGATTTTACTTGCTCTTTGTGTTTATTTGTGACAGAATATTGCATTTTTTGTTAAAAGTCCAAAGAAAAATAAGAAGGGACGAAAACAACGGATTATACATTTTCGACACGAACTGTAAATGTGAGGTGGTTCGACCTGAAAATAGAATACTGACATTAAACAATGGAATGTCTATCGTAAAGCATCTCAAGATGAATTAGTCAGCAATGAAAATCAAGATGACCAGATGACAGTTTTTTTTATTGTGTATATGCAATCGGACACAACCACTATACTATATATTGCGATTTAAACATTACAGACAATAAACTACCGAACGGCATGTGCAAGATATGTCGGGTTGTTTGAAGATGTACACACTGTAACGTTCAAGTTATACACTACTAACTTTGATTATCTTACCAGACTGAGTATTGCGACTTGTCCTAAAGTTGCTCTTATTGCTGTGGCGGCATATTATGTGACACCACGTCAAGTCTACAGCGAAGATATATAATTGTGTTACCACTATGCACTCTTTCTGAGAAGTCACCTACTTTCATTTTTACGTGTCTTAAACAGGTATGGGCTCTACAATTACCAAATATGCTCATGTAGAATACACGCCCTATTACTAGGACATTCAAGCAAACAACATATACCCGGATTCATCTTCGAGTTATGTGCTGGTAGATCTTGGTGTATGTTTTTGTTTTTAAGGACAGACAGTGCTGTCCAAAAGAGCATATTTAAGATGAGTTTCCTTCTTGAATGAAGATTAGTGCATAATATCACATAATTATACACCCATTATTATCACGATAGACAGGGTCTGTTCAATACCAACAGCTATATACTGACTCCGTGTAATGTTTAATGAGTACTACAGCACATGCCAAAGAGATTATCTATCTATTTATCTCTCTCTCTCTCTTTCTGTCTCTCTTGAATCTCTGTAGAGTACGAATTATAAATTATATATATATATATATATATATATATATATATATATATATATATATATATATATATATATATATATATATATAATATTTTCCTGAGAGCAATAACTGTGAATGTTCATTTTTATGTCCTTTTTTAAAATACGATATGATGAAAATATTTTAACATGTTCTTCGGTGGAAGTAACTTTAATCTTTTCATATATCTCATAATGAACCAGACATTTTAATTTTCAGCGAGTTCTTTTGATCTCATTCAGTATATTACCAGTTTGGGTATCTCAACAACAACTATTGGGAGTTTCTGTTGTATTCATTATCCAAACTAAAGAAATCACCAATTTTAAAATAGTTGTACTATTGTATATTTTTCTAACACAGCGTCAGATTTTCTTCTTTGATACATTATATTTTATTTAAGGGCATTATATTGTTGTGAGACTCGCTGAAGAAAGTTAATTCAGTGACACCAACTTTTAATTAATTCTTTCAATCATGCACAAGGCTGTCTTTCTCAAAACTTTCTTTAGCAGATCACAATGTACACTCCGTCCTTAAACGTGCCTGTATTGCGGTGCTGTTATTATACATGTCTAAAGGGTTGGACTCGAGTTGTACTGACTGCCTCGTCTTTGTTATGGTGTTCTCTGTCTGAACAGTATCAGACAGGAGTAAAATGTTCTGTCATTACTTTGTTTTCGTTACGTCACATCTCACTCCCGAAGTGCACAAGTCAGTAGCATACTAAAGGGGGGGGGGGGGGCGGCGAACGGGGCGGTTGCCCCGGGCGCTAGAGGTCTTGGGGTGCCAAAACAGCTGATACAATTCGGGCCTCATATTCTGTCCTTTTGGGCCATCATCGTCGCCCCGGGCGCCATTTATCCTTAGTACGCCACTGGTACAAGTGATTCAATTATGACCGTAATAGTCGGTGAATAATACAGATTCATTTACATAATTTAAAATCACTTTATATGAAAGCAAATCTAGCTATTAATAGTTGATATGCAAGTCTATTTTTCCATATGAAATAACACCGCGAACAATCTGTGATCGGGAAACCATGTGTGATCGGTTACAACAGAAATGTAAGTACGACGGTGACAGATCAAGGTTCGTGTTCATTGTATTGTACTCTTATTTGTTCCTTCCGTCATTATTATATTGATGCTATCTTGAACTTGAATTTTTTATTCTTTAATTTTCTCTCATAATATTTACAGAAATTATGCAATTGATTTTCATTCCGGATGTATTCGATTATCCTGGACCAAATTGTGCCAGCAATAAATACATATCAGAATAACACAATGAACACACGAACCTTTGTGATATCACCTTCTACAAAGTGATTGCTCTTCAAAGTTTAGGCAAATCGTGGCTTCAAACAGGAGAATCATTAATATATGGGGTTTGTGCTTGTTTCTAATCCTATCATTTCCTTTGTTGAATTTACTACTAGACATTTACTTTAATAATTACTGGATAAATCATGATCAACAGTGCGAATAAGCTTAATAATAACAACAATTTGTATATAACAACACAGCAAAATCCGGATCTCTCGTTCTTCACTGTTGCAAATTTACTTAGATTCAAACATAAAGTTTAAGTTATTCACCATCAGTTTCGATTTCGCCTCGTTTTGTCATCTAAAGAAAGAATGGGTAATGGCAGATAAATAGGATATAAACTTATAATGAAAAAAATGGCAAGAAAATAAAGAAGGACGAAGTTTTTAATATTTGAAAAATAGAGGTAGTCAGATTTATAGTGAGTACTAAATGGTCTTAAATCTACGGAAGCGTGGATGTGTCATATGCATAAAAACGAATATTATCTTGTGCACACGAGAAACTATCATCTTACGGAAGCATAGAAGGGATATCGGTGACAAAAATTAAATATTAACTCGTGGCCACGAGATAATATTCATTTTGTTACCGATATCCCATCCCTGCTTACGTAAAAACCAGGTGAGAAAAACAAAAATGTACGAGAAATATTGGTTAACAAGTGAAAAAAATTCCTCAATAGTTCTGGAAATATGCACAAACAAAAACAAAGACCAGAGTGAGTATTCCGTATTTGCACTAAGATCACAGGAAGACGTACATAAAAAACAAGAACACACAAGAAAAATGCAAATGCTTCGGTAGATTTTATTTTTCTGTATTTACAGTAGAACAACAGTAATAGATACGTTTAATATATCCCACCTTAATAATTTTTAATGTCAGCATAATTTGTAGCAAAAACGTTACTTGAGCTGGACGTTTCGAAGTCAGCGGACTAGAGGGATTGCATCCCATAGTTCTACAGGAGGTCACTATGAACGTATTTGACATTATTTGACCATTATCTTCAGAACATCACAAACATCAAGGGAATTACCAGAGAACTGAAATTATGCCAACATTACAGCCATATTTAAAAAGTGAGATAGGAAGTTGCTGGAAACTATAAATCCCTCCGTCTAACGTCTTATGTGCAAATTGCTAAAATCTATTACAGGCGATGCAATTATAAAAGATGAACCCATATAAGCTGCTTAGTAAGAAGCAATTTTAAAACTGGAAAATCAACTGTGCTACAATTGTTACAAGTTCTAGGCAAATGGGCTGATAGTTAGAACAGAAGTGGATGCGCTGATGTTAGAAACTGGAAGATCAACTGTGCTACAATTGATACAAATTGTTGGGGCTAATAGTCTGGACAGAGGTGGATGTGTTGATGTTATAAACAAGAACATCAACTGTACAACAATTGATATAAGTTCTAGGCAAATGGTGAGATATCTTGGACAGAGGTGGATCAGTGGATGTTATATGATTTGGCTCTATGAAAGCGTTCGAAAAGGTTCCTCACCTTCTACACAAGTTAAAAAAAGTAGATAACTAGGAGTCTTAACAGGAATGGGTTAGATATGGATTAAATCTTTTCACTTGGAATAAAGCAGAGATTTACTGTACATAGAGAATTCCACAGGAGTCGGTCTTGTATATATATATATATATATACATATATATATATATATATATATATATATATATATATATATATATAGATATATATATATATATATATATATATCGCTGAAAACTAAGATTTTTGTTTCAATAACACACAGTATCACCAAAATAACATTGTACTGATCCTGTGGTTGTCTAATATTTCTACAGAAGCAGGATTTTTGGGGAACGGCAGCGGAAAATATACAGAAAGTAGAAAGCACAGAACACACATGCGTCCAAAGAATGAATATTTACTTGATGTCACAGAGAAACAAACCTGCAAAAACTAAAAGGAAAGAGACAAAAAGCAGCCACAGCTACTAATATCTCCTTTTACGCATCAAGTGAAAAACATTAAAGAATATATAATTCGACCCGTTCATTACATTTCCTGTGTTATATCTGAACAAATATCATTGTGAATATTTTGCGCAGATATATGTCTGTCAGATACAACTTTAGTAGACTGCGACATGGCTGTTACAAATGGTCCTTCCTGTCATTAACTTAGTCATTTGTTTGCAAGGAAAGCTTTCTCCAAATAATAATATTCTCGCAAAAAAGTGTTCTGCTTGATTTTGTCTAGCTAATATTGTCAAAATCTTACCTTAGCAAGATTACCGTAAACAGTACATTAAATACGCGCCATATGGTAAATATTATTATTATTATACTTCTTGTATGTAGCACACTTCTTTCATTGTTTAGATACTTAAAGACGCAGTATCCGTTTAAGTTGTATAACACTGGTCTACAATTTTGTCGAAGTCGTCTGCTTCAGAGATAAAATGTGCTATTTGTTAGGGATTTTGATGTGCTGAATTCAAATATGACAATTAAAACAACTGAGTGGCTACTGTTTCCAAGATATTTAAGTTTTTACATTTTACATATATGTATATTGTGTACATAGTAGACTTTTAATCATAAATTGTAAACCTAGGTCTTTTCATGTGTTAATGGTTGCTTTACATGATAATATTTCACCTGTCCTGTTTATGTAACACTTTAAAAAAACAGCAAAAGAGTTATATCAATAAAAAAATATATTGAAACAAAAGTCACAAAACTAGTATATTCTCGCAAAAAAGTGTTCTGCTTGATTTGTCTAGCTAATATTGTCGAAATCTCAGCTAAACAAGATTACCGTAAACAGTACATTAAATACGCGCCATGTGGTAAATATTATTATTATACTTCTTGCATGTAAAACACCTCTTTAATTGTTTAGATACTTCAAGACGCAGTGTCCGTTTAAGTTGTATAATATGCAACTGTCACTAAGTGATGTTGCCTCATATAAAAGCTAGCCATAAAGTTTGCTGAAAAATCAAAGTTACTAAAACATTTTGGATTAGGTATATCGTATATACGTGATGCTTCTTGGAGTCATTATACTCATGACATTTCATCTTTTGAATCCGGAATCAATAAGCTTCTTCCATGTCTCACATGCAAGCCAGCACAAAATTTGCTTAAGATAAAAGACATAGAACTTTAGTTATTTTGCGGAAGTCATTTGTCTTCTTTCAGTCTTAGTGATTTGACCTATTACTTGTTGATCCAAAAATCGACAGATGCCTCTCTTGTCTGAAATGCAAGCCATCCACAAAGTTTAGTCATGATCTTGTGGCATAAAAACCTGAGTTACTTATGGGAAACCGTCTTCTTCTTAGAATCTCTCTGACCTTGAGCTTTCATCTTTTAACCTCAGAATCAACAGGTCTCTTCTTTGTCTTAAGGGCAAATTATCTACAAAGTTTATTCAAGGCGTGTTATATAGAGCTTAAGTAGCGTTGTGAAAATTGTTTCTACCTTTGTTAGCCCCTGTAACCTTTACCTTTGGCCATTTCACCGCATAACAAATAGATGTCTTCCTTGTCTATAATGCAAGCCGTCTGCAAAGTTTAGTTAAAGTAGCTGATATAACACGATATATCCTGAAATATTTGTACCATCTATCTTCAGATCATCACGAATATACGTAGGAATTTTCTTTTCAGTTTTGTCCCTTGTCTCCCTACTTGATTCTTCAAGTCTATAAAATGTTAAATTTTCCCTGCTGGACTGATCTTGCTGTCTCTCTCTTTTCTCTTTATTTTCTTTCACTTTGTTGTAACCACAACGTTCTTCAAGTCAGCAAGTGTTTCCTTTCATTCAGAATTTTCCTTTTCAAGGTTCCAGTTGACACTATACAGTTGTTTCGTTTGGTTATTTGTTGTTTTTCAGCATCTGTACTTTCTGGCTCTGTCTCAAAAACTACCGACTGTGAATCTGCAGTACATTGTATCTGTGATGACTGATTTGGGAAAAAGTTAGGTACACCGAAGAATCTGTTATGCATTGATTGTGATCCGTGTTCCTGACTTGATTGCGCAATCGTACAATAACAGGAAGTTACTTTCCGAGATATTATTACTTCTTGAAAGTCTCAGTATATTTACTTTGATGCCATGGTTATTACTACATTCACCTCCTCTACCTCATCTACTTCCAGCTCATGGATTTAATTCGACATCACTAGTACTGACAAAACAACGCAAACAAACAAAGTCTTATGGCTAGAGACATCCTGCCTGGTGCAATTCCATGTGACACACTAATCCCAATTTAATAATAATATCTCCAGAAAGATCAACACTGTGCAGGTAGAATAATTGACGTAAATCCTAATAAGATTCCTCTACATTTACAAGGTTACAATGACAAATGTTGGGCCGCTCATAAGTGACATGATGCAGATGATCTCGAACGGAAAGCTGCGCATTATATCTCAGACGCTTTGAACAATGAAACGCAAGACACGAAAACAAAACGAAATAGGCTGAACTAAACCAAAGGCCAGTACAGACAATAGCAGCTGATATTCGCATCTTACAAGAACGATTTGAGAGCAAGCATCCTGATTTACTCGAGTCTGTATCTAGCCTGTTTGATTCTCAACTTACATATACATGTACACAAGTGAGTACTTGAGTAACTGATCCAACGCTGTCTCAAAACTCAGCCGAACAAAACGTCTGTGAGAAACCAAATGATAACAGTCAGACTAAACTGAAAAGGAAAGTATTATCAAATATTAAACATCACTTTCAGACTAAACAAAAGAAACACCGAAAGGGTAAACCAAGTTAAACATTCAAAAAGTGCTACCAAAAAGGGCAACAATATAGCCTGCAGTGTAAACTGTAAATACATAGACAATGAAAATACAAATTCAGGAATGATACAATGCAACACCGGCGTGGTCTGGTTCCATGACGATTAAGTACGGATCGAAAGTAAAGACTGATCCTGGAGATACTTTCAATGTAGAGATTTATCATCTCTGTAAAGTCAATAAAAGTAGAGATCGTGCATCTCTTCTGTGTCACAAATAATATTCTAAAGTCCAATAATGCCTTGGGAAAACGCCTCAATTACAACATGCACATTATCAAAGATCAGCTTACTGCACTGAGCAATCGTATTTCACCACAATCGTCAAAATGTAGCAACGTATCTTGATACCATTCATGTTTCTGTTACAAAAATCAAAACAAATCTTGAGAAGGAAAAAGAAGCACGGTTAATAGCAGACAAACTTAGAAAGGTTGAAACCTATCGCTCTAGCACACTCTTGTAGTTTCAGATACTGCCCACTCACTACTGTGTCCGCTCCTAACAACGACGTTACGCGTGTCGTTGGACGAGCATCTCTAGCAAGATGAGCATCAAAAACTTCCACCATCAAAACACAAAACTCTTGTTATTCTTGCTTACAACCTGATGTATATGGACACACTCCCTGAAGCCACCATAATTTTGTTAGAACAAGAACTTTAAAAAATGGTTATAGATAACTTTGACACAGTAATAGTACATATCGGTCGGAATGAAATACATTCTTATGTCAGTACAAGACACTCATCAGGTCTATTTCAGCAAGTTACAATGTAATGGTCTCCGGTCTTATTCCAACAGGAAGTGTTGATATTGGTCCCTATAATAGAGTACTACAAGATCTCTGTTAAGAATTATATGTAAAATATATTCGTAATTATAATTCATTTATTATTGAAACAGAAGAAATGCTATCGATTCTTTTTCACAGAGACAGAGTGCACTTGAAAAATGAAGGTGTTTCAATTCTATCCTGAAACCTTGACATCATGCACATATCATTCGCTCGCGGAAACCACCAAGCAACTTCCATAGCAGCCAAGTAACGAACACGACAAAATACTCGTTATAGACAAAACAACCATAGGCGTATTCCAAGCAATTAACCCGCAAGACAAAATTATTATAGTCAAGAGCAAAACTGGAGTAGATACTGTTCACGTTGTGATTCGTTCAGCCATGATTCATCTGTCTGTTGGCATCGAACTTTGTAACGTATAATGAACGCTAGAGACAATAGTCATTACAGTGAAGAGCAAAATATCACTAGATATTGTGAACATTGCTACTCTTACTATAATGACTCAGCTGTCTGTTGGTGTATCAACTTGTCAGCGTTCAACCTGGATCACGAAACCGAAGATATAGTGATTATGCACTCATGTCCGGTTAGGAATTATCTGGGGGTAACCTGGTAGTTAATCTCCGGAATTAGTTTTACATTTTAACCAATATTTGTGATAAATGCAACATTTTAAATTGCAAATGCCTTAAAGGGAACACTTTCTCTAAAGATGTCCACTTAATTGGTACTGACCACCAAACTCATTTGCTCATCTCAGAACGCAAGCATAATGAATTCAATAACCCTCAGGTTTACATGCTAGGACTCTGCAAAATATTTCCTAATGATTATACTATTAATCACTAAGTGTCCATTGATGGTTTCCATTTAGAGCGGAAGTATATATAGTGTACAAGAAGGAGGTAGTATACTTACTTATATATATATATATATATATATATATATATATATATATATATATATATATATATACATTCAATATAACAGAAGAATGGATATAGAGTCATCTGAGTTGGAAACGATATGGATTGAACTAAAAAAAATCATCTAAGCCCATCCTTCTGTACTCTCTCAGTCGGTTTGAGAGATTTGAAAACGAATTATGTACTGCTTCTAACTCAAGCTCAGAACTTTCGTTATTGGTGTATTGGTGATCTCAATTTTGACTAAATGAATGACCGGCAAGCTACATGGAATGATGTTCTACAAATATATAATCCCACTCAAATGATCCAGTCCCCTACCCGAGTCACTGGCGAGTCGATGATGTTTATCGATCACATTTATTCTTCGCACCCTGAATTTATAGTCGAGACAATCCTCCCAACATATTCTGTTAGCGAGGACTATCAAATCTCTGTCATAAGGAACAAGTTCTCGAAACCATTCAAAAAGGCCCATACCACTATAAATTACCGATCCTATAACCTTTTTCATGATGATACATTTTTTACCTACTTGATATGCTCTAATTGTCAACCTCTTTAATAAATCCAGACGTTGAGAAACAACGTTGGACTGCACATTTTCTTACAGTCCTAAAAATACAAGCTTAATTAGATACAAAAGGGTCAAGAGAATTATGCAGCCTCGCTGGTTTATCTCTTAAATAAGGGAAGCCATGAAACTGCGTGATATCAGTCAGAAACAGCGTGACCAACGAAGCTACAAATAACACAGAAATTTAGTAAAAGGTTTGATCGCTAAAGCTAAAAAGGATTCTTTTTCAAGATTAATCGAGAATAAAAGTGACTGCAGAAAATATGGAAACATTTTCCTAACTTTAATTCAAGTTCAAAAGTTCATGATTTTTCTTCAGAATTAAAAACCGGCATTCTTACTAGTACGGAGCCATTAGATACTGAAAACGACCTAAATACCCTTTTCACACAATTAACTTCAATACTGGGAAAACATTCTTCTACATTACCAGATTTTCCATTCCAAATAGATTTTGTGGAGTCGAAAGTCCAATCTCAGATATCATCCTAGATACCTTGCATATGTGTTAAAGATGTTATAGATATTTTAGAGAAACTTGATAGCAACAAAGCAACAGGACCAGATGAAATCTCACCAAAAATACTCAAGAAATGAGCTCAAGTTGCTTCTCATTCAATTGCTACCTTGATAAATACACTTATTGATACGGGAATCTTTCCAACTAAGCTAAAATTAGCCACGGTAGCGTTTGTTCGATCTTGTACGCATGGTATTTTGTAAACAGTAGATTTGCAAACCTGTGAATGGTATACTGATGGCAAAAAATAATTTTTATTTTTACAAATTTGAAAAAATATTGCGCTACTAAGATTTGTTCTTTGTAACTGACAGATAGAAAGAAAAAGCATATATTGTGTATATAAGCACTCCTACTCTTGTCAGGGTTGTTTGTGTGCATGTTGGAGCACCCATACCCTTTTCATTGGTTAGTAGGTGTGGGTGATGGTCACTCAAACGACATATTAATGGTATAGAGTGTGTATATATTCATACCTTTTTCGTTGGTTAGTAAGTGTGGGGTGTTGGGCATTAAAAACGGCGTGTTGGATAGTACATGTAGGGTGTTGATCAGTAGATAAGTGGATGTTGGTCACTCCAAACGACATGTTGGGTATTAAGTGTGGAGTGTTGGTCAGTAGATATACCAGTGTTGATCACTAAAAAACGACGTGTTGATAGTATATTGTGTGCATATATTCCTACCTTTTCCTTTCGTAAGTCCGCGCGGGGTGTTGATCACCCCAAGCAGCGTATTTGATAGTAAGCGTGAGGTTTTGGTCAGTTGGTAAGTGGTGTTTGTCACTCAAAACGGCGTGTTGACGGTATATTGTGTGCCTATATTCCTATCCTTTTCTTTCAGTTGTAAGTGGTTGGTGTTGGTTACCCCAAACGGTGTGTTGGATAGTAAGTGTGCGGTATTGGGCAGTAGATAATAATGTGTCGGTCATTCTAACGACGTATTGGTAAGTTAATGTGGGTGTGTGTAAGTCAATGTAGTATTAACATTATATATCCCCTTGTTCCTATAAATGTTTCAACATGGAAGGGTTATGTTAAACTCCACTTGTCCCTATAGAGACCCATAAAGTTAAAACTATGGACATTTTTAAAGTAACATTTCACCTTGTTCCTATCATTTTGTCAATATGGCGGCGTAATATTTAATTCCCCTTATCCTTATAGAAACTCACATGTTAAACATGTTGGACATATTTGTCGTTAAATTTCCCCTTGTCCCTATAAATATTTCAACTCTGAGGCATACTGTTAAATTTCCATGTCCCTGAAGCGACCCATAATTAAACAAATACAAACTAATGTCAAATTTCCATTGCCCCCATATCGATTGCATTTCATCATGTCGGCCTAATGTTACATTCCTCATTGCTCCCATATCAGCCCACAATACTACTTCCTACTTCATCTTGTGGGGACACCTGTTCACGATATTTGGCGGGTGAGTATCGCGATATATGAATATTATTTGTGTCTTTAACACATATATATTCTTCTTTTATCAATGTTATTGTGGTCTTTCAAACTGCTAGTTCATAATCTAATCCCAGGCTTATTGTCTCTTTACTCCCCGACCGCCCCATTTTCTCTCTCTCTCTCTCTGTCTCTTAGGTCTGGAAGCAGGATAATAATTTTATCAAAGTGTTGAAGCAGATGGTTCAGCAAGAATGGGGTCATTTAATTATAATAATCTTTGTAATTATATCGTTTCTAACGATACAAATAGTTGAATAGTTATTGATTAAGACTTAGCAGAATAGTAATATACGACTACAAACCGAATAGAACTTATTGTTAGAACCGAATAGAACTTATTGTTAGAACCGAATAGAACTTATTGTTACAAACCGAATAGAACTTATTGTTAGAACCGAATAGAACTTATTGTTAGAACCGAATAGAACTTATTGTTAGAACCGAATAGAACTTATTGTTAGAACCGAACAGAACTTATTGTTAGAACCGAATAGAACTTATTGTTAGAACCGAATAGAACTTATTGTTAGAACCGAATAGAACTTATTGTTAGAACCGAATAGAACTTATTGTTAGAACCGAATAGAACTTATTGTTAGAACCGAATAGAACTTATTGTTAGAACCGAATAGAACTTATTGTTAGAACCGAATAGAACTTATTGTTAGAACCGAATATAACTTATTGTTAGAACCCAATAGAACTTATTGTTAGAACCGAATAGAACTTATTGTTAGAACCGAATAGAACTTATTGTTAGAACCGAATAGAACTTATTGTTAGAACCGAATAGAACTTATTGTTAGAACCGAATAGAACTTATTGTTAGAACCGAATAGAACTTATTGTTAGAACCGAATAGAACTTATTGTTAGAACCGAATAGAACTTATTGTTAGAACCGAATAGAACTTATTGTTAGAACCGAATAGAACTTATTGTTAGAACCGAATAGAACTTATTGTTAGCGAAAATAAAAGGAAATGTTCCTTTTCATACTTTAACAGAAACTTCTTTTATTTGACTTTACTTGCTTGTAAAACTATCTCCTTTATTTTATATATTTATTTAGTTTCAAGGAGGACTTGGTTGTGTTTTAGTAACCAGCTAAACATGTGCAATGTGCGTAGGCGACTTTAATTTTGTCAGAGTGTAGTAGACAACGATGCAGTCGTACTTTGAACCGATATATTCAGGTATTGTATAAATTAAATATATTAATTTTTGAAAGGTAATAATGTTTCATGTGACAATATCACTTTCTTAAATCTCTCAACAAAAAGTACATCAGACTACAATTTAAAGTTTAAAAAACCCAACAGCAGATTTACGAAAAATCTGTAGTAATTGCATCACCCTGAATCAAATGCATAATACAACACTATTCATTTCGAGGTAGAAGTGTGTTTTCTTTTACTGTAATTCAAAATGATTTTCCACTGAGTAAAACACTGTATTGATATGATTTTGCTTTCAATTTGTTTAAAGCATAATGCATTGAAACTATTCGACACAAACTAGACTTCGACTCTATCACAGCAGATTAACTGAGTGGCCAATTAAGATGGTTCTATGCAGAAGCCCAAACTAAATTTTGTATCCTCCTGGGTCACAAAAATGCCAGCTGATCAGGCACATGAATATCATAATAATTCCTTGAAAACATTGCACACAGTCATTAACAGGAACTTAAAGTGCGCTGGAAAAGAAATTGACATTGTCAAAGACAAAGAATTAAAACATTCTAATTCAATGTTGAATGCCAAAGATTGAAATTTAATCTAAAATCAGGTGTTTCAAGACCTGAACAAGTCCAGTGAAAGCCATATCATTTTACCTAGCGAAATGTAACCAAACGCAGTAAAGACCTTATTTACAATCTGCAGTACAGAATTGCTAAAATCTCTTGAATTAGCTGACAAATGGTATATCTATGAACCTATAAAACCAAAACAAGTCTCTACATTCATGCCAGACATTTGCAAGAATGCAGGAGTCCAATGCTACAATAGTCACTTTGTGTGACAGCAATTCAATCTATGAGCGATGCTGGGTTTTCTACCAGAAATATTTTATTTACGAAAGACCACAATCGTGAGGAGTGTCTCAAAACTTACAATCACAGACCTAGCACTGAACGAAAGCAACTGATCAGTTTAGTTTTGGAAAATATTGCTACTGGTGGTTAAGCTTTGTCTGTGTTAAGTGCTACATCAGATCAAAATTTGCTAATCCCGATAAAATCTCCAATCCAAAGTTCAAACACTCTGATTGCACAGTCCTTTCTGCAATCCAAAACTTAACTCTGTAAACAAACAAAGCATACATCAGGCTTTAGAAGCAGCTCCTCTACCTTCAACAACTGGACATTTCACTTCACATTACAAAATTGACTTGGTCTTGGTAGCTATCAGTGCTGTTGTTTTTGCTTTGTACAATGTATTTCGTTTGTTGAAATGAATCACTTCATCTTGTTCATGTTTACTGTTTTGGATTGATATAATTCCAAATTACCACAGTTTTGCATTGAAACTTAGTTTGCACAATTGTTGCATAAGCTGTCATCCAAGGTTATGGTCATGTGATGCATAGTAAAGGATCTGACTAAAAATAAACAAGAATGTTTCTGTTTTGTGTATTTTTAGAGAACGAAATGCATAGAAAGGAATAGTGGCAAATGCTAAACGTGCAAAAGTATGAAGTTTCTCAATAAACATAACTGTGACTCTCATCTATGTTTGGTTGTGATTATATATGGGCTAGTTACTCTGGTGCCACGTGAAGAGGCCCAAGAAAGAAACTAAGTGCGACATAAAATCAAATTAGTTGTTAATGGAATCTACTGATTTGAGGACAGAAAAGAGGAGAATCGAAATTATAAGTATTTTATCATGTTGTCAGTGATTGGGTAAAATTTACACTTAAGCTGTCCAATAGTAATAGCAGCCATATTTGATACTGTCTAAATCTGAAAGATCTTTATAAAATTTTGCTTTGATTGACGTTTGGTTAAGTTTTATTGCATTATTTATCAAGAAGAAGTTTTAAAAGATTTTGTCTTCTAGTTTTGGTAATGATGGCTATATCTGATAGCAGATCAGTTAACGTTATTAAAATCTGAAAGGTCTTTATGACAGGATGTTTGCTGTCAAATTTGGTCAAATTCTATTCAGTTGTATTGGAGACGAAGTTGTTTAAAGGTTTTTCCACCTTAAGTAATGGTCGTCATATTTGTCGGCAGATCATCAACACTTGTATAATATTAAAGCTCTCTATGTCAGGATACTTTCTCTCAAATGTGGTCAAATCCTCTTTAGCAGGTTTGAAGAAATAGTCATTTTAAGGTGTATCTATTTTTAGTAATAACAGCTTTATTTGATAACACATCAGTATCATTTAGAAATTCCTAAATAATCCTAAATGTCCTATTGAATTTTTATAATCCGGAACGTAATCCAAAGTATTCCGAATGAAGTCACTAATGTGTTGATATGCCACAAGAAACACAGTTTAAAATCGAAATGTTATTAATCACAGGTAAACTCCTGTGAATGTAGAATTTTGTTAAGTTCCTTGAAGAATAGTACTTAAATCCAAAATGACTATGTAGATAATAGATTTTTCACCAAAAACCTTAAATTTCTGGAGAACTGCAAAGAATGCCCATTCAGTGGTTATATTGGCATTATATAATCTCTTATTGCGCAAAAGAGAAAAGCCCTGTGTGTTTGTGTGTACGAAGTCATACACTTGCTCTATTTGATGTTAAAAAGCGTGCAATATTCCTACCCTTTTCCCTCCTTACACTCCACGTTGGTTTTGCATGTATGTAGTTATGAAAATGTTATTAAATTTGCTCTACTCTACTTGTTACTCTTCCTAGCACTACCTCTTATTTTGAATCCTTTTCACAGAGCGTACTAGTTATTAAGGGAGTGTTTTGGTTAGTAGGAGTTGATGCTGGTCAGTAGGTTTGTGTGCAGATCAGTCTATACGTTTATTGGTCATTAGGTGTGGATGTTGGTCAGTAGGTGTTGCATCTTCAAGCCTTTGCGCATTTTAACATTACATTTCTCATAACCGCCATAGAGCCATCTAATGTTAATCCTATGGACCTGTTTAGCAATATATTCATATAATCTTCACAGAGTCACATTTCTGAACTGGGGTAATATTACATTTCCATTGCCGCAACAGTGATATTAATCCTGTTGGAGATTTTAACATTGCATTTCCCCTAACCGCCATAGATTCATCTAATGTTAATCCTATGGACATTTTAGCATTACATTCCCGCATCTCCGACAATTCCATAGAGCCACATTTTCAAAATGGAGGTGTAATGTTAAATTGCCATAACCGGCATTGTGCCATTTTACCGCCATTATCCTACACTATATTAACTACTTTAGGTGAAAACGCTTGTATTAAAACTTACCTCGTACAAAGTCCGAAAAATGTAATAGTTGATAAGTTTGGAGGGTTCTGAAACACTCGTTTTTAAGCAGTAGTACGGTCTTTTTCGATGGGCAGGTCTTTTCTAAAACACTTGATAAAAAAAAATTATATAGGCGGGTTGTTTCTAAAATACCTAATAAAAATAATAAATCCAATTATTTGAAATGTTTAGCACAAAACAAATAAATGGCACAAAAACTACATTGTAATAAACTCAACTGCGCTCAGATAGGTGATATAAATAGTTCATGCGTTTAACATAGCATCAACAATCTCAGTATAAGATATGATGCGTATATGTTTACAAATTTGGATGAGACAAGAGTATGGTGAAAGCCAGTTGTGTTACAAAATAACATGCAAAGGAATAAAAAACATTAATTTGTCGATTTTAAACATCAAATTTCCTTGTAAAAAATATTGGAAGTGAACAAGACAGCAAGCAAGATGAAAACAAGGTCATCAAAGGACCAGAGAAAATGTAGCTTGGCAACAACAAAACGATTCACATAGAGTTGAACTTGGGATACAACTTGGAAAACGTCATTTCATCGCAGGAAAGAAATGAAGAAATATTAAACAACACACTATTATTTAATAGATGGTGGTGTAGCTGCTTCATGTATCTTGTTTACTGAGTCAAAAGGTACCTCACATAATCCACGTGTACTTCAGAGAGGTGTCATACATGAGGAAAAAATGATGCAGGATTTGATACCACGCAATCAAACAAAGTGCAACCATCTAAAGGAGACGACATGAGTTTGCCTACAGATAACCCAATACTAGAAATGCTTTGAACGTCTGCGTGTCTGTAGGTTAACTTTGTTTCTCTACAAAAATAATGAGGTTTCGACTGTAACAAAATATTATTAACTATTTTTACCATGCAGCAGAATTAAATCTGCTCTCACTGTTGCATACATACTGCATTTAAAGACGCTGTTTAAGATGTAAATTGGTTCAACATCAAAAGCTGACATTAACGAAATTTGCAAAATGATAATTTCATTTTCACTTAGTTCACAATCCACTACCTGATAGAGAGTGGACTTTTACCTGAAACAATTGTCAATACAGTAGACACAGATGTAAAATCGAACATATATTGCTAACCGTTTTCGTTAGGTAAAAAACGAGATGTCCATAGAAACAAAAAACACAATCAACACACTTTACCACATACCAATCAGCTCTGCACTTACTGTTACTTACAACTTACTTTTAAAGTTTACAAATTGGTCCATCATCAACAATGGACATTGTGGTAGTGTTTAAGCTTATCATTCACTTTATTGTAGTCAATTCAAAATCAACTATCTGTTAAAAAATAGCTTTTACTCTATACAATTGCTGTTAAGTGGATGATTAAAAATCCATCTTGAAAATAGCATCAGAACGTCTTAAAAAAATATCGAGATTAGAAAAGATTTGATCATCACCAAGTACAACATATATAAAGAGATACAAATACGATATTTGGGATCAGACCATTCCTGTACAAATTAACGACAAAGCAGGAGAGCTATATTACAAGTGATGGTCTCTCTGAAAATAAGCCTGGACTAATATAATTACAAGTGCAAGAGACGTCTAGATATTTTCTCCATTGTGAGACCTTCTATAAATCTAGGGAAAATACAGCCGCGGTGCCCGGGTTGGATTTGTCAACAACGGCATCATGGTGTTGTTCAATAGTAAACGATATTTCATCAACGGAAAGCAAATCGAGGCATGTTTGAATAACGTCGAAGTTGCCACTACGATTCTTTGACTTGCCAGACACAGCGACGATTATGCCAGATACGCAGGCCCAACTACAATGTTTATCAAGAATAAAGCCGATCACGGTGTTACGACTAGGGGTAAATGTAACAAAAGAAAAGACTCAAACAAACGTTCAAGATTTAAAACACAAATATTTAATTTCCTAAAAATACTAATGTTTCAACAAACAATCAAAGTGAAAGAATTAAAAATACATTACAGTATAGAATATCCTTAAAAGTCCTAAATTGTTCTAATGTTCATAAATCCGGAAGTTAATCCAAATATTCCGAATGAAGACTATTCCGAACGAAACCACCAAAGTGATGGCGTGCCAACAAGAATCAGTTATATCCAAATATTATTACTTCCAAGTAATCCTTTTGAATATGGAATATCACACAAGTTCTAGAAATGTTTCCGATAATTCCAACGGACCTGAATAATTCTTCAAGTTTAAACAGCAGTACTAAATCCAAAATGTACTATATAATAATATCTCTGAAGCAGAATACCACACACAAAATGAACCAATTCAGGATATATGAACTATGAAGAATGCCAAACACAGCAATTAAATTTCATTTTATAGATTCTGAGCTGACAATTATACAGAGGTCATAAACTAATAAAAATATACCATTATTTAAAATAAATGATACATAATTCCGCAATACCTTCCCCCTTTTTCCAAAAGAAATGTTTTATACAATAAAACTTTCTTTTGGCAAATACTTCTAACATATAAATAATTGATTGCATGCAAAAATAATACACGATACAGTAATATATACAAAACAATGCAAACTGTAAAGTTATGCACATGAAAGTGCATTAGAGATCCAATTTGTCTTTTCCCTTGATGTGCTTGCCAGGCACAGGGAACTCAGAAATAGCCGTAATCTTTACTTTGGTTTTATTTATACATGTCAGACAACATGCCCTGAAAAGGTAACAAAGGCACGACAAAAGTCACTTTGGTTCAAATTGATGGTCAAATTCGCTTCACTGAGTCTTTTGAAGAACTGCTTAATTGTTTTCATGTGATCTTGCCACGTGTCGTTGTAGAAGATGACGTCATCGATGTAAGCATCACAATTTCTTATTCCAGATGTTATCATATTTATCAAACATTGGAAAGAACTTGGGGAACCCTCCATCCCAAATGGCATGACTTTGTATTGGTAAAGTCCATCTGTAGTCACGAATGCAGAAATTTCTTTTGCTCCTTCCGTAAGTGGAATTTGGTAGAGTCCCTTCAATAGGTCACATTTTGTGACGTATTTGGCATTTCCAATCCTGTCAATACAGTCATCAATTCTAGAAATTGGAAATGACTGTCTTGGTTACGCTATTTACTTTTCGATAATCAGTACACATACGGAAAGTCTTATCTGGTTTCGGCACTAAAATACGCGGTGAACTCCAATCACTTTTACTTGGTTCAATAAAGTCATTTTGCAATAAATACTGAATTTCTTTCTTCAAATTGTTGTGTTTGAGAGGATTCATTCTATAAGGATGTTGCTTTATAGGTGTTGAATTTATTATTTCGATATCATGGAAAATTTTGTTGGTACGTGTGGGAATATCTGGAAATAAATGTTCGTTTTCTTTTATCAGCTGCTTCAGTTCGTTAATCTCAGTCGGCAGTAGATGCGAAAGTTTCTGGTCCAGATCGTCCAAAGAGTAGTGACTTCAAAATCGTCACTATCCGATTTCTCATCTTCATTCAAATGTTGAATGTGTGGGACAAGTACTACTAAAGTAATTGGATAAATTATATGGCTATCTCTGTCTACATATTGTTTCAACATATTAATGCGGCAAAGTTGTTTCTGCTTTCTCCTTCCAGGAGTATTAATAATGTAATTTAAAATCACTCACTTTTTTGTCAATGGTGTAGGGGCCAAAATACTTAACCTGAAGAGGATTTTGGGGTATGGGTAGCAGAGACAAAACTCTAACACCTGGCTGAAAACTCCTATATTTCGCTTGTTTGTCATACCTCGAATTCATTTTCGACTGGACAGATTTTAGATTAGTTCTTGTCATCTCGCAGCATTTGCCAATCTATTTTTAAATTTAGACACATAGCCCAGAAGGTTTTATTCTGACTCTTCAGTCGAAAGAAGTCTCTCTTTCTTTCAATAATTTTAATGGATTGAATCGTAGAGACTCCCGCTCTGACCCCTCCACCCCCCTCCGCAGCAAACAACAACAATTGTACACCTTCATCTAACTCCCTTTCTCTTCCACAACAACAAGCCCCAATTATACTCTATCTCACAATAATATGATTTAGTCATAAATTCTAAAGTCTGATATTGTACAGACTTAGGGAGACAAAATAGTGTCAAAAACTTGATCAAAGCTTTCACTATGGTCCTAGCTTTGATATTCCGCAAAAAAGTAGCTTCTGGAAACCTTGTGGACGCACACATTATCCTTAACAAGTACTGGTTGCCTAACTTAGTCTTAGGTAAAGGGCCGACACAATCTACCGTCATTCTACCAAATGATTCATCAAATGCAGGAATAGGTGACAGATGAGATTTGGGTATCTTCTGATTGGGTTTTCCCACCATTTGAGAAGCATGACTTGATTTACAAAACTTAGAAACATCACTTTTAAGTTTTGGCCAGTAAAAATGATTCAGGATTTTATGATAGGTCTTGTTAACTCCTAAATGACCAGTCAACGGCGTTTCATGGGCTAAACTAAGTATTTCTTGTCGATATGACCTAGGAACTACAGTTTGATAACTAACTGACCACTCGTCACCAGCGGGTACCCCGAGTGGTCTCCATTTCCTTATAAGGACTCCATTCTTCTAGAAGTAACAAGTTCCTTCTTGCGTGGCTTCAGTCTCAGTCATAGCCCTCTGAAACAAACAGGAGATATCAGGATCCTCCTGTTGTAAGACAACTAGTGATTGTCTTCTATCACCCTGATTAAAGTTATGAGATTGTGTAGCAGAAAGAGTATCACTGTGATTAATACTTGATTGATCCAAGCTAGGAGCAAAAGTGACTTCATTAAAAGCCTGACTCAAAAAGATGTTCGCTAAAGGAAATGCATTCTGTTCAACAACATCATTCTCAAGAGCACGCTTTGCCATAGCTCTAGTAACTGCACAAGCTGGATATAAACCAGGGAATTCTACTTCAATAGGATCAACTCGTTGTTCCATGCTAGGCTTGTCAGCTACAAGTGGATTAACCACGACCTTATCTCCCGCTAGGTCATTACCTAGTAAGAAATGAATGCCCTTTATAGGCACATAATCCACAGCTCATATGGCCCCGAAACTAAGTCTGATGATAAATTAACAAAATAAAGAGGACATTAACATATTCACATTCTACCCCCTATATTAGAACACTGTTACTAGTAGAAGTCTTCTCAGAAAAGGGCAAAGTACTCTCTAACAATAGACTCTGAGAATCTCCTGTGGCTCTTAATATCTTAATAGGAGTAGTCTTATCCAAGTCACCAACAAGTGACACCGAATCCTTCGACATGAATGGTTCGTATTTCTTCATTACAATATCCGACTGAGGTATCCAAGCCTCCACACAAGTATATTTCTTGATACATTACCCTGACCTTGACTTCTTATAAACTAGAGCATTTGGAACTGCTCTGTTACAATTCAGAAATAACGTGTCATTTTCTCTTACAAAAGGAGTAAGTGGGAAGAGATAAGGTTTTCTGATACTCCTTATCAGAAATTTGATTCCTCACAGTTACACCAGCCTGTGGTCTTTAATTACTCAAACGAGTCTGAAATGGTTTCTTAACATAAGCTTGTTGAGAGGCAGATCTATTTTGCAAAAGACAACATTGTGAATCGAAAAATATACATCATCTGCATAAACTGTTTTCTCTAAAGTCTCAACCCCTTTCTCCTCAAGGTATATTCTCATTCCACTACTGACACAACTCTTGAATGCTTCAATCAATACCAGTTCCTTAAGATTGTCATAATCCCTATTAACCTTCTTGGACGTACACCATCTCGTAAACAAACGCTCTTGTTCTCATGTCAATTCTAAATGAGACTGATTACTATCCTTACTACAATTTCTAAAGTTTTGACGATAAGTTTCAGGTACCATCTCATAAGCCCTCAAGACATTTTCTTTGACCACTTCATAGTCAGCAGATTGTTCAGTTGAGAGCGCAGTATAAACATCACTAGCTTTGCCAGTAAACACACTCTGCAATAATGAGGTCCAATTATCTTTCGGCCATTTCAAATTATCAGCAATTTTCTCAAAACAGAGAAAATATTTGTCTACCTCCTTATCTCTAAAAGGTGGGACCTGTCTGATATGTTTGGCTAGAACAAAGTATGAACCCGTATTGAAATGAGAGTGCCCTTTACTGATCAATTCTAATTCCCTTAATCTAAATTCACGTTCCTTATCTCTCTCCCTCTCTTCCTTGTCTTTTTCCTCCTTTCTTTCTTGTTTTTCCCTTTTCCCCCTCTGTATATTCCTATCCCTATCTCTTACTTTATCCTGCATTTCCCTTTCCTTATCTCTTACTTTATCCTGCATTTCCTTTTCCTCGATTCTTTCTTGCATCTGCATTTGTTCCCATTGTACTCTGAGCTTTTCTAGTTCTATGTCCTTAGCTATCTGTAATTTCCTTCCGAAACTAGACGGAGATTTCTTCTCTACACTCGATACACCCTCTTAAAAACACCTGTTTGTACCAAATAGTGAATCAAAATACTCATAATCTCTTGTTTCAACAAGGAAGCCTTCGCTTCAGTCAGACTATAATGTTTAGCAATTTGAAGTAACTCGTCCATCTTCAAGAACTCAAATTTCTCCTGAGTAGGATCAGCTATGAAACTCTCTACTTTGGATGTGATGATGAAAGCCTGTTCGTTTCTATTTATTTCTTAATCGGGGAAATCAAAATGTCAAAGACCACTAACATTTCAAACAATGAAATTCAAATCTCAAAAAGAAACAACTTTCCGAAGTAATACAAATCTCTAAAATATTAAACTTCGAAAATACATAATTAAATTTAAATCCCGAAATATTCCTAATTCGGATCCCTAAATTATTCAAGTTTCTAATCCCAAGACGATTAGCCACCAATTTCTCTTGTTACGACTAGGGGTAAATATAACAAAAGAAAAGACTCAAACAAACGTTCAAGATTTAAAACACAAATATTTAATTTCCTAAAATATAATAATATTTCAACAAACAATCAAAGTGAAAGAATTAAAAATAACTTACAGTATAGAATATCCTTAAAAGTCCTAAATTGTTCTAATGTTCATAAATCCGGAAGTTAATCCAAATATTCCGAATGAAGACTATTCCGAACGAAACCACCAAAGTGCTGGCGTGCCAACAAGAATCAGTTATATCCAAATATTATTACTTCCAAGTAATCCTTTTGAATATGGAATATCAAACAAGTTCTAGAAATGTTTCCGATAATTCCAACGGAGCTGAATAATTCTTCAAGTTTAAGTAGCAGTACTAAGTCCAAAATGTACTATATAATAATATCTCTGAAGCAGAATACCACACACAAAATGAACCAATCTCGTTTATGACCTCTCAGGCTATATGAACTATGAAGAATGCCAAACACAGCAATTAAATTTCATTTTATAGATTCTGAGCTGCCTAGAACGGAATAAGAAAAGCCAGTTTAAACTGTATTGCGACTTAAAAACAATTCAATCCTTCTAGAAAACAACCTTCTCCGAATTATACAGAAACTAGGTTATACGTGACACCGCTAAAGTACCTGTGCACTGACGTTATTATAAGTCAACAACGTATTGACTTCTTATTGAACATGGAATCTAGGTCAAAATGATAATACATTTTAGCACGAGCTAGTCACGTAATATGACTCATGCTTCAACCGACAATACTAATTTTCCCAGGACCAATGTACTGGGTCACATTGAAATTAGACTATTATACAGAGGTCATAAACTAATAAAACTATACCATTATTTAAAATAAATGATACATAATTCAGTAACAAAGGTCATACCCCGTATGCCTTACCTCAACTTGCGCAGATTGCTTTCGCGGACCTGCTGTTATGAGTGTCAGACCTGTCGCTGATGGCGCCCCTATGCCGTTTGGCGCCAATGAAAATTTCAGCGGTTGATTTGCGCAGCGTTAAGCACAACTTCGTGAAAACTCATTACTGTTTTCGTGTGCGATTCCCTTCAGTCACATATTCGGATTTCGCAGAGGTATCCGCAAGATTATTTTTGGAGTCAAACACATAGTCATGTTAACCCAAAAGGGCAACGACAACGATGTAATTTGGCATGGCCACGGCGTTGCTGCTGGCAATGTTGTGTTGTCAAAATTAATATTGTGGGTGTCTTTGTTCACCTCATCATTGGCAACAGAATCGTGTTTGTTATCTTGTATGGAGTCTCGAGGAGTGTCAACGCTGTCGTTTCTCGCGCTCACCACAGACTTGATAGAAAACAACGTTTAGCAGTTTACATGGCAAATAAGTACCCACCAAGATTTCAGCCCACCGAAACACGCGTTCGTGGCGTTTCAAACTATGAATCGGGTGCCCGGCCAGTAGTAGTGTAATGATATTTTTACCAGTTAGGCGTGTCTGAAGTTTCTCTGCTGTTTAAAGACCATCATGAAACCTCCGAAGAAATTTTGCTTGACTTCGAAAACAATTAAGTCACACGTGCATATCACAAGTTGTGGTCTTATATGGACCAGCATCAAAACATCGACACGGTCTGCAGATTTCCCTGAAATATTTCACTACATTGTACCCGATTTATTACCTTTCATTGGAACATCTGAATCCGTTCAAGCAGTCCGTGCTCGAAATGCACTTACATTCACGTATCAAAGCGCTTGCTGTCAATTACAGACGAATTGCTGAGATCCTCTCCGATAAGCTTCTGTTGTTGAACGGCACAGGTGGCCGAATGAGGGTTATTGGCGCGCCTGTGGAAAACCTGTAGTGGTTTTCTCAAACTTCATAATTGAATAGCACAATTAAAATAACATCATGTCACAAAGTTAAAGTCGGTCTTAGCAAACACCATCCTGCGAAAAAAAAAGTGCGATCAAAAATGATTGCGGACTCAAATTGAGGATTTCTCGTCCAAATTACACTGGAAATATCTCCTTGTGGCTAACTCAAACACAGTTGATGGAGGCCAAACATGCAGCACTTACGCAGGCCAGCAAAGAGCGCCATGTTTACGAATCTTTCACATATGCAGCATCGATATCATCAGTAGCCAGAGATGAAATTCAGTTTGAAGGACTCTGTTCGGACAAGTACTTAACCGTGTTCGGCGTATGTGTTTACGATTTATCAATTCATATATGTGATGGATTCTGAACAGACACGCGATGATAATTTTGAGGAATTCACCGACGGGGTATTGGATCAGCTGACAGGGTATGCCAATATCGAAGGCGATTTTGTTCCACTTGTCGACAAATATCTGCGTCAGAATGGTGTTAACAGACCCTCAAATACACTCGAATATAATCTAAGCGAGGGGAAGATAGAAATTGGCCATTGGGACCACCTTGATGTGCCACTACCAAATCGAAACCAGCTTGGAATCATAGCATTAGCACGCGCGAACGCCCGTTAGTTGGAAGATACGTTACCATCGGGCACGAAATCAGTCAGAGACTGTTTCTATAAAGATGAAGTGACATTTACTAACATTTTCCAAAAGGTATATCAAACCAATATTGACTCAGCCAAGAAAAGAAATACCTCGACTAATATTCAAAACTTGTCTATTTTGGCAGGCGTGTGTTGTTTCAATTCTGAATGCCCCTTGTATCCCTTCATTACCTCATTAATTGCAATCTCAGTTGAATTCTGGTAGTATTTGTTTTAAACTAGCCAACACCGTGTCATGAAGAGGTTGTACATTGTTAATCCATGATAATTAGGGTCATTCCTTTGCACCTGGGCGGTTTGTAACTGTTTTGTTTCATACATGTTTTTCGTAATTGTGATCATAAATCCTCTGGACCCTACAAACCCATCTGTGCACCAGTAATCCAGGTACGAATGACGTGGAGAGCTACCCGTGACGATATTTAAACCGAAGAAAGACTGCGACGTTGTGCATACTTTATGTGTTTACTTTGGTGAAACCTGACTCTGATTCGTGGTCAGAGATATCCGAATCACTAGGTAGATCCTCAGCACTAAGGCCTGAAAATTCAGATTCAGGACTTTTATTTATAATGTTCCAAAATCTTTCGCTGTTCACGTCGCAACCTCCATCAGATACATAGTCATCCATTTTGTGTAAACAAGGTGCGTGCGCATTGGTTTCCAGGTTGTAATGTAATATATATATATATATATAGCGTTAAAAATTCCCACATCTTTCAACTTTCATAATGAATTAAGATAGTACTCTATTTGTTTTGGTTGAAAATAAGAATGCCCCGCCTTTATTGACAAAATCAACTCCTAAACGTATACCAATGTTAAAACTCGCCAAATTTCGCCATTAGGGACACACAGTACTCATCAAAAATCGCCATAGAGGGGGAACGAGCACGTTGTTCGTAAATAAGCGAGAGGCGTCATAACTCGCCATTAGGTCATAACAAATACCAGCCCGTACCATGCTTCCATATTTAGAAATATAAAATCTTATCAGAATATGTTGTAAAAAAAATCCTGCCAATAGCTAGAGAGGACGATGAAGCTAGACCACCTGCATTGGCTCGCCATCGCAAATCCCCACACTTTTAACTGCATGTGCCAAACCCCTAATACCCGTACTGACACTCACAAGCAAAGAGTAATGCAAAATCCATCACACATAACACGCGTCTTCCTGCAATGACTGCATATGTAAAACTTGGTCAGAAAATATTTAAAAATGTCGATGTAACTTAAATTTATATGAAACCTTGTAATACTACTTTTTGATTTTTCTTCTCTGCTTAATGATGTCAAAAACAATAACTTAGGTAGTAGGCACATCTTGTGGCTATGTTAAATATAGCTCTAATATCTGTTTAGGATCCTCTGTTAATTTATAATCATGAAAACCTTTACGATTAGACATTTTCTCTATCTGAGCTTCCAAACCCCAGATACCTATGAAGATGAAGTTTGCATATCAAACCAATTAGATATTACATGAAGTGCTCTGTTAGAATCATAGGGAGAAAAAACAAGAGACTTTAGAAAAATAATTGAAAGGTCAGAATAGGAAATATAAACCACACCTAGAATTTGAACTACATTGTAAGTGATAGAAACCATAACATTGGTTGGAATGGACTAAGGTGTTCTTGTAATATGGGAGATGAATGATAAGTGAATGAGTAGATTGAGGAATTATTTGAAAGATGGATAATGAATAAAATACATGAATGATGAGTGGGATAATTATAGATTCGATAAAATTGCAGACCAGCCTTGAAATATGCAACGTCTGGTCTTTTTACTTACTCAGGTGGTAAGTAGTTCCAAATGCTAGTGGTTCTGGGACAGAAGAGGTATTTGTGAAGGTCTGGTTTGGAGTCGGGGATACTATCACTGTGTCTTTTGCATGATACATACGCAGAGCAGAGAGTCTGCGACAGTCTTCGAGTAAATAAAGGTTAAGTTTGTCTAGCATAGATGTTTTACTGCTGATGTGGTTGTAGTTATTCAAAATATATCTGACTGTCCAATGTTAAATCATTGCAATTTGATTGACATATTCCTTTTTCCATTGATTCCATACAGTTGAGTGGAGGTCTTATTTGTGTTTTGAATGCTGTTTCATTTATCTTTATTTTGTTTCTTTTGATGTGTCCCTTGCTGTTTATATGCATTGATTGTAATAATATTGATTTTTTTCAAGCCTCGTCTTAGTTCCAAATACTTTACTAAGCCTGTAATCTGTGATGTTGCAATTAGCAACTCATACAATGTTATCATCAGAAAATAGTCGCATTTTATTGCGTATAGAAGTGGGTACATCATTTATGTAAATCAGAAAGAATCACGCTCATACTATTTAGTTCTATGGAACCCCTCATTATACTGTACTTTTTTCAAACGAGTTACCATCAATGAAGACTCTATGCAAACGTTTTGCCTGGAAGACCCAGTTGAAAACGTTCGAACTGATACTCATTCTGTGTAGTTTAAAGTGTCGTCTCCTGTGGTCAGTTTTTTCAAAGGCCCTAACGAAGTCTATCAAATTGATACCAGTTTGACCCCATAGTTTTGAGTACCAAGATGTTCTTGAGTGAACTGAATGCTTCCAAATCCCTGCTAGTTTTGGTGCAATAGGTTACGTTTGTAAAGCTAAGTCATGATGTTAGACCCTAGAATCGGTACCTGGATTTTACAGGATAGTGAAAGTTTGAAATTTAAATTTAATTTTCTGGTTTGGTTTCATGACCTTTTATATTAGGGCATAACAGATGCATCTTTCCAACATTTTGGGACTGAGCAGTTTCTAAGAGTCAAGTTATGGAGGATTGTGTCTATTTAATTGGAGAGTGTTTGTTTTACAAATGAGAGGTGTAAGGTTATTAGGACCTGCAGGTTTGCCTTGGTTTTAATTTGACATTTGCTTAGCTACACCCAGTGCTGATAACTATATCGTTCATTGATGGTTTTGTGCAGGTTCTGGGTAATGCCAGTTAAATAAGTTATAAAGGAAATGGTTTTGTAAACCTGACTGAAACTGTGTATCAAGTAGAATGACATTTTCTGTTGTAGATGTGTTATATAGCCCATTAAATTTCAGTGAGCTAATGTGTCTCCTGTCTTATTGTTGCAGTTTGTCCACAACTTGTATTGGGCTTGAGATCTTCTGGGCTACTTTTAGAGAGCTCAGATAATATTGATTATGGGTAGAATTATACGACTGACAGAGTGTAGTGTGCATGAACGAGTTTTGATGTCAATTTATTGTTTGATTTGATACACATGTATTTAGCTCATAGTTTGTCACGTGTGTTGATTAGTCGTTATATTCCAATAATGATCCATAGGTAGCAGTCCTCTGTTGCGCAACATTTGTTGGTTTGTATTTGCCTGCGGGTTGATACTTTTTGGAGCCTCCTGCACCCACCCTTTGTGATTCGTTATCACTGGATGTGGATTGTTTTCAGAAATGCTTTTAGATTCTTTCTGTGGTTATTGCAGTCTGCCTCATTGTCAAGGCTGATCAATATAGGTTTCAGTTATGTTTTCCTGGATTAATTCTTAGCTTATGACAGACAATATCATGACCACTGTTACCTAAAGATTGAAGCATCTTAGTGCCGTGTACCATTGAATGCTGATTCAATAGCAAAAAGGTCTCAATTATTTTTCTCCCTTGTGGGGTAATTTACCGTGTGTAGAAGATTGAATTTATTACTGATGTCAAAGAAACTTTTTTAACATCTGTTTGAAATTGCAATATTATGTGATCTTGTCATTTTCCCATTCCGAAATGAAGCTCTTCAAGCACACAAATATGACCTCTGCGAGGACTGTTTTATGGAAAATCAAGAAGGCTTGCCAAAACCTTCAGGTCATTATCTTTAGGTTTATAGATGGAGCAGACGTATAATTTTCTTTTTTCTTGTTTTTTTTTTTAAAATTTGGTATGCATATTAGCTCAAAATATTCCTGAATCTGAGTCAAGGTCAGAATGTTCATTGAGTTTTAGGTTTTAGTAAATTGCCCAGAAGACAACGTCACTACTTCGAATTTAACAGTCTTTCCAAACAAATAAAATATGCACTGGTATTAAACATTTCTTTTTCATTAAAACATTATTCAGTTCCAATTATAATGTAATTTGTGATTTGCTGTGCGAGATATTTAAATGCAACTTTCTTATCCACAACTGAGTGACATTTGACACTGAAAATCATCAATATTTTTGGTGTAGCTGTTTGAACCTCCTGTTTAACTTTGTTTGACTTTGTTTAAGGGTTTAAATGATATCAAGTGGGAAATAGCATTGAAGGATTGGTGTTTACAGTTTTAGATGGAACGAATCTCTACAGGTGTGTGGAAACCTCGATCGAGGCAATTATGAAAGTCTCAGTTGAAGATTTAGTACATCATGTTGTTACATCTCGGATCGCGCGCATAAAATTAATCATCTGGGAACAGCTTCTTGTGATTCTGATAAATACTTTATCGTACACCCTTAAAGTATCAGACGCTGCCACATGTTCTTTGGAGACAGGCTTGTGGTTTATTGCTCTAAGTTCGGAACAGGTACAGCATGCATTATGAATTTGGTCAGGACAAACATATGGCAAGTTGAAATAACACTCATAAGAGACACAATATAACAGCAAATGTTGAGTTATGACCAGGTATTTGATTGGAGTTAACAAATATTGTTTGGTTAGTTGTTCGCTGGTAGGTATTTAATGACACTTTCAATACAGTATTGACTATATCATGCCAACCAAGTGGGAGCTAAGTGTTTTTCCAAAGGACACATCTAGTTCTGGAACGAATGAAGTTGTATATGGAGCTTCAGGGAGAGGGCAGAGGGTGCACTTACTTAGGAGAGACGCATTGCTCTACATAGGCACAACGTATCGCTAAAACCAAATGTACTATCATGCTCATTAAATGTCTGCACCACAGTTATGAATCTGCAATGTAATCACTTTGACAACATATGTGATAAGGCTTAGTAATGACACTGAGAGAAATATATCATAGGGATACCTAAGATAATCTGAAGTGAAAATATACAAACACCAAGAATTTTCCTTCATTATACCCATGCAATACATTTCTTCCCTCTAATGCAGATCTTGGTTCTCTGCCCCGCTCATCCTATGGATATGTAGTCCCTTCCACACCTGAATCGTGTTGACGGGGCCTATCCTCTATCCAGGCTCCAGGGTGAGGAGGTGAGGGAAAGCACACGCGAGAAATTCGTCAAACACTTGCCTATTACTACTAATATGATCAAAAACAACAAGTACCTGGTGAATATTACGTTTTTACATTATTTTATGATCGTTTCAGATTACAGTCTCTTGAAGAAGACTTCGTTACTAAACGTTAGAATGTACCACACATTGTTATTTAGTTGAAGCGGCATATCATCCTCTATCATAAACATTAGAAGACAGTTGCTGTAGGATCCTATCAGAAATATAGTAAAGGTATAAATGGCGAATTTGGCAAGCCATACAATGGAAAGAAGCCCTCATGAACAGTGCCGAAATTGTAGACTTTCTTTAAAATACTACAATCCCACACACCACATTGCGAAGGACCGCAGGATCATACAAACTACATTATAATTGGAGAACCCCATCAATCAATCTTAGCTGGCAAAATATATTGCAGACAGCATTTGCTCACTGTACAGAGAGGCAGTTGGTGTCTTGCAGGGCGCGTTTGTGACCTCTCACTCTTTCCATTCACTCCTTCATCTGTGGCACATTCAAATCTTCCTTACACATGGCATCAACTGTGGATCCAGTATTCCCCATCTGATTTTGTACAACATCAGAAGACACTGCTAGACACTCAACATAAGGCGGAGACTTACAAGGCAACATATCGCATTTATAGAATCCGTATCTCCATTTGAATGGCAGGCCATGGAGATACGGAATCCACATTCTTGTTTTTGGTACCTGGTCGGTACGTGATCTTGAAATTAGACGAGGTTAGACAACCAATCACCAATGTCCTGTGGCATGTGATTTAGCTGCCGGTAATATATAGGTTCAGGGGTTGTTGTCTGTTACAATTGTGAAAGACCATATAAATGGTCATGAAATTGTTCTGGGGCATCTCATTTCAGAGCTATAAACTCGAGTTTGAGTGCTGGGTAGTTCGCTCTGCCGTCGATAGTCCTGTACTTGCATAGGTTATTATCCATTTTTGTCCGTCTTGAGACTGACAGAGAACAGCTTCAAGACCTTGAATACTCATATGCGTGAAAACCTCAAACGGCAGAAAAAAGTCTACATAACCTAAAATGGGAGATGAGAGCAACTCCTTTAAGTGATTAAAGTTTGTTTCTTGCTCTTTTTCCAATTTACAGACTCTGTCATGACAGGCTTGCTTTCCTTTTTTTCTTTAGCCTTCATATGAGACAATGGAATTACGTCGAATATTGTTTTAATTTTTTGGAAAAATACTTCACAAGCCGACGCTAATATCTGGCAAAACCTAGGAACTGCAGCAGATCATCTGCGTCGGTGGGCGACGGCCAATTTAAGATGTGTTCAGTCTTCACTGGGTTGGCTTGAACGCCATCAGCTAAAACAATATGGCCAACATAGTGAACTCTGCTGCTTGGAACTATATTTTTCCGGTACCAATTATTTTTCCACATTGCTACAGACGCTCCAAATGTTCGTATGTTAAGACCATCGAGAGAGATGAAAATTGTTTCCATATATTCATTTTATTTATCATATCAATACTTATCACACATATTTTACCTTAACAATTACCGACCTGGACGGCCATAGGCTGTGCCAATGGTCAGTAAACAGTCCAGGTAGTATATGGATAATTAGATGGATACAAACAGGCTCCTTGTCGGATATTATGAAAATGGCTATATAAATAACCACAATGATACATCATATCCAAATGTACATTTTATTTTTCAACTAATGTTTGTCACATATATACATCGGCTACCAATGGCAACCTGAAAAGTGTGCAAACCAGAGAAGTCATAGGTGTACGGCCAAAAAAAAAAATTCGGAACCAAGATAACCACAAATGAACTTGTTTTCTTAGTTCATCAAATATTTATATTGAAAAAGTGGAGAAGTTCATCACCTATATCTTGTGAGGCACATAATGCACATTTTTTTTCGGATCTACACAAATTCTGCCACCTTCCAGTTTTAACTGGAAATCCATGAGTCATTGCATGGAACTTTATTAAGATGTTTGTGTCAACACGAAGAAACAATATCACAACGATATGAACGTATTTTACCTCACTTTTCAGATATATTTATCAAAGATTTTTGGAACAAACTGAATCATGATATTTTTAATAAAAAATATTCTGTTTGCAATAACAACGTTACGGTCACACAATGCATGTAAATAATAAAGCAAAGGAGATTAAGTTTCAATCGTATCTAGACCATACATCTGTACACTTTGTTAATTAAGTGTGTGAAAGAATTCAAGAGAAACCCTCGAGACTATTTTTTATCAAAATTTTTAAACACGAGAACCTAAATCGATCGACAGTTTGTTCGATTACTATTTGTGCTCTCGTTCTTGTCAAATATTTCGCATTTATACTGCAGTCTATAGTTTGTGTTCAAATTATGATTGCAACTTAATTGTTTCGTTGATAAAAAAAGTTGAAAAGTAATACAGTTATTTTCGTAGGGATATTTGTACGGATATGGTGACTGGTCCTGTTTAGTGATCCCTTGTGTAAGTTTGAATTATTTTCACATGCAAAGACGAATATGGCTGAGCTGAGTTGTTTCACATGTCATGATTAGCCTTTTCTACCACCTGACAAAATATCGTGGTGGGCGATTCCCGCGCTCAATGTTAAAATAGTCCAAAACGGTATATTTCTGGCTAAAATATTGCTTTTATCAGCATTCCGCTACCATTTCATCACGTGACGTCATGACGTCAGCATATGTATATGACGCCATAGGGGTACCAAGTTTAACTCTTGTCGCTATTGTAGTATATAATGATAAAGATAAGTCAATGCATGAAAATGTATTATTTACCAGAGTTTAGGCCGTTTGGAAGTTAATGTGAACCTAGCCCTTTCATGTGTTTTGAATGAAAATAATGAAGTTATTAAACAGGGAATGTATATATTTCTTTTTTCCGTAAAAACGGTCCAGGTATCTAAGGATTTGGGTAGGAAACGTCCTCTTAGAGAAGTTTAGCACATGAATGGTCATTATGTTGCCCGAAGATTCATCAAATAGTACTGAAGCGTAATCAAACATCGTGCATAAATATTTAATTCTGCGAATCTAAAATAATTATATATTTCTGACGGCTTATAAGTTGGGAAAGAAGGTAGAGGATGTTGCATCCTGGAACACGATACATATCTCCCATTTGATTTTCTTGCTTCAGCCGATATGGTATCTGATGGACACAGGCTATGGAGGGAGTCTTTTCACATACTGAGAAGGTGCTATGGAAACATGTAGACGGTGCGCGCCACCCACCGACATGTCTGAAGCCCGTTGTGAAGGCTCTCAAATCCCTTCTGTCTGAATGCAGATATCACAACCCAAACATCAAGCATCATCTTCAGGCATTCATGCTTCATCGTTTTGAGATGGTATAAAGGGATGAAGATTGGACCAAATGTGACATGAGTAAATGTCTCAAAGACACGAAAAAGGAGCTAAGAAGTGTTCTTACGAATACAGCCCTTATTAATTAATTTGTGCAGGGTCACAATATTCTACAGGATGTCCCGGAAACAGAAGATGCTATTTTCATAGCCTATATTAACAAATCTCTCAGTCTGAAAGCAATGTAATACAAATGATTATAACCATGTACACGATTAATCATCAAGCATATGCCTGAACATACAACGCTTTCCAGGGATAATCAGCGTTTCTACCAGTCTTTTTATTATGCTTTGTTGTAATTTTCATGTGCGATTGTAGTTTTGTTTGCAAGGGTTTTCTCCTTTTACAGAAAAATCCTAAGATTGTATGTAGTCTAATTAAACACGATCAATGTTAAGGCCTAAAATCATATGAAGCTAAGGAGAATTTTCTGTTGTTATTTTTTTATATATGTAGCAGCAGTAATATGTCTTCCTTCCTTTACATGTAGTAGTTTTTTGATGTTGCAATAATGCTTTCTGCTTCGATTTCTTTGTTTTGCATAATTGTGATAGAAATTATATATTTCTGATGAAATGGAAAATTAGCATGACTAATTCCAATCACAAGACTATTATCAAAAAGCTTATGTGTGATGTTTATAGTCTAACTGGTAAATAAATTTGAGTGGGCCTACTGACGCACAAAAATTATTGATATCAAAAGTGTAGATTACTGAAGCAAAATGAACACTTATTCACCCTTTAAAAAGATATGAAGTGGTTTTTTTTACAATAATTGTGAATGCTTAAAAAGATCAGGATGTCAGAGACAGGGGCATGCTCTGAATGAAATAGTAGATAACCAAACTGTAATAATCCTTGTTGCTATCAAATCTTTTGAAATAACATGACTGTAGTTTGAGCCAATTTATTAAGTAATACGTAGATTAAAGAAATCAGGTTATTATTTATTAAGTAATAGGTTGTTTAAAGAACCAAGTTATTATTTATTAGGTAATATGTAGATTAAAGAAACCAAGCTATTATTTATTAAGTAATATGTAGATTAAAGAACCAAGTTATTATATCTTAAGTAATAGCTAGATTAAAGAACCAAGTTATTATTTATTAATTTATAGCTAGATTAAAGAAACCAAGTTATTATATATTAAGTAATAGCTAGATTAAAGAACCAAGTTATTATTTATTAATTAATAGCTAGATTTAAGACACAACTCTATTATTTATTAAGTAATAGCTAAATTAAAGAACCAAGTTATTATTTATTAGGTAATACATAGATTAAAGAACCCAAGCTATTATTTATTAAGTAATACGTAGATGAAAGAAACCAAGCTATTATTTATTAAGCAATACGTAGATTAAAGAAACCAAGCTATTATTTATTAAGAAATACGTAGATTAAAGAACCGAGTTATTAAGTAATACGTAGATTAAAAAAACCAAGTTTGTATCTATTAAGTGATACGTAGATTAAAGAAACCAAGTTTTTATTTATTAAGTTAAAAGTAGATTAAAGAAACCAAGTTATTAACTATTAGGTAATACGTAAATTAAAGAAACCAAGTTATTATTTATTAGGTAAAAAGTAGATTAAAGAAACCAAGTTTGTATCTATTAAGTGATACGTAGATTAAAGAACCAAGTTATTATGTAATACGTATATTAAAGAAGCCAAGTTATTATTTATTAAGTAATACGTAGATTAAAGTACGAAGTTGTTATTTATTAAGTAATACGTTGATTAAAGAACCAAGTTATTATTTATTAAGTAATAGGTAGATTAAAAAACCATGTTATTAAATAAAAGGTAGATTAAAGAACTAAGTTATTATTTTTTAAGTAATAGGTAGATTAAAGAAACCAGTTTATTATTTATTAAGTAATAGGTAGATTAAAGAAACAAGTTATTATCTATTAAGTAATACGTAGATTAAAGAACCAAGTTATTTTTTTAAAAGTAATACGTAGATTAAAGAAACCAAATTATTATCTATTAAGCAATAGGTAGATTAAAGAACCAATGTATTAAGCAATACAATAATAGGTAGATTAAAGAAACACGGTTAGTATGTATTAAGTAATAGGTAGATTAAATAACGAAGTGATTAAGTTATACGTAGATTAAAGAAACCAAGTTATTATTTATTAACTAATATGTAGAATAAAGAACCAAGTTATCAAGTAAAGAAACCAAGTTATTATTTATTAAGTAATGGTTAGATTAAAGAACAAAGTTATTATTTACCAAGTAATATGTAGTTTAAGGAACCTAGTTATTAAGTAAGATTAAAGAAACCAAGTTATTATTTATTAAGTAATAGGTAGATTAAAGAAACCAAGCCATTATTTATTCAGTAATAGGTAAATTAAAAAATCATGTTATTAAATAACACGTAGATTAAAGAATCCAATTTATTTTTTATTAAGTCATAGGTAGATTAAAGGACCAAGTTATTAAGTATTGCGTAGATTGAGGAAACCAAGTTATTATTTATGAAGTAATTAGTAGATTAAAGAACAAAGTTATTATTTACTAAGTAATAGGTAGTTTAAAGAACTAAGTTATTAAGTAATACGTAGATTAAAGAACCAATTGATTAAGTAATACGTCGATTAAAGAAATGTGTGACTGTTTCATCATGCCATATTGACACTAAGTTCTAAATTGAACTCACACAAACTGTTTTCTCTTAGTACTCGTAGCTGCTGTCCTACTCTGTGCATCCAAAAATGATGATATATTAAAATACATATTCTGATATTAATGACAATATTTACACTACATCCCTTCAAATTCTGAATTTAACTCACACAAAACTGTTTTTCACGGATTTCTTAGCTGGCGCCGAATAGCGAAACACTTTTGAATACTAAAGTGATGATGTAAATAATATTAACATGCATTATAATTGACAATATTTACAATACATAACTTAAAAATGGTCTCTTGATGAAGCTGTCAAACCATGATGATTTGTTTATGAACAACAGTAATTTAGTAACTTCTCTCTCTCTCTCTCTCTCGGTCTTCTCCTATTACATTGTTACTTTTCCTAATACTATATGCGACAGCAGTTTGATTTAAGCACAGACAATTTAACAGATTTAAAATGAATTTTGCATGAACTGAATATAGCGAAAATGAAGAGCATGCAATGATTAGACAGTGGGATAACCTGACAGACTGACAATGGAGGGCATGCAATGATTAGATAGTGGCGTAACCTAACAGACTGACAATGGAGGGCATGCAATGATTAGACAGTGGGGTAACCTGACACACTGAATGTGCTCCACAGAGCGCCGTAGTGCTATATACCTTCTTGTGCTATAGGCTAACAAGTCAGTTAACTGAAGAAAATATTGCATTGTGTATCAACTTATCTGTACAAAAGACGGGATAGGAGGGGTGGGGCGCAAAACTACGGATTCTATTGACGCAGTTATCAACTTGTTGCATATTAACAAGAATACATAAAAGATTTATTACAAATTCAGTATTAATGTTATGGGGCAGAAAAAACATTTCATTGGTACATGCGTATAAATGTATACGAAAATCGGCAACTTAAGTGTAAATAGTTTAATTACGTGTACTCACCAGTCAGCAGCCGATCTGGTTGTTTCCATAATAGTAATTCCATTAAAACTATGCACACAGAAGCATGATTTAAAATATTTACTGCTAGATCCATTCGAATCTAAATACTTAATTTCTTTCTAATACACTCACATTAAATGAGGAAACACTATATTTCCGAAAGATTTATATTTGCTGAATGATTTATGACAGAAAATAAAATGCATACATCAGATATTGGGAGTTTCTCAATCAAAACTTGCATCTAGGCTTGAAAAATACTTTTACTGAAAATTCATACAGGAGGTCAAAGGTGTTGACCTCGTAATGTACTTTAGGTTAACACTTGACCGTTTGTGTATAAATGCTTAGACACAATACTGGAGTAAACCATTCGCTTTCATTGTGTTACGACTCTATGGTCTAAGAAAAATGTAACAGAAAGAAAGTGAAACCAACAAACCAAGTAAAAATCAACAAGCAATTTATTTCTAGATAATAAAAATGAAAATCAAAAAGACACTTACAGCAACGTGTATTAAAATCCAAATAATCCAATAAGAATTAGTGTCCTAATCACAAGTCCTAAATATAGAATGTTACGAATGAATGGCTGTATCCTTGAATGTTTTGATGTTCCAATGGTCTTTAATGTCCTAATGTGCCAGTAGTCTTCAATGTACTGATATGTCAAAATGAAGTACTCCAAAATATCTTTGAATAAGTTCACATAAATCCCAAAGTCATCAATTACAAATCCAAAATCCAAAAGTCTATGAGAACTTTTATAATCCAATGAATATTTTAAATAATTCCTCTCTCAGAATTTGGAATGACTTTCGACAACAGTTATGGCTCTTTACAAGACTGATGGTAATGTCGAAACTGAAAAACTGTCCACTAAACATGGTATATATAAAGATAGGTCACATGACAGAACATTCTAGAATAATAAATGTATGTGTGACCATTGACACATAACTCCTAAGGGAATTCCAGTTTTATCTGTAAACAAAATCAACCTTGACCTCAAATTGGATAAACATCGTATTTATTAAAACTATCTTTGAACTCAAATATTAAGTAAACACCTAATTAAAGGACACTAGTTATACATGTTTTCCTGATAAACAATATTAAGGTTTAAGCAAATATTAAAGTCAAGAAACATTTACAATTCCTAAAATATTTAGAATATTATATAAACATCACACACAACACCTCCCCTCATAAAGAAAAAGAAGGATTCATGCAATAAAGCTATTTTGAATATGTATCTAATACTATAATAATAAAAATTACATAGGAAGATGTTTTATGATACTGAACTTAATTACATCAAACAATATAACATTTCTATGCAGGTGAGAGTGCATCTGCAATCACATTGTCTTTTCACTTGATGTGTCTGATGTCAATGTTATATTCCTGCAATATTAAACACGATCAAAACAATCTCCGATTTGTATCTTTCATTTTGTTGATGAAAGTAAGGGGATTGTGCTCACTGTACATAAGAATTGGAGAAAGAGCCGAGGTAAAGTACACTTCAAAATGCTGTAAAGCCAATATCAAAGCCAAAAAGCCATTTCTTTCTTCAAATAGTTCTGTTTGAGAGGATTCATCCTATCAGGATGCTGTTTCACAGGTGCAGAGTCTACAATGTCAACGTCATGATAGATTTTACTTGTTCGTGTAGGAACATCAGGAAACAAGTGCTCATTGTCATGTAATTTCTGTTTCAGTTCATTTCTTTCCTGTTGTTGTAGATGTGAAAGTTTCTGGTCTAGATTGTTCAAAATTTCTGAATTCCGAAGATTGGTTATACCAGAGTCACTATAGTCTGATTGTATTCCATCATTGATATCTTCACTGTGTGGGACAGGTATACCTAAATTAACTGCATAATTAGCTGGGCTATCTCTGTCAGAATATTCCTTTAACATATTTATATGACAAAGTTGTTTATGTTTCTGTCTCCCATGAGTGTTAATGATATAATTTAAGTCATTTACTTTCTTATCAACGGTATAAGGACCAAAAAATTTAGCCTGAAGAGGATTTTTAGGTATGGGCAAGAGAGCCAGAACTTTCTCACCAGGTTTAAAACTCCTTTCCTGTGTATTTTTGTCATACCTTAATTTCATTTTTGACTGGCTTGTGCGAAGATTAGTTCTTGCTACTTCACAGGCCTTTGCCAACTTCTATTTGAAATCAGAGACATAATCAAGATGATTAATCTTTGAATCTTCATTTGAAAGAAGTTTCTCTTTCAATAATGTCAATGGTCCACGGACAGTATGACCAAAAACTAGTTCAAAGGGACTAAAACCCAACGACTCTTGAACTGATTCCCTAACAGCAAACAACAACAAATGAACACCCTCATCCCAATCCTTTTATGTATCAAAGCAATATGATCGAATGATATTCTTCAAAGTTTGATGAAATCTTTCCAAAGCACCTTGACTTTCAAGGTGATAGGCAGAAGATTTAAACTGTTGGATGCTTAATTCATGCATAACTTGTTGGAAAATTCCAGACATAGAATTTGACCCTTGATCTGACTTGACAGATTTAGGAAGGCCAACAAGTGTAAAAAACTTCACCAAAGCTTTCACAATGGTTTTATTTTTTATATTTCTCAGAGGAATTGCCTCTGGAAATCTTGTAGATGCACACATGACGGTCAGCAAGTATTGGTTGCCTGACTTGGTCTTAGGTAAAGGACCGACACATTCTACCATTATTCTACTAAAGGGTTCATCCAATGCAGGAATAGGTTGTAAATGAGCCTTAGATATCTTCTGATTGGGTTTTTCTACCATTTGACAAGTGTGACAAGATCTACAGTATTTAGAAACATCCCGTTTAAGTATTGAACAATAAAAAATGATTCAAGATCTTGTGATAAGTCTTACGGACTCCTAAATGACCAGCCAAAGGAGTTTCATGAGCTAGATTAAGAATTTCCTGTCGATATGACTTAGGAACAACAATTTGATAGCTCACTGATCACTTGTCACCAGCGGGTGCCTCAAAACCATCCTTGAACTCAAATCGTAAGTACATAACCTAATTCAAGGACATTATTTAAACATTTTTTGCTGATAAACAACATTAATATTTAATAAACATCATACATAACACTCGGAAAAATGAAGAAATGCTTTCAACATTATAAGAAACCTCTGTGTTGACATACTATTTTGTATGCGATGATGCCACAATAGCGTGCATAGCATTGCAATATTTATGCATTGTACTGAAATCCTGCAGGGCAACTTCTTTTGTTTTTGTTTGTTTGTTTGTGTGTTTGTTTTATTTTTGTTTTTACCTTTTTCCTCGCTTGAACTTTTCCTGTGTCCTCTGTGTTTATTACACACACACACACACACACACACACACACACACACACACACACACACACACACACACACACACACACACACACATATATATATATATATGTATGTTTCACATGGTGGTGGACTTAGGATTGGTAGTCTAATCAACGTTTTTAATCATGACGTAACTCAAAGAGCTAGAAGAAACGGTGAAACGGTTTGGCTTTGAGGAGGAGCTCAGGAGAGGAAACAGAGATTAAAGGAAAAGCAGACTGAAAGTGAAAAATTAGAATTAGAAAAGAAAGCTGAGGAAAAAAATATAATATTTGAGAAGGAAAAGGGAGAAATAAAAAAGCAGGCAGAGAGGGAAAGAATAATGTGGGAAAGGGCAGTAGAAAGGGATATAATAAAGAAAGTAAAAGAGGCAAGGAAGTTAAAAAGAGAGGAACACGCAAAATTGGTATCAAGAGTTAGAAGAAGAAGAAGACGGGAATATGTAAAGTGAGCTCAACAGAAAATCTAAATTATTACAATGTAAGACACATGGGGAAAAAGACTCTAACCCAGGCAAGTTAAGAGGTCCCAAATTACCCCCGTTTGATGACGATAAAGATAATACTGATAGCTATTTGCAAAGATTTGAACGATATGCCACTGTCCATAACTTGGGAAAGGACGATTGGTCGCTCCATATCAGCGCGTTACTAAAGAGTAAAGTACTGAATGTGTATTCGTGTTTCCCAGTGAACTGTGCGTTAGGCTATGACGCGCTAAGAGAAGCACTCATAAACCGACTTGCGCGATCCATCCGAGCAAGGGCTCCGGAAAAAGTATAAATATAGTAAGAGGGGAAACATCAACACAGTTTGACAGTATGACTGGAATTATTTGCAACGATGGGTTGAATGTGGTAAGGTTGAGAAAACGTTTTAGGGTATGCCAGACTTCTCATTCAGAGACGAGTTATTAACTACTTGTAGTAGGGAGTTGTACCTGTTCCTGAGGCAAAGATTCTACACAAATGCCTTGGACATGGCTACACAGGCCAACTATTTCGCTGAATAGATACTCATAATATGGTCTTGAAAGATTATAGGTCAGGTAAGCAGTCTAAAAACCAGAGGCTCCTAGAACGTGACAAAGTCGGTTCTAATAAAGGTGGAAATTTTAAGTCAGTGACGGGTGTTAGTCATAATGATAAATAGTGTTACACGTCTAAGTAGTGGGGCCATATCTCGTCTCAAACGAAAGGATTTGCCAAAGAGTAGCGGTTGCTATTGAAAGCAGTGGGTCGTCGGGAGGCAATAAGCTTGACGATTTCTTCCGTAATCATTCGGGAATGAATAACACTGATAACACGAGTACTGTATACGAGTGCGCGGTGCATGCGCAGATCGATTGGGATGTTATCCAGTCGATCAGCACTTGTCTTTCTTCAAGGCGGGGGGGGGGGGGTACCGACAGCTAGTGGAACCGCCAACGGTCAAGAATTCACGCTCTTAACAGGCGTGTTTTTAAATCAAATTCTCGTTCGAGATGACCAAATGTTTTTTGTTTTTTTGAAATCCCTTTGTATGTTATTAGATCAGACGGTTGATTGCGTTCCCGTCGCGAGAATAGAAAACGAGACGCCTTTCCTGACCGGAACCATCTAAGCATTATGTATGGACAGTCTAATATGCGACCTCACAATTGAAAATGTTCGAGGGCTCTAGACTTCCAGCTATGTCAGATTTTCGTATTCCCATTGTGCAAGCGGCCGCATGTGTGGAGGAAGGAATAGTCACTCCACAGAACGATATTTCGTGCGATGAGTTTCTGCGGGAACAAGAGCATGGCACGAGGAATTTTAGACCAGTAGCAAGACCTTTTGTAAAGATAGGCATAGTTCACAATTGTTACAGAGGAAAGTATTATTGTCCAGGGAATATACCACGTCGGATGGTAGACATTTCTTTTCCAAATGCTTGTTCCACAAATATACAGGTGCCATGTACTCAGCGTAGCGAACGAGTCTAGTATGGCAGGCCAACTGGGCATGGAAGAAAAACCCATAGTGTTGGCCGAATTATATTGGCCTGGCATGAATAGTAAGGTAACACGATCGTGTGAAATTTGCCTAAACACCGTGTCGAAGGATATAATAACCATAGTACCGTTAAGCCAAATGCCTTTAATACATTCCCCATTTAAAAGGGTGGCCATCGATATTGTGGAACCCATATATCCTATTACAGACCGGAAAAACCGACATATCCTCATCCTGGTGGATAATGTAAATAGATATCCTGAAGTTATAGCATTACCAACAATTGAAACCAAACCTGTGGCCTGAGGATTTGTTTACCAGTTCAGTAGGGTAGGGTTACTTGGGGAGGTTCTCGTGGATTGTGTGGCTCGCTTTACTCTGGAACTTATGTCGGAAATTGGTAGGTTACAATCAACCAAACAGTTAAGAACAACACCGTATAACCTATGCGTAATGGTTTAGTCGAGAAATTAAACGGGACGTTCAAACAAATTCTACGTCGGACGTGCGCGGAGAGACCGCGGGATTGGGGCCAATGTTTAAAGTGATTTGTTTCGTGTTTCGCAAGGTACCTTAAGAAAGATCGAATTTTTCGCCGAATACGAAAGAATACAATTTATCTTCACGTATCCCAAAGATGTATGCGTATTCGGCAAGTGAATTTTTGGCAGAACCGGAGTATTTCTACCAAACATTACGCAAATATGCATGCGTCTTTATCCCTGGCCTCTGAAAATTAATGAGTGGAAGGAGGGATTCCATACTAGGCGAGATGGACCCCTGACCATAACACTAGTCCCCCAAACGAAACAATAGTACGGAAATAGCAAGGAAGCATCTCCAATCGGAATGCCTGTGCTAGTCATCTAGATATGAAACGTGCCTTTTAGAATCCTTCAAACGGTTTAATAACGAAGAATAAACCAGGGTCCGTTCCATTCAATGGATCTATTTGAGTATGTGTTCTCACAGTGATATGTTAATACAATTTCAAAATCAAAAACTTGTCCTGATACCACAATTCATGTTGATCCAATGCGCCATCATAAAGCATGGATTGTGCTTATGTGCAAAGCATCATTACATGAGGCACCATCAAATGGTTCCGATTCATCAAATATGGCCGTCGTTACAAAAATTGAAGAGAAAAAAAAAATTGAATGACTTCTTATCAATAACCACTCCAAAATATGGCCAAATGTGGCAGAGAGCATCCTGGCACAGATGGCTTTTAATTTTGTGCAAATGATGCCGATCTGCCATCAAAAATGCCGTTACTAAGGATATGAAAACAAAAAACTCTCAAAATCCGCTCCTAATGATTTGTCCAAATTTGACAGAAAGTATTCTGGTATAAAGATCTTTCAATTTCTTTGCAAATGATATCCATCCGTCATCAAATATGGCCACCACTACTAAAACAGAAAAATCTTGAGATGACTTCCCGAAAACCACAGAGCAGAATTTGGCTAAATTTGACAGAAGCATTCTGGCATAAAGGCCATTCAAGTCTGTGAGAATTAAGCCAATGAACCATCAAATATTACCACTGGGGCTAAAAACAATTTATCATTAAGGCCTTTAAAATTTGTACAAATTATGCCAATTCGTCATTAATATGACCACCATTACTAAATAGAAAATTATTTGACTGTAGGCATCTTGGTATGAAGTATTATGCAAATTATGGCAATCTGGCATCAAATATGGCTGCTGATACAAATATAGAAAAACATTTCATAACTTGTTCTAGAAAGCAACCTAAAGAAAATTGACCAGGTTTGACAGAAAGCATCCCATCTTGATAGCCTTTTTTTATAGAACTGATGCCGCTCCACCATCAAATTTTGTAACTGTTACTCAAAATAGTAAAAGATTTACAAAACTTTACCTGCAAAATCACCGCTCAACAGATTTTGACCGACTCTGATAGAAAACATCCTGTCATAGAGGGTTTTCAATATTTGACAAATGATATTGATGCACCATCAAATATAGCTGCAGGTATAACAACTGCAGAAACCGTGAAACAATTGTTTCCATAACATATGCGTTGAACAGCATGGGAAGAAATCATTCTCCTGGTCATGCGTTTTTAGCCAGTTGCTCTTGCGTTTGACTATTAGGCAGATCTCACCAGGTGAGCAATTTCAGAAGCGCTTGGGGCTCATGTTTACACTAATAAAGATATGGGATACTAAAATTACAATATCGTTTTAAAACCTTAAAACTGTGCAGGAATACATGACTTCAATGGACATAAAATGTTATTCTTTAAATGAATGTAAAGACTTAATAAGAAAAAGTTTGTTAATTGAAAGCAACTCTATGAATGACACGTTACAAGTATTTTAATGTATCTAGCTTTGATATATTTATGACACGGATTTAATGGATTCCTTGCCGTTGTTGGAATAGGGTATTGTAGTTAAACTTAAATAATCTATGAACAACTGTCAAGCAAGTAAGACTTTTTACCAGTCACCTGAACACCATATCATCACTTCTGTTTACCAGTTGCTTGTTCGAGCGTGAGAACTGAGAGATAATTGACATAGTGATATATTTTTTATTCTATAACATATACAAAAACATATCATTATAACTTTTCTATTTCTCACTCAGTTTCTCTACTAAAATGTTAAACATAGATCACAGTGACCTATATTTGCTTGCGTAGAGTAATACATGTCAGTATTGCGTATTACCGACAAGCTTGAAGAAATGGATTTAAACACAACAACTTTAAATTGCAGTGAAAATTAAGATAGGTTACAGTGACCAATATTCTTAGCCTGCTAGAGTAGAACCTAGAAATACTACCGTATATCGTCATTACGATATATCATTGTCGGATTTGGCGTGATTTGAATATCGACAAAAACAATATATATATATATATATATATATATATATATATATATATATATATATATATATATATATATAATCATATAGATGGAAGTCCACACTCGTGGACGTAAATCCTTCTCCAGCTTACTACAATGCAGGCACCAATACAGAGTAGCATGTTTACCGTGATCATCTGTGTTTTCAGTATTAGCAAAGTTCAATCGTTTCGCTTTTGTCAGATCAAAATAGCAACATCCTACAGCAATGGCCTGTGGAAATTACATTTTCCGCGAGGTGTAATCTTCGTCCTGGCACGTGGCCAGGCATGTGTCTCCTGTGCGTTTTGCAAGGAATGACTCATTACAAGGATAAACATCGTGATAGTATAACAGCAATAACTAGACCTCTAATATCATCAAGTGTTGTATCATGGTACTTTTCTTTGTTTGTCGCCATTGTATTTATCTGTTACAAATTTACAATATCACAGGAAACGGATTTAAAAAAAAAAGCTGGTATGTAATTTCAACTTGTTTTATTTCAGGTTTTCATGTAATTTCTTCTGTATTCAAAATAAAACTACAATTGTAACAGTACATACTATATACATAAACTTGTTTGTTTCATCTTCAGGTGTTTTAATTTTTCTTCTTCCGTCTAAGGTCTCTCTGCTTTTGCTATTTTAAATTCTTGTGAACTTTTTCCTATCACGTTTAACTCTAAAATAGAGAGAGATTTTAACTGCCATTCATTATTATATTGTCTTCATTTGTGTCCTTCTAAGCCACTTTACAATGTAATAAACAAACACTTCAGTTAAACTAACAGTGTTACAACTGATAATAAATATGCATCGATGGCAAAAATTCAGTACACACCACGAAGTAGAGATAAAACCTATTTGATCTCTTGTTTAATGACATTAATATGTTTGATTGTTATCAAACTAGCACTTAGAGCTGATAACTGAAATGAATAAAATCCAGTATGTATATAAAACAATTTAATGTCGTGTAATCTGCATTATCTCTGTCTGCAATTTATTGAAATCATCAAATAGTATAAATTTACCAATTAAAGATGATATTGACAGGATATGAACATTTTACAATGGCATTAATATTTGTGCTGATTTTGGATTTACAAAGATTTCCCCCATTTTCTTAATTTGCTTTTCATACATTTGCTTTCAACGCCTTGTCAGTTAAAGTCCTTCCAATTATTTCTTTCTATATTCCATTTTCTGCTCTAATTTTTAATACGTCTTTGTAATTCTTCAATTTCAAAATAAGTTGCTGTTGTTGTTGTTATTGTTGTTGTTATGAGTTTAACGCCATGTTTAGGCACATGATAGGATATACATGTTGGCCAGTATATTTGGTAGAGGATGAATCGGGAAAACCCCGGAAAGAACCAACGACCGAAGGGAAGCTACTCGCAAACTTTATTACATACGTTGTCCGAGCCGAGACTCGACCCCACGCGACACAGCTGAGATGTCAGTAATCTGTAAAGGCGAGCGCCTTAGACCACTAGGTTACCCAGGGCCCCTTCAAAATAAGTAAGGTCATTGTTATTTTTCTCTTCAATAAACATAAATATTTTTCAAATTTTATCTACCATTCAAAATGTGTGAAAATGGCAGAAGGTGGAAAGCCATATGAAGATTTTGACATACCTGAAGATTACAGGAGAGATCGTCATAAATACACTCAACCATTAGAAAATATGCATGGTAAGCACCATTTAATGCAGTGTTTAATCCTAGTTTGAAGCTATGAGACGAGCTTTAATGTTATTGTTGTATCCATCAATCCTACCCAATTTCACAACCATGTTACCCGCTAGCAAACATATTCTGTCACCAAAAACAGAAACGTCAAATTCTACTTTTGAATCTGTTAAATTTGTTCACATTTTCGCATTATGTTTTCATCTGAGACACCTTGCTCTCTTAAAATTAATAGGTCTGTAAATGTTGTTACAGTTTCATACTGTCAAAATGATATTGTATAATATATGTCCTGTTTTACCTTTAATACCCGAAATAAAAATTTAAATGCACCATCCGATGCTTCAATTTAATTGTGCAATGACGCCCTTTGTCATTCCGTTGCTCTCTTCATAGAATGAAAATAAGTGCAAATATAGATTCATTTGGATCATCATTAGTTTTCTATTTTTGTTTTCAACTGTACTATACCAACATAACCAGTCAGAAATCGGGTTCTTAGTTATTCTTGTCTTAGTTACATCAACTGATTCTCTTTAAATTATATCTATTTTTATTAATAGCTTCTTGACTTTTTCTCTTTTTTTATATCTCCAATCATGATTTTTGGAACAATACACTTATTACAAATTAGATCAAGTTGTTTAATGTAAATCATATTGCTAATTGAATTATTTGTCGCGTCATATGATAATGTTATTTTACATGCAGACAACAGTTTTCATATTTGAAAGTAAATATGAACCTGTTGTACTCACTCTGTTACACTTTGACCTGTTAAATGCCAATGAGCAATTCCACTTACAGTTATTGCCGTCCACATGGACCAGATGCTATGATTCTGCAAATATATCAACTTACTCTATGCTGTGTATATTTCTACAGAGTTAGAACCATAAAATCTGAAAATGTAGTAGTTATCAAAAATGTTTTACGGTCTGAATGTGAAATAATCCTTTTCAGGAAAGTATTGTCTTGATCGCTGTAAATACGTGTGCAACGTGTTTATTAGCTGTAACGTTAAAGTGGGGTTCAGGGCAATGCGTTTATTAACTGTAACGTTAAAGTGTGTTGCAGGACAATAATTATGTGCTTTGCTTGTTAATTTTATCAATCTGAAATCCATTATTTAATTGACACAAACTTATACACTTTATTTCTAATGAATAAAATATTGCAACTGCGTTTGAAATCTCATCTTAGGTCGATCGAATATTTAAACCCTGTTATCTAATTTGGCTTGTGTTTATCTGTGATTTGTGTACGTGGTTTAACGTGTCATTTTCACGAGATATTTTTTATTTTTGAAAATGCGATAGTTGTGACCAAGAACATAAATAATATTCTTGTGGTTTCTATGATGAAACTATTTAAGATCAGTGATCAACGAATATTTATTAACTTTATGTTTTTCGATTTTATAGAGCCATCATATATTGATGCCGTTAATAAACTCATTGGGTCTGTTAAAAAAAATGACGTAGAACTTATGTAAATTTATGTTGGTCTTTGAAGTTTGAAAACTTAGTCTTTTTATGGTGAAGATACCACATTTACACTACTCCAGGTTTTCTTTTATAAGACACAGAGTTGTATTGCAGAGCTTTCCAGCGTGCAAAAACTGTTGGTCCAGAATAAGAAAACTTCGGGACTCCACGCAGATTTATGAGAGTGCAAAATTTTATCAACTCTATATTAATATATTTGCACACACAATATATATATATATATATATATATATATATATATATATATATATAAAATTTATTTATTTATTTGTTTAATTATGTATTTATTGTGAGTGTGTGCTAAGAAATTAAATTAATTAAAATGCGTTAAAATATTGTGTTATATAATTTGTGAAGTATAGATCTTCTGCAATACCTTGATAACATTATTTCGGTGTATAATACGGTCAGTATTGCAAAATAAGATCTTAACAGTTTACAGTACCGGTATGTGTGTGACATTAACATAGGGATATAAAAAGAAAATTACAATTTCAGCAAAAGCATTTAATAATTTGAATTTTAAAACAAATGCATAAGCAAACTTATCATGGCACAAGAATGCAGAGAACTGAACATTCCTGGAACCGTTGTCCAGAAAGGGTAGCTTTTCCTTGCTTTACTTCAACACTGCACTTTGCTAAAATGTGTCCATCACTCTCAGCTTTATAAAATCAACTGAAAGTTTCGGACCACTTATTGACCCATTTTCATACCTTTTACTTCACGGGCATGTCTGCTGATTTGGGACAGTTGGACGCATCTTCAGGATCACTTTCATTATCCCACGGATCAGTCCTTAACCACTATACATTATTAGTGTTATCAATGCACCTCTTCCTCTTTCCAAATAAACTTACTAGTCGTGTTTGCCGCATGGCCATGTTCAGTATTTATCTGAGTATACATCACAAATAAATGACAAATCTGCTATCAGTTCAATTCAGCCGATACACTTGATTGCGCTACGTCTTTTGTGATTTGTATTGGATAACCAAAACATGTTTAAACCAGTCAAAGCAAAGCTGACATTCCTTTTAATCTACTCTATTCGGATTAAATTCGCAGATGTTTCCTCAAGATGAAAAGACTACGCAGCAGAGTGATTAAGCTTGGTGATAAGTGCCAGAGCATCGACAGGTGTTAAAACGTCGTTTGTTTACATTGAGCTAATTCTTATTAATTTATCTGGACGTGGCTTTTCCATAGGCCAAGTAATACAAAGCCCTTAAAAGACTGGGGGTCAAGGACTGGAGATTGGGGATCCAAGACACGTTATTAAGAGCCGACTTACAAACCCTGTCATATCCAATGTTGGCCCTAAAGTGGTATCACTTTGCTATGTCACAACTTTTATGACGGCGAATAATGGTGTGTAATGGCTGATTTGCACATTTTCCAGATTATGGAGCAGAAACATATCATAATTGCCCGGGAGCCAAATGTGGTGATGTACAATCGCACATGATGGAGAGAGAGAGAGAGAGAGAGAGAGAGAGAGAGAGAGAGAGAGAGAGAGAGAGAGAGAGAGAGGAACTTCGATGCGTAATGCTTTTTCTACAATTACTACTATGAATATATATATTTTAAAGTTGAATTTCTACTATTAAATGTGCTGCTAGATATAGTTTACTTATGCCACTGTAGACATCCCACTCGTAACGAACTCGAGGGTTGGCAAAACCAAATGTAGAGCACCTGCTCCCACTGTCTCTGTGTCACTACCAGAATATATTTTTTTTCCTGCAAATCTGTTCTACCTCAAAAATGTATTAGATCCAATAGAAAGTCAAAACAATCATCTGAACACAGTGCATGTTTTCAACTCGGAATAGACAGTCTTGATTTAAAAACACATACATCAATAAATGTAATCAATATTATCTTCAGTTTCCAATGCAAGTATTTACCAAAAACGACAAATGCTCAACTAGGCAATCGAGGTTGATTTTGATGATATTAAAGTCGTCTTACATAGTTATGAGTTACAAAGAACTCGCTCGTAATATAGTTAAAAATTGATTGTGGAGGGGAATAAAGCTTTAACATTTCAATTTACTCAATTTTTGTATTATCTATTTTTACTTGATCGCAGAACAATTTCAAACAAGTTACAAAACGGGTTATCGACAGTTTAAATGTTGCCAGGAGGCGTTGTTCGCAATGGAAGAAACTGGCGAATCTGTTAAAAGCCAAGAACATTGTAATAGAGATTATGTACCTTTGCAGACAGAAGCTTTATTTGTCTGTTCATTTGTATGTCCAAACAAAATCGTCTTCCATTGTAAAGTGTAATCTTTTTTTCAGTTTCAACTACATTTCAGTTCAAACAATACACAAGGTAAATAACATTTTGTGTATCACATGAAATATATGTTTTCGATTCTAAAATTACTACCTGTTTTCAAGCTTGAATTAATTTGATAATCGTACAGCTTACATTCATTAAGATCACACGTGAAAACAACCAGGTTTATTGATACCCGTTAGCTTGGATCTCACTACAATATCCCCTATGTTCTTTTTGATTTTTTTTATACAAAATCACTGAAATATTTGTCTCGCATATCTTGATGTGTTGAGGATGAAAGTCTCTAGAAATGAATAACGAATGGAATTTTTTCGTGTTTTTGCTCTGAATATTTATGCTTTTAAAATCTCAGATTTCATTTTCCTAAGTTCCATGATTTTGCAACCTCTTTCTCGCAGTCATGAGAAGAACAATGAAGAAGGGTCATGAAAGTTTCGTTCACTGTTTCAAATCCGGCAGAACATCGGTATTTGGGATTTTACAATGCTTCCGTGGATGAAAATGACTTTTATATAGCAAGTGATGATTGTTATATACCCTAGTATCCACTTATCTCCCTCTGCGAAGTTATTTCTCTTGTAGATTGTTCGAGCTAAGGTAAATAAACCTATCATAAAAAATTAACTTTTGGGATTTGGCAAATATTTCTTTCTCCCATTCAGCTACATACGTGTATGAATACTCTGAACAAACGTCTTCCCCATAGCTGTATATTATTTGGGAGATAAATGATATTATTACAAATAAAGTCTATCTTAACAGACACTCAGACAGATACAACTAGAAGTCGACAGACAGAGTGATATCTATGTGGGTAGATGACTAGGTGGGTTCATAGGTCGGCGAAATGAAGGATGTACGCACAGACGGATAGGTAGATAGATGGAAAGATATAGTTCTTCTTACGTTAACAGTCTATTTTACTTAACTTGTTTGTGCTTATCTAAGTAAGTTAGTATTGTGTCATTTAGGGTGATTTTGAACCTATATAAATATTTGGATGAAATGCTATTCCACGCATTACCCTAATAGGTGCGACCTTATAATAGAGAAGGCCTAAAGCAATTTGTGCTCACAACAACTATTGTACCATAACGTTACTCAATATTATTGTAGCAGTTTGGACCAATAGGTTTAATTAAAAATCAAAACTTGGCCGGAGCAAACTAGTCCCCACCTGCACAATCTAACCCCAACAAATCGGTCTTACTCGGTTATTAGTTGTACGTATAGGTTTCTTCATAAAAAAATTAATTAATATTTTTTTACTTGACGTTGCATTTAGCTGTTAATGTTGTCTTCATAAATCTATTTAAATGCAATGTAGTATGCTTCATTATGAAAATAAAGGAGTAGTAGTAGTAGCAGCAGTAGTAGTATAGCGCTATGAAACTATTGAGTTATTAGGAAAATGACCGATAGGTGTCCTTGGTTGTCAACAATGCGAATCTTTAAAAATGTGTTTCTTTCTTTCTTTCTATCTATCTATCTATCTATCTATCTATCTATCTATCTATCTATCTATCTATCTATCTATCTATCTATCTATCTATCTATCTATCTATCTTTCTTTCTGTCGTTTCTTTCTTTGTTTCTTTGTTTATTTCTCTCTTTCTTTTTTCTTATATCAACTAATTGGAAGTCACTGACGGCCGAGTAGTCTTTCTATCTATCCCGTTCGTTCGTTCGTTTGTTCACTTTGTATTCTCAATCCATGCCTTATCTCCGTTTTGCTAGCACCTACCGACTCGGCGAGGGTCTGGCTGAAAGATTTGACCACAAAGATTCCAGACCGACAAAAGGACACTCAGTGACCCTGGCCTCGCTGATGAGTTGACCTTTCACCTCATGCGCAGTTCACATGCTCTGACCTTAAACTTGAAGAGGAATGAGGGGATTGATCCAAATGCTGACGTTTATGTTGTGGGCAAATTGAAAGACGGTCGATCCCATATGGAGAAAACACGAGATTTGGTACTGGAGGTAAGCTTTCAACATAGTAAAATAAAGAACGCGTTGCTGTACTAATCGCTATATATATATAACACTTGTATAATATTTTTTTACAAATCCGGTGGTAAGGTACTTCAGAAAGTTATTTTCTTAAACACACGGGGTTGGAATTTCTGAAGCACTCGTAAAATGTCTTCAAGACACGCAGCTTTGAGTTCTGAAACACTTGTAAAGTTAACTCTAGGCCCATACTAAAGTACTATTGAAATCTTTTTGATAATTAAAAAAATGGTAGAAGGGAGATACAAATATATCATGAGTTATTTCCTTTGTAACTGCGCATCAATTATTTTATATTGATTTTTAAATAAATTAAATAACTAATGAGAAAATTGCAAAAGTAAAAGAAAGGAGTCTGTGTCTACTTTGTTCGAGAGGTCGCAAAACGGGATTGTATACATTCAAAAATATTTCACAAAAATATTATATATATCTAAATGAACCATATATCCTAAGTATTGAAATTCACACCAGTAAATAAAGTAAGCCAAAACAAGATAAAATATAAATAAAATAATGCACTATGTCATAAATTATAATGACTATATCAAACAGTGGCAACTGTTTAAATAAGGACGTTGGTAACAACCATTTAATGCTCGTGACACAAAATATAATGCAAGGTGTCTCATAAATGCGAAAGGAATAGGAAAAAAGGTATGTAAACAGAAAAGATCTGGGAGAGGAAAGTGGCGTGACCCCGGGGCTGGTTCTGTTGCAATATATTAATATGATACCAACCCAAGCGTCAGATGAGTGAGATCCTGAGGTGGGCATTTTGCAAAATGCAACAACAACAAAGAAACAATTATGAAAATCTTTTAAAAAAATTGGCGTTTAATAATTTTTCCATTTCTAAAATTTAAAATTAAATGAAGAGAATTGAATATTTTTCAAATGTTGAAAGACTTTGAATAGAAAATATGAAGAAAAAATAAAAAATAAATAAAAAAACTAAATAACCAAAAAATTAAAAAGTTACAAAATTTAAAAGCTTTTACAAAATTAAGAATGTTAAACATTGAAGATAAAAAGTACAAAATTCAAATAACAAATGTACTTGCAAAACTAAAAAAATAAAAAATAGTGAACTGTATATTGAAAATAATGTTCTTTAAATGAATCAGGATGAATATTTCATTACTTGAATTACCGATTCCAAAGCAATAACGAAGAAAACTGTAGCTTTTTTAATACATTTTTCATCTAAAAAAGAATGAAGATGCATAAATATGCAAAATGTTAACAGAATAATAACAAAAAGACGCTGAGATTTATTCGAAAGAAATGTAAATGCGTGCAGATTTAGCCATACTTGAAGAAAACGATCATTCAGAAAATTCTAGAATTTTAATATGTGGAAATACTACCTAAACTAAATGTATGTATTGACGCATGAAACGGTCTATTTAATTGGAGAAATTTAATACAGAACGTTCTACCATGGAACAAACCTATGAACGTAATGAGCAGACGGGTAAATGAATGATGCCATGAAACATTTTTATGACATTTTACAAACTAAAGGAAATAAACAAAAGTCCTAATGGATATTTGACAGAATGAAATATCTAACATTGCACATAGCTAGGTATCAACCTCTTAGAGGAAAGTCATATGTTAGTATATTGGACGAAGAGCAAGCAAATCTCGCAACAACGTACAAAATACTAACAACAAATGTTGAGTGTTATGTTGTAAAATCGATAGTAAATACTCGACAGCAAAATCCACATAGACCATCAAATCCACATAGACCATCAAAAGACAGTTTAATTAAGTACTCAGGCTAGCTTAACAGGTGCCCATGAAAATTAAAGACATAAACAAATTTGAAAAAGACTTTGATATATCTGTAAATGTGAACAAAATACTGGAAAGGGTAGTGAGCGATATGAAGAGAAACTATATTAAATCTCATTAAGTAGCTTGCAGAGAGCGCGAGACATGTTGACATGTTTTATTCATGCGACCACAACAAGAATAAAGACTGAAGACACAATTACATTGAAATAACATATTTATTAAGGCTAGCATCGATCCAAATTAATGAACACAAAATTACAAGTTTATATATAAAAATGATTGATTTTTTATCTCAATACACCAGAAAGGTTACTAAAATACAAAATATTATGTTACAGTGTAGATATCTCAATAGACATACTGCCAGAAAAGGGGTCTGTTGTAAAAGTTTTTAAAAAAATTATCACCATCGGATTAAATATTCGTTTGTTGTTTACGCTGAATTTGAATCTCACAGCATACCATTCTCAAAGTCTACATGATGTGCGCCAGTAAACTGTAATATCGATACGTATCGAACAGATATATCTTGGACTAAAAAAAAAAACATATGAATATGTTATTTCAGGATTTTGCATCTGAGTGAAGCCAATGCACAAATCTTACAAACAAGTGGAATACAGAGAAACTTATTAATAGTTGTGTAAGATAGTACAAAATAGAATTACATAGTTGGTACTACATATAGTGTGTGCAATTTAATATTTTGTATATGTTAACATACCACTTTATGTGAATCTGATTGGTCCAAATAAGTCCATGAAATTCTTGCGCAGTGATCTCTTTTCTGATTGGCTGCGACCGTGGGAATTTTCTTTAATCCACCTTCTGGATCATTTTCTTTTTACTATTACCATCATCATTTGGTGGACATTTCTCAAATCGATTCCCCAAGGGGCAGTGAGAAAAAAAGGTTACTTTTGTCGGAATATTCCCAATTTACCCCATAGGGGCTCGTTACAAATAAAATTAAGAATATGGGTCAATGGATAAAGGGATGGGGGGGTGTATAAACATGTAACAGGGATCCCACCCTATAACAAGTGAGGTTTAAATGTCACCGTATAGGAGAAAATAAACTCACCTCTGTTTAGAAAAGCAAGTTTTCAACCACAGCATTGTTCCAAATCACATAATGCAAACATCCGGTCACAAATAAATTAAAACTGGAATTATTTTAGTCAGCAACATCTTTAGTCTAGATTCAGTACAATGAATGCATTCAGTAATCACCCCTTCTCATAAATATCCAACACCTAGAATGCTACTTGTTCTGCCGTATACGATACTGCATCCATAGCAGTGGGCACACTTTAGGTGTAAATATTGTAAACATTCTCATCGATATCGATGTATATGACGCGTCTAACCTAATCCGAGTGAACTATGTGACATCACACAGGACTTTCCATCGGAGATCCAGTGTCATTGGTTATAGAACTGTTTATTAGTAATTCAACTAGCGTCTGGGACCATTTTTTACGTGTAACAATTGAAAAGGGCAGTGTCTGAGCAAGAAGAAGCGAAAGTATTTCTTTTTCTTTCTCTACAAATTATTTCCATTAAAATAAAAAAACTATATGATAACAGAATCTCAAATGTGTAATGATTTAATATTAAATTTATGAAACTCGTTGAATAATTTCCAGCTTTTGCTCGCCAAGGCTCGCAAAAGCTATACATTCTTCAAATCGTTTCATAAATATAATTTTAAAGCATTATCCATTTGAGATCTTCTATGTATACAACGAATTAAGACGTAAACATGGGATATTTTTGATTTTCAAAGGGAATGAGGAAAAACATTACAATTCAACTGACATTTGTCATTTCTGTGAAAGGAAAATATTTGAAATAATAAAGTGCGCGACCATGATAACTTTACTGGAATGTATAAAGGTCCTGCTAATGACGATTGCAACTAGAATTATAAATATCCACAATTAATTTCTTTGTTCATTCACAACCGTTCAGGATATGATTCATATCTCTTTATCAAGGAGCTGGTACGTCAAGATTTCTATTGATATAAACAAATGTATCGAACACTGATTAGAAGTACATAACAGTTAGTAAGGACTTTGAAATTGCTAAGTTTAAGAAGGATGATAATTGTAAACGTACGTTTAGATTCGTAAATAACGATATATTTATGAGTCAAGCTCTTGCACAGTCGGCTAAAAATGTAACCGACACAAAATGTATAGAAACAATGAAACACTTTGAACATATTCAACCTCAAATCCTTCGAAAAGACATTTATCCATACGAATACATGGATACCTTTGAAACATATCTGATAAGAATATACCATCCAACGAAACTCTTCACTCAACACTTAAAGATTCAAACATATTCAATGATAATTATCAATCTGTAAAAGGTGTCATGTTACTGTTTCGACTCTATGGTCTAAGAAAAATGTAACAGAAAGAAAGTGAAAACAACAAATCAAGTTAAAATCAACAAGCAATTTATTTCTAGATAAATAAAATGAAAATCCAAAAGATACTTACAGTAACGTGTACTAAAATCAAAATAATCCAATAAGAATTGGTGTCCTAATCACAAGTCCTAAATATAGAATGTTCCGCATGCACTGGCTGTACCCTTGAATGTTTTGACGTGCCAATAGTCTGTAATGTCCTGATGTACCAGTAGTCTTTAATGTGCTGATGTCAAAATGAAGTACTCCAAAATATCCCTGAATAAGTTCACATAAATTCCAAAATCATTAATTCAGAATCTAAAATCCAAAAGTCTGTGATAACTTTTATAATCCAATGAATATTTTAAATAATTCCTCTCTTAGAATTTGGAATGACTTTCCACAACTGTAATGGCTCTTTACAAGACTGATCGTAATGTCAAAACTGAAAACTGTCCACTAAACATGGTATATATAAAGATAGGTCACATGACAGAACATTCTATAATAATAAATGTATGTGTGACCATTGACATGCAATTCCTAAGGTAATTCCAGTTTTATCTGTAAAAAAATCAACCTTGACCTCAAATTGAGTAAATATTGTGCTTATCAAAACTATCCTTGAACTCAAATCTTAAGTAAACATCCTAATTCAACGACATGTTTTTCTGATAACAACATTAAGGTTTAACCAAATATTAAAGTCAATAAACATTTATAATTTCCTAAAATATTAAAAATATTATATAAACATTATACATAACATTACGCTTACACGTTAAAACATTGTGTGATCCACACAGCTATTACCTGAGATAGGTAGTTGATGTTATGTGGCATCTTCAAACAATTCAGAAATGTATGTATACAAGACTATAAACGTTAATCAGCATATGATTACACTGTACAAGGCTAGCATATTATGCTAGTTTAAAGATGTCTGGTGTTACACGTGCCAACAAATCTACATAGCTAATTTAAAGAATACACATTTGCACCTAAACATATGTGTCGTAACCTTGCTATCTTTAAGGTAATAGTTCCATTAGTTTTTTAACAGTGTCTAATATTGCAGCAATTGCTCCTACTTTAGTAGGTCAATACCTACTAGATTGCGATTTTATCATCGGTGTTCAAAACCAGTAAGGCGTGATATTCACGTATTTCAAATAATACTTCTATTAGATCCTTAATCATGTAAAACAATATTTGTAAATTCAAAGTTTTCTTTTGTGCTTCGTGTTGGTCTTGTTTGCCTCTTCCTTTTCTCGCTGCAACCCTAAACTGGGCCACCAACAGGACCTTCCGACACTTAGGTGTATGTTATGCTGATCCCTTGCGACCCTACTGAGGACCCCCGCGACCCTGATTTGTATATATCAGATTTACAAGCTGTTCTTTTGTCCAGAAACTTGGTCTCACGTCGCAGTTATTTAATAATGATGATTCCATTCACCATGTTCCCCCTCAGCGCAATTCTATATTTTTGAGTTCCCATGTTTTATCGTATCTACTTTGTCAAAAGGTTTACATGTTCTAATTGTTTAAGCATATGATCATAACTGAAAAAAATATAGAGCAACCCATCTACTTACCTACAAATCAGCTTATCATCAAACGTACCTATTTATCTATCTACCTATCAACCCTACCAAATACCCACAATCCAATAATCCACATACTTAATAAATCCCAAAGTGCATTAGCTGCCCCGTTATCTACAGACCTACATACCCGCACAAATTAGCTACTTAAGAAACTAACATCAGTCAACTTACATAGTTATCTGCCTACTTACTTACATAAACATCTTAGGGTTGAAATACATACTGTAAAATCGCTTATTTTCATGGCTCTCGATTTTGGTGGTTTAGTAAAAAAAATACATTTTCGTGGGTACTTGAATTCTTGGTTGTGCCTTTCAAAGTTTGCATATTTGTAGGCATTTAATTTCTTACAGTAACCTCAACAATACCCCAAATAGAGAATACAAAAGAACAAAACTAAGACGACAACAAACGACAGCCTCTTCAATTGTTAAAACAACAATATCACCTGTATGAGCACAAATCAAACACCCGTCAATATAAATCACTTACACTCAACATCAAAGAAAGCCGACAAGGGCAACAACACTAAGCTAATCGGTTAATAAATTACATATAAATGATCTCTTCCGTAAAACAATGTCTTTACTTTCTGAAGGCCATGGCGTGAACACTGTGGCTGCAGAGTGGTAAAATGCAACATAGATCCAGTCGGTTTGGATAATGTCATCATTCCACATGTGAACCGAACACGTGACCAGCTGCCCCTTGCTCCATGCAATTTGCAATCAGTGTCAACATTTGATGTGTTCAGAGCCCATCAAAGTGCGAAGATGTTAACTAAATTGAAAAAACAATGAAATCACTCCTTTTTTGAGCCTGCCTCTTTTCGAACCAACTTTAATCAGTAGACTTTACTTAAACCCTCGTGAATCAAGCCAATTCATGCTGAATGGATAATTGCGGCTCACGCCAAAATGTGTGAGCGTTTGGACCTAATTATCCGTGGCTTTAAGAATACTGGACTTGTTTAATTCAACAATTTCAGGATTATTATCCCGACAAATATTTATGTGTACCAAAACCGACATGGTTGACGCGATGTTGATTCGGTGGCTTTGTCCGAAAATCAGTGAAGTGTGATCTTCTATAATCTGCGGTAATTGTGTATATACAGTGTTTTATTAGCAATTGTGCTTCGAGCAATAGTTTTAGTATTTGACAGTCATGTTGTTCATTGGGATTTAAGCATGCATGGATAAAATGAGACGTGTTTTCACGAGGATTTATATTTGTCGATAACAGTTACACTTAAATGAATAATCGATTTGAATATGTATTAATTCTAATTTTAATTTCAAGTATCATTTCTTATTCTTTCTTTCATTTTCAGTAATATCAGTGTTTGAATACCTTATATTTTTTTTCGTTTCCCTTATCCTTACTTATCTCACAACATATCGATTTAAGGCAGTGAGTGGATATTACAGCTACTGGATACTGTATAGAAACGTGTGCAGTGAAACAATATATAAAATGCTTTAGGATTCTTTTTTTAAAGGGTTAAAATTAAACACGTGTCAAAGCTAATATTTGTTACCATATGACAGAAGTGACGCTGATTTATCAAATAGCTTTGTTGATCTCCATGAATCAAACAGTAAAAAGATGAGGGGGTCTTCTTTATCAGATGTAGCCAATTTTTCGTTTTGTCGTTAAATTTGTGATTCGGGGCACCAACGAAATCCACGAAAATTGGTACCCCACAAAAATTAGTGATACTACAGTAGAACGTGCCTTCATACATTCCAATCTAAATTTGCACATATTTATTTGAGTAGGAAGTGGCTTACTACCAAAATATGGAGAATGGGGCATTCATGACTGTCAGATGTGTCAAAAGATCAAATGGACAATGTGTCAGTTATCGTAAGTATATTATCAAATAAACAAGTATAAAATGTACAAACTGTGTGCAGCACCTGCGGCCACAATTAGAGATCAAAATTTCTTTCCTGTACAGTGTGTGAATCAGTGGCCTGAGAGATAACCGAGCCTTACCCAAGCAACAGAACGGGATTGTGTTGTGCTGCTTCATTTAAGATGACCCATATTTCGAATTGAAGCTTTCAATCTCTGACACCAGGTTTCGCATCCGAATTCTCCACTGCAAAACATATCAACACGTTCATGTATACAATTAACACTTCTTAGAGCGAAGAATTCTTGGTACTCACCTTTAAGCTACAGGTACGCTTAAATATGATCAAAGTATTATAACCCGCAGGGTGTTTGAGCTGCTTACATTTCCATCTTCATCTATAAAATGGCGATATAATAGTTGTTATTTCCTATATATATCATAATAAGATATTGAAAAGAAACAGTGTTATAAAATTTCGATATAGCCAATGTGGCGATAAAAATTGTGTCGCCACTGTGATATGGCCACGCTGGCTATAAAAGTTGTATCGCCACTGTAATGATATCACTAATGCAACTACTTTTTTTATACATTCTTCCTAATCTTCTTCTTCTTCTTCGTCGTCGTCGTCGTCGTCTTCTTCTTTTTTACGTCCTCTCTTTCTCGCTCTTCAACAGGATGATTCGATCTTAAAATATGCCAACATTGTACATATATGTAAACAATGAGTTGCAATGTAACATATGCTTAAGAAACAAGCTTCAAGCAACAACAGATAGGTTTCAGAGGTTAACTTATTTACATGACCTGTTTCTGTTCAATATTCAGTGTGACCCATACCTTTTATTCTCTACGACTAATAGTAAAAATGTTTAGGGCACAATTTTGGATTAAATATAATACTAAAATTGTTTAATTAGCAATTTTGACTCTCACCACCCTCATAATTATGTTTGAAAATAATGCAGAAGTCGGGGATAGGTGAGTGATCATTGCAAACCGAAATAAAGAGACTATCGTAATTTGGGTACAGCGGGTTATATATATATATATATATATATATATATATATATATATATATATATATATATATATATATATATATATATATATAGAGAGAGAGAGAGAGAGAGAGAGAGAGAGAGAGAGAGAGAGAGACAAAGACAATTTTAGTTTATTTAAGAAGATATAAGGATATATTTCACTCGTAAAGTGGAAGCATATTTTGCATTTCCTCTCGTGGCAATACGATGTTTCTCATTCACTCGAGAAATATTTCCTTAAATATACTCTAAAAACGTATTTATCCTCTTTTTATTTGATTATGAATGCTTGATGTTGAGAAAATATTTCTGAAACCGAATAATCATCCAGTTAGTATGTATCAGTCGTCATACTTAGTCATTCTTGATAATACTTAGCACAACCAAACCAGAATGCTGTGCGTCTCTGATGCACACTATGTTGTTAGTGTCGGGTTAGTGGGTGTTCAACCTTAACCTAGACAAACCAATTATTTCGTGAACCATCTCTGGCTTTCCTATGATAAAGAATGGGTAGCATCAATTCGAGGCCATTTTGACAGTATGCCAAGACATACTATTGTTTCATTTATGTTTACCATCTTTATAATTGAAATTTGGGATTCATATGTGATTCGGCTCAGCTTGTGAGACCGCAAACCGCATAAAATAGGTAGATCATTATTCATAGGGACATAGGGTTCCATATAAACATTTGAAGTTAGAGTCTCGAGAAGTGTGCTTTTATTTTGATTAGAGAATTATGACTCTTTTCACAAGACATTGTACATAGTGTTAGCTTAATTTTAAGTAGAATTAAACCTCCCAGTGACAGCAAATGCTATCAATGGACGCAGCGTTTATCAAAAGCGACAAGACGGCAACTCAGACACGATTTAAATCATTTATTCGCTTAGTCCTCGTGTGAATCATAGGTCCTCTTTCCTCGATATTGGCCTTGATCATATTCTGATAAGACCTGATGGAAGAATTGGGATCCGAGAGTTTGGCGGGATAACGCAGCTGGGTTAGTTTGCACATATTTTTCGTGGGATTCTAACAACAGTTGAGGTGGGACTCCCAATGATAATTTTTGTGGAGGTGTTCATTTTCGAGCTGGTGTGGTACTTGCCGATAGTCAAAATATGCGCACTGCACCTAGAGGATCAACCGAAAAACGTGGTGTTTGGTGCGCCTATACCAAAAAATCAGTGCGTATTTTTCCCACACTTCCTGCTTGATTAGGATTAATTAACAAAATCAACGTCGAAGAACGATGTTGGAACCAACGCACACAGGCTGTTCTGACTTCCACTTCAAATGAACAGGAAATTAGTAACGTGGATACACTGGCATACAAACCCCTGTGCACAGAGTGAGGCTTAGCTAGTATTATGGATGGCATTGGAATAAGTTTTAAATGAATAAGGATCATTTTATTTGTGCTCTGAAAGAAGCATTGCTCTACATTGTCAGTAAATAAATCAAGTGTGCTGCTTGAGCCCATTCGTGACTAGGCTCTCTGGCGTAAGGCTTCCTGGTTCATCACTGTATGACCGGATATGTTGATGCGAGCATGCGAGGCTCTCTTATTCATTCACATATAATTGTGACATACTGTTAATAGTTTAGATGTTAGTAAAAAGTGACCACTACCAAAGCAACTGATTTGCTCTTGTGATTTTGGGAGTTTGAATATGTGTGTATGCAATATATGCTGATATTGTCTGAAGTTGATGAAGTGTGTTAGGCACTGTTTTAGTATGGAAGCTCCGAGTTTCTTAGTGGCAACGTTGGAAAATTGTTGGAGAGGAAATATAGAATCAAAATCTTCTAAATGGAATTTCTCCGCCGTTGTAGCAGGAGGTCCCAGCATGTTTGACCAGTTGGTAGTGACCTGCTCTTTGTACGGAAGAAATTCGAAGTATAAGTGGCGTCATAATGGAAGGGCTGTCAGTTTGTTTCAATTTATTTAGAGCCACTTTCGAGCAACTAAATGGATTTAGGTGTTACTCCTCCGTAAGAAGTCTGTGAAGTTTAAAGTACTGTTATCTAAGAGTTCCAACCCACAGGACGATCTGTATTAGAACCCAAGAGTATGTTTGCAGCCTTGATAACTTGATCACTCAGTTTCATGTTTGTTTGACCCATATTTAGTTTTCCATCATTTTATTATCTGCAGGTATCGTTTTATGCGATCAGTGATTATGATTGATTGGTTAATAATTTTGTATATCACAGCCTTCTCAACAAATACGCACGGGAAGAGCAAATAGTGTCGTTGATTCACTTTAATGTAGTAATTAATTGTGATTCAAGACTGGTGTTACTTCTGGGGTCGTTCGACACGTGGATAATAGTATGGCTCGAATGCGGAAAGGGGCTAAACTATTTATATTTCTGTCTCTATTACAAATTTGAGACATATTGGAGATTAGTTTTGCTTGATGGTGAGGGTGCGGTATTGAGAAAATATTTCCCAAACTGTATGCAAGTATAAATGGTCTTATTTAGTCATTCTTACTTGACTCGTTATTCATATGGAAGGAAAACAATTCACTGGAGGTAATTGTCCGGATATTTTAATCCCTTCAAGACCAATTTTGGGAGCTGGGTGGAACCTTGTGCCAAAGAAGCCCATGCCAAAATCCACATATGGAACAGTTAGTTATTTTGCATCAAGTTTATCCTCTCTAAAGCAGTTGTGTGAATCCTGGTAAGAATTTAGTCAGCCGTTTATCAAGCATGCTACCCCGCTTAGTGTAATTGTTATGGATGTTGAAACCTAGACGTACGGAGGATCAAGCAATTTCTTATTGAGTCGCAGCCTCGTGAACCGTATCTACCGTAAAGAGTACAAAATATGTCTTAGTGTAGAGGTCCAGATTGTCCTCCACAGCGAATTATAGGGTTATCCTGGACTGTAGCAGAGTTCGTCTGTGTAATACCCAATTCAGCGCCCACTAGTTTGCACTTTGGAATCTCGTGGCTTTTAAGAAGGCTCATTTGCACTCTCTGCGAAGCATTAGTGTGTTTGAAAAAAAAATGAAAAAAAAAAAATATTGAGAGAGAGGAGGTTTATTATCTTGATATAGGTTGCGGGTTTTATAAATGCGCGGTTACCATTTTGTAGACTATCTTTGACATTGATAGGTAATATGATGTTTAGAAACTGAGCTCGCTGGATGACTAAAATGTTTCAGAAATTCAAATATTTGTTTTGGTGAGTTGCGCTCACGCAAATAAATAAATAAATAAATAAATAAATAAGTCTTAAAATCTAAATCAAGCACCCCTAATTACTAAACTATTCTAAAATCTCTGGACCACTCACATTTTTATAAAACACAAATACCAATGAGTCCCTGTAACAATCATGTCGCTTTTAAGCAGCATACCCTTGATACTCTGAACCCCATATTACATTGTGCATTGAGTTGGGAGCAAAATAATTTGCAAATATTTAAATAATGGCAGAAATCTACATTATGATAAATTCAATTGTTTTCAGAGAGGTGATAGAAGAATATCTTACGAGATTAATATAACAGCAAAGATCTCCGCAATAACAGATAATGTGTATTTGTTTACAAGTTTCGATGGGACAAAGAGTGGGCAAAGCTAATTGTATTGCAAAATAACATACAAGAGAATGCAAATGTTAATATGTTGATTTCAAACATAAACAATATATCATACAAAGTTTTCGAAAATATGCAGATCTACTGATTACATTCAATGATGATAACATCGACATCAGCATCATCAACCTTGACAGTAAGATGATTGAAACAGTGCACAACGACTTATCACACAATTCTTCAAAATCAATTGATATGGGAACAATTTTTGCACCTTCTGGATAAATCAAAAACCACTTCATCTTTCTCAGCATGTAGATATACAGATTTTGAATATTCAGTTGTCACAGAACTTTCATTTAACATGCAGTTATAATTGAAAATAAACTACTGAAATAAAATAGAGCAATCATACAGAAGTAAAGTGTGCGAAACACAATCAGTAGTTGTAAAATGTTACAAATGCAGCAGACAAAACTAATAGAAAAATGGGAAAATTTGCAAAACACCAACGATTGTGTAACAGACACGAGATTAATTTGGTATTAGGATGAAGGAAATGAACAGATTAGAGAGAAAAATCACCAGAGAATTAAACATGAATGCGCAAACACAGAAAGTAAAAATCAGTATTAAGAAACCCAATAGCATGCGCATTTGTTAGTTAGCAAAAGTTTACACTTTATTGTAGATCGATGGACACTACTAGGTTCACTGAATGACTTAAATATTATACTGACCTTAAAGAAACTTCGACAATATTAGATGACACCAGTCCCAAAGATATAAACTTCACCTCCAGGAAACAGACCACCAATTATTACTTGAGCAGGGTAATAGTTCTCAAAGTGGGGGAACACTGGACACTGTAATTAATGCATGGAGATCGGGTTATTGTCTGTAATTCAAGGGTGGATTTTTTCTTTCTCAATCATGCTAAACTATTGTCAGTGCTTTCAACTTCTATATAGATTCTGTATGCACACGTACACGATTTAAATTTTTTTTCCGGCCGCCGAAAATTATTTTGTGCCTAGCCGTTGCGAAACTGATCATTAACGTGGAGTTTTTCGCCAAACTGCTTTAGGGAGATTTATGTCGAGAAAATGCCGCAATGCACATACGTTTGATTGCTCAGAATGTTTGCGCTTGCTACACCCAAGAACTGCATGTACTGCCTACTGGGTCATCTAATGCATATTATTTTTCTCAAGTGTTAACATTGATGTTTACGGAAAATTATTTAGTAATATAATCCCAATATTTTGCTAGTAATTAAGAATACTTCGCCTCCCGCTGAGACGTACGTTAAGTTTGTGACATCTCCTGAGAGGGATTTCGGACTTTACAAGAAAGATAAACTAACCGGTACAGTACCTTACCCTTGTACTGCAAATCAGCTTTATGCATTAAGTTGCTTAATTCACTTGAATGAAGTTAACATAACAAATACACATAAACGAATCAAGATATATTACACTGAAACTCACATTTTTACATTACAAACCATTACATATTTTCATGGTTACACTTTCGAATTTACCAATGATGACTCTATAAAAAAAATACAGCTCACAGTGTGGCATGAGAGTTTAGCAGATTCAGCTAAACGTGGCAGTGTGGATGGAAACATCTGATTGTGGGATTTAGTTAATGCATGTGACAGATAAAATTGTCCATGATTGAGTCAAGTCAGGATAAAAATATCATATATATTTCCAGAGTCCAAATCTGCTATCCTAATGTCCGATAACTGTACGCAGTTATGATGCATTCCAATTAGAAAATTATAGAAACCATCTAATTTGATTTGCAACAATTTTCAAAATCCACCATAGCATATATGGAGAGAACGTAGGAAAAATACTTAATGATGGGCCAGAATAATATACAATTTTACATCAAGGTATTTGGGACTCCTGATGTTGTTCTAGCTGCTTATAAAAGGCATTACAAATCTGAAGCAGATACTGTTGGCTAAAGGAGAACGTTGCTAGCTAATGAAATGAATTATATGGCTGAAACATATGGATTTATCCGCTGGACTTACATCTTTATGCAAGATAGTAATGGTATGACAGATAAGGAAATAAGTAGATTGAATCAAAGCACCGTGACATCAATAGTTAGCAAACTTATTTCCATCCAGAACCTGGATATTTATATTTTAATTTGTGATTGCCTTTATCAGCCTTGAGTGCAAATTTGATAATATTCAAACATGTTAATTTAAGTAATGCGTCAGAAAAGTAAGGTATATGACAATGCTGAAGATAGTGCTTCATAAATAAATGTGCACTGGATGCTTTGTTTTAGAAGGTTTGCATGGAAAATATATTAGACAAGATTTCCTCCATGATGAAATAAACCAATCTGATTGATCATCATTTTAGGGGGCTTTTCGATCTCATTCCTTTATGGGATTTTTGCGTTTATACAGCTGCTGTTCAGGGCAAACATTGTATTTGCTAATATAAAGCAGCCAAATCAAGAGGCACACATTATAACGTGCTTAATATATAGGTCTTTATAACACAATCCGTCAGGTTTTGTCACGTTTAGTTATCTACTAAAACAATGAATTGGTGGTACTTCAATATCTTTAATATCGTGTCTTGTTTCATGTTTTAACTCAAAGTTTTTAAAATTCTACTTATGGTTGTTACTTATCCTTAAAAATTCCTCAATGTGGTACTTTTATCTATTGTATTCTGTATTACATGTATTGTATTATTCTCTGCATTCATTCCTACTTGATTTTTGGGACTCTAGTTTGTATTCACTGTTTTCATTTTGCCATCGTTTTACGTTTGCTTTCTAATACTCTTCGTTTCCTTCATTACCTTTCCTGTCATACGCTTTTTGGCAACGATTACTCTAACAGCTAGATTTATAAAAGTCTTTTATGTGTATCTTTTCCACACATCATACATGTCTTGAAATCCATCCTTTTATTTACCCAATTAGATTTCAGACCATTATTTCACTATTCAAAGTAAACTTGTATATCATTTTGCAGCTAACCTTTGTTAACACGTGAAATCAGTTCACTTTATAAATTTGCCTGAAAATTAAATAGAAGATAGCGAAGAGGGAAACAGAGATGAATCTAAGATTAGAAAAATAACATTACAAAAACCAAAGATTCAACTACAGTACGGGAATTTAAAAACGCAATAGCAGTACACCATAAAAATCGAATCATCAAAGTATCTTACAACCCACCTCCAAATATGTCTAGTAGAACGTTAAGTTTTTGCAATCGCGTTGGATAACTTTCCGAGAAATAAATAATAAGATGTCGATTGAAACAAACCACAATATTTCCTACGTTTATCACGAAGCACTTAAATCTGATGTTACAGCTGGGTGCATCATGATTAATAAGAAAGTATTTAATTTGTCAATTGTAAAATGTAATTTATATTACTAAATACATTAGCAGTACTTTAAGTCTGCACGATCGTTAGCGACAAATACCGAAGAAATGTCGCCTGAAGCAAAACAAAACCAAAAGAAAAACATTATAAACTCAATACCGTGTAATAGTAAGCATTGTTCTTACTGTTGCCTGCTTCGTGCTTTTGAGGATTACAATTGATCCACCATCAACAATTGGTATTGAAGAAGTTTGTAAAGCTAATAATTCCAATTTCATTTATTCAGTTTCCAACCGGCTACCTCATTGCAAATGGATGTTTACCTGACAAAATATTTACTCTACAAATGTTTTGCAAACCAAATTTACACGAAATGGCCTTGTTTTTAGGCAGCTATTAGAGCTAAATAAATATAGAAACTTGTATTGTTAGACAATATGGGTGAAAAGAAATCAGGTCAAATAGAGTCATATTCTGTACTTTCTCTTCTGCAATTTCGTCTGCAAAAAGTTAAAGAGATCAAAGAAGATTTGATTATGGAGATCAAGCACTATAAACGTGTAAGAAAGAAATATAAAAACATATGAGCTTTAAAGTTGTTGGAGGGAGATATGGAGACAGTTTCAGCTGCTAATTATTTTTTTCTTTCTACAGCTGGATTGCGTTTAGCGAAAACTTTGCAGGCATAATTATTAATGTAGCTGCTAGTGGTGTTAATACAATTCTTGTGGGTATTGCTGCAAACGCCGTTTGGGAAACATGGATTTCCAGTAAAGTATTTAATTAAAATATAGTAACATCTACCACTACATAGCTGAACAGTATCGATGGCATGATAAGCAGAGTTTTCAAAACCATTAAAAACAGAAATGACAAACGTTCTATTACATTGCAAAGAATAGATTTTGTGCATTACAATATTTCCCATGAACTCCTGGACAATGTTTTGTCCTACATCAATGACATAAATGAAAGAAAAAGTGTTAATACCTAATGGTTATTACAATCTTGATATGTAAATAAAACAGTCAGGAGGGAATAACTGAAAATATCAACAGCAAATAACGTATTGATGCTGAATGTTTCTAATAACTGCTAGTAACAGTTACACGGTGTACATAAGCAACTACAGCTGAAGAACGTTAGAATGAAAAAGCCAGAGATATATACAACCATCTACTGAATCTGTATCAGTTTGAGTGGTTTTGAAACCAAAACATGTATATATTTTACAACCCATAACACAACTCACAATAATGGCCATTATTCTCGTTACTATAGTTTTTTCCCGGTTAAAACTATTGGTTCATGGAGACTCTGCTTCATACATTGTTAATGACTATTACAAGCAATTACAGAAAGTTACAATTCATATATTTCATATCACCATCAGAGATAAAGATGGGCAAATGATGGATTTTCACCTTATACTTATAGCATATGTTTTCATGTACAGTAAATATCTGCAATGGCGTGAGCCGGAGTTTTTCTTCGTCCATGAGACCTCGCCCTGTGAACAATAGACTATATATATATGGCCTTGTTTTTAGACAGCTGTTAGCGCTATATATATATATATATATATATATATATATATATATATATATATATATATATATATAAGACCTCGCCCTGTGTGCAGTAGGCAATATATATGGCCTTGTTTTTAGACAGCTATATATATATATATATATCTTAGAGGTCCTAGCTACTTTAGGTTACATTGAAAAAATGCGACAAAAACAGGTGAAAACAATAAACATTGACGTAAACTTCAACAATAACCGTATCACCAATATAACAGATCCTGTAAGGAAAACTAATGTAGCCAATATACAATGTGTGCAAAATCTAGTGGATACTCTAATACGTAATACTCTAGAGGGTAATAAATTGAAATATATTAAAGTAATAGGGGGATAGATCAAAAGATTTGAGCATCAATTTACTGCCATTAAACAGAGTGACAATGAAAGAGGTTATATAATCTCAGAGCTACAAAAAACAAAACAAACAAAAAAAAAAAAAAAAACAAACAATTGATGATGGCACAATAAAGAGAGACAGATTAAGTGTCTTATCAGCTGCTATTCATGACCCTCAAAATCTAAGGGAAAGAGTACGTTTTCGAACATAAAACGAAACTGATGAATCGGCTATCTAGAATTATGAACTGCCAATTGAGCAGATATAAGTAGTGAATTTAATGCTTTAGATAGTGGCAGACGGACAATAGCAAAAACAAATTTTAAAACCTAGGTAAACGATGGTACTTTACAATCTCAACTGGAACAGGTATACAATGAAATGGATAATGATATCCAAAAAGGGATCAAGAGATTTAAAAAAGGTACTGAATGGTTTTAGCACAAAGAATACTTACATAAACATGAAAACATTGTCAGGTTTGAAGAAAAAGAATAATTATTCAGCTGTAAAACAAAAGGCAGAGGACGTCACAAATAAAATGAATGTGAATGTAAGAATTTTAAAATGTATACAAATGCTTTCGATTTATCTACCACAGATTTAAGGTCAACACGTTGAAATATGTTGCATTCACCACATTTTACAACAAGTTAGCTTGAATAATCTAAAACATATAGATACGAATATGATTAGTGGTCAATGATGTCAGTGTGATGTAAGGTGGTGTAGGCAAATAAATAAAAAGGTCTAATTTTTCAAGAAGCAATATCTAACGGTCTATCAATTACCCGACTAGACAGAAGAGCCCAATGAAAACGATTAAATGTATCTAACTACTTAAATTATAGATTGACAGAACAAGTTTTGGTAACACAGTACTAAACAACCTCGACCATGCTTTTTCTCTCTATGCATCTAGTGAAAGTGATGGTGACAAATATGATAATTAAGCAATCTTGATTGTATGGAACATCTGATGATGAAATAGACTTTAATATATATTCATTGTATTTGTGATGAGTGTTAATTTGTATGTTGCTAACAGATCAATTGAAAGCCTCGAATGATTGGATAGGTACTAATTCGTAAAAATGTTGACATACGATAAATATATAATATCCAGCAAGCAGGAAAAGTACCACACGGAGTTAAATACATCAGTCAAACATAGCATTGTGTCACATATATCCCAAATCAGCATTACACGAGAAGAAATTGTACAGATATAAATAGAAAAGCTAACTCCAAAATATTGATTATATCGGGCATTTTCTTCTCTTGTTTCCTATGAATTGTGTTTTGCTTAGTGTTGGACCGCACAGCAATACCCAGAGTTTATTTAAAGCTAAGGCAATTGGAATAAAGTGACTTGCCCAAAGACACAAACATGTAGCCGACCCTGTCTGATCCAAGGGTAGGATTTGAACTAGCACAATTCTGACCGCGATTCCGAAAAACTACTGAGCCACGGCGGGTCCTCTTTTGCTATGAAGGTGAAAGGAGATGCTAACAATGTGTGCAGTGCTAGACAATTTAGGTAGAATGTTGTGAAGCACATCACCATGTCATAAGGAATCTGTGACCTTTTAATGTTAAATGACTTCAACATTGTCAAAGTACTTTTACTGAAGCTGCACATAATGCGGTACATTGCAGACATTGAAAGAAGTTTACAATACCACTTAGCTATCAGATGCTAATAGATCATCATCCATTGTATCCTTGTGTTTTTCCTCAGGATTTCAGATACGACATTACACTACAAAAGCCACTGAAGTAATAGCACACAGAAAACAAGACACGAACTTGAAAACATTTTACTCCAATACGATATTGTTACCTATGAGTCGATAGCATAATCGATTAATGATATGTACATACATTAAATTGATTTCTTTAACCTCTCCATTACTATGGAGAGAATCATTGACATAACAGCCAATATAATTTTAACAAACCTCGCACATACTTCTCCCATGATGAGTTTAGAGGACGTTTTGATACTGTACAAAGGAGTGGAGAAAGTAATAGTGATAGTTTATATATGTGAACAACAAATGTAATGTATTAACGTTTATCACATTTGTGTGCCATATATGTCCACCTCAGCGTCTAAAGCTACTGCACCTGGGGGTACTTATATTGGAACTTCACCACTTACCACCCGAAGGGGAGACGGAATTTTCTATAGCAATTTTTCATCAGCATTCTACGAACAGACATTTATAGCTCCGTTTCTTGAATAATATTAATAATAATAATAATAATAATAATAATATTATTATAATTATTATTATTATTATTATTATTATTATTATTATTATTATTAATGCTTGATTTACAGAAGGTACCTCTATTATAAAAACAGTGTATTTTCCACTAAAAATTTCTCTACAGTTTACTCGTATACAATATATACATCATTAGACAGTAGCTAAAATAGAAAAGTCATTTCTTCTTTAACCTGTAATTGAAGCATTTATTTTCAAAAGCACCAAGATAATTTGATTATTTAACATTAAAAGCAAAGCTGTTCCAAACTAGACTTTGGAAGCAATAGATCTCCACCTTCTACACAGTTTAGTGAATAACTAGATTATATCTGGCTAAACATGTATTCTAGATATTGTGATGCAGCTCTATGTAAATCTTAATACTAAAAAAACGTTACTGTAATCAGATCTTTTGTCAATTTCCATCCAACTTTATTTGTTAAACTCGGGTTCTGGAGGTGAATGAAAAGGCTTTTTGGAAAGTATATTTACTGCTCTTTTTGTAAGTTTAAAATTATGTAAGAGTTCTGTCTAGAAAGGTTTTCCAATATAATAAGATTATAATCATGCAGTGGTTAAATATACACAATAAAATGTAGATTTCTGATATCAGGATTTAAGGTTTCTGAATTTTAGCGAGAAATGCTGTATAAAATGTTACGACTCTATGGTCTCAGAAAAATGTAACCAACAAATCAAATAAAAATCAACAAGCAATTTATTTCTAGATAATTAAAATGAAAAAACCAAAATGACAACTACAGTAACGTGTATTATAATAAAAATAATCCAATAAGAATTAGTGTCCTAGTCACAAGTCCTAAATATAGAATGTTCTGAATGAATGGCTGTATCCTTGAATGTATTGATTTGCCAACGGTCTTTAACGTCCTGATGTACCAGTAGTCTTTAATACGCTGATATGCCAAAATTAAATACTCCAAAATATCTCTGAATAAGTTCACACAAATCCCAAAATCATCAATTCAAAATCCAAAAATACAAAAGTCTATGAGCACTTTCACAATCCAATTAATATTTTAAATTATTCCTCTCTCAGAGTTTGGAATGAATTTCCACAACTGTAATGGCTCTTTACAAGACTGATGGTAATGTCGAAACTGAAACACTGTCCACTAAACATGGTACATATAAAGATCGGTCACAAGACTGAACATTCTAGAATAATAAATGGCCTATGTGCTTTTTGACACATAACTCCTAAGGTGTTTCAAGTTTTATCTGTAAACAAAATCAACCTTGACCTCAAATTGAATAAATATTGTGTTTATCAAAACTATCCTTGAACTCAAATTTTAAGTAAACAACCTAATTCAAGGACAATAGTTAAACATGTTTTTCTGATTAAAAAAAAACATTAAGGTTTAAGCAAATATTAAAGTCAAGAAACAATTATAAATTCCTAAAATATTTAGAATATTATATAAACATCATACATAACAAAAAAAGAAATCTATCTGCATACATTATTGTTCCGCACACCCTACTGAAGAAAACTGTCAACTAATATCAGATACATTTTGAACTGTGCATACATGACATTCAAATCAGAATGGTTCTGGCGCATCCAAGAATGTTTTTTGGCTTTGGTTATTAGCATTTTTCTTAATTTTACACTGCAGTTCTATAGTCTTCAAATTTTAGTTTAACTTGGTTTGAACGGCTTTTTATTTAATGATGGAACTGAAACATGTAATGCTGTGTCATCTGCAAACAAATATGTATTGGAATAAGTGAGAGGTCATTAACAAAGATTAAAAATAACAATGATCCCAATACTGATCTTTGAGGACCACCATCCTTAATAATTGCAGAAGAAAATCTAGTAATATATATATATATATATATATATATATATATATATATATATATACATATATATATATATATATATATATATATATATATATATATATATATATGCTGCCTTTTGTACTTTTGAGAGAAGTATATTGTGATCTACTAATTCTCTATCATATTTCTACAGTCAACATATTCTACAACTATCCCACTTACTGTATTCGTTTCATTTAACATATTTCCATTGATATTTTTGAGGGTCATTTGACAGCAATGGAAGTTCCTAAACCCTACATGCTTCTTGTGAAAAATTCTTATCATTCAGTTGTTGCTAAATAAAGTGAGCGACATGCTTCTCAAAGATTTTAGACAGTGATGTTAAGACTGATATATGCCTTTATTTACTGGAATCTTAAACATTTTCGTATTCATTTGTTTTAATACATAATTTAGTTTTGTGCCGTAGACTTGGAAATAACTGGTGCTGAAAGTTTCAAAAAGTTTGGTCCAATACTACCTAGTTCTGCAGCTTTATTGACATTTGGACTAATTAATGTTTCATATATATCTGTATCTGATATAAACCTAAGCGATAAATAAGGTTGCCTTATATCTTGACATTCAAGTGCTCCTTCATATTTGCAGGTTCAAAAGTTTCATTAAACTCACTAAGCTTATCTGAAAGTTCATTAACGTATTTGTTAAAACAGCTGCAATTTCTTTCATTGACTTTATTTACAGTAGTACAGTTGCATTGTAGTTGCGTTGATTGGTTAATGTTTTATGAGCATTTACGAACATTATCAATATTTTCTTCTTTTGCTTTCTTGTAATAATTATTTCTTGGCTTCTCATGCTTGTGTTTTACTTTGTTCCGCCAATGTTTATAATATGAAAAGACAACAGACTGTCTCACGCGTCTTGTATGTTGGCTATACAATTAATTTTGTTTTATTGTTTGCATGCCTTTTTTTTTTACATATTTCCCGCATACTTGAGATTGGATTACGTTTTTTGTTTTTGTACCTTAGCCGTAAAATGTATTTCCATTTATTTATTTATTTATTGACGTGTCTAGTTTTAAAGGCTAATTTTTTTCTATTACAAAGTAAATATTTGAGCTGGGGTTTTTTTCAGACACTGAAATATTTCTCAGTTATATGGGAAAAAATATTCTGAGAGCAAGGTTCGAACTGACAATTTATCAATTTGAATACAAACCTTATACAGTTTGCGATACTGAAATTGCTTAATAACATTGACAAAGTCCCTATAGACTAGCATATTAGCAGATACTTTATCCTTTCCGTCTACTTCGGCGATGTATATCATCTGCATTCCATAGGGTGCGCCGTTGTCCATTTAGCGATTGTCTCTCCGGCTGGCTGTCAGTGGTGTAGTACCCTTGCACTTAACTGACTCCATTTACCGTTGCGAAATTATTTTAAACTAACGACAATAAGGATTGTGATATAGTAGTGTATAGAGACAGTTGTGGTATTACTTCCTTTGTTTCCTTTGTTTTCCTTTATTGAGCGTTTTAAATTGGTTCTTGCGCTGTATAATTCTACATGAACAGCATATTTAGGCGAAGATATGTGACAATATATGGCTAATATCCCGTATACGCATCAATGACTTAATTATTGAATGTTATGTTTTTTCTGCTTACCTTATATAATAGTCTGCGTCCCCTCCACTCAATGTGCAATGAAGAAATTAGTAGTCTATCAATCGAGAGCGCTGTAATTAGTATTTACTGTTGCATTTGATTTGTTGTTTCGTGGAACAAACCTCAACCACTCACTCCACTCCCACATCCACACCAACACCCAGAAAGTTTTTAAAATTTTTATAAAAATTGTAATGGAATAATATGTCTTTAGCATCAGCTGAAGGCAACTTTGACATCAATGTTTTATTATGGATGTGAAATGTCAAGATTGGAAAATCGCTTCGATTCGCAAGAAGTCTGCAAACCATATGAATTGCTCAACCGAAGGCATACTATTGATTCATTTACACCTTTCAGCTGGACTCCGATCAAGATTATGTTTCCTATATAGTTCCTACATTTATTTGTCAGTACTGAACTTTACAGTATGTCCAAATCTGAATAAATCATATTTTAATGTAAAGTAACTTCAAAGATGAGCTCACTGTGAAGTTCTTGTCATAGGTTATCCTGCACGTTTTGCGAGGATGCACTGTAAACAAAACAAAGTACAATGGGTTACAGATTTAACTTCCATAGCAGCATGAATGCTTTATTACTCACTGTGCGCTGTCGCCAAAATACACAGACAACTATACCATACTGCTCATGTTCTAACGAATAAACAATTTACTTTAAATCAATACCAATAATGTCTAAATCTAACTCAAGTTTCACCACTAAAATTTGAGAGGAATAAAGGCTCTAAAATAGACAGACTACATGCGTGAGTACTGAGCCAAAAGTAATAATTGTGACCGGAGTCCATAGCTGGGCAGTGAAAAAACCGGAAGCCGCTTGAAATAGTTTGATATAAGAAGCTAAAGCTAGAGTCTAGAGAAACGTAAGATCTTATTTGATTACAGAAAGATTGCTATGTTAATAACACAGCGTACGCAAAAGTATTAAGATAGGATGAAACTCTTTTGTAATAGCGACTGCTATCTTGGGACACTGGATTTATATAAGACGACCAGAACCAACTCACGTACAATTAACACCGTTTTTGCATTGTCCTGGTGTGGATTAAGGATCGGCTTTCCCCATTGCTGGCTGTCAACATATTCCGATCAGATCCTTGTTTAGTAACACTGTCGACTATAGCCCCTCCCTGACTACGCACAAAGGACTTGGGCTATTTCTTTATCTCGGGATCCAGAGTTTTCTTCAAAAGTGTTAGCAAGTATGACGATTATTATATACATAACTTAAGAAAAGCTGTCCATACTCATTGCGTACCACTGATGTTACACGTGAAACGATAAATGAAAAAAGAGATAAATTGAGAGTTGGGAAACACGATTTGACCGATATCCGTTGATTATATGCACACATATGTATATTCTCTCCCATTCTAATGTAGAACGGAAACATACGAATAGGAGACAGAAATTACGATCTTCAACCAGAGGAGACTGACGTCACGTCTAGAAACTTTTTGGAAGTTCCAGATCGTCTTGGCAAACGATATGTTCTACATGACCAAGTAAATATCAAGAGAGAGCTTTCAATTGAAAATAAAGGTTTGCAATAGCTATTTCATTTGGAGCATACATTTTCATAAAATAATCTTTGTATTTTTAATTTTTATTTTCTGTATTTTGTTTTATTTATTTATTTATTTATTTATTTATTTATTTATTTATTTTTTGGAGGAGGGGGGTCAAAGCCACGAAGCGAAAAACTCATTCTGAACACAATTACACTAATGCAGCGAACGTAGCATGGTGTATACATATGGATAATGCCTTGAGGTTGTTGTTGGTTTTTTTTTTTGTTTCTTTGTTTCTTTGTTTTTTGTGCTTTTTGTGGTGTTGTTGTTGTTTGTGGTATAGTGTTTCTGTTATAATTCTAAATATATTAGTATTGCTATCTTTTGTCGTATCAACTATGGTGTAATGACATTCATCCTCTCTTGATTTTAAAGGAAAACGATGTCGGGGAGAAAGTAAGAAAATATCACTATGATTAAAGTCCTTGTTTCTCTCACGAGTGACCTTGGTTCAAATCCCTATTCGATTCTGTTTTCTTGATGATAGAGGACAGTTACGAAAAAGGACAGGAAAACAAAACTGAACTTACCTTACGATTTTTGTAAGTGATAAAGAATATCTCATATTGCAGATGCAAAAAACGTCAATGAGAAAAACGTAGGACAAGAACTTGAAGATCTTCTTCGACATTTCCCACAAGGACAAGCCAAACTAAATAATTTTCCTCATGCAGACCCCATGTTATCATCGCGAGACGTCACAAGTTTACATAACAGAGAGACGACAGGTGAGAACAGTTATAGTGGAACGAAATACGAGGATGGTATGATATTTATCACATAAGCGTAGTAAGATATTTTTCACACATAAGCATAGTAAGATATTTATCACAAATAAGCATAGTAAGATATTTATCACACATAAGTATAGTAAGAGATTTATCACATATAAGCATAGTAAGATATTTATCACATATAAGCATAGTACGATATTTATCACACATAATCATAGTAAGATATTTATCACATATGAGCATTGTAAGATATTTTTTACACATAACCATAGTAAGATATTTATCACACATAATCATAGTAAGATATTTATCACATATAAGCATAGTACGATATTTATCACATACAAGAAAAGTATCATATTTATCACACATAAGCATAGTGAGATATTTATTACACATAAGCATAGTAAGATATTATCTCACATAAGCGTAGTAAGATATTATCACATATAAGCATAGTAAGATATTTATCACATAGAAGCATATTAAGATATTTATCACATATAAGCATATTAAGATATTATCACCCATAAGCATAGTAAGATATTATCACATATAAGCATAGTAAGATATTATTACATATAATTGTTTGTAAGATACCCCATGATGAGAATGGTAAAGCTGTCACAAACCCGGATGAGAATGGCAAATTCAATTCAGTATTTTTAAATTATATCCCTTTAATGTTCTCAAACAATACATTCCCACTGAAAATATACCTTAATATGGAAGAATATAACATTTTACATGGAAACTACTATGAGCACAATTACATCAATATATCCTAGATTAAAAATACAAAAAAGATACAGATTTATATCAATCATTACTTTAAAAAGCTGGTACTATGCAAAATAAATGTTTGCTTTTTTCGTTTCAAATTCCATCCACAGTTAAAAAGGACAATTTAAAGCAAGTCTATGATGTCGAGATCACCGTTCTTATAGATTCAGGAATATGGGACTTGTAAGTATTTTATTTCCATAAATACACAACTATCAATCTATCTATCCATCGTATGTATAAAATGAAAGTGAATATTTTCATAGAAAAAATAATCATGCAATTAAAAGAAATGGGATGACATTCATACGTAAAAATGTAAGAGCCTCTTTCTCAGAACAACGCCAATACGACAGATATGGAGGTGGAGGAGGTATAGAGTTAATAGACAGAATATAACCAAGTCTGTGTTGAACAGAAAGCGAAGAGACAAATTTTGAAAATAGCAGCAAACACAACATGGACACGAAATTCTTCAAAAAGTAATAAACTCTCCAACAGAGAGCTTTCTGACAATGAGTTAAGCTTATTGAAGAAAGGTCTTAAATTTACCCCTACACTTAAAGGAAATATAACATAACTACGGACAGACATAAAATAATTCAGTTGTAAATTGAGACTTAGCGAAAACATTTACGCAAGTGACAATGGAGAAGAAAAAGAAAAGACCTTGGTAAGAAATAAATGGTATGAAATCCACCTCAAAGTACAGACAAAGTCTTAGAAGATGTTATACAAACCTTAAAAGAATATCCACTAGAAAGTAATCACAAATCAAAAAATAACTTGCCAAAAAATGACAGACACGCGTCTAGACCTTTGCTAGATTTTTACAGTGGCAAAAAATAAGTGAGCTAGCCGATACGGACTCTCGACGACTAATAAACGGCGTAATTTAAAAATATGGAAATTACCTGTATACAGAAAAAAGGAATATTTAATTAATTTTGAACATTTGACAAGTTTCTTTTACGGACTCCCAAAATTCAAAAAAGGTAATACCATACGAAAAAAAATTCAGCAAGAAAATACTTTGAAAGTATAATTTATCCACCTGAAGAGCATCCATGATGATGGTGCATAGGAACTTGAAGAAATAAAGGACGAATATATTACTGATATCCTGTCGAATTTATATATATCAGTGCTCTCTTTAGACAAATACAAACTTATATATATATATATATATATATATATATATATATATATATATATATATATATATATATATATGGGGGGAGTGGGGGTGAACCTACATGCAAAAGTTCAGTCCTTTATTAATTGTTTAGGAGCAGAAATTAATTTTTGGAATTTCACCTATGGCGTAACCTCTATCATAGTGTTGCGCATTTTTAATTTTAATTGTATTTGATTTATTTTTCAAAAGTTAATTATTCAGTTTTTTTAATCAACATTGAGCGGGAGCACTGAGATACATAGATTAAGTCGCATCCATCTATCCATATACCTCCCTATCTATCTATCTATCTACCTATCTATCTATCTATCAATCTATCTATCTATCTATCTATCTCTCTCTCTCTCTCTCTCTATCTATCCATCCATCCATCCATCCATCCATCCATCCATCCATCCATCTATCTATCTAACTATCTATCTATCTATCTATCTATCTATCTATCTATCTATCTATCTATCTATCTATCTATCTATCTATCTATCTATCTATTTAACTATCTATCTATCAATCTATCTATCTATATATCTATCTATCTATCTATCTATCTATCTATCTATCTATCTATCTACCTATCCATCTGCCTATGAATCTATCTATCCATCTATCTATCAATCTCCATCTATCGATCTATCAGCCTATCCATCTACCTATCTATCTATCTACTTACCTATCTATCCACCTCTCCATCTACCAATCCATCTATCTATCTACCTATCCACCCATCTACCTATCTATCTATCTATCTATCTATCTATCTATCTATCTATCTATCTATCTATCTATCTATCTATCTATCTATCTATCTATCTATCTATCTATCTATCTATTTATCTATCTATCTATCTATCTATCTATCTATCTATCTATATATCTATCTACATATCCATCTACCTATCTACCTATCTATCTATCTACCTATCTATCTATCTACCTACATATCTATCTATCTATCCATCTACCAATCCATCTATCTGTCTATCTATCCATATATCTATCTATCTATCTATCTATCTATCTATCTATCTATCTATCTATCTATCTATCTATCTATCTATCTATCTATCTATCTATCTATCTATCTATTAGTTCTTCCTTTACATAAAAAAGTACAAAATGATGTACTCCCTTTAGATAAAAAGTACAAAATAATGTATATATAAATTTATATATATATATATACATACAGACATACCTACATCACTACGTCTATCGATCTATTTATCAACCTACCCGTCTGCCTATTTATCCAAACTACGTATCTTTTTTGCGCTGCCGTGAACCCAACAAAGTTGTATAGCAAAAATCAAAGAGAACCCTATATATAGCAATATTCCTAAAAAAAAAATTTAACAGAAAGAAAGTGAAACCAACAAATCAAATACAAATCAACAAGCAATTTATTTCTAGATAATTAAAAAGAAAATCAAAAAGACACTTGCAGTAACGTGTATTAAAATCCAAATAATCCAATAAGAATTAGTCTCCTAATCACAAGTCCTAAATATATAATGTTCTGAATGAATGGCTGTATCCTTTAATGTGTTGATGTGCTAATGGTCTTAAATGTCCTGATGTGAAAGTAGAATTTAGTACGCTGACATGCCAAAATGAAGTACTCCAAAATATCTCTGAATAAGTTCACATAAATCCCAAAATCATCAATTCAAAATCTAAAATCTAAAAGTCTATGAGCACTTTTATAATCCAATGAATATTTTTAATAATTCCTCTCTCAGAATTTGGAATGACTTTCCACAACTGTAATGGCTCTTTATAAAAACTGATGGTAATGTCGAAACTGAAAACCTGTCTACTAAACATGGTATATATAAAGATAGGTCACATGACAGAACATTCTAGAATAATAAATGGCCTATATGCTTTTTGACACATAACTCTTAAGGTAATTCCAGCTTTATCTGTAAACAAAATCAACCTTGTCCTCAAATTTAATAAACATCGTGTTTATCAAATCTATCCATGAACTCAAATCTTAAGTAAACAACCTAATTCAAGGACACTAGTTAAACATGTTTTCCTAATAAACAACATTAAGGCTTAAGCAAATGTTAAAGTCAAGAAACATTTATAATTTCCTAAAATATTTAGAATATTATATAAACATCATACATAACAGTATGCTTACGCTTTTCATGGGATTTATCTACAGTGTTCACAATACCAATGATACAAAGTTGCAATAGCTTGTCGAGACTGTACGGTAAATTTCTTGGTTAGGAGGCACACATACTGTAATCTATTTAATGCTTTGTTTTGTGTTTTTTTTAACCTATATTAGGGTTCTAAAAACATTATTTTTAAATATTAAAATGTCTGAAGCCGCTTCCCCCAACCCTTCTCTCTCTCTCTCTCTCTCTCTCTCTCTCTCTCTCTCTCTCTCTCTCTCTCTCTCTCTCTCTCTCTCTCTCTCTCTCTCTCTCTCTGTGGGTGTGTGTGTATTGATTGGTCAGGCAGCAGACTAATCGACTCACAGAGAAATATCGGGATGAACAATTTAAAAAATCTCTCTCTCTCTCTCTTGACTATCATCGCAAGCTGCGGGCGAAAATCCGTGAGAAAACGAGCGTAGTGGATTTTCGTCAGTCAAGCGACGATGTCTCTTGACCTATGAATGATGGTAACATTTACAGATAAACTGACCAACGGAATGTAGAAAGAGAGAGGTGGAGGATAAAAACAATCTTATGGTTGGTAGTAATGTTAACGAAAGCATAATAATGACTTAGATCAACTGTAAATAAATTTAAATGTTGAATTACCTCTTGTTGGCTCATCATTTAGATTAATCTATATTCCACACTAGTTTCTATATACTCGTTGGTGGTTGAATGGCTGCGCGTTCAGGGTTCAAGAGGCTAACCATGCTGTGTTGTAGTGCTCTACTTTCTTCACTGAAACCATCTTTCATGTTTAAATCATAAGTGTGTCTTATATTAATTTAATCAATATGAATGAAAATACAAGCAAAAAAAAAAAATAACAAAAATAATCAACTTATCAATTTGCAAAGAGAATTGTGAATAGCCGCAATTGGTACAGAACTACATTTTGTAGCGGACACACTGGGCAGGTATGTGAAGAGTTCACTCACTCGGTCAATAAACAGTTTCCTGTAGTCAGTCCTAACTCCGCTGGAAATCCAAGTATGCGTATTTGTATGTGATATAAATAAAATATATGTATAGTATGTACTCTGTATCTTTGATATACCACTCGATGTATAAATTTTTATTAAAAGAAAACTTGGCAAGCCTCGTTTCATTTTAATGAAACATTTATACATCTCGTAGTGTATCATTGATACAGAGTACATACTAAACATATTCTATAGATAGATAGATAGATAGATAGATAGATAGATAGATAGATAGATAGATAGAAAGAAAGAAAGAATGAAAGACTGAATTCCATATGTCTGTCTGTCAACCTACATAACTACATCCCTGCATCTAACCATCTATTTACCCACCTACATGCCTCTTTGCATGCAACTTGCACTTAATTATATATCCATATATCTTTTGACATACCTACATCACTTCTTCTGTCTATCTATCTACCTACATAACTATTTATCACAATGCAGAGTTATCTATCTTTCTATGTATCAATATATCTCTCCCAATGCTACAAGTGAAATGTTAATCGATCTATGAGCTAAGCTGAAAACAAGGTAACAAACTGCTTGATTATGTGTCACAAAGGTTCTTGCAGCAACATTGGCTCGAATATGAATTAGTTGAGCCCTCTGTTAATAACGAAGGTCCCATGTTCGAGTCTCTGTTGTACGTGCATACTGCAGGAGGTAATATTTCTGGTTTATCGAGTTTTGGAGAATTTTCGGTGTTGGAAAATTCAAGTCCTATTTTTACGAATTTGCAATGAGATTGGAAGACATCATTAATGATGAAACAAATATTATAATTTAAATCCTTTATTTTCACGAGTTTTAAATTCCCGCGAATCCGAATCGAGTAGACAAAATCATGAAAGTCGTAAGCAAGATGCAGGCAAAAAATGCATCACAATCATCTCTTCTGCAAGTAAATTACTTCTGTTATTTCTTTTCTGAAGAGACAACTTGTATCAAATTTACGTCTGCATACTTTACGTCTCTCTGATCACACACAGAAACATTCGAATGAGCACACGCACGCACATATAGATGACAGATATATTACATCTCTACTTGCAGATTTTCGTCGCTGGTCAACATCTCGGACGCCGAACGAAAAGAGGTTAAAGTGAACAAAAGGATAAGAAGATTTTACTCGCACGTTATTAACGGTGTAAGTAATGATAATGAACCACTGAATACCTTAATATTCCTTTAATTTATATATTGCGTATTTTCTTTAAAATAAAAAGATCGCTTGGAATGCAGCAGTGCGTGATCCACCATGACATGTCATCTCAAAAAGATTTTCCAGTTGCTTGGATGTATTTAATTTTTTTTCAAACGCAGTCAGCAAGTTGGGGTTATTGTAAGTTTGTAGATGTGATTAAAAGGAAACTTCCCTATATAGGCTAGTCTGTAACCCTTGCTCCTCTGTAACATGTTGAACTTTAAGACCGGAAACACAACTATTGTCCCAAACATGGCAGTTATAATGCTAAGCAAAACTTCATATACTCGCTATTTCTGTGAAAAGGTCAAAACGTGCAGATTAATAGTGTCCAGTTTAGAAAAATTTTACTTTCATCTTTTTTCATCAAATTTAGAACTTCCTTGGACTGTAAACATAAATAATTATGTTTCGTTCTTATCGTTTCTGATTTTAAACGAAGGCACATGTCTTTTTATTATCCATAAGGTATGTTATACTTGAACATACACTAAGAATAATTGTGTTAAAAAAATTACTTCACACATTTTCATGTCAGAATCGTGCATTATAGTCATTCTGAAAAATTTGTATTTGTATTTTTCATAGGTAAACCTGCGTTACAAAGACATAGAAGACCCTAGTATATCAATCAGAGTCACTCTACGTCAATTTGTGATTTTCGAGGTAAGATATTGTGTGGATTCGGAAATCCTACACGTCCTTCAACGTGTGTTTTAATCGTGAACACATGATTTAATCCAAATCCTTCATTACAACAATTATAATATTCTGATTTACAGTCTGAGTTGGAAGGTGGTGATGATTACAGTTTCTTTAATTAGGCGAAGAGTCTTTAAAGTTGTAGTTTAGATTTAATCGATCCTTCAGATAATCTAGAACCAAGTCTATAGCATACAAGAATTCCTCTATTCTGCAAAAGAAAATATGATGCTTGTCCCGAGCTATAAATACATGTACACGATTCAATACAATTGATAATTCTTAAATAATCCTCATCTATTTCTGCGTCAATGCTAGAATATCACACTGAACATTTTCATGACATCAAAAGAAATCAGTATTGTGTTAGTGTTTAAAGAGCCAAGCCTGTGTTACAAAATTTAAAAACGCAATAATTTATTTTAATATATCCTTAAGAGTTTATCAATAAAGTTTAAGTGAATACAACTTTTCATTGTTCAAAAGAGAGGTCGGTGAAAAACGCCGACATTATGGAATAATTCTACAAGACAAAGTTTAGACTTCGGGTAGCTCCTCTTCGTTGATTTTGAAAAGCATTCTGGTAATTTATTTTAAAGGTTTTTAACCTTTTAATTTTGGTAGTTCAACTATTTTATAATGGTATAATGATACAAAGCGTGTGTCATAATGAATGTACATATCCCCATTGTTTAATTTTTATCATCAATGTAGACACATGGACCCGCTGTCCCCTTATATTTTTCTACTCTGTGCTGTCATATTAGAAATAATGATTAAGCGTAATAGTAGTATTAGGGTTATAGATGTACATGGCATAGACGTTCTCGTTTCACAGTATGCTGATAATACAGCAATTTTATTAACGGTTTATGCCAGTCTTTACATGTATAAACGTTATATGGTCATATCTCTGGTGTCTTTACGTTTATAAGATATACAAATATGTACACATATTGCCGAATTAAATTTAAGAGAATAATATGCAATTTTGGGATGTACTGAGGCAAGAAAAGCATAATTTATATCCCATACAATATTATTAACAACAAACAAGTTTTGATACAAAAAGATGTATGAGAAAAAGTCACCATTTTACAATCAAATAAAAGATATCTTAAAATAAAATATGGAATTAGAAATGACATTGCCTTACAATATAGCAATTTAGCAGATTTTCTTTGTTCAATTCAATGATACCCAAACCGTCTTGAAACATAGACATTGAATATTTTACCGATTCTGAGCCACTTCAAAATTATTTAAGTAGCAAAACCCTACCCAACACACACACACACAAACACACATAAACAGACACACACACACACACACACACCCCACACACACACGTTGAAAAGTACCCCTCTGACTTTCCTGAACCTATTCTCCACCATTTTGGTTTTGAAAACGCTAGGTCATTAGTACCAAATAAAACGGGTTATTTCAAAACTTTACGAGATTTGTGATTTCTGGTATTCCTGTAAACTTCAGATCCTGAGATACCAGAAGCCTCTATATTCCAGTAGTCCAAACAAATAATGAAAGGTACCTAAATAATCAACAATAAACATCAATAATGGAGTTAGATTTTTTACCAAATATTTCAACCATCAGGAATGTAGTTATTTCAAGATTTAATAGACTACTGGTTTCTGGTATTCCTGAATACATTGAGCCTTGAAGATGCCAGAAACCCCTTTAATCCAGTAATCCAAATAAATAGTCACCTAAATAATCAACATCATGATAGATTTACATGTTTACCACAATTTAAAGAAGTCAGTAATCCTTGGTATTTCTGAAACTACGAACGCAGCGAGAACTGGAAGCTGACTATAATTCATAATTCAAATAAACAACGCACTAATGAAGTTTGTCCTTTGTCGTAGCGAACAAGTAAAACATTCAGACAAGCATCCATAAATGAATTTTAAATTTGTGGAATAAATTATAAAGACGGTCGCACTTCTAGTTGTTAAAATTAATCTATTTAAATAGTGAACTTCAGTTTTGAAAAAAATAGCCGTGCACCTTATCCTTCTCATACAACTCTATGCAAAGTTCCAGTTAATTAATAAATAGCAGATGACATAAAAAGATAAAGATATATTACGCATTAAATATGTAGTTTACGTACAAACCGCTAAATATTTGTGATAATTACCCATCTAAAATGTTGTAATAATGATTCAGTAAACAGATGTTGATCAAAGTGTGATGTGAAATTGTTAGGAATTAATTAAGCTAGGTTGTATTTATAGCAATAGCCGGATGTGGACTGTTTTACTGGCATTTATCAGATCAAAGTGTCCCAGAGTTTGTACATTCTATATACAAATTTCATATTTACTTTCAAATAAGAAAGGTATCGTCATATTGTAAAATACTATTCTACAATGAGCAAGCTTTTAAGATGAATACAACATTTTAGATCACAAAAAAATTAACGTTGTATGTAATAATTTTAGCATTCCTCCTCATAGTGATTGCAGATAAAAAAGATGCAAGAAAAAAAAATCAGTCTGTTTTTTTATGATAGTTTTGCTATTGGAAACGAGAAATAGATGAAGATGATGAAAAAATATTTTGCATTTTGTAGATAAAGAAATTAAAAATTGGGGATTTGGTATGATAAACTTAAAATAAATGATAATTTCCATAACATTAATTTAATGCCGATAAATCTAATGGATTGTTAGTAACGGAATAACAGATAATAGAATATCCATGAGAAACCAAGGCATAATGTCTTAAATGATATGTGGTTTAGATGTTCAGGTACAAAACAGAACATCTATTACATATTATGTATCCACTGTACAAGACATTGTTGAAAGGATAAATGAAAATTTGATATTTGGACAACAAAGATATAATTTTGATGAACACATTGCAATAAGATTTGAACAGTATAGTTCAGATGCGAAAGTTTGTCTGAATTATGTCGTAAATGGTGATGGAACATTTTTATTACCCAGTGACATGGTGATGAAAATAGGCAGTATAGTTGGTTACAATAACATTTTTTAAAAACCCACAAATCAGCAGATAATATTAGGTTAGCAGTAAATACTGCTATAAATATTAACGGTGAAAGAATATAATATCAGTATCTGCTATTTAGTCTGTAGTCAAATTAAACAAAAGTCAGAACGAGAGTGGAGCGCGATCGAAGACACCAAGTCAGAGAGAGAGAGAGAGAGAGAGAGAGAGAGAGAAGTCGCTAGTTTCATTTTCAGATAACGGTAAAATAAATACAAAGAAAAGAAACAAGATGAACAAACAAATCGTATAATTAATTCACAAGCGAGTAAAACACAAATAAATCCTATAATCAATATACAAACATTTACTGGTCATGAAACAGACAAGCACATATTTACAATTATTTTTAACGTTGTAAAAACTGGTGTAATTTGTATTTTTCAAATGATCAATCCTTTTTGTTGTTGTTTCTAAACGTTAAACCAAAATTCCAAATAAAAAACAATTACTGCCGTAACAAGCAAACTTATATCACCTTGGAAAAAAAAATATTTTCTCCATCTGAAATTAAAAGCTAACTTATTATTTCACCAATTACGCTAGGCAATGCTACGTCTACATTTTTTAGCTAGTGAAGCAAATAGTTTGCAGATTAATTTAATTTTTGTTTAATTTTATCATTCAAGGAACTGTCACGACCACTAGGCTGTTTTCTTTTGTCACCTATTGTTAAACCTTTTACAAAATCTGTTATAGTTCGAGCTAGAGTTGCTGCTATCGTTTAATAGCTGTACAAATTCTAGCAATTGTTAGTACAAATATATTTAAATTTCTGTTTTAACCTTTCACTTAATGGGAACTTTTCTCGAGTTTGTGAATAGATTCAATTAATACTGTGACAAAAAAAGTTATTTTCTATTTCTCTATTATATGTCCAAGTAATTCTGCCCTATTACTTTCAGTAACTTTGAAAACCTTTCTTAACGGATCTCTCATTTCTTAATCTTTGACACTATCGATATCCTTTTTTATTTTCTTTACCTGCCGATCATACATTTCCAGTTTTATTTACATCAATATTATTCTTAAATTTACAACATCAGTAGCAGTTATATAACCTCTTAATTCTCTTTCTTCGCGAGGAGCCAATAAACTGTTAGCATATCCTTCTTTGAAATAACATTTGTTCTAAAGCTTTTTGTTATATAATACATTTTATTCCTATCAAGTTTCCATTATTATCTTCATTATTAATTTCAAATCGTATTGTTCTTACATCATTTAAAAATTCTTCTACTGGATGTGTGTTACTTGGAATTGCTAATGTTTGCCTTTGCTGTGTTTTGGTGTATCTATTTCAAATGTTGTCATCTCTAAATAATCTTTGTTCACACCACTGGATGATATTCGTTTATTTCATTCTTGTATGCACTGTAAAGACTTGCAAATCAACTCCAAATGTTATGTTACCATATAACCAATTGATTTATTTTCTTTAATTATTTCTTTTTTAGAAATGGGAATTAGATTCTGCGATTTACAATGTTTTATCAACTTTTTTTCATCGCGACTAAAATGTGCTTATCGTTGTGCATAAATACCACGTCTGAGCATAATATCTTTATAAAGTTAAATAACATCAGCAATTATTCTTGTTACTAACTGTTTAGAATCTAATACTATATGTTGAGCAGTTGTTCTAGTTGTTGAAATTCATTATTAGTTACATTAAGAGTATCAGAATCCTCCATTATTGACCAAAAACAAATTTAATTTGGTTTTCGTACTAGATGGACAGATTTTCTAACCAATGAAGATAGAGTATTTAGTTAAGAATTAAATGTTAACATAACAAATTAATTTTACAACGAAATAAATAAAAACGACTTTAGGAGAAAATGTATTTAGAAAAGGTAGGCGGAAAATAATTTTAACAAATGCTTTTTTTAAAAAATGCTAAGCAGCAAATATTTCTAAGGCATGGTAAAAATATACTACATTAGTCTCGGTTCAGTATTTAATTCCTACATGTCTTCCAACTGATAATTTAACAAATCTTAATAAGCCGACAGAAGGTTTACAAGAAATTAAAATTGTAGCCAAAATTTTTGAAATTTCTTTATTTTTTTAAATTTTATATTTTGTGTTCAATTAATACTGAATAAATATAGCAAGCTTTAAATAATAGAATGTGTACTAGATGTTTTATAACCGATGGACTTTTTTAACTTCCACTTATGATTATAGCTGTTTCTAATACTGGAATATCTATTTCTAATACTGGAATATCTATTTACCAAACGTCCAGATGATGAGAGAGGGAGCTATACTTTAATTTAAACGTTATCGTAGAAACAAGAGAGATATTAAACAGAGTTTGTTGTTTAAAAAGTCTCTACTTTTTATTATACCCTTCTAATTATACTTTTTATGGCATTTTAAATTTTTTAAAACTATTATTGTTAAAACTCGTGTATCTTGTGCTTGTCCAATGGAAGAAAAAAAATATATATATATATGTTTCTTTCATGAATATTGTTCAGCTTTGTAAAGTTTAACCAACTTTTTACGAATTTGACTGATGAAAACCCGATGAATTTTAGTGTACTTTCTGCTTTGGGAAAGCAATTAGAGAATTCAAAGAGTTCTTATGAAAAGGTCGTAGTGCTTTGTTTTAATGTAGTTAATATTACAACTTTTGGTACATGTAATAATCTATTTTGTTATCATTATTGGACCTTTCATTCATATAATTATATAAATGATCTTTATTCTCCGTTGCCAATTGTTTAATAATCCTTATTTTGTTCTCTCAATTCTCTGTTTGTAATCTTTCATACAAGACATACAATAACCAGTTTTATATAAGTCAACTATTTCATCATATTTGGAGCAAACCATAATGGTCATTTATTTTATGTGCACTTTTTTAAAATAACTATGGTAGGCTTGTGAAGATAGAATTTTAAAGAAAGATCAGAAACTTTTGAAAGATAATGGGAGACAGAAAGTAAAGTGAACATGTTCATGAACAAGTTACTGATATCGTAACATCCCAAAGAAAGAAAGATCCACGTAGAGTTGCATTCGTAAGGCAACTTTTAAAGCAATAAAAAAAAAATATATGAAAAAGGCTAAAGCAGATTGGTGATGATAAAAACAATAAATGAAAAGCTTTCTTAATAATATAGTAAATATTAGTTTATAGTTGGACTTGTCATTACAGTAATGCCGTGTTATTTATTTCAAACAGATGTATTAATAAAACAAATGCTAAGAGTAAGATAGAGTTCGGAGAGAGAGACAGAGACATGGTATTGTGATCAGAGAGCATGTGACAAGTTTCAAGTTTACGAGTTCCAGAATATTGACGTGGTTTTCTAAGACCTATATTTTTCTTAAACAGTTAAATAATTCTAAAAACGACTTAAATGTGAGCAAAGCGAGAAGGGAAAGCAAAAAGAACCAGTTCACGATTTTTCATACCCTTCTCTACACTATAGCTGTTATGAGTTACAAATATGTTTCATCGTCACTCTGATGGCGATTACAAGGAACTACAAAGAGGTACAATAAATAGATTAAATATCTGTAATTAAGGTGAAGATAGAAAAATATTAGATTTTCATAGAATGACAATGACGTACGTATTTCATATTAAGTAAACAGTAATATCAAACCAACCAATTGCTGGATAGATATCATTAAGAGGTTTAAGTTAAAAACGTTTGAATTTGCTCACTAGTTTTGAACCTGAGAGCAACGAAACTTCACTAGGTCAATCAATAAATAATTAATTAAACTTGAACGACAACCATATTACAAATTCAGATGATCCTGAACAATTACGTAATGCGGGTAATTGTTGATTTGTACAAAGATGTGTTGATAATCAATTTCATAGGGTTTAGAGGATAATAATCGTATGTATATAAAACATTGGAGAGAAAAAGTTGATAGTAAATTAACAGCTGTGGACAGCAAAGAGATTAGCAAACTCGAGTAAGTTCTTACTAAAATAGACGAGTTACAAAACAAAATTGATGATGTAAAGAAAATATTTGAGATGCGCAGAAGTTATTTATGCAGAGATATGATATCGTGTTTGTAATTATAAGAACATTACAAACTTTAAGAAAGGAAGTTTTTAGTGTAGTTCAAAATATTCGGCAAAATTTTACCGCGTATTGAACGAACGACAAAATCTGAGATATATGCATTACAAAGTGACATGGAATTAGTCAAGAAATGTCTAGAATCTTGTAGGACTTAAGTGACATGGAATTAGTTAAGAACTGTATAGAATCTTGTAGTACTTAAATGAGATGGAATTAGTCAAGAAATGACTAGCATCTTATAGGACGTGACATGGAGCTAGTCAAGAAATATCTAGAATCGTATAGTGCTTAAGTAACATGGAATTAGTCAAGAAATGTCTAGAATCGTGTAGTACTTAACTGACATGGAATTAGTCAAAAAATGTCTAGAATCTTATAGTACTTAAGTGAAATGGAATTATTTAAGAAATGTATAGAATCTTGCAGTACTTAAGTAACATGAATTAGTCAAGAAATGTCTAGAATCTTATAGTGCTTTACAATCACGGTTAGGGCATTTAACTAAATAATGTGATGATAGAATACTAATACACCAGAGAGTACATTCATCAGATATTAGAAACGTAGTCAATGATTTTAAAGTGCAGTACTATAATTCGAAGAAAGATTACCGTTCTCACTAATGTTTTTTCTCAGTTGCAAAAGAGAAATGAATACTTCAACAGAAATACCCCAAAAGATAGATGACAATAAAAACAATTACAAATGATCAGACTTAACAGAGGTAAAAAAAAATTTTTTCAGCCGGAATAGAAAATATAAAGCAGACAACAGAATACATTGGTTGAGAACTCGTTAATAATATGGGTGTAATGCTAGGAAATATAAATGAATTAGATAGAAGAGTAACACAAATAAGATATTACATTAAAAAAGTTTACAACTGAAATAGATAAAAAGACAAAAGACTTTAGCATCAAGTGAAAGAACTGATAAAGATAAGTCAGAATTAGAGGATAAAATAGACATAGAAGCTAGTATTAGCCGTAAATTCATAAATTAAAAGATATCCGATATATAGGGTCAAATTGGCACAGAAATTATAACTGACATTTGCGCAGAAATGGAAATAAGGCGTACAGCGAATACCAAACTAATTTATAAGCTCAATTATAATTTATAAGCTCAAAAACCAATAAATGGTTGATTAATATTTTAAGAATGTTTTATATGCTAGATAAGAATGTAAGGGTGAAACTGACGCGCCCTTACAAACACAATAATTTTTGTGTGCTTTTTCTGTTTTTTTCTTTTTTAAATATATTTTAGTTCATTATTTATTTATTTATTTATTTTGTGTTTTTAGTTGGTTTTTATGTTTGATTTTTGTTTATGTTCCTTTTGTTTTGTTCCTATTCTTTGGTTTTTGTTTTACAACAAAATTCTGGTTACACAGTGCCACAAATAATAAACCCTGTTTATGCATTTTTCTATTCTTCACCAGACTTCATTGAGTAAAAATTACACACGGAATTCGATGTTTAGTTTTATATCATTTAAATATATATCTACATATATCTATATATTCATATCTATATATAAATATATATATATATATATATATATATATATATATATATATATATATATATATATATATATATATATATATATTCTTGGTTTTTAAACTTGATAATCGAATCACAAACCGAAAGAAAATTATATGTAATATGTTGGTGATAAAATATGTTTGGATCTCAAAAGAGAAGGTGCTATAGGTGCTATAATTGCTATAGGTATTATAATGGCTATATGTGTTATAATGGCTAAAGGTGCTATAATGGATATAGGTGTTATAATGGATATAGGTTGTATAATGGCTATAGGTGTTATAATGGCTATAGGTGTTATAATAGTTAAAGGTGCTATAATGGCTATAGGTGTTATAATGGCTATATGTGTTATAATGGGTATAGTGTTATAATGGCTATAGTGTTATAATGGCTAAAGGTGTTATAATGGCTATAGGAGTTATGATGGCTATAGGTGCTATAATAGCTAAAGGGGTTATAATAGCTATATGTGCTATAATAGCTAAAGGTGCTATAATGACTATAGGTGTTATAATGGCTATATGTGCTATAATGGCTATAGGTGCTATAATGGCTATAGGTGTTATAATGGCTATAGGTGTTATAATGGCTAAAGGTGTTATAATTTCCCCATGTGCTATGATGCCTAAAGGTGCTATAATGGCTATAGGTCCTATAATTGATATCGGTGTTATAATGGCTACAGGTGCTATACTGGCTAAAGGTGTTATAATGGCTATCGGTGTTATAATGGCTGTAGGTGCTATAATGGCTATATGTGTTATAATGGCTATAGGTGCTATAATAGCTAAATGTATTATAATAGCTATATGTGTTATAATAGCTATAGGTGTTATAATGGCTATAGGTGTTATAATGGCGATAGGTGTTATAATGGCTATAGGTGTTATAATGGCTATAGGTGCTATAATGGCTAAAGGTGTTATAATGGCTATAGGTGTTATAATGGCTATAGGTGTTATAATGGCTAAAGGTCCTATAATGGCTATAGGTTCTATAATGGCTATAGGATATATATTGGCTATAGGTGTTATACTGGCTATAGGTGTTATAATGGCTAAAGGTGTTATAATGGCTTAAGGTGCTATAATGTCTATAGGTGTTATAACGGCTATAAGTGTTATAATGGCTAAAGGTCAAATAATGGCTATAGGTGCTATAATGGCTACAGGTGCTATAATGGCTAAAGGTGTTATAATGGCTATAGGTGTTATAATGGCCGAAGGTTTTATAATGGCTATATGTGTTATAATGTCTATAGGTGTCATAATGGCAATAGGTGTTATAATGGCCATAGGTGTTATAATGGCTACAGGTGCTATACTGGCTAAAGGTGTTATAATGGCTATAGGTGTTATAATGGCTATAGGTGTTATAATGGCTATAGGTCCTATAATGGCTATCGGATATATATTGGCTATAGGTGTTATAATGGCTATAAGTGTTATAATGGCTAAAGGTGTTATAATGGCTAAAGGTGTTATAATGGCTATAGGTGTTATAATGGCTATAAGTGTTATAATGGCTAAAGGTGCTATAATTGCTATAGGTTTTATAATGGCTATAGGTGCATTAATCGCTATAGGTGTTATAATGGCTGTAGGTGTTATTGTTATAATGACTAAAGGTGTTATAATGGACCCAGGTGCTATGATGGATATAGGTGCTATAATGGCTATATGTGTTATAATGGCTATAAGTGTTTATGTGAGCTATACATTTTTTTCTCCAATTTTAGGTATCTGCATTTTTAAGTTAAAATAAAGCGAGTAAATTCCGAACAAGATGGAGTTCTTCAAGATAACAATTTTATGACAGAATTCTCAAAATTTGTCACCAAATTAATAGCGAACAAGTTTCTAAGTAAATATGTCTACATTTTGGAATTTTATAACTCCCAACAAGCAGGACAAATATCACAAGGTGTTAAACAAGGTGTTAAACATTAATCTAACGCATCACTGTATTACATACAATCATAGCAGTATTAAACCAAACAACATTTGTGTAACAGGATGAAACAGGGTGGTATTGGATCTAGCGAAAACACCTAATACTGTCACGTGAATGAGATGGGGCTTTTTAAAATTCAAATGAATGATGAATGAATCTGACACCCTACTCATGCGCACAAAGTTCAACAACGGATATAACAAAAATAGTATTGTTCATCAGTGGATGCGATCAAAGCGTGGACTTTCAACAAATAATCGCAACTGATTTCGTATGCTAACCCTTATGATCAATGTACAGAACTAATAAACAGATATGATTGACACATGGAAATATCAACATACGTGATCAATGTGTATAATTATCAACAAATGTGATCGAAATATGGAATTATCAACAAGTAAGATCAATATATATATTATATTATATATATATTCATATATTCCATCAACATATATAATGATTTTATCTCGTGGCATCCAGGCGGAGAGCACCAAATTATTTTCGATCCATTGTTTCCGTCAATTGGTTAAGAAACTACCTCGGGTGATCCGCTTATCCCAGCCTGCCGAAGGATCCCTAAAGAAAATCCTTATTCCGCAGACCCGTTGATCAAGAACCTTTGGCCCCTCACACTCAGTTAGCCAGTATCATCCCTCAAACCAACGTCACTTTTGACGGCATTATCTGGGTTACACAAACCCACAGAGTTCGACGACTTCCCATAACAGGTTAAAATATAATGACTGTACTGTCTAATACTTGAGACACGTTTAAGTGCGAGTAAAATGATATGTATTACGTATGTGTGCAGATGAGCAGATTTAGTTACACATTAAATTCTTTCGTAAGAACGACTGTACGAGGTTATTATTACAATAACCACGTTCGTACTGAAACTGTCTTCATCAAGAATAATCGCATTTGAATATATACCAATCGAACATTTCTCATCCTTTAATGCGCACAGCACATAACTGAATTAAAACCTTTCTGCTCAGATATAAAATGTTTCACTTGGAACAGACTATTTCTATTCGATAGCTTGACGTTATTATGACATAGTCCTGAATTTATACAAAGTTTTAAATAAATTCCGAAACATTCAATATATTAAACAATTTCATCACATGGAACGGACAAATAGAAAGAATACAGTTGTCATTTTAACATACCTCTATAGCTAAAGATTGCTTCCGTAAAGTGGACTGTTTCTAGACAAGACTCATCTGTATTGAGACGATACAGATAATATTTGGACTATAAGTACTATGTTCGTAGTCACATTCACTGGCAAATAAACTCAAGATAAAACGGGTTCCCCACTGCCGGTGCTTTGTGCGTTCATGAACAGAAATCAGTATTTTGAAATCACCAAGGCTAAAACTATACACCCCCGGGTAACGCTGTATACAGCTATGAAACCCATTCATTAATATATAAGGCACAAGCATTTTCGTACACACAATTCCGTGACACTTTGCATGTGGTAATATCTAGGTTTGGACCTTGACTTCTGTGAAAGAGCAACTATGGTAAAATCAAAGACTAATAGTTGTATTAATACAATCTTAGATGGTGTACAAGAATTGTCTAGAGTTGGAATACTGAAGCAAAAGAAAAAGTGAGCAAAATTTTGAGCAAGAAAGTATAATCATCTCAATAATTTGTTTTACAAAATTCATAATTCCATGTTTTTAAATCTGATGAATTAGAATAAAGTTGGGGGTTGGAGATTTGTGAGGTTTCTTGTGGGGGTTTTATGGTATTTTTTTATTTTTTATTTTTTTAAAATTTTTTTTATAGAAAATAACATGAAAATTAGTTAACAAAATAAGGAGAACAACGCGAGCAAGTTCTTTTAGCAAGTTGTTTAAAATCTTAAGGTACGAAAATGGTATATCTTGCAAATTTCATACAAATAAGTAAAACCTTCCACAGTTGTTTTTAATTTATATCGGATAAGACATTTTAACTTTCTGTAAATCCTTGGCGATGATTCTTTTCAAGTAGAAATACAATTTACAGAAAATATAGATACATTTTTATGATTCCAAAACATTTTTGAAATACCTCTATTTAAGACGGAATTATGGAATGTCAATTTAATATTTCTACGAAAACTTTCCTGGATTGAGAGGATTAAAGTAAACGATATAAAATATTGAATGTTAGAATAATAACAGATATTAATTACTCTGGATTACTAATTTTATCACAATCTGCAGACAAGAGTTACATATTTCATATTTGCATACCATTTAAACAATTTATTTTGGTTTTGTTTTTGTTTTTTTTTTCATTCTCTCTCTCTCTCTGTCTCTGTCTCTGTCTCTTTCTCACTAGTGTGTTTGTATGCTTGTTTCTGTCTGTAGAAATTATTCCCCATAATTTAAAATATTTTGCTGGATGCTTGACTAAAACGTGTGCTTTATTCGTTAAGACATCTGACAAACTATATTATTACATTGTTTATTTGAATTATGAATTATAAGGAGCCTCTGGTTCTCACAGTACATTAATCTATTTCTGTAACGCCTGGAATTACCGATTTTTTTAATATGTGGTAAACATCTAACTCTATAATGGATTTTGATAATTTAGGTGAATTTCGTTATTTGTTTGGATTACTGGTTGATAGGGGCTTTCTGGTATCTTCAAGTCCGTAAGATTTCCAGGATATACTGTAAATCTCTAATCTCTTCAATCTCTGAAATATCCATTTTCCTGCTAGTTTAAACGCTTGGTAAAAATCGATCTAACTTTATCACAGATGTTTATTGTACATTATTTAGGTGACTTTCATTATTTGTTTGGATTACTGAATTGTCTTCTGGTATGTTCAGAGTCCTAAGTTTTCAGGAATGCCAGAAATCACTAATCTCTTCAATTTGTAAAATAACTGGTTTTGCCCGGTACTAATATCCTAGCGTTTTTCAGAAAATTATAAATGGTGGATAGTAGACTTTAGACAGCCAGAGATGGACTTTTAATCCTATTTATTTTTTTCTGTGCGAGCAATGTCATGTTTTCTTAAACTTACGATGTGGCCCAGAATCGACGAGAGAGAGAGAGAGAGAGAGAGAGAGTTACAAATCTGAACTTTCTTTACCTTGTATGGAAACAGTATGAATGGGTTTGGTATGTTTATATGTATATAATGCCTGAATATGATGAGGTGGATGCATACATTTAATGCATATCTGAGATGTGTATAAATTATATATTAAAAGAGTCCTTCCTGAATAGCTATTGGTCTGAAAGCGTAATGAAGAATAACTTTCTTGCTCAACAGATACTTTTGTAGTATCATTATACCTACGACAACGGTATATGATGTAACCTGTAGGATATTTAATGTCCTATATCTGCACATTTACATGGAAAATAAGTATGAAACAAAAATAGGCAAGTTTTTCCACTTCACCCGTATCACTATTCTCATGCGCATCATAATACTAAATTATTATTTGAATCTATAAAAGTATTACATCGTTTTTTCAATTGTTTCCATTTTTTGCTTTTAGAGGGAAACTGACATTCCGCAGTTGATATTCGTTTTTTTATTTGTTTCCTATTTGCTTTGAAGCGGGAAGCTGACTTTCCACATAACAATTCTAAAGTGTATACAATTAACGGAACAAAATGTATTGAGATGACGAAGTATCATGATGATATCTATGACTGGGACATTTCTACCGGTTGGAAGCTATCAGCGTTCGACCACGCAATGCTCTTTACAAGGTAAGGGTATGTATACCTGGTATAACTATACATCTTGAGGATACTATGACCACGAGCGGAATACGCCCAAATTACCAATTTACGTTCGGAATACGCCTTAAACTACATGACTACATGATCAGCAAAGAACATTTTCGCCATTTTCTGCATTGAAATTTAATTCTGTCTAGAAATGTTTTAGCGCACGTGTCTAGAGGAGACAAAAGGCAAAACGTAACTTTGTCAGTCATTTCACCGTGTGTTTTGAATGTATTCCGCGCGTAATTTGAGCGAATTCACGTGTTGTCATTGTATCTGCAACGTCAGGGTTATGCCAACTGATGTAACTATTAACGTAACTCGCCCATCACTCTTGTCTGTTGCAATATAGCGTGAGTCTACTTTGGGATTGATTTATAGACTGGCTCTCTGTTTGAGATAGCTTGAATCATGAGCATTATTTCTTAAACATGGAACCAAAATGTATCTTCCTAGACAAACTTACAGTGAAGCTCTTGTCATTTGTTATCCGGCATGTTGCTGAGACTGATCTGTAAACAAAGCAACGGGCCATGGGTCACATATTTCGCTTTCGAGACAGCAACAATAACCGATTACTCACTGTGAACTGTAGCCGAAATCCGCACAGTCAGTCACACAATAATCTTTACATTCCACACTCCACACAACTAGTCACCCAAAAATTCTCATATTCTAAAATCCCCCCAGTCAGTCACCCAATAATCCCCATGTTCAAACATCCACACGGACAGTTACACAATAATCCTTATATTCTAAAATCCACACAGTCAGTCATACAATAGTCTTCATATTCTAAATCCACACAGTCGGTCACACACTAATCTTCATGTTCTACAATCCATACAGTCAGTCACCCAATAATCCTTGTATTCTAAACTCCACACATTCAGTTACACAAAAATCCTTATATTCTAAAATCCACGCAGTCAGTAACACAATAGTCTTCATATTCTAAACTACATACAGTCAGTTACACAATAATCCTTATATTCTAAAATCCAGTGAATTACACAATAATCCTTATAGTCTAAAATCAACACAGTCAGTTACACAATAATCCTCATATGCTAAGCTCCATACATTAAGTTGCACAATAATCCTATATTGTAAAATTCATTGTCACTTACACATTAATCCTAATATTCTAAAATCCACACAGTCAGTTCCACAATAGCCTTCATATTCTACAATCCACACAGTCAGTCACATAATAGTCTTCATATTTGGCACTCCACACAGTCAGTCACCCAATAATCCTCTTATTCTATACTCCACACAGTCAGTCACCCAATAATCCTCATATTTTAAACTCCACGCAGTCAGTCACCCAATAATCCTCATATTCTAAACTCTAAACTCAGTGAGTTACACAATAGTATTCGTATTCTACAGTCCACACAGTCGGTCTCCCAATAAACCTCCTATTCTAAAATAAACGCAGTCAATCACCCAATAAAACTCATATTCTAAACTCCACAGAGACAGTCACACAATAATCTTCATATTCTTAAATCCACAGTCAGTCGTACAATATTTTTCATATTATACACTTCATACAGTCTGTCGCGCAATAATTCTCATATTCTGAAATCCAGACAGTCAGTCACACAATAATCCTTATATTCTAAAATCCACACAGTCAGTCACACAATATTCTTCATATTCTGCACTCCGCGCAGTCCGTCACATAATAAACATCATATTCTAAAATCCACTTAGTCACACAATAGTCTTCATATTCTACACTCCACTGTTAGTCACCCAATAATCCTCATATTTTAAACTACAATTAGTCACACAATAGTCTTCATATTATAGACTCCACACAGTCAGTCACCCAATAATCATCATATTCTAAAATCCACACAGACAGGCACAGAATAATCCTTATATTTTAAACTCTACAGTCAGTCATACAATAGTCATCATATTCTACACTGAGCAGTAAGTAGCAACATTATCCTCATGATCTAAAATCAACTCAGAGTCATACAATAATCCTCATATTCTAAAATCCATACGGTCAGTCACACAAAAGTCTTCGTAATCTACAATTCACACAGTCAGTCACCTAATGAACCATATATTCTAAAACAAACACAGTCAGTCACACAATAGTCTTCATATTCTACACTCCACAGTCAGTCACACAATAATCCTCATATTCTAAAATCCACACTGTCAGTCATATAATAGACTTCATATTCTACAATCCACAAAGTAAGTCACCCAATAATCCTCATGACCTACAATCAACACAACCAGTCACACAATAATCCTCATATTTTAAAATCCACTCTGTCAGTCACACAATAGTCGTCATATTCTAAACTGCGCACAGTCAGTCACACAGTAGTTATATATTCTACACTCCACAAAGTCAGTGACACAATAATCCTCATAATCTAATATCTACACAGTCACACAATAATCCTCATATTCTAAAATCCACTTAGTCAGTCTCAAATTATTCTTCACATTCTACACTCCACACAGTCAGTCACACAATAATCCTCATGTTAAAAAATCCACAGCCGGTCACATAATAATCCTCATATTCTAAAATCCACAGTCAGTCACACAATAGTCTTCATATTCTACACTTCACACAGTCAGTCAAACAATAATCCTCATATTCTAAAATCCACTTTGTCAGTCTGACAATATTCTTCATATTCTACACTTCACAAGTCATTCACATAATAATCCTCATATTCTAAATCCACAGTCAGTCACATAATAATCCTCACATTATAAAATCCACTTAGTCAGTCACACGATTGTCTTCATATTCTAAAATCCACTTAGTCAGTCTCACAATAATCTTCATATTCTACGCTGCACACAGTCAGCCACACAATAATCCTCATATTCTACGCTGCACAGTCAGTCACAGAATAATCCGCATGTTATAAAATCCACACAGTCAGTCACAATATAATCGTCATATTCTAAAATTCACACCGTCAGTCACACAATAAACATCCTATTCTAAAGAATAAACAATTTTGCTTCTAAATCAAGAATGCATACATTCAAGTTAAGGAAAAAATATTCTAAAATAGATACGGACTACATTCATGGAAAGGAATGAATTATAATTGTGTTCCGAGTCCACATTCGACGGCAGCAATCAATGGGTTACTTCCATCGCAAGAAAGATAATTATTACTATTATTATTATCATCATCATTATTATTATTATTATTAGTAGTAGTAGTAGTAGTAGTATTTATGTATGTACGCATGTATCGTTAACTGTCTCTGTCTCTCAGCATTCAAACATATTACTTCGGTGAATGGTGGAAATACATCTAGTTTCGAAATACTTCAAATAAGAAGGACTGGCGGCCTCTTACGTAGGCGTCATATCCTTTTCCATTCTCCTCTTTTAGGGACTGACCATTTAATTTTCACAGTGAGGGATATAGGATTTTATTTTTCTTCTAATTCCGGCCCACACACAGCTTGAACAAAATTATTCTTGCTCTGATTTATTTGTAGAAAATATTCTATCCATATTATTAGTTGAATTTCTTTTAATTCTCTAGAGCTAAAAGAGAAAAATATCCCGGGTCGAATGAACCCCCCCCCCCATAAGATTGAACTGTAGGCCCTTATTTTATAGAATGATGCATATGTTATGAGCGTCGTGTATGATTCCCAGAAGCATATTACAGTCAATACAATGGTGTGAATTTTCCATATCTCATGTTTATGGATATAACAGTCAATACAATGGTGCGAATTTTCCATATCTCATGTGAAAGCATATTACAGTCAATACATGGTGTGAATTTTCCATATCTTGTGTTAAACCGTATTACAGTCAATACACTGGTGTGAATTTTCCACATCTCATGTTAAAGCATGTTAAGATGGTAAGGACTATCATTCTCTTATTTTTCCATCAAATAATGTGGTGAAATTCATAATCAAGGATCAATTTTTAATGTGCTGTAATTGCAACGTACATCACACATGTAGATGAATGAGTTCCTTCTACCTCCCCCATTTAATAGATTGGTTCGCTTGGGTTTGGATTGGATTTTTGAGAGGCTTTTTTGTTGACAATTACTTCCTTGTATAACGGAAAATGTATACGTTTTCATCTGATTTTTCTAATAAGTTGCTGCAATGTCAGTCTGTAATACATCGATATGGAGCCAGGGTCTCGTCTGTAATTGGGGAATACATATGTCTACCAGATTGAATAAAAAGCATATTGTACAAGTACACAGAGCGATTATTTTTATTTTTAGATACGACTTGTACTTGGGTTCTCCTAGTATTAATTATGTTGACGGTATGTACTCTCTCTCTCTCTCTCTCTCTCTCTCTCTCTCTCTCTCTCTCTCTCTCTCTCTCTCTCTCTCTCATAACAATTATTGTGCTATAATTGTTAATACAAATTTCTAATGTTTAATATATGCCAGGGATATATTTCCTCTTTTGGGAGTTAGTATTTATTAAAAAAGACATCATAGACTTAAGGCGCTACCAACTTTCTTGGTTGTAAACCTTTGCTGGGCGTATAACACGTATTATCATACTAGACGCTCAAGGGTCAAAGAGTTATTTTCCTATCACGCAAGCGATCCTTATTGCTGAAATCGACATTGCTGTTTAAATGCTCGTTTACAACTACACCTGTCAGTCTCTAAGAAGATTCATTTAGACGTCATAATAGTCATTATTTGTAAGTTCTTTTTGTTTGTTCTTTTTTATATCTAACTTTTTCCACAAAGATATACAGTAATTCATGAAGAGATCACTTGCTAAACTCATTATTAAATTTGATACTGTATTTGATGCTTAATATGTTCAACAAAATCCTGCATGAACGAACCACCTGATTCCAAAGACCATAGTTCAGGGTTATAAATATATATAAATATATATATATATGTGTGTGTGTGTGTGTGTTGTAAAACCTCACTATGTATTTTATAAACCTTGCAAACGTGACAACATATCGGACTTGACAAACAGTGGTCTTATTACCCGGATAGTTTTTCCTTTTTATTTTCCGTGAACTGCATGAAGAAACTATTTGTTGGTGTACCATCCGAAAAAATCTTGGAATTTTTGAGAAAATAGGGTTTATATAATAAATTCTGAATATATGTTTTAAGAATTTTGACGTTGCTTGAGGTTGTTACTCTGCTCGATCTAAAAACGCGGCTTCCCTGATGCTTTAGGACGACAGAAAATGTTCCACTGGCCTGTATCAGGTTCCTCCAGAGCTACAACAATACGTCACGGCAATGTAGCACGTCAATACCATGTTCGTCATTGTTTTGTGTCAGCCGTATCAACTGCATACACCGTCGTAGGTGTGAGAGGTATTCTAATAGCCCAGTGATTGTGTAAACACCTTACGGATAAAGATGCTCAACTCCACATGAATGGCTGGTGTTCGTCATTCTTACTTGTCATCATCGAATGCAGCTTCAACGTTGGACAACACAGAAACTTCATGCAACACCGAAAATGTGGTGAAGTGTCGTTTTATGTGATGAGCCAGGGTTTCTAACTTAGTTTTTCCTGATGGAAGAATTCCTGTCCAAAAGGAAAAGAGGCAAAAGCTTCTCATAGTACTAAGTAGTTGAACGTAATTGTTTTTGTGCTGGAAGCGTCATGCTTTGGGAAGCCATCAACTACAGTTTTCTTTCCAAGCAAATTGTTGTCGATGGAAACTTTACATAGCATTGATATATCCACCATGGATTCATTCCTGAGTTTGTTCTCTTCTGCATGCACGGGAATTCGAAATTTCAACAACTCCCGTCACCGTCAGCAAGGTCAACATCAACCTTTTTGATGTAAATAAGGTATAGATACTATGGATATCTTTTTGACGGCAAATAGGTATATATGTCATCGGATCACCAGATTTAAATCCGATACGAGCACAAGTGGGAAGGATTAGGACTCGAGCAAAAAAATCAGCGTCATACTGGGTAGGATAAGAGGACCTTGATGTCGCCCTTGTGGAGAAGGTTGTCACCACTCCCCTTGGGCTGTCAGTGTAACTTCGTGAATCATGGCGTTATGATTTATAGTGTATTACTATATATTCCCGATATATCTACACTTCATATTAATCCGACCAAATTAATGAAGAAAATTGATACCAACCAGATTTATAATAAAATTCATCTACGTTCCTGACAATGCAATGCTAACAAACTATTTCCATCGTGGGAACTCGTACCCCTCGAGTGAATAAATTAAAGCCCTTCACGTGAAAAACTTGTGCCATCAGTTATGATGTAAAACAGCGAGTATAGTTAAACATGTAATAAGATCAATTGTTATACTTCAGTAATGTAAAATTTATTGTTACTTTATTTTACCTAACTGAATTCGGTATACTACAAATATGAGTGACAAACACCCAATGTAACAGCGATATTTGTTCTCCCTCGAGCTCGTGGCTGTGGAAACTTTAATTCTTTAGACTAATTTCTTCGTCAATTGCGCTAGTCACAAGTGACTAAATTCTGCTTCTATATTCACACAGCCTCGGGACAACACATATAGCTATTTGCCACAGGGTGTAGTCATAGTATGCATATTAGTATATCTTGTAAGTGATCCAACATAAGAAGAGAATTTATGTCATGTGATTTAAATTAAATTCGACTAGTTTCCTGCCAGTGAAATATTTCTCGCGGGAGAAGTACTTGTACCCTCACGTTATAAACTAGTACCACCAAATTTGATATAGCGTTAACGGGTGTCAAGTTAAACAAACATGTCAACAGGGTCAATTCGTTCTACTTCATATCGTGATATTTGTCTTCACTTTATGTATCTGATGAATTCAATATACTAATAACAATCAGTTACAACACCTTGGCAACCGCGACCATTTATGTGCCGTCCCTGTTTGTGACTTCTGGAAACGTAATTTATTCGACTGGCTCCATTCATTTATTGCAGTCATGCAAAGTCATTAAATCCAGATCTATAGTCACCACACAAATATCGCTAATTGTCAAAGGGTGCAGTCACGTATATTACTCTAGTATACTGTATATGTCGCCGTAATCATTGTGGTATTAGCTTACGTCTTAGCTCGTTTAGGGATATTGACTATATAATGTTCGGGCAATGGGGGGTCGTGGCGGGGACAGGATATTGGTCGAAAAAATATCAAGCCACTCATAAAGCTTGAAAAATAATCCTGCTCTGATTTATTGGAAAACGAACACTGTATGCTCCAATTATAATAGTGGGAAAAAATACTTGATGTAAAGGAAAAAAAATATTCGTATCAGATAAAATCCCAGTCCCCTCGGCAACCCGTTCAAGAGAAAATGAAATGGTTGGACACATATATAATCCGCTATTGCAAAGTACTGAGTAAAATTTATAAAGAAAGAGCTTTTTTATGAATTAAGTAATTTGCATAACTTAAGCATGGATTGGTGCGTCTTTTTAATCAGTATATTCTACCCATGCTCCCATCTCAGTCACGTGCAAACTAATATGGTTGTAAACGTTAGCCTTTAAAACTGTCATTATGCTATCTGGTTTTTTCTATTTTTTCCTTTTCGGTCTTAGCTTTATAGCACAGGTATGTCGTGAACCGGTTTAAGAACTTCCGGTCGTCGAGGCTAGGTGATTATTTTGTGACGGTGGGCAGAGCAAACCACGAACTTGGACACAAGTAGTCGCTTCCTGGCACCCTATTTGTACCTCCCGAATTTGCATTTATACGCTTAGCACATTATGGTGCCCAGTGTTTAATTACCTGATTTCCTCCCATCCAACCGTCTGTGGTTTCCTTCTGGGTATTCCAGTTTTCCTATATCGCAAGAACAATACGACTACAGTAAATAATCAAATGACCTCCCGGAATTTGAGGGAAAATACTTAATCCGCAATCCTCATGATACATCGATATTCTTCATACAATAGGTTGTGTTCATTTTTTTTTTTTTTTTTGTTCTTCTGTGACAAAAGATTAATGTTGAGAACTCGAGAAACGATGACATAAGTTGTGAAATGTTCACGTAAATTGGCTGAGAATGTTGAAGTTATAAAGACTTAATTGTATGTGTTTATAGTATAAGCCGCTGAAGTGACCTGCTGGAAACCCTGAGAGACGCTCTGACCGACGCAGTCATATAGCATAAGTCGCCAGAAGTCACCTGTTACGAAGTAACGGTTATGTAACAGAAATAAAAGACTCAAAACAAGCTTTCAAGATTTAAAATACAAATCGTTAATGTGAAAGAATTTAAAAATAACCTACTACAGTTATATAATATCCTCTTAAAATGTTCAAAACAGATCTGCTTACTTTAAAGTGTCACTGTTCCGGAAGTTAATCCAATTATTCCGAAATGTAGTATTCCGAATGGATTAGCCTGCACTGTGCTAATGATGTTGGTTCAATGATTAAGTTATATCCAAATAATCCTTGTGATATCTGGAATCTCACAAAGTTTTAGAAATGTTTCCGATAATTCCACGGGAGCTGTATAATAATTTACAGATTAAAAGACGAGTAACTGAATCCTAAATGTACTGTATTAATAATAAATAAATAAATAAATCTCCAAATAAGAATATCCCCACACACAAATTGAACCAATTTCTTGTATATCCTCTCTATTCAAATGATAACTGTACAAAATAATTTAAATACAAGCGGATTATTTACTGTTTATATAGCATTAATGCTCAGAATCGAAATAAAAACCCATACTACGTCTTCAATAAACAGGTGTTTGTATTTCAAACTAATGCAACTCTTCTCCTAACCAATTCAGGAATTAGGTTATGCGTGATTCTGCTAAAGTGCTCGAGTACCAGTGTGTTAAACAGTAAACACTGTATTGATTCATTCTTACGTATGTGACCTTAAACTATAATTCCTAGTCAATATAAATGTTTACACAAAAAGTACAAGAAAACTAGGTCGAAAGTTCAGCATTGCGCACGGAAAATACGTCACATGACTAAAGCTACAAGCAAATAGGTAAAATATTGTTCGAGGCTACCGTATGTAAACTCATTTAGAACGACAGACTGTTTAGACTAAGAACAAGAGATCATAAATACTTACGAAACTATACCATTATTAAAAAGGACTATATATATTTATATATATATATATATATTATATATATATATATATATCTATAATTCCGTAAACACATCCTACTAAAGTCCCTGACAGACAAAAAGCTACCTGACTGACCGCTTGACAGACCCTGTTAAAAGGTATAAGCATTAAGACAGTGGCATACTAAAGCTACTGACAGACCTTCTTGACAGATAGTACGAGCTGCAAGAAGTGACCTACTGAAGCTCCTGAGAGTCAAATCGATC